>CM042691.1:192550320-195550320 GCA_023614405.1 Avena insularis
CATTTGATGGGTATATTGCTTGGTCTATTTGGGTTCCCAAGACCCTTGTTTCTAACAAAAGAGGACCCATTGAAAAATGGGTACCTAAAAACTAGCTTGATCTTTTGTAGACCTATGCTTACGGAGGGTCAAAGTGGGTGCTTGATAGTGGATGCACAAGTCATATGACCGGAAGCACATCTATTGTCAAGGATTTGAGACCAAATGATGATCAAATATCCATGACATATGCCGACAAGTCCAAGTCTAAGGTAATGGGTTTCGGCAAGGTTGTGGTTGCCCATGACATTACACTCGTGGACGTCATGCTTGTTGAGACCCTTGGCTATGATTTACTTTCAGTTCGTGCTCTTGGAAAGATGGGCTTTGCCATCTTTATTGATAATGATATTGTGGTCCTCATGTGGAGCAAGTCTCTCAAGGTCGCTTTCATTGGGTACGTCGAAAATGACTTGTACGTGGTGGAATTTTCGAGGCAAACCACTACAAGTGTGATGTGCTTATTCAGAAAGGCCGATGTGGGTTGGTTATGGCATCGCCGACTAGCCCATGTCAACATGAGAACTTTACAAAGTCTTCACAAGGATGGCCATATTGTTGGACTAAATTAAAATGTTTGCTTTGCCAAAGATCGTGTTTGCAGGGCTTGTGTTGAAGGAAAGATGCATGATTCTCCCCACAAGCCAACCAACTATGTCAAGTCCAATAGGATCCTAGAGCTCCTTCATGTGGATCTCTTTGGTCCTCCATCTCATGCAAGTCTTGGTGGGATGAAATATAGTTTTGTGATTGTTGATGACTATTCAAGATACACATGGGTTTATTTCTTCAAGCTGAAAAGTGAGACCCAAGAAAACTTCATCGACTTCATCAACTTGGTTCAATGTCAACACAATGTCCCTGTGTTGATTATAAGGAGTGACAACGGCACCGAATTCAAGAACTACACCTTGAATGGATTTCTTAGTGATGAGGGGATAAAACACCAATATTCCGCTGCATATACCCCTCAACAAAATGGTGTAGCCGAGAGGAAGAACTAGACACTTATTGATATGGCATGGACCAGGTTGGCGAAGTTCAAATATCCATATAATTTTTGGGCCGAAGCAATCTCCACCGCATGCCATGCATCAAACCGGCTCTACCTTCACAAGAAGTTGATCAAGACTCCATATGAAATACTTACTGGTAACAAGCCCAACGTATCTTACTTTCGGGTGTTCGGTTGTAAGTGTTTGTATCTCAAAATGGGTTCTCGTTTGTCCAAATTTGATTCCAAAGCATTAGAGGTTATTTTTGTTGGCTATGGTCTCGAATCCCACACTTATAGAGTCTATGATAAGCTCTCCGGAGCTATCATAGAATCTTGTAGTGTGGTTTTCAAAGAATATGATGGTCCCCAAGGGGGGCGTGTTGATGTTTGTGATGCAGATGATGAAATGCCTCAAGATTCCATAGGAAGAATGGGTGTTGGATTTATCCGCCCTGTTGAGGAACCCCTTATGGTGGATCGAGAAGAGCTATGCTCTACTCAAGTGGAGCCCTCATCTTCACAACTTCGACAAGCTCCCTCAATTGAGAAGGACAATGACCCAAGCCAAAGACAAGATGTGGACCCTCAATAATTTGATCACGAAGATAGCCCTAGTGAGGAGGAGCTTGAGTCACCATTCTCCAAAATGTCAAGTGCTGCTCGGTCTATTTCACAAGGAAGATCTATACAATATGCCATGAGAACAACTCAACTCCAATCTAGTAGTGTGCCTGATCAAGACCAAGGTCAATATTTGCCTCTTAATGAAGATAATGATTCTGATGATGATCAAGGTCAAGTTAATGATCAAGACGAGGACCAAAATGATGAAGAGATCCCCCAAGAAACAACAAGGAGATCGAAACTCGTCACAAAGCTAGAATGGATAAAATGTTGGAATTAAGAGACCACTCTCTAGAGAATGTGGTTGGTGATCTAAGGAGATGAATGTCCACTAGAGCACAATTGAAGAGGTTTAGTGAACACCAAGCACACATCTACATGATAGAACCAAAGAAAGTATAGGAAGCTCTTGAAGATTCGGATTGGTTGGAAGCAATGCACAAAGAGCTCATCAACTTTGAGAGAAATAAATTATGGAAGTTAGTTGAAAAGCAAAAGGATTGCCACAATGTTATAGGCACCAAGAGGATATTTAAGAACAAGCAAGATGATCATGGAATTGTTGTAAGGAACAAGGCAAGATTGGTTGTACAAGGGTTCTCTCAAATTGAAGGCATTCACTATGGTGATACGTATGCACCCGTGGCTTGCCTTGAGTCCATCTGTATCCTTATTGCTTATGCGGCACATCATAACTTTAAGTTGCAACAAATGGATGTAGAAAGTGCATTTCTTAATGGTCCATTAAATGAGTTGGTGTATGTAAAGCAACCCTCGGGGTTCGAGGATCCCAACTTCCCAAACCATGTATACAAACTAGATAAGGCGCTCTATGGGCTCAAACAAGCCCCATGCACGTGGTATGAGCACCTTAGAGAGTTGTTGTTGGATCGTGGGTTTGAGGTTGGGAAAATTGACCACTCTTTTTATTAAGAAGGTCAATGGGGAGCTTTTTGTATACCAAATATATGTTGATGATATTACCTTTGGCTCATCTAACAAAGCTTTTAATGATGAATTCCCAAAGATTATGACTAATAGGTTCCGGATGTCTATGATGGGGGAGTTGAGAGTATTTCTTAGTTTTTAGATCAAGCAAGTAAGAGGAGGAACATTCTTCAACCAAGCCAAGTATACTCAAGATATGCTCAAAATATTCAACATGAAAGATCTAAATGGAGATCCTACCCCCATGGCAACAAAGACTCATCTTGAACTCAATCCAAATGGTAAAGATGTGGATCAAAAGGTATACCAGTCTATGATTGGTTCTTTGCTTTACCTTTGTGCATCTAGACCCGATATTGTGTTGAGTGTAGGAGTGTGTGCAACATATCAAGCGGCTCCTAAAGAAATCCATTTGATGGCGGTCAAGAGAATCTTTTGATATTTGGTTCATACTCCACACTATGGTATTTGGTATCCTCGAGGCTCAACATTTTATCTTTGTGGATACTCAGACTTGGATTGAGAGGGGGATAAGGATGATAGAAAATAAACCTCCGAGGCCTGCCAATTCCTTGGTAGGTCCTTGGTGTGTTGGTCTTCTAATAAGCAAAATTGTATATATCTCTCCGCCGCCGAAGCCGAGTATGTGGAAGCTGCTAGTTCTTATACCCAACTTCTATGGATAAGGCAAACTTTAAAGGAATATGGTGTCCATTGTGACAAAGTGCCTATTCTATGTGACAATGAAAGAGCTATCAAGATTGCTTACAACCCGATGGATCACACAAGGACAAAGCATATTGAGATTCGCCATCACTTCATTAGAGATCATGTTGCTCGAGGTGATATTGAGCTATATTATGTGTCAACCAAAGACCAACTTGCCGACATCTTCACGAAGCCACTTGATGAAGCAAGGTTTTGTTATTTGAAGAATGAACTAAATATCATAGATTTAAGGACCTTGACTTGATCACCTTGCATACTCACCTATGTCTTGACTCTTATTTGGTTTAGGTGTAGGCATGGAGATAGGGGAGTTTCCTAATACAATGGGATATCCCTCCCCCCATAATGCCAACATTAAGAAATTCAATTCTCTTAATATCATTTTGTGATATTTGAGCTTTATTGATGAGTAGTGGCTGTGAACCCAAGGATAATTCTTCACGGTGTCATGCCACAAACTCTTACATGGTGGCCTCGGCCACCGCCCTCTTCTTATTGAAGAGTTGGTTCTTGGTTCATGTCCTTTTGGAGCTTTATTGAACATTTTAGTGGATGTTTATGGTTGTTCTTGATTATTCACATTATGACATCTTAACCCAAGCCTATACCTTGTCTTAAAACACTCTCTCTCATATATGTCCCCATACACAAAACCTGGTGCATTTGATCAAGGAGGATCGGAGTCTCCAGTGTGCTCAGACTGGAGTCTCCGGTGTAGACCGGAGTCTCCGGTCCAGAAGGTTTTCGGGCCACTTAAGGGAGGTCGGGGTGAACTGAAACAGACTGTTTCATTAATCCACCCTCGACCTCCCCTCTCAACCCCATCGCCTCCTCTTCCAAATCTCCTCCCCGGAGGTCAAGAAGCCCCCGAGATCCTCCGTGCCTCCAGCCAACTTCCTCCCCTCCACCATTGGTACATTCCCACCGGTGGAATCGATCCCATGGACAGATCTGGTACCTCTCCTCACATTTTTACCTAGGGTTCATCCCTTGATTTGTTTTTGAGGATTGGTACCGATTTTGCCCACTGGAATCACATGTATGCATGCACATTATCACATTAGCCTTGTTACCTTGCCCGATCTGTTCGAATCACTCCCTCCAGCAGCATCCCAGTACATGCCCGAGCCCCCCGACCGGAGACTCCGGTCCTGTGGGCCGGAGACTCCGGTCTGAGCCGGAAACTCCGGTATGTACTGCGGAGTCTCCGGTGTGGAGTGACTCAAACTAATCTAGTAATGTCTCAAGGATCTTGCGTTGCATTTCTAGGACATATATGCTTACCTCCATGCTATCTCCAACATTGTTGTTCACGGGTTTGGGTTCTCGTCATCCTCCTCGCACCAAGGCCAAGTCAAAGAGGGCCGATCCAAGATATGATGAGACCGAGGGTCAGTATGTTGTGCCCCCGTCCAACCGGAGACATCAGGCCCGTGATGCAGCATACATGAGGAGGGAGCGGGATAGGGCTGAGGAAGAGAACCGTGCCAAGAGGGCAAAGTACGACAATATCCAATCTTTGGCCTGCATGTCAAAGAAGGAGTACCGTGAGCTGCGGAAGACAAATTTCTATGACTTGCCACGGACCAGTGATGACCCATGCTACTAGAGGAAGGAGCAAGCTGTTTTTGTGAAGGACATTTACAGCATGCTCAAGAAGTCACCTGTGTGTCCACAGAAGTACATGAGTGTTGAGCAGATGAGGACCAGTCCATACTTCTCTGATGCACTGTGGATTTGCGAGAAGCTTGGGTTGTTCGGGTTAATGGAGCTCCGTGAGGATTACAACATCACTCTTGTGAAGCAATTATATGCCACAATTATGTTTGGGTCTGACCAAGCAAGGACAATGATTTGGATGACTGGAGATCACCGCTTCACTACAAATTTCTACAACTTTGTTGATGCCATCTTTGAGACCTTTCAGGGTGTTTCCACTCATGTTGAGGTGCGTATGCACTCAGCATCTCTTGGGGAGAACAAGAACAAGCTTGCCCCTTTGTATGGCGGCGAGGGAGTTGTGGGGGGGTCCAAGGGCCTCAAGCCCCTCTACAATCTGATGTTGAGGATCTTTCGCCATACCATTTCCCCTAGTGCTGGAAATGATGATGCCATCAGATGTGGCTTGGTCAACTTGCTATACCATACCCACAAGATTCACATGGCTGGCCTCGAGGCAGACGCGGCTCCTATTGACCTCATGGATTTCATATTTGAGGAGATGTACCATGCCATTTTGTACAAGAAGGATCCCCCCTATGCAGCACTTATTATGAGGCTCATCAACACCCAGGATCACGGTTCACCTCTCTCCTTGCCTCCCAACCTTACGGAGCACACTCTTGTGTCACTACAGCAGAAAGGGCGCATGGGGCCTCCTCCTAGATGCTCATATGCCAATGAGGAGGAAGAGATCACTGAGACCGAGAGGGTCCCCTCTCCTACTAGGGCTCAGAGGAAGAGTGCTTCCAATGCACCCATGCCTCCCATGACACACGACTATGTACATGAGAGGGTCAAGAAGGCCTCATTTTGGGAGAGGACCCTTTGTTTCATGAATGTGGACATCCGCAAGTAACAGAATGCCTCCTACAAGAACAACCATCGCATAGAGAAACTCCTCAAGGAGATCAAGGCTCAGGGAGAACAGGAAGATGAGGAAGGTGAGGATGAGTACACATATGAGAATGGGGCTCAACAATCCACTGAGTCAGACTACACACTCTCTTTTGGGGCATGTAATGCCTAACAAGACAGTTTCGTGGATTGGAAGACCTTCTCAGATGTCACCTCAGGATATGGGTACCAGGGTACCTCCTCTTCTCGCCCTCACGGCAAAGGGCCTGCAGCTCCAGATGGTGATGATGACTATGAGGAGGACAATGATGATGAGGATCAGGATATGGATGAGGAGGACGAGGATGATGACGACGAGGACTACTGATCCGTTGGGGCGCTAGCATAGGTCTTTTCCCTTTTTCGACGTTTAGATGCCAAAGGGGGAGAAGACATTGTCATCGGGATATTCGCATGGGTTTGGATATTTTCTTCTTATTTGCCATCTTGAACTTCGTTGTTTACTTGTGTTTGCGAGATACTATTTGCTATTTGTGTGAGGACATGGTTGATCCTACATTATTGTAACTCGTGTGAGAACTATGTGTTTTATCTATCTATATGTGTTTTATCTACTACTTGATGTGCATGTTTTACTTGCTTATATTAGTGCACATAGTCAGGGGGAGAATTGTTATATCATATTATATCTTATTGCAAACAATTCTATGCAAATTCACTTGTTGTCATCGAACACCAAAAAGGGAGAGATTGCAAGGACATTTACTGTCATAATCACTTTTGGTGTTCGTTAAC
The DNA here is from genome assembly GCA_023614405.1 of Avena insularis. Lineage (NCBI taxonomy): Eukaryota > Viridiplantae > Streptophyta > Magnoliopsida > Poales > Poaceae > Avena > Avena insularis. Next base: position 192,557,030 of record CM042691.1, read on the forward strand.
AACAAGTAGATCATTTTACAGTATGCTGATGTCTATAGGTTGATATAATGCAAATGAAAAGGTCCCTTAAAGTACGAAGTCATTTTTGCCTCATATGCAAGTTCCTGGAAACTCCAGACCGGAGTCTCCGGTGTGGTCCGGAGTTTCCCCAGGAATCTCCAGAGGGGGCTCCAGAAAGCACCCTGGGACAATCTGTATGGTGGTCCGGAGACTGACCGGAGTCTCCGGTCCACGCCTTTGACCGGATCCTCCGGTGTGGCTGGACCGGAGTCTCCGGTCCACTTGGTCCGGAAACATTGAAGAATCTCCGGAGGTGTTTTCCTAGGGGCGCTGGGACATTCTGTATAGTGGTCTGGAGGCTGGTCCGAAGACTTGTCGGAGTCTCCGGTGTAGACCGGAGTCTCCGGTCTGGCAGATCCTCCAACGGTCAGAAAACGGTTCAGTGGAGGGGCTGCTTATAATTAGAGGACCTTATCCCCTTCCTCCAGCTTCTCGACCCACTCAAGAACACCATCCCCATTTGAGCCACCAAATCAACAAGATATCTACATCCAACCATCCAAAGTCATTGATCTTTGGAGAATTGGAGGAGGAGGCCTTAATCTATAGCTTCACCAAGAGAGATCTTCATTCCCCCCCTCATTCACTTGAGGGCCCCCATGCTCTAGTGTTTCTTTGAAAACCGTAGCTTTTGATTTGGTTCTTACAAGCTTGTCTTTGATTGTTTGACAGCTTGCATGTATTCGGGAGCCTCCAATTAAGTTGTGGATGTGTGCCTCGAACTTGTTGTAAAGGTGCCGGCTTCCACCTTGAAGGTTGCCAATATAGTGGAAGAGGTGAATCTAACCCTTTGAGGTGAGGTTCATCGGAGAACAAGGGAGGCCTCTCATGGCTTTGGTGGTTTGAAACCACCCCCTCTCCAAAGTAGACATACTTCCCCTCAAAAGGAAGGAACTACGGGAAACAAACGCTTGTGTCTCCTTGTGCTCCACTTTGGTTACTTCTATCCTTTACCGCACTTTACTTTACTTGTTCTTGCTTAGTGTATGTGCTAGTTTGACATATAGGTAAATTCACCTTAGTTGCATAATTAAGAGAATTTACCTTTCTTGTCAAACCCTAATTTGAAAAGGAGTAAAATTTGAAGTAGCACCTATTCACCCCCCCCTCTAGGTGCCCATACGATCCTTTCACTAAGTATGCTTAATATTAGGCTAAATTGCACTCATGGTCAAACTTCACCTTCGGTCACCCATCCTAACAATACTCGAGCCCTAGCACGCTTAACTTCTTCGTTCCTTCCGAATGAGCTTCCGAGAAAGAAATCATACCTTGTCAATAATACTTTCATATCAATCCTATTAACTCTTGGACCATGATGTCACACATCTTAGTTTTAGATTCCAAACAATTATTTAAGTAGTCAACAATGAATAATTAATAATAATCTTGAATCAAATAAATAATAAAATGATTTTATTTTTTCCCTTTTCTATTTAATATGGAATGATTCATCTATTTAAATTTGTAAATCAGAATTAGAAAAATAAAATGTCTAGATCGATCAGAAAAATGAGAGGAATCCAAATATAACACGCATATAATCTTGTGAGCCTAAAAATGATTAATGAACCTTGTCACATTGTTTCGATTGTTTTTGAATTTTTTATGGCCGTTTCTGTCAACGTCCGGATTTTTAATCCCAGATGTCTGTTATGGCATACCTCGCAATCCCAGGATTACCATTTTTGCGAGACATAATAGAATTGGATACCATAGTACATCATCCATTACAAATCGTACATAAGTTCTTACACAAATAGGGATCTCATGATCCAGTTCTTAATACAACATCAAGCAGCGGAATACGTAATAATAACGGTAGCGTGGGCGAAGCTCCATCTTCGGGGTCACAAGCAATGCTGACGATGGGAGATGATCCTAGTTGTTGTAACCTTCCTGGGGTCCATCCTCCAGGTACTCCTCTTCATAGTCTGGCCGTGGGAATAGCCAGGGACAAAGCCATGAGTACTCTTTAAGTACTCGCAAACTAGTACTAACAAGTAAAAGGGGTTTTTGATAATAGGACACTAGGCTCTAGGGTTATTTTGCAAAAGCCAGATTTATCTCTACTAAGTTCAGAAGCAACGAATGCTAGTTAAAGTTTTATAACTCCTAAGTGGGATCTTGTATCTCATGCCACAACCCTGTTGTGGTCAAGCAAAGTCTCAATTTATTTCACCAGTCATTTTGAAAAGTCTGACGGGGGAACAGTATGGCCACTCCAACTGTCCATAACCGCGGACGCGGCTATTCGAATAGTTTGACACTCTGCAGAGATTGTACACTTTCACCAAACAATACTTAACTACTTGCAATCATCACACAAAAGGATCCTATAGATGATCTAGCATCATCACTAACCTTACAAGATTAAAGCTTGGTTTAATTCCTTTTATTTTTAGAAAAGTAATTTCTACTCATTGAAAAACTTCTTAAGATTTAATATTCTCCAAATCAAACATGGGATCATGTTGACACATGTCATCACCACATATTTTAGTCCATGGGAATGTGATTTAAAGTGGTGTCACAATTTAATAAGGTTTTACCCTTTTATTTTAATTAAATAAAGTGACTAGAAATGCCTATGGGGCATTCTTTTATTACTTGAACATTATTTCTGCAAGTAAACCCATATATTTTTATATACTCTGAAAGGTATGGTAAAATGTGATTTTTGAGAGTTGGAATCAACTCAAAAGCTATTATGGTTTAAATTTGAAAAATGTTTGAATGCAGAAAAGCTTCTGCCTTGTTATTTTTACCATGGGTGATCTATAGATCCAAATGACTTGAATCCAACGGGCTTGGATCAGCATTCCCAGACCTTTCAAACAAAATTAGTTTACTTCAATTTGGTGCACTAAATCGATCTAGGTTGATTTTTGAAACTGGGTACAGAAGTGTGTTTGAAATAAAATGGAAAAGGTTTAATTCAAATAACTGGGCTGGGGGGAAAAGTTAACGGGCCGGCCTGCTAAGCGTAGCGCTTCCGCGGGCTGTTTAAGTGGCTGTCCCCACTTGTCAGTGAAACAGGGGGTGCGAAGCGGTACGGGGCAACATGGTGCGTTAAATCTGGTTCTAATCCAACGGCTGGGAGTCATCGTCGATGTTGGGCAACGCCGGCGAGACAGAAACCTAGCGCAGCCAGTGGGGGGTGCTGGGGGCTCACCGGGGTGCATGCGAGGGTCGGCGAGGCGGGCGAACGACGAAGTCGACGACGGCGAATCTCCTGGTATCGGTGGCTCCTCCTGGGGCGGCTCCAATCGCTGGCTCCCTTCTTCTCCAGAGGCGGCGAGCTCCGGTGAAATTCCGGCGAAGTGTTGCTCGCCTTGCTCTGGGAACGGTGTGGCACGATCAGTGATGAGAGGGGAGTAGAATGGTGTGCTTTGTTCGGCTGGGGTGGCCTCTATTTATAGTAGAGCGAGGGGACCGATGGGGCGCATGGTGAGCTCGTCGGGGGCGATGGTACAGACGACTATTGGCATGGGCGAAGGTAGGGGACGGTGCGGTGTTCCCTAACGATGCTCAACGATACGGTGGCGAGACGTGGGGCGGTGCGGGTTGGTCTGGAACATGCGACGCTCTGAGCGGCAGAGGCGGCGTCTTTGACGGCGAGCGGTGGCTGTGCGGCATGGGGCGGCGAGCGGGGATGTCTGGTGGTCTCCTGGGTCAGTGGCGATCGTGTATGCACGCGGCGAGGGCGGCGCGCGGTCTGTGGGCTTCGGTCGACGGTGGCGCTCTGGCGCATGCTCGGCACGGTTGGCAGAGGCACGGGCGCGGCGTTCCTGGGTGCTCTGGTCGGTGTCTTCGAGGCAGGGCTGGTCGAGAGGGGGCGGTGAGGCATGGGTGATCTCCCAGACAAGGTGGGCACGACTAGTTTCCTTCCTAGCTTGCTGTCTATACTGGGGTGGCATGGTGTGTTTCGGCTGTTCACCATTGATGGTTTTGGCAAGCTCACAGCGGTGCTTGTGCTTATTTAATATTGCTAGATGATCTACTAAGATGGTTGTGAGCTAGATAGGGAATCAGTTAGGCTCAAAACACTGCATACTATAGTGTTTTGATTTTGTTTGATTTGTGTCTGCCAAGTGTTTGATGAAATGGCCGCATGAATTCAAGTTTTGAATTTTGAAAAGATTTTTGGTGGGTGTGCTAGATTGGTGTTGGTGAGTCTGTAGATGCTTGGGTTTTGAAAGTTGAGCTTGTTTGATTGGTTTTTGAAAAAGTGGGATCTTCCCATATGATAAAGATTCAATTTTGAATTATCATTTAAACTATGCATTTGAAAGTTTCTGGATGATCACAAAGTGGGCCTTGATACTTTGTTATGAGTACAATCAAGGGGTGCAAAGATCCAGAAAAGTTTTTGTTAGTTTCTGAAAGTTTGAGACAGCCAAAGTAGGCATGGGAGTTAAATTGGTCAAAATGACCATTCACTCATTTAGCTTTGTTTTGATTTATTTGTCTTTGAGAAAAGTTTGGGAATTGTTTAGATGATATTTATTTCACCTAAGAAACATTTTACAAGCAAAGAAACACACAAGCAAGGTGGTTCAAAAGAATTTCAAATTAATTGCATACACATATGCATGCTTTCATAAATTTATTTAGAAAAGTTTTTGTTAACCCTAATGTTGATGATTCAATTTTGGTATTTTTGGGATGTTACAGTTTCAAACTACGGTCAAAATGACAGGCATAAAGATTCTTAGATCGGGGCTGAGTCTTGCTAAACTTACATTGTATCTCTAATGAAATATCATATTGTGAACCTAAAAATGATTTTTGTAAAAAAATCATGAGTATCAGATCATGTACCTGTAGTTCATATCTGACCCACTTCCTACCGATTGGGTAGGAATTTGTCTTTTCCACCAGGGGTGGACGAAAAGGTTTGAGATCCCCCTATTGGGACCTTGTATCTGTAAGGTTGTATAGTATTTTTGAAAAATGGGATGGTAGCATTTTGAATTAGCCATTTGGTGGTTGCTTCACAAAACCCACCGTTTTTGCGCTCGGAAAATGAAAAATGCCTTTTTGGTGCGACGAAAAGGAAAATTTCCTCCTGCAACATTGTTCGGCATCCCATGATGCACGTGCATGCACAATATGGACATATTATCACAAATTGTGCCTTGATTCTAGTCATAACATTGGTCATTTGCCCCGAAGCCAGGAAACCTCGAATGAGATAGGTTATTTTGTGAAGGGTTTTTAAGACATAATGAATATACCATGTTTGATATTTTTTCCTTCCAAGTATGTCACATAATATGGCACCATGCGAAGGTTTCTCATTGTTTGGATCGTTTTGGAAGTTCTTATACCCGTTTTAAACTAGCATCAAAATGGCGTCGAACGGAGGCAAGAATATTCTTAGCTTGGGGCTGAGCCTCTCTAAACTTTCATTAGATCTATGATGAAATAGCATATTATGAACCTAAAAATGATTTTTGTAAAAAATTATAAGCATCAGATCATGTACATGCAGTTCATACCTGACCCACTTCCTATCAATTCAGCAAGATTTGTCTTTTTCACCAGGGGTGGATGGAAAGTTTTGTGATTCCCTTGTTGGGACATTGTCCCTGTAAGGTGGTCCATTATTTTTGAAAAATGGGGTGGTATCATTTTGAATTAGTCATTTGGTGGTTGCTTCACAAACCCCCCCTTTTTTGCGCTCGGAAAATGAAAATGCCTTTTTAGTGCGTCAAAAAGGAAAACTTCCTCCTGTAATATTGTTCTACATCCCATGATGCACATGTATGCACAATATAAACACATTATCATAAACTATTCCTTGATCCTAGTCATAACATTGGTCATTTGACCCGAAAGCCAGTAAACCTCGAATGAGATAGGTCATTTTGTGAAGTATTTTTGAAACATATTCAATATACCAAGTTTGATATTTTTAATTTCAACTGTGTCACACAATATGATACCACACAAAGGATTCACATTGTTTGGATCGTTTTTTAATTTCTTATGCCCGTTTTAAATTATCATCAAACTTTGTCAAACGGCAGGCATAAAGATTCTTAGCGCGGGGCTGATCCTCTCTAAACTTGCATTGGATCTCCGATGAAATAGCATATTGTGAATTTAAAAATGATTTTTGTAAAAAGTCATGAGCATCAGATCATGTACCTGTAGTTTATATCTGACCCACTTCCTACCGATTTAGCAGGAATTTGTCTTTTTCACTAGAGGTGCACGGAAAGGTTTGAGGTCCCCCTGTTGGGACATTTTTCATGTAAGGTGGTCTAGTATTTTTGAAAAATGGGTTGGTAGCATTTTGAATTATCCATTTGGTGGTTGTTTCACAAAATCTCTCGTTTTTTGCGCTCGGAAAATGAAAAATGGCTTTTTGGTGTGACAAAAATGAAAACTTCCTCATGCAACATTGTTTGTTATCCCATGATGCACATGCATGCACAATATGGGCACATTATCACAAATTATGCATTGATTCTAGTCATAACATTGGTTATTTGACCCGAAAGCCACAAAACCTCGAATGAGATAGGTCATTTTGTGAAGTTTTTTTTGAAACATAATCAATATACCAAGTTTGATAATTTTTCCTTCCAACATATGTCACCACGCGAAGGTTCCACATTGTTTGGATCATTTTTGAATGTCTTATGCCCGTTTTAAACTATCGTCAAACTTTATCGAACGGCGGGCATGAAGATTCTTAGCTCGAGGCCGAGCCTCTCTAAACTCTCATTGTATTTCTGATGAAATAGCATATTATAAACCTAAAAATGATTTTTGTAAAAAATCTTGAGCATCATATCATGTACCTATAGTTCATATATGACTCACTTCCTACCGATTCGGCAGAAATTTGTCTTTTTCATCACGGTGGACGGAAAGGTTTGAGATCCCTCTGTTGGGACATTTTTCATGTAAGGTGGTCTAGTATTTTTAAAAAATGGGGTGGTAGCATTTTGAATTAACCATTTGGTGGTTGCTTCACAAAAAACCCCGTTTTTTACGCTCGGAAAATAAAAAATGGCCTTTTGGTGTGACGAAAAGGAAAACTTCCTCCTGCAATATTGTTTTCCATTCCATGATGCACATGCATGCACAATATGGGCACATTATCACAAATTATGCCTTTATTCTAGCCATAACATTGGTCATTTGACCCGAAAGTCATGAAACCTCAAATGAGATAGTTCATTTGTGAAGTTTTTTGAGACATAATCAATATACCAAGTTTTATATTTTTCCTTCCAACTATGTCACATAATATGACACCGCGTGAAGGTTTCACATTGTTTCGATCATTTTTTGAATTTTTTATGTCCGTTTTAAACTATGGTCAAAACGGCGAGCATGAACATTCTTATTCAACATAAATATCTAATATTTGAGTGTAGATAGATAGATCTTATTTTTATGCAAATTTTGATATATATTATTTATATTTTCTGAATTAGAATATTTTTTATGATTTTCCTAAGATTAATGTGATAAAAGGGGAAAAAAAAAGGACTTTGCCATGTACACCGCGGAATACACATGACAATGGCCCTTCGACGTGATGGAATACACATGGCAAAGGATCAACGAGGACACACGGCAAAAAGGCCACAGTCTGTAGCCGTTAGCTCCTCCCGTCAAGTGGACCCGTGGGGTCACGGGTCCCACCTCGTTGTCGTGACAACACCTATGTCGTGTGCTGCTGTCGACTTTGTCGAGTGTATTTTCTTTGCCATGTTTCTTTGTGGGTCTTTGTCGTATATATATCTTTACTTTTTAGAAATTTGTCGTGTTCACAAACTTTGTTGTGTGGATACTGAATGCCACATGGCAAAGAGGCCATTAGGCACATGGCAAAGGCTGCATGCCACGGCAGCGACAATTTTTCCCATAGTGTTGGCTATCGATTCCCAAATAACAATGCATGGTAGATAAATCATGATAAGAAAAAATGCATGAAGTGCACAATACCCGTGAGTAAATCTAAAATAAAATTATACATGACTTATGAAATGACGAAAAAAGAAGTTTAAGTAGCACGTAGACATGCACCATCTAAGGTGGTAAATCTCGTTTGTGTCCTATGCTTTGTACTACTTGGCTAGCTAACTAGGAAAACATTTTCATAGCTTGCAGCCGAGGCAGTAGATCGATCTCCAACAATCTTGGTCCCTGTTTTTGCCTATGCATCTTCTTCGTCTCCAAGTCAAAGACGATGGGCACATCACTATAAACATCTCTTATATAACCATACGGGGTAGGTCGGTGCCCTACGTCCACCAGAAACACCACCGTGCCGGTCCTATTCCCGGAGCCCTCAAACTCGATACGTTTACCTATACCTTGTGTGATACAAGGGTCCAGCGACCGTAGCTTTTTCTTCATGTCGATCACGGTCTCGAGCGACCAACCACTACCACCTACTGCTGAGACCGGGAGCTGTAGCCACACATACATCTTGAACCCTTTAATGGCGAGCAATATCAGGAGTTTTCCGTCCGACGACGTCGCCAAGTAGAGTTGGTCAACGTTGGCCATGGTGCGCGGAAGCTTCACCCAACCCGTCGTCTCTGTGCCCACATCGTAGCTTTGGATTTTCTTGCCATGACTGGGTAGCCAGTGGATGACGCCGCCGCGGAGGATAGCGGGTTCGCCGCGCTTTTTGAGTAACCCCCACGGGTTCTCGTCTTTGCTCCCGTACCTTACGGGCCCCCATGTACCACATGACGAGGCGGTATGTACTCTGAAGTCGTCTCCGTGTATATCAATGACGAGCAGCAGAAAGGAATCGGTGTTGATGCCGTCGGCGGCCGTGAGCAGGACATACTTGTGGTTTCCGCGCCGATCTTTCCGGATTTCTGGCGGGTCGGAGAAGAATGTCCGGGCGCCGCTCATCGGGTCATAGACGTACATGTCGGAGCAACGGTCAGACTTGGGTTGGTCTTTGATGTTTATGCGGCGGAGGACGACGAGGCCGCGACGAGACGCCACGGGTTTGTATTCTCCAAGAAAGTTCCCCACCTTGCGTGACATGAAGCGCGGGAGGTGTTTGTGGTAGAAGGAGAAGGCGGCGGGTGTAGTCGGGTGGACCAGGGCGAGGGGCTTCTTGGCGTCGTCGTTGCGCAGGTGGGCGAGGACGCACGCAGCCGCTTGGACGACGCGGCCGTCGAAAGGCTGGCTGAGGATCTCGCACCGGAGGAGATTGCAGGTGGCGGCGCAACGGACGAGGGTGCGGAGGTCGGAGCGCGCGATGATCTCGAGCAGGAGATCCGTCGGCAGCTTCCACGCCATCGGAGGGTCTCGGCGGCGCATGCCTTCTCTCGGCGACGGCCTTTGGCCATGGCGTACCCGCGCGATGTTACTCCGACTGATCGTGCTGTCGTCGTTGCGTATATTGTGCGAGGAAAAGTAGGAAAAGACAGGTAGAGTATCCACGACGTAAGCAACAAATTAAAGACGAACTGGGATCGGATACGATTTGGAAAAGTAGTTTGCGTGCAGTGCAGGTTTAGCCTGAATCGATAGGGTCAATGGGTCCCAAATTCATTTATTTTTGAACTGACCCAAATTCATAAATTAATTCTAGTTTAAGAATTGTAATGTATGTTAGCGCGGTAAAAGGTTCAAACCGAAAGAACACACATGGATTAACCATGGTATGTGTTCGGAGTTATAAAAATAAGTTGATTCGTGTTGACCACATGGAAACAAGAAAATCCGGTTATGCGCACAAGTTTACAACCCCCGCAAGTAAATATTAAGTTAAATTATACATGAATAATGAAATTAATGACAGAAAAAGTTCAAATAGCGAGTAGTCATGCAACTTCTAAGGTAGTAGGGTGTGTTTGGATTATGCCGAAGTGTATCCTATCAATATTTTGGTTACGACCAAAAGTTTGGCTTTTGTTTAGATTGTTACCAACTTTTTGGCATGTCAATGCTTCACTACCAACTCTAGTTCAATATTTTAGCCAATCTTGGCCAACTTGTAGGCAAGGAAAAGCTCAACCAAAATTTTGGCTAGCCAAATATTTGGTGAGGTAATCTTAGGCACAAACCAAACAAACCCTAAATCTCGTTTATGTCCTATCCTTTTTACTACTTGGCTAGCTAATTAGGAAAATATTTTCGTAGTTTGTAGCCAAGATGATAGATCGATCTCCAAAAATGATAATCCCTGCTTTTTCCTATGCATCTTCTTCGTCTCCAAGTCAAAAACGATCAGCACATCATCTCTTATTTTAGTTTTTACTACTTGGCTAGCTAATTAGGAAAATATTTTCGTAGTTTGTAGCCAAGATGATAGATCGATCTCCAAAAATGATAATCCCTGCTTTTTCCTATGCATCTTCTTCGTCTCCAAGTCAAAAACGATCAGCACATCATCTTTTATTTTAGTTTTTACTACTTGGCTAGCTAATTAGGAAAATATTTTTATAGTTTGTAGCCAAGACGATTGGTTAATTTCCAACAATGATAATCCCTGCTTTTGCCTATGCATCTTCTTCGTCTCCAAGTCAAAAACGATGAGCACATCATCTCTTCTATAACCCTGGGTAGTTGCCTCTACCGGAAACACCACCTCTCCGGTCCTCTTCCCAGAGCCCTCAAACAAAATACGTTTATTTGAACTGCCGGTGATATGAGGGTCTAGCGACTGTAGCTTCTCCTTCATGTCAATCACAGTCTCCGGCAACCAACCACTATCGCCCGGTGCCGAGACTAGGAGTTGTAACCACACAAACATGATGAACCCTTGAATCACTAGCAGTTTTAGCAGTTTTCTGTCCAATGATGTTGCCAAGTAGAGATGGTTACCGTAGTGGTTAACATTGCAATTGGTGGGTGGGAGATTCACCGAGATCGTCTTCGTTGTGCCCAAATCGAAGCTTAGGCCATGTTCGGTTAATCAAGCCCACGTGTGGATTAGAGTGGATTGGGGTGGATTTGGGTGAATTTTGACTCGTATGGGATTTAAACCACCTCAATCCAGACCAAACCGAACATAGTCTTACGATTTCTTTGTCATGACACGGTAGCTAGTGGAGGATGCCACCGTTGAGGATAGTGGTGTCGCCATGATTTTTGAGAGACCCCCACGGAACTCGTGGTTGCTCACATATCGTACATGCTCCCATGTACCACATAATGCGATCCTACACTAGTGGAAACGAGGCCTTTTGTTGATCCAGAAAAAGGGCTTTAACACCGGTTTTTCTACGAACCGGTGTTAAAGGGGGCCCGTACCAGCGTGGCCCCTGCGGCAAAAAAGGAGCCCCCCTTTAACACCGGTCCGTGCCACGAACCGGTGTTAAAGGACACTGCAACAGTGGCCCGCGCAGCCCCCCCTTTAACACCGGTTCGTGGCATGAACCGGTGTTAAAGGGGGCTATATATAAGACACCACCGCAGCCCACACACACCCCACTCTTCCATTCTTTCACTATCTCATTTTGGAGCCTAGCAAGAGGGTGTGAAGAGTGCTAGTTTTTTTTTCATATGCACAAGAGGTGTTCGGTGAAATGCCCGAGAGCTCAAAATAAGTTTTCTTGTTGCTCTTTCCGTCTCGGTCGAGGTCGGCAACTATCCTTTCATGTGTCATTGGTGTACTATATATAAATGGTCATCTCCCTATTAATTTTTGATATATACTACATATTAATGCAGATGAACCGGCAATGGATGTACGGTGACCGCCGCACTTTCGAGTACATTACGGGCCTCCAAAATTTCATCGTTGTGGCTAATGCAAACCGTGGTCACAATGGTTTTATGTGTTGTCCGTGTGTTCACTGTCAGAACAAGAAAGACTACTCAAATACCAGAACCATTCACGCCCACCTGCTTCGATCCGGTTTCATGCCCAGCTATAATTGTTGGACCAAGCACGGAGAAAAAGGGGTTGTGATGGAAGACAACGAAGAAGAAGAGGATGATGACAACTATCATAATATGTATCCTGAATATGATGATACTGCAACGGGGGTAGATAATGAAGATCAAGAGGGAGCAGATGGGCCCGCTGATGACGATCTTGGTCGGGCCATTACTGATGCAAAGGAAGAATGTGAAACTGAAAAGGAGAAGGAGAAGCTGGAGCAGATGTTAAAGGATCACAAAACATTGTTGTATCCAACTTGCGAAGATGGCCACAAAAGCTAGGTACCACAATCGGATTTGCTGCAATGGAAGGCAGAGAATGGTGTGACGGCAAGCATTTTCAAAGTTGTTGGTAAAATGAAGAATCTTCTTCCAAGAAATAATGAGTTGCCCTGACAAGACATACCAAGCAAAGAAGGTTGTCTGCCCTCTAGGATTAGGCGTGCGTAAGATACATGTCTGCATTAATGACCGCATCCTCTACAGCGGTGACAAGTACGAGAATTTGGATGCATGCCCGGTATGCACTGCACTGCGGTATAAGATCAGACGAGACGATCCTGGCGATGTTGAGGGCGAGGCCCCTAGGAAGAAGGTTCCCGCCAAGGTTATGTGGTATGCTCCTATAATACCACGGTTAAAACGTCTCTTCAGAAATAAAGAGCATGCCAAGTTGTTGCGATGGAACATGGAAGACCGTAAGAAAGACGATGTTGAGACACCCGATGGGTCACAGTGGAGAAAAGTCGGCGAGAGTACCCGGACTTCGCACGTGGCGCAAGGAACTTAAGGTTTGGTCTAAGTAGACGGCATGAATCCTTTTGGTGAGCAGAGCTGCACCACAAGCACCTGGCCTGTGACCCTATGTATCTATAACCTTCCTCCTTTGTTGTGTATGAAGAGGAAGTTCATTATGATGCCAGTGCTCATCCAAGGCCCGAGTCAACCCGGCAACGACATTGATGTGTACCTAAGGCCATTAGTTGAAGAACTTTTACAGCTGTGGGCCAAACCAGGTGTACGTGTGGGATGAGCACAAAGGGGAGCCATTTGACCTACGAGCATTGCTTTTAACCATCAATGATTGGCCTGCTCTTAGTAACATTTCGAGGCACAAACAAGGGATACAATGCATGCACACTGTTTAGATGAGACTGAAAGTGTATATTTGGATAAATATAAGAAGGTTGTGTACCTAGGGTATCGCCGATTTCTTCCGAACCTGCATCCGATGAAAGAAAGGCAAGCATTTCAAAGCGTCTGGCAGAACCCGGAGGAAGCCCGTCCTCCGTGCGGTGAGGAGGTATTTGGTATGGTCAAGGACCTAGAAGTAATCTTTAGAAAAGGTCATGGCGTCTATCTGTTCGAATGACGATGCCGGACACGCGCCCATGTGGAAGAAGCAATCTATATTTTGGGACCTACCCTATTGGAAAGTCTTAGAGGTCCGCTCTTCAATCGACGTGATGCACGTGACGAAGAATGTTTGTGTGAACCTGCTAGGCTTTCTAGGAGTGTATGGGAAGACAAAAGATACACCGGAAGCACGGCAGGACCAGCAACGTCTGAAGGCCCCTCAAGAGCCTATGCATCACGAGCGAGAAGGGTAAAAGATGCCACTTAACTCCGCCAGCCTACGCTCTTACCAAAGCGAGAAGGAAATCTTTTTGAATGTCGAAGCGTATCAAGGTCGTCGGCTTCTCGTCGAATATAAAGGGAATAATAAATATGGCGGAGAAAAATTCCAAAACCTGAAGTCTCATGAGCCACGTGATTATGACACAATTGCTTCCGATTGCATTGAGGGGCTTCTACGAAAATGTTCGAGTACCCATTGTGAAGCTATGTGCATTCCTCAATGCAATATCTCGAAGGTAATCGATCCGGAAAGCCTACCGGGGTTACAAGCAGATGTGGCCCAATGTCTTGTCGACTTTGAGTTGGTGTTCCCACCATCCTTCTTCAATATTATGACGCATCTCCTGGTTCACCTAGTAGAAGAGATTGCCATTCTCGGTCTGTATTTCTACACAATATGTTCCCCTTTGAGAGGTACATGGGAGTCTTAAAGAAATATGTTCATAATCGTGCTAGGCGAAGGAAGCATCTCCAAGGGCTATGTAACGGAGGTCATTGAGTTACGTGTTGATTTTATTCCGACCTTAAGGCGATTGGTGTTCGAATCACGACATGAGGGAGCTGCGTGGAAAAGGCACCCTAGGATGTAAAGCAATGATATGTAGGGCATTCTCTCAATCAAGCACACTACAAGGTTTTACAAAGATCTATCTTGGTTGCCCGTATATCAATGAACATAAGAATTTAATCGCCTCAAACACCGGGCGGTCGATGAATGGATTATAAGTGAACACATGGCGAGTTTTGGCTGGCTGCAAAGACTTCTCACGAATAACACCACTGTTGGGGATCATTTGTAGTTGTTGGCGAGGACACCATCTTCATTTGTATGTACTTTCCAAAGTGCGAGATAAATGGGAATACATTTTACACGATAGGCCAAGATAAAAGAGCACCAACCAAAATAGTGGTGTCCGCGATGCAGCGAAGACAATGGGCAGAAGACCATGTATTATGGGTTCATAGAGGAGATATGGGAACTTGACTATGGACCTAATTTTAAGGTCCCCTTGTTTCGATGCAAATGGGTCAAGCTAACAGGAGGAGGGGTTGAGGTAGACAAGAAGTACGGAATGACAACGGTGGATCTCAACAATCTTATGAAGGTAGACAAGAACTTAGACGAACCATTCGTCCTAGCCAATGATGTGGCTCAGGTTTTCTATGTGAAGGACATGTCCTCTAGACCAAAAAAGAAAAAATATGCAAACAAATACATCATATGATGAGCCAAAGCGTCACATAGTTCTTTCAGGGAAAAGAAACATCGTGGGAATCGAGGACAAGACAGACATGTCAGAAGATTATAATAAGTTTGATGAAATTCCGCCCTTCACAGTGAAAACTGACCCAAGCATTCCGTTAAGTAAAGAAGATGCTCCATGGTTATGTCTGAAGCGATCATAAGGAAGGACATATGCCAAGAAGTTCATGCTCATATTATGTAACTCTAGTTCATGTTTTTAATATTAATACATGTCTTGAGTGTTAGTATTGTTTTGTGGATGGACCAGGACTATGAGAAGAAGTTGTCCCGATTCGTACTTACCATTAAGATCTGATCTCCAAACGCGCGCGGTCACATATTAGGGAGTGCCTCTAGGACCAGTTTCTTGGAGATGCCGGAGGACTGGGCTCCGTCGGCATCTCCCTAAAACTGGCTGTAGTGGTGTCCCTGCTCTCAAAAACCATCTTGCAGCTTTGTAACTTCTCTAACTAGATCAATACACATGGGAGCTAACTAATTTCACATATTAGGGAGTGCCTCTATGACCAGTTTCTCGGAGATGCCGGAGGACTGGGCTCTGTCGGCATCTCCCTGAAACTGGCCGTAGTGGTGTCCCTGCTCTCAAAAACCATCTTGGAGATGCCTCAAACTGGCTGGAGGACTGGACTCACAAGGATGCCTATTTATAGTACAAGCAGCTCGACATAGTGTCGACACTTACGAAATAATGTCGACACTAACCCCTATTATTAGTGCTGACTCGTGTTTTGTCCCGGTTGGTGTCTCCAACCGAGACTAAAGGTTCATCTTTAGTCCCGGTTGGTGACACCATCCGGGACAAGGTACACGCCGCACGACATAATGTCGACACTCACCCCTATTATTAGTGCTGACTCGTGTTTTGTCCCGGTTGGTGTCTCCAACCGGGACTAAAGGTTCATCCCGCCATTTTTTTCCCGCAATTTTTCTTCCCGCCATTTTTCTTCCCGCCAGTTCTTCCCTCCAGTTCTTCCCGCTAGTTCACTGTATATATATATATATATGTAGGGTTGGCCTCCATTGTCATTGCACATCTCTAGACTCATATCTGCAACCTCATCACTCTTTCCCATGGCTTCCACCATAGCACTAACCCCCATGGAGGCGGAGGCGCTTTGCGCCTCGCCGAACTACTGTGTCCCCGTCGGCTGGATCTTTGGCGTCGGGCGTGCAGTTCCTCCTGTCCCTCTAGGTGTGTGGCGGATGGCCATCACGAACCACTACTACTTGAGCTCACGCCGGGCAGCGGAGAATCCCAGATGGCATCCGACTATTTCCCTACTTGGAAAGCCTTCTTCGTGGATCGGCGTGAGAGGCGCCGCCAGCACGAGGACGGCCCACCTCCTCCTAACTTCAACGAGGCCGGCCGTCGGCTATGGTGGCGCGGTCGGACTCTCCAGAGCGTCATGGCCTATGACACTGCCGCCGACACTAATCCCCTTCTGCGCTACCCTCAAGTCCAGCCCACGCGCTACCCTCAAGTCCAGCCCACGCGTACTCTCTAGAGGTTCAATTACGGTGACCCCGACGACGACACCGATGATGGCGGTGGCGAATGCACGACTCGATGGCGAGTATTACAGGTGTAGGCGGGAGCATGACTGAATCACTCCAACATTCGAAACAAGTTCGCCGATTGTTACTTAATCTGGCCATGTATCTTAATTTTCAGTTCTTTTATGTATCTTAATTTTCAGTTCCAGTTCGGCTTTATGTAACTTACTATTAGTTGCATTCTCATTCGAGGTTTCTTGGCTTTCGGGTCAAATGACCAATGTTATGAGCATAAAAAACGGACGGTTTTGTGAAGCAACCACTAAATGGCTAATTCAAAAAACCACCAACACATTTTACAAAAATACTAGACCACCTTATATGGACAATGTACCAACAGGGGGATCTGAAACCTTTCCGTCCACCTCTGGTGAAAAAGACAAATTCCTGCCGAATCGGTAGGAAGTGGGTCGAATATGAACTACAGGTACATGATCGATGCTCATGATTTTTACAAAATTCATTTTTAGGTTCACAATATGCTATTTTATCAAAAAAACAATGCAAGTTGAGCGAGGCTTGGCCCTGAGCTAAGAATCATCATGCCCGTTGTTCGACAAAGTTTGTCGATAGTTTAAAACGGGGATAAAAAATAAAAAAAGATCGAAACAGTGCGAAACCTTCGTGTGGTGTTATATTATGTGACATAGTTAGAAGGAAAAATCTCAAACTTGGTATATTGATTATGTCTCAAAAAAACCTTCACAAAATGACCTAACTCATTCGAGGTTTCTTGGCTTTCGGGTCAAATGACCAATGTTATGGCTAGAATCAAGGCATAGTTTGTGTTAATATGGCCATATTGTGCATACATGTGCATCATGGCATGGCAAACAATGTTGCAAGAGGAAGTTTTCCTTTTTATCGCACCAAAAAGGCATTTTCCATTTTCCGAGCATAAAAAACGGACGGTTTTGTGAAGCAACCACCAAATGGCTAATTCAAAAAACCACCAACACATTTTACAAAAAATACTAGACCACCTTATATGGACAATGTACCAACACGGGGATCTGAAACCTTTCCGTCCACCTCTGGTGAAAAAGACAAATTCCTGCCGAATCGGCAGGAAGTGGGTCAGATATGAACTACAGGTACATGATACGATGCGAAACGAATTCCCTCCCCATTTAACACCGGTTCCAGCCCCGAACCGGTGTTAAAGGGGGGTATTAAATGCGCCTCCCCTTCCTTTCTTCCCCAATTGCCATCGAATCGCCCTTGCGAGGAGCGAGAGCGGCAAGCCGCGTCCAGCCCTCGCCGTCGGATCTAGCCGCCGCCCTCGCCGTCGGAGCTAGCCGCCGCCCTCGCCGTCGGAGCCGCCCTCACCCTCGCGCGCGCCAAGACCGCCACCGCCACCGTGCGTGCGCCGCGCGCAGAGAGCAGCCGCGTCGGCGCCGCGTCCAGCCCTCGCCGTCGGAGCCGCCTCCCTCGCCCTCGCCGTCGGAGCCACCGTCGCCTTACGTTGGAGCCGCCGCCCTCACCCTCGCCGTACGTCGGAGCCCTCACCCTCACCGTCAGAGCCGCCGTCGGAGCCGCCTCGGCCCTCGCCCTGTCGGAGCCGTGTGAGGTCCTCCTCCTCTCTCTCTGACTCGTCTCATTCGTTCGTTGATTGTCATGCCCATGTTGGTTTTTTAGTGCTACTGTCGTTGGCCTGCTGCCCACAATATCCTTGTCCCCGAGCTTACCCATAGTGTGCTCGGCTCAGTGGTCGTGTGTCATGTTATAGTGGAGAAGTTGGTGTGGAGGTAATAGTGTTGTTTCTGACCATACGAAGAATGTGTAGAAGTGTTGATGCGATTCCAGTGTCGTGTCCCTAAACAACAAGATCAACACCGACCAAGATAACCTGGTGAACCATGGGCGCCGAATCCGAGCCGGCACCGGCACTAGAAAAATTCAACCCGGAACATCAAGATCTCCTTCCGGGACCGATGACCTGAGTTCGACAACATGGTTCCGATGATCAAGACCATGAGCCCAGTACTCGGAGGCGGGACTCAATCCCTCAGAACGCCAAGTTATTCAACCCGAACCTTAGAAACCAATATCTTTGACCTTATGTGTGACCCCTATCCAAGGCCTCTATTTTTTTAAAATATGACATTATGACTTATTACATATAAATTGTACATGTTTGCATGCATATTGTGATTGTTTGGGGGGTATTATGACCCCTGGTTCCGCTTTATATTGCCTTGTCGCATCGCATATTCCGCCCTCGCCCTCGCCGTCGGAGCCGCCGTCGCCCACCGCCACCTCCATCCGTCCACAAATATTGACCATCATTTGGTGAACAATGTGGGGAATATGTGTGATGTATAAAAGATATAGTCGTGTATTCATATTTGAGTAAAGTTTCTAATGTTGTAACATCGATAATATTGTTTACTTAGTGTTGGTGGTGAACTTGATGGTCAAAATCGGGAAACTCGAAACTAAGATGGCATGTAATTATGGAGGGAGTAGTAGTATAGATAGGGTGTCAAGCGGGGCGGGTTCGCGGGCAACATAGTTTCATCCTGATTAGGGTTTGGACCCCTCGGAACTCGTTTAAAATGATCAAGCATCCTTAGGGTTTTAATCTCATTTGTGTATTTATTTGTGTATTTTTGTATGAATAATATGTATATTTGTGTATGAATCCAAGTCCACTTGAATGTTTACACTCTTACTCTAGATAATATTATTGTTTTAGAAACTATGGATCCACTTAGTAGAAACCTTGAAGAATAAGAAATAATGGAGAACATTATTGATGAGGACACCTCACAATATCTGAACTTGGAGGGACATGATGACAGCTCAAGTAGTCATGGAGAAGATGAAGACTCCGGTGAACGCAATTTAGTGATTACAAAGTCCGGCGAGGTATATGCATTGATTAAGCCTTTGCTAACTTCCACCAACAATCTTCTTCTACATGTATTAATTAACGCTTCTTTCTTCTTTTAGCCCTCTGGATCGACCAGCCAGCAACCATCTTCTTCTACGAAAAAGAGCAAGCGGTATGAGCCATCGATTGAAAGATCGTGCAAAGTTCACGATCGAAGCAGTCCGTGTTGATGGCAGGCCGATGGAGCCCAAGAAGGCCACAGACAAATTTGTACGTCAGGCTGGAGTTCTTGTTAGGGACCAAATCCCAATCATAATTGAAAATTGGAATAAGCCAAAGAAGGGCGACGGTACCTTTGTCGATGAAAGATCCAAAGAAATGCTTTGGAATTCGTTGTTGGTAAATTTCACCCTTCCGCCAGAGGAGGATGAAAACAACCCGGTTATAAAGGAAAAGGTCAAAGAGTGGACTCTAAAGAAGATGGCTGACGCTTTCCGCAACTGGAAGACAAAATTGAACAAATTAGTCAAAGCTGGCGAGACTCCAAATTTCGAAGACGCATATTATGCGAAGATAATACCTCACTGGCCCGAATTTGTGACATATAAAAAAGGTTCTATAGCTAAAAAGAGGTCAGAAACCAATACGCTTAATGCCCAGAAGGAATATCACCAGAGGACGGGGTCAGGTGGCTACATATCTCAGAGGCCTAAGTGGGAGGAAGTTGAGAAGGCCCTGCGCGCTAGAGGGATCACACCCCAGACAGATGGGTGGAACCTACGTGCAAAGACTTGGTTCTACGGAATCGGGGCAAGGTTGGACCCAGAAACAGGATTGTGTATCTTCCCAACCCTCCTTGCCAAACCCGTCACTGAACTAATCACGGCATACGAGGAAACATCCGCCAGGACCTTCCATCCCGACAGAGAGAATGACCAGCTCACAAGCGCCATCGGTAAAAAAGAACACCCTGGACATGCATGAGGCATAGGGGGTATGACGTGGAAGGATGGGTTTGCCGAGTGGAGCGACTCTTACAGATGGCGCGACAGAAAAGAAAAAAGTCTGAGCGGATGACACAGATAGAACATGCACTTGTGGCGCTGCAGGCGCAAGTGAATGCACAACAGAGCCATCAAGCTACCGGCCCATCTCAGCGCACGAAGAGCCATTGGAAGTCTGCTGCCTAGACTCTCGGAAAAGCGTGTGGCTTCCACGGAGAACGCAGCCACGCTGAAATGGCGGGTCCTCGATACCCCGTGGATGAGATCACGGAGAGAGAACACGCTGAGCTGCATGTGAGATTAATGGGCTTATCCATTAAGGTGGCTGTCGGCTATGCCTTACCTCCTGTAGCTGGTGGAACTTACCACTGCCGACCGATTCCAGATGGCTATGCTATTGTCGGGGTGGATGAGGTTGTGAAGGAATATGAGGAAGCACAACTTGACCATGCTACAGGTGAAGGGGAAACTCAACTCAAATTTGCAGTGAAAACAACCATTCTTTGGAAGAAGGAACACATCGTGCTTCCAAATTGGAGGCCACTAGAACCCCCGCCGTCTCCGCAGCATCAGCAGTCTGAGCCGCTTCAGCTATCTCCTGCGCGGCATCCATCTCCTGCGCGGCAGCCATCTCTGGCGCTTCAGCCATCTCCGACGCGCCAGCTATCTCCGGCCCGTCAGCCATCTCCGGTGCTTCAGCCATCTCCTCAGCGTAAGCGGAAGAGCACTGCCACAAAGAGCATCACTAGCACTGCCACAAAGAAATCCATGCAGAAACCGTACGCCAAAGAGTTCAAAAAACTACGTCCCGCAGCCTTCCGCCAAGCCATTGCCGGTTTTACCGTGGAATCGCAGCGACGAGGAGACCAATAGGATCTCGGAAGAAGAGGTCAAGAAATTCTTTGCACCTAGATGGGCCGAGCCAAAGGAGAAAATAGATCCGGCGGTGGTGGAGAAGTTTTACAAAAATCTTTTGAAACCTGAAACCCCACTTGTGCCGGACTACGAGCGCCAGATTTTGAAGGCGGATGCAAGGCCGTGAGGGAGATCAAGTAGTAGTCGTGAGGCACCCCAGAAAATAGTTCCCATGCTCGGAGAGCAGGAAAACCAATCATGCGCCCCGCTCCAAATGTTCGACACACGGGACGCTCCTCCCGTAAATGATTACGAGGCAGAGCTACAAAGAAAGGCCAATGAGATGGGGATGAGTTACATTGCATACTTGAACATCATGGGAGACAACTTGCCCAAATGCGATGCCAACCCCATACAGCCATGGAAGTATGGGAAGAATCTTGTCAAGAAAGAGGAGCTCAAGAATCTACCAACAAAGATGCGAAAATTGCACAAGTGGTACCTTGATTTCTGCAAGACGAGAAAGGAAGAATGGATCACGGCGCATATAAGAGATGAGATTTTCTTCTACGGAGACGACGGGATCGACTTCAACAT
The DNA here is from genome assembly GCA_023614405.1 of Avena insularis. NCBI lineage: Eukaryota > Viridiplantae > Streptophyta > Magnoliopsida > Poales > Poaceae > Avena > Avena insularis. Next base: position 192,578,724 of record CM042691.1, read on the forward strand.
TCAAGACTTGCATTTTCTATTCAATCAGAAGGAACTCGACAAAGCTGCCATCAGCCTTTATTGTGTGTAAGTACTATTTCTGTAATTTATATCTCATCTCATTCACTTCATTAATTGCATGTATATATATATGCTCACCATATATGTATATACTATTATGCAGGAAAAAGGTTATGGAATGCAGGAAAGGAGGCCCTTTTGACATTGGGTTCGTTGACCCAAATAGAGTTCATGAAGAAGTGGTAAGAACCAAACCCGCAAAGAAGATTACCTAAGGTCTTCTTGAGACAACAAACCAAAAGGGAAATACTATTGCCTTACAACTTCGTGAGTCTTTACCCTCTCTCTTGTACACATTCTATTTTGGCTTACTCGATGTTAAGTGTAACTGATGATGAGTTATGCGTGCGTAGGTTCCACTTTATTCTGCTAGTCATTCAACCCGACTCAGGAAAAGTTCTTGTCATGGACTCGTGACGAAAAGAAAAATAGATATGGGCAGACTTTAGAGAGATGCTCCAGAGATAATTTCAATCATATTATCGCACTAGATCGGCAACTTTCATGAAAACAAGTAATTAATTACTCCTTTATCCATTTTCTTTGTCGGACAGGGTTTGGAAAAGGTTCACGGGCAGGGCCGTGGGTGAATGGTCAGAAGAACTAAAATTTGTAGACCAAAATGTAAGTAATACTAGCTAGCTAGGTCTGCGTATCTCTTTGATTCTGCTTCCAATTCCATTATATCATGCTTTATTGATTATTATTTTGATTGAACTCTCTATTCTCGTAATGTGCGCGCATCAGGGACACGGCAATAACTTATGTGGGTACTATGTTTGCGAGTTCATTCGCAACACGATATGTGCGACGGGCCAAGCCGCACTAGAACAACTTAGAGTAAGTAAACAAAGTCCACAACATTATTTTATTACCATCAATTGTGTTGAGTTTTATTCTTATATATATATTGACGGTCCATTCTTCATATATATTCAGATCGAACGGATGCGGGACCAACTCCTACCATTTGAACGCATACGAGCCATTCAAGAGGAATTGGTGAGGTTCATACTTGATGAGGTCGTCACGCCTGGCGGAGAACTCTTTAGATATCCACCAAAATGAACGATGACGATGTATGTGCCGATGACGATGTTTGTGTATAATAATAGTTGCTTAATTATTCATGTACTCGTATGTACCGATGACGATGTATGTGTATACCGCTCCCGATCGATTCCCCCCTCCGCAAATACGCCTTAACGGGCAAGGCAGAACTCTGCGTGGCGAGATTTGCCGTTTTCTGCGGCGAACTCGCCGCGGCAGAAAACGGTTAAATCTCTCGCCAGAAGAATTTTAACACCGGTTCTAGCCCCGAACCGGTGTTAAAGGAGGGGGTTGAGGCCTGCGGCAGCCCCACGTGCGCCACCCTTTAACACCGGTTCGTATAAGAACCGGTGTTAAAGGGCCCCCCCTCTAACACCGAACCCTCAACAGCGGTTGAAGAACCGCTGTTAGAGGGCCCTCCCAACCGGAGTTAAAGGGGGGGGTCTGCACTAGTGCTACGTACAATGATGTTGCATCCATGGGGATCAAAGACGAGAAGCAAAACCGTGTTATCGATACCATCGGCAGCAGTGAGCATGGCGTACTTGGGTCAGAGTGTTCATTGCCTCGGATCTCAGGTGGGTTGGAGGTTGTACAAGGTTCCACTAGTAGTCCGGTGGACCAGGGTGAAGGGTTTCTTGGCATTGTTGCATAGAAAGCTAAGGATGCATGGAGATTCTTGGGCAATGCAGCCATTGAGAAGTGGGCTGAGGATAACACGACGGAGGAGTTTGATGGTGACAACACAATGGACAATGGTGAGGTAGTTGGAGAGCGTGATGATCTCAAGCAGGACATCCATCAGTAGCTTCCACGGCATGGGAGTCTCAGGCGCGCATGACTTTTCTCGTCGTCTTTTCCTTGAAGGCGCCATGGCGTGCTCGTGAGAGGCTAATGTGCAGACAAAGTTGTGAAATAGGGAAACGATCCTACTCCGTTAGGGGCATCGGTTGCATGTTAAATACTAGATGGAACAGCCCCATCTGTGGCGTTTACAAGGTAAGAATTACACATAAGGCGAGTAATAAAGAGGACAATTAAGAGGGAGAGAGGAAATCATGTGTGTGGTCGTTTGGGTCAATACCAGTGATGTACTACATCAAGCAGGTTGTATATGGCACATACACGATGTGCAATTTAGTTTAACACGTCCTCTTAATCTAAGCCTAGGAAGAAATAGAAAGGTTTAGATTATACCTAAACTCTGAGAACTCCTTATGTGGTAGAGCTTTTATAAAGCCATATGCTATTTGATCTTTGCTTGAGATAAAACGAATGTCTAGCGACTTATTTGCAGCCCGTTTATGAACAAAATGGAAGTCGGTCTCAATATGTTTTGTGCGTGCATGAAAAACTGGATTGGCAGAGAGATAGGTCGCACCAAGATTGTCACACCATAAGCATGGTTTGAGAGTGAGAGGAAGACCAAGTTGCTTCAATAGTGCTTCAACCTAGATGATTTCAACTGTAGCATTGGCTAGAGATTTGTATTCAGCCTCAGTGCTGGAGCGGGATACAATGGCTTGTTTACAAGCACTCCAGGATATACGATTAGGACCATAGAAAATAGCAAAGCCATCAGTAGATCGGCGATCATCAAGACATCCAGCCCAGTCTGCATCTGAAAAGTCACTAAAAAGTGTAGAGCGTGATTTCTCAAAAGTAATACTAGTGATAATTGTACTTTGAACATAGCGTAAGATTCTCTTGACAGCCGCCCAATGTGTGGTAGTAGGGGCATATGCAAAAATTGAAATTTTTTGTTGACGGAGAAGGATAAGTCAGGACGAGTCAATGTCAAGTATTGAAGACCCCCACAATACTTTTGTAACATATAGCCAAGAGGAGTGCCATCCAAAAGAGAGAGTTTCTCGGAGCTGGAGAGTGGTGTTGGACAGGGAGTACAGTGTGTCATGCCAACACGAGCCAATAAGTCATGAGCATATTTTTCTTAATTCAATAATAGTCCATGAGAGGTGCGCTTGACTTCAATACCCAAGAAAAAGTGAAGGTCACTGAGATCCTTGAGAGCAAAATCATCATTGAGGTGCTACAGGAGGGCTGAAATAGCATGATCTCAAGAGCTGGTCATAGGTTGTCAGTATTTGCCACATCATAAGCCCTTTTAATGACTTGACCTTTTCATTGAAACTCTCTGCAAGGTTACTTGTCACATAGTCTACCTTGCAAATTTCATTGAATCGACTTCTTGACCACTCCATTCCATGATGTGCATCCAAGTACTCCTTTACCACAGGTTTATGTTTATACAACACTTTCAAATGATACAGATGTTTCCTCAAACTACAAGTGTATAAAGCTGGCCATAGGTTATCAGTATAAACTTTACCCTTGAATTTCTTTGTAAAATTTTGTACTAAGTGTCGCATACATTCCCTATGATCCACTTCGGGTAATATTGCTTCTACAACTTTCTCCAAACCTTTGCAAGTGTCCGTGTGGATAGTAAGTCCTAGTGGATGACATATAAGGTCGTGAAAATTCTCTAAAAACCAAGTCCAACTTTCCTATGACTCAATCTCCAAAACTCCATAAGCAATAAGGAACATCCAGTTGTGGCCATCAACTGCAGTAGCAGCTACTAGCTATCCTTTAAATCTGCCATGAAGAGTTGTTGCATCCGCGACCAAATAAGGCCTGCAACCATCCAGAAACCCTTGCTAGCAAGCTTTGAAACAAACAAAAGCCCTTCTAAAGCACTCCTTCTCCATTGTATTCCTTCTTATTTTGTACTAAACTTTATGCATGTCTATCTATACAACACTACCTGGACTAGCCATCTCCACTTCAGCATTGAAGTTGTAAAGCAAATGAAAACTTTCATTCCATGGATCATTGATCCTCTCAAGAGCCATTTCCTTTGCATAGAACATCCTCATGTAAGGTACTATAATATTAAACTTTTTTATAAACTTCTTTTATGAGCACTGTCGCATCAAGTGATGGGTCCGCTCTCATCCAATCGATGATTGCATCTGCCAACCACCTAGTCTTTGCTAGTTTTGTTTTGTCCTTTAGCTGTCCCCATTGAGGTGGACAAGAATGTTTGAACCGATTACTTTTTATCTGAAACATAATGAAAATGTCAGGTACAGTTAACAAACTCTACACAATAATCTAAAATACACAGCTGGTTGTAATACCTGAAAAAACTGCTCCTAAGCATAGTGGATGCATGCATCCTCCACCTCTTGTATGGGCACTTCACTGTGAACCTTGCTGGCTCACTCTTAATAATATTATAATCATTATTGGTGCGAATGCAATATGTAGTAAGGGCATTACGACGGTTCTGCATCGTTTCAAATACGGTGGCTTCTGAAATCTTAGGATCGTCCATATACCACTCAATTACTAGCAAGTCATCACCATCATACTCGGCTAAAACGAGACTTCCATTGTTCTCATCGTTCTCTTCGTCATCAAATCTGACACCATGGGCCATTTCCTCTGTGTATTGATCATATAGCGTCTGTTTGCTGAATCTATCTACCAATTTAGAAAACATCAACTCATCATCATCATCATCTAGTGGAGGCGCTCCCTCGTCAGGCTCTACTTCGTCCTTCACATCGGCCGTACGAGCGATTTGGCTTACACTCACAGTGTGAACAGATGGTACTGTTGTGGACTGTAACATCCCAGCATTAGAGCTTAGAAATAAGCTGAACACAGATGTGTGCATTGCATTCATGCATAGAAAATCCGAATAATTTTCGTGCTTTTAAATAAAAACATGTCAAAGAGATTGAAGCTTCTCTTAACTTGATGGAATTGAAGTAGATCATCAAGTTGACTGCGATAAGTTTCAATATGACCTTTGTTAAAACCTTATTTTGGGTAAACATGACTGATCTAAGGGTAGATCAAATGGAATAAAATTAAACCCTAATACATTACTTAATGATTTATATTTGATCCTTAAGTGATCATATCATAGTATTCATTATAATCACTCATGAGTACCAAGTTAAGGATATAACACACATAATAAGAATGTAACAACTATATCTTAATCTCATCTACTTATACCATGAGTAACATGGAAATACCTAACTTTAACTCTCTAGTGAGATTGAGTAGGAAAGAAACCAAAGTCAAGATCATTCACCATATATCTTTCTTTCCATATCAATTCTTATCATCTCTATTGAATCTTATCCTTATATTTGTTGTTCATCAATATTGAGTAATCAACTATTGATTCATCAATTCTTGACCTATCAACTCTTGTACTTATTATAGCATTCACTTAGGGCTTATAAAGAAAGAAGTAAGAAGAGGTAAATAGTGATGCTAGTTTAAGATGTCATCTATAGGATGGGAGTGATTGGAGGAAATCAAATCAATACGGTAACAAAGAAGATTACAAGAATGAAGTCTAAAGATAGTTACAAGGAGTAGTCCTATTGGATCAAGTAGGTATAGTCAATGAATTATATCTCTTAATCCAATAGAGATAAACAAAAGATAATTATAATACAGCTATAATGTTGTATTGATGAAGTCTTGTTTACCCAACTAGAAACCTGAATCATAAAGGATTAAAGGATTATAATGATCATGCCTTATTCACCAATATTGAATGCTTATACCATGTAGAAGTGACATTAGTGGATAAAACATGATTGAACCATATTATAGATATATTATCCTAGATTATTCATTACAAGTCACATTAATATGAGGTTGGAATGTTAGATATTGGATTCAAGTAGAGACAAGATAGTATGATTAAAATGATGTTAGAGCAACATTGGATTAAAGAAGATAGTATGGCCCACTTGAGGTGAAGTAGGATTTGATGTATACATCTACTAAAGTGATATTAGTGAAGGATGATTAAGGAAGAGTATGATTGGAGTTAGAAGTAACCACTTGTTGGATTGGGGATTATCAACAGCAGAGTAGTGGGTATAACCAAGTATGAATATGAAAAGATTATGAAAAGCTTTAGTGTTAAGCTCATTGGATTTACAAATGGATTTAGAAGAATAAGAGGTGGATAAGAATATTTTTGTGAAGCAAAGTTCATCATGTTAACACATGATGATGGATAGAAAGAAGTAGTATATCTAGGAAAGGAATTCCTTAATCAGAAGTTCAGAATTATGAAGTATGGAATATAGGAATCCTTGTTAAACACTAAACCCTAACTCTAAGATTCAACCTAATATCCACTATCTATGGTTGATCTATCATCTTGTTTTCACAATGCTTCATAGGAATGTTTTCTTATAACAAATCAATCAAGCACATCTTTATCCTTTCTAAGTATCATAACCATATGTGCTTAGGAGTTATCTTTATCAAATCCTTTTCATGAGACATTCCAGATAACATCATTCTAATCACAAATATAAAGACAATGTGTTTAGCCATTAATCTTTATTCACATCAACAAAAGAAAATAAATATAGTAAGTATCCTAAAAATTAGGATGAGTAATTACAATTCAGAACTCTAAACTTATTAATAAGTTTTTTTCATCAACATCTCATAAATATTCTATCTATAATCATAAGACAAAGTCTTTAATTCATTTTTCTAACCACTTATCACATATGAGCATGGAATAAGTGGGGATCTAATATTATAAACCATTCTAGCCTATACTATGTGATTTAATACATATAAATAAACTCTATGAATATTATTAAATATTTTAAAACTTAATTACTCCAAATAAAAGTGAAAACAATGTTATAGAAAAGTATATACATAAAGAAAATAAAGAAAATATCACAATACATAATAAAAGTTCACAAATTGATTCTTAATAACTTTATTGTTGCTGCAAGTATTCAGCAAATAAAATTCCAAAAAGAAAAGTTCAAACCAAATATAAAAATACAAACCTGGAAACAAAACAGAAAATGAAAAAGGAATAAAACTAGGAAAAAACAGAGGAAACATCAAATCTGGCCCACGGCCCACTTCCTCACGGAATTAAACATCACCCGCGTGCAGTAGCAGACGCCAGCCGCTCGCTCCGCTTCAGCCCACTCCGGCCCAAGCCAGCCCACATACCCCTTCGATCTTTTTTCCTTTCTTCTTCCTCTCGCCAGCAAGCACGCCGGCGAAGCAGCTGCCTGGCACCACGTCGGCCGTCCGTCGTCGTTGCGATGCCCGCTGACGCCAAGATCCGCACCGCCGCTGCTCGTTGCCTATAAGTAGACCATCGACTCACCGGAGATCCTTATCCTCATTCTTCCTCCCCAAATTCCCCTCTGACCGAAAACTGAGCTCGTCGGAGCCGCTCGTCTCCGACGTTTCCGAGCTCCCCTTGAACCGCTGAGGCCGCAGTTAGGATCCCCTTGATCATCTGGTTCGATTGCCCCACGAAGCACAAGCCGAAGGAGCTCCAATCGCGCCAATCGACACCTCCATCTCCGACGGGTTCCTCCGTCGTCTACCTTGATTCTGGCCACCTCCGGTCACACTAAGCCTCCACTACAACGCCTGTGAGTTGTTGATCCTCGGGCACCTCTCTAATCTCTCTATCGCTTATGGAATCATCTCCACCGGGTTCATCTATAACCGCCGCAGGTGTACCTCGTCGCTAGTCATCCTCCAGCGACCATATCTGAGCGGCGCCGCTGCTAGTAGGTTCCCTGCAGTGCGCTCTTTCGAACCGTAGCAACCACGCATGCCAAACTCCACTAGATCGTCGCCGTTGCCAGCCACCTGACCATCATCGGCGAGATGACGTCACAACGACGTCATGCTTGCGTCCGGTCAGATCGTTTGGCCGATCTTTGCCCATGTGGCGTGTGACGTGGTCCCTGGCCCACCTGTCATTGGCTGTGGGTAGAAGTTGGGCCAGTAACAAGTGAATTCACCAATCTGAGAGGTGATGTAGCCGATGGCCCACAAGTCAGTGACTTAGTCTAGGTTAGCTTTGGTATAAAAAGTATTTCTGTTTATGAACTAGATAAAACAATATTAATTCCAATATAATAAAATGATTAAATCTTGTTTTATTAATAACTTTTGTTTTATAATTCAGAAAAATATGTTTTATATATGAAAATTTTCAGAAAAATAAAATATACAACTTAAAATTATTATCAAATATTATTATGATGATTATTTAAATAAATATAATTTAATAAAGGTTTTATAAGTAATAAAACTTTGATAAATCATATTTTAATATTAGTAAATATTAAAAATATAAATAAAATACCAAAAATCTTAGAAAATAAGAATTATACTTTAAAATTATAATTACACATTATTACTTCACTTAATTAAATATTTATTATTTATTAAGTATTTTTAAAGTAGTAAACCTTATTAAAACCATATTTTATTATTTATAAATCACAAAAATAAATGTAATATACCAAAATAATCACAAAAGTAATACCTACATGCCAAAAATGTGATATTCCAATTTTGAGTTAAATAAAAAGTTAAATACTTTCATAACTTAAATTTAAACCTATTTCTTTAGTTAATAATTCATAAAATGACAAATAAAATTTGTTAATATTTCCTAAATCAACCAATTAAATGTAATAAATAGTATTAATCTTAAATACTAACATTATGAAGTCAAAATGATTTAACACCATTTAAATACAATTTTATTAATTTATCTTTTAACCATAAGTATAAATTATGTTATAAAAGAATTCTTATCTAATATAAAATCTCCAAGAATAATTTGTAAAGAGATAAAACCTATTCCTTTACTTTAACCACAAGTTTATAAACAAATGAAAACACTATAGTGAGTTCATAGGTAGTAAATAATATTGTTTACTTATTCATAAACATTAACCACACCCTTATAGGGGGATAAATTCCTTTACACCCTTATAATCTAAAGAAATCACTACTCCAATAGAAGTAATGGCATTCTTAAGTAACTCTAAGGAAACAATATAAAGTGAACAAGACACAAGTATCATAAGTAATACACCCTAAATCTATCTACATTCTTAAAGTTACTTATAGTTACAAAGCTTTAAGTATAATGCTAAAAACTCTATTATATACTTTATAGTTAACTTTGGTCTGTTATAATTAAGTTATAAAGCATCTTAATACCAAACCAACCCAGTTAAAAACCAAGATAGATAAGTCTCAAATACTACTAATTTCATTATTCCAGTAAAGGCAATTCTTTCTGACTTAAAGACTATAACTAGAAAGAACACCTCATAAGGGTAACTTAAAAGCTTAAATGCTTCTGCTTAGTTGAGTAAGATTTTCTTCAAAAGTTATTTGTTTTGCCACTTCAATCAACATATGAAAATTAATAGTAAACACCTTACATTATACTTTACTTGTATAATAAGATTGTTAATACTTAAATTCTTTATAAGTGACATTACTTGTAAAGTAAAACTTGAAGATAAACAATTAAGATGTAAGCAACCTTGAGTAGCATTCCATACTGTGTATTTTGTTGTTATATAAATACATGTTGTTTTCCACACACTCACAAGCCTTAATAAGAAGCACATGTATGAAACTTAATCTAAAAGGGCAACACATTCCAAGGAAACCTTTCTAGTATCCAAACCCTAAAACAACGTTATTCTCGGGATTCGCGTTTATCAACTTGCATTACATTACTTATGCATAAAAGCATCTTGCTTCTTTAAACATTAGTCCTTACAGGACCAATGATGCAGATTTCCGCTATTGGATCTTATATTGTCTTGAAGACCGTGAGTGCATAATCTTGCAATCACAAAAGGCAAGTTCACACTTGCTCATGTCCTTTGTTTATTTTCTGTAAAGTATTTTACAAATCCAGTGTTGTTATCACCTACATTTGAAAAAGGTCAGAAAATAATAATGTGATTATAGGTTATTTACCGTGAGGTAATAACCTACTATAAGAGTTCCGGTGGTAAAGGAACATATTATCTAGGACTTAACAACCAATGTCGCCAGTGATTCTTGCGCCGTATATCACGCGTTGACCATAAGATTTGGAATGGGACGGAGAAGTCAGCTGTATCTTTTCCGTCTCGCATGGAGCTGGATGTGCAGGTTGTGGCTGTTATCACTCGTAGCATGCATATTATTTATGGTAATTCGTAGAGGATATGCAGCATATGGGTGGGAGCCTTCAACGTCCCACGATAGTTCCGGCATCTGAACGGTCTGTACTGCCATTGTCGTAAATCAATAGGTGGGTTGGCGTACACCAAAGAGACATGCGGGGTCGCGGAGAAGGCAGTTATTGGCTTGGATCTTAGTCTAGGCCTCACACCAAGGAAGTGTGAACGAACCTGCAATTCGGATGTGCAACAAAGCTAAGATCTCTCATGGGTAAAGTGACGCACCTCTTCAGAGTGTAAGAACTGTAACTTGTTACTCCCTGTTTCGAGAAGGAGCTGCGAACGCGGCGGGAAAGGAACTCCATGAAAGTTCTGGTAAACCCGTGAAGGCTGACGGACATAGATTTTCAGAATAAAAGCAACCTTTGAAGAAATGTTTACAAAAAACTTGCATTGCCTACGACCTATGGTCTGTGGCCATAGATATAGTGCATCAAACACTCCTTTTCTAGTGGACTTGCTGAGTACGCTCGTACTCAAAGTATCTTCTTAACCCTTGCTAGGTTCTAAGGCCGGTCTGCATTACGCCTACATCAAGTTATGCTCCAGGAATCATCATTAAAAGCTAAAACTCTTCAATGAAGTCAAGGAAGTCAGCATATACATCAACTCAAGTGAAGACGAAGTTGCTGATTAGATAAGAATAGAATTTCTAACCATAGAACCTACTTCTGTAGAGTATTGCAATAGCAGCAATACAAGCCAGTAGTTCAGCTACTAGTTTTATAAGTATGGTAGCTATGAGTTATTTATTCCTGATTCTTCTTCGTAAGAAGTTTCTTTCTCTCTCTTTAACCTAGAGTGTTCTATGGATCTTGTGTAGAGAGTTGAGTTGTAACCTATAGTCATGTCTTGGACCTGCTGTGTTTCTGTTGTACCACTTTGAGGGATGTTGAAAGGGATTTATTGTCATAATCACTTTTGGTGTTCGTTAACAACAAGTAGATCATTTTACAGTGTGTTATTGTCCGCAGGTTGGTATTATCATTGATAAACATCACACACACTCTTGGGAAAAGACCACATACATTTTCCACTGTTCTGGAAACTCCAGACCAGAGTCTCCGGTGTGGTCCGGAGTTTTCGGTTCTGGCTCTGGTGGTGCCTCCTAGAACTTGGCTGGGACATTCTGACTAGGGGTCCGAAGGCTGCACCGGAGGTTACTCTGGAGTCTCTGGACTTTGGTCAGTTCGGAGTCTCTGGTGTTGGAAGGCCAGAGTCTCCGGTGTTGCTGGTGAAGAACAAGCCTGGGTCAGTCATAAGGGCAGTCCGGAGACTGGTCCAGAGATTGGCCGGAGTCTCCGGTGTAGACCGGAGTCTCCGGTCTCCATACCGGAGTCTCCGGTCTGACTTTTCTACAACGGTCAGAAAACGGTTCGTGGAGGGGGCTGTCTATAAATAGGGACCCTTATCTTCTTCCTCCAGTTGCTCGAGCTGCTCAAGAACACCAACCCCATTAGAGCCACCAAATCCACAAGATCTCTTCATCCAACCATCCAAAGTCATTTATATTTGGAGAATCGAAGGAGGAGGCCTTGATTTACATCTTCACCAAGAGAGATCTTCATTTCCCCCTCATTCACTTGAGGGCTCCCAAGCTCTAGTGTTTCTTTGGAAACCCTAACTTTGATTTGGTTCTTACAAGCTTGTCTTTGATTTGTCTTGACAGCTTGCTTGTATTTGGGAGCCTCCAATTCAGTTGTGGATGTGTGCCCCGAACTTGTTGTAAAGGTGCCGGCTTCCACCTCGAAGGTTGCCGATATAGTGGAAGGTGAATCGAGCCTGTTGGGGTGAGGTTCATCGGAGAACAAGGGAGGCCTCTCGTGGCGTTGGTGGTTTGAAACCACCCCCTCTCCAAACGTAGACGTACTTCCCCTCAAAAGGAAGGAACTACGAGAAACAAATCCTTGTGTCTCCGCGTCCACTCCCGTGGTTACTTCTATCCTTTACCGCACTTTACTTACTTGTTCTTGCTTAGTGTTGTGTTAGTTTGTGCTTGTTTGACATATAGGTAAATTCACCATAGTTGCATATTCTAGAGAATTTACCTTTCTTGTCAAACCCTAAACTGAAAAAGAGTAAAATTTGAAGTAGCACCTATTCACCCCCCCTCTAGGTGCCCATACGATCCTTTCAATTGGTATCAGAGCCTCGGCTCTTTATTTGGGCTTTACCGCCTAAGAGAATATGGGTATCCAAGAAGGGGATGGTGGTAGTGAGTCGACCCCGGTGACCATGGAAGATCTCAGAAACTTGGAAACAAGATTGAGCTCTTCCTTGGTCAACAAAGTCAAGGAGATGCTTGAGAAACTTATTAAAGACAAAGATGGCTCATCACCCCCATCTCCTCAAGAGGATCTACCATCCGTTGTACCTAAAGGGAATACTCCGGTATTCCCCGAGGGTATGGTGGTAGGGGGCAAACTAGACAACGCTAATTCCTCCACATGACTTGATGGGGGGAAGGGTGAGCACCGTGATTCTTGGTACTCTCCCGATCCTCCAATCCCTCACCCTCATGTGTACAATAGAGGTGACCCACCTAAGCTAGAAGAGTATGCTACTTTTGCTCAATGGCAATCACTAATGAGAACTCATATGCGTAGCTCTTGCATTGAACTATGGAACATCATCGAGCATGGACTCTTTATTGGGGATCCAAACAACTTGATAAGAAGAGAGGTTGTCAATAGTCAACTCAATGCCACTGCTTTGCATATGATTCAACAAGGATTGGGAACAAAGGATTACCCACACATTGAGCACTTTAGCATTGCCAAGGAAGCTTGGGATGCTCTCACTGTGTTGTTTGTTGGCAATGAGAGTATGAGGAGGAACCGATATGATGCTCTAAGCAATGAAGCCGAAGGCTTCTACATTAAAGAAGGTGAAGATCATGAAGACATGTACCGAAGGCTCAAGACCACCGCCACCGCCTTTAGAAATGTGGGTACCTCACATGTGGATGATGCATGGATAAACAGGAAATATGTGAGTGCACTCATGCCTTTTGAGCCCACCGACTTGAAGAGTCTACAAGCAAGACACAACTACCGTCTCATGACCTCAAATGAAGTTACGAAAGAGATGGCCGCTTTCAAGGTTGCCGCCAAGAATGCCAAAGATGCCCGTGCTCGTGCCCTTGGTATGAGCAATGTTGTCAATGTTGCATTAAAGGCCAAAGCTGTGGACCATGGGGACAAGTTGTCCCTATGAAAAGAGAGAAGATCATGGGGGTAAGATTGTGTTGAAGAAGACTCTCAAGGCACCTTACAAGAAACCTTTCATCAAGAAGAATCCCATCAACAAGAAGTCGGGAGAAATTGTCTTGATCACTCATGAAGAATACTCCTCCGACAATGAAGATGATGAAGATGAGGAAGAGGAAACTTCACATGGTGTGGCTGCTCTAGCCACCACCTCTACTCCGACCTTCTCACTCTTTGATTCTCCAAATGAGAACTCTCCCACCAAGAACGTCACTTGCCTTATGGCAAGAGGAACAGAGGTATCCTCATCATCCCACTCTACTCCCCTAGATAATGATGAACTTGATGATGAAATGTCTCTTGATGTTAAAAAGGAATCAATTGCCTTTGATGAGTTTATGACTAACCTAAAAGGAGATGCTAAGTTACACTTTGAAAACATTCTAGATCAACTTTCACATACTCAAGAGCTTCTAGATGTTAGATGTAAACTTGGGCATGAACACATGATTGAGCTAGAGGCTTTAAACAATGATCTAGAAGAAGAACAAGAAACTAGGTTATCACTTGAGCTAAAACTTGAAGGGCTTGATGAGGCCAATGACAATATTGTTAACAAGCTCATCAAAGAGCGTGATCATGCTATTGCAAAATACAAAAGTGCTAAAAAGGACAAGATTGAGTTTGGTGTGGTTCATGAAAAACTTGCCGAGGACTTTAGGTTGCTTAACAAGGCCCACAAAGCTTTGGAGAGTGAACTCTTGTCACTCACAAAGTCCCATGAAACGCTTCAAACTCAATTGGCCAATATCCCTTCACCTAGTAACTTCATTCCATCTAGTAGTACAACTATTCTTGAAGAGAATGCTAGGTTGAAGGGGGAGCTTGCTAAGGCCACATTTCCACAAGGCAATAAGTCTATTGATGATTTTTTGAGTAAGCAAAGGCCTAGTGGTGATAAAGGGGGCATTGGATTTGTCTCCAATTCTAAGAAGAAGAAGAAGAAGAACAAGAAGAAGAAGGTCAAGCCCACACAAGAAACTAACAAGGCCATTGTGGGTAGTAAGACCACAAGTGGTAAAACTATGTCTCATGATGACTTTGCGGGTAGTGCTAACCCTCACTATGTTCTAATGCATGATCATTATGGTGATGTGTATGCACAATATGTTGGCCCATATGATGGTTATATTGCTTGGTCTATTTGGGTTCCCAAGACCCTTGTTGCTAACAAAAGAGGACCCATTGAAAAATGGGTACCTAAAAATTAGCTTGATTTTTTGTAGACTTATGCTTCCGGAGGGTCAAAGTGGGTGCTCGATAGTGGTTGCACAAGTCATATGACCGGAAGCTCATCTATTGTCAAGGACTTAAAGCCAAATGATGATCAAATCACCGTTACATATGCCGACAAGTCAAAGTCTAAGGTAATGGGTTTCGGCAAGGTAGTGGTGGCTCACGACATTACACTCGTGAACGTCATGCTTGTTGAGACCCTTGGATACAATTTACTTTCAGTCCGTGCTCTTGGAAAGATGGGATTTGCCGTCTTTGTTAATGATGATATGGTGATCCTCATCTGGAGCAAGTCTCTCAACGTCTCTTTTGTTGGGTATGTCGAACATGACTTGTATGTGGTGGACTTTTTGGGGCAAGCCACTGCAGGTCCGATGTGATTTTTCGGAAAGGCCGATGTGGGTTGGCTATGGCACCGCCGACTAGCCCATGTCAATATGAGAACTTTGCAAAGTCTCCATAAAGAGGGCCATATTGTGGGACTAAAAGAAAATGTTTCCTTTGCCAAAGATCGTGTTTGTAGGGCATGTGTTCTAGGGAAGATGCATGACGCTCCTCACAAGCCCACGAACCAAATCAAGTCTAACAAGATCTTGGAACTCCTCCATGTGGATCTATTTGGTCCTCCATCTCATGCAAGTCTTGGAGGGAAGAAATATTGTTTGGTGATTGTTGACGACTTTTCAAGATACTCTTGGGTTTATTTCTTCAAGTTGAAGAGTGAAACTCAAAGGACTTTTATCGACTTCATCAACTTGGTTCAAAGGCAACACAATGTTCCCGTGTTGATTATAAGAAGTGACAACGGCACCGAGTTCAAGAACTACACCTTGAATGATTTCCTTAGTGATGAGGAGATTAAACACCAATATTCCGCTGCATACACCCCTCAACAAAATGGTGTGGCCGAAAGGAAGAACTGGACTCTTATTGAGATGGCTAGGACCATGTTGGCGGAGTTTAAATCTCCATACAACTTCTGGGCCAAAGCCATCTCCACCGCTTGCCATGCTTCAAACCGACTCTACCTCCGCAAGAAAATCAACAAGACTCCATATGATATACTTACCGGTAACAAGCCCAACATATCTTATTTCCGGGTGTTCGGTTGTAAGTGTTTCTATCTCATCAAAGGTGTTCGTTTGTCTAAATTCGAGTCTAAAGCATTAGAGGGTATTTTTGTTGGCTATGGTCTCGAATCTCACACTTATAGAATCTATGACAAGCTCTCCGGAGCCGTCATAGAATCTTGTAGTGTGACCTTCGAAGAATATGATGGTCCCCAAGGGGGGCGTGTTGATGCTTGTGATGCAGATGATGAAATGCCTCAGGATGCCATCGGAAGAATGGGTGTGGGTTATATCCGCCCCGTTGAGAAACCCCTTATGGCGGATCGAGAAGAACTATGCTCCACTCGAGTGGAGCCCTCATCTTCACAACCTCAACATGCTCCATCTACTGAAGAGGACATTGACTGAAGCCAAAGACAAGATGTGGACCCTCAACATAGTGATCAATGTGTAAACTCTAGTCAAAGGGAGCTTGGTCCATTCGATGGGTTGTCAAGTGGTGCCAAGTCAATTTGTCAAGGAAGATCCATCCAAACTATTTCGAGACAAGCTCAAATTGATGCTAGAAGAGCACTTGATCAAGACCAAGGTCAATCCTTGCCTCCCAATGTAGAGGATGACTCCAATGATGATCAAGGTCAAGTTGATGGTCAAGACGAGGATCAAAATGATGAAGAGGGTCCTCCAAGAAACAATGAGGATATCCACGCTCGTCGCGAAGCTAGAAAGGAAAGAATGTTGGAAATAAGAGATCACACACTCCAAAATGTTGTTGGAGATCTAAGGAAAGGAATTTCCACAAGAGCACAATTGAAGAGGTTCAGTGAACACCAAGCACACATCTCCATGATTGAACCAAAGAAAGTGTGGGGAGCTCTTGAAGATTCGGATTGGTTAGAATCTATGCACAAAGAGCTCAACAATTTTGAGAGAAACAAAGTGTGGAAGTTAGTTGAGAAGCCAAAGGATTGCCGCAATGTTATTGGAACAAAGTGGATATTCAAGAACAAGCAAGATGAGCATGGAATTATAGTAAGGAACAAGGCTAGATTGGTTGCACAAGGGTATTCTCAAATTGAAGGCATTGATTATGGAGAGACTTATGCACCCGTGGCTCGCCTTGAGTCTATTCGTATCCTTCTTGCTTATGCGGCACATCATAACTTTAAGTTGCAACAAATGGATGTAGAAAGTGCATTTCTTTATGGTCCTTTAAATGAATTGGTATATGTTAAGAAACCCCCGGGATTTGAGGACCCCAACTTCCCAAACCATGTCTACAAACTTGACAAGACGCTCTATGGGCTCAAGCAAGCCCCACGCACGTGGTATGAGCACCTTAGAGAGTTATTGTTTAACCGTGGCTTTGAGGTTGGGAAAATCGATCCCACTCTTTTTACTAAGAGGGTCAATGGGGAGCTTTTTGTATGCCAAATATATGTTGATGATATTATCTTTGGCTGATCTAACAAAGCTTTTAATGATGAATTCTCAAAGCTTATGACTAGT
The DNA here is from genome assembly GCA_023614405.1 of Avena insularis. Lineage (NCBI taxonomy): Eukaryota > Viridiplantae > Streptophyta > Magnoliopsida > Poales > Poaceae > Avena > Avena insularis. The sequence continues at coordinate 192,596,022 of CM042691.1, forward strand.
AGGTTCTGGATGTCCTTGATGGGGGAGTTGAGAGTATTTCTTGGCTTTGAGATCAAGCAAGTTAGAGGAGGGACATTCTTCAATCAAGCCAAGTATACTCAAGATATGCTCAAGAGATTCAAAATGCAAGATTTGAATGGAGCTCCTACTCCCATGGCTACAAAGACTCATCTAGAACAAAATCCAAATGGTAAAGATGTGGATCAAAAGGTATACCGGTCTATGATTGGTTCTTTGCTTTACCTTTGTGCATCTAGACCCGATATTGTGCTGAGTGTAGGTGTGTGTGCAAGATATCAAGCGGCTCCTAAAGAAAGCCATTTGATGGCGGTCAAGAGAATCTTTCGATATTTGGTTCATACCCCATTTTATGGTCTTTGGTATCCTCAAGGCTCAAATTTGCTCTTTGTGGATACACGGATTTGGATTGGGCGGGTGACAAGGATGATAGAAAATCAACATCTGGGGCTTGCCAATTCCTTGGTAGGTCCTTGGTATGTTGGTCGTCCGAGAAGCAAAATTGTATATCTCTCTCCACCGCCGAAGCCGAGTATGTGGTAGATGCTAGTGCGTGCACTCAATTGCTATGGATGAGGCAAACTTTAAAGGAATACGGTGTCCATTGTGACAAAGTGCCTCTTCTATGTGACAATGAAAGTGCCATCAATATTGCCTACAACCCGGTGGATCACACAAGGACAAAGCATATTGAGATTCGCCATCACTTCATTAGAGATCATGTTGCTCGAGGTGATATTTATCTATCATATGTACCAACCAAAGATCAACTTGCCGATATCTTCACGAAGCCACTTGATGAAGCAAGGTTTTGCTACTTGAGGAATGAACTAAATATCGTAGATTGTAGGAGCTTGACTTGATGTTATTGCACTCTCACCTATGTTTCATCTCATATTTGGTCTAGGTGTAGGCATGGATATAGGGGGAGTGCGGTCCTAATTGATTGGACCATCCCTCCCCCCATTATGCCCAAAGCAATCAAAATAATTCCTCTTAATATCATTTAGTGATATGTGAGCTTAATGATGAGTTTTGGTAATGGACCCAAGATATATCTCCGTGGTGCCAAGCCAAGTATACTCAAATATGGTGGCCTAGGCCACCGCCCTCTCTCATTTGAGAGGTTGGCACTTACTCATGTTCGTCATTTGCTTGATTTTAGTCTCTTGGAGTTTTTCTGATTATTTTCGAACTTCTATGGCTCTTATTGGTTCTTCATAGTTTGATGTCTCAACCCAAGCCCTTTTCCTATCTTAAAAACCATCTATCTCTCATATATGTCCCCAAACAGCTTTCCTGGAATTTTTGGTCGAGGAGGACCGGAGTCTCCGGTGTAGACCGGAGTCTCCGATCTGGACGGTTTCTGTCACTTAAAGAAGGGGCACGGGGTGAACTGGAACAACAGTTCCTCATTCTTCACCCCGTCCCCTACCTCCAAACCCGTCGCCTCCTCCTCCAAAAATCCTCCCCGGAGGTCAAGAAGCCCCCGGGATCCGCCGTGCAGCCGGCCAACCTTCCCCTCTCCTCCATTGGGTCATTCCCACCAGAGGAATCGATCCCATGGACAGATCTGGTACCTCTCCTCTCCTTTTTCCTCCTAGGTTTCATCCCTAGATGTGTTTTTGAGGATTATTGCTGATTTATCCATTGGAATCACTTGTTTGCTTGCACTCTAGTACTTTAGCCTTGTTGCATTGCCCGATCTACTAGATTCACCCTCACCAGCATCTCCCCATCGCATACCCGAGCCTCCTGACCGGAGACTCCGGACTTAGGTCCGGAGACTCCGGTCCAGGCCGGAGACTCCGGTATCTGGTGCGGAGACTTCGGTGTTGGGTGAATCAAAGTAGTCCAGAAATGCATCAAAGCTCTTGTACTACATCTTTGGGACATATATACTCATCTCCATGCTATCTCCCTCACTGCTGTTCATAGGTGATGGTTCTAGTCGCCCTCGTCGTACCAAGGCTAAGTCCCAAAGGGGCAATCCTCGCTATGATGAAGCTCAGGGTCAGTTTATCGTGCCTCCATCCAACCGGAAACAGCGGGCACGTGATGCAGCTTACATGAAGAGGGATCAAGAGAGGGTTGAACGGGAGGAACGTGCAAAGAGAGCCAAGTATGACAACCTCCAGTCCCTAGCCAAGATGTCTAAAGAGGAGTACCGTGAGCTGAGGAAGACAGTTTTCTATGCACTGCCTCGTACCAGTGATGACCCTCGTTTCTAGAGGAAAGAACAGGGTGTGTTCATGAAGGATGTGTATGGTGTACTCACCAAGTCACCTGTTTGCCCTCAGAAGTTCATGAATATTGAGCAAATGCGCCAGAGCCCTTACTTCAACGATGCCCTGTGGATCTGTGAAAAGCTGGGTCTCTACAACTTGATGGAGATGCGTGAAGACTACAGTGTGCACCTTGTTCAGCAGTTTTATGCCATAGTGGTGTTTGGGTCTGATCTTGACAGGACCATGGTGTGGATGACTGGCACTACTCGCTGCACAGCTACCTTTCATGACTTTGCCAATGTCATCTTTGAGACCTTTCACGGAGTATCTACTCCTGTGGGACAGCGCATGCACTCAGCAGCTTTGGGTGAGAACAAGTTAAAGCTGGCACCTCTGTATGATGATGGTGTTGTGGGGGCCTCCAAGGGACTCAAGACCCTCTACAACCTTATGCTGAGGATTTTCCGTCACACTATTGCTCCAAGTGCTGGAAATGATGATGCTATTAGGGGAGGGATTGTCAACCTCCTCTACCATACTCACCGGACCTTCAATGCTGGACCAGAGGCTGATGCTGCACCCATTGATGTGACGGACTTCATTTTCGAGGAGATGTTCCATGCCATTATTTACAAGAAATCTCCTCCATATGCACCCTTGATTATGAGACTCATCAACTCCCAGCCGCATGATTCTCCACATGGCATACCACCACACCTCACTGTGCACACTCTGCTCTCTTTGCAGCAGAAGGGGCACATGGGGCCAGATCCAAGGCATCGATATGGAAATGATGATGAGGAGGAGATTGAGACGGAGAGGGCTCCCTCTCCACCTAGAGTTTGGAGGAAGAATGCCTCCAATGCCCCTATACATACCATGACTAGAGACTATGTGCATGAGAGGGTCAGGAAGTCCAGCTTTTGGGAGAGGACCCTTTGTTGCATGAACGTTGACATTCGCAAGCAGCATGCATGCATCTTACCAAAGCAACCGCCGCATTGAGAAGCTCCTCAAAGAGATCAAGGACCAGGGTGCTGCTGATACTGAGGAAGGTGAAGATGAATACAACAATGAGCATGGGGCTCAGCAGTCCACAGAGTCTGATCACACTCTCTCATTTGGGGCATGGAATGCCCAATAGGATAGTCTGGTGGACTGGAAGACGTTTGCTGATGTCACCTCTGGGTTTGGATACCAGGGTACTTCCTTGTTGGAATTATGCCCTAGAGGCAATAATAAAGATGTTATTATTATAATTCTTGTTCATGATAAAGTTTATATTCCATGCTAGAATTGTATTAAGCGGAAACTTTAATACTTGTGTGGTTTGTGAACAACACCGTGTCCCTAGTACGCCTCTATGGACTAGCTCATTGATCAATGATGGTTAAGGTTTCCTAACCATAGACATGAGTTGTCAATTGATAATGAGATCATATCATTGGGAGAATGATATGGTGGATAGACCCAAACTAAGCAAAGCAATTAGATCGTGTCATCGTGTTCGTCTTTGCGAAGCTTTTCTTATGTCAAATATTGTATTCCTTAGACCATGAGATAATGCAACTCCCTGGTATCGGAAGAAAGCTTTGAGGTCATCAAACGTCATCCTATGAGAGGGTGATCATAAAGGTGTCTCTCGGTGATCGGAAAGTATCATTGGGTTGTATGTATCGAGATGGGATTTGTCCCTCAAGTCGGAGAGATATACTTGGGCCCCTTTCGTGTCGATATCAACACCGCTTGCAAGCATGTGGTTAAGGAGTTAATCACAAAGTGATATTGGATTACGGAACGAGTAAAGTACTTGCTGTGAATGAGATTGAACTAGGTATGACGATACCGACGATCGAATCTCGGGCAAGTAAAATATCGCGAGACGAAGGGAATATATATATGGGATTGATTGAATCCTGGCATCGTGGTTCATCCGATATGATCATCGATGAATGTGTGGGAGTCAATATGGGTGCCAGACCCCATGTTGATTATTGATAGAAGATCATGTGCGCATATTCTCGAACCGAGGTCACACACTTAACGTGTCTCGGCTAGGATAGATTGGATAATTGGTTTATGAATTTTTGTTGAGTCTCGGATGGGATCTGGGATATCACGAGAGGTTCGAATGGTCCGGAGAATAAGATTCATATAAAGGCGAGGCAGTTTTGGAGTTCTAATTGTTCGGATTAATCGGTATTATGCGAAGCTTCTAGAACCTTCGGAAGGGGCCAACGTGGTCCCACCTTCCGGGAGGGCATGGGCCTATGAGGGAGTGTCCTGGCGCATTGGGCCAGGGCACAAGGCCCCATAGGGCCCAGCCGATTCTAGATAGATTTAACTCGTTTAAATCTAGGGATAGAATTTCTAGATAAGGGAGAGTTTAAATCGTTTAAACTAGAGATAGGCTTGGAGGAGGGGCTAGGGCTGGCCGCCGCCACCCCCTCTATATATAGAGGGCTGGTGCGCCCCTTCCCCCTACACATCTCCTCCAAGCCCTAGTAGCCTGCGCCTTCCTCTCTCCCTCCCGATTGTTTGTAGGCGAAGCCTGCAGCAGAAATTCTCCACCATATACACCACGCCCGTCGTCTGTAGATCCAATCCATCTCTCCACCATACTTGCTGGTCCGAGGAAGGAGGATACGTCGAGGTGCTGCGTGTGCATCTCACGGAGGCACCGCCACTTGTGGTGCTAGATCGGATCGGATCGCGAGGAGAAGCGAGTACTACTACATCACCCATGTTCCGAGCGTTACGCATGCGAATCTTCAAGGGTATGAAGATCTAATCCAATCACTCTCGTTGTTTGCATCTCCTAGATTAGATCTTGGCTTTCCCTCTGTTCGCTTCCGTAGAAAATTTTGATTTACTATGCTGCGAAACCCTTCAGTGGTATCAGAGCTAGATCTATGCGTAGATGTGATTCACGAGTAGAACACAACATGGTTGTTGCGGGCGTTGATGTTTTCTGTTGCAAGCCTCTTGTTTGTGTTCTTCTTTTGACGGGATAGTGAGATTGAAGCGGTCCAGCCAAACTTACGCGACGTCGTTCACGAGACCGGCTCCGCACTTGACGTGTGGCTTGTACCACATGCATGGTGGATGTCGGTTTCTCTCACTATAGTTGTCATGGGATTAACACGGAGTTTGGCAACCATAATATCACCGTTGTGGCTTTCCGTAGGTAAGAATCGTTCTTAGCATCTACTCCCATAAACCACGTAAAACATGCAACAACAAAGTAGGCGTCTAACTTGTTTTTGCGAGGAGTGTTTTGTGATATGGTATGGCCCAAGATGTGATGTGTATATTGTATGATGATCATGTTTTGTAATGTTTCACGACTTGCATGTCGATGAGTACACAACCGGCGGAGCCAAATGGTTTTCGTTATAATTGTGTATGACCTGCAGTCAACTTCTTATACGCCATGTAATAGCTTTACTTTATCGCTAAGTAGTTAGCAATAGTTGTAGTTGCTATTCGTGGTGGAGGCAATCATGGTGGAGTGATGGAGATCATGCGGAACGCACAAGATGGAGATCATTCTTGCGAAGATTGGCTATACCATGTCACATAAAGTTATATGCATGTGATGTTTATCCTTTTATGTATCTTATTATGCTTAGATCGCGACGGTAGCATTATAAGATGATTCCTCACTTAAAGATCAAGATAAAAACTGTGTTCTCCCCAAGTATGCACCGTTATGAAAGTTAAATGCGTGTCCAAGCATCACGTGATGATCGGTGCTATAGACTCTCGCTCACATACAACGGGTGCAAGCCAGTTTGCACACGCTGAAATACTTGGGTCTAGCTTGACGAGCCTAGCATGTCTGAGACATGGCCTCGGAACACAAGAACCGAAAGGTTAAGCATGAGTCATATGAATGATATGATCGACACTTCGTTGTCCACCATTGAAACCACATCTCTTCTCGTGATGATCGGATTAGGTGTGGTGAATTTGGATCGTGTTCACTAAACAACTTGAGGGATGTTGAATTTAGTGGGAGTTCATCTAGTAATTTGATTAAGTTGAACTATTTATCATGAACATAGTCTAAGTTGTACTTGCAAATACTGTAGATCACATGGCCAAGTCCAACTTCAACTTCAACGTTTTTGCTGAGATAGAAAAGCTTAGAAACAATGGATCTAACTTCACCAAATGGTTCCGCATTCTGAGAATCATTCTTCTTTGGCGGACAAAGGACTATGTCCTTGAGAGAGCGCTAGGTGACGCTGCTCATATAGATCGCGGTGATGAAAAAGCTGTTTATCGATCGGCGCAAGGATGATTATGATTTGATTAAGATCGCCATGTTGTATGCTATGGAATCGGATCTTCAAAATCGTTTTGAGGAGTTCCGGGCCCTTTGAGATTCTCGAGGAGCTGAAAAACATGTTTCAGACTCAAGCCCGTTCTGAGAGATATGAGATCTCTAAGAAATTCTTTAACTACAAGATGGAGGAAGAGAGTTCCGTTAGTGAGCACGCCATTGAGATGACGGGCTACACTCAACACCTTGAGCAACTGGACTGCAAGATTCGGAGGAGCTCAAGATTGACACTCCTAGCTACAAAAGTTTTGTAGTTGATCACAATCAGATTGGTTCCATCGATACGATCACCGAGCTCTTCGCAGTCAAGGCTGCGAGGTGGACATCAAGAAGGATAATCATGTGTTGATGGTCAACAAGCCCTCCTTTAAGAAAGGTAAAGGTGCAAAGAAGCCCTTCAAGAAAAGCGGCGGACAAGCGCGTTGCCCTACCGAGAAGAAGCTCAAGTCTGGTCCCAAGCGGACCTTTGAGTGCTTCTATTGCAAGGACAAGGATCCTTTGGCGCATCGTCCGAAGTACTTAGCGGACAAGAAGGCTGGCACCATCAAAGGTATATTTGATATACATGTTATTGATGTTTTCCTTACTAGCCCTCGTTGTAGTGCAGGTATTTGATACGGTTCAGTTGCTAATATTTGTAACTCGAAGCAGAGCTGCGGAATGAGCGGCGACTTGCGAGGATGAGGTGACGATCTTGGCGTTAGCGGATCAAGAGTTGATGTGATGGCCGTCGGCACGCTCTCCTTAGTTTACCTTCGGATTAGTTTTAAACCTTAATAAATGTTATTATGTGCCTGCGTTGAGCATGAACATTATTTCTGGATCGTGTTTATTGCAAGACGGTTATTCATTTAAATCAGAGAATAATGGTTGTTCTATTTATATGAGTAACATCTTTTATGGTCATGCACCTATTGTAAATGGTTTATTTCTTCTAAATCTCGAAAAGGATGAAACACACATCCACAACATTGAGGCTAAGAGATGCAAAGTAGATAGTGATAATACTACTTATTTGTGGCACTGTCGTCTAGGTCATATTGGTGTAAAGCGCATGAAGAAACTCCATTCGATGGACTTTTGGAGTCTCTTGATTTTGAATCATTTGACACATGCGAACCATGCCTCATGGGCAAGATGATCAAAACCCGTTCTCGGTATGATGGAGCGAAACAGCGGACTTGTTGGAAATCATACATACCGATGTATGCGGACCGATGAGTGTTTCGACGCGCGGTGGATATCGCTATTTTCTCACTTTTACCGATGACTTAAGCAGATATGGGTATATCTATTTAATGAAACATAAATCTGAAACGTTTGAAAAGTTCAAAGAATTTCAGAATGAAGTGGAGAACCATCGTAACAGAAAGATTAAGTTTCTACGATCCGATCGTGAAGCGAATATTTGAGTTATGATTTTCTCACGCATCTCAAAGCAAGTGGAATCGTTTCACAACTCACGCCACCGGAACACCACAAATAAGCAATGGTGTGTCGAGCAGCGGAATCGAACCCTATTAGATATGGTCGATCGATGATGTCTCTTCTTGATTTGCCGTTATCATTTTGGGGTTATGCATTAGAAACCGCTGCATTCACTTTAAATAGGGCTCCATCTAAATCCGTTGAGGCGACACCGTATGAACTGTGGTTTGGTGCTAAACCTAAGTTGTCGTTTCTTAAAGTTTGGGGATCTGAAGCTTCGTCAAGAAGTTGATGCGGACAAGCTCGAACCCAAAGCGAGAAATGCGTCTTCATAGGATACCCTAAGGAAACTATTGGGTATACCTTCTATCACGAACCGAAGGCAAAGTGTTTGTCGTGAAGAACGGTTCCTTTCTTGAGAAGGAGTTTCTCTCGAAAGAAGTGAGTGGGAGGAAAGTAGAGCTAGGCGAGGTTATTGAACCTTCTCTTGAATTGGAGAGTAGCGCAGCACCTGAAATTGTTCGGTTACTTTGCACCAACAATAGAGGAAGCTAATGACAAGGATCATGAAGCTTGGACGATCTTTGCTCTTGAGCGTCGCAGTCGACAAGGTCGCGTGCCCTCCGAGTGGTACGGCAACCTGTCTTATTTGTCTTGTTAGTAGAAGACAATGAACCTACGAACTATGAGGAAGCGATGATGAGCCCAGACTCGAGAAATGGCTAGAAGCCATGAAATCCGAATTGGGATCCATGGCGAAAACCAAGTATGGACTTTGGTGGACCCTCCTAGCGGCCGAAAGGCCGTTGAGTGCAAATGGATCTTCAAGAAGAAGAAAGCGGACGCGAGATGGTAATGTTACCGTCTATAAAGCACGGCTTGTTGCGAAAGGTTTTCGACAAGTTCAAGGTGTTGACTACGATGAGACTTTCTCTCCCGTAGCGATGTTTAAGTCCATTCGGATTTTATTAGCAATTGCTGCGTTTCATGATTATGAAATATGGCAGATGGATGTCAAGACTACGTTCCTCAATGGCAACATTGATGAAGAGTTGTATATGATGCAACCGAAGGTTTTGTCGATCCTAAGGATCTTGATAAAGTATGCAAACTTCAGCGTTCCATTTATGGTGAAGCAAGCATCTCGGAGTTGGAACCTTTGTTTTGATCAAGTGATCAAGAGCTTTGGATTTGTTCCAAATTGCTACGAAGCTTGCATCTACAAGAAAGTGAGTGGGAGCTCGGTGACGTTTCTAGTACTATATGTGGATGACATATTGATTATTGGAAATGACATCAACATGCTTAACGATGTGAAGAGTTATTTGAACAAGTGTTTTTCAATGAAAGACCTAGGTGAAGCTGCTTATATATTGGGCATCAAAATCTATAGAGATAGACAAAGGCGCTGATAGCTTTAAGCCGGTACATACCTAGACAAAGTTACGAAAAGGTTCGAGAATGGATAAGGCATTGAAAGGTTCGGTGCCTATGTTGTCGTAAGATATTGAGCAAGGCTCGGTGTCCTACTGATAAATGATAGGAAGCTATGAGCAAAGTGCCTTATGCCTCGGCCATAGGTTCCATCATGTATGCCATCTTTGTGTACTAGACGGATGTGTCCAATGCTCTTAATTTGTGACGAGATATCAAAGTGATCCGAGTGGAACTTTGGACAGCCGTGAAGAACATCCTAAGGTACCTAAATAGGACTAAAGAAATGTTCTTAGTCTATGGGGGTGATGAACATTTCGTCGTAAAGGTTACGTCGATGCTAGTTTCGACACCGACAAGGATGATCATAAATCTCGACGGGATACGTGTATATTTTGAATGGAGGAGCTGTGAGTGGAGAAGCTGCAAGCAAAGCGTGATCGCGGGATCTGATGAAAGCGGAATACATGGCTGCTGCGAAGCGTCAAGTGAAGGAGTTTGGATCGAAACTTCATCATCGAAGCTTGGCGTGGTTCCAAGTGCATTGGACCCACTGGAGATATTATTGTGACAACAACGCCATAGCACTCGCTAAGGAACCAAGATATCATCCAAAGACCAAGCATATCAACATAAGTTTCATATAATCCGAGATTATATAGCAGATGGAGATCTGAAGATCAGCAAAGTACATACAGATCTGAATGTCGCAGATCCCTTGACTAAACCTCTTCCACGTGTAAAACATGATCAGCACCTCAGTGCCATGGGTGTGAGATTGTTGCCAAATGTAAACTAGATTATTGACTCTAGTGCAAGTGGGAGACTGTTGGAATTATGCCCTAGAGGCAATAATAAAGATGTTATTATTATAATTCTTGTTCATGATAAAGTTTATATTCCATGCTAGAATTGTATTAAGCGGAAACTTTAATACTTGTGTGGTTTGTGAACAACACCGTGTCCCTAGTACGCCTCTATGGACTAGCTCATTGATCAATGATGGTTAAGATTTCCTAACCATAGACATGAGTTGTCAATTGATAATGAGATCATATCATTGGGAGAATGATATGGTGGACAGACCCAAACTAAGCAAAGCAATTAGATCGTGTCATCGTGTTCGTCTTTGCGAAGCTTTTCTTATGTCAAATATTGTATTCCTTAGACCATGAGATAATGCAACTCCCACAGTATCGGAAGAAAGCTTTGAGGTCATCAAACGTCATCCTATGAGAGGGTGATCATAAAGGTGTCTCTCAGGTGATCGGAAAGTATCTGTTGGGTTGTATGTATCGAGATGGGATTTGTCCCTCCCAAGTCGGAGAGATATACTTCGGGCCCACTCGGTGTCGATATCAACACGCTTGCAAGCATGTGGTTAAGGAGTTAATCACAAAGTGATATTGGATTACGGAACGAGTAAAGTACTTGCTGTGAACGAGATTGAACTAGGTATGACGATACCGACGATCGAATCTCGGGCAAGTAAAATATCGCGAGACGAAGGGAATATATATATATGGGATTGATTAAATCCTGGCATCGTGGTTCATCCGATATGATCATCGATGAATGTGTGGGAGTCAATATGGGTGCCCAGATCCCGCTGTTGATTATTGATAGAAGATCATGTCTGCATATTCTCGAACCCGAGGTCACACATAACGTGTCTCGGCGCTAGGATAGATTGGATAATTGGTTTATGAATTTTTGTTCGAGTCTCGGATGGGATCCGGGATATCACGAGAGGTTCGGAATGGTCCGGAGAATAAGATTCATATAAGGCGGTGCAGTTTTGGAGTTGAATTGTTAGGATTAATCGGTATTATGCGGAAGCTTCTAGAACCTTCCGGAAGGGGGCCAACGTGGTCCCACCTTCCGGGAGGGGGCATGGGCCTATGAGGGAGTGTCCTGGCCGCATTGGGCCAGGGGCACAAGGCCCCATAGGGCCCAGCCGATTCTAGATAGATTTAACTCGTTTAAATCTAGGGATAGAATTTCTAGATAAGGGGAGAGTTTAAATCGTTTAAACTAGAGATAGGCTTGGAGGAGGGGCTAGGTCTGGCCGCGCCACCCTCTATATATAGAGGCTGGTGCGCCTTCCCCTACACATCTCCTCCAAGCCCTAGTAGCCTGCTGCCTTCCTCTCTCCCTCCCATTGTTTGTGGCGAAGCCTGCGTGAAATTCTCCATCATATACACCACGTCGTCTGTAGATCCAATCCATCTCTCCACCATACTTGCTGGTCCGAGGAAGGAGGAGGCGTCGAGGTGCTGCGTGTGCATCTCACGGAGGCACCGCCACTTGTGGTGCTAGATCGGATCGGATCGCGAGGAGGAGAAGCGAGTCGACTACATCACCCACGTTCCGATGAGCGTTCCATTTGTTGAATCTTCAAGGGTATGAAGATCTAATCCAATCTCTCTCGTTGTGTGCATCTCCTATATTAGATATTTGCTTTCCCCGTTCTAATAAGTAGAAAATTTTGATTTAATATGCTTCGAAAGCCTTCAGTGGTATCGAGCTAGATCTATGCGTAGATGTGATTCACGAGTAGAGCATAACATGGTTGTTCTTGAGCGTTGATGTTTTATGTTGCAAGCCTCTTGTTTGTGTTCTTCTTATGGCGGGATAGTGAGATTGAAGCGGTCCAGGCCAACCTTACGCGACGTGGATTCGCGAGACCGGCTCCGCACTTGGCGTGTGGCTTGTACCACACATGTGGCTGGTGGATGTCAGTTTCTCTCACTATAGGTGTCATGGGATTAACACCGGAGTTTGGCAACCATAATATCACCGTTGTGGCTTTCCGTAGGTAAGAATCGCTCTTAGCATCTACTCCCATAAACCACGTAAAACATGCAACAACAAAGTAGAGGCGTCTAACTTGTTTTTGCAGGAGTGTTTTACGTGATATGGTATGGCCCAAGATGTGATGTGTATATTGTATGCGATGATCATGTTTTGTAATATTTCACGACTTGCATGTCGATGAGTACACAACCGGCAGGAGCCATATGGTTGTCTTTATAATTGTGTATGACCTGCAGTCAACTTCTTATCGCCATGTAATAGCTTTACTTTATCGCTAAGTAGTTAGCAATATTTGTTGTTTCTATTCGTGGTGGTGGCAATCATGGTGGAGTGATGGAGATCATCTTTGGAACGCACAAGATGGAGATCATTGCGAAGATTGGCTATACCATGTCACATAAAGTTATATGCATGTGATGTTTATCCTTTTATGTATCTTATTATGCTTAGATCATGACGGTAGCATTATAAGATGATTCCTCATAAAGATCAAGATAAAAGCATGTTCTCCCCAAGTATGCACCGTTGTGAAAGTTAAATGCGTGTCCAAGCATCACGTGATGATCGGGTGCTATAGACTCTCGCTCACATACAACGGGTGCAAGCCATTTACTGCAGCGGAAATACTTGGGTCTAGCTTGGCGAGCCTAGCATGTACGGACATGGCCTCGGAACACAAGAACCGAAAGGTTAAGCATGAGTCATATGAATGATATGATCGACACTTCGTTGTCCACCATTGAAACCACATCTCTTCTTGTGATGATCGGATTAGGTGTGGTGAATTTGGATCGTGTTCACTAAACAACTTGAGGGATGTTGAATTTAGTGGGAGTCCATCTAGTAATTTGATTAAGTTGAACTATTTATCATGAACATAGTCTAAGTTGTACTTGCAAATACTGTAGATCACATGGCCAAGTCCAACTTCAACTTCAACGTTTTTGCTGAGATAGAAAAGCTTAGAAACAATGGGTCTAACTTCACCAAATGGTTCCGCATTCTAAGAATCATTCTCATTGGCGGACAAAGGACTATGTCCTTGAGAGCGCTTAGGTGGACGCCCTGCTATAGATGCGCTGGTGATGAAAAAGCTGTTTATCGATCAGCAAGGATGATTATGATTTGATTAAGATCGCCATGTTATATGCTATGGAATCGGATCTTCAAAATCGTTTTGAGGAGTTCGGGCCCTTTGAGATTCTCGAGGAGCTGAAAACATGTTTGACTCAAGCCCGTTACGAGAGATATGAGATCTCTAAGAAATTCTTTAACTACAAGATGGAGGAAGAGAGTTCCGTTAGTGAGCACGCCATTGAGATGACGGGCTACACTCAACACCTTGAGCAACTGGATCGCAAGATTCGGAGGAGCTCAAGATTGACACTCCTAGCTACAAAAGTTTTGTAGTTGATCACAATCAGATTAGTTCCAATCGATCACCGAGCTCTTCATGGTGAAGGCTGCGGAGGTGGACATCAAGAAGGATAATCATGTGTTGATGGTCAACAAGCCCTCCTTTAAGAAAGGTAAAGGTGCAAAGAAGCCCTTCAAGAAAGGCGGCGGCAAGCGCGTTGCCCTGGCGAGAAGAAGCTCAAGTCTGGTCCCAAGCGGACATCGGTGCTTCTATTGCAAGGACAAGGGTCCTTTGGAAGCTATGTCCAAGTACTTAAGCGGACAAGAAGGCTGGCACCATCAAAGGTATATTTGATATACATGTTATTGATGTTTTCCTTACTAGCCCTCGTTGTAGTGCACAGGTATTTGATACGGTTGATTGCTAATATTTGTAACTCGAAGCAGAGCTGCGGAATAGGCGGCTTGCGAGGATGAGGTGACGATCTTGGCGTTAGCGGATCAAGAGTTGATGTGATGGCCGTCGACGCTCTCCTTAGTTTTACCTTCGGGATTAGTTTTAAACCTTAATAAATGTTATTATGTGACTGCGTTGAGCATGAACATTATTTCTGGATCGTGTTTATTGCAAGACGGTTATTCATTTAAATCGGAGAATAATGGTTGTTCTATTTATATGAGTAACATCTTTTATGGTCATGCACCTATTGTAAATGGTTTATTTCTTCTAAATCTCAAAAAGGATGAAACACACATCCACAACATTGAGGCTAAGAGATGCAAAGTAGATAGTGATAATACTACTTATTTGTGGCACTGTCGTCTAGGTCATATTGGTGTAAAGCGCATGAAGAAACTCCATTCTGATGGACTTTTGGAGTCTCTTGATTTTGAATCATTTGACACATGCGAACCATGCCTCATGGGCAAGATGATCAAAACCCCGTTCTCGGTATGATGGAGCGAAAGCGGACTTGTTGGAAATCATACATACCGATGTATGCGGACCGATGAGTGTTTCGGACGCGGTGGATATCGCTATTTTCTCACTTTTACCGATGACTTAAGCAGATATGGGTATATCTATTTAATGAAACATAAATCTGAAACGTTTGAAAAGTTCAAAGAATTTCAGAATGAAGTGGAGAACCATCGTAACAGAAAGATTAAGTTTCTACGATCCGATCGTGGGGGCGAATATTTGAGTTATGATTTTCTCATGCATCTCAAAGCAAGTGGAATCGTTTCACAACTCACGCCACCCGGAACACCACAGCAAGAATGGTGTGTCTAAGCAGGAATCGAACCCTATTAGATATGGTCCGATCGATGATGTCTCTTACTGATTTGCCGTTATCATTTTGGGGTTATGCATTAGAAACCGCTGCATTCACTTTAAATAGGGCTCCATCTAAATCCGTTGAGACGACACCGTATGAACTGTGGTTTGGTGCTAAACCTAAGTTGTCGTTTCTTAAAGTTTGGGGATGCGAAGATTACGTCAAGAAGTTGATGCCGGACAAGCTCGAACCCAAAGCGGAGAAATGCGTCTTCATAGGATACCCCAAGGAAACTATTGGGTATACCTTCTATCACAGAACCAAAGGCAAAGTGTTTGTCGCAAAGAACGGTTCCTTTCTTGAGAAGGAGTTTCTCTCGAAAGAAGTGAGTGGGAGGAAAGTAGAGCTAGACGAGGTTATTGAACCTTCTCTTGAATTGGAGAGTAGCGCAGCACCTGAAATTGTTCTATTGCCGCTTTGCACCAACAATAGAGGAAGCTAATGACAAGGATCATGAAGCTTGGACGATCTGCTCTTGAGCGTCACAGTCGACAAGGTCGCGTGCCCCTCTGAGTGGTCGGCAACCTGTCTTGGTCTTGTTAGTAGAAGACAGCGAACCTACGAACTATGAGGAAGCGATGATGAGCCCAGACTCTGAGAAATGGCTAGAAGCCATGAAATCCGAATTGGGATCCATGAGCGAAAACCAAGTATGGACTTTGGTGGACCCTCCTAGCGACCGAAAGGCCGTTGAGTGCAAATGGATCTTCAAGACGAAAACGGACGCAGATGGTAATGTTATCGTCTATAAAGCACGGCTTGTTGCGAAAGGTTTTCGACAAGTTCAAGGTGTTGACTACGATGAGACTTTCTCTCCCGTAGCGATGTTTAAGTCCATTCGGATTTTATTAGCAAATGCTGCGTTTCATGATTATGAAATATGGCAGATGGATGTCAAGACTACGTTCCTCAATGGCAACATTGATGAAGAGTTGTATATGATGCAACCCGAAGGTTTTGTCGATCCTTTAGGATGCTGATAAAGTATGCAAACTTCAGCGTTCCATTTATGGACTGAAGCAAGCATCTCGGAGTTGGAACCTTCATTTTGATCAAGTGATCAAGAGCTTTGGATTTGTTCCAAATTGCTACGAAGCTTGCATCTACAAGAAAGTGAGTGGGAGCTCGGTGACGTTTCTGGTACTATATGTGGATGACATATTGATTATTGGAAATGACATCAACATGCTTAACGATGTGAAGAGTTATTTGAACAAGTGTTTTTCAATGAAAGACCTAGGTGAAGCTGCTTATATATTGGGCATCAAAATCTATAGAGATAGACAAAGACGCCTGATAGCTTTAAGCGGTACATACCTAGACAAAGTTACGAAAAGGTTCGAATGGATAAGGCATTGAAAGGTTCAAAGGCCTATGTTGTCGAGTAAGATATTGAGCAAGGCTCGGTGTCCACTACGGTAAATGATAGGGAAGCTATGAGCAAAGTGCCTTATGCCTCGGCCATAGGTTCCATCATGTATGCCATCTTTGTGTACTAGACGGATGTGTCCAATGCTCTTAATTTGACGAGATATCAAAGTGATCAGGAGTGGAACCTTTGGACAGCCGTGAAGAACATCCTAAGGTACCTAAATAGGACTAAAGAAATGTTCTTAGTCTATGGGGTGATGAACATTTCGTCGTAAAGGTTACGTCGATGCTAGTTTCGACGCGACAAGGATGATCATAAATCTCGGACAGGATACGTGTATATTTTGAATGGAGGAGCTGTGAGCTGGAGAAGCTGCAAGCAAAGCGTGATCGCGGGATCTACGATGAAAGCGGAATACATGGCTGCTTTGCGAAGCGTCAAGTGAAGGAGTTTGGATCAAACTTCATCATCGAGCTTGGCGTGGTTCAAGTGCATTGGACCCCTTGGAGATATTGTGTGACAACATTGGCGCCATAGCACTCGCTAAGGAACCAAGATATCATCCAAAGACCAAGCATATCAACCGCAAGTTTCATATAATCCGAGATTATATAGCAGATGGAGATCTGAAGATCAGCAAAGTACATACAGATCTGAATGTCGCAGATCCCTTGACTAAACCTCTTCCACGTGTAAAACATGATCAGCACCTCAGTGCCATGGGTGTGAGATTGTTGCCAAATGTAAACTAGATTATTGACTCTAGTGCAAGTGGGAGACTGTTGGAATTATGCCCTAGAGGCAATAATAAAGATGTTATTATTATAATTCTTGTTCATGATAAAGTTTATATTCCATGCTAGAATTGTATTAAGCGGAAACTTTAATACTTGTGTGGTTTGTGAACAACACCGTGTCCCTAATGCGCCTCTATGGACTAGCTCATTGATCAATGATGGTTAAGGTTTCCTAACCATAGACATGAGTTGTCAATTGATAATGAGATCATATCATTGGGAGAATGATATGGTGGATAGACCCAAACTAAGCAAAGCAATTAGATCGTGTCATCGTGTTCGTCTTTGCGAAGCTTTTATTATGTCAAATATTGTATTCCTTAGACCATGAGATAATGCAACTCCCTGGTATCGGAAGAAAGCTTTGAGGTCATCAAACGTCATCCTATGAGAGGGTGATCATAAAGGTGTCTCTCGGTGATCGGAAAGTATCATTGGGTTGTATGTATCGAGATGGGATTTGTCCCTCCCAAGTCGGAGATATACTTGGGCCCACTTTCGGTGTCGATATCAACACGCTTGCAAGCATGTGGTTAAGGAGTTAATCACAAAGTGATATTGGATTACGGAACGAGTAAAGTACTTGCATGAATGAGATTGAACTAGGTATGACGGTACCGACGATCGAATCTAGGGCAAGTAAAATATCGCGAGACGAAGGAATATATATATGGGATTGATTGAATCCTGGCATCGTGGTTCATCCGATATGATCATCGATGAATGTGTGGGAGTCAATATGGGTGCCCAGACCCATTGTTGATTATTGATAGAAGATCATGTACGCATATTCTCGAACCCAGGTCACACATAACGTGTCTCGGCTAGGATAGATTGGATAATTGGTTTATGAATTTTTGTTCGAGTCTCGAATGGGATCCGGGATATCACGAGAGGTTCGAATGGTCCGGAGAATAAGATTCATATAAAGGCGGTGCAGTTTTGGAGTTCGAATTGTTCGGATTAATCGGTATTGCGGAAGCTTCTAGAACCTTCGGAAGGGGCCAACGTGGTCCCACCTTCCGGGAGGGCATGGGCCTATGAGGGAGTGTCCTGGCGCATTGGGCCAGGGCCCCATAGGGCCGATTCTAGATAGATTTAACTCGTTTAAATCTAGGGATAGAATTTCTAGATAAGGGAGAGTTTAAATCGTTTAAACTAGAGATAGGCTTGGAGGAGGGCTAGGGCTGGCCGCCACCCCTCTATATATAGAGGGCTGGTGCGCCTTCCCCCTACACATCTCCTCCAAGCCCTAGTAGCCTGCTGCCTTCCTCTCTCCCTCCCATTGTTTTGTAGCCTGCAGTGAAATTCTCTACCATATACACCACGCCGTCGTCAGTAGATCCAATCCATCTCTCCACCATACTTGCTGGTCCGAGGAAGGAGGAGGCGTCGAGTCTTTGCGTGTGCATCTCACGGAGGCACCGCCACTTGTGGTGCTAGATCGGATCGGATCGCGAGGAGGAGAAGCGAAACGACTACATCACCCACGTTCCGAATGAGGCGTTCCGCTTGAATCTTCAAGGGTATGAAGATCTAATCCAATCTCTCTCATTGTTTGCATCTCCTAGATTAGATCTTGGCTTTCCCTTTGTTCGCTTCCGTAGAAAATTTTGATTTACTATGCTGCGAAACCCTTTATTCCTCTTCTCGCCCTCACGGCAAAGGGCCTGCTATCCCTGAGGATGATGATGATGATGACTATGACCAGGATGAGGGTGACCAGGACGAGGATGACCAGGATGAGGATGAGGATGCCGAGGATGACGAGGATGACGATGACTACTGAGTTATTGGGGCGCTAGTATAGGTCTTTTCCCTTTTCAGCGTTTCGATGCCAAAGAGGGAGAAAACATTCTCATCGCTTTGCATGGGGACTTGGGATTTGCGACTATCTTCCTTTATTTGCCTTTTATTTGGATATTCAAACTTGAACTCTATGTGTGTTATCTACTGTTCTTATGTGTGTCTATGACTATGTGCTTGTGTGTAACATCTATTGTAACTCATGTGAGATCTATGTGTGCTATCGTTGATATTATTTTCTTTACATGATTTACTTCATTATCTTGTTGCACATAGTCAGGGGGAGCCACATTTATATGTTATTCCATGCAAATCACTTGTTGTCATCGAACACCAAAAAGGGGGAGATTGAAAGGGCATTTATTGTCATAATCACTTTTGGTGTTCGTTAACAACAAGTAGATCATTTTACAATGTGTTATTGTCCGCATGTTGGTATTATCATTGATAAACATCACACACACTCTTGGGAAAAGACCACATACATTTGTTAACGCTCGAACTCCGGCATCGAGTCTCCGATGCCAAGACTGAGTCTCCGTGTGGTCCAGAGTTTCCTGTTACGCTCGGTGGTGCCTCCCGAACCTGGCCGACATTCGACTAGGGTCCGAAGGCTGCACCGGAGGTTACTCCGGAGTCTCCGGACTTTGGTCAGTCCGGAGTCTCCGGTGTTGGCAGGCCGGAGTCTTCGTGTTTCTGGTGAAGAACTGGCCTGGGTCAGTCAGAAGGGCAGTCCGGAGACTGGTCCGGAGATTGGCCGGAGTCTCCGGTGTAGACCGGAGTCTCCGGTCTAACTTTTCTACAACGGTCAGAAAACGGTTCGTGGAGGGGGCTGTGTATAAATAGGGACCCTTATCTTCTTTCTCCAGTTGCTCGAGCTGCTCAAGAACACCAACCCCATTAGAGCCACCAAATCCACAAGATCTCTTCATCCAACCATCCAAAGTCATTGATCTTTGGAGAATCGAAGGAGGAGGCCTTGATTTACATCTTCACCAAGAGAGATCTTCATTTCCCCCTCATTCACTTGAGGGCCCCCAAGCTCTAGTGTTTCTTTGGAAACCCTAACTTTGATTTGGTTCTTACAAGCTTGTCTTTGATTTGTCTTGACAGCTTTCTTGTATTTGGGAGCCTCCAATTCAGTTGTGGATGTGTGCCTCGAACTTGTTGTAAAGGTGCCGACTTCCACCTCGAAGGTTGCCGATATAGTGGAAGGTGAATCGAGCCCGTTGGGGTGAGGTTCATCGGAGAACAAGGGAGGCCTCTCGTGGCGTTGGTGGTTTGAAACCACCCCCTCTCCAAACGTAGACGATTTCCCTCAAAGGAAGGAACTACGGGAAACAAATCCTTGTGTCTCCGCGTCCACTCCCTTGGTTACTTCTATCCTTTACCGCACTTTACTTACTTGTTCTTGCTTAGTGTTGTGTTAGTTTGTGCTTGTTTGACATATAGGTAAATTCACCATAGTTGCATATTCTAGAGAATTTACCTTTCTTGTCAAACCCTAAACTGGAAAAGAGTAAAATTTGAAGTAGCACCTATTCACCCCCCTATAGGTGCCCATACGATCCTTTCAGATGTAATACTAGTGAATAGTGTCTCATTGGTGTTATGTCAACGACTATAGTATACTACATCATGCAGTGGTATGTTGGATTACCGCATGGACCTACAAGGAGCGCGGGGGCATACACTATTAGCAGAGACAACAGAGACATTTGATGCCCGGCCAACTGATGATATCTGACCACCAGATGATGCTTTAACCCTCTTTCCCATGTGCTCAAATTTAGGTTGTACATGGAGACGAATATGACCAAAACATTTGGCAGCATTCAAAGAGAAAAGCATTACCAGATTAGCTTCGCTAGTTAGTGGGAGCAATCTTTGCTCGCTAATGTTGAAATATCAAATCAACCGAATCGCCATTGCTCTAGGGGAATTTAGAATAGATTTTATCTTTTAAATCTCTGAGAGTTATGGAGGTTGTAACCACCGCTAGGAAGTAAAATCCAGAGACATACTGTTCACAACCACAAATTACGCTAGTATCCAGTTTAACCGCCAGCCGAAATGCCAGCGCTGGATCAATCCTATTCGAAAAGCAAGGCAGTTAGTTGAGCACCAGCGATTCACACTCAAATATTGCTTATGATCAATACACGGAAAATGATGCTTACCTAGATGGAATCCATGCGTTAGATCCCTCCGATTCTACCTAATCGTCTCCGTGCTCGACAGGGAGGACCGGTACACCAGCAGACACTGTATACTACGCGAAAGGGGTAGATCTAGCGGGGGCGGGAGCGGATCTGGATGTGGAGTGGGCTCTGCGGCTAGGGGAGGGGGCAGCTCGGGGCCGAGGATGACATAAGGTAGGAGGGCATGATGGCGGGGCAGCGGAGGGGCGGTGTGGGAGCTATTCCAGACTCAGGAGGAAGCGAATGCTTTGGGTGAGCGGGAATGACCGGTCCGACGTGTATCCATGCGGCCCCAACCTTCACCACATATGCAAGACCCGTCCCAATACGGCCCATCCTTCACCATGTATGCAGGACCCGTCCCAACACGGACCCACCCGTCAGCATGTAACGGTCGAGACCACGTAACATAACGCTCAACGCACGACCCACCCCAACATGGTCCCACAAGTCAGCATATAACAGTCAAGTCTTTGACCTGACGACATCTCTCCGTCTAAGCGCCTGTGAGGGTTTTAGAATAGAGGGAGGGAGAAAGTGAGGAAAAGTTAAACGGCTGGAAAAACTAAGTACAACTAACGAATCAGGGGTACAAATAATTTGAGTTCTAGAGATTAAAAGAGAGAGGAGTGGAAATGACAGAGAGGAAGAGGGAGGCAAGCAACAATCAACTATGAGGAGAAAAGGGATGGGATTTGGAAAGATAATTTGCTGAGTGCTGATGGCATGCGCGTGGTGAAGGCGGCTCAAGGCTCTGGAGAGGGCAAATCCAGGCGGTGGTGAGACGACTCCACGTGAAAGCGAGCGATTCCATGTATTGGCGACGGTGGCGGCACATCGAAGACACTCATGCCCCTTCGCTTGCAGCTTGCGATCTCTCTTCGCCATCTTCCGGTGACCCCATCAGAATGCCCAAACTCGTTGAAATCCGAGAAGACGCATGAAAGTAGCCCAAACTTTTATAGGATTAGATTTTCTTCACTATACCTTAAAAGTAGCCTATAGTACTATAAATTTACGACACACTTGACTTTTTTCTTTGGTTTATCAAAAACCACCATTATACTATGGCGGATGGAAATTCCAGTTCCACTCACCCTGCCATCAGCACTCCCGTCGTTGGCATTCAACCATGAATAGCCCGCCGACACCGTTCCATAGCTGGTGGTTGGTAGGGTGCGAGTGCTTAGGTGCTACTATAATTTTTTGTATGTTTCACCACGATAGAAAATGATGTTATTGAGATCTGGAGTTCATTCACGACGATTTTGACGGAGTGCTTCGCTATTTTTTATCGGATCGGCCAGATTACGGTGTATCACTGCTTTTGGGTGGCAAATACTTTGGCACACTTCCTTGCTAAACATACTTTTGAGTCAAAAGGTTTCTGTGTGTTTTGGGATCATCATCCCCTAGTTTATTTGATTGCATTTAATAAACGATGTAATTCTTTTTCGAGAGCATGTAAGTTTTAGACGCGCTATTGTTTTAGGGTATATCCGCTCGAGGAGTACAGCTACTAGCACTAATTTACACTATACTGAAACAAGAAATTTCAGTAAGTAGCAGTTTCACGTATCCGGTACAGTCCCAGTTTTAGAAACCGCCTTATCCAGCTTTGGCTCCAAAATTTTGCGAGGTTTTTAAATTAGTTTAGCTTTAATCATTTTAAAAATTTTATAACATTTTTAAACCGGCTTTTCAAAGTGAATTGGGACATAGTTGCTCTTCTGAAAAGGAAAGGAAAACAAAGACGCCCGCGAAAAGGACGCAATGCGGATTTTCCTAGCGTAAGTTAGGCCTCTGGCACCATCACAGCCGTCGATTAGTTCAAGACTCGTGCAAAAGTCTACTAGTCAAAGGATCCAATCTTTTTGCATTTTAGCCCCTGGGAAGGTTGATTTACTCCCGTTGGTCGCATGCAGAGGAGGCCACAACTTCCCGCAGCTCTCGTATCTCCACCCCTGATGCAAACCCTACTCTCGCACCTCTCCCCACACCCCTCGCTCTCTCCAACCGCCGTCACACATGCCTCCCTCGAGCTCTCACTACCTCACATCCGGGTTTCTAAGGCATTATTGTAATGACACTTTTAAAACTGCCTTTAAATATTATTTTTAAGGCACTTTTATGTACAATGCCTTAAAAAATTAGAAATGCAAGGCAAGAAATTAGAGTGCCTTTAATAGATCAGGTTTTAAGGCAAAAAATAAAAGTGCCTTTAATAGACCATCTTTGAAGGCACTTTTACAACTTGTAGGCAAAAGCTTTTCGAGGCAATTCTATAAAAGTGTCTCTAAAGATTAACAACTACAGGCAATATCGAGAATGCCTCTAAATATTAACCTTCAGTGGCACTCCTTTTAAAGGCACTATTTATAACCGCCTATAATTATAGCCTTTTATGGCACTTTGAAAATAGTGCCTTAAATTGTGCGATTTTAGTGGTAGATTTTAAAATGCCACCAATAGTTAAGTCTTTGGAGGCGCTATTGATAATGCCTCTAATATTTTGAACAATAGAGGAACATTTCAGTGACTCTATGTTAAACTATTTATGGCACTTTTATTTATGCCTCAAAAGAACAGTTTTTAAGGCACTATTATCAAAATGCCACACAAAAAATATATAACATTTGAGGCGCACGTGAAAATGCCACAAAAGGTTTGCCCTTAGAGGCACTTAAATGTATCTCGAATGGTTGACCAATTGTGGCACTTTCATATATGCCTCACATGAACAGTTTTTTGAGGCATTATTTCATTCGGTGCCTCTAAAATACTACTCCCTTTGTCTAGAAATAACTGATTTGATTTTGTCTAAATTCGAATATATCTATACATAAAATACGTCTAGATATATTTAAATTTAGACAAACTCAAGTCAATTATTTCCAGACGAAAGGAGTATTATTATTTAAAAAAACTAACAATGCATCTCGTATGTGCCAAAATAAAATAAACAAACAAATATACTAAAATTACACACCTACACACTAGCGAATATTCATGGTGTGCATATACGGCTACATCTACAAAACCAAAACGAGGTGTTTCTCCTACTCGGCTTTTTTTTAATATACGGGAAATAACAAGGATTTTTGGATTTGGTGTCAGTAATATTGTTTGGTTTCGCCGTATTGTGTTGCATTTGGTACTGCCTGGCAGTTGCGACGACAGCGAGAAGCGGAGACAGCTATCGACGCGAGATGTGGAGACACGGGAGCACGAGACTACCAGCGCAGTGTGTGTGACACGACACACGGCGGCGATCTGATTTGAAATCCGGCGGTTTCGACGCTCGCCCCGTGAACCGGTGTGTCTGACCCACCTTCCTGCAGTGTGTGATAGCGGGCGTGGAGGGGTGGAGCATGTCCCGCTCTCCGCCGTCGGCTTAGGCCGCGTCGAGTCCGCCCCCGCCGTTCTGCTCCTGTCCCTCGCCTTCCTGCCGCACCCCGCACAACGTCACCTCCATCCCTGGTAGCTCCTGCTCTACCATGGCTCCCCGGATCGCGCCACCGACTCTGCCGCCGCCACGGACCTCGGCCTCCGCCTCGTCCATGTCGATGCCAACCGTGTCGAGGAGGTCGTCGACACCGTCATGCCGCTCTTCCTCGGCCTGCTCCGCCGCACCCACCTCCTCCCACGACGCCGTCTCAGGTGCCTCGGCTCCGTCCAGCCGCTCTGCTGCTGGGTGCGGCGCTGCCACTACCTCGTTCTCGGCATCACCGGATGGTCCGCCGCCGCGCGCAGCCTCGCAACCCGCAGCCTCGCCTTCCGGATGAGCGTCCTCTACTTCGACCCGCGTATCTGGTACTATCAAATCTGCAACCTCCTATCGCTCCTCCGTACTTCTACCACAATCTATTTTACCTTTTGAACTGGGAATGTTGTATTTTGGGATTCAGAATTTGGTCATAATTTTCAACTTTTATGGAGGTGTCCAGACTAATTTTTCACCAATTGTTTCTTTCTTTAACATCAAAATTGGCAATCTTGGAATCATTATGATATTGGTTGTCTTACTAGGCACAAAGGATTATTAGCGGCAATGGTTTATTAGCGGCAAGTTGAAAGGATCGTATGGGCACCTAGAGCACGCGTGGGAGGGGGGTGGTGAATAGATGCTACTTCAAATTTTACTCTTTTTCAAATTAGGGTTTGACACAAAAGGTAAATTCTCTAGATTATGCAACTATGGTGAATTTACCTATATGTCAACCTAGCACACCACTAAGCAAGAATGAGATAATTAAAGTGCGATAAAAGATAGAAGTAACCAAAGTGGAGCATGCAGAGACACAAGGATTTGTTTCCCGATGTTCCTTCCTTTTAAGGGGAAGTACGTCTGCGTTTGGAGGGGGTGGTTTCAAACCACCAACGTCATGAGAGGCCTCTCTTGTTCTTCGATGAACCTCACCTTAACGGATTCGATTCACCTCTTCCACGATATTGGCAACCTTCGAGGTGGAAGCCGACACCTTTACAACAAGTTCGAGGCACACATCCACAACTGAATTGGAGGCTCCCGAATATAAACAAGCTTTCAAATAATCAAAGACAAGCTTGTAAGAACCAAATCAAGAGCTAGGGTTTCCAAAGAAACACTAGAGCAAAGGGCCCTCAAGTGAACGAGGGGGAAATGAAGATCTTTCTTGGTGAAGCTATTGATCAAGGCCTCCTCCTTCGATTCTCCAAAGATCAAAGACTTTGGATGGTTGGATGAAGAGATCTTGTTGATTTGGTGGCTCAAATGGAGGTGGTGTTCTTGAGTGGGTCGAGCAGCCGAAGGAAGGAGATGAGGTCCCCTATTTATAGGCCCACTGGTCTGAACCGTTTTCTGACCGTTGGGCCAGTTGTCACACCGGAGACTCCGTTCTGCAGACCGGAGACTCTGATCTACACCGGAGAGTCCGAACCATCTCCGGTCCGTCTCCGGACCACCATCCAGAATGTCCCAACAGACTTGGGAAAAGCTCCTCCGGAAACTTTTCAAAGACTTCGGTCCCTTGTACACCGGAGACTCCGGTCTAGCCACACCGGAGAATCCGGTCTGAGTGCTTGCACCGGAGAATCCGGTCCGTCTCCGGTTCATCTCCGGACCCCTATACAGATTGTCCCAGGGGAGTTTCTGAAGGCCCCTCCGGGGACTCTTGAGGAAACTCCGGACCACACCGGAGACTCCGGTCTGGAAAACCCTGAATGTGTAGATTCTTATAGGAATAATATCACAGGACAAAGACCTTTTCACTTTTCATTATTTCATCCTATCTCTACTATGTAAAAAGAATATCAATGTTCCGTTTTCTGCCACTACGTCGTTCCTTTCGTCCGTATCTCCGTCACACCCAGGAAAATCGGGACTTAATTCCCGCTACCCATTAATGCATTGAGGAAAATCCGGGGACGTGATCACCGGCCCCTTTAATCGTTGGAATTACAGCCGAAGTCTCTGCATACGCTTGTTGTTGTTCTACCGGGTCTCTTCATGCGCTCGTCTACCTGGCGGCGCAGCAGGCGTGTGACCCAGAGCAATCGAAGAGATCTGATTTCCTAGGCGGCGCGGCAGGCGTATGACCAGAGCAATGGAGGAGGTCCGATTTCTGGGTACACGGGATGACAACTCTACCTCCTCTAGCACGTAGTGACCGCGAAACACAATCCGTGTTCATCGACAAGATCGCACGCCCTGTGTCGATGGCTTCAAGTGCGTGCTCCACACAAGCCAAACCATAGGTATCATGTCCATCCACGGCCGCACGCCCACACCTTGTCGTCCAGTGGGCCGACAATCAACGATTGCATCACCCACGCAATCTAGACAGGGCCTATTAACTGCATCTCGTACGTTTTTCATTCTCTTCAGCTCTGCTGCTTTCTACTATCCACCGTGATAATTTTTTTTTGAACTTTTACCGTGATCAATTTAGATGGAGCACAACTATTCATTGAAATCTTCATGCTCACAAGGACTCTACAATCGATTTTATTTCATCTAGAATGTTTGAGACTTGATTGGTCAGACCTTGTAGTGCTTATAAGTTTTTAATGTCCAAGCTGTTTTGGGGTAGGACCCATATCTAAACATCTTTGCCGAGGCCAGCAAGCTTACGACAAGATGCCAGGGGATTGTGCACAAGATAATCTGAAATAATCCAGTCCAATCTAGCTGCCTCCTGCTGACAAGTACCGATGCTATTTCCACGTTCAGCTCAACTAATCTTATCAATGGTGAGTGCATGAGTAAAGGCAACGCGGCAGTCAAGGAGCTCGCCGGTTTTCGATTGGTATATGGTTTTTACATGAGAGGCTAAGCTAGGCACACGACATGTATCATTGAAGCTGGTAATTGCCCTTGTTCTTCTGTGCCAGATAAAATTATGTTTTTGTTTCCAGACTTCTCAATTTGTAGCCTCATTATTATGCAATTATCCATCTCTAAATTTGCATGTCTCTGTCAATGATTGTTTCACAAAGTATTAGCACACTAAGTTATATATTATTCTATTTGTTTTTACGTCGCCCTAGTAAATGGCAATGTATTATCGGTTGTTGAGGTTAGAGCGAGAGTTGTCATAAGATGCCATGTAAATAAGTTTGTCCTCTTAAATACATAGAGCTGGCATTGATCAAACGGTAATTTGTGACTCTTTTGATCAATGTCTCTTGATTGTCTATAATCGTATAATACATGGGTATTTAGCTATATAATACAACAGCATGTAACGCACATGTGTTGTATATTCAGCGTAAGAGAAAATTTAGCATTCCGAGCTCAAATCAGATTTACAAACTTTGGTTTTTTGTGGGGATTTATGAACTTTGCTATCGGTAATCTTTCTCGAAATTATTGTCAAAGGTTGTTTTCTTGACATTTGTTTTCTCTGGATATGAGAATTTACTGTACTGGCTTGCGCGATTTAATTATTTTGTTCTCTCATTGCAACGCACGGACATATTTCCTAGTACACAATAACACATTGTAAAATAATCTACAAGTTGTTAACAAATACCAAAACTAATTAAGACAAAAATGTCCTTTCACAAGTGATCTTGTTTCACTGCATTGTACATTAACAAATGCCACTATGCATATCTTAACAGGGACTGCCCGCGGCACATTAAGCCTGGTATGTTTTGTCTGCTTATTGCATTACTGGCTTTCAATCCCAATGAGGTTTAATATCCTCTCCACAGACAAACCCAGTGAACTGACATGCTAACAAACAGAAGCCGATGTAACTATTGTAAAATGAAAGAAAAATCACTAACCACAACGAGAATTTGAGATTGAGGACATGGAAAAATAGAGTCGGCCAGACGGGTCTCATAGAGTTTTTATGCCAGAATTACCTGCTGATCTTGACCTCTCCTCGATTTCTTGCAAAATTTTTCTTCTTCAAAACTCAAAGCAATAATTGTGGTCGTGTCAGCTTTTACTCAAAATTTATTTTTGTCATTTCGGTGTAACGCACGCGTATTTTTCCTATCCATAATAATCTTATAAGTAGTTTTAACACTTGAGAAAAATCTATTTGGACCTCTCCAATTGGCCTAGGAGGCCGGCTCATATGGTCTAGCCGGACCGGGTCAAATCTCAGCCTGACCACTCTCTCTCCCCCGCACGGGACCCCTCCCTCGACTCCCTTTCTGCTCGCGCGATGCCACCGCCGTTGCCAGCCACTGCAGCGGCCGCCACCGCCCCTCTCCGGCGCAGTCGCACCCGTGCGGGGTTCCACCACCGTCTCCTCTTCCAATTCCCCGTTGCCATAGAGCCACCGAGCCCTCAGCCCCACACGCGAGCGCACTCGGCGGCCCCGTGAAACCCTAGCCTCTAGGCTCGGTCTCGCCGACACGATGCCCGCGCCGTCGCGCCTCCGGATTCCTCCTACCACACCGACCCACCCATGGTGCTTCTGCTTCCCCAACTCGACGACCTCCGCTGGACCCCCCGATGGCCACCGCGCCCTCAACGCCGAGTTCCGTTCTATCTCCGGCCCCGTCGACGACCTCCACTGGTCCCCCGATGGCCTCTACATCGTCGTCTCGGGGGACAGCAAGGGGGAATCCTTGGGCTGCGTGTTCATGCAAGTGGATGGTGTCCCTTGTCTCATACCCTTTTGTAAGTAGAAGATGGTACCTAACAGAACCCAGGCAATCTATTATGTTGTGTGCATTTGTACAATGAAAACAAAATAGCTACAGCTCGTGGTAGTTAGTCAGTTGAATTCTCTAAACTCAAGATTGTCCACATCGCATGGCATCTAATTCGTACTTAGACTTGGTCACTTATATTTTTCAACCTAATAGCACTCAATTGCTTGCTAGAATAAACAACCTGTATATAAGATTGCATAGCGATCAAACCTTTGTTTTGTGTCTATGGATTAACACTCATGATTGGTAAATAAGCTTGCAATTTTGTTAGTAGACCGTCTTGATTGTCCTGCGTTCATTGATTTTTCTACACCGATCAGTTTGTTATGTGGAAAAAGGTTTTATACGTTTCTGCCATCTTGGTCACGTGAGTCATTTTGGGAAATTGAATCGGCTCCTAGATGCGCTGCCCTGTATTCTAGGCTGCCGTCACTATGTTCTCTTATTTTGCGACGTCGCCGCCATCAGGTTGCTGCTGCCGCTGCTCTCAATGACTGTCTCCGTCAAACCATCTTGTCGCCACCGTCGGTAGCGAGGTGTGAACGTCTTGCTTCATAGCAATTGCTGGAGTAGTGTGCATGGTTAAATCTGAACAGGAGCAGTTTTCTAACCTTTATCAATCTGCAATTTTGGATTAGAGTTTTGAATCAAGTCCTTGTGGGGGAATTGAGGGTCAGAAGTTTTTGGTTTCAGAAAATTGTTGGGCACCTAATTTGTATTAGGGATATGTTTTGTACCTGCTCAAATCAGATGGTTTGTAACTAGTACTAGAGACGATGAGCTACTTTTTCTGCACACGGCGTGTTGGAATCCACCATGGGGTTCCTATTTAGCGGTTTGTTTTGCTAGTTGTCTAGGTTTTTGAGTTCTACATAAAAGGTATTAAAGCTACATATTACTAGGAAATATCTAGTTCTTCTAATTCAATATCTGGAACAGACCTTGAGTTATATGCATGTGAAGCTTTCTTGTATTATTGCCAGACCCCTAGACTCAATCGTGAGACAATAATTTTTTATTTATGTGTAGTCGCCTGTACCTAATGCTATTGCTAGTAAGCAGCTGAACCTGAAATGTCATGTTTTTATGCCATTTACGTACATCAGATTTGAGACTATGAGACTGGATGATCGGTTAGTTAGCTTGATAGTAATTTCAGAGTAGCATTTTGTTGTGTTTGGTGCTAGCTTGATCGTAGTGCACATTATTATAGTCAAATAAACAATTGGTTCACAACAATATCAATAGCAGAGGGTCAAAAACTGTGGGCACACGTTCAAATAAATACAACTTCATATTGTAACTAACTATCTGCATATATTTTGAATTTGTTTACAGCAAGGTAAAATCCTAATGATAGCCATTTGACGGTTCATGATAGACCATTCAGAAAACAACTAAGGTTTCATGTCGAACCACCGCTGATTAAGAGCCTTCAAAGGCGTAATGATCTGAGCCTAGTGCCTTTTAAGATCCATCATTGCATACTTATCAGAAAACCATCAGCATCCAAACAATAGACATCCTGTAAAATCGAAATGTTAAGAATACAATACATATATCTTTTGCAAACTTATTTCAGGCTATCTCAAACTTAATTTCGTCATTGGGTTGTCAGTGAAGAAATCTAGAGAAAGAACATATCTGGTGCTATCATATGAATATACGAGACAACATCAAATTATGCTAGCAAATCTCGTAGTGTAGAAGTAGATGGTAAAATTAACCATTATCTGAACTAGGCTAAATTCTAACACCAACATCACAGTAAGAGAGAGAGAGAGAACATAGGTACCATGCATCACCTCTTATTGCTGCGTTAGGTTTAGCTTGTTTGTTGCTATGGAGAGCTGAGCATACTTCATTTAGCAACGCTAGTGTTGATCATCAGTGACACTTGGGAGTTTGGATATGCATTAAGGGTGGAGGCCTTTATCATTCTTATTCGACATATCACTATCACATGAATTTTTTTTCCTAGTGATCTCTAAAGATGGTTGGTCAGGCACATGCTTTGACTTTGTGAACAATAACAAGCTCAAAGTAACAAAATCAGAAGTGTATTACCAAGTATGCTACCCATAAAGCCTTCCCACTGATCAAATAGAGCTCCTTCAAATTTAACATCCTAGAGCTACAGAAGATGATATGATAAAGTAATTTTTAGTATATTCTATATATGAGAAATCACAGAGGTGTTACAGAATGATACAAAGAAAATTCATGTGACTGGTCTCTAAATCAACCAAACCTATGGCCCTTAGTAGTAAACTAATACATGCCATATAACTTGCAATTTAATCAATATGGCAGATAGACAAGATGGTCACATGATGGGTGCGGACTTTTAAATTGCTTCAGTTACTTCTATCTGAGTCCTAATAGGAAGTAATCCTACATGCCTACTTGTCAAGTATAGATGTCAAGCAGAAACTACCTTGTTGCTACTGTAGCTTGCCATGCAGTAGTTTGTTATAACATCATTTTCATGATTTTGGCTCCAAAATTTCTTTGCTGAAACTTATGCTGGTAGTGTTTTTATGGACAGCTTTTATACAGGTACTTGTTTATAACATCAGCTAATAAGAAACACAAATGTTATGGACGCAAGTGCAGAACATACATGAATGCAAGGAAACTGATAAAGCCCTTGATCAGGTGTCTACTCGAAGCTACCTACAGAAATCGGTTCGGCAACATCAAAACTCATCATCATCGCAACAAAAGCACGGGTCAATGTGCAGCAAGTAAGACAAGGACATATCCATTCAGTTGACGACCTACTCTGTTTTCCTGGGCTCCTTCGATAGGAGGTACCAGCCCATGGCGCTCAAAGGCCAACGATGGCGCCCACCAGCACGGCGTAGTTCCTGTTCTTGTTGGTTGACTTGCTAGTGGATGCGGATAACATTGGTCCGGCGCCGCCTGCGGCCTTCACGTCGCTCACTGCTCAAACCACCCCTGGTGGCCATTTTGCACCCCAGCCATACCCATTGCAGCTACTGTATGAGCTGGCTTATTACACACATGCGATACATACACAACTTTGTACTCAATGAACTAAGCACACAACAGAAACAGTAAATTTGTGTTTATACCTTGTGAATTATAGTCTTCTAAGTAGAATGTAGATGACCAGGAACCAAACCTGCTATGCATTCAGTACATAATCCTGCAGCAAGTGAATACCGTGTCATTATATATCTTGGTAAAGGTTAATAATACTTGCATATAAAGAACAATCAGAAGCCTTACAGGCATACATCTCAAGCAAGGACTTAATCTTACTACCTACTCAACCATGACACTCTCTATCTATGGCTGCAACACATGAATCAACTCACCACATAAATGACACTAGGACAACAACTCAACGAGGTGCAAATGTTAGGCCTCTAGACTACGAGGCCCTTGAAAGCAATGAGACTACCAGAGAGTTTTAGTTTTAAGCTTGTCATGTTCGCCATGAAACAACACATATTTAACCAAAGTGCTCACGTGTTCCTCTTTGGAAACAGAAACTGGACACCAATTATTAAAATCGATCAAGCTTTCAGTACTCATGCTTTGCACTTCAGTACTCATGCTTTACACTTGGAAACCATGTTAGTATTTTTTTAGTAAGGCTCGTTGTTTATCAACGTGTTTATGCATGAACTTTGAAACTATGTGATTTGTGTTACGTCAGGCTTGCTGATATGCTAATGGCTTCTGTTATGCCCTGTGAACTTTGCTGCTGTTATGTACATTTACAACAGTTTCATGTTTTTAATAATTGCAGATTTTATGGACATTTTATGAATAATTTTCATGATTTTTATTCTGAAGTAATACATGATCATTACAATTTACAATATATGCAGTGTTGTAAACAATTCATTTTCATACAGTACAACACTTCACAATTATATAGACTCTAAAAAAATTACAATTCAAGTTAAAAGTACATCCAAACATAGATTGGAATTGCCTCTCTCTTTGATTCCAGCTGCCATTTCCATGAGCATCCAAACAACAGAATTGCACCTGAGGCTCATTTTCGTTTCCACCTAGTTTTGGTATTAGACCCCCATTTCAGCTCTAACAGTTTAATACCTACATCCAAACAGAGTATAATATTTCCTAATTTACGAGAATGCACTTGTTATTTCAACATAATAAATCAGATGGACTTCAGTTCCGCTTGTTATAAATTTATAATTCCAAGGTCTCAAGGAAACTATGGTGTGCAAATCCTTGGGTCTGGTCATAAGATCTCTTGATGTGTGAGAATTGAGATGCCATGCCGACCTTTATCATCACAAAGAACACCTAAATCCTCTTAGCCTTAGCGATAAGCTAGTACTTATGTCTCAATATAAGTTATATGGAGGAGAAGAATAAACACAACTACACATTTCATTAATTCCATTTTAGCTAATTAATCTATTTGGTGTTGTAGTAGATATTGCATTGTTAGAATTCTAATTTAAAGAGGATTTTTTCTCTGAAGGAACCAAAGCAGAATATTATCTCCGGATTCCCTGTATATCTTTATCTCCTCCCATTCTTCAGGGCGCACTTCTGTTGTACCACTCACGGTAGACTGCTAGAGGGCTCAAAGCCACCCACCACCATGAACCAAACAACTTGTACTATGGTCCACTTAAGAATGGCAACTCATCTTATCAGAACAACTAACGACATAACTTCAGGTTGTAAATTGCTAGACTACCTACATTTTAAAAAAATATTACTTTCTTTATGGTGCTTATGTAGAATATGTAGTGCGTTCTGTTCAGATGGGTGAATGATTCCTTGGTTGCATATTTCCTTTGATATTTTTGTTAAATGTTACTCCCTCCGTTTCATTCTATAGTGCTTATAGTTTCTGGCACGGAAATTAAGAAACAGATGTGAAGAGAAAATTAAAATAGTTTTGGGTAGGATTTCTCGTGGCTAATTGACGTGATAAAATAGAGGAGTTTGCAAGAGCCATGGAACGCTATATACTTTATGTAAACTCCCTAAAAAAGTTGTCCAAACAAGTTGTGTAACACACTATATCTTATATTTTGGAATTTTTCTTAAAAAACTATAGGCACTATAGAAAGGAACAGAGGGAGTACCATTTATTTTGGATATCAGTATTGCATATATCACCTTCTACCATTAACCATTGCTATTTACATCTTTCGCGGATTTATTGTTGGGGTTAGGGCTTCATTTGATTTCACCTTAGTCTATGCATCAAAGATGCATACAACTTAGTTTGTTACACAGTTTTGAGTGTTTGGAAATAACAATAATAAAAAAGTAGACACAGTGACCTTAGTTAGATGTTCACTCATTATTTTGCTTAGTTGCCATATCCTTGACTCGAGGGCTGAGGTGCATGTGCTCACGCTTGGACCACACAAAGTCAAACAATGCTTGGAAGGTGCTTGGAAGTTGGAACAACGCACTCCCTCCGAGATAGTCAAACCCATCCTTTACGCAGATCTCCGTGTGCTCATTGACACGGATGCTGACTTCCAATGTTATTAGGTTTATAGAACAAGTTACAGATTAACACATAACTTTCTTTTGCGGGTTGATTGACATGTTACTTTGATGTGTCACATGTAACTTTGATGTCCCGTTAAAAACATCCAAGCTTATATGAAACAAAATTAGGGAGTGCCGATGTAGCATCTGTTGAAGTGTATATATGGATTGCCTTACACTTTCCATCGGTTTGGACTGTTGGTTGCGTTGGCTAGTGCATCAAGCTTCATTACTTTAGCAAGAGCAACCTAATCGAGAATGATGTCCCTCCATGTTAATACTAATTTTAAAAGTCAAGAGGCAGTAGTTAATGCATCACAAACCTTCCTATTGGGCGTTTAGAGGAGATAAATAAACTTTAAAGCAGGACAAATTTGTCTTTGATTCTTACTAACTGTATCAGATCAGATCACACAGCTAGCATGGTGGGGCCACATACCAAGTGTCAAAGGTATGAGAATCTTTTGTGAATGCTACGCTGAAACATTATTCGACGGTTCATAAGCTTTGCAATAACAATTGTGAAACGGCCCGAGTGCACATACGGCACCAGTTGATGTTAGCTTCTTCCTCCTCTAACAAACCCCATATCCAGTATAGCGTCTTTGGCTGTAGGAAAAAAAATCTGCTGCCTCCGATGGAGGTGGCGGTAGCGGCGAGCGCTGTGACCGGGGCCATAAAAACTCTCCTGCCCAAGCTCGCCTCCTTGCTGGAGAGCAAGTACAAGCTGTCTAGAGGGGTGAAGAGGCAGATCACCTTCTTGAGGCACGAGATGAGTAGCATGAGTGCTTTGCTCGTGAGGTTAGCTGCGCTGGAGGAGCTCGATGAGCAACAGAAGGACTGGCGTGACAAGGTGCGTGAGCTGTCATATGATATAGAAGATTGCATCGACATCTTCACCAATGAGCTCGATAGCGATGAAGCCAAGAAAGGAGGACTCAGGCGCAGGCTTAAGAAGCTCAAGTCACGCTACAAGATCGCCCACCGCATTGAAGAACTGAGGGCTCAGGTTGTGGAATTAAGCAATGTCCATAATAGATATAAGCTTGATGAGTGCAGCATTGGTTCTCCACAAGGATCTAGTGGCCTTGTGGATATTGACCCTCGTCTACAGGCACTCTATGTAGGCGCCGATAGACTTGTCGGCATTCAAACCCAAAAGGAGAAGCTCGTCGAGTTGCTGAGGAAGAATGCTGCTGATACAGAACCACTTAAAGTGGTAGCCATTGCTGGATTTGGAGGTATGGGCAAGACAACACTTGTGAACCAAGTTTATACAAAGATCAAAGGTCAATTTGATTGCACGGCTTTTGTATCAGTATCTCAGAATCCAAATATGGTCAAGATTTTATCAGATATATTTTTGGGAGTTATAGGTTACAAGCCCCATTGGTATGATGACGAGCGTCAAATAATCGATCAACTCAGGAACTGGCTCCAAGACAAAAGGTATATACTATATGCTTAACTGAGTTACAACAAAAGTTGTAAGAATTGGACCATGATATTTTGATAGTATGCATTGTTAAGGATGATGCTTTACACCCAAATTTCATGACCTTACATGAACTGTATTTGTTATAGGAAATTTTTTCAGTATATTAGTTATAGAAAAGTTCACAAATCTCCAAGCGACGTGGTTACCATGAGGTGGAGACAAATATATACTTGCATTAACTCGAAAGAAAATCAGATTCATGTACAAATCTGAAAAGTGGCTTAACGCCTAATGCAAACATTTTGTTTATGATTCATAAACTTCTGTTAAAGAAGTTTCCGAAACCAAAAGGCCTCAAACAACCAGAAACCAGATTATATAATTTCAACCTTTTTAATAGTAACAAAAGCCTAATTTAATATTATACTCTCGGCGCATAACAACTTTTTTTTATTGTTTGACAGATACTGTATTGTGATTGATGACATATGGACAATGGAAGCATGGAATGCTATTAAGTGTTCTTTCCTGGAGAACAGTCTTGGCAGCAGAGTTATAACAACTACACGATTTGAAGATATAGCTCAAGCATGTTGTTCCTGTTTCCATGGCCACGTCTACAGGATCAAACCTCTTAATGGTCTTGACTCCAGAAGATTATTTGACAGAAGGGTTTTCCATTTTGAAGATGCTTGTCCTGAGCAACTAAAGAATGTACGTGATGAAATTTTGAAAAAATGTCAAGGGGTGCCATTAGTCATACTTAGTGTAGCCAGCATTGTGGCCAGTCATGAAGAGTTAGACTCAAATGAAATCTGGGAGAAGATACATAAACATTTTGGTTTCCATCTGGAAG
This sequence comes from Avena insularis, assembly GCA_023614405.1. Classification (NCBI taxonomy): domain Eukaryota; kingdom Viridiplantae; phylum Streptophyta; class Magnoliopsida; order Poales; family Poaceae; genus Avena; species Avena insularis. Next base: position 192,633,144 of record CM042691.1, read on the forward strand.
GTCACCCTGCGCTAGGGTGGATAAGGCATGTGCTTAATCTTGGCTACAATGATTTATCTCTGGATCTTAAGACCTGTTTGCTATACTTAAGTATATTTCCAGAAGGTTCTGAAATAATGAAGAATGATTTGGTGAAGAGATGGTTAGCCGAGGGTTTTGTTACTGACAAGCATGGTTGTGGCCCACATGAGATCGCAGAGAGTTATTTGAATGAGCTGATTAATAGAAATATGATCCAAATAGCTAAGCTTGATGAGTGTGGGCATGTGTTATCCTGTCGAGTGCATGACGTAATGCTTGATTTTATCATATTGAAGTCCACAGAAGAGAACTTTGTCACTATAATGAATGATGTGCGGAGCACGAAAGGCTGTTTGGAAGTTCGTCGGTTATCCCTCCAAGTCAAAAATTCTGAATGCAATCACGTGCTGGAAAATATGTCTCTCACCCAAGCTAGGTCACTTTCCTTCCAGGGTCCTGCTTCATGCATTCCTTCTGTTTTCATGTTCCAGCTTCTGCGAGTTCTTCATATTAATGTTAATGATGTACGAGTTCTTAGTATTTTTGATAATGACGTGGGTGAGGAGTTTGATCTGTCCTGCATCTGCAACCTGTTCCAACTGAAATATTTGAGGATTGCAGGCATTCGGTGCACGGGATGGCCGAAACAATTAGGGAAACTGCAACAGTTGCAGACACTGGATATTCTGCAAGGATGTGCTTTTCCCCTAGACGTCTGTGAGTTACCCTTGGGGTTGTGGCATCTGATTCTTCCTTACTCTGCAAGGCTGGTTGGTGACATAGGCAGGATGAGATCCCTCATTTCTGTATATACCCTGACAATCGATGATATCGGAGATATGGAGAGAATGAGGGGAATCGGTAATCTGACCGACCTAAGGGAGCTGAAGCTAAGTGTGAGTGACTCTATTTGGATCACAGATGAGCGTCCACGGCGCCCTCGTGAGGAGACCTTGGGAGGAGTACTACAAGTCCAACACCTGCATGTTCCTTATCTAGATGGAGTGGCCATATGTGAACCTCTACTCTCCTCCCTCGACAGGCTCGGCAGCCTTCAATCCCTAATCATCAGTGGGGGGCTCCCTGTTGATGTTTTGACTGGTTGGTTTCCGCCTCCATGCCATCTCCATAGGTTTCATGTGCGGGATTGCCCCTTCTCCTTCGTTCCACATTGGATCAGGCAACTCGTCAACCTCAGAAGCTTGGAAATTCGACTTTGCTTCATGAAAAAGGATAGTATCCAGATTCTTGCCCAGCTGGCCTCTTTGGTGAACCTCAGACTGCAAATTAGGAAAAATATTCCCAGAGAGGGCGTCATCATCCCCGGCGCAGCATTCCCAAAACTTAAGGACTTCTTCCAATCTATAGCGCTCTGTCTCATGTTCAAGGAAGGTGCCATGCCCAGGCTCGAGAACCTCACTATAGAGTGTCACTCAGAAAGTGCGAAGCAATGTGGCTGGCAGCTTGAAGGCATCGAGCACCTGGGCAGCCTCAATAGTTGCAAGGTGAATATCTACCAGCGTGATAACTTCGTGTGGACGTTGACTGGCGGTGGTCCTGGACCAAACCGACCGGATAGGTGGAACATGCGGACTCTTAAGGATGCGGTCAGGCAGGCAATAAACAAGCATCCGGGGTGTCTTCAGGTTACTGTTGAATCTATGTAAAAACGTGCATGGCCAGATCAAAAGGAGAAGACATGTCAAAGTGGTACGATAAAACTTCCATACTTTGTACTAGTGCTTCTTGTTTTAATTCTTTCTGATTGTTCAACATGTTACTTATCCAATTGCACTACTTCTGATTTTGAATGCCAGAAATAAGTGACTTTTATTTGTCTAGATCCACATGTATCTAGACATGTTTTAGTGTATAGATACATACGATACGAATCTAGACAAATCTAAGTCACTTATTTCCGGACGGAGGGGGTTACTAGTTATGTTTGGGAGATTTATTTATTCGGATTGTCTTTGTTTTGGCCATCAAATCTTTAACTTTAGCAGTACTTCTCATCAGGAAAAATATTCTAATGGCATAAAGAGTTCTGTGGCATTAATTTTAAAATATAAGATTTAAGAAATCTGATGAATTGGTCACAGATATACTCCATTGCATGATGAAATAGTCACCTGCAATTTTCCAGCCAAAAATCCTATAGTCATGTGTATTGTACAAACAAAAAGATGAATCTTTTAGCATCTCAACACTGTTGTTTTGAACCATGCATCTTGTCTTATTTTTTTTGTACACTCTGCCTATTGTCATATTTGTGGTGCAAATTTACAGGTATGAACATCATGTTGCGATGTTTATCTCCGATTGTTTTGCCAAGTTTTAGACATATAAATAATATGTTTTGAAAAGTAATGCCGTGAAACTTTTTACGGCATCGATGCCATAGTCCTAGTTGCCTACATATGGAACCAAACTCTAATCTCATTAATTGATTCTGTTTTGCATAACTTCTCTTGGTTGTGGTTTTCCCTTCTGTTTTTTTTTCTCACTTTCATCCTGGCTGCATCTTGCTGGAACAAAGGAACATTTGACAACAACTATATGGTCAAGTCCCATGTGGTGATACTATTTACAATGTCTTATTTTTATCACTTAACTGCGCAGGTTTGTACGATGCTGGAAACCTCAAGAAGCTGAAAGGGCTGGAGCAAAAAAAACTGATGCTGAAGCCTGCTGAACTAGCTGCTCATTCTCAGGTGCCGCTGCTGGACCGCACCTGATGATTGATGGCCGTGCTGTGATACCTGTGTCCTGCTGTGTGAAACTCTGTTCTATTGTGTTCTTTCCTGGTTATGTAATATGATTAGTACTTGATTTGGATGTTGAACTTCTCATCCTGTTGCCGGTTCTAATAGGTTTTTGCCCCGTAGTGGGTGTTCGAGGCCGAACACTCAGCAGCGGGTTTCCTATTAGTGCCCCAACTCTGCTTCACTTTTCTCTCCTGTAACTGTTGTTTAGCTGTTATCGAACCTTGTATCTCCATTGAGCAATTAATGGAAATGGCAATAGCCTGGTTGGTAAAAAAAATATGAGGTGAGGAAATAAGAACAACAATCAATGGAAGAAATATGCGATCGACGGCAGTTGTGCATCCTGCATTATCAGCAACATCATCATTTATAGATCATTTGCTTTTTTTCAGTGTATATGCCCCTGTTCTAACAGTTGCTTTCTACAGATACTACATCCATTAAAATTCATAATACAGTATCTCTTATAAACAATTCCATGTGTTATTTACATTGTACAGTACATGGGCAGTTAGTTACCAGTTTAGCTTCATCAAATGCTTAACAGTGCATTCAGGTCATGACTTATGACAGCACTACATAGAGCTGCATGCTAACTGCCGCCGCTCATGGCGTGCCACACGGACACGGCGATCCCCACCAGAACCGCCGCCGCGGCCGCCATGTTCGCCACCAGCTCCGTCGTCGAGGTTGGATCCCTGCTCGCCGGCGGAAGCAGCTTCGGTGCCACTTCCCTTCTCTCGCCCACTGCCGGCGGTGTTCCACTTCCAACGTTTGCCGCCTCTCTCGCTCTCCTGCCCTCCATCTTCTTCTTCTCTTTCTTCTTTATCTCCTCCAGCAACGGCAGCCTAACCTTCTCGGCCGCCTCTTGTGCCTTTCCGCGCTTCTTGCTCTTGTCTGTTGCGTCGGGAAGACGACGAAGAGGCGGCGGCGGCGGTGCTGTCGGAGATGGAGATGCCATGGCGATTGGTATGTCTGACAGCGTGGGCGACTTTGGTATGTCCGACAGCGTGGGAAATTTTGGTATGTCCGACAGCGTGGGGGACTCTGGCTCAGGCAAATTGGCTGTACTCTTCTTCTGGGGTGGCAATGGCAGCGATGGCCCGGGATCCGGCTCGGCCGTCTTTGGGGCAGTAAAGATGGCCGGAGGTTCCCAAGGCTTCCTTTCGTCGGTGGTTGGCTTGGGAGCAGTGACTGGAGCGTGATTCGAATTCCGCCCCGGAACCGGAAACCACGCCTTTGGATCGAAAAAAGTGGACTTCGTCGGAGGTGGCGGTGGCGGTTGAAATGAAGGTAACCGTGCAGGTGCAGGTTCCCGTGGTAGCGGCGGTGGCGGTGGCGGTGGCGGAGGCGGATTTGGCATGAAAGAAGTGGACTTCTTCAGAGGTGGTTGATATGAAGGTAGCCGTGCAGGTTCCCGTGGTGGTGGCGGTGGCGGTGGCGGAGGCGGAGGTGGAGGCAGCCTTGGCATAAAAGAATTGGACGTCACCGGACGTGAAGGTGGACGCGATGGCCATAGTGGTGCCGGTGCTGGCTCCCTTGGTGGAGACGGCGGCGCCGGCGGCTTTGACTCGAATGCAGTGGCCGGAAACGGAGGCAGCGGAGGCCGGAGTTTTGGTTCGAATGCAGGGTCGGAAACAGTTGGGGGCTTTGGCGGAAACGAAGGAAGTGGACGTGATAATGGCTCCCGGGGTGGATGCAGCGGAGGCCGGAGCTTTGGTTGATCGAAACCAGTGGGCTTCACCGGCGGTGGCGGAGGAGGAGGTGGAGGTGGCGGCAATAGCGGCGGTCGGAGCTTCGGCTCGAAGAAGTTCGGCTTGCCCGGGGGTGGAGGTAAACGTGGAGGAGGAGGTACCGAAGACGGAGGCTGGAACGACGACGTTCTCGGAAACGGCTCCGGCGACGGTGTCGTGGGCGAGGCCGCGTCCCCGGCTGCGGCGGGGACGATGGGGAGGGTGATGAGGAGCCTGTCGTCCTCGAACCTGGCCCTGACGCCGTCGGCGTCGCAGCCGTCGGGGAGGCGGAGGTCCTTGGTGAAGCGGAGCCACCTGCCGCCCCTGGCCGGGCGGCCGCCGGTGACGCGGAGCACGCCGTAGTTGTCCACCTGCACCCGCACGTGCTCCTTCCTGAACCCCGGCAGCCGGATCTCCACCACGTCCTGCTCGTCCCCGGCCTGCTTCCACTCCACCGCCGGGTCCAGCTCCTCTCCCTCCTCCTCCCCGTAGGCTCGGCCGCCGGCGACGTCCATTTTATCCGTGCTTGCCTGCCTCCCGTCGCCGGACCAAGAGTGCATGTGCTGATGGCGATGCTATGTTTTTATATACAGATATATACTTATTTTCCAAAGAAAAAATAAAGAGGATTGGAATTGGTATGGGATCAAAGAATCGAGGTCGCTTGATGGATGGAGATTGCGTAGAGTGGGGCAAGCAATTAAGGACATGATACGTTTCTTCCATGCCTCTGCTTTGGTCTGCAAATCGGTTTCGTCTCCCGCGACAGGAGCTTGCTTTTACCAACATTCTAGTCCATCAAAATTATAACTACATTGTCTTCCAAAAGAAGTGTAGGATTTCAAAATTCCACTCTAGCTTGGGCCTGTATGATTTGAACTCCTCCGTTCTTAAAATATGATGCATATAGCTTTTGATGAAAATCAATCTATATTAAAATTTGACCAGAAATATTGAAAATAATATAAATATCTACAATACCAAATATACACAATATGAAAATATATTTCACAATGGTTCTAACAATATTGATTTGAGATTATAAATGTTTACACCTTTTTCTATGCATTTTGATCAAACTTTAGAAAGTTTGACTTTGACTAAAACTATATATGTATCCTATTTAAGGAAGGAGAGAGTATATGTTGAAATGCAAGTGCATTGTATATCTTTCTCGGTTAGTTCACGTTTTTGGAATAGTGCCTTAGGACAAATTTTCTAGGACCAAAGAGGTTAATCACAACCTCCTATTAATTATTGCATGCACCAATATTTTTACACCCATGGGAGGGGAGAAGAGAAATGACATATTGTAGTACCATGAGGGGTATCATACATGCCATCTTGTCAAAATAAGGATGTGGCACAATTCATGAAAAGAGCCCTTTGTGATGTGTTGGGACTTCAACATGATCTACCATGACGAGGACAAGAACAACGATAACCTTCAGCGCCGTATGATGGGACCTTTTAGGCGATTCCTGAATAACTACATACTTGAAGGAGATCTACCTCCATGGCGAGCTATACTTGGTCTAACGAGCACGTGACCCCTACATTGGTCCGCCTCAACAGAGTGTTTTGCTCTTCGTATTGGGAGGAGATGCACAACAGCTGCTGACATGGTTATACCCTACGGGTACGTGACTTCAGCATACCTGGTCCAGCCCAAGGAAGGCCCATAGTAGATATACGCTGGCCCATGAAGATTTTCGGGTGGCCAAGGCCCATGACGCCTTCGGATCCTTGGAGAGCAAGACTAGCATAGATAGAAAATTCAAAGGGGTAAAACCCTAAAATCTGTAACCGACTAGGACTATGCCCGGGACCTGCCTAAGTCTATATAAAGGCCAGGAGGGCACGTCCTAGATCTCTCGACTCATACTTTCGCACACGCCTCCACGCCAGATCGAATCTGACCTCAGAACCTTCGGTTCGCCAGAATCAAGAGCGCATAAGCAGAGTAGGGTTTTCCTCCGGGGCCTGAACTGTAAATCTCGTGTCCCTAGTTGCTTGTCCGTTAACCGTGCCACGATCTCCAGATCCCCATCTTCTCCAAAACCCAAGTCCATAACAATGGGCATTGACGAGATCAAACCTCGCCAATTGGCGCCGTCTGTGGAATCGGGCTGCTGATTGTGCGATCGTGATGGTCCCGACCCGATCGATCTACAACTCGCGCGACGGAGAATCACCTCCTCTTCGCACTTTCGACTTCACCGCCCACTCGCCGCCACCATGAAGGATTTCGAGCCCGTGGCGACGGACTCGAAATTTTGTTCGAGCTTCGCCTGTGGGACAACCGCACACTCCGCCTTCTGAACGGGTGCCCGTGCATCGATCAGGCCCGCCTCGTGGTTTCCACACCCGTATACGCACATCACCATCGACATATGAGTTCTACAACAGCAGGCTACAACTCGACCAGGCGATCCGCCGGATGAAGGGACCTACGGCTCGATTCAAAGCTGCGGCAGAAGCGAACCGATCTGGCGCTACCAATGCGCCGCAGTCATCCAGAGCAACAAACGCCTAACCCGCCCAATACGAACCCAACCCGCAGGATAGAACGGCGAAACGGCGGGAATGTAAGCCAGTCCCCCCACCAAGGGAAAACAACCACGTCATCCAACTTAGCAAAGAAGGATGGGTCCAAGCACGTGCTGCCGCAAAGCGACATAGTCCTACCCGTGGACTCCCCACGTGACCTACTGATGGCGTACCACTACCTCCTCATCGAGGAGCACAAGAATCAAGTCAAGATGCAGGAAACGCTCGACAAACGCAAGCAAGCAGCCTCTGAGTCCAGCGCGCGACGAGCTGTGCTCTCCGCCATGGCACCCGGCTCTAGCACGAACGGAAACCAGGGAAACAAGCACCGCTCGCGGGTGGAGAACATGGATCCCAAGGAACGTCGTGATGTGACCCGAACTCTCCACACATCGTTCATGGATATGGATGCCGACGGCAACATCATCCCGAAGACACCGCAAGCTGCGATCATGGCAGCCATCACAGATCTCGCGCCCACCAACCTCCGGAAGGGACCCAAAAGAGCCATGCATAAGTCCGCACTCACGGACTCGGACTCGTCGGAGCTGCGCTCCATGAAGAAGCTCCTGCGGAGCCGCAGAAGAAAGCTCCGGTCAGGCATGACCGGAGCCCCACCCCTTCATCCAAAGAGGAGGAGGAGCACGACCTTCCTCAAAGGAAGAAGAGCTCGCATCGCCATAAACGCGACTACGACGCCAGAGACGCGCTTACACAGCGCAAAATCGACAAAGCACGAGCCAAACGCGCATGCTCGTCCGAGTCCGAGATGGATGAAGATGAAGGAGAACTCTGTGGAGCTCGATGCTTTAGCAGATCTGTTCGACGAACACAGATGCCACGCAATTTCAAGCTTCCTTCGGATACTCCAAAGTTCAACGACACGCAAGATCCAAAATCTTGGCTCAGTGATCATCTGTCATCCGTCAAGCTGCATGGCGGTAACAAAGAAACCTCCATGCAATGCCTCCAGCTGCAGCTGACAGGCGCGGCGCGGGTCTGGCTCAGCAGCCTATCATCAGGATCCATCCGAAGTTGGGAGGAGTTAGCTTATAGCTTCATCCGAAATTTCAAGGGCACCAGCAAGAGGCCCGCCTCAATCGAAGAGTTGCGAGCCTGCACTCAGAGAACGGGGGGAATCTATTCGCTCGTACATATTACGCTGGTCCACCACCAAGAACTCCGCAGCACATATCTCCGAGGAGAGGGCCATCGACGCCTTCAGAGACGGCGTCAAACGCCAAGATTTCAAGGAGGAACTTGGGCGTGTCAAGCCCAAGACACTCGACCACCTCATGGAAATTGCCAACAGTTGGGCAGACGGCGAAGATTGCATCCAGCGAGCGCAATTAGATGAAGAGGACGACTACGGCCGAAGGCGAGAACACCGCAGCAAGAGGAGATCGCGTGTCTACGAAGACCGCAACGGACCCGACATGGTCGCGGCTGGCTACGCCGACCGCCGCAACGACAACAGCCGCAACAGCGGAGGATACCGCGGAGGAAATTTCCGCGACAGCGGACGACCAGCATAGTCGTGGCAACGCCGCGACCGTGACAACGGACCCTCAGCATTCGACAAACTTTCGGGTCCATGCACCATCCACTTCTACATCGACAAACAAGATGGCAAAAAGAAAGCCAGTCACATGCTCAAGGACTGCCGCGAGTTCCAGAAACTCAGCGAAAGCATGGTGCAGATGAGGCAACAAGCCCCAATCCCTGCGTTCGGAAACGCACCCGCGCCAGGAGAAATAGCACACGGAGTTCCTCCACCACCACCTATTGGAGGCCCAAACCAACCAGTCGCACCAGCGCAAAACAACGCCGGGGTCGGGTACCCCCCACCAAAGGGAGCACTAAATATGATCCAGAAGGGATGCCCCACAAACAGGGTGCAGAAGAAAATCACCCGACAAATCAACTTGGCCGTGGCAACTCCGCCTGCAATCCCTGAGTACCTCAGCGGATCGGAGTCCTGCATCACATTCACTCGCGCGGATCACCCTTGCCAGATCCCTCGCCCAGGTCATGCTGCCATGGTGCTGGAGGCGCAGATCGGAGGCTTCGAGATGAGTCGCATCTTCATGGACGGCGGCAGCGGCATCAATCTGATGTTCGCAAGCACTCTAGCAGCTATGCGGATCCCGCAATGCAGCCTGGAACAATCAGACACAACGTTCCACGGCATTGTCCCAGGAAAGGGCATATTCCCCTGGGCAAAATAGGGCTCGACGTCATCTTCGGGAAGCCGGACAACTTTCGGCAGGAGCGCCTTGAATTCGAAGTGGTGGACTGGCCGTCGCAATACCACGCCATCCTGGGGCGTGTAGCATTCGCAAGGTTCCCGTCATTCCCACACCACGCATACCTACTACTCAAGATGCCAGACCAAGGGCGCCATCACACCACGGAGCTTCACCCGATCGGACCAATGCGAGGATTTCAACAAAATCTCCGCCTTTTCGGCATGCAAGACGAGCTTGTAAGGGTCCGTGAGGTAACGGACAATGGGGTACCCCCAGTCACAAGGCAGAACGCACCTGACATGTCCTTCGACTCCACCGTCAACACCAAGAAAGTACAGGTCCATCCGACGGATGCCTCCAAGACGGCCTTGATCGCCAACGACCTCAAGATCAAGATAGAAGGCGCTCGTCGAATTCCTCCGTGAGCGCTGGGAAATCTTCGCCTGGTGTCCAGCGGACATGCCAGGAGTTCCCAGGGAATTCGCCGAGCACGCACTCAATGTCTTTCCAGATACCAAGCCAGTCAAGCAGTCCATCCGTAGACTATCGGAGCCACGAGCCGAAACTATCGGCAAGGAAATCAATAGACTACTCGCTGCAGACTTCATCAGGGAAATCAAAGAAAGCGAATGGCTTGCAAACACGGTGATGGTCCCGAAGAAGGACACGGACATCCTGCGGATGTGCGTGGACTTCACGTCACTAAATAAGCATTGCCCAAAGGACCACTTCCCTCTTCCACGGATCGACCAGATCATTGATTTGACTGCAGGTTGCGAGAAACTCTCCTTCCTCGACGCCTACTCAGGCTATAACCAGATTCGGCTCAAGGTCGAAGATCAGGAGAAAATGGCGTTTATCACACCGTTCGGAGTATTCTGTTACAACACAATGCCCTTCGGGCTAAAGAACGCGGGTGCCACGTACCAGCGATGCATGCAGGCCTGCCTCAAGGACCAGATCGGTCGCAATGTCCAAGTCTATATCGACGACATAGTAATAAAAACTAAGGAGGCAAGGACACTCATAGACGATCTCCGTGAGACATTCGACAATCTTGATCGCTACACGATCAAGCTCAACCCCGAAAAGTGCGCCTTCGGCGTCCCATCGGGCCAGCTGCTCGGATACTTCATCTCTCAACGAGGGATCGAGGCAAACCCGAAGAAAATCAGAGCCATCATGACGATGGAGAAGCCGAAAAGCCTCAAGGGCGTCCAGAAGCTCGCAGGACGAGTAGCGGCGCTAAGGTGTTCATCACCGCATGGGCGAGAAGGCCCTACCATTCTACCAGTTGCCAAGAAGGCGCATAAGTTCGAGTGGACACCAAGCCAACGACGCATTCGAAAGCCTCAGCGGCTCCTCTCCACCTCGCCTGCTTTGGTCACGCCAAAGGAGCGCGAGCCTCTATCAGTACATAGCAGCCACACACCAGTGGTCAAGACCGTGCACTCGTGGTCGAACGAGCCGAAGAAGGCAAGACCCACGGGGTCCAGCGCCCAATTTACTACCTCAGCGAGGTACTGACACCAACAAAGCAGAGGTACCCTCACTACCAGAAGCTAGCCTACGGCATGTTCATGACGGCTCGACGACTGAGCCATTACTTCCAGGAGCACCAAGTGATGGTCTTCAACGAGGCACCCCTGAACAGCATTCTGAATAATCCAGAGGCCGCAGGACGGGTGGACCTGTGGGGCATCGAACTATCACCCTTGGACATCGTCTACGAGAAGCGACACGCAATCAAATCTCAAGTCCTTCCGGACTTCCTGGTACATTGGATGGAGCTGCAGCTGCCAGACACCCGCATATGTCGCAGCCATGGACAATGCACTGACGGCTCCAAGCGTGAAGCAGGGGCAGGGGTCATACTGACCTCCCCGCAAGGCGACAAGATGAAGTACGTTCTTCGGATGAAATTCAGAGCCTCCAACAACGAGGCCGAATACGAAGCCCTCATCCATGGCATGAGGATGGCAAAAATATGCGGCGCAACGCGCCTGGTCATCTACGGTGACTCCAACCTCGTCGTCCAATAGACGATGAATGAGTGCGACGCACATGCCGAAAACATGATCGCGTACCGCGCGCTCTACAACGCACTCAAAGGTGAATTCGACGGCTGCGAACTTCAGCACGTTGGAAGAGAAAGCAACGAGGAAGCCGATAGACTCGCCAACATCGGCTCCACTTGCGCAAAGGTGCCACCAGGAGTGTTCCTCGAACAGATCTGCGTACCATCCATCAAGCGAAAGTTCCCCAAGGGATCACCCGAAGAAGCAGAACACTCGGGAGCCACGCTACCCGAAGGACACGAAGGACCCGAAAAGCTGGACACAGAGGTAGCCATGGTCAACCTAATGCAGGTCATGGCCAAGAAACTTGACGCGACCATACCTCCAGATTCTTGATAATCGGAGAATTGCTCGACAGCGATGATGACCGACGCATATCTCGTCGGTCAAAAGCCTTCACCATCATAAACGGCGAGCTGTACAAGCGCAGCATCACGGGTGTACTACAACGGTGCGTCACCATCGACGACGGCAAAGCCATACTCCGTGACATCCATCAAGGCATCTGCGGCCACCATGCAGGCAGCCGCTCCCTTGTCGCTAAAGCTCTACGAGCAGGATTCTACTGGCCAACGGCCATGAGCGACGCAAAGGACATCGTCCAAAGATGCAACGGATGCCAACGGTTCGCCGACAAACAAGACGCACTGGGTCCGAGCTCACCCATACCTATAGCTTGGCCTTTTCGCTCAATGGGGCCTCGACATGATCGACAACCGCCAAAATCCTCGAAGGGGACACGTCTTCCTCCCGTTGCGATGACAAATTCACCAAGTGGATCGAGGCCATGCCGGTCACCAACCGTAAAGGCAAAACTGCCGTCAAGTTCTTCGAGTCCATTGTCTCATGTGTTCGCATACCACAAAGATCATCACCGACAACGGATCGAACTTCATCTCCAAGAATTCGTGATTTGCGAAGGCCTTGGGATCAACATCACATATGCCTCAGTGGCACACCCGCAAACGAACGGGCAAGTGGAAAAGGCCAACGGCCTAATCGGCGCCGGCATCAAGAAGCGTGTAACTACCTCGGTGAATTACGCTCTTAGTTACAAGCCTGGATGAGCGGAAATGGTTAAAATAGTACGGTGGGGCTAAAATGCCACTCACAGGTAGACCTTTCGGCCGTCCTAACCATTTCCAGACATCGGGACAAGAACGAGCGGCGTAATCGGCAAAGAAGGATCAACTACATACACAAATGAGTATGTATGCAAGCCACCATACAATAGTTCTCAGAGCCATTCCATCTAAAAGAAATAGAAATATTGCAACGCCATACGGCAAGATCCAAATATCCTAGATAGATATAATAGTTTAGGATATCTCCTCATACATCAAACATCAGAGTATCAGGCGGAAGCGGAAAACAAGATCCGAGTACGGATAAGAAGCAAATCGGCATAAGATGCCCCATAAATAAACACATCCCGCCCACAGATCTCACGGATCCCCGTTCCCGGAATCTCTACACCGAGTGATCATTGCCAACATCGTCCGTCTCCTCCACCCAAAGATCCATCTTATGAAGTTTACTGCTCATCTAATCAAACAATTTATCGTGTGAGACCCTAGGGGTACTCAGCAAGTCTTTATGCCTCTAAAGGGGACACAACCTGGGGTGACGCAATTGCAGCAAAGGATAATACCTAACAATTCTATAGATACTCGCTAACTATCCGCCTAACCAGAGATAGACGGATGTCCGTGAATTAATAACAACAGTTATAACAGTAATATTAACAAATCCATCCTCCTCCTCGCTTACCAACGAGGAAGCGGACGAATAACCCCCCCATCCGTTGGCAGTTTTATTATCCATTCCATGAGTGTTGCACTATTTACTAGTCAGGCACTTAGTCAAGTTAAAAGCGGTACTTTAGTTATACTTGTCTATGATCGAGAAACTGTGCTCCAAGTCGTCCATAACCATGACACGGCCAGAAGTTTTATACCGAGGTGCACAAATAGCAACACACACTCGATCAACCTCGGAAAAACCAAATCAAAACCCAACGAGGCATTCACGACAAAGCGATCACAGGATTCAGAAATATTTCAGGGGGCCACCCCATTAAGCTACCCACAACGAAGTTGGCCGACTCCGAAACGGACTCAAGGTTTGTGTGGACGGCTGTAAACGACTAGGAACCCGAAAGTGTGACTAGGCTTGTCGATACAGCGAAAACGTGTCACGGACCTAAACAGTACAGGTGCTCCACGCACAATCTTAAATAAAGCAGTAAAGCATGGCATAAGTACAGGATAGTAATAAAGCCCCAAACTAATTGTGGCCCCAAGAAATAAGAATGAATCAAGCTCGCCTGGGGTTCATAAGCCTCCCGGATGTGGATAGCGCGAATATTCAAGGAACAGGAATCAAGTACTCGGGGTCCTACGGGACACAAGTGAGCATGAAAAACCAAATAGCAGATATTGCTCACCGGTGCCACTTTCATTAGTTATCCCATTACTACTCAGGTTAAGTTGTTTAGGTACCTCGTTATCCATCAGACACTCACATACCCTACACATGCTGTTCTACGACCCGCATGGCTCAAACAACTCCTGTAGTAATGGCTCATGGGATGGAGGAACAAGCTTCGGTGGGGTTTAAAAGTAAGGCTATGCAGTACTTGGGATTCAGATTAATGCAATCACGACTCAATGATGCAAGAATAAGGTAGAGGCAATAGGTACTATATGTATGCAAGCATGTGGTAGTGCTTGCCTGGCAGCTCAGTTGAAGCGAGAGAAGGATCTGGGTAGTGCTCCTGGGTCTCTTGATATATCCCCTGCTCAGCGTCTATTCGAAGAAGAACCAAACAAATAAGGGCCAACATAAATAAAGTGCACAAGCATATGAATAAAATGCGACAAGCAAACAATCATGCCATGATGAATGATGCACAATTTGCATGGCAATAATGTAGCATGGCATGGGTGAGGTGTGGAATACAAGAATAAAGTATTTTATGGGGTTTTAGTCACATTTTATCCTCAAATAAGTGGCTGTATACATTATATTTACATGATGCATGCTGCAAAACAGATAATGGAATGCATAAACAGAAAGGTCTCGTCGAGCTAATCATTTCAGACATATTATTTGTTAAATTTGGAGTTATAAAACAAAAGTTATTAATTAATTAAGGGAAAAGGGCATTTTTGTTGTAATTTTAATCAACTTGAAAATTAAAGTTTCCAAAATATATTTTGAAGGCCATATTTGAATTCACCACATTTTTCTGATTTCAAAACATATATTATTTGTATTATTTGGATTTAAAAATTAAAAGTTATTTTAAAACAGATTTGAATTTGAATTTAAAATAAATTTGAAAAGTTTTAAATTAAAACAGATAAACAGAAAAACTTTTGTTACTCGCACAGATCTAGCCACAGACAATGATAGGTGGGCCACTGGCTGACTGGGACCAAACACGCACAGAAAGACTTTTCCCACCGCGGTTGGACCTAGCCACAGCAAATGACGAGTGGGGCCACGGCAGCCTCAGGGCCACACGCGGGCGCGCCAGCGGGGACACGACACGTGGTAGATCCAGGGTAGTGCGGGTTGAGATTAAAATAGGCCAGGGGGTTTTCTAGGAGAAGGCCACGGCGGCTGACTAGTGGGACCTCTAGGAGCGCGGGTTGAGGCGAGAAAACAAAAAGGGGGGTAACTGCAAAAGGGCGCCCGTACTGCTTCTCTTCTCGTCGAAGCCTGACGAAACTGATGACGCAGCTGAAAGCGGAAAAGCAGCACGGACTCGATCTCGCTGACGCGCAAGCGCAAGACAAAGCGCGGCTACCGCTGCGGCTAGCGGGGGTTGGTGCTAGGGAACTGCTGCGTGGCCAGATGAGGTTCCGCGACGCGATGAGCGAGCAGACGCACGCGCTCGCCGGTGCACAGAGGGTGCTCGACAAGCACAACGGCAGAGCTAGGGGTCGACGTTGAGGCAAAGGTTGTCAGAGAGGAGGAAGCGCTCACCGCGAGGGTGCTGGAGATGGTGGATCCGGCAGGGGAACATCGCAGCGGCGAGGATGCAGACGGCCACCGGTGTTAGGGTTTGGAGGAGCGTTGCGGTACTGCGGCGGTTCCAGCGCTTCTCCTCCTCGCTGGTGGCACGATGGTGGGGCGAGGCAGGTCACGGTCCTTCCAACCCACCACCACTGTTGCTGAGAACGGCTGGATCGCGAAGCGGGGAGAAAGGCCGGTGTGTGTCGTCAGGCTTGTGTGGTCGGAGAGGAGGAAGGAGGAGGGGAGAGCTGGCTCGGGACAGATCTGGGCGAGCAGAGGAGAGCCGTGTGGGGAAGGGAAAGAGAGGGAGAGGCGTGGGTGCCGTGTGGGAGCAGGTTGGAGATAAAGGTGGCTTCGGCCACCTTTTCTGCCTCTCCTCGAGCACGTGCTCGTGCTGGCCGGCAGGGCAGGGTAGGGGCTTCCAGGTGGGGTCAGGGTGAGGCCAAGGAGGGGTATGCTCGGTGGTGGGGCATGCAAGGCAGAGAGAGGGCTAGAGAGAGAGAGGGGGGTGGCTCGGGTTAGAGCTAGGGTTAGCTAGGGAGGGACTCGGGTTAGGGTTTTGCTAGGGATGGGGTAGGGTAGCTGGGGTAGGTTAGGGCTGGCAGGTGGGTGGCCAGGTGGGGCCATCCAGGGGAAGGCTCGGCATGGTGAGACTAAGGGGGAGGGTGAGGGTTTGGTTTGGAGTGAGAGGAGTTAGAGAGAGAGGTTAGGGTTAGATGGAAAAGAGAGAGGGGGTTTATGGTTTGGTTTAGGGTTGGGGGAGATCATGGTGGTAGGGTTTAGAGTTAGAAGAAGAGAGAGGGGAAAAATCCACTTGTTAGCATGGAGATGCCCAAGTGATTTAAAACCACACAAAAATGAAATAACCTCAAACAAACTCACATGAATGGGTGAGGGAGGAGGGAATGGTGATGTTGCATGGGACATGCATGAATGTGAAAGGCCACTTCTATTAGTTGTAAAAACAACTAGAGTACATAAGGGAACTTATTACATGCATGCACATCACCATTTGGAATAAATTCCAACCCACTAGATACAAGCTTGATGAATATATGAGAATGGTAGAATCAAGCATGATTGCATATAATAGGCCATGCTAGTGTGTATATCCCACTAAAGATTATTTGGCCACAATTATATTTAAACAAGCTCAATTATCCAAACAACCATATGGAAGGTAAAAGGAAGATTCTACTCACATGACATTCAAAGGTGGCCATGAGGCTCCACATAATGAATATTGTGAAAACAACATACATCATATATGGAGCATGTAGACATAGAATGGATCCACACCAACACATATGAGCTAGATTTAAATAGCAAGAGAAAATCAATGGCTCATATATGTCTAGGGTGGTGGAGTTTAGATGAAGCCAAAGAAAGGTGGTGAAGTGGAATAAAAGATATGCCCCCAACTCAACTTGGGCATTTAAACCATATATCAAGAACCAAATACAATATCAAGAGGCAAATACAATTTACAATGCATATGAGAGAAGAACCAAAACAAAAAGGGTTTTATATGATGCTCAAATGCAAGGTGGCATGATGACATGAGCATGATATAATTATGATGCAACAATTATATGTAGGAAGTAGCCATTATATTACTAGACCAAGTAGCATTACAATTGTTAGACAATTGGGATGCTACAACTCTCCCCCACTAAACAGGAATCTCGGCCCGAGATTCTAGGAAGAAGAAGAAGACACAAAGAGGGTAGGATACTTGGCACGGAGCTCATCTTCACGTTCCCAAGTGGCTTCATCCACAGAATGGTGCGACCACTGCACCTTGCAGAACTTGATGGACTTGTTGCGAGTCCTTCTTTCTGCGACTTCAAGGATTTTTGTGGGGTGTTCTTGATAAGACAGGTCTTCTTGGAGATTGATAAGCTCATGGTCCACGGTCCTGCCGGGATCCTTGAAGCACTTCTTGAGTTGAGAGATGTGGAAAACATCATGGACTTTGAGTTTTCCGGGAGCTCAAGAGCATAAGCAACTTCTCCTCTTCCACGAATTTTGAATGGACCGATGTATCTAGGAGCCAGCTTTCCTTTGATACCAAAGCGGTGCGTGCCTCTCATGGAGTGACACGAAGGTAAACGAGATCACCAGGACATACTCCATGTCCGTGTGCTTTCTGTCATAATTGCTCTTCCGCGACTTTGAGCAATCTTCAGATTTTCAAGAATGATATGAACTTTCTCCTCCGCTTGAGTTACAATGTCGGGGCCAAACAATGTTCTTTCTCACCGACCAACCAATCGGAGTTCTGCACTTGCGACCATAGAGAGCCTCAAATGGTGCCATCTTTAGACTTTTCTGGAAGCTGTTGTTGTAAGAGAATTCAGCATAAGGAAGACATTCTTCCCACTTCATGCCAAAAGAGATGACGCAAGCGCGGAGCATATCCTCCAGAATCTGATTGATCCTTTCAACTTGTCCTTGCGACTGAGGGTGGTAAGCTGTGCTGAAGTTCAATTTTGTTCCCAAAGTATTTTGGAAACTTTCCCAGAACTTGGAAGTGAAGATGCTTCCACGGTCTGAACTGATCTCAAGCGGAACCCCATACAGAGAGACAATTCTGTTGATATAGAGCTCAGCCAACTGAATTGCAGAAATTGTTTCCTTGACGGGGAAGAAGTGAGCCACTTTAGAAAGCCTGTCAATGACAACAAAGATTGCATTGTTGCCCTTCTGCGACCTTGGAAAACCAGTGATGAAGTCCATCTCTACTTTCTCCCATTTCCATTCCGGGGGTTTCGATGGTTGTAGAAGACCGGAAGGTTTCTGATGGACAGCTTTAACTCTGCGGCAGACATCACACTCCGAGACATACTTGGCACAATATCGTTTCAAACCCGGCCACCAATATTGTGTTTTCAAGTCCATGTACATCTTTGTGCTGCCAGGGTGGATAGAAAGAACAGAATCATGCGCCTCCTTGAGAACTTGCTCTCTCAAACCCGGGTAGTTCGGAACAAACATCCGGTGTTCAAAGAAAAGCGTGCCTTGATCATCGACGTGGAAGGACTCATATTTCGGAAGCTGGATGTTGGAGATGATCTTCTTGGTGTACGGATCACCAAGTTGAGAAGAGCGAACCTTTTCTTCCAAGAGAGGGGTTGCCAGAAGGTTCAGAAGATACCCTTGTTCCACAATTTCAAGGTTGAGCTGACGGAATTCCTCGCACAAGAGAGGCTGTTGTTCTTCCATCATGAGGTTGTTGACATAAGCTTTGCGGCTGAGAGCATCTGCCATGACATTAGCTTTGCCCGGAGTGTAGTTGATTGTCAGATCGAAGTCATTGATTGCTTCAATCCACCTCCTCTGCCGAAGGTTGAGGTCAGGCTGAGTGAAGGTATACTTTAAACTCTTGTGATCAGAAAAGATTTCACAACAGTTGCCCAGCAAGTAATGCATCCATACTTTCAAAGCAAAGACAACTGCTGCGAGCTCGAGGTCATGTGTAGGATAGTTGATCTCATGCGTCTTCAACTGCCGAGAGGCATAAGCAACAACTTGTTTTTCTTGCATAAGGACCGCACCCAATCCTTGCAAAGAGGCGTCACAGAAGATCTGGAAAGGCTTGGATGTGTCTGGAGGAACCAAGACTGGTGTGGAAGTGAGCTTCTCTTTGAGTGTCTCAAAGCTTGCTTGACATGCAGGAGTCCAAAGGTATTTCTTGCCTTTCTTGAGGAGATCGATAAGAGGCTTCGCTATCTTCGAAAAGTTCTGAACGAAGCGACAGCAATAACTAGCCAAACCAAGGAAACTCCGCACTTCTTTGACATTAACAGGAGGAAGCCATTCAACAATTGTCTTCACGGTTTCCGGGTTGACGGCAATTCCCTTGGCAGAGATGACGTGACCAAGATAGGTTACTTGAGGCAGCCAAAACTCACACTTGGAGAACTTTGCATACATGCGGTTCTCATGAAGCTTGTTTAGGACACACCGAAGGTGTTCTTCATGTTCTTCCTTTGACTTAGAATAGACTAGGATGTCATCCAGATAGACCACAACGAACTTATCAAGATACTCCATGAAAACCGAGTTCATAAGCCTCGAGAAGGTGGCCGGTGCGTTGGTGAGACCGAAAGGCATGACCGTGTACTCATACAGGCCATAGCGGGTGGTGAAAGCTGTTTTAGGAACATCTTCCTTGCGAATCTTGATTTGATGATAACCACTTCTCAAGTCAAGCTTAGAGAATACCACAGCTCCAGCTAGCTGATCGAAGAGATCATTAATCCATGGAAGGGATATTTATTCTTGATGGTTTTAGCATTGAGAGCCCGATAGTCAACACAAAGTCTATCAGTCTTGTCTCGCTTCTTCACAAAGATTGTTGGGCTACCCCAACTTCTCTTGTTCATCAAGCTGACGTTTGAGTTCAGCCAACTCAGCGAGACCCATTTTATAAGGCGCTTGGAGATAGGAGCCGTTCAGGTTCAAGCTCAATTACAAACTCAACCTCACGATCCGGAGGCATACCAGCAACTCTTCAGAAAGACATCTGGGAACTCACAGACCACGAACACTGAATAGCTTCCATAGCATCATCATTGAGCCGCCAAGGAGAAAAGCTGGATAGCGAGTCGACTTGGAGAATAGACTATATGGCCTTCAGAATTTTCGAGAAACGGCGTTTAGCACAATCAATCACAGCTGCATTCTTTGTCAACCAATCCATGCCCAAGATGACATCAATGTCGAGTTACCCAGAACAATTAAGGGCGCCGAGCGAAGAGCCACCAATCTCAATTTGATTGCCATGGCTGATATGAGCAGCCCTCATGTTTGAACCAGGAGATTGTACCACCAGACGATGTGATAAGGGAACCATATCCAGATCATGCTCATGCGCAAAATTATGAGAAACAAAAGATCGAAGCACCAGAATCAAACAAAACTCGTGCGAGGACTGAGTTAACGGAAGCATACCCATCACAACTCCAGGTGCATGCTCAGCTTGAGCGGCGTTGACACAGTTGGCACGAGCAATAGTAGACCCGGGCTTGGTGTTGATGTTGAGAGCCCGAGGTGGTGGTGCACGAACCATAGGAAAGCTTGCCGCAGGTCTTGGAGGTGGTGGAGGAAGAGCTTTGTTTTTCATCGGACAGTTCCAGTATTGATGCCCAGTGTTTCCACAAGTGTAACAAGCACCAGGTGGACGTGGAGCAACGTAGCGGGGACTCCTTGAGCGCCTCGAGGTAGTGGTGGTTGTAGCCCACAGGAGCAGCAGTGAGGAAGTTTGGTGGCCTTGTGTAGCTTGAAGGTCTTGGTGGAGCCGAGCGACGGTGGGGTATTAGGAACCCGGACCACGACGCTTAGAAGGAGTTGACATAGCTGAAGACCTTGCTGCATCGCGGTTGTGTTTCTTTGACTCCTCAAACACTTGCCTACTTGCTTCTTCCTGCAGAGCTGTATGCTGAAGTTCTAGAAAAGACGCCGGCCTTGCATGTGTGATTGCATATTTAATCGATGCATTGAGCCCTTGCCGGAACCTCTTTTGCTTCTTCTTGTCATCAGAGATCTCATCGCCACCATAACGAGAAAGGTTCATGAAGTTTCTGATGTAGGTATTGACATTGTCATTGCCCTGCTTGAGGTTGAGAAACACTTCCTTCATCCTCTCCATGACAATTTCTGACAGATACTGTTCTTTGAAAGCTCCAGTGAACTGTCCCCAAGTAGGCTGAAAACCAGTGCAGTTTGCCTTAAGGTAATTCTCCCACCACAGAGCTGCATCTCCCTTCATAAGGTGAGTAGCACTTTTTACCCATTCTTGCTCAGGAACATCAGCGATCATCGGAGACCTTGACATCTCACGCAACCAATCATCAGCATCAAGTGGTTGATCAGAAACATCAAATTGGCGTGGGTTGAACTTCAGGAAGCTTTTGATGTCTCCTCGCTTGGGAGGTGGAGGTAGCGGAACAAACTCATTCCTCCTGACACTTTCCTCAAAAGCAGCTGCTGGTTCTTTGCATTGCTGCCAAGGCATTGGCGATGCTTGACAACGCGCCCCCCGATTCAGGTTGTATGTCCTCCTCGAGCAGCGTGGTGGTGCCATCCTGTGATTGATATAAAACACAAGTCAGTACTATAATGGAGAATAATAATAATCCAAAATAGTACCAAAATGGAATTAACCAAGATTAAAGGATACAATTTACTAAGATGATATTAAAATATCAACAAAGTTCAAAGCACCTAGAAGATATTAAGCATATCGCACCACGGTGAAAAGGAGTGTGGTACACAACAACAAAGAAAAATTTTCCATAAATTTCGGCATTAAAATACCGATGAATCATAAAATCACTTAACGAATCAAGATTAGTGACTCTACCAATTCAATATACAAGAGCGAATGATAAAAGTAGTGGTATGGTCGCGACTCCATCCCGCACTCAAATCATTACTCCGCACATGAATAGGTAGAACACATATCCCAACACCTTCTTCTCAAGATGAACCTAAAGATTAGTAACTACAGAAACGAACACCCCAAACAAGATAGCGTCGGATAACAAAGAGTAAGACAGATCGCGGCGGTATACAACGAATCAGATAGATTGCGTCGGTTTACAAAAGCCTGTCGGTATGGAATGTACCAACAGTTGATAACCAAAAGGCAGATATGGATAACATGTTGGATGCAACAGATAGACAAGGACTTCACACACACGCACACACACACACTTCCTATGGTACTACGGAACCCAGAACACGTGAATCCTAGTTTGAATTTTAAGAAGAGGATTGAAAACGTTACACTTCCTTACCAGAAAAGGGTGGGTGGGTGGGTAAGAAGAAAAGTGGAAGCAGTCCTACTCTCGCGTTTTGTTTTCCCTAGTATACATAGCTACCAAAATATTTGCTAGACTGACAACGACCATTTGGCTGAGACCCTGAAGGGCGGGATGGCTCTGATACCAATTGGTATCTACCTCGGTGAATTACGCTCTTAGTTACAAGCCTGGATGAGCGGAAATGGTTAAAATAGTACGGTGGGGCCAAAATGCCACTCACAGGTAGACCTTTCGGCCGTCCTAACCATTTCCAGACATCGGGACAAGAGCAATGGCGTAATCGGCGAAGGGATCAACTACATACACAAATGAGTATGTATGCAAGCCACCATACAATAGTTCTCAGAGCCATTCCATCTAAAAGAAATAGAAATATTGCAACGCCATACGGCAAGATCCAAATATCCTAGATAGATATAATAGTTTAGGATATCTCCTCATACATCAAACATCAGAGTATCAGGCAGAAGCGGAAAACAAGATCCGAGTACGGATAAGAAGCAAATCGGCATAAGATGCCCCATAAATAAACACATCCTGCCCACAGATCTCACGGATCCCCGTTCCCGGAATCTCTACACCGAGTGATCGTTGCCAACATCGTCCGTCTCCTCCACCCAGTATCCATCTTGCGAGTTTACCTGTTCATCTGAATCAAACAATTTATCGTGTGAGACCCTAGCGGTACTCAGCAAGTCTTTATGCCTCTAAAGGGGACACAACCTGGGGTGACGCAATTGCAGCAAAGGATAATACCTAACAATTCTATAGATACTCGCTAACCATCCGCCTAACCAGAGATAGACGGATGTCCGTGAATTAATAACAACAGTTATAACAGTAATATTAACAGATCCATCCTCCTCCTCGCTTACCAACAAGGAAGCGGACGAACAACCCCCCATCCGTTGGCAGTTTTATTATCCATTCCATGAGTGTTGCACTATTTACTAGTCAGGCACTTAGTCAAGTTAAAAGCGGTACTTTAGTTATACTTGTCTATGATCGAGAAACTGTGCTCCAAGTCGTCCATAACCGCGGACACGGCTTTCAGAAAGTTTTACCCTGCAGGGGTGCACAAATAGCAACACACACTCGATCAACCTCGGAAAAACCAAATCAAAACCCAACGAGGCAGTCACGACAAAACGATCACAGATTCAGAAATATTTGAGGGCCACCCATTAAGCTACCATGACGAATTTGGCCGACTCAAACGGACTCAAGGTTTGTGTGGACTGTAATGGTAAATGGGAACCGAAAGTGTGGTGGGCTTGTCGATACAGCGAAACGTGTCACGGACCTAAGCAGTCTGGTGCTCCACGCACAATCTTAAATAAAGCGGTAAAGCATGGCATAAGTACAGGATAGTAATAAAGCCCCAAACTAATTGTGGCCCCAAGAAATAAGAATGAATCAAGCTCGGCTCGGGGTTCATAAGCCTCCGGATGTGGATAAGCCGAATATTCAAGGAACAGGAATCAAGTACTCGGGGTCCTCTGGGACACAAGTGAGCATGAAAAACCAAATAGCGGATATTGCTCACGGCGCCACTTTCATTAGTTATCCCATTACTACTCAGGTTAAGTTGTTTAGGTACCTCGTTATCCATCAGACACTCACATACCCTACACATGCTGTTCTACGACCCGCATGGCTCAAACAACTCCTGTAGTAATGGCTCATGGGATGGAGGAACAAGCTTCGGTGGGGTTTAAAAGTAAGGCTATGCAGTACTTGGGATTCAGATTAATGCAATCGCGACTCAATGATGCAAGAATAAGGTAGAGGCAATAGGTACTATATGTATGCAAGCATGTGGTAGTGCTTGCACAGCAGCTCGATTGAGCGAGAGAAGGATGCAGGTAGTGCTCCTGGGTCTCTTGATATATCCCCTGCTCAGCGTCTATTCGAAGAAGAACCAAACAAACAAGGGCCAACATAAATAAAGTGCACAAGCATATGAATAAAATGCGACAAGCAAACAATCATGCCATGATGAATGATGCACAATTTGCATGGCAATAATGTAGCATGGCATGGGTGAGGTGTGGAATACAAGAATTAAGCATTTTATGGGGTTTTAGTCACATTTTATCCTCAAATAAGTGGCTGTATACATTATATTTACATGATGCATGCTGCAAAACAGATAATGGAATGCATAAATAGAAAGGTCTCGTCGAGCTAATCATTTTAGACATATTATTTGTTAAATTTGGAGTTATAAAACAAAAGTTATTAATTAATTAAGGGAAAAGGGCATTTTTGTTGTAATTTTAATCAACTTGAAAATTAAAGTGTCCAAAATATATTTTGAAGGCCATATTTGAATTCATCACATTTTTCTGATTTCAAAACATATATTATTTGTATTATTTGGATTTAAAAATTAAAAGTTATTTTAAAACAGATTTGAATTTGAATTTAAAATAAATTTGAAAAGTTTTAAATTAAAACAGATAAACAGAAAAACTTTTGTTACTCGCACAGATCTAGCCACAGACAATGACAGGTGGGCCACTGGCTGACTGGGACCAAAGCAGCATGAAAAGACTTTTCCAGCGGTTGGACCTAGCCACGACAAATGAGTGGGGCCACGGCCTCGGGGCCACAGCAGGCGCGCCCGAGACGACACGTGGTAGGGTAGATCCCGGTAGTAGCAATGCGGTTGAGATTAAAATAGGCCAAGGGGTTTTCTGGGAGAAGGCCACGGCGGCTGACTAGTGGGACCTCTAGGAGCGCGGGTTGAGGCGAGAAAACAAAAAGGGGGGTAACTGCAAAAGGGCGCCCGTACTGCTTCTCTTCTCGTGAGCTTGACGCCAGTGCGCAGCGTGGTGCGGAAAAGCGGTAGCGCACGGACTCGATCTCGCGGCGCAAGCAAGCGCGCCTGGTGGCGGCTACCGCTGGCTAGCGAGGTTGGTGCTAGGAAGCTGCTGCGTGGCAGATGAGGTTCATGACGCGATGGTAGCGACGCCTGGCGCCGCCACGCGGTGCGAAGGGTGCTCGACAAGCACAACGGCAGAGCTAGGGGTCGGCGTTGAGGCAAAGGTTGTCAGAGAGGAGGAAGCGCTCACCGCGAGGGTGCTGGAGATGGTGGATCCGGCAGGGGAACGTCGCAGCGGTGAGGATGCAGACGGCCACCGGCGTTAGGGTTTGGAGGAGCGTTGCGGTACTGCGGCGGTTCCAGCGCTTCTCTTCCTCGCTGGCGGGTACGGGGCGACGCAGGGGCAGGTCCACGGTCTCCTCGATCACCACCACGACGTGCTGAACGGCTGGATCGGCGAAGCGGACAGTCTTGGCGGTGATCGGCGTCGGCTGCTGGTGGTCGGAGAGGAGGAAGGAGGAGGGGAGAGCTGGCTCGGGACAGATCTGGGCGAGCAAAGGAGAGCCGTGTGGGGAAGGGAAAGAGAGGGAGAGGCGTGGGTGCCGTGTGGGAGCAGGTTGGAGATAAAGGTGGCTTCGGCCACCTTTTACCTCTCTCGAAACACGTGCTCGTCTTGGCCGTGAGGCGGGGGTAGGGGCTTCCAGGTGGGGTCAGGGTGAGGCCAAGGAGGGGTATGCTCGGTGGTGGGGCATGCAAGGCAGAGAGAGGGCTAGAGAGAGAGAGGGGGGTGGCTCGGGTTAGAGCTAGGGTTAGCTAGGGAGGGACTCGGGTTAGGGTTTTGCTAGGGATGGGGTAGGGTAGCTGGGGTAGGTTAGGGCTGGCAGGTGGGTGGCCAGGTGGGGCCATCCAGGGGAAGGCTCGGCATGGTGAGACTAAGGGGGAGGGTGAGGGTTTGGTTTGGAGTGAGAGGAGTTAGAGAGAGAGGTTAGGGTTAGATGGAAAAGAGAGAGGGGGTTTATGGTTTGGTTTAGGGTTGGGGGAGATCATGGTGGTAGGGTTTAGAGTTAGAAGAAGAGAGAGGGGAAAAATCCACTTGTTAGCATGGAGATGCCCAAGTGATTTAAAACCACACAAAAATGAAATAACCTCAAACAAACTCACATGAATGGGTGAGGGAGGAGGGAATGGTGATGTTGCATGGGACATGCATGAATGTGAAAGGCCACTTCTATTAGTTGTAAAAACAACTAGAGTACATAAGGGAACTTATTACATGCACGCACATCACCATTTGGAATAAATTCCAACCCACTAGATACAAGCTTGATGAATATATGGGAATGGTAGAATCAAGCATGATTGCATATAATAGGCCATGCTAGTGTGTATATCCCACTAAAGATTATTTGGCCACAATTATATTTAAACAAGCTCAATTAGCCAAACAACCATATGGAAGGTAAAAGGAAGATTCTACTCACATGACATTCAAAGGTGGCCATGAGGCTCCACATAATGAATATTGTGAAAACAACATACATCATATATGGAGCATGTAGACATAGAATGGATCCACACCAACACATATGAGCTAGATTTAAATAGAAAGAGAAAAGCAATGGCTCATATATGTCTAGGGTGGTGGAGTTTAGATGAAGCCAAAGAAAGGTGATGAAGTGGAATAAAAGATATGCCCCCAACTCAACTTGGGCATTTAAACCATATATCAAGAACCAAATACAATATCAAGAGGCAAATACAATTTACAATGCATATGAGAGAAGAACCAAAACAAAAAGGGTTTTATATGATGCTCAAATGCAAGGTGGCATGATGACATGGGCATGATATAATTATGATGCAATAATTATATGTAGGAAGTAGCCATTATATTACTAGACCAAGTAGCATTACAATTGTTAGACAATTGGGATGCTACAAAGCGCCTCATGAGCTCACTCGAACAAAAAGTTGGAAATTGGACGAAAGAGCTACCATCCGTCCTGTGGAGCTTACGGACTACGCCAAACAGCTCCACCGGCTATACACCGTTCTTCATGGTACACGGAGACGAGGCCATGCTACCAGCCGAAGTACGCCACCAGGCCCCGCGGGTCGTCGCTTACAGCGAAGCCGAATCCACGATTGCACTTGAAGACGCTGTCGATACACTCGACGAAGCACGGGATATAACAGCAGCTCGATCAGCGGTGTACCAGCAGAGTCTCCGCAACTACCACAGCCGTCGGCTGCGCCCAAGGTCCTTCGTTGAAGGAGACCTCGTCTTGCGACTCAAGCAAAAGCGACCGAATAAATTCGAGTCACCATGGGAAGGACCCTACGTGATAGGGCAAAGGTGTCCGATCTTTCGATGAGAAGGCGATAGTCGATTTGGTGGCGTTCGGGCTTGACGATCCGACTACACGTGCGAGCACGAGTGCCAATGCAATCGCTAGGCCAATCTCCTCGAGGTTACCGATCCTGCGGGAACACGATCAGCCTGACTAGCGAGGGTCTTAATTCCTACCTGAAATCGAGAACAAGTAAGAACCAATATTGCAATCAAGATATTGAGGAATTAAGAGGAAAGCTTTATTGAAGAGGTGGGATCCTGAATAGGTGCGAATTACAAGAGGCCTCTGCGACGCTCGAGCCTTGGCGAAGTTGCGACTATGGCTAACTTAATGTCTAAACAAAATCCGAGTCTAGGGGGTCGACTATGGGGAGTATTTAAGGGCGAAAAGGTGGGGTTTCGGCCAGCCATGGAAGTGGTGGCCGAATCCAACCCTAAAAGTCCTTTTCCCCTCAAATACGGACTCTAAAAAGTGGCTAATTAAAATCCTACGAAAATTACATGGGCCTGGCCCAAAATAAAGGTGTCGCAGCACCATATTAAGCTATGGACGAATTAAGAAGTATTGATCTTGAATATTTCGTCCAAGCCTTCTTTCTTCATTATGGAGGCCTCAAAGTTCTGAAATCTTCATCCGTGGCCTTCTCTTGGATCATCACATGCTTGCTGCCATCTCCATGCATGGCCATGCTCCAATGCTTGTCCCTCTCATCCATGCTTGGTCCATCATTCCTAAGAGTAAGAAATACATCTGATTTAGGCAGCATCATATTCTCATGTATGTGAGGAATAGTTCCAAGAAAAAGTACCGATAGTTAAGTTGTTTGGCACGAGATCTTGTGATGGGTCCTTGTATGTGTGTTGTTGTAGGTACAACGGTTGTATCCATAGTAGGGATGTCCACATCATGCTCCCTTCTTGAATTGAAGTCGCCCTCGGCGCAATCTCATCTTCCTCACCAAAGTAAGGCTTCAAATCTGCAATGTTAAACGTGGGACTAACTGCACCAAAGTCTGCAGGCAACTCAAGTTTATATGCATTATCATTTATTTTCTCTAACACCTTAAAGGGACCAGCACGTGGCATTAACTTAGACTTGCGTAAATCAGCAAAACGATCTTTACGCAAATGTAACCAAACAAGATCGCCAACATCAAACACAACATGCTTTCTCCCTTTATCCCCAGCAATTTTATACTTAGCATTCATGTGTTCAATGTTATCTTTAGTAGTCTTATGCAAGTTTAATATCATTTCAGCGCGTTGTGTAGCATCCAAATTATGTTGCACCGAAGAAGGTAAAGGCAATAAATCAATAGGTGCACGAGGAACAAAACCATACACAATCTCAAATGGGCACATCTTTGTGGTAGAATGCAACGAACGATTATAAGCAAATTCTATATGAGGTAAACACTCTTCCCACAATTTTAAGTTCTTCTTTAAAACAGCCCGCAACATAGTAGACAAAGTTCTATTTACTACTTCAGTTTGTCCATCAGTTTGGGGATGACATGTAGTACTAAACAGCAATTTAGTCCCCAACTTAGCCCATAAACATCTCCAAAAGTGACTAAGAAATTTAGTATCACGATCAGAAACAATAGTATTTGGCACACCATGCAAAAGAACAATTTCACGAAAGAACAAATCAGCAATATGCGCAGCATCATCCGTTTTATGACAAGGAATAAAGTGTGCCATCTTAGAAAACCGATCCACAACAAAAAATACTATCCCTCCCTTCCGTTCGTGGCAATCCCAAAACAAAGTCCATAGAAATATCCTCCCAAGGAACACTAGGAACAGGAAGAGGCATATATAAACCATGTGGATTAAGGCGAGACTTAGCTTTTTGACAAGTAGTGCAGTGCCACAAATCTCTCAACATCTCGACGACACGGGCCAAAAGAAGTGTGCAGAAGAACATCCTCCGTCTTCTTGACACCAAAGTGTCCCATCAATCCTCCTCCATGCGCCTCTGTAACAACAAAAGACAACGAACTATCTGGAATGCATAGTTTGTTAGCACGAACACAAATCCATCATTGAAGACTTAACTTGTTCCAAGTTCTACCATCTCTACAATTCTGCAACACATCTTTAAATTCAGCATCATGCACATATTGTTCCTTAATAGTTTCCAATCCAAATATTTTGAAGTCAAGTTGAGATAACAAAGCATAACGGCGTGACAAAGCATCAGCAATAATATTATCTTTACCCTTTTTGTGTTTGATAACATAAGGAAAATACTCAATAAATTCAACCCACTTTGCATGACGACGATTCAACTTAGCTTGACTACGAATATGCTTCAAAGATTCATGATCAGAATGAATAACAAATTCCTTAGGCCATAGATAATGTTGCCTAGTTTCTAATGTCCAATCCAACGCATATAATTCTTTATCATAAGTAGAATAGTTCAGACTAGCCCCACTCAATTTCTCACTAAAATATGCAACAGGTTTTCCCTCTTGTAATAACACCCCTCCCAAACCAATTCCACTAGCATCACATTCAAGCTCAAAAGTCGTAGTAAAATCAGGAAGTTGGAGTAAGGGAGCATGTGTTAGCTTATCTTTCAATATGTCGAAGGCCTGTTGTTGTGCATCGCCCCAAACAAAGGGCACATCCTTCTTGGTAAGCTCATTTAGCGGCGCGGCAATTGATCCAAAGTCTTTCACAAAGCGCCTATAAAAACCAGCGAGGCCAAGAAAACTCCTCACTTGTGTGACCGTCTTGGGTTGCGGCCAATTCTCAATAGCTTCAATCTTGGCTGGATCCACTTCAATACCCTGTGATGTAACAACATAGCCAAGAAACGCAACTCGATTGGTGCAAAAGGTGCACTTCTCAAGGTTACCAAACAAACGTGCATCACGTAAAGCATTGAAAACAACACGTAAATGGTCCAAATGATCCTCTAAAGATTTGCTATAAATCAGAATATCATCAAAGTAGACTACCACAAAACGTCCAATGAAAGGACGTAAAACTTCGTTCATTAATCTCATGAAAGTGCTAGGTGCATTAGTTAAACCAAACGGCATTACTAACCACTCATATAAACCGAACTTAGTTTTAAATGCTGTTTTCCATTCATCTCCTAATTTCATACGAATCTGGTGGTAACCACTACGCAAATCAACTTTAGAAAACATGGTAGAGCCACTCAATTCATCAAGCATGTCATCTAAACGTGGAATAGGATGACGATATCGAATAGTAATATTATTGATAGCTCTACAATCAGTACACATGCGCGAAGAACCATCTTTCTTAGGTACCAAAATAATAGGAACAGCACAAGGGCTAAGAGACTCACGAATATGATCTCTGTCGAGTAGTTCCTGAATTTGGCGTTGTATCTCCTTTGTCTCCTCTGGATTGGTTCTATATGGCGCGCGGTTGGGCAACGTGGCACCAGGAATTATATCAATTTGGTGCTCAATTCCTCTAATAGGAGGTAGTCCTGGTGGCAACTCAGCGGGAAAGACGTCCTCATATTCCTGCAAAAGGTTAGCAACAGCGGGTGGCAAAGAAGGAGGCATATCCTCAAATGAAAACAAAACCTCTTTGCAGACAATTGCATAACATTGAGTATTGTTTACATCTAGTTCAGCAATATCAATTTTATTTGCAAGCATACATGGACTCTTCAAACGAATTTCAGTACCATGTGTAGAATCAGATTTAGTGTTCTTTGGTGGTATAAAATCTGCAGCAACAATCTGATTCTCACTTTTATTTTTCTCCTCAGTTTTAGCTCTACTAGCTCTAGCAAGATCACCTTTTAAAATCTGTTCGGGAGTCATAGGTTTTAGACCAATTTTCTTTCCATCATGCATAAGAGAATAGTGATTAATTTTGCCATTATGAACAGATTCTCTATCAAATTGCCATGGTCTACCAAGTAACAAAGGACAGGCTTGCATAGGTACTACATCACAATCAACAAAATCAGAATATGTACCAATAGTAAAATGCATGCGTACCGTTCTTTTTACCTTGATCTTGCGAGAACTCTCAAACCATTGGATGTAATATGAATGTGGGCATTGTCTTGTTGGAAGCGCAAGCTTCTCTACCATGTCAACACTGGCCAGATTATTACAACTCCCTCCATCAATGATGATCCGTATAGCTCTTTCCTTGACAACACCACGTGTTTGGAATAGGTTGTGGCGTTGATCTTGCTCAGATTTGCTCAATTGCACACTCATCACACGTTGTGTAATTAAGCTCTTGTATTGATCAGCAGCTTCAGCTCCCATTACCTCTGGCTCTTCATCAGCATCAGAATTGTCTCCATCTCGAGCAGAAATAAGGGTTAGTGTATCTTCATCGAAGTCACTCGCTGAATCGTATTGACCATCTTCTCACACCATCATCACACGTTGTGTTGTGCACTGTCTCTCAATATGACCAAAACCCCAGCACTTGCGGCATTGTATATCCTTTGTCTTACCCGTGGAAGCCATAGAAGATGCACTACGAGCAGGAGCATTGGATGATGGTGGAGGAGCAGCTGGAAATCTTGTGGTGACCTTGGATGTGGTAGTAGCTGGTGGCGAATCACGAGGAGGCGTTGATTGTCGGGATGTCCAAGAGGATGTGCGACCTGCAGAATTATTAGTCCTCCTCCATGGTGTTTGGCGATCCTGCACTTCACGTTCAGCTTTGCAAGGAAGATGGAACAAACGAGTGATAGAATTATATTCCTTATAATCTAATATGTGTTGAATGTCCTTGTTTAATCCACCAAAGAAACGTGCAAGCATTTGTTCATTAGATTCCACAAGACCACACCGAACCATCCCCGTTTGCAATTCCTGATAATACTCTTCTACAGAATTTTTCCCTTGCTCTAAACGTGTCAGATTCTTTAGTAAATCACGTTGATAAGTGGGAGGTACAAAACAAACACGCATAGCAGTTTTTAGAGCAGTCCAAGTACTAGGAATAGTAGTAGATTTAAACGACAATACTCAGACCACCAAAGGGAAGCAAATTTAGTAAATTCACATGTAGCAGCACTAACACGCATATTCTCAGGATATTTTAAACATGCAAAACGTTGTTCGACTTCCATCTCCCATGTAAGATATGCATCAGGATTATATTTACCCTCAAAAGATGGAATATTCAATTTAAGCTTAGCAACATGCTCATCATCACGTACCGGTGGTCGGGCGTTGCGGTGGTAATGTCGGGGACGTCCAGCAGGTACATGTGGAGGTTGTTCAACCTCCTCGTCAAAATCGTCGTCGTCGTGTTCGTAGTAGTACCCGTCGTCTGTCCCCAACGTCGCATCAACCGCGGCGGAAGTCTGAGGTGCGTCAGCTGCAGCGGTTGCCGCGGGTGCGGCGGCCGCCGAACCAGTAGTCCGACCCGTGATCGGAACGCGCCGTGCGCCATGTGTGGGTGCGGGTGCCGGCAATCTGTTCAAAAGCTCCTTGAACCGAGCGTCAAGCTTGGCGTTGAAGGATTTCTCGAGCCCATCGATCTTGTCCACGGCGTTGGAGAGCTTGGTGTCAAACTCCCCTAGGCGTGTATCCACGTCTTCAGCTGATCGACCAAGAGCGCGAGAAGTGGGCATGTAGTTCTTCGTTCGTCATTATGGCGGGGTTCATGAAGTATCTGTCATGGTTAGTCCTTTAAAAAGCACAGGTATATACTACGGAAATAGGGTGGAAGGCACGCGTAATCCGTCAAGCAATATACGAAGCTCTTACAAGTTCTTACCAAACAGCAGGAAAAGGCGATGTGCAACCGCGAGGATCAGTGGGTCCAGAGATTGAACCAAGCGATTACCAGGAGTCGAAACACCGCACGGGAGAATATCTGTGGAGCCTCTGGGAGGCTTAGGCAAGGGGGTTAGCAATTATCAAAACAGCAATGCAAAAGTTGAAAGAATGCTCAACGATCAGGTTTGTGCTGGTCCTAGGCTAGACCGTACTAGAGACGCGAGCCTAGATCACCAACGATGTCACGACGCGACACAACAAGCACTGTATGATGATATGGCACCCTGAAAAGCGAACCGAGATGCAGAAAATCACTATGATGGCGAGTGTCTAGAACTGATCTACGGAGTCTAAAAATAGGTTAGCCCCAAATTTTTTTTTCGAAATTTTTTATTCTGCTCCAGAAAGCACGCAGGCGCCAAAAAAATATCGCTATAACGGCCGATGGAGAAAAGTGATCCCCGGGGTCGAAAACTAGTATAGCCAGAAAATTTTTTCGGAGGCGGTTCCAGACTTTTTTTTGCTCTCCTTCTGGACTTACGACCGGACTCTTAGCTCGACACGGACTTTAGCTGAACACGGAAACAACAAAGAAGGAAAGTAAAAATAAATAACTAGGAAACAATAACTCTACCCGGACTCGTACCACGGCAGGAAAACTGATCGGATTTGTGTTGCGGTAGGAAGGCGGTGGCGGAG
Organism: Avena insularis; assembly: GCA_023614405.1. Classification (NCBI taxonomy): domain Eukaryota; kingdom Viridiplantae; phylum Streptophyta; class Magnoliopsida; order Poales; family Poaceae; genus Avena; species Avena insularis. The sequence goes on from CM042691.1 coordinate 192,667,028, forward strand.
TATTAGGGTTTATGGTGGCAAGGTATATGGCGGCAGAATATGGTGGCGGTGATCGGCGAGTGTGGCGGTGACTATTATGATCAGAACTCGAAACTCTAAAGGACGAGACACTAAAACCAGCAACTCGACGCGACGATGTAGACACAAATTCAACAATGCAAAAACTGAAAAGATAATGCGAGGCGTAGATTGGTTATGGGATGGATCTAAACTCTAACTGTGTTTTTGGCTTTTTCGTGGGTTATAGGTAAAAACAGATCTAATCTACGAAAAACAGTAAAATCTCACCGAGCAACCTGAAATCTGATACCACTTGATAGGGCAAAGGTGTCCGATCTTTCGATGAGAAGGCGATAGTCGATTTGGTGGAGTTCGGGCTTAACGATCCGACTACACGTGCGAGCACGAGCGCCAATGCAATCGCTAGGCCAATCTCCTGGAGGTTACCGATCCTGCGGGAACACGATCAACCTGACCAGCGAGGGTCTTAATTCCTACCTGAAATCGAGAACAAGTAAGAACCAATATTGCAATCAAGATATTGCGAAATTAAGAGGTGGGATCCTGAATAGGTGCGAAGTACAAGAGGCCTCTGCGACGCTCGAGCCTTGGCGAAGTTGCGACTATGGCTAACTTAATGTCTAAACAAAATCCGAGTCTAGGGGATCGACTATGGGGAGTATTTAAGGGTGAAAAGGTGGGGTTTCGGCCAGCCATGGAAGTGGTGGCCGAATCCAACCCTAAAAGTTCTTTTCCCCTCAAATACGGACTCTAAAAAGTGGCTAATTAAAATCCTGCGAAAATTACATGGGCCTGGCCCAAAATAAAGGTGTCGCAGCACCATATTAAGCTATGGACGAATTCGTAAAGTATTGATCTTGAATATTTCGTCCAAGCCTTCTTTCTTCACTATGGAGGCCTCAAAGTTCTGAAATCTTCATCCGTGGCCTTCTCTTGGATCATCACATGCTTGCTGCCATCTCCATGCATGGCCATGCTCCAATGCTTGTCCCTCTCATCCATGCATGGTCCATCATTCCTAAGAGTAAGAAATACATCTGATTTAGGCAGCATCATATTCTCATGTATGTGAGGAATAGTTCCAAGAAACAAAAGTACCTGATAGTTAAGTTGTTTGGCACGAGATCTTTTGATGGGTCCTTGTATGTGTGTTGTTGTAGGTACAACGGTTGTATCAATAGTAGGGATGTCCACATCACTACGTCATCACCGAAGTCATCCCAGGTGGCGCCTATCGTCTAAAGCACGTGGAGTCTGGAGTCGCATACTCCAACCCATGGAATATCTCGCACCTGCGACGATTCTATCCGTAGCAACCTACCCCCCTTTTACTTTCAATAAGGCTTTCAGCCAAGGCTATTCAGCCGAACAATGTACCTCCTCCATCACGATATAAATAAAGCTAAGTGTCTCGCCCCAAAACTTCGGTTCACTTTTTTCTGCAACTCTACTACATGCTACAAACGCACTCGGGGGCTCCCCTACCTCACGATTTCATCGACTGAGGACCAAACGTGTACACCTGAGTAGCTGACAACGTCAGGCAAACGAAAATGACACGTACTTAATCAAAGCACTGCGTGCTCACAAACAAACAGACCTTTACAACAAAGGGCACAACACGCCCAGCCGAAATATACAAATTTTACATCTCTCTCTTTTTACAGGTACTACCTATGTTGAAGAATAACCTGGGCACGCTGCTCAAACAAATCTACAATCTGTTCGGCATACTGCCTTACAGCCGCGTAATGCGGACGCATGTCCCACTCGCCACATCAGGGCGAAGAGGTGGCCCAGCGGCCACAGCAGCGAAATCCACGTCAGGCCGGTGCAACCTCACAAGAGACAAAGCAGCCTTCACTCCTGCGACAAGCTGCTGCCGCACCAACTCCTTGACATTGCTTACGCTTCGAAACTTCGACAGAAGACCCGCAAGTCTTGTCGGTACGGCATCCAAAGGGAACATGACGTGCAGCACCGAGGCAAGCGATGTCTGCACTTGGCGGAGCACCTGCAAAACTTGATGAACACGATCCTGCACCGTCGCCAGAGCTATGGCGCGATCACGATCCATCCAGAAAAAGCCGCCGGCCTCCATGTCCTGTTGAGTCAAGCAATTGACCCGAACAACGACACGCTCCTTTTCTTCCCTCGGAGCAAGATTCGCACCTGCAACAATCGCACAAAATAAGAGTAAGGCCAGCAGGCTCATCCGAAGAACCGAGCTACAGCTCGAACCAAAGAACAACTTACATTGCAGCTGCTCGGACAGCCGAACCAGCTCCGCCATCAAGTACTCCTCTCTGGCTGCACCACGATCCGCCTTGGACTTCCAAACATCGGCATGACCACGTAACCCGAGCAACTCCCTCTCCAGACTACGCACACGATCCCGAAGGAAAGCGAGCTGCGAGGAATCATCCAAGGATGGTCGCAACGGCATTGCGGATGAGGCGTCAACAGGATCAGCACCCGAAGGAACCTAGAGCGGCAGCAAAAGAAAGGAACACAGACATTCAGCCAAGGATAGAACACAACTCAGAGGAATTCATTAAATATATAAGGCCACTACGTGGCACAAGGATGGTGTTCTTCACGATATTTACAACAAAAGTAGACTACAAACTACCCTACGCCTACTACGCCTACGATGCAGGACCCTGAGTCGCCTCGGAGCCAGACTGCCTAGCTTTGGCCCCGCCCTGCTGCCGCAGTGCATACTCAGACAACAAATCAATGAGCTTGGGCCCATATCGCTTGCAGCGAGCAGAATAGGCAGCAAAGGCTACCTCGGATCCATCCGCAGCTGTCGGCATCCGAGAGGTGATCTGTGGCAGATCCAGCTCCACTCTAGCCGCCAAGGCCATCGCCATGACCAGACGGACGCCGATGCCCTTACGCTGCGCTTATGCGCCGCAGCGCTGCCAACAGAGCCTCCGCCAGAGCATCCACATCATCAAGGGCTGCACCCTTCGGGACAAGCTCCTTGTAGAAGCGACCAAGGACCTCTTTCTCCTTGGCAAGGGAGTTGACGACGGTGCTGCAGCGGTCTTCGACCGCCACAGTGGCATCATCTAGAGCACTCCCGTGCTCCAGAGCACCGCGGTCGAACTCGATGCCTACGGCATCTGAGACAAAAAGAAGAAAAGCATGAAGAAAAGCAGCATAGAAGAAGACCCGAAGAAAAAGAAACAAGTACAAAACTAGCACTCACCCGAAATAGCCTTGGCAGCAGCCATGAGCTTCGCCGCCACCTCTCTTTCACGAGCAGCTGCAACGGTGGCCAGCTGCTCCTCACGATCTGCGGCCTCCTGCTGCAGACGCTCTTTCGCTTTGGCTGCCTTAGTCAGCTCTAGCTCGAGGCGCTCTTTCGCTCCAATGGCGGCTTCGGCCTTCTGCTCCGACTGACCAAGGCTCTTCTTGAGAGCGTCGACCTTACAGAGAGAATCGTTATGCTCCTCTGCATTCAAGACAAGCAAGTGTCAAACAACAGAACCAGGATACATAAGAGAGGCATTGAAAGACAGATGGATACCTTGAAGCTGCCGAAGGTTCGCCTCCAGCGCCAGGCGCTCTTGCACCAGCCGCTTGGCCTCCTGCACAAAAGGCTGCAGAAAAAGAAATAGCAGTAAGAAAAGGGCTTGGGGGCTACGCCCAACACAAAGGAGTAAAAAACAAAATTCGCACACGAAGACACTCGGGGGCTCCCCCCGTGACATGAAGCAGAAAAACTTACATGCTCTGATGGTGACTCCGAAGGACCGCCTGCGAAATTCTGAGGCGCAACCACCTGCACCTCCTGCAACGGAGGATCCGGAACTGCGCCACCCGAGGTCGCCACCGTCCGAGGCGGAGGAGACGCAATTTTCGACTCCCCCATCATCTCTCGCGCACCACCAATGGAGGAATCATGGGAGGAATGCCTGCATATGAACCAATCAGCATAAGCGGGACAACCATGAAGGACAAAGGACAATAGTACAAAAAGAAACTTACGAGCCCAGTGAACTCAGGTCGAAGACAGGAGGAGTCCTTCGGGCTCTCTTCTCCTCCTTCTTTTCTTCCTTCTTCTCCTCCATTTTCTCTTCCTTCTTCCGCTTTGCTGGCGGGTGCGGCGCTACAGCCCGCACAGGAATGGCAGGAATGGGAGAAGTAGAACCCCCATGACCGTCACTATGACGCTCAAGGCCCAGAGGGTTTCTGGGAGTCGGAGGAGTCGAGGCATCCGAAGACTCGCTGGAGCTCCGTGACCGTTTTCGCGTATGGTCCTCACTCGACTCATCGGCATCCTCCGCCGAAGATCGCGCCGACGGTAGCTCGGACACGGAATCAACCACTTCATTATCCGGGGCATTCGGATACCTTTCGGGCAACGGCGGTACCATGCCCGGCACTTTGAAGCTCTGCAAAAACAGAAGGAACTTTGTTAGCAAACAAAGGAACTAAAAACATAGCCGACAAAAAGCACTACATGCACAAATCTACACCTACGGTACGGCCAACGTCGAAGAAAATGGAGGAGTTAGCGACTTCCCCGGGATCTCTTCTCCGGCTTTGAACTTCAGCAGCGCGCGAAGGGCCCTGTCAAGATCCCCCTCGAACATTTTCTCAGCCGAAACCCTCGTCGGATCACGGCGCCCAGAATAAAGAAACATCGGGTGCGCCCTCGCTTGGAGAGTCTGCACCCGACGCTCAAGAAAAGTCCGGATGATGTCCACGCCGTTCACCTCTTTCTTCGGAATCAGCTGGAGATCCTCCACCCGACGGTAAAGGGCCTCTATCTCCTCCACCCCACCATCCAAGATTTGGTTTTTCCAAGACCTTTTTCGCTCAATCATTTGGGAGGGGTCAAAAGGAACAAGACCAAAATCTTGCCCGGGCACTACGGAGTCGCGGATATAAAACCATCGCCTCCGCCAGTACTGGACAGATTCGGACATGGAAAAGCAAAAGAAGAGCAGATTGGGACTAAGGGAGATGATGAAACCCCCAATGGGATACACACCATCCGAACCAGATTGCCTCTTCACGGAATAGAGCTTCCGGAAGAGACCAAAGTGCGGCTCAATGCCAAGCCAGCACTCGCAAAAAGTGATAAAACACGCAATGTGGAGAAGAGAATTGGGAGACAGATGATGAAGCTGAATCCCATAGAAGAAGAGCAGTCCACGGAGGAAGTCGTGGACCGGAAAAGAAAACCCACGCAAAACGAAGGCGAGAAACATAACCCGATACCCAGATGGGGGACGGGGGATTACCTCATTGCCGGGGAGTTTGACGGCCTCCCTATCTTGCGGGATCAGGCCCCGCTCGTGAAGCTTGCGGAGATCACTCTCCCGCGTCTCTGATCGCTGCCAGCCACCATCGGTGACGCGAGTAGCGGCGGTGCCCTTTTTTCCTCCGGCGGCGCTGGTCCCAACCGCAGATGAAGATTTCTTTGGTTTCCCCATTGCGCTACGGCGGTGCCGACGGTGAAAACGCAGAAAGAAACGAAGGAAATGTGGAAGGATATCACAGCGCGAAGCAAGAATCGCTCGAGCACAAGGAGGCAGTGAACACAAGAACTGGTGCGGTGAAAACAAACCACGGTTTCCCCCAATGATTATAATAGCGAAGACGACGAACGGCAGCCGTCCATCCAGAAGACCTAACGCCAACGGCAGATCTGACCGTACACGTGTCAGCACCACAACGAACCATCGTTACCACGCCGTCCACTACGCGCGGAAATCGAGGAGACGCCGTAATTATCTCCACGCAGCGCGTGACCGGTCAATTCAAAGTCAGCAAATGGGACCCACGTTCGTCCAAGTCAAGTCATCTCTGGTGTAGCAGACGCTTGAGGTCATCGATCGTCAGCACTGATGTCATCAAAAGCTATACTAGCACCAACTACAATTCTTCGGCTCCACAGCTAAGAGTACTCACTCGAATCTTCGATTCGACTAAATACTCAGGGGCTACTCCTATCAGGAGCGCTGGCCGCGCACCCGGAAGATGAATAACGACAAAGTATTTCTTCGAGTCCTACGTCGAGTCTACGGCTCCACTACGGACTCGGGGGCTACTCCCATAGGGAGGATGGATTTAAGCATCCGATTTTTTTTGAGTCCTACGGACTTAACAACCGAACAATGCTTGAACTAAAGTCTCTACTCGAGTCTACGACTCGAACAGACACTCGGGGGCTACTCCCACAAGGAGCGCTGGTCGCGCACCCTATGAATTCTTCGACTGTGATCTTTCGGATCAGCACGCAAAACCTTTTTGGCATCTCTGCCCCAACAAACGCTGAGTGAGCGACAATCTCCTTGGCCACCCGAAACACCTCCGCGGTGACAAATGTTCGGATGCTGCGTCTGTGACGCAAAGATAAGACCTGCAGATATCATCGGCGGCTGGCGCAACATGACTACGCTCTGCTAGTACAAATCCATGTCAACAGGCGTGATGAAAAATCCCGACGGACGCGTTGGGTACATTAATTAAAATCACTGGAATTCCACTCCTGTAAGTCCTCCGCGGCCTGAGTCGAATTACGCCAGCATATGTTCCAGGTCCGAGTTGAGGGACTCGAACTTGAAGAAGATCGTGTTGTTTCGTCCTAAGACAATTAACTGACCTGATCCGTCGGGTGAGTCAGGCACACGCGTCAACAATCCCTACACACATATACTATTAATACATAGTTGCACCCGAAAGATGGAAGAGTCCTCAGCCGAATCTACGATTCGACTGATCACCGGGGCTCGACATGGTTATACCCTACGGGTACGTGACTTCAGCATACCTGGTCCAGCCCAAGGAAGGCCCATAGTAGATATACGCTGGCCCATGAAGATTTTCGGGTGGCCAAGGCCCATGACGCCTTCGGATCCTTGGAGAGCAAGACTAGCATAGATAGGAAATTCAAAGGGGTAAAACCCTAGAACTCAGAATCGACTAGGACTATGCCCGGACCTGCCTAAGTCTATATAAAGGCCGGAGGGCACGCCCTAGATCTCTCGACTCATACTTTCAAGACACGCCCACGCCAGATCGAATCTGCACCTCAGAATCTTCCGGCCGCCTCGAATCAAGAGCGGAATCAAGCAGAGTAGGGTTTTCCCTCCGGGGCTGAACACAGGTAAATCTCGTGTCCCCTGGTTGCTTGTCTGTTAACCGTGCCATGATCTCCAGCATCCCCATCTTCTCCAAAACCCAAGTCCATAACAATGGGCATTGACGAGATCAAACCTCGTCAGCTGCTCCTTGTGATGCCTTTCGATGGTGATCTCGGACCACTGCCCCTTGCTCCTAGATTGTACGCCGGTGGCTGCCGGGAGGGTATAGTTCTAGTTTGAGCAGTCCTGGCTAAAGTTGGATGGTTTTGATGGGGTCGTGGAGGCTGCCTGGACGGCCATCAACGGTGACCCTGACCCCTTTCATAGGATGGTTGCTAAGCTCAAACGCACCACCGGGCAGCTGATGAGATGGGATGATAAGAAGGTGGGATCGGTCAAACTGCAGCTTATGACAACGTGGGTGATCATATACCACCTGGATGTTTCCATGGAGACTAGGCAAGTTTCGCCGGACGAGCGTGCTCTTCATGCAATGTTGAAGCACACCTACCTAGGTCTCGCTTCCCTAGAACGCACAATGGCGCACCAAAGAGCTAATATAGGGAGGTTGGGCGAGGGGGATGCCAACACGACATTCTTACACCAACATGCATCTTACCGTCGGCAGAAGAACATAATTCGCAACCTACAGGTTGAGGGCGTGATAACGGTTGATCACGCTGCCATGGTTGAAACCTTGTACAACCACTTTTAGGGGCTTGTGAGCATGGAGGTGGCGCGGCTACACTCGCTAGACCTCGACTTTCTGGATACCATCATGAGGACCCGTCAGACCTTGACGCCCCATTCACTAAGGAGGAGATGTGGGATGTGGTCAAGCACGTGCCTCACAGCAAGGTGCCAGGACCGAACGGCTTCACTCGGAGTTCCTGCAGAACTATTGGGGGTGGTCAAGGCCGACTTCATGGAAACCTTCGCCAAGTTGTACACCATCAATGGGCACGGTTTCTAGGGCCTCAACCAGGCCCTGGTAATACTGCTGCCCAAAAGTAGTGATGTGGCTACCCTAGGTGACTAGAGGCTGATTAGCCTCATCCACATCTTTGCCAAGCTTGGGGCCAAGGTGCTGCCTTCGAGGCTGGCTCCTAAGATGGGAGCCATGGTTGACCTCAACTAGTGAATGTTCATCGGGAAGCACTACATACATGATAACTTAATGCTGGTTTAGCAAACTGCGTGGCTGCTACATAGGCTTAAGGATCCACGAGTCATGCTAAAGCTAGACATAGCTAAGGCATTTGACTCTGTCTCCTAGACGTTGTTGGTTGAGGTGATGTAGAAGCTAGGGTTTAGCCCCAAATTTCGCGAGCTAGTTGCCATCCTATTTTCGACGGTGAGAACCAGGGTGATGCTCAATGGAGAGCTAGTTGCCATCCTATTTTCGACGGTGAGAACCAGGGTGATGCTCAATGGCGAGCTAGGACCCCCCATATCGCATTGATGGGGCCTGAGATAGGGAGACCCCCTGTCGTCGATGTTGTTCATGTTATTCATCGACATGGTCTAAGATAGAGAGATCCCCTATCACTGATGTTGTTCGGGTGATGGCCAAGTCCTTGGTGTTCGGCATGCTGAAGTGAGTTGCTCACCGCGAGATGTTGACGACCGTCTACCTATATGTGTATGACGTGGTGATATTTTGCCACCCAGATAAGACGGAGCTGCGCATGGTATGCGTGCTCCTGACACTCTTTGGTGAGGCATCAGGGATGCATATCAACTACAACAAATGTTTGATATCCCATTGCTTGCTCTAATGAGGACGCCCTGCAGGCTGCAACGGTTAGGGATGGAAACAGGGCCCCGATACCCGCTAACCCGACGAGTACCCGCCTTAAACGGGGAGGGTTGGCAAGAAAAAAACCCATGAGGCTACTTAGCGGTAAAAACCTAGACCCACCGGGTCTAGCGGGGATGGGTATGGAGGGGCCGGACCCGTACCCACAGACCCGTAGACCCGACAAATCCCACTAATTCTTTTTTTGACAAATCTAAATCCTACTACTAATAATAATCCTATACACAGTTACGCACACATAGAACACAGACGACGGATCACACACGCAACACATTGCACCTACACGCATCGCATGTGTCATCTTCTCTTCCCCAATCCCACTTACCATGCTCATCTCTCAATGCATACGAAGTCGCAAACGTTGCACGCCCACATCTTCCTCCTGCACCGCCGCACCTCCCCGCGCTGCCGTCACACCTCCCTACGCGCCTCCGCCACCGCACCTCCGTGTGTCACCGTCGCACCTCCCTGCGTTGTCTCCTCCACGGTACACACCTCCATGCGCCTCTATAGTCCACACCTCCAGCAGCCACCTGCGCCACCGGTCGAGGTCGGGGACCACGGGGAGGGGAGCTCTGGCAACCGCCAGCACTAGAGCCATAGATCCCAGTGCCGCTGCTGCCTTGAAGACCACCAACACCGCCGCCTCGCAGGCTTGGCGGGCACTCATCGGGTCCCCGTTTACCCGACGGGTGGCGGGTCTGCTGGGGATCTGTACCCGCCAATGGATACGGGGCAGGTCACGGGGGCGGGGGCGGGTATGGGGGGATGGACCTGGAACCGAACCCGGAGGGTGCCATCCCTAGCAGCAGTCATGGGATGTCAGTTGGCACCATTCCCGGTCAAGTACCTGGGGATCCCCTTATCGCTTCAAAGGGTTTTGGCAGCAGCCTCCAACCCCTGGTGGATAGAATTGCGAATAGACTGCCTATCTGGAAAACCACCATGATGGCTCTGGGTGCCTCTCCCTAGTTAAGTCAGTACTCATGGCGATCCCCCTACACCAGACCATTGTACTGGGACTCAACAAGAAGATGCTCAAGAAGGTCTAGAGGATAGAGAGGAGATTTCTCTAGTCTAGGAGCGCGGAGGCCAATGGTAGCCACTGGAATGTAAATTGGGAGAGGATGTGCAGACCAACGAGCCTTGGCGGCCTAGGGTCCCCGACCTTTCCTGCACTGCGATCAACCTCCATACCCGCTAGATTTGGAGGATGCGCACTGACCCGTTGTGACCTTTGTGCGGCCTTGACATGCGCTTCTCAAAGGTGGAGATGCAGGTTTTTGATGCCTCTACTACTATGAGAGCTGGTGATGGAGCTACGATGCTCTTTTGGCTTGACCATTGGATCGATGGGAAGTCCGTCGAGGAGACGACACCGACACTTTTTGCGCTTATATCCAAACGCGCTAGGAAGCGCAGTACGGTGACAGAGGCACTTCTGGAGCGTAGCTGGATTACTGGCATTCAGGACACGTTGAGTCCACTAGAATTATGGAAGTACGTAGAGTTATGGTTTCAGGCACGGGACTACGAGCTGTCTGACGAGCCAGACACACTACTCTTGACCTAGACCTCGGATGCCCAATACTATGCCAAGTCTTGTTACGAGTTCCTCTTTCTGGGATCCATCTCTTCGAGGTCTTGGTAGCTGAACTAGGGTACATGGACACCACCCAGGGTCAAGTTCTTCATTTGGATGGCTTATCAGGATCGTTGTTGGATGGCTAAGCGGCTTGCGAGAAGGGGACTAGCTCACCCTCCGCGCTGTCCCCTGTGTGATCAGGCGGATGAAACCATGAATCATGTCTTGGTAGATTGCCCCTTCTCCAGGGCTCTCTAGCACGAGGTTCTCTCTTGGATTCAATCCATAGTCGCTCAACCAGATGGAGAAGGGGACTTTGTGGACTGGTGGCTATAGGCTTCTTCATCCACCTCTCATGCCTTCTGCAAGGGGACGTCTTAGCTGATCATGTTGACGGTTTGGTGGATTTGAAAACAGCGGAACACGGTTGTCTTCGACAATGTGTCACCCAACATGAGTAACCTTTTCAACATGATTCGCTTCGAGGCTCGCGCCTAGGCTGCTACTGGCCTTTGTGCCTTGGTCCTGGCGGCCACGTAGTCCTAGTGTGTTTAGTTGTATGAGGTGTCGGCTTTTATGAGCTGGTGTATATATTGTACAATATTCTCCTTTTTTACCAATGAATCGAAAAGCAAATATTTTTTAGCAAAAAAATAAAAATTAATGTCAAATATGTCTTATACACAAAATTGTATCAAGAGTCTATAAATAATCAGAATAAATAATAATGCTAGATTGTTTCGGCTGAAACTGCCCTCGACTTCGTCCTGATTCTTTTCGGCAGTGGGATGGACGCCGAAGAAGACACGCGGCATGGTCGCAATAGAGCGCTACTATTCCGGGAGGCAAGCCCCACTGCGGGCCAGGGTAAAAGATTATATACCATGAACGTGTGTCCCGTGCGACGTCTTACCCCCCCTCGCGGGACGGTGGACCTGCGCGCGGCATGGGCCCGCCTTCATCGTCTGCATGCAGGACCGCACACAGTTTAGAGACATCCCGATGCGAAATGCCTCCGCACCCGCTGAGTGGAAGGACCCACCAAAAGCTGACGTGGCGTCTGAGCTCATGCATCCCACGGATTATCGCGGTCATGGGGCCCCATGTATACTATGTGGCGTCGTAAGCCCATGTTGGCCATGGTTTCCACGGACATGGGGCTCGTCCAGGGTCGATGTGGCGACTTAGACTATAGCCGTGAGCGGTTTCTCGTGGTGGAGGGGTCCGCGAACATCCGATGTGGCATCGTAGTATGTAGCCGGACGCGGTTCCTCATGGTGGAGCGCCAATCTAGCAGCATAAACTCTAGGCGTGAGCGGATTCTCGCGGCTGATAGCACGATTGGTAGCATAGACTCTAGGTGGCGATGCGAAATAGACGTGCGCGCATTCTCATGGAGAGGTCATTATTAATCCTTTTATTTTGATCTCAAAGAAAAAATAGGAGTAGCTAACTTGTTCTTCCTCGCTCTTTTCTTCTGTGCGCATGGACATCGAGCTTCTTCCTCCTTAGCTGTCTCCTAATGCATGTAAAATGCATACGAACTTTGTAGTTTGTTGCTATAAATTTTTAGATATTTGCTACATATATGATGTTATATTCATACGTTACATTGATTTATGGGGATTTACCAATGATCGCCTTCATTTTGTTTATAACTCTGCAAGACAGAAAAACCTTGTTTTCTGTATTTTTGCCTTTCAAGGACCTAAGCAAAGTCAAATGAAGCCGGGCTTTCGGGGGCGTCAATATTTCATCAAGAGAAGAACATGGAGCACTTGGACCTCACCAGATGATCCAGGAGGGCCAAAAGGTCCTAGGTGGCGCGCCTAGTAAGGGTGGGCGCTCCACCCAAACTCTTTTCCTCCTCGACCGTCAATTCGTTTTGATCTTTTGTCCACTGCCTTCGTATTACCTAAAAACTACTATATAAAGGGCCCCTTTGGAGTTCCTAGAGGGAGGCACCCTAGAAACACCGAAACACAAAAATAGAGCCAGAACCAGCAAAGATTGGAGGGGGAAACTCTGTTGGAGCCGCCGCTGGAGGGATCTCTACCTTTTCCAACATCTCCACCATTATCACCATGATGAAGAGGGAGTAGTCCACCTCTGGACTATGGGTTTGTGGAAGTAGCTTGATTTATCTCTCTCTTGTTCTTCATAAATCTAGTACCATATAGACTGCCCAACATGATTATGGCCACATTTGTAATTCCTATGTGGTGGATCTTTATTCTATGATTTGATATATGAGATTGGAACCTATTATGTGTAAGATGTATTGATAGATACATATCATGTACCCCGTTCTAAAGTACTTGTTCTGATCCAACTTGTATGCAAGAGCATGTGTGGGGAGAAGTGTGTATTAAATAGAGTAGCATGGTGGTAGTGATTGAAAAATAACAACAAATTCAAGATCTACTGTCACATCCCAAAATTCTCCTAATTTTGGAATGTGAAACAAATAAATAAGATTGATTGATTGTTTGACTTTGTTGAAAATTCTCAAAGAGAAGAAACTTTTTGAATAGAAAATCCTCTCAACCTTGAATTCAAAATCTTATATTCTTTTGTTAAGACCTAAGTAGCCATATAGGCAAAAGGACATGGATTGATTATGGATTATAGAATTGGTGTGCAAGATTTCAAAATGAAAATCATGAAGCATTCATATGCATTTCATCCATGCAAAGTTCTCACAAACTAAATCCAAATCCTGGTATCTAAATCTTATAGTTGATTCGCCCAAATGTTCCTAAGGGTAATTAAATTGACTTATTAATACCCACTGTTGTTAAGGCATAAATTATTGATAATTATAGCCTAAAGAGATCCAATTAATACTACAAAATTTTAGAAACAAAATTGAGCTCATTTGGAGCTAGTATGAAAAAGTTATGGAACAAATACAAACACATAAAGATATGAATAAAATAGAATATACAAGGATTTATAAATCCACTACTTCCAAACTAGTAAAAAGATTACAAATATAATCCTACAATGGTCTATTCGATTTTAGAAAAATTTAGAAACAAGAATCGTGTCATTTGGAGTTCGTATGCAAAAGATATAAGGAAAACAAGTAAATAGAAAAAGAAAAAAAAAAGAAAAAAAACCAATGGGCCGGCCCACCCGGACCGAGGGGAGCAGCACGCAGCCAGCATGTACATGAGGGATCTCGATCTGAGTGCTTTAAAAACCGTGCAAAACAGTTTATTTAAATCTATCTCCATTCAAACTCTCGTAACTTTTTATCTACAACTCCGAATCGACTTCCGTTTGTTTCTACTTGTTCTCTACTCCAAGGGCTATCTCTACACCATCCTAAATCTTCATATAAACTCGTGGAACCACGGCTGTACGAGTTTCTATTCTCGAAATCCCGAATCTACATATGACCGAATCTTATTTCGCTTTTTAACCCATGTAGACTTTGTTGTTTGCCTTCGGTCAAAAAACGAAAGTTGTAGGGATCGTCTAAATCTTTCAATCCCGACAAACCTCACCTCTTTTCATCCACCACAGCCGGAGAATTTCGTATCGCAATATTTCAGATCTTACGGTGTAAATCCAAGATGTACTCGCGCTCGTTTCTTCAAATCCAAATTCCTTTGGTGAGAAGGTAGGAATAATGATTTCCCACAACTTTTATGTTCTGAGTTTTTCAATTTGACCTACGGATTTGTCTCTCTAACACAGATCTATTTCTTATCTATTCTGAGCCAAAATCGGGCCAATCTCTTCTTCTAGCCACCGGATCCTATCCAGACGGTCGAGATCCAATCAAACCGGTGCGTGCCATGTCTTCATCCCGGTCATCTTCCTCATCAACGCCACGTCAACATAAGGTCAACATCTAGTCCCAGTCAGCATGCAAAGTCAACCTGTCCAGTCAGCGGAATATTCCCTGGAATATTCCGTTCAAATTTAAATTTGCATATTATAGATCTAACTTGTAAAATTCATTAGAAATTCATACCATGTCCAAAAATTGCATATAATATACCAAATTGAATATAATTTCACGTAGAATCATCTTATCAGAATAGATCCAACTTTTACTGTACGTGGTTACTGCAGTAATTTAATTAGTTTTAATGGTCTTTTAGGTTAATAAATTCATAGGATATTATCTGTAACTCCGAAAAATATGAATAATATATCAAATTGAAGCTACTGTAATGTACTTTAAGAATATCTGGTTTGATCTAGCCTTTGCAGGTTATTTAACCTGTAGCAATTTAATTAGTTTTAATGGCTTTATATATCATTAAATTCATAGTAAATTAATTGCTTGTCAAAAAAATACAAATTATATACCGATGGAAAGCTGGTTCCATGTAGATCATCAATATGCAATTAGTTCAGCATTTTACTGTAAGGATTTGCCATGAAGGTTTAAATGGTTTAATAGCCTATTTAGAGTAATAAATTCATAAGAAAATAAATACTATTCAGAAAATTACAAATAATATGTCCCTGAAATCACAATTCCATGGAGATTACAGATATAATTTTAGTTTGATTTTTAGGCAACAGAAACTGTATGAATCATTTAAAATCCATTAAACACTATTTAAATCATATAAAAAGATCTATAACTCCGATTAGGGTGAATCCAACGCCTACTGGTTCGTATTAACGTCCTCTATCCAGTAAACCAAGAAACAAATTTAATTCCATAGTTAGAACAGACGTTACAACAGAACTATCAAAACCCTTATATTGGCAAGTAATCATTAATAACAAGTACCCTATTGCATTAAATGAACTCATACATGCATCATATGATATATTAATGTTCATAAAACTAATTATAACCATTGTGTCATGTTAAATCATCATGCATGTTTTCGATCATCCTTGTTGTGTTTGCTATGTTTGCAATTGTTTTGATTGGAACTACCTTGTCCTCGTATTAGATTGTTCGGAGAGTGCGATTGCTGCGGAGAAATACAATCAACACCCATATTATCAACATAAGGCAAGTTACACCACTTGTTCATAATTTTGTCCCAGTTTTGATTCTATGCATGTGATCTTCAAAATTCTGTAGTATGCATGTGTAGGATGTTCTAGTAGAATTTTTCCTTAGTATTATTTTGCAAGTGCGATGATTTTGTAGTTTGCCATGAGTAGCTCTATACTTAGGATTTCCATCCTAATAGGTACCCCTGTTTTTGGTAAGTATTGCTTGCTATGCTATATATACAAAGTACCGTTGGGGGGTTCGAAAGACAAAGAATTTTTCTAAGTATAAAGGCTCTCTAGAGCAAACTTTTCTTCTCAAATCCACTTCAAAATAAAACTAAGTTTTCTTCTGGGCGGAATGGTTGTCGGGTCAACGAGTGAGATTTTGGTGGAGGACGGCTGCCCAGGAATCAAAGAAGTCTGCCATGTTTCAGAATTGAAGCTTCCAAAGGCAACCACAATACATTATGGGCTGTCTTGGCCTAGTACTTAGTGGGAAACCTCACCTGGGTACCAACATTTGGATGTTCTTGGCACGGTTGGATCCGGAAGGTAGAGGGGAAAGCCTCGCCATGGTCTTGTCTGTAAAAGGACTTGATCGTGGATTGCGGGTAAAGTGCACAAACTCTCGAGAGTATTGCAATCTGATCGATCAGCCGTGTTCACGGTAACAGAACAACATTGAGCGTCTGAAAGATGGAGCCTCTGAAGGATCTTCCTCTCTCTTTTTTTAAAACAAAGTTTTGAAACCCCATGGCGTGCGTAATATCGCTAATGGGTGGGAATTTGGGAACTTGGTGTGTAATATCCAAGTGACGCTTGGTGCGTAATATCCAAGTGTTTGGTTGTTTGGACACTTGGTGCGTAATATCCTCGTGTGCCACTCGACCTTATTTTATCTAAGCAAATGTTTATAAAGTAGGGCAATCTTCTACTCTTCTCTCTACTTAAGAAAATTAGCTTTGAGCAAATGAACTCTACAGCCTATACCAGCCTTGCATGTAGAGATAGTCTTTTCTCTCCTTGGTGTAATTTGCCAATACATTCAAAGTATTGACCCAACTTGTTGGCAGCACGTTTCATGTGCAATTTGGAGATCTTTGAAAGGTGCGCTAGGATCATGGTCTTCACTCAACCCGGTGGCATTGATGGGACTCAAGTTGTATTTATATCGCTCTGCTGTAATAATGTAAACTCGGATTATTCGATTCATGTAATAAAGACTTGTGTTTTACATGATATTTCATCGACTGTGAGTGCTAGCTATTGATCCAGGGACTAGCATGTTATTCACAGGGACTTAGGATCTTACTTGATCCGAGGTCACTACAGATGGTATCAGAGCATAAGTTGACTGTAGATCGTGACCCTAGACATGGAAAAACCTTAGGACAAATATTTTCTAAGTTATTTCAGAAAACTCTCATACTTCTCATCATCTACCTTTGGGGTTTTAAAATTTAAGTCTCTTCTTTTCAACATTAGAAAATGACCATTACACACTTCAAGAAGAAACTTTTCTCAAGATTACCTTTTCAAAGAACATCATCTCAATGTTTCGATTAAGTTGGTACTTGAAGACCTCCATGAAAGATGTTCCAAGACTGATGATACAAGATTAAAGACTTCAAAGGCCTTAAGTCAATGTTATTAACTAAAGAACTCGAAAGATTGAAGATTATGAAGAACATGAAGACTATCAAGAGCACGAAGACTTTTGGAGACTCGAAGCCTCGAAGATTCCAAGTGACCTATTAGTAACCAAACCCGAATAAGATTTCGCTAAATATAGATACGAAAAATTGTTTGCTATCTTGTATGATTTATTACCATAGCTAATGAAAACCTATTTTCTAAACAAGATTTCTTGTATGGGTTATTCTTCTTCCTTCCATACTCCATTCGTTCCCACTCTAAACCTAGGTCAACTCGACGGATGGACCATATCAATAAGGAGGACAAGGAACTCAACTCCACCAAGCATAAGAGCCACGCCGATGCAAAGAAGTGGATGCTCCAGGTTGAAGAAAGAATGAAGGATGCCAACATTGAAGTCAATAGAATGCTTCATTATGCCACCCAATTCCTAAAGGACGACGCTCCAACTTGGTGGGAGATGCAACACACCATTGATGATCATCAAGGGGTGATATCTTAGGAAGAATTTAAAGTGGTTCTACTTCAATCTCGTCTCGTATACCAAAAATCCAAGAAGTTGAAGTCCCGAAACATTTAGCTTGCACAATCTATGGAGAAATAGGGCATATCACCAAGGAGCATCATGATCAGCGCCCCTACTGTGAAGGAAGGCACCCATCAGAAGAATGTCCCACCTCTCAAGTTACATTCTTCCCATGCTTGAAGGACCAATCACAACCCGCTCAATGCACCTCTACCGGTGGTACATCAACTGAATCAACAAGTCGAGACGGAATGCGCCAAGACCTCATGAAGCTCATGAGGACACGACAAATACAAGGGATGGATTCAAGACTCTAGACACCGCACCCAAAGTCATCACTTCGCAATACTCGACATATGAAAGGAATGCCCATTTTCCCCAAACTAGCTCAAGGAAACGATCAAGGCTTCCAAATGTTGAGGTAAAGCATGAAGAACCACAAGGCGGGATGTCCTTGCCAAAAAGGAGGAAGGATCTAAGCAAAAGTCCTATGCTTCCAAAGGTCACAATCGGCATTTTGCTGATAATTGTCCAAAACATGTGAATGTAGCTGGAAAGGATAAAAACGACGATGGTAATAGCAATAGAAGACCTCTATTAGGTGAACTATCATATTTTATACTTATTAGATGTTCTTATATTTCTTGTCTATCTTTTCTATAACCTCTTCTTGTTCAAATTGTAGTTGTCCATTCTTATGATACCTATATGAGAGTTAGCTAAGTAAAAGAACAAATAGTATGACATAAATAAACATCTCATCAAGTTTGGTTAGGTCTGGACCACCATATTTTATCTCTTTAGGAGATCATCGCTATCGTGTTAGCATATTGTTCTTACCAACTTATGTGGTATGACAATATAGGTTGTTTGCTTGGTTGTATTGAGCTATTTTGTGTGATGCCTTGTTTAGGATCTGTTGTTTTGAAACTCTAAAGTTGCTGGAGTTTTCGTGTGGTTTTAAAATTATTTTAATGGTGGGAATTGATTGAAATTCGTGGGATTACTGCTGCAGTTTTCTGCCTGACCTGTTGTACCGCGCGATTTTTCATATTTTATTGGTAACTCAAAAAAATCTAAAAACAATAGGGTCTGGAGTATAATTACCTGTAGTACATGCACAAAAATTGGCTAGAATTCCTGACGAGTTTAGGTCAGTTAGAATTTTTTTTTCGTGAAGTCTGCTGTACCGTTTTGACAGATTTTGTTTATCGCTTATATGTTGCTCTATTTTTACTCTAGTATTGTTCCCAATGCTTTCAAACTATTTTGTGGTTATATACTACTAAGTTTATACACCTGTAATGTTATTATACAAGTGTTTGATTGAGTGTTGATCGCCTATGATTGCTTCCTTGTTTGTAACATTGATTGCTTCATATAGTTATGGGTAGGATTATTTTCTTAGTCGTTTCTCTCCTATAGAATCTATTCTTTCCTATCTTGAACCCTTGGAGATATAATGATGTGTTAAGTGGAAGGTTTGACAACACAATGCATTTAGGAAGGGAATGCTCAACCTAATAGAAAAAAAAGATGTGGAAGTATGAGGTGTTGCACATGATGTTATGTAGTAGATTACCCAACCTGAAAGTTGAAGTATCGATAGCTTAGTTTTAGTAGTGGCTTGTTGATTGAATACATGGGAGTATACATAGAGCATTAGTTCGTGCCCATGGAAACATTCTTCAAGGCAAGTAAGAATGCCCGAGTGATAGAAAAACGTGATTCACCTATCCTCATACAGGGTAATGAATTGGGTGCAGGATGGATTGATCACCATTCCTACTACTCTTATTATTCGCTCTTGTACCGTTGGCTTTGCGAATCTTGAGTGCTTTTCAGCCTTAGCAGAGAGCCGGCGTTGAGCCTAAACCTTAGATTGGTGGATTGTTCCACCTCTACAAAAGCATTCATTGCTAAGCGTAGGAATATATGGTAAGGATGAATCCCAACCGTGAATTATGGGCACCGTGAAGTAAACATTCCCTATTTGCCCACCATGAGAGTTTTGCTAGTTTAAGAAGTGCTTTCTCGGAAACTATCAATCATGATGTTTAGAATGTGCTAGAGACATTGTGCCAATAAAAGTCTAAAGGAGAACCAATCTGAGGTAAGTGAATCCTCGAGAAGTGACCTTGTCAATTTTATTTTAAGGGTGGTAGCATCCTAATGGATCCCGAACCTTTCTTTCTTTCTAGCCTTCCCAAATCTCGGGACGAGATTTCTTTTAAGGGTGGTAGTCTATCACATCCCAAAATTCTCCTAATTCTGGAATGTGAAATAAATAAATAAGATTGATTGATTGTTTGACTTTGTTGAAAATTCTCAAAGAGAAGAAACTTTTTGAATAGAAAATCCTCTCAACCTTGAATTCAAAATCTTATATTCTTTTGTTAAGACCTAAGTAGCCATATAGGCAAAAGGACATGGATTGATTATGGATTATAGAATTGGTGTGCAAGATTTCAAAATGAAAATCATGAAGCATTCATATGCATTTCATCCATGCAAAGTTCTCACAAACTAAATCCAAATCCTGGTATCTAAATCTTATAGTTGATTCGCCCAAATGTTCCTAAGGGTAATTAAATTGACTTATTAATACCCACTGTTGTTAAGGCATAAATTATTGATAATTATAGCCTAAAGAGATCCAATTAATACTACAAAATTTTAGAAACAAAATTGAGCTTATTTGGAGCTAGTATGAAAAAGTTATGGAACAAATACAAACACATAAAGATATGAATAAAATAGAATATACAAGGATTTATAAATCCACTACTTCCAAACTAGTAAAAAGATTACAAATATAATCCTACAATGGTCTATTCGATTTTAGAAAAATTTAGAAATAAGAATCGTGTCATTTGGAGTTCGTATGCAAAAGATATAAGGAAAACAAGTAAATAGAAAAAGAAAAAAAAAAAGAAAAAAAACCAATGGGCCGGCCCACCCGGACCGAGGGGAGCAGCACGCAGCCAGCATGTACGTGAGGGATCTCGATCTGAGTGCTTTAAAAACCGTGCAAAACAGTTTATTCAAACCTATCTCCATTCAAACTCTCGTAACTTTTTATCTACAACTCCGAATCGACTTCCGTTTGTTTCTACTTGTTCCTTACTCCAAGGCCTATCTCTACACCATCCTAAATCTTCATATAAACTCGTGGAACCACGGCTGTACGAGTTTCTATTCTCGAAATTCCGAATCTACATATGCCCGAATCTTATTTTGCTTTTTAACCCATGTAGACTTCGTCGTTTGCCTTCGGTCAAAAAACGAAAGTTGTAGGGATCGTCAAAATCTTTCAATCCCGACAAACCTCACCTCTTTTCATCCACCACAGCCGGAGAATTTCGTATCGCAATATTTCAGATCTTACGGTGTAAATCCAAGATGTACTCGCGCTCGTTTCTTCAAATCCAAATTCCTTTGGTGAGAAGGTAGGAATAATGATTCCCCACAACTTTTATGTTCTGAGTTTTTCAATTTGACCTACGGATTTGTCTCTCTAACACAGATCTATTTCTTGTCTATTCTGAGCCAAAATCGGGCCAATCTCTTCTTCTAGCCACCGGATCCTATCCAGACGGTCGAGATCCAATCAAACCGGTGCATGCCATGTCTTCATACCGGTCATCTTCCTCATCAACGCCACGTCAACGTAAGGTCAACATCTAGTCCCAGTCAGCATGCAAAATCAACCGGTCCAGTCAGCGGAATATTCCCTGAAATATTCCGTTCAAATTTAAATTTGCATATTATAGATCTAACTTGTAAAATTTATTAGAAATTCATACCATGCCCAAAAATTGCATATAATATACCAAATTGAAGATAATTTCACGTAGAATCATCTTATCAGAATAGATCCAACTTTTACTGTACGTGGTTACTGCAGTAATTTAATTAGTTTTAATGGTCTTTTAGGTTAATAAATTCATAGGATATTATCTGTAACTCCGAAAAATATGAATAATATATCAAATTGAAGCTACTGTAATGTACTTTAAGAATATCTGGTTTGATCTAGCCTTTGCAGGTTATTTAACCCGTAGCAATTTAATTAGTTTTAATGGCTTTATAAATCATTAAATTCATAGTAAATTAATTGCTTGTCACAAAAATACAAATGATATACCGATGGAAAGCTGGTTCCATGTAGATCATCAATATGCAATTAGTTCAGCATTTTACTGTAAGGATTTGCCGTGAAGGTTTAAATGGTTTAATAGCCTATTTAGAGTAATAAATTCATAAGAAAATAAATACTATTCAGAAAATTACAAATAATATGTCCCTGAAATCACAATTCCGTGGAGATTACAGATATAATTTTAGTTTGATTTTTAGGCAACAGAAACTGTATGAATCATTTAAAATCCATTAAACACTATTTAAATTATATAAAAAGATCTATAACTCCGATTAGGGTGAATCCAACGCCTACTGGTTCGTATTAACGTCCTCTATCCAGTAAACCAAGAAACAAATTTAATTCCACAGTTAGAACAGACGTTACAACAGAACTATCAAAACCCTTATATTGGCAAGTAATCATTAATAACAAGTACCCTATTGCATTAAATGAACTCATACATGCATCATATGATATATTAATGTTCATAAAACTAATTATAACCATTGTGTCATGTTAAATCATCATGCATGTTTTCGATCATCCTTGTTGTGTTTGCTATGTTTGCAATTGTTTTGATTGGAACTACCTTGTCCTCGTATTAGATTGTTCGGAGAGTGCGATTGTGAGAAATACAATCAACACCCATATTATCAACATAAGGCAAGTTACACCACTTGTTCATAATTTTGTCCCAGTTTTGATTCTATGCATGTGATCTTCAAAATTCTGTAGTATGCATGTGTAGGATGTTCTAGTAGAATTTTTCCTTAGTATTATTTTGCAAGTGCGATGATTTTGTAGTTTGCCATGAGTAGCTCTATACTTAGGATTTCCATCCTAATAGGTACTCCTGTTTTTGGTAAGTATTGCTTGCTATGCTATATATACAAAGTACCGTTGGGGGGTTCGAAAGACAAAGAATTTTTCTAAGTATAAAGGCTCTCTAGAGCAAACTTTTCTTCTCAAATCCACTTCAAAATAAAACTAAGTTTTCTTCCTAGGAATGGTTGTCGGGTCAACGAGTGAGATTTTGGTGGAGGACGGCCGCCCAGGAATCAAAGAAGTCTGCCATGTTTCAGAATTCAGAAGCTTCCAGTGCAACCACAATACATTATGGGCTGTCTTGGCCTAGTACTTAGTGGGAAACCTCACCTGGGTACCAACATTTGGAGGTTCTTGGCACGGTTGGATCCGGAAGGTAGAGGGGAAAGCCTCGCCATGGTCTTGTCTGTAAAGGACTTGATCGTGGATTGCGGGTAAAGTGCACAAACTCGAGAGTATTGCAATCTGATCGATCACCGTGTTCACGATAATGAACAACATTGAGCGTCTGAAAGATGGAGCCTCTGAAGGATCTTCCTCTCTCTTTTTTTAAAACAAAGTTTTGAAACCCCATGGCGTGCGTAATATCGCTAATGGGTGGGAATTTGGGAACTTGGTGTGTAATATCCAAGTGACGCTTGGTGCGTAATATCCAAGTGTTTGGTTGTTTGGACACTTGGTGCGTAATATCCTCGTGTGCCACTCGACCTTATTTTATCTAAGCAAATGTTTATAAAGTAGGGCAATCTTCTACTCTTCTCTCTACTTAAGAAAATTAGCTTTGAGCAAATGAACTCTACAGCCTATACCAGCCTTGCATGTAGAGATAGTCTTTTCTCCCCTTGGTGTAATTTGCCAATACATTCAAAGTATTGACCCAACTTGTTGGCTGCACGTTTCATGTGTAAAATTTCGGAGATCTTTGAAAGGTGCGCTAGGATCGCGGGTCTTCACTCAACCTGCCTGTGGCATTGATGGAACTCCAAGTTGTATTTATATCGCTTCTGTTGTAATAATGTAAACTCTGGATTATTCGATTAATGTAATAAAGACTTGTGTTTTACATGATATTTCATTGACTGTGAGTGCTAGCTATTGATCCAGGGACTAGCATGTTATTCACAGGGACTTAGGATCTTACTTGATCCGAGGTCACTACATCTACTATGGTATTTACCTTTCTTTTGTTGTATCACTAGGGATAAAGTGAATTTATGTGCTATATTTATCTTATGATAGCTAGATAATCTTGTTTGGTCAAGGTAGTATATTTGTGATTCAAACATCATGCCAAAATATCTAAGGATATACTCTGTTGATTCTTAATTCAAGATTGCTTGGAGTTTTACCTTTCTTGAGGAGTATAAGAGAGATGTGTTGCATCATAACTATGTTAGGACGTGATACCCATATGAATGCTTATCAAATACATGTAGAAGTTCTACCAATATTATGTCTTTGATGAATTATTTATGTCCATTGCCACCCAAAAGATAATAGACAAGTAAACCCATGAACCCCGGTCCATTTTAAACCATAAGAAACACCTTTCTAACACCACTATCATACTTTATATTTTCTACAGTTTATTATTTTGAAAATACAGAAAATACTTTCTCTACTTGCACACACACAAAACCCCAAAACGACTATGTTTTATTGCTATTGTATTGCTTGCAAGTTTTATTTGTTTACTTTACTTTATTCATTATTTTTTGTTTCATATTACTAATACTAAGCCTTGTGCTTGACAACCACACGGTGGAGCTGGGGAGACAAGACACAACTTTTCTTTGTAGGTTTCTTGAAGAGGAGAGGGAGAATAAATCTCTAAGTCAATTCCCCAAGAGTTCAATATAAACCCTCCCCTTGTGGGGATAAGACAATTGCTACAACACTCTGTACTTGGAGTCCCAAATAATTGGTACACAGAGTTGTTTCCATCACCTCCATGCCCGGTGACCTCATCTGACCCCTCATGCAAGGTAAGCTCTTACAGATTGCCGGACCACGTCTCTCTAGGGCTTGTGTCCTTATTTTAATTTTTCTGTTTACCTACCAGCCGCTTTTCCCTAACGTCTTTGCACGGCGTTTTCTGTGTTTCTGCAGGCTTCTCTTTCTTATGAAGGATCTCTTATCATGATATGTGTGCTTATTTACCCACATGCTTTTCTTTCTTTTCTTTCGATAATAGGAATTAGCACGCTGATACGTGAACTTTTCGTGTCTGTAGGTTTTCATATTCTTTGCCCGCTCTTCTGGCACGACGGTATGTCTCTTCTTTTGTCGATTTATTTTATTTTTTGTATGTTGATTCTAGTTTTGTTTCATTTTACCTCTCCTAACTCTTTCCTTTTTTAGTTGTGTGAGTCTGCTCGTCTAAAAGGTATAGAGAGGTTTCGTCATTACATCGTTCTATGCTGGAGAAGCTGATGATGGAAGAGATGATAAAGGAAAACAAATTGCACGATGTCGATGGTATGTGTTTTCTTTCCGTTACCTGCTCTTACAAATTCTACGATATTCGCTTTCGCTCTTGATAGGGCAAAGGTGTCCGATCTTTCGATGAGATGAAGATAATCGATTTGGTGGAGTTCGGGCTTGACGATCCGACTACACGTGCGAGCACGAGCGCCAATGCAATCGCTAGGCCAATCTCCTGGAGGTTACCGATCCTGCGGGAACACGATCAGCCTGACCAGCGAGGGTATTAATTCCTACCTGAAATCGAGAACAAGTAAGAACCAATATTGCAATCAAGATATTGCGGAATTAAGAGGAAAGCTTTATTGAAGAGGTGGGATCCTGAATAGGTGCGAAGTACAAGAGGCCTCTGCGACGCTCGAGCCTTGGCGGTTGACTATGGCTAACTTAATGTCTAAACAAAATCCGAGTCTAGGGGTCGACTATGGGGAGTATTTAAGGGAAAAAGGTGGGGTTTCGCCAGCCATGGAAGTGGTGGCCGAATCCAACCCTAAAAGTCCTTTTCCCCTCAAATACGGACTCTAAAAAGTGGCTAATTAAAATCCTGAGAAAATTACATGGGCCTGGCCCAAAATAAAGGTGTCGCAGCACCATATTAAGCTATGGACGAATTCGTAAAGTATTGATCTTGAATATTTCGTCCAAGCCTTCTTTCTTCATTATGGAGGCCTCAAAGTTCTAAAATCTTCATCCGTGGACTTCTCTTGGATCATCACATGCTTGCTGCCATCTCCATGCATGGCTATGCTCCAATGCTTGTCCTTCTCATCCATGCTTGGTCCATCATTCCTAAGAGTAAGAAATACATCTGATTTAGGCAGCATCATATTCTCATGTATGTGAGGAATAGTTCCAAGAAACGAAAGTACCTGATAGTTAAGTTGTTTGGCACGAGATCTTGTGATGGGTCCTTGTATGTGTGTTGTTGTAGGTACAACGGTTGTATCAATAGTAGGGATGTCCACATCATGCTCCCCTTCTTGAATTGAAGTCGTCCTCGACGCAATCTCATCTTCCTCACCAAAGTAAGGCTTCAAATCTGCAATGTTAAACGTAGGACTAACCGTACCAAAGTCTGCAGGCAACTCAAGTTTATATGCATTATCATTTATTTTCTCTAACACCTTAAAGGGACCAGCAGCACGTGGCATTAACTTAGACTTGCGTAAATCAGGAAAACGATCTTTACGCAAATGTAACCAAACAAGATCGCCAACATCAAACACAACATGCTTTCTCCCTTTATCCCCAGCAATTTTATACTTAGCATTCATGTGTTCAATGTTATCTTTAGTAGTCTTATGCAAGTTTAATATCATTGCGCGTTGTGTAGCATCCAAATTATGTTCCCCCGTCGAAGGTAAAGGCAATAAATCAATAGGTGCACGAGGAACAAAACCATACACAATCTCAAATGGGCACATCTTTGTGGTAGAATGCAACGAACGATTATAAGCAAATTCTATATGAGGTAAACACTCTTCCCACAATTTTAAGTTCTTCTTTAAAACAGCCCGCAACATAGTAGACAAAGTTCTATTTACTACTTCAGTTTGTCCATCAGTTTGGGGATGACATGTAGTACTAAACAGCAATTTAGTCCCCAACTTAGCCCATAAAAATCTCCAAAAGTGACTAAGAAATTTAGTATCACGATCAGAAACAATAGTATTTGGCACACCATGCAAACGAACAATTTCACGAAAGAACAAATCAGCAATATGCGCAACATCATCCGTTTTATGACAAGGAATAAAGTGTGCCATCTTAGAAAACCGATCCACAATAACAAAAATACTATCCCTCCCCTTCTGTGTTCGTGGAAATCCCAAAACAAAGTCCATAGAAATATCCTCCCAAGGAACACTAGGAACAGGAAGAGGCATATATAAACCATGTGGATTAAGGCGAGACTTAGCTTTTTGACAAGTAGTGCAGCGTGCCACAAATCTCTCAACATCTCGACGCATACATGGCCAAAAGAAGTGTGCAGCAAGAACATCCTCCGTCTTCTTGACACCAAAGTGTCCCATCAATCCTCCTCCATGCGCCTCCTGTAACAACAAAAGACGATGTAACTATCCGAATGCATAGTTTGTTAGCACGGAACACAAATCCATCATTGAAGACGAACTTGTTCCAAGTTCTACCATCTCTACAATTCTGCAACACATCTTTAAATTCAGCATCATGCAAATATTGTTCCTTAATAGTTTCCAATCCAAATATTTTGAAGTCAAGTTGAGATAACAAAGCATAACGGCGCGACAAAGCATCAGCAATAATATTATCTTTACCCTTTTTGTGTTTGATAACATAAGGAAAAGACTCAATAAATTCAACCCACTTTGCATGACGACGATTCAACTTAGCTTGACTACGAATATGCTTCAAAGATTCATGATCAGAATGAATAACAAATTCCTTAGGCCATAGATAATGTTGCCAAGTTTCTAATGTCCGAACCAACGCATATAATTCTTTATCATAAGTAGAATAGTTCAGACTAGCCCCACTCAATTTCTCGCTAAAATATGCAACAGGTTTTCCCTCTTGTAATAACACACCTCCCAAACCAATTCCACTAGCATCACATTCAAGCTCAAAAGTCTTAGTAAAATCAGGAAGTTGGAGTAAAGGAGCATGTGTTAGCTTATCTTTCAATATGTCGAAGGCCTGTTGTTGTGCATCGCCCCAAACAAAGGGCACATCCTTCTTGGTAAGCTCATTTAGCGGTGCGGCAATTGATCCAAAGTCTTTCACAAAGCGCCTATAAAAACCAGCGAGGCCAAGAAAACTCCTCACTTGTGTGACCGTCTTGGGTTGCGGCCAATTCTCAATAGCTTCAATCTTGGCTGGATCCACTTCAATACCCTGTGATGTAACAACATAGCCAAGAAACGCAACTCGATTGGTGCAAAAGGTGCACTTCTCAAGGTTACCAAACAAACGTGCATCACGTAAAGCATTGAAAACAACACGTAAATGGTCCAAATGATCCTCTAAAGATTTGCTATAAATCAGAATATCATCAAAGTAGACTACCACAAAACGTCCAATGAAAGCACGTAAAACTTCGTTCATTAATCTCATGAAAGTGCTAGGTGCATTAGTTAAACCAAACGGCATTACTAACCACTCATATAAACCGAACTTAGTTTTAAATGCTGTTTTCCATTCATCTCCTAATTTCATACGAATCTGGTGGTAACCACTACGCAAATCAACTTTAGAAAACATGGTAGAGCCACTCAATTCATCAAGCATGTCATCTAAATGTGGAATAGGATGACGATATCGAATAGTAATATTATTGATAGCTCTACAATCAGTACACATGCGCGAAGAACCATCTTTCTTAGGTACCAAAATAATAGGAACAACACAAGGGCTAAGGGACTCACGAATATGATCTCTGTCGAGTAGTTCCTGAATTTGGCGTTGTATCTCCTTTGTCTCCTCTGGATTGGTTCTATATGGCGCGCGGTTGGGCAACGTGGCACCAGGAATTAGATCAATTTGGTGCTCAATTCCTCTAATAGGAGGTAGTCCTGGTGGCAACTCAGCGGGAAAGACGTCCTCATATTCCTGCAAAAGGTTAGCAACAGCGGGTGGCAAAGAAGGAGGCATATCCTCAAATGAAAACAAAACCTCTTTGCAGACAATTGCATAACATTGAGTATTGTTTACATCTAGTTCAGCAATATCAATTTTATTTGCAAGCATACATGGACTCTTCAAACGAATTTCAGTAGCATGTGTAGAATCAGATTTAGTGTTCTTTGGTGGTATAAAATCTGCAGCAACAATCTGATTCTCACTTTTATTTTTCTCCTCAGTTTTAGCTCTACTAGCTCTAGCAAGATCATCTTTTAAAATCTGTTCGGGAGTCATAGGTTTTAGACCAATTTTCTTTCCATCATGCATAAGAGAATAGTGATTAGTTTTGCCATTATGAACAGATTCTCTATCAAATTGCCATGGTCTACCAAGTAACAAAGAACAAGCTTGCATAGGTACAACATCACAATCAACAAAATCAGAATATGTACCAATAGTAAAATGCACGCGTACCGTTCTTATTACCTTGATCTTGCGAGAACTCTCAAACCATTGGATGTAATATGAATGTGGGCGTTGTCTTGTTGGAAGCGCAAGCTTCTCTACCATGTCAACACTGGCCAGATTATTACAACTCCCTCCATCAATGATGATCCATATAGCTCTTTCCTTGACAACACCACGTGTTTGGAACAGGTTGTGGCGTTGATCTTGCTCAGATTTGCTCAATTGCACACTCAACACACGTATAATTAAGCTCTTGTATTGATCAGCAGCTTCAGCTCCCATTACCTCTGGCTCTTCATCAGCATCAGAATTGTCTCCATCTCGAGCAGAAATAAGGGCTAGTGTATCTTCATCGAAGTCACTCGCTGAATCGTATTGACCATCTTCTCGCACCATCATCACACGTTGTGTTGTGCACTGTCTCTCAATATGACCAAAACCCCAGCACTTGCGGCATTGTATATCCTTTGTCTTACCCGTGGAAGCCATAGAAGATGCACTACGAGCAGGAGCATTGGATGATGGTGGAGGAGCAGCTGGAAATCTTGTGGTGGCCTTGGATGTGGTAGTAGCTGGTGGCGAATCACGAGGAGGCACTGATTGTCGGGATGTCCAAGTGGATGTGCGACCTGCAGAATTATTAGTCCTCCTCCATGGTGTTTGGCGATCCTCAAGACTTCACGTTCAGCTTTGCAAGCAAGATGAAACAAACGAGTGATAGAATTATATTCCTTATAATCTAATATGTGCTTGATGTCCTTGTTTAATCCACCAAAGAAACGTGCAAGCATTTGTTCATTAGATTCAACAAGACCACACCGAACCATCCCCGTTTGCAATTCCTGATAATACTCTTCTACAGAATTTTTCCTTGCTCTAAACGTGTCAGATTCTTTAGTAAATCACGTTGATAAGTGGGAGGTACAAAACGAACACGCATAGCAGTTTTTAAAGCAGTCCAAGTACTAGGAATAGTAGTAGGATTTAAACGACAATACTCAGACCACCAAAGGGAAGCAAATTTAGTAAATTCACATGTAGCAGCACTAACACGCATATTCTCAGGATATTTTAAGCATACAAAACGTTGTTCTACTTCCATCTCCCATGTAAGATATGCATCAGGATTATATTTACCCTCAAAAGATGGAATATTTAATTTAAGCTTTGCAACATGATCATCATCACGTCTCGGGTGGCGAAGCGTTGCGGTAGTAATGTCGGGGATGGCCAGCAGGTACCTGTGGAGGTTGTTCAACCTCGTCGTCAAACAGATCGTCGTCGTCGTGGTCGTAGTAGTACCCGTCATCTGTCCCCAATGTCGCAGCAGCAGCCGCAGCCGCAGCGGAAGTCTGAGGAGCGTCAGCCGCAGCGGTAGCCGCCGGGGGTGCGGCTGAAGCCGAACCAGCAGTCCGACCCGTGATCGGGAGGCGCCGTGCGCCATGTGTGGGTGCCGATGCGGGTGCGGGAAATCGGTTCAAAAGCTCCTTGAACCGAACATCAAGCTTGGCGTTGAAGGATTTCTCGAGTCCATCGATCTTGTCCATGGAGTTGGTGAGCTTGGTGTCAAACTCCCCGAGGCGCGTATCCACGTCTTCAGCGCGACTGACCAAGAGCGCGGAGAAGTGGGCATGTAGTTCTTCGTTCGTCATTGTGGCAGGGTTCCGCGAAGTATCTGTCATGGTTAGTCCTTAAAAAACACAGGTATATAGTACGGAAATATGGTGGAAGTCACGCGTAATCCGTCAAGCAATATACGAAGCTCTTACAAGTTCTTACCAAACAGCAGGAAAAGGCGATGTGCAACCGCGAGGATCAGTGGGTCCATAGATTGAACCAAGCGATTACCAGGAGTCGAAACAACGCACGTGGAGAATATCTGTGGAGCTCTGGGAAGGCTTAGCAAGGGGGTTAGCAATTATCAAAACAGCAATGCAAAAGTTGAAAGAATGCTCAACGACGGTACTGTGCTGGTCCTAGGCTAGACCGTACTAGGGACGCGAGCCAAGATCACCAACGATGTCACGACACGACACAAAAAGCACTGTCTGATGATATGGCACCCTGAAAAGCGAACCGAGATGCAGAAAATCACTATGATGGCGAGTGTCTAGAACTGATCTATGGGGTCTAAAAATAGGTTAGCCCCAAAATTTTTTTTCGAAATTTTTTATTTTGCTCTGGAAAGCGCACCGGCGCCAAAAAAAATATCGCTATAACGGCCGATGGAGAAAAGTGATCCCCGGGTTCGAAAACTAGTATAGCCAGAAATTTTTTCGGAGGCGGTTCCAGTTTTTTTTTTGCTCTCCTTCTGGACTTACGACCGGACTCTTAGCTCGACACGGACTTTAGCTGAACACGGAAACAACATAGAAGGAAAGTAAAAAGAAATAACTAGGAAACAATAACTCTACTCGGACTCGTACCACGGCAGAAAAACTGATCGGATTTGTGTTGCGGTAGGAAGGCGGTGGCGGAGTATTAGGGTTTATGGTGGCAAGTTATATGGCGGCGGAATATGGTGGCGGAATATGGTGACGGTGATCAGCGAGTGTGGCGGTGACTATTATGATCAGAACTCGAAACTCTAAGGGACGAGACACTAAAACCAGCAACTCGACGCGACGATGTAGACACAAATTCAACAATGCAAAAACTGAAAAGATAATGCGAGGCATAGATTGGTTATGGGATGGATCTAAACTCTAACTGTGTTTTTGGCTTTTTCGTGGGTTATAGGTAAAAACAGATCTAATCTACGAAAAACAGTAAAATCTCACCGAGCAACCTGAAATCTGATACCACTTGATAGGGCAAAGGTGTCCGATCTTTGGATGAGATGAAGATAATCGATTTGGTGGAGTTCGGGCATGACGATCCGACTACACGTGCGAGCACGAGCGCCAATGCAATCGCTAGGCCAATCTCCTGGAGGTTACCGATCCTGCGGGAACACGATCAGCCTGACCAGCGAGGGTCTTAATTCCTACCTGAAATCGAGAACAAGTAAGAACCAATATTGCAATCAAGATATTGCGGAATTAAGAGGAAAGCTTTATTGAAGAGGTGGGATCCTGAATAGGTGCGAAGTACAAGAGGCCACTGCGACGCTCGAGCCTTGGCGAAGTTGCGACTATGGCTAACTTAATGTCTAAACAAAATACGAGTCTAGGGGGTCGACTATGGGGAGTATTTAAGGGCGAAAAGGTGGGGTTTCGGCCAGCCATGGAAGTGGTGGCCGAATCCAACCCTAAAAGTCCTTTTCCCCTCAAATACGGACTCTAAAAAGTGGCTAATTAAAATCCTGCGAAAATTACATGGGCCTGGCCCAAAATAAAGGTGTCGCAGCACCATATTAAGCTATGGACGAATTAAGAAGTATTGATCTTGAATATTTCGTCCAAGCCTTCTTTCTTCATTATGGAGGCCTCAAAGTTCTGAAATCTTCATCCGTGGCCTTCTCTTGGATCATCACATGCTTGCTGCCATCTACATGCATGGCCATGCTCCAATGCTTGTCCTTCTCATCCATGCTTGGTCCATCATTCCTAAGAGTAAGAAATACATCTGATTTAGGCAGCATCATATTCTCATGTATGTGAGGAATAGTTCCAAGAAACGAAAGTACCTGATAGTTAAGTTGTTTGGCACGAGATCTTGTGATGGGTCCTTGTATGTGCGTTGTTGTAGGTACAACGGTTGTATCAATAGTAGGGATGTCCACATCAGCTCTCTTCACGTTTTCTTTCTTCTTACCAGGGTCTCCAGCGCGTCGACCTGCTGACGTCCTGTGCTGCTCGATCGCATCGGTCGGCAACTTCTTACACATATCCTCGACAAAGGAAGATAGCTAGCCTTTGGGACGACAAAAAAATTGTAGGCTTCCTTAGATAAATTGTTCTTGAGGCAACTTTCCCTTTCTCTTTGCGTTTTCGCGTTGCAAGGCTGACTATTTATTCTTGCCTTTTAGGGTATTCTCTTCGTGAGCCCTCCCTCTTCGGCTTCTTCTCAACTATGCTTGTCGCTGACTTTCTATGTCCCGCTTGGCTGCCTAGGTAGAAAAGATGGCCTTCGGGAAGGTATAGACCATGGTACATTGCCTTGCTCTTTCAACTGCAGTGCTACCTACTCGATTCTGACCTTCAGTCTCTTTTCTCTAACCATTGCATCTTGCTTTTTAGGTTCTTATGCGCATCAGCCCCATGCCATCGACTTATCCTCGACTATGCCGGCAGCCAATTTCTTATGTTTTATCTGGCTTCCGATGGAGCAAGACGTCCTTCGGGAAGCTGCAGAGCATTGTGTGTTTCCTTGCTCTTCGAACGACGGTGTTGAGATTCTCGCAGAAAAGGAAACAGAGGGACGATTCTGCCGGTACTACCATTGGCGTTAGTGGGTGCTGACTGATGAAGAGATCTTTAAAGTCTTCAACGTGCTAAGGAGAAACCTTCGTCCCATTTTACGCGGGCGCCAAGGAGAATAAGATCACGCTGACGAAGCTCATGGCCGAGATGAACGACATTAGGAAAATATTTTTTCTGCCTGACTCTTCTAGGGATGTCGTGTCTTGGTGTTAGACACCGGGGGTATGAGTCCCCTTTGTTGTTCGGCCAGGGGTGCAACATACGGAGATCTAGGTGGACACAATCACAGAGAGAGACGCGGTGTTTTTACCCAGGTTGAGATCTGTAGTGAGTAGAAGCCTACGTCCTACAACTATCTACTATCTCATTATCATAAGGTTATAATGGGTTCCTTCCCCGGGAAGGTTCTCTAGTATAAACTCTTCTTCCCCTCTAGTCCGACCTGGGACTCCTTTTATATAGGAAGGGGATACCACGGGGGTCGGATACACGTGGTGGTGTGAGGTCAGCCACGCGGCAGGGCTTGGCCTACAATGTGGCCTTGCAATCCTTCCCTGGCACCGTGTATCGCTCGGAGCCTGCCTAGTACAGACTGGTGCTAGGATGTGATGGAAATATTCTCTAGAGGCAATAATAAATTGTATTATTCTATATTTTCTATTCATGATTAAGTTTATTATTCTGTGCTATAATTGTATTAGTTCCGGATAATGAGTATTTGTAGAAAAACCCTAATACATGTGTGGAATCATAAACACCATTTAGATATCCCTAGTCTTACCTGTAAGACTAGTTCATGTATCATTGATACTACCGGTTTCCTCACTATGGGTGACAATGTGTTGTTGAGTTGCCGGTGATATATGATATCGGAGTTGTTGGGAGAACAACAACGATGGATAGACCCAACACGATATACCGTGAAACACATCATCAATATTGTTATCGGTAGTTTCTGATAAACAATGTATTGCCTTTACTAAATATTGTTTTACCGTGAGACACATGTGAACTTGGGTACAATATGAACATGGCTAGATTCTTCAAACGTTGCTCTTATTGGAGTAATCATAAATTTGATACTTGCTCTTACTCGATGGTACTCCAATTATTCACATGGGGTGCTTGCGTAAATTACTACTCCTGATGATGGAGAGATACATTCTGGGCCAACTCATGTACTATGATGTTCGCCATCGTCTGGCCGGACACGTGATCAAGTTGTTGAACGCATGAACACCGATATTGCAGTATGAGTAAAGAGTACATGCCGTGTAACGAGAATAACCTAGTGTTTTATCTCGGGAAATGTAACGTATTGACGGAGCAATATAGGCAACCATCTCCTCCAAATCCACCAACTAGCTATACCACTGGGTTGATTTATCTTGGTATGCAATGTACCATGGATCATGGGCCTACATAGCACACTGTAACAATCCTAAAAAAAACCCAATTGAAATCACTCCAACATGCCATGGTGGCACTTCAAATTCAACGGTTGTACAAAGATAAGGAGCTACCTACACTTCTAACATGGTAGGAGAAGGAGAATGTGGCCACGACATGATCAAATCCCCACCCTCGCCGGTGGACCCGATACTACTAGACATTGAGGACTAATTCGCACCTGCAATCTCGAGAAAATTACTGGAAACGAATATATTAGGGTGGGCGGAGAAGGAACGAAGCTCTTACCAAGAAATACTAGCAGTTGCTGCTACAGTTCGTCGGGCTACGACAACGGAACAAAATCTTAGCCATCGTGGGCGACAGATGATATGTTGCAAACGTATCTATAAATTTTGATGCTCCATGCTTGTTTTACACCAATTGCTTTATGTTTTTCTTGCACTTCGTGGCATTTTTATGTATTTTCTGGAACTAACCTATTAACAAGATGCTGCAGTGCCAGTTCCTATTTTCTGCTGTTTTTGGTTTTAGAAAAACTAGTAAATAAATATTCTTGGAATTGGATGAAACAAAAGTCGAAGTTTCTATTTTTCCTGACATGATACGGAGTCCAAAGCAGAGACGGAGGAGGGCACCAAGGCGGCCACACCATAGGGTGGAACGGGTCCCCCTAGTTGAGCCTGGCTATGGTGTGGTCCCCTCGAGCCTCCACCGACCTCGCCCCTTCGCCTATATAAACCCCCGAGATAGAAAACCTAATTATCAGATCAGAATTTCACAAAAAGTTCTGCAGCGCCACCGCCACCGAAGACGAGATTCGAGGGACAGAACTCTCTGTTCCGGCACCTTTCCAGGACAGGGAATTGCCCCCGGAGCCATCTCCATCGACTCCACCGCCATCTCCATCGCCGTTGCTAACTCCCATGATAAGGAGGGAGCAGTTCTCCCCCTAAGCTAAGGGCTCTACCGATAGCTATGTGTTCATCTCTCTCTCTCTCTCTCTCTATAGTGTGATCTTTATGTGATCATGAGCTTTGTAATCTAGTTGAATAAGTAGATGTTACTGTTCATCTATTATGCTACTCAAGTGCTTTTATTAATGTGATCTCTGGAGACACCTTGTCCCACGTGTGTGAAGATGATAGTGTGCGCACCATGTGTGGCTCTTAGGCTAAAGATTACAGAAATACTTAACACGAGTTATAATTTGAGTTGGATGTCTTTATGAAATTGTGGTGTTTGTATGGAACCATCTAGCGCTCAAGGTGACAGTGAGGGTTTACCTAGATGGGGAATGCGGACTTTAAGGTGTGCTCTTGTAACCCTATGTTATGAATTGGTGTTCGTTATCCAACCGAAGAGTAGTTCAGGGTAGCATAGTGAAGAGAAGATATTTATGTGTTATCATTATTGAGAGTGTCCACTAGTGAAAGTATGATCCCTAGGCCTTGTTTCTAAGCATTAAAACACCGTTTACAATCATTCCTACTACATGTTTGCTTGCTTCCATTTTTATTTCAGATTGCAATTACCACTTATAATCATCCATATTACTTATATTTCTCTATCTCTTTGCCGAACTAGTGGACCTATACACCTGACAAGTGTATTGGGCGTGTTGGGGACACAAGAGACTTCTTGTATCTTGATTGCAGGGTTGCTTGAGAGGGATATCATTGACCTCTTCATCCCTGAGTACTATAAACCTTGGGTGATCCACTTAAGGGAAACTTGCTGTTGTTCTACAAACCTCTGCACTTGAAGGCCCAACACTGTCTACAAGAATAGAAGCGTGCGTAGACATCAAGCTCTTCTCTGGCGCCGTTGCCAGGGAGGTAAGGTAAAAGGTACTCACATCCTCTGGCTACTAAGCTATGTTCTAGTACTGTTGCTGGTGTGTGAGTGCTCGAAGTTATCTCCTTTAGATTCTGCAATTATATCTTTTTGTTTCTTATTTTTATTTTCACTGGTGAGGCTTAATGGAAAACAACAAAAAATGTAGAGATATTTATAGTATTTATCTTGAGTTAGGACATGAAGTGTTTGAAGAGAAAATTAAAAAACCTATGGAACTTTATTTGCATGCTAATAGCAATGTTATTAGTATGAATTGAATTCTTTGAACACCATTATTGCTAATGCTATGGAAACGTCTAAGTTTGGGGAAACTAGTTTTTATGAAAATGATCTTTTTAGTTCCCCAGCTTTAGAGGAGAACATTTGCTATGATGATACTATACCTCCAATATAGGATGATTACAATGATGAATATGATATTTTCAGTCAACCTACTATTGAGGAGAAAATTAATTATGATTACAATATGCCTCCTATATTTGATGATTATGGTGATGAGAATAATAATCATAGCTATTTTGTTGAATTTGCTCCCACTACAATTAATAAGAATGACTATGCTTATGTGGAGAGTAATAATTATTATATGCATGTGGCTAACGATAAGAATGTTTTATGTGATAGTTATATTGTTAATTTTATTCATGATGCTACTGAAATTTATTATGAGAGAGAGAAACATGGTTTTATGCATCTCAACAATATTAAGTTTCCCCTCTTTATTTTAATTTTTTTGAAGTTAGACTTGTTTTGCTTTCCTATGCTTGTTGCTTTGTGCTTTCATGACTTATTTCTTTACAATATTATTTTTCATAGGAAGTGGGTTAGACTTAAATTTGTTTTATATTTGCTTCTTGATGCTCTCTTTTACTTCAATTCATATTTCTTATGTGGGCATCATCAAAATTATCATGCCTATCTTAATGGCTATAAAGAATGAGCTTTTGGGAGACAACCCATTATATTTTTGCTTTCAGTTGTTTTTTTATTTGAATCTTGAAAGTTTTTACCTTTGTATCAAACTCTCCTTATCCTTTTTATTTCATTTTTGTGCCAAGAGTAGCCTCTAATAAGAAGGTAAGATTTGGGGAAGTTGCTGTCCCAAAACAGATTTCTATGCTTCGCTATGAAAAATCGTGAAAATTCCCAGAATGTCATATTCATCTGAAATGTTTTGTGCACATGCCCCTGGTATTCACCCAACTTTAGTTAGTTTTGTACCTTTTGATTTGAGCAACAGAATATTTTCAAAAAAATCAGTCTCTACCTGTAGGTATGTTTTGACAGATTTCTGCCATTATTTGCATTTGCCTCTTAAATCGATTTCTATTGAGTTATTTTGATCACTTGATCTTTTAAAAGGAGTTGCTACAGTATATTATGTTTTAATGGATGATTTTGTTGAGTTGAAACTGAACCCAAAGGCTTATTATCTTGAATACACTAATGTTGCTAATAAAGATTGTGTGAAGTTTTGTATGAAGGAAATTTTCAAGTGTAGGAAGATAATAATGTGATGAGATGAAGTATGGACAAAAGCTCAAGCTTGGGGATGCCACCCGTGTCACCCCAACAAATATTCAAGAGGTATAAGTGTCAAAGCTTGGGGATGCCCAAGGCATCCCCTTCTACATCAACAAAAAACCCAGGTCTTCTTTCAAGATACTATATTTTTGCTTCATGCACTATGTGTTGTTCTTGGAGCATATTTGTTTTTAGTTTTCTTTTGTTTGTTTGCTGCAATAAGTTGGTTGGATCATAGCACACTTATTTTGGAGAAGTCACACCCCGTTCTTCATTGCCTAGAACACTCTAGTTTTCACTCTTATTGTTCTGCGAGTGTTCTCCTTTGCTAGCATTGCGTT
Source organism: Avena insularis (assembly GCA_023614405.1). Lineage (NCBI taxonomy): Eukaryota > Viridiplantae > Streptophyta > Magnoliopsida > Poales > Poaceae > Avena > Avena insularis. The sequence continues at coordinate 192,705,738 of CM042691.1, forward strand.
TAGCTTTAGTTTTTTTCTTCTTTTTGCTTAGAACTTTTTGGTTCTTCTTTGTAGTTAGGTGAGACATGCTCTCTGGTATTTATTAATAATTATCTTTGTGAGTTGTTTCAAATAAGTCGATTGGTGTTGGAAAAGAGTAGAATATTTCATGCTTATGGTGGTACAAAAATAAGCTTGTTTTGACTGTGACTTAGAATTTATCATGTCATGTTATATGTTGCTTTAACCATATGCTTAGTGATTATTGTTGTAGCATGACTTGTTTCAAACAATTGATATTGCTTAGTGTGCCATGAAAGAATCATGCGTTGTTTTAGCATACAAAAGCATAATATTGTGGTATCCTCCTTTGATGCTTTATTTGGGTTGACTTGGCACATGCTTACACCATGTTATGACTATAAACCAGTCACCTTAGCCTCTATGATCATTTAGTTTTTGACTTGTGATATCACTTTATGATTTGATTAATAATATTTTGTCGCTCTGCATGATTATGCCCATTATTGCTCTCTTAGTTGGTCGCTCCCAGTCTTTTGCTAGCCTCCACCTATAATGCGTATGAGCTCTACTCGTGCATCCAACTCCCAAGAAACCAAGTTATTCCAAAGAGTCCACTATAAATTCCTATGCATGGTGTGCTACACCATTCCAAGTATATTCATTTTTTATATATCTTCCAAATTAAATTTTTGTTATGAGAAAATTAGTGATTAAAGCTCTCACGAACTTGAAGGCACATTTTATTTCTTGCACTTAATAAACCTGAATGATTGTGACTATCTTATGATGCTTATATGCTTGCAAATTATAATTTGGGAGTTAGCAAAACCATGCTGTCATGGGGCACGCTTTCAATATTGCACTTATTCTATTTAGTTCATATCATGTTATTTTGTTTATGGATGCCATCGGTGTGAAATAAGATGGGAGCTTGTAAGTCCATGGAGTATGTATATGTGTTAGAGAAACGCCCGAGCGGTTAGCCTAATCCATGCCTAATCATGGTGGAAACTTGTCAACACCCGGATTTTTAATCCCAGATGCCTGTTATGCCATACATCGCAATCCCAGGATTACCATTTTTGCGAGACATAACAGATTTGGATACCACAGTACATCATCCATTACAAACCATACATAAGGTCTTACACAAATAAGGATCTCATGATCCAGTTCTTAATACAACTCAAGCAGCGGAAATACGTAATAATAACGGTAGCGTAGGTGAAGCTCCATCTTCGGGGTCACAGGCAATGCTGACGATGGGAGATGATCCTAGTTGTCGCAACCTTCCTGGGGTCCATCTTCCTGGTACTCTTCGTAGTATGGCCACGGGAATAGCCAGGGACAAAGCCATGCGTACTCTTTAAGTACTCGCAAACTAATACTAACAAGTTATGGGGGTTTTTGTAGTAGGACACTAAGCTCTAGGGTTGTTTTGCAAAAAGCCAGATTTACCTCTACTAAGTTCAGAAGTAAGAAAAACTAGTTGATGTTTTATAACAACTAGGTGGGAACTTGAATTTCATATCACAACTCTGTTGTGGTCAAGTCAAAATATCAATTCATTTCACAAGTCATTTTGAAAACATCTGACGGGGGAACAGTATGGCCACTCCAACTGTCCATAACCGCGGACGCGGCTATTCGAATAGTTTGACACTCTGTAGATATTGTACACTTTCACCACAACATTCGATACATCCGTCAGGAACAAATCCTGAATTCACCATACTCAGTATGCGGATAATCAATCCTAACCTTTCGATTACACGCCCTAGTATAGGCACCTCTCCTGTGAGTTTGGCCTCCCAACCATGACCAACTATCATCTTGGGTACTGCACAGGTGGACAATCTTCACAAGGTAGCCTCAACTCAGACCTTGGCCGTGAGGGAACCCATACTAAGGTATATAAGTTTCCAGTCAAGCCCTACCCAATTTTCGGGTACTGTGGTTGTACGGTAAAATTGGAATAGTATCGCATCCAGACAACCATCAGTTTTATAAAGGGCCAAGGCTCATGCCTCAACATTTTCATCACCAAACTCATCTGATGTTCGGAAACACATGTCAAAACATTTCAATAGAATGACTCATCATTCCAAGGTTTTCATAACCATTTTCACCAAGTATTCCCATCTAAAGTTGATCAAGTTTTATGCTTAGCACTAGCATCTACAAGTGGGGTAAGTACTAATGAGGGGTGGTAACAAGTGGAGATTAATTGAGTTCAATCTCATGCTTTAGGATGACATAAACATTATCTAGCTTAGGCCAATTTTTATGTTGTTTATGCAACCTTCAATTATCGTCCTAGAATCTACAAGTCACTTAACTAAACTCTAAGAGAAAGCTTTGATAACGAAATAAAGTAGAAATCTTGCAAGTAAAACTAGGATTGGGGTTATTAAGTGGGTATGGTCACATATGCTTAGGGCATATAGTTGGCATGGTAACAAGCAAGTATTGGCTTGCATAGGTATCAGTGCTAAGTTAATAGCTTGCAAGTATTGGCTTGCATAGGTAAAGTACCTTGCAAGTGTTAGCTTGCTCAACCACTAGTAGTATTAGGCTTGCCTTGTGTAGAGCAGTGGTTGAAGTTCTCCTCGGCTTCTTCTTCGTAGTATCCTCCTTCCTCCTCGTATCCTTGGTTGGTACTAGCGTCTATGAATAAATACGAGGTACACAATCACCAAACAATACTTAACTACTTTCAATCATCACAGAAAGGGGTTCTATAGATGATCTAGTATCATCACTAACATTACAAGATTAAAGCCTTTGTCTTATTTATTTTATTTTTAGAAAAGTAATTTCTACTCATTGAAAAACTACTTAAGATTTAATTTTCTCCAAACCAAACATGGGATCATGTTGACACATGTCATCACCACATATTTTAGTACATGGGAAGGTGATTTAAAGTGGTGTCACAATTTAATAAGGTTTAACCTTTTATTTCAATTAAATAAAGTGACTAGAAATGCCTATGTGGCATTCGTTTATTACTTGGACATTATTTCTGTAAGTAAACCCATATGTTTTTATATATTCTGAAAGGTATGATCAAATGTGATATTTGAGAGTTGGAATCAACTCAAAAGCTATTATGGTTGGAATTTGAAAAATGTTTGAATGCAGAAAAGCTTCTGACTTGTTATTTTTACCAAGGTTGATCTACAGATCCTAGTGCTTTGAATCCAACGGGCTTGGATTAAGAATTTCAGTACCTTTCTAACAAAATTGGTTTCATGTAATTTGGTTCACTGAATCGAGCTGGGTTGATTTTTGAAACTAGGTACAGAACTATGTTTGAATTAAAATGGAAAAAGCTAAATTCAAACAACTGGGCTGCGCGGGAACTGCTAATGGGCCGGCCATGTGTCTCCGCAGAGCGGACGAATCGACACGGGGGTTCACTGGTCATGACTCTTAAACGCAGCGGTATGGAAATCTCATCCGCACGATCTAAGTCTAATCGAACGGCTGCTACTCATCGTCCATGTCGGGCGGCGCCGGCGAGACAGAAACCTAACGCGGCAGGTGGGGGTTGTGGGAGGCTCACCGGGGCTCAGGCGAGGGTCAGCGATGCGGGCAAACGACGAAGTCGGCGACAACGATGCTCCTGGTACCGGCAGCTCCTCCTGGGGTGGACGAAATCAACGACTCCTCTTTTCCTCTGCAGCGGCGAGCTCCGGCCAAATTCCGGCGATGCGCTGCTTGCCTTGTTCCAGCTAAGGGGTGGAACGATCAGTGAGGTGAGGGGAGTGAAATGGTGTGCTTCAATCGGCTGGGGGTCGCCTCCTTTTATAGGCTCGACGGTGAGAACGAGAGGGATGGGCAGGCGACGGTGGTCTCCTGGCGATGCTCTAAGGTTTAAATGCGCTTGTAGGGGCGGTGGCAAATGGTCGGGAACATGCGGTGCTCTGCGAGGCAGAGGCGGCGTCTTCGACAGCGAGTGGTGGCTATGAGGCATGGGGCGGCGAACGGGGGTGTCCGCGGGGTTGCTGGGACGATGGTGATCACGGCACGGCATGCGCGGCGAGGGCGGCGCAGGTGTCGAGGGTGGCGTGCTCTCGGCATGCTTGCAGAGCAGCTTGGCATGGCTTGGGCGTGTGGTCCAGTGGCTGGCAGGGTTCAAGCGCTGGACAAGGGGTCGCGGTGGACGGTGGCCCGTGTCCTAGACATGGTGTTTAGGCTTGGTGCTTGCTCTGGCTAGCTAGCCATGGTCGGCTGGCAAGGGTTCCTTCGGGTTGGCATGGCATGGTGCACGGGGTAGGGGCTAGGGGTGGTCAAGGCACTGGTTGGCAGTAGGGGAGACAAGGGTGATCAATGGTGAACATTGCTTAGTCAAATTACTGCTCAAAACAGTGAAGTTTGGCCAGTTTGATTTGTTGTTTCCAAGTGTTTGATGAAATGGCCGCAAGAACTTGAGTTTTGAATTTTGAAAAGATTTTTGGTGGGTGTCCTAGACATGTGTTGAGGATTCCGTGGATGCTTGGGTTTTGAAAATTGAGCTGGTTTGAGTGGTTTTTGAAATACTGGGATCTTCCCATATGAAATAGATTCAATTTTAAACATTCATTTAAACTATGCATTAAAATGTTTTGGATTATCATAAGGTGGTCCTTGATACCTTGTTATGAGTAATATCAAGGGGTGCAAAGATCCATACATGTTTCTGTTAAGTTCTGAAAGTTAGAGATAGCCAAAGTAGGCATGGGAGTTAAATTGGCCAAAGTGACCATTCACTTAATTTGTTTGTTTTGACTTGTGTGTCTTTGGGAAAAGTTTGGGGATTGTTTAGATGACATTTATTTCACCTAAGAATCATTTTTCAAGAAAAGAAACACATAATCATGGCAATTCAAAAGAATCCAAATTTCAATACACACACATATGAATGCTTTCATACTTTTAATTGGAAAAGTTTTTGTTAACCCTAATTTTGGTGATTAGAGTTTGATGATCCAATGCTTAGTATTTTTGGGATGTTACAAACCTTCCCCCCTTAAACAAAATCTCGTCCCGAGATTTGAAAAAGGACGAAAAGATTTACCTAGGATTTGAAGAGATCGGGAAACTCCGTCCTGATGTGATCTTCGCGGTCCCAGGTAGCTTCTTCTTCTATGTGGTTGCTTCACTGAATCTTGAGAAACTTGATGCTCCGGGTTCTGGTATTTCTGAAGGCTTCTTCCAAAATACGGATGGGCACTTCCGGATAGGTCAGGTCATCGTTGATCTCTATGGTCCGGTGATCGATATTCTTGAACACTTCCGTCTTCTCCGGAACTTCGAGGAACTTGCGAAGTAATGAGATATGGAACACATTGTGCATGGCTGACATCTCTTCAGGTAGTTCCAATTGATACGACACTTCTCCTCGACGGTTCAGAATCTTGAAAGGTCCGATATATCTGGGGGCTAACTTTCCCTTAAGTTGGAAACACTGCATTCCCTTCAATGGTGACACTTTCAGATACACAAAATCTCCGATATTAAAGGCGAGGTCTCTACGTCTCTTATCGGCGTAACTCTTCTGTTTGGACTGAGCGGTCTTGAGGTGCTCACGAATCTGGTGAACCTTCTCTTCTTCTTCTCGTAGAATGTCGGGTCCAAAAATCTGACTCTGTCCTACTTCCGACCAGTTCAAAGGGGTGCGACACTTCCTTCCATACATGAATTCAAAGGGGGACATTTGCAAAATAGCCTAATAACTGTTGTTGTATGAAAATTCTGCGAACGGCAGACAGTCTTCCCACTTAGATCCATATTTTAACACACATGCTCTCAGCATATCTTCGAGTATTTGATTTACTCGCTCCGTTTGTCCGTCGGTCTGAGGGTGATAAGCGGTGCTGAAATCTAGTCTGATTCCTAAACCTTCTTGGACTTTCTTCCAGAATCTCGAGGTAAACTGAGTTCCTCGATCCGGTATGATGTTCTTGGGGACTCCGTGCAAACTGACGATTCTAGCGATGTATAACTCTGCTAGCTTCGAACTTTGATATGTGGTCTTGACGGGTAAGAAATGGGCGACTTTGGACAATCTATCCACTATGACCCAGATAGAGTCATTTCCCCTACTAGAAGTAGGCAATCCGGTGATAAAGTCCATTCCAACGGAATCCCATTTCCATTCCAGAATCTGCAATGGTTGTAACAATCCTGCGGGTCTTTGATGTCCCGCCTTGACTCTCTAACATATATCACACTTGGCGATATAGCTTCCGATTTCTCTCTTCATCTTATGCCACCAAAATTGTTCTTTAAAATCTTGATACATCTTTGTTCCTCCGGGGTGGATAGAATAAATAGTATCATGAGCTTCCTTCAGAATAACTTCTTTCAACTCAGAATCTGCTGGTACACAAAGGCGTCCTTTGTACCACAGAACTCCTTCTTCGTCTTCGGTGAATCCGGGTACTTTGCCTGTACCGATACGACGCTTGATTCCGTCGATACTAGCATTTCCTTTCTGCGCCTCTTTGATCTGGCTGATCAAAGTGGGTTGAAGTTCTATGCTAGCCAAAAATCCTTCACTCACTAATTCCATTCGAAAATCTTCCATCTCTTTGTGCAGACTTGGTTGCTCCTTCAAAATCATGGAGTTCAAGAGACACGACATTATGCTAAGGGCATCTGCTACCACATTGGCTTTACCAGGGTGATAGTGAATGTCCAGATCGTAATCCTTGATTAGCTCAATCCATCTTCTCTGTCTCATATTCACCTCCTTCTGAGTGAATATATACTTCAAGCTCTTGAGATCCGAATATATCTCACAACGATTTCCCATCAGGTAATGCCTCCATGTCTTTAGAGCTAGAACTACGGCTGCGAGTTCGAGGTCATGGGCTGGGTAATTTTGCTCATGTTGTTTCAGTTGTCGGGATAGGTAAGAGATAACTTTGCCTTCTTGCATTAGCACACATCCGAGACCGATCTTGGATGCGTCACAATACACATCAAAGAGCTTCGTGATATCCGGCATGATTAAGATTGGGGCTGAAATCAATCTCCTCTTGAGTTCTTGAAAACTCGCTTCACATTTGTCGGTCCATTCAAACTTCTTGTCCTTCTTCATCAATTAGGTCATGGGTCTGGCGATACTCGAGAATCCTTCTACGAACTTGCGGTAGTATCCCGCCAATCCAAGAAATGCACAAACTTGGGTTTGAGTGGTTGGGGCTTGCCAATCTTCGACATCTTTCACTTTCGCAGGGTCAACGGCAATTCCTCCGGCTGATACAATGTGGCCGAGGAATCCTACCTCCTGTAACCAGAATTCACATTTGCTAAACTTGGCATACAACTGATGCTCTCTAAGGGTTCTAAGAATGGTCCTTAGGTGTAGCTCATGTTCTTCTTCTGATTTGGAATAAATCAGAATGTCATCGATGAAAACAACGACAAACTTATCCAGGAAGTCCATAAAAATATTATTCATGAGATTCATGAAATAAGCGGGGGCATTGGTTAATCCAAAAGACATGACAGTATACTCGTATAATCCATATCTGGTGGTAAAGGCAGTCTTGGGAATATCCTCTACGCGAATCTTGAGTTGATGATAGCCTGTTCTAAGATCAATCTTAGAAAACACTTTGGCACCAATCAACTGATCAAACAAATCCTCTATCTTGGGAAATGGGTATTTGTTCTTGATAGTGACATCATTGAACTTCCGATAATCCGTACACAAACGGTTACCTCCATCCTTCTTGTCCACAGACAAGACAGGTGATCTCCATGGTGACACACTTGGTTGAATCAGTCCAATTTCCAACATGGCATCCAGTTGCTTCTTTAGTTCTGCTAGTTCAGACGGGTTCATACTATATGGTCTCTGGGCTATGGGTCCTGTTCCGGGGATTAGTTCAATGATAAACTCGATATCCTGATCTGGGGGCATACCGGGCAAAACATCTGGAAATACATCGGGGTATTCACAGACTATCCGGACTTGGTCAATGGTAGGTTGGGCTATACTCTTGTTGCACTTGAATTGACGAGGTAAGGTTTCAGATACATGCTCGACTGATATTCCGGCTGTACTGGTCATGGTTATGGCTTTCTTGGCACAGTCGATTAATCCTTTATGTTTGGCCATCCAATCCATTCCTAGTACTACTTCCAAATGTTTAGTTCCGAGTACTATCAGATTAGCATAAAAGTCTATGCCATGGATTCGGATAGGGACGGCTTTGCAAATCTGCCTAGCTTTGGTGGTTGAACCGGGGATTTGAACAATCATAACATGCTTCAGTTTGGTTGGTTGAATGTTACTAGTGCAGGCAAATTCTTCGGTGACAAATGAATGCGATGCACCAGAATCAAACAATACTCTAGCAAGTACTGAATTAACAGAAAACATACCCAGCACGACGTCTAGCGCTTCCTGAGCTTCTTCAGCATGCATGAGAAAAAGACGGCTGTTGCGGTTGAGCGAGTTCCCTGGGGCAAACCTTCTTCCAGGCTAAACACGTCACTGCTGCTGAGCTGGGGCATTGGCATTGGGGGCTGCGGCATTCTTCTTGTTGGGGCACTCGTTGGAGTAGTGGCCTTTATTTCCATAGTCATAACAAGTCACTTGCGACTTTTCCTTTGCTGCAACAGGCACAACATTGCTTCCAGTCCTCGGGGCAGTGTTGGTGTTGGCGGCGACATTGTTGTTGTTGAACTTGGGTGGGGCACGGTTGAAATTGTTAGAGTTGCCGGGGTTGTTGTGATTTCCTCCGGGCCTTGGGTTTCCATGGTTGGGATAGGTCGGACGGTTCATCGGGTGTCTGTTGGTTCTCGGGGCAAATCCTGGAGATGGGTTGGGGCGATACTTTGGGGTCTGATGGGTTCCTGGATGATGCATCATGCGACGCTTGCGGTTCTCGTTGGCTTGGTTGATCTTTCCTTCCATCTAGATAGCAGAGTCGACTAGGGCTTCAATATCAGCAAAAGGGATATTGACTAACACCGTCTGCATCTCATCGTGCAGACCATTCAAGAATGTCTCTTTCTTCTTGGCTTCGGTGTCGATCTCATCCGGGGCATAGCTAGCTAATGACAAGAATTTGTCACGGTATTCCACTACGGTCATCCGTCCTTGCTTCAGTTCTCTGAACTCATCTCTCATTCTCTTGATCAAACCCGGTGGCACATGGGTTCTGCTGAACTTGACCTGGAATTCCTCCCAGGTCATCATCTGTCCTCCGGTCATTGCACGAATGCTGTTCCACCATGCTCTTGCATCTCCGGCTAGATAGTGGGTGGCGAACAGAACTTTCTCGTTAGCTTCCACTCCAGCGACTTCCAGGTTGTTTTCCATGGTTTGCAGCCAATCATCAGCGTCTAAGGGCTCTTCTAACTTAGTGAAAACAGGTGGGTTGGTGTTCTGGAAATTCTTAAGCTTAGATCCATGGTTGTCCTGATTTCCTTGGCCTTGATTGTTGTGGGCTAGCTAGGCTATCTGCTGAAGGGTGGCTAAGTTGGCTTGACGTTCTGCTCTTTCAGCTTCGCGGTCAGAAACCAACATTTGCAGGATCTGCAACATCGGGTCCGGGGATGAACTACTTCCTCCGCGTGGCATCTGAAGATTGAAATAGATCATGAGAAAAGAGGGAAATTTCTAATGTTCAGGGACTTTGAAAAGTTTTTAAAGTTTGACTCGGATTTTCTAGCAACTTGCTTTTCATTCATTCATTCATAGCACACGATACAACACACACCACAACAAAGGTAAACCGATGGTTTTAAGAACCATTCTGGAAACTACGATACAGTGGGACCGAATACAACTCACTACGCTAGTGCTCAAGTGCTACTACTCCTCGGAGTCGGTGTAATCATCATCCTCATCATCCTCATCGTCATTGATGAAGGTGAAATCATCCTCATCGGTGAAGAAGTCCATAGCCTGATCCTCCAGGAAATCATCGTCATCGCTGAGATAGGAGTAGGGGTCTCCACAAAGATCCTCTCCGGCATTCTCCCTTTCCTCCAACTGCATGTCTCTCTCGTGGATAGTCTCCTCCAAATCCGAGATACAGTGGCGAAGACGGGCAATGATGCGCTCCTTCTTGTCAAGCTAACGACGGCGAGACTTGCGATCCTTCGCTAGCATGGCGATGGTCTGATCCTTCGTCTTGATGATGGCATACTTGTGGTTGGAGTAGTCACGGCAATTATCCAATTCCTGCTGACGATCATACATCATGAAGCTAAGGTGGTCCAACTGAGTCTTCAGCTTGTGGTGGTATGGGGCTTCCAGAGGCTGTCCCATAGCATCACGCCTTGGACAAAACTCAAAGCGGGTACCCTTGATCTGGTTGATACTCTGCCCACACAGACGGGCAAGAGCTTCCTGCATGGCCCTGACAAGTCCATCGAGCCAGTTGTTTTCTCTTAAGGTGAACTGAATTCCCTCGGCAGTGGGAGGTTCAATCTTTCCTCAGAGACTTGCAACAATTAGCCACTGCAGATCTTCTCCTCCTTGATCATTAGCTGAGCTCCGAAGAACTCGGGGTGAGGACGCTCCAGAAGTTCCGAAAGCTGGTCCAAATCCCACTCAAAGATGACCATTCCCCAACTGGTAAAACTTGCTGTACCTCACGTCCATCTATAAGAATATAGGATGAGTAAGTTAGTAGAGTGATCAAGTGTGTCAAATTTTAGGTATTTTGCAAGAGTTTTTGAGGAACATGAATTTTCACTAAAGAACCAAAGTGATAAGAATGAAAATAAGTTTTTGTAAATATTTGCTTCCTTTGGTTTTGAAACTAAGTTTTTGATTCAAACGTCCAATCTAACTAGGGTCTCCTATGGTCAGGATGGCTCTGATACCAACTTGTCAACACCCGGATTTTTAATCCCAGATGCCTGTTATGCCATACATCGCAATCCCAAGATTACCATTTTTGCGAGACATAACAGATTTGGATACCACAGTACATCATCCATTACAAACGATACATAAGGTCTTACACAAATAAGGATCTCACGATCCAGTTCTTAATACAACTCAAGCAGCGGAAATACGTAATAATAATGGTACCGTAGGCGAAGCTCCATCTTCGGGGTCACAGGCAATGCTGACGATGGGAGATGATCCTAGTTGTCGTAACCTTCCTGGGGTCCATCTTCCTGGTACTCCTCTTCATAGTCTGGCCACGGGAATAGCCAGGGACAAAGCCATGAGTACTCTTTAAGTACTCGCAAACTAATACTAACAAGTTATGGGGTTTTTTGTAGTAGGATACTAAGCTATAGGGTTGTTTTGCAAAAAGATAGATTTACCTCTACTAAGTTCAGAAGTAAGAAAAACTAGTTGAAGTTTTATAACAACTAGGTGGGAACTTGAATTTCATATCACAACTCTGTTGTGGTCAAGTCAAAATCTCAATTCATTTCACAAGTCATTTTGAAAACATCTGACGGGGGAACAGTATGGCCACTCCAACTGTCCATAACCGCGGACACGGCTATTCGAATAGTTTGACACTCTGTAGATATTATACACTTTCACCAGAACATTCGATACATCCGTCAGGAACAAATCCTGAATTCACCATACTCAGTATGCGGATAATCAATCCTAACCTTTCGATTACACGCCCTAGTATAGGCACCTCTCCTGTGAGTTTGGCCTCCCAACCATGACCAACTGTCATCTTGGGTACTGCACAGGTGGACAATCTTCACAAGGTAGCCTCATCTTAGACCTTGGCCGTGAGGGAACCCATACTAAGGTATATAAGTTTCCAGTCAAGGCCTACCCAATTTTCGGGTAGTGTGGTTGTACGGTAAAATTGGAATGGTATCGCATCGAGACAACCATCAGTTTTATAAAGGGCTAAGGCTCATGCCTCAACATTTTCATCACAAAACTCATCTGATGTTCGGAAACACATGTCAAAACATTTCAATAGAATGACTCATCATTCCAAGGTTTTCGTAACCATTTTCACCAAGTATTCCCATCTAAAGTTGATCAAGTTTTATGCTTAGCACTAGCATCTACAAGTGGGGTAAGTACTAATGAGGGGTGGTAACAAGTGGAGATTAATTGAGTTCAATCTCATGCCATAGGATAACATAAAGATTATCTAGCTTAGGCCAATTTTTATGCTCTTTATGCAACCTTCAATTATCTTCCTAGAATCTACAAGTCACTTAAGTAAACTCTAAGAGAAAGCTTTGATAACGAAATAAAGTAGAAAGCTTGCAAGTAAAACTAGGATTGGGGTTATCAAGTGGGTATGATTACATATGCTTAGGGCATATAGTTAGCATGGTAACAAGCAAGTATTTGCTTGCATAGGTATGAGTGCTAAGTTAATAGCTTGCAAGTATTGGCTTGCATAGGTAAAGTACCTTGCAAGTGTTAGCTTGCTAAATCACTAGTAGTATTAGGTTTGCCTTGTGCAGAGCAGTGGTTGAAGTTCCCTCGGCTTCTTCTTCGTAGTATCCTCCTTCCTCCTCGTATCCTTGGTCGGTACTAGCGTCTATGAATAAATACGAGGTACACAATCACCAAACAATACTTAATTACTTTCAATCATCACACAAAGGGGTTCTATAGATGATCTAGTATCATCACTAACATTACAAGATTAAAGCCTTTGTCTTATTTATTTTATTTTTAGAAAAGTAATTTCTACTCATTGAAAAACTACTTAAGATTTAATATTCTCCAAACCAAAATTGGGATCATGTTGACACATATCATCACCACATATTTCAGTACATGGGAAGGTGATTTAAAGTGGTGTCACAATTTAATAAGGTTTAACCTTTTATTTCAATTAAATAAAGTGACTAGAAATGCCTATGTGGCATTCGTTTATTACTTGGACATTATTTTTGTAAGTAAACCCATATGTTTTTATATATTCTGAAAGGTATGATCAAATGTGATTTTTTAGAGTTGGAATCAACTCAAAATCTATTATGGTTGAAATTTGAAAAATGTTTGAATGCAGAAAAGCTTCCGACTTGTTATTTTTACCAAGGTTGATCTACAGATCCTAATGCTTTGAATCCAACGGGCTTGGATTAAGAATTTCAGTACCTTTCTAACAAAATTGGTTTCATGTAATTTGGTTCACTGAATCGAGCTGGGTTGATTTTTGAAACTAGGTACAGAACTATGTTTGAATTAAAATGGAAAAATCTAAATTCAAACAACTGGGCTGCGCGGGAACTGCTAATGGGCCGGCCATGTGTCTCCGCAGAGCGGGACGCAACTGACACGGGGGGTCTACTGGTCAGTGACTCTTTAAACGCGAAGCGGTATGGGGAAATCTCATCCGCACGATCTAAGTCTAATCGAACGGCTGCTACTCATCGTCCATGTCGGGCGGCGCCGGCGAGACAGAAACCTAACGCGGCAGGTGGGGGTTGTGGGAGGCTCACCGGGGCTCAGGCGAGGGTCAGCGATGCGGGCAAACGACGAAGTCGGCGACAACGATGCTCCTGGTACCGGCAGCTCCTCCTGGGGTGGACGAAATCAACGACTCCTCTTTTCCTCTGCAGCGGCGAGCTCCGGCCAAATTCCGGCGATGCGCTGCTTGCCTTGTTCCAGCTAAGGGGTGGAACGATCAGTGAGGTGAGGGGAGTGAAATGGTGTGCTTCAATCGGCTGGGGGTCGCCTCCTTTTATAGGCTCGACGGTGAGAACGAGAGGGATGGGCAGGCGACGGTGGTCTCCTGGCGATGCTCTAAGGTTTAAATGCGCTTGTAGGGGCGGTGGCAAATGGTCGGGAACATGCGGTGCTCTGCGAGGCAGAGGCGGCGTCTTCGACGGCGAGTGGTGGCTATGAGGCATGGGGCGGCGAACGGGGGTGTCCGCGGGGTTGCTGGGACGATGGTGATCACGCGTGCACGCGGCGAGGGCGGCGCGCGGTCTGTGGGCGTGTGTCGAGGGTGGCGTGCTCTCGGCATGCTTGCAGAGCAGCTTGGCATGGCTTGGGCGTGTGGTCCAGTGGCTGGCAGGGTTCAAGCGCTAGACAAGGGGTCGCGGTGGACGGTGGCCCGTGTCCTAGACATGGTGTTTAGGCTTGGTGCTTGCTCTGGCTAGCTAGCCATGGTCGGCTGGCAAGGGTTCCTTCGGGTTGGCATGGCATGGTGCAAGGGGTAGGGGCTAGGGGTGGTCAAGGCACTGGTTGGCACGGGGGAGACAAGGGTGATCAATGGTGAACATTGCTTAGCCAAATTACTGCTCAAAACAGTGATGTTTGGCCAGTTTGATTTGTTGTCTCCAAGTGTTTGATGAAATAGCCGCAACAAATTGAGTTTTGAATTTTGAAAAGATTTTTGGTGGGTGTGCTATACATGTGTTGAGGATTCTGTGGATGCTTGGGTTTTGAAAATTGAGCTGGTTTGAGTGGTTTTTGAAATAGTGGGATCTTCCCATATGAAATAGATTCAATTTTAAACAGTCATTTAAACTATGCATTCAAATGTTTTTGGATGATCACAAGGTGGGCCTTGATACCTTGTTATGAGTACTATCAAGCGGTGCAAAGATCCATACATGTTTCTGTTCAGTTCTGAAAGTTAGAGATAGCCAAAGTAGGCATGGGAGTTAAATTGGCCAAAGTGACCATTCACTTAATTTGTTTGTTTTGACTTGTTTGTCTTTGGGAAAAGTTAGGGGATTGTTTAGATGATGTTTATTTCACCTAAGAATCATTTTACAAGAAAAGAAACACATAATCATGGCAATTCAAAAGAATCCAAATTTCAATACACACACATATGAATGCTTTCATACTTTTAATTGGAAAAGTTTTTGTTAACCCTAATTTTGGTGATTAGAGTTTGATGATCCAATGCTTAGTATTTTTGGGATGTTACAAAACTTGCAGCAAAACCATAGTGGCATTCTATGAAGCATCCTCAATAAAAAACTATGCAAATAGCAACTAAAAAGATCGCTGAGATGCTCACTGTATGTTGCATTGTCATTTTGATATGGGATAGCTCCTGTGTCATGGGGCAAGGGGTACCCCGTTGGCGGTTCTCTATGATACACATATACTTACTATGACAAGAACTTTCCTGGGACCAAAGTTGAGTAGCATGAGGTCTCGGTACTCGTACTAAAGGGGCATGAGATTTTCAATTTGTGATTTGTCAAGCATATAACTCATATTTGCCCTCACATTAACCTTAACCATTCAAGATTCCAATGATAGGGGAAATGAGAGCTTAAAGCTAATAAGTACCATAATTTTTGGAAGCTTTATAAAACCATTTAATCCCTACTTCCCTCTGTGAAGGGCCTTTCTTTTTACTTTTTTGTTGAGTCTCCATCTTCCATCCTTATGCACCAATAAAGGGAGCATAGTTGTCATTCTGAGTTCAATGTGTATTGTCCCAAAACTTGTTGATTGATTCATAATTATGGTATTGCTTGTTCTTAAATTATTTGTATCTAGTCAACCTTATGAACTTTGAAGGTGTCCTATGCATTTATATTTTGATATTCCATGAAGGACAAGATAAATACCACTCTTGCTATGTTTTCTATATGTGAAACAAACAAATAACTTTCAATGCATTGTTATTCATGATCTTTTGTTTGTGTGCCTTTCATGTTGCAACATAGTTGCTATGTCTTATTGTTATAAATATATGTTTCATGTTTATGCTTAGAGTACTTTGATCCCAACTATCAATGCTTTGCAATACCATGATCAAGATTGTGATAGTGCATGTAACCTCAAAAATTATTCTTTTTATCACTTACCTAATCGAGGACGAGCAGAATTTAATCTTGGGGATGTTGATACGTTGCAAACGTATCTAAATTTTTTGATGCTCCATGCTTGTTTTACACCAATTTTTTATGTTTTGCTTACACTTCGTGGCATTTTTTTGCATTTTTTGGAACTAACCTATTAACATGATGCCGCAGTGCCAGTTCCAGTTTTCTGCTGTTTTTGGTTTCATAAAATCTAGTAAATAAATATTCTCGGAATTGGATGAAACAAAAGCCGAAGTTCCAATTTTTTCTGACACAAGACGGAGTCCAAAGAAGAGACGGAGGAGGGCACCGAGGCGGCCACACCATAGGGTGGCGCGAGTTCCCCTGGCCGCGCCTGGCTATGGTGTGGGCCCCTCGAGCCTCCACCGACCTCGCCCCTTCGCCTATATAAGCCTCTCGAGACGAAAACCCTAATAATTAGATCAGAATTCCACGAAAAGTTCCGCAACGCCACCACCGAAGACGAGATTCGGGGGACAGAAGTCTCTGTTCTAGCACCCTGCTGGGACAGGGAATTGCCCCTGGAGACATCTCCATCGATTCCACTGCCATCTCCATCGCCGTTACCGACTCCCATGATGAGGAGGGAGTAGTTCTCCCTCGAGGCTAAGGGTTCTACCGGTAGCTATGTGTTCATATCTCTCTCTCTCTGGTGTGATCTTTATGTGATCATGAGCTTTGTAATCTAGTTGAATAAGTAGATGTTACTCTTCATTTATTATGCTACTCAAGTGCTTTTATTAATGTGATCTCTGGAGACACCTTGTCCCACGTGTGTGAAGATGACAGTGTGTGCACCGTGTGTGGCTCTTATGCTAAAGATTACAGAAATACTTATCATGAGTTATAATTTGAGTTGGATGTCTCTATGAAATTTTGGTGTTTGTCTGGAACCATCTAGCGCTCAAGGTGATAGCGAGGGGTTATCTAGATGGGTAATGCGGACTTTAAGGTGTGCTCTTGTAGCCCTACGCGATGAATTGGTGTTTGTTATCCAACCGGAGAGTAGTTTAGGGTAGCATAGAGAAGAGAAGATATTTATGTGTTATCATTATTGTGAGTGTCCACTAGTGAAAGTATGATCCCTAGGCCTTGTTTCTAAGCATTAAAACACCATTTACAATCAGTCCTGCTACATGTTTGCTTGCTGCCATTTTTATTTCAGATTGAAATTACCACTTATAATCATCCATATTACTTGTATTTCGCTATCTCTTCGCTAAACTAGTGCACCTATACACATGACAAGTGTATTGGGTGTGTTGGGGACACAAGCGACTTCTTGTATCTTGATTGCAGGGGTTGCTTGAGAGGGATATTTTTGACCTCTTCCTCCCTGAGTTCGATAAACCTTGGGTGATCTACTTAAGGGAAACTTGCTGCTATTCTACAAACATCTGCACTTGGAGGCCCAACACTGTCTACAAGAATAGAAGCATGCGTAGACATTAGCAGATCGGCCTGCGGTGGGTACTGCCTCAATGAACAATGTGCGTGGACAAAATAGGTGTTGGAACCGTGGTTGAGGTGCAACGCCGCAGTCCGTCCGACGTTGCCGTAGGATGGAGCTAGCGATGATACGAGGCACCGGCGATGGCTGCTCCGTCTACCGTTTGGACATGAGCTTCTAGGGGCTGGGGGCTGGGAGCAAATGAGAGAGATGAAGGTAATATGCTCGAGAGGCAATAATAAAGTTGTTATTATCATATGCCAAGTATATGATAGATGTTTATTTTGCATGCTATAATTTTGTTAATTGGAAACGTTAATACGTCTGTGTTTAATAAACAAATAAAGAGTTCCTAGTTATGCCTCTCATATAAACTAGCTCGTTGATTAACAAGATGATCAAGGTTTCCTGATCATGGACATTGGATTTTGTTAATAACGATGTCACAACATTGGTGGAATGATGTGATGAACATTAATCAGAAGTATAGTAATACGATCAAAGTCATTATGTTTAAATTACTATAACATCATACAAAGTAACTTTAGTCCTTAGACCATGAGAACATGTCAATCACTAACACCGGAAGAGTAGCTTGATAACATCAAATGTCACACAGTAAGGGTGACTATAAATGTGGGTTCAGACACTCCGATAGTGTTAGAGGCTCATGGATCAGGAGTGGGATTTGTCCACCCGATGATGGAGATATATACTCTGGATCCTCTCGGTGATATCACATTGGCATAGCTTGCAAGCAAGTGATAATATCACTAGAGTATTAGGAATGAGAAAAGAGTACATGTCGGTAACGAGATAAAACTAGGTATGGAGATACCGATGATCGAATCTCAAACATGTAATATATCGTGAGACAAAGGAATTTAGTTACAACGTTAAAAGGTTCACGAGATCACAAGAGCCATCGTTGAATGTGTGGGAGTCAGTATGGATCTCCAGGTCCCACTGCTGATTATTGATCGGAGAGTGGTCTCGATCATGTGTGTATTATTCACGAACTATAGGGTGACACACTTAAGGGATACTGAAACCATTTGGAGCAAATAAGATGCCGTAGAAAGAATATAAAAGAGCTGGAATTATTTCAATGGACACATGAATTGTTTTAGGTGAAATTGCTAAAATTGGTTCTACATGTGATATTGAAATGTTGCAAGGGGTTTTATGTTAATGTTTGTTAATTAAAGTAATTAAAAAAATTCTGAATAAAATAAGTAAAATGGTTTTATTAATTGAGATATGTATTAATTTTGGTGGAAAATTAATACATGTGAGTGGAATTTTGAGTGGAGGAGTTTTTATGTGAGTGGGTTCTCCACCCACATGAATGAGGGAGAGGTGGGGGCACCCACCTTTGGCTGCCGGCCGTGGGAGGGGATTCCGCCTCTACCTATAAAAATCACCCTCCCTCCTTAATACTCACACCTCATCACGAAGGACCTCTCTCCCCCTCTAGATTATTACTCATGTCCTCGGACTAGCGAGGTACATGTTCCCGGTATATTTTTCTGGAGCGAGGACTCGAAGGTGGCCAGGTACCTGACGTGTGTGCGATCATGTATGCACCACTGCTTTGCGTTGCTTGGACTTCATCACGATCTTGAGATCTGCAAGTGAATGACTACATCATTAACAAGATCAAATCTCGTAACACTTTGTCGCTCTTCGAGGTTAAGTTCTCTATGGATGTATATCCACCCATTGATTGTATCTAGATAAATAGATCTTGGCTCTTAGTTGTTCACATCATAGGATTTTTTTGTTTTCTATACTGCAAACCCAACAGTGGTATCAGAGACGGATCTATGTGTAGATGCTTTGCACGAGTAGAACACATATGGTTATGTAGGCGCTGATGATCATGTTACTGCTTCTTATGTGTATTTTGGATATTGGTCGCATAGTGGGATGAAACGGCCCGGACTAACTTTACATCTCCTCGCACATGAGATCTGTTCCACGCTTGACATGCAACTAGTTTTGTATAAGTGGCTTACGGGTGTCTGTCTCACCTACTATAGTCAATATATGATTTACAACGAGTTGCCAATAATTTGATTATCATCATTGTGGTTCTATGTTCGTATATAAGAACGGTTATATCTCTGAAAGCCCTCGGGCACGTAAAAACATGCAAAAAATAAATTAGAAGCGTCAAGTTTTTTGGTTTTGCTGGGCAAGTACTATGATATGGTAGTGTTATAATTTGTAGTATGGATTGATACTATTGGAAATTATAATATGCCAAAGTGTAAGTTCCATAGACCTTGGTCTTACACATATAGGAATGATAAAGATCATACCACTATGCACAAGATAGTGATCAAGTGCAAGAACCATATCATATCACTTTTTGCATATGATGTTTGTTTGCATCTTATATTGCTTGTCTGGCGCTTTAGTAGCATTATAAGATGATCCCTCATTTAAATATCAAGATAAAATGTGTTCTTCCTTTAGTATGCACTATTAAGAAAGTTCGTCATTTTGAGACACCACGTGATGATCGGGTGTGATAGACTCAATGTTCGCATATAACGGGTGTAAGACAGTTTTACACATGTCAATACTAAGGTTATTACTTGGTGAGACTAGCATGTACAGACATGGCCTCGGAACATGAACCAAAATATAAAGCATGACTCATATGGTTGATATTATGACCATCTAGATGCTCGCCTTTGAAGCTACACCAATTCACGTGATGATCGGTCTTGTTGTAGTTGATCTGTTTCATGTAATCACCAAAAAATACATGAGGGATGTTGTTTTTGAGTGGGAGTTAATTTTTAATTTGGATTAGTTGAAATCAATCTATCATAAACTTACTCTAAATAAACTTTGCAAATTCTGTTGTAGATGGCACCACCTGCTTTTAATTTCAATGTGTTCATGGAGAAAGAGATACTTGCAATGAATGGTAGCAACTTTACCAACTGGGCTCTGAACTTGAGGATTCTCCTCACTGCTGCACAAAAGCATTATGTGCTAGAAGCGCCGCTAGGCCCCCCACCATCTGATGATGCTCCCGACGAAGTAAAGAATGTTTACTTAAGTCGTCAGGAGGACCACACCATGGTTCATTGCGGCATACTGTATGGGCTAGAGCCGGTACTCCAAAAGCATTTCGAGAATGGAAATGCCTTTGATACCATGGGTGAATTGAAAATGATTTTCGATACTCATGCTATTGTGGAGAGTTATGATGCTTCAGAAAAGTTCTTTAGCTATATTATGGAGGAGAATAGCTCTGTTAGTGAGCATGTACTCAAAATGTCTTGGTACAATGATAAGCTTGTGTCCTTGGGAATAACGATTCCCATTTACTTAGGCATACATCATGTTCTCCAATCTCTGCCACCAAGCTACAAGAGCTTCGTGATGAACTATAACATGCATGGCATGAAGAAGACTCTCCTCAAGATTCTGTCTATGCTTAAGACTGCTGAAGTGGAGATTAGTAAAGAACATGATGTGTTGATGCTCAATAAGACCACTAGTTTCAAGAAGGACAAGAAGTGTAAACAGAAGGGTAATTTCAAGAAGGGCGACAAACCTATTGCCTACCTGAGAACAAGACCCGGGCTGGCCCTAAGCCTGATACCGAGTGCTAATATTGTAAGAGGACTGGCCACTGGAAGTGCAATTGTCCCAAATATCTGGCAGATAAGAAGGCCGGATATATGAAAAAAGGTTTATTTGATATACATGTTATTGATGTATACTTGACTAGTAATCGCAGTAGCACCTGGATATTTGATACTGGATCAGTTGCTAATATATGTAACTCGAATCAGGGGCTACGGAACAGGCGACCGCTATCAAGGGATGAGGTCACGATGCGTGTTAGCAATGGATCAAGAGTTGATGTGATCGCTGTTAGAATGCTGCCTCTCCATCTACCGCTTGGACTAGTTTTAAACCTAAATAATTGTTATTTGGTGCCTGCGTTGAGCATGAACATTGTATCCGGATCATGTTTATTGCAAGACAGTTATTCCTTTAAATCCGAAAACAATGGTTGTTCGATTTATATGAATAATATCTTTTATGGTCATGCACTTGTGATGAATGGTTTATTTCTTTTGAATATCGATAGTAGTAATACACATATTCATAATGTAGATGCCAAAAGGATTAAACATGTTGATGATATATCTGCATATTTTTGGCACTATCGTCTAGGTCATATTGGCGTAACACATGAAGAAACTCCATTCCGATGGACTTTTAGAATCACTTGATTTTGAAGCACTTGATACATGCAGGGCCGGTTCTATATTTTGGAGGGCCCTAGTGCGAAGTCAATGCATGGGACTCTATGGCTAACATATACATACATATATCTAAGTATTTAACCATATATGTGTCTCTTTTCATTTAAAAATATTAAATGTTATCCTCTAATCTTATATTTTTAGTCTAACATGTCTATAAATAATTGTTAATGACTTAATATTATGTAAGGAAAACTAAAAAATAGCAAAATATAACAAATAGTATTGTCGACACTTCCAAAAATTGGGCATAGTGGGTCTAAAGAACTTGAAGCAAGAAAATGGTCCGGCACATCTAGAATTTCTTAAGAAAACAATTTTTTTATTTTATATAGTTTCTAACAGTTCACTTTCATAGATTTAAAGGTACAACTTCAATCTAATAATGGCAGATATGCTAAGGAAATAATGTACTCCCTTCGACTCTCATATTAGTTGATTAGATTTATCTAAATACAACTGTATCTAGTCAAGTTTAGTGCTAGATATGTTTGAATCTAGACAAATTTGAGTCAACTAATATGGGTCAAAGAAAATAATACTACTCCCTCCGACCCATATTAGTTGGCTCAACTTTGTCTAGATAAGAATGAATCTAGACTAGATCGTAAATAGATGCATATGAATTTAAACAAAATTGAGTCAACCAATATAGGCTGCAAGGAGTAATAAAAGAAGACGTATATATGAAAACAAAGGAATAAACTATTTTTCCCTACCATAGCTGGCTGCGCGTGCAGTTCTGTGTCAATCTTTCTAGTTTTTAATTGGAGTAGAACGAAATTGCACATCAACATTACTCACTACTAGCAACGAAGATCGCCAGGGATGGGCCCCCTAGGTGCGTGGGCCCTTGGCCGTCGCCATGTTCGCGATGGGTCAGAGCCGGCCCTGGATACATGTGAGACATGCCTTATGGGCAAGATGACTAGAACTCCGTTTTCTGGTACAATGGAGCGGGCGGCAGATTTATTGGAAATCATACATACCGATGTATGTGATCCAATGAGTGTGTCGAAACAAGGTGGATATCATTATTTTGTTACTTCCACGGATGATTTGAGTAGATATGGGTATATCTATTTGATGAAACACAAGTCTGAAACCTTTGAAAAGTTGAAAAAATTTCAGAGTGAAGTGGAAAATCATCGTAATAGAAAAATTAAATTTCTGCAATCTGGTCATGGGGGTGAGTATCTAAGTTACGAGTTTGGCACACACATGAGAGAGTGTGGAATAGTTTCATAACTCACGCCTGCTGGAACACCACAGCATAATGGTGTATCAGAACGTCGTAATCGTACCTTATTAGATATGGTCCGATCTATGATGTATCTGACTAACTTTCCACTTTCATTTTGGGGTTATACACTAGAAATCGCTGCATTCACTTTAAATAGGGCACCGTATAAATCCGTTGAAATGACCGTATGAATTGTGGTTTGGAAAGAAACCAAAGCTGTCATTTCTAAAAGTTTGGGGATGCGATGTTTATGTGAAGAAACTTCAGCCTAATAAACTCGAACCTAAAGTGAAAAAATGTGTCTTCATAGGATAACCTAAAGAAAAAATTGGGTATTCCTTCTATCATATATACGAGGGCAAGGTTTTTGTTGCCCAGAATGGATCCTTTATAGAGAAAGAGTTTCTCGTGAAAGGTGTGAGTAGTTGTAAGGTAGAACTCAAAAGGTTATTGAGCCTTTCTCTTCATGAAAGGGCGAGTGGCGCAGCACGAAAAATTGTTCCTTAGTTGACTTCACCAAATTAAGAGGGAACTAATGATAAAGATCATGAAAATCCAAAAGAGGACACTACCGAACCTCGCAGGTCAAGTAGGACACGTGCATCTCTTGAACTGTATGGGAATCATGTCATGAATTTCATGATAGATGGAAATGATAACCCTACGACGTATGAGGAAGCGATGTTGAGCCTGAATTCCAACAAATGGCTAGAATCCATGTAATCCGAGATGGAATCCATGTATGAAAACCAGGTTTGGACCTTGGTGGACTTACCTCACGGCCAAAAGACCATTGAGAATAAATGGATTTTCAAGAAGAAAACGGACGCTGATGGTAATGTGACCATCTATAAAGCTCGACTTGTCGCAAAGGGGTTTTGAAAAATTCAAGTAGTTGACTATGATGAGACTTTATCTCCCGTAGAGATGCTAAAGTCGGTTAGAATTATGTTAGCAATTGCTGCATTTTTCGATTATAAAATTTGGCTGATGGATATCAAAACAACATTCCTCAATGGTAATATTAAAGAAGAGTTGTATATGGTACAACGAAAGGGTTTTGTCGATCCTAAGGATGCTAGGAAGGTATGCAAGCTTCAGCGATCCATCTATGGACTAAAGCAAACATCCCGGAGTGGGAATCTCCGCTTTGATGAGGCGATCGAAGGGTTTGGATTTGTCCAAACTTACGGAGAAGCTTGTATTTACAAGAAAGTGAGTGAGAGCTCTGTGGCATTTCTAATATTATATGTGGATGACATATTATTGATTAGAAATGATATAGATCTTTCAAATGATGTTAAAAGTTATATAAACAACAAATTTTCGATGGAGGACCTTGGTGAAGCATCATACATACTAGGCATCAAGATCTATAGAGATAGATCAAGACATCTAATTGGGCTATCAAAAAGTACATACCTTCATAAGATTTTAAAGAAGTTTAAAATGGGCGGAAGTAAGAAAGGGTTCTTACCTATGTTGCAAGGCAAGACATTGAGTAAGACTCAAAGTCTAGCTACAGTAGAAGATAGAGATAATAGATAAGATCCCATATGCCTCAGCCATAGGCTCTATTATGTATGGCATGCTATGTACAAGACTGGATGTGGCACAAGCTGTTAGTTTGACTAGCAGGTACCAATCTTATCTAGGTTCAGAACACTGGATAGCGGACAAGAATATACTTAAGTACTTAAGAAGGACTAAGGACATATTTCTCGTGTACGAAGGTGAAGAAGAGATTGTCTCTAAGTGTTATGTCGATGCTAGCTTAGACACCGATCTAGATGACTCTAAGACTCAATATGGGTACCTATTTCTCATGAATGGAGTAGCAGTTAGTTGTAGGAGCTCCAAACAACCTGTGGTGGCAGGATCAACAATGGAGGTAGAATATGTTGCTGCTTCAAAAGCGGCGCAGGAAGCGGTTTAGATGAAGGAGTTCATAATGGAACTAGGTGTGGTTCCTAGTGCATTGGACCCAATGGTGATCTATTGTGACAACAATGGAGCCATAGCCAACACCAAGGAACCAAGTTCTCACAAGAATTCCAATCATATCAAGCGCCGGTTTCACTCCATCCGCGAGCATGTCTATGATGGAGATATAGATATTTGTAAAGTACATACAGATCTAAATGTGGCAGATCCCTTGACTACAACTCTCCCTAGGGCAAAACATGATCAACATCAGAACTCCATGGGTGTTCGATTCATCACTATGTAATATAGATTATTGTCTCTAGTCACTATAAGAAATGTTTCCTTCCCCAACGACTCGGCCCGTTGATCGTTGTATAAGGCGCGTCTTCGAAGAAAATTTTGGCTCGACCGTAGCCGATGTAAAACTTTTTTTTCTGGTTTCGCGCCCCTCTACTACGACGAAACCGCTAAAAACATGGACGAAGCTCGACGGGCGTGTGGTAGAAGTAATATTTCCGCTTCCTCGCAAGATGTTGACTCGCTGAAGTATATTTTGCGTGTGGGTCTCGGACGTTAGTGACTCTAGCAGAGCAAACTTTTCGGTCTCGCCTCCCTGATTTGAACTCGATAACATAGTCTGATGCCTCTTCCGTTTAGTCAGGCTGTTGGGTCCCACATGTCTGCCTCAGAGGAATCGTGTGTATGATCAATTTTTTTTCCTTTCCCTGTTCCATACTTGATAGGGTCGCTCGATGCATCTGCCATTTAATCAGGCTGCTGGGTCCCACGTGTCATCCTCACACTATAATAAATGTGTTCATGATGGATTTTTTCCTTGGCTCGTGCCTCTTTGATATGAACTTGATAGCGTTGCTCAATCTATCTACCTTAATCATAATGCTGGGTCCCACATGTCAGCCTCTCATTACAAGAATCGTGTGTATGATGGAAATTTTTTGTTCGCTCCTGCTACCCTGTTCCGAACTTGATAGCGCTACTAGATGCATCTACAATTTAATCACATAGCTGGGCCCCACATGTCATCCTCTCATTAGAAGAAACGTGTGCATGATGATTTTTTTCCTTGGCTCGTGCCTCCCTGATTTGAACTCGATAACATTGCTCAATCTATTTGCCGTTAATCACGATGCTAGGTCCCACATGCCAGCCTCTCATTAAAAAAATCGTGTATATGATGGAATTTTTTCCTTTGCTCCCGCTACCCTGTTCTAAACTTGATTGTGCTGCCAATTAATCACACATCTGGGCCCACATGTCATCCTCTCATTAGAAGAAACTTGTGTATGATGGATTTTTTGCCCTCGGTCGCGCTACCCTGTTCGAAACTTGATAGCACTTCCAGATGCATAATCACGCAGCTAGGCCCCACGTGTCATACTCTCATTAGAAGAAACGTGTGTATGATTGAATTTTTTCTCTTGGTCGCGTTTCCGTGTTAACTTGATAGCGTTGCTTGCTGCATCAGCCATTTATTTAGGCTGGTGGGTCCCATATGCCAGCCTTACATTAGAAGAATCGTGTGTATATGATTGAATTTTTTCCTCTATAGCGCTACCCTGTTCTAACTAGATAGCGTTGCTCGACGAATCTGCCATTTGGTCATGCTCCGGGTCCCACATGTCAGCATTTCATTAGAAGAACTTGTGCATGTTGGACTTTTTTTCTCGCTCAAGCCACCATGTTTCGAACTTGGCAACGTTGCTCGATGCACCAGCTCTTGGGGATATACTTTCTTCGTATACCCACAAGACTCGCTGACCAGGGTGACCTACCAATGGGTTAGAGCTTTGCTTCACGGGCGGCCAAGTCAGAGAAAGAGAAGGAGTCACTTCCGGCTACGACAAGGCCCAGAAGAGTTACCGAGTTAGGCATGTAGTATTACTTGTAGTCCAAGCTGTATCTAGTTACCGACTCTGTAATGTAGCCGGATAGGTCTCTCCTGTAACCCTAGGTCCCGTTGACTATATAAACCAGCCCTATGGGAGCCTTTAGGGCAACCAATCTTTACAACACCACAACCTACTCGCACATGCGAATCTCTCTTGTAATCCTCTGTAACATCCGGCTCTCGCCGATATATTACTGGGTTGCTAGTAGGAGTAGGATCCGATCACTATAGTCGGATCTGAACCTGGGTAAACTTGTGCTCACTACTCCCAGAACACCATACATCTCACACCCCATCTTCTCAACGCCTTCTGGACCCCCTATGGTGTACTTGTCGATAATCCGATGGCAGTTGGCGCCCACCATGGGTTAGGTGACTTTCGAAGCTTCGTTCCATGCGGAATCTGCGCGTGCAGGAATCGACAAAACAATCACCATGGGTCACGTGGTCTACGCCAGTGATGTCCCTCTCGTTCTTCTCGAGGAGACTTGGATCCCGGCTAAGTATCCCGTGAAAACCTAAAAAATCATGTCCATATGCGAGATAGATATCTACCTCAATTTTGCTGAACCCGCCCAACCCACCTTGAGGTGATGACCATGGCGGGAGAAAAATCCAGATCTGCTCTATCCGTAGAGGCGAAAGAGTTCAAGATCCTGGAAAAACTGAACCCACCCATCCCACTCCTGTAGTGGAAGAAGTGGTGGAAGAAAAATACGGATATGATCTCCTTGTTTAGATCGGATACATGGATGAGGAGTATATTCGCTTTGGATCTGACTCTATCGATGCTAAAGCAGAAAAATCATTCTCAAGGTACAGGATTGAGAAGACAAGACGCCCCCGCGTTAACTGCAGGATAGAGGCGGAAGTCAAGACGCTCCGGTACCCCAATACCATGAACAAGAAGAAGAATTGCTTAGTGTACCACGTGGGCTCTGGATCTGACTCTGTTGATGCTGGAGCCGGAAACGATTCAGTTCTTGACGCAATCGAAGAAAGTGCTGACTTACCTGATTCCCCTCAAGAGTCAATAACATCACAGGAGCTTCAAGACTTCGAGAAATAGATGGAGGCATACGAAGAATAATACGCCTCCAAACCAGCGCAAGGTGAGCCGGAGACCCTTCCGAGTCCATATGATAGCATGGACAAAGACTACACCACACAAGATTACATGGACACCGGAGATCCATCCGAGGTCCAGAAACCAACTACTACGGAAAGTACCGACGAAAGTTTATCTCCCGGTATCGGACCAAAATCCTTCTTTGCCATTGGCACACATGTTAAAGCTACCGGACAGTCAAATAGGAAGAAAAACAAGAACCCAACACTGGCAGAGCCGGTTGATGACCCACAAGTATAGGGGATCGCAACAGTCTTCGAGGGCAGTATAACCCAATTTATTGATTCGACACAAGGGGAGCCAAAGAATACTTATAAGCCTTAACAACTGAGTTGTCAATTCAGCTGCACCTGGAAATAGTCTTGCTCATAGTAGTTTATCAGTAGCAACAATTTTGTAGTAGCAATAGCAAAGTAACAACAGCAGTGAAACAAAGGTAGTAGTAACAATAGTAGCAAATAGCATGACTTGAGTGTGGTAGGCATAGGGATGGATGGACGGGCGTTGCATGGACAAGTCTATTCATGTAATATCAAGATCTAGGGCATTTGTAGATAAATAAGATAAAGCATCCAAGTACTAAACAATCATAGGCATGTGTTCCATATATAGTCATACATGCTCACAATGAGAACTTGCACAACATCTTTTGTCCTGCCAGCCCGTTTCAGTGGGGCCTTAAGGGAATCTACTGGCAATTAAGGTACTCCTTTTAATAGAGTACCGGATCAAAGCATTAACACTCCGTGAACACACGTGATCCTCATATCAAAGCCATCCCCTCCGGCTGTCCCAATTTCTGTTAGTTCGGGGCCTTTGGTTCCGGACAATGATATGTGTAAACAACTTGTAGATAAGATCACAAACAATACTATCATCATGAATCAATAACATGTTCAGATCTGAGATCATGGCACCCAGGCCCTAGTGACAAGCATTAAGCACAACAATTTGCAACAAAGTCAAATAGCACTAATAAAGATACTAGGCACCATGCCCTAACAATCTTATTTGATTACATGATAGATCTCATCCAATTCCTACCATCCCCATAGCCTACAGCAGGGGATTACGCACTCATGGATGGGGGAAACATGGATGGTGGATGGAGAGGCATCGGTGATGATGATGGCGATGATCTCCTCAAATTCCCTGTCCCGGCAGGGTGCCAGAACGGAGTTTTCTGGTTCCGAATCGCGGTTTCTGGTGGTGGCGGCGCAGTGGAACTCTATCTGGAAAAATGTCGAACCCCCTCTGTTTTAGGTCAGAAGGATTTATGTAGGCGAAGAGGGAGGCTGGGCGGGTTCCCGAGGTGGCCACACCTCCCCCAAGCATGGCCTGGGCTGG
Source organism: Avena insularis (assembly GCA_023614405.1). Lineage (NCBI taxonomy): Eukaryota > Viridiplantae > Streptophyta > Magnoliopsida > Poales > Poaceae > Avena > Avena insularis. The sequence continues at coordinate 192,734,808 of CM042691.1, forward strand.
CCCGCGTGGCCAGGGGGTGTGGTCCCCTCGTGGCCCTCCTCCGTCTCATCTTCTGGCTCCGTGAGTCTCCTGGTAAAATAGGAGTTTTGCCATATTTTTCGGGATTTTTCCTGAAAGTTGATTTTCTTCACAAAAACTAGACACCAAAGCAATTCTGCTGAAAACAGCATTAGTCCGTGTTAGTTGTATCCAAATCACACAAGTTATAGGAGAAACAAGAGCAAAAGTGTTCGGGAAAGTAGATACATTTTGGACGTATCAACTCCCCCAAGCTTATCTTATTCCTTGTCCTCAAGCAATTTAGTTGAAAACTGAGTGCGATAAAAGAAAATTTCATGAACACATTTGCTTCATATGATGTATATATTCTCAGCATAAGATCAATACTTAGACAATTCATAATAAAGAGTATGCAACTAAGTCTACTCAATAGTCATTGCAAGCTATGAAGAGATTCCAACACAATACCAATAAGTAGCATGAAACATAAACATAAACAACATTGCGATGCTCATAAGAAGGTATGATATAGTGGTATCTCGCTTGCCTTTGATTGTGGAGCAAAACATAAATGCCAAGGCACCTCTGAAGTTCAGGTGAAGACTAGAAGTAAAGATATCAAATATGCAAGCATCAAAGTTATGAAATAATTAACCAAGTTTTGAGACAATCACATTACACTAAGAATGACAACTATGCTCTCAAGATGTGCTCATATAATAAGTGGTGACTCAACAAGGAAGTGAAAAGGTTTTGAAAAGTTTGAAATGCTTCCAAATGCTGAAAGTATGGTAATCATTAGCTTTGAGCTCTCATTGCCCCTATCATGGGCATATTTAAGTGGTTAACCTTGAAGTGAGGTCCAATTTGAGTTATATGCTTAACAGATCCTAAACTAGAAATCTCATGTCCCTTGAGTATGAGGGTCGTTCCTCATGCTACTCAACTTTAGTTGAAGGGTCTCGCAGCATAGTAAATCAAAAAAATTCCTACGAATGTGAACAAGAAATCCAAGATCTAATCTAGGATATGTAATCAACGAGAGAGATTGATGAGATCTTCATACCCTTGAAGAAATCGCACAGCGGAAACATTCAACAGAACGTGGTTGACGTAGTCGTACTCACCGTCTCCTCCTCGCGATCCGATCCGATCCTACGCCGCAAGTGGCGGCGCCTCCGAGAGATGCACATGTACGGTGCAGCGACGTCTCCTCCTTTCCTTGGTCCAGCAAGTATGGTGGAGAGATAGATTGGATCTGTAGCACGATGGCGTGGTGCTTATGGTGGAGAGTTTCTGCGGCAGGGGTTCGCCTACGCGCAGTCGGGAGAGACAGAGAGGTGGAGGGGCAGTAGTAGGACGGCGGCTAGGGTTGGAGTGGGAGGGGGAGGCTGCACCCCTGCCCTCCTTATATAGGGGGCTGGCCGGCCCCCTTGACCCCTCCTCCAAGCCCTAGGGAGGCGGCCCAAGGGGTGGAGTGGGGGGCAAGTCACCCCCCTCCTTCTGGAAGGTTCCCCTAGGGTTTCCTCTAGGGCTGGCCGGCTGGGCCTTAGGCGCCTTGTGCCCCTGGCCCAAAGTGGCCAGGGCACTTCCCCTTAGGCCCACGCAGGCCTCCGAAAAGTGGGCCTACATTGGTCCCACTCCGGAACCTTCTAGAACCTTCTGGTACAATACTGATAAACTCCGAAACGATTCCGAAATCCAAAAAACTGCTTTCCTTTATATGAATCTTATTCTCCGAACCATTCCAGAACCTCACGTGACGCCCTGGATCTCATCCGAGACTCCGAACAAAAACTCATAACCAATTATCCATTCTATCCTAGCGTCGATGCACGTTAAGTGTGTGACCCTACGGTTTCGAGAATATGCAGACATGATCTTCTATCAATAATCAACAGCGGGATCTGGAAACCCATATTGACTCCCACATATTCATCGATGATCATATCGGATGAACCACAATGCCAGGATTCAATTAATCCCATATATGTATTCCCTTCATCACACGATATTTTACTTTCCCGAGATTCGATCGTTGGTATCGCCATACCTAGGTCAATCTTGTTCACAGCAAGTACTTTACTCATTCCGTAATCCAATATCACTTTGTGATTAACTCCTTACCACGTTCTTGGAAGCGGTGTTGATATCGATTACCGAGTGGGCCCGAAGTATATCTCTCCGACTCGGGAGGGACAAATTCCATCTCGATACATACAACCCAACAAGTACTTTTGGATCACCTGAGAGACACCTTTATGATCACCCTCACATAGGATGACGTTTGATGACCTCAAAGCTTTCTTCCGATACCAGGGAGTTGTATTATATCATGGTCTAAGGAATACAATACTTGACATAGGAAAAAGCTTCGCAAAGATGAACACGATGGCACGATCTAATTGCGCTGCTTAATTTGGGTCTGTCCATCATATCATTCTCCTAATGACATGATCTCATTATTAATCGATAACTCATGTCTATGGTTAGGAAACCTTAACCATCATTAATCAATGAGCTAGTCCATAGAGGCATACTAGGGACACGGTGTTGTTCATAAACCACACAAGTATCAAAGTTTCTGCTTAATACAATTCTAGCATGGAATATAAACTTTATCATGAACAAGAATTATAATAATAACATCTTTATTATTGCCTCTAGGGCATAATTCCAACATTAGTTACCGGTAAGTTCTTATCATTGTAAGTACACATGTATCATAGAGAACCTCCAATGGGGCACCCCTTGACCCATGATACAGGAGCTATCCCATATAAAAATGACAAGGCAACAGACAATGAGCATCTCAGCAATCTTTTTATTTGCTATTTGCATAGGTTTTTATTGAGGATGCTTCATACATTACTCATTATGGTTATGCTGCAAGTTTCCACCATGATTAGGCATGGCTTAGGCTAGCGGCCCATGCATTTCTCTAACACATATACATAACTCCATGGACTTACAAGCTCCCCTTTTATTTCACACCGCCGACATCCGTAAACAAAAGAGCATGATATCAACTGGATAAGTATTTAGAGGTGTTGAAAGCGTTCCCCGTGACAACACGATTCTGCTAACTCCCAGCCTATAATTTGCAAGCATATAACTTTCATGGATAGTCACAATGGTTCAGGTTTATTAAGTGCAAGAAAATAAAGTGTGCCATCAAGTTCGTGAGAGCTTTACTAACTAATTTTCTCATAACAAGCAAACATTCTATTTGGAAGAATATGAGGCATAATAGATATGCATAGAATAGCAATGATGTTAGTAGGTAGGTATTGTGGACAATTTTGACAATTTTGGTTTTGGGGAGTTGGAAACACAAGTAGAGCTCATACTCAGTGCAAGTGAAGGCTAGCAATAGAAAGGGAGCGACAAACGAGAGAGCAATACCTGTCATAATCATGCTCGCAACAAAACAAGATCAATTATCGAGGCTCAACTTACTTTGGTTCAGTCATATGCATGCGTGAGCATGTGCCAAGTCGATTCAAATGACACATTCAGAGGAGGATACCACAATGTCATACCAAGTTATGAATAGACCAATGCAAGCAAACATTCATATGACATGCTACAAACTATTAGCAAGTTAGACCAATGCGTGAGCATGCGTCTTTGTCTATCTCTATAGATTTTGATGCCTAATATATAAGCAGCTTCTCCTAGGTCTTTCATTGAAAAACATTTATTCAAATAACTCTTTACATCGTTAAGAATATCAATGTCATTTCCAATAATCAATATGTCATCCACATATAGTACTAAAAATGTCACCGAGCTCCCACTCACTTTCTTGTAGATACAAGCTTCGTAGCAATTTGGAACAAATCCAAAACTCTTGATCACTTGATCAAAACGAAGGTCCATCTCCGAGATGCTTGCTTCAGTCCATAAATGGAACGCTAAAGTTTGCACACCTTATTAGCATCCTTAGGATCGACAAAACCTTCGGGCTATATCATATACAACTCTTCATCAATGTTGCCATTGAGGAACGCATTCTTGACATCCATTTGCCATATTTCATAATCATGAAATGCAGCAATTGCTAATAAAACCGAATGGACTTAAACATCGCTACGGGAGAGAAAGTCTCATCGTAGTCAACACCTTGAACTTGCCGAAACCCTTTTGCGACAAACTGAGCTTTATAGATAGTAACATTACCATCCGCGTCCGTTTTCTTCTTGAAAATCCATTTGCACTCAACGGCCTTACAGTCGCTAGGAGGGTCCACCAAAGTCCATACTTGATTTTCGCTCATGGATCCCAATTCGGATTTCATGGCCTCTAGCCATTTCTCAGAGTCTAGGCTCATCATTGCTTCCTCATAGTTCGCAGGTTCACCGTTGTCTAAAAACAAGACGGTTAAGACAGGGTTGCCGTACCATTCAGGAGTGGCACGTGACCTTGTCGACCTGCGAAGTTCAGTAGTAGCATCGTTTGAAGTTTCACGATCCTCATCATTAGCTTCCTCTTTTGTTGGCGCAGACGGCACTGGAACAATTTCAGGTGCTGCGCTACTCTCCAACTCGAGAGAAGGTTCAATAACCTCATCTAGCTCTACCTTCCTCCCACTCACTTATTTCGAGAGAAACTCCTTCTCAAGAAAGGGTCCGTTCTTTGCAACAAACACTTTGCCTTCGGATCTGTGGTAGAAGGTATACCCAATTGTTTCCTTAGGGTATCCTATGAAGACGCATTTCTCCGCTTTGTGTTCAAGCTTGTCCGGCATCAACTTCTTGACGTAAGCTTCGCTTCCACAAACTTTAAGAAACGACAACTTAGGTTTAGCACCAAACCATAGTTCATACAGTGTCGTCTCAACGGATTTAGATGGTGCCCTATTTAAAGTGAATGCAACGATTTCTAATGCATAACCCCAAAATGATAACGACAAATCTATAAGAGACATCATTGATCGCACCATATCTAATAGAGTTCGATTCCTGCGTTCAGACACACCATTGCGCTGTGGTGTTCCGGGTGGCGTGAGTTGCGAAACAATTCCGCTTGCTTTAAGATGCGTGAGAAGATCATAACTCAAATATTCACCTCCACGATCGGATCGTACAAATTTAATTTTCCTGTTACGATGGTTTTTCACTTTGTTCTGAAATTCTTTGAACTTTTCAAACGTTTCAGATTTATGTTTCATTAAATAGATATACCCATATCTACTTAAGTCATCAGTAAAAGTGAGAAAATAGCGATATCCACCGTGCATCGAAACACTCATTGGTCCGCATACATCGGTATGTATGATTTCCAATAAGTCCGTTGCTCGCTCCATTATTCCGGAGAACAGGGTTTTTATCATCTTGCCCATGAGGCACGGCTCGCACGTGTTAAATGATTCAAAATCAAGAGACTCCAAAAGTCCATCAGAATGGAGTTTCTTCATGCGTTTTACACCAATATGACCTAGACGGCAGTGCCACAAATAAGTTGGATTATCACTATCTACTTTGCATCTCTTAGCCTCAATGTTATGGATGTGCGTTTCATTGCTTTCGAGATTCAGAAGAAATAAACCATTCACAACAGGTGGATGACCATAAAAGATGTTATTCATATAAATGGAACAACCATTATTCTCTGATTTAAATGAATAACCGTCTTGCAACAAACACGATCCAGATATAATGTTCATGCTCAACGTAGGCACATAATAACACTTATTAAGGTTTAAAACTAATCCGAAGGTAAAACTAATGAGAGCGTGCCGACGGCCATCACATCAACTTTTGATCCATTGCCAATGCGCATCGTCTCCTCATCCCTTGCTAGCCGCCATCTATTCCGTAGCTCCTGTTTCGAGTTACAAATATTAGCAACTGAACCAGTATCATATACCCAGGCACTACAACGAGCGCTAATAAGGTAAACATCAATAACATGTATATCAAATATACCTTTAATGGTGCCAGCCTTCTTGTCCGCTAAGTACTTCGGACAGTTGCACTTCCAGTGACCCTTGTCCTTGCAATAGAAGCACTCAGTGTCCGGCTTAGGTCCAGACTTGAGCTTCTTCTCAGCAGGGGCAACGCGCTTGCCGCTGCCTTTCTTGAAGGATTTCTTCGCACCCTTAGCTTCTTAAAGCTAGTGGTCTTGTTTACCATCAAACATGATTATCTTTCTTGATATCCACCTCCGCAGCTTTCAGCTTAGCGAAGAGCTCAGTGATCGTATCAGTGGAACCAATTTGATTGTGAGTAACTACAAAACCTTTGTAGCTAGGAGGGAGCGATTGCAGAACTCTGTCAATCTTGAGCTCTTCTGGAATCTTGCAGTCCAGTTGCTCAAGACGTTGAGTGTAGCCCGACATCTTAATGGCGTGCTCACTAACAAAACTCCCTTCCTCCATCTTGCAGTTAAAGAACTTCTCAGGGATCTCATATCTCTCAGAACGGGCCTGAGTCTGAAACATGGTTTTCAGTTCCTCAAGTATCTCAAAGGGCCCGGCGAACTCCTCAAAATGATTTTGAAGTTCTGGTTCCATAGCAAACAACATGGTACTCTTAATCACTCCATAATCATCTTTGCGTGACTGATAAACAACTTTTTCATCAATCGGCGCATCAGTAGCAGGGGCGTCACCTAGCGCTTTCTCAAGTACATAGTCTTTTTGTCCGCCAGCGAGAATGATTCTCAGATTGCGGAACCAGTTGGTGAAGTTAGACCCATTGTTCTTAAGCTTTTCTTTCTTAGCAAAAACGTTGAAGTTGAAGTTGGACTTAGCCATTTGATCTACAAAATTTGCAAATACAATTTAGACTATGTTCATGATAACTAGTTCAACTTAATAAAATTACTAGATGAACTCCCACTAAATTCAACATCCCTCAAGTTGTTTAGTGAACACGATCCAAATTCACCACACCTAATCCGATCTACACAAGAAGAGAAGTGGTTTCAATGGTGGACAACAAAGTGTCGATCATATCATTCATATGACTCATGTTTAACCTTTTGGTTCGTGTGTTCCGAGGTCATGTCTGTACGTGCTAGGCTCGTCAAGTCAAACCCAAGTATTTCCGCGTGTGCAAAACTGGCTTGCACCCGTTGTATGTGAACGTAGAGTTTATAGCACCCGATCATCACGAGGTGCTTGAAAACGACGAACTTTCGCAACGGTGCATACATGGGGAGAAGACAATTTTATCTTGATCTTTAAGTGAGGAATCATCTTATAATGCTACCGTCGTAATCTAAGCATAATAAGATACATAAACGGATAAACATCACATGCATATAATTTTATGTGACATGGTATAGCCAATCTCCGCGCAATGATCTTCATCTTGGGTGCGCCAGCATGATCTCCATCACTCCACCATGATTGCCTCCACCACGAATAGCAACTACAACTATTGCTAACTACTTAGCGATAAAGTAAAGCTATTACATGGCGTATAAGAAGTTGACACGCAGGTCATATACAATTATAAAGACAACCATACGGCTCCTGCCGGTTGTGAACTCATCGACATGCAAGTCGTGAAATATTACAAAACATGATCATTGCATACATCTCAATTCATACACATCATGTCTTGGGCCATACCATATCACAAAACACTCCCTGCAAAACCAATTTAGACGCCTCTACTTTGTTGTTGCATGTTTTACGTGGCTTATGGGAGTAACAAGCTAAGAACGATTCTCACCTACGGAAAGCCACAACAGTGATATTATGGTTGCTAACATCCGTTGTAAATCCCATGACTACTATAGTGAGAGAAACTGGCATCCACCAGCCGCATGTGTGGAACAAGCCACACGTCAAGTGCGGAGCCGGTCTCGCGAACGAGGTCGCGTAAAGTTGGCCTGGACCGCTTCGATCTCACTATGCCGCGCCATAAGAAATACACAACAAGAGGTTTGCAACAGAAAACATCAACGCCCGCAACAAGCATGTTGCGTTCTACTCGTGAAACACATCTACGCATAGATCTAGATCTGATACCACTGAAGGGTCTCGCAACATAGTAAATCAAAAAATTTCCTACGGATGCGAACAAGAAAGCCAAGATCTAATCTAGGAGATGTAATCAACGAGAGAGATTGATGAGATCTTCATACCCTTGAAGAAATCGCACAGCGGAAACGTTCAACAGAACATGGTTGACGTCGTCGTACTCGCCGTCTCCTCCTCGCGATCCGATCGATCCTACGCCGCAAGTGGCGACACCTCCGAGAGATGCACACGTACGGTGCAGCGACGTCTCCCCCTTTCCTTGGTCTAGCAAGTATGGTGGGGAGATAGATTGGATCTGCAGCACGACAGCGTGGTGCTTATGGTGGAGAGTTTCTGCGGCAGGGCTTCGCCTACGCGCAGTCGGGTGAGAGAGAGAGGTGGAGGGGCAGCAGCAGGACGGCGGCTAGGGTTGGAGTGGGAGGGGGAGGCTGCGCCCCTGCCCTCCTTATATAGGGGGCTGGCCGGCCCCCTTGACCCCTCCTCCAAGCCCTAGGGCGGCAGCCCAAGGGGTGGAGTGGGGGGCAAGTCACCCCCCCTCCTTCTAGAAGGTTCCCCTAGGGTTTCCCCTAGGGCTGGACAGCTGGGCCTTAGGCGCCTTGTGCCCCTGGCCCAACATGGCCAGGGCACTTCCCCTTAGGCCCACGCAGGCCTCCGACAAGTGGGCCCACGTTGGTCCCACTCCGGAACCTTCTAGAACCTTCCGCTACAATACCGATAAACTCCGAAACGATTCCAAAATCCAAAAAACTGCTTTCCTTTATATGAATCTTATTCTCCAGACCATTCCGTAACCTCTCGTGATGTCCTGGGTCTCATCCGAGACTCTGAACAAAAACTCATAAACCAAATTATCCATTCTATCCTAGCGTCGATGCACGTTAAGTGTGTGACCCTACGGGTTCGAGAATATGCAGACATGATCTTCTATCAATAATCAACAGCGGGATCTGGAAACCCATATTGACTCCCACATATTCATCGATGATCATATCGGATGGACCACGATGCCAGGATTCAATTAATCCCATATATGTATTCCCTTCATCACGCGATATTTTACTTTCCCGAGATTCGATCGTTGGTATCGCCATACCTAGTTCAATCTCGTTCACAGCAAGTACTTTACTCGTTCCGTAATCCGATATCACTTTGTGATTAACTCCTTACCACGTGCTTGCAAGCGGTGTTGATATCGATTACCGAGTGGGCCCGAAGTATATCTCTCCGACTCGGGAGGGACAAATTCCATCTCGATACATACAACCCAACAAGTACTTTTGGATCACCTGAGAGACACCTTTATGATCACCCTCACATAGGATGACGTTTGATGACCTCAAAGCTTTCTTCCGATACCAGGGAGTTCTATTATATCATGGTCTAAGGAATACAATACTTGACATAGGAAAAAGCTTCGCAAAGATGAACACGATGACATGATCTAATTGCTCTGCTTAATTTGGGTCTGTCCATCATATCATTCTCCTAATGACATGATCTCATTATTAATCGATAACTCATGTCTATGGTTAGGAAACCTTAACCATCATTAATCAATGAGCTAGTCCATAGAGGCATACTAGGGACACGGTGTTGTTCATAAAACACACAAGTATCAAAGTTTCCGCTTAATACAATTCTAGCATGGAATATAAACTTTATCATGAACAAGAATTATAATAATAACATCTTTATTATTGCCTCTAGGGCATAATTCCAACATTAGTTACTGGTAAGTTCTTATCATTGTAAGTACACATGTATCATAGAGAACCTCCAATGGGGTACCCCTTGACCCATGATACAGGAGCTATCCCATATAAAAATGACAAGGCAACAGACAATGAGCATCTCAGCGATCTTTTTATTTGCTATTTGCATAGGTTTTTATTGAGGATGCTTCATAGATTGATCATTATGGTTATGCTGCAAGTTTCCACCATGATTAGGCATGGCTTAGGCTAGCGGCCCATGCATTTCTCTAACACATATACATAACTCCATGGACTTACAATCTTACCTTTTATTTCACACCGCCGACATCCGTAAACAAAAGTGCATGATATCAACTGGATAAGTATTTAGAGGTGTTGAAAGCGTTCCTCATGACAGCACGATTCTGCTAACTCCTAGCCTATAATTTGCAAGCATATAACTTTCATGGATAGTCACAATGGTTCAGGTTTATTAAGTGCAAGAAAATAAAGTGTGCCATCAAGTTCGTGAGAGCTTTACTAACTAATTTTCTCATAACAAGCAAACATTTTATTTGGAAGAAAATGAGGCATAATAGATATGCATAGAATAGCAATGATGCTAGTAGGTAGGTATTGTGGACAATTTTGACAATTTTGGTTTTGGGGAGTTGGAAACACGAGTAGAGCTCATACTCAGTGCAAGTGAAGGCTAGCAATAGAAAGGGAGCGACCAACAAGAGAGCAATACCTGTCATGATCATGCTCGCAACAAAACAAGATTAATTATGGCATAAAAGTGATACAAGAACTCTGAGGCAAAATAAATCATCGAGGCTCAACTTACTTTGGTTCAGTCATATGCATGCGTGAGCATGTGCCAAGTCGATTCAAATGAAACATTTAAAGGAGGATACCACAATGTCATACCAAGTTATGAATAGACCAATGCAAGCAAACATTCATATGACATGCTACAAACTATTAGCAAGTTGGAGCTAATCATAAGTGAGCAAGAACTACTAAGCATCCATTAAATAACATACACCTTACATGAACAGACTAAGAATGCCCACAATGATGAGTATATGTAAAAAAATGAAGATAAGTAGAGTTTATTACGAGCCTCTTCCCACACCTCAAGTTGTCATAAATCATCATTATTGCCTTTCACTTGTGTGGCTTGAATAATAACATGAAACCAAACTCCACTGAGGACCGCTGAACCCTGCAACGAACTTCACAAAACCAAAGAAGAACAACAAATATTTTTTTGTTTTTGATTTTTTAAAGCAAGCACTCAAAGCAAAATATTTTTGGATTTTTCTTATAGCAAACCAAAGCTAAAAGGCAAAGAAACAAACAAAGAGAAACAACGAAAATATTTTTGGTCTTTTTTTGTTTTGGAAAACAGAAACAAAAACTAAAAAGAAAGCGAAACATGGATATACAAAGTACCGACGAAACATGATATGTACATGAGTGTGGTGTCGGTGTACCTCCCCCCAAGCGTAGGCTTTTGGCCTAAGTGGATATCAATCCCAGCCTGGCTAAGAAGGAGTGCCTCCGTAATGTGACGAAGATGCCCCTTCGTCCTGGTACGTGCTCGAGGAAGCCCTTGTGTAGTGCATAGAGTGGTCATAAGAGGGCACGTCCCCCTGGTAGTGCTTGTGGAAACCAAGCACGCATAGCTGATCGTCCATCTCCTCCTTGGAGCGTGACCAAGGACCCCTGCGAATTCTAAACAAAGTAGCCCGTCTCAAAGGAATTTTCCTCTCATCCCCGTCAGTAAACATCATCCTGTAAACTAAACTCTCAAGGCTAGAGATAGCAGTAACAAAGTGATGCGCTTTCATGGCAGCTAGATCGAGCCTCTGTGGTGCCAACACTGTGTCATTCGGATCAACAGAAAGGTCTAAGGCAACAACTACACGTGCAACAATAATACCCCCATAAATGGGTCCTCTAGCAGCTAGGTGACGAGCAATGAGAGAACAGAGATTATACCCGGTTTCATTGTTAAGTGTAGCAGCAAGAAAAGCCAAATGATAGTTGGAAATATCGCTAGTATTCTCCCTACCAATAATGCTAGTGGCAAGATAGTAAGCAAAATATCTGATAGCTAGGAGTTGAATATTTCTTATCTTCCCGCGCTGGGATGTGCGGTCATCATCATTTGTTACCCCGTGGTAGAGATCCAACAAATCAGCGGGTCGACCCTGAAACTTCTTCACTGTCCCAGCCATGCCAATACCTAATGCTGCAAAATCTTTTTAGTTGCATGGTGACAGGCCTATAATAGATTTTGAATGAAACATCTGTCCTGAAAGGGGTGTTAGTGAAAGTGAAACTCTCCACAAAAATTTTGGTGAGCAAAGCATATTGCTCACTCTCATCCTTCATATAATCGGTTAGACCAACCCTCTGAACAAGAGTTAATAAATCATCAAGAATCCCTGCAGCTTGAAAAAAGGTAAAACAAGGGAAGGTAGAAGGGTGCACATACCCCTCATCTCCCTTGTTTCCAAAGCGTGGCGCAATAAGATACTCATTGTATGATGGCCTATCTCGAGAGGCTGATCTCAAAGGCCTTTTCCTCCTAGGTGCATCACTTTCAAACACTTCTCCAAAGGTATGGTTGTCCATGGCCCTTTTTCTGAAATTTTTAGACAAACATCAAACCAAGTGATTTCCAAGTTAATGAATGATGAGGAACTACTATAGGATCTTGCTAGAGGGCTAAACATGCATCAAAATGAAATCTCTAAGCATAGAACAAGCATGCAATCTCACACAACCTGTCACCTACAGTGGCAAAATACTCAAGATACAATCCACCAATCAAAAATCTAATTGGACAAGCGGAGGAGGCACATACTGGAGAGCAATCCCTCCAAATATCAGCAGCAAAGATGGGCTGAGCAAGGAGATCGAAAATCGGGGGCAAGAACAGCAGGAACTCAAGATTTGAGAAGTTTTCCGGTGTTTTTTTGGGAGAGAGAAAGAAGTGGTTGGAAGGAGGCAAGTTAGAGGGCCAGGGGTGGACCACACCTGGGTCAGGCGCCACCTGGGGCTGGACGCGCCACCAGGGGGTGTGCTGGTCTGATGGGTCCCTTGGGTCACTCCAGGTGCCCCTCTGCCCCTTTTTTCATAAAAACATTTAATATGAATTTTCTGGAATTTTTTGGGAAACTTTATTTTTGGCCAATTTTCAGGTTATGAAAATTGATTTTCTCATAAAAAAGAATTTCAAAAGACACAAAAAGCAAACCAAAACTAAAACTACAGAAGTTCTAAGACACTCTAAAAAGCAAACAACTAGCAAAACTAAGACGAACAAGACGAAGAGCAAAGATTGGAATGGAGAAAATAAAGGTGAGCAAGTATAACCATGGTGAAAGCATTGTTTTGTTCATTAAAATCCCTTTGTTAACAAGGTTGATCAAGTCTTGTTACCAAAACAATCTTATATGAAACAAAACTTTGCATTTCACAAAATGATTATGCTACCTCAGTCTTGATAGCAATAGTCTCAATCATAATAGTTTCAAAACTTTCTTGTGGAATGGGACAATATATTTCTCCAACTTTGATGCTCTCAATATTTTCAATTGAATTCAAGCCATAACTCGTATCAATCTTCTTTGGGAAATAGACAGTATGCTCTTTATCATTAATATTAGAAGTTACTTTTCCTTGATTACAATTGATGACAGCACCTGCAGTATTAAGAAAAGGTCTCCCAAGAATAATAGACATATTATCATCTTCAGGCATCTCAAGCACAACAAAATTAGTTAAAACCAAGAAATTAGGTGCCACTTGAATAGGAACATCCTCACAGATCCCAACAGGGATATCAGCCATTTGCAAATATATATCAGTTGGTATCAATTTCTCTAGTTGAAGTCTCTTGTAGAGAGAAAAGGCATCACACTAACTCCAGCTTCCAAATCACACAAAGAAGTTCTAACATAATTATTTTTAATAGAGCAAGGAATAGTTGGAATACCTAGATCACCAAGTTTCTTTGGAACCTTACCATTGAAGGAATAATTATCAAGTAAAGTAGAAATTTCCTCATTAGGAATCTTCCTTTTATTAGAGACAATATCCTTCATATACTTTGAATAAGGAGGCATCTTAATAGCATTAGTCAAAGGAATTTGTAAGAATAAAGGTTTCATCCACTAACAAAACTTGTTATAGTGTTCTTCCTCCTTAGACTTGTGTTTCTTATTAGGAAAAAGCATTGGTTTTTGCACGCAAGGTTCTCTTTAACTATCATGTTTATTAGCAATAAAATCTTCCTTAGTGTACGTAGTGATATTAGTATGCTTCTGGGGTTATTCTTTAATTTCTTCCTTATCAGGAGCATCATTATTATCATTACCACTTTCAATTTCAGCATCAGAGACAGATATACTATTAGGATCTACAGCAGGTTCAGAGGGTTCTTCAACTGTTTTATGTTTCTTTTTCTTTCTCTTAGAAGAAGTTCCTCTATTTTCAGCTTGTTGAGAATCCTGCTCAATTCTTTTAGGATGTCCCTCTGGATATAAGGGATCCTGAGTGGTAGCACCACTCCTAGTTCTAATTTCATAAGCATGTTTATCTCCAGAAGCATTAACTAGCATATCTTTTTGTACCTTAGCAAGTTGATCAATTTGGGTTTGAACCATTTGGAAGTGTTTAACAAGCATTTTAACATCATTACCATTTCTTTCCACCATGTCTTTCAACTCATTAATATCTCTAGAATTTTCCAATAAATGATTCTGAACTTGTTTATTAAAGTTACCTTGTTTAACAATAAAAATGTCAAGTTCCTCTAAGCATTGATCAGGAGGTTTACCATAAGGAATATCACCTTCATTAAAGTGTTGGATAGAGTGTACCTCAATAGTATATGAGTGGGGAATTGGCTTACATAATTCTTCTATAGGAGGTAAATTCTTCACATCTTCAGATCTAATACCCTTCTCCTTAAGACATTTCTTAGCTTCTTTCATCACTTCATCATTTAATTCAATCACTCCCCTCTTCTTTGGTGTTGGTGTTGGAGTTGGTTCAGGCATAATTAGTTCATGAGTAGTAGGCTCAGGTGTAATTGGCTCAGTTGTAGTCCAATCATCATAATTCTTTCTTATTTTAGCCATTAATTTTTCAGCTTCTGCAGGAGTTCTTTTCCTGAAAACACAATCAACAAAACTATCTAGGTATGTCCTAGATTCATCAGTTAGTTCATTATAATAGATATCAAGAAGCTCATTTTTAGGTAATGGACATCCAGGATGTGCATGAATCAAGGCACAGAACCTTGTTCATGACTCAGGAAATTTATCCTCTAATCCCTGTTTAAAATCAAAAAGTTTTTGCAAAACAGCATGTCTAGCACTAGGAGGGAAATATTTCTGAAAGAAAGTAGCAATCAAAAAATCAGGGCTGTCAATGGATCCAGGAGGTAAACTATTAAAACAAGCTTTAGCTTCTCCTTTTAGGGAAAAAGGGAAAATTTTGGCAACAAAGTACTTGCGCATCTTAAAATCATCAGAAAATAAGCCACTCATAGTACAAATCTCAGTGATATGAGACACAACACTTTCATGCTCAGTCCCACAGAAAGGTTCTTTCTCAACAATGTTTATATAGGATAAATCAAGAGAGAAATCATAATCCTTATCTTTAATGTCTATGAGAGAAGTAGCAAACTTAGCATCAGGAGATAATTTAGGTATGATAGTACGTTTCTCAAGGAGACTCCTCATAGCACTAGCACCACGTGTGTTTCGATACTCTTCAATAAATTCATCAGTCATTTCAATATAACCATCATTGATATCATAACTCTCTCTAGACTTAGGTGAGCTAACAGGTGTAATAGTGTCTTCACTAGGAGTTTCAGTGTTTCCCAATATAGTTTTAGCAATTGTAGCATATAGGAAAGGACCTAATGAACCACTCTCATCAAGCATAGTAGAAGTAACTGTCACATCCCAAGATTTTCCAAATCTTGTAATGTGAAAAATAAATAAACAAAATAAATATTTGTTGAAAATCAGGGTGAAAAGAAACTTTTGTTTCTAAAAGGAAACTTAAAACCCCATCTTGGACAAACTTTGGTAAAAGTTTGAATCTAACAAAAATCCAAATCAAGGGAAATGCATTCCTCAATGAATGTATTTGGAAATTTAAACACTTGAAAAATAAATCCAAAACCTAAACCCTAAAGGAATAAAATCATTTCCATGTTATCTCCAATCTATGGATTTGATCCATATAAAAATTGATCAACAAACATTCACAAATGATCAAGAAAGGCAAATAGGAATATTATAATACCATAGAAATTGGTTTCACTCAATTTGGAACCATAAATAAAATCTTATGAATTTAATAAGATAAGAAATTGAATTCCCAAATTTAATAAAGCATCTATCAAGAAACCATACCAACTGGTGAGAAAATAATCCTAAAAGATATTTAAAGAATAAACAAATCTCAAACAAGATTTCACAAATTGGAATTCCCAAGTTTGGATCTCTAAATAAAAAGATATGGATTTTATAAGAAAAGAAAGAATCATTAAATAAATAATATTTAAAGATCAAACCAAATCTTGGCCAAATCTTTAAACAAGTGGAATGAATTACTAATCCCAATCCAAATAAAAATATTGGATGAAGAATTGCCAAAATAAAATAAATGAGCTTAAACCAAATCCTATTGGAATTAAAACAAATACCCAATCTTAAATGATTAGTAAATCTTATTAAAAGCTTTTCCAAATAATTCAAGATGAATTATTTGACACCCTTTTAATCAAATAAAAACCTACTGAAAAGGTTTGGAAAGTTTTGGAAAAATCAAATGGTGTTTAGGAATATTAATAAATCTTATATGATTTAAAACTAAGCCTATTTTGAATAAATAAAAGACCCAAAAAGGAATAAAATAAATTCCCAAAATTGGCATCAGAATGTGCTACTAACCAGTATCTAAACCCACACAAAATTTGGCAAGGTTTTTAATTCAAATGAATGTTTGAATTGGCCAAAGAAAATCAAATCAGATTAATCAAAAGAGAAAAAGAAAAACAAACAGAACAGAAAAAAATATATGAAAAGGACCCAGCCCAACTAGCTTGGCCCAACTAAACCCAGCCAGCCCACTGCCTCTCCCACGTAAAAACGCGTTTGCATCAAACACCCTACCCGCTCAGCGACAGACATGTGGACCCCAACTCCCCTCTCTCACTTCGCTGACGAAACGGCCCCACACCCTAGCTTTCTTCCTCACCCGCCGCGACTCCTTCTCCCCTTACCTCGCCGACTGTTTCCGCCGATGAATGCTCGCTTAATTCGCGGCATTGATGCTGCCATTACCCCCTGCGACCACGCACGTTAAAACTTCCCTCCCTCCTATCTCGTTCCCCTCTGTCGCCCTACCTTAGCACGCCCCCAGGCCGCCCTAATTCCTCTCCAAACACCTCTGTCTCCGACGACTCTCCCGGCCGATTCCGGCAGCCCCTCGCCGCCCCTTGCCTCCTAGACCATGCTCACGTGATCCCCACCCTCTGGTGCTTCTCTCTGCACCCGCAGCTCACCCGCGCGTGCCCTGTAGCGTCGACGCCTTCTTCGACTGAACGACGCCGTCGTCTACTACCTCTCTGGCGAGTCCTCCAGGTAGTATCTGACCACCCCCTTTCCTCTCGTTGATGCACGCATGACCGTAACTCGCGTGCGAATCTAACCGTGCTTCCCATTTGTTTCCTCGTGACCCGTAGCCTCGCCTCCAACGTCGACTGAGCACACCCGACACGGACAAGAACTCCGGTGAGCAATAGCCGTGAACTCCGTGCGCCCCTTGCCTCCTCGAGAGCACCTTGAGCACCACCATGATCACGCGAACCTGGTGAGACACTCCCCTACCTCTCTCCCTTCCTGCATCATCAGCAACGCCACCGTCTGGCCGCTCCGCCGCCAGTAGCCACCGCAGCGCCGCCCATCTCTGGCTAGTGTGCTGTGCACCATAGGATGTAGATCCAAGCGCCACGATAGAACACGATCGAAGGGGTACGAATAGCTCTGTGCCGCACGATCTGTTTAAAATCCAATGCACCAGAGAGATCGATCCAACCGAAATGGTATGGACCAATAGAAACGTTCCACGTGGCCCTGACTGTTCTAATAAAAACAGATTTGATCTATTTGTTGTTCAATTTTGTAAAATTCATAACTTTCAAACCACATGTCCAAATTTTACAAACTTTATATCAATGGATTCAGCAATACAAGACCTAGCCAACCATGAACTTTGTTTAGTAAAAAGCTTCTGTTAAATTGTTTGTTTTTGCAGAAACTTGTGTATGCTTGTTTAGGTTATAAAAAATATTCTAAAATGATTTTGGGGATAAAATCTTTGACAAATGGTGTATTTTGAACCTACTGACCATAGGAAACACTTTGTGGATTCAAAAATGTATTTGGTGAAACAAAAGAATGAATCCTTGATTTAAACCATTTCTAGTCAAATAAAAATATGGGTTAATTATTAAAAATGGTTTTGGAAGAAAACCTTTGAGAAATGTTTTGGAATAAAATCTCTGACCCCAAACACCAAGTTTTATGACTTGAAAATGTATTTGGTAAACCCTATAAAAATTATTACTTTGTTAAAGGCAATTTCAATCACATGAAATAATGATTTGGTTTAAAAATGATTTAGAGGTAGAATCTTTTGCAAATGGTTTTGCCAATTTACAAAATGACCAAATGGTGTTACCAAATGTTCATAACTTACTAGAAACCACTTTTACAAATAAAACAACCCTTTGCATGCTTGCAAGTATGATTTTTGTTTTATTATTTTATGTGATGAATTGCTTGAATGGTAGTTTGAAATATTGTTTGCTTGATTGAATTGTAGTGACTTGAAGTGTGTGAACATTTCAAAGATCAAGAAGTGAACCTATACTCTACCAAAAAGGCAAGTGATGCTTCATACTTTTGTCCCATTATTTTCACTATACATTAGTGATATTTCTAAGTAAGACTTGCATGGAAATTTTCTAAGTATAAACCATGCTATGGGAAATCCTAGTAGATGAAACCTTAGTAGAATTTTCCTAAGTTAAGATTCCTACTACTATCATGCTTAGCTTAGCTAATAGAAAACAAGGGTGGAATATACATTCATGCTATGGAAAATTTCTAAGTCTGAGGACTTGTGTTTTGTATAATAAAACAACTAAGTGAATGAATCACCTGGGTGGAATGGAAGGAATGGTTTGTGTTGAGTGGTTACACAAGGCCAGGGGACTGGTGAACCTTGTGTATCTCACTTGTGGATGGCCACCCAGGAACAAAGAGATTTGAGATGTCAAATGTTGAGAAGCTTCTAGTGCAGCCACTTGGCATTATGGGCTCTGCCTGGATCACATAGGTTGGTAGAACTTAGTCATTTGGACAGTTGGTGGTAGTGGGATGATAGGTTGGAACGCGTCCATTTGGTCTAAGGAAAGGCTTCTAAAAGATCTTGTCTTGGTGAAACCAAGTCTTGTGGGGAAAGTGCACCACCTCTGTAGAGTGTAAAATCTAAGTACTTAGCCATGTCCCTGGTAAAGGACAATTTGAGCATCAAGACATGGAAGCTATCAAGAATCTCATCATCCAAATTTCTAAGTTAAAAACTTGTGGTTGAACAAGGGTTAAAGGATCTTCAATCTTTGATTGGTAGATGCCTTGGGTGATTTTTGTCAAGCAAAAACTTAGTGTTTTCAAATGATAAGGAAAAATCTATTTTTGAGCAATGCAAGCCTCAACTCCACTTTGCCAAATGCATATAGATGATAGACTCCACTATACTACCATAGTATCACTTGCCAATACAATTCAAATGTATTGACCCTTGTGGCTGTAACTTGTTATGTTGCAGGTTTGATTGATATTAGTGAAGTTTAATGATTAGGATTACAAGTCTACAACCAACATGTCTGCCTGTGGCACCTTGAAGATGAAGGACCCCATGCTTATAGATATTCTGCTGCAATGTAATGTAATAGCCAAATGAGCTATGTAAGATGTAATAAATTATGTTATTCCTGGTTATAAAGTTGTATTATGACCTTTGTTTCTTGATATTACATCTTAACTATGGATGCTAGCTATTGATCCAGGGACTAGCATTGTAAACACAGGGATCTCTACCTTATTGAAGGTTGGGACCACTACAGTAACATAACGAGTATCAGAAGCAATTTCAGATTCAGCAGTAGTAGCAGTGTGTGTAGCATGTGTATGTGGTGGTGGTGTAACAAGCTTACTTATAACAGACAATGAATCAAGAGCAGCAGAGGTGTTTAGAATTGTACCTCTTCTTGTAGTGGATGGTAAAATAGGAAAATTTCCATCACGAGACTTTCCCATGATGAAAAAGGGTAGCAACAAACAATAATAAATCCAAGTGAACTTACAAGTAAAGCTATGCTCCCTGGCAACGGTGCCAGAAAATAGTCTTGATGACCCACAAGTATAGGGGATCACAACAGTCTTTGAGAGCAGTATAACCCAATTTATTGATTCGACACAAGGCGAGCCAAAGAATACTTATAAGCCTTAACAATTGAGTTGTTAATTCAGCTGCACCTAGAAATAGTCTTGCTCATAGTAGTTTATCAGTAGCAACAGTTTTGTATTAGCAATAGCAAAATAACTGCAGCAGTGAACCAAAGGTAGTAGTAACAATAGTAGCAAATAGTAGGACTTGAGTGCCGTAGGCATAGGGATGGATGGTCGGGCGTTGCATGGACAAGTCTATTAATGTAATATCAAGATTTAGGGCATTTGCAGATAAATAAGATAAAGCATCCAAGTACTAAACAATCATAGGCATGTGTTCCATATATAGTCATACGTGCTTGCAATGAGAACTTGCACAACATCTTTTGTCCTGCCAGCCCGTTGCATCAGGGCCTCAAGGGAATCTACTGGCAATTAAGGTACTCCTTTTAATAGAGTACCGGAGCAAAGCATTAACATTTCATGAACACACGTGATCCTCATATCAAAGCCATCCCCTCTGGTTGTCCCAATTTCTGTCACTTTGGGGCCTTTGGTTCTAGACAATGATATGTGTAAACAACTTGCAAATAAGATCACAAACAATACTATCATCATGAATCAATAACATGTTCAGATCTGAGATCATGGCTCTTGGGCCCTAGTGACAAGCATTAAGCACAACAAGTTGCAACAAAGTCAAATAGCACTAATAAAGATACTAGGCACCATGCCCTAAAAATCTTATTCGATTACATGATAGATCTCATCCAATCCCTACCATCCCCATAGCCTACAGCGGGGTATTACTCACTCATGGATGGGGGAAACATGGATGGTGGATGGATATGCATCGGTGATGATGATGGCGATGATCTCCTCAAATTCCCCGTCCCGGCAGGGTTCCAGAACGGAGTTTCTGTTTCTGAATCGCGGTTTCTGGTGGTGGCAGCGCAACGGAACTCTATCTTGAAAAACATAGAACCCCCCTCTATTTTTAGGTCATAAGGCTTTATGTAGGCAAAGAGGAAGGCCGAGGGGGTGCCCGAGGTGGCCACACCTCCCCCAGGCGCGACCAGGGGGTGTGGGCCCCTCGTGGCCCTCCTTCGTCTCATCTTTTGGGTCCGTGAGTCTTCTGGTAAAATAGGAGTTTTTCCATATTTTCCGGGATTTTTCCTAAAAGTTGATTTTCTGCACAAAAACTAGACACCAAAGCAATTCTGCTGAAAACAACGTTAGTCTGTGTTAGTTGTATCCAAATCACACAAGTTAGAGGAGAAACAATAGCAAAAGTGTTCAGGAAAGTAGATACGTTTTGGACGTATCACCGATCGAGGAAGCCAACGAAGAGAAAGTTGACAAAGAGATTGAGATGAAGAATCAGTACGGAGATCCGATTAACCCCACACCGATCGACCCTCCTATGGACGGACACATTATCACCAAGGGTGCACGTGACAACTACAAAGACGCTCTCACAATACCAATCCCAACTGCTTTGGATCTTACTCCGGGGGAGTTGGAGAAAAGGGCTAAAGACCTGGAAAAACATCGCTTGTTTTTGCTCGAACAGGCTGCACGCATCGTCGAGCTTAGACAACAAATAGACAGCAATCCTTTCCAATACTAGTCAGAATTCAAGCGACTACCAAACAAGACAATGGGAGGTTAGGTTCTTGCTAATAGGAACCCGGATGTTCATAGAGATTTATTCGACGATAAATCTGGAGAGAAGATCTGAGTCTACAACATACTAGTGGAGAACGCTGTGGCTGCTCGAGCAATCCTCGCCAATAATCCGTCTCTAGAATAGGTCCGTCAATGCGTAGTGTTGCTCGACAAAGGAATGAAACAGCAAAAGACGGCCGTGTTATTCATTGGCAAGCTGGCCTCAAAGTCAGAATTTTTCCACACTGGCGCAGGCCAAAGCGCTGATGAAAGACCCCGCAGGTATATGGATCAATGTTACTGTCCCCGGGAAGAAGAAAATTCAAAGACCGGATCAAACGGTCATCATCGCAGGGCCATGTGGGACTGGTCGAGAGTTATTTCGGCTGTGTCTGAAGATGCCATCAGTGCATTGGTGCCTCACCAGGGCCATCATCGGCAGAATAATCGCCACAGAGAAGACCCGAAGGTGCACCGCCAGCGAGAACAAGATCGGCTAAGAATGCCACCCCCAAGTCGTCCGGCTGGTAATGTTGGACGAATAGATGACCCGGACCGTCCCGAATGAAGTAGGGATGGGGCCCGAAGAAATCAACATCGTAGTTGGCATAATGAGGCTTCGCCATCATGTCATTCAGCCAGAAATGGCCCGCCAGAGCCACCATCACCATCCGACAGCAACCATGAAGGATCTCATCATAGCCATGGAAGCCACAAGGTAGGAGGTGGCATTGGTGGAAGGAGAAGCAGGAATCCGACTCCGCCGCACAGAAGCCGCGAGATGCCAAGGCGCAGATCTCGCTCGCCAAATGATGCTCGCCATCACATTGAATCAAACATGGCAACGCGGCGGTATGAGGAAGAGGACGTATATGTGGGACCCAAATGCTTTAGCCCACATATCCTTCGAACCAAATTTCCGGTTGACTTCGGCATTGCCAAACACATTCAACCCTACGAAGGCGTAGCTAAGACAGATACTTGGCTTCAAGATTTTTTCCAGGCTTGCTGCATCGCCAAAGGAGGAAACAACCTGATTATGGCTCAATGAGCTACCAGAGAATTCAATTCATAACTGGTATGATATGCAAAGTGTGTTCTTTTCAAACTTCGAAGGAACATACAGGAGGCCCTGCATAGTTGAAGACTTGCAGCATTGCACTCGAAGACCCGGGGAAACCTGCCGGGATTACCTCGAATGCCAGATCGTCATGAAGAACTCATGTGAGGGAGTAAATGAGCAAACTACGATTGAAGATTTCATTGCAGAACTCCTAGTCAGACTTTTGTGTCACAGAATGAAGCATGCCCATGTCATGGATTTGGGAGAGATGATATAAACGACGAGCAGGTATGCTGACATCGATGACGACTCAGATGGACTGCTGAATATTCTGGCCAATCCAAATGTGTCCAAGCAGCAGAAGCAACAAAGTTAAAAGCGCAAGAATACCTAGGAAGATAAACCGGCCCTGGACAACACAGCAGTTAACACAACGTTTGAATCTAGAGGACGAGGAGGGCGCGGAGGCGTCCGGGTATGAGGTCGTGGAACTTCTCGGGTCCAAGGTAGAGGAGATCAACAGCCCAGAAAATCATATTCCTGGGCCGACATCACCAATAACCCTTGTGTACATCACCTGGACACGAGTGGAGGTTCTACCCACACAAATGCTGAGTGTCGTTTCATTGACGACATCAAGAAATACGAATCCGCTGGCTATAGAGCCAAGCGACAAAAAGGAAAGAAAAACTCCGAGAAAGGCAAGGAGCCCAAGGAAGATTTCGATATGGAAGAAGCAGACGCCGCACAACCCAAGTTGGACGGAAAGAAGCATTATCTCACAGAGAAAGATGCATACATCTACTTCCTTGGGACTCAGCCGGCTAAGGTTAAAAAGGCGGTTCTCCATGAGCTCAATGCCACGGTTCCGGCTGTACCCCAATTCTTGGATTGGTTGGATGTAACCATCACCTTTGACCGCACATATCACCCAAGGAAAACGCATCATCGGGGAAAGTACTCTCTGGTCATCAATCCTCTTATTGATGGCTATGAGTTCTCTAAAACTCTCATGGATGGTGGTAGCAGCATCAACATCCTCTACATTGAAACGCTTCATGAGAGCCAGTTGAGTTATAGCAGTGTAACTTTTCATGGCATTGTACCAGGGAGACAGGCGGATTTTCTAGGTGAGATCACACTGGACGTGACATTTAGAACCCGAGATAACTATCGGACGGATCCACTCTCCTTCGAGGTGGTACCATTCAAAAGTGCTTACCACGCCATCTTCGAGCGTCCAGCTTACTGGGTGTTCATGGCTCGTCCCTGTTACATTTACAACATGATAAACATTCTAAGTCCAAACGGCGTCATCACCATCCGGGGAATTCTAAAGAAATTGCAAGACTGCGAGGAAGGATCTGCCGCCTTTGCTGAAGCTGTGCTACACACCCAGGAGTATCAGGAGATCAAGAAGACCATCAACCCATTCGAGATGCCTGCCATGAAGAATGAGGTGCTGAAGCCAAGCCTACAGTTCAAGGCATCAGAAGAGACGAAGACGACGTTGCTTAAGGAAGATGATCCCTCCAAGACGACAAACATGGGGGTAGGCTCATACCACACATAGGAAAGCGCGCTCGTCGAGTTCCTCAAAGCTAATAGTGATATCTTTGCATGACAACCTTCTGACATGACTGGAGTACCTAGGGAACTTGCCGAGCACTCTCTTAATGTGTACCCTGATGCTAAACCCATCAAACAGTCCTTATAGCGGTTTGGTGATGAGAAGCGCAAAGCTATAACTAAAAAATTAGCCCGACTAGAATTAGACGGATTTATCGCAGAGGTCATCCATACTGATTGGGTGGAAAATCCTCTACTCGTCCCTAAAAGGACACTATTTATTTAAGGATGTGCATTGATTATTACACCTTGAACAAGGCTTGCCCTAAAGATCCATTCCCTTTGCCCAGAATCGATCAAGTTATCGACTCAACGACAGGGTCAAAATTACTCTATTTTCTAGATGCATATTCCGGATATCACCAAAGAATCGGATCGACTAAAGACATCTTTCGTCACACATTTCAGAACCTTCTGCTACAAAACTATGCCTTTTGGCTTAAAGAACGCAGGAGCTACATATCAACGCATAATGCAACATTGCCTTAACGATCAAATTGGACGCAACTTCTGTGGTGACCCAGTATACCACTGTAGTACACTATAGTCGTTGACATAACACCAATGAAACACCGTTCACTAGTATTACATCCCTCAGAGTGGTACAACAGAAACACAGCAGGTCCAAGACATGACTATAGGTTACAACTCGACTATTTACATAAGATCCAGAGAACACTCTAGGTTAAAGAGAGAGAAATAAGCTTCTTACAAAGAAGAACCAGAAATAATCAACTCATAACTATTATGCTAAATAATATTAGCATCTAACTATTTAGCTTGTATTGCTGCTATTGCAATATTCTACAGAAATAGGTTCTATGGCTAGAGATTATATTTCTATCTAATCAACAACTTCATCTTCACTTTAGTTGATGTATATGTTGACTTCCTTTACTTTATTGAAGAGCTTGAGATTTTGATGATGATTCCTGGAGCATAACTTGATGTAGACATCGTCGTAATGGCTTCAGAATCTAGCAAGGGTTAATAAGATACTTTGAGTATGAGCGTACTCAGCAAGTTCACTAAAAAGGAGTGTTTGATGCACTACATGTACAGCCACATACCGTAGGTCGTAGGCAATGCAAGTTTTTGTAAACATTTCTTCAAAGGTTGCTTTTATTCTGAAAAGCTATGTCCGTCAGCCTTCACGGGTTTACCAGAACTTTCATGGAGTTCCTTTCCCGCCGTGTTCGTAGCTCATTCCCGGAACAGGGAGTAACAAGTTACAGTTCTTACACTCTACAGAGGTGCGTTACTTTACCCATGAGAGATCAAATCTTTGTTGCACAACCAGGCAATCTTTACCGTCCACGCTTCCTATGGTGTGGGGCCTAGTAGATGATCCAAGCCAATCACTGTCCTTCTCCGTGACCCCGCATACCCAACGGATTGCACATTAGGCCTAGGATAAAACTTGTTTCCATTATCATCCTAAGATGTACAACCCTCATAGATACCAGAAGCCATGGGACGTTGAGGGATCCCACCCATAACCTTCCAACCCTCTATAATAGGAGTTGCAACAACGGCTCGGTCATCTATTGGCATGCGAAAGGGAGTTGATCCAGCTGACTTCTTCATCCCATTCCAAATCTCATGGCTAACACGTAATATACGGTGCAAGAATCACTGGCGACATTGGTTGTTAAATCCTAGGTAATATGTTCCTTTACCACTGAACTTCCATAGTAGGTTATTACCTCATGGTAAATAACCTATAATCATATTATTATGAAAATAGTGTTTTCTGACCTTTTTGAAATGCAGGTGATGACAACACTGGATTTGTATATACTTTATAGAAAATAATCAAAGGACATGAGCAAGTGTGAACTTGCCTTTTGTGATTGCAAGATTATGCACTCACGGTCTTCGAGACGACATAAGATCCAATATCTGAAATCTGCATCATTGGTCCAGTAAGGACTAATGTTTAAAGAAGCAATATTCTTTTGTGCATAAGTAATGCTATGCATTTTGTAAAACCCCAAAAGTGAATCCCCAATACTGTAAGGGAAGTGAACTTAGGTGATTTTTTAAGAGTTGGTTCATCTTCAAATTTTACTTCACAGGAAATGCATCTATAGGGATTTTAAGTTTTGATATACAAGATATAAAAGTAGAGTGCAATAGTAATCTAAGATTTTGATTAGTTGCTATTTGTGTTGGATATTGTAAGATCCCTCCTTTGTAAAGGAAAGGATCCCTGTGATTGCAATGCTAGTCCCTGGATCAATGCTAGCATCCACAGTTTAAGATGAAGTACACAGATACAAAGGTCGTTTATTACATTCATTCCAGAGATAAACATAGTCTTTTACAACTCAGGGCCAAAGGCCTACTACAAGAGTTTATGGAATAAGTAAATAAACATAAGTCCTCATCTTCATGTGCCACAGGCAAGCATGTTGAGTGTAGACTCATGACTCCTACTCATCATCGGAGTAACCTGCAACATCACAAGTTACAGCCACAAAGGATCAATACTTTGGAATAGTATTGGCAAGTGATACCTTAGTAAATTTTAAGTGGACTCTATTACTATATGCATTTTGGCTAAGTGTAGCTTGGCTTGCTTTGCTCAAAATAGATTTTTCCTATTAGTTGAAATCACTAAGTTTTTCTTTGTCAAAAAGCTTCCCAAGAAACCACCAATAGACATTGGGGTCCTTCACCCTTGTTCACCCACCAGTTTTACTTAGAAGTTGAAGTGATGAGATTCTTGTAGCTTCCATGTCTTGATGCTCAAGTTGTCCATTTCCATGGACTTGGCTAAGTACTTAGATTTGCCATCTACAGAGGTTGTGCACTTTCCCCACCAGACTTGGTTTCCCAAGACAGGACCTTTCAGAAGCCTTTCCTTAGCCAAATGGACGCGTTCCAACCTATCATTCCCACTACCACCAACTGTCCAAGTGACTAAGTTCTAGCAACCTATATGATCATGGCAGAGCCCATATTGCCAAGTGGTTGCACTATAAGCTTTCTCAACACTTGGCCTCCAAATCCCTTTGTGCCTGGGTGGCATACCACAAGTGAGATACACAAGCCAAATCCATGGCCTTGTGTAACCACTCAACCAAAAACCACCATTCAAGTCCCATTCCACCCAGGAGGTTCATTGACTTAGTTGTTTTATTAAGAAAAGCATGAGTCCCAAAGGACTTAGAATTATTTCACCATAGCATGTACTTACTTTGCCAACCCTTGTTTTCTACTAGCTAGGCTAAGCATGGCATAGTATCTTAACTTAAGAAAATTCCCTAGCAATTCTACTATTCTTCAACTACATAGGATTTCCCAACATAGCATTTGGCAAAAGTAGCATGCAAGACTTAGCAAAAATAATTCTAATGCTTATCAAAAATAAAGGGTGGAAATATCATGAAGTATCACTTGCCTTGGTAATGGGGAGAGTAGCACTCTTCACAATCACAGTCACTAGCAAAATCTACACAAAAATTTGTAGCATACAATTACACACAATTTATATACAATCAAAAATATGAATGCATGCATGCAAGAAATTACTAAGTGATGATTTTGAAAACTCTACCAAGCAAGTGCATGATACAGAAACATAACAAGTCACAAGGTTTGCTAACTAAACTTATTTAGCCCTAAAACAATTTGCTAAACAAAAACTATACTCAAAATGGACCTAAACATGTTTCTGCATACAAAGTCATTTTAACAGATACTATTTGTTAAACACATTGCAGATTCAGAAAGGCCTTGATTCACTGATTCCAACGGTATAAAGTTTGCAAAATTCTAACATGGCAATCAAAAGTTATAGCTGATTGAAATTTGGATCTAAATCTGATTTGACTTCTGTTTTTGATTTAAACTCTAGCCACGCGTCTTGATTCTATTGGCGCGTACCGCTTCGGCTGGATCGAGCTCTGCGGGCCGTAGGATCTAAGTGAGATCTGGCGGCTCAGATGCGCGCTTACCTCTTCGCCCACGTTCTAATCTACGCCGTAGGATCTACATCTGGTGCTCCTAATCGTCCTGACCATACACGAGCGGCGCTAGCGGCGTTGACTGGCGGCGGCGCGTCTGACCGCGGCGGTGCTGGTGCTCTAGGTCGCATGGGAAGGAAGGGAGGCGCTTACCAGAACCGCTGTGGCGTGCTGAAGCTCAACGTGGTGTTGGTTTGCGAAGGGGTGCGCGGGAACGGTCTCTGGAGCTTGTCGGAGTTGCGGGCAGCGTCGGTAGCTTGCAGTCGTGGTCCTTGCCGAGGTTTGGCGTCGCCCTAGCACGAACCAGTGGCATCAGGATTTGCGCAAGACATAGGCGAACAAGCTCGCGTGAAGGAGGGGGCAAGGCCGGGTTTTACCTTAATTGGTCGCGGAGTTTATCGGCGCAGGTGGTTTCGGTCACGAACGGAGATGACGACAGGGTCACGGCGAGCAAAAGAAGGTATCGCGTAGCGCGAGATCATTCGAACATCCTCGTTTGAACCGAGAGAGAGGGGTGGTCGAGGCTCACCGTAATTGGCCGGAGTTGTCGATCAGGGTTTCGAGGGCATTGCGCGCAGCCTGGTGGCGGAGTGAGCGAGGAGAGGAGGGGGAAATGCTTGCGGGGCAGAGGGGTTTAAGTAAGCCTAGGTGCGACAGGAAACGCTTGCGGAATAATGGGCAATTACACCGTGCCATTACCGGCCTTGACAGCAGCAGCGACGTGGTCGCGAGCGTGGTTTGGGGAAGACGAGGGTGACGTGGACGGGGCCCGCTGGTCAGCGAAATAAATGTAAGGCGTGGGGTCGGTCGGGCTGAATGGGTGTGCTCGCATGAGAGAAAAGAAGAGATACCCGGTGGCTTTTGGGCCTGCTCCGTTGCTGGGCTAAAATGGCAACGCCGCCTTTTCTATTTGTTTGCTTCTTTTCTTTTTCTGAAACGATTTTCTGAATTGGTTTTGATATGAATTCAAACTCTTTTTGAATTCAAACTTTTTCTGGGTTTTTGCAGGGTGCAGTAGTCTCCAATTTAGGCACACAATCAGGTGGTTTGCTAAGTAAGGGCTTGGTCAAGCTTGGGGATCAAAATAACAGAGACTAGGCATTTGGTTTGCAAAAATTGAAAAATGGTTTTTGAATCTATTTCCAATTTGAAAAACTTGGTTTAAATTCTACACTCAAATCTATCCTCATAGAAGGCAAGCAACCTTGGTTCATAAACAATCAAACTTTCAAATGGTGTTAGCCATTTGATTTAAATTTGCTCACATAAAATCATAGCACTATGTGCTTCTGTTTTTCTGAAATGAGTTTGAAATTTGATCTCAAATCTATATGCATGCATGAATGATATGCAAACTTTGAAATTATGATTTTAGGGATGTTACAAATCTAACCCCCTTAAGGTGAATCTCGCCCTCGAGATTCGGATTGGATAGCAAATAGGTGAGGGTGGTCTTTCTGAAGATCATCTTCTCTTTCCCATGTTGCTTATGATGGTTCCATTGCACTTTGCAAAACTTGATAGTCTTTGTTCTCGTGACTCTTTCTGCCGTCTCAAGAATCTTGATAGGCTTTTCTTCATAAGTGAGATCACTTTCTAGTTGAACTTCTTCCAAAGGTATGGTATCCTTCAAAGAAGATTCTTCCATTTCTGGGTGACATTTCTTAAGCTGACTCACATGAAATACATTATGGACTGCTGATAAAGATGCTGGCAGTTTGATTTCATAAGCCACTTCTCCTTTGCGACTCAGAATCCTGAATGGCCCAACATATCTTGGTGCCAACTTTCCTTTGACTCCGAATCTTTTCACTCCACGGAGTGGTGATACTCTAAGGTAGGCTCTATCACCGACTTCGTAGGTGACTTCTCTACGCTTAGGATCTGCGTAGCTTTTCTGTCGGGACTGTGCTATCTTCAACCTGTCCTTAACCAATTTGACCTTCTCTTCGGCTTCTTTGATAAGATCTGGCCCAAATAAACTTCTTTCTCCCACACCATTCCATAACAATGGGGTGGTACATTTTCTTCCGTAGAGAAACTCAAACGGTGCCATCTCAGTGCTGGCTTGATAGCTGTTGTTATAGGAAAATTCTGCGTAAGGCAGACTTTCATCCCAACTTGCTCCATAATCTAGGGCACATGCCCTCAACATGTCTTCCAGAATTTGATTAGTCCTTTCCGTTTGTCCATCGGTTTGAGGATGAAAAGCAGTACTGAATTCCAACCTCGTTCCCAATGACTCGTGTAGCTGTCTCCAAAAATGGGAAGTGAATTGGGTTCCCCTATCGGACACAATACTCTTAGGCACACCGTGAAGGCATACAATTCTACTCATGTAGATTTTGGCTAACTTGGCACTTGTATAAGTTGTCTTCACGGGTATGAAATGTGCCACTTTAGTTAAGCGATCCACAACTACCCATATGGAATCATATCCTGATCTGGTCCTTGGTAATCCGGTGATGAAATCCATACCAATTTTGTCCCATTTCCAATCAGGAATAGGCAGTGGTTGAAGCAAACCTGCTGGTTTCTGATGCTCCGCTTTTACTCTACTACACACATCACACAAAGCAATATGTTCGGCGATGTCTCTCTTGAGATTGTTCCACCAAATTTTTTCCTTCATGTCCATGTACATTTTGGTGTTTCCCGGGTGAATAGAATACGGAGAGTTGTGGGCTTCTTGCAGAATCAATTTCCGCATCTCCGGATCTTGCGGTACACAGATACGTTTCCCGTGCCATAAAGTACCTTGTTCGTCTACCTGGAAACTTTTAGCTTTCCCTTGGTCAATATTTTTCTTAATCTCTTCAATTTCCTTATCAGTCTTTTGAGCTTCTTGAATCTTGTCCAACAAAGTGGGTTGGACTTCTAAAGACATGAGATGTCTTTCAGGTACAATCTCCAATCTGAGTTCTTTGAATTGCTTACACAAATCATCTGGCAATTCTCCTCTGGTAAGGCCATTTACAAATACCTTACGACTTAGAGCATCTGCTACAACATTTGCTTTACCAGGGTGGTATTGCAAACTTAAGTCATAGTCCTTGATAAGCTCTAACCATCTTCTTTGTCTCATATTGATTTCCTTCTGGGTGAAGATATATTTCAAACTCTTGTGATCGGTGAACACTTCACAACGCTTTCCCGAAAGGTAATGTCTCCATGTTTTGAGTGCATGGACGACAGAGGCTAACTCCAAATCATGAGTAGGATAGTTTACTTCATGAGTTTTGAGTTGTCTCGAGGCATAGGCCACAACTTTACCGTCTTGTATAAGTACGGCACCCAAACCTTGATGAGACGCATCACAGTATACTTGGAAATCCTTTTCCAAATCTGGCAGACATAGAACCGGTGTTGTCACAAGTCTCTTCTTCAATTCTTGAAAGCTGACCTCACAACCTTCAGACCAAACAAACTTTTTATCTTTCTTTAATAATTCGGTCATGGGCTTAGCAACTTTTGAGAAATTCTCAATGAATCTTCTGTAGTAACCTGCTAAGCCAAGGAAACTGCGAACTTCTTTCACATTCTTGGGAGATTCCCATTTTGTCACAGCTGACACTTTAGCAGGATCAACTGCTACACCATCCTTTGTCATAACATGACCAAGAAAACCAACTTCCTCTAACCAGAACTCACACTTGCTGAATTTGGCATAAAGTTTATGTTCTCTCAACTTCTCAAGTATCAAACGCAAGTGTCCTTCATGTTCTTCTTTGCTCTTAGAGTAAACTAAGATGTCATCGATGAAAACGACAACGAACTTGTCGAGAAATTCCATGAACACCTTGTTCATCATATTCATGAAGTATGTTGGAGCATTGGTTAAGCCGAATGGCATTACGGTATACTCATATAATCCATACCTTGTGGTAAATGCTTTTTTAGGTATGTATTGCTCTCTTATCTTGAGTTGAAAATAGCCCGACCGGAGATCAATCTTCGGGAACACACAAGCTCCCTCTAGCTGATCAAACAAGTCATTGATCCTTGGCAAAGGATATTTGTTCTTGATAGTTACCTCGTTGAGTGAACGGTAATCTATGCATAACCTTTGGCTTCTATCTTTCTTCTCCACGAACAATACTGGGGCTCCCCAAGATGAAGAACTTGGTTGGATAAATCCTTTCTGCAACTATTCGCCTAGTTGCTTCTTGAGCTCTTTCAGTTCATCAACTGACATTTTGTATGGTCTTTTTGCTATTGGTCCAGAACCTGGTAACAAAACTATCAGAAATTCCACATCTCTATCTGGTGGCATTCCTGGTAACTCTTCCGGAAATACATCCGGATACTCACATACAATTGGCACACTATCCAGGCTAACCCCCTTAATAGAATTTAGCATACTCTTCTTTGCTCCAAAGCTGGTCTTGAATCTGATCCTTTTATTATCCGGAGTTGTGAGTGAGACAGTATGGCTGGCACAATCTATCACTCCTTTGTACTTAGTCATCCAGTCCATTCCCAGAATGACATCCAGACCTTGGGAGTTCAATATTATCAAATTAACGGGAAACCTATACTTCCCGAATTCTATGACTAGGTCATGGCATCCCGAATTCACTATCATTTCTCCACCAGGAGAACTTACTTTTATAGGACACCCAATAGTTTCTACTGGTAGTTCATTTCTTTCAACAAATGCTCTTGATATGAATGAATGAGATGCACCAGTATCAAAGAGTACAAATGCTGGAATGGAATTGAGTCTGAACTTACCAGCAACAGCATCAGGCTCCTCATAGACCTCTTCCACATTGATGTGGTTAACTTGTCCTTTCTGAAAAGGATTTGGCTTGTTAGGTCCTTCAACCTTCTTCTCAGGGAACTCATTAGCATAATGTCCCAGCTTCTTGCATTTGTAGCACTCAACCTGACTGATGTCCTTTTTTGCAGGCTGACTTCCACTTCCACTACTATTTCCACTGTGGTGGCTCTTGTGTCCACTCTTGTGGTTATTGTACTTATCATTGTCATGACTGTGGTGATGCTTGCTGTCATGACGGTTGTGGTTGTGGTGCTTGTTGAATTTCCCATGCTTATGGGATCCCGAGCTGCCACTGTCATCATAGTGAGATCGCTTGTGAGACGATCCCGAGCTGTGCTTGTCGGAATGTTTCCTCTTCCTACTCTCGACTTGCTTCATTTTATTCTCCAAAATAGCAGCCTTGTCACACAGAGACTGATAAGTTGGAACATATGCCACAGACAACTGTAAGTTTAGCTCATCATTCAAGCCCTCCAGAAACTTTTCCTTTCTTTTCGCATCTGTGTCAACCTCATCCGATGCATAGCACGCCAGATTGTTGAACTCTTCTATATATTCAGCCACGCTGCGGTGGCGCTGCTTCAGGTTGTGAAACTCCTTCTTTTTCAGGCTCATCATTCCTGATGAGATATGAGAAGTGCGAAAGCCATCTTCAAAGATAGCCCAAGTCACCTCATCAATAGGAGTGGTGATTTGGAAATTGTCCCACCATGTGGCGGCTGGTCCTTCCAACAGATGCGCTGCGAATCTGACTTTTTCCGCATCCGTGCAGCCCACGGTCACTAAGTCCTTGTTCACAGAATGTAGCCAGTCATTGGCTACCATGGGATCAGTCGTCCCCGAGAACTTAGCTGGCCTCAAACGCAGAAATCTGGTGAGCATATCAAAACCCGGAGGGTTGTTGTTGTTGTTGTTGTTGGGGTTGTTGTTGTTGTTATTCTGGTTTTGGATGAATGTTGTCATCATTTGCATAAGCTGTGTTTGCGCATTCATCATTTGTTGCATTTCCGGGGTGATGTTGTTGGGGTTGGGGTTTATGACGGGAGGCATCTGTGGTTTGTTCAAATAGAGATAAGAATGAGATACCCATACATGATTCATGCACATTACATCACATAAGCAAACACATAGCATGCAACACAAGGATAAAGTTCAACAACCAAATAACAGAGTCTCAAAGTAAAAACACACAAGTGGCAAGCCATCCACATGTCGGATGGTCCAATAATAAGTTCACAAATAACAAGTACGATAATAAAAGATAACTGAGTAGTCAAGTCTACTCATCAGCATCAATCTCCTCCTTGACAAAAGTAAGACCTGCATTCTCCATCGCGGTCTTGTTCTCCTCAATGGTAGTGGTCAAGGACTCGATCTTGGTCTTGAGAGCCCTCTTCTGGGAGCGAAGCCTCTCAATCACCATCTGCTGCTGCTCTAGCTCGAAATCCTTGGACTTCAGTTCCTCGGTCATGTCCCGGATCCTCTTGTTCCTATCCTGGACGCGTTTCTCCTGACTCTTGAACTTGCGGTCCTGGTCTCGAACTTCTCCATTTCCTTGACTATCTCGCCCCGTCAGGCGAAAAGCTTGTCCTTCTCGCGAAGCTGCACCTGGAGCTCGTCATTGTTGAGCATGACGTTGGTCCTGTCCGTGTCCACGTGCCTAATAAGAGACTCTAGGTCCTAGAGATAGAGACGTATCGGCTCTGCTGCGTCCCTCAAGTCGTCCTCAAAGTCGATGGACTCTCCATCGTCATCACGTCTTCCGAAGACATGGAAGTGGGTGCCCCTAACCTATCGGGAGTGACGGCCTAACAGACGTCCTATCAGGTCCTGCATGACGACCTCCATGCCTCTCTCCCTGTCATCGTGCATAAGCTTGAAGACGATGGCCTCCGTAGTAGGCTCCGTCTGGCGTCCGGGCTGGTACACCTTGAAGCCCCAGAGGTCCTTCCGCTCGAACTTGGTGAGTGGGTGCACCATGATGGTGGGAAGAGGGAGATTGAGCAAAGTGGTAAGCTCAACGATACACGGACCAAAACGGGTACCCTGGAACTCCTCAACAGTGCTGATGGTAATAGGCATCTATTTATAAGATAGAAAAGTTAGGGAAACACAATTTAAGATAAAACAAGACAAACATCTCATACACCTCCATGGAACATAAAAATCACACAAGTCATGCATACATAATTCCATTACATCAATCAAGGTCCAAACTTATTTAAGGTATCATTTTGGAAGATAAGGTGATAGGTGGTGGTCCAACTAACGAAGTGCGTTCACAATCCTATCTCACTGGATCTGTTGGCTAACACAATGTTCCTAGAGGCAATCCACCTATCTTGTTCACATGATCCCATCACCAAGTCTATAATATCTCCCCTTAAAGTTTGGTTGGTGGCTTCCAACTCTTGGGTAAGTTCCTTCTCTTTCTCTAAGTCTTTTTGGAGGTTGAGCATTCTTCACTTGACTCTAGCACTGAGCTCTTTGATAGTCCTCCAAGCTGCTTCTCTTGCTGACTCAAAGAATGTGGTGTGCATCACAGTGTTGGTGTACATGCAGAAGCCTCTTTCTTTGTGGTTGTCTTCCTTGTTTTTGTACAAGTGAAGTTGCACCCACCAGTACTCCACTCCTTCATCCATCACCGGAAAGCCCTTGTACACAGTTGCACCATGTGCTTCCATTGCCACCATGAGGTCCTTGAGAATTTTGGGAAACTCAGTTTCACACTCCAAGGTCATGGTCATGAGTGGTCCTTTCTTCACGGCTTCGTTGATGGAGTTCATCTACAAATAGAGATGAGAATGAGAAGATTAGAAAAGTTTACGAGAAGAATAGACAAGTGTAGAAATAGTTAAAAAATTTCCTTAGTGGTTTCCAATCCTAGGGTCATAATCCTACAGGCAACACAAAGGCTCGATACCATCTCAGAAGATCCCTCCTTTGTAAAGGAAAGGATCCCTGTGATTACAATGCTAGTCCCTGGATCAATGCTAGCATCCACAGTTTAAGATGAAGTACACAGATACAAAGGTCGTTTATTACATTCATTCCAGAGATAAACATAGTCTTTTACAACTCAGGGCCAAAGGCCTACTACAAGAGTTTATGGAATAAGTAAATAAACATACGTCCTCATCTTCATGTGCCACAGGCAAGCATGTTGAGTGTAGACTCATGACTCCTACTCATCATCGGAGTAACCTGCAACATCACAAGTTACAGCCACAGAGGGTCAATACTTTGGAATAGTATTGGCAAGTGATACCTTAGTAAATTTTAAGTGGACTCTATTACTATATGCATTTTGGCTAAGTGTAGCTTGGCTTGCTTTGCTCAAAATAGATTTTTCCTATTAGTTGAAATCACTAAGTTTTTCTTTAAAGCTTCCCAAGAAACCACCAATAGACATTGGGGTCCTTCACCCTTGTTCACCCACCAGTTTTACTTAGAAGTTGGAGTGATGAGATTCTTGTAGCTTCCATGTCTTGATGCTCAAGTTGTCCATTTCCATGGACTTGGCTAAGTACTTAGATTTGCCATCTGCAGAGGTTGTGCACTTTCCCCACCAGACTTGGTTTCCCAAGACAGGACCTTTCAGAAGCCTTTCCTTAGCCAAATGGACGCGTTCCAACCTATCATTCCCACTACCACCAACTGTCCAAGTGACTAAGTTCTAGCAACCTATATGATCATGGCAGAGCCCATATTGCCAAGTGGTTGCACTGTAAGCTTTCTCAACACTTGGCCTCCAAATCCCTTTGTGCCTGGGTGGCATACCACAAGTGAGATACACAAGCCAAATCCATGGCCTTGTGTAACCACTCAACCAAAAACCACCATTCAAGTCCCATTCCACCCAGGAGGTTCATTGACTTAGTTGTTTTATTAAGAAAAGCATGAGTCCCAAAGGACTTAGAATTATTTCACCATAGCATGTACTTACTTTGCCAACCCTTGTTTTCTACTAGCTAGGCTAAGCATGGCATAGTATCTTAACTTAAGAAAATTCCCTAGCAATTCTACTATTCTTCAACTACATAGGATTTCCCAACATAGCATTTGGCAAAAGTAGCATGCAAGACTTAGCAAAAATAATTCTAATGCTTATCCAAAATAAAGGGTGGAAATATCATGAAGTATCACTTGCCTTGGTAATGGGGAGAGTAGCACTCTTCACAATCACAGTCACTAGCAAAATCTACACAAACATTTGTAGCATACAATTACACACAATTTATATACAATCAAAAATATGAATGCATGCATGCAAGAAATTACTAAGTGATGATTTTGAAAACTCTACCAAGCAAGTGCATGATACAGAAACATAACAAGTCACAAGGTTTGCTAACTAAACTTATTTAGCCCTAAAACAATTTGCTAAACAAAAACTATACTCAAAATGGACCTAAACATGTTTCTGCATACAAAGTCATTTTAACAGATACTATTTGTTAAACACATTGCAGATTCAGAAAGGCCTTGATTCACTGATTCCAACGGTATAAAGTTTGCAAAATTCTAACGTGGCAATCAAAAGTTATAGCTGATTGAAATTTGGATCTAAATCTGATTTGAATTCTGTTTTTGATTTAAACTCTAGCCACGCGTCGTGATTCTATTGGCGCGTACCGCTTCGGCTAGATCGAGCTCTGCAGGCCGTAGGATCTAAGTGAGATCTGGCGGCTCAGATGCGCGCTTACCTCTTCGCCCACGTTCTAATCTACGCCATCGGATCTACATCTGACGCTCCTAATCGTCCTGACCATACACGAGCGACGCTAGCGGTGTTAACTGGCGCGGTGCTGGCGCTCTAGGTCGCCTGGGAAGGAAGGGAGGCGCTTACCAGAACCGTTGTGGCGTGCTGAAGCTCGACGTGGTGTTGGTTTGCGAAGGGGTGCGCGGGAACGATCTCTGGAGCTTGTCGGAGTTGCGGGCGGCGTCGGTAGCTTGCAGCGTGGTCCTTGCCGAGGTTTGGCGTCGCCCTAGCACGAACCAGTGGCATCAGGATTTGCGCAAGACATAGGCGAACAAGCTCGCGTGAAGGAGGGCAAGGGCGCCGGTTTTACCTTAATTGGTCGCCGGAGTTTATCGGCGGCGCAGGTGGTTTCGGTCGCGAACGGAGACGACGACCTGGGTCACGAGCAGGCCAAAAGAAGGTATCAGCGTAAGCGCGAGATCATTCCGAACATCCTCGTTTGAACCAGAGAAAGAGGAGTGGTCGAGGCTCACCGTAATTGGCCGCCGGAGTTGCACCGCTGGAGTTTCGAGGGCACTGCAATTCGCGCCGGTGGCGGAGTGAGCGAGGAGAGGAGGGGGAAATGCTTGCGGGGCAGAGTGGTTTAAGTAAGCCTAGGTGCGACAGGAAACGCTTGCGGAATAATGGGAAATTACACCGCGCCATTACCGGCCTTGACAGCAGCAACGACGTGGTCGCGGGCATGGTTTGGGGAAGACGAGGGTGACGTGGACGGGGCCCGCTGGTCAGCGAAATAAACAGAAGGGGCGTGGGGTCTGGCTGTCAGTGGCTGAATGGGTGTGCTCGCGCGTGAGAGAAAAGAAGAGATACCCCGGGTGGGCTTGTCGGGTCTGCTCCGTTGCTGGGCTAAAATGGCAACGCTCGGCCTTTTCTATTTGTTTGCTTCTTTTCTTTTTCTGAAACGATTTTCTGAATTGGTTTTGATATGAATTCAAACTCTTTTTGAATTCAAACTTTTTCTGGGTTTTTGCAGGGTGCAGTAGTCTCCAATTTAGGCACACAATCAGGTGGTTTGCTAAGTAAGGGCTTGGTCAAGCTTGGGGATCAAAATAACAGAGACTAGGCATTTGGTTTGCAAAAATTGAAAAATGGTTTTTGAATCTATTTCCAATTTGAAAAACTTGGTTTAAATTCTACACTCAAATCTATCCTCATAGAAGGCAAGCAACCTTGGTTCATAAACAATCAAACTTTCAAATGGTGTTAGCCATTTGATTTAAATTTGCTCACATAAAATCATAGCACTATGTGCTTCTTTTTTCTGAAATGAGTTTGAAATTTGATCTCAAATCTATATGCATGCATGAATGATATGCAAACTTTGAAATTATGATTTTAGGGATGTTACAGATATATGCCCTAGAGGCAATAAAAAAAGTGGTTATTATTATATCTTTGTGTTTATGATAAATGTTTACATTCATGCTATAATAGTATTAACCGGAAACATTAATACTTGTGTGATTTGTAAACTAAATTACAGTCCCTATTAAAGCCTATTTATAATACTAGCTTGTTGGTTAATATATGATCGTGGTTTCTCGATCATGAACATTGAGATGTTATTAACAACAAGATCATATCATTAGGAGAATGGTGTGATGGACATACTCCTATAGATAAGCGTAGCATAAAGATCAAGTCATTTTAATAGTTCGTTTGCTATAAGCTTTCTGATACGTAGTAACCTAATTCCTTCCACCATGAGATCATGCTAATCACCATCACCGGAAGGATGCTTTGATGACATCAAACACCACACCATAACTGGGTGTCTATAAAGGTGGCATTGAGTGTTCGGAAAGTATGGGTTGAGGCACATGGATCAAGAATGGGATTTGTCCATCCATATGACGGATAGATATACTCTGGGACTTCTCGGTGGAATGTCATCCAATTAGCTTGCAAGCATGTGACTGGATCACAAGGGATTACATATCACGGGAACAAGAAAAGAGTACTTGTCGGCAACGAGGTTGAACTAGGTATGCAGAGATACCGACGATCAAAACCTTGGATAAGTAAACTATCGTGAGACAAAGGGAAATTGGTATCGTATGTAAGTGGTTCATTCGATCGCAAAGTAATCGTAGAAATATGTGGGAACCATATGAATTTCTAGATTCCTCTATTGGTTATTGATCG
The DNA here is from genome assembly GCA_023614405.1 of Avena insularis. Classification (NCBI taxonomy): domain Eukaryota; kingdom Viridiplantae; phylum Streptophyta; class Magnoliopsida; order Poales; family Poaceae; genus Avena; species Avena insularis. The sequence continues at coordinate 192,775,078 of CM042691.1, forward strand.
GAGAAGTGTCTCGGTCATGTCCGCATAATTCACGAACCATAGGGAGACACACTTAAGGATTCGATGTTGTTTAGTAGATATGGAATGTTAGTAGGGATACCGAATGTTGTTCGGAGTCTCGGATGGGATTCGGGATATCACGAGGAGATCCGGAATGGTCAGGAGAATAAGATTCATATAAGGAAAGTCCGTTTCCGGAGTTCGGGAAAGATTCCGATGTTTTCATCGGAGAGTTTCTAGAAGGGTCTAGAAGGTTCACCGGACCGAAAGGGGAATGGTCCATGAATTTGTCATGGATAAGTGGAATGATTGGATCATATCCTAGGTCACTTGGTGTGGGCATTTGCAAGAGAAAATAAAGCTGTAAATTGAAAGTCAAACGGGAAGTTTGAAAAGTCAAACTAGAACAATGGTTTCCTAGTGGGAGAAGAAACAAGTCCTTCTCTCAATCCAACTTGGGTTTGGGTTTGGATTCAAACCCACCCCTCCCAAGGCTGCCCCTCCCTCTCATAAATAGAGGGGGAGGGCTGCCCCAACACCACAAGAGCCAAGCCCTCCCCACACACCCGCGCCGCCGCCGCGCCCAAGCCGCCGCCGCCCGCCGCCGCCTCGCGCCACCGCCGGTTCGTCGCCGCCGCCCTAGCCGCCGCCGACACCTCCTCCTCCTCCCGGTCATCTAAACCCTAGATCTCCGGGAATCCCTAAACCACCATAATTCGCATCCGGCTTTGGTGAATCCCTGCAGGATCTTCCCTCTACTTCCGTCACCACGCCGTCATGCTGCCGGAATCACGAGGGGAGAACTACAACCTCCGCTGCCTGCTGGAACAAGGGAGAGGAAGGTCTTCATCGAGTACCGAATGTGTGACCGATCATGAAGCGCCGCTTAACGCAGCGCAGGAAGGATCGTCTACGCGATCTTGAGATCAGAAAGTGTACGACTACATCACCCACGAGAATCTGCTCTCGTTAACCGCTTTGGAATCTTCGAGGGTGAGTGCTTCTATCGACTCGTTGCTACAATCTAGTAGATAGATCCTGGCTTGTTTGTGTGCATACGGTAGAATTTTTTTGTTTTCCATGCTACGAACCCCTACAGTGGTATCAGAGCCGTGTCTATATGTAGATCTGTTGCACGAGTAGAACACAATGGTCATTGTGGGCGGTGGTGCTTTTATTATCAATTGCTTTTTGTGTACTTTTCATCTTGCGGTATGATGGGATGAAGCGGCCCGGGCTAACCTTACATGACATCGTTCATGAGACTTGCTCCACGCTTAACATGCAACTTGTATTGCAAAAGTGGCTTTGAGGGTGTCTGTCTCTCCCATCATAGTATAGATTCAATTTACATCGGGCACTTGATAGTTCAAACATCAACATTGTGGTTCTTGTTCGTAAGTTAGAACGACACTTATTGAAAGCCCCAAACCACGTAAAAAATGCAAAGAAAATTAGAGGCGTCTAACTTTGTTTTGCAGGGGTGTGCTGTGATGTGATATGGACATGATTGTGTTTATATATGATGTATGCAATGTTTCTTATTGTAAGTTGGCAATCGGCTGGAGCCATATGGTTGTCTTATTAAATTCCGTTAAGGCCTGCGTGTCTATTCAAAGTAGTTGTAATAGTTGAAGCTGGAGGACGACGACCATGAAACGGCGCCATTGACCTTGACACCATACCGGTGATGATGGATATCATGTTCGTGCTTGAAGATGGAGATCGGAAGCACAAGAAGAAAGGCCATATCATATCACATATTATGAATTGCATGTGATGTTAATCCTTTATGCATCTTGTATTGCTTAGTATGCGATGGTAGCATTATAAGATGATCCCTCATGCACACAAATTTCAAGTTTTAAAGTGTTCATCCTTAGTAAGCACTGTTGCTAAAGCTCGTTGTTTCGAAGCACCACGTGATGATCGGGTGTGTTAGATTCTGCGAGTGTATACAACGTGAGCAAGCCAGATTTGCTCATGCGGAAGCTAAGGTTTTATCTTGACGAGCCTAGCATGTACAAACATGGTCTCGAAACATGGATCACCGAAAGGTAAAGCATGAGTCATATAGTAGATATGATGAACATGTTGATTGTTCGCCATTGAAGCTACATCAACTCTCGTGATGATCGGTTTTGATGTGGTGGATTTGGTTCGTGTGATCACTAAAACAATTTGAGGGATATTATTTTGAGTGGGAGTTCACCTAGATTAATTTAACTATTAATTAGAACTCAATTTGTCATAAACTTAGTATAAACCATTGCAAATATGTTGTAGATCAATGGCGGCCCCTACCATCAATTTTAATGCGTTCCTAGAGAAAGAAAAGTTCAAAAACAATGGAAGAAACTTCGCGGATTGGTTCCGCAATTTGAGGACTATCCTCAATGCTGGTAATTTGACCTATGTGCTGGATGCACCGCTGGGTGACCCGCCTGCAGCTACTTCTAGCGATGAGGTAAAGAATGTTTTCCTCGCTCGGAAGAATTAGTACTCCACAGTTCGGTGTGCTATCTTGTATGGTTTGGAATCGGAGCTTCAGAAAAGGTTTGAGAACCATGACCCACATGATATTGTCCGTGAACTCAAAATGATATTTGAGTCTCACGCGGCAGTTGAGAGTTATGAGGCTTCTGAAAAGTTCTTTAACTGCAAGATGGAAGAGGGCAACTCCGTTAGTGAGCACATGCTTAAGATGTCTAGGCATGCAAGCAAGCTTCAAAGCTTGGGTATAGTGATTCCTAATGCTTTGGGGATTCACCTTGTCCTCCAATCACTACCACCAAGTTACAAGAACTTTGTGATGAACTACAATATGCAAAACATGGACAAGTCGTTGCTAGAACTCTTCTCCATGTTGAAATCTGCATAAGTGGGGATCAAGAAAGAGCACCAAGTGTTGTTGGTCAATAAGACCACCAAATTCAAGAAGCAAGGCAAGTCTAAGAAAAAGGGAAACTTCAAGAAGGGCGGTAAGAAAGTTACCGCGCCGGCGAAGAAGACCAAGGCTGGGCCTAAGCCTGATACTGAGTGCTTTTACTGCAAGGGAGAAGGTCACTGGAAGCGGAATTGCCCAAAGTACTTGGCGGATTTGAAGAACGGCAACATCAAGAAGAAAGGTATATCCGATATACATGTTATTGATGTCTATCTCACTAGTACTCGTAGTAGTGCCTAGGTATTTGATACTGGTTCGGTTGCTTATATTTGTAACTCGAAAAAGGTGCTACAGAATAAACGGAAGCTAGCAAAGAACAAGGTGACGATGCGCATAGGAAATGAATCAAAGGTTGATGTGATCGCGGTCGGCACCCTACCTCTTCATCTACCATCGGGATTAGTTTTATACTTAAATAATTGTTATTTGGTGCCTGTGTTGAGCATGAACATTATATCTGGATCATGTTTATTGCGAGACGGTTACTTGTTTAAGTCCGAGAATAATGGTTGTTCGATTTATATGAGTAATATGTTTTATGCACATGCACCTTTGATAGATGGTCTATTTTTATTGAATCTCGATTGTGGAAATACACACATTAATAACATTGAAACCAAACGTTTGAAATTGAGTGATAACTCGATCTATATGTGGCACTGTCGTCTTGGTCATATTGGAGTGAAGCGTATGAAGAAACTCCATTCCGATGGACTTCTTGAATCACTTGATTTCGAATCACTTGAAAGATGCGAAGCATGTCTGATGGGTAAAATGACTAAGACTCCATTTTCTGGTATGATGGAGCGAGCTATGGACTTATTGGAAATCATACATACCGATGTGTGTGGCCCAATGAGTGTAGCATCGCGTGGTGGTTATCGTTATGTTCTTACCTTCAAAGATGACTTGAGTAGATATGGGTATATCTATTTCATGAAACATAAGTCCGAAACTTTCGAGAAGTTTAAGGAATTTCAAAGTGAGGTAGAGAATCAACGTAACAAGAATATTAAATTTCTATGATCTGATCGTGGAGGTGAATATCTAAGTTACGAGTTTGGCGAGCATTTGAAGAAATGCGGAATACTTTCACAATTGACACCGCTGGGAACACCACAGCGTAATGGTGTGTCCGAACGTCATAATCGAACTCTCTTAGATATGGTTCGTTCTATGATGTCACTTACAGATTTACCACAATCGTTTTGGGGTTATGCATTAGAAACAGCCGCATTCACTTTAAATAGGGCACCATCTAAATCCGTTGAAACGACACCGTATGAATTATGGTTTGGGAAGAAACCTAAATTGTCGTTCCTTAAAGTTTGGGGTTGCGAAGCTTATGTAAAGAAGTTACAGCCAGACAAGCTTGAACCCAAAGAGGAAAAATGCGTCTTCATAGGATACGCGAAGGAAACTATTGGGTATACCTTCTATCATAGATCCGAGGGCAAAATCTTCGTTGCCAAGAATGGATCCTTTCTAGAGAAGGAGTTTCTCTCGAAAGAAGTGACTGGAAGGAAAGTAGAACTCGACGAGGTTGTTGAACCTTCTCTCGAACTTGCGAGTAGCGCAGCACCGAAAGTTGTTCCTGTGGCGCCTACACCAATAAGAGAGGAAGCTAATGATGTTGATCATGAAACTTCGGTTGAAGTTACTACAGAACCTCACAGGTCAACGAGAACACGTACCACTCCTGATTGGTATGATCCCGTTATGAGTGTCATGTTGGTGGACAACACCGATGACCCTGCGACATATGAGGAAGCGATGATGAGCCCAGATTCCAATAAATGGCAAGAAGCCATGAAATCCGAGATTGGATCCATGTACAAAAACCAAGTATGGACTTTGGTGGAATTACCAGATGGCCGGAAGGCTGTTTAGAACAAATGGATTTTCAAGAAGAAAACAGATGCTGATGGTAATGTTACTGTCTATAAGGCTCGACTTGTCGCAAAAGGGTTTCGACAAATTCAAGGAGTTGACTACGATGAGACTTTCTCACCAGTAGCGAAGCTAAAATATGTGAGGATTATATTAGCAATCGCTGCATATTATGATTATGAGATATGGCAGATGGATGTCAAAACGGCGTTCCTCAATGGAGACATTGATGAAGAGTTGTATATGATGCAACCCAAAGGTTTTATCGATCCTAAAGATGCTAACATGGTATGCAAACTTCAACGGTCCATATATGGATTGAAGCAAGCATCCCGAAGTTGGAATCAATGTTTTGATAAGGTAATCAAAAGTTTTGGTTTTATACAAACTTATGGAGAAGCTTGTATTTACAAGAAAGTGAGTGGGAGCTCTGTAGCATTCTTAATACTATATGTAGATTACATATTGTTGATTGGGAATGATGTAGACCTTCTTAATAGTGTCAAGGATTATTTGAATAATAGTTTTTCAATGAAAGATCTTGGCGAAGCAGCTTATATATTAGGCATAAAGATTTATAGAGATAGACCGAGACGCCTAGTATCATTGTCACAAAGTACATATTTGGACAAAGTTCTAAAGAAGTTTGGAATGGAACATAGCAAGAAAGGGTTCTTGCCCATGTTGCCCAATACGACCTTGAGTAAAACTCAAAGTCCTGCAACGGCAAAAGATAGAGAAAGGATGAGTAAGACTCCCTATGCATCATCCATAGGATCTCTAATGTATGCCATGCTATGTACTAGACCCGACATTGCATATGCTGTTAGCTTGACTAGCAGATATCGAAGTGATCCAGGAGTGGATCATTGGACAACTGTCAAAAACATCCTTAAGTACTTGAGAAGAACTAAGGATATGGTTCTTTCTTATGGAGGTGATGAACAGCTCGTTGTTAATGGTTACACCGATGCTAGTTGGAATACCGATCTAGATGATTCTAAATCTCAATCTGGATACGTATTTACTTTGAATGGTGCAGCAGTTAGCTGGAGGAGTGCAAAGCAAAGCGTTGTGGCGAGATCTTCAACTGAATCGGAATACATTGCTGCTTTGGAGGCTTCACAAGAGGCGATATGGATGAAGGAGTTCATTACAGAGCTCGGTGTGGTTCCAAGTGCGCTGGACCCAATGTCTATCTACTGTGATAACATGGGCGCCATAGCCAATGCGCAAGAACCAAGGTCACACAAGAAGCTGAAGCACATCAAGCTACGTTTTCACGCTATTCGAGAACATGTCCAAGATGGTGACATAAAGATTTGCAAAGTACACACAGATCTGAATGTGGCGGATCCGTTGACTAAACCTCTCCAGAGGGCAAAACATGATCAGCACCAAACCGCCATGGGTGTCCGGTATATTACCATGTAATCTAGATTAGTTGACTCTAGTGCAAGTGGGAGACTGTTGGAGATATGCCCTAGAGGCAATAATAAAATTGGTTATTATTATATCTTTGTGTTTATGATACATGTTTAAATTCATGTTATAATAGTATTAACCGGAAACATTAATACTTGTGTGATTTGTAAACTAAATTAGAGTCCCTAGTAAAGCCTCTTTATGATACTAGCTTATTGGTTAATAGATGATCGTGGTTTCTCGATCATGAACATTGAGATGTTATTAACAACAAGATCATATCATTAGGAGAATGGTGTGATGGACATACTCCTATAGATAAGCGTAGCATAAAGATCAAGTCATTTTAATAGTTCGTTTGCTATCAGCTTTCTGATACATAGTAACCTAATTCCTTCGACCATGAGATCATGCTAATCACCATCACCGGAAGGATGCTTTGATGACATCAAACACCACACCGTAACTGGGTGGCTATAAAGGTGGCATTGAGTGTTCGGAAAGTATGGGTTGAGGCACATGGGTCAAGAATGGGATTTGTCCATCCATATGACGGATAGATATACTCTGGGCCCTCTCGGTGGAATGTCATCCAATTAGCTTGCAAGCATGTGACTGGCTCACAAGGGATCACATATCACGGGAACAAGAAAAGAGTACTTGTCGGTAACGAGGTTGAACTAGGTATGTAGAGATACCGACGATCAAAACCTTGGATAAGTAAACTATCGCGAGACAAAGGGAAATTGATATCGTTTGTAAGTGGTTCATTCGATCGCAAAGTAATCGTAGACATATGTGGGAACCATATGAATTTCCAGATTCCTCTATTGGTTATTGATTGGAGAAGTGTCTCGGTCATGTCCGCATAATTCACGAACCGTAGGGAGACACACTTAAGGATTCGATTTGTTTAGTAGATATGAAATGTTAGTAGGGATACCGAATGTTGTTCGGAGTCTCAGATGGGATCCAGGATATCACGAGGAGATCTGAAATGGTCTGGAGAATAAGATTCATATAAGGAAAGTCCGATTCCGGAGTTCGGGAAAGATTCCGATGTTTTCAACGGAGAGTTTCTAGAAGGGTCTAGAAGGTTCACCGGACCGGAAGGGGAATGGTCCATGAATGTGTCATGGATAAGTGGAATGATTGGATCATATCCTAGGTCACTTGGTGTGGTCATTTGCAAGAGAGGAATAAAGCTCTAAATTGAAAGTCAAACGGGAAGTTTGAAAAGTCAAACGGGAAGTTTGAAAAGTCAAACTGGAACAATGGTTTCCTAGTGGGAGAAGAAACAAGTCCTTCTCTCAATCCAACTTGGGTTTGGGTTTGGATTCAAACCCACCCCTCCCAAGGCTACCCCTCCCTCTCATAAATAGAGGGGGAGGGCTGCCCCAACACCACAAGAGCCAAGCCCTCCCCACACACCCGCCGCCACCAAGCCGCCCAACGCCTTGCTGGCCGTCATGCCGCCGCCCTAGCAGCCGCCGACACCTCCTCCTCCTCCAGGTCATCTGAACCCTAGATCTCCAGGAAACCATAAACCACCATAACTTGCGTCCTGCTTAGGCGAAGCCCTACGGGATCTTCCCTCTTCTTACGACACCACGCTGTCGTGCTGCCGGAATCACGAGGGGAGAACTACAACCTCCGCTTCCTGCTGGAACAAGGGAGATGAAGGTCTTCATCGAGTAATCTAACGTGTTGATCGATCATGAGAAGCGGAACACGTCTTGGGAAGGATCGTCTACGCGATCTTGAGATCGGCAAGTGTACGACTACATCACCCACGAGAATCAGCTCTCGTTAACCGCTTTGGAATCTTCGAGGGTGAGTGCTTCTATCGACTCGTTGCTACAATCCAGTAGATAGATCATGGCTTGTTTGTGTGCATGCGGTAGAATTTTTTTGTTTTCCATGCTACGAAACCCTACAATTTGGTGATTATGATGGAAGTGTATGTTTTGGATTATTAAGGTTTGAAAGAACTATCATAGAGTTGTTGCTTGAAGTGGCAAAAAGAATAACATTTGAAGGAAAGATTTCTTTTCCAAGGTTTAGACAATCTTTGTGGTTAATAAATGTGGTCGATGTTGTTTGTGCTTGCTTGAATAATTTGGACTCGAGATGCTTTACGACTTAATTATAATAGGCCAAAGTTAACTATAAAACACATAACAAGGTCTTTAGCATTATATTTAAAGGCTTGTTGACTTAAAGTGTACTTTAAAAAATAAATAAACTTAAGGTGTAATTGGTTTTAATTATTCTCAAATTTTGGATTTATGATAAGTATGACTAAGGTGTGGTGTTATTCACTTAATATTTAAGTGAATGATTAGTTTGAATTTGTTTTGCTATTATGAAAACAATATGTATTTATTTAATGGGAGCATAATTAGATAATCTTAGTAATTTGTTAGGATTTGAAGTTATGTTAAGAATGATTAGGATATAATGATTATTCACCATATTATATATGAGTGATACACAATGTTTTATTAAAAAGGGTTTTTCAACTTGAATTTTTAAGATTTTTAAAACAATATTTTAAAGTTTAAAAGTTATACTTAAGCTTGATTATGAATTTAAGTTATGGTTTAGGAATTAGTACTTAGATATTAATTGCTCAAGGTTTTATAAAAATTCTGATTATTTCTTACTTAAGAATTGTTTTTAAAGAATTTACAAAATAGGTAATAGATAAGGATTTATTATTTTAAATTATTAAAAACTTTTTTAATAATGTCATTAATATTTTTCTAGTGTAATATATTTATTCAAGACCTTAAAAATGATTTTTATTTATTTTTAAGTATTATTTTTATGTTTATAAAATTCCATAAAGGATTAAATGTATTTAAATATTTACTTCAATTTTTATTTATATATAAAAATTAGACTATTATTTTTATAAAATAGTAGATTTATTTTTATGCACAAAAATGATTTTTATTCTTTTTTTAGGATTTTTCCTTATTTTATGAGACTTCACTTAGGATTTAATGGTGTTTAATATTTATTTGCTTTATTTTTATTTTAAACAAGTAAAGTTATAATTTTATTAGGTAGATCTTATTTTCGTGATGATTTAAACATATTATATGTACTGTTAGGATTTTTTATAATTTTCTAGAGCTTTAAAATATTTATAGGGTATTTTAGTAATTCATTTGTTTTGTTTTATTTTATTTCTTATCCTATTTAATCTAGGTCATTTGGTTAGGCACATGGGCTAGCCTGGCCCAGCTAGACCATGCTTGGCACCTCACCCCCCGGCCCACCCCTCTCCACACACACACACCTGTACACGCACACTGTCGTATCCTCACGGGATGCCTCATCCTCTTGTTCCCCTGCTCCTCACCTTGTTGCCACGCCCCTGATGCTATCCCGGCCGACGGCCACGTCACGCCACCACACCGCCACGGTCTTTGCCTTGCCTCTCTATCCTCTCTCAATTCCTCTCTTCCTCGGCTCTGACGCGCGCGCCCATGAAACCCTAGCCACTACGGCTTGTGCCCATAACGCGCCCCCAAGCCTACTCCTCCGGCTGGTTGGCGTCGGGGACGGCGCAGCCAAGCTTGCTTCACTGCTACTGCCTAAGTATCCAGTTCGAGGTCCGCTTCCTACGACTATCTTGCGATGACTTCACCTCCTCCTATAGCCCCTTCTGGCCTATGACCTCGCTGTGCGCCCCTGGTGCTTCTCTTCCGGCCATCTTTGACTGGTGCTAGGCTACTAATGGTCCTCTGCTTCCCACAGCCAGGGCTTTCTATGGACTAATATTATTTCTGATCTCGGAGGGACGGCAGTGAATGCAGCCCCGGTGGTGAATTCCATATCTATTTCGGTTACTATGTTATTCCTGCATTTTCTCCTACTTTTATCCAGGCAATTCTTGTGTGACTGACCCTTGAGTCGACGATTTATCCTATTTGGATGTTATGTGGTTAATTTTAGTATTCTCATTAAGCCTGGAGATGACTTAGGTTGATTGACGTTTGTAGCAATTACTTAATCTAGTTGGTCTTATTGGTCCTGTAGCTGATGTAGTGTTGGTTATTGATGTTCCAATTTAGGACTAGATTTTTTTAAGTGGTTGATAGGGGTTTTGGTATGGATGCTATGCATCAATAACTTGCAATGGATGATTCTGAAATGGTGTACTCACTACAGTTTACTCTGGTTACTCTATTTGTGATGTTGTATTATTTGGCCATTAGTGGTGTTGTAGTGATTTCCAGTGCACCACACTTTGGTGAGTAATATTATTTGTTGCTTTCATTTGGTGGTAAAATAGATATTATTGGCTGCCATACACTATGGGAAATTGTAATCTATTCTGAGGAGTCTGGTTTGGCAACATAATTTGATAATATGTGAATCTACATATAGATTATTCCTGGTTAATGATATCTAGGAATATGGTCAATTACATTTGGAATAGTTGGACAAATTGGTTATCTTTGTATTTGTGTTCTGTTATCATGTCCAGATTCTTGTAGTTGATACCATACTTTTCCTACTCATAATATCTTGCTACACTTGTCCATTTATGACTGTGATCATTCCTTATGTAAGTACTGCAATGATTCTTACCTCTGCATATGTTCTAAGAAAATTCTTAATAGCTATGGCACTACTAATTAATCAGCTCCTAGATGTGTTAGTACTAACCGTTTATTAGAGATGATATTATGATGTTGTCCTAGGGTTAACTGAGTTCTTATCCTCAGGAATCAACTTGATGGAATTTTATCTTCCTAGGATGATAGAAGTAAAAGCTTAAATGATCTCTAGTTAATTTTAACTAGAGAAATGATTTAAGAAAGCTTCTAATGGTTGAAAACCTAAGTTGCTTCCGCGAGTATACTTTAATGGCTTTTATTGCTGTGAGCCTATTACTGTGATGCCTCTTTGGAGTGTACACATTAGTTGGTTACAATGATACTGATGTGTAATATTATATTAAGTGGAGAATCATGTAGTTAACTGAAGTAGTGGTTGTGCTTTGCTTTAGAACCCTATTGTGGTGTCCCCAAAGAGTGCACAATAGCAGTTCATAGTGACATGATCTACTGCTGCATTATCTGACTAAAAAAATGGATAGTTGGTTGCCAATGATGTAAAGGCTAAGGCAAATTATTGGATTTAGAAGAACGGATTGTTGCCTCCTCTTTTGACTCAGTGATGATATAGGCATGCCACTTGCATGCCAGTCTGAGAGAATATTTCCATCCTATCCTCCTAGATAAAAATCTAGTTGAAGGGTAGTTATAATCATTTATATTGGATGTTGTTCCCCTTATCTACCCCTGATCCTGATGGTGCAAACTTATTAAGAATAGATGCTACATAACCTGGTGGTAATTTTATTTACCTTGCTGCCTGATGTAGATGAGTTGATAGTAGATCTCGAGCAAATAATATGTGAGCTTGGCTTGCCCTTGATCAGCTATTATTACAGTTGTAGCTTGATCCTCTATTAGATCCTGGCCTACTTCTTCTTGATCTACTACAACAGCTAAAGTCTGGCCTCCTCCTCATGGAGTCATTGCTAGTGTTGAACCTTTCCCTTGTTGTTGGCTTGATCTGAATCTCCTCCTTGTCCTAGCTATTGGATGGCTTCTTGAAGCAACCATTGATTGGATGAGGTTTTGATGGGATGATCTATGTATTCTTGGGTTGATGATAAGATGGTAAAATGGGGAATGTATTCTGAAGTGTGGAGGTGGAATGGTAGCTGGTTGCTACGGATGTGCACTCTTATCTGATTTCCTTGTTGTCGTGGTGTTGACAACATACTATGCTACATGTCTGTGTAAGAAGCTTGTGAGCTGCCTGTGTGCATGTCTCACCCGAATGAATTAGATCAAGTGAAAATGTGTTTTTACCTCTTTGCCTCTTACTTGCCCTTGGTGAAACTTGCCCTACATCAGCCTGTGATGCACTAGTCTGAGGCGATATTCCCAGAATAAGAACAAATACTACTCTTTGGCCCCTTTTTTAGAAATACTCAATGATGTATTTAGCCATGCATCACATTGCCAGACTAAGAGTTCAACTAACACTAACCCATTCTTTTATTTGTTTTCTTTTTATCTCATTATTATGCAGGAATAAAAGTGAACAGGAAGAAAATCTTCAAGACAAGAAGATATAGTTTAAAATTTCTTTTTTTAGAAATTTATTTGATTTTGAAATATTGTAAATAATATTGTATTCTTTTATTAATGTAATAAAGTTCATTTTTCTTTTTGTTAGTTGAAACTTGTAAGGGTTTGTATCTTATTTAATAAAGTTAAGTTTTCTTTCTTTTTATAATTTCTATTACTCTTGTAACATATCTTATTAATTGAGATTTGTAAAATAATTAGACTTTTTGTTTGTAATAATAATATTTATTATCCTTAATTGTATTCTCTTATTTATTGAATTGTTTGTGTTTTAAATTTTCAATTCAAATAATCTTGAATTATTTCAATTGTTTATTAAAGTCAAATTTGTTTCCCTCAAATAAAAAAATCAGCAAAAGTCATGTCAAAATTCTTCGTATTCACCCTGATGTGCTAAACTAAACCATCAGAAGGAGAGGAACTCCGATCCCTTCAGGTTTTCTTAGTTTTGCGTGAAAATTCTCTGGATTTTTTATGCATGAATACAATGCACACATCTGAGTTCAGCTTATTTCTAAGCTCTAATGCTGGGGTGTTACAACGTCCATTTATGCGTGGATGATATAGCAGTGATGTCCAAAAAGAAGGAAACACTTATTTCTGACTTAGAGTAAACATTTTCTAGCCTTCGAAAATTCAACATAATGCTAAATCTAAAGAAGTGTTTCTTTGGAATTCCAGCCGCAAAATTGTTAGGTTTCATCGTGTCTGAAAGAGGCATAGAGGTGAACCAGGATAAAATTAAGGCTATACTCAACATTACTAGGCCAACTCGCCTATAGGACGTGCAACGTCTCACTGGTTGCATTGCAGCAGTGAGTCGGTTCGTTAGCCGACTCGGAGAAAGAGTCGCGCCCTTATACAAACTCTTGAATAAAACCGACAAATTTGTCTGGACCTAAGAAGCCGACACTGCCCTACAAAGTTTGAATGATCTACTTTTGAATCACCAATTCTCGCGGCACCAGAGCCACAGGAGCCTATGTTACTTTACATCGCATCGACTAACAAAGTCATAAGTGTAGTAACATCAGTCGAGCACGAGGAAGACGGCTATGAGCACAAGGTGCAACATCCAACATACTACCTGAGTGAGGTCCTGACAAAGTCGAAACAACGGTATCCACATTACCAAAAGCTATCATATGGAGTATTCTTTGCTTCCAGAAAGCTACGACACTACTTTCAAGAGCACAAGATCACAGTGGTGAGTACTGCTCCCCTGCGAGATATAATCAACAACCGCGATGCCACAGGACGTGTCGCAAAGTGGGGAATAGAGATTGCAGCTTTTTGAGTATAAGCCACAAACAACAATCAAATCCCAAATACTTGCCGATATCATCGCTAATTGAACAGAGACGACAGAAAATATGAGCCTTCCAAACTCATAATTTTGGACCCTGCATTTTGACGGGTCAAAAGAACAAGGAGGCTCAGGGGCTGGCGTGGTGCTCAAGTCACCCCAAGGAGATAAGTTATTCTTTGTGTTATAGATACACTTCACGGCAACCAATAATATTGCCGAGTATGAAGCACTGTTACATGGAATACGCATGGCCAAAAATATTGGCGTTACTAGACTCATGTGTTATAGAGACTCATATTTAGTTGCTCAACAAGTATCTAATATCTGCAATGCAAACAAGCACATGGAAGCTTACAAAGCTGTTGTGGATGAATTATCTAAATCGTTCGAGGGTTTTGAGGTTCAACACATTCCTCGATCAGAAAATGAGGAAGCAGATGCTTTATCAAGGATAGGCTCTGCGTGGAAACAAGTCCCAGGTGGCGCTTTTCTAGAGCACCTAAAGGTTCCATCCATCACAAGAGTTGATGAGGACTATCTGACAAAATCTGACTCACCGTTAGTAGCAGTTCTGGCTATAATTCCCAGCTGGATAAAACCCTATCTGGATTTCCTGATAGACAAAAACTTACCCGAAGACGAGGTTCTGGGCCGACAGATCGTCCGACGAGCAAAAGCCTATACAATAATTAATGGAGAGCTCTATAAGAGAAGTGTTTCTAGGGTTTTCCAGCGCTGTATTTCTCTAGAAGAAGGAGTGGAAATCTTACGGGAAATCCACAAAGGCGAGTGTGGTCACCACGCTGCAGCCAAATCCTTAGTGGCAAAAGCTTTTAGATACAGATTTTTTTGGCTCACAGCTATGGAAGATGCCGAGAAACTGGTCAAAACATGCAAAGTCTACCAAAAGTACACCCGTCAAACACACATTCCAGTTGGTCAGCTAAAAACAATCTCTATTACATGGCCATTTGAAGTCTGGGGGCTTGATATGGTAGGACCGTTTCATACGGTAAAGTGTGGATTTACTCACCTACTAGTGACGATGGATAAATTTACCAAATGTATTGAGTCTAAACCCGTAACAAATTGTGATGGATCCATAGCCAGAAAGTTCCTTCAGTAAAGGCAATTTGGTTCTCCGACTCGTGCAAAAAATACAACACAAACTTTCCCCGATTTGGGAAGGACCTTTTATAATTAGCAGAGTTCTGCATAATGGTATTTAACCGATATGAGACCAATCAAGGAAAGACTGGATACTCGGAAGAGAAAGAGAGCTGGCGGTAGTACAGACCCGGATGAATTAGGCCGTCCATGGAACATTGCATAGCTACGTCCCTTCTATTCTTAGTCACATTTCCTTGTAATCATATATATACATGTTTAGAGAGAAATAAAGTATTGGTTTCCTCATATATTATTTTTGAGAAGTTTTCTGCCATCTTATTTCCAAAAGAGCATGTCGTTTTCAAAAATCTCAGGATGCTTGAAAGTACTTTATGCTCATGTTCGTTCTGGTTACGATTTTTGAATATCTATAAAAAAAGTTACCTTAGGGTGTAAATCTATTTTTGTGTTTATACTTTGGTTTTTTATCTGATTCTTCAGTTGCGGGCATATTCTGAGTAATGAATTGTTGGTACTGGAAGCCGGCTCTGTTTCCGAGTTTAAACTGGTTTAGCAATTGCGCTTCGTTGACTCGGCAGAGTTTCCGTGATAAAGGTTGGCCGGCTCATTAAAGGGACGAGGCAGAGAGCCAGATAAAACTAAAAGTGTAAACACAGAATGCTTAATAAAATTTCAAGAACACACATGAAAATATATACAACAAGTGCTAAGTAGTAAAGCATCAGTTCTTACATACCAGCACATTTAAACAAAATATTGTTCCCATCATTACATGCCAAATAAAAGTTCAGGATAATGCATCAAGATATTTATGCTGTAGATTCAGACGGTGGTGGTGGAGACCTTGGAGCGTCGGAGTCGACATCGTTGCCCCCTTGCTCTGAAGACTCAGAAGCTTCTTCATCATCAATGAGGCTATCTTCCGACTCTTTTGTAGAAGGAGGCACAGCGACCGATTGGAAGAATGGCCTCGTGTAGTTCGTCATCTCCGCCACGTGACAAGCATAACCCGCACAAGATTCTTGGATGGCCTTGATGTCTTGCGGGTTACCCTCATTGTCCTCATCGGCGATGCCCTTGGTGACGCGCCAGATTTCCATGTCACTATGGTGACTCATCACCATAGTGAGTGCGGTTTGTGCTGCAGTCCGAGCATAGGAAATCTCCCAATCCTCGATGATCTTCGGAATCTCCTTCACTCTATCCCTCACCTCGAGCACTGGCATGTCATGCAAGTCGGAAAGTCTGATCGACTGGCCAGCCTCTTCAAGAGTCTGGCGGAAGTCGAAAAGAACATCTTCGACAAGTTTTATGAGCTGAGACGAGGTTCATAGGAAGAGGAGTCAGAAAGATGCAGAGGATCTGGGAAAGAACCAAAAATCAAAATCTGACTCAAAGAAAGTCTAAAATCAAGGAAGGAGTGAAAGTCGGAAATCTTACCTAGCACACAGTGGTTCCACTGAGAATGCTCCTCTCGGAGACTCTTCAGCTATGCTTCTATGGTCTGGGCTAGATCTTGCTGGCTCTTGAAATCCTTCTTAAGATCATCAAGTTGTTTATCTCGGAGGGCCAACAGCCTCTCGGTCGCCATGTTGCTTGACTCCAGGATGACATTCACGGATTTCTCCGATTCATTTTTTAGCTTTTGAAGCTCATCCCGGAGTTCAGCATTTTCCATTTGTAAGACCTTGAAGTTTTCGGCCTCTTCCACCATCTTGCTGGATTCACTCAGCAATTCTACAAAGGAAAAATTATCAATCAGCTAAAAAGTTCGACTATGACAAATACTAAGGTTAACATCAGAAAAGATTACCTTCCCCCTCATCCTTCTCAACCTGCAGCTTGGAGTTCTAAAGACGCAAAGCCTTAATTTCTTTGCGCTTGTTGCAAATGTTCTTGGACAAATCATGGTTGCAAGATGTAACTTTCTGTAAGTTAAAGACAGAATAACCGTCAGACGGCTACTAAGACTCGGGCTGCAACTTTAACTAAGTCAAAATACAGCACGAGCCTTGGGGGCTACACTATATCGTTCTTTTGCATCCTTTAAGCATCAAATCAGATCTTATGCTACGATCTTTATCTGACTTTATGCTTGGGGGATAGAGGATATGATAATAAATACTGCAAATGAATTCGGAAAACTTACAATGTGCTCTAGGTGCAGCTTTTCGAATCCGAGTTTCGTGTTGTGAAACACTTTCTCGGCAACGGAGAGGGGAGCAACGCTTGTCGCTGGAAGTTCGCCAGATTCGATCTTTTTATCCCATACCAAAATTTGGTCCAGGAGGCTAAACCAGCTTGACATCCTCCGTCTCCTGGCTCGCTGCCTCTGGAGTAGGCGGGTTCACCCTTGTTAGTTTCCTGGCTACCAATGGTAACCAGGTCTTGTGAGGTCATGGCAGCACCAAGGATGATAGAACTGGCACTAGGAGAGGCGGAAGCTTCTGGAGCTGAGGTATGAGTACTGCTGGGAGTTGGAGGAGGCATCACTAGAATAATCCAAGCTTCTGCTGACGCGGGTGCTTGACTAGCTTGCTTTCCGGCTTCAGCTTACTCTTCAAAACAGATTTAGCTCTGGAACTGATGGCTCAGTTGATGTGGACCCTGTTGGGAACCCCAAGAGCAAGGTGTGAAGCAGCACAGCAGCAAGTCTTCCCTCAGTAAGAAACAGAGGTTATCGAACCAGTAGGAGGAAGGAAATGTCACACAGGTGTTGCAAGCAACGTGGAAACCTGCACAACACAAACTCAAGACTTTGCCCCAACTAACAGTGAGGTTTTCAATCTCACCGGTTGTTGTAACAAAGGATTAAACGTATGGTGTGGAAGGTAATGATGGTTTGCAGCAAGTAAATAGTAACAGTGGAAGATGTATCAATGGTAAAGATTGGACCGGGGTCCATAGTTCACTAGAGGTGCTATCCTTAGATAAACAACATGACATGAAGGGTCAACAAATTACAGCAGGGGAATTGACAGGAACTGAGCAAGGCATCACAATGCAATACTAGACAAAAAGATCCACCTTCCAACTGCATCTATGACTAGAAGTCCACCTTCAGGTTATCATCCGAACCCCCTCCAGTATTAAGTTGCAAGCAACAGACAACTGCTTTAAGTAAAGTGTGTAAGGTAAACAAGCCACTTGTTACATGAACAAGAGACCGTTGTTTTCTCCCTAGTGGCAACTACTCGAGGCATGAACCCACTATCGATCATAAGTACCAACTCTTGGAGTCACTAGCAACTACTCGACCAAGATAGCTACTAACAACGGAGAGCATGCAAGATCACAAACAACACAGACATGATAGAATCAAATAGACAAAACCATTAATCAATTTGACATAGTAATCTCAATATCCATCAGATCCCCACAAACACAACATGCATGATTACAAATAGATTAGATCTTGATCATGAATGGAGCTCACAAGATCTATACATGAAAGCACAAGGAAGAGATACAACCATCTAGCTACTACATGGACCCATAGTCCAAGGTGGAACTACTCACGCTTCATACCGTAGGCTGGCATGATGAAGATGAAGGCCTCTGGGATGATCTCCCCTCCGGAAGGGTGTCGGGAAGAACTTCAGATCGCCCCCGATATAGGGACGATGGTGGCGGCGGCTACAGAAGGTTTCGTGGAGTTTTGATCGGGTGCCTAGGGTTTCTGCATCGGGGGATTTTTATAGGCAAAGGGGCGAGCCAGGGGCCACACCCTACCCAGGCACGAGATGGGCCCACCCGCACCTAGGGGGGTCTGGCCGCCCTGTGGCGCCCCTCCATCTCGTCTTCTGGCTTCGTGTCGCCGGCGGTAAAATATTTACTTTGGCTTTTGTCCAGTCCAATTCCGAGAATATTGATTTTTTGCCTTTCTGGAACCAAAAACAGAAGAAAACAAGCAACTGGCACCGTGTCAACTTGTTAATAGGTTAGTTCCAGAAAAGATATAAAAACACCTCAAAGTGTAGACAAAGCAAAACAAAGTAGATACTAAACAAGCATGGAGCATCAAAAATTATAGATACATTTCTGACATATCAAGCATCCCCAAGCTTAACTCCTGCTCATCCTCAAGAAGGTAAGTGATAAAAGAATAATTTTTGAGGTGACATGCACCATCAAAACAAACCATTTGCAAGCATTGAAAGCTGGGATCAAAGAACTCTAAACATGTGCATGAAAGATGGATTTCTAACAATAAGACAAAGTAACTATGCACGCAACATGAAAGGCTACAAACAAAGATCATGAATAACATGCATGGAAAAACGTTTGTTTGTTTCACATATATAAAACATGGCATAGTGGCATTCAGCTTATCCCTCATAGAGTAGCAAATAGATGCATATGACACCTTCAAAGTTCATAAGAGTGACTAGATACAAATAGCAAAAGAACAAGCAATATCACAATATGCATCAATCAATAAGTTTTGGGACACTGGACACAGAATGGAAACTATGATCTCTTAATGGTGCCTAAAGGTAGAAGGCGGAGACTCAAATAATAGTGGAAGAAAGGCCCTCATAAAGGGAAGAAGGGATTTCAAGTTTCAAAAAGAGCTTCCAAAAATTATGATACTTTTTAGCTTTCATCCCTCATTGCCCCTATCATAAGCATCTTGAAGTGATTAAGGGTAAAGTGAACAAACTATGGAGTATATTCTTGACAAAGTATAAGTTGGCAATCTCAAGTCCCTTAGGTACGAGGGCCACACCTCATGCTACTCAACTTCAGTCACCTGTAAGTTCTTGTCATAGTAAGTACATGTGTATCATAGAGAACCACCAACAGGGTACCCCTTTGCACATGGTACAGGAGCTATCCCATAACCAAAATGACAAGGCAAGCAGACAATGAGCATCTCAGCGATCTTTTTATTTACTATGTGCATAGCTTTTTATTGAGGATGCTTCACAGATATCTCATTATGGTGATGCTGCAAGTTTCCACCATGATTAGGAATGGCTTAGGCTAGCGGCCCAAGCGTTTCTCTAACAAAAAATACATAACTCCATGGACTTACAAGCTCTCTCTTTATTTCACACTGGTGACATCCATAGACAAAAGAGCATGATATCAACTGTGTACAAAGTACAAGTGCAATGTTGAAAACGTTCCCCGTGACAACATGGTTCTGCTAATTCCAACGTATAAGTGCAAGCATATACAACATAGATGACATAATGGTTCAAGTTTATTAGGGGCAAAGAATATAAAGTGTGCCATCAAGTTTTTGAGGGATTTAATCACTAAGTTTTCACATAACAAAATACTTTTTTAATTGGAAGATAGCTGAAAACAAGAATATACTTGGAATGGTGTAACACACCATGCATAGGAGTTTATAGTGGACACTTTGGAAAAACTTGGTTTGTTGTGAGTTGGAAGCATGAGTAGAGCTTACTCATACAAGTGGAGGCTAGCAAAAGACTAGGAGCAACCAACTAAGAGAGCAATAATGGCCATAATCATGCAGAGCAACAAAACATTACTAATCAAAGCATAGAGTGGTACTACAAGTCAAGGACTAAATTATCATAGAGGATATGGTGACTTGTTCATAGTCATAACATGGTGTGAGCATGTGCCAAGTCAACCCAAACAAAGCATCAAAGGAGAATACCACAATACTATGCTTTTGCATGCTAAAACAACGCATAATTCTTTCAAGGCACACTAATAAATCCCAATTGTTTGGAACAAGACATGCTACAGCAATAATCACTAAGCATAAGGTCAAAACAACACCTAGCATGTCATGCTAAAGTCTAAGTCACAGTTAATGCAAGCTCCTCTTGCACTTATCAAGCAAGGACTTTCTACTCCTTTCCAACACCAAGCAACTTATTTGAAACAACACAGCAAGAACGGGGGTCCAAACTACTTTATTCAAGCAAACTAAAGAAACTAAGCAAACCAAACGAAAACTAAGATGCTCCAAGAACAACATAACAGTGCATGAAGCAATAAAAACGAAGTGTCTAGAAAGACTTGAGCTTTTTATTGATGAAGAAGGGGATGCCTTGGGCATCCCTAAGCTTTGACGCTTGTACCTCTTGGATATTTCTTGGGGTGACACCGGGGTGGCATCCCGAAGCTTGAGCTTTTGTCCATCCTTCATCTCATTACATCATTCTCTCTCTATACCTGAATATTTTCCTTCATACAAAACATCACACAATCTTCATTAGCAACATTATGTATTCAAAAGATAATAGACCTTTGGGTTTAGCTTTGGAACAGCAAAACTTTTTACTAAAAACACAAGATACTATAGCAACTCCTTCAAAAAGCTCAATTCCCCAAAATAGAATTCAAAAAGGAATCAATAAGTAGCAAATGCAAATAATGGCAGAAATCTATCCAAACAGACCAGCAGGTAGAAACCGATTTTTTCAAAAATCTTCTATTGCTCAAATCAAAAAGTGTTGAACGAACGAAAGTTAGATAACATACTGGGAGATTTATTTGTAAATTTTCAGCTCAATCCCACTTACAAAGACTCCTCAAGAATTTTTATGGTGGAGGACAGAAATCTGTTTTGGGACAGCAACTCCCCAAATCTTACCTCCCTCTCATTAGAGGTCATTCTTGGCACAAAAATCAAACAAAAAGGATAAGGAGAGATCATTACTGAAGTAACAACTTCCAAGACTCAAGGAAATTCTTGGGTTATCTCCCAACAAGTACTTTTCTTTAACGCCTTTAAGTTAGGCACAAGAAGCAAGAAATCAAGTATTTTCAAATGACGAATTGAGATCAATACTTGCAAAGTCTTCAACTATGAGAGGCATCTCATCCAAATGAGTCATGGAGGATCCCTTCTCATTTCTCTTTTGTTTACTACTTTCATCAAAAGGATTTTTAGGAACAATCCAATCAAAATTCCTTTCAAAGGCCTCATGCATCCCAACAAGTTTAAAGGGTATGGGTATCTTACATTCATCTCTAGGATTGGTTTTATCTGAAGTACCCACAACATCTACACATGAGCCTAGCATATTAAAACATTCAAAAACCTTTTTGGCTTCCTTAGCAACATCATGGAACTCTTTGAGTAAAGTTTCAAGAATAAACTCTCTCTTTTCAGCATGCTTTTCTTCTTTTAGTTTTAGGAACAAAATTTGCATCACGGGGTTAAGGCTAACAAACCTAGACTCCAACATATGAACTAAAGAAGCTGCAGCATTTTCATAATTAAGAGCAAGTTCTGCTATAGATTTATCCTTAATATCCTCATGCTTGCTAACATGATTAAAGAATTCTTCAATATTGTCTTTCCCAATTATGGAGCCACTACCTATAGAAAGGTCCTTCAGGGTGAACTTGGGGAGCAACATGGTGAGCTAGAACAAGGTGGCAACTAGAGTAGGAACTAATTTTTTTGTGTTTTTGATAAGAGAAAGCAAACTGAACTAAACTATTTTTTTGGAGTTTTTGATAAAAAGAGGCAAACAAAACCAACCAAAAGAAACTAAGCAAACTAAAAACAAAGTAAAGATAAAGGTTGAGGAGGACTCCCCTTGTGAAGACGTCATTGGCCTCCCCGGCAACGGCGCCAAAAAAACTTGTTGATGGCTCAGTTGATGTGGAGCCTGTTGGGAACCCCAAGAGCAAGGTGTGAAGCAGCACAGCAGCAAGTCTTCCCTCAGTAAGAAACCGAGGTTATCGAACCAGTAGGAGGAAGGAAACGTCACACAGGTGTTGCAAGAAACGTGGAAACCTGCACAACACAAACTCAAGACTTTACCCCAACTAATAGTGACATTGTCAATCTCACCGGTTGCTGTAACAAAGGATTAAACATATGGTGTGGAACGTAATGATGGTTTGCAGCAAGTGAACAGTAACAGTGGAAGATGTATCAATGATAAATATTGGACCGGGGTCCATAGTTCACTAGAGGTACTCTCCTTAGATAAACAACATGGCATGAAGGGTAAACAAATTACACGAGGGCAATTGACAAGAACTGAGCAAGGCATAACAATGCAATACTAGACAAAAAGATCCTATGAGATTCGATTGGGCAATACAACAATATACATAGACCGCCATCCAACTGCATCTATGACTAGAAGTCCACCTTCAGGTTATCATCTGAACCCCCTCCAGTATTAAGTTGCAAGAAACATACAACTGCTTTAAGCAAAGTTTGTAAGGTAAATAATCCACTTGTTCCATGAACAAGAGACCGTTGTTTTCTCCCTAGTGGCAACAACACATCTACGACCGAAGAGATTTCTGTCACTTCCCTTGGAAACTAGAAGCATGAACCAACTATTGAGCATAAATACCCCCTCTTGGAGTCACTAGCAACTACTCGGCAAATATAGCTACCAACAACGGAGAGCATGCAAGATCACAAACAACACAAACATGATAAAATCAAATAGACAAAACCATTAATCAATTTGACATAGTAATCTCAATATCCATCGGATCCCCACAAACACAACATGCATGATTACAAATAGATTAGATCTTGATCATGAACGGAGCTCACAAGATCTATACATGAAAGCACAAGGAGGAGATACAACCATCTAGCTACTACATGGACCCATAGTCCAAGGTGGAACTACTCACGCTTCATACCGGAGGCTGGCATGACGAAGATGAAGGCCTCCAGGATGATCTCCCCTTCGGCAGGGTGCCAGGAAGAACTTTAGATTCTCCCGGTCTAGGGACGATGGTGGCGATGGCTACAGAAGGTTTCATGGAGTTTTGATCGGGTGGCTAGGGTTTCTGCATCGGGGGCTTTTTATAGGCGAAGGGGCGAGCCAGGGGGCCAAAACGGGGGCCACACCCTACCCAGGCATGGGGTGGGCCCACCCACGGCTAGGGGGGTCTGGCCGCCCTATGACGCCCCTCCGTCTTGTCTTCTGGCTTCGTGTCACCCACGGTAAAATATTGACTTTGGCTTTTGTCCCGTCCAATTCCGAGAATACTAATTTTCTGCCTTTCTGGAACCAAAATGTAAGAAAACAGTAACCGGCACTGTGGCAACTTGTTAATAAGTTAGTTCCCGAAAATATATAAAAACACCTCAAAGTGTAGACAAAGCAAAGCAAAGTAGATACTAAACAAGCATGGAGCATAAAAAATTATAGATACGTTTCCGACATATCAGGAACACACATGAATGAATGTCAGGTGTGTTTCATGAAGAAACAATGTACAGAGCACTAAAAAACCATGAGATGGTTACCTTTTAACCACTGGAAACACTTGTGTGCCAGTGGTAACAAAAGTTTCCTTGGCCTTATGCTTCTTGGAAGCAGAGGCAGGAACTTCCTTCACCTCGCCGTCCTCCGTTGCTTCTGAGTCATCAGAGAGATAACCCTTGATAGGGGAAAGATCGGACTCGGGAAGTTTCTCGAGCAAATAAGTATTAAGAACTTTGATGAGTGCATATTTGTGTCATGTTTTATATTATTATTTTTCATTGTAGTGGTAGGATCTTGGTATTTTAAGGCATTCGCGCACACCTTTTATGTTTATTTTCACCAGGATCAGGTCAGATGATGGATACGATGGACACAATTGTTGGACTAGTTACATCGGAGTGAAAAGGAGCCAAAACAACGTAAATTGCTTATTGGGGAAATATTAATAACACCAGAAGAAAACCCTAAGCAATTGGAGGACATAGTGGGTTTAACGACCAACTATACGGCGGGAGGAACTTTTACGGCTGTATAGTTCCCGACGTATAGTTGGCGCTGACACCGGCTCCTCAAATAGTTTCACCCCGTGCAACTGTATTGGAGAGACGACATACAGAACACCCATAAATCGCTGAAACCTCACCTTTGGAAGGGATCTGGAGGGGGAACTCATCCACTGGGGATACATCTTCGCCCTACACAGATCCAGGAGGCTAAGGCATCGATCTTCATCATCAACCACTGCATCACCACCATCCCCATCCATCCCATCTAGATCTTGTCTAGATCTTGTTGTAATTTCCGTACTCGTTGTGGATTTATACAAGTACTATTCATCTATGATAGATTCCATTGTTTTTTCCATGATGTTGATTGCCTCCATGTCTGAATAGATCATTAGTTCTTGGGGAGATGGAGAAACCCTAGTATGAGATTGAAATAAGATAAAGTTTATTATGATATTTATCGTTGTGACCATGTGTTAGATTGTCTTCATATTGATGTTGGGAGAAGTCGACCTATCAAAATTTGCCTCTTGTGGGGACTTGATGGAGGGAACTACTTGTTGGTAGGAGGTGTGTTAGCACTTACAGTGACTATAAAGATGTTGGCACTCCTTACGTATCAACTTGGGAATCGAGGAAACTCACAAAACACTATCCATGCCATGGGATACGTCCTACGGGATCAAGTCCCTTAATAGCGCGGTAATTCAATTGATGTTGATTGTTGTCTGTTGTGGTTATGAGGATGATGTGAGCAGTGGTTGCTTCCTATTTTCCCAAATACGGAGTTCCTCCCACACATACATAGTTGAGAATGTTCATGATAATAATCTTTACCTTAACCCTTTATAAATGCTAGAGGTGTATCCGCTACTCCCTGAGAACGCTTTTCCCCACTATTTCAAATCTCTTTTACATACGCGATACTTATTTTCCGTATTCAGTTTTGTTTACTTTACTCATTGTTATCTTATACCAAAAACCCAAAAACACCTTTTTACACAACACTCGCATTTTATCATGTTACTTAGAACTTTACTTAGCATTTCTATTTTAATATTTATTTCAAGAGTTATTAGACTTCAGACTCTTGCTCCCTGTGGGATCGATATCTTTATTTCGAAACTAGATACAAACGGTCTGTGCACTTGCAGTCATCAAGCTATTTTCTAGCGCCGTTGTCGGGGAGCTAAGCATTGTAGGTCTTTTAGTTTTTGCTTATTTATTGTTTTGTTTTGAGTAACATGTTTTCACCATCATGATGGAGTTTGAGCATATGACTAGTGCTAACCCACTCAGCCACTTTGGGAAGCCCTTTGATATTAATAAAAGAGACAACTCCAACAAGAAGACAAGGGGGTTTGATATAAATCCTCTACTATTTGGTATTCTACACAAGAAGCAATTTACTGGAGACAAAGAAGATCCTAATCCATATGAGGATATTGCATCCTTCAAAGATATATGTGGCACTTTCCAATTACCGGGGTATACTGCTAATGAGGTAATGGTTAAACTCTTTAGTCAAACTTTGACTAGCACAACTCTCTCTTGGTATAGTTCTTTATCCCCAGAAGCCACTACTACCTGGGATAATTTAGCTTGTGAGTTTCTAGCAAAGTATTATCCTTTATCAAAATATTTTGGAATCAGGCGTCTTATAATGACTTGGATGAACTGTCCTAATGAAGGTCTAGTAAGAGCTTATATAAGATTTAAAGATTTACTTAGTCAATGTCCTCATCATGATTTGCCTGAATGGTATTTATTGCATATCTTTTATGGAGGTTTAATTGAACCTAATAAAATTGAGCTAGAATCTTGCGCGAGATGAGATTTTATGAATATAACCATAACTAAAGCTTGGGCTTTACTTAATAGAATTTGCGATCATAGAGTTTCATGGAATTTTGGTCTAAGAAGTGAAGAAGGCACAAAATAAGATTATGATTGTATTCATGACTATAATAAGAAGGGCCATGTTAATGAATAATCTAAAGAACTTTATTTAGATTCAGATCTTCTGTTGCAAGTTGTTAAAGCTTTTATAGAACACATTAAAGCTCCAAAAGAGGTTGTAGTAAAGTATGATCCACCACCCGAACCTGAAAATAAAAGAGAAGTTAAAGCAACAGTGGCCTCCCTAGAACGTATGAGATACCTTTCCCTACACTACAAAGAAGCATATTTTAGAATGTGAACAAGTCAAAGCAGTACAGGAGAAGGAAGAGGCAAATGTGCCAAGAGTTGAAGAATATTACCGTCTTTAAAGAAACCTCACATTATGGCTATGTGATCTTGGCACCGCAGTTAATGTTATATCTTATGATTTTTATTTAGAAATAAAAGAATAAATAGTACCGTCTACAATACAAAATACTGATATGACAATCATGTTAGCCAATAAAAATCTTAGACTTCCAATGGGAGTAGTTGAAGATGCAACTGACACAATTGGCAATAAAAAATTTCCTATCGATTTTGTAGTTATTGACATGTCAGCTGACACTCTTTGCCTAATTATATTTGGAAGTTTTTGAGCGATGTATGTGCCATAGTTGATTTCAAAAAGGAGATTGTGTCTCTTAAGCTTGGGGAAGCGGAAAAAGAATTTCACTTTTCCAAATTTAAAGACAAACCTCTACATATAGAAGAAAAAGAGAAAGAAAAAATATTGAGGAGATGGTAGCTCTCTTCTTTAGTAATCAAGAAGAAGAACTAAATGAAGACTCAAATTGTGAAGAAATAATTATGGAGGACATGTCCCTGATACGTCGTAAACGTATCTATAATTTTTGAGACCCCATGCTTGTTTAGTATCAACTTTGTTATGTTTTGTCTATACTTTGAGGTATTTTTATACATTTTCTGGAACTAACCTATTGACAAGATGCCATAGTGCCAGTTGCCTGTTTTCTGCTATTTTTGGTTTTAGAAAAGCTAGTAAGGAAATATTCTAGGAATTGGATGAAATAAAAGCCAAAGTTACTATTTTTTCCGACATGACACGAAGCCCGAAGGATAGACGGAGGAGGGCACCAGGGCGGCCACACCATACGGTGGCGCGGCCCCCTGGCCGCGGCCACATGGTGTGGGCCCATGGCCCTCCACCGACCTTTCCCTTTCGCATACATATACGTCTCCCCAAGACGTAAACCCTAAGCGGATCAGATCACCACGAAAAGTTCCACGGCGTCGCCGCCACCGAAGAAGAGATTCGGGGGACAGAAGTCTCTGTTCTGGCACCCTACCAGGATGGAGAATTGCCCCAAGATCCATCTCCATAGACTCCACCGCCATCTCCATCGCCGTTGCTGACTCCCATGATGAGGAGGGAGTAGTTCTCCCTCGAGGATAAGGGCTCTGCCGATAGCTATGTGTTCATCTCTCTCTATGCATGATCTTATTGTGGTCATGAGATTTATAATCAATTAGATCTACTCTGCTACCCAAGTGCTTTAATTGTAATCTTCGGTTATCCCCACGTGTATGAAGTTGACAGTGTGCACACCGTGTGGCACTTAGGCTAAAGATTATAGATTTTGAGTTGGATGTCTCTATGAAATTGTTGTGTTTGTTGGAACCATCTAGCGCTCAAGGTGACAGTGTGGGGTTACCTAGATGGGGAATGCGAACTTTAAGGAGAGATTTTGTAGCCCTACCATGGATTGGAGTTGTCCAACCGGAGAGTAGTTCAGAGTAGCTTAATGAAGAAAATATATTTATATGAGAGTGTCCACTAGTTAAAGTATGATCCCTAGGCCTTGTTTCTAAGCATTGAAACACCGTTTACAACTAGACCTGTTACATGTTTGCTTGATGCCATCTTTATTTCAGATTGCAATTACCACTTATAATCATCCATATAACTTGTATTTCACCATCTATTCGCCGAACTAGTGCACCTGTACACCTGACAAAGTGTATTGGGTGTGTTGGGGACACAAGAGACTTCTTGTATCTTGATTCCAGGGTTGTTTGAGAGGGATAACTTTGACCACTTCCTTCTTGAGTTCGATAAACCTTGTGTGATTGACTTAAGGGAAACTTGGTGCTATTCTACAAACCTCTGCACTTGGAGGCCGAACAACTGTCTACAAGAATAAAAGCGTGCGTGGACATCAGTCCCTAGAAGAATTAGAAAGTGAATTCGATTCACTTCCCATCTTAGGTCCTCCAACTGATGAGGCTTTCGAAGAGCTAGAAAAGAGAGGGGATGAAGAACTACCACCCCTAGAATAAAAAACTTTATCAGATAATCTTAAATATAGAGTTTGACAATACTAATAAATTTCCTGTTATTATTAGTTCTAAGCTTTCATGGGATGAAGAATAAGAACTCATGAAAGTACGAAAGGAGCATCGCAAGACCTTTGGGTACTCAATGGATGATTTGAAGGGCATTAGTCCCATGATAACCGTCCATCGAATATTCATGGAGGAAGGTGCTAAACCAGTTACAGAATTTAATAGAAGGCTGAAGCCTGAAATAAAGGAAGTGGTAATAAAATAAATAGTACGCCTACTAGATGCAGGTATAATTTTTCCTGTAAAATAAAGTGAATGGGTAAGTCTGGTTGTTCCTAAGAAGGGTGGTTTACTATTGTTCCTAATGAAAACAATGAATTGATACCTACTAGAACTATTGTTGGACATAGGATGTGCATAGATTTCAGAAAATTTAATAAAGAAACTAGGAAAGATCACTATCCTTTACCGTTCATAGATCAAACTTTAGAGAGGTTAGCAAACCACACTCATTTTTGCTACTTGGACGGATACTCTAGTTTTCCCAAATAGCTGTTCATCTTGATGACCAACTTAAAACAACTTTCATTAGTCCTTATGGTTTACATGCTTACCGACGCATGCCTCTTTATTTATGTAATGCTCCAGCTACTTTTCGAAGATACATGACTGTAATTTTTGCAGATTTTATAGAACTAATAATGGAAGCATTTATGGATGACTTTTCTGTCTATGGAACTTTGTTTACTAGTTGCTTGGATAATCTCAAAAGAGTTTTGCAGCATTGCGAAGAAACCAACCTTGTTCTAAACTGGGAGAAGTGCCATTTTATGGTCAAAGAAGGCATAGTCCTTAGACATAAGGTATCAGGTAAAGGTATTGAAGTAGATAGGGATAAAGTTGAAGCAATAGAGAGAATGCCACAACCAAGGGACATAAAAGGTATAAGAAGTTTTCTTGGTCATGTGGGTTTTTATAGAAGGTTCATTAGGAATTTCTGTGGAATTTCTAAACCTTTAACTAATCTGTTGCAAAAGGGAGTAAGATTTAATTTGAGAAAATTTGCCGCGGGACACCGTTATTTTGTGGCCTTTGCCAAAACACACCGCTCATTCATGCCTTTGCTGAGTACCATTATGATTTTGTGGCCGTTTGCTATAACACATAAAACATCCAAAAATATCAAGCTGAGTCTAAAATGAAACAACCCATCGAAAATTACTCTTTCTGCTTTCCTCTTTCGTATCTATTGCCAATGGTGGCTGCTGTTCCTGGACTACCGCTGCTAAAATCTGTGATCAGATTGGATGAACCTACAGCATTAGCGGGCAATGGATTGACTGCACAACGGTGGCAGCAGCACAACAACAACCGGCCATATCTAGAAGAGCAGCGGAAGACCACCAAAGAAAAGCGATTGATCACCGGGCGAGTCAAGTTGCCATACCTATACAACTTTGAACTTTATATTGCCTACTCTATAACCTACATGCTTACATCATGTTGATGTCATGACGTACATGTACATGACTCGCATACGTGAGTATACCACTAATTCCTTCTTGTTTTCTCTCGGGAAATAAACGCTCGCTTAAAAAAACTCTTCTGTTTTTCCTGCTTCTTCCCCAATGGATGGACAACTAAGGTTGCTGCCCAGAGCACGATGACAACGGCGCCGGTGAACAGGATGCCCCGCTCGCCGCAGAGCGCCAAGCATCCACAGGCGTGAGCGAAGCCACTACCATGAACAAAAAAAGGTACCGAATGCTCGTTTTCCTGAAACTTTTCCTTTTCAGCTATGAAGTGTGTTACAGCAAACGACCACCAAAACATAATGGTACTCAACAAAGGCATAATTGAGCGGTGTGTTTTGACAAAGACCACAAAATAACGGTGTCCCACAGCAAATTTTCCCATTTAATTTTGATGATAAATGTCTTATTTCCTTTAATAAACTTAAACATGCTTTATCTCGTGCTCCCATCATTAAACCACCTATATGGGATATGACTTTTGATTTAATATGTGAAGCTAGTGATGATGATGTAGGACTAACTATGGGACAACATATAGGTCGCAGATTTAATATTATACATCATGCTAGTATAACTCTCAATAGTGCTCAAAAGAATTATCCTAAGGAAGAAAAAGAACTTTTTGCTATATTTTTTTCTTGCGATAAATTTCGTTCTTATATAGTTGATGCAAAAGTAAGAGTTCATATGAATCGTGATGGTTTAAAAGAAATCCTCGAGAGGAAGATTCATAAGCCAAGACTGATCCGTTGGATCCTTTTACTTCAAGAATTTGAGTTGCGGATTATGCAGAGACAAGAAGCAAAGATAGTGGATGCAACATCTATATGTGCCCAGCAAGACACCAATCTCATTGAGAGAAAACTTAGACCTGGTGATTTCTGTTTGTGAGAATTATTAGATGAACTAAGGTCAATTCCTCCCAAAGAGAAGAAGTCCTTGTTGTTGGAGGAGCTTATCACTCCCGACTAAATAAATGGTAAGTGGAAGGTAAGTTTTCTTCTTCTAATAAGTGCTTTGTATTCACAGTTTTACTTCTAATTTTTTTGGCTTTGAATTCCTTTTTTAAAGTTTATGAGGGGTTTTTGTAACTATACTAGCGCAACTATACGGCCGGAGAAAAATCTCCTGCCGTATAATTGGTCTTTAAAGGTAATATACCCCCCTTGCAAAATATTTTTGTGTGTCCACTAACTATACACGCGCAACTATACGGCCAGAGAAAAATCTCCCGCCATATAGTTGATCGTTAAAGCTTCTGTATCATCGACCCTTTTTCGTTCTTATTTATTCATCTATATAAAAAAACATTTTGTCGGTTCCTAATCGTTAATCTAACTAATCTAGACTCGAGATATTTGGAAATATCTTCCTGAAACCAGCTATACGGCTAGAGCTATACAGGCCGCGACCGTATAGTTGGTCGATACGCGGCAGGACTCTTCCAAACTCGTGATTTCTTTTCCTATTTTGTTAGGATTATTTTCTTGGGCATGAATTTGGTGTTTATCGTGAGTTTTATCGACCTCTAACCCCTCTTATATATTGCCATTGTGCCTCTCTCTAATCACAATCACCAGGAACCAGTCTATCTCTTGTTCCTACGAGAAGACACGTAACCATAGAGCAACCAAGGGCCAGGAAGCCAAGAAGAGAATCCCCTATGGAGGTTGGGACCAATAGCAAGTAGGAAAAGGAGATCAAGGGCGTACCTATGGATATTTTTAATGCCGACCATGAATGCCCAAAGAGGGAGTTGAAAGCTCTCGAGTTGAAGATCGCAGAGATGGATAAGTTAGTGCTAGGGACACCCAAGCATCTTCGGTGGCTGCGATTTTATCTTGATAAACTTGATGAAGATATCAAGCATACCACCGAAGCAGGTTTTTCTATGAGTCTTATGACGATATAAACCCTCCAAAGCAACAATGAGCTCATTAAAGAACAAGTGAACGTGCTTGAGCGGAATAATCTTTTCTACAAGCTGCGTATCAAAGAACTGGAAGCTTTCAATCAATCCCTCGGTCTCAGTCTGGCCCGTGAAGAGAAGATACCACGTGTCATGTCGCTATAGTGATCTAAAATAAATCATGGTGTCAAATAATCGCAAGGGATTATTTGATCCTGCCTGGCTTGATTCCAAGCTTGGGTAGATCTTTAAGATCTTGTAATCTATTGATGACTACAAGTGCACAGATCATTTGTAGCTAGTTTCAAAATAAAGATATCGATCCCACAAGGAGCAGTAGGCGAAATACTAAATTGCTTTTAACTAAAACTAAACAAAGTACTTAAGGTATAATTTTAAGATGCAAGAAAAGTAGAATTGTTTTGGGGTTTTTGGTTGAACGAAACAATTAAATAAAGTAAAGTAAAACTTAATGCACAAAGTAGTAATCGCGTGAGTAAGAAAGCTTGGAACTGCAACAGGGAAAAAGGCATTCTCGGGGAGTGGTGGATACACCGCTAGCAATTTAGACCGAGAGATCAAGATTATTATAAAAATATTTTCATGACATATATGTATGTGGGAGGAGCTCCATATATGGACAAATAGGCAGCAACCACTGCTCACATCATCCTTCATAACCACAGCTGACAGATAAACGACATCAATCATATTATCCCGCTATTAAGGGATTTCTCCCGCGGTATGGACATGGCTTAGTGAGTTCTCCTTGCCTCCCAAAGTTAGTACGTAAAGGATGACACCTAATTTATAGTAATAATAAGTGATATCATCCCTCTCTCTACTAACAAGTAATCCCCTTCATTGAGTCCTCGTAAGAGCCAAATATTAAGGAGGTGCACAACTCCCAACATCAAGATGAAGACAATTAACACATACATGTAATGATGTATAACATAATAGTCTCTATTTCATCTCAATCATATACTAGGGTTTCTCCATCTCACCAAAAACTAATGATCTACTCAGACATGGAGGCAATCAACATCATGGCAATGGTGATGGAAACAATTATAGATGAATAGTTCTTGTATAAATCCACAACTAGTGCTAGAATTACAACAAGATCTAGATGGGATGGATGAAGATGATGGTGGTGATGAAGATGCAACGGTTGATGGAGATGGAGATCGATGCCTTGGCCTCCTAGATCTCCTTAGGGTGAAGATGGATCCCTAGGGAAATTTCCCCCTCCAGATCCCTTCCGGATGTGAGGTTTTTGGTGATTTCTGGGTGTTCTGTATGTCGTCTCTCCGATCCATTTGCATGGGGTGAAACTATTTGAGGAGGCGGTGCCGGTGCCAACTATACGACAGGAACTATAAAGCCAGAAAAAGTATTCCCGCCATATAGTTGGTCATTAAACCTTCCGTGTCCTCCAATCGCTTTGGGTTTTCTTCTGGTATTATTGATATTTCCCAAATAAGCAATTTACGTTGTTTTTGGCCCCTTTTCACTCCAATATAACTGGTCCAAGAATTGTGTCCATCGGATCCATTATCTGTCTTAATCCTCGTGAAAATAAACATAAAAGGTGCATGTGAACGCCGTAAAATACCAAGATCCTATCACTATAATGCAAAATAATAATATAAAACATGATGCATATATGCACTTGTCAACTTCCCCAAGCTTAGACTCTTGATCGTCTCAAGAAAATTTAGTTTTAATGGATGTGATCCTCATATTCATGAACCTGAGTCAATAAAATAAATGAGGCAGTTGCAGCATGTGTTTGCCATATATGATACTTAAGAATAAATTCATAAGTAGTACCTTACTCGAACTATCCGAATAATATTAGTAGGCTTCCACACCTTAGTGATAAACAGTTTGCAAAAGATGAATCTCAACATGATGTAAAGTGTTTCAGTTTGACCAAATGAGTTAGAGAGGTAGTACCAAGTGTTTTAGGATTAACATATTCACTTGGGATTCAAAATCTCGAACGTTTCTTTGTCTTACCACAAGACAGTGGTGTATGGCTACTTTCTCTTTGCACATTCGCTCTTTTTTCTTCTTTCTCTTCTTCTCTTTATATATATATATATATATATATATATATGCTCACACTTTTTATTAAGTGCTGTGCAAAGGAGCTAGCGATACAATCCACTTCATGTAGGGATTCAAAGTTTAACGATCTCAGTTACCAAATTCCAATTATATATGAAGCATCTTTATGGCTTGGAGATTTTACCTCGACTTGTTCTCACTCTAATTTGATAGAACTTTTATTTCCTTTGTTCAAGATTTCTTGCTCAACTTGACTGA
This sequence comes from Avena insularis, assembly GCA_023614405.1. Lineage (NCBI taxonomy): Eukaryota > Viridiplantae > Streptophyta > Magnoliopsida > Poales > Poaceae > Avena > Avena insularis. The sequence goes on from CM042691.1 coordinate 192,809,679, forward strand.
TTAGATTATTTTTCTTTTTGTAAATCAAACCATCAACTTACAACATGTTGACTAAATTACCTTTATATGTTCCATTAATACTAATGGTGTGGAAGACTCCTATTGCTATCATCGGGTGCAAGTAAAATTATACTTAAACCATTCTTATATCCAATAAGAGAAACTCAAACTCAATAATGCTCCATATATTATAATAAACACAGAATTTCATAAATGGGATCGACTATTCCTGAAGGGATTTTAATGATGCAATCTTTATTTCTAGACTTGAACTAATGCGAAACTAAAACAGTAAACTTATAAGATTGTTTACAAGGTTTTAAAGATCTCCCCAAGCTTGGAATCAAGCCAGGCGGGATCAAATAACTCCTTGCTGGTACCTATTCCACCTCCTGGGTAGGAAAAGTATTGACTTCTCTTGTGTTGCTGACTTTAGCTACGCTTGTGAGGCGGATGCTGAGCTCGGCCATGTCATATTGAAGCTTCAAAATTTCCCTCTGGAGGAATTTCTTCTTATCTGTCAACTCAAAAATAGTTTTAATCAAGAAACCAACTCTACCATCGATCGCATTGACCTTTTTCTCAAGGTCTTTGCTCATCATCCAGTAGGAGTAAATCCCTTCTCCAATAGTTTCAAAAAATGCCTTTGAGGCTTTTTCCAATTGATAGATCTTATCATGAATCTCATCTTGCCGCACCTTCTTGGGTTTAAGTGGTGAATGACTAAGAGGAGGTTTATAATAAGATCCTATATTGTGACGGTAAGGATTAGGGAGATACTCATCCTTGCTCCTTCTCTGATCTCCTTGCCTCATCATCTCGTCCTTTGCGGGAACATGTCCTCCCAATTTGGGAGAGACTTAATCTCCGAGATGGATGATGAAGATGCTTATTTTTGTTCAACCCCCTCAATCCTCTTCATAGGCTTCTCTTCCTTCTTCCTCCAAATCTTGTTGATATGGAAAGGCTGCATGGCTTCGCTGCACGGATATTGTTAGAAGGGGCTTGTATGGAGATGGCGATGGTTTTTTGAGGCTAGAGGTTGTAGCTTTGCAAAATCTTAATGAAAAAGGTTAGATGCGATCATCTTTAAAAGGGGAGGTCAAAAATCCTAGCCGCCTTTCGTAACGAGCAACTATACGGGCGCAACCCGTATAGATCCCATCATATAGTTATGAACCGAATATAGATTTTCTATCTATGGCGGTATCAACTATACGATTGCAACTATACGGCCAGGAATTTTCTTCCCGCCGTATAATTGGTCGTTAAACCTTATATATCCTGGCATAAAAATTTGTAGATGGGGTGAATAACTATACGACCTCAACTATACGACTGGAAATTTAATTAACGCCGTATAGTTGGTCGTTAAAGCTACTGTATTCATCAGAATTTACCTGTTTCTTTGGGAATTCTTTATTAATCTGAAACTTAATGAAATACCAAGTTTTTCCATAAAATTGACAGCTTAAATTTCCGACCAACATTATCATTCATTGAACGAGATTTTTATAATAACCAAATTTATTCTATTTCACTAGAGATTCAAGTGTTCCTTTATTCAATCACAAACTTAACTAAAACTTACTTATAAAATATAAAACTTACTCGGCCCTTTATTTCACATGGGTTGCCTCCCATGAACTGCTCTTTTATGGTCTATAGCTTGACCATAATATTGCTCATTTCATCTCGATTTTATCCTTCTTCTAGTGGCCATTCCTTCCATACTTTTGCTCAATCATTTATTCTGAGATAATCACTCATATGGTGAATGCACTTATATCTTATTTTGCTTGATAATGCTTCAAGCTTTGTCCATTCACCACCCATGAAAGAGAGGGTGTTTTCCCTTGGAGCTTCACTTCTCCTGATGCATAAGCTTCTTCAAATATATAGGGGCCTTCCCACTTTGATCTGAGCTTTCCTGGAAACAACTTAAGACGAGAATTATAGATAAAAACCTTATCTCCACTTTAAAGACCTTATTCTCTATTTTTCTATCATGCCATCTTTTTACTTTTTCTTTAAACAATCTAGCATTTTCATAAGCCTCACTCCTAAACTCATCTAAAGCTTGAATGTCTAATAAACGTTTTTCTCCAACTGTTTTTAAATCATAGTTTAAGTTCTTGATTTCCCAAAAGGCTTTATGTTCCAATTCTAAAGGTAGATGGCACGCCTTACCATATACCATCTTATATGGTGTCATACCCATTGTATTTTTAAATGCAGTTCGGTATGCCCAAAGAGTGTCATTTGGCTTGTATGACCAATCTTTTCTTGATTTATCCACCACTTTCTCAAGTGTGGTTTTTAGTTCTCTATTAGAGAGTTCCACTTGACCACTCGTTTGAGCATGATATGGTGAAGCAACACGGTGAGTTACTCCATATTTGTAGAGGATCTTCCTGAAAGTTCCTTTCTTAACATGAGAACCACCATCAGTAACTAAAAATCCAGGAACTCCAAACCTAGGAAATATGACATCCTTGATCATCTTCACAGAAGTAGCTGCATCTGCATGGTTTGTTGGAATAGCTTCAATCCATTTAGTAAGATAATCAACATCAACAATAATATGAGTGTAGCCATTTGATTATATAAAGGGTCCCATGTAATCCATTCCCCATATATCAAATGGTTCAATTATAAGACTATAATTCATTGCCATCTCTTGCCTTCTGCCTATATTACCTCTTTTCTGGCAAGTATCATAATGTCCTACATACATGAGTGCATCCTTGAACAAGGTGGGCCAATAGAATCTGAATTGAAGTACATTTGTTGCAGTTCGCTTGCCTGCATGATGTCCTCCATATGGGTTGTCCTGACAAGCTTGCAAAATTGCATTCATTTCATGATTAGGAACACACTTTCGAATCATTCCATCAAGTCCATGACGATAAAGAAACAGATCATCCCAAAAGTAATATTTAAGATCATTAAATAATTTCATTCTTTTATTTCTTGTCATACCAGGAGGTACAAATTTTCCTATAAGATAATTAGCATAATCTGCAAACCAAGGATCAGCGATTTCAACATTTGCTAAGTATTCTCCCGGAAATGCCTCATTTATAGGTACGGGGTCAGTAATTATTCCCTCCATCCTAGAGAGATGATCTGCTACTGGATTATCCTTACCCCTCCTATATACTATTTGCAAATCATATTCTTGTAGTAATAAAACCCATCTAATCAACCTGGATTTTGCATCCTTTTTAACGAGGAGGTGACGCAAGGCTTGGTGATCCGTATGAACTATTACCTTAGAATTAATAATGTAAGATCCAAATTTGTCACAAGCAAATATTATAGCCAGGAACTCTTTTTCCGTAGTAGCATAATTTTTTGAATATTATTGAAAGTTCTACTAGCGTAATGAATAACATTTAAATTCTTTCCGTCCCGCTGTCTTAAAAAAGCTCCTAAATCATAGTCACTAGCATCGCACATGATTTCAAAAGGTTCATCCCAGTTTGGAGATTGCATGATAGGTGCTGAAACTAATTTGTTTTTAAGATTTTGAAAAGCTTTAATGCAGTCATGGTCTAAGTAGAACGAAGTTTATTTCTCAAGAAGGTTAGTGAGAGGCATAGCTATTTTGAGCAAAATCTTTTATAAAACACTTGTAAAAACCTGCATGTCCGAGAAACATTTTTAAGTTTTTTATGTCTTGAGGTATGGGAAGATTTTCTATAGCATTTATATTGGTCTTATCTATTTCTATACACTTTTCTGAAACCCTATGTCCAAAACATTTACCTTCTCTTTCCATGAATCGACATTGCTCCCAATTCAAAACTAAATTTGATTGCCTGCATCTCTACAAAACTTTGGTTAAATGTAGAGACAATTATCAAATGTTGTTCCACAAACAACGAAACCATTTGTTAGAACTTCCATAGTCTTCCCAACAAGGTCATTAAAGATTTTTAAAACACATTCTTGAAAGGTTGTAGCTGCATTACATAAGCCAAGTGCAATTAATCTATAAGCATATGTGCCGTAAGGACATGTGAAAGTTGTTTTCTCTTGATCTTAGGGTTGTATAGCAATTTGAGAATAACCGGAATAACCATCAAGAAAACAGAAATAAGAATTATTGCTAAGTCTCTCTAAAATTCTATCCATGAACGGTATAGGTTTATGATTTTTCTGTGTCTCACAGTTTAGTTTTCTAAAATCGATGCACACGCAATATCCAACAATAGGTCTTATAGGAACTAGCTCACCATCCTCATTCATAGCAGCATCAAGACCCCCTTGTCTTGGTATGCAATGAGTCGGGCTAACCCATTTACTATCAGAAATAGGATATATTATGCCAACATCTAATAAGCGTATAACTTATTTTCTTACTACTTCCTTCATTTTTGGATTAAGCCTTCTCTGTGTTTCACCTACAGGTACAACATCTTTGGTAATCTTATGTGTTACAATAGATGGATCTATTCCTTCAATATCACTTAGAGTATATCCAAATGCTTCACGATGCTTGATCAAGACCGAAAGAAATTTATTTGTTTCATTTTCTCGTAATTTTTTACTAATAATAACAGGGCATTTATTTTCATTATCTAAAAATTCATACCTCATATTGTCTGGAAGTCGCTTCAATTCAATGGGTGGAGGTCCTTCGTTTCCTTTCCTTACCAGTTCTTCATATTCATGTGGATTTTGTGCTTCCGGGATGGAATCAAGGTAATCATCCATGTCTTCTCTTTCCTCATCATTAGGTGCCTCTTCCCAATTAATTAGGATTCTTTCTAATTCATCTTGCGGAGTGCTGAAATGAATTGTGGCTAGCTCAGCATTTGTTTTACCTTCCTTGATATCTTCCACTTCATATGGCCTCTTTTTTAGTTTGGTGAAGTGGAATTTCATTTCCTCTTCTCCAAACATCATTGAAACAGTCTCCTTTTTATTATCAATTTGAGCTTTGGTTATAGAGACAAAAGGCCTTCCTAAAAGAATAGGACAAAAAGTATCTCGAGGCATATCAACAATATGAAAATCAAGAGGATGCATGAGTGATCCAATAAAAACATAGACACACCTTCCAGTTTTATATTAGTTCTATTAGACAATTTAATAGTAGTGTCTGATGACCTACAAGTATAGGGGGTGTATCATAGTACTTTTGATAAATAGGAGTGTCGATCCCAACGAGGAGCAGAAGGTGTTGACTAGTGGTTTGGAGCAGGAAATCTCTGTAAATACTTAGCAAACGAATTTTTAGGGGTTTTTGATAAAGCAAAGAAATAAAGTGTAACTAAATAAATACAACAAATAATTGCAGCAAGTGGACCATTACTTTCTTAGCAAAGGACAATCCGGTTGTAATACTTATGAGGACCAAACATTCTCGAGGACACATCGGAATACTATCAAGTTATTTCGTTTCATATAGTTGATTAATCTTCTTTGGTTTGATAAGTGTTGTGTGGGTGAACATGTGCTAATGTACCGACCTTACTAAGACTAATACATACTTGTGATTAAACCCCCTGCAAGCATCCGCAACTACAAGAAAGTAATTAAGATAAAAACCTAACCACAACATTAAACTCTGAGATCCTACACTCCCTTGTGCAAAGGTTTCCTAACGGGGGTTTAGGTTTCTATCACTCCGGAAACCCCACAATTGTGTATCCAAATACACAATGCATTCCCCTAGGCCCATAAATGGTGAAGTATCATGTAGTCGACATTCACATGACACCACTAGAAGAATAGTGCCACAACTTAAATATCAAACCATTGAATAATACCTCAACACAATTCCACTACTAACAACATGACTTCTCCCATGTCCTTAAGAACTAAACGAACTACTCATGAGCCATCATATGGATCAAGATCAGAGATGATATGATGATGGATAACAATCTGAACACAAACAATAATTCAATGGTTCCACTCACAAGCATCGACTACAAAAGTAATTAACACCAGGAAAGTTTCCCCTAAGAACTATGCAAGATTCAACACAATTGTTACATCGGGATGGAGTGGTGATGATGGTGCTGGTGGAGATGGTGGTGTGGATGATGATGATCCCGATGAAGTCTAGCTTGATGACGATGTTGATAGCAAACGATCTCCCCTCTCCGGGAAGGAATTTCCCAGCAGAAATCTGTCTATCGGAGAGCTCTTTCTCTCTCTGTAGTTTCCGCCCCGCAGAGGCGGCAGAATCTTTCTGTGGTCTTCCCCCGTGTATTAGGGTTTTGAGGAGAAGATATAGGCAAAAGGGCAGAGTCGGAGGTGGGCTAGGGTGGCCACACCCCCTGGTGGCGCGGCCCAGGGTGGCCCACGCATGGGGTGTGTGGGCCCCCTATGGCCCATCTCAGCCTCCCCTTCTGGCATCCTTCGTCTTCTAGAAAAATATGATTTTCCATGTATTTTCTGGTATTTTCTGATCTTTGCGAAAATTGCATCTAAACAACGTTTTTTCCATCAGTATCCTGACTCCGGCAGTTCATCCTCCAAGAATCATCCAACATGCAAAAATAGATGAATCAACATAAGTATCACCTCTTAATATGGAATATATCAATGAATAATAGGAAATTATGATATAGAATAGTGATGCAAAATAGACGTATCAACTCCCCCAAGCTTAGACCTCGCTTGTCCCCAAGCGAAAACTGAGCTCAGTAAACATGCCCATAGGTTTATGGACTGAAATGTCGATAAAACGAATATGGACAAGAAGCATCACACTTACCAATACACAACTGATAATAGAAAGCAACTCACTATTATATAAATTACTTGCAACGAGTATGGGAGTCACAATAAAGATGCATAAAGATAGATCATAATTGGTAATGGCAAACTTTGTTCTTGGTCAGAGAATAGTTGATTCATATTTTTTCAAGCAAAGCTTTTGTAAAGAAGTTTATAACAGGAGTCCCTTTGCTAAACATAAAAGGTTTTTCACAATGATGGCTTTCAAAGAAATACTCATTCAGATAAGATTTTTGTGCAAAACAAGGAAGATAAGAAACATGATTTGAATAAATCATCATATGAATGATTTAAACACAACAACTCAAATGCTTGCTGGAGATAGAAAGGAATAGGTTTACTGACTCAACTAAGAAGTAAAAGAAAGGCCCTTCGCAGAGGGAAGCAGGGACTTAAAGTTTCATAAAGAGCTTTCAAAATATTATGGTACTTACTAGATTTGAGCTCTCATTGCCCCTATCATAAGCATCTTGAGGTGATTAAGGTGTAAGTGAACAAATATGGAGTATATGCTTAACGAAATATAAGTTGGCAATCTCATGTCCCTTGAGTATGAGGGTCGTTCCTCATGCTACTCAACTTTAGTTACCGGTAAGTTCTTGTCATTGTAAGTGTAGGTGTATCATAAAGACCGCCAACGAGGTACCCCTTGCCCCATGATACAGGAGCTATCCCATATCAAAATGACAAGGCAAGCAGACAGTGAGCATCTCAGCGATCTTTTTATTTTCTATTTGCATAGGTATTTATTGAGGATGCTTCACATATTGCTCACTATGGTTATAATGCAAGTTTCCACCATGATTAGGCATGGCTTAGGCTAGCGGCCCAGGCATTTCTCTAACACATATACATAACTCCATGGACTTACAAGCACCCCTTTTATTTCACACCGCCGACATCCACAAACAAAAGATCATGATATCAACTAGGTAATATGTACAAGTGTTGAAAGCGTTCCTCGTGACAACACAGTTCTGCTAATTCCCAACTTATAGGTGCAATCATATACAACATAGCTGACACAATAGTTCAAGTTTATTAGGGGCAAGAAAAATAAAGTGTGCCATCAAGTTCGTGAGAGCTTTACTAACCAGTTTTCACATAACAAAAGAATTTTTAATTTGAAAGATAGATGAAACTCGAGAATTTACTTGGAATAGCAATAATGCTAATAGGGATATATGGTGGACTCAAATGGCATATGTTTAAGTTTAAATGATTGGATGCACGAGAAGTATTCCCTCTCAGTACAGGTTTTTGTCTAGCAAGGCTGGGGTAGCAAGAAAAAGAGTTGAAGGAAACAAGAAAACATACAAGTGATAAAGTCAAACATGCAATCTTCCTTGAAAACACAAAATATATTAACTAAAGAATACTAAGCTTATGAGCCAATCAAGAAAGAAAAAAATGATATAAAATACCTGAAAGTGCTTTTGTCTTTTCCTTTCAAACCTCAAAAAGTGTTGCTACTGACCAGAGCTCGGTTTGCCAAAACCAATTTAGATTTACTTGATGCTCCCAAAGTGATACCAATACTAATCAACAAGATCAATCATATAATAGAGATTGCAAACTAAAATAAGAAGTGCAAAAAGTAAAAGATGAAACTTCTCATTAATATTCCATAAAGGCATTCACACCAAGGGATACATGGATAACCAACTAAAGGAGAGATACTTCGACAATACAAACCATCCTATATGATAACTTCTCTATTCAAGATATGAATCTACTAAAAAGTTAAAAAGATGAAAGATACTGATGTGATACCGCGACACTCCCCCAAGCTTGGAACAAACCAAGGGGATGCCAAAACCTGATGATGAATCACTCCTTTGGTGGTGGTGGTGTTCCCTTGTTCAGGGTGAGGAAACCCTCCAGCATGTTACGAAGCTTGTTATTCTCCTCTTGAAGCATATCCACCTTCCTCCTTAGAGCTCGGTACTTATCACAAAACTCATCAGTGGTTCGCAGGGCTTCCACTGTCTCAAGGCAGGAACTGAAGTCTGGAACAGAGGTCATCAACCCCTGCATATTATGGGAAAAAGCAATCGAGTGTTAATTTCCTCTACAAAAGTAGGTTTTCTTGCCCTTGATCCTGTGGCAGTTTGTCCCTTCATGCCTGCTGACATGTTCTTTACTTCCTCCTTGACGCTCCAATCCATGTCTTCGCGCCTAGCTACGATCATTTCTTCTTCCACGGGCTTCTTGCCCTTGTCGTTGGCGGAGACCATGGTGCCTCTAAATATGAGAATATTTCCTGACAAAAATAGATCGAAACGAAAACACGAAGAGAACAAGATATACGAACCTCAGGGGATCTGGGGGTTATATATTATGAAGTTTTACAACATAAGGAAGGTACTGTGCGAAAACGGGACAGAGACGGACTCCAGGGTGATCACACCCCTTGGTGGCACGACCAGGGAGGGCCCGCGCCACTAGGAGGTTTGGCCCATCCGGGCTCCATTTCCTCCCCTGTTTTGACTCATTACCTTCCGTACGGAATAAAAACTGCAAAAATATAACAAGAAAAGTTTTTCGCGAACCTTCTGTTTTTAGCACTTTTACCTACTCGGGAACGGACTCTGCAGATTTCTGAGTTCAATCTCTAATGAATTTTTCTGGAGTCACCATTTGAATAATATCAACATCTTCATTATAAGAATCTCCAGAAATATAATGTTTGAGCCTTTGACCATTCACCACCTGTGTAGTGTTGTCCATCAAAGAAGAAATTTTTATAGGTCCTGAACGATACACCTCCTAAAAAAGGTCCTTTCCATTTGGAAAGTAATTTTCCTGCAAAAAATCTAAAATGAGACCTATACAATAGAACTTTCTCACCAACATGGAACTCCCTTTTGAGAATTCTCCTATCATGCCATGTTTTTACCTTTTCTTTAAAGAGTCTAGCATTTTCATAAGCTTCACTTCTCCACTCATCTAAGGTACTTAAGTCAAGCAATCTTTTCTCACCAACAAGTTTAAAATCTCTATTCAGTTCTTTCACTGCCTAATAAGCTTTGTGTTCTAATTCTAAAGGCAGGTGACAAGCTTTACCATAAACCATTTTGTAAGGAGACTTTCCCATAGGATTTTTATAAGCAGTTCTATATGCCCATAAAGCGTTATTCAACTTTTTAGCCCAATTTTTCCTAGACTTGTTAACAGTATTTTGCAAGATGGATTTAATTTCTCTATTTGAAAGTTCTACTTGCCCACTGGTTTAAGGGTGATAAGCTGAAGCAATTCTATGGTTAATATCATACTTAGCAAGAGTTTTCCTAAAACCACCATGAATAAAATGAGAACCTCCATCAGTCATGAGATATCTAGGCAAACCAAACCTAGGAAAAATTACATCTTTAAGCATTTTAAAGAGGTCTTACCATCAACACTATTTGTAGGTATGGCTTCTACCCACTTTGTAACATAATCAACAGCAACACGAATATGAGTATACCCTTTTGAAGGGGGAAAATGACCCATAAAGTCAAATCCCCAACAATCAAATAGTTCAATAACAAGAGAATAATCCATAGGCATTTCATCACGTCTAGAAATGTTACCAACTCTTTGACATTCATCATATGATAAAATAAACTTCCTTGCGTCCTTGAAGAGAGCAGGCCAATAAAAACCTGATTGTAAAACTTTTTGTGCGGTTCTATCTCCAGCATGATGCCCTCCATAAGCACCGCCATGACATTTTCTCAATATCTCTTGTTGTTCATATTCTGGAACACATCTCCGCATAATACCATCTACTCCTTTATATAAATGTGGGTCATCCCAAAAGTAATGCCTCAGATCATAAAAGAATTTCCTTCTTTGCTGGGCTGTAAAGGTTGGAGGCAAATACTTGGAAATAGTAAAGTTAGCATAATCAGCATACCAAGGATTTTCTCACGGGCTTACCTTTATTGCCTATTAAATGTTCGTTTGGAAAACTATCATTAACAGGCATAGGATCAAAACAAATGTTTTCCAAACAAGGTAAATTATCAACAACAGGGTTTTTAGCACCTTTCCTATCTACAATATGCAGATCAAACTCTTGTAAAAGCAACACCCATCTAATAAGCCTAGGCTTAGCATCTTTCTTTGTCATAAGGTACTTAATAGCAGCATGATCAGTATGAATGGTAACTTTTGAATCAACAATATAAGGTATAAACTTATCACATGCAAAGATTACAGCTAAGAACTCCTTTTCAGTAGTAGCATAATTCTTTTGAGCAACATCAAGAGTCTTACTAGCATAATGAATAACATTCAATTTTTTTATCTATTCGTTGCCCTAGAACAGCACCCACAGCAAAATCACTAGCATCACACATAATTTCAAAGGGTAAATTCCAATTAGGTGGTTGGACAATAGGAGAAGTAGTTAAAGATTTTTTCAAAGTTTCAAAATCTTCCTTACAATCATCATCAAAAACAAAAGGTACATATTTTTGGAGAAGATTAGTGAGGAGCTTTGATTTTTTTGAGAAATCTTTAATAAACCTTCTATAGAAACCAGCATGAACAAGGATACTACGAATACCTTTCACATCCCTAGGAGAAGGCATTTTCTCAACTGCTTCAAATTGGCTCTGTCAACTTCAATACCTATTTCAGAAATTTTGTGTCGAAGAACAATCCCTTCATTAACCATGAAGTGGCATTTTCCCAATTAAGAACAAGATTAGTTTCTTCACATATCTACAAAACTTTATCAAGGTTGTGCAAACAATTATCAAAATAAGTCCCATAGACGGAGAAATCGTCCATGAAAACTTCCACAGTTTCTTCACAAAAACCATGAAAGATAGCAGACATACATCTCTGAAAAGTAGCAGGAGCATTACATAAACCAAAAGGCATACGCCTATAAGCATAAGTTCCATAGGGACACATGAAAGTGCTTTTCTCTTGGTCTTGCTCTTTCACAGCAATTTGAGAAAACACAGAATAGCCATCAAGAAAACAAAAGTGAGTCTTCTTGGACAACCTTTCTAGCATTTGATCAATAAAAGCTAGAGGATAATGATCTTTCTTAGTGACTTTATTCACCTTTCTAAAATCAATGCACATCCTATAACCAATCACTACTCTTTGAGGTATAAGCTCATTATTTTCATTAGGCACAACAGTTACTCCTCCTTTCTTAGGGACACAATGAACAGGACTAACCCAATTACTGTCAGCAATAGGAAAAATAATACCAGCATCAAGAAGTTTTAATACATCATTCCTTACCACTTCATTCATCTTAGGATTTAGACAGCGTTGGTGCTCAACAACTGGCTTTGCATCTGGTTCTATATTACTAGCATTCTATCATATAGTACGAGAAATTCCTTTTAAATCATCAAGAGTATACCCCATAGCTCCTCGGTGTTTCTTCAATACTTCCAATAATCTTTCATCTTCCTTCCCTGAAAGTTTAGAACTAATAATAACAGGATATATTTTCTTATCATCTATATAAGCATATTTAAGATCATCAGGTAGAGGTTTTAAATCAAAGATAGGATCCCCTTTAGGTGGTAGTGTGGTACCCAAATCTTCCACATGTAGGTTATGCTTAAGCATCTTAGGTTGACGAAGGAAAATCTTGTCAGTCTCATTTATTTATTTCATGAAGACCTCACTTTCATGATCTTCTATATATTGCTGCAAGACATTTTTAGGAGCAAGAGAAATAGCAGAAAGTTGTTCAACCCTGAAATCCTCATTAGGCAATTCATTTTCATAAGGAGTTTTAGCAAATTTGGAAAAATTAAACTCATAAGATTCTCCATCAAATTTAGTTAAAACTTTCTCCTTCTTACAATCTATAATAGCTCCACAAGTGTTCAAGAAAGGTCTACCAAAAATGATAGGACAAGTTTTACTAGCTTTCTTACCAAGCACTAGAAAATCAGCAGGATATTTAATCTTACCACAAAGAACTTCCACATCTCTTACAATGCCAATTGGATAGACTGTCTCTCTATTAGCGAGGTGAATAACCATATAAATTTCCTTAAGTTCACAAGGACCAATTTCATGCATAATTTCCCTGTAAATCTCATAAGGAATGGCACCAGAACTAGAACCAATATAACACAAACCATAATAGCAATGATCACCAATTCTAACAGAAAGCATAGTGACACTAGATTTCCTAGCTTTACTAGGATGAGAGACTATATTAGAACCATCTTCACAAAAGATAATGTGCCCATCTTCTACATTTTTTGTGAGAAGATCTTTCACAATGGCTACTACAGGTTCAATATTTATTTGTTCATCAGGTTCAACAGCTTTGTTTGTACTTTTGCTAACCACATTAGCTATAATAGAATGTTCCTTTACCTTAGAAGGGAAGGGTATTTTCTCAATATAAGGTTTAGGAAAAATAGGATCAACAGCACAAACTTCAGTGTTTCTAATAGGTACATGATTAACAATATCTTTATAAGGTGCATGGTACTTGTTCCACTCCTTTTGGTGAATTTTAATATAAGAGGCAAAGGTCTTAAAGCAATTTGCAAGAACTTGAGAATCAAGACCATACTCAATACTAATATCATGAAAGTCATTAGTTCCCATAAAAGATTTAATGCATTCATAATCATAATTTATACCTGACTTTCTTCCTTTGTCATTCTCCCATGCTTCAGTGTTCTCTTGAATACGGTCTAAGATATTCCATTTAGCTTCTTCCTTCATACGTGTGAATGATCCAGCACAATAAGCATCTAATAAATCTTTATCATGAAGATAAAGCCTTGCATAAAAGTTATTAATAATAATACTATTAGGGAGCTCGTGAATAGGACATTTAAGCATTAGTAACTTCAATCTCCCACAAGCTTGGGCTGTACTCTCTCCATCACAAGGCAAAAAGTTATATATTTGATTCCTATCCTTATGAATCTCACTAGGAGGATAGAATTTAGAATAAAAGAGAGGTACTATTTCCTCCCATTCCATAGATTGTCCATTCTTCAGCAGCTTATACCATTATTCACCTCTTCCTTTCAATGATATAGAGAGTAACTTCTTCAGTTGTGATACCTGCACACTTAAACAACCTGCATAATTCATGGATAAAAAGCAAGTAATCACCAGGGTGGACAGTTCCATCCCCAAAATAATATTATCCATAACACGATCAACAATTCTTGTAGGTATCTTAAAAGGATCTATCTCAACAGGTGGTGGTTCATCTACTACCCTAGCAGTGGTAGTAGATTTACCAAACAGGAAACCAAGTGGGTTATCTATATTGGAAACAAAGTAACAAACAGAAATAGAGAGCAATACTCACAGTAGAAGTTTCCTTTACCAGTTCCAATCTTCAATAGCGCTTCACTCCCCGGCAATGGCGCCAGGAAATAGTCTTGATGACCCACAAGTATAGGGGTGTATCGTAGTACTTTCGATACATAGGACTGTCGATCCCAATGAGGAGCAGAAGGTATTGACTAGTGGTTTGGAGCAGGAAATCTCTGTAAATACTTAGCAAACGGATTTTTAGGGTTTTTTGATAAAACAAATAAATAAAGTGCAAGTAAATAAAGACAACAAATAATTGTACGAAGTGGCCCAATCTTTTCTTAGGCAAGGACAAGCCGGTTGTAATACTTATCAGGACCAAACGTTCTCGAGGACACATGGAAATACTATCAAGTGCTTTCTTTTCATATAGTTGATTAATCTTCTTTGGTTTGATAAGTGTTGTGTGGGTGAACCCGTGCTAATGTACCGACCTTACTAGGACTAATACATACTTGTTATTAAACCCCTTGCAAGCATCCGAAACTACAAGAAAGTAATTAAGATAAAAACCTAACCACAACATTAAACTCTGAGATCCTACACGCCCTTGTGCAAAGGTTTCCTAACGGGGGTTTAGGTTTCTATCCCTCCGGCAACCCCACAATTAGTAGCCAAATACACAATGCATTCCCCTAGGTCCATAAATGGTGAAGTATCATGTAGTCGACATTCACATGACACCACTAGAAGAATAGCACCACAACTTAAATATCAAACCATTGAATAATACCTCAACACAATTCCACTACTAACAACATGACTTCTCCCATGTCCTCAAGAACTAAATGAACTACTCACAAGACATCATATGGATCAAGATCAGAGATGACATGATGATGGATAACAATCTGAACATAAAATATAATTCAATGGTTCCACTCACAAGCATTAACTACAAAATTAATTAATACCGAGAAAGTTTCCCCTAAGAACTATGCAAGATTCAACACAATTGTTACAGCGGGATGGAGTGGTGATGATGGTGCTGGTGGAGATGGTGGTGTGGATGATGATGATGATCCCGATGAATTCTAGCTTGATGACGGTGTTGATGGCGATGATCTCCCCTCTCCGGGAAGGAATTTCCTGGGAAAAAATCTATCTGCCGGAGAGCTCTTTCTCTCTATGTAGTTTCTGCCCCGCAGAGGCGGCGTAATCTTTCTATGGCCACACCCCCTGGTGGCGCGGCCCAGGGTGGCCCGCGCATGGGGGTGTGGGCCTCCTGTGGCCCATCTCAGCCTCCCCTTCTGGCATCCTTCGTCTTCTAGAAAAATATGATTTTCCATGTATTTTATGATCTTTGTGAAAATTGCATCTAAACACCATTTTTTCCATCAGAATCCTAACTCCAGCAGTTCATCCTCCAAGAATCATCCAACATGCAAAAATAGATGAAACAACATAAGTATCACCTCTTAATATGGAATATATCAATGAATAATAGGAAATTATGATATAGAATAGTGATGCAAAATGGACGTATCAGTGTCTACCGGTTCCACATCTGGATTATTTAAATTGTAGCGAAGTTTCTCATAAAGTGATGAAGGCATAATATTATAGTGGAAATCGGCTCACAAATTCCATATAAGAAAGTTTCTACACAATATATAGGAGTCATAGGTTTAGAAGTTTCACTACCTCGTATCTTACCTATGATGAATTCTGAGGTTTAAAAGTCTAGCATAACCACTTCATTCTCCCCGACAATGGCGCCAGAAACTAGCTTGTTGACTGCAAGTGCACGGATTGTTTATAGCTAGTTTCAAAATAAAGATATCGATCCCACAGGGAGCAGTAGGCGAAAGACTAAAATGCTTTTAACTAAAACTAAACGAAGTAGTTAAGCAATAATTTTAAGATGCAATAAAAGTATAATTTTTTTTGGGTTTTTGGTTGAACAAAACAATTAAATAAAGTAAAGTAAAACTTAATGCAGAAAGTATTAATCGAGTGTGTAAGAAAGCTTGGAACTGCAATAGGGGAAAAGGCATTCTCGAGGAGTGGTGGATACACCGCTAGCAATTTAGACCGAGTGATCAAGATTATTATAACAAATATTTTTATGATATGCATGTATGTAGGAGGAGCTCCATATATGGACGAATATGCAGCAACCACTGCTCATATCATCCTTCATAACCACAACTGACAGATAAACGACATCAATCATATTATCCCGCTATTAAGAGTTTTTTCCTGCGGTATGGACATGGCTTAGTGAATTATCCTTGCTTCCCTATGTTAGTACGTAAAGGATGACAACTACTTTATAGTCACAATAAGTTCTATCATCCCTCCATCTACCAACAAATAATACCCTTCATCGAGTCCCTGTAAGAGGCAAATATTAAAGATGTGCACAACTCCCAACATCAAGATGAAGAAAATTAACACATATACGTAATGATGTATAACATAATAATCTATATTTCATCTGAATCATATACTAGGGTTTCTCTATCTCCCCAAGAACTAATGATCTACTCAGATATGGAGGCAATTAGCATCATGGCAATGGTGATGGAAAAATTATAGATGAATAGTTGTTGTTTAAATCCACAACTAATGCTAGAATTACAACAAGATCTAGATGGGATGGATGAAGATGATGGTGGTGGTGATGAAGATGTAGCGGCTGATGAAGATGCAGATCGATGCCTTGGCCTCCTAGATCTGCTTAGGGTGAAGAGGGATCCCTAGGGCAAGTTCCCCCTCCAGATCCCTTCCGAAGGTGAGGTTTTTGGTGATCTCTGGGTGTTATGTATGTCGTATCTCTGACCCAATTGCACGGGGTGAAACTATTTGAGGAGGCGGTGTTGGTGCCAACTATACAACCGGAAAAAGTATTCCCGCTGTATATTTGGTCGTTAAACCTTCTATGTCCTCCAATCGCTTCGGGTTTTTTCTGGTATTATTGATATTTCCCAAATAAGCGATTTACGTTGTTTTTGGCCCCTTACGCTCCAATATAGATGTTCCAAGAACTGTGTCCATCAGATCCATCATCTGTCCTAATCCTGGTGAAAATAAACATAAAAGGTGCGCGCGAATGCCGTAAAATACCAAGATCCTATCACTAAAATGCAAAATAATAATATAAAACATGATGCATATATGCACTCATCATCTATCTCATAAGTTTTATTACTATTCTAATTTTTACATTAGTTCGAGTTCAGTAATAAGTTTGCACCATTAGAATTCCCTTTAGGAATAGTCGATCCCTTTTATGAAATTTAGAGTTTATTATAATATATGGAGTATTATTGAGTTTGAGTTTGTCTTATTGGATATATGAATAGGTTGAGTATAATTTTACTTCCACTTGATGATAGCAATAGGAGTCTTCCACACCATTGGTATTAACAGAACACACAAAGATAATTTGATCAATATGTTGTAAGTCAATGATTTGATTTAAAAACAGGAGAAATTATCGAATTAGTTAAGTTGAAAAGGAAAAACCTTGAACAAAGTAAAATTAAAAGTGCTATCAAATTAGACTGAGAACAAAACAAGGTAGAATATTCAAGCTATGAAAGATGCTTCATATACATTTGGAATTTTGTAATTGAGATCGTTAACCTTTGAATTCCTACATGAAGTGGAATGTATGGCTAGCTCCTTTGCAGAACACTTCAACAAAATTGTGAGCATATATATATATATATATAAAGAAATAAGAAAAGAAAGAAAAACAAAAAGAGCGAATGTGCAATGAGCAAATAGGCATATACCACTATATTGTAGTAGGACAAAGAATGTATGAGTGCATATTTGCATCATGTTTTATATTATTATTTTCCATTGTAGTGGTAGGATCTTGGTATTTTACAGCATTCATGTGCACCATTTATGTTTATTTTCACCAGGATCAGGTCAGATGATGGATACAATGGACACAATTCTTGGACCAGTTATATTGGAGTGAAAAGGAGCCAAAAACAATGTAAATTGCTTATTTGGGAAATATTAATAACACCGGAAGAAAACCCAAAGCAATTGGAGGATACAGTGAGTTTAATGACCAACTATACGGCGGGAGGAACTTTTCCGGCCATATAGTTCCCGCTGTATAGTTGGCGCCAACACCGCCTCCTAAAATAGTTTCACCCCGTGTAACTGGATCGGAAAGACGACATACATAACACCTAGAAATCACCAAAACCCCACCTTCGAAAGGGGTATGGAGGGGGAACTCATCCACCGAGGATCCATCTTCGCCCTACACAGATCCAGGAGGCTAAGGCATCGATCTTCATCATCAACCGCTGCAACACCACCATCTCCATCCATCCCATCTACATCTTGTCTAGATCTTGTTGTAATTTTCATACTCGTTGTGGATTTATACAAGTAATATTCATATATGATAGATTCCATTGTCTTTTCCATGATGTTGATAGCCTCCATGTGTAAGTAGATCATTAGTTCTTGGGGAGATGGAGAAACACTAGTATGATATTGAAATAATATAAAGTTTATTATGATATTCATCGTTGTAACCATGTGTTAGATTATCTTCATCTTGATGTTGGGAGAAGTCTACCTCTCAATATTTGCCTCTTGTGGGGAATTGATGGAGGGAACTACTTGTTGGTAGACGGAGGCGTGTTAGCACTTATAGTGACTACAAATCTGTTGGCACTCCTTAAGTATCAACTTGGGAATCGAGAAAACTCACAAAACACTATCCATGCCATGGGATACGTCCTACGGGATCAAGTCCCTTAATAGCACGGTAATTCAATTGATGTTGATTGCTGTCTGCTGTGGTTATGATGATGATGTGAGCAGTGGTAGCTTCCTATTTGTCCAAATACAGAGTTCCTCCCACACATACATAATTGAGAATTTTCATGATAATAACCTTTACCTTAACCCTTTATAAATGCTAGAGGTGTATCCGCTACTCCTTGAGAACGCTTTCCCCACTGAAGTTTCAAATCTCTTTTACATACGCGATACTTATTTTCTATATTCAGTTTTGTTTACTTAACTCATTGTTCTCTTATACCAAAAATCCAAAAACACCTTTTTACACAACACTCGTATTTTATATTGTTACTTAGAACTTTACTTAGAATTTCTATTTTAATATTTATTTCAAGAGTTATTAGACTTCACACTCCTGCTCCCTGTCGAATTGATATCTCTATTTCGAAACTAGCTAGAAATGATTTGTGCACTTGTAGTCATCAAGCATCAGTAAAAGTAAAGTAGGATTATGAGGCAGAAAAGAGCGAATAAGCTTAAAACAAAGTCGAAATATTTACCGGTATCAGATGACGGTCGGCGGTGAACATTTTCATGGAGACTTCGAGGATCTTCTTATCCACTCGCTCCTTGATCAAAAACTGCAGTCGGGTCTTGTAGTCCTTCGCAGGGATGTGAGTTGAACTTACCCTCAGGTTGTCTTTTTGGTCTCTGGTGATCGTGTGCATCAAGAGGTCTCTGTGGAACTCCAATGGCTGAATCTAGTGATCCAGACAGCAGTGGATCAAGTCGGATCCACGAAGCCCCTTCTGCTTTATCAGAAACTCTATCCGCCTCTTGGCAAGAACCAAGTCTTCGGACAATTCCGGCGCTTCTGCGTCCCACGATTCTTGGTGGGAGGCAGCACCGTCGATGAAGGCCGGAATATCTTCTGCCTTGTCTGGAGACGGAATATCCTTATGATAGAAGAAGGTTCCAGCCTATCTTTTTACCGATTCGCTAGCATTAATCCTAGGATAAACCTGGTTTCTCCTAAGGACTAAGCTAAGGGTGTTGGTGGTGTAAGGAACACCGACACTGATAGAGTTCTTCCGGGTACCATAGTAGTACCGAAAAAGGGTGAGACTTGGACTAATGCCAAGAAACCCCTCAGCGTGAGCGCTAAGCTCAAGCAAGGAGTTGGGGGGAAGGTTATGAAGTTGCACACCATAATGTTGGAGAACTTCGGTGAATAACTATGACGGTGGGAGACTGAGGCCACGGTCAACTTGCATGCCGAAGAGAACGCGTTCTCCGTCGTGCGGTGCAAGAACGGCATCTCCAGCGCCGCTCCACCATGCGCCAGTGACGAGTAGCCCTCGTCCTCCATGACCTGTAGCTTAGTGTTTTACATGGCGCTGCGGACCCAAAGGCCCTGTAGCTTCCTCTCATCTACCACTGCTGCGCCTGTCGCCGCTGCCGCTACGGAGCTGGATGGTGCCTCCATCTCATCGGAGAGGGTCAAAGATTGGCGGCGTTGAGGGTTTTTTGGTGGCAGATGGGAGTAGATGCGGAGTGCTCGAGGAGTACGAGGAGGCAATGAAGGGCAACAAGGAATGAATCTAGGAGAAGGAGAAAATCTCTACTTTTATTAACCTCCGCGCCAAGATCCGTGCTAATCCACGCGATTTGTGCCACGTGTATAGGAGATAGAGAGGAGGCTTACTCGCGACATCTCCACCCCCTCAATTCTCGCGCTGGCATTGAAACAGTGTTCTGTTCCATAAAGAACGGACCCACCAATGGTCATGCTGACAGGACGTTTTTTCAGTGACAATGCCTGGTCTGAAAAAGTTGTCAGACAACATGGCACTTTTTAAATCCGGCTCATGTTTTGCAATGAGCAGGAAAATGACTAAAGTCAAGAAGACATATCCGACTCAGATGAGACTTGGAATCCTGCATTACTGGGAGAATTTTTTGGGAATTGTTCAAGATTCTCAAGACAAAGAAACCATCAAGCTA
Organism: Avena insularis; assembly: GCA_023614405.1. Lineage (NCBI taxonomy): Eukaryota > Viridiplantae > Streptophyta > Magnoliopsida > Poales > Poaceae > Avena > Avena insularis. Next base: position 192,830,481 of record CM042691.1, read on the forward strand.
GATGATTTATCCGACTTTGGATCTTGGAGACTTACGGGGCTACTGTTGGGGATATACTTTCCCGGTATACCCACAGGACTCGTTGACCAGGGTGGCCTACCAACGGTTTAGAGCTTTGTTTCACGGGTGGCCCAGTCAGAGAAAGAGGAGGAGTCACTTCTGGCTACGACAAGGCCCAGAAGAGTTACCGACTTAGGCCGGTAGTATTACTTGTAGTCCAAGCTGTATCTAGTTACCGACTCTGTAACGTAGCTGGATAGGTCTCTCCTGTAACCCTAGGTCCCAGTGACTATATAAACCGGCCCTATGGGAGCCTTTAGGGAAACCAATCTTTACACCACCACAACCTACTCGGACAGCCAAACCTCTCTTATAATCCACTATAACATCCGGCTCTCGCCGATATATTACTGGGTTGCTAGCAGGAGTAGGATCTGATCACCGTAGTCGGATCTAAACTTGGGTAAACTTGTGCTCAGCGCTTCCGGAACACCGTACATCTCACACCCCATCTTCTCAACACCTTCAGGACCCCCTATGGCGTACTTGTCGACAATCTGATGACATCAGCCATTTATACAGGCTGGTCGGTCCTTGTGTCAGCCTCTCATTAGAAGAAACGTGTGCATGATGGACTTTTTTCATGTTGCTCCTCCCTGTTTCGAACTTGGCAATGTTGTTCGAGGCATCAGCCGTTTATATAGGCTGGTGGGTCCCCCATGTCAGCCTCTCATTGGAAGAAACATGTGCATGCTGGACTTTTTTCTCGCTCGCGCCTCCCTCTTTGGAACTTGGCAACGTTGCTCGATGTGGCACCACATGTATAAGGTCTCGCTAGTGGGTCCCACATGTCAATATCTTTTTTTAAATGACATGTCAATATCTCTATAAATGAAACGTTTGTATGATGGACTTTTTTCGGCTATGTTTGCTGTTTTGACCTTGGCAACATAGCTAGATGTGGAAGTCCTGTATGGTCTTGCTACTGGAGCCCACATGTCAGCCTCTCTGGTATGTCCTGGTTAGTGTGTCACTAATGCCTGCCTCTCTGTACAAGTACTTAACTTCTTTTTTTCAAACCCACACATTAAGAGGGACGCTGCAGGCTGGTCGGTCTGCCATCTCAGCCTCTCCATAAAGAAATACTTGCTAGAAGAAAATTAAGAGGGACGCTGCAGGCTGGTGGATCCACCATGTCATCATCTCCATAAAACAATATTGCTAGAAGAAAATTAAGAGGGACGCTGCAGGCTGGTGGGTCCGTCATATCAGTCTCTCCATAAAGCAATATTGCTAGAAGAAAATTAAGAGGGACACTGTAGGCTGGTGGGTCCACCGTGTCAGCCTCTCCGCAAAGAAATATTGCTAGAAGAAAATTAAGAGGGACGTTGCACGCTGGTGGCTCTGCCATGTCAGCCTCTCCGTAAAGCAATATTGCTAGAAGAAAATTAAGAGGGACGCTGGAGGCGGGTGGGTCCGCCATGTTAGCCTCTTCGCAAATAAATATTGCTAGAAGAAAATTAAGGGGGACATGCAAGCTGGTGAGTCCTCCATGTCATCCTCTCCGTAAAGCAATATTGTTAGAATAAAATTAAGAGCGACGCTACAGGCTGGTGGGTCTGCCATGTCAGCCTCTCTGTAAAGCACTAATGCTAGAAGAAAATAATGTAAACCCAAAAAAATATTTGTCAAGCACAGCGGATTCGAACTCAAGACATCACACATATAACCGTGTGCATTGCCACTACAACAAAGAAATCAAAAGATACTAGCTTTCATCTTGTCGTTAGTAAACTCTGTATTCTACCATGGATCCGCTGGATTCAGAACAAAGACCTCACCGACGCAGGGGAAAAAGTGATAATTCTTTTGATAGATATATTCAAGTAAAAATATTAAAAGAACCAGAGACACACACCCCATGCGCCAGAACTGGTATTCAATGACTTCACTTGGTGAAATCACACTCATCACTATCCAAAACACAACCAACAGTTCCAACAAAACACAGGCAAAAGCTCTAGTGCAAACAACTCAGCACAACAATAGAACTTTTCACAAATTTAGTAGCATTTGAATGATTCAACAGTACAGAATAATACAGAGAAAATAGACAGATTCCTAGTTCATATTCAGCAGCACTTGACCAATTCAGCAGCATTTCAAAATGACTGATTCAGCAATACAGACACTAAAATTCAATAGCCGTATAGAAGGAACCAGACCTCACCGACAAGGTGGGAAAAGGCGATAATTATTTTGTTTTAATAGATATATTCATGTAAAAATATCTAAAGAACCAGAGATACACACCGCCTGCGCCTAAACTTCACTGGTATCTAATGACTTCACTTGGTGAAATCACGTTGTATCTTTACCCTCTCTGCCTCTCATCATTGTCCAAATCACAACCACCGGTTCCGATGAAACATAGGAAAAAGCTCTAGTGCAAGCAGCCCAATAGCAGCGACACAACTTTTCACAAATTCAGTAGCATTTGAATGATTCAGTAGTATAGAACTATATAGAAAAATATCAACAGATTCCTAGTTCATATTCAGCAGCACTTGACCAATTCAGCAGCATTTCAAAATGACTGATCCAACAATATAGACACTGAAATTCAATAGCAGTACAGAGGGAACCAGTTCTTGCTTCATCTCTAAAAACCATGCTAACAATCAGTTTGCCCTTTTCACCAAACAAGCTCAAATCACTGGAGCAAGCAAAACTGACGATCAATTCTTCTTTTGTGTGCAAACTCCTCCTCACATATTAAGATGGAACATAATCATTATCATAATAGTTGGTCTTGGTCATATAGGGAACCGTCATATAGATACAAATATACCATACTAGTATGTACTAGTCATAGCTCCAATCCAGCAAAAGATTATCACAGTTTTACCACCCATATATGATCAGTGGAGATAAGACAACCACATAATTAATTACAATAGCATGTGACCAAAGAGTTAAACAGCTAGGAATTGCATCATCAGACTGCTGCATTCAGGGCAGCGAGATACATCGACCTTGAACATTCTTCCAATGGTAAGTTTGGCTGCTTTCTGGAACTTGGTCCACCTAGAAGTAGTTGCCAAGCGCCCATCATTCCAGTTAATGGCGTAGCGTCCCTTGACTTGCACTCCTTCGCTCTGCATCATGAAGAATATTGTGCCCTTTCGTCTGGTCTCGAGTTGCTTTGTGGCACTCTTAGGCAATTTCTAAGTCAAAGCAAGAGATAGACGCATAATTAATAAGAGCAATGAACTGAATCATGTGAAACTTGAGAAGATATTGAGAGCAGTTTATATGCCGCCACTCACAAACATAATCCAGTGCGACCTTGATATGACACATGTGTAGGATATGATCTGACAAGGAGCTTGCGTCGGTGTCTGTGCTGGGGCTGGTGCAGGGACAGGGACTGGTGCAGGAGATGGTGTCGCTGCCTGTGCTGGGGCTAGTGCCGGTGCAGGAGTTGGTGCCGATGCAGTTAATTGAAGAGGGGTTGGTGCAAGATCCAGAACCGGTGATAGCGCCGGTGCCAGCAGCTTGATGCTAGATTTTTTCTAATGGGTAGGTAAGCTAACTACAGGGATGGTATAGGCATATGCGATGTGTGAGCAAAATGTCTCTTATAATCCAACAATTACTCACAAGACAGTGATCAGAGGATGTGATGAGTATACAAACAAATTAATTTACTACTACCTCCAATATTTCTCCTTCGGCCAACAGGTGTCGGAGCAGGAACTAGGTCATGTGTCGGTGCGGGTGCGGGTGCCGGTGTCGGTGCCAACAGCTTGATGATGGTTACCTTCTGGGGGGAGGTAAGGGGACTGCAGGAGTGGTCAGAGAGGCATATGAGATGTGTACAAGCAAAATGGGTTCTTACACTCCTAGATAGTGATCAAAGTATAAAAGAAAATTAAGTTACTAGCTATATTCTTTCTCCTACTTAGGTCAACAGGTGTCATTGCAGGAATTGGGGCCGGTGCGGTGCCAGCATCTTGATGATGGCACCCTTCTGGAAGTGGACTGCACAAGTGGTAAGAGTCATATGATTAGTGAAGACAATGGTGCAGAACAGTTAGTCGCAAGAAAGTCATCAGAGGTTGTGATGAGTACAGAAGCAAATTAATTAGTAGTACCTCTGTTCTTGGCCCTTTGGTCAACAGGTGTACGATGGCTTGCAAGTATCTTCCCAGGCTTGCTAAAATCGAGTGATACCTTGTCCCATTTCTTCAGACCATTCTCATGGACAAACTTGAACCAACCCCGGCCACCCAAATAGGTGGTGGCCATCCTCAGGGAGACATCCACATCATATAGTTTCCGCAAGCCTTTTGGGTCCTTGGTATACAGAGTTAGAAACTTTTCATTTCCAAACATCTTGTTTTTAATGGGGCGAGCGACACAAGGGATGGCCTTCATGAGAAAATTGATAGACAAGTAAGACGACAACAAGAAAAGTGAGATACAAGGTATTACATCAAGTTGTTCTAAAACACTTGGAATCCATACTTGATACCATGGGTACCCTTCGTGAAGGGTGGCCATGCACCATTTTTCTTCCATCTGCCTTTAGAAGGGCATACAAGCCCCCCTTTCAATCCACAAGCTTGAGAAGAGGACGGTAGAAGAAAGGGCTGAGCAGCTGATGCGTGGTACTAAATGAAATTAAGTGGAAAGGTTAAAATTATGTAAATATCATGTAAATCTAATAATATAAGACAAAATAATTGCCTGAAAAGCAAGCAACTTTCATGTTTGTGAACTTCTGATGAGTGTACAGATAAGTATAGCTGATAACAATAACACGGGAAATCACAACATATGAAATTGCGGATTTCCAAATTATACCCACCTCTTAGAGAGGTCAGTGCCAACATGGGTACTGTGTTTGCGCTTCCTCGTCGTGTAGACAACGTCCTCTTTTGGTGGGGGCATGATCAATCTACTAGCCTCTACATCAGCCTCAGCCTCCACAGCAACACCTTCAATGTGAGTAAATAGCAACAGAGCTCAACAGTTCAAAGCAGTACATAGTAGTCATATATATATAACTATGTATGAGATAGTCAGACAGATCCAGATCTAGATTCACATAAACACATTGCCAAACTTAATAAAATCACACATGTTTTTGAACATCTGATAAGAATGCATGACACCAAGCAGATAATAATTAAATCAGACTGCACCATGGTAAGTGGATTAATAAAAAATACCCTTCTCTTTAAGTTGGGCCCTCCCAGTTGGGCAGTGGCCTTGTGCTTGTTAGGTGAGTAGTGGTACTGGCCGGATCCTCCGGCATGTGGGGGTATCATGTTGTTTGACGCACCTGTTGCACCGCAAGTTCGCAAGTATGTAGTGATACGTCGTAAACGTATAATTTTTGATGTTCCATGCTTTTTTAGTATCCACTTTGCTTTGCTTTGCTTTGCTTTGCTTTGCTTTGTCTTCTCTTTGAGGTATTTTTATATGTTTTCTGGGACTAACCTATTAACAATATGCCACAGTGTCAGTTGTCTATTTTCTGTTGTTTTTGGTTCCAGAGAAGTCAGAAAATGAATATTCTCGGAATTGGATGGGACAAAAGCCAAAGTCAATATTTTACTGTGGGGAAACAGAGCCAGAAGACGAGACGGAGGAGGGCCTCGAGGGGGCCACACCCCTGGCCACGCGGCCTGTCCCGCACATGGGAGGGGGGGAAGCCGCCTCGGGCACCCCATCGGCCTCCCTCTTCGCCTATAAGAAGCCGTTGATACCTAAACCCTAAGTACCAGATCAATCTTCCACGAAACATTCCGTAGCCGCCGCCACCATCGTCCCTAGATCAAGGGGATCTGAAGCTCTTCCCGGCACCCTGCCGGAGGGGAGAGATCATCCCGGAGGCCTTGTTCATCACCATGCCAACCTCCGGTATGATGCGTGAGTAGTTCCACCTTGGACTACGGGTCCATGTAGTAGCTAGATGGTTGTTTCTCCTCCTTTGTGCTACCATGTTTAGATCTTGTGAGCTCCATTCATGATCAATATCATGTATTTGTAATCATGCATGTTGTGTTTGCAGGGATCCGATGGATATTGAGATTACTATGTCAGATTGGTTAATGATTATATCTTATTGATTCTATCATGTATGTGTTGTTTGAGATCTTGCAGGCTCTCCGTTTCTAGTAGCTATCTTGGACAAGTAGATGCTAGTGACTCTAAGAGGGAGTATTTATGCTCGATAGTGGGTTCATGTCTCTATTTAATCTGGGAAGTGACAGAAATCTCTAAGGTTGTAGATGTGTTGTTGACACTAGGGAGAAAACAACGATCTCTTGTTCATGGAACAAGTGGATTGTTTACCTTACACACTTTGCTTAAAGCAGTTATCCGTTGCTTGCAACTTAATACTGGAGGGGGCTCGGATGATAACCTGAAGGTGGATTACTAGTCATAGATGCAGTTGGATGGCGGTCTATGTATATTGTTGTTTTTCCCAATCAAATCTCATAGGATCATGAATGTCTAGTATTGCATTGTTATGCCTTGTTCTGTCCTGTCAATTTCCCCGCTATAATTTGTTTACCCAACATGTTATGTTGTTTATCTTAAGGAGAACACCTCTAGTGAACTATGGACCCTGGTCCAATCTTTACCATTGATACATCTTCCACTGTTACTGTTTACTTTCTACAAGCCACCATTACCTTCCACACCATATAGTTAATCCTTTGTTTTCAGCAAATCGGTGAGATTGACAACCTCACTGTTAGTTGGGGCAAAGTCTTGAATTTGTGTTGTGCAGGTTTCCAAGTTGCTAGCAACACCTTTGGGTCGTTTCCTTCCTCCTACTGGTTCGATAACCTTGGTTTCTTTCTGAGGTAAAACTTGCTGATGTGCTCATCATACCTTCCTATTGGGGTCTCCCAACGAAGCTCTATAGTGATCTGAGCTGCATCATGTACCACCATGCTATGGTAAATAAAGAATAAGATGATGTCATAGAGGCTTCCACAAAAACAGGATGCATACAGAGATAACTTTGAGCATAAGGATACATCCAGGTTGCAGACAACCACTTTTAGCATGGGAAAGAATGGAAGAACACAACGAATATGCTGATCCATTACCTTTTTAGGAAACTTTTAAGGGAACTGATGGGACCATCACTATCCATAGTGGCCATGCGCGCCACTGACCCATAGTTCTCCATACAGAATCTGACGTAAAATCCATTGCACATTAGTAGAAATTAAAGGTTACAAAGTGAAGAACACCGACTTGGAACCCGACCAAATGCCCCAATCAGAATAGCGGTGACCATGTGAAAGTGTAAGATGGTTAACCTAGAGGGGGTGAATAGGTTTCTACAAAATTCTTTATAATATTTTACAAGTTTTAGGATTTACGGAATATAAGTGAGCCTAAATGCAAACTAGGTGAGGCAACCTAGATGATACACAAGATACTTCAAGCTCGAAGGCTATCACAAGGTAAACAACACAAGTAAGAGATCGGTTAAGGAATAACCAAAGCACGTGGAGACGAAGATGTATTCCCGTGTTCACCACCTTTGGGAGGGGGGCTACGTCATGTTGGAGAGGTGTGAGGTTCCACGAAGGATTCCTCACGCGCCACAAAGGCTCACCTTCTTCTCCGAGCCTATCCCACGAAGGAATAGCTCACTTACTCGTGGTAGACTTTAAGGTAGTCTCCAAACCCTCACAAACTTTCCACGGAGAAAATCACAAGCCGAATGCCTCCGGGCGACCCTAGCCACCTAGGGTTTCCCACAAACCCAAGAGTAACAAGATAACTCGATGAACTCAAGGGGGAATGAACTTTGGCTTGGTGGAAACGTAGATTGGGACCTCCTCTTCCTTTCTACCAAAGGGATTTGGATTTAGTTGGGTAGAATGAGAGATCCTCAACCTTTTGTGTTTCAACAATGGGGGGGAGAGAGAGAGAGCTTTAAGAAGGATATAAACTAAATGCCTAACCTACTCAAGCTAGAAGAAGGGATATTTATACTCAAGGAGAAAAACTAGCCGTTTTAAGCCAAAATCGCAAGGTCCAGTTTTAAGTTCAGTTGGACTGGTTCACACACCGGACAGTCCGGCCCTCAGCCCAGAAAACAGGACTAAAAGCGAATCTGATCTTAGTACCCAGACCCGGATATATTCATAGTAAGTAAACCGGAAAACCCGTTTTGAGTTCGGATTTCCGATCCTGACACCGGATCTGCAGAAAAGGACTTGATGGATAGGATTTCTTCTCTTCTCTCTTTGGTGATGGATTAGGTAGGAGAATGGGATGTGTATATGGCTAAGGTGATCATCCCCAACAAGCTCATCGAGAGAACCCCTCTTAATTGTGCGGAGCTCCTAACTGGACTCAAATTACATAAAAAGGGAAAACTCCGGTGCGAAGCTTCGTTATCAAAATGGTTGGTCTCTGATGACCTTTCATCACAGCATCGGACTAGAACATGTGTAAGACACTAGAAGTAGCATTAGTCCACTCTAACCATGGTGTCATTGTCAACCAAAAATAGTATAGGGTAAAATACCCTTTCAATCTCCCCCTTTTTGGTTGGCGATGACAAACCGAGCTAGAGTTCTCAAGGATATTATAAACAACAATAGACATAGTCATAGCATAATATAAATATCCATGTTTCACACACATAGCACAAACTTGTCCAATGGACGGAAATAAAGCAGATAGTTCATACACAAAGCGAAGGGGAAAGCACAATGCCATAAGAAGCAATGAGAAAGCAAGGGGCATTGTGCTAACGGCGAACCCCGGAAAAACCCCAGCAAGGAACCCATAGATAACTAATAGAACTCTACTCTTCTCCCCCATTGGAATTGAGACACCAAAAAGTAAGAGGAGTAGAGCGATGCTAACGCAACCCAACTAGAAGAACGGCGGAGGAGGCCGAACTGGGACATATTCCTCTTCAGAGTACTCGTCACTATCAGTAGCATCATCATTGTCCTCATCATCAACGTTACCCTGAGCAGAGGGACCACTAGGACCACTGGGAGCAAACTGACCGGGAAGTAGCCATAGAACATAGCATCATCAAGAGGCGGCATATCATAGTTGACATAGGGGGCAGGGGCCATCTCAGGACCATCTGGTGGAGGAGTGACATTCTAGGTCGCAAGAAACTCATTGTGGGAGCGCCTAGTCTCCTGGCTCATCTCCAAAGCCTTGTGACTCACATCATAGGTAGAACGGCACATCTAGAAGAGCCTCTTGAAAAACTTGGCAGCACCACCCTTAGGCCCTGGGTGAGAGGAGGACTTACCAACAGGACGACGAGAACCAGCTCGAGTAGAAAAACAAGGCCGAGGATCATGAGCAACTTTGGTGCAGTGCTCAGGAGGCCACATCCCAGGAACATCAGGAGTGTGGGCACGGAGACAAATATTAAGCATTTCTTGTTCCTCTCGCTCGCCCACCATCACACCAAGCGGCACCACCCGATTGAGCAGCTTCTGAACATACACGCAGAAAGTGGGAGTCATCCTGTCTAAAGCAGCCTGCCACAGCTCACAGTACACAAAGTCACATCCATCAATCTTCCTCAGCCGATCAGGGTGACAGTAGTACAACAGGTTGGAAAATGTAACATCCCAAAAATATTAAACCTGGATCATCAAACTCTAATCATCAAACTTAGGGTTAACAAAAACTTTTCCAACTAAAAATATGAAAGCATTCATATGTGTGTGTATTAAAATTTGGATTCCTTTGAATTGCCATGATTCTGTGTTTCTTTGCTTGTAAAATGATTCTTAGGTGAAATAACATCATCTAAACAATCCCCAAACTTTTCCCAAAGACAAACAAGTCAAACAAACAAATTAAGTGAATGGTCACTTTGGCCAATTTACCTCCCATGCCTACTTTGGCTATCCCTAACTTTCAGAACTTAACAGAAACATGTATGGATCTTAGCACCCCTTGATAGTACTCATAACAAAGTACCAAGGCTCACTTTGTGATCATCCAAAAACATTCAAATGCTAAGTTTAAATGACACTTTAAAATTGAATCTATCTCATATGGGAAGATCCCACTATTTCAAAAACCACTCAAACCAACTCAATTTTCAAAACCCAAGCATCCACAGGATCCCTAGTACATGCCTAGCACACCCACCAAAAATCTTTTCAAAATTCAAAACTTAAGTTCATGCGGCCATTTCATCAAACAGGTTGCAGATTCAAATCAACAAAATCAAAAACACTATGTTGAGCAGTGTTTTGGGCCAACCTTGTTCCCTCTCTGGTTACAGCTAGCCTTAGTAGATCATCTAGCAACCTTAACTAACCTCTAGCACCACTGTGAGCTGGCCATTGTCATCAATGGTGAGCAGGTCGAGAGCACCCATGTCACCCTAGTGTGGACAACAAGCTAGGAGAACTAGGTGTGCCAACCTTGTCTGGGAGGTAGCCCATGCCTCACCGCCCCCTCTCGACCAGCCCTAGCTCGAAGACAGAGACCAAAACCGCCAGGAACGCCGCGCTCGCGCCGCTGTCGACCATGCCGACGTGCACCGCAGAGCACGCGCCGTTCCCATGCAACCCGACCACCTCGAGCCCTCGCCGCCCACCAGCATGCACCCCACCGTCCCAGGAGACCACCAGACATGATCGTTTCACCACCCGTACCCCGTAGCCACCGCTCGTCATAGAGTTTGCTTCCTCTGCCTCGTAGAGCATCGCGCGTTCCCGACCATTTGCCACCGCCCCTACATGCGCATTTAAGCCTTAGAGCATCGCCAGGAGACCGCCCGTCGATCGACAACCACAGCCATGCCTCTAGCCACCTGTAGCCGTGTCACCACCGTCGCCTGCCCATCCCTCTCGGTCTCGCCGTCGAGCCTATAAAAGGAGACGACCCCCGCTCGATTTCTTCACACCATCTCACTCTCCTCACCTCACTGATCATTCCACCCCTTAGCCGGAGCACGAGGAGCAGCAGCTCGCTGGAATTGCGCCAGAGCAGGCCGCCTCTACAGAATAAGGGAGCCGTTGATTTTGACCACCCCCGGAGCTGCCGCGACCACCCCTGAGTTTGCCGTCGTCGACTTTGTCATTTGCCTGCCTCGCCGTCGTCACTGGAGCCCCGACGCTAGTACCGACCAAGGATACGAGGAGGAAGGAGGATACTATGAAGAAGAAGCCGAGGAAAACCTCAACCACTGCTCTGCACAAGGCAAGCCTAATACTACTAGTTGATTGAGCAAGCTAACACTTGCAAGATACTCTACTTTAGCAAGCCCTACTAATCAAGTTGACCTATGCAAGCTAATACTTGATTGTTACCATGACCACTAGATGCCTTAAGCATATGTGATCATACCCACTTGACACCCCTCCTAGTTTTACTTGCAAGCTTTATACTTTATCTATTTATCAAAGCTATTACTTAGAGTCTACTTAAGTGACTTGTAGATTCTAGGAAGATAATTGAAGGTTGCATAAAGAGCATTAAGTTTGGCCTAAGCTAGATAATCTTGATGTCACCCTAAGGCATGAGATTAAACTTAGTTAAACTCCACTTGTTTACCACCCCTCATTAGTACTCACCCTCACTTGTAGATGCTAGTGCTAAGCATAAAACCTGATCAACTTTAGATGGGAATACTTGGTGGAAAAAATTTATGAAAACCTTAGAATGGTGAGATGTTTTGACATGTGTTTCCGAACACCAGATGATTTGGATGATGAAAATTTGAAGGCATGAGCCTTAGCCCTTTATAAAACTGATGGTTGTCTGGATGCGATACCATTCCAAATTTACCGTACAACCACAATACCCATAATTTTGGTAGGGCTTGACTGGAAACTTATATACCTTAGTATGGGTTCCCTCACGGCCAAGGTCCGAGCTGAGGCTACCTTGTGAAGATTGTCCACCTGTGCAGTACCCAAGATGACAGTGGGTCATGGTTGGGAGGCCAAACTCACAGGAGAGGTGCCTATACTAGGGCGTGTAATGGAAAGGTTAGGATTGATTATCCCATACTGAGTATGGTGAATTCAGGATTTGTTCCTGACGGATGTATCGAATGTTGTGGTGAAAGTGTACAATCTCTACAGAGTGTCAAACTATTCGAATGGCCGCATCCACGGTTATGGACAGTTGGAGTGGCCATACTGTTCCCCCGTCAGATGTTTTCAAAATAACTTGTGAAATGAATTGAGACTTTGACTTGACCACAACAGAGTTGTGATATGAAATTCAAGTTCCCACTTAGGTGTTATAAAATTTAACTAGCTTTTCTCGCTTCTGAAGTTAGTAGAGGTAAATCTGGCTTTTTGCAAAACAACCCTAGAGCTTAGTGTCCTACTACAAAACCCCCTTCACTTGTTAGCATTAGTTTGCGAGTACTTAAAGAGTACTCATGGCTTTGTCCCTGGCTATTCCTGTGGCCAGACTATGAAGAGGAGTACCAGGATGATGGACCCTAGGAAGGTTACGACAACTAGGATCATATCCCATCGTCAGCATTGCCTGTGATTCCGAAGATGGAGCTTCGCCTACGCTACCTTTATTATTACGTATTTGCGCTACTTGAGTTGTATTAAGAACTGGATCATGAGATCCTTAATTGTGTAAGACATTATGTATGGTTTGTAATGGATGATGTACTGTGGTATCCAAATCTGTTATGTCTGGCAAAAATGGTAATCCTGGGATTGCGATGTATGGCATAACAGGCATCTGGGACTAAAAACCCGGGTGTTGACAGAAAAATACCCACGGCAGTTAGTGGAATCTCCAATAAGGGGAAAAGGGACTGACGGAAGATACTGGCCAAGTATGATAGTAGTAATACATGCCAGTCATGCACGGAGGCCTCCACTAAGAATCACTAGGATAGCAGAAAGCAAGAGTCTCAGCAGGCTTGAACTTCTCACTGTGAATAGAGAAGTCTCCTCCTCTACCGGTGTAGCCCATGACATCGACCAAATCAGCATAAGTAGCCTGAAAACGCCGCGTGCCAGTCATCCAAGTCATAGTGCGATCCTCATCATCATGAAAATAGATGCAAAAAGAACCCATTTAATGAAGTCAGGGCAGTAGTCCTCCTTGAGATAGACGAGGTCGAACAGATCCATTCTCCTCAAAGCTTCATCAACATAGAAGTAATCAGAGGCTGCATACATATTAAACCACTCCAGATTGAGATTTTGAATGTGGCCACAAGGAGTGACCCGGAACTGAGAGTAAATGTGATCCCACATCATAGCCTGAGTCTCAGTCCAAAATTTCTTGTCAGATCCTCTATAGGTGCGTTGCTTGAAGCAATAGGGATTCTGCTTGCGGAGAGCCCGGTACTGACCAATCTCCATACCCTTCAGATTTTGACAAGGTACATCCTCAGCCTCGTCCTAAGAAGCTTGCTGCTTACCCCTGTTAGCCTTGAGTTTGATGCGCCTAGAGCGAGCGCTACCCTCAGGCTCATGCTGCACAGACTGAGTGTTGCGACGAGCACGCTTAATCATCATAGCTACCTTGGGCACATACTCACTATCAGGCACATACTCATCACCAGCAGAATCAACATCTTCACCTATGAAAAAGAGAGAGAGGTTGGGGAGCACAGAGATAAGTACACATGCTAGAGGGAAAGATGGGAGAAAAAACTTGGATTTGGGCAAGTGCATGGTAAGAGAGAAGACATTGCAGAGAGGTCCGGTGCCAGGGACGGAAAAACCGATTCCAGAACCGGATGGTCCGGTGCCAGGGTTGGTTGAACCGAATCCAAAACCAGACAGTCCGGTGTCAGAGCCAGAAAACCGGACTCAGACCGGACGGCCCGGTACTACAGCCAGATCAACCGGATGGCAAACCGAGATCCACGAAGGCCAACTATGCAATGTAAAAAAACTTACCAATGACTCAAGTACTTGCGCAAATACAGTTCTAAGGAGAGCGGGTAGGACATGGAGGAACGAGGGTGGAAAACAAGAACAAGGTGGACCCCTAACTTGTCAAATCCAACAAAATGTATAGCAAAACATAGGGATTTTAGAAGGACAAGAGGAGAGCGAGCAAAGGGAGTACCCGAGGACATGGCTTCCCATGAAGGAAAGCCCCAAAGAGCCCTTGAGGAAGAGGAACACCAAAAAGCTCCCTAACCACCGCGAGATGAAGAAATTACTTTGGTGAAAAGCCTCCAAAAGTCCTTCTGCACGAAATGGTGTCCCGATCTATGGATCCTAGGGGTGGAATCACCCTAGGAGAGGAGGGGAGGGTGGGGAGGGGCGATAATGGAGGAGGAAGGGTCGGGGGAAGTGAAAGGGAACTGTGCGAGGGAGGGGGACCAGGGAGAAGAGGGAGAAAAGAGAAAAAAACAGATCTGAACTTCGGTTTTAAGTCCGGTTCAACCGAGATCCAAACCGGATGGTCCGGTCCTCAGGTCGGAAAACCGGAACCCAACCGGAAAGCGGTAATGACACGAGCTTAGGATAGACTCGGTTTAGTATAACCAGATTTTCCGGTTCAAGTCCGGTTTTCCGATGCTGGCACCGGGCGGTCCGGTCTGGGAGCCAGTTCAGCCGGGCCAAAAACCAAACAACGGAAAAGACACCGGAATTTTTTCAGAAAAACATTTTCGAGGATGTCATGTGCATGTAGAGGAAGATAGTAGACTCCAAAAGGGTAGAGGAAGCAGGTGATCTAGGCATGCCTATTGGAAAGAACCAATTTCATCCTCACAAATAGCAACAATAGGCATGATTCGAGGATATCAAGACCTAGAGAAGATCAAACTCAGAAAGCCTCATGATGGAAACCATTGAGATGCAAAGGAGGCTAGGAGATTGCGGGGGATTTCTCCCCCTATGTTTAAGCACATGTGTCATGGCGCCTCAAAGATAGATGCTTGGACTCATATCATGACACGAGATCAATTTATGTTGCACACATAGGTATGCATCAAAACAAGACATGGTAAGATGGCTATCCCTATATGTGCTGCACAACTAGGCTACATAGCGCGTTAAGAGCAAGAATATAGTGCAAGAAGCAAATCAATCCAAGTTTTGGGGATCTAGGATACCGAGTTCTCGCCTCAACATGACAAACCGGGCTTCATCCAAGGGCTTCATGCAGATATCGACCAATTGGAACATCGTACCAGCATGAGTGAGATTGATATCACCATTTGCGACATCGTCACATAGGAAGTGGTGGTGAATGTCAATATGTTTGGTGCGGCAATGTTGGACGGGGTTGTTCGCGATCTTTATTGCGCTTTCATTGTCACATAGAAGAGGCACCGTACCAAGAGACACACCATAGTCTTTCAAGGTTTGCCTCATCCATAACAATTAAGCACAACAAGATGTCGCGGATATGTATTCGGCTTCGGCGGTGGATAGGGATGTGGAGTATTGTTTCTTGGAAGACCAACTTAACAACGATCAGCCAATAAATTGGCAAGCCCCAGAGGTTGATTTCCGGTCAACCTTATCACCTGCCCAATTAGCATCTGAATAGCCAACAAGCTCAAAGGTTGACCCCTTTGGATATCAAAGCCCGAGAGTAGGAGTGAGAACAAGGTACCTAAAAATCTGTTTGACCGCCATCAAGTGGCACTCCTTGGGAGAGGATTGAAAACGAGCACACATTCCAACACTTAACATGATATACGGCCTAGAAGCACAAAGGTAGAGCATGGAACCAATCATAGAAAGATATACCTTTTGATCCACGTCCTTCTCACCTACTCCAAGGCCAAGTTGTCCATTTAGTGGCATGGGTATCTTCATGGGATTAGCCTTGGCATCTTGAACTTATTGAGCATATCCTTAATGTACTTCTCTTGAGAGATGAAAGTGCCATGAGGAAGGTGCTTTATGATGAAGCCTACAAAGAACTTCAACTCCCCCATCATGGACATCCTAAATTTCATAGTCATCAACTCGGCAAAAGCTTTGTTATGAGATCCGTTAGTTCCACCAAAGATAATATCATCAACATAGATTGAACAATAAATAAGCCACCCCCTTTAACCCGTTTGGTGAAAAGGGTGGAATAGACCTTACCCACACTAAACCCATCCATGAGTATAAAATCCCTAAGGTGCTCATACCAATCATGAGGAGCTTGCTTTAGTCCGTAGAGAACCTTATGGAATAGATAAACATGGTTGGGATAGCGTGTGTTTTCGAAACCCGGGGGTTGAGATACATATGCAACCTCTTTCAAGGGACCATTAAGAAATGAACTTTTCACATCCATTTGATAAAGCTTGAAGTTATGGAAAGATGCATAAGCAAGCAAGAGACGAATATCTTCAAGACGAGCAACGGGCGCAAAGGTGTCCTCATAGTCAATACCTTCTATTTGGGCATACCCTTGCGCCACTAACCTTGCTTTGTTTCTTGTGACGACCCCGTTCTCATCTTGCTTGTTCTTGAACACCCACTTGGTCCCAATGACATTTATGCGATGATCTTTAGGCCTCTCTACTAGAGACCATACTTCATTGCGGGTGAAACACTCGAGTTCTTCTTGCATGGCAATGACCTAATCCGGATCCTCCAAAGCCTGATGAACCTTAAGGGGCTCAAAGTTGGACAAAAAAGCATGATGCCCACAAAAGGTTGTGAGGTTCTTCTTCTTGGCATGGGTCTCAATCCCTCTTGATATGCTTCCAAGGATATTGTTGACTTGAAGTCCACTTGCAATGGAGGCGGCCTTAATCTTCCGAATTGTGCCTTCATGATCAACAAATTCATCTTTTGAGGGACCTTGATCATTGACACCATCTTGAGCTTGGCCTTGAGATGGAGGTTGATCTTCTACTTGGTCTTGCTCAAGGGTTTGAGGGCTTGGTTCTTGTTCTTCGGTTTGCATGGCATCTTGAGTGAGATGTTGATCTTGTGATGCATTTGATGGATCAACTTGGGTAGAGCTTGGCTCTTCTTGAGTTGAGCTTGATTCTCTCCCATCATCTTGTTGAACATGAATGTGAGACTCGGTGGGCAAGATGTGCCCAATACCCATCAACTTGATGACTTGAGAAGAATCACCATCTCCTACATCACGAGAAGAAACTTGCCCCTCATGGGGGCCATTATTCTCCAAAAACTCCACGTCACAAGACACTTCAACACTACCATTGGTCTTGTTGTAGTATCTATAGGCATGAGAGTTTTCCGCATAACCAACAAAAATACCCTCTGTAGTTCTAGATTCGAATTTACCGAACTTTTCCTTTTTGTTCTTGACGAGGCACTTGCATCCAAACACACGGAAGTAGTTGACATTTGGCTTCTTACTTGTGAGAATCTCGTATGGAGTCATGTCAAAGGGAGCACGGAGGAAGAGCCAGTTCGTTTAGTGGACCGCGGTAGCAATAGCTTCTCCCCAAAAATTGTGAGGCGACTTGAATTCACTCAACATTGTTCTTGCCATCTCAATGATTGTCCGGTTCTTCCTTTCAACAACACCATTTTGTTGAGGGGTATAAGGAGCTGAGAATTCACGCTTGATCCAATCATCTTCAACAAATTCTTGCATGGTGTAGTTCTTGAACTCGGTGCCATTGTCGGTTCTAATGGTCTTGATCTCCACTCCATGAGTGCGTTGAGCTTCCTTGGCGAAGATCATGAATTCCTTGAAGGTCTCATCCTTTTTCTTGAGAAGAAAGACCCAAGTGTACCTTGAGTAATCATCAACAATGACAAGACCATATCTTCTTCCACCAAGGGAGTCATATGTTGATGGCCTGAAGAGATCCAAATGGAGAAGCTCTAATGGTCTTGACATGGCCACCTTGGTAACAGAAGGATGATGCTTCCCAATTTGCTATCCTGAAATGCAAGCACTACACACATGATCTTTCTCAAAGGAGATACCGGTTAGTCCAATAATATGCTCGCCCTTTAGAAGTAGATTGAGATTTCTCATGTTGACATGACCTAGGCGACAATGCCAAAGCCATCCCTTGTCAGCCTTGGACATTAGACATGTAGGAAGAGATTGGCTCTCTTTCGAGAGGTCGACCACATAAATGTCGTCTTCCACGTGTCCAATGAGAACCAAGCTGAGATCATCACCCCTAAAGACCTTCACAAAAGTTCTAGAGAAATAGGAGTCATAGCCGGCATCAGCAAGATGTTTAATTGAAAGCAAGTTGTAACCAAGGTTTTCAACATGTAAGATGGTATCTAGAGTCAAAACCTTGGAGATTACCAACTTACCATAACCTAGTACCTTTCCTCTAGAGTTATCTCCAAAAGTGATGCTTGACGTTGAGTTGACATCGTGAATGAATTGGTCAAGCCCACTTCTACCTCCGGTCATGTGATTCGTGCATCCACTATCAAACACCCATTTTGATCCATCGGAGGCATAACCCTACAAAATCAATTCTTTGATTTAGGAACCCATTGAGTAATGGGTCTCCTAGCATTAGAAACAAGATCCTTAGGTACCCAAATTGAGTACCACCTATAAGAATAACCATTTCGAGGGCCAACATATTTGGCATATACATCTCCTTGAGTGCCCTTACATAGCACATAGGAAGGATTAGACTTTCCTGCATACTTGTTATTGGGATTGCCCCTCATGGCTCCCCCATTCACCACATTCCTTTTGACTTGGTCAACCACCTTGTCACCTTCTTTTACAAAGGTTATCTTCTTTGGTGGAATGGCATTGCTCGTGTTGTTCTTTGGATCAAAACCGACACCTTCCTTGTAAATTCTCGTCTTTTGACGGGATAAGATCTCATCTAGGATCTTTCCCTTGGAGGTAGGTGCACAACGCTCTTTCTCAAGTTTCTCTTTCAACTTATTATTATCTTCAATGAGGTGAGCTTGATCAAAGGTAGAGTTAGAGGTACAAGAATCATTTTCAATAATAATTGGATCCTTCAATGTATCAAGAGCCTTCTCATAGGACACCCGAAGTTGATCATGGTTCTCTCCAAGTTTTATGAGCTCACGCTTGACAAGCAAACTAGCCTTCTCAATGTGCTCAAGGTCCTTGGTAAGAGAAGCATGAGCAACTTCAAGCTCTTTCTTTGAGGCATTAAGCTCTTGGGACAATGAGTTGGCCCTATCAATAGTGTCCATGTCTTTTTCTTTATCAATTTCAAAAATTTCAATTTGTAGTTTGAGAAAAGAATTGGTATTCTTTTCCTCACAAAGCTCTTGCTCAAGAAGATTGAATCTTCGTTTCTCATCATCAATATGAGATTCCAAGCTATCAATGGCCTCATCACGTGAGCTAACAAGTTCCATTAATTGCTTGTCTCTAGCACGAGCAATGGGAGGAAGAGACTTCATGATAGCATACATTTATTTTATATATTCTTCACCAAATTCATCACTATCACTATCACTATCATGATCACCCTCAAGATCATCCAAGACACTAGATAGGGATGGAGGAGAGACAATTACCTTGGAGCTTCTTGCCATAAGACAAGAACCGGTTATCTTGGGAATAGGAGAACTCTCGATGTAGTCCTTAGAGTAGTCGAAGGTGAGAGGTGAATCGGGTTCGACATATGCCAAACCGGTCACACCCACCACTTTCTCCTTATCCCCACACTCCACGTCGGACTCGTCCTTGGAGCTCCTTGCCATGAGGAAAGTGGCGGTGACCTTGGGAGTAGGAGAGTCGTCGGTGTAGTCCTTGGTGTAGTCATAGGTGAAGAGAGACCTGGGTTTGGCAAAGGCCAAACCGACCACTCCACCACCTTCTCTTCATCCTCTTCCTCCTTGCGAGATATGTATTCTTGACCTAGGAAGCCCTTGCCATCACGCCTATTGTTCCTCTTGTATCTTTCATTGATGGGGCTAGGCTTCAATATTGGTTTGGCACCTTCTTCATACTTTGGCTTGTCAAGCCTCTTCTCATATGGACACTTGTCGGCAAAATGGGTCGACTCATCACAATTGTAGCACGTCCTATTTTTCTCACTTGATCCCATTGAACTTCTCCTTCTTCGGAACTTCATGTTCTTGGTGAAGAGAGCAAGTTGAGATAGCATATCATCAACTCCATCAACATCGCTTTCTTCATCACTAGCAACATCTTCTTGCACATGCTTCACGTTTAATGCTAGAGAGTGGGAAGAACCAATAGCACGATTGATCTCCTTGATTTTTTGCCCTTCATCCGCCAAGTTATCCATGGCAACTAGATAAGAGACTAGATCATCCGGAGTGAATTGATTAGCTCTATCAAGGAGTTGCAAGTTCAAGGAAAGCTTCTTGTCGTGACCGCGATCATGGAGACAATCTTGGACTTGATAAGTTCATCATTCAAATTGAATCCATCATCATACTTCTCACACCCTAGGCCACCAATCTTCACGTGGAGGGCAACAAGTCTCTTGTATGCTTCAGCGATAGTCTCACCATCATGGTTCATGAACATGTTCATCTCCGACTTGGCGGCTTCATACTTGGATTTTTGGATGAGAGAGGTTCCCTCTTGGAGAATGACAATCCTATCCCAAAGATCCTTTGCGATGGGGATGTCGCTGACTTGATCATGGAGAGTGCGGTGAATAGCACTCCTTATCTTGTCACAAGCCGTTGCATTTAGTTGACGGTCGTAGTACTCTCCCGGGGTGAGGTTGTTGGGATCATGAGGGTGGAAACCGGTGCATACAATCTCCCAAAGCTCAACGCTGCAGCTGCGAATATGAGATTCCATAGAAGCTTTCCAATGAGAGAAATGAGTTCCATCATAATGAGGTGCAGGACCCGAACCATTAATATGAGGAATGATGTTCTTTTGCTTAGGATAAACATAAGGAATTGATTAGGGGGTGTGGATTTTTTTGACGAGCCTCCCTCATGAGTGGACTTGGCATCCTTATCCTTTTCGGTGTCCATTGGTCTCCCTTAAGGTACTACCAATGGGTTACCAAGAAAATCTCCATCGCCAATGGCCTTAAGTTGTCCTTCTAGGTAACTCATTCAAACAAGGAGATCGGAATCCGCCTTGGCCTTTTCAAGGGCACCCTTGGCTAGGATTTCACGAAGCTCCTTGACCGAATAAGTCTTTTCCTCCTCATCATCGGAGAAAACCATATTTTCTCTTAGGCGATAAAGCCCTTAAAAGAGCCCTAGGCTCTGATACCAATTGAAAGTGTAAGATGGTTGACCTACAGGGGTGGTGAATAGGTTTTTACAAAATTCTTTATAATCTTTTGCAAGTTTTAGGCTTTGTGGAATATAAGTGAGCCTAAATGCAAACTAGGTGAGGCAACCTATATGATACACAAGATACTTCAAGCTCGAAGGCTATCACAAGGTAAACAACACAAGTAAGAGATCAGTTAAGGAATAACTAAAGCACGCGGAGACGAAGATGTATTCCCGTGTTCACCACCTTTCAGAAGGGGGCTACGTCACGTTGGAGAGGTGTGAAGTTCCACGAAGGATTCCTCAAGCGCCACAAAGGCTCACCTTCTTCTCCGAGCCTATCCCACGAAGGAATAGCTCACTTACTCGTGGTAGAATTTAAGGTAGTCTCCAAACCCTCACAAACTTTCCACGGAGCAAATCACAAGCCGAATGCCTCCGGGAGACCCTAGCCGCCTAGGGTTTCCCACAAACCCAAGAGTAACAAGCTAACTCGATGAACTCAAGGGGGAATGAACTTTGGCTTGGTGGAAATGTAGATCGGGACCTCCTCTTCCTTTCTACCAAAGGGATTTGGATTTGGTTGGGTAGAATGGGAGATCCTCAAGCTTTTGTGTTTCAACAATGGGGGAGAGAGAGAGCTTCAAGAAGAATATAAACTGAATGCCTGACCTACTCAAGCTGGAAGAAGGGATATTTATACTCAAGGAGAAAAACTAGCCATTTTAAGCCAAAATCGCAAGGTCCGGTTTTAAGTTCGGTTGGACCGGTTCATACACCGGACAGTCCGGTCCTTAGCCCGGAAAACCGGACTAAAACTGAATCTGCTCTCAGTACCCAGACCTAGATAGATTCAGAGTAAGTAAACCGGAAAACCCGTTTTGAGTTCGGATTTCCGATCCTGACACAGGACGGTCCGGTCTGGGAGCCGGTCCAACCGGTCTGAAAACCGGATCTGCAGAAAAGGACTTGATGGATAGGATTTCTTCTCTTCTCTCTTTGATGATGGATTAGGTAGGATAATGGGATGTGTATATGGCATAGGTGATCATCCCCAACAAGCTCATCGAGAGAACCCCTCTTAATAGTGCGAAGCTCCTAACTGGACTCAAATTACATAAAAAGGGAAAAGTCCGGTGCGAAGCTTCGTTATCAAATGGGGGGTCTCCGATGACCTTTCATCACAGCATCGGACAAGAACCTGTGTAAGACACTAGAAGTAGCATTAGTCCACTCTAACCACGGTGTCATTGTCAACCAAAAATAGTATAGGGTAAAATACCCGTTCATCATGACCTGATCCCAAATCCAAAGGAAATCAGTCACCCCCACCCCACCTACCCCCACCTCCACCCCTACCCCAATGTCCCAATCGATCAGAGCAGAGAAGGGAAAATACCCTGATTAGGTGACACTTGCTTACTTGCCTGATGATGGGAGCTAGCGATTGGAGGTTGCTGGTCGAAAGAGAAAAGGATGGGCAGGGGGAGTAGTAGGGGCAGAAGTACTACACTTTTTCTACAGTCTCAAGGGAGCGGTTGGAAGAGATTCCCGGGTTTTTACAAAAATTTAAACACGTCGTGGCGTGGAATAATAAATTATGCGAGACCCATATCCAACCTCCTCCTTTTTCCCTTGGTGTCCTGTGTTCCTCTCCTAGGACCGAGAAAATCGTCCCGTGTTCCTCTCCCAGGACCGATAAAATCGTCCCGTGTTCCTTTCCCAGGACCGAGAAAATCGCCTGATACGTCGGAAACATATCTATAATTTTTTATGCTCCATGCTTGTTTAGTATCTACTTTGCTTTGTTTTGTCTACACTTTGAGGTGTTTTATATATTTTCTGGAACTAACCTATTAACAAGTTGCCACAGATTGCCGGTTGCTGTTTTCTTACTTTTTGGTTCGGAAGGCAGAAAATCAATATTCTCAGAATTGGACGAGACAAAAGCCAAAGTTATTATTTTCCCGGAGAAACACGGAACCACGAAGCAGAGTCGGAGGGGGGCCACAGGGTGGCCAAACCCCCCTAGGCGCGGGCAAGCCCTGGAGGCGCCTGGAGGGGTGTGGGCCCCCTGCACCCCATCGACCTTGATTCTTGCGCCTATAAGAAGCCTCTGATGGGAAAACCCTAGGGAATCCAGAAGAAATCCACGAAAACCTCCACATCACCGCCTCCACCAAAGGGGAGATTCGGGGGACAAAAAGTCTTTGTTCCGGAACCCTGCCGGGACAGGGAAGTGCCCCCGGAGCCATCTCCATCGATCTCCATCTCCATCTTCATCACTGTTGTTGATTCCCATGATGAGGAGGGAGTAGTTCTTCCTCGAGGCTAAGGGATCTACCGGTATCTATGTGTTCATCTCTCTCTCTATGCATGGTCATATTGTGATCATGAGCTTTGTAATCAAGTAGATCTACCTTTCTACTCAAGTGCTTTAATAGATCTATGCTATCCCCATGTGTGTGAAAGTGACAACGTGCACGCCATGGTGGCACTTAGGTTTGAGTCTACATAAATACTCTTTGTGTTTTAATAGATCAATGCTTTTCCGCACGTGTGTGAAAGTGACAGCGTGCATACCGTGTGTGTCACTTTGGCTAGATTGAATATTTGTTATGAGTTATATTTGGAGTTGGATGTCTCTATGAAATTGTGGTGTTTGTTGGAACCATATACTGCTCAATGTGATAGTGTGGGGTTATCTAGATTGGGGAAGGCGGACTTTGAGGTGTGCTGTTATAACCCTACCTTGGATTAGAGTGTCCAACCGGAGAGTAGTTAAGAGTAGTATCATGAAGAGAGGATATTTATATGAGAGAGTGTTCACTAGTGAAAGTATGATCCCTAGGGCTTGTTCTTAACCATTGAAACACCGTTTGCTACTAGATCTGTTGCATGTTGCTTGCTTCCTTCAGTTTGCCTTTAGTCTGTTCCTCCACGCCATCAGCTCTTTTCTGGCACCATTACCCCACGTCAACAACAAGTCAGAAGCTATTTTCTGGCACCGTTACCACTTGTATTTCACTATCTCTTCGCCGAACTAGTGCACCTATACACCTGACAACTGTATTGGGTGTGTTGTGGACACAAGAGACTTCTTGTATCTTGATTGTAGGATTGCTTGAGAGGGAATACCTTTGACCACTTCCTCCCTAAGTTCGATAAACCTTGGGTAATCCACTTAAGGGAAACTTGCTGCTGTTCTACAAACCTCTGCACTTGGAGGCCCAACAACTGTCTACAAGAATAGAAGTGCGTAGACATCAAGCTCTTTTCTGGCGCCGTTGCCGGGGAGGTAAGATAAAAGGTACTCACATCCTCCTGTGTGAGTGCTCGAAGTTATTACCTTTAGATTCTGCAGTTTTGTCTTTTTGTTTCTTGTTTTCACTAGTTAGGCTTAATGGAAAACAACAAAAAACTTAGAGAGCTTTATAGTGTTTATCTTGAGTTAGGACATGAAGTGTTTGAAGAGAAAATTAAAAAACCCATGGAACTTTATTTGCATGCTAATAGCAATGTTATTAGTATGAATTTTTTGAACACCATTGTTTCTAATGTTATGGAAACGTCTAAGCTTTAGGAAGCTAGTTTTTATGAGAAGGATCTTTTTAGTTCCCCAGCTCTAGGGAAGAAAATTTGCTCTGATGATACTTTATCTCCCATATGTGGTAATTCTAATGATACTTGTGATCCACATACCGAAAGTGTCCCTTTTAAAATACCTATTGGAATTGTTGAACGTGTTATGAATAACTGCTATTTTGGAGATGGAACTTTCCATCCTAGTGATCATTTACTCTTTATACATGAATTATGGGAGTTGTTCAAGTGTGCAGGTATTTCAATGGACCAAGCTAAGAGGAAGCTATTCCCTTTCTCACTTAGGGGCAAAGAAAGGGAGTGGTATGAGCTACTAGATGATCCTCATCATTTGGAGTGGAAGGAACTTGAATCTCTCTTTTACTCTAAATTTTATCCTCCTCATGAAATTCATAAAGATAGGAATTATATTTATAAGTTTCATCCTCGTGAGGGAGAAAGTATTGCCCAAGCTTGGGGGAGATTGAAGTCACTAATGCTCAAATGTCCCATTCATGAGCTCCCCAGTAATATTATTATCAATAATTTTTATGTGAGGCTTTCAGGACATTACAAGGACTACCTAGATACCTGTTCAGAGGGATCATTCACAAGTAAGAAGGTCAAAGCTAAGTGGGATATTCTTGAAACAATTCAAAGCAATACTGAAGATTGGGATAACGACAAAGGTAAAGAACTAGGTATAAACTATGAGTATGATTGCATTAAGTCTTTCGCTGAAACTGCTGATTTTCAAGAGCTTAGTGCTAAATATGGTCTTGATCCTCAAATTCTTGTTAGATGTTATAGAGCCTTTTAAAGAAAAATGCTCCTAAAGAAAAATGCTCCTAAAGAAAATCATGAACCTTTTAAAGACACTTGCATGGAAAATGAAAATTTTATTAATGATTGCAATAAACATGCTCAAACTTCTGAAAGTACTATTTCTTATAAGCATGTTAATTTTTGTTGTATGCATAGACCTTGTGAGAAGAATCAAATAGAAGAAGAATATTGTATCACCCACTGGAATGAAAAAACTAGAAAGTGGTATATGGCTCTAGATGATCTTGGTAAAAAAGTTTGTGCCCTCTATCCTTTTATTTGTGAACTTTGCTATGAAGTGGGTCATTTCAATTTTCAATGCTTAGGCCATAATAATCCTGCAAGTTTGTATTGTGCTAACATGATCACTGATAATCAACATGATGAACTTACATTATTTTTGGGGTGTGAAGAGTTATCAAGAAAAACTTCTTTGATAGACATGAGTACTTTTGATATGAATAGCGTCTTGCATGGTTGTCATCTTTATTGTGTTGAAAACTGCCACGCAAATACTTACATAAAAAATCTTATAAAAGATGATGACATGGTTATACCCTACAGGTACACGACATTAGCATACCTGGTCTAGCCCAAGGAAGGCCCACAAGAATATACACGGCCAATGAAGATTTTCGGGTGGCCCAATCCCATGACATCTTCGGATCCTTGGAGAGCAAGACTAGAACAGATAGAATATTGAAAGGGGCAAACCCTAAACTTGTAACCGACTCGATCTGTGCCCGGGACCTGCCTACCTCTATATAAAGGCTAGGAGGGCACGACGAGGAGGATCTCTCTCACCTCACCGCATACACACCTCCACGCCAGATTGCATCTGCGCACCCCTGTACTTTTCGGTTCCGCCGTAATCTAGAGCAGACAAGCAGGAGTAGGGTTTTCCCTCCAGGGGCCTGAACCTGGGTAAATCTCGTGTCCCCTGGTTGCTTGTCTGTTAACCGTTCCACGATCTCCAGCACCCCCATCTTCTCCAAAACCCAAGCTCATAACAATGGGCATTGACGAGATCAAACCTCATCAATTGGCACCGTCTGTGGGAAACGGGGGCGTTGATTGTGCGATTGTGACAGTCCCGACCAAAGCGATCTACAACTCCTCGGTGACAGAGAGCCATCTCCTCTTCGGCGCTTTCGACTTCACCGCCCACTCGCCAGCCACCATGAAGGACTTCGAGCCCGTAGGCGACGGGCTCGAGATCCTGTTCGGGAGCTTCTGCTTCCAGGTGGGACAGACTAGCACTCTCTGCCTCCTGGAGCGGGTGCCACTGGCATCGATCAGGCCCGCCTCATGGGCTCTGCATCCCAGCGTGCTACGCACGTCAACATCGACAGATGAATCATATGACAGCAGCAGCTGCAACTCAGATCTGTTTGATCCCCCGTCGGATGAAGGGACCTACGGTTCCGGATCCGAAAGCTGCGGCAGTACGATCCAACCTACGGATGCTACCAATGCGCTGTGGTCATCCAAAGCGATGTGGACCAACAATCACCAGGTTCGGGTGCCCACATACCGCCGCCCAACCCGCAGGGTAGAAACAGCGAAAGAAGGAGGCAACCATCCCCCCGCCCAACGAGGACGACCCCGATGCCAATCGAGTAATCCACCTCAGCAAGGAAGGATGGAACCAGGCACGTGAAGCCGTAGCGGGCAACAAGATCCTGCCTATGGGTTCCTCACGGCACCTATTGATGGCATACCACCTGCTCCTCATCGAAGAGCACAAAAAGCAGGTGAAGATGCAAGAGGTACTCGACAAACGCAGGCATGTAGCCTCGGAGTCCAGCACGCGGTGAGCTGCGCTCTCCGCCGTTGGCAGCTCCAGCTCGCATGGCAACAATGCCAACAAGCATCGCTCTTGCGTAGAGAACATGGATCCCTCTGCACGTCGCGAGGTGACTCGAACCCTCAACACGTCCTTCATGGAGATGGACGCCAACGGCAACGTCATCCCGAAGACGCCGCAAGCTGTGATCATGGCAGCCACCACCTATCTCGCGTTCCATCCACCTCCGGTGGGGGACCCGATGAGGGCCATGCACAAGTCCACACTAGCCGGACTCGGACTCGTTGGAGCTGCGCTCCACGAGGAGGCTCCTACGGAGCCGAAAAAGAAAGATACGGTCAGATGCAACCGCAGCCCCACACCCTCATCCGACGAGGATGAGCATGACCTACCGCGATGACGCAAGTCCACGATATCGTAGCCGCGACTATGACGCTCGAAACGACCTCGCTCAGCGCAAGGTCGACAAGGCACGCGCCAAACACGTGTGCTCATCCGAATCCGAAGAGGATGACAACGAAGGAGAACTCTGCGGAGCTCGATGCTTCAACGGATCTATTTGGCGGACGTGGATGCTGAGAAACTTCAAGCTTCCTTCAGACACTCCGAAGTTCGACGGCACACAGGACCCTAAGGCGTGGCTCAACGACCACCTGCCGTCCGTTAAGCTGCACGGAAGAAACAAAAACACCGCCCTACAATGCCTCCAGCTGCAGCTGACAGGCGCAGCCCGGATCTGGCTTAGCAGCCTATCCTCGGGATACATCCAAACCTGGGAGGAACTGGTGTATAGTTTCATCCGAAACTTCAAGGGTACCAGCAAGAGGCCAGCCTCGATCAAAGAGCTACGAGCCTGCAATCAACGAACGGGTGAATCCATTCGCTCGTACATACTACGATGGTCCAACATCAAGAACTCCACAGCACACATCTCCGAGGAGAGAATGATAGACGCCTTCAAAGATGGCGTCAAACGCCAGGACTTCAAAGAAGAACTTGGGCGCGTCAAGCCCAAGACACTTGACCACCTCATGGACATCGCCAACAGGTGGGCGGATGGCGAGGACTCTGTCCATCAAGCTCACTCAGATGAGGAAGATGACTACGGCCACCGATGCGAGCGCTGCAGCAAACGAAGATCGCGCGTCTACGATGATCGTGACGGACCCGACATGGTCGTGGTTAGATACGCCGATCGCCGCAACGAAAGCAACTGCACCAGCGGTAGATACTGTGGAAACAACTTCCGCGATGGAGGACGCCCAACGCAAACATGGCAACACCGCGACCGCGACGACGAACCCTCGACATACGACAAGTTGTCAGCCCCATGCACCATCCACTTCTACATCGACAAGCAGGATGGAAAAAAGAAGGCCAGCCATATGTTGAAGGACTTCCGCGAGTTCTAGAAACTCAGCGAGAGCTTGTCCCAGATGAGGCACGGAGCTCCTCCACCACCACCTGTGGGACCTTCGAATCACCCGGTCGCGCCCATGCAGAACAACGGCGTAAACGGGTACCCCGTGCCGAAAGGGTCACTGATGATCCAAAAGGGGCGCCCAACAAATAGGGTGCAAAAGAAGATCACCCGCCAGGTCAGCTTGGTTGTGACCGTTCCACCCGCTATCCTTGAGTACCTCAGTAGTTCGTAGTCCTGCATCACATTCAGCCGTTCGGATCACCCCCTACCGGATCCCTCGCCTAGGTCATGTTGCCTTGGTGCTCGAGGCACAGATCAGAGGGTTCGATATGAGCCGCGTCTTCATGGACAGTGGCATCGACATCAACCTAATGTTCGCCAGCACCCTAGCAGCAATGTGGATTCCGCTGTGCAGCCTGGAACAATCCTACACAATGTTCCACGGCATCGTCCCAGGGAAGGGCATATTTCCCCTAGGCAAGATATGGCTCGACGTCATCTTCGGAAAACCCGACAACTTTCGGTGTGAGCAACTCGAGTTCGAAGTGGTGGACTAGCCATCACAATACAACACCATCCTCGGGCGCGTGGCATTCACAAGATTCCTGGCAGTACCGCACTATGCGTGCCTACTACTCAAAATGCCAGGACCTAGAGGCGTCATCACGGTCCACGAGATCTTCACCCGGTCCGACCACTATGACAGGTACTTCAACAGAATCTCCTAGTCATTCGGCATGCAGGAGGAGATCACAAGGCTCCAAGAGGTGACAGACAACGGGGCACCCCCAGTATCAAGGAAAAACGCACCTGACATGTCGTTCGACTCAACAGTCAACACGAAGAAGGTGTAGGTCCACCCGACGGACGCCTCCAAGATTGTGCTGATCGCCAATGACCTTAGCCCCGCATAGGAAAGTGTGCTCGTCGAATTCCTCCGTGAGCTCTGGGAAATATTTGCCTGGTGTCCTGCGGACATGCCAGGAGTTCCCAGGGAATTCGCCGAGCACGCACTCAATGTGTTCCCAGATGCCAAGCCCGTCAAACAGTCCATCCGACGATTGCTCGACGCTGATTTCATCAGGGATATCAAGGAAAGCGAGTGGCTGGCCAACACCGTGATGGTCCCTAAAAAGGACACGGACATCCTGCGGATGTGCATGGACTTCACATCGCTGAACATGCACTGCCCGAAGGATCACTTCCCTCTCCCTCGGATCGATCAAATCATCGATTCGACTGCAGGATGTGAGAAACTCTCCTTCCTCGACGCCTACTCAGGCTACAATCAGATTCGACTGAAGGTCGAAGATCAGGCGAAAACAGCGTTCATCACGCCGTTCGGAGTATTCTGCTATAACACAATGCCCTTCAGGCTGAAGAACGTAGGTGCCACATACCAGTGGTGCATGCAGGCATGCCTGAAGAGCCAGATCGGCCGCAACATACAGGTCTATGTCGATGACATAGTAGTCAAGACAAGGGAGGCCAAGACATTTATCGACGATCTCCGCGAGACGTTCGACAACCTTGATCACTACATGATTAAGCTGAACCCAGAAAAGTGCGCCTTCGGCGTCCCATCTGGCCAACTGCTTAGTTACTTCATCTCCCAGCAAGGAATTGAGGCGAACCCGAAGAAAATCCAGGCCATACTGGCCATGGAGAAACCAAAGAACTTCAAAGGTGTCCAACAGCTAGCTGGATGCATCGCGGCGCTGAGAAGATTCATCAGCCGCATGGGTGAGAAGGCCCTGCCTTTATACCAGTTGCTACTCAAAGCAGACAAATTCCAGTGGACACCTGAAGCCGATGACGCATTCGAAGATATGAAGCGGCTGCTCTCAACCTCGCCCGTCCTGGTCATGCCAAAGGAACGCAAGCCTCTACTGCTATACATAACAACCACACATCAAGTGGTAAGCACCGTGCTCATGGTCGAATGACCCGAAGATGGCAAGACCCATGGGGTCCAACGCCCTATCTACTACCTCAGCAAGGTATTGACGCCAACAAAACAGAGGTACCCTCACTACCAGAAACTCGCCTACGGCGTGTTCATGACGGCTCGTCGGCTGAGCCACTACTTCCAAGAGCATCAGGTGATGGTCGTCAATGAGGCACCTCTGAACAACATCCTGAACAACCCGGAAGCCACAGGACGCGTAGCGCTGTGGGGCATTGAGCTATCCCCTCTAGACATTGTCTATGAGAAGCGCCATGCGATCAAGTCTCAGTTCCTACCGGACTTCCTCATCCTGGATATGAAATAGTCATGGACGATGCACTTCGATGGCTCCAAGCGCGAGGCTGGAGCAGGAGTCGGGGTCATACTGACATCCTCGCGGGGCGACAAGATGAAGTACGTCCTCTGGATGAAATTCCGAGCTTCCAACAACGAAGCCGAATACGAATCCCTCATCCACGGCATGAGGATGGCCAAGATCTGCGGCGCAACGCGCCTAGTCATCTATGGTGACTCGAACCTTGTCGTCTAGCAGACGATGAATGAGTGCGACGCACATGCCGCCAACATGATCGCGTACCACGCGCTCTACAACTCACTCGAAGGAGACTTTGATGGCTGCAAGCTTCGGCACGTTGGAAGAGAAAGCAACAAATAAGCCGATAGACTCGCCAATATCGGCTCCACCTGCGCACGGGTGCCACCAGGTGTGTTCCTCGAACAAATCTGCGTGCCATCCATCAAAAGGAAATTCCCCAAGGGATCACCCGAAAAGGCAGAGCACTCGAGGGCTGCGCTACCCAAAGGACAGGAAGGACCCGAAAAGCTCGACATAGAGGTTGTAGTGGTCAACCTGATGCAGGTCATGGCAATCGAAGAAACATGGACGTAGTCGTACCTGCGGTACCTGATAAACATGGAACTGCCTGATGACCCGACAGATGCCCGACGCATATCTCGCCGGTCAAAGGACTTCACCATCATCAATGGAGAGTTGTACAAGCGCAGCATTTCGGGTGTACTCCAACGATGTGTCACCATCAGTGACAGCAAAACCATCCTCCAAGACATCCACGAGGGCATCTGTGGCCATCACGCGGGCAGCCGCGCCCTCGTCGCCAAAGCTCTACGAGTTGGGTTCTACTGGCCAACGGCCATGAATGATGCCAAGGACATCGTCCGAAGGTGCAACGGCTGCCAGAGGTTTGCAGATAAACCGCACACACCAGGATCGGAGCTCAGGCCCATACCCCTGGCCTGGCCCTTCGCCCAATGGGGCCTCGACATGATCGGCAAACTTCCCAAGTCCTCAAAAGGAGGCCACGTCTACCTCCTGGTCGCAGTCGACAAGTTCACCAAGTGGATCGAAGCCATTCCCATTACCAACCAAAAGGGTAAAACGTCCGTGAAGTTCTTCGAATCCATAGTCTACAGGTTCGGTGTGCCACACAGCATCATCACGGACAACGGGTCAAACTGCATCTCCAAAGAATTCCAGGACTTCTGCGAAGGCCTCGGGGTCAATATATCATATGCCTCCGTGGCACACCCGCAAACCAATGGGAAGGTCGAAAAGGCCAACGGCCTCGTAGGAGGCGGCATCAAGAAACGCCTACTGAGCCCACTCGAGCAGCTTGTGGGAGCATGGGCAGAAGAGCTACCCTCCGTCCTCTGGAGCTTGCGCACAACGCCAAACAGCTCAACTGGCTACACGCCTTTCTTCATGGTGCATGGAGCCGAAGCCGTGTTGCCTGTGGAAGTACGCCATAAGGCCCCATGGGTCGTCGCCTACAGCAAAGACGAATTGACGACCGCACTCGAAGATGTCATCGACACACTCGACGGGCACGTGACATCGCCATGGCTTGCTTGACGGTCTATCAGCAGAGCCTCCGCAACTATCACAGCTGTCGGCTGCGCCCAAGGTCCTTCGTCGAAGGAGACCTCGTCTTACGACTCAAGCAAGAGTAGTCGAAAAATCTCAAGTCACCCTGGGAAGGACCATACATCGTCACCGAAGTCATCCCAGGTGGCACCTACCGCCTGAAGCACGTGGAGTCTGGAGTCGCATACTCCAACCCATGGAACATCGCACAATTGCGACGCTTCTACCCCTAGCTATCCCCCTTTACTTTCAATAAGGCTACTCAGCCGAACAATATACCTCCTTGTTACGATATGAATAAAGCTAAGTGTCTCTCCCGAAAATTTATCTTTTCCTCGCATTTTTTTATGCTACAACACTGTAGAGGTCCCAACCTTTAATAAGGTAGAGATCCTTGTGTTTACAATGCTAGTCCCTGGATCAATAGCTAGCATCCACAGTTAAGATGTAATATCAAGAAACAAAGGTCATAATACAACTTTATAACCAGGAATAAAATAATTGATTACATCTTACATAGCTCATTTGGCTATCTCATTACAATGCAGCAAAAATAACTATAGCATGAAGTCCTTCATCTTCAAAGTGCCACAGGCAATCATGTTGGTTGTAGATTTGTAATCCTAATCAACACACTTCACTAATATCAAACAAACCTGCAACATAATAAGTTACATCCACAAGGGTCAATACATTTGAATTGTATTGGCAAGTGATACTATGGTAGTATAGTGGAGTCTATCACCTATATGAATTTGTCTAGGTGGAGCTTAGGCTTGCTTAGATTTTCCTTATCATTTGAATACACTAAGTTTTGTTTGACAAAATCACCCAAGGAACCACCAATAGAAATTGGTGAACCTTCACCCTTGTTCAACCACAAGTTTTTAACTTAGAAATTGGGATGAGGAGATTCTTGATAGCTTCCATGTCTTGATGCTCAAATTGTCCTTTGCCACGTACATGGCTAAGTACTTCGATTTTACACTTTGCAGAGGTGGTGCACTTTCCCCACAAGACTTGATTTTCACCAAGACAAGATCTTTCAGATGCCTTCCCTTAGACCAAATGGACGTGTTCCAACCTATCATCCCACTACCACCAACTGTCCAAATGGCTAAGTTATTGCAACCTATATGATCCAGGCAGAGCCCATAATGTCATGTGGCTGCACTTGAAGCTTCTCAACATTTGATATCTCAAATCTCTTTGTTCCTGGGTGGCAATCCACAAGTGAGATACCAAGTCTTCCCTAGTATACTGGACTTGGTGATGCCCAAGTTTTACCCAGTATACTGTACTTGTGTAACCACTCAATACAAACCTTTCTTTCCATTCCACCAAGGTGATTCATTCACTTAGTTCTTTTATTAACAAAACACAAGTCCTTGACTTAGAAATATTCCATAGCATGAATATAATCCACCCTTGTTTTCTACTAGCTAGGATAAGCATGAGAGTAGTAGGAATATTAACTTAGGAAAAATTCTACTAAGGTTTCATCTACTAGGATTTCCCATAGCATAGTTTATACTTAGCAAAAATTCCATGCAAGTCCTACTTAAAAATATCACTAATGCATAGTGAAAATAATAGGACAAAAGTATGAAGCATCACTTGCCTTTTTGGTAGAGAATATAAGTTTACTCCTTGATCTTGCAATAGTCACACTCTTCAAATTTCACTACATTTCAATCAAGGCACAAATTCAATCTACCATTCAAGCAATCATCACATAGAATAATAAAAACAAAGCAATGCATGCAAGCATGCCAAAGTTTGTTTTATTTGGAAAAGTGGTTTCTAATAGGCTATAGACATTATAAATCACATATTGGTCATATATAAAAGTGGTAAAACCATTTGATATCAAGTTAGTGAAAAAGGCCATTTAAATCATTTTTGTTTTGCTAGAATTGATTTAAATGAAAGTAATATTCTCTAGTGTTTGACAAATACATTTTTAAACACAAATGTTAGTCTTTTATGGTCAAGTGTTTATTATTAAATCATTTGCAAAAGGGTTTTACTTATAAACCATTTTTATACCAAAGTAATATTTTATGTTGTTGAAAATGCTTTTTAGCAAAGTAATAATTTATAGGGTTCATAAAATATATTTTTAAATCCTAAAACTTGGAGTTTAGGGTCAGAGAGTTTAATTCAAATCATTTCCCAAAGGTTTTTCTCCAAAAAGCATTTTTAACATATAAACAATATTTTTATTTGACTTGAAATGTTCTAAATCAAAGATTTATTCTTTAACTTCACAAAATACACATTTAATTCCACAAGTTGTTTTATATGGTCAGTAGGTTCAAAACAAACCATTTTTCAAAGATTTTATCCTAAAAACATTTCTAGAATAAATTTTATACACAAAATATGCCTATACAAGTTTCTGTAAAAACAACCAATTTAACATAAGCAATTTACTAAACAAAGTGCATAGTTGTAAAGTACTTGTTTTGCTGATTCCATTGATATAAAATTTATAGAATTTGGACGTGTGCATCAAAATTTATGAATTATGCAAGTTTGAACATCTATTAGAATAATTTCTGTTTTTAAAACAAAAGGCTGGCCATGTGGTGAGTACTGATTGGGCGATACCGATTCTTCCGGATCAAGCAACGTGGATCGCAGGTTTTAAAGTGAATCGTGCGGCACAGAATCGATCTTACCCCTTCGATAAGTTGTTCTATCCTAACCAATGGATCAAGATCCAATGCTCCAGATCGTTTTGACCACGAACGGGCGGCGCTGGGTCAACGGAGAGCAGTGGCGTGCTCGGGCTACGGTGTTGCGGTGGCTATGGGAAGCGGGCAAGAGGATGGTGAGGCTCACCAGGTTCGCAGAGACGTGCTGAAGCTCGAGGTGGTTGTTTTGGGGACAGGGGCGCACGGGGGTGGATGCAATTCCTCGCCGGAGTTATCGTCTGCGTCTAGCGCTTGCTATCGACGTCGAAGGCGAGTCTATAGATCCTGCGCGAGTGAATGGCGAGCACCTAGATGTTCACAAGACACAGGCGAACAAGTTGGTATGAGTCTCTGGTCAAGGAGCGCACTCGTTAATGCGCTAAAGCTCACCGGAGATGTTGCAGACGGCCACGCTGCTTGGTTGTCGTTGTTGCCGATGCTGTGGGCCAAGAGTGGGCAAGTCGAGGCTACTGGGAGGTGCGCAGGAGTCTGGGGATCAGTATCATGTGGTCGAGGGGGTGAGGGGCAACGGTGGCTGGCCGGAATTGCTCGTCAGAGCAGAGGATGGTCTCAGGTGAATTCAGCGCAGCCTAGGGGCAGAGGGTGGGTGGCTTCTGGGGGGAGATGGAGAGGGGGAGCAGGCGATTAATCGAGCATGGTCGCGGGCGTTAATCACTGGGCCATTACCATGAATTGAAGCGTGCAATCAACAGAGTAAACGGCCGGGCGTGGTCGTCACGGGGTGAGGAAGAAGGGGTGACAGCGTGGGGTCGTTTCGTCGGTGAGAGAGAGAGGGAAGAGGTGGGGTCCAGCAGTCATTTGCTACGCGGGTTCGTTCTCTAGTGCGAAGCGTTTTCCTGGGGGGAATGGGAATTGGGCTATCTGGGCCTGGACTGGGCTAGGTTAGCTGGGCTGGCTATTTCTTTTTTCTTTTTTGTTCTGTTTCATTTTTATTTTTCTATTTTCATTTTTGTTTTAAATTTGTTTAAACATTTCAAACAACTATTTGAATTCAAAACCTTCCAAACTTTTCAGTAAGTTTTTAATATGTTTTAAACATGTATTTAAAGTTCCTTTTAGGAATAATTCCTTTATTTATTTATGGTTTATATTTTATTTAAAAAGAGCACATTCCTTTATTAAATAAGGTTTCATTATAATTTCAAACCCTTATTTAAATTCCAAGTTTTCACAAAACCTTTTCAGTAGGTTTATTTATTCAAAAGGGTGTTGAATAATTCATTTTGATTTATTTGAAATATTTTCATATGATCTATTAATCATTTAAATTGGGTAAATGTCTTTATTCCAGTAGAAATAGAATTTGGTTAAGGCCATTTTATTTTATTTGAATATTATTTATCCATTTATTCCATTTGGACTTGGATTATATTTATTCCATTTGCTCATGGATTAGGTCAAGATTTAATTTGGTTTTTAAATATTCCCTATTAATTAATTCTTTCTTTATCTTATAAAATCCATATCTTTTTATTTATAGATCTAAAGTGGGTGATTCCAATTTGTATAATTTTATTTAATATTTTTTATACTTTTAAATATATTTAGGATTATTTGCTCACCATTTGGTATGGATTTTTAGATAGGTGCTTTATTAGCTTTGGAAATTCAATTTCCTGACCTTACTAAATTCATAAGATTTTATCTATGGTTCCAAATTAAGTGAAACCAATTTCTATGGTTTTATAATATTTCTATTTATCCCTTTTGATCATTTATAAATGTTTGTTTATAAATCTCTATATGTATCAAATCCATAATCTTAGGGATATCTTTGAAATGATTTTCCTCCATTAGGGTTTTAGAGTTTTGGTTTGTTTTCCAAGTGTTTAAATTTCAAGATGCATTTATCAAGAATGCATTTCACTTGATTTGAATTTAGTTGGATTCAAACTTTATTCAAAGTTTGTTCAAGATGGATTTTGATGTTTCCAATTGGAATCAAAAAGTTTCTTTTCACCCTAAATTTCAACAATTATTTATTTTGTTTATTTATTTTTCACATTTCAAAATTTGGAAATTTTTGGGATGTGACAAACACACTCGGGGGCTCCCCCTCACCTCACGACTTCGTCGACTGAGGATAACGCATGTACACCTGAGTAGCTGATCACGTTAGGCTAACGAAAAGGGCATGCATACAACCAAGCACCACGTGCTAATACAATCAACCTTTACAACAAAGGGCACAACACGCCCAGTCAAAATACATAAAAGTTTTACATCTATCTTTTTACATGTCCTACCTATTCTGAAGGATCACCTGCGCACGATGCTCAAAGAGATCTACAACTTCTTCGGCATACTTTCTCACAGCTGCATAGTGCGGACGCATGTCCTATAGGCCACCATCTGGCCGAGGGGGCGGCCCAGCCGCCATAGCCGCAAGATTCACATCAGGGAGATGCAGTCGGACGAGGGAAAGAGCGGCCTTCACCCCCGCAACTAACTGGTGCCGCACCAACTCCCTGACGTGACACACGTCTCGAAACTTCGCCAACAAGCCCCAGAGAGTCGGCGATGCTTCATCAAGGGGAAACATGATGTGCAGAATCGATGCTAGGGAAGTCTTCACCCGCCGCAGCACTCGCGATCCGGCACAGTCGCAAGGACCGTGGCACGGTCGCGATCCATCCAGAAAAAGCCACCGGCTTCCATATCCTGCTGGGTCAAGCAGTTGATCCGAACTGCAACACGCTCCTTATCCTCCCTGGAACAAGGCTGGTACCTGCAGCAACTACAAAGTAAGATGACCCTCAAACCAGGCGCATCTGAAAATGGGCAGCAGCTTGAAAAAACTTACACTACAGATGCTCGGCCAACTGCCACAGCTCCCCCATCAGATATTCTTCTCTGGTAGTACCTCGCTCCGCCTTCGACTTCCAAACATCTGCAAGTCCTCGGATGCCAAGTAACTCCTTCTTAAGACTACGGATGCGGTCACGAAGAAAAACAAGCTGCGACGCATCATCCAAGGATGGTCGTGGTTGCGGAGCAGACGAAGTATCGACGGGGTCCTCACCCGAAGGTCCCTAAAGGAAAACAGACAAGGATATGAACAACACACGACTGGGCAACAACTCGAAGGCTCATTATATACAACAAAAAGCCACTGCGTGGCACAGGAAATTGTTCATCAAGATATTACACCAAAAGTAAAAGACAACTATCCTACAACTACAACGACAAAGCCTAAGCAGCCGCATCCTGAGTGGCCTTGGAGCCAGAGTGCCTGCTCTTGACCTCCTCCTGCTGCCTCGCTACATACTCCGCCAGAAGGTCAATAAGCTTCAGCCCATGGCGCTTACAGCGAGCAGCATAGAGAGCTAAGGCTACCTCAGAACCGTCGGGAGCCGTTGGCATCTAGGAGGTGACCTGGTGAAGATCCAGCTCTGCCCCGAACGCCATGGCCATGGCCAGGCCCATGGAAGCATCGATGCCCTTCTTCTTGCGCTTGTAGGCTGCAGGCGCATCCGCTGACAGCGCATCTGCCAAAGAGTCGACATCCTCAAGGGCAGCGCCCTTGGGAACGAGCTCCTTGTAGAAGCGCCCGAGGATCTCCTTGCCTTGGCAAGGGAGCCAGCGGCAGTACTGCGGCGGTCGAAGCAGCATCGTCCAGAGCACTCCCGTGCTCCAAGGCGCTGCGATTGAACTTGATGCCCGAGGCATCTGGAGCAAAAGGCAGCAAAGGAATCGAATAAGGGAAGGGAGACAAAGCAGCCGAAATAGACAAAACGGGCAAAAGCACTCACCCAAAATAGCCTTTCCATCAGCCATCAGCTTCTCGGCTACCTCCTTCTCATGCTAAGCCGCAAGCAGTGGCGAGTTTCTCCTCGCGATATGTAGCTTCATGCTGCAGGCGCTCCTTAGCCGCAGCTGCGTCAGCCAGCTCCTGCTCGAGGCTCTCCTTCGCCCCAATGGCATCCTCGGCTTTCTTCTCCGCTCGCCCAAGGCTCTTTTTGAGAGCATCAAGCTCACGGAGGGCAGTGTTATTCTCATCTGCAAAAAGCAACAAGAACATACATGATCTTCACAAGCTAGCAAGCAGACGAAAAAGAACAGGATCAACTTAATATGTACCTTGAAACTGCAGCATGCTGGCCTCCAGTGCCAGGTGCTGCTGCACAAGCAGGTTTGCACCTTGCACAAAGGGTTGCAAGAAGAAACAAAGTATCAGAAAAAGGGCTCGGGGGCTGCGCCTAAGAAACGAGCAAGCCATCAAACACATGAAAAATGCTCGGGGGCTCCCCCGCGAGACACGCAGAAAGGAAGCAAAGATCAGCAGATCATACGAAAATATGGCTCGGGGGATTCCCCCATAGCAAGAGAGAAAACACTTACATGTTCAGACGGAGACTCTGAAGGTCCCGGTGCAGTCTTCTGGGAAACGATCACTCGAGCCTCCTACGGAGAGGGGTTCGGAGCAGTGCCCCCAGAGGTGGCCACCGTCTGAGGCATCATCTTCCCCTACTGCCTCCTGAGTGGTATCGCTAAAAGAGCCCTCAGAGGAGTGGCTCCAAAGGAAAAGCACCAGTCAAAGGCAAGAAGACAAGAAAAGTAGCAAAAGGCATCCGAAGGCACATACGAGTCCATGTCGCTCAAGTCAAAAACAGGCAGTGCCCTCTTGCCTTTCTTCTCTTCCTTCTTCCTCTTTGTCGGCGGCTGCGGCACTATAGCCCGGACAGGAACGGCCGGGATGGGAGAGGAAGAAGCACTGTCACCTCCACTATGGAGGACAAGGAACAACGGGTCCCTAGGCGTCGGCAGAGTCGAGGCATCCAAAGATTCGCTCGAGCTCCGTGAGTGCTTTCGGGTCTGCCCCTCGCTCGCCTCGGGGGCTTCCTCGGTCGGTGACTGCGCTGGGGGAAGCTCGGACACGGAGTCCACTACCTCGTTGTCCGGCGCATCCGGAAACCGTTCGGGTAGTGGAGGCACCATGCCAGGTACCCTGAACTCCTGCACAATGAAGACAAACTTTCAGCATAGAAAATTACAAGGAAACGCACTCGAAAAAGCGCTACGTGCATGTCGCAGATCTACACCTACGGAACCTGTCGAGAAGCACTGAACGGGGGTGTCCGTGATTTCCCCGGAATGTCCTCGTCGGACTTGTACTTCAACAGCGGCCGAAGTACTCTATCGAGGTCCCCCTTAGAGAGCTCCTCAACCGCAACTCTCGTTGGGTCGTGGCGGCCAGAATAAAGGAACATTGGGTGCGCCCTAGTCTGGAGTGGCTACACCCGATGTTTGAGGAAGGTGAGGATGATATCCACACCGTTCACCTCCTTCTCCGGAACCACCTGGAGGGCCTCCACCTGACGGTAGAGCACCACTATATCCTCCACCTCGCCCTCCAGGATATGATTTTTCTAGGATCTCTTCTTCAAGATCTCCTGGGTGGGGTCAAAAGGGGCAAGGCCAAAGTCTTGCCCGTCCACTATGGAGTCGCGGATATAAAACCACTTCCTCCGCCAGTACTGGATGGACTCAGACATAGAAAAAGAGAAGAAAATAAAAGTGGACCGAAGGGAAATGATGTAGCCACTAATCAGATAAACTCCGTCGGAGCTACACTGCCTCTTCACGGAATAGATCTTCCGGAAGAGGCCAAAGTGTGGCTCGATACCGAGCCAGCACTCGCAAAAAGTGATGAAGCAGGCGATGTGGAGAAGAGAGTTGGGCGAGAGATGGTGGAGTTGGATGCCATAGAAGAACAACAGTCCACGGAGAAAATCGTGGACTGGGAGCGAGAGGCCCCAAAGAACAAAGGCAACAAACATGACCCGAAACCTTGCGGGTGGACCGGGAATTACCTCATCACCGGGGATCTTGACGGCCTCCTTGTCCTGCGGGATTAAACCGGCTTCATGAAGCTTGCGCAGGTCACCCTCGCACGTCTCCATGCGTCGCCACCCACCTTCGGTGACACAAGCGGTGGCGCTACCCTTCTTGCCGCCGGCAGTAGCACTGGTTCCCGCTACGGTAGAGGCCTTCTTCGATTTCCCCCATCACGGCGTGACGACCGCGGTGGTGCGAGTGCAAGAACGAGGAAGGGAACGATCGGATAATGTCCAGCGCACGACGGAAAAGCTCAAGGAAATGGAAGCAGTAGAAAGCAAATGGATAGGGTGAAAACAAACTACAGTTTTCCCCCACAGTTATAAGGAAGAAGATGATGAACAGGGACCATTCGTCTGGAAGCCCTAACGTCAGAATAAAATCCAACCATCCACGTGTCGGCACATCAGCAAACCGTCGCTCGCACGCCGTCCACTATGCACGGAAATCGAGGAGACGCCGTAATTCTCGCCACGTTGCACATGACCAGTCAACTCCAAGTCAGAAAGTGGGACCCATGTTCGTCCGGTCACGTCACCTCTGGAACCGCAGACGATTGAGGTCACCGATCCTCAGCATTGACGTCATCAAAACCATACTAGCAACGGTCACAAACCTTCGGCTAAACAGCTAAAATACTCACTCGAATCTACGATTCGAGCAACTACTCGGGGGCTACTCCTACCAATGATCTATTCTTCGAGTCCTACGCCGAGTCTACGACTCCACTACGGACTTGGGGGCTACTCCCATAGGGAGGATTGATTCAAGTATCCAAAAAAATTATGTCCTACGGACCTGAAGCCAACAATGGCTGAATTAAAGTCTCTGATCGAGTCTCGACTCGAACAGACACTCGGGGGCTACTCCCATAGGGAGCGCTGGTCGCGCACACTATGAATTCTTCGACTACGATCCTTCGGATCAAAAATGCAAAAACTTTCTGGCAACTTTTCCCCAACCAACGCTAAGTGAGCAACATCCTCCTTGGCCACCCGAAACACCTCCGTGGTGATAAAATTTTGGATGCTATGTCTGCGACACAAAGATAAAACCTACAGATATCATCTGATGGCCTGGTAACGCACCCGACAGCGCTCTGCTAGTAAAAATCCATGCCAACAGGAACAATGAAAATCCCGACGGACACGTTGGGTACATCATTCGAAATCTACTGAGATTCAACTCCTGTAAGACCTCAATGGCCTAAGTCGAATTGCGCCAGCATTTGTTCCGGGTTCGAGTCTAGGGACTCGAATCTGAAGAAGATCGTGTTGTTTTGTCCTAAGACAGTTAACTGACCCTGATCCGTCAGGAGAGTCAGGCTCACGCATCAACAATCCCTACACACTAAAATCATTCTTTTCTCTTATAAACAGAAACAACTGCACCCGAAAGATTGAAGAGTACTCAGCCGAATCTACGATTCGACTGAACACTCGAGGGCTACTAACATGGTTATACCCTATGGGTACACGACATTAGCATACCTGGTCCAGCCCAAGGAAGGTCCACAAGAATATACGCGGCCCATGAAGATTTTCGGGTGGCCCAAGCCCATGACATCTTCGGATTCTTGGAGAGCAAGACTAGAACAGATAGAATATTCAAAGGGGCAAACCCTAAACTTCTAACCGACTCGATCTGTGCCCGGGACCTGCCTACCTCTATATAAAGGCTAGGAGGGCATGACGAGGAGGATCTCTCTAACCTCACCGCATACACACCTCCACGCCAGATTGCATCTGCGCACCCCTGCACTTTTCGGTTCCACCGTAATCAAGAGCAGACAAGCAGGAGTAGGGTTTTCCCTCCGGGGGGCCTGAACCTGGGTAAATCTCGTGTCCCCTGGTTGCTTGTTTGTTAACCGTTCCGCGATCTCCAGCACCCCCATCTTCTCCAAAACCCAAGCTCATAAATATGGGCATTGACAAGATCAAACCTCGTCAGATGATATTTTACCAAATTATGACAGGACTGATGTGTTTCGATCTTATTAATGAAAAGGAGGAATCCTCCAAAGTTTCTTCTATTGTCTCTAACAATAGGCCAGGGTATGTGGAGAAGCTTCCTTTCAAGCCTCTCCATCCTAAAGAGGAGAAAAAGAAGAATAAGAAGAGGAGTAAAAGGAGAGAGGAAATAGTATCTTCTGCTAAGCATGTTTCTCCTATCATAGTTTTTGATGATGAGTATGAACTAGATGATGTTCCTATGCCTGTTACCTATATTAGTGATCATGATTGGGAAAAGCACACTACTTTTGATATAGAAAATCTCTTTGGTACCAATTCTGAAAATGATGATATTAATAGTTGTTGTGCTATTAGTGCTATCCATGTTCCTTCCAATGATGATATGTTTACAAATGGACACACTTGGGAAGATAGTCATTCTATTGCTTATGATGATACTATACCTCCTATATATGATGATTACAATGATGAATATGATATTTTTTAGTCCACCTACTATTGAGAAAAAAATTGATTGTGATTACACTATGCCTCCTATATTTGATTATTATGGTGATGAGAATGATAGTGATAGCTATTTTGTTGACTTTACTCCCACTACAATTAATAAGAATGTCTTTGCTCATGTGGAGAGTAATAATCATTTTATGCATGTGGCTCATGATAAGAATGCTTTATGTCATAGTTATATTGTTAATTTTGTTCATGTTGCTACTAAAAGTTATTATGAGAGAGGTAAACATAGTTTTATGCATCTCAATAATATTAAGTTTCCCCTCTTTATGTTGAAAGTCTTAAAGCTGCATTTGTTTTGCTTTCCTATGCTTGTTGATTTGTGCTTTCATGACTTGTTTCTTTACAAGATTCCTATGCATAGGAAGTGGGTTAGACTTAAATGTTCTTTGAATTTTCTTCTTGATGCTCTCTTTTACTTCAATTCATATTTCTTATGCGAGCATCTTCTCAAACTATCAAGCCTAACTTAAAGGCATTAAAGAAAAGTACTTGTTGGGAGATAACCCAAGAATTTTCTTGAGTATTGGAAGTTATTACTTTTGTAATGACCTCTCCTTATCCTTATTATTTGCTTTTTGTGCCAAGAATGACCTCTAATGAGAGGGAAGTAAGATTTGGGGAGTTGCTGTCCCAAAACAGGTTTCTATCCTCCACCATAAAAATTCGTGAGGAGTCTCTGTAATTCGTATTGAGCTGAAAATTCACGAATAAATCCCCCAGTATGTTAGCTAACTTTCGTTAGTTCAACACTTTTTGATTTGAGCAACAGAAGGTGTTCGAAAAAATAGGTTTCTACCTGCTGGTCTGTTTTGACAGATTTCTGCCATTATTTGTATTTGCTTCTTATCGATTCCTTTTTGAGTTCTCTTTTGGGGATTTGAGCTTTTTGAAGGAGTTGCTACAGTAGCTTGTGTTTTTAGTGAAAAGCCTTGCTGTTCCAAAGCTTTGCCAGAGGTCTAATATCTTTTGAATACACTAATGTTGCTAATGAAGATTGTGTGAAGTTTTGTATGAAGGAAAATTTGCAGGTGTAGAGAAAGAATGATGTAATGAGA
Source organism: Avena insularis (assembly GCA_023614405.1). Taxonomy (NCBI): domain Eukaryota; kingdom Viridiplantae; phylum Streptophyta; class Magnoliopsida; order Poales; family Poaceae; genus Avena; species Avena insularis. Next base: position 192,875,223 of record CM042691.1, read on the forward strand.
TGAAGAATGGACAAAAGCTCAATCTTGGGTATGCCACCCCGTGTCACCCCAAGAAATGTCCAAGAGGTACAAGCGTCAAAGCTTGGGGATGCCTCTTCATCAATAAAAAGCTCAGATCTGTCTAGACACTTTGTTTTTATTGTTTCATGCATTGTTGTGTTGTTCTTGGAGCGTATTAGTTTTTGTTTACTTAGTTTGCTTGAGTAAGTTGGTTGGTTACACCACACTTCTTTTGGAGAGAGACACACTCTGTTTCCATTGCCTAGAACACTCTAGTTTTCATTCTAATTGTTCTGTGAGTTTTTCTCTTTTGCTAGCATTGCGTTCAGCCTTAGTTTTCTTGTGCTTCCAGCTTAGAACTTTTTAGTTCTTGTTTGTGGATTTGTGAGATAAGCTCACTGGTCTTTATTGATTATTATCTTTGTGAGTTGTTTCAAATAGGTTGATTGGTATTGGAAAATAGTAGTAAGTTCTTGCTTGTAAGTGCAAGAGGAGCTTGCATTGACTGTGGCTTGGACTTTAGCATGACATGCTAGGCATTGTTTTGACCTTATGCTTAGTGATTATTGATGTAGCATGTCTTGTTCCAAACAATTGGGATTGCTTAGTGTGCCTTGAAGAAATTATGCGTTGTTTTAGCATGCAAAAGCATAGTATTGTGGTATTCTCCGTTGATGCTTTGCTTGGGTTGACTTGGCACATGCTCACACCATGTTATGACTATGAACAAGTCACCATAGCATCTATGATCATTTAGTCCTTGACTTGTAGTAGCACTCTTTGCTTTGATTAGTAATGATTTGTTGCACTGCATGATTATGGCCATTATTGCTCTCTAAGTTGGTTGCTCCCAGTCCTTTGCTAGCCTCCACTTGTGTGAGTAAGCTCTACTCATGCTTCCAACTCCCAAGAAACCAAGTTATTCCAAAGTGTCCACTATAAATTTCCATGCATGGTGTGTTACACCATTCCAAGTATATTCTTGTTTTCAGCTATCTTCCAATTAAAAACTATTTTGTTATGTGAAAACTTAGTGATTAAATCTCTCATGAACTTGATGGCACACTTTATATTCTTTGCCCCTAATAAACTTGAACCATTGTGTCATCTATGTTGTATATGCTTGCACTTATATGTTGGAATTAGAAGAAACCGTGCTGTCACCGGGAACATTTTCAACATTGCACTTGTACTTTGTACTCAGCTGATATCATGCTCTTTTGTATGTGGATGTCACTGGTGCGAAATAAAGAGAGAACTTGTAAGTCCATGGAGTTTGTATCCTGTGTTAGAGAAACGCCTAGGCCGCTAGCCTAAGCCATGCCTAATCATGGTGGAAACTTGCAGCATCACCATAGTGACATCTATGAAGCATTCTTCTTATAAAAAAAGAGACACATTGAGAAAAGAGGAAAGAGAGAAAAAAGAACCATATTCCTATGGTAGATAAGAAGATTGCTAAGATGCTCATTGTCTGCTTGCCTTGTCATTTTGGTTATGGGAAAGCTCCTGTACCATGTGCAAGGGGTACCCCATTGGCGGTTCTCAATGATATGCAAATACTTACAATGACAAGAACTTACAAATGACTAAAGTTGAGTAGCACGAGGTGTGGCCCTCGTATTCAAGGGACTTGAGATTTCCAACTTATACTTCGTCAAGCATACACTCCATCGTTGTTCACTTTAACCTTAATCACTTCAAGATGCTTATGATCGGGACAATGAGGGCTAAAATCTAGCAAGTACCATAATTTTTGGAAGATCTTTTTGAAACTTGAAATCCCTACTTCCTTTATAAAAGGTCTTTCTTTCACCACTATTGAGTCTCCACCTTCTACTTTTAGGCACCATTAAGAGAGCATAGTTTTCATTCCGTGTGCAGTGTTCCAAAGCTTATTGATTGATGCATATTGTGATATTACTTGTTCGTGTGCTATTTGTTTCTAGTCACCCTTGTGAACTTTGAAGGTGTCCTATGCATCTATTTGCTACTCTATGAGGGACAAGCTGATTGGCACTATGCTATGTTTTCTGTATGTGAAACAAACAAAAGTTTTTCAATGCATGTTATTCATGATCTTTGTTTGTAGCCTTTCATGTTGCATGCATAGTTACTATGTCCTATTGTTAGAACTCCATCTTTCATGCACATGTTTAGAGTTCTTTGATCCCAGCTTTCAATGCTTGCAAATGGTTTGATCTTGGTTTTGATGGTGCATGTCACCTCAAAAATTATTCTTTTTATCACTTACCTACTCGAGGACGAGCAGGAGTTAAGCTTGGGGATCCTTGATACGTCGGAAACGTATCTATAATTTTTGATGCTCCATGCTTGTTTAGTATGTACTTTGCTTTGTTCTGTCTACACTTTGAGGTGTTTTATATATTTTCTGGAACTAACCTATTAACAAGTTGCCATAGTGCCAGTTGCATGTTTTCTTCTGTTTTTGGTTCTAGAAAGGCAGAAAATCAATATTCTCGGAATTGGACGGGACAAAAGCCAAAGTTTTTATTTTTCCTGGAGAAACCTTGAACCACGAAGCAGAGCCGGAGGAGGGGCATAGGGTGGCCACACCCCCCTAGGCGCGGGCAATTCCTGGAGGCACCTAGAGGGGGTGTGGGCCCCCTAGACCCCCACCGACCTTGATTCCTGTGCCTATAAGAAGCCTCCGATGGGAAAACCCTAGGGAATCCAGAAGAAATCCATGAAAACCTCCACAGCGCCGCCGCCACCAAAGGGGAGATTCGGGGGATAGAAATTCTCTGTTTCGGTACCCTGCCGGGATGGGGAAGTGCCCCCGGAGCCATCTCCATCAATCTCCATCGCCATCTTCATCACCGTTGCTGATTCCCATGATGAGGAGGGAGTAGTTCTTCCTCGAGGCTAAGGTCTCTACCGGTAGCTATGTGTTCATCTCTCTCTCTATGCATGGTCATATTGTGATCATGAGCTTTGTAATCAAGTAGATCTACCTGGTTACTCAAGTCCTTTAATAGATCTCTGCTCTCCCTATGTGTGTGAAAGTGACAGCATGCACGCCATGGTGGCACTTAGGTTTGAGTCTACATAAATACTCTTTGTGATTTAATAGATCTATGCTTTTCCCCACGTGTGTGAAAGTGACAGCGTGCATACCGTGTGTGGCACTTTGGCTAGATTGAATATTTGTTATGAGTTATATTTGGAGTTGGATGTATCTATGAAATTGTGGTGTTTATTGGAACCATCTAGTGCTCAAGGTGACAGTGTGGGGTTGACGAGGTTTGATCTCGTCAATGCCCATTGTTATGGACTTGGGTTTTGGAGAAGATGGGGATTCTGGAGATCGCGGAACGGTTAGTAAACAAGCAACACGGGGACACGAGGTTTACCCAGGTTCAAGCCCCTGGAGGGAAAACCCTACTCCTGCTTGTCTGCTCTTGATTACGGCAGAACCGAAGGTTACAGGAGTGCACAGATCTGATCTGGCGTGGAGGTGTCTATGCGAAAGTATGAGGTCAGACATCTAGGTCGTGCCCTCCAAGCCTTTATATAGAGTTAGGCAGGTCCCAGGCACAGACCGAGTCGGTTACAGGTTTTAGGGTTTACCCCTTTGAATTTTCTATCTACTCTAGTCTTGCTCTCCAAGGATCCGAAGGCGTCATGGGCCTTGGCCACCCGAAAGTCTTCATGGGCCGGCGTATACTTGTCGTGGGCCTTCCTTGGACTGGACCAGGTATGCTGATGTCGTGTACCCGCGGGGTATAACCATGTCAGTAGCCCCCGAGTGTTCAGTCGAATCGTAGATTCGGCTCAGGACTCTTCAATCCTTCGGGTGCAACTCTGTATTTTAAGAGAAAGTGTAGGGATTGTTGATGCGTGTGCCTTACTCTCCCGACGGATCAGGGTCAGTTAACTGTCTTAGGACAAAACAACACGATCTTCTTCAGGTTCGAGTCCCTCGACTCGAACCCGGAACATATGCTGGCGTAATTCGACTCAGGCCGCGGAGGACTTACAGGAGTGGAATTCCAGTGAATTTAAATGATGTACCCAACGCGTCCGTCGGGATTTTTCATCGCGCCTGTTGGCACGGATTCTTACTAGCAGAGCGCAGTCATGTGCGTTACTAGGCCATCAGATGATATCTGTAGGTCTTATCTTTGTGTCGCAGACACAGCATCTGAGTGTTTATCACCGCGGAGGTGTTTTGGGTGGCCAAGGAGGACGTTGCTCACTTAGCGTTAAATGGGGCAGAGTTGCCGAAATTTTTTGCACGCTGATCCGAAGGATCGCAGTCGAAGAATTCATAGGGTGCGCGACCAGCGCTCCCTATGGGAGTAGCCCCCGAGTGTCTGTTCGAGTCGTAGACTCAAGCAGAGACTTTAATTCATCCGTTGTCCAGCTTCAGGTCCGTAGGACACAAATTTTTTCGGATGCTTGAATCCATGCTCCCTATGGGAGTAGCCCCCGAGTCCGTAGTAGAGTCACAGACTCGACGTAGGACTCGAAGAACAGTGTTGTAGTTTTTGTTCATTTTCGGGTGTGCGGCCAGCACTCCTGATAGGAGTAGCCCCCGAGTAGTTAGTCGAATCGTAGATTCGAGTGAATACTCTTAGCTTTGCAGCCGAAGAATTGTGACTTTTGCTAGTATAGCTTTTGATGACGTCAGTGCTGACGATCGGTGACCTCAAGCGCCTGCTACGCCAGAGATGACGTGACTGGACGAACATGGGTCCCACCTTCTGACCTTGAATTGACCGGCCATGCGCGATGTGGAGATAATTACGACGTCACCTTGATTTCCGCACGTAGTGGACGGCGTGTTAGCGACGGTTCGCTGCTATGCTGACACGTTTATGGTCAGATCTTGCCATTGGCGTTAGGTCTTCTTGATGGACGGTTGTCGTGCGTCGTCTTCGTCCTTATAATCATTGGGGGAAAATTAGTCTGTTTTCACCGCAGCCATTCTTGCTTCACTGCTCGAGTCTTCTCTGAGATTTCTTGTTGCGCGCTAGAATATCCTCGGACATTTCCTTCTTTGATCCTATGTTCCTGCCACCGGCGCCGCCGCACTGCAATGGGGAAGCCTAAGAAGTCTTCTTCTGCGGTAGGTACCAGCACTGCTGGAGGCAAGAAGAGTGCTGCTGCTACCCGTGTCACCGACGGTGGCTGGCGGCGATCGAAGACGCGGGAGAGTGATCTCCGCAAGCTTCGTGAGTGGGGCTTAATTCCGCAAGATAGGGAGGCCGTCAAACTTCCTGGCGACGAGGTAATTCCCCGTCCCCCGCTGGGTTTCGGGTTATGTTCCTCGCATTTGTCCTTCGGGGCTTTTCCTTCCCAGACCACAATTTCCTTCATGGACTGCTTTTTCTTTATGGCATCCAGTTGCACCATCTTTCCCCAAACTCTCTTCTTCACATTGCTTGTTTTATTACTTTCTGCAAGTGCTGGCTCGGTATTGAACCGCACTTTGGCCTCTTCCGGAAACTCTATTCCATGAAGAGGCAATCTGGTTCTGATGGTGTTTATCCCATTGGGGTTTGCATCATCTCCCTTTGATCCAATCTTCTTGTATTCTCCTTCTCCATGTGCGAATCTGTCCAGTACTGGCAGAGGCGATGGTTTTACATCCGCGACTCCACGGTGGCTGGGCAGGATTTTGGCCTTGCTCCTTTCGACCCCTCCCAGAAAATCGAGCCGAAAAGGTCTTGGAAAAACCAGATCTTGGATGGCGAGGTAGCAGAGATAGAGGGACTCTATCGTCGGGTGGAGGATCTCCAGTTGACTCTGGAGAAGGAGGTGAATGGTGTGGATATCATCCGCACCTTTCTCAAACGTTGAGTGCAGCCACTCCAGGCTAGGGCGCACCCGATGTTCCTTTATGTTGGTCGTTGTGATCCGACTAGGGTTTTGGCTGAGGAATTCTCCAAGGGAGATCTCGACGGGGTCCTTCGCCCGCTGCTGAAGTTCAAGGCTAGAGAGGATATCTCGGGGAAGTCGCTGACTTCTCCGTTCTCTGCTTCTCGTTCGGTTCCACAGGTGTAGATCTGGGACGTGTGCGTTGCGCTATTTTCGACTGCATTGTACTTGCATTTGTTTTCTAACAAATTTTATTCTTTTGTGCAGGAGTTCAAGGTGTCGGGCATGTCGCCTCCATTGCCCGAAGTATTCCCGGATGCTCCGGATAATGAGGTGGTGGACTCCATGTCCGAACTGCCATTGGCGCAGTCTCCGGCTGAAGAGGCCAATGAGTCGAGTGAGGACCACACTCGCAAGCGGACACGGATCTCTAGCGAGTCTTCGGATGCCTCGACTCCGCCGACTCCTAGGAACCCGTTGTGGCTTGAACGTCACAATGATGGGCAGGGGGGTCTTCCTCTCCGATTCCTGCCATTCCCGTGCGGGCTGTCGCGCCGCACCCGCCGGCGAAACGGAAGAAGGAAGAAAAGAAGGAAGAGAAGAAAGAGGAGAAGAAGGTCCGGAGGACCCCTCCCGTCTTTGACTTTAGCGAGCTTGACTCGTAAGTTTCCTTAGTCTTGTATTGCCTTTTCTTGCATGTTTACTTTGTGCTTGTGCTAATTTGTCCTTCGCAGGCACTCCTCCAACGACTCCTCCAGTGACGGTGCTCGGGAGATGATGGGGGAGTCGAAAGTCGTGCTTCCTCCTCCTCAAACGGTGGCCACCTCTGAAGGTGCTTCTCCAGACCCTTCTCCGCAGGAGGTTCGGGTGGTTGCACCTCAGAAGGCTGCAAGCGGACCTTCGGAGTCACCGTCGAATCATGTGATTAATTCTACTTCCTGCCACGGGGGGATCCCCCGAGCCTTTTTGGATGATCGATTGATTATTTCTTTTCTTCCCACCTCGGGGGGAGCCCCCGGGCATCTGTAGGGTAGTTTGTTTATTCGTTCTTCCTTCGAGTCTCGGGGGGAGCCCCCGAGCACTGTAAGGGTCCCAACCTTTAAATAAGGTAGAGTCCCCTGTGTTTACAATGCTAGTCCCTGGATCAATAGCTAGCATCCACAGTTAAGATGTAATATCAAGAAACAAAGGTCATAATACAATTTTATAACCAGGAATAACATAATTTTATTACATATTACATAGCTCATTTGGCTAATACATTACATTGCAGCAGAATAACTATAAGCATGGGGTCCTTCATCTTCAAACTGCCACAGGCAGACATGTTGGTTGTAGACTTTGTAATCCTAATCAACACACTTCACTAAATCAATCAAACCTGCAACATAACAAGTTACAGCCACAAGGGTCAATACAATTGAATTGTATTCGCAAGTGATACTATGGTAATATAGTGGAGTCTAACATCTATATGCATTTGGCTAGGTGGAGTTGAGTCTTGCATTGCTCAAAATAGATTTTCCTTATCATTTTGAAAATACTAAGTTTTTGCTTGACAAAAATACTTTTCCTCAATCAAAGATTGAAAATTCTTTAACCCTTGTTCAACCACAAGTTTTTAACTTTGAAATTTGAATGATGAGATTCTTGATTGCTTCCATGTCTTGATGCTCAAATTGTCCTTTACCAGGGACATGGCTAAGTACTTAGATTTTACACTCTGCAGAGGTTGTGCACTTTCCCCACCAGACTTGGTTTCCCAAGACAGGACCTTTCAGAAGTCTTCCCTTAGACCAAAATGGACGCGCTCCAACCTATCAAACTCTACCACCCACTGTCCATATGGCTAAGTTCTTGCAACCTATATGATCCAGGCAGACCCCATAATGCCAAGTGGCTGCACTTGAAGCTTCTCAACATTTGACATCTCAAATCTCTTTGTTCCTGGGTGGCCATCCACAAGTGAGATACACAAGGTCAACCATAGACATGGGCCTTGTGAACCACTCAACCATAAACCACCAAGCAATTACCATTCCACCCAGGTGATTCATTAACTTAGTTGTTTTATTAAACAAAACATAAGTCCTCAGACTTAGAAATTTTTCCATAGTATGAATGTATATTCCACCCTTGTTTTCTATTAGCTAAGCTAAGCATGAGAGTAATAGGAATCTTAACTTAGGAAGATTTCTACTAAGGTTTCATCTACTAGGTTTTCCTATAGCAAGGTTTATACTTAGCAAAATTTCCATGCAAGTTTTACTTAGAAAATTCACTAATGCATAGTGAAAGTAATGGGACAAAAAGTATGAAGCATCACTTGCCTTTTTGGTAGAGTATAGGTTCACTCCTTGATCTTTGCAATGTTCACACACTTCAGGTCACTACAAATCAATCAAGCAAACAATATTTCAATCTACCATTCAAGCAAATCATCACATAAAATCATAGAACTAAGATAATGCATGCAAGCATGCCAAGGTTTGTTTTATTTGGACAAGTGGTTCCTAATGGGTCATAAACATTTGAAAACACCTAATGGTCATTTTACAAAGTGGCAAAGTCATTTGCAAAAGATTTCACTTCATAAACCATTTTCAAAACAAAGTATCATTTTATGTGGTGTAGAAATATTTTTACTAAGGCATTAATCTATAGGGCTCACAAAATGTTTTCAAACCACAAAACCTTGTGTTTAGGGTCAGAGAGTTTAAAACAAAACATTTCCCAAAAGTTTTCTTCCAAAACCATTTTTAATAAAAAAACCATATTTTTATTTGGCTAGAAATGGTTTTAAATCAAAGAATCATTCTTTTGTTTCTCCAAATACATTTTTGAATCCACAAAGTATTTCCTATGGTCAGTAGGTTCAAAACACACCATTTGCCAAAGATTTTATCCCCAAAATCATTTTTGAACAATTTTTATAATCTAATCAAGCATACAAATGTTTCTTCAAAATCAAACATTTTAACAGAAGCTTTTTGCTAAAAAAAATGCATGGTTGGCTAGGGCTTGTTCCACTGATTCCATTGATATAAAGTTTGCAATTTTTGGACGTGTGGATCAAAAGTTGTGCAATTTACAAAATTGGAAATCTAATAGAAAGCTTTCTGTCTTTTAAATCAAACAGAGGCCACGTCGCTGTTCCTGATTCGTCTATACCGCTTCGCTTGGATCGACAGACACGGACCGCAGGATCCAACTTGATCGCACGGCACAGATCGCTCGATACCCCTTCGACTATGTTCTTTCACAGTCACACGATTCTCATCTAACGGTCTCAATGCCAATAAAGGTCGGCAGCTGCTGCAACGATCGGCGCGGCTCTGCTCGCGGTGGTTCTGGCAAAGCAGGAAGGAAGGGAGGGAGAGGATATGCTCACAGGGTTCGCAAGGGTGCAGAAAAGCTCAACGCGGTTATCGTTGCTGAAGGGGCGCACGGAGCTGCTGTCAATCTCTCACCGGAGTTCCCATTTCCGTCGGGCACGCTCTGGTCGTTGTCGGGGGCGAGGTTTGAGGGCGCGCTAAGGCAAACAGACCCTACTGTTAGCTGCGTACGGTACTGGGGATCATAGGAGAATCATTGGAAGGTGTTGGGGCAGTCTGTACTCACCAGGGGTACTCGCCGGAGCAATGGCAGACGACGGCGACGTTCAGGTGAGTTTGTTGCCGACGTTGTAGAGCGGGCGCGGCCAAGCGGTTGGTGCTGGAAGATGCACCAGGAGACGGGGAGCAAGCCTGTGTGCAGTGGGAGGCGAGGGGCAGCTGGTCGGTGCCGGAATTGGTCGGGGAACACGTCGGAGACAGTGGTGTTTGAGTTCGCGATTCGCGCAGCCTGGTGGCAGAGAGAAGCTGGCATTTGGGAGAAAGGTAGAGGGGACAACGACGGTTAAGTACGCGTGATCGCTGGCGAGTTTAACGTTGTCATTTACACGAATTTATCGCTGGGATTCAACGACTGAGAACGGCAGCGATGAATGGGGAAAGCTGGTCGCAGTGAAGACGATGGCTGGCGATGTGGGGCCGTGTCGTCAGTGGAGTGAGAGAGGGAGTTGGGGTCCACCAGTCAGTGTCCTTGCGGGTTTCTTTCGTGGTGGAAAACGATTCACTCGCTGAGAGGGAGAGGTGGGCTAGGTTGGGCTGAGTTGGGCTAGGATAGCTGGGCCAGTCCGTTTTCATATATTTTTTTTTCTGAATTCTTTTTCCTTTTCTATTTCTATTTTTCTGTTTTGAAATTCAACCAACAATTCAAACAACAAAACAAACATTCAAACAATTCAAACATTCACCACACATGTAATTGAATCTGGTTATGTTTATCAACATAAACCAATTCCCAAAATAAAATAATATTTTTAATCTTTTTAGGATATATTTAATAATTAAAAATATACCTTAATTAATAATTCAAATAGGTTTTGATTTATTTAATAAAATCTCCATTTGAAATCTAAATATTTTCAAAACCAAATCAGTAGGTTTTATTTGAAAATATAGAATACTTGGAAAACTTGTTTAAAATAAAATAATATTTTTATTTTAGGGTCCAATAATAATTAAATGAATAGACCTTATTCATTTAATTCAAATAGGATTTGTTTTATTAAAAATTTGTTTTGTAATCTAAAATAAAACCAAAAACTAGGTTTTATTTGAGAATATAAAATACTTGGAAAACTTATTTAAAATAATTTTAATAAGTTTTGATGTTTTAATTAAAATGGTAAAACCTTTCATTTAAACAAAATTGGATATTAAATCCTTATTATTTTATTTAAATAACCTTTACTCTTTTAATCAAAGCAAAACCTTTTGTTTCAAAATCTTAGCCAAGGTTTAATTTGGCTCTATAAAATAATCCTTATTTATAAATCTACCTTTTCTTTTGGAAACCAAATCTTTTTATTAAAAGATTCAAAATAGTAATTCCAAATATTTTTAGCTTTATTGTTTATTTATCTTTTTAAATCCTTTTAGGATTTTATTTGATCCAAATGGGTTTTGAAAGTTCCCAAATGGATTCAAAAAGTTTCTTCTCACCCTGAAAATCAACAAAGTTTTATTTTATTCATTTATTTTTCACATTACAAGATTTGGAAAATCATGGGATGTGACAAGCACTTTCATGTGTGTAACTTGCTTTTGCTCGTTCTTTTGGGCGTAGCCCCCGAGCCCTTCTTTTGACTGGTGGTTCTTGTTTGCAGCCTTTTGTGCAAGGTGCCAACCAACTGGTGCAGCAGCACCTGGCATTGGAGGCCAGCCTCAAACAACTTCAAGGTATTGTTATGCCTTGGTCTTTTGTTTCTTCTTGCATTTTTTCCTTCGATCCGACATTTGTATTGCTTGTTGCAGAGGATCACAATGCCTCTCTTCGTGAGATTGATGCTCTCAAAAGAGTCTTGGTCAAGCGGAGAAAAAGGCTGAGGTCGCCATTGGTGCAAAGGAGCGCCTCGAGATGGAGTTGACCAACGCGGCCGAGGCAAAGGAGCGCCTGCAGCAGGAAGCTACGGATCATGAGAGCAGCTCACATCGCCACGGCTTCGCGCGAGAAAGAGGTGGCCGGCAAGCTTATGGCGGCTGCCAAAGCTGTTTCGGGTGAGTGTCTCTACCTTCTTCTTTTTGATTTCCTGGTCTTTCTTTTCCTGTTCTTTTATTCATTCTGCTTCCTTTGTTGTCTTAGATGCCGCGGGCATCGAATTTGACCGCGGTGCTCTGGAGCATGGGAGCGCTCTGGATGATGCTACTGCGGCGGTCGAAGACCGCTGCAGTACCGTTGTCAACTCGCTTGCCAAGGCCAAAGAGGTCCTTGGGCGCTTCTACAAGGAGCTTATCCCAAGGGCGTGGCCCTCGACGATGTTGATGCCTTGGTGGAGGCGCTGTCAGCCGAAGCACCTATGGCGTACAAGCGCAAACAGAAAGGCATCAGCGCATCCGTCGGGCTGGCAATGGCCTTGGCGGCTGGAGCGGAGCTGGACCTTCCCCAGGTCACTTCCCGGATGCCGACGACTGCTGATGGATCCGAGGTAGCCTTCGCCACCTATGCTGCTCGCTGTAAGCGTTACGGGCCGAAGCTGATTGATCTGCTGGCCGAGTACGCGCTAAGGCAGCAGGGGGAAGCCAAGGCGAGGCAATCCGGCTCCGAGGCTACTCAGGGTGCAGCTTTGTAGGCGATGTAGTTATAGGATAGTTGTAGCCTCTTTTGATGTAAATATTTTGATGAACAATCCTTGTGCCACGTAGTGGCTTTTGCTGCCCTTAATGAATGTGCTGAGTTTCGTGCTCCTTCAACTGCTTGTTCATGTCTTTGTATTTTTGTTAATCTAGGGTCCTTCGGGTGCTGATCCCGTTGACACTTCGCCTACAGCGCAGCTGCAGCCATCCCTGGATGATGCGTCGCAGCTGGCGTTTCTTCGAGACCGTGTCCATAGCCTCGAGAAAGAGTTACTTGGGGTGCATGGCCATGCTGACGTTTGGAAATCCAAGGCGGATCGAGGTGCTGCCAGAGAGGAGTACTTGATGGCAGAGTTGCTTTGCTTGTCCGAACAGCTTCAATGTGATTTTTTGAGCTGTTGCTCGTTACTTCGGATGCTCCTGCTGGCCTTGCATCTTACTTTTTTGCAAGTATTGCAGGTGCTAACCTTGATCCAAGGGAGGAGAAGGAGCGTGTTGTTCGGATTAACTGCTTGACTCAGCAGGACATGGAGGCCGGCAGGTTCTTCTGGATGGACCGTGATCGTGCCATGGTCCTTGCGACGGTGCATGATCGCGTTCATCAGGTATCGTAGGTGTTTCGTCAGGTGAAGTCTTCACTTGCGTCAGTTCTGCATGTGATGTTTCCGCTGGATGATGTACCGTCGACTTTCTCTGGTCTGCTGTCGAAGTTTCGGAACGTGCATCATGTCAAGGAATTGGTGCATCATCAGCTCATCGCAGGGGTCAAGGCTGCGCTCTCCCTTGTGCGTTTGCATCGTCCTGATTTAGATTTATCTGTTGTGGCGGCTGGGCTGCCTCTTCGGCCAGATGGTGGCGAGTGGGATATGCGTCCGCACTATGCGGCTGTAAGGCAGTATGCCGAACAGATCGTAGATCTATTTGAGCAGTGTGCTCAGGTTATTCTTCAGAATAGGTAGTACCTATAAAAAAGATAGATGTAAAATTTGTGTATATTTGATTGGGCGTGTTTTGCCCTTTGTTATAAAGGTTTTGCGTTTTAGCACGTGGTGCTTTGTTCGTATGCGTGCCCTTTTCATTAGCCTGACGTGCTCAGCTACTCATGTGTACACGCGTTATCCTCAGTCGACGGAGTCGTGAGGTGGGGGGAGCCCTCGAGTGTGTTTGTAGCATGTAGTAAAAATGCGAGTAGTAAACAAAATTTTGGGGCGAGACACTTAGCTTTATTCATATCGTAATGGAGGAGGTACATTGTTTGGCTGAGTGGCCTTGGCTGAATAGCCTTATTGGAAGTAAAAGAGGGAGGTAGCTAGGGGTAGAACCGTCGCAGTTGTGCGACGTTCCATGGATTGGAGTATGCGACTCCAGACTCCATGTGTTTGAGGCGATAGGCACCACCTGGGATAACTTCAGTGATGATGTAGGGTCCTTCCCACGGTGACTCGAATTTCTTCGGTCGTTCTTGCTTGAGTCGCAAGACTAGGTCTCCTTCGACGAAGGACCTTGGGCATAGCCGTCGGCTGTGGTAGTTGCGGAGACTCTGTTGGTACGCCGCTGATCGAGCTGCTTCTATGTCTCGTGCTTCGTCGAGTGTGTCGACGGCGTCTTCGAGTGCAGCCGTGGATTTGGCTTCACTATAGGCGACGACTCGTGGGGCCTTGTGACGTACCTATGCTGGCAGCACGGCTTCGGCTCCGTGCACCATGAAGAAAGGCGTGTAGCCGGTTGAGCTGTTTGGCGTTGTGCGCAGGCTCCACAGGACCGAAGGTAGCTCTTGTGTCCAGGCACCCGCGAGTCGTTTGAGTGGGCTCATTAAGCGCTTCTTGATGCCGGCACCAACGAGGCCATTGGCCTTTTCGACTTGCCCGTTTGTTTGCGGGTGCGCCACGGAGGCGTATGTGATGTTGATTCCGAGGTCTTCGCAGAAGTCCTGGAATTCTTTAAAGATGATGTCCGACCCATTGTCGGTGATGATGCTGTGCGGCAGGCAACCTGTAGACAATGGATTCAAAGAACTTGACGGCGGTTTTGCCCTTTTGGTTAGTCACAGGCATGGCCTCAATCCACTTGGTGAATTTGTCGACTGCGACCAGGAGGTAGACGTGTCCTCCTTTCGAGGACCTTGGCAGTTTGCCGATCATGTCAAGACCCCATTGGGCGAAAGGCCAGGCCAAAGGTATGGGCCTGAGCTCTGACCCGGGTGCGTGCGGTTTGTCGGCGAATCTTTGGCACCCGTTGCATCTTCGGACGATGTCCTTGGCGTCGTTCATGGCCGTTGGCCAGTAGAACCAAGCTCGTAGAGCTTTGGCGACAAGGGAGCGGATGCCCGCATGATGGCCGCAGATGCCCTCGTGGATGTCTTGGAGGACTGTTTTTCCGTCACCGATGGTGACGCACCTTTGTAGTACACCAGAAATGCTACGCTTGTAAAGCTCGCCATTGATGATGGTGAAGGTTTTGGACCGATGAGATATGCGCCGGGCATCCGTCGGGCTATTAGGCAGTTCTATGTCTATCAAGTGCCGGAGGTATGGTCGTGTCCAAGTTTCTTCGACTGCCATGACCTGCATCAGGTTGACCACGGCGACCTCTGTGTCTAGCTTTTCGGATCCTTCCTGACCGTCGGGTAGCGCAGCTGCCGAGTGCTCTGCCTTTTCGGGTGATCCTTGGGGAACTTTCGCTTGATGGATGGCACGCAGATCTGTTCGAGGAACACACCTGGTGGTACTCATGCACAGGTGGATCCAATGTTGGCAAGTCTGTCGGCCTCCTCGTTGCTTTCTCTCCCGACGTGCCGAAGCTCGCAGCCGTCGAATTCTCCCTCGAGTGAGTTGTAGACTGTGCGATACGCGATCATGTTTTCGGCGTGTGCGTCGCACTCATTCATCGTCTGTTGGACAATGAGGTTGGAGTCACCGTAGATGACCAGGCGCGTTGCGCCGCAGATCTTTGCCATCCTCATGTCGTGGATGAGGGCTTTGTATTCTGCTTCATTGTTGGAAGCTTGAAATTTCATCCGGAGGACGTACTTCATCTTATCGCCCTGCGGGAAGGTCAGTATGACTCCAGCTCCCTCTCCGGCTTCGCGCTTGGACCCGTCGAAATGCATCGTCCATGATTGTGACATGTCTGGGGTGTCTGGAAGTTGCAGCTCCATCCAATGTACAAGGAAGTCCGGGAGGACTTGAGACTTGATCGCGTGGCGTTTCTCATAGATGATGTCGAGAGGTGATAGCTCGATGCCCCACAGGGCCACGCGTTCTGTGGCCTCTGGGTTATTCAGGATGTTGTTCAGGGGTGCCTCGTTGACGACCATCACCTGGTGCTCCTGGAAGTAGTGGCTCAACCGACGAGCCGTCATGAACACGCCGTAGGCGAGCTTTTGGTAGTGAGGGAACCTCTGCTTTGTTGGCGTCAATACCTCGCTGAGGTAATAGATTGGGCGTTGGACCCCATGGGTCTTGCCCTCTTCGGGTCGCTCGACCACCAGTACGGTGCTCACCACCTGGTGTGTAGCTGCTATGTACAGCAGTAGGGGCTCGCGCTCCTTTGGCGTGACTAAGACGGGCGAGGTAGAAAGCAGTCGCTTTAGGTCTTTGAATGCATCATCCGCCTCAGGCGTCCACTCGAATTTGTCGGCCTTGCGCAGCAGCTGGTAGAATGGCAGTGCTTTCTCGCCCATGCGGCTGATGAATCTGCTTAATGCCGCTATTCGTCCTGCAAGTTGCTGGACACCCTTGAGGTTTTTCGGCTTCTCCATGGCCATTATGGCCCGTATTTTCTTCTGGTTCGCCTCGATCCCTCGCTAGGAGATAAAGTAACCAAGAATCTGACCCGATGGAACGTCGAAGGCGCACTTTTCGGGGTTAAGCTTGATCCTGTAGCGGTCGAGATTATCGAACGTCTCGCGGAGATCGTCGATGAGCGTTCTCGCCTCCCTGGTTTTGATGACTATGTCATCGACATAGACTTGGACGTTGCGACCGATCTAGTCCTTTAGGCATGCCTGCATGCGCCGCTGGTACGTGGCACCTGCGTTCTTTAGCCTGAAGGGCATTGTGTTATAGCAGAACACCCCGAATGGCGTGATGAACGCCGTTTTCTCCTGATCTTCGACTTTGAGTCGAATCTGGTTGTAGCCTGAGTAGGCGTCGAGGAAGGAGAGCTTCTCGCATCCTGCAGTCGAATCGATGATCTGGTCGATCCGAGGGAGAGGGAAGTGGTCCTTTGGGTAGTGCTTGTTCAACGACGTGAAGTCCACGCACATCCGCAGGATGTCCATGTCCTTTTTGGGGACCATCACAGTATTGGTGAGCCATTCGCTTTCCTTGATCTCCCTGATGAAGTTTGCAGCGAGTAGTCTATTGACTTCAATCCCTATGGCTTCGGCCCGGGGCTCGGACAGTCTCCGGATGGACTGCTTGACGGGCTTGGTGTCTGGAAAGACGTTGAGTGCGTGCACGGCGAATTCCCTGGGAACTCCTGGCATGTCCGTAGGACACCAGGCGAAGATTTCCCAGCACTCACGGAGGAATTAGACGAGCACGCTTTCCTATGCGGGGCTGAGATCGTTGGTGATCAGCGCCGTCTTGGAGGCATCAGTCGGGTGGACCTGCACCTTCTTTGTGTTTACGGTGGATTCGAAGGACATATCAGGTGCGTTTTGCCGTGCGACTGGGGGTGCCCCATTGTCTGTCACCTCGCGGAGCCTTACGAGCTCCTCTTGCATGCCGAATGACTGGGAGATTCTGTTGAAGTCCCTGTCGCAGTGGTCCGATCGGGTGAAGCTCTCGTGGACCGTGATGACGCCTCTGGGTCCTGGCATCTTGAGTAGCAGGTATGCGTAGTGTGGTACTGCCAAGAACCTTGCGAATGCTACACGCCCGAGGATGGCATGGTATTGTGATGGCCAGTCCACCACTTCGAACTCGAGCCGTTCGCATCAGAAGTTATCCGGCTTGCCGAAGATGACATCGAGCCATATCTTTCCCAGGGGGAATATGCCCTTTCCTGGAACGATGCCACGGAACGTTGTGTCTGACTATTCTAGCCTGCATAGAGGGATCCGCATTGCTGCTAGGGTGCTTGCGAACATCAGGTTGATGCCGCTGCCACCGTCCATGAAGACGCGACTCATCTCGAAACCTCCGATCTGCGCCTCAAGCACCAGGGCAGCATGACCTAGGCGAGGGACCTGGCAAGGGTGATCCAAACGGCTGAACATGATGCAGGACTCCGATCCGCTAAGGTATTCAGGGATGGCGGGTGGAGCTGTCACGGCCAGGTTGATCTGACGGGTGATTTTCTTTTGCACCCTGTTCGTTGGGCGCCCTTTTTGTATCATCAGCGCTCCTTTCGGCGGGGGATACCCGTGCCCACTGTTATTCTGTGCGGGTGCGACTGGGTGGTTCGGGCCGCCTACAGGTGGCGGTGGAGGAGCTCCATGTGCTATCTCGCCTGGTGCGGGTGCGTTCCCGAATCCAGGGTTTGGGGCTTGCTGCCTCATCTGAGCCATGCTTTCGCTGAGTTTCTGGAACTCGCGGCAGTCCTTGAGCATGTGGCTTGCCTTCTTCTTGCCATCTTGCTTGTCGATGTAGAAGTGGATGGTGCATGGACCCGACAGTCTTTCATATGCTGAGGGTCCGTCGTCGCGACCGCGGCGCTGCCACGACTGTGCTGGTCGTCCTCCGTCGCGGAAATTACCTCCGCGGTATCCGCCACTATTGCGGTTGGCATCGTTGCGGTGGTCGGCGTAGCCAGCCGCGACCATGTCGGGTCCATCGCGATCGTCGTAGACGCGCGGTCTCCTCTTGCTACGGCGTTCTCGCTGTCGGCCGTAGTCATCCTCTTCCTCCGAGTGCGCTCGGTGGACGGAGTCCTCACCATCAGCCCACCTATTGGTGATGTCCATGAGGTGGTCGAGTGTCTTGGGCTTGACGCGCCCAAGTTCTTCCATGAAGTCCTGGCGCTTGACACCGTCCTTGAAGGCGTCGATAGCTCTCTCCTCGGAGATATGCGCCGTGGAGTTCTTGGTGTTGGACCAGCGTAGTATGTATGAGCAAATGGATTCGCCCGTTCGTTGAGTGCAGGCTCGCAACTCTTCGATCGAGGCAGGCCTCTTGCTGGTGCCTTTGAAGTTTCGGACGAAACTGTACGCCAGCTCCTCCCAACTTCGGATGGACCCTGAGGATAGGCTGCTTAGCCAGATCCGAGCTGCGCCTGTCAGCTGCAGCTGAAGGCATTGCATGGCGGTTTCCCTGCTTCCGCCGTGCAGCTTGACGGATGACAAGTGGTCACTGATCCACGCCTTGGGGTCCTGTGTGCCGTTGAATTTTGGAGTGTCCGAAGGGAGTTTGAAGTTTCACGGCATCTTTGTCTGTCGGAAAGATCTACTGAAGCATTGAGTTCCACAGAGTTCTCCTTCGTCTTCGTCCATCTCGGATTCAGACGAGCATACGCGCTTGGCGCATGCCTTGTCGATCTTGCGCTGCGTTAGCTCGTTTCGAGCGTCGTAGTCGCGGCTGTGATGGCGTGAGCTCTTATGCCTTCGAGGAAGGTCATGCTCTTCGTCCTCGGATGAGGGTGTGGGGCTACGGTTGAATCTGACTGCAACCTTCTTTTTAGGCTCCGCAGGAGCTTCTCCGTGGAGCGCAGCTCCAACGAGTCCGAGCCCGGTAAGCGGGGACTTGTGCATGGCCCTCTTTGGGTCCCCCTCCGGAGGTGGGTGGGACACGAGGTACACGGTGGCCGCCATGATCGCATCTTGCGGCGTTTTTGGGATGACGTTGTCGTCGGCGTCCATCTCCATGAAGGACGCGTTGAGGGCTCGAGTCACCTCGCGGTGCTCTTTGGGGTCCATGTTCTCCATCCGAGAACGGTGCTTGTTCCCGTTGTTGCCGTGTTAGCTGGAACCGATGCCCATGGCGGAGAGCGCATCTCGCCGCGCACTGGACTCCGAAGCTGCCTGCTTGCGTTTGTCTAGCACTTCCTGCATCCTTATCTGCTTCTTGTGCTCCTCAATGAGGAGCATGTGGTATGCCATCAGTAGATCTCGTGAGGCGTCAGCGGGCAGGATCTTGTTGCCTGCCACGGCCTCGCGTGCTTGAGCCCATCCCTCCTTGTTGAGGTGGATGACCCGATTGTTGTTTTCCCTGTTGGGTGGGGGACTGGCTTCTTCTGTTTCCACCGTTTCTACCCTGCGGGTTGGGTGGCGGATTGTGTTCTTGATCCTGGATGACCGCGGCGCACTAGTAGCGCTCGTAGATCGGTCTGCTGCTGCCGCAGCTTTCTGATCCGGAGCCGTAGGTCCCTTCGTCCGATGGCGGGTTGCATAGATCGGAGTTGCAGCTGCTGCTTTCATGGGACTCGTCTATTGACGATGTGGTGCATAGCACAGGGTGTGGATCCCATGAAGCGGGCCTGATCGATGGTAGAGGCAACCGCTCTGGGAGACGGAGAGTGCCAGTCTGCCCCACCTGGAAGCAGAAGCTCCTAAATAGGATCTCAAGCCCGTCGCCAACGGGCTCGAAGTCCTTCATGGTGGCCGGTGAGTGGGCGGTGAAGTCGAAGGCGCCGAAGAGGAGATGACTCTCCGTCGCCGCAGAGTTGTAGATCGCTCGGGTTGGGACCATCACGATCGCACAATCAGCGTCCCCAAGCCCCACGGACGGCGCCAATTGACGAGGTTTGATCTCGTCAATGCCCATTGTTATGGACTTGGGTTTTGGATAAGATGGGGATGTTGGAGATCACGTAACGGTTATCAAACAAGCAACACGGGGACACGAGGTTTACCCAGGTTCAGGCCCCCGAAGGGAAAACCCTACTCATGCTTGTCTGCTCTTGATTACAGCGGAACCGAAGGTTACAGGGGTGCGCAGATGTGATCTGGCGTGGAGGTGTCTATGCGAAAGTATGAGGTCAGACATCTAGGTCGTGCCCTCCAAGCCTTTATATAGAGTTAGGCAGGTCCCAGGCACAGACCGAGTCGATTACAGGTTTTAGGGTTTACCCCTTTGAATTTTCTATCTACTCTAGTCTTGCTCTCCAAGGATCCGAAGGCGTCATGGGCCTTGGCCACCCAAAAGTCTTCATGGGCCGGCTTATACTTGTCGTGGGCCTTCCTTGGACTGGACCAGGTATGCTGATGTCGTGTACCCGCGGGGTATAACCATGTCACGGGTTATCTGGATTGGGGAAGGCGGACTTTGAGGTGTGCTGTTATAGCCCTACCTTGGATTAGAGTGTCCAACCGGAGAGTAGTTAAGAGTAGTATCATGAAGAGAGGATATTTATATGAGAGAGTGTTCACTAGTGAAAGTATGATCCCTAGGCCTTGTTCTTAAGCATTGAAACACCGTTTGCTACTAGATCTGTTGCATGTTGCTTGCTTCCTTCAGTTTTCCTTTATTCTGTTCCTCCACGCAATCAGCTCTTTTCTGGCACCATTACCCCACGTCAACAACAAGTCAGAAGCTATTTTCTGGCACCGTTACCACTTGCATTTCACTATCTCTTCGCCGAACTAGTGCACCTATACACCTGACAAGCGTATTGGGTGTGTTGGGGACACAAGAGACTTCTTGTATCCTGACTGCAGGATTGCTTGAGAGGGAATACCTTTGACCACTTCCTCCCTGAGTTCGATAAACCTTGGGTAATCCACTTAAGGGAAACTTGCTGCTGTTCTACAAACCTCTGCACTTGGAGGCCCAACAATTGTCTACAAGAATAGAAGTGCGTAGACATCATCGCCCAGTATCGAATCAAATTAATTTGGCTCATAGAGATTTTTTGAACGGAACAGCTAATATATTAATATCAGAAACAAAGTACATTATAGCTCAGACAACATATACTCTAAAGATCAGCATTTGAGGGACGGGAAGGGCTGGCAGAGGAAAAGACGGTGTTTGTTCCAGCATAGGGCACCAGCTCGATGGCTCGAAAGCTGCTTGGGAAGCCTCAAAAGAAGGAAACACACGCATACACACATATATACTACTCCGCTAATGTACGGAATAGTTTCAGTTACAGATCTGCTAACAAAGGCCTAAAAATCATAAGGTAGCTCTATATTACACTACTATGAGAGTAGCGGACCAATTATGGGATAGCTCTACATATATTTAGAGCGGTCTTAGGAGCACCCCAAGAGTTTTGCAGTTGGGCTAGTGGTCATGAGACTACACATATGCCACCAAAAGTACACCCCTTATGATCAGCAGCCCTGCATCGACTCCATCCAGAAGCAGAACAAGTCATCATCATTACCATCAATGTCCTCTTCGGTTGTATGCTTCTATGATTAGTAGATTAACAGATACATTTAAAGAGAAATAGCAAAGACACACAACCTAAAAATTTGTCGTTCTATAGATATAGTACCTTGTCATCTAGCATGGCGTAAGTACCTGAAATGAAACCTATTTCTCTCCTCCCCCTTCTACAAGTTGATTTAGATACTCAGGAGCTACCTCTGTCAGTTTATCTAGATGATCAACATCTGCTTCCCCTACTTGATCTGGATGATAAAGATGTCCTTACCCCGGTTCATATGCTTGACCAAATATATAAATATGGTCTTCCATTATACTGAAATGCAGCACCCTCTGATTCACACACAAGCGGCAGGGTCAATGTACTTCTGATTTTTCACAATGAGCTCTAACAAACTCAATAAATCATACAACACCAAAGATATGTTTAGGGATGCCTAATGGAGAAACCTACTTCCCAAATATCTCCATCTGTTTAATTATGACATAAAAGATTGGTTCATAATTAGTAAAAAAAGCAGGAAACAAATAGATGGAGTACATAAACTATATATGCACATGCATTTCAGCAAACATATTGACAGCAATAATCTGTGAAGGTACTTAAGAA
This sequence comes from Avena insularis, assembly GCA_023614405.1. Classification (NCBI taxonomy): domain Eukaryota; kingdom Viridiplantae; phylum Streptophyta; class Magnoliopsida; order Poales; family Poaceae; genus Avena; species Avena insularis. The sequence goes on from CM042691.1 coordinate 192,897,134, forward strand.
CATAGATCAAGCCTAGAATCAACTATGATCATGTAGACTAAGGAGAAATTAAACTACATATTTGAGGAGGCGGATCGGGTCAAATAGAAATAAATTGCCAACCAGATCGAGCTAGAGATAGAAGGACTACCATGGGATCCACGTGACCACTGGTGCGTCTCAAGAACACTGACGGGCAGGGAGAGCTTCTTCGAGCGCACGGGGGTGAGATGAGGAGCGGCGGTGAGTGCGTCTGTTTTGTGGGCTTCCAAGGGGGTGAGGCTCTAGGTGGCGGAGGGTGGATTTTAACACAGCGCGAAGGTGTGGGGAGGGATAACTTTGAAAATTCTAACCTACCCTGCTTTGGGCACCACTATATATGTGGCCCCCTATCAGTGGCCATAGATCAAAATTGACCAATTTTGGCTAAACCGAGATGAACTAGTTAAAATGGCAAAATCAGCACGGAAACTTGAAAATTCATGAAAATCATGCATTGTCCGTTAAATATATGTATTAATTTGTGTGAAATTATGGAAGGTGGCATTTTGAGCCATATCTTATGTCATCTTACCACTTTGAATATTTGTCGTTGGATCAAGACTCACGAATCCCAACATTGCTAGCCGTCAGATCTTCTTTTCTATTCTATTAGCATCTAATGCTAGAAGATACTATTGATAGTCTTTAGAACAATAAACACTATGCACAAATCTCAAAACACACTTCTCCATCGTTCTAGAGTATTCTCCATAATTTCTCCAGACCATGTGACCAAAATTGACATGTTTTTAGTAAACTGCCATATTGTCAATTTATCGCAAAAATTTAGCCAGTAAGATTGATAGGGTTTATCCATTAAATAGGGTACTTTGTGTGACAATTGGCACGATTACATATTGAGACATAATATTAGAAGTTGCTTCACAACCAAAAATAATTTTGTCACTTGGAAAAATAAAATTGGATTTCCCTTTGTAAGCAAAGCTTGATTGGTCAAGATGCATCCAATGTACATACTATAAAACATGGACATGGTATCAGCAACTATGGTTGTGCAGGTCAAAAAAGCAAATATGGTTATGACCTTGGTCATCTTGTTTGAAAGACAGTAGATGTCTATCAACTCATTAAATGCTCGAAATCGTACAGGCGTCTAGGTCTATCTGACGGGGCCAGCATCCCCCAAGTGGGAGTGAGAGTAGCGTACCTTAGAAGCTTCAGCTTCAAAATTTTGAGAGAGCATCGAAATAACCCGCCCATACATTCAAACAACCATCCCCAAACATACTTCACCTTTTTTTAGAGTGAAAAATCTATCCCTTCTCCGGAAACAAGAACCCGAGGAACAATGCAATAATAGAGGGATATAGGTGGTAATTTTGTGTTCTTCCACGTGCATCGCTCCATCGACCTGGTCCCCTGCTCTTCTTCAATAAGTGTATTTACCTGCCCGCCCCCTCTGGCCTTACACTGACTTTGTGTACCCACAATGCAAGTGACCCGCTTGTCATTGGCCCATAATTATGGGAAGTAGAGATTCCCATCGTTTGCAGTTCAAAATTCGAACATTTTTTGCTAAACCGATATAAACTCGTTAAACTCTGCGAAACTGTCTCGGGAACTTGAAAAATTTAAGAAACTTGCGCATTATTCGTCAAATACTTCATACTTTGTGATAAAATTGGTGCGGTGAGACTTTGAACCATATATAGTCTTTGAACCATAAAATTGATGCGGTGATAAAATTGGTTACGCCATTGTATTCCACGAATATAACTATAAAGTTTGAACATTATTGAAAATTTCCAAAACCCTAAACCCCTGAACCCTTTAACCATAAACCCCTAAACCCTGACCAAGTAGGTATCATGCACTTGTAGATAAAATTTGAGATACCTACATTGAATTGGGCATCGCCATTCTATTCGACGAATATATGCATAAAGCTTGAACATTATTGAAAATTCCCTAAACCCTAAACAACCCCTAAAACCTAAACCCTCAACCCCTAGATACTAAAACCCTAAGCCCCTCAACCCATAATTAAACCCTAACCAAGTAGGTATCATGCACTTATAGATCAAAATCTGAGATACTTTCATTAAATTGCGGTAACGCCATTCTGTTCCACAAATATAAGCATAAAGATTGAACATTGTTGAAAATTCCCTAAACCCCTAAACGACCCTGACAAGCAGGTATATCATCCACTTATAGATCAACATTTGAGATATATTTTCATTAAATTACACTAACGCCATTCCATTCCACGAATCTAAGCATAAAGCTTGAACATTATTGAAAATGCCCTAAAACCTAAACCTTAAACCCCTAAACGACCATGACCAAGAAGGTATATATCATCCACTTTTAGATCAACATTTGAGATATACTTTCATTAAGTTATGCTAAAGCCATTCCATTCCACGAATCTAAGAATAAAGCTTGAACATTATTAAAAAAGCCCTAAAACCTAAACCTTAAACCCCAAACCCTAAACCCTTTGACCCTAAACCCGAACCAAGAAGGAATCATGCACTTATATATAAAAATTTGAGATACTTCCATTAAATTGCGCTAACGCCTTTCTATTTCACGAATATAGGCATATAGCTCGAACATTATTGAAAATTCACTAAACCCTAAGCCCCCTAAAACCTAAACCCTAAGCCATATCCCCATAAACCCTAAAGACCCTAAAACCTCAGCACTTAACCCTGACCAAGTAGGTATCATGCACTTATAGATAAAAAATTTGAGATGCCTTCATTGTTAAATTGTTTCCAAGTCACTCTATTCCACGGATATAAGCATAAAGCTCGAACTTTATTGAAAATTCCTAAAACCCTAAACCCCTAAATCCCTAAATAAACCTAGCTAAATCCTAAAACCCGAAACACTAAATCTCTAAACCCTGACCAAGCAGCTATCATATGCACACTTGTAGATCAAATTTTCACATACTTTTATGAATTTGGGTAATGCCATTCTATTTGACGAACATAAGCATAAAGCTTGAACATTATTGAAAATTCCCTAAATCCTCAACCCTAAACAACTCCTAAAACTAAAACCCTCAACCCACATACACCCCAACCAAGCAGGTATCATGCACTTATAGATCCAAATTTGAGATACTTTTATTAAATTGCGGTAGCGCTATTCTATTCCCTGAATATATGCATAGAAACTTGAACATTGTTGAAAATTACCTAAACCCTAAAGCCCTAAATCCTAAACAATAATCTCCTATCTTATCTTATCTTATCTTACCACTATATAGTGTATGAATACCTTTGAATATTGACCATTGGATCAAGACTCGAGAATCCCAATATTGCCAGCCGTCAGATCTTCTTTTTCATTCAATTAGCACCTGATGCTAGAAGATAATATTGATGTTGTCTTTAGCACAATAGATGCTATGCACAAACCTCAAAATACACTTCTCCATCATTCTAGAGTCTTCTCCATCATTTCTCTAGAACATGTTACCAAAATTGACATGTGTTTAATAAACTGCCATGTTGTTAATTTATTACAAGAATTTAACCAGTAAGATTGATAGGGTTTATCCATTAAACAGGTTACTTTGTGTGAAAATTGGCAAGATGTCATATTGAGCCATAATCTTTGAAGTTGCTTCAGAACCAAAAACAATGTTGTCACTCAGAAAAATAAAAAAAATAAAAAATTTAGATTTCCCTTTGTAAGCAAAGCTTGATTGGCCAAGATACACCGAATGTACAGAGTACAAAACATGGACACGGTATCAGCAACTATGGCTATGCAGGTCAAAAAAGCAAATATGGTTATGACCTTGGTCATCTTGTTTGAAAGACGGCAGATGTCTATCAACTCATTAAATGCTCGAAAGCTTACAGTAACCTGGTCTATCTAACGGGACAAGATCCCCAAGTGGGAGTGGGAGTAGCGTACCTTAGAATCTTCAGCTTCAAAATTTCAAGAGAGCGCCGAAATATCCCGCCCATCCATTAAAACATCCAGTCCCAAACATACTTAACCTTTTTTAGAATGCAAAATTCCTCTTCTATCCCTCCTCCGGAAACAAGAACCCGAGGAGCAATGCAATACTAGAGGGATATCGGTGGTAATTTTGCATTCTCCCACGTGCATCACCCCTCGACCTGGTTCCCCGCACTTCTTCAATAAGTGTATTTACCTGCCCACCCCTCCGTCATTCTATTCCACGAATATAAGCATAAAACTCGAACTTCATTGAAAATTGCCGAAATGCTAAACAACCCTGAAAACCTAAACCCTCATCCCCTAAATTCCCTAAACCCCAAGCAACCCCACTAAACCCTCAATTCCTAAATACTAAAACCCTAAACCCTAAACCCCTCAACCCATAATTAAACCCTAACCAAGTAGGTATCATGCACTTATAGATCCAAATTCGAGATACTTTCATTAAATTGCGGTAAAACCATTCTGTTCCACAAATATAAGCATAAAGCTTGAACATTATTCAAAAATCCCTAAACCCTACACCCCTAAAGCCCTAATTAAGGGACCCTGACTAATTAAGCACGTATATCTTGCACTTATATATCAACATTTGAGATATACTTTCATTAATTACGCTAACGCCATTCCATTCCACGAATCTAAGCATAAAGCTTGAAAATTATTATTTAAAATGTCGTAAAACTAAAACCTTAAACCCTAAACACCTAAATGACCCTGACCAAGCCGGTATATATCGTCCACGTATAAATCAACATTTGAGATATATTTTTATTAAATTATGATAAAGCCATTCATTTCCATGAATCTAAGAATAAATCCTAAACATTATTGAAAATGCCATAAATCCTAAACCTTAAACCCCTAAACCCTTTAACCCTAAACCCTGACAAAGAAGGCTAGGTATCATGCATTTATAGATAAAAGTTTAAGATACTTACATTCAATTGCCCTAACGCCTTTCTATTTCATGAATATTGGCATATAGATCGAACATTATTGAAAATTCACTAAACCCTACCCTCCCTAAAACGTAAACAATAAGCCTTTTCACCCTAAACACTAAAACCCCTAAACCCTCAACCCTAACACTAACTATGTAAGTATCATGCACTTATAGATAAAATTTGAGATACCTACATTGAATTGGGCATCGCCATTCTATTCGACGAATATATGCATAAAGCTTGAACATTATTGAAAATTCCCTAAACCCTAAACAACCCCTAAAACCTAAACCCTCAACCCCTAGATACTAAAACCCTAAACCCCTCAACCCATAATTAAACCCTAACCAAGTAGGTATCATGCACTTATAGATCAAAATCTGAGATACTTTCATTAAATTGCGGTAACGCCATTCTGTTCCACAAATATAAGCATAAAGATTGAACATTGTTGAAAATTCCCTAAACCCTAAAACGACAAGCAGGTATATCATCCACTTATAGATCAACATTTGAGATATATTTTCATTAAATTACACTAACGCCATTCCATTCCACGAATCTAAGCATAAAGCTTGAACATTATTGAAAATGCCCTAAAACCTAAACCTTAAACCCCTAAACGACCATGACCAAGAAGGTATATATCATCCACTTTTAGATCAACATTTGAGAGATACTTTCATTAAGTTATGCTAAAGCCATTCCATTCCACGAATCTAAGAATAAAGCTTGAACATTATTAAAAAAGCCCTAAAACCTAAACCTTAAACCCCAAACCCTAAACCCTTTGACCCTAAACCCGAACCAAGCAGGAATCATGCACTTATATATAAAAATTTGAGATACTTCCATTAAATTGCGCTAACGCCTTTCTATTTCACGAATATAGGCATATAGCTCAAACATTATTGAAAATTCACTAAACCCTAAGCCCCCTAAAACCTAAACCCTAAGCCATATCCCCATAAACCCTAAAGACCCTAAAACCTCAGCACTTAACCCTGACCAAGCAGGTATCATGCACTTATAGATAAAAAATTTGAGATGCCTTCATTGTTAAAATGTTTCCAAGTCACTCTATTCCATGAATATAAGCATAAAGCTCGAACTTTATTGAAAATTCATAAAACCCTAAACCCCTAAATCCCTAAATAAACCTAGCTAAATCCTAAAACCCGAAACACTAAATCTCTAAACCCTGACCAAGCAGCTATCATATGCACACTTGTAGATCAAATTTTCACATACTTTTATGAATTTGGGTAATGCCATTCTATTTGACGAACATAAGCATAAAGCTTGAACATTATTGAAAATTCCCTAAACCCTCAACCCTAAACAACTCCTAAAACTAAAACCCTCAACCCACATACACCCCAACCAAGCAGGTATCATGCACTTATAGATCCAAATTTGAGATACTTTTATTAAATTGCGGTAGCGCTATTCTATTCCCTGAATATATGCATAGAAACTTGAACATTGTTGAAAATTACCTAAACCCTAAAGCCCTAAATCCTAAACGATAATCTCCTATCTTATCTTATCTTATCTTACCACTATATAGTGTATGAATACCTTTGAATATTGACCATTGGATCAAGACTCGAGAATCCCAATATTGCCAGCCGTCAGATCTTCTTTTTCATTCAATTAGCACCTGATGCTAGAAGATAATATTGATGTTGTCTTTAGCACAATAAATGCTATGCACAAACCTCAAAATACACTTCTCCATCATTCTAGAGTCTTCTCCATCATTTCTCTAGAACATGTTACCAAAATTGACATGTGTTTAATAAACTGCCATGTTGTTAATTTATTACAAGAATTTAACCAGTAAGATTGATAGGGTTTATCCATTAAACAGGTTACTTTGTGTGAAAATTGGCAAGATGTCATATTGAGACATAATCTTTGAAGTTGCTTCAGAACCAAAAACAATGTTGTCACTCAGAAAAATAAAAAAAATAAAAAATTTAGATTTCCCTTTGTAAGCAAAGCTTGATTGGCCAAGATACACCGAATGTACAGAGTACAAAACATGGACACGGTATCAGCAACTATGGCTATGTAGGTCAAAAAAGCAAATATGGTTATGACCTTGGTCATCTTGTTCGAAAGACGGCAGATGTCTATCAACTCATTAAATGCTCGAAAGCTTACAGGCAACTGGGTCTATCTAACGGGGACAGCATCCCCCAAGTGGGAGTGGGAGTAGCGTACCTTAGAATCTTCAGCTTCAAAATTTCAAGAGAGCGCCGAAATATCCCGCCCATCCATTAAAACATCCAGTCCCAAACATACTTAACCTTTTATAGAATGCAAAATTCCTCTTCTATCCCTCCTCCGGAAACAAGAACCTGAGGAGCAATGCAATACTAGAGGGATATCGGTGGTAATTTTGCATTCTCCCATGTGCATCACCCCTCGACCTGGTTCCCCGCACTTCTTCAATAAGTGTATTTACCTGCCCACCCCTCCGTCATTCTATTCCACGAATATAAGCATAAAACTTGAACTTCATTGAAAATTGCCGAAATGCTAAACAACCCTGAAAACCTAAACCCTCATCCCCTAAATTCCCTAAACCCCAAGCAACCCCCAGCCTAAACCCTCGACCCCTAAATACTAAAACCCTAAACCCTAAACCCCTCAACCCATAATTAAACCCTAACCAAGTAGGTATCATGCACTTATAGATCCAAATTCGAGATACTTTCATTAAATTGCGGTAAAACCATTCTGTTCCACAAATATAAGCATAAAGCTTGAACATTATTCAAAAATCCCTAAACCCTACACCCCTAAACCCCTAATTAAGGGACCCTGACTAATTAAGCACGTATATCATGCACTTATATATCAACATTTGAGATATACTTTCATTAATTACGCTAACGCCATTCCATTCCACGAATCTAAGCATAAAGCTTGAAAATTATTATTTAAAATGTCGTAAAACTAAAACCTTAAACCCTAAACACCTAAATGACCCAAACCAAGCCGGTATATATCGTCCACGTATAAATCAACATTTGAGATATATTTTTATTAAATTATGATAAAGCCATTCATTTCCATGAATCTAAGAATAAATCCTAAACATTATTGGAAATGCCATAAAACCTAAACCTTAAACCCCTAAACCCTTTAACCCTAAACCCTGACAAAGAAGGCTAGGTATCATGCATTTATAGATAAAAATTTAAGATACTTACATTCAATTGCCCTAACGCCTTTATATTTCATGAATATTGGCATATAGATCGAACATTATTGAAAATTCACTAAACCCTACCCTCCCTAAAACGTAAACAATAAGCCTTTTCACCCTAAACACTAAAAACCCTAAACCCTCAACCCTAACACTAACTATGTAAGTATCATGCACTTATACATAAAATTTGAGATACTTTCATTATTAAATTGTCTCTAAATCACTCTATTACACGAATATAAGAATAAAACATGAACTTCCTTGAAAATTCCTGAAACCCTAAACAACCCCGAAAACCTAAATCCTCAACCCCTAAATTCCCTAAACCCCAAAATAACCCCCCAACCTAAACCCTCGACCTCTAAATACTTAAACTCTAAACCCCTCAACCCATAATTAAACCCTAACCAAGTAGGTATCATGCAATTATAGATCCAAATTCGAGATACTTTCATTAAGTTGCGATAAAAATATTATGTTCCATAAATATAAGTATAAAGCTTGACCATTATTCAAAATTCCCTAAACCCTAAACCCCTAATTAGACGATCCTGACTAATTAAGCAGGTATATTATCATCCACTTATATATAAACATTTGAGATATACTTTCATTAAATTATGCTAACGCCATTCCATTCCACGAATCTAAGCATAAAGCTTGAACATTATTATTGAAAATGCCCTAAAACCTAAACCTTAAACCCTACAACCCTAAACCCCTAAACGACCCTGACCAAGACGGTATATATCATCCACTTATATATCAACATTTGAGATATACTTTTATTTAAATTATGCTAAAGACATTCATTTCCATGAATCTAAGAATAAAGCCTAAACATTATTGAAAATGCCATAAAACCTAAACCTTAAACCCCTAAACCCTTTAACCCTAAACCCTGACAAAGCATGCTAGGTATCATGCATTTATAGATCAAATTTTGAGATACTTTCATTAAATTGCCCTAACGTCTTTCTATTTCACGAATATCGGCATATGGCTCAAACATTATTGAAAATTCACTAAACCTACCCTCCCTAAAATGTAAACACTAAGTCATACACCCCTAAACACTAAAAACCCTAAACCCTCAACCCCTAACCCTGACTAAGCAGGTATCATGCACTTAAAAATAAAATTTGAGATACTTTAATTATTAAATTGTTACCAAGTCATTCTATTCCACGAATATAAGCATAAAGTTTGAACTTGATTGAAAATTCCCGAAACCCTAAAACAACCCCGAAAACCTAAACCCTCAACCCCTAAATTCCCTAAACCCCAAACAATCTCCCAACCTATACCCTCGACCCCTAAATACTAAAACCTTAAACCCCTCAACCCATAATTAAACCCTAACCAAGTAGGTATCATGCACTTATAGATCCAAATTCAAGATAATTTCATTAAATTGCGATAAAAACATTATGCTCCACAAATATAATCATAAATCTTGAACATTATTCAAATTTCCCTAAACCCTAAACCCCTAATTAAACGACCTTGACTAATTAAGTAGGTATATCATCCACTTATATATCAATATTTTAGATATACTTTCATTAAATTACGCTAACCCATTTCATTCCACGAATCTAAGCATAAAGCTTGAAAATTATTTTTGAAAATTCCCTAAAACCTAAACCTTGAATCCTATTAACCCTAAACCTTGACCAAGCAGGACTAGTAGTTGGCTTCGGAAGGGTATATGTATGCCTACTTAAAGTCTTGTAAGTAAATGAGAAAAGGAGACCTGTGGGCAGAAGAAACAATGTAGTCTCAGTGTTAGCCAAGGTAGTGCTCTTGGAAAAGCCTTGTACTTCTTCCTTGGTTCATATATCCACTGGTGTTGTATGAGATTGTGGTTTCTTGCTATATTTTCCTAGTGTGGTGACTAGCTAGATAGCTATACAAGTTCTACACAAGTTCCCAGTGCCAAAAATAGTTGCAAAAACTATAACCTTGTCATGAATATTATACAATCATGGGAACTTTAAGGGGAAATGAAATTATCTTGCATTTGCATAGTGTTCTTTTTATTTTCAATTACTTTATTCCCCACTACATTTTTAGATGTAGTCGTCCTTATGCACAAGGAATGCAAGTAGAGGGTCTCGAACCTGGGCGGGCAATGGTGTACCAACACACCCAAGGAACTGGGCTATGCTTTAGTACAATTCTCCAAACTAATACTTACGAACTAGTACAAAACTTTGTAAGGTTTACTATAAATACAGTTCGTAAGGTTTACCTTAACTGCTTCACATGATGATGGTATGTTTCTTGATAAAACCAAAGAAGAATGTAGGAAGATATTGTGCCTACCATGTAAATAAATTGAAATCAGTTAAAGATATATGTTTTTTAGTTTCCATGATGAAATCAATAACACTCCAACAAGGATTAAACTGTAGGTTGGTGATCAAGCATCATTCTTTCTAATTCCACCATCTGATTTGTGATCATTCTTTCTAATTTTAATCATTGATTTTTTTGTTAGCAATCTGCCCTTATTTTTATTTGATTAGGTAACTAAATTGAAGTGTTCAATAGTAATTTCCTGGCTTTGATTGCCAGTTAGTTGAAACCGTAGGTTGGTGAAAAAAATTCAAAGTTCACTTCAAATCAAGTTAATTCTATCATGTTACATCCGGTTAGTTGAAACCGTAGGTTGTGCTAGGTTGCTTCCATTAATTGAAAGAATAAGAGATGGTACTATATTGGTGTGCATGGATGCACTTCTGCCAGCATCTCTTGGATTAACAGGATTTCGCTTGCTTTGGGGCATTTGGTGGATCGGAGCTGCACCATTTTCTACTAGCAATGCATTTTATTTATAGTTCATCCTGCTATAAATATGTACACATCATCCTTCCACATGCACATACATAGAGTTCATGTATCCTACTACAAGCACATACAACTACTACAGCTCTAGTAGACGTATTTTATTCATAAAACAAACTGCCCTTCTTCTTCTACATGTAGCTGCCTTCACCAAACTTATCCTTCTTCTTCTTCAGCATGTCGATCCTATGTTTGCAATACTCAATACCTTTTTAAATCAATAACAATGTAGTAGCTGCTTTGAGCTCAGGAAGAAACCTTGATGGAACTACTTTAGGCAAAGGAGCATTTCTTTTGAACAAACCTTGGCAAATGGCTTTATGATCCACTATTGTTGGATCATCTGGCATGGCCAACTTCTCAAGTGACTTTGCAGCCTTCCTCTCCTCATTCTCTGCATTGCTTCTCCTTGAGTAAAACTTGGTCTCCATAGCTGGAAATGAAATGTCGATGCAGAGTGTGCTGGATTTTATTGACATACAAGGGCATATGTGGACAAGAGCATGCACACACAAGTAGAACATTGCACAGTTCAAAGATGCTCATTAGCAAATGCAGCCAAAAATGGCAATTGTGTCTTTATTCCATTTTGAGGCATCTATCACTTCACACATGCATGATTTTGGACTGCTGGTATCCTTTTGTCATAACTTCACCATGCATCACTTCTACCAATGAAGTAGGTGTCCCTTTTTTGTGCTCTTAGCAATGATCGCCCATCTGTACTATTTTTATTTTTATTTATTTTGTTGCATATGACAGGTTGGAAGAAGGAGCGCCCCGAGCACCGCCGCGTCCTCTTCTACGGCGGCAATCCACCGTGAAATCCACCGTTGGCGAAGCAGGGTGAACTTGTACATGGTGTTGTGTGTGATGTACTTGGTGTTGGTTGATGTACTTGGTGAACTTGTACTTGGTGTTGGTTGATGTGTGAACTCTCGTATGTCGCGGATTAATTCAAGTTGATATGTACTTGTATTCGTGTTGGTTATACTATGTTTTGGCACAAATTTCTAGAAATTTTGTGATGTTTATACTGTAGTCTGAACTGTATAATACATGTGTATTGTGTATTCTAAACTGTACTATGGTTCTACAAAATTTAAAATTGGAAAATGCTATTTGAGACGCATATGTAAACTTATTAGAGACGCATATGTCATATATAGTCAAGGCGCATCCTTCAGACACACTCAAGTCGCATACACATGCGCCTTGTATAATATATATATGCGATGCGCATATCAACATGCGCCTCCTACAATTATATACGAGGCGCATGTCAACATGCGCCTCGCATATATAAGTTATACAAGGAGCATGTGAGATGCGACTCAGGTAATAAATACTAGTAGTGCGGGTCTAGTGTCGCATTTCATATGCGTCTCTAATAGCTTTTATGACATCTCATATGTGCCTCTAATAACTTTTGTGACGTGATTCGAATAGTATTTTTCCTAGTAGTGCTAGCTGCTACTTGTACAAAGGCCTTGTGTTTTCCAAGATTTCTCCAACACGGGCTATGCTGGAGGCCGAGATATGGCATCGTGAATCACGGTGCGTCGTCGAGTGACGAAGAAGAAAGATGGTGCTTTTCCTCAAAAAAGAAAGAAAGATGGTGTTTAGTTTTTTGAAAAAAAATTGTTTTATTTCTTTTTGCTAAAAAGAGCATAAATCCCCCTTTTGCTACATTAACCCCGTTTTTGCTATAAATTATCTTGTTTTTTGGACCTAGAAAATAGAAGAAAAGATTAGACTTCACCGGAGATCTCACCGGAGACATCGCCGGAGATTTTGTAGCAAAAAAGTTTCTAATATAGCAAAATCGACTTCGCCGGAGACCTCGTAGCAAAAGCTTTGTGCTGTTGTAGCAAAATAATAAAAGGATGGTAGCAAAAAAATTAACAATTTAAATCCAATTTTGCTGGAGATATCGCCGAAGACCTCGCCAGACATTTGTAGCAAAACCTTTATATCATCATAGCAAACCAACAGATCTTTTCTAGCAAGAAATTTATAGCAAAATCTGAAGACGTAGGTACCACCACCAGAGGTCTCAAAACACCGCTGCTGGCCACACGTAGCAAACACAACGCTCTCTTGTAGCACCGCCGCCGATTGTATGTAGAAAAACTCGACGTCACTTGTAGCACTGCTGCGGACCTCAAAGTAGCAAATCTCAATGCCGTATGTAGCAGCACTGCTCTCCACATGTAGAGAGACCACAACGAGCAGGCGGCAGGAAGCTAGGAAGCGGCCCATGGCGAAGGCTGCAGCGGAGCACCGACGACCATTAGGGAGGATGACCGGCAGGGGGAGAGACAGGGAGTGTCGGCGAGCAGGCCATGGCGGCACGGCCGTGGGTGCGTTGGGATTGCTGGGGGAGGAAGAACGCGAGGCCATGGTGGCGGCATGCAGCAGCGGCGGCAAGGCAGCAAAGGGTCATGGCGACGTAGGGGCGTGGGGGTGGGAAGCAGCACACGAGGCCATGGCGGCGGAACTGAAATAGAGGGTCGTGGCGTCGTAGGGGCGTGGAGGCGGGAGGCATCACGCGAGTCCATGGTGGCGGAGGCGCGCGGTAGAAGATGGTCATGGTGGCCGAGGGGCGTGGAGGCGGGAGGCGCAAGGCCATGAACGCGGGTAGTTGACAGCCACGAAGAAGACATGAGCAACCCGAGGGATGAAAATGGTTTTATCTCCCGGATGATATGTATCGTTTTCCTTTCTATTCTCTCTCGACAAACCGACTGTACCAAATTAGAGTTGTATGAGCTTTTTTTATAATTATTACCACGATATATTCATAATAGCTAATAGTACACGATAAAGATATATAAGCTGACTCCATCTATTATAAAATAAATTTTAAAAGAAACTAGCAACTCTTTGATGTCTTCAATCTTCTTCTTTCAAGACATAATCTTTGCACTTTTCTAAAGGCAGCCGTAGACTGACATATATTAAACCATAACCTGTAAATATCAATAAAGGTTCTCTCTAAATTTGTTGAGCCGCAGTGCTAAGACTACGTGCACACACAACCATTAGGGTAATCAATCAACATCGGCAATAGATCCAACACAAGTATTCCATAGAAAATGAACTGAACATCCTGGTCGACGTCGCTGGCAAACCGAGAGTACAAATCACCATTATCGATGACGTAGCAGACGAGACAAATATTGCGAGGATAATCCTCCTCGCGATAACCATGAGAAAGAAAATCCAAAATCGATCCGGCAAAGAAAGACCTAAAAAACCGCACCTATAGATCTTAATCTTTCAACACCACCATTGACGCCAGGAAAGAGACGTCATCGTTGAATGAAAGGCCGAAAATCACTTATTATAGGTGATGACATCTCCATTGACATAGAGGTCAAAAAGAAGATGGCAACTAAAATACTAATCTAATATTTAAAAACACTATTTTTATTGAAAACTTCACCCAAAGATCGGGTTCCGCACCCCTTCCGACGCCGGCGAGACCGGCCGAAGGAGGGGATCCGATCTATGAAGGAGGCGAAGATGCCACGGCTAGGTCAAGAGAGGAGGCGCCGGCTGAGAGGTATGGCACGTGGTCATGTATTTTCTTGTATGAGCTAGTTTCAGATAATAAATGGTTTTTATGTCTTTTTTGAAAAAAGAAAAAAAAAGAAAGAAACGTACGTCTTGGTTCTTCACATAGAACCTTCAAATAATATTCATGATAGGGAAAATTAAATCATCTATTAAGACATATATGGACCAAACAGGTCCAAATCATATTGGTGTGACGTCACATGTGCATGCACTCAATTCGGTTTCAAATTAAATGGAAAAGGTCTATTCCAAACCTTGAACTTCTTGTAGAGGTTGGGCGGTTTAAACCCCCGAAATCGAAATCTCTGTCGAGGTTTGTCCCCTTCTAAATCGAACCCTGAGACTATTTGACCAAGTTCACTAATGGCAGATAGACAAAATTTTACAGAATAACCCTAGGTAATTTATCTATTTCTATCGTGTACTACCTAAAAGCATCTCCACTAGCATTCTCATGAAGGCCATATCAGGCCGAATTTTTCATCCGAACGGCGAAAATTCGCCCAGTCGTGTTTTCAGGACACCGAATAGCGTCATATTTGGCCCAACTTTTATCCGGTGTTTTTAGGCCGAACCCGGGGCATTGGGAACCACATGGGAACACCGGACGAAGCGGAATTGGCGAAAAAAAGTTCTGCTCATGGACCCATTCTGTCAGTGTGTGAACAAATGTCCTCATCCCGTCGCCTCGGCTCCCGCGATGGATCGCCGGTCAATGACCGCCCACCGCGTCGGCCACACGTCATCGTAATGGTGCGCCACCACCAGCTCACCTTCCCACTGTTTTCCCTTTTTCCGCCCACGCCACTACACCCCTCCTGCCTTCGCCGCTCTTTCCTCTTTCGGCTATAAATTTTGGCGCCCCTCGCCGGTTCACAACGCACACTCTCACAGCTCCCACTCCCGACCCACACACTCCTCCTTCGGCGGTGACAAGAACACCTCGGCTAGAGCAATGGCGGAGAGGTACCCCGGCGACCCGGCGGCGATGAACGGCTTCGGCCGACAGTCTCTACAGCCTTAGGAGGCGTAGTTGATGCATGACGCCGGCTACATGGCGCCATCGGACTTCCTGTTGGGCCACGTAGAGATAAAACAAAACTTTTTCCTCTAACGTGGTGATCCCAAGATCTAGCTGAGGTAGAAGGCCACGAGGTTTACCACTAGACGCATATTTGCGGATTACTGATGAAGCGCTTTAGTTGAATGCAGTGTAGTCCCTGCGATCCCGATCCGATCAACGATCGTCCAAGCGCTGATGGTACAACGCCTCTGCTGGTGTCCACACGTGCAAGGAAGAGCGCCAGCGGTGAACTGCTAGGTTCGTTACGTTGGCTGGACTGCTGTGGATCTAGGGTTTCCAACTCAAGGAACGACCTAACCGATCAACGATTAACCCCTCTGGGTTACTGTGCTGCACTATATATAGGAAGTGAATGTGGGCTCCATTCACGTGGCTCATTCACTAAAGCCCATATAATACCAGTCACCGTGAGTCCAACTCACTGACTCAGTCCAAATCCGGCTTGGGTCCAACCCAACCAGATTTCCGGTTCAGATCCAATCCAAACTTGCTCCCTCTCTTAAGTGTGTGACCCTGCATGCTCATGGCTACTTGGACACGATTGGATTCCGACTCTCAATCGATCAGTCGGTAGCGGCTCCTAGCAGAATGTGCTAACTCCCAAGTACCAACGAGTCATGATGACTTGCCTTTCCAATGCGACTTGCGTCCAAGTCCCTTTTGCCTCACGATATACCTTGTCAGACTATAGGAGAATAATTGGCATTCCTTAAATATTCCGACTCTCTTCTCGATCCGAGATAAGTGATTCACCCGACTAACTCTTAGTCGATCGTCTCGGTTAATACTTAACCGAGTCGTGCATGGCCATGCTTTCCGAATCATATCATCTGAGAGGGCCCAGAGAATATCTCTCCGAGTGGAGGGGCAAAATCTCATCTTGGTTATTCACATTACGCATCTTGATTCTCAGTCGACCCGAACTCTTCCTTTATAACTACCCAGTTACGGATCTGCGTTTGACAGAACCTAAGTCAGTGATCCTCAACTCGGACTATGCAACAACCTTAGGTCTAAGGATTATATTGATTGAGATATACAAATGACAACTTGTTCGTTGTACCTCAATATGGGTCAATCTGACTCGCTAAACTCTTTAGCCGAATCTGTGTAAATCGGAATAGCATCTCCATGCCCATGACAAGTGGAACCGAGTCATCATGCCGACTTTCACATTGGTCTAAGTTGTGTGTCCAACACAACCTCAATGACCAAGGACGTTTAGTACAAATAACATGAATGCATAGTTCCACAACCGAATCACATATTCAATGATATACATCAGATGTTTATGCAAGGGCAACTTAATATCTTTATGAATACAATGGGAAACATCATCATCCATGATTGCCTCTAGGGCATATTCCCAATAGTCTCCCACTTGTACTAGAGTCAATCTTCCGACGTCACATGTATAGGCATCTAATGCCCATACCTCTTAGGTGCGCCTCATGCTTCGGCTGTGGTAACGGCTTTGTCAACGGATCCGTAACATAGCATAACTTGATATCACCCTCATCCATGAACTGCCGAATCAGGTGGTACCGCATGAGTATGTGCTTGTTCTTCTGGTGTTGTCTAGGTTCTTTGGATTGTACAATAGCACCATTGTTGTCATAATACACGTCTAACGGATTGGACAAGCCCTGAACCACACCAAGATCCATGAGGAAATTCCTCATCCAAACAGCTTCCTTTGCTGCCTCCGAGGCGGCAATATACTTAGCCTCTGTTGTAGATGCAGACACAGTCTCTTGCTTGAACTCTTCCAGCTCACAGCACCTCCGTTTATAATAAACACGTATCCGAATTGTGAACAAGAATCATCAGAGTCGGTAAGATAACTCGTATCCGTGTAACCCTTTACACTGAGTTCATCTTCACCGCCATAAACCAAAAACATATCATTAGTCCTTCTCAAGTACTTTAGGATATTTTTAGCCGCTGTCCAGTGGATTTCTCCAGGATTAGCCTGGTATCTACTCACAACACTGAGAGCATACGAAACATCCAGCCTAGTACAAATCATGGCATACATGATGGATTTGACTGCAGAAGCATACAAAATCGCACTCATCCGACTTCGCTCATCAGTCGTCGAAGGACACTGAGTCTTGCTAAGTTTTACACCATGGGACATCGGTAAGAATCCCTTCTTAGACGATTCCATGTTGAACTTCTTCAACACTTTGTCCAAATAAGTACTCTGACTCAATCCAATAAGCCATCTTGATCTATCTCTATAGATCCGGATTCCAAGAATATATGTTGCCTCACCCAAGTCTTTCATTGAGAAACTCTTTTCCAATGATTCCTTGGTATCTTGCAACATCTAGACATCATTTTCAATCAATAATATGTCATCCACATATAAGATCAGAAAGTTTACTTTGCTCCCACTAAACTCCTTGTATAAACAAGAATCATGATCACTCTTGATGAAGCCAAACAATTTGACTACCTCATCAAAGCGAATATTCCAACACCGAGATGCTTGCTTCAACCCATAAATGGATTTTTGAAGTTTGCACACTTTGACAGCATTAGCCGGATCGACAAAACCCTCGGGCTATATCATATACATGTCCTTGGTTAAATTTCCGTTAAGGAAAGTCGTTTTGATACCCATCTGCCATATCTCAGAGAAGAAATAGGTTGCTATAGCTACCATGATCCAAACTGATTTAAGCATCGCTACGGGCGATAAAATCTCATCGTAATCAACTCCTCGAACTTGTCGAAACCCCTTCGCGACAAGACGTGCTTTATAGCGGAAACATTTCCATCCATATCAGTTTTCTTCTTAAATACCCATTTGCACTCGACGGGTCTTGCACCGTCTGGTAGATCAACCAAGTTCCAAACTTGATTTTCATCCATGGATTTAAACTCGGATCTCATGGCTCCAAGCCATGACTCGGAATCAGTTCCCACCATCACTTCCGAATAATTTGCCGGCTCATCACTGTCTAACAGTAATACATCACGAACACTTCGTAATCTTGCCGATCTTCGTAGTACAGGTGCTGCTGCTGGCTCAGCTACCACGACCGGATCAACCTCCAAGGTTTTTGCCGACTCGCTACTAGCCGGTTCCTCTCGAATTTCTTCGAGCTGCACCGTACTCCCACTGACTCCCCGACTGAGAAACTCTTTCTCAAGGAAGACACCTTTTCGAGCGACAAACACTTTGCCCTCTTCTCGGTTGTAGAAGTAGTAACCCAAGGTTTCCCTCAGATACCCCATGAAAATACACTTATCTGACTTGGTCGTACGCTTGTCCGACTGAAGTCGCTTGACAAATGCTTCACAACCCCAAATCTTAAAAAAAGACAAACTCAGCTTTTTGGCATGTCCACATCTCATGCGGTGTCTTCTCTACCGACTTTGATGGTACTTTGTTTAGTGTGAACACCGTTGTTTCTAGACAATAACCCCAAAATGATAAAGGCAGATATGTCTGACTCACCATTGATCGTACCATGTCCAACAAGGTCCGATTCCGCCTTTCCGAAGCAATGTTCCTTTGCGGTGTTCCTGGCAGAGTAAGTTGAGGAACTATTACGCAACTTTTCATATGGTCATCAAACTCATGGCTCATGTACTCTCCTCCTCGGTCCGACCGAAGAAACTTTATTTTCTTGTCGAGTTGATTATGTGCTTCATTCTAGAATTCTTTGAACATTTCAAAGGCTTTCGACTTATGTTTCATCAAGTAGATATATCCATACCTACTCAAATCATCAGTGAAGGTAATGAAGTACTCATAACCACCCCTGGATGTCGTGCTCATTGGTCCACATTCATCACTATGTACTAGTCCCAACAAGTCGGACGCCCTCTCGCAACTCTTTGCAAAAGGCGTCTTGGTCATTTTGCCGAGTAGGCAGGATTCGCATGTCTCGAACGACTCCAAGTCGAACGGAGTTAGGAGTCCATCATCATGGAGCTTCTTCATGCGTTTCAAACTTATATGATCAAGCCGACAATGCCAAAAGTAAGTCATATTCAGATCATTTGGTTTCAAACTTTTAACATTTATGTTATAAACCGACTCACCATCAAGATTCAAAATAAATAACCCATCCTGGATGAGTGCAAAGTCGTGAAACATATCATTCAAATATAAAGAACAACCATTATTCTTGATATTTGACTCATAGCCTTGCCTCATCAAACATGAAGCATAAATAATGTTTTGACTAAGCACTGGAACATAATAACAATTATTCAGTTCCATAATGAATTCGGAAGGTAAATGAAGTTACATTGTGCCGACTTCCAACGTAGCAACTCTTGCTTTGTTGCCGAATCGAATATCAATCTCACCTCTTGCTACACTCCTAGTTCTTACCAGTCCCTGCAATGAGTTGTGGATGTGAATAACTGATCCGGTATCATATACCCAAGAACTATTAGGTTTATTAGCAAGATAAATGTCTATAACATTGCAAACAAGTGTACCTGAGTCCGAAGTCATACCTCCACTCTTGGCTTTGTCATCCAAATATTTGCTGCAGTTCCTCTTCCAGTGGCCGCCACCTTGTAGTAGAAGCAAGTGGATCCGGCTGAAGGAGATGGCTTAGTCCCTGAGGAAGCGCTTGGGACTGGGTCCTGAGCCAGCTTTCCTCCCGACTTAGCCTTCTTCTTAGTCCAAGAACTCTTCTTGAGCTTAGCCTTATTCTGCACCATCAACACTTGACTGGCGCCCTCCTTGAGATCCGCCTCTGCCTGCTTGAGCATCCCATGCAATTCAGTGACCTTCTTATCCATACCATGCATGTGGTAGTTCGAAATGTACTGCCCAAATGCACTAGGAAGAGAGTTCAGAATTATATCCGTAGCAAACTCTTTGCTAATGGGGTAGCCAAGCCTCTCTGATGACTCCTTGTTGACATGGAGCACTTCGTCGGGAAACTCCAAGAGCAAGGTGTGAAGCAGCACAGCAGCAAGTCTTCCCTTAGTAAGAAACCAAGGTTATCGAACCATTAGGAGGAAGGAAATTTCTCAAAGGTGTTGCAAGCAACGTGGAAACCTGCACAACACAAACTCAAGACTTTGCCCCAACGAACAGTGACGTTGTCAATCTCACCGGTTGTTGTAACAAAAGATTAACTGTATGGTGTGGAAGGTGATGATGGTTTGCAGCAAGTAAAAAGTAACAATGGAAGATGTATCAATGGTAAAGATTGGACCGGGGTCCATAGTTCACTAGAGGTGTTCTCCTTAGATAAACAAACATGGCATGCTGGGTAAACAAATTATAGCGTGATCTTGCATGCTCTCCGTTGTTAGTAGCTATCTTGGCCAAGTAGTTGCTAGTGACTCCAAGAGGGGGTATTTATGCTCGATAGTGGGTCCATGCCTCTATTTTCCAAGGAAAGTGACAGAAATCTCTTCGGTTGTAGATGTGTTGCTACCACTAGGGAGAAAACAGCGGTCTCTTGTTCATGGAACAAGTGGATTGTTCACCTTACACACTTTGGTTAAAGCAATCTATTGTTGCTTGCAACTTAGGTTCGGAGGGGTTCGATGATAACCTGAAGGTGGACTTCTAGTCATAGATTTAGTTGGATGGCGGTCTATGTATATTGTTGTATTTCCCAATCAAATCTCATAGGATCTTTTTGTCTAGTATTGCATTGTTATGTCATGCTTAGTTCTTGTCAATTGCCCTGCTATAATTTGTTTACCCTTCATGCCATGTTGTTTATCTAAGAAGAGCACCTCTAGTGAACTATGGACCCCGGTCCAATCTTTACCATTGATACATCTTCCACTGTTACATGTTTACTTGTTGCAAACCATCATCTTCCACACCATATGTTTAATCCTTTGTTACAGCAAACCAGTGAGCTTGACAACCTCACTGATTCGTTGGGGCAAAGTCTTGAGTTTGTGTTGTGCAGGTTTCCACGTTTCTTGCAACATCTTTGAGGCGTTTCCTTCCTCCTACTGGTTCGATAACCTCGGTTTCTTACTGAGGGAAAACTTGTTGATGTGCTCATCACACCTTGCTCTTGGGGTTTCCAACGAAGCGTCCCAGGACAGTGCTAGGCGCCATCATAGGACATGGTCCTTCTTTTCTTGTTTGAGAATAATTCTCAGATTTCGATACCAGTTGGTAAAATTAGTGTCGTTCGGTTTATCTTTCTCAAGAATGGTTCTCAAAGCAAAACCGGATATTTGAGAGTGACTGCTACTTGGTGCCATGATCTATAACAGAAATATGCAAAACACTTAAGACATGTATTCATAAAAGAGCAAGCATATTAAACACTTTAATATTTTATACTCCCACTAGAACCAACACCCCTCCGATGATTACTTAGTGATTCAGGATCCTAAATAAGCAAGTCGGCTAGTGAGCTTTAGCATCACCGCTAGCCGCCAAGTGATCTAGGTAGACAATTCCTTGTCAATCGCATATCATTCGACTCCTGTTGGTCGGGTGGCATCACATGCCCCAGCTCCCGTCCGACTTTTCCCCGAGCCCCACAACTGTTGTGATAGACCCGTCTAGCTTACCGAGTGTTTCCGCAGTAAGAGTCCAACTCGAACCCACCTAGTCGGAAAGAATTGGCAGCACCTCAATTTTATGAGCCCACTACCAAGAATGTCCGACTTGTGATGGTGCCAACACTGGCGGGAAAACCGATTAGACCTTCTTTGAGGGATTAAATTTTACCGACTATCTAATAGACGTAAAACAGAGACATAATAATGACACACAATAAATCAATTATAATGTGAAATGGCATGTCTCTTCATGGCGATCTCCATCTCCACAAAGCCTGTAATCTGACTCGTGCCAACTCTTGTCACTTGCCGTCTTACACCATGTTGCCGACATGTACATCGCCTTGCATGCCATCTAGGTTCTCCACTCAGCTACACTAGCTTAGTAAAGTAAATTACATGGAAAATCCTACACGTAGGTCGTTATACAATAAAATGACAGCACCTAGGCTCAAGCCAGCTGACAAAACCGTGATTCGCAGATCACATATGGATTACACACATACATCACATGCACATGAACCATACCATTCACAACTTCCTGCAAAAACAAGTTATGCAAAGATACGCTATATACCGGCGTTGTGAAACTCGCAACGACATCTAAGGCGCTACGATAGGGCCAAGCCGGCGGTCCCGACCATTGTTCCGATTCAATCAAACTTCGGACATGGATTCCGAAAACATAGATCCCATCTACGATCCGGACATGGATTCCGACCATTATTCTGATTCGATCAAACTCTTTTGATCTTCGATCACTGCTTCTGGATTTCCGTGTCACAGTATACCCCGATGGTGGAAACCGACTGGTAGGGGTATGTCGTTCCACGACCTCATCAGTATGATCACAGAAATTAGATCTACCATTCCCCGAGTACAGTTGATCCAATCAACCTCGTACAAAACCGATCTATCTCATAGATCGACCACCAAAACAGCACATAGATCTCATCTACAGCCAATCGCATATCACATATGCGAGATCTCGAGCCTAAAACCAGAAGCTATCGCTCTGATACCACTGTTGGGCCACGTAGAGATAAAACAAAACTTTTTCCTCTAACATGGTGATCCCAAGATCTAGCTGAGGTAGAAGTCCACGAGGTTTACCACTAGACGTGCAGTTGCGGATTACTGATGAAGCGCGTCAGTTGAATGCAGTGCAATCCCTGCGATCCTGGTCCGATCAACAATCGTCCAAGCACTGATGGTACAACACCTTTGCTGGTGTCCACACGTGCAAGGAGCAGCGTCGGCGGTGAACTGCTAGGTTCGTTACGTCGACTGGACTGCTGTGGAGCTAGGGTTTCCAACTCATGGAACGACCTAACTGATCAACGATTAACCCTTCTGGGTTATTGTGCTTCACTATATATAGGAAGTGACTGTGGGTTCCATTCACATGGCCCATTCACTAAAGCCCATATAATATTAGTCACCGTGATTCCGACTCACTGACTCAGTCCAAATCCGGCTTGGGTCCAACCCAACCAGATTTCCGGTTCAGATCCAATCCGAACTTGCTCCCGCTCTTAAGTGTGTGACCCTGCAAGCTCATGGCTACTTGGACACAGTTGGATTCCGACACTCAATCGATCAGTCGGTAGCGGCTCCTAGCAGAATCTGCCGACTCCCAAGTACCAACGAGTCATGACGACTTGCCTTTCCAATGCGACTTGCGTCCAAGTCCTTTTTGCCTCACGATATACCTTGTCAGACTATAGGCGAATAATTGTCATCCCTTAAATAGTCTGACTCTCTTCTCAATCCGAGATAAGTGATTCACCCGACTAACTCTTAGTCGATCGCCTCAGTTAACACTTAACTGAGTCATGCATGTCCATGCTTTCCGAATTATATCATCCGAGAGGGCCCCGAGAATATCTCTCCGAGTGGAGGGGCAAAATCCCATCTTCGTTATTCACATCACGTAGCTTGATTCTCAGTCGATCTGAACTCTGCCTTTATAACTACCCAGTTATGGATTAGCGTTTGATAGAACCTAAGTCGGTGATCCTCAATTCGGACTATGCAACAACCGCAGGTCTAAGGATTACATTGATTGAGATATACAAATGACAACTTGTTCGTTGTACCTCAATATGGGTCAATCCAACTCGCTAAACTCTTTAGCCGAATCTGTGTAAATCGTAATAGCATCTCCATGCCCATGACAAGTGGAACCGAGTCATCAAGCCGACTTTCACATTTGTCTAAGTTGTGTGTCCAGCACAACCTCAATGACCAAGAACGTTTAGTACAAACAACATGAATGTATAGTTCCACAACCGAATCACATATTCAATGATATACATCAGATGTTTATACAAGGACAACTTAATATCTTTATGAATACAATGGGAAACATCATCATCCATGATTGCCTCTAGGGCATATTCCCAACACTTCTAGTGTCCGCCGACCTGGAAGCTTAGCGCCAGCGGCATGCCGGTGCCCGAGGGCACCGAGTTGGTGGAGGAGATCCAGGCCTACATCGCGGCCATGGATCACCCGGAGCTCGCCGAAGACCCCAGTAACCGCGTTTACTAGGAGAACTTCTTTACCGAGCTCCAGCGCCAGGAGCTGGAGGCGCACGATGGCGTCGGCTCGCCGACAAAGCGGCACAACGTCTTCCTCGAACACATCGCCACATGCGACCGCCCCAACATCGGCTTCCCCCCTTGATCGCCACCGTCGGGCGCTCGGTGTCGTCTGGCATCAAACT
Organism: Avena insularis; assembly: GCA_023614405.1. Taxonomy (NCBI): domain Eukaryota; kingdom Viridiplantae; phylum Streptophyta; class Magnoliopsida; order Poales; family Poaceae; genus Avena; species Avena insularis. Next base: position 192,922,039 of record CM042691.1, read on the forward strand.
TGCTGCCGAGGAGGATAGGGGCGTCAGCTCCTCTTCCTCAGCCTCGGCTCGGTCGTCTGGGTCGGCGCCGGCGCAGTCACCTCGCGCCGGCACTGTGGCCCCGCCCGTGCTTCCTCATGTGAAGCGGGAGGTGGAGTCGGCGCTGCGCTCACCGACGAGGACGAGGTCGTGTGGCATCATGTTCAGCAAAGGCCACACGCCATCCCCGCTGACCGGTCGGCTTCTCCTGCCCAGGCCGAAGCCAGAGCCGGCAGACTAGGCGGTCCCCGTCGACGAGGACTCCTTCGCCATCAAGATCACGATGGAGCGGTCTCTGAATGACGTGCCGCCCATGCGCGACCCCGACGCCTGCGCCTGGTCCAGGGCCGACTGGGAGCACGAGGATGCCCACCGTGTTCGGTGCCATCAGGAGGAGACCGAGCGCGAGGCCGCCTGTAAAGCTTGTCGGGAGCTCTCCTACTAGGGCGCGCCGCTCATCGTCCTCGACGACGACGCCGATCCCTCGCCCTAGCTATGGCGGTACGATGACGACGGCCAGGGCAGCTCGCGTCCCCCCTAGCCACCGAGCGGCGACGACGGCAAGAGGGATGTAGACTACATGGTCTTCTACCGTAACTTCGGCATGTGAGTGGCGTCCGACGGCATCGGCATCGTCCAGGCCTAGTAGTCACTAGTGGAAACGAGGCCTTTTGTTGATCCAGAAAAAGGGCTTTAACACCGGTTCTTCTACGAACCGGTGTTAAAGGGGGGGCGTACCAGCATGGCCCTCGGCAAAAAGGCCCTTTAACACCAGTTCGTGCTACGAACCGGTGTTAAAGACACTTAACAAAGGCTTCAGCCCCTCTTTTAACACCGGTTCATGGCATGAACCGGTGTTAAAGGGGGGGCTATATATAAGACACCACCGCAGCCCACACACACCCCACTCTTCCATTCTTTCACTATCTCATTTTGGAGCCTAGCAAGAGGGTGTGAAGAGTGCTAGTTTTTTTTTATATGCACAAGAGCTGTTCGGTGAAATGCCCGAGAGCTCAAAATAAGTTTTCTTGTTGCTCTTTCCGTCTCGTTCGAGGTCGGCAACTATCCTTTCATGTGTCATTGATGTACTATATATATAACTGGTCATCTCCCTATTAATTTTTTTATATATACTACATATTAATGCAGATGAACCGGCAATGGATGTACGGTGACCGCCGCACTTCTGAATACATTACGGGCCTCCAAAATTTCATCGTTGTGGCTAATGCAAACCGTGGTCACAATGGTTTTATGTGATGTCCGTGTGTTCACTGTCAGAACAAGAAAGACTACTCAAATACCAGAACCATTCACGCCCACCTGCTTCGATCCGGTTTCATGCCCAGCTATAATTGTTGGACCAAGCACGGAGAAAAAGGGGTTGTGATGGAATACAACAAAGAAGAAGAGGATGATGACAACTATCATAATATGTATCCTGAATATGATGATACTGCAACGGGGGTAGATAATGAAGATCAAGAGGGAGCAGATGGGCCCACTGATGACGATCTTGGTCAGGCCATTACTGATGCAAAGGAAGAATGTGAAACTGAAAAGGAGAAGGAGAAGCTGGAGCAGATGTTAAAGGATCACAAAACATTGTTGTATCCAACTTGCGAAGATGGCCACAAAAAGCTAGGTACCACACTGGATTTGCTGCAATGGAAGGCAGAGAATGGTGTGACTGACAGCGCATTTTCAAAGTTGTTGGTAAAATGAAGAATCTTCTTCCAAGAAATAATGAGTTGCCCGACAAGACATACCAAGCAAAGAAGGTTGTCGCCCTCTAGGATTAGACGTGCGTAAGATACATGTCTGCATTAATGATCGCATCCTCTACCGGTGAGAAGTACGAGAATTTGGATGCATGCCGGTATGCATCAAGCAGATAAGATCGTATTTACGATCCTCTGGCGATGTTGAGGGCGAGGCCCCTAGGAAGAAGGTTCCCGCCAAGGTTATGTGGTATGCTCCTATAATACCATGGTTAAAACGTCTCTTCAGAAATAAAGAGCATGCCAAGTTGTTGCGTTGGCACATGGAAGACCGTAAGAAAGACGCGATGTTGAGACACCCCGCTGATGGGTCACAGTGGAGAAAAGTCGAGCGAGAGTACCCGGACTTTGCACGTGACGCAAGGAACTTAAGGTTTGGTCTAAGTACAGACGACATGAATCCGTTTGGTGAGCAGAGCTGCAGTCACAAAGACTCGGCCTGTGACCCTATGTATCTATAACCTTCCTCCTTGGTTGTGTATGAAGAGGAAGTTCATTATGATGCCAGTGCTCATCCAAGGCCCGAGGCAACCCGGCAACGACATTGATGTGTACCTAAGGCCATTAGTTGAAGAACTTTTACAGCTGTGGGCCAAACCAGGTGTACGTATGTGGGATGAGCACAAAGGGGAGCCATTTGACCTAAGAGCATTGCTTTTCGTAACCATCAATGATTGGCCTGCTCTTAGTAACATTTCAGGGCAGACAAACAAGGGATACAATGCATGCACACACTGTTTAGATGAGACTGAAAGTTTATATTTGGATAAATGTAAGAAGGTTGTGTACCTAGGGTATCGCCGATTTCTTCCGAACCTGCATCCAGTAAGAAAGAAAGGCAAGCATTTCAAACGTCTGGCAGAACCCCGGAGGAAGCCTGTCCTCGGTACCGGTGAGGAGGTATTTGGTATGGTCAAGGACCTAGAAGTAATCTTTGGAAAAGGTCCTGGCAGTCTATCTATTCCGAATGACGATGCCGGACACGCGCCCATGTGGAAGAAGCAATCTATATTTTGGGACCTACCCTATTGGAATGTCTTAGAGCTCTGCTCTTCAATCGACGTGATGCACGTGACGAAGAATGTTTGCTAGGCTTTCTAGGAGTGTATGGGAAGACAAAAGATACACCGGAAGCACGGCAGGACCAGCAACGTCTGAAAGCCCCTGAAGAGCCTATGCATCCTGCGAACGAGAAGGGTAAACGATGCCACTTAACTCCTGCCAGCTACGCTCTTACCAAAGCAGAGAAGGAAATCTTTTTTGAATGTCTGAGCAGTATCAAGGTCCCGTCTGGCTTCTCGTCAAATATAAAGGGAATAATAAATATGGCAGAGAAAAAATTCCAAAACCTGAAGTCTCATGACTGCCACGTGATTATGACACAATTGCTTCCGATTGCATTGAGGGGGCTTCTACCTGAAAATGTTCGAGTACCCATTGTGAAGCTATGTGCATTCCTCAATGCAATATCTCAGAAGGTAATCGATCCAGAAAGCCTACCAGGTTACAAACAGATGTGGCCCAATGTCTTGTCAGCTTTGAGTTGGTGTTCCCACCATCCTTCTTCAATATTATGACGCATCTCCTGGTTCACCTAGTAGAAGAGATTGCCATTCTCGGTCCTGTATTTCTACACAATATGTTCCCCTTTGAGAGGTACATGGGAGTCTTAAAGAAATATGTTCATAATCGTGCTAGGCCAGAAGGAAGCATCTCCAAGGGCTATGTAACAGAGGAGGTCATTGAGTTCTGTGTTGATTTTATTCCTGACCTTAAAGGCGATTGGTGTTCCGTAATCACGACATGAGGGGAGACTGTGTGGAAAAGGCACCCTAGGATGTAAAGCAATGATATGTAGGGACGGGCATTCTCTCAATCAAGCACACTACAAGGTTTTACAAAGATCTATCTTGGTTGCCCCGTATATCAATGAACATAAGAATTTAATACGCCTCAAACACCCGGGGCAGTCTGATGAATGGATTATAAGTGAACACATGGCGAGTTTTGGCAGCTGGCTGCAAAGACTTCTCACGAATAACACCACTATTGGGGATCAGCTGTACTTGTTGGCCAGGACACCATCTTCGACTGTATGTACTTTCCAAGGGTACGAGATAAATGGGAATACATTTTACACGATAGGCCAAGATAAAAAGAGCACCAACCAAAATAGTGGTGTCCGCTTTGATGCAGCAGAAGACAATGGGCAAAAGACCACGTATTATGGGTTCATAGAGGAGATATGGGAACTTGACTATGGACCTAATTTTAAGGTCCCCTTGTTTCGATGCAAATGGGTCAAGCTAACAGGAGGAGGGGTTGAGGTAGACAAGAAGTACGGAATGATAACGGTGGATCTCAACAATCTTATGAAGATAGACAAGAACTTAGACGAACCATTCGTCCTAGCCAATGATGTGGCTCAGGTTTTCTATGTGAAGGACATGTCCTCCAGACCAAAAAAAAGAAAAAATATGCAAACAAATACATCATATGATGAGCCAAAGCGTCACATAGTTCTTTCAGGGAAAAGAAACATCATGGGAATCGAGGACAAGACAGACATGTCAAAAGATTATAATAATTTTGATGAAATTCCGCCCTTCATAGTGAAAAATGACCCAAGCATTCCGTTAAGTAAAGAAGATGCTCCATGGTTACGTCTGAAGCGATCATAAGGAAGGACATATGCCAAGAAGTTCATGCTCATATTATGTAACTCTAGATCATGTTTTTAATATTAATACATGTCTTGAGTGTTAGTATTGTTTTGTGGATGGACCGGGACTATGAGAAGAAGTTTTCCCGATTCGTACTTACCATTAAGATCTGATCTCCAAACGCGCGCGGTCACATATTAGGGAGTGCCTCTATGACCAGTTTATTGGAGATGCCGGAGGACTGGGCTCCGTCGGCATCTCCCTGAAACTGGCCGTAGTGGTGTCCCTGCTCTCGAAAACCATCTTGCAGCTTTGTAACTTCTCTAACTAGATCAATACACCTGGGAGCTAACTAATTTCACATATTAGGGAGTGCCTCTATGACCAGTTTCTCGGAGATGCCGGAGGACTGGGCTCCGTCGGAATCTCCCTGAAACTGGCCGTAGTGGTGTCCCTGCTCTCAAAAACCATCTTAGAGATGCCTCAAACTGGCTGGAGGACTGGACTCACAAGGATGCCTATTTATAGTACAAGCAGCTCGACATAGTGTCGACACTTACGAAATAATGTCGACACTCACCCCTATTATTAGTGTTGACTCGTGTTTTGTCCCGGTTGGTGTCTCCAACCCGGATTAAAGGTTCATCTTTAGTCCCGGTTGGCGTCTCCAACCAGGACTAAAGGTTCATCTTTAGTCCTGGTTGGTGACACCATCCGGGACAAGGTACACACCGCACGACATAATGTCGACACTCACCCCTATTATTAGTGTTGACTCGTGTTTTGTCCCGGTTGGTGTCTCCAACCGGGACTAAAGGTTCATCCCGCCATTTTTTCCCGCCATTTTTCTTCCCGCCAGTTCTTACCTCCAGTTCTTCCCGCTAGTTCACTATATATATATATATATGTAGGGTTGGCCTCCATTGTCATTGCACATCTCTAGACTCATATCTGCAACCTCATCACTCTTTCCCATGGCTTCCACCGTAGCACTAACCCCCAGGGAGGCGGAGGCGCTTTGCGCCTCGAACTACCCTCGCCCCAGGCTCTTGTGTCCCTCGGCTGGATGCTGTTGTCGGAGGCATGCCGGTTCCTCCTGTCCCTCTAGGTGTGGCGCGCCGGATGGCCATCACGAACCACTACTACTTCGAGCTCACGCCAGAGCAGCGGAGGAATCCCAGATGGCATCCCGACTATTTCCCTACTTGGGAAGCCTTCTTCGTGGATCGGCGTGAGAGGGCGCTCGCCAGGCACGAGGAGGACGGCCCACCTCCTCCTAACTTCAACGAGGCCGGCCGTTGGATATGGTGGCGCGGTCGGACTCTCCAGAGCGTCATGGCCTATGACACTGCCGCCGACTCTAACCCCCGTCTGCGCTACCCTCAAGTCCAGCCCACGTGCTACCCTCAAGTCCAGCCCACGCATACTCTCCAGAGGTTCAATTACGGCGACCCCGACGACAAATATGATGGCGGCGGCGATGACGTATGACTACAAGGGCGAGTATTACAGGTGTAGGCAGGAGCATGACTGAATCACTCCAACATTCCGAAACAAGTTCGGCCGATTGTTACTTAATCTGGCCATGTATCTTAATTTTCAGTTCTAGTTCGGCTTTATGTAACTTACTATTATTTGCATTCTCATTCGAGGTTTCTTGGCTTTCGGGTCAAATGACCAATGTTATGAGAATAAAAACGGACGGTTTTGTGAAGCCACCACCAAATGGCTAATTCAAAAAACCACCAACACATTTTACAAAAAATACTAGACCACCTTATATGGACAATGTACCAACAGGGGGATCTGAAACCTTTCCGTCCACCTCTGGTGAAAAAGACAAATTCCTGCTGAATCGGCAGGAAGTGGGTCAGATATGAACTACAGGTACATGATACGATGCTCATGATTTTTTACAAAATTCATTTTTAGGTTCACAATATGCTATTTTATCAAAAAAATAATGCAAGTTGAGCGAGGCTTGGCCTCGAGCTCAGAATCACCATGCCCGTTGTTCGACAAAGTTTGTCGATAGTTTAAAATGGGGATAAAAAAATAAAAAAAGATCGAAACAGTGCGAAACCTTCGCGTGGTGTTATATTATGTGACATAGTTAGAAGGAAAAATCTCAAACTTGGTATATTGATTATGTCTCAAAAAAACCTTCACAAAATGACCTATCTCATTCGAGGTTTCTTGGCTTTCGGGTCAAATGACCAATGTTATGGCTAGAATCAAGGCATAGTTTGTAATAATATGGCCATATTGTGCATACATGTGCATCATGGCATGGCAAACAATGTTGCAAGAGGAAGTTTTCCTTTTTATCGTACCAAAAAGGCATTTTCCATTTTCCGAGCATAAAAAACTGACAGTTTTGTGAAGCAACCACCAAATGACTAATTCAAAAAACCACCAACACATTTTACAAAAATACTAGACCACCTTATATGGACAATGTACCAACAGGGGGATCTGAAACCTTTCCGTCCACCTCTGGTGAAAAAGACAAATTCCTGCCGAATCGGTAGGAAGTGGGTCAGATATGAACTACAGGTACATGATACGATACTCATGATTTTTTACAAAATTCATTTTTAGGTTCACAATATGCTATTTTATCAAAAAAACAATGCAAGTTGAGCGAGGCTTGGTCAGATTCAAGTGTATACAAAAGATGCGGCATTTAAATATCCAATCAATTTAAAAATGTTAATACAAAAGACGCGGCATTAAAATATGATTTGCTCTAATAAAATAGGGTTAGATTCCTTTTTAGATGCTTAATATTTGTTATGTTCAAAGTTTTAGGATTTAACAATTTATTTTTGTTTGAATTGAATAATCAAAATTTATATGTAAGTGTTTTAATCATTTTGAAACATTTCATGTAAAGTAAATATAAAATGTTTTTACATGAATGGATAGATATTATTTTTCTGAAAATTATGATATATTATTCATATTTTTCTGAGTTGAAATGAAAAAGATATGAATTTTCCAAATTCATATCCTATTTTTTGAATTAAAAATGCCCCTTTAATGCATGAAATAAATGCCCCCCCTTTAACACCGGTTCGTGCCTTTAACACCGGTTCGTGTCTAGAACCGGTGTTAAAGGGGGGTGTTAATAAATGCGCGCGCGAAACGAATTCCCCCCTTTAACACCGGTTCCAGCCCCGAACCGGTGTTAAAGGGGGGGTATTAAATGCGCCTCCCCTTCCTTTCTTCCCCCCAGTGCCAGATCGAACCGCCCGCCGCGCAGAGAGCAGAGAGCGAGCAGCTGCCGCGCCGCGTCCAGCCCTCGCCGTCGGAGCTAGCCGCCGCCCTCGCCGTCGGAGCTAGCCGTCGCCGCCCGGGCCGCCCTCGCCGCCAGGCGCCAGACCGCCACCCCACGCTGCTTGCCGAAGGCAACAGCCCGGCGCCGCTCCAGCCCTCGCCGGAGCCGCCGCCCTCGCCGCCCGGAGCTGCGTCGCCAGACGCCCGGAGCCACCGCCTCGTCGGAGCCGCTGCGCCCTGCCGCCCCGTGTAGTGTGAGGTCCTCCTCTCTGCAGCTCGTCTCGTTCGTCAAGTTCGGTGTCATGCCCGTGTTGGTTTTTTAGTGCTACTGTCGTTGGCCTGCTGCCCACAATATCCTTGTCCCCGAGCTTACCCATAGTGTGCTCGGCTCAGTGGTCGTGTGTCATGTTATAGTGGAGAAGTTGGTGTGGAGGTAATAGTGTTGTTTCCGACCATACGAAGAATGTGTAGAAGTGTTGATGCGATTCCAGTGTTGTGTCCCTAAACAACAAGATTGACACCGACCAAGATAACCTGGTGAACCATGGGCGCCGAATCCGAGCCAGCACCGGCACTAGAAAATTCAACCCGGAACATCAAGATCTCCTTCCGGGACCGATGACCTGAGTTCGACAACATGGTTCCGATGATCAAGACCATGAGCCCAGTACTTGGAGGCGGGACTCAATCCCTCAGAACGCCAAGTTATTCAACCCGAACCCGAACCTTAGAACCCAATATCTTTGACCTTATGTGTGACCCCTATCCAAGGCCTCTATTTTTTTAAAATATGACGTTATGACTTATTACATATAAATTGTACATGTTTGCATGCATATTGTGGTTGTTTGGGGGGTATTATGACCCCTGGTTCCGCTTTATATTGCCTTGTCGCATCGCATATTCCGCCCTCGCCCTCGCCGTCGGAGCCGTCGTCGCCCACCGCCACCTCCATCCGTCCACAAATATTGACCATCATTTGGTGAACAATGTGGGGAATATGTGTGATGTATAAAAGATATAGTCGTGTATTCATATTTGAGTAAAGTTTCTGATGTTGTAACATCAATAATATTGTTTACTTAGTGTTGGTGGTGAACTTGATGGTCAAAATCGGGAAAGTCGAAACTAAGATGGCATGTAATTATGGAGGGAGTAGTAGTATAGATAGGGTGTCAAGCAGGGCGGGTTCGCGGGCAACATAGTTTCATCCTGATTAGGGTTTGGACCCCTCGGAACTCGTTTAAAATGATCAAGCATCCTTAGGGTTTTAATTTCATTTGTGTATTTATTTGTGTATTTTTGTATGAATAATATGTATATTTTTCTATGAATCCAAGTCCACTTGAATGTTTACACTCTTACTCTAGATAATATTATTGTTTTAGAAACTATGGATCCACTTAGTAGAAACCTTGAAGAAGAAAAAATAATGGAGAACATTATTGATGAGGACACCTCACAATATCTGAACTTGGAGGGACATGATGACAGCTCAAGTAGTCATGGAGAAGATGAAGACTCCGGTGAACGCAATTTAGTGATTACAAAGTCCGGCGAGGTATATGCATTGATTAAGCCTCTGCTGACTTCCACCAACAATCTTCTTCTACATGTATTAATTAACGCTTCTTTCTTCTTTTAGCCCTCTGGATCGACCAGCCAGCAACCATCTTCTTCTACGAAAAAGAGCAAGCGAGGTGCGAGCCATCGGTTGAAAGATTGTGCAAAGTTCACGATCGAAGCAGTCCGTGTTGATGGCAGGCCGATGGAGCCCAAGAAGGCCGCAGACAAATTTGTACGTCAGGCTGGAGTTCTTGTTAGGGACCAAATCCCAATCATAATTGAAAATTGGAATAAGCCAAAGAAGGGCGACGGTGCCTTTGTCGATGAAAGATCCAAAGAAACGCTTTGGAATTCGTTGTTGGTAAATTTCACCCTTCCGCTAGAGGAGGATGAAAACAACCCGGTTATAAAGGAAAAGGTCAAAGAGTGGACTCTAAAGAAGATGGCTGACGCTTTCCGCAACTGGAAGACAAAATTGAACAAATTAGTCAAAGCTCGCGAGACTCCAAATTTCGAAGACGCATATTATGCGAAGATAAGACCTCACTGGCCCGAATTTGTGACATATAAAAAAGGTGCTATAGCTAAAAAGAGGTCAGAAACCAATACGCTTAATGCCCAGAAGAAAGAATATCACCAGAGGACGGGGTCAGGTGGCTACATATCTCAGAGGCCTAAGTGGGAGGAAGTTGAGAAGGCCCTGCGCGCTAGAGGGATCACACCCTAGACAGATGGGTGGAACCTACGTGCAAAGACTTGGTTCTACGGAATCGGGGCAAGGTTGGACCCAGAAACAGGATTGTGTATCTTCCCAACCCTCCTTGCCAAACCCGTCACTGAACTCATCACGGCATACGAGGAAACATCCGCCAGGACCTTCCATCCCGACAGAGAGAATGACCAGCTCACACGCGCCATCGGTAAAAAAGAACACCCTGGACATGCACGAGGCACAGGGGGTATGACGTGGAAGGATGGGTTTGCCGAGTGGAGCGACTCTTACAGATGGCGCGGCAGAAAAGAAAAAGAGCGTACAGAGCGGATGACACAGATAGAACATGCACTTGCAGCGCTGCAGGCGCAAGTGAATGCACAACAGAGCCATCAAGCTACCGGCCCATCTCAGCGGCACGAAGAGCCTGCATTGGAAGCTGCCGGCGGCCCAGACTCTGCACGGAAAAGCAGCATGGCTTCCATGGAGAACGTGCAGCCCACGCTTGAAATGGCGGGTCCTCGATACCCCGTGGATGAGATCACGGAGAGCGAACACGCTGAGCTGCATGTGAGATTAATGGGCTTATCCATTAAGGTGGCTGTCGGCTATGCCTTACCTCCTGTAGCTAGTGGAACTTACCACTGCCGACCGATTCCAGATGGCTATGCTATTGTCGGGGTGGATGAGGTTGTGAAGGAATATGAGAAGCACAACTTGACCATGCTACAGGTGAAGGGGAAACTCAACTCAAATTTGCAGTGAAAACAACCATTCTTTGGAAGAAGGAACACATCGTGCTTCCAAATTGGAGGCCACTGGAACCCCCGCCGTCTCCGCAGCGTCAGCAGTCTGAGCCGCTTCAGCTATCTCCTGCGCGGCAGCCATCTCCGGCGCTTCAGCCATCTCCGGCGCGCCAGCTATCTCCGGCCCGTCAGCCATCTCCGGTGCTTCAGCCATCTCCTCAGCGTAAGCGGAAGAGCACTGCCACAAAGAGCATCACTAGCACTGCCACAAAGAAATCCGCAGGAAACCGTATGCCAAAGAGTTCAAAAAACTACGTCCCGCAGCCTTCCGCCAAGCCATTGCCGGTTTTACCTTGGAATCGCGGCGACGAGGAGACCAATAGGATCTCGGAAGAAGAGGTCAAGAAATTCTTTGCACCTAGACGGGCCGAGCCAAAGGAGAAAATAGATCCGGCGGTGGTGGAGAAGTTTTACAAAAATCTTTTGAAACCTGAAACCCCACTTGTGCCGGACTACGAGCGCCAGATTTTGAAGGCGGATGCAAGGCGCCGTAGGGAGACTGAAAGTAGCAGTCGTGAGGCACCCCAGAAAACAGTTCCCATGCTTGGAGAGCAGGAAAACCAATCATGCACCCCGCTCCAAATGTTCGACACACGGGACGCTCCTCCCGTAAATGATTACGAGGCAGAGCTACAAAAAAAGGCCAATGAGATGGGGATGAGTTACATTGCATACTTGAACATCATGGGAGACAACTTGCCCAAATGCGATGCCAACCCCATACAGCCATGGAAGTATGTGAAGAATCTCGTCAAGAAAGAGGAGCTCAAGAATCTACCAACAAAGATGCGAAAATTGCACAAGTGGTACCTTGATTTCTGTAAGACGAGAAAGGAAGAATGGATCACGGTGCATATAAGAGATGAGATTTTATTCTGCGGAGACGACGGGATCGACTTCAACATTCAAGACTTGCATTTTCTATTCAATCAGAAGGAACTCGACAAAGCTGCCATCAGCCTTTATTGTGTGTAAGTACTATTTCTGTAATTTATATCTCATCTCATTCACTTCATTAGTTGCATGTATATATATGCTCACCATATATGTATATACTATTATGCAGGAAAAAGGTTATGGAATGCAGGAAAGGAGACCCTTTTGACATTGGGTTCGTTGACCCAAATAGAGTTCATGAAGAAGTGGTAAGAACCAAACCCGGGCAAACAGAAGATTACTTGCTAAGGTCTTTACTGAGACAACAAACCAAAAGGGAAATACTATTGCCTTACAACTTCTCGTGAGTACTGTTACCCTCTCTCTTGTACACATTCTATTTCGGCTTACTCGATGTTAAGTGTAACTGATGATGAGTTATGCGTGCGTAGGTTCCACTTTATTCTGCTAGTCATTCAACCCGACTCAGGAAAAGTCCTTATCATGGACTCGTTACGAAAAGAAAAGGAGATATGGGCAGACTTTAGAGAGATGCTCCAGAGGTAATTTCAATCATATTATCGCACTAGATCGGCAACTTTCGTGACAACAAGTAATTAATTACTCCTTTATCCATTTTCTTTGCCGGACAGGGTTTGGAAAAGGTTCACGGGCAGGGCCGTGGGTGAATGGTCAGAAGAACTAAAATTTGTAGACCAAAATGTAAGTAATACTAGCTAGCTAGGTCTGCGTATCTCTTTGATTCTGCTTCCAATTCCATTATATCATGCTTTATTGATTATTATTTTGATTGAACTCTCTATTCTCGTAAAGTGCGCGCATCAGGGACACGGCAATAACTTATGTGGGTACTATGTTTGCGAGTTCATTCGCAACACGATATGTGCGACGGGCCAAGCCGCACTAGAACAACTTAGAGTAAGTAAACAAAGTCCACAACATTATTTTATTACCATCAATTGTGTTGAGTTTTATTCTTATATATATATTGACGGCCCATTCTTCATATATATTCAGATCGAACGGATGCGGGACCAACTCCTACCATTTTAACGCATAGGAGTCATTCAAGAGGAATTGGCGGGGTTCATACTTGATGAGGTCGTCACGCCTGGCGGAGAACTCTGCTGTGGCGATGACGATGTATGTGCCGATGACGATGTTTGTATATAATAATAGTTGCTTAATTATTCATGTACTCGTATATACCGATGACGATGTATGTGTATACCGCTCCCGATCGATTCCCCCTCCCCCCCCCTCCCGCAGAAATACGCCCAGAACGGGGCAGAGGCAGAACTCTGCCGTGGCAGAGATTTAGGCCGTTTTCCTGCCGTGGCAGAGAACCTTTAACACCGGTTCCAGCCCTGAACCGGTGTTAAAGGAGGGGCCTGAGGCCTGCGGCAGCCCCACGTGCGCCACCCTTTAACACCGGTTCGTATAAGAACCGGTGTTAAAGGGGCCCCCCATCTAATACCGAACCCTCAACAGCGGTTGAAGAACCGCTGTTAGAGGGCCCTCCCAACCGGAGTTAAAGGGGGGTCTGCACTAGTGAGTATTTCTAAGTGTTTTTTTAATTTTTTTAGCCTAATATAGTCAAAATTCGGGTGTTCGTCGAATTTGACGTAGTATGTACGAACTCGCCCAAATATTAATGAAATCGTCTATATTCGTCCAAATTTGCTGAGTTTGATTGAAATTTGGCTAAAACCGAAAACTCAGCCTAAAAACGCAAATGAGAAACTAACTGTTCGAGATCGAAAATTACATCGGTCTGGCATTAAATAACGTAGGATTTCGGTCTGAAAACGCTTATGGAGTGGAGGTGCTCTAACCCAGATAATATTTGTCTCCGGGCCGGGGTGGCCGGCTGAGGAGGCGGGTAGCTGAGCTAGCAAGCAAGCTAAATGAGGCGGCAGCAAGCGCAGAGAATCCCGGGGTAGCGCCGAGCTAGCGAGGAAAGCATGTCGACGACATGCTCCGCGCGTTGAGGAAGCAAGCAGTGCTACTACTAGTATCTCTTTTCTATATATTCTTGTAATCTACTCCTGTACAATCGAATGTACGTGAGGAGTACAACCATGGAGGCGGCCGTCTGCTTGCTCCAGCTAGCTGCATGCGGAGGAGTACGGGACCATTCTAAACAAACGCTGAGGGCATCTTCACTGGCCGACCTATTCGGTAGTCTCAAAGGTCTATTTTTGTCTGCTTATGTCGGGTCACGGTCAATATGGAAAGGGGTCTGGCCTGTCCGACCAGCCGCGCCCAGCGGCACGACTCATTTGTCCGCCCTAGCCTCGTCATTTTTTGTTGTTGCAAATTTAAACATAAACCAGCTGACAAAGTTTATACAAATTTACATTTAAAATAAAAACAGAATTTAAACTAGTCTATCCTAGCTACCGATCTTCGTGCGCCGGCACAGCCTCGTCTGTCTACGGGTCGAGGTCGATATACTCCGACGGCGTCTAGAGGTTGGACGGCAGCAGGGCCGGAGCGGGAGAGGGCGCAGGTGGATTGATCGCCCGCACAGGCCACAACGCCCAACCATACGGGAGGTGCGCCAGCTCCATCCCCACCTCTGGCACGATCGGAGGCTCCCATCCCGGCAGCGGTGGAGGCAGCTGGGTGTTCGCCTGCACCACATGCCGGTGAGCTGGACGGCTTCCTCGAAGCCAACCCACTGGACTTTCTCCTAACGCATGATCGCTAGATTGTCCTCGAAGCCGACCCACTGGACGGCTTCCTCGAAGTATCTCTAGATTGTCCTTGGCCAAGCCAAATGTCAGAAGAAGCTAGATTAGTGTTGCGACTGGAGTATCCAATGACACTAGTAGAAAACAGGCCATCCGTTCACGCCCCCTCAGAGCATTAGTCTCGGTTGCGCCACGAACCGGGACTAATGCTGGCACGCGTCCCGATTCGAGCGGGCACGGGGCCCGGAGGCATGCATCCCGGTTGATAAGGGGGCATACGTCCCGATTTGTAACACAAACTGGGACTAAAGGTTGGGCGTCAGCCACGTGGCGTGGCACACACCTTTAGTCCCGGTTTGTGTTACAAACCGGGACGTATGCTCTCGTCCTCTATAAATGCAACGCCCCAGCCCTCTGCCTTCACTCTGTTTTTTCTTGGTGGAAGGTGTGAGGGGTGTGCTAGTTTTTTTCCCCTATGCATGCATTCAAGGTGTTTGATGAAATCTTTGAGTGAATGATCCCGTTCAATTTCTCATAAAACAAAAATATAGAAGGTGTCCGAGACGCACTTGAGCTTTCTCCTATTTATTTTCCTCGATCGAGGTTAGCAATCTTATCTTTTTTCTGTCATTGATACAATGCATGTGTCGATGTGAATTGGTCATTTCACTATTTATGATGTCCTGTTTTTTGATAAACTTACTTATATGATGCAGATGAACGGTCGGGAATGGATGTACGGTGACCGGCGCGTAGCCAGGTATATGAAAGGCGTGGATAAATTTATCGATGTGGCTACGACAAACAAAGAGAATGGTTTTATACGTTGTCCATGTGTTCAATGTCGGAACAACAAGGAGTACTCTTCCTCAAAAATCATTCGCGGCCACCTGATTATGAAAGGTTGCATGCCCAACTATATTTGTTGGACCAAGCACGAGGAAAGAGGGGTTATGATGGAAGATGGTGAAGAAGAACATGATGATAACAACTATCATCATATATTTCCTGAATACAGTGATACTGCAATGGAAGACAATGGAGAGGAAGGAGGTAAAGAACGGGCATCAGATGAGCCGGCTGATGAACTTGGTAGGGTCATTTCTGATGCAAAGCGAGACTGTGAAACAGAAAATAAGAAGTTAAAGTTAGAGGGCATGTTAGAAGATCACAAGAAATCCTTCGTGTGGTGTCATATTATGTGACATAGTTGAAAGGAAAATACCAGACTTGGTATATTGATCATGTTTCGAAAAAACCTTCACAAAATGACCTATCATGTTCGAGGTTTCATGGCTTTCGGTCCAAATGACCGATGTTATGTGCTGAATCACGGCATAGTTTGTGATGTTGTGCCCATATTATGCATGCGTGTGGACATTGGTATGGAGAACAATGTTGCAGGAGGAAGTTTTCCTTTTTGTCGCACGGAAAAGCCCTTTTACATTTTCCGAGCACAAAAAACGGGTCGTTTTGTGAAGTAACCACCAAAATGCCGTTTCAGAATGCTACCGTCCCATTTTTCTAAAATACTAGACCACCTTACATGGACTATCTCCCAACCAGGACATCTCAAACCTTTTCGTCCATCCCGGGTAAAAAGGACAAATGTCTGCCGAATCGGTAGAAAGTGGGTCCGGTTTGTACTATAGGTACATGATCTATCGCCCGTGATTTTTTGAAAAAATCATGTTTAGACTCGCAATATGTGGTTTCTTCAGCAATGCAAGTTCTAAATGAACCATTTTTCTTCCCACCATTTCTTCCCGCCATTTTTTCCCGGCATTTCTCCCGCCAGTTTTTCCGTCAGTTCTTCCCGCCAGTTCTTCCCTCCAGTTATCTTCCTTCCATTTCTCACTATATATATGTAGGGTTGGCCTCCATTGTCATTGCACATCTCTAGACTCATATCTGCAACCTCATCACTCTTTCCCATGACTTTCACCGTAGCACTAACTCCTAGGGAGGCGGAGGCGTTTTGCGCCTCGAACTACCCCCCGCCACTGGCTCTGTGTCCCGTCGGCTGGATCTTGGCGCCGGCGTGGCGTGCCCTCCTGTCCCTCAAGGTGTGGCGCGTCGGATGGCCATCACGAACCACTACTACTTGAGCTCACACTGAGCAGCGAGAGAATCCCAGATGGCATCCCGACTATTTCCCGACTTGGGAAGCCTTCTTCGTGGATCGGCGTGAGAGGGCGCTCGCCAGGCACGAGGAGGATGGCCCACCTCCTCCGAACTTCAACGAGGCCGGCCGTCGGTTGTGGTGGCGCGGTCAGACTCTCCAGAGCGTCATGGCCTACGACACGGCCGCCGACTCTAGCCCCCGCCTGCGCTACCCTCAAGTCCAGCCCACTCGTACTCAGCCTTCAAGGTTCAACTACGGCGACCCCGACGACAGCTGACGACGGGCGGCAGTACGGCTTACTACTGATGGCGAGTATTACAGGTGTAGGCAGGAGCATGACTGAATCACTCCAACATTGCAAAACAAGTTTGGCCGATTGTGGCTTAATCTGGCCATGTATCTTAATTTGCAGTTCTTCTATGTACCTTTGTGTTAGTTGCGTTATGTACTTTAATTCCAGTTCTATCCTAATAAAATTTTCTTTCCGACCATTATTTCCCGTCTTTTTTCCGCCCATTAATATATAAAAAATATAAGTTAATTCAAATCCAAATTAAAAACAGAAAATGGTTTTGAATTATTTATTCAAATCCAAACACTTTTTATGTTTAAAGTTTTTCTAAATTCCAAATTAATATTAAAAAAATATAAGTAAATTCATTTTTAATTATAAATGGTTCATATTTTAAATGGTTACATTAATTATTTTTTAAAACAGAAAATGGTTTTGAATTATTTATTCAAATCCAAACACTTTTTATGTTTAAAGTTTTTCTAAATTCCAAATTAATATTCAAAAAATATAAGTTAATTCATTTTTAATTTTAAATGGTTACATTAATTATTTTTAAAAACAGAAAATGGTTGAATTATTTATTCAAATGCAAACACTTTTTATGTTTAAAGTTTTTCTAAATTCCAAATTAATATTCAAAAAATATAAGTTAATTCATTTTTAATTTTAAATGGTTCATAGTTTAAATGGTTACATTAATTATTTTTTAAAACAGAAAATGGTTTTGAATTAGTTATTCAAATTCAAACACTTTTTATGTTTAAAGTTTTTCTAAATTCCAAAGTAATTATCATTTAAAAAACATTACAAATTTAAACCCCAAATAAAAAATAAGGCGGGAACAGAGAGAAAATTCTTGAAAAAATTTGAAAACGGGTTCATATGTCCCGGTTGGAGCCACCAACCGGGACTAAAGAGCCCTGCGTGCGCCCCTTGGACTGATGAAAAAAAAGTGGACTATACGTCCCGGTTGGTGGCTCCAACCGGGACTTATGACCCTTTAGTCCCAGTTGGAGCCACCAACCGGGACAAAAGGTCCTTTGGTTATAACTGTTCGCCCCTTCTCCTTCTCCTTCTTCCCCGTTCCTCTTCACTCACTCGCAACAGATCGCTGCCGCCGCGAGGACAAGCGCTCGGACACCGCCAGGCTGCCCAACCGTCGGCCTCCACGCGCTGCCCCGCCGTCGGACTCCACTCGCTACCCCGCCGTCGCGCCTCCACGCGTTGCTTCTTCCTCGACCCCGACGAGCTCTGCCATGCTCCGAGCCTCGCCTTTCCTCACCGTCGTCCCCAATCGCTTCAGGGTGAGCCGCTGAACCTCCCTGACCCAGTATTTTCTTCCTGGCGTCGCGCGTAGCCGCTGCTCGCCGTTCACCCGAGAGCTCCGCCGCAGATGCTCGCCGTCGTGCTTGCTCCGGCGACCATTAGCTAGCGGCGCTAGGTTAGATAGGTTCCTCTAGCTCGCACGGTTTGAACAGACCCAACGGCGCTCCCTAGAATCGCCGGAAACATCGCCGGCGACCACCGCCCGCCGCTCCGGTCGCGTCGTCGCGAGTGGCATGGCCTAGGGCCCGCTCGTCAGCCCCTCTGGCTAGATCCAGCCCCGGTGAGAAACGCCCTGACCCCCCCCACTTTGCGTGTGGGGCTGCTGATGTGGCTCCGGCCCCACCAGTCAGTCTCTATGGGTAGGTTCAGTCGTGGTAACAAAAGCCCTGGGTTCTTTATGACGTCAGCCTGATGTAATAAATTGTTTTATAATTCTAGAAAATGATTAAATATTGTAAAATTCATATCTTATTATTTATAAGACAGAAAATACAAATAATATACCAAAATGTTCATAAAAATGAGTTCTACCTTTTTAAGCTATAATCATGCATTGCTAATCAACTTTAATGACAAGTTTAATTAGAGAACTAAATCAACCCCTCTCATGTGTTTCCGGAGTTTCCCGAGTTAGGGTTTTCAACCCTCGGAAACCCGTTTAAATTTCCGAGCAAGTTTTAGGGTTTCATTTCAATGCAATTCAACTTGTCATATCATTATCCTTGTTTGAGCATTCCTCCTATCCCTCCTCCCCGACCGCCACAGCGCCTCCGTCTCCGTCCATCGCCACGCGCTCCAACCGCCCCTTCCCTTTTAGTGTGTATGTATATATAGTGTGTATGTATATATTTTTATTATTGTATATGTATATATATTAGGGTTTCTCTGAATTAGGGTTTATCTGTTTTGACTTATCCGTTTTTCTACCTATGCAGAAAATATGGACCCACACGACAGAGACGAAGAAAAGGAAGAGTTGATCCAAGGTGTGATCCGCGGGGAAGAAAATTTAGATGTATCGACGTTTCTGAACAACTCCGATGAAGGTGATCCTCTTTTTGCCAGAAGAGACAACTTGTTTGAGGTTGAAGGTGATGACTTCCGCGAGGGAGAAGGCGATGCCTTGTGTAATCGAGAAGACGACCTCTCTGGCGCGGTGCATGTAATATAATTAATTCATTAATTAATCATCTGCTATCTATATAGAAATAGTAACGACGATCTTTCTTCTTTTATCCCTCTGGATCGAACAAATCTACTAAAAAGAGCGGACGAGGCCCAACCAAAAAGTTGGAAGACCATGAGAGGTTCAGGATCAAAGATATCGCTGAAGACGGCAAACCGACGGCTCCCGAAGTTGTCGCAATCAAATTTGTGGCACAATGCGGAGTAATCGTTAGGGACTTAATCCCGATCACCATTCAAAATTGGAATAGGCCTACTGATGCGGAAGAAGAGGGAACATGTTTGTTTGTCCCTAACAAGGCCAAAGATTTACTGTGGAAGAGGCTCATGGTTAATTTCAAACTACCGAAGATAGAGCTGGATCCAAATGCGGAGGATCCAGTTGAGGACGCCTTAGAACATGGGAGAGCCATGGAGGCTAAGGTCAGGGAGTGGGATATGAAGAAGATGGCCCAGTGTTTCACCAACTAGAAGAAAAGATTGCACCTTGACTATGTCGTGAAAGAGAAGACTCCGGATTTCAAGAAGATTCAGTTTGAGAAGATAAAACCATTATGGGTTGAGTTTGTAAATTACAAGACATCAGAAAAAGCTAAGAAAATGTCTATAACGAATAAGCTGAATGTTGCTAACAAGAAGTATCACCATACTATGGGGCAAGGTGGCTACAGGGCTGGCATTCCTAAGTGGGAGAAACTTGAGAATGAACTGCGTGCTAAAAAGATCACCCAGAGACAGACGATTGGGTAGAACGTGCAAGGAATTGGTTTTACGGGCATGGGGGCACGTTGGACTCGGAAGGGATGTGTATATATAACATATGACATAAAGAAGACCCCTTGCCAATCGAGAAGATGAGAAAAGTAGTAAAGGCTGTTAAAGATGGGGACTTCATTCCCGATAGAGAGAATGATGAGCTCACACTCGCCCTTGGAAATAAGGAACATGATGGACGAACACGAGGCACAAGCGGCTCCAAACCATGGAGGACTGGGTTTCCTGAAGAGAGGAAGAAATATCCTGATAGAAGCCGTCAGAGGAGAAAGGACAAGGCAGAAGTTGAAGCAGATATTCAGAAAGAGTGAATGCGTATAATTGAAGAATGAATAAAGCAACAACAAGATGAAATTAACGCACTTAAAGAGCAAAGTACTACCGGCCCATCTCAGCAGCACACTGCATTCAATGCTACCGGCCTATCGAATAATTGAAAAAGCAGTGTGGCTTCCACCGAGGTCCTGGGTGATGACAATGGCGATGACGATGGTGCCGCAAGCGATGGCTCTGCTGGCTACCAGTGGATGATATCACGAGATGACACTGCGAGCTACATGTCAAAGTTGTGAACATATCAATGAAGGTGGCGGTCGGCTATGCCTTACCAATTGGACCCACACCAACTTACCACTGTCGTCCGGTTCCAGAGGGCTACGCTGTTGTCGGGGTGGATGAAATCATACCAACCTTTGAAGTTTTGGATCTTCACTACCCTGCAGGTGAAGGGGATGTGACTGTACTAGGAGACGCAACAAACGTCACCATTCTATGGCCAAAGGAATGTATCGTGCTTCGAAATCACACGCCAAGGCCATCTTCGCCGCCGCCTCACCCGTATCCAGCGAGGTCGTCGCCGTCGCGGCAGCCGTCTTCGTCGCCTCACCCGGCTCCGTCGCCTCACCAATCTTCGGCGCAGCCATCGCCGCGGGAGCCATCGCCGACGCCTCAGGATAAAAAGCGTAAGCGTACCGCTACTCTGCGTCGTGGTAAGCGATCACCGAAACGTGAACAAGAGCCTCTTCCAAAAGTACCAAAGGTTCCTCCCAAGAGAGCTTATGAGTGTAGTGAAGAGGAGACTGCGGCGATCGTTGATGCGAAAATGATAGCGTTTTTTGCTAAGCTGAGGCGGCCGAAAGAGCCAGAGTTCCCTAGCACCAAAGAAGAAAAAGCCAAAGTGTTGAAAATGCTAAAGACTCTTCATCAAACCGAGCCAAAGCTGTCATCAGACTATGAGCGTTCTATTCTCAAGTCACATGCGGCACAAAAAGCCTCGAAGAGCAGTACTGATGCAAGCGGGAAATCTGTTGCCCAGCTCGGAGAACAAGCAAAACAGTCTTGCGCCCCTCTCAAGGTGATTTCCCAAACCAATGTGGGGTCGAGCAAATATGGGGCCGAAGAGCAGTATGATCCAGAGGTAGTTGCACAATACGGAGAAGCTACCGCTGCTCAAGGTATGAGTATTGCCCAGTACTTATCCCAGTTAGAGTACTTCCCCGTGAGTGAAATAGCATACAAATACCAGTACGGCAAACCTCTCGTCAAATCTGAGGAGGTAAATAATCTTCCAACAAAAATGCGAAGATTGCATAACTGGTACATGCATGCCACAAAGGCCGGGGCTAACTGAATAGTGCTGAGGGTTACAAAGCATCATGGGAAAGAAAAGTATGACATGATATCCATTGAATTCGATGAACTATTTCAATTATTCAATCAAGACGCCTTGGACAAATCGATCATCAGTGCCTATTGTCTATAAGTACTAATTCTGTAATTAGTTTAGTCTCCAGCTATCTCACCTTATTTATTACATGTATATAATCATACTGTAATATGCAGAATGAAGATTCTCGAATGCAGCAGAGGACAAATCTATGACATTGGCTTCATTGACCCATATTGGGTTCATGAAGCTAATCTCAAAACAAGCCCCCAGGATACGGAGGATAATATAGTACACGCGTTAAGGTTTTAAGAAACCAGAAGGGAAATACTTTTTCCTTACAACTTCGAGTGAGTGTTATTGTCTTCTATACACTTTCTATTTCGCTTACTCGATGTTAAGTATATAATTGATTAGTTATGCATTTGCAGCTTCCACTATATTCTGTTAATCATTCAACTTGACAAAGGGCGTGTACTAGTCATGGACTCGAAACATAAACCCCTTGAGCAGTGGAAGGACATGCAGATGCTTCTCCAGCGGTAATTCTAATCATTATGACACTATATCGGCAACGTTCGTAAATTTTATGATATTAAGTAATTAATAACTTATTTTATTTGTTTTCTTCACCGGGCAGCGCTTGGAAACGGTTCACCAACAATGCTAGGGGTGTTTGGAAAGCGGAGCTTACATTTGAAGCACTAGATGTAAGCACCACTAGCTATATCCGTGCATCTCTTTGATTCTAGTTTTGATACAGTTATTATCATGCTTGGTTATTATTTTGATTGAACTATGTTCTCGTAAAGTGCCTGACACAGGGACCAGGTAACAATCTATATGGATACTATGTTTGCGAGTTAATCCGGCAGACGTGCGATGAGAAGGGCAGAAATTTAGAGCAACTCCACGTACGTAAACAATTTTTATAGTTTTTAATTACAATCAAATTGTGTTTAGTTTCATTCATATAGACTGACTCCTTTTTTAAATAAGATCGAACGTCTATGGGACGATCTTCTGCCAAAGGATCGCGTACGAGCAATTCAGGAGGAATTGGCGGGATTCTTGGATGCAGAATTCCTAAACCCAAAAGGGGAATACTATTCGGCTATGTATAGACAATAGGGATTGTAAAAAGAGCAACTTTTGTATGTAGTGCATGAACTCGATCCGTGTATCGATTGTAATATTGTCATGATGATATTGTGTAATATAATGGTTCCTTCATTGATGAGTTCAAAATACTAAATAAACAATAAAACAACCTAAATGAATTCTCTGCCGCAGCAAAAAAAGTGACGAAAATGCTGCCGCGGCAACAAAAGTTGCCAAAATAAATTCTCTGTCGCGGCAGAGAAATGTGTCAAATCTCTGTCACGGCAGAAGTTTATTTGTCCCGGTTTGTGTTACGAACCGAGACGGTTGCTCCCCCCCCCTCGCCCTCTGATTCCGCCACGTGTACCCCCATTTGTCCCGGTTGGTGGGGCAACCGGGACTAAAGGTTGGGGATTTAGTCCCGATTGCCCCGTCCCGGTTGGGTAACCGGGACTAATGCCCCTTACCAACCGGGACCAATGGGGCGTTTTCTACTAGTGTGAATTGATTCGGCTCGGGCATGGTGTGAGCTCCTTGGCAGCGGCATAGATGGACATTGACATGGTTATACCCTACGGGTACGTAACTTCAGCATACCTAGTCCAGCCCAAGGAAGGCCCACGGCAAATATACGCTGGCCCATGAAGATTTTTGGGTGGCCCAGGCCCATGACGCCTTCGAATCCTTGGAGAACAAGATTAGAGTTTGAATACAACTTGTAACCTACTCGTATCGGCACCCGAGACCTAGCCTCCCCATATATAAAGGCTAGGAGGGTCCAACGAGGGGGACAACTACTAGATTACGACATACACACCTCCACGCCAGATCTAATCACAAGACCGTAACCTTTGGTTCCGCCGTAATCAAAGAGCGCATGCGTGAGTAGGGTTTTCCCTCCGGGGCCTGAACCTGGGTAAATCTCGTGTCCCCTGGTTGCTTGTCTGTTAACCGTGCCACGATCTCCAGCATCCCCATCTTCTCCAAAACCCAAGTCCATAACAATGGGCATTGACGAGATTAAACCTCGTCAATTGGCGCCGTCTGTGGGAACTGGGGCTGCTGATTGTGCGGTCGTGACGGTCCCGACCCGATCGATCTACAACTCTGCGGCGACGGAGAATCACCTCCTCTTCGGCGCTTTCGATTTCACCGCCCACTCGCCGGATACCATGAAGGATTTCGAGCCCGTAGGCGACGGACTCGAAATTCTGTTCGAGCTTCGCCTGTGGGACAACCGGCACCCTCCGCCTCGAAGGGTGCCCGTGCCGTCCATCAGGCCCGCTTCGTGGGCTCCACACCCCGTGCTACGCACGTCACCATCAACAGATGAGTTCTATAGCAGCAGCTGCTGCAACTCCGATCTGTGCGATCCACCTTCGGATGAAGGGACCTACGGTTCTGGATCCGAAAGCTGCGGCAGCAGCCAACCGATCTGCAGGCGCTATCTGTGCGCCGCAATCATCCAAACCGACGAGGAAACGCCTAACCCGCCGCCCAACCCCAACCCGCAGGACAGAAACAGTGAAAACGGGGACAACAGGGGCCACCTCATCCAACTTAGCAAAGAAGGATGGGCCGAAGCACGTCGCGCCGTCGCAGGCGAAATAGTCCTACCTCTGGACTCCCCACGTGATCTGCTGATGGCATACCACTACCTCCTCATCGAGGAGCACAAGAAGCAAGTCAAGATGCAGGAGGCGCTCGACAAACGCAAGAAAGCAGCCTCTGAGTCCAGTGCGCGACGAGTTGTGCTCTCCGCCATGGGACCCGGCTCTAGCACAAACGGAAACCAGGGAAACAAGCACCGCTCTCGGGTGGAAAACATGGACCCGAAGGAACGGCGTGACGCGACCCGAACTCTCCACACATCGTTCATGGATATGGACGCCGACGGCAACATCACCCCGAAAACGCCACAAGCTGCGATCATGGCAGCCACTGCGTATCTCGCGGCTCATCCACCTCCGGAAGGGGACCCGAAAAGGGCCATGCATAGGTCCGCACTCACCGGACTAGGACTAATCGGAGCTGCGCTCCACGAAGACGCTCCTACGGAGCCGAAGAAGAAAGCTCCGGCCAGGCGCGACCGGAGCCCCACTCCCTCATCGGAAGATGAAGAAGAACATGACCTTCCTCAAAGAAAGAAGAGCTCGCACCGCCATAAAAACGACTACGACGCCAGAGACAAGCTTACACAGCGCAAGATCAACAGAGCGCGCGCCAAACGCGCATGCTCGTCTGAATCTGAGATGGATGAAGACGAAGTAGAACTCTGCGGGGCTTGATGCTTCAGCAGATCCGTCCGGCGAACACAGATGCCACGCAACTTCAAGCTTCCTTCGGACACTCCGAAGTTCAACGGCACGCAAGACCCAAAGTCCTGGCTCAGCGACCATCTGTCATCCGTCAAGCTTCACGGAGGCAACAAAGAAATCGCCATGCAATGCCTTCACCGCAGTGACAGGCGCGCTGGTCCGCTCAGCGACCTATCATCGATCCATCCGAAGCCGGAGGAGCTCGCTTATAGCTTCATCCGAAATTTCAAAGGCACCAGCAAAAGGCCCGCCTCAATCGAAGAGTTGCGAGCCTGCACTCAGAGAACGGGTGAATCTATTCGCTCGTACATACTACGCTGGTCTACGACCAAAAACTCCACAGCACACATCTCCGAAGAGCGGGCTATCGACGCCTTCAGGGACGGTGTCAAATGCCCAGACTTCAAGGAGAAACTTGGACGTGTAAAGCCCAAGACACTCGACCAACTCATGGAAATCGCCAACAGTTGGGCAGACGGCGAAGATTGCATCCAACGGGGTCCAGGTGGTCAGCACCGTACTCGTGGTCGAACGAGCCGAAGAAGGCAAGACCCACGGGGTCCAGCGCCCAATTTACTACCTCAGCGAGGTACTGACACCAACAAAGCAGAGGTACCCTCACTACCAGAAGCTAGCCTACGGCATGTTCATGACGGCTCGACGACTGAGCCATTACTTCCAGGAGCACCAAGTGATGGTCTTCAACGAGGCACCCCTGAACAGCATTCTGAATAATCCAGAGGCCGCAGGACGGGTGGACCTGTGGGGCATCGAACTATCACCCTTGGACATCGTCTACGAGAAGCGACACGCCATCAAATCTTAAGTCCTTCCGGACTTCCTGGTGCACTGGATGGAGCTGCAGCTGCCTGACACCCCAGACATGTCGCAGTCCTGGACAATGCATTTTGACGGCTCCAAACGCGAAGCCGGAGCAGGGGCAGGAGTCATACTGACCTCCCCGCAACGTGACAAGATGAAGTACGTCCTTCGGATGAAATTCAGAGCCTCCAACAACGAGGCCGAATACAAAGCCTTCATCCATGGCATGAAGATGGCAAAAATATGCGGCGCAACGCGCCTGGTCATCTACGGTGACTCCAACCTTGTCGTACAGCAGACGATGAATGAGTGCGATGCACACGCCGAAAACATGATCGCGTACCGCGCACTATACAACGCACTCGAAGGAGAATTCGACGGTTGCGAACTTCAGCACGTTGGAAGAGAGAGCAACGAGGAGGCCGATAGACTCGCCAACATCGGCTCCACTTGTGCAAAGGTACCACCAGGTGTGTTCCTCGAACAGATCTGCGTGCCATCCATCAAGCGGAAATTCCCCAAGGGATCACCCGAAGAAGTAGAACACTCGGGGGCTACGCTACCCGAAGGTCATGAAGGACCCGAAAAGTTGGATACCGAAGTCGCCATGGTCAACCTGATGCAAGTCATGGCAGTCGAAGAAACTTGGACACGTCCATACCTCCAGTTCCTGATAAACGGAGAATTGCCAGACAACCCGACAGATGCCCGGCGCATATCTCGTCGGTCAAAAGCCTTCACCATCATCAACGGCGACCTGTACAAACGCAGCATTACAGGCGTCCTAGAATAGTGCGTCACCATCAACGACGGCAAGGCCATACTCCAAGATATCCACGAGGGCATCTGCGGCCACCACGCAGGCAGCCGCTCCCTTGTCGCCAAAGCTCTACGAGCAGGATTCTATTGGCCAACGGCCATGAGCGACGCAGCGACATCGTCCGAAGATGCAACGGGTGCCAACGGTTCGCCGACAAACCGCACGCACCTGGGTCCGAACTTCGACCCATACCCATAGCTTGGCCTTTTGCTCAATGGGGCCTTGACATGATCGGCAAACTGCCAAAATCCTCGAAGGAAGGACACGTCTTCCTCTTGGTCGCAGTCGACAAATTCACCAAGTGGATCGAGGCCACGCCAGTCACCAACCAGAAGGGCAAAACCGCCGTCAAGTTCTTCGAATCCATTGTCTACCGATTTGGCGTACCGCATAGCATCATCACCGACAACGGATCGAACTTCATCTCCGAAGAATTCCAGGACTTCTGCGAAGGCCTCGGAATCACTATCACGTATGCCTCAGTAGCGCACCCGCAAACAAACGGGCAAGTGGAAAAGGCCAACGGCCTAATCGGCGCCGGCATCAAGAAGCGCCTCATGAGCTCACTCGAGCATAAAGCTGGAAACTGGACGAAAGAGCTACCGTCTGTCCTATGGAGCTTACGAACCACGCCAAATAGCTCCACCGGCTACACACCATTCTTCATGGTACATGGAGCCGAGGCAGTGCTGCCAGCCGAAGTACGCCATCAGGCTCCACGAGTCGTCGCTTATAGTGAAGCCGAATCCACGGCTGCACTCGAAGATGCCGTCGACACACTCGACGAAGCACGGGATATAGTAGCAGCTAGATCCGTGGTGTACCAGCAAAGTCTCCGCAACTATCACAGCCGCCGGCTGCGCCCCAGGTCCTTCGTCGAAGGAGACCTCGTCTTGCGACTCAAGCAAAAGCGACCGAACAAACTCGATTCGCCATGGGAAGGACCCTATGTCATCACCGAAGTCATCCCAGGTGGCGCCTATCGCCTCAAGCACGTGGAGTCTGGAGTCGCATACTCCAACCCGTGGAACGTCTCGCACCTGCGACGATTCTACCCATAACAATGGGCAATGTACCCCCCTTTACTCTCAATAAGGCTTACAGCCAAGGCTACTCAGCCGAACCATGTACCTCCTCCATTACGATGCAAATAAAGCTAAGTGTCTCGTCCCCAACCTTCGCTTGACCATTTCTCTGCAATTTTACTATATGCTACATACGCATCCGGGGGCTCCCCCCACCTCACGATTTCATCGACTGAGGATAAAACGTGTACACCTGAGTAGCTGACCACGTCAGGCAAACGAAAAGGGCACGTACTAAATCAAAGCACTGTGTGCTCGCTAACAAGCGAACCTTTACAACAAAGGGCACATACACGCCCCGCAATATACAAATTTTACATCTATCTTTATTTTCAGGTCCTACCTATTCTCAAGAATAGCCCGAGCACGCTGCTCAAACAAATCTACAATCTGTTGACATCTTGCCCTTACAGCCGCGTAATGCGGACGCATATTCCACTCACCACCATCTGGTCGAGGAGGTGGCCCAGTCGCCACAGCAGCCAAATCTACATCAGGGCGGTGCACCCTCACAAGAGACAACGCAGCCTTCACCCCTGCGACAAGCTGCTGCCGCACCAGCTCCTTGACATTGCTGGCACTCCGAAACTTCGCCAGAAGACCTGCAAGGGTCGTTGGCACGCCATCCAATGGAAACATGACATGCAGCACCGAAGAAAGCGATGTCTGCACCTGGCGGAGCACCCGCGAAACCTGGAAGACACAATCCTGCACCGTCGCCAGAACTAGGGCACGATCACGATCCACCCAGAAGAAGCCGCCGGCCTCCATGTCCTGTTGAGTTAAGCAATTGACTCGAACAGCAATATGCTCTTTTTCTTCCCTCAGAGGAAGATTGGCACCTGCGACAACCGCACAAAACAAGAGTAAGGCCAGCAGGCTCACCCGAAGAACCGAGCTACAGCTCGAAAGAAGGATCAACTTACATTGCAGCTGCTCGGACAACCGACCCAGCTCCGCCATCAAATACTCCTCTCTGGCTGCAACACGGTATGCCTTGGACTTCCAAACGTCAGCACGACCACGTAGCCCAAGCAAATCCCTCTCCAAGCTGCGCACGCGATCCCGAAGAAAAGCGAGCTGCGAGGAATCATCCAACGATGCTCGCAAGGGCCTTTCGGATGAAGTACCAACTGGGTCAACACCCGAAGGAACCTAAAGCAGAAGAAAAAGAAGGCACACAGACATTCAGCCAAGGATAGAGCTCAACTCGGAGGAATTCATTAAATAAGGCCACTGCGTGGCACAAAGGTGGTGCTACAAAAGATATTTACAGCAAAAGTAAACTACATACTACCCTACATCGCCTACGCCTACGGCGGAGGGCACTGAGTCGCCTCAGAACCAGACTGCCTAGCTTTGGCCTCATTCCGCTGCAGCGGCGCATCGCATGACAAGTCAATGAGCTTGGGCCCATATCGTCTGCAACGAGCGGAGTAGGCGGCGAAGGCTACCTCGGATCCATCCGCAGCCGTCGGCATCCGAGAAGTAATCTGGGGCAGGTCCAGCTCCGCCCCAGCCGCCATGGCCATCGCCAGCCCGACTGACGCGCCGATGCCCTTCTGCTTGCGCTTGTACGCTGCAGGCGCTTCGGCTGACAGAGCCTCTGCCAGTGCATTCACATCTTCAAGGGTTGCGCCCTTCGGGAAGAGCTCCTGGTAGAAGCGACCAAGGACCTCCTTCGCCTTGGCAAGGGAGTTGACGACGGTGCTGCAGCGGTCTTCGACCGCTACAGTGGCATCATCCAGAGCACTCCCGTGCTCCAGAGCACCGCGGTCGAACTCGATGCCTGCGGCATCTGAGACAAAAAGAAGAAAACATGAAGAAAGGTAACAGAGAAGAAGATCCGCAGAAAAAGGAGCAAGCACAAAAAGCTAACGCTCACCCGAAATAGCCTTGGCAGCAGCCATGAGCTTCTCCGCCACCCCTTTTTCACGAGCAGCCGCAACAGTGGCCAGCTGCTCCTCACGATCTGCGGCTTCCTGCTGCAGACGCTCTTTCGCTTCGGCTGCCTTCGTCAGCTCCAGCTCAAGACGCTCTTTCGCCCCAGCAGCAGCTTCGGCCTTCTGCTCCGATTGGCCAAGGCTCTTCTTCAGAGCATCAACCTCACGGAGAGAGTCGTTATGCTCCTCTGCATTTACAACAAGCAAGTGTCAACAAATAGAACCAGGATAAGCAAGCAAAAGTACTACAAGGCGTATAGTAAGCCGTCTTGAAGCCTCCAACTCGGCGGCGTTCCTCCACCAGCCGCTTGGCCTCTTGGACAAAAGGCTGCAGCAACAGGCAACAACAGTAAGCACAGGACTTAGGGGCTACGCCCACCACAAAGAAGTAAAAACAACATCAGCACTCGAAGACGCTCGGGGGCTCCCCCCGTGACATGAAGCAGAAAAACTTACGTGCTCCAAAGGCGAACCCGCAGGCCCGCCTGCGAAATTCTGAGGCGCAACCACCAGCCTCTCCTGCACAGGAGGATCCGGAAAGGCGCCACTAGAAGTCGCCACTGTCTGAGGAGGAGGCGACGCAATGTTTGACTCCCCCATCATCTCGCGCGCTCCATCACTAGAGCTGTCGGAGGATTGTCTGCATACGAATCAATCAACACAGGCGCAAAAATAACAAGTGAACAAAAGACAACAGTGGCAACAAGAACACTTACGAGCCCAACACGCTCAGGTCGAAGATAGGAGAAGCCCTCTGGGCCCTCTTCTCCTCCTTCTTTTCTTCCTTCTTCTCTTCCTTCTTCCGCTTTGCTGGCGGGTGCGGAGCAACAGCCCGCACATGAACGGCAGGAATGGGAGAAGAAGAACCCCTCTGAACATCATCATGATGCTCAAGACCCCGAGGATTCCTGGGAGTCGGGGGAGTCGAGGCATCTGACGACTCGCTAGAGCTCAGAGATTGTTCGAGAGAATGCTCCTCACCCGAATCGTCTGCATCCTCCACCGGAGATCGCGCCGACGGAAGCTCGGACATGGAATCCACCACCTCATTATCCGGGGCATTCGGATACCTTTCGGGCAATGGTGGTGCCATGCCTGGCACTTTGAAGCTCTACAAGATGAGAAGAAACTTTGTTAGCAAACAAAGGACACAAGTACACAACTGACAAAAACAAAAGGGAAGCACTACGTGCGCAAATCTACACCTTCGGCACGGCCAACGTCGACGAAAAGGGCGGAGTCAACGACTTCCCCGGGATTTTCTCGTCGGCCTTGAACTTCAACAGCACGCGAAGAGCCTTGTCAAGTTCCGCCTCGGAGATTTTCTCACTCGAAACCCTCGTCGGATCATGGCGCCCAGAGTAAAGGAACATCGGATGCGCCCTCGCCTGAAGCGGCTGCACCCGACGCTCAAGAAACGTCCGGATGATGTCGACACCGTTCACCTCCTTCTCAGGAATCAATTGGAGTTGCTCCACCCGACGGTACAGGGCCTCTATCTCCGCCACCTCACCATCTAAGATTTTATTCTTCCAGGATCTTTTCTTCTCAATCAACTGGGAGGGGTCAAAAGGAACAAGACCAAAATCTTGCCCAAGCAGTACGGAGTCACGGATGTAAAACCATTTCCTCCGCCAGTACTGGACAGATTCGGACATGGAAAAGGAAAAGAATTGCACATTGGGACTAAGAGAGATGATGAAACCCCCAATAGGATACACACCATCCGAACCAGACTGCCTCTTCACGGAATACAGCTTCCGGAAGAGGCCAAAGTGCGGCTCAATGCCAAGCCAACACTCGCAAAGCGTGATAAAACACGCAATGTGGAGAAGAGAGTTGGGAGACAGATGATGGAGTTGAACCCCATAGAAAAAGAGTAGTCCACGAAGGAAGTCATGGACCGGAAAAGAAAACCCACGCAGCACGAAGGCGAGGAACATAACCCGGTACCCAGATGGGGGACGGGGGATTACCTCGTTTCCGAGGAGTCTCACGGCCGTCGTGTCCTGCGGGATCAGGCTCCGCTCGCGCAGCTTGCGGAGATCGCTCTCCCGCGTCTCTGAGCACCGCCAGCCACCATCGGTGACACGAGCAGCAGCGTCACCCTTCTTTCCTCCGGCGGCGCTGGTCCCAACTGCAGAAGAGGACTTCTTTGGCTTCCCCATCGAGCTACGGCGGTGGTGGCGTCGCCAATGATGAAGACAAAGGAAATGTGGAGAAAACTCTCAGCGTGCAGCAAGAATCGCTCAGAGGACAAGGAAGCAATGGACAGATGAACTGCTGCGGTGAAAAACACACCATGATTTCACCAGGGATTATAACAGCGAAGACGACGCACGCTGGCCGTCCATCGAGAAGACCTAACGCCAACGGTAGATCTTCCCGTACACGTGTCAGCACCAAAATGAACCGTCGTGACCACTCCGTCCACTACGCGCGGAAATCAAGGAGACGCCGTAATCATCTCCACGCCGCGCGTGACCGGTCAATTCAAAGTCAGCAAGTGGGACCCACGCTTCGTCCAGTCAAGTCATCTCTGGCATAGCAGACGCTTGAGGTTATCGATCGTCAGCACTGACGTCATCAAAAGCTATACTAGCACCAATTCGGCTCCACAGCTAAAAGTACTCACTCGAATCTACGATTCGACTAAATACTTGGGGGCTACTCCTATCAGGAGCGCTGGTCGCGCACCTGATGTACTTTCGGGTCAGCGGTACGCCTTCATGATTTCCTACTACAATCAGACGATACAGACTCGAGTCTCGCCTCAGTCTCACGACTCGCCAGACACTCAGGAGCTACTCCAAACTGGAGCGCCAGGCGCACACACAAGATCTTCGAGTCCTACGTCGAGTCTACGACTCCACTACGGACTCGGGGGCTACTCCCATAGGGAGGACGGATTTAAGCATCCGAAAATTTTCGAGTCCTGCGGACTTAGCAAACAATGCTTGAACTAAAGTCTCCGTTCAGGACTCGAGCAGACACTGCATACTACTCCCATAGGGAGCGCTGGTCGCGCACCCTATGAATTCTTCGACTGCGATCCTTCGGATCAGCATGCAAACTTTTCGGTAACTCTGCCCTAATTAAACGCTAAGTGAGCAACGACCTCCTTGGCCACCCGAAGCACCTCCGCGGTGACAAACATTCAGATGCTGTGTCTGCGACACAAAGATAAGACCTACAGATATCATCTGATGGCCTGGCAACGCACCTGATCAAGGCTCGCTAGTATGAATCCGTACCAGCAGGTACGATGAAAAATCCCGACGGACGCGTGGGGTACAACAATTAAAATCACTGGGATTCCACTCCTGTAAGTCCTCCGCGGCCTGAGTTGAATTACGCCAGCATATGTTCCGGGTTCGAGTCGAGGGACTCGCACCTGAAGAAGATCGTGTTGTTTTGTCCTAAGACGATTAACTGACCCTGATCTGTCAGGTGAGTCAGGCACACGCATCAACAATCCCTACACATTTCTCTTGAAAAACAGAGTTGCACCCGAAAGATTGAAGAGTCCTCAGCCGAATCTACGATTCGACTGAACACTCGGGGGCTACTGACATGGTTATACCCTACGGGTACGTAACTTCAGCATACCTAGTCCAGCCCAAGGAAGGCCCACGGCAAATATACGCTGGCCCATGAAGATTTTCGGGTGGCCCAGGCCCATGACGCCTTCGAATCCTTGGAGAACAAGATTAGAGTTTGAATACAACTTGTAACCTACTCGTATCGGCACCCGAGACCTAGCCTCCCCATATATAAAGGCTAGGAGGGTCCAACGAGGGGGACAACTACTAGATTACGACATACACACCTCCACGCCAGATCTAATCACAAGACCTCAGAACCTTCCGGTTCGCCAGTAATCAAAGAGCGCACAAGCGAGTAGGGTTTTCCCTCGGGCCTGAACAGGTAAATCTCGTGTCCCCTGGTTGCTTGTCTGTTAACCGTGCCACGATCTCCAGCATCCCCATCTTCTCCAAAACCCAAGTCCATAACAATGGGCATTGACGAGATTAAACCTCGTCAGACATGATTTGTGATGGTCTCTCATACATGGTGCAGTGCTTCCAACAAGATGACATCCACCTCGCGCAAGAAGGGACAGCCGAGCTCCAAAAAGACAAGGAAGACATAAACATGGCTACAAACGCAAGGCGCATAGACCCGTACCTCATGCATATGCGATAGATATGATTTCCGTCTATATGAGGAGCGAGGCTGGAACACCCATGGTATGATGCGGTCCATGGTTTTCAAGGCATCGCCTAGTCGTCGCCTAAGCATCGAGCGCCCAGGAACGTCAAGGCGTCATGCTCGCCTTAGATTTCTATCTAAAGTGTCGATTTTGGACCACTACAGCGTCCAAGTCGTCGCTTAAGCAGGGAAGGCATCGCTCAGATTGAGTTTGGATGACATGCATGTCTGCTTACTCTGTTTTCACATGTGACCCTGCTGCTTCTGCTTGTGACTATTTCTACTTGCATGGTCTGCTTGCTATGTTTCTGCCCGTGACTGCTGCTATAGTGGTGTGACTCTATTAGCTGCTTCTACTAGCATTGGCTGTAGTACTGAGTTGATGAAGTAGACAGGTATTAGTGGCTAGCTTCTGGCATTCGGATGCTAGCTGGTGGCGTTTGGATGCTAGCTACCGGTTTGGTGAGCTGATTAAAAGAGAGTTGCTGGTCGTGGTTTGCATTTGGAGGGTATTTGCATGTTGATTAGATCATTAAAACAATTGAATAAGGGTCGCCTCGGTTTACACTTTTAGCGACTAAGCGTTGAGCCCTCCCCCAGCGTCTTAAATCGTCTTAGCGCCTTAAAAACCATGATGTGGGTTGAGCAAGAGGGTAACGATGCCCCAAGGCGCCTTAAATCGTCTTAGTGTCTTAGCCCCGATGCTCCTCGACAACGCCCCCAAGAGGGTAACGATGCCCTAAGGCGCCGCCATCGTCGGCACCAACAAAGGTTGAGCAGAGCTTTCACCCGAAGCGCCACGATCACCACTAATGCATTAGCACAACCTCCGTGACCCGGCAGCAAGACCTTGTCATCGACGACCCCACATCAGCCCGAGAACCCGGTTGGCCCACCAACCTGCCAGCGAAGGCCACCACATGATGTAGGTTCCGAGGCGATGAAGCACCGCCCGAGGTGGGAACCTCATCGCATGAACACCCATGCACCAGCCAGCTCCGATCAACGGAAAGGATACCAGAATCAGTAGCATGATGCTGATGCACACCTTAGCTTGCCGCCCAAGGTGGTAGAGCTGTCCCACCACAAAGCGCATCACCCGTCATCGCCGCCGCCACGGGAAGGTGGAGCAGTGCGAAGACAACGCCGCTGATGTATGCGGTGGGGAGGGTAGGTGGTTTAGGGGTTTGTAGCATGGAAAACAAAAAATTCTATCGCATGAACACACACAAGCCAAGATATAATCTACTAGATCGGTGCAACGAGTTGATAGAGTACTAACCCTCAAAGTCGAAGATCTAAAGCGGTTAACGAGGTCGGATTCTCGTGGTTGATGTAGTCGTTCACTTGCCGATCTCAAGATCGCGAAGACGATCCTTCTAGCGCCGCGTTCTGGCAGCGCTTCCGCAGTCGGTCACACGTTCGGTACTTGATGAAGATCTTCCTCTCCCTTGTTCCAGTAGGCAGCAGAGGTTGTAGATCTCTCCTCGCGACTCTAGCGGCACGACGGCATGGTGGTGGAAGTAGAGGGGAAATCCCGCAGGCCTTCGCCTAAGCCGGAGCGGATATGGTGGAGTAGAATAGGTCCTCGGCGATCTAGGGTTTAGAGGGACGAAGTTTAGAGGTGGTGGCTGATGGCTAGTAGAGGGCTAGGCGGAGGCTACTTTAGAGGGCTCTAAATCGACGGCAACTTGAGAGGGCTGCAGCCAATCTAAGGTTTCTTGTGGTAGGACAAGGGGGTGCCCCTTCCCCTCTATTTATGAGAGGGAGAGGCGGTTTGGGGGGAGGGGAGTCCTCCCCCACTCCACCTTGTGGCCGGCGGAAAGGGAAGGGGAGGAATGATTCCTTCCCTCCCTCCACTAGGCAACCATGTTGGAATTTGACTTTTTCAAATTAGCGTTTGACTTTCAAACTAGAGTTTGATTTCTCTCTTCCCACTGCCTAGCCAAGTGACCTAGTACATGATGCAACCATTCCACTTTATCATGACACATCCATGTACCCTTCCCACTCCGGATCGGTGGACCTTCTAGACCCTTCTAGAATATTCCGGTGAAAACACCGAAACCATTCCCGAACTCTGGATTTGGACTTTTCTTATATGAATCTTATTCTCCGGACCATTCCGGATCTCCTCGAGATGTCCTGGATCTAATATGAGACTCTGAAAAACATTCGGTATCTTACTCACTTTCCATATCTAGTAAACAACATCGAGTCCTTAAGTGTGTCTTCCTACGGTTCGTGAATTATGCAGACATGATCGAGACTCTTCTCCGGTCAATAACCAATAGAGGAATCTGCAAATTCATATGGCTCCCACATATTTCTACGATTACTTCGTGATCGAATGAACCATTTAAATATGATACCAATTTCCCTTTGTCTCATGATACATTACTTATCCGAGGTTTGATCGTCGGTATCTCTGCATACTGATACGTCCAAAACGTATCTACTTTCCCGAACACTTTTGCTATTATTTCTCCTCTAAACTTGTGTGATTTGGATACAACTAACACGGACTAACGCTATTTTCAGCAAAATTGCTTTGTTGTCTAGTTTTTGTGCAGAAAATCAACTTTCAAGAAAAATCCTGGAAAATATGCCAAAACTCCTATTTTATCAGAAGACTCGCGGAGCCAGAAGCTGAGACGGAGGAGGGCCACGAGGGGCCCATACACCCTAGCTGCATGGTTCTCTATGATACACATGTATTTACTATGATAAGAACTTACCGGTAACTAAAGTTGAGTAGAATGAGGAGCGGCCCTCGTACTCAAGGGACATGAGATTTTTAGTTTATGGTATGTCAAGCATATAACTCATATTGGACTTCACTTTCATCTTAACCATTTAAAGATACGTATGATAGGGGCAATAAGTGCTCAAATCTAATAAGTACCATACTTTCAGAATTTGGAAGCATTTTAAACTTTCCAAAAACCTTTTCACTTCCTTGTTGAGTCACCACTTATTCTATGAGCACCTTCTTGAGAGCATAGTTTTCATTCTTAGTATAATGTGCTTGTCTCAAAACTTGGTTAATTATGTCATAACTTTGATGCTTGTATCTCTGATATCTTTACTTCTAGTCTTCACTTGAACTTCAGAGGTGCCTTGGCATTTATGTTTTTCTCCACAATCAAAGGCAAGCAAGATACCACTCTATCATACCTTCTTATGAGCATTGCAATGTTGCTTATGTTTATGTTTCATGCTACTTATTATTATTATGTTGGAATCTCTTCATAGCTTGCAATGACTATTGAGTAGACTTAGTTGCATACTTATTATTATGAATTGTTTAAGTATTGATCATGTGTTGAGAATATATACATTACATGAAGCAAATGTATTCGTGAAAGTTTCTTTTATCGCACTCAGTTTTCAACTGAATTGCTTGAGAACAAGCAATAAGCTAAGCTTGGGGGAGTTGATACGTCAAAAACGTATCTACTTTCCTGAACACTTTTGCTATTGTTTTTCCTCTAAACTTGTGTGATTTGGATACAACTAACATGGACTGACGCTATTTTTAGGAGAATTGCTTTGGTGTCTAGTTTTTGTGCAGAAAATCAACTTTTAGGAAAAATCCCGGAAAATATGCCAAACTCCTATTTTACTAGAAGACTCACGAAGCTAGAAGCTGAGACAGAGGAGGACCACTAGGGGCCCACACCCCTTGGCCGCACGGGCCAGCCCAGGCCGCGCCTGGGAGGGTTGTGGCCACCTCGAGCACCCCCTCGGCCTCCCTCTCCGCCTGCATAAAGCCTTCTGACCTAAAAACTCCGGGGGGGAGATGTTTTTCTAGAAAGAGTTCCGTTGCGCCGCCACCACCAGAAACTTTGATTCGGAACCAGAAACTCTGTTCTGGCACCATGCCGGGATAAGGATTTGGAGGAGATCGTCGCCATCATCATCACCGACGCCTCTCCATTAACCATCCTTGTTTCCCCCATCCATGAGTGAGTAATCCCCCGCTGTAGGCTATGGGGATGGTAGGGATTAGATGAGATCTATCATGTAATCGAATAAGATTGTTAGGGAATGGTGCCTAGTATCTGTGTTAGTTCTATTTGACTTTGTTGCAACTTGTTGTGCTTAGTGCTTGTCACTAGGGCCCGAGTGCCATGATCTCAGATCTAAACTTATTATTGATTCGTGATGATAGTATTGTTTGTGATCTTATCTGCAAGTTGTGTACACATATCATTGTCCGGATCCAAAGGCCCCGAAGTGATAGAAATTGGGACATCCGGAGGGGATGGCTATGATATGAGGATCACATGTGTTCACGGAGTGTTAATGCTTTGCTCCGGTGCTTTATTAAAAAGAGTACCTTAATTGCCAGTAGATTCCCTTGAGGCCCCGCTGCAACAGACTGGCGGGACAAAAGATGTTGTGCAAGTTCTCATTGCGAGCACGTATGACTATATGTGGAACACATGCCTATGATTTCTTAGTACTTGGATGCTTTATCTTATCTATCTGCAAATGCTCTAGATATTGAAGTTACATGAATAGTCTTGTCCATGCAACGCCCGTCCATCCATCCCTATGCCTACCGCATTCATATCCTACTGTTTGCTACTATTGTTACTACTGCCTTTGTTTTACTGCTGCTGTTACTTTGCTATTGCTACTATAAAACTGATGCTACTGATAAACTACTGTCAGCAAGATTATTTCCAGGTGCAGCTAAATTGACAACTCAGTTGTTAAGGCTTATAAGTATTCTTTGTCTCCCTTTGTGTCGAATCAATAAATTGGGTTATACTTCCCTCAAAGACTATTTCAATCCCCTATACTTGTGGGTCATCACATACCTAGTTCAACCTCGTTACCGATAAGTACTCTTTACTCGTTCCTGTGATATGTAATCCCTTGTGAGCCAGTCACATGCTTGCAAGCCAATTGGATGGCATTCCACCAAGAGGGCCCAGAGTATATCTACCCGTCATATGGATGGACAAATCTCAATCTTGATTCGTGTGCCTCAATACATACTTTCTGAACACTCAATGCCACCTTTATAATCACCCAGTTACGAAGTGGTGTTTGATGTCATCAAAGCATCCATCCGGTGATAGTGATTAACATGATATCATGGTCGAAGGATTTAGGTTACTATGTATTTGAAAGCTTATAGCAAGTGAACTATTTAAATGACTTGATCTTATGCTACGCTTAACTATAGGAGTATGTCCAACACATCATTCTCCTAATGATATGACCTTGTTATCAATAACAACCAATGTTCATGATCAGAAAACCATGATCATATATTAATCAACAAGCTAGTTTAACAAGAGGCTTTACTAGGGACTCTTTACATGTTTACAAATCACACAAGTAATAATGTTTCCGGTTAATACAATTATAGCATGGAATATAAACATTTATCATAAACATAAAGATATGATAATAACCAATTTATTATTGCCTCTTGGGCATATCTCCAACTGGTGGGAGGAGAGAGGCGCGATAAGGCCAGCCACCGCAGTCGGGTTAGCGCGCCCTTCACGTCGTCAAGGCCCAGCCCTGCGCCGCGCCAAACAACATCCTCCACTACCCACCTGGTCTTCGACTCCGGTGACGAAGAGCTTGCTACCACGCTGATAGACCCACCTGTGATGGTCGAGATCGACCTCGCCTACAATAGGGAAAGGGGGTGCACAGGTAATGGACAGCCGCGGTGGCCTCCGCATGATCTCCGACGCCCGGACCCGAGCTGCGATTGCGCCCAACCGATGCGTCCCGCAAAGCCAAGGTCGGGCAACGAGGGCCCGCAGCCACCCAGATCTAGGCCCAGGCAGGGCCCAGATCGGACCGTACGGGCGCCATCGTCGCCCTCCGGCCTCCGCACCGCCGCCACGCCAGCACCTCCAGAACCCTGCCGCGAGCAGCCTCCCTCATCACCACACCGTGTCGCCCGGGCAGCGCCGCCACCCGCGACCCGGGTCGGGGCCTAGATTGACCCCGCATAACCGCACCGCCGTGGCCGCTATCCACCTCGTCTCCGGCCACTGGTGTCGGCGCGTCGCCACCGCACCCTGCATCCTTCGTGCACACCTCGTGCTTCGCCACCACGTCGCCTCACGTCGAGCGGCCGGACCCGAGCGTCGTAGGGAGGAGAAGCCCCGCCGCCACCTTCCCTGGACGCACGAGGCTTCGCCGGCGCCTCCTCTGGTGGCGTGGCGCGGGGGAAGGGGAGGGAGGGGGGCTGGTGGCGCGGCGGCTAGGGTTCCCCATGTCGCAAGAGAGGGCGGCGCAGGGGCTAGTCCATTTGTTCCAATGAGTTCTTACCAATGATATTACACGCATCGACACCAGAATTTTCTTAAATGAAGAGACCAATGGTAGAACATTTCTGTTTCAAAGATGAACAATCTGTAACAGGGTAACATTGTTTCTCTATAGGTGTTAACCTAGCATTGATGTGGAAAGCTGGATCACTCAAACATTAGACAACATAAAGATGCAGTTCATCCATGTGATATTAGTTGACCTTCAAATCAATATACTTTGCAAGTCACAAAACAGAGACGGAACTTTTTTTCAAAAAGAATCATATATTAATATTGCGATGATACCAGTTACATCCAGCCTTTGCAACAACATATTACCCTATTGGCATTACGGATACACACAACAACAAAAAAAAAGAATTATAAAAAGAAAAATCCTGCTAGAGACGAGACTTAGCTACAACAGTGTACTGAAGCTTGTATGTCTGTGTCATGAGAATCAATTCAACAACATAAGTTGAAAAGGAATTTACGATAACTCTGAAGGAACGGCCTAGAATGCTATGCACCAAGACTTGGTACCTGAATACCTGATGGAAGCTGATAGTCATCTCGACCAAGCATGTCTGTGTGCAGCTCATCCTCGCGGACTGCCGGTGACATTTGGAGCAGAGTTCACCGCCAATTTGTGGCCGCCCTTCCATTCCAGCAGGAACTACCAGCTTCAGGCCCTAATAACCGGCCACAAACGAATCTGGCAAATTGTAACCGCAACACCAGAATTTTCGCAAACGAAGTGAGATCAGTAGCAGAACATTTTTCCGTTTGAAGCATGGACAACCCATGAGTGTTTAGCTTTTTTTTGCTTAAGTGTCGACGTAATTAGTTTTTTCTGCAAGCCACGAGAACACTTTTTATTCATTTGCTAATCTACGCTATATGAATTTTCTAGCTTGTTTACTAAAAACATCAGTTTCCAAATAAGTTTCGATGTGGAACCTAGATCATTCATACGTTAAGCAGTATAAATT
Organism: Avena insularis; assembly: GCA_023614405.1. Taxonomy (NCBI): domain Eukaryota; kingdom Viridiplantae; phylum Streptophyta; class Magnoliopsida; order Poales; family Poaceae; genus Avena; species Avena insularis. Next base: position 192,963,411 of record CM042691.1, read on the forward strand.
TTTAGTGCACCCATGATATAATTTGACCTTCAAATCCAATATATAATCTGTAAGGCAGCAAACAGAAACGAAAATCAGCTATAACAGTGTCTGAAACTTTCGTGTTTGTGTCATGAGAGCAAATTAGCCTTCAACACTACAAGTTGAAAAGGCAACTCAATATAAACAATGAAAATGGTTCCTCCAAGAATAAAAATGCCATCGGCGATAGATACTAAATCCACAAGTATACATTACATTGCAACACAGCAAATCACATTGCAGTTTAACAATGGAGACTAAATCAACAACTAAACTGGAGTACATGATAACAGAAACTAAAACTACGCTACTATAACAGGTCAGGTGATAGTTAAGCAACGGAAACTAGATTGAGAACTACACTAGGCTGCAACAACAGTCAGCTCCAATGTGCATGCAGCTGCCTGAGACTTTGATATTTTCCAGCTACTGATAGTCACTCTAGAGATTAAGGAATCGGTAGAAAAACAAATACTCCCTCTGTTCCCCAATATAAGACTTTTTAAATAGGTAGTAACAAACTGCAACAAGCAATATTCAAGTAATACTTACAAAATACATACTGCACCTAGGTGGGTGGGACTGATCCGTCAGGCAGCAGAACCGAGACTTGGGTCGAGATTGGGTTTCGTTTTAGTACATAGGAAACGAGACTAGAAAAAAGAAAAATAAGAAAATGTAAGCAAAATTTTCTGCCAAATTTGTTGAAACCAAGAGTGGAACAAATTTGCAAGGCTAAAACTAGGCACTCACTGCTCATTCTGTACTTACCAGATATAGAGACCTAAAGCATGGCTACTGTAACTCATTTGAATTTTAGTGTTTTAGCCAAGTAGTACGATACAGTTGTAAATTTGTATATGAATTTTGGATCACATAGTACCTCTTGATTTCTGCTTCCCTAAACACACGCTGCTGTAGGAAGCTCACGGAGGACCACGCATCCTCATCATTATATGATATCCCAACAAGATGACCAACACCGTTGAATATAGGCGCTCCTAAATAACCATTTGAATTGAAAGCAGCTTCAAATTCGAATATTAGGCGCTCCTGGTGGCGGGGGAGGAGGAGGAGAAGGAGGAGGGGTCCTGGCTTCCGGCCGGTGGGAGGTAGTGGCGGCGGCGGAGGAACCCTAGCGGGTTGCCCCTCCCTGTGTCGAGAGGAGGGAAAAGGCCTAAAGCATTGATTCTCCTCCTACTCCAATCTAAGCAAGTTTAGTAGTGGGTTTTGGCGGCAAAATAAGAATGAGAAGACGATTAGAGACAAAATAAAGGAAAATGTACGTATTAGAAGGAATGTTCTTTTGGGGTAAACTATTGTATGTATACCGATCAGTGAAATTTCTCCGTGCACGACCGAAAAGATGGATAGTGATACCAACCTCTAAATTATACCATGATGATGATGCAACTATTAAAAGGTACAGAAAATAATCATGAGAAAATCTAGATTTTCAAACCGCATTCATACTGAATAAAGATACTAACATGTCGATCTAAAAAAATAATAGTATGTCACAAAATTCCAAATGAAAAATCAATGTACTCCATGATAATAAGAAATCACAAAATCTGTTGAAAAACATTTACCAACTAATAGAAAAAGGACAAGAAGATGCACTATTCATATGGATTTTCTATCTTTGTTTCTCTTGATGTACATCTAGGTTTTGATTCAAATTTTATATGATCATTCGCACGATCATACATTGCCGATGTGATTTTTTTCTAGATTTTTACATGATCATTGGCGCTACTTTTCAAGGCTGGTATCATGCCATTATTAGATATGTTCATGTGCACAACCATATACCATCCACCATGGAAATCTAGCCACGTTGATCTGGCGGGATGATGTCGTTCTCCATCGCCCATGACACCGAGATTGACATTTGAGAGAGGTATCAACCTCGTGTTCTCGATGTCATCAAGTTCCAGCATGTGATCGTGCAAGGAGATGGAGGAGGAGATGTTCGCTAAGCCAGCTGAGGGCCTAGTGTGACATCGCTATTATAACCTACTAGTTGAATGCTCGTGCTTTGCCACGGCTGTCTTGAGGCATAGCTAAACGATAAGTTGACTAAGTTATAATTTCTAAGCGGCGAAAGATGGCAATGAGACAAGGTCTTTATCACCCCAGCAACACTTGAGAAGGGCCAAACATTCATGATAGGTAGCGGTGTCTATTAAAAAATCAATACTTATGCGACACTAAACAAAATATTTCCACCCGTAAGACAAGTAAACATAAAGTGCACTTAAATATCCGTGTACATAGAAAGGAAAGCTAAAAATAAATGCACACATATATATGTCTCAAATCTGTCAGCAAGCATTACATTTTAAAAGACTAAAGATCATGAAGAAAGTTGATCAAATGTGGTCAATCTATATCAATATGAGATGAGCATGGGGAAGGCCCCTCTCCTGAAACTCTACCACATAGACATCCGCATTCAGAACGTCCACAATATGCTTCTTGGTAAGCATTCTTTTCATCGTCTCCACCTTGGACCTGAACACTCGGGCCATAAGATCTGGTTGGTCCTACGAGGTTTGACCTGGAAACAACACGTCTTATATTTCCTGCCAGTTTGGGTTGCAGGTTATCGTCAGGAAGATTTGCAGCTTGTCGTCCAGATGGGGGAGTCGGCGAAGAGAAGGGGATCGTGGTCGAGGGGTTTGTTTCTTTCTGGTTGAGGGCATAGAGAGTGGGTAGGCGGCTTTCTGTAGCATTTTTTGCCGATTTCATTCCGTGTGTGGGGAGGAGATGCTGAGACCGGATTTTTCTACCTCCCTTCGTAGTGACCACAAGCGGAGACAAGATTTTGATGCCAAGCAGCTTTGAAGATTTGAAGAGCTGACCTTCAACAGCAAACATCGTCTTTTTTCGTATGCTTGCAGGCTGCAGGACACGTCGGAGCATATCCTAGTCCAATATGTGATAGCTAGACACATGGGAAACAGACGTGACAAGCATGGCGACCTGAATCCTAAAAGGCAGGATCCACGGGACAAGGTGTCTGATCTAGATCAAGTTGTGAGCACTAATCATCTGTCTTGGTACGCCGAGGCGTGCTCCATGGTCGAAACACAGTTCACCCAGGAGGAGGACATGGATCCTTTGAAAGCTGTTAAAATGGTGGATGCAAACACTATATGTGTGTTGTAGTCATCTTGGTGTCTAATCTCATTGGAGAGTATGAAGATACTAAACTATTGAATGATCTTGTGGAAAAAGAACAAGGAAACTCTGTATGCATTTCTTCCGTTGACAATTATATCCTAATTAGGTTCATCATTTATATCCTAATTGAGTGGAAACCATGTCAACAGCTGAGGATACCATGGACATGTAGCAATGGTGGGTGAAGGAAAGAGCAAGATTTAGAGAAAAAATAAAAGAAATGGTTTGACAGTCATGACGGGCTACGCTCTCTGGAAAAATGTAAAAACCTGGTGTTTCCAGAATGTGCAGCACCAAAACTCAATGATGGAAATCTCAGGCATCATTTTTTGGAGGAGATCAACCTGCTAAGAAGGCTGAGGCAAGAAGGAGAATGATGACATTTCAGGACGCCTCCTGGACATAAGCAGAGCCAAAAACAAACCCAAGTTTACTTTGAAAAACAAGTTAAGGTGTATAGTATGACAGTGTGACTACTATCTGATATGAGAACCAAAAGAAACTTTCTCGAGAAATGTCAAGTGAGTCTGATATGATATAGTCTATCTTAAACATCTTGGTCAATGCATATTCAACAGACTATGAGCATCCTGAAATCAATTAGCTTCACAAAGTGTATTATATATCTCCTATACAGATAACAATTGTCCAAATAATTCTTTGCATACATGTTCTGGTAGTCATCTTAATACTTGTTGTAAAGTTGTAATTGAACTTCACAGGGGCTTTTTGCATCCTCTCTTTCTCCATGTAATTCGTAGCGCTACACTGACGCTGGCAGGAATTTTTTAGAGCATGAAATTAGAAAACTTCACCTTCTAGCCTGAGCATGAAATTAAAAAAAGTCTTAACCGTTTTGTCCCCAAACAAAATCAGGAATAAACTTCATTAGATCTGAAGTGTGATCAGGGTGTGAGAGAAACAGTCCTTTAGAAAATTTTCTTCCCGTAAATAAAAACCATGTATTTGGTGTATCCATCACTTCCGAGTCTGACCAACTCAACTACAACTTAACACAAAACAGGTTTCTTCACAAAAAGAATGCTCCCTACGCACTTTTGCTATAAGTTCAACATTTCTAGCTGTGAGAGAAGTTTACAAGTTCAAGTACACAACCTGTGGACACATCAACAGCTTTATTATCATGTGGACACAATAGCAAGACAAAAGGTGGAACATGTTGTGAACATACTAACCAACCATCATAGCCGCTTTTTCTTTAACAGAAAACTTTAGCTTTTAATACTCCCTCCTGTCCATATTAATGTTCTTAACTTTATCTAGATTCATATGTATCTATTTAAGTATTTAGTCTAGATGCATTAGTATTTAAACAAAGTTGAGGCTATTAATATGGATCGGAGAGAGTAGTAAAGATCTGACTTGACTCGAGGGGCCTTGAACTCTGAGGGAGCAATCACATGCAAACAATTCAGAGTCAATATGTAAAGAAGACTGTTAATGCTTTACAGTTACTATATCCCTATCAAAAGATAAATGCAGAGGTTTCCAAACAGAAGCCTATCTAAGAATTGTAACAGAGTTTGTCCACAAAATCACAAAAATAACAAACAGCTACAATTCACACAAAATACATCCATGATGTTGACATCTAACAGGTGAGGACAAACAATACCAAAGGGTTGTAGAGAGAAGTACTGAATACTCACATGTGGTCTCATCCCATCTTTCTCGCTGCTCAAAATCTCCCCGATCAGCTACAACAATAAAAGCTACTTGCAAAAAAGGTTCAGTAAAAGCTCACATTTGGAGTATGGCTACAACATCTGCTCCACAAATACAAGCATTTACCACGAAAATAAATTAACAGTAAATAAATGACATGCTCCAAATTCACATATATCAAATATGTTTGCAACCATAGTTGAATGTGCCACTAATCAATATACAAGGATTTGTGGAACTAAATATCGCATTTGGGGCTTAATAGATAAAGGTACTGTGACGTGACGTAGGCATCCCTGCCTTTGGGTTATTATCACATGGGGACTGTTGGCATGTGTGAATAAGATAATCAGCTACAGACTGTAAAGTTTCCACCTTCCTTCCTGTTGATAACTAATCAACTTCTGAAGCACTAAGATATACACCAATGTACATGGAAAAAATATTACTAAAATGGGGCATGCAGCATTTTGTCATAAAGAAAAACATAAATAGTTTATGGTCACTAAGGTCAATTATCAATTTGTAGTGCTAGCTCTACTTTAGTTATTGATACGTCCAAATATCATAATTTGCCTCTATTCATTGATATGCGTCTTATTATGAGGTGTTACTTATGTCTTTTTCTCTGTTTTTGCATGTTGGATGATTCTTGAAGGATGAACTGCCGGAGTCAGCATTCTGATGAAAAAAGAGGTGTTTTGATGAAATTTCGTGAAGATCAGAAAAATACCAGAAAAATATTGGAAAATTATATTTTCCTAGAAGACGAAGGAAGCCAGAAGGGGAGGCATAGCTGGGCCACAGGGGGCCCACCCCCCGGCACGGGTCCCCCTGGGTCGCGCCTAGGGGAGGTGTGGCCCACCTGGACGGCCTCCGACTCCGCCCTCTCGCCTATAACTTCCTCTCGGAACCCTAATACCAGGGGAGAGACGACAGAAAGATTTATGTCGCCTCTACGGGGCGGAAAACACCGAGAGAGAAAGAGCTCTCCGGTAGACAGATTTCTGCCAGGGAAATTCCTTCCCGGATAGGGGAGATCGTCATCATCAACACCATCATCAAGCTAGACTTCATCGGGATCATCATCATCATTATCCATACCATCATCTCCACCAGAACCATCATCACTACTCCATACCGCTGTAACAATTGTATTGAATACTTGCATAGTTCTTAGGGGAAACTTTCCCGGTGTTTATTACTATTGTAGTTGATGCTTGTGAGTGAAACCATTGGATTATTGTTTATGTTCATATTTTTATCCATCACCATATCATCTTTGATCTTGATCCATATGATGTCTTGTGAGTAGTTCGTTTTGTTCTTAAGGACATGAGAGAAGTCATGTTGTTAGTAGTGGATTTGTGTTGAGATATTATTCAATGGTTTAGTATTTAAATTGTGGTGTTATTCTTCTAGTGGTGTCATGTGAACGTCGACTACATGATACTTCACCATTTATAGGCCTAGGGGAATGCATTGTGTATTTGGCTACTAATTGTGGGGTTGCTTGGAGTGACAGAAACCTGAACCCCCGTTAGGACACCATTGCATAAGCGAGTGTAGGATCTCAGAGTTTAAGGCTGTGGTTAGGTTTATATCTTAATTTCTTTCATGTAGTTGCGGATGCTTGCAGGGGGTTTAATCACAAGTATGTATTAGTCCAATTAAGGTCGGTACATTATCACAGGTTCACCCACACAATACTTACAACACCAAAGAAGAGTACTTAGCTATATGAAGAGAAAGCACTAGATAGAATTCCCATGTGTCCTCGACAACATTTGGTCCTTATAAGTATTTCCACCGGCTTATCCTTTGCTAAGAAAGCATTGGGCCACTTGCTACAGTTGTTCGTTGTCTTTATTACTTGCACTTTGTTTCTTTGATTTATTTTCTGGCGTCGTTGTCGGGGAGTGAAGCGCTATTGAAGAGTGGAACTGGTAAAGGAAACTTCTACTATGAGTATTGCTTTTTTTATTTCTGTTTGTTACTTTGTTTCCAATATGGATAACCCACTTGGTTTTCTGTTTGGGAAAACTACTACCACTGTTAGGGTAGTATATGAACCACCACCTGTTGAGATAGATCATTTTAAGATACCTACAAGTATTGTTGATCATATTATGGATAATTATTATTTAGGGGACGGAACTGTCCACCCTGGTGATCACTTGCTTTTTATCCATGAATTATGCGGGTTGTTTAAGTGTGCAGGTATCACAACTGAACAGGTGAAGAAGAAGTTACTCTCTATATCCTTGAAAGGGAGAGCTGAAGAATGGTATAAGATATTGAAGAATGGGCAATCCATGGAATGGGAGGAAATGGCTTCTCTCTTTTATTCTAAATTCTATCCTCCCAGTGAGATTCATAAGGATAGAAATCTGATATATAACTTTTGGCCTCATGATGGAGAGAGTACAGCTCAAGCTTGGGGGAGATTGAAGTTACTAATGCTTAAATGTCCTATTCATGAACTCCCTAACAATATTATTATCAATAACTTTTATGCTAGGCTTTCTCTTCATGATCAAGATTTACTAGATGCTTCTTGTACTGGATCATTCACATGTATGAAGGAAGAAGCTAAATGGGATCTCCTAGACCGTATTCAAGAGAACACTAAATCTTGGGATAATGACAAGGGAAGAAAGTCAGCTATATATTATGATTATGAATGCATAAGATCTTTTATGGGAACTGATGATTTTCGTGATATTACTAATGAGTATGGTCTTGATCCTCAAGTTCTTGCGAAATGTTTTAAGGCCTTTGCCTCTTACATTGAAATTCCCAAGAAAGAGTGGGACAAGTACCATGCTACTTATAAAGACATTGTTACCCATGTTCCTGCTAGCATAGAAGTTTGTACTGTTGATCCTATTTTGCCTGAACCTTATGTTGAAAAATCCCTTTTCCTACTAGGGCAAAGGAACATTCTATCATAGCTAATGTGGTTAGCAAAAGTGCAAAAAAAACTGTGGAACCCGATGAGCAAATAAATATTGAGCCTGTGGTAGCTATTGTGAAATATCTTGTCACAAGAAATATAGAGGATGAGCATATTGTCTTCTGTGAATACGCTTCTAATATTATCTCTCATCCTAGAAAAGCTAGAAAATCTAGTGTCCCTATGCTTTCTGTTAGAATTGGTGATCACTGTTATTATGGTTTATGTGATATTGGTGCTAGTTCTAGTGCTATTCCTTATGAGCTTTACAGGGAAATTATGCATGAAATTGGTCCTTGTGAGCTTGAGGACATTAATGTGGTTATTCACCTTGCCAATAGAGACACAGTCTGTCCCATTGGCATTTTAAGAGATGTGGAGGTTCTTTGTGGTAAGATTAAATATCCTGCTGATTTTCTAGTACTTGGTTCTGAAGCTAGTAAAACATATCCCATTATCTTTGGTAGACCCTTATTGAATACTTGTGGGGCTATCATAGATTGTAGGAAGTAAAAAGTTTTGACTAAGTTTGATGGAGAGTCTTATGAGTTTAATTTTTCCAGATTTGCTAAAACTCCTTATGAAAATGAACTACCTAATGAGGATTTCAGGGTTGAACAACTTTCTGCTATTTCTCTTGCTCCTAACAATGCCTTGCAGCAATTTATGGAAGATCATGAAAGCGATGTCTTCATGAAGGAAATAAATGAGATTGACGAGGTTTTCCTTCGTCAGCCTGAGCTACTTAAGCATAATCTACATGTGGAAGATTTGGGTACCACACTACCACGTAAAGGGGACCCTATTTTCGAATTAAAACCTTTACCTGATGATCTTAAATATGCTTATCTTGATGATAAGAAAGTATATCCTGTTATTATTAGTTCTAAAATTTCAAGAAAGGAAGAAGAAAGGTTATTGCAAATACTGAAGAAACACCGAGGAGTTATGGGTTATACTCTTGATGATTTAAAATAAATTTCTCCCACTATATGTCAGCATGCTATTAATATAGAACCTGATGCAAAACTAGTTTTTGAGCACCAACGCAGTCTAAATCCTAAGATGAAGGATGTGGTAAGAAATAAGGTATTAAAACTCCTTGATGCTGGTATTATCTACCTTATTGCTGATAGCCAATGGGTTAGCCCTGCTCATTGTGTTCCCAAGAAAGGGGGACTAACTGTTGTGCCTAATGAAAATAATGAGCTTATACCCCAATGAGTAGTGGTTGGGTATAGGATGTGCATTGATTTTAGAAAGGTTAATAAAGTTACTAAGAAAGATCATTATCCTTTGCCCTTTATTGATCAAATGCTTCAGAGGTTGTCCAAAAAGACTCACTTTTGTTTTCTTGATGGTTAATCTGGGTTCTCTCAAATTGCTGTGAAAGCACAAGACCAAGAGAAAACCACTTTCACTTGTGCTTATGGCACTTATGCTTATAGGCGTATGCCTTTTGGTTTATGTAATGCTCCTGCTACCTTTCAGAGATGTATGTCCGCTATCTTTTATGGTTTTTGTGAATAAATTGTGGAGGTTTTCATGGACGATTTCTCTGTCTATGGAACTTCTTTTGATAACTGTTTGCACAACCTTGATAAAGTTTTGCAGAAATGTGAAGAAACCAACCTTGTTCTTAATTGGGAGAAATGCCATTTTATGGTTAATAAAGGGATTGTTCTTGGACACAAAATTTCTGAAAGAGTTATTGAAGTTGAAAGAGCCAAAATTGAAGAAATTGAGAAGATGCCTTTCCCAAGGGATATGATATGCCGGAACCGTATCTATAATTTTTGATGCTCCATGCTTGTTTAGTATCTACTTTGCTTTGCTTTGTCTACACTTTGAGGTGTTTTTATATATTTTATGGAACTAACCTATTAACAAGTTGCCACAGTGCCAATTGCCTATTTTCTTCTGTTTTTGGTTCTAGAAAGGCAGAAAATCAATATTCCCAGAATTGGACGGGACAAAAGACAAAGTCAATATTTTACCGTGGGCGTCACGAAATCCATAGGAGAGACGGAGGGGCAAGCCAGGGCGACCACATCCCCCTAGGCACGGGTGGGACCACCCCGCGCCTGGGTAGGGTGTGGGCCCTCCGGCCGCCTTCCAGCTTCGCCTCTTCGCCTATAAGAAGCCCCCGATGCAGAAACCCTAGGCACCCGATCAAAACTCTATGAAACCTTCTGTAGCCGCCGCCACCATCGTCCCTAGATCAGGAGGGATCTGAAGTTCTTCCCGGCACCCTGCCGGAGGGGAGATCATCCCGTAGGCCTTCTTCTCCGGTATGAAGCATGAGTAGTTCCACCTTGGACTACGGGTGCATGTAGTAGCTAGATGGTTGTATCTCCTCCTTGTGCTTTCATGTATAGATCTTGTGAGCTCCGTTCATGATCAAGATCTAATCTATTTGTAATCATGCATGTTGTGTTTGCGGCGATCCGATGGATATTGAGATTACTATGTCAGATTGATTAATGGTTTTGTCTATTTGATACTATCATGTCTGTGTTGTTTGTGATCTTGCATGCTCTCCGTTGTTAGTAGCTATATTGGCCAAGTAGTTGCTAGTGACTCCAAGAGGGTGTATTTATGCTCTATAGTGGGTTCATGCCTCTAGTTTCCAAAGGAAGTGACAGAAATCTCTTCGGTTGTAGATGTGCTGTTGCCACTAGGGAGAAAACAACGGTCTCTTGTTCATGGAACAAGTGGATTGTTTACCTTACATACTTTGCTTAAAACAGTTGTTTGTTTCTTGCAACTTAATACTGGAGGGGGTCGGATGATAACCTGAAGGTGGACTTCTAGTCATAAATGCAGTTGGATGGCGGTCTATGTATATTGTTGTATTGCCCAATCGAATCTCATAGGATCTTTTTGTCTGGTATTGCATTGTTATGCCTAGCTTAGTTCCTGTCAATTGCCCTGCTGTAATTTGTTTACCCTTCATGCCATGTTGTTTATCTAAGGAGAGCACCTCTAGTGAACTATGGACCCCGGTCCAATCTTTACTTGTTGCAAACCATCATTACCTTCCACACCATACAGTTAATCCCTTGTTACAGCAACCGGTGAGATTGACAACCTCACTGTTAGTTGGGGAAAAGTCTTGAGTTTGTTTTGTGCAGGTTTCCGCGTTGCTTGCAACACCTGTGTGACGTTTCCTTCCTCCTACTGGTTCGATAACCTCGGTTTCTTACTGAGAGAAGACTTGTTGTTGTGCTGCTTCACACCTTGCTCTTGGGGTTCCCAATAGGCTCCATAGGGGTGGGCATAAAAACCCGAAACCGAACACCGAAACCGAATTAACCGGAACCGAAACCGAATACACCGAACCCGAATTAGCCAAAACTAATTTCAGTTAGTAAATATGATCAACCGAATTTATAAATATTAATTCGGTTTTGACTCTCTATTAACCGAAATAACCGTATAAACCGAAAAATATACGTGGTAGAGCTAAATATATTTGTGATTCTGTCCCAGACGTTTATTACTGTACGTAGATACTAACTCATGCGACAAAAAGACATGCATGCAAAAGCTGTCAGGCAACCCATGCATGTACGTATGTCTCCAGCCACATGCACGTATATGTTCGTGGTTTAACTATCAATTGTGTCTATGAATTTTGTTGGAAGTCTTTCAATTGTTTTCCTGTTTTAGATATAATCATGTATTTTAGCTAAACTCTCAATACATACACTTTATTAAATGTATACGGCTTGGAACATAGACATCATTTTTTAAAATGAGCAAGATAGACATCATGCTTATTATGTTTTCTACACATGCGTTCAAGACATCAGCTAGCCATGTATTTCTTCATGTACTCGCCGACCTGGAGGTTACTTCCGATGCGCCGATGAGTGGTTTAGCTCGTATGGATCTGACATAAATTATGGTATAGTGTTGTCATTTTCAGAAGTTCGGTTAAAAACCGAACACCGAACCGAATTGTCCACTAACCGAACTGTCAATTAATTAGAAAACCGAAATAATTATGGTGCCTATTTTGTAGAAACCGAATTATAGAAAAACCCGAAAAACCGAACCGAATTAACCAAAAAAACCGAATGCCCACCCCTAAGGCTCCACATCAACTGAGTCATCAACAAGTTTTCTGGCGCTGTTGCTGGGGAGGCTAAAGACGTCTTCAAAAGGAGAGTCCTCCTCAAACTTTCTCTTTACTTTGTTTTTAGTTTGCTTAGTTTCTTTTGCTTGGTTTTGTTTGCCTCTTTTTATCAAAAACTCCAAAAAAATAGTTTAATTTGGTTTGCTTTCTCTTATAAAAAACACACACAAAATTAGTTCCTGCTCTAGCTACTGCTGTTGTTTTTGGTTTGCTCCACTTTGCCAAAATAAACTCTGCTGAGAACACCAAGTTGTGTGAATTCACTAGCACAAACAACAATTATTTCCTTAGCACTATTATTGCTCCACCTGCTCCTGATGCTACCTTTTATGAAATTAAGCCTGCTTTATTGAATCTTGTGATGAGAGAGCAATTTTCTGGTGCTAGTTCTGATGATGCTGCTGCCCATCTCAATAACTTTGTTAAACTTTGTGAGATGCAAAAGTATAAGGATGTAGATGGAGGTATTATTAAGCTCAAGTTGTTTCATTTCTCCTTGAGAGGGAAAGCTAAAGAATGCTTGCTATCTTTGCCTAGAAATAGTATTGATTCTTGGATTATGTGCAAAGATGCTTTTATTGGAAAGTACTATCCTCCTGCTAAGTTTATATCTATGAGAAGTGGCATTATGAAATTTAAACAACTTGATAATGAACATGTTTCTCAGGCTTGGGAAAGAATGAAGTCTTTGGTTAAGAATTGTCCCACTCATGGACTCACTGCTTGGATGATTATCCAGACTTTTTATGCAGGTTTGAACTTTTCTTCAAGAAACCTGTTGGATTCAGCTGCTGGAGGTACCTTTATGGGCATCATTTTGGGTGTTGCAACAAAACTCCTTGATAATATGATGGTTAATTACTCTGAATGGCACACTGAGAGAGCTCCACATGGTAATAAGGTAAATTATGTTGAAGAAACCTCCTCTTTGAGTGCTAAGATTGATATTATTATGGCTATGCTTGTTAATGAGAAAGCTCCTTTAGATCCAAACAATGTTCCCTTAGCCTCTTTGGTTGCTCAAGAAGAGCAAGTTGATGTGAACTTCATTAGAAACAACAATTTCAACAACAATGCCTATAGGAATAATTTTGGTAGCAACAACAATTATAGGCCTTATCCTCCTAATAATGGCAATTCCTATGGGAACTCCTACAACAATGCTAGAAGTGCACCTTCTGAACTTGAAGTCATGCTCAAATACTTTATTAGTAAACAAACTGCTTTCAACAAGACTGTGGAGGAGAAACTTTTAACTGCTGAGAAGAATATTTCCTCTTTGTCTGAAGCACAGTCCTCCTTGATTAATAAAATGGCTGCTAAACCTGAAACCATGGAAAATACATTTGCTGCTACTCATGCCATACAAGTTACTATTGATGAAAATGTTAGGTTGTTAGCTCAACTTCATGCTAGGTGGGAAAGGGAAGCTCAAATTGATAGAAACAATAGTGTGTGCACCATCACCACTAAACCACAAGAAGTCCCTATTCCTCCTCCTATAATACCTAAGCCTAATGAATCTACTACTAGTGATGCTAAGCTTGATTTTGATATAGATGGTTGCAATATTTCTAAAGTGATTTTGTTCTTACAAAAACTTGCTAGAAGTCCTGATGCTAGTAATATGCATGTTGCTTTCACCAAACACATTACAGATGCTCTTGTTAAGATTAAGGAAGAGAAGTTAAAACACAAAGCTTCTATTCCTAGGAAAGTAAAAGATAGTTGGGAACCCATTATTAATATGCAAGTGAATGACTTTGATCTCAAAGCTTTATGTGACCTTGGTTCTAGTATCTTTATTATGCCTAGGAAGATTTATGAAATGCTTGATTTGCCACCTTTGGAAGATTGTTATTTGGATGTTCCACTTGATGATAATGCTAAGAAGAAACTAATGGTGAGTATTAATGATGTTCTCATCATGGTTAACAATGCTTATGTCCCTGTTGATTTCTATGTTTTGGATGTTGAATACAATGCTTCTTGTCCTATTACCTTGGGAAGACCTTTTCTTAGAACTGTTGGTACCATCATTGATATAAAAGAAAGCACCATTAAATATCAATTTCCATTCAAGAAAGGTATTAAACATTTCCCTATGAGGAGAGAGAGGTTGCTTTTTGATCCTCCTTTGAAAGAAAGGTTTGATGTTAATACTTCCTCATTTGAAAATATTTGATTTCTTGCTTCTTGTGCCTAACTTAAAGGCGTTAAAGAAAAGTACTTCTGGGGAGATAACCCAAGAGTTTCCTTGAGTATTTGAAGTTATTATTTTAGTAATGACCTCTCCTTATTCTTTTTGTTTGCTTTTTGTGCCAAGAATGACCTCTAATGAGAGGGAAGTAAGATTTGGGGAGTTGCTCTCCCAAAACAGATTTCTGTCCTCCACCATAAACATTCGTGAGGAGTCTCTGTAAGACTGATTGAGCTGAAAATTTACGAATAAATCCCCCAGTATATTAGATAACTTTCGTTAGTTCAACACATTTTGATTTCAGCAACAGAAGATTTTCGAAAAAATCGGTTTCTACCTGTTGGTCTGTTTTGACAGATTTCTGCCATTATTTGCATTTGCTTCTTATTGATTCCTTTTTGAGTTCTCTTTTGGTAATTGAGATTTTTTGAAGGAGTTCTACAGTAGCTTGTGTTTTTAGTGAAAAGTTTTGTTGTTCCAAAGCTAAACCCAAAGGTCTATTATCTTTTGAATGCACTAATGTTGCTAATGAAGATTGTGTGAAGTTTTGTATGAAGGAAAAAATTTCGGTGTAGAGAGAGAATGATGTAATGAGATGAAGAATGGAAAAAACTCAAGCTTGGGGATGCCACCCTGGTGTCACCCCAAGAAATATCCAAGAGGTACAAGCGTTAAAGCTTGGGGATGCCCAAGGCATCCCCTTCTTCATCAATAAAAAGCTCAGGTCTGTCTAGACACTTCGTTTTTATTGTTTCATGCACTGTTGTGTTGTTCTTGGAGCGTCTTAGTTTCCATTTGGTTTGCTTAGTTTGTTTAGTTTGCTCGAATAAAGTAGTTTGGACCCCCGTTCTCGCTGTGTTGTTTTCAAATAAGTTTCTTGGTGTTGGAAAGGAGTAGGAAGTTCCTGCTTAAAAGTACAAGAGGAGCTTGTACTGACTGTGACTTAGACTTTAGCATGACATGCTAGGTGTTGTTTTGACCTTATGCTTAGTGATTATTGCTGTAGCACGTCTTGTTCCAAACAATTGGGATTGCTTAGTGTGCCTTGAAAGAATTATGCGTTGTTTTAGCATGCAAAAGCATAGTATTGTGGTATTCTCCTTTGATGCTTTGTTTGGGTTGACTTGGTACATGCTCACACCATGTTATTACTATTAACAAGTCACCATAGCCTCTATGATCATTTAGACCTTGACTTGTAGTACCACTCTATGCTTTGATTAGTAATGTTTTGTTGCTCTGCATGATTATGTCCATTATTGCTCTCTTAGTTGGTTGCTCCCAGTCTTTTGCTAGCCTCCACTTGTATGAGTAAGCTCTACTCATGCTTCCAACTCCCAATAAACCAAGTTATTCCAAAGTGTCCACTATAAACTCCTATGCATGGTGTGTTACACCATTCCAAGTATATTCTTGTTTTCAGCTATCTTCCAATTAAAAGTATTTTGTTATGTGAAAACTTAGTGATTAAAGCCCTCACAAACTTGATGGCACACTTTATATTCTTTGCCCCTAATAAACTTGAACCATTGTGTCGTCTATGTTGTATATGCTTGCACTTATACGTTGGAATTAGCAGAACCGTGCTGTCACGGGGAACGTTTTCAACATTGCACTTGTACTTTGTACACAGTTGATATCATGCTATTTTGTCTATGGATGTCATCGGTGTGAAATAGAGAGGGATCTTGTAAGTCCATGGAGTTATTTTGTGTTAGAGAAACGCCTGGGCCACTAGCCTAAGCCATGCCTAATCATGGTGGAAACTTGCAGCATCACCATAATGAGCTATCTGTGAATCATCCTCAACAAAAAGCTATGCACATAGTAAATAAAAAGTTCGCTGAGTTGCTCATTGTCTGCTTGCCTTGTCATTTTGGTTATGGGACATGTGCAAGGGGTACCCCATAGGCGGTTCTCTATGATACGCATGTACTTACTATGACAAGAACTTACAGGTGACTGAAGTTGAGTATCATGAGGTGTGGCCCTCGTATTCAAGGGACTTGAGATTGCCAACTTATACTTTGTCAAGCATATACTCCATCTTTGTTCACTTTAACCTTAATCACTTCAAGATGCTTATGATAGGGGCAATGAGGGCTGAAAACTAACAAGTACCATAATTTTTGGAAGCTCTTTTTGAAACTTGAAATTCCTGCTTCCTTTATGAAAGGCCTTTCTTCTACCATTATTTGAGTTACCACCTTCTACCTTTAGGCACCATTAAGAGAGCATAGTTTCCCTTCTGTGTGCAGTGTCCCAAAACTTATTGATTGATGCATATTGTGATATTACTTGTTCTTATGCTACTTGTATCTAGTCACTCTTATGAACTTTGAAGGTGTCCTATACATCTATTTGCTTCTCTATGAGGCACAAGCTGAATGCCACTATGCCATGTTTTCTGTATGTGAAATAAACAAATGTTTTTCAATGCATGTTATTCATGATCTTTGTTTGTAGCCTTTCATGTTGCATGCATATTTACTTTGTCTTATTGTTAGAACTCCATCTTTCATGCACATGTTTAGAGTTCTTTGATCCCAGCTTTCAGTGCTTACAAATGGTTTGATCTTGGTTTTGACGGTGCATGTCACCTCAAAAATAATTATTTTATCACTTACCTACTCGAGGACGAGAAGGAGTTAAGCTTGGGGATGCTTGATACCTCGGAAACGTATCTATAATTTTTGATGCTCCATGCTTATTTAGTATCTACTTTGCTTTGCTTTGTCTACACTTTGAGGTATTTTTATATCTTTTCTGGAACTAACCTATTAACAAGTTGCCACAGTGCCAGTTGCCTGTTTTCTTCTGTTTTTGGTTCCAGAAAGGCAGAAAATCAATATTCTCGGAATTGGACGGGACAAAAGCCAAAGTCAATATTTTACCGTGGGCATCACGAAGTCCAGAGGAGAGACGAAAGGGCGAGCCAGGGCCACCACACCCCCTAGGTGCGGGTGGGCCCACCCCGCGCCTGGGTAGGATGTGGGCCCTCTGGCCGCCTCCCAGCCTCGCCTCTTCGCCTATAAGAAGCCCCCGATGCAGAAACCCTAGGCACCCGATCAAAACTCCATGAAACCTTTTGTAGCCACCGCCACCATCGTCCCTAGATTAGGGGGATCTTAAGTTCTTCCCGGCACCTTGCCGGCGGGGAGATCATCCTAGAGGCCTTCTTCTCTGGTATGAAGCGTGAGTAGTTCCACCTTGGACTACGAGTCCATGTAGTAGCTAGATGGTTGTATCTCCTCCTTGTGCTTTCATGTATAGATCTTGTGATCTCCGTTCATGATCAAGATCTAATCTATTTGTAATCATGCATGTTATGTTTGCGGGGATCCGATGGATATTGAGATTGCTATGTCAGATTGATTAATGGTTTTGTCTATTTGATAATATCATGTCTGTGTTGTTTGTGATCTTGCATGCTCTCCGTTGTTAGTAGCTATCTTGGCCAAGTAGTTGCTAGTGACTCCAAGAGGGGGTATTTATGCTCGATAGTGGGTTCATGCCTCTAGTTTCCAAGGGAAGTGACAGAAATCTCTTCGATTGTAGATGTGTTGTTGACACTAGGGAGAAAACAACGGTCTCTTGTTCATGGAACAAGTGGATTGTTTACCTTACACACTTTGCTTAAAGCAGTTGTCTGTTGCTTGCAACTTAGTACCGGAGGGGTTTCGGATGATAACCTGAAGGTGGACTTCTAGTCATAGATGTAGTTGGATGGCGGTCTATGTATATTGTTGTATTGACTAATCGAATCTCATAGGATCTTTTTGTCTAGTATTGCATTGTTATTCCTTGCTCAGTTCCTGTCAATTGCCCTGCTGTAATTTGTTTATCCTTCATGCCATGTTGTTTATCTAAGGAGAGCACCTCTAGTGAACTATGGACCCAGATCCAATCTTTACCATTGATACATCTTCCACTGTTACTTGTTTACTTGTTGAAAACCATCATTACCTTCCACACCATACAGTTAATCCTTTGTTACAGCAACCGGTGAGATTGACAACCTCACTGTTAGTTGGGACAAAGTCTTGAGTTTGTGTTGTGCAGGTTTCCGTGTTGCTTGCAACACCTGTGTGACGTTTCCTTCCTCCTACTGGTTCGATAACCTCAGTTTCTTACTAAGGGAAGACTTGCTGCTGTGATGCTTCACACCTTGCTCTTGGGGTTCCCAACAGGCTCCACATCAACTGAGCCATCAGGATATAAAAGGTATTTGTAGTATCCTAGGTCATGCTGGTTTCTATAGGAGGTTTATTAAAGATTTCTCCAAAATCTCAAAGCCCCTTACGAATCTTCTTCAAAAAGATGTACCTTTTGTTTTTTATGATGATTGTAAGGAAGCTTTTGAAACTTTGAAGAAAGCTTTAACTACTGCTCCTATTGTTCAACCACCTGATTGGAGTTTACCTTTTGAAATTATGTGTGATGCTAGTGATTTTTCTGTGGGTGTTGTCCTTGGGCAACGTATTGATAAGAATGTTATTAATTATACTAGCAAGACTCTAGATGCTGCTCAAAAGAATTATGCTACTACTGAAAAAGAGTTCTTAGTTGTAATCTTTGCATGTGATAAGTTTAGAGCCTATATTGTTGATTCAAAGGTCACTATTCATACTGATCATGCTGCTATTAAGTACCTTATGACAAAGAAGGACATTAAGCCTAGGCTTATTAGATGGGTGTTGCTTTTACAAGAGTTTGATCTGCATATTGTAGATAGGAAAGGTGCTGAAAATCCTGTTGTTGACAATTTATCTCGTTTGGAAAACATTTCTTTTGACCCCTTGCCTGTTAATGATAGTTTTCCAAATGAGCAGTTGGCTGCAATAAGGGTAAGTCCGCATGAGAGTCCTTGGTATGCTGATTATGCTAACTTTATTGTTTCCAATTAATTGCCTCCAACCTTTACAGCCCAGCAAAGAAGAAAATTCTTTTATGATCTAAGGCATTACTTTGGGATGACCCACATCTATATAAAGAAGGAGTGGATGGTATTATGCGAAGATGTGTTCCAGAATTTTAACAACAAGAGATATTGATAAAATATCATGGCAGTGCTTATGGAGGACATCATGATGGGGATAGGACTGCACAAAAGGTTTTACAATCTGGATTTTATTGGCCTACCCTTTTCAAAGATGCAAGGAAGTTTGTCTTATCATGCGATGAATGTCACAGAGTTGGTAACATTTCTAGACGCAATGAAATGCCTATGAATTATTCTCTTGTTATTGAACCTTTTGATTGTTGGGGATTTGACTTTATGGGCCCTTTTCCTCCTTCAAAAGGGTATACTCATATTCTTGTTGTTGTTGACTATGTTACAAAGTGGGCAGAAGCCATACCTACAAACATCGTTGATGGTAAGACCTCTTTAAAAATGCTTAAGGATGTTAATTTTCCTAGGTTTGGTGTGCCTAGATATCTCATGACTGATGGAGGCTCTCATTTTATTCATGGGGTTTTTAGAAAAACTCTCGCTAATTATGATGTAAACCATAGAATTGCTTCATCTTATCACCCCCAAACCAGTGGGCAAGTAGAACTCTCCAATAGGGAAATTAAATCTATCTTGCAAAAGAATGTTAATAGATCTAGGAAAATTTGGTCTAAAAAGTTTAATGACGCTTTATGGGCTTATAGAACTGCTTATAAAAATCCTATGGGGATGTATCCTTACAAAATGGTCTATGGGAAAGCTTGTCACTTTCTTATTGGGAAGTGAAAGAGTTGAATAGATATTTTAAACTTGCTGGTGAGAAAAGATTGCTTGACATGAGTACCTTAGATGAGTGGAGAAGTGAAGCTTATGAAAATGCTAGACTCTTTAAGGAAAAGGTAAAAATATGGCATGATAGGAGAATTCTTAAAATGGAGTTCCATGTTGGTGAGAAAGTTCTTTTGTATAGGTCTCGTCTCAGATTTTTTGCAGGGAAACTACTCCCAAAATGGGAAGGACCTTTTGTTATTAAGGAAGTATATCGTTCAGGTGCTATCAAAATATCTTCTTTGAAGGACAACACTACACAAGTGGTGAATGGCCAAAGGCTCAACCATTATATTTCTGTAGATTCTTATAATGAAGACGTTGACATTATTCAAATGGTGATTCTCGAAGAATTTATTAGAAACCAAACACCAGAATGTGCAGAGTTCGTCCTTGAATAGGTAAAAGTGGTGAAAATAGAAGGTTCGTGAAAGCCCAATCTTTTTATATTTTTGATGTTTTTCTTACATATGGGAGGATATGAAATGAAACATAGGAGGAAACGGAGGCCGGGGTGGCCACACCCACCCCAGGCGCGGGCCCCAGCTGGTCGCGCCTAGAGGGGGTGTGAGCCCCCCAAGATCCGTCACCGTCTTGTTTTCGTATCAGCACCTTCCCTATGCTTTGAAACTTCATAATATATAACCCCCCCGGATCCCCTGAGGTTCTTGTATCGTGTTCTCCTCGTGTTTCTATTTCGATCTATTTCTATCAGCCAGATTCTCAGTTTTGGAGTCACAATGTCTTCCTCTGGATCACCCATGGAGAATTCCTCTGTGGATGTCATTAACCCGTACATGTATGAGTTGAAGATTCATCCCAAGGAGTTGATTCTCAAGGATGGGAAGGTGCAGATGAAATAAGTTCAAGGCCCTAAAGGAGAAGGCAATCTAGAAGACAGGATGGAAGCATTGGAGCAGGAAGTTTTCAGGTACAAGAAGATGGCGAAGCGCGAAGTGGATGTTATTCACAAGATAAGTTCAGAACTCATCGCCAAGCACGAGGAGGAGGTTACTGAGCTCCGAGAAGAAATCTTCTAGCTCCGTTAGACCACCAAACAATTACAAGCACAACTCTATGACATACAAAATCAAAACTGTGAGTATGAGGCTAGATTTAATCGCATAAGCTCTGATGCTAGTTTCAGGATTGCGGAAACCAGGACGTACTTTTTGGATGGGGAACCTTTGCCTTGGAATTTTGATGATGACAAGAGAACACCACCACCGAAGGAGTAATTTGTCATCAGGTTTGGCATCCCCTTGGCTTGCTCCGAGCTTGGGGGAGTGCCATGGTATCACACCATTATCTTTTATCTCTTGCCTTTTTAGTGGATTCATATCTTTGGTAGAGAATTTATCTTATAGGTTGGTTTGCATGTGGAACTATCTCTCCTTTAGTATCTATGTAGCCCTTGGTGTGAGTGCATTTATGGATTATTAATGAGAAGTTTCATCTTTTACTTTTTGCACTTCTTATTTTAGTTTGCAATCCCTATTATATGATTGATCTTGTTGATCAGTATTGGCATCACTTTGGGAGCATCAAGTAAATCTAAATTGGTTTTGGCAAACCGAGCTCTCGTTATTAGCAACACTTTTTGAGGTTCGAAAGAAAAATAGAAAAGGCTTACAAGTATTTTGTATCATTTATTTTCTTTCTTGATTGGCTCATGAGCTTAGTATTCTTTATTTAAGATCTTTTGTGTCTTCAAGGAAGATTGCATGTTTGGCTTTATAACTTGTAGGTTTGCTTGTTTCCTTCAACTCTTTTGCTTGCTACCTAGCCTTGCTAGCCAAAAACCTGTTTTGAGAAGGCATACTTCTCATGTTTCCAACCCCTTTGAACCAAACTTGTGCCATTTGTGTCCACCATATCTACCTATTAGCATTATTGCTATTCCAATCAAATTCTCAAGCTTCATCTATCTTTCGAATTAAAAACTATTTTGTTATGTGAAAACTAGTTAGTAAAGCTCTCATGAACTTGATGTCACACCTTATTTTCTTGCCCCTAATATACTTGAACCATTGTGCCATCGAAGTTGTATATGCTTGCATCTATACGTTGGTGAAAGGATACGGATGTCGCCTAGAGGGGGGTGAATAGGCGATTAAAACTTTTCCTAGAGTGGCTCAACAAAGGCGGAATAAAACCAACACATGCACAAGGGGCGAGTAATTTTCAATGTAAAGAGTTTAGCATATGTTACCGCAAGGAGGAACATTGGACATATAATATAATCATGATACTACAAATGGCTTGGATTGACAATAATAATTGATGAAGATCCCTCAATTCTTCATAATGTAACCAAGACTGCAATGCCCTCCAAAACACACCTATTGATCAAGTTTTGGCTTGTTGGTCCCCAACCAAGTTGGGTCCTAAGAAGTTAGTCACAATAGGCTTGGCAACCCAAATGGATCTTTTCTTGACACCACATTGGGCACCAACAAATTTGGCAAACACATTGCCAACCTCATCCTTACAAAGAGAATAAGCATCATCAATAATGATAGGGTTGGATGAGGATATACCGATAGTGCATGAGGAAGAAATATGCCCCTTCTCACGGCATATGTAGCAAGTTCTACTCTTGCCATCTTTCTTCTTAGGTGAATCCACAACTCGAGGAAGAGCTCGAGTAGTCCTCTTAGGAAGATGCCCATTAATGACTTGAGGAGAAGCTTGAGGCCGCTTCCCTTGTTGCTTCAACCTAAGAGGCTTTTTCTTCAATGGGCAAGATCTAACATGGTGCCCTTCTTCCTTGCACTTGAAGAAAACAATGTTGGCCGGATTCTTGACTTGATCTTGGCCATTCTTCTTGTTGTCCTTGTGCTTCAACTTGATAGTGGAGTTGTTCTTGAGATTGGAGTTGAATCCAAGCCCACTCTTGTCATTGGGGGATTTTTGCACACTTAAGTTTTTGTTGAGTGTGACCTTCCCTTGATGACCCTTTTTCAAGTCATTCTTCAAAGAAGTGACTTGAGCCTTGAGCCTTTTGATTTCCTCTACATGGTTAGTTTCAACAAAAAAACTAGAGGAAGTAGATGCTACATTGTTAGAGCAACAAGGCACGGAATGTAATTCATCACGAGATATATCATGGTTGTGAGAGGATGAACTACAAGGACTAGCACATGGCAATATAACATTTGGAGTAGATGTAGTGCTAATGTCCACATGAGGCCCACTAGATGTTACCTTTACACAATGGCCTCATGAGCTAACTTTAGCCTACCATGGGAGACTAGAAGATCCTCATGCGAGCTTGAGAGCTTAACATGACTTTCTTCTAATTTCCCGTAGTTGCTAGTTAGCAACGCAAGTTGAGCCTTTAGCTCAACATTCTCCTCCAAAATAGATGCTTCATAAGAAATAGAGTTAGTAGCACAAGCATCATCATTATTAGCGAGAGGTGAGGGCAACTTGGCAAGCTCTTTTGAATATGAAGCTTTAAGTTGCTCATGCGACTCGGTGAGTTTGATGAGCTCACTCTTAACAACCCGAGAGCCATTATCAAGATGCTTAAAATCCTCAACAAGTTTAGCATAAGCAACTTCAAGTTCATCATTTTTAAACTTGAAGGAGTTTGCCACCACAAGTTCTCTATCATGGTATTCTTTTACTCTAGATAATTATAGAGTGAAAGTCTCCTCAAGAGATTGTTTGGTGGTTTGTTCTTCTTCAAGGGAGTCATTTAGTTGAGCAATTTCATTAGCATACTTACTCTCACGCGCAAATTGTTCATCAATTAAGTTTTCTTTCTCCTCAATAAGATCATTGCCTTCTATAGCATAATGCAAGATTTCAAGAAAGTTGGAGGAAGCAATTTTATTTTTGAAGAGAGCGCCATAGACAACCTCTCCCATTTTCTTAATAGAGGTAATATCATACTTACCTCTATAATCATCATTATCATTTTCAACCTCATCATCATCATCATGAGATACAATGGGATCCAAAGAGGTTACCTTTGTTCCCTTAGCCATAAGGCATATGTGAGAACCGGAGGAAGGTGATGATGAGATTGCACTTGTAGCTCTATTCAAGACCTTGTCTTGGTCCATAGAATCTTCGGTTTCCTCTACATGGTTATCAACACAAGCACTAGAGGAAATAGAAGCATTTTTATCATGGCAACAAGACAACACAAGCATATCATCATGAGATTTATTCAAGTCATTTCTACATGATATGCAAGGACTATTAACACAAGCATGTAAGAAGTTTGTAGTGCTAGAAGTGTTAGGGTCCAAATATAGATCATTGCAACTAGATAGAGATGAAGGATTACAAATAGTAAGCACACTATCCAAATTGCAATTTCTATCACCACTCACCATATCATTACCTTGTGAAAAGTCACATGTTGGTGAAGTGGTAGAGGATGAGAACTCATTTCGACCGGAAGTGGAAGCAACGCAATCATCCTCAAAAATGTTGGACTTGCTATATTTATCTTGAAGCTTGGTCCATATCTCACGAGCACTTGAATAAGGCATGATAGAAGAAAGAACTACATTGCTCACAACATGCAAAAGAATTTTAGTAGCTAGAGCATCTATATGAGAGTTCAACTTCTCCTCTAAAGATTCGTTTTGGGTATCCATAGGAGAAGAGAAACCCACATATAGATATCCCTCGATAATTGGGTGAATTTCCCAAAATAAATTAAGCATGCGAATTTTCCAAACATCATAATTTGTGCCATCGAATGTGAGTGTGTCCTTGTGCACTAATCCCCTAGCCGACATCTTTACTCTCAAGGCGGTGAAGCCTAAAATGAGAGACCGGGATCTGATACCAATTGAAAGGATACGGATGTCGCCTAGAGGGGGGGTGAATAGGCGATTAAAACTTTTCCTAGAGTGGCTCAACAAAGGCGGAATAAAACTAGTATTTACTTTGTTAAGCACAACCTAGAACAACTAAGGTTCACCTATGTGCACCAACAACTTATGCTAAGCAATACAAGCAACAAAGTGATAGCAAGATATATATTACTTCAAGCACGAAGGCTATCACAATGTAAAGTGCATAAGTAAAGAGCTCGGGTATAGAGATAACCGAGGCACGCGGGGACACCGATATTTTACCGAGTTCCTCCCAACATGGAGTACGTCTCGTTTGGATAGGGGGTGGTATCAAACCACCAACACCACAAAAGGCCTCCCTTATTCTCCGGTGAATCTCACCCCAACGGGATCGATCCACGCTTCCACTATCGGTGCACTTGTCGGTGGCAACCGGAACCTCTCACAAGGTTTGGGCACTTCTCCACAACTTAATTGGAGGCTCCCAACAAACGCCACAAAAGGCCTCAACAAATGCCACCAAGGCCACAATGCCACCAATGCCACAAAACCGTCTAGGGTACCAAGAACCCAAGAGGGACAAGCTCCAATGAGCAACTCAAACCAAATCCTCCGAGGAGAACTCAAACCGATGCACCAAATGCAAATGGCAAGAACACCACAAAGATACTCAAATCCCTCACTCTCAAGTTTCAACAAAGCTACTAAAGCTATTAGGGGAACAAGAGAGGAGGAATCAAAGAGAGACACAAAATCCCTCCAAAAATCTAAATTCCCAAAGATGCACTCACAAAGAGATGAATCGGTTAGGTCAAAACGCGGATCTAGATCTCCTCTCTCTTTCACTCAAATATGGGCAAGAATCATCGGAGGGAAAAGATTAGACAAGCTTCAAGATCTAGAGCAAGTGTGGACAAAGTTTAGTCTAATATAAGAGGAAGAAACTTACTAAACTTAAAATGGGCAAAGCCTTAAATAGAGGGCCAAAAATCTGGCCGTTGAGACTATTTTTCTGGACGGAACGGTAGTACCGGATTTAACCGGTAGTACTGCTCATAGCCATAACAATTGCAGGAAAGACGAGCGCACATGGGCCAGCAGTGCGCGAGCAGCCATCCAGCCAGCAGCATGCGAGCAGCAGCGCGTGAGCAGCAAGCCAGCCAGCAGCGCGGCAGCGAGCCAGGCAGAGCGCGCAGCAGCAGCGCATGCGCAGCATGGGGCCAGCAAGCAGCAGTGCAGCGCAGCACAGCGGCAGCAGCTAGCATCAAGTGCACGCGCGGGGGTGGGGCCAGGCAGCAGCACCAGCAGCACAGCGCAGCGCAGCGGCTAGCAGCAAGTGCGCGCGCGCGGGTGGGGCCAGGCAGCAGCAGCAGGGCACGCGCAGTGAGCGAGGCAGGGGTGCGGGCGGCCACGCGCGAGCTGATGCAGTGGCATGATCTGGCGATGTGAGAGTCAACGCGCGGGAGCCGCTGCGGCGCCGTGGGGCTAAGCAAACTGGGCCAAGCGGGGTGCAGCGCAGCGCATAAGTTTTCTAGGTCGGTCGGTACTACCGGGCTGGCCGGTAGTACCGGATTTAGGTACCTAGCTAGGCAGAAAGAAAACAGACTGTTTTCAGGGGCGTAGTACCGGCCTGTCTGGGCGGTATTACCGCTCGGCCCAGAAAACAGAATTCCCTGTTTCTTTTTAGAATAAAATCGGCGAATATTCAAACAGTCATAACTTTTGACTGAAAGCTCTGATTGACCCAATTCCAATTGCGTTGGATAGAGAACGACAAGGGCTTCCTAATAAAAAGTAGAAATATTGATTATCACCAAGTGAGAGTGTATCAATTAATATAATGTGAGATACCTCACTTGGTGAGAAACTGAAAAGCCGCATAAATCAAAATCGCAACAAGATACATATGAGCGATATGATTTTGATGAACAAGAGCTTGTTATGGATATTACCACAAACTCTATATCCTCACATGGATAAGACCAAATAATAACCAAATATGATGATGCAAGTATGAAAAGGTTTGAGATCTCTCCGAACGATGTGACCGAATTACTCATACGAGAGCCCCTCTTGATAGTACGGTTATCTATCCTAAACCCGGTCTCACACACACAACGTGAGACCGGAAAAAGGGAAAACCTATCAAGATTATACCTTTTCCTTGAGCATTTCACTTGAGCTCAATGTAGACGATCTTGTCTTTCTCAAGATGGAACGCCTTTCTTGATTCCTCATCATCGATCCATGATCACCTTGGATGGCAAACATCAAACATGAGATCTACTATAGATGGCGCATTTTGAGCTTGCACAACATATCTTCTTCTCATTTCATCGACCTTGAAGCCGACACAAGCTCCAAGCGATGCCAATGGACAAATCCTACAAGTGCAACTTAATACACACATTAGTCTATAAAGATTATCATTAATTAACAAAACCACACATGGGGCCCAACATGTTCTTTCAGTTGGGATTAACAGAACCATGATGTCACGAGTAACGCTTTCAACACTGATGGATACATATCCAGTTGATATCATGCTCTTTTGTTTGCGGATGTCATCGGTGTGAAATAAAAATGGCGCTTGTAAGTCCATGGAGTGATGTATGTGTGTTAGAGAAACGCCTGGGCCGCTAGCCTAAGGCATGCCTAATCATGGTGGAAACTTGCAGCATCACCATAGTGAGCAATCTGTGAAGCATCCTTAATAAAAATCTATGCAAATAGTAAATAACAAGATCACTGAGATGCTCACTGTCTGCTTGCCTTGTCATTTTGATTATGGGATAGCTCTTGTATCATGTGCAAGGGGTACCCTATTGGTGGTTCTTTATGATACACATATACTTACAATGACAAGAACTTACTAGCGACTTAAGTTGAGTAGCATGAAGAGCGGCCCTCGTACTCAAGGGACATGAGATTGCCAACTTATATTTCGTTAAGCATATACTCCATCCTTGTGCACTTTAACCTTAATCATCTCAAGATGCTTATGATAGGGGCAATGAGGGCTCAAAGCTAGTAAGTACCATAATCTTTTGGAAGCTCTTTATGACTTAAAATTCCTGCTTCCCTCTATGAAGGGACCTTTCTCCTATTTCCGAGTTGAGTCAGTAAACCTACTTCCTCTCTATTTCCAGCAAGCATTTGAGTTGTTGTGTTGCAAGCATTCATATGGTGATTTATTCACTCATGTTATCTATCTTCCTTATTTGCACAAAACTCTTATCTATTGAGTATTACTTTGAAAGCCATCATTGTGAAAAACCTTTTATGTTTGAGCAAAGAGTACTCCTGTTGTGAAAACTTCTTCAAAAGCTTTATTTGTGAAACTGTTTGCCAGCTATTCTCTGACCAGGAACAAAGTTTGCCAATTTCAATTATGATTTATCTTTATGCATCTCTATTGTGACTCCTCTACTTGTTGCAAGCTAAGTTATATAATGGTGAGTTGCTTTCTTCTATGAGTTGTATAATGGTAAGTGTGATGCTTCTTGTCCGTATTCTTTTATCGACACTTCACTCCATAAACCTGTGGACATGTTTACTAAGCTCAGTTTTTTCTTGGGGACAAGCGAAGGTCTAAGCTTGGGGGGAGTTGATACGTCCAATTTGCATCACCATTCTATATCATAATTTGCCTCTATTCATTGATATGTGTCTTATTATGAGGTGTTATTTATGTCTTTTCCTCTGTTTTTGCATGTTGGATGGTTCTTGGAGGATGAACTACCGGAGTCAGGATTCTGATGGAAAAAGGTGTTTTGATGCAATTTCGCAAAGATCAGAAAAATATTAGACGAAGGAAGCCGGAAGGGGGGCGTAGCTGGGCCACAGGGGGCCTACACCCCCCAGGCGCGAGTCCGCCCTGGGCCACGCCTAGGGAAGGTGTGGCCCACCTGGCCGACCTCCGACTCCGCCCTCTCGCCTATAACTTCCTCTCGGAACCCTAATACCAGGGGAGCAACGACAGAAAGATTTCCGTCGCCTCTACGGGGCAGAAAACACTGAGAGAGAAAGAACTCTCTGGTAGACAGATTTCTACCGAGGAAATTCCTTCCCGGAGAAGGGAGATCGTCGCCATCAACACCATCATCAAGCTAGACTTCATCGGGATCATCATCATCATCCACACCATCATCACTACTCCATCCCGCTGTAACAATTGTGTTGAATACTTGCATATTTCTTAGGAGAAACTTTCTCGATGTTGATTACTATTGTAGTTGATGCTTGTGAGTGGTACCATTGGATTATAGTTTATGTTCAGATTGTTATCCATCACCATATCATCTTTGATCTTGATCCATATGATGTCTTGTGAGTAGTTCATTTAGTTCTTGAGGACATGGGAGAAGTCATGTTGTTAGTAGTGGATTTGTGTTGAGATATTATTCAATGGTTTAGTATTTAAGTTGTGGTGCTATTCTTCTAGTGATGTCATGTGAACGTCGAATACATGATACTTCACCATTTATGGGCCTAGGGGAATGCATTGTGTATTTGTCTACTAATTTTGGGGTTGCCGGAGTGACAGAAACCTGAACCCCTGTTAGGACCCCATTGCATAAGGGAGTGTAGGATCTCAGAGTTTAAGGCTGTGGCTAGGTTTATATCTTAATTGCTTTCCTGTAGTTGCGGATGCTTGCATGGTGTTTAATCACAAGTACGTATTAGTCCAAGTAAGGTCGATACATTAGCACAGGTTCACCCACACAACACTTACAACACCAAAAAAGAGTACTTAGCTATATGAAGAGAAAGCACTTGGCAGAATTCCCATGTGTCCTCGAGAACATTTGGTCCTTATAAGTATTTCCACCGTCCTTTGCTAAGAAAGGATTGGGCCACTTGCTATAGTTGTTCGTTGTCTTTATTACTTGCACTTTGTTTCTTTGCATTATCAGAACCCCTAAAAATACGCTTGTTAAGTATTTACAGAGATTTCCTGCTCCATACCACTATTCAACACCTTCTGCTCCTCGTTGGTATCGACACTCCTATTTATCGAAAGTACTACGATACACCTCCTATACTTGTGGGTCATCAGTTATCTCCAATACAATCTCATCCAATACAATCTCATCATACGGCCAACAAATGGAGAACCCATTCCACCGAAACTTGTGTCTTCGTGTACTTGTTCATAGGCTGGTGGCGTCCTCTGCATCCATAGTGGCTGCCGTTCTATATGGAGGGTCAAAAAATCAAATGATGAACATCAAGTAATATTGGCTTCTTTTCCCTGGATCCGGTGGTTCAAAGTGCATGTGAGCCAATGTATTTTCTCAAAGGCAATACATGAGCTATTCACCTCGGTGCAAATATAATGCACACTCCCAAATTCCAGGGATATAATCATAGAAAAAGCAAGCAATCAGGAATAAAATCGTTGCACATGTTTTTTCTCCTACGAAGAATTTAGAAACTATACTCACGTATACAATCAGTTATTGGCAAATATTTGTATGAATTTGTGGTCTGATGAACTACAACCAGAAATTATATACATGCCAAAACAATTCAGAACCATAGAATAATTTTCCTCTACAATTATAGTTTTTCTGATTTGTTCATGCAACAATTGCTTCACTCAAAATCGAAAAGTACACATACGAGCCTACCCAAAAATCTAGGATGAACATATCCATGCATAACAAAATAATGTTCATACCGGGAGGCAATATACACAAAGTCTTGGGCCACGTCTACAAGGATCCCGGCTTGGATGCTGGAGATGATGGTCCACAATGATATGTGTGAGCCGGACAGCTTGAGTTCTCATTCACTCCTCTTGTTCTAGTCACCGGGCCTTCTTCTTCAAAATAGAGTAAGATGCAGATAGGAGGGCAAAGCACATGAGTTTCTAGATCAAAATAAGTTTTCATAAGTTTTGGAAGTAATGTAATTGTTCATTTGCAGGTCACATACCTATTTAGTTAGGGCGACATAAGTTTTCCCTTTAGACTCCAAAATTGCAAAACAATTTCTAGAACCTAAATATATTGTCAATCTTTTAGTCTGATCAGTAGCTTAGGAAAGCAGATGATCATATTTTTGTGGATAGAGTGAAAGCAAGCAGACGTATAGTGTTAGGCTAAGAGATTTTTTTAGCATTAAACCAAATTTCATCATGTTGTAACTTCTCTACCATAGCCCCCATTGGCCAGAATCTACAAACAGTTCCAATATGTACAGGCCTTTGGCATAGCAGGACTGCAAAATGGCCCAACGACGATCAGTCGTTGCACCTCTGCTATGAAGAACAAATAAAATGAGGTTTCTTTTAGAAATTGGGTAGATCTACTTCTGGCATGAATAGCAAATAGTCTTAGGAGAATTCAAATCAAAACAGATTAGCTTCTTAGAGAAATTTAGTTTGAATAATTGCTTACCTTTACATGTAAAGAACACAACGCACAACCAATATGATCAACCATATTAAACTCTTGCTGATTCCAATTGCTAATTGATAGACAAATAATATTCAACCGATGGATGTGTTAGCTGTGCAAACAATCAAAAAAAGTTTTTGAGAAAATTGTCAATAGAAACAACAACCTTGAGTATCTTACCAAATAACTAATTCACGTTGCGTAGAACTAAACAGTTTAGAGGAAATACTGAATAATATTCACCTATAACTTGCTTTCTCTCCCTTTGACGAGCAATTTGTTATCTGCTTTAGGGGAATCAACGAACCTATGTGCACATAGGCAAGATGTGCTCACTTTCATTATTGGAAGAGAACATCACAAGTGATTGCCCCCAAAATAATTAGCACTGAATCCCCTCTGCTAGTTCGTACAAGACTCTGAAAAAAGGTCGCAAAAGTGTAGTTAGGTGCAGCTGTTCACCTCGTTCAAAGCTTTTTTCAGCGGGAGAAAACCAAAGAGAAGCCAGCCAGAGGGAGCTAAATCATAAATTTAGATGGTTGGTATGTCCACTATCTGATTTTCTATGTATATTCAGAGCTAAATCAGAAGAAAATTACTACCATACGTCTATAACCTTGCGAACACCCAGGCAAGCTTCCTCTCGGCGGTGACGCACGCGGGGGCGGGGGCGGCGGCTGGGTCAGCGCGGCGGAGACGGCGGCTGAGGGCTGGCAGCTTGCGCTGCGGGGGTGGCGGCGGCTGTTGTGGTGCGGGGACGGTGGAGTCTGCTGCGGGTGGATGGCGTGGGGGTGTGGAACTGCCTCTTTTGTTGACAGGAAAAGCGAGTCGTGGGGCGGTCCTTGCGGGACTGTGATGAGCCCTGATAAAGACGGCGGTAATTTGATGTGTCCGATAGTTGTATCGTACGGGACCCTCTGGGTCTTTTAATATTAATCTAGATAGTGGAGATTACAGGTTCCATATTTTTTATAAATTGTATTTGTGACACTGTACCAATATATACATAGTGAGTTTCTATATAGTATTTGTAACACTAACTGGTTTTGAACTTCAGGATAAGTTAAACGTTGTAATATGCTATGCTTGGTTGTTTTAAAACACCAACGAAGATTTGTGAAAGTTATATAAGTTGATAAATTGAACGTAATTTCTGAAACTAAATGTGGTATTTTAAAGGAATACCACAAACCAATACAACAACTAGCATTGTAGATACCATGATTAGAGTGGATAAAATATTGCACATGCATTGTTATCTTAACAAATCAAGTGGACTCACGATATATTCATAATCTATAAATATGTCAGATTTTGTCATTTTTGTGTAGCCTAAGATACTAGATATTTCGGGTTGCGAGTTTATTGAGTTGGTAGAGTACATCATTATCTACATGTAGAGTTTTTTTCGAGTTCTTTTTTGAAACTTTAAACTTGTGTTTTTGAATGGTTCAAAAAAAGGGCAACTAAAATGACTTGCTCATACAAGTACCATAGCTCCGCACTTTAAAAATTGCACCAGACCGTGGCAGGGTACTATTCTACCACTAGACCACTGGTGCTAATTTCCTTTAAATTTCAAACAATCGCTCTTTACTAGTAAGATTTATGACTAATTGGATCTAGACAACACTAGTAGACAATTACCGCATCTGTTTTCTTACTAGCTGACAATGCACAGCACACAGCCCAATGTTACATGTTTAGCCCAAAGTTGCATCTTTTTTGTTACTAGCTGACAATCCATGCTGGTGAGTCACTTTGATTAGAGTGTGACAGCACAAGAAGAAGCCAAACCAAAAAAACAGCTTCAGAGGAGGCGACGGGAGAAGGATGCCTGCGGCTGCTTTTGCACCTTGGAGTCGGCGACGGGGAGGAGCGGGGCGGCGAGTGTGGGTGCTAGCACTAGCTAGCTCTCACTCTCGCAGCTCACAAACGGAGGTAGAGAAAAGGGAGACAACACATAAATTTTCGGTGCACAAACGTCTTTTCCTTTTTTCTTTATATATGGATTACGCACTCGCACATACGCCGCGCGCACGACGGGTGGCTCGAATTTAGGCACCGGCACCGCGCGGCCGTCTAGCGCCTGCAGCTACCCTGCTCCTCTCCAGCCCCGGCACCGGCGGCCGAGCAGAATAAGATGATGTTCCCCCGCTGCTTTCGAGCCTCCGCCCCGGTGAAGAAGAGGACCAGCAGAATGACGGGGTGCCCTCGGGAAGACGAATTATTCTCCTACTTCTTCTTCTTTGGTGATGTAGCCATGAGCTTAGTCACTGAGATGAAACGATGATGATGCAGCTTAGCTAGGCAGAAAGAATCGATTACGATTGTGACATGTCAATAGCGATGCGGAAATTATAAAGGTTTATATCGTAGACAGAGTTACATATTGTATATGGTAAAGGACAGTATCCTACCCGTATCTAAAAGTATAATTGCGGAGACCCTTGGCTCTAACCACAGCGATTAGAACTTTTCAGCCCTTAGATCAAGCGTTTACATCAAGTTTTCACCGTTTGATCACCGTAAGTCCTTTTTACCCCTTCCAACAGTATCCCATGGAAACACTAGATGCACACCGGTTATTCTATTGCACTCAGCCCAGCTACATTATTTCGCCTCCGGAAGCTTGCGTCTCCACACGTCCGCCTCGATAGAATTAATTTTGGTGGGTATTTTATGGGGATGTTATGGGCTGCAAGGACATCGCTTGTCCTTCCGCGTGAGACAAAACAAGTGACCCAATGAAACCCTAAGCCCAATCCCCTCGTCTTCTCCGTCCTCTAATCCTCGTCCCCGTTGTGCACATGCCGCCGCCCCGTCCCTCCTCCTCCCCAACAGTGAGCCGTCCCCGCTCGTGGATACGGGCAGGGAGCTCCGCCATGGACCCATCCCATGGGAGCACGACCCTGCCCGCATCCCCGCCCCTCCACCGGCGTCGAGCACCGACCACCCCTCCATCGCCCCGAGCACCACAAGACTGAGCACCACCGCTGCCCCGAGCACCAACACCGACCAAGGCCTACAAGCCCCCGAGGCCTCTCCTCCACTGGTTCCCCACGCCATAGCCCCTTCCCACAGCCTCCTACTTCATCCGTGGCGCCTCGCTACACATCGCCCTCGGAGAAGGGCATAGCGGCGAGCAGCAGGCAAGGCTGCACCGAGCAAGGGCATGGCTGCGAAGGCGCACGGTGACGACAAGTGGCGTGACGATGGCGGGCAGCAAGGCGCGGCGCCCCTGCCTGGCATCCCCCACCTCTTCATCACCGCCGACGACGGCGACCAGCGATGTAGCAGCCTGCTCTCCTCCGCCTCGTCGTGGTCAAGAACCTGTAGGTCCTCTCTCTCTGATTTTTCAAGCAGCAGGTTACTAGAAGTTAGATTCGAACGTTGCTAAGTTGTTCTTCTGACTTGCTATGTTGTTGCCTGGAGCTGATACGTAGCTCTTCCTTCCCATATCCTTGTCGCAGGTGGAGACGGCTGCTGCAGTGCCATCGCCGGAGTCCGTCCACCATCGACCACCTCTCCTTCCTCCTTGCTCCTTGGTGGCGAGGAGGACCAGGTGGAACAGTGCTGTATCGCTGTAGAGAGTCATGAGGATAAACTTGCGTACACTATTTTGCAACTCTACTAGGTATGAACTCATATCTCTTATCTTCCTCACCGTTGCATGGAGGGAGGAGCAGCTTGCTGCTATTTCCATATGTTTAATATTAAGTCATTAGAGGATCTCCTTTTTGGGTTTTCATTGTTAGCACTTCATATTTCGAATTCATCTTAACTTTCTGCTGCTCTGGGGTTATGGACATCAATAATCTTTGTTTAGAGTAGACCAAAAAGATGCTTATGTTACAAATGTTTGGGTAGACATATAATAAGGTACTTGTTGATTGGTACTTTATCTAATTGGTTGCCTACTTCCTATTTTGTACCTAATTAACACATCTAATCGATTCACTGGTTGACGTATTTGTTTCTTACTTGCAGTTGTGATTGAAAACGCCACTTTGGAAATTTTGTCTTAAGTATACACCTTTACCTCTTATCTGGGTTTTTTCCCCTGAAGTTCCTTTGTTCATAGAATTGGTAGATCATACTTGAAGGTATTACTTTTTACCTCATTTCCTTTGTTTGATTGTAGTTCTATGATTACTATCACTTTTATTGACCAGTAATCATTCTAGGTATGCTGGTATTTAATTGTTCATGACCTTGTTGTTCAAGAACATAAGAAAGGTGAGAGTGCACACACGTTTCAAAATATATGGCTAATAAAGTAACGCCTGAATAGCTTATCTTTACAATGTTGTAGGCTTTGCTATATGGCTAATAAAGTAACACTGAGTTTAGTTTACCTTCCATCTCCAACCTCTTAAATACTACAGGTTTGTCATTATTGTTTTTTCTGAAGTTTCTTTCTGCACTTTAATTTTCGATCTGATCCACTTGTTTATTTTTCCTGTCTTTACTTGCTGTCAGGCTGATGTGAGCTTCAAGAGTTCAGGTCTTCCACTGTAATTTGTGCTTGACAGTCTTGGGACCCTATATCCCCTCAACAAAGCCATGTGGGTTCTATAGTAGAAGTGTACAGAATCATACAAGAGGTGCTCCTCTTGTCCTTCATTATTATGTCTTTCAAACTTAAATGATATTTATCTTCTATGCCACAATATCTCGAAGTTATTTACATGCCTTGATGGTTTCATATATGATTTTTACCTGATAATCGAGCTGCCTATGTGAAAGTAAATGTTGGTACTTGCGAGCTATTGCAGACTGCACACATTTCGACAAGAAACATATATCATGAGTTATCCTGAATAATAATATGATAACATCGTTTACATGCTGCCATAATTCTGCATGTGAAAGTAATCTAGCTAATCATTAATATGTACAGTATTTGCCAATGGCAAATTATGTTGTAACTAGCCCAAATACTAATTAGGATTTACTGATCCGGTAAGCGGAAAGCAATCTTAGTCAGGTTCTAAATAGATGAGTTTAGATACTAAAGTTTACTTCTACGGTATAGATGTTGCTAATTCCGTCTAAGCAAATCCCACGCACAAGCAACTTTCGAGAAATAGTTATAATTCAAATTTCAAATGCACAATAAGTTGTCAAAGTGCAGTATCAATAACATCAGCAACATATATATATATATATATCTGCATTGACGCATGCTTTTTGTTCACTATAATTACTTTAGTAAAAACTACTACTTCCTGTGATTTTTTAGGGTACATGAAAAGCAAGTGACTTAATCCCCTCTCTCCTGTGATGTGGACCATCGGTAGGTGTAGGTACTCCGCTCTACCTTTTTTAGGAATGCACTATGATGGTGGGCTTGAATAAGCTTTCGTTAACAACCTTAATTTTTGGTTGGAAGTAATATCCAGAATTATGGTTAGTCCCCCTGTTAGATGTATTTTTTCTACTTGCATCTACTGTACAGAGATATGAATATCTTTCAATCTTTCTTCCCATTAAACCAGATATTATTTGATTTTGTTTGTTTCTGGTGGCCAATTGCAGGTTACTGTCTTCCTATTTCTATTGCTGCCAAGAATTCATCGTGTATGGCTCATGCCTTCTGTCCAGAGCAAAAGATTCCGACCTTTTGGCTTTATCTCTGCCTTGGTGAACTCGCACTGAGTATATTTGTTTTCTGCTTATGAACCTGCCTGTAATTTTCCTAATGGCCAAGGTGGACATTCGTCTGCCATTGGTCAATGCTGGAATGCAGCAATTCCCATTGCCTTATCTGGTTTACGGCGGGAAGGTGAAAACTACTAGCATTTATGTGAGAGACTTCATAAACATATCAGATTATGCTCTTCTACTATTTGGTGGTTCCCTAAATCCAAGTAACATGGGAGAAGGCATCGAGATGGTTGGGGGGTATCTTTATTTCTCTGCACCAAAGCGTATCATTGGGTTGATTCAGGTATGACCAACTTCATATTGCTTATTTCGTTTTAAAAAATAAAAGTAGTGTCAAGTAAATTGGCAAAGAAAAGGTGACTTGAGACTTAAGGGCGCGGGTGTTTTGATTGTTTAAATTTTGAAATGTTGGTGCTTGCTACCTGATCTAGCTTCTCATTTTTCATACGAGTAAGCTGAGATTGACCGATATATGGCTTTACTGCTTTGGCTCAACATACCTATTTTATGCTATGGTTCACTAAGTCTAGGCTTTTACCGATTTGATTTTCAAATCATGCATTACCAAGAGCCCTCTTTTATTTTTTAGTACTTTCTTGATCATAACTTTGCACTCTACTTTGTCGTATGATAAACTGTTAAGCTCCCTAATTTGGCCATGATTAAGGTGTACTATTGTTGTATTGGCTGGAATTTTAGAAGACCAGTGCCATGATAAATTCTATTTGCTCTGCTGTTCCAATTCATTGATGGTGTGCAACTTAGATTAAATGATACAAGGTGTGTTCCCTGACATTTTTTATTTGAATCTTTATTTATATACACGTAGAGTGCAACAGTTTTAGACAGATATCTTTCACTAGCCAACACATAGAGTGCAACAGTTTAGACAGTTTGTGCAAAATTTCTCATTTTCCTTCTTTATCTTTTTAGTTCATTTTTGGGTTTTCGAATACAGATTGGCCATTGGTTCAGGCTTCACGTGTGCCGGGTTATTCTGAATTTCTGATGTTGATCTTTGGATTATGTGGTTACATGTAAGTTTGTGGTGATGAGCAGATTTTCATGTCAGTAATGTGCACATAGTTTGAGAGGCTCATGTGTACTTATTGGAAGGTGAAGCCTCTGTCTACTGGTCAAGGTACCTTAATTCCCCTATTTGGATCATCGATAATTATTTTTTTATAACCCACAGACATATCATCAGTTGTTTATAGTTCAAATGTTCAAACTTCTGTTTTTATTGCTGCTGACCATACACACCTAGATCACATGTTAAATAATCTTCCAAGATAGCTAGCAGTATCAATGGTATGCATGCATGTGTGATATACTAACAGTTGAAACTCATAGTAAATTTTGGAAAAACAAGTTAGCGATCATAAGATGCTTGTGAGTTTCAATTTTGCACCAAAAGTTTGCATATGTAAAGTAAATTTTTGAAACAAAATTGGAGAAAATGAGGAAGGATGGCTTATCCTAGATTTAGATTGGAGAAAAACTGGCAGTACTCAGCACTGAGCATGTTAATTGGACTCGGAGTTTCACCGTACATGTGTTGTGCAGTTTTTTGTTTCTTCTGATAACATTGTTTCTTCAATCTAGATTTTGTAGTTATTTTTCTATGTTACATCAAAATAGAGCTGTTAGGCACTACTGTGTAGATTCAATTTTTTTATGAAGCCTCCGCATGGAGGTCACTAAGAACTTGTTTTAACATGGCTTAGGTACTTTGGTGCTTGCAGAATGTTGCATTCTCTCTTTAGATATGCATTTTGGACATCCTCCAAGCTAATGAATTTACATGAAAACTGATTAGTAGTATTTGGGTCAATGTATGAGTTATCTTGATAGCTAATCCTACTGACCAAATTGAATTTAACTTAATTTGATTGAACAACTAGCTGAATTGAGGTGCTAATAAACATTTCAATTGAAAACTCTCCCACTGTTTTGCCCAAAAAAAAGCTAGATTGGTGCCTGGTGAATCCAGATGATAACTGTAAATGCCCATTGCTTGATGTGGCTGGGCATGCTGATGCATTCTTAACCGATGTGTTTTTTACCTAGATTTTTTTGTGGTGAGTTTTTATGAATCACTCAATGTACTGATTTTTATTGCTTTATACATAAGATAAAAACCTGAACATCTGAACTCCATTGCATTAACAAGGCCATTGCCACAGATCTAACTCGAAGTCTCTGCGGGTGTTCGCTGCAAATATCTGGAGTTTTTATGAATCCCCCAATGTACTGATTTTTATTGATTTACATAAGATAAAAACTTGAATATCGGACCTCCATTGCCGGAACAATGCCATAGCCACGGATCTAAAGTCTTTGTGGGTGTTAGCTGCAAATATCTGGTGCTTAGACTATCTATGCCGGTTGGTGCAGCAATGGATGCAAATTACTATGGTTCAGACCGAGTTAGTAGGTTGTGTATACACCCTTCGTCCACTTCTAATTGTTGTAATGATTTTGCCTACTAATGATTCTCATCCGTGCGTTCAATCACTTGCTGGTTGAGACTGTCACTTTTTTGCTTTACTATTCTGATCTAGCCCTATTTACATCAATACAGACTTTAAATCACTTGTTGGTTGTATGTTGCAGTGTAATCACTGGTTTCTTTTCTTTTCTCTGTGTTGTTCTATGTAGTGTGCTATCTCGTATGCTGCCCTTATGTGTACCACCTCTAAGAAGCTTGGAACAGTTGTGACAGTCGTTGCTTTTGATTTTCCCTTGGCTGCTTTTCACCTGCTAGCGTTTATAGTCACTAATAAGTTACCTTGCCTGTGTAAGCTCACAAATTACATTTTCTCT
Organism: Avena insularis; assembly: GCA_023614405.1. Classification (NCBI taxonomy): domain Eukaryota; kingdom Viridiplantae; phylum Streptophyta; class Magnoliopsida; order Poales; family Poaceae; genus Avena; species Avena insularis. The sequence continues at coordinate 193,003,106 of CM042691.1, forward strand.
ATGCCCAGCTTTCCGTGTGCTGTGATTCTTAGAGCCTGAGCGCATCCCACCGTGGGGAGCTCCGGCCCTGGGCGGTATGCCGTGCCCAGCAATCAGCAGTGCTCTCGCTACTGCTGGCACCGCGAACCATGGCAAAACGGGGATGCCAACCTGTATTTCTCTAAGCGGCAGTGGCCGTTGTTGCGATGAAGAGGACCACCGTGGCCAGCGCCGCATGAAGCTTCCAGATGGACTGGCTGCCGACTATGAACTTGCTCATGGCCAAGGGCTTGCTCACGGTGACCATATGCTATTTTTTGTTTCTCTTATAGTTTTAGCCACTCAGAAGTTGTAGAAGGAAAAAAATTGCGGAGGAAGAAGACAATTAGCAATCAGGCAATCACAGTTACTGTGTAGTCTGTGGCCCTATTTTCTTGTGCAATCCGCCCACGAAAATAAATAGCACCATTTCTTATAGTATATATATCAATTTCTGACGTCGATTGCACCACAAAATAAGTACTCGCCATTTTTGATATATACTATTTTGCCACCAAACTCAATTTCATTTGGATGTATTTACTTTTTCCTCATTTATTTCTCTAAATTAGTTCAGATTTAACGGGGCCCTAAATCTAGTATATATAACTCCCTCTATAACGCCACTATGTAGGCTTTTCCCATGCTATATAACACGAACCGATGCCCCAACAGGACTATCGTTTCCGCCCACAACCATCGACATGGTATCAGAGCTTAGCTCTTTCACCGTTGTCTAGCCCTAGACTCTCCGATCAACGATCTTCTTTAGGTTGTAGCACAAAACCCTCACTGATCATCCTCAGATCGAAGCACCCAAAGAATCACAACCTCGCCGATCCTTCCTAGATCGTAGCATCCAAAAACACAAATCCATCGATGCCTCCCCGATCGTAGCACCCAAAACCACAAAACCAGAACACCCCAAAACATCTGATGTCGACCTCCACCTCAATGACCTCCTTGGCAGCGGCCCTCGGTACCCCGTCAACAGACAAGATGAAAAGTACGAATTTCGTCTACTGGCAGGCTCAGATCATGTCCTCCCTTCATGGTGCCGAGGTCATGGGGCTCCTTGATGGATCTGATCACGCCCCTGCGAAACCCTAGACATTGCAGATGGAGACAAGACAAGGAAGGAGAAAAATCCGGCCTACTCGGCCCGAGATCAACACGTGCTCGGGTTCCTGATGAAATAGATCTCGCCAAATATGCTTGTCGAGGTTCTAGGCCTAAACATGCTGCTAAGGTATGGGGTGTCATCACCAATCTCCACTCCTCACAGTCAAAGGCTCGTGTCAACATGCTTCACGGATCCCTCACCAACACCAAAAACAACGAGATGTATGCCACCGTTTTTATTGCCAAGATGAAATTCTTTGCCTCCGAGCTTGCTGTGACCGACAAGAAAATTGATGATGAGATTTGAAGAGTTATATCCTCAATGGACACAGAGGCGATTACATTCCCCTCGTAGCCTCGATCAACGCCGCGCCATCCACTACTCTCACCGACATGTGCTCCTAGCTCACCGCATTTGCTCTCCATCATCAGATGCTTAATGAAACCGGCTAGTCCTCGTCCTCTTTCTCTGCCAATGTTGCATTTCCTCGTGGTGCTGGTGCCCCCTTTCGTGGACAAGACAATGCCCGTGGAAATGGTGGAGGGCATGATGGCCGTGGCTATGGTGGATGGCAGCGGCAAAAAGATGGCTATGGTGGTGGTTGATGGCTCCAAAAATCGACATCTTTCTTCGTGTTTAAACATTGTTTTTCGTCAAGCAATTGGCATTAATCTCCTTTGATTTTTCACTAATGACTAATTATTGCAAAGATATGAAAAACCTTCTTTTGATTTATGTTGTGCAGGAAATCATACTTTTATTGCGAAATCTGGAGTCAGAAATGAAGATTTTGAGAAAGTTTTGATGACCAAGTATTTGTAGAGCTAATGCCAGGCGTCAGTCAACATAACGAGCACTGGTACGGGCGCATCCCTCACGTACGGCCTACACGTATGGGGTGGCGGCGGCTTCGCCTCGTTAAACCCTATAACTATCATGAAGACGCATATATATTTTGAGGTCCCAGCCGCCATGCAGAGGGCCTCCATTCTCAGATTGCATCACAACACCCCCAAAGGAGATCCACAACATAGTTCATCCCTTCCATCATCCATCCTTTCCATTAGCCATAGCCATTACTTTGTACTTGAGATCTTTTTGATTCGGAGACCATTGTAAGAATATTTTATTTCAATCTAACTATTTTGCATAATGTTTTCTATCATTGATCTTATTGTTCTGATTGAGTAGTCCTCACGGGTTGCGGGTTGGGAAGAAGCCTCACATCGTTTATGTGCATCTAATTTATGGGAGAATTGTGTATTGTTTAAAACAGGGATTTATATCTTTTATTTCTTTGTCTCTTGTCTCGATCTTTGGAATTTTAGGTACCCAAGACCCCCCGAGATCGATCAAGGCTTGAGGTGAGGTACGTGGCTAGCGGCGATCTCATAGGAAACTCAGTGATAAAAATGGATGTACGATCTTCGCTTAGCGACCCATTCAGGATCACAACAACATCACCTCCTCAAGGAAACCTGCCATGCGGCGGTAGGGCAACAATTATATCATTTAAGAGATAAAATTATTACAACAACTTAGTCTTTGAACACCGGGTATATTACATCAGTAACTTGCAATACATGAGGAAATATCAAAAGATCATGCATTTTGTTTGGGCTTATAGCTCCCATGTGACGTCTTTACGTGGAATTGGAAGGAACACAACATCGTTGCAAAGAATAGCTCGCATGCGATACTTCTGAAGCGGCAAATAGCTCTCGTGCGACACTTCCACTGAATCTTACGAGACCGTCAACGAATTCGAATTAGCTGAGCAGAGTAGGACCCACAGCCTCTCCACGTCATGGCGGAACTCACCTGCTGTCCACCTCATATCATGGGACCCACGCTGTGGTTGAAGAGAGCCGTTGGCCCAATCTGTTCCCGCACCCGAGCACTCCCGCCATCGTTCCAGCATCTCATCCCCTTCCATTTTCTTCTCCGGCGAGCAAGTGCGGCAACGCCGGCGAGGGATGTCGAGCTCTGCTTCAGCCTCCCTCCGCTCATGGCCTAGGTATGGTGCGATGCTGATGAGGAGGTGCCCCGATTGCCCCCGTACCGCGCCTCTGAAGCGGCTTGTCACATCCACCGATAAGAACGACAAGTTGGTCGGGAATTTGTGAAGTGTGAGAGCAAGCCCGAGCCGGGAAAGGTGAGATCGGAGTGTTTCGAGCGCCAATTTCTCGCTTTTCTTTCGAAATTTCATGCATTTCATCGAATTTGGGATTTATGGTTCGTCTCTGCGATTTCAGGAACTGCCAAAATGTGGGCATTTTGAGTGGCTTGATGAGTACATTGAGCGAATTGGGGTGGAGGTAGCATCCCGGGAGCTCGAAAACCCGTCCGTGGTGGAGCAATTGGGGGGATCTGGCAACCCCATTTCCGTTGGTACTACGGTGGATGCAGAAGTGAAGGCCGAGCTGAAGAAGATGAACAAGCAGCTAAGGAAAATTATCGAATTGAAGAAGCAGGACAATCTGATGGCCGTTTTTTTTGTGTAATTTCTCTCGGATTAGTTTATCTCATGATCATTAGTCATTATACAGCGCAATCAGTGTTCGAGTGATGCTTTGTTATCGTAGAACCTACGGAGATGGATGTAATGGTTTATGTCTTTGGCTTGAATAAAATGCAACACAAATTCGGGCAAATTTTGAGCTGTTCTGTTTTTGAAATCAGTGTTCCTTCAGTTTCGTTAGTTTCGTCAGTGTTCCTTCAGTTTCATCAGTGTGCAGGGGAGGGGGAGGGGTTGAAAAGTTAAAAAAACAATTGATGAGGAGTGATTGAAAAAGGCCAGCCCAAATAGAACTTAGCTAGGCCAAAATGGTCGTATCCAGGCCCAATAGTAACTACTTGTAGATTGGGCAAAAAAATAGTACTCGCGTTACAATCTAACTAGGGACGTGTGGATCTGCAGATACTCGTGCTCAGGTCGTAATCTTTTATTTTTTGCGAAAGTAAATATATAAATAAAGGCCAAGGGAATCCATTTAACTAATAAGCTGAGTACTTTAACTTGGACGCCCCTTTAACTTATGTAAATATGTAAATGTGTTGTTTGAAAATGAACCATGTGTTGCATGTGTTGTTTAAAAATAATCAACCATCATAACGTTAACTTATTCTTCCTTTTGAGCTTTTTTAATTTCACGCATTTTATAAATATTGCACGAGTATTATATGAGAACTTTTTTTGTCTTTTATTTTATGCACTTGTTGTTTTGGGTGTTTTGACAAATGACAATACAATAAAACACAAGTCGAGTGATAACATATTATAAATAATGCATGAGTAAAACACAAGCTTTTCCAATATAGATAATATATTAGATAACATTACATATATTAGATAACATTACAATAAAATACAAGGGGTACAATATAGACCCGAAGGGAAACTAATCCTAAGGTCCCGGCACCTAAAACTTGGGCTAAACCCCAACCCTAGCTACTACGTGGGTTTAGCCCGGCTGCCGGTCAACCTCGCCGCCAGGAGGCTGCCCTACTCCATCGGTGGTGGGGGCGGTGCCGCCGCCCTCCAAGCCGCCGTCGCCGCCTTCCAAGCCGCCGCCCTCTCCCGTTTCTCCCGTTGCCGCTGCTCCTCCTGGAAGGCCCAGCGATTGGCCTCCCGTCGGTCCTCCTCCTCCCGTTTCCGCCTTTTCTTCAAGGCGCGCGCGGCCTTCTTCTCCTTCCACTTGGCGTAAGCAGCCAGCTCCTTCGCCTCCCGCTTCTCCGCCGCCTTCCAATACTCGTCGGAGGGGCCGTCGTCGGGGAGGTTGCCGTCGACACTGGGGAGGGGGTTGTGGACGAAGTGGCCTTCAACCCAGGGGTAGGGTGGGGCTTTACGTCGCCCCCCTTGGTTCCACGCCTCGGGCGCCTCCTGCTCCCAGACCTGCCTGTGGTCCGGGTGGTTGTCCTCGTCGCTGACCTCGGATTTCGAAGGGAAGCGGGAAGGGAGGTCGCCATGGTCGCCGAAGTGTTTTTTGGGGCTGGGAGGAGGCAAAGTGATGGGCTTGAGGTTGAAGATGAGGGGCAAGATGAGATGAGGAGTCAAAGACGTTTTGTCTATTTATTGAGGGCTCAGCGTGAAGGGCGACGTGGGAATCCTGCGTTGGCGCAGCCGCGTGCTCTGCGTTGCATGTAGGCAGCGGGCGTAGCCGCGTGCGTGATCAATGCGGTCAGTGCAAAAAAATTGCTAGGATGCGACGTGACCCCTGCACCGTCGCCTCCGTCCCTGCATGCATTAATGGAAAAGAGAGAAAAAAGTCCGAGGTAGTTGTTCATTGGCAGTAAAAAATAAAAGAGAAAATAGAATTTGGCCTTGATTTTATCGGTAATAAATGCAGGAATCTAGGACCAAGGTAGTTATCACATGACATGCAGCAAACTTGTTTGTTTTTACACACCGCATGCAACAAACTCACACATGGAAACTTAACGGGCGAGAAGAAAAATCGGTGGGAGTAATCAGAGGGATGTCAATTGGAGGAAATAGAGGGAGTATGAAACTAAGTTTATAATATCAATTTTATAGAGAGAATTCCTTATTTGACACTAATTTCTAATATGATTCCTTATTTGACACTAAAATATTTTCACTTCCCTATTTGTCACAGAGTGTAAATTTTGTACCTCACATGACACTACCGTCAGTTCCGTTAGATCCTCCCGTCAACTTTTTTCTATCTAGACCAAAATACCCCTAGGTTACTCAAAGCTCTTGACAATAGCGCTTATCATTTATCGCTTGAACGATTAGAAGTGCACGCACATGTCATCGGCGTGCCACTTTCAGAAAAAATCGTTCTAACTCCGAGACGACGATATATTATCTGACGTGTAACTGGCCGTCGGCTACTCGCCTCCAGCCGGCGCTCCTGCCGGAGGCTACTAGTATTGTACCTAGTTTCTATAACCAGGAATAGTAGTTTTGGTCATCGTCACATCACCCAGGCATTCAAGATTCCTATAAACGTGGAAGATTTGTTCGCATCAAGATCGATACATGCATGTCAGTTGCAAGTTCTGCTTGTCACTATAGCTACCACGATCAGCGCGTGGAGATTCTATAACAAGAGATCAGCGTGTTCACGTGGAGCTCGTATGAGGTGCCGCGCGAGCTAGCTCATCGGCTCTGTTTTGATAAAAATCACAGCAGAGTGTATAGCCTAAACTCAGTTCTCCTAACACTAATAAACATTTATTTGATTAATCTAAGATTACTTCTGTTTTAGCACAGTATTATTTTATTTACCACGCTAAAATCAATTCCATGACTAATTTGTTGGGTCCCATTTTGTAATTTAATGAGTAGCAAGATATATCACATTATAGCAACATTTGTCTTGTATTTTTTCGTTCACATTATGCACTGAGGGCAAAAGCGTCTTTGTAGCTCTCCAGTTAACACCATTAGCTCTTAAAATGTACTAGAGTGTCATATAAGGCAAAAAAATTGCACTAGGTGTCAAATAGGGAAGTGAAAAAAATAGTGTTAAATAAGGAATCATATTGGAACTAGTGTCAAATAAGGAATTCTCTCTTTTATATAATATAAAAGTATGTATTATGGTGAATCTAATTATATTTATTACATATTTTAAATTTTGATATTTTTTCTTATATACATATAAATATTGACTTTTTCTATGGCACATGAATCGGAGGGGAGTAAGTTTTACTGAAGAAAGTTGTTAGACATACACTTATTTAATGCGACGGAGGGAGTAAATACGCTGCACGGTTGCTGCGTCGGTCGGTTGCACGCAAAATAGGTAGACTGCGACACGAGAGGCAGCTGCATGACATGCATGCATGGTGCAGCACGCCCCGCCCAGCGTCCTCGCATGTCACGCTCGGTCCAACGGTCAATGGAGTGCCACGCTGTACCTTATATTTATTACATATTTTAGATTTTGATATTTTTTCTTATATACGTAGTCAAAATTTATAAATATTGACTTTTTCTATGGCGCATGAACCGAATGGGAGTAAGTTTGACTGAAGAAAGTTGTTAGACGTACACTTATTTAATGCGACGGGGAAAGTAAATACGCTGCAGAGCTGCTGCGTTGGTTGGCTGCACGCAAAATAGTTACACTGCGACGCGAGAGGCAGCTGCATGACATGCATGCATGGTGCAGCCCGCCCCGTCCAGCGCCCTCGCATGCCACGCTCGGTCCAACGGTCAATGGAGTATGCCACACTGTACCTTATCTGTTCATGGAAAAACGATGCGAGCCAATCAGATTCCAGAATCATCCACCCCACGGATCGCCAAGAGCTAGCCGCGAAATCCTTCTAAGAGACGCCACCCCACCAATCAGGTTGCAGAACAAGCCCTTTCACGGATCGCCTAGAGCCACCCACGGAATCCTTCTAGAAAACACGATCGGACAGCCACAGTGTCGCTCTAGGGTTAGATCTACGTTCCTCATTCAGCCTTAGGGTTAGCTGGGTTTAGGATGCAGTCAACGGAGTTTTCACAAGTTTGACCAAACATTAAAATGTGCATAACTAATTCAAAAAAATCAAAAAAATACAAAACCTTCGCATGATGTCATGTTATGTGACATAGTTGTGAGGAAAAATATAGAACTTGGTCTATCAATCATATTTCAAAAAACCCTTCACAAAATGACCTATCTCCTCCGAGGTTTTCTGGCTTTCGGGTCAAATGGCCAATGATATGGCTAGAATCAAGGCATAATTTGTGATAATGTGCCCATATTGGGCATGCATGTGTATAATGAGATGACTAACAATGTTGTAGTACACAGTTTTCCTTTTCGACGCACAGAAAATCTATTTTCTATTTTCTGAGTGCCAAAAGAGGGGGGATTTGTGAAGCAACCACCAAATTGAAGTTTCAAAATGGTAACATCCTATTTTTCAAAAATACTAGACCACCTAGCATGTACAATTTCCCAACTTGAGTATCTCAAACCTTTTATTTCATCCCTGGTGAAAAAGACAAATCATGTTGAATCGGCTGGAAGTGGGTAAGATATGAACTACAGGTACATGATTTCATGCTGATGATATTTTGTAAAAATCATTTTTAGGTTCACAACATGCTATTTCATCAGAGATCCAATGCTTGTTTTGTGAGCCTCAGCCCCTAGCTAAGAATATTTATGAAAACCCTTCAAAAAGTTTGACCAGACATTCAAATGTGCATAACTAATTCAAAAAAACTCAAAAAAAAATAAAAAACCTTCGCATGGTGTCATGTTATGTGACATAGTTGTGAGGAAAAATATCAAACTTGGTCTATTGATCATATTTCAAAAAAAAAAACCTTCATAAAATGACCTATCTCCTCCGAGGTTTTCTGGCTTTCGGGTCAAATGACCAATGATATGGCTAGAATCAAGGCATAGTTTGTGATAATGTGCCCATATTGGGCATGCATGTGAATAATGGGATGACTAATAATGTTGTAGTACAAAGTTTTCCTTTTCGATGCACAGAAAATCTATCTTATATTTTCTGAGTGCCGAAAGAGGGGGGATTTGTGAAGCAACCACCAAATTGAAGTTTAAAAATGGTAATATCCTATTTTTCAAAAATACTAGACCACCTAGCATGTACAATTTCCCAACTTGACTATCTCAAACCTTTTATTCCATCCCTGGTGAAAAAGACGAATCCTGCCGAATCGACTGGAAGTGGGTAAGATATGAACTACAGGTACATGATTTCATGCTGATGATTTTTTGCAAAAATCATTTTTAGGTTCACAACATACTATTTCATCAGATATCCAATGCTAGTTTTGTGAGCCTCAACCCCTAGCTAAGAATATTTATGAAAATCCTTCAAAAAGTTTGACCAGACATTCAAATGTGCATAACTAATTCAAAAAATACAAAACCTTCACATGGTGTCATGTTATGTGACATAGTTGTGAGGAAAAATATCAAACTTGGTTTTAGAAATGATCGAAAAAAAACTTGCTTAGAAATGGGGTGGTTTACCCTAGCTTTGGAGCCCATTTCTACCATATTTTGGGTGAGAGTGAGTTGTACTTCACAAAAGGGATCAGGGTGAGGATGAGTTGTACTCTACATATGAGAAAAATGTTGAAAGCTCATACAAACATAGAAAAGTACACATAGCTACATTTGTTAAAATTCAAATTTACCATCATATTTGAATTTCGGCCAAATTATTATAATAACAAATGTTTACAACAACAAGTGCTAAATTATTACAATAACAAATGTTTACAATAACAACAAGTGCCAAATTCAAAGTCTATTTCTTTTGGCTCTTCTTACCCCTCGTTTTCTTCTCCTTCACAAGTTTCACACCACACAACAGGTTTATGCTCTTCTTTTTCTTACCATTACCATCTGACCTCCCCACAGCACGTCCAAGAGTCTCCTTCACCTCCTGCACCTCCTCAACAACACAATCTGTGATGTGGACATCCCTACTATTGATACAACCGTTGTACCTACAACAACACACATACAAGGACCCATCACAAGATCTCGTGCCAAACAACTTAACTATCAGGTACTTTCGTTTCTTGGAACTATTCCTCACATACATGAGAATATGATGCTGCCTAAATCAGATGTATTTCTTACTCTTAGGAATGATGGACCAAGCATGGATGAGAGGGACAAGCATTGGAGCATGGCCATGCATGGAGATGGCAGCAAGCATGTGATGGTCCAAGAGAAGGCCACGGATGAAGATTTCAGAACTTTGAGGCCTCCATAATGAAGAAAAGAAGGCTTGGACGAAATATTCAAGATCAATACTTTACGAATTCGTCCATAGCTTAATATGGTGCTGCGACACCTTTATTTTGGGCCAGGCCCATGTAATTTTCGCAGGATTTTAATTAGCCACTTTTTAGAGTCCGTATTTGAGGGGAAAAGGACTTTTAGGGTTGGATTCGGCCACCACTTCCATGGCTGGCCGAAACCCCACCGTTTCGCCCTTAAATACTCCCCATAGTCGACCCCCTAGACTTGGATTTTGTTTAGACATTAAGTTAGCCATAGTCGCAACTTCGCCAAGGCTCGAGCGTCGCAGAGGCCTCTTGTACTTCGCACCTATTCAGGATCCCACCTCTTCAATAAAGCTTTCCTCTTAATCCGCAATATCTTGATTGCAATATTGGTTCTTACTTGTTCTCGATTTCAGGTAGGAATTAAGACCCTCGCTAGTCAGGCTGATCGTGTTCACGCAGGATCGGTAACCTCCAGGAGATTGGCCTAGCGATTGCATTGGCGCTCGTGCTCGCACGTGTAGTCGGATCGTCAAGCCCGAACTCCACCAAATCGACTATCATCATCTCATCGAAAGATCGGACACCTTTGCCCTATCAAGTGGTATCAGATTTCAGGTTGCTTGGTGAGATTTTACTGTTTTTCGTAGATTAGATCTGTTTTTACCTATAACCCACGAAAAAGCCAAAAACATAGTTAGAGTTTAGATCCATCCCATAACCAATCTACGCCTTGCATTATCTTTTCAGTTTTTGCATTGTTGAATTTGTGTCTACATCATCGAGTCGAGTTGCTGGTCTTAGTATCTCGTCCCTTAGAGTTTCGAGTTCTGATCATAGTAGTCACCGCCACACTCGCCGATCACCGCCACCATATTCCGCCACCATATTCCGCCGTCATATACCCTGCCACCATAAACCCTAATACTCTGCCACCGCCTTCCTACCGCGACACAGATCCGATCAGTTTCCTGCTGTGGTACGAGTCCGAGTAGAGTTATTGTTTCCTAGTTATTTCCTTTTACTCTCCTTCTTTGTTGTTTCCGTGTTAAGCTAAAGTCCGTGTCAAGCTCCGAGTCCGGTCGTAAGTCCAGGAGAGCAAAAAAAAAAGTCTGGAACCGCCTCCGAAAAAATTTTCTGGCTGTACTAGTTTTCGACCCCGGGGATCACTTTTCTCCATCGGCCGTTATAGCGATATTTTTTTTGGTGATGGCGCGCTTTCCGAAGCAAAATAAAAAATTTTGAATTTTTTTTTGGGGCTAACCTATTTTTAGACCCCGTAGATCAGTTCTAGACACTCGCCATCATAGTGATTTTCTGCATCTTGGTTCGCTTTTTAGGGTGCCATATCATCATACAATGCTTGTTGTGTCGCGGCGTGACATCGTTGGTGATCTAGGCTCGCGTCTCTAGTACGGTCTAGCCTAGGACCAGCACAGTACCGTCGTTGAGCATTCTTTCAACTTTTGCATTGCTGTTTTGATAATTGCTAACCCCCTTGCTAAGCCTTCCCAGAGCTCCACAGATATTCTCCACGTGCGGTGTTTCGACTCCTGGTAATCGCTTGGTTCAATCTCTGGACCCACTGATCCTCGCGGTTGCACATCGCCTTTTCCTGCTGTTTGGTAAGAACTTGTAAGAGCTACGTATATTGCTTGATGGATTACGCGTGACTTCCACCATATTTCCGTACTATATACCTGTGCTTTTTAAGGACTAACCATGATGATATCATGAACCCTGCCACAATGACGAGCGAAAAACTACATGCCCACTTCTCCGCTCTTGGTCACCGCTGAAGACGTGGATACGCCTCGGGGAGTTTGACACCAAGCTCACCAACGCCATGGACAAGATCGATGGACTCGAGAAATCCTTCAACGCCAAGCTTGACGTTCGGTTCAAGGAGCTTTTGAACCGATTGCCCGCACCCGCACCGGCACCCACACATGGCGCACGGCGCATTCCGATCACGGGTCGGACTGCTGGTTCGGCGGCTACCGCTGCGGCTGACGCTCCTCAGACTTCCGCCGCGGCTGCTGCTGCGACATTGGGGACAGACGACGGGTACTACTACGACCACGACGACGACGATCTGTTTGACGACGAGGTTGAACAACCTCCACAGGTACCTGCTGGCCGTCCCCGACATTACTACCGCAACGCTCGCCATGCCGACGTGATGATGATCATGTTGCAAAGCTTAAATTAAATATTCCATCTTTTGAGGGTAAATATAATCCTGATGCATATCTTACATAGGAGATGGAAGTAGAACAACGTTTTGCATGCTTAAAATATCCTGAGAATATGCGTGTTAGTGCTGCTACATGTGAATTTACTAAATTTGCTTCCCTTTGATGGTCTGAGTATTGTCGTTTAAATCCTACTACTATTCCTAGTACTTGGACTACTTTAAAAACTGCTATGCGTGTTCGTTTTGTACCTCCCACTTATCAACGTGATTTACTAAAGAATCTGACACGTTTAGAGCAAGGGAAAATTCTGTAGAAGAGTATTATCAGGAATTGCAAACGGGGATGGTTTCGGTGTGGTCTTGTTGAATCTAATGAACAAATGCTTGCACGTTTCTTTGGTGGATTAAACAAGGACATTCAGCACATATTAGATTATAAGGAATATAATTCTATTACTCGTTTGTTTCATCTTGCTTGCAAAGCTGAACGTGAAGTGCAGGATCGCCAAACACCATGGAGGAGGACTAATAATTCTGCAGGTCGCACATCCTCTTGGACATCCCAACAATCAGCGCCTCCTCGTGATTCGCCACCAGGTACTACCACATCCAAGGCCACCACAAGATTTCCAGCTGCTCCTCCACCATCATCCAATGCTCTTGCTCGTAGTGCATCTTCTATGGCTTCCACGGGTAAGACAAAGGATATACAATGCCGCAAGTGCTGGGGTTTTGGTCATATTGAGAGACAGTGCACAACACAACGTGTGATGATGGTGCGAGAAGATGGTCAATACGATTCAGCGAGTGACTTCGATGAAGATACACTAGCCCTTATTTCTGCTCGAGATGGAGACAATTCTGATGCTGAGGAAGAGCCAGAGGTAATGGGAGCTGAAGCTGCTGATCACTACAAGAGCTTAATTACACAACGTGTGTTGAGTGTGCAATTGAGCAAATCTGAGCAAGATCAACGCCACAACTTGTTCCAAACACGTGGTGTTGTCAAGGAAAGAGCTATACGGATCATCATTGATGGAGGGAGTTGTAATAATCTGACCAGTGTTGACATGGTAGAGAAGCTTGCGCTTCCAACAAGACAACGTCCACATTCATATTACATCCAATGGTTTGAGAGTTCTCGCAAGATCAAGGTAACAAGAACGGTACGCGTGCATTTTACTATTGGTACATATTCTGATTTTGTTGATTGTGATGTTGTACCTATGCAAGCTTGTTCTTTGTTACTTGGTAGACCATGGCAATTTGATAGAGAATCTGTTCATAATGGCAAAACTAATCACTATTCTCTTATGCATGATGGAAAGAAAATTGGTCTAAAACCTATGACTCCCGAACAGATTTTAAAAGATGATCTTGCTAGATCTAGTAGAGCTAAAACTGAGAAGAAAAATAAAAGTGAGAATCAGATTGTTGCTACAGATTTTATACCACCAAAGAACACTAAATCTGATTCTACATATGCTACTGAAATTCGTTTGAAGAGTCCATGTATGCTTGCAAATAAAATTGATATTGCTAAACTAGATGTAAACAATACTCAATGTTATGCAATTGTCTGCAAAGAGGTTTTGTTTTCATTTGAGGATATGCCTCCTTCTTTGCCACCCGCTATTGCTAACCTTTTGCAGGAATATGAGGACGTCTTTCCCGCTGAGCTGCCACCAGGACTACCTCCTATTAGAGGAATTGAGCACCAAATTGATCTAATTCCTGGTGCCACGTTGCCCAACTGCGCGCCATATAGAACCAATCCAGAGGAGACAAAGGAGATACAACGCCAAATTCAGGAACTACTCGACAGAGATCATATTCGTGAGTCCCTTAGCCCTTGTGCTATTCCTATTATTTTGGTACCTAAGAAAGATGGTTCTTCGCGCATGTGTACTGATTGTAGAGCTATCAATAATATTACTATTCGATATCGTCATCCTATTCCAAGTTTAGATGACATGCTTGATGAATTGAGTGGCTCTACCATGTTTTCTAAAGTTGATTTGCGTAGTGGTTACCACCAGATTCGTATGAAATTAGGAGATGAATGAAAAACAACATTTAAAACTAATTTCGGTTTATATGAGTGGTTAGTAATGCCGTTTGGTTTAACTAATGCACCTAGCACTTTCATGAGATTAATGAACGAAGTTTTACGTGCTTTCATTGGACGTTTTGTGGTAGTCTACTTTGATGATATTCTGATTTATAGCAAATCTTTAGAGGATCATTTGGACCATTTACATGCTGTTTTCAATGCTTTACGTGATGCACGTTTGTTTGGTAACCTTGAGAAGTGCACCTTTTGCACCAATCGAGTTGCGTTTCTTGGCTATGTTGTTACATCACAGGGTATTGAAGTGGATCCAGCCAAGATTGAAGCTATTGAGAATTGGCTGCAGCCCAAGACGGTCACACAAGTGAGGAGTTTTCTTGGCCTCGCTGGTTTTTATAGGCGCTTTGTCAAAGACTTTGGATCAATTGCTGCGCCGTTGAATGAGCTTACCAAGAAGGATGTGCCCTTTGTTTGGGGCGATGCGCAACAACAGGCCTTCGTCATATTGAAAGATAAGCTAACACATGCTCCCTTACTCCAACTTCCTGATTTTACTAAGACTTTTGAGCTTGAATGTGATGCTAGTGGAATTGGTTTGGGAGGGGTGTTATTACAAGAGGGAAAACCTGTTGCATATTTTAGCGAGAAATTGAGTGGGGCTAGTCTGAACTATTCTACTTATGATAAAGAATTATATGCGTTGGTTCGGACATTAGAAACTTGGCAACATTATCTATGGCCTAAGGAATTTGTTATTCATTCTGATCATGAATCTTTGAAGCATATTCGTAGTCAAGCTAAGTTGAATCGTCTTCATGCAAAGTGGGTTGAATTTATTGAGTCTTTTCCTTATGTTATCAAACACAAAAAGGGTAAAGATAATATTATTGCTGATGCTTTGTCGCGCCATTATGCTTTGTTATCTCAACTTGACTTCAAAATATTTGGATTGGAAACTATTAAGGAACAATATGTGCATGATGCTGAATTTAAAGATGTGTTGCAGAATTGTAGAGATGGTAGAACTTGGAACAAGTTCATCTTCAATGATGGATTTGTGTTCCGTGCTAACAAACTATGCATTCCAGATAGTTCTGTTCGTCTTTTGTTGTTACAGGAGGCGCATGGAGGAGGATTGATGGGACACTTTGGTGTCAAGAAGACGGAAGATGTTCTTGTTGCACACTTCTTTTGGCCACGTATGCGTCGAGATGTTGAGAGATTTGTGGCACGCTGCACTACTTGTCAAAAAGCTAAGTCTTGCCTTAATCCACATGGTTTATATATGCCTCTTCCTGTTCCTAGTGTTCCTTGGGAGGATATTTCTATGGACTTTGTTTTGGGATTGCCACGAACACAGAAGGGGAGGGATAGTATTTTTGTTGTTGTGGATCGGTTTTCTAAGATGACACACTTTATTCCTTGTCATAAAACGGATGATGCTGCGCATATTGCTGATTTGTTCTTTCGTGAAATTGTTCGTTTGCATGGTGTGCCAAATACTATTGTTTCTGATCGTGATACTAAATTTCTTAGTCACTTTTGGAGATGTTTATGGGCTAAGTTGGGGACTAAATTGCTGTTTAGTACTACATGTCATCCCCAAACTGATGGACAAACTGAAGTAGTAAATAGAACTTTGTCTACTATGTTGCGGGCTGTTTTAAAGAAGAACTTAAAATTGTGGGAAGAGTGTTTACCTCATATAGAATTTGCTTATAATCGTTCGTTGCATTCTACCACAAAGATGTGCCCATTTGAGATTGTGTATGGTTTTGTTCCTCGTGCACCTATTGATTTATTGCCTTTACCTTCTTCGGTGCAACATAATTTGGATGCTACACAACACGCTGAAATGATATTAAACTTGCATAAGACTACTAAAGATAACATTGAACACATGAATGCTAAGTATAAAATTGCTGGGGATAAAGGGAGAAAGCATGTTGTGTTTGATGTTGGCGATCTTGTTTGGTTACATTTGCGTAAAGATCGTTTTCCTGATTTACGCAAGTCTAAGTTAATGCCACGTGCTGCTGGTCCCTTTAAGGTGTTAGAGAAAATAAATGATAATGCATATAAACTTGAGTTGCCTGCAGACTTTGGTACGGTTAGTCCTACGTTTAACATTGCAGATTTGAAGCCTTACTTTGGTGAGGAAGATGAGATTGCGTCGAGGACGACTTCAATTCAAGAAGGGGAGCATGATGTGGACATCCCTACTATTGATACAACCGTTGTACCTACAACAACACACATACAAGGACCCATCACAAGATCTCGTGCCAAACAACTTAACTATCAGGTACTTTCGTTTCTTGGAACTATTCCTCACATACATGAGAATATGATGCTGCCTAAATCAGATGTATTTCTTACTCTTAGGAATGATGGACCAAGCATGGATGAGAGGGACAAGCATTGGAGCATGGCCATGCATGGAGATGGCAGCAAGCATGTGATGATCCAAGAGAAGGCCACAGATGAAGATTTCAGAACTTTGAGGCCTCCATAATGAAGAAAAGAAGGCTTGGACGAAATATTCAAGATCAATACTTTACGAATTCGTCCATAGCTTAATATGGTGCTGCGACACCTTTATTTTGGGCCAGGCCCATGTAATTTTCGCAGGATTTTAATTAGCCACTTTTTAGAGTCCGTATTTGAGGGGAAAAGGACTTTTAGGGTTGGATTCGGCCACCACTTCCATGGCTGGCCGAAACCCCACCTTTTCGCCCTTAAATACTCCCCATAGTCGACCCCCTAGACTCGGATTTTGTTTAGACATTAAGTTAGCCATAGTCGCAACTTCGCCAAGGCTCGAGCGTCGCAGAGGCCTCTTGTACTTCGCACCTATTCAGGATCCCACCTCTTCAATAAAGCTTTCCTCTTAATCCGCAATATCTTGATTGCAATATTGGTTCTTACTTGTTCTCGATTTCAGGTAGGAATTAAGACCCTTGCTGGTCAGGCTGATCGTGTTCACGCAGGATCGGTAACCTCCAGGAGATTGGCCTAGCGATTGCATTGGCGCTCGTGCTCGCACGTGTAGTTGGATCGTCAAGCCCGAACTCCACCAAATCGACTATCATCATCTCATCGAAAGATCGGACACCTTTGCCCTATCAATCTGGCACCAGAGCCTCATCAACATGGTCACTTTGCACCAGAGCCTCATCAACATGGTCAGTTTGCACCAGAGCCTCAACAACATGCTCATTTTGCACCAGAGCCTCAACAACATGCTCATTTTGCACCAGAGCCTCAACAACATCCTCATTTCGCACTAGAGCCTCAACAACATGCTCATTTTGCACCAGAGCTTCCAAATCAGAAATGGTGTGCCCTAAAGCCTCAACAGTTTGCACATCATCCTCCAAAACAAGTTCAGATTGCACCTCAGCAGCACCAAACATGATCTGGTTAGTTCTCTTCTTTCTTTGGCCATTGATTCTTGCCCTTTTCACTGGCCAGCATTCTTCAACAACAAGAGGTGGGCCTTTTTCTCCATGCTTCCTCCTGAAAACAAGCAAGTTAGCTTGGGGAGAAAAATCATCAACAAGAAATGGGATAGATTTTGGATGAACATACTTTGGCTTTTCAGCAGTGTATCTGCACTTGGTAGAGCCAGCTCAGTGTCCAAGTTCTTCACAGAGTTTGCATCTATTCTTGTTAACTTTTTGGGCCCTTTTTGGCTTGGCATCTTTCTTTCCCTTCTTGATGCTCCCACCTTTCTCAAACCAAGCCTTGAATCTACTCTGCTTGGGCCAGCCAGCCTTTCTTTTCATCAAAGGAGGACACAAGGAGAACTGAATGTCCACTTCAGGCCACTGAGACTGATCTGTAAGTGCTGGAATTGGTGTTCCATATGTAGCCTTGAATTTTGCTACAGAATAATACTCATGCAAATATGGGTGCATATTTAGCTTGTGTTTGGAGGCCAAGAAATGTATGGCATGCTCACAAGGCTTCCCAGTGTGTTGCCACTCAAGGCATGTGTATTTATGCAATTGAGTGTCAACAACATGCCTCCTGCCAGTCTTTGTATCTCTGACTTCAGCACCCCACAATGAGGATTTCTCAATACGCAAATGTGCAAGATTTCTGCTCCTGTTGACCACCTGCTGCATAACATCAGGAAGCTTATCTCCTTGAAGAACATCACCAAGCCTTCTTCTCAATTCCCACAACCTCATGATCATGATCCTGATCTGGTCAACCATGTCATGGACAGGCAAGTCTTTTAACTCCTTCACTTTGTTGTTGAAACTTTCTGCCAAATTATTAATGATATGATCACATTTGATGGCAGTGTTAAAACCTGACATGTACCATAAAAGAGAATGGTAGGTTTCCAACCATGTACAAAACTTGACTCTATCCTCCTCAGAGCATGTCGCCTTAATCTTCTCAAGGTGATATGAATGTGTCTGGTTCAGTGTAAGATCTTGCACTGGCCACATCGTCCAAAATCATCTCATCTGGATTTTTGATCAAATTCATCCACATATGGTCAAGAACTCCTCTCTCGGCATGAGGGAAAACAATCTTCACCGCATTTTCTAAACCTTTACATGCATCTGTGCACCGCCAATGGAATCTTGGCCCTATGTATCTTTTCAATCGCATCATGAACCATGTCCATGATGCCTCATCTCATCAAACATGCCAATAGCTATAGGGAACATCCAATTGTGTCCATCTAAAGCATTGCATGCTGCTAGTTGACCATTCCACTTTCCAGTTAAGAAAGATGAGTTTATACTCAAATATGGATGGCACCCTGCTTTGAAGCCATCGATGCAAGGCTTTAAAGCCATGAAGAATTTAGAGAAGAAGACTTTCCCATCAGCTGTTACCTCAGTATCTATCTCCACAACACTGCCAGGTGACCTCTTCTCTACTTCTACTTTGAAGTTATAAAGCATTCGAAAGGTATTTGCCTAATCACCATATAGCTCTTGCATTGCCCTTTGCTTTGCCTTCCACACTATAGTATAATTTAGCTTAATGGGGTGCTGCTTTTCCAAGTCTATTTTCAGTCTCTTTGCAGTGTTGTTTGGTGTTGTGGCTAAAATGGGCTTAATCTTTTCTGCAACTCATAATTGTGATGTCATCTTTGTAACTGTTTGAGAACTTGTAATGCAAGTATGAGGTTTTGGAATTTGATTCACTCTTATTGTCCTTCCATCAGGTTGGCGTCTAGTAGATATATACCACTTGCAAGGCTTGGAACCACCATCATAACCTATGCATTTTGCATAGAACTTCTTTTTATCAGTCCACATAGTCTTGGTAGCAAACTCACGTTTGACTGCATATGTCTCGAAACACATCCTGAATTCATCCATGCTTGGAAACAATCACCAAACTTCAATAACTGGGTCCTCTCTGTCATAAACTGTTACTAGCTCATCATCATGTGCATCATCTACATGAACTGCAGCATTTTCCAACAACTCTAGATCTATATCTGCCTCTTCATCTCTTAAATGGTTGTCACCATCATTTTTAGTTTCATCCCTCTTCTTCTCCTTGTCTCTATCATCTATAGGAATGCCAAAAAGCTTTGCCATTTCAATGTCATCTATTGGTGCAATGACCAAATCAGTTCGGTCATGTATCTCAACTGAATTCCAATCAACAGTTATAATCCTTTGTGCATTAGCATCTGCAGCCTCCCCTTGTGCATTAGCATCATCCTCCACCGTTAACACTTCCAACTCAGAAAGTATAGGCATTACTTGCCTTTGTGCAGCCCAATCATCCTCGACCATCTGAGTATCCAGCTTCGAGGCCACATATCCAACCCTCGAATCAGGTTTCAGATCAATGAGCTCTGCTAAAAACAGAACAGTTTTGCTTGTCCAACCGTTTTGCTCATTGATTTTATCAACTATATGTTTCCCTGTCTCAACCCTAATATAGTCACATTTGCAATCATCAAATCGTAACAAAGAAACTTCTTGCTCTGGCCCCCAAACCACACTATCCCCAATTTTTTCCACCATTTTCCTCACCGCCTTCTCTCTCATGTTTATTCGCTCTTGGGGATCAACATGTTATAATTCCACCTCCCATTTAACAACTGTGTCTCTCTCAATGAGCTGTGTGCTGCTATCAACTAAAACAGCCCTAGAGGGAAAGAAATTGATGCAAAATTCGAAGGTTTGGCGCGCAACATCGTCTCCCCTGTTTTTGGCGGGCACTGTGAGCTAGCGGAAGCGAACAAAGAGCTCAACCTTAGAGAAATTAAGTGCAGAGATACGGGATATACCGATTAGAAGTCCCCTCTCCATGCTCCATCTCGTTCCCCTCGCCCCGTTCAGCACACCCTCGCCTCCATAATCTAGCATCAATGGGCACGCTCAGATCTCGAATTGAGAAGAATGGGAGAGGAATTAGCTTTCAAATGGTACTCACCACCTTCGTCGTCGAACGAAAGCGCCGCCGCCTAAATGAATTGCCCTGCCGCCGCCGCCGGCGCCAAGAACGATGGGTGAGGTCCGCCGCCGTCGGGAAGCAGGCTGATCGATGTGGCCTTGACGCTCTCGATCGGAAGCGGTTGGTTTGATTGGCTTGACTGGCTGTCCCAACCGACTGGTTTGGCTTAACCCTAATCTTGGAACAAAGTTAAATGTGTCCTTAATGACCGTTTTATGGCCCGTGTGGCCCTGGGCTATTAGCTGCCTCACAAGCGTCGCATGCGAGCTATTCTTTTCAACGATGTCGTGTTCCTTCCAATTTCGCGTAAAGACGTCGCATGGGATCTATAAGCCCATTTTGTTTGCATGCTAGGAAGAAGAAAATAAAGTAAAATATCATACCCTTTTACAATTATTTCTCTACATAACACTTTTTTAGAGCCATTACATATTTTCATTAATTAAAAATCAAGTTACATGAAGCAACACACGTGAAAACAAAATACATACCGAGATAAAATGATTATCATGAAAACTTTGCAAATAAAATTCCAAGAGATCGAGAAATACAAAAACCACCGAGCCAAGTTGCCGCCGCGCAACTCCAACATCGTCGATACGCATGCCGTAAGAGACACTGAGCTTCCACCATCGCAAGATCCAAAAAAAACATCATCGTCAACGAGACTTTGTGAGTCGATGAACATACCAACTAAAAGCGCGTCAAGATACATGTCGCTGCGGCACATCGACCATCTAGCTGGTTTAAACATTGTTAAGACGACACAACAAGAAGATTCCGGAATCCACGTGCACCAACAAAGCAAAAAGATTGATGTTGGGTCAGAGAGAGAGAGAGGCGCGACGCTGTGCGCCCACCGGTATGTACGAACTGCACACCGCGGTTAACCAGGTAGAATAATTATTGGGAGAAGATAACCAGTGATAATCGTCCTTGAAGATTGGGCTAGGACGGTCACCTTTTCGCAGACAAAAGATCGCTGATTTCGTGGCGTCCTCGTGTAGCAATCTGCACATCTGATCCGATCATCGTACCCTCTGCCATGCACGTCGTCCTAGCTAAAGATATTGTCCCTTGCATTATTGAGTTGTTAAGCCAGCAGCTGAGTAGGTGCAGATCCTAATTAACCTCCGTTTGATGTAATGAATGTGCCTGCCGCATGCACGTACGTGTAGATCCTAACCGCAACAGCGGGTAAATCAGCGTCCTCGTAATCTGACAGCATGGACGAATCAGTCGAAGCTAAAGCTTGTTTGCGAATCACGACCTTGCTGGTCACTGCTGAAAGTACACTTTCTGCTAAAGTAGCATCATCACGACCCGAACGAATCAACGAGTTCATGAAATAGAACATCGATCACAGGTAACAACAATCCAAAAAAGTATGTCGTGCTGTAGAATGAAGAATAAGAAGGGTGATGTGTTGATATGACCAACAAGAGGGGACGTTGTTCTAGTAGATGATTCTGTTCAGCTTCGCATGCTTTGATAACGTGGCTTTCTTGCGCTGCATGGCTGTACAAGAGCCCGCGGCTCCTGCCTTCCTGCTGCTCCTCCGGCAACGATCTCTTCTCTTCCCCGGCTCCGGTCCGGCGCGCGGCCGGGGAACTGTGAGTTGAATTATGAGTTGGTGAAAGAGTTGATTTAGTCACCGGAATTTGGACAAAATCGCAGAGATATGCTAACGGATCACGTTTGCATCAAATCAATGTTGAGATTGAAATAGACTGGAATATACTACTACAGTACATGCAGTGATGCTCATCACCAAAACTGACCAGCTGGTTGGTAAGATGCAGCCGATACTGTACATGCAGCAGTACAAGTAGTAGAAAGTACCTTGACCGAAATAAATTGTGCGCCGATCAAAGAAGATTCCACGCTAATCATCTTGATCGGGTCAATTAACCAGGCTAATGGTGATCTTCCCACAGGCCGCGATCGATCGGTCGATGCTTTCTGGCAGCCTACACCAAGCTCATGGCATGGAACAATCCTGGCGTTGCTGCTGCGCCAGCAAGGACAGGAAGAATGATTCAGCTTCCTGAGGGGACTGCCGACCTGCATGCCACGTGCTTCTTTTCATGATGATACGAAATCAAAATTGATCACAGCAGCCTCCGATAATCCACCCATGTCGACAGCACCATCTCGGGCAGCCAACTGCCCGAAACCGATCGAGTTCCACAGCTCTGTGCTCTGCTTTTACGTACTCTACAAGGCATACCTCCATCTACATAAATATATCAATATATCAAGACCGCTGCCGGGATAAACAGTACAAAATGCAAATAAATAAAAAAAGAGAAAACAAAGCTGACAACAATGGTTTGATGGAAACAAAAATGACGGACGTTGCTATCCGGATAGGTCCTAGGATACAACCGCAGAGGCAAACCAGGCCCACCTGGCCCGGCCGAGCCCATAGGGGCCCATGAAGCCCCGCCACAGCACTGCAGGAGGGAAACGTCGTCCACGCCAACACTAGCCCCTACTTCACCATCCACCAGGGGATCAACCGGCACCGTTGATCTCTGCCGCCAAGTAGCACCACCATCACCACCACCACCAATGTGCTCACCCGGAAATACCGGACCGCCGCCGGTCTGAGGAACACCACCTGGGCCTGCAAGGGTGCTGAGGGACGAGCATGGCGAGCACCGCATCTCCATGCCGCCCATGGGTCCCTTGAGCAAGATCGGCGGGCGACTACTAGATCCAGGCCCGCTCGGCCGCACCGCAGCCATGGGGGAGCACCTGACACCCGCCCGGTGAGCCAGGACACCGGTCGGTGCCCGCATGGCCCAGATCGGGCCCTACAAGGGCCGCCGCCGGGAGCTCCTGTAGTGCCTCCTGTCGTCCATCTTGTTGAGCTTCTCGCCGTTATGACGCCTAGGAGGCACGTGACCTGTCGGTGCATCGCCCTTCTGCCCCTTGGCCAAACCATCAGATGTGCTTCCGCCAGCAGGGAATCCCATGCCCCCATCGCTGCCGCCAGAAGAAAGAGGGGCCTGCCGCCGCCGACGCCGCACGGGCTTAGCTCGACGGCACGCGCCAGCAGCGGCGGAAGATGGGGGCGAGAGGCGGCCGGAGCCGCCACGCCTGCCCCGTCGGCCATGGGCGGTGCTAGGGGTCTTCCCATGTATTCACGTGAATACCAAAGAATTTGAGCAAAAGAAAAATTAATACTTCCTCTGACCCATAGTAATTGACTCAAATTTGTCTAGATTTAAATAAATCTAGACACTATTTAGCATATAGGTTCATCCAATTTTTGATAAATCTAATTCAACCAATATAGATCGAAGGAAGTAGAATACGGCCCATAGTCCATAGAGCCGACCTGGTCGCTCGTTCAGCTCTTGGTATTTCGCGAGCAGATACGATCGACCATATGCACGCAACCTCCACGGCTCCAGTGTCCACCGGACAAGCAGCGGCCAGCGGAGCACCGGCGAGAAGAGTCCAACGGTGACGGACAACAAAGGCCAGGTAAGTTTCCTTGTTTTTCCCTCTCTTTAGTCTTTTTTTAAGATTGACTTTTTGAAACAGGCTTTTGTTCCGCTTTATAAATAAGTAAACATCCAATACAAATTACAAAGGTTCAACCAACAACATGACAACAGCTGCAGGCCACAGCACAAGACGACCCAAAGAAAGTCAGCGAAGCACTCGCCACGCGAGAAACAGAAACAGCGACAGCGAAAGCAAGGGCGCGCTAAGGGGGTAGCAGCCATGCCGCCTTCAGGAGACGCCGAAGAATCGCGTCCAGCCTCGCCTTGTCCTGCTGTCTACACAGCGGATACCAGAGGTGCAAAGAAGCCAAGAATTTGAAGACCGAGTCAGTGGCGCGACGAGGGAGGATCTTTTTAATAACCATCTTATTACGAATATTCCACATCGTCCAGGACATCGCAGCAAATACTAGCCAGAATAGGTGGCGGCCCTTCCGGTGCGGTTTGGCTGGGTCTCTAGGAACTCCCTGAGATCGTGGGCCTGCCAGTCCGGGCCCAACGCCTCCCGAGTGAAGTTCCACAGAAACCGGGCTGCGGGACAAGTGAACATTATGTGGGTGCCCGTTTCCGGGATTCCACATAATGGACATAACCCGTCCCCCGGCCCATGTCGCTTGGAGACCTCGGCGCCTGAGGGGAGCCTATCACGAAGTAACTACCAGGCAAAGATCTTAATTTTTAGGGGGAGGGGTGCCTTCCATAGTGGTTTAGTCCAAGGAAGGCTCTGCCATCCGAAGAGGGCGCGATAGGCCAAGCGAACCGAAAAAGACCTAGATGGGGTCAGCCTCCATGCGACTGAGTCGGGGCCTTCTGCCAGAGATTCTAGCAAGGACGCCCTCAGCTCCCTCCATGCTTCAGTTTCTGCCGGGTCGAAGGTTCGGCGGAACGAGATGTTCCATCGACCCTCTAGGGCCACGGCAGAGACCCAGAGTGATGGCTCGGAGCAGATGGCGAACAGGTTCGGGTATACCTCCCTAAGAGGGCGGTCCCCCAATCATGTATCAAGCCAGAATAGGATAGCCTCACCATTGCCTATCGATAAGGTAACCCCGAGCCGGATCTCGTTCTTAATTTCCTGAATGGAATGCCAGAAATAGGAGCCGTCCCGGCGATCACAATCGAGTAGGGGCCGGCCACGTAGATATTTTGCCTTGATCAGATTGAGCCAGAGGCCGTCATCCTCGCTGAGAATACGCGAGAATTCCTATGCCCCCAAAGTCCTTGGGGCGCAGATGTCCGTCCACTTTACCATGTGGTACTTTTGGTGGCCCTTGGGGTCCTGCCAGAAGAAACGTGACAGCTCCTTATCAAAGGCTCCGTGAACGCCCTCCTGGAGGAGGTAGAGACCCATCATATACATGCGCAGACTAGATAAGCATGAGTCAATCAAGACTGACTTACTACCTTTAGATGTGAACCGGCACACCAAGGTTCAGACCTCGAGCGAACTCTACCCACAAGTGGTTCCAGGTCCCTAATAAGGATCCTAGAGTCCCGGATCGGCATCCCCAAATAAGTGATGAGTAAGGAGGCAAGGCGAAAGTTAAAATTGTCGGCTATCCTCTGCTGATCCTCTTGTGAGAAGCCAAGAGCGATAATTTCGCTCTTGTCAAAGTTAATGCGAAGTCCTGACATTTCATGAAATCAAAGGAGGAGGAACTTGAGGTTCACAATGTCCATCGTTGAACCTTCGATCATGATCATCGTGTCTTCTGCGTATTGGAGGTGAGTGACCCCACCACCCCACGGGATCAGGTGGCCTACCACTCCAGAGATGTGTCCAGTGGCCTTGGCCTTGTCCAACATCTCCTTGAGAGCATCTGATGCGTGTTGACGCTTCGTTGGGAAACCCCAAGAGCAAGGTATGATGCAGCATAGCAGCAAGTTTTCCCTCAGTAAGAAACCGAGGTTATCGAACCAGTAGGAGGAAGGAAATGTCTCAGAGGTGTTGCAAGCACAATAGAAACTCAAGACTTTGCCCCAACTAACAGTGAGGTTGTCAATCTCACCGATTGTTGTAACAAAGGATTAACTGTATGGTGTGAAAGGTGATGATGGTTTGCAGCTAGTAAATAGTAACAGTGGAAGATGTATCAATGGTAAAGACTGGGGGTGCCCCATTGTCCGTCACCTCGCGGAGCCTTACGAGCTCATCCTGCATGCCGAATGACTGGGAGATTCTGTTGAAGTCCCTGTCGCAGTGGTCCGATCAGGTGAAGCTCCCGTGGACCGTGATGACGCCCCTGGGTCCTGGCATCTTGAGTAGCAGGTATGCGTAATGTGGGACAGCCAAGAACCTTGTGAATACTACACGCCCGAGGATGGCGTGGTATTGTGATGGCCAGTCTACCACTTCGAATTCGAGCCGCTCGCATCGGAAGTTGTCCGGCTTGCCGAAGATGACGTCGAGCCATATTTTGCCCAGGGGGAATTTGCCCTTTCCTGAGACGATGCCATGGAACGTTGTGTATGACTGTTCCAGGCTGCACAGCGGGATCCACATTGCCGCTAGAGTGCTTGCGAATATCAGGTTCATGCCCCTGCCACCGTCCATGAAGACGCGGCTCATCTCGAAACCTCCGATCTGCGCCTCCAGCACCAGGGCAGCATGGCCTGGGCGAGGGATCTGGCAAGGGTGATCCGAACGGCTGAACGTGATGCAGGACTCCGATCCACTGAGGTACTCAGGGATGGCGGGTGGAGTTGTCACAGCCAGGTTGATCTGACGGGTGATTTTCTTCTGCACCCTATTCGTGGGGCTCCCCTTCTGGATCATCTATGCTCCTTTCGGTGGGGGATACCCGTGCCCAGCGTTGTTCTGTGCTGGTGCGACTGGTTGGTTCGGGCCTCCTACAGGTGGCGGTGGAGGAGCTCCATGCGCTATTTAACCTCGTGTGGGTGCGTTCCCAAATCCAGGGGGTGGAGCTTGCTGCCTCATCTGAGCCATGCTTTCGCTGAGCTTCTGGAACTCGCGGCAGTCCTTGAGCATGTGGCATGCCTTCTTCTTACCATCCTGCTTGTCGATGTAGAAGTGGATGGTGCATGGACCCGAAAGTTTTTCGTATGCTGAGGGCTCATTATCGCGATCGCGGCGTTGCCACGACTATGTTGGGTGCCCTCCATCGCGGAAGTTGCCTCTGCGGTATCCGCCACTGGTGCGGTTGGCATCGTTGCGGCGATCGGCATAGCCGGCCGCGACCATGTCGGGTCCATCGCGATCGTCGTAGACGCGCGGTCTCCTCTTGTTACGGCGTTCCCGTCGTTGGCCGTAATCAACCTCTTCCTCCGAGTGTGCCCGGTGGACGGAATCTTCACCGTCGGCCCACCTGTTGGCGATGTCCATGAAGTGGTCGATGTCTTGGGCAGCGCGCTCGAAGTTCCTCCTTGAAGTCCTGGCGCTTGACGCCGTCCTTGAAGGCGTCGATGGCCCTTTCTTCGAAGATGTGTGCCGCGGAGTTTTTGGTGTTGGACCAGCGCAGGATGTACGAGCGAATGGATTCGCCCGTTCGTTGAGTGCAGGCTCGCAACTCCTCGATCGAGGCGGGCCTATTACTGGTGCCTTTGAAGTTTCGGATGAAACTGTAAGCCAGTTCCTTCCAGCTTCGGATGGACCCTGAGGATAGGCTAAGCGGATCCGAAGTTACTGTCATTGCGGTTGAAGGCATTGCATGGCGGTTTCCTTGTTTCCACCGTGCAGCTTGACGGATGACAGGTGGTCGCTGAGCCATGCCTTGGGGTCTTGTGTGCCGTTGAACTTCGGAGTATCCGAAGGAAGCTTGAAATTTCACGGCATCCGTGTCCGTTGGACAGATCTGCTAAAGCACCAGGCTCCGCAGAGTTCTCCTTCGTCTTCGTCCATCTCAGATTCAGACGAGCATGCGTGCTTGGCTCGCGCTTTGTTGATTTTGCGTTGTGTTAGCGCATATCTGGCGTCGTAATCGCGGCTGTGATGACGCGAGCTCTTGTGCCTTCGAGGAAGGTCATGGTCCTCTTCTTCGGATGAAGGAGTGGGGCTGCGGTTGAACCTGACCGTAGCTTTCTTTTTCGGCTCCGTAGAAGTTTCTTGATGGAGCGCAGCTCCGACGAGTCCGAGTTCGGTGAGTGCAGACTTGTGCATGGCTCTCTTTGGGTCCCCCTCCGGAGGTGGGTGGGCCGCGAGGTACGCAGTGGCTGCTATGATCGCAGCTTGCGGTGTCTTCGGGATGATGTTGCCGTCGGCATCCATCTCCATGAAGGATGCGTTGAGGATTCGGGTCACCTCACGACGCTCCTTGGGGTCCATGTTCTCCGTTCGGGAGCGATGCTTATTGCCGTGGTTGCCGTTCGAGCTGGAGCCGATGCCCATGGCGGAGAGCGCAGCTCGTCGCGCGCTGGACTCCGAGGCTGCTTGCTTGCGTTTGTCGAGAACCTCTTGCATCTTGACCTGCTTCTTGTGCTCCTCGATCAGGAGCAGATGGTAGGCCATCAGCAGGTCCCGTGAGGAGTCTGCAGGCAGGACTATGCTGCCCGCCACGGCGGCGCGTGCCTGGGCCCATCCTTCTTTGCTAAGGCGGATGACATGGCCGTTGTTGTCCCCTTCGGGTGGGGGGACTGGCTTCTTCTGTTCCCGCTGTTTCGATCTTGCGGGTTAGGTGTCGGGTTGGGCGGCGGGTTGGGTGTTTGCTGCTCCACGTCGCCCTCGATGACTACGGCACATTGGTAGCGCTCGTAGATTGGTCTGCTACTGGCGCAGCTTTCGGATCCGGAACCGTAGGTCCCTTCATCCGATGGCGGATCGCACAGATCGGAGTTGCAGCTGCTGCTGTCGTAGGACTCATCTGTTGATGATGTTGTGCGTAGCACAGGGTGTGGGGCCCATGAAGCGGGCCTGATTGATGGTAGGGGCACCCGCTCAGGGAGGCGGAGGGTGCCAGTTTGCCCCACCTGGAAGCAGAAGCTCCCGAACAGGATCTCGAGTCCGTCGCCTACGGGCTCGAAGTCCTTCATGGTGGCCGGTGAGTGGGCGTTGAAGTCGAAAGCACCGAAGAGGAGGTGACTCTCCGTCGCCGCAGAGTTGCAGATCGTTCGGGTTGGGACCGTCACGATCGCACAATCAGCGTCACCAGTTCCCACAGACGGCGCCAATTGACGAGGTTTCGACTCGTCAATGCCCATTGTTATGGACTTGGGTTTTGGAGAAGATGGGGATGCTGGAGATCGCGGAACGGTTAGCAAACAAGCAACACGGGGACACGAGGTTTACCCAGGTTCACGCCCCCGGAGGGAAAACCCTACTCCTTCTTGTCTGCTCTTGATTATGGCGGAACCGGTGATTACAGGGGTGCGCAGATGCAATCTAGCGTGGAGGTGTGTATGCGGAAGTATGAGAGAGAGATATAGGTCGTACCCTCCTGGCCTTTATATAGACTTAGGCAGGTCCCGGGCACAGATCTAGTCGGTTACAGGTTCTAGGGTTTACCCCTTTGAATTTCCTATCTACTCTAGTCTTGCTCTCCAAGGATCCGAAGGCGTCATGGGCCTTGGCTACCCGAAAATCTTCATGGGCCGGCGTATATTTGCCGTGGGCCTTCCTTGGGCTGGACCAGGTATGCCGAGATCGTGTACCCGCGGGGTATAACCATGTCAGGACCGGGGTCCATAGTTCACTAGAGGTGTTCTCCTTAGATAAACAAACATGGCATGTTGGGTAAACAAATTACAGCAGGGCTATTGACAGGACTGAGCAAGCCATAACAATGCAATACTAGACATAAAGATCCTATGAGATTCGATTGGGCAATACAACAAGATACATAGACCGCCATCCAACTGCATCTATGACTAGAGTCCACCTTTGGGTTATCATCTGAACCCCCTCCAGTATTAAGTTGCAAGCAACAGACAATTGCTTTAAGAAAAGTGTGTAAGGTAAACAATCCACTTGTTCCATAAACAAGAGACCATTGTTTTCTCCCTAGTGGCAACATCACATTTACAACCTTAGAGATTTATGTCACTTCCCTTGATTAAATAGAGGCATGAACCCACTATCGAGCATAAATACCCCCTCTTGGAGTCACTAGAAACTACTTGGCCAAGATAGCTACTAACAACAGAGAGCATGCAAGATCACAGACAACATAGACATGATAGAATCAATAAGACAAACCCATTAATCAATCTGACAAAGTAATCTCAATATCTATCGGATCCCCGCAAACACAACATGCATGATTACAAATAGATGAGATCTTGATCATGAATGGAGCTCACAAGATCTAGAGATGAAAGCACAAGGATGAAATACAACCATCTTGCTACTACATGGACCCGTGGTCCAAGGTGGAACTACTAACGCTTCATGCCGGAGGCTGGCATGATGATGAAGAAGGCATCCGGGATGATCTCCCCTTCGTTAGGGTGCCGAGAAGAGCTTCAGATCCCCCCGATCTAGGGACGATGGTGGCGGCGGCTACATACGGTTCCGTGGAATATTGATATTGTACTTAGGGTTTAGGCATCGGGGACTTCTTATAGGCGAAGAGGCGGGGCAGGGGGCCACCAGGGCGGCTACACCCTCCTAGGCGTGGGGTGGGCCCACCCGTGTGGCCAAGGGGTGTGGCTTCCTGGTGAGTCTCCTCCGTCTCATATTCCGGCTTCGTGTTCCCCACGGTAAAATATTGACTTTTGCTTTTGTCCCGTCCAATTCCGAGAATATTGATTTTCTGCCTTTCTGGAACCAAAAACAGATGAAAACAAGCAACTGGCACTGTGGCATCTTGTTAATAGGTTAGTACCAGAAAACATATGAAAAGCACCTCAAAGTGTGGACAAAGCAAAGCAAAGTATATACTTAAACATACATGGAACATCAAAATTATAGATACGTTTCCGACGCATCAGGCATCCCTAATCTCGTCCTTGAGTAGGTAAGTGATAAAAGAATAATTTTTGAGGTGACATGCACCATCAAAACCAAGATCAAACCATTTGCAAGTATTGAAAGCTGGTATCAAAGAACTCTAAACATGTGCATGAAAGATGGAGTTATAACAATAAGACAAAGTAACTATGCATGCAACATGAAAGGCTACAAACAAAGATCATGAATAACATGCACTGAAAACCGTTTGTTTGTTTTACATACAGAAAATATGGCATAGTGGCATTCAACTTGTCCCTCAGAGAGTAGAAAATAGATGCATAGGACACCTTCAAAGTTCATAAGAGTGACTAGATACAAATAGCACAAGAACAAGCAATATCAACAATATGCATCAATCAATAAGTTTGGGGACACTGCAGATAGAAGTAAGAATGGCAACTATGATCTCTTAACTGGTGCCTAAAGGTAGAAGGTGGAGACTCAATATAATAGTGGAAGAAAGACCCTTCATAAAGAGAAGCAGGGATTTCAAATTTCAAAAAGGGCTTCCAAAAATTATGGTACTTGTTAGCTTTCATCCCTCATTGCCCCTATCATAAGCATCTTGAAGTGATTAAGGTTAAAGTGAATAAACTATGGAGTATATGCTTGACAAAGTATAAGTTGGAAATCTCATGTCCCTTGCATACGAGGGCCACACCTCATGCTACTCAACTTTAGTTACCTGTAAGTTCTTGTCATAGTAAGTACATGTGTATCACAGAGAACCGCCAACGGGGTACCCCTTGCACATGGTACAGGAGCTATCCCATAACCAAAATGACAAGGCAAGCAGACAATGAGCATATCAACGATCTTTTTATTTTCTATTTGCATAGGTTTTTATTGAGGATGCTTCACAGATTTCTCATTATGGTGATGCTGCAAGTTTCCACCATGATTAGGCATGTCTTAGCCTAGCGGCCCAGGCGTTTCTCTAACACAAAATACATAACTACATGGACTTACAAGCTCCCTTTTTATTTCACACCGGCAACATCCATAGATAAAAGAGCATGATATCAACTGTGTACAAAGTACAAGTGCAATGTTGAAAACGTTACCCATGACAACATGGTTCTGCTAATTCCAACGTATAAGTGCAAGCATATACAACATAGATGACACAATGGTTCAAGTTTATTAGGGGCAAGGAATATAAAGTGTGCCATCAAGTTCGTGAGAGCTTAATCACTAAGTTTTCACATAACAAAATACTTTTTTAATTGGAAGATAGCTGAAAACAAGAATATACTTAGAATGGTGTAACACACCATGCATTGGAATTTATAGTAGACACTTTGGAATCACTTGGTTTCTTAGTAATTGGAGGCATGAGTAGATCTTACTTATACAAGTGGAGGCTAGCAAAAGACTGGGAGCAACCAACTAAGAGAGCAATAATGGCCATAATCATGCAGAGCGACAAAACATTAATAATCAACGCATAGGGTGGTACTACAAGTCAAGGACTACATTATCATAGAGGCTATGGTGAATTTTTTATAATCATAACATGGTGTGAGCATGCGCCAAGTCAACCCAAACAAAGCATCAAAGGAGAATACCACAATATTATGCTTTCGCATGCTAAAACAACACATGATTTTTTTCAAGGCACACTAAGCAATCCCAATTGTTTGGAACAAGTCATGCTACAGAAATAATCACTAAGCATAAGGTCAAAACAACACCTAGCATGACATGGTGAAGTCTAAGTCACAGTCAATGCAAGCTTCTCTTGCACTTTCAAGCAAGAACTTTCTACTCCTTTCCAACACTAATCAACTTATTTGAAACAATACAGCGAGAACGGGGGTCCAAACTACTTTATTCAAGCAAAATAAACAAACTAAGCAAAGCAAACTAAAACTAAGACGCTCCAAGAACAACACAACAGTGCATGAAACAATAAAAACGAAGTGTCTAGAAAGACCTGAGCTTTTTATTGATGAAGAAGGGGATGCCTTGGGCATCCCCAAGCTTTAACGCTTGTAATTCTTGGATATTTCTTGGGGTGACACTGGTGTGGCATCCCCAATCTTGAGCTTTTGTCCATTCTTCATCTCATTACATCATTCTCTCTCCACACCTGAAATTTTTTCTTCATATAAAACTTCAGACAATCTTCATTAGCAACATTAGTGTATTCAAAAGATAATAGACACTTGGGTTTATCTTTATAACAGCAAAACTTTCACCAAAAACACAATCTACCGTAGCAACTCCTTCAAAAAGCTCAATTTCCCAAAAAAAACCAAAAGGAATCAATAAGAAGCAAATGCAAATAATGGCAGAAATCTGTCAAAACAGACCAGCAGGTAGAAACCGATTTGTTAGAAGACCTTCTGTTACTCAAATAAAAAAGTGTTGAACTAATGAAAGTTATATAACATATTGGGGGATTTATTAGTAAATTTTTAGCTCAATCTGACTTACAGAGACTCCTCACGAATTTTTATGGTGGAGGATAGAAATCTGTTTCAGGACATCAACTCCCCAAATCTTACTTCTCTCTCATTAGAGGTCATTCTTGGCACAAAAATCAAACAAAAAGGATAAGGAGAGGTCATTACTTAAGTAATAACTTCCAATACTCAAGGAAACTCTTGGGTTATCTCCCAACAAGTACTTTTCTTTAACACCTTTAAGTTAGGCACAAGAAGCAAGAAATCAAGTATTTTAAAATGAAGAAGCATTAACATCAAACCTTGCTTTCAAAGAAGGAGCAAAACGCAACTTCTCTCTCCTCATAGGGAAGTGTTCAATCCCTTTCTTGAATGGAAATTGATATTTAATGGTGCCTTCTTTCATATCAATGATGTCACCAATAGTTCTAAGAAAAGGTCTTCCCAAAGTAATAGGACAAGAATCATTGCATTTAACATCCAAAACATAGAAATCAACAGGGACATAAGCTTTGTTAACCATAATGAGAACATCATTAACACTCCCCATGAGTTTCTTCTTAGCATTATCATTAAGTGGGACATCCAAATAACAATCTTCCAAAGGTGGCAAATCAAGCATTTCATAAATCTTCCTAGGCATAATAGAGACACTAGAACCAAGATCACATGAACATTTGAGATCATAGTCATTCACTTGCATATTAATAATGGGTTCCCAACTATCTTCTACTTTCCTAGGAATAGAAGCTTTGTGTTTTAACTTATCTTCCTTAATCTTAACAAGAGCATCTGTAATGTGTTTGGTGAAAGCAACATGCATATCACTAGCATCAGGACATCTAGCAAGTTTTTGCAGGAACAAAATTACTTCAGAAATATTACAACCATCAAGATCGAAATCAAACTTAGCATCACTAGTAGTAGACTCATTAGGTTTAGGCATTGTTGGAGGAGGAATAGGGACTTCTTGTGGTTTAGTGGTATCTATTCTAGTGGTGATGGTGCACACACTATTGTTTCTATCAATTTCAGCTTCCCTTTCCCACTTAACATGAAGTTGGGATAACAATCTAACATTTTAATCTATAGTAACTTATATGGCATGAGTAGCAGCAAAGGTACTTTCCATGGTTTGAGGTTTAGCAGCCATTTTATTAATCAAGGAGGACTATGCTTCAGACAAAGAGGAAATATTTTTCTCAACACTCAATTTTTTTGACTGTAAACTAGGAATTTCTCTATTCAGATTCTCAAGCTGATGACTAATATTTTTCAAGGTAACAGATTGTTCTTCCATAGTTTTAGAGAATATCTTGTTTTGCTCATATTGCATCTACATAAAGTTTTTAGTGGATCTTTCAACTTCTAGAATCCTATCTTCACTAGGCATTTTAGATCTACCATGATAAGTATTTCCATTATTAGGAGGATAAGGCCTATAGTTATTACCATAAGTATTGTTGCCAAAATTGTTGTTTGTAATGAATTTCACATCAAATTGCTCTTCTTGATCAACCAAAGAGGCTAAGGGAACATTATTTGGATCTAAAGGAGATTTCCCATTAACAAGCATAGCCATGATAACATCAATCTTATCACTCAAAGAGGAGGTTTCTTCAACATAATTTACCTCCTTACCAAGTGGAGCTCTCTCACTGTGCCATTCAGAATAATTAACCATCATATTATCAAGGAGTTTCATTGCAGCACCCAAGGTGATGGTCATAAAGGTACCTCCAACAGCTGAATCCAACAGGTTTCTTAAAGAGAAGTTCAAACCTGCATAAAAAGTCTGGATAATCATCCAAGCAGTAAGTCCATGAGTTGGACAATTCTTAACCAAAGATTTCATTCTTTCCTAAGATTGAGAAACATGTTCATTATCAAGTTGTTTAAATTTTATAATATCACTTATCATAGATATAATCTTAGCAGGAGGGTAGTACTTTCCAATAAAAGCATCTTTCCACTTAATCTAAGAATCAATACTATTTTTAGGCAAGGATAGCAACCATTCTTTAGCTTTTCCTCTCAAGGAGAAATGAAACAACTTGAGCTTAATAATATCTCCATCTACATTCTTATACTTTTGCATATCACAAAGTTCAACAAAGTTATTGAGATGGGCAGCAGCAGCATCAGAACTAGCACCAGAAAATTGCTCTCTCATCACAAGATTCAACAAAGCAGGCTTAATTTCATAAAAGGTAGCATCAGGAGCAGGTGGAGCAATAGGAGTGCTAAGGAAATCATTGTTGTTTGTGCTAGTGAAGTCACACAACTTGGTGTTCTTAGTAGAGTTCATTTTGGCAAAAGTGGAGCAAGCCAAAAACAGCAGCAGCTAGAGCAGGAACTAATTTTTTTTTGTGTTTTTGATAAAAGAAAGCAAACCAAACTAAACTATTTTTTTTGGAGTTTTTGATAAAAAGAGGCAAAGAAAACCAAGCAAAAGAAACTAAGCAAACTAAAAACCAAAGTAAAGAGAAAGGTTGAGGAGGACTCCCCTTGTGAAGACGTCCTTAGCCTCCCCGGCAACGGCGCCAGAAAGTCTTAATGCGTGTTGACGCTTCGTTGGGAAACCCCAAGAGCAAGGTATGATGCAGCACAGCAACAAGTTTTCCCTCAGTAAGAAACCGAGGTTATCGAACCAGTAGGAGGAAGGAAACTTCTCAGAGGTGTTGCAAGCAACATGGAAACCTGCACAACACAAACTCAAGACTTTTCCCCAACTAACAGTGAGGTTGTCAATCTCACCGGTTGCTGTAACAAAGGATTAACTATATGGTGTGGAAGGTGATGATGGTTTGCAGCAAGTAAACAGTAACAGTGGAATATGTATCAATGGTAAAGATTGGACCAGGGTCCATAGTTCACTAGAGGTGTTCTCCTTAGATAAACAAACATGGCATGCTGGGTAAAGAAATTACAGCAGGGCAATTGACAGGACTAAGCAAGGCATAACAATGCAATACTAGACATAAAGATCCTATGAGATTCGATTGGGCAATACAACAAGATACATAGACCGCCATCCAACTGCATCTATGACTAGAAGTCCACCTTTGGGTTATCATCAGAACCCCCTCTAGTATTAAGTTGCAAGCAATAGACAACTGCTTTAAGCAAAGTGTGTAAGGTAAACAATCCACTTGTTCCATGAACAAGAGACTGTTGTTTTTTCCCTAGTGGCAATAGCACATCTACAACCTTAGAGATTTCTATCACTTCCCTTGATTAAATAGAGGCATGAACCCACTACCGAGCATAAATACCCCCTCTTGGAGTCACTAGCAACTACTTGGCCAAGATAGCTACTAACAACGGAGAGCATGCAAGATCACAAACAACACAGACATAATAGAATCAATAAGACAAAACCATTAATCAATATGACATAGTAATCTCAATATCCATCGGATCCCCGCAAACACAACATGCATGATTGAAAGTACAAAGGAAGTCGCCTAGAGGGGGGTGAATAGGCTTTTAAAATTATTACGGTTTAGGCTCAAGAAAATGCGGAATAAAACTAACGTTTAATTTATTGAGCACAAAACCTAGCCACTAAGTTCACCTAGGTGCACCAACAACCTATGCTAAGAAATACAAGCAACAAGGTGATAGCAAGGTATAAATACTTCAAGCACGATGGCTATCACAATGTAAAGGCATAAGTAAAGGGTTCGGTTG
The DNA here is from genome assembly GCA_023614405.1 of Avena insularis. NCBI lineage: Eukaryota > Viridiplantae > Streptophyta > Magnoliopsida > Poales > Poaceae > Avena > Avena insularis. Next base: position 193,040,231 of record CM042691.1, read on the forward strand.
AGAGATAACCGATGGACGCGAGACTAAGATTTGTTTCAAGTTCACTTCCAAAGAAGCTACGCCTCCGTTGGAGAGGTGTGATGGCGCAATGCTCCGAACGCCACAAATGGCTCACCTCGAGGTGTGGTGGCTCGATGCTCACCCAACGCCACACAAGGCCTCACCTCGATGCGGAAGCACGCAACTCACCGACGCCACAAAGGCTCACCCTATTCTCCCAAGTGCGCACTACAAAAGGCGGGCACTTGCTCCACTATGGGACGCTTGAGGGCGGTCACCGAACCTGCATAAGATTGGGGCTAACTCCACAACTCAATTGGAGGCTCCCAACAACAAAGCCACAAAAGGCCAACAATGCCACAAAAGGCCAACAACGCCACAAAAGGCTACAAGACCATAAAAGGTCAACAAGACCACAAAAGATCAACAATCCAACCACACAACCGTCTAGGGTTCCAAGGAACCCAAGAGAAACAAGCTCACAAGCTTGAACTCGCCGAATCTCCGAGGAGAACTCAAACCTATGCACCAAATGCAAGGGCAAGTCCTTCTCCCCCAAATTCCAACAAAGCTACAAAAGCTATTGGGGGAATAAGGGAGGAAGAACACAAGAGTAGAACTCAAACCTATGCACCAAATGCAAGGGCAAGTCCTTCTCTCCCAAATTCCAACAAAGCTACAAAAGCTATTGGGGGAATAAGGGAGGAAGAACACAAGAGGAGAACACAAAACTCTCCAAGATCTAGATCCCAATGATTCCTTCACAAAGAAGGGATTTAACTTGGTGGGATTGTAGATCTAGATCTCCTCTCACTTTTCCCTCAAAAAGATGTAAGAATCATGGGAGGGAGAGGGAGTAAGAGAGCTCAAATAGGTCAACAATGGTGGGCAAAGACGAGCTCGAAAGATAGAGAACCATTGGAGAAGAAGCCCCCCTTAAATAGGACAAGGAAAAACGGACCGTTTGGGCCAGATTCACGCCCCCACCGGAACTTCCGGCAAATAGAAACACAAGTTACTGAACCTGGCCGGAACTTGGGTCGGAACTTGGGTTGGGTCGGAACTTGGGCCGGAACTTCCACTCAAGCAAAAACACAGGACAATATTGCACGAAAACTTCAATAACTTTTGATCCCGGACTCCGTTTTTCATGATCTTGGGCTCGTTTTGAAGAGAACAAAAAGTTTTACAAGATTAGGCAAAGAGACATAATAGTCCAGCATGGAAGTATAAAACCAAATTGAGAAAGATATGACCTCTCTAGAAGCGATGAACCGGTAAAACCTCCAAAACACAAGAAGTTGAGCTTGGAAACTCCGATTGGGATGAAACCAATTTTGTTGGAAAGATAATGACGAATAGAATCCAACAAAAATTAGAAATATTGGGTATCACCTTGGGAGAAAATACTATGAATATATATGTGAAGTATCCCCCAAGGTGTGGAGCCGGAAAACTCGCAAGATCAAAAACCGCAATAAGATATGCAAGTGAAATCCTTAGATGATGAACTAGAGCTTGTTATGATGATGACCACAATCTCTAGATACTCTCATGGACAAGAACCAAATAACAACCAAGAAAGATGATGCTATGAATGCAAATGTTTGAGCTCTCTCCGAACAATGCAAACGAGACACCCGCTTGAGAGCCCCTCTTGATAGAACGGCTATCTATCCTAAACCCGGTCTCCCAACTAACAATACGAGACCGGCAAAAGAGAAGCCCTATCAAGAACATACCTTTGCCTTGAGCATCCCACTTGAACTTGATGTAGACCGTCTTGTTCTTCTATAGTGGGAACACCTTTCTTGGATGCTCTTGCTTGATGAAGATGAAGACTTGCAAATTGCTCCCCCATACTCCATGGGGACACCTCTTCTTTGAACTTGTCTTCATCATTCCATGAGCATGAGGATGGCAAGATTCAAGCATGAGATCTTCTAGAGATGGCGCATCTTGAGCTCGCCCTTCTTCATCCCTACTTGAGGTTGATCCATCTTGATGCAACTCTTTGCACATGTCTTGATCAACCTTCAAGCTCCTTCTTTCTTCATGATTCCAATGGGCACAAAGCCCTTGGACATTTCTTCATCTTCCAACCTTGAGACCAACACATGGCCCAAGTGATGCCAATGGACAAGCCTACAAGTGAAACTCAATTTACACATTAGTCCATAGAGATTGTCATTAATTACCAAAACCACACATGGGGGCATACATGCCCTTTCAATCTCCCCCATTTTGGTAATTGATGACAATCCCTTAGCGAGGGTTTAAATATGACAATTAACGACCAAAGCGGTTGCCCCAACATAAAATACTACACAAGTATGTGATGTTGGTACAACCACAATATATAGAGCAAACTCCCCCACAATCTATGCATGTGTGATGAACTTGAATTTCATTGCATAGATTGCCAACCGTTACCGTTGGTTGAGTTTCCTCTATATATTCAACATGCAAAGCAAACACAAAGATGCAAGAGAAGGAGAGGCAAATGCTTAAGAACACACTCAAAGCAAATCCCAACTTCCCTTAAACCCTCCAAAACTTCTCCCCCATTGGCATCGATTGCCAAAATGGGTGAAAAGTTGTAGACGGTCAACATAGTGAGAATTCCTCCAAAGGTGTGCATATGCACAAGTCAAATGATGAGAACTAGGGAGGAAGTAAAACTATATTGAGTACCCAAAGAAAGCAAAAATAAAAGAAAGAAAATAAAAGGGCTTCAACAAATGAAGCAAGCAATCAAAAGATCCAAAAGAAACAATTGAAACACCATCAAATGATGTCAAAAGGGAACAACAACCAAAAGAGTGTTTAAATAAAAATAGAGAAGCTCCCCAAAGTTTGTGCAAAGATTAGAATACTTGTATTGAATACAATATGCACAAATATGGAATCCTTGCTCCCCCATAAGCATTTAAACCACAAGAAACGAGAAAGAAGGAACATGTGCATCATTAAATGAATTATAGAAGCTCCCCAAAAATTGTGCACCAATTATAGTAATTGTATTTGGAAACAATGTGCACAACCATGGAATCCTAACTCCTCCAAAACCATTTAACAATGCACACAAAATACAATAATTTGGAAACCACCGAAGAATCAAAATGAAGTAAGAGATGATTTCCAAGAAATGCAAAAACAACCAAATATTGATCTTCTCTTGTGTGTATAAATTTTTAGGTGGAAAATATCACAAAGACATATAACCACAAAGAAACATGCACACACAAGATATATACTCAAGAAAGCACATGAAGACCCAAAAAAGTCATAGAATATACCAATAAGATGTTTTGCTTGAAAGCATGCCCAAGGGCTCAAATATATCTTATTGTACATCAATGAGCTTCAAACACCAACATACCCCATACAACACAACTATTCTCAAGGGAAGAAGAGGATAGAAGGAATATATGGAGAAAGGCAACAAGTATCACAAGATAGAAATCAACTTGGCAAAAATACTCACTATTGCACATGGGAGATATTGAGGAAACGATATGCAACAAAGTTGCTAGATTGACATATTTGGGATTAGTGAATCATGAGCATGATTTAGTATAGTCCCAATTATATGCACTCATCTCAACATACACACATTTGCAATAGAGAGAACTCTTCAAAGCCAAAACAAGAAATCCTACATATGGAAGAACACAAATTCATGCCAACAAGCAACCTACACAAGGTTGGGAACAAGATATGTATGCATGAGAGAGAGATACTTGTTACCGAGATATAATTGGTAGGATGAAGAAGACATGAATTCGTTGATCATCCTAACTTGCATCCAACTAACATGTAGACGCCACTTATTCCTTGTTCAATATACAAGCACCCAATATATATCTCCAATGCACCTAAAACACAATTAAGTACACTATGGTCCCCAAACAAATTGGATCCAAAGTAGTTAGTGAAACTACAATACATAGGATAGCCCCCACACAAATATGTGCATATTGATATGAAATTGAATTTCATGCACATCTTAGCCCATTAGGATTTGGTGGAGTTTCTCCTATATATTGGATCAAAGAAAGCAAGCATGCCATAATATATACAAGAAGTAAATATGCATGCATAGGCTTTCAAGAACCAAAAGGAGATACAATTTGAACAAAAACACCAAGTAAACCAATAAGACACACACAAAAGTGTGACTCGACAAAAGGTGTCCAAATTGTATCGAAGAGCCAAATCAACACATGAAAGAGCACAAGTTCAACAAATGAACTCGAAAGAGCCAAAGAAAAAGGATAAGAAAAATACCAAGGCTCAAGGATTTATCTCATCCTAAAAGAACAAAACAAGTGAAACGGAATGAGATAAAGCCAACTCCCAACGAGAGCAAGGAAATAATAACCAAAACAAACTCTTCACACTTTTCATGATGGCACACAAAGTACCAACACAAAAAGGATCGAGCTTCCAAGCAAGAAGGATCAAATCAAGAAGCATAAAACAATGTTCTAGATAATATAGGAGAGCTCCCCCATAAGTAGAGCATTATATATAATTTTGCCTTTGAATGCAAAATGCCCACAAATGAGATCATCACTACTACCTACACTAAATAAAACACAAGGGGAAATAAATAAAATAAGAAGATCCACAAGAGGCAAGGAAAGCTTGGGAGCAAATAGAAAAACATTTTATTGGCCAAAGATAATATAAATAAGAAAAGGCCAAAACGAATATGATCAAAGAATCCTACCATATATTAAATACTAATTGTCCAAGGACAAAAAGTAATAGGGATAATTTTCCCGAGGTAGTTTGCAAGGATATCCAAGATCATATTCACACAAAGAAGCATATAACAAGATAGGAATTAAGCTTGATGCTTCGAAAGAGATTCTTGATTGCTTCAAATAGTCACACAATCACTAGTGATTGGATTAAATAGAAGCAAGTGGTTCCCATGAGGATATGTAGATAAAAATATGAGGAAACACATACCAAGAATCACTATCACGAACAAGATCCAAAAGATGAGCAATAAAAACATTTAAGCAAATTGGAACTTGTATGAGCAAATGTGCCACATAGGAACTAGATAATTCTCAATATCAAATCTAAGTGGCACTACCTCAAATGTCCACATTTTCTAGGTTTGTAATATGCACAAAGCATATGACTCCCCCATAATGTGATAAATCAAGAAATCTCAACAAGAGGCAAAAAGATCAAACTAGAGGTATTAATGGACATTATGGAAACTTGAGTTTCTCATGAGAGAGACAAACCACATAGAGACAAAAAAATGACTACTAAGTGGTTTTTCTCATGTACACACATTTTAGGATTGTGGAATGCCCAAGCATGACACTCCCCCAAAACAGAATAGTCCATTAATCCCTCACAAGAGCCAAATAAGATACCTACTAGAAACAATAAAGGCTCAAAACCAAGAAACACAAATACATGGTGTGCCAACCAACATACACAAAGATAATTCATAGGTCAATATAAGTAAGTGGGAAGCACAACATGTACAAGCACATGCAAGGTACAAAACCAACACATGCACAAGGGAGCAAGTAACTATAAATGTAAAGGAGTTTAGCACAAGTTACCAGAAGGAGGAACATTGGATAAGGAATAGAAGCATGATAACCAATGACTTGACTTTGACAACAAGAATATAATGAAGATCTCTCAACTCTTCCTAAGATAGCCAAGTCTCCAATGCCCTCCAAAAACACCTATTGATCAAGTTTTAGCTTGTTGGTCCCCAACCAAGTTGGGTCCTAAGAAGTTAGTCACAATAGGCTTGGCCACCCAAATGGTTCTTTTCTTGACACCACTTTGGGCACCAACAAATTTGGCAAACACATTGCCACCCTCATCCTTACGAAGTGAATAAGCATCATCAAACAAGATAGGATGGGATGAGGAGATACCCATGGTGCATGAGGAAGAAAGGTGCCCCTTCTCACGACATATGTAGCAAGTTCTTCTCTTGCCGTCTTTCTTCTTGGGAGGAGCTGCACCATGAAGAAGAGCTTGAGGCTTCTTGGGAAGTGGCCCATCTTGAGCTTGTGGAGGAGCTTGAGGCCGCTCTGCTGCTTCTCACTAAGAGGCTTCTTCTTCAATGGGCAATCCCTCACATGATGTCCTTCTTCCTTGCACTTGAAGCACACAATGTTGGCCGGATTCTTCACTTGTCCTTGGCCCTTCTTATTGTTGCCCTTGTGCTTCAACGAGATAGTGGACTTGCTCTTGGTGTTGGAGTTGAATCCAAGCCCACTCTTGTCACTTAGCGCCGCACACTCAACATATTCTTGAGCGTGGTCTTCCCTTCATGACACCTTTTCAAGTCATTCTTCAAAGAAGTGACTTGAGCCTTGAGCTCTTTGACTTCCTCTACATGGTTAATATCAACAACAATACTAGAGGAAGTAGAAGCTTCATTGTTAGAGCAACAAGGCAAAGGATGCAATTCATCACAAGATTTAGCATGGTTGTGAGAGGATGAATTACAAGGACTAGCACATGGCAATATAACATTTGGAGTAGATATAGTGCTAATGTCCACATGAGGCCCATTAGATGTTACCTTTGACACAATGGCCTCATGAGCTAACTCTAGCCTACCATGGGAGAGTAGAAGATCCTCATGCGAGCTTGAGAGCTTGGCATGACTTTCTTCTAATCTCCCATAGTTGCTTGTTAGCAAAGCAAGTTGAGCCTTTAGCTCAACATTCTCCTTCAAGATAGATGCTTCACATGAAATAGAGTTAGTAGCAAAAACATCATCAATTAAAGCAAGAGGTGAGGGCAACTTGGAAAGCTCTTTAGAATATGAAGCTTTAAGTTGCTCATGTAACTCGGTTAGTTTGATGAGCTCACCCTTGATGACCCTAGAGCCATTGTTGAGGTGATCAAAATCCTCAAGGAGTTTAGCATAGGCAACTTCAAGTTCATCATTTTTAATTTGAAGACCACTTGCCACCTCAAACTCTCTATCATGAGATTTCCTTACTCTAGATAGCTCTAGAGCAAAGGCCTCCTCAAGAGATTCCTTAGTGGTTTGTTCCTCTTCAAGAGCTTCATTTAGGTTGGCAATTTCATTAGCATACTCACGCTCAAGACAACTTATTTTATCTATTTTGTCCTCATGCTCATATATTAGTTGCCTACTTTCAATAGCACAAGTCAAGATTTCAATGAAAGTAGAGCAAGCATTTTTATTAGGATGAAGAGCACGAAGGACTAGCCCCCCTTCTCTTTTAGAGAAGCAACATCATTATCTACTTCTACATGATCAACATTCACATCATCATGAGATATATTGGAGTCCAAAGGAGAGGTTATCTTTGAACCCTTAGCCATGAGGCACAAGTGAACATTGGAAGAAGATGATGATGAGGGAACACATGAAGCTCTAATGACAACTTTGCCTTGGCCCACACATTCTTCACTTTCCTCTACATGGTTAGCAACACAAGAACTAGAGGAAATGGAAGCACATTTATCATGGCAACAAGGCAAAGCAAGCATATCATCATGAGATATATCCAATTCATTTCTACAAGATATGCAAGGGCAATCAACACTAGGATGTAAATCACATATGGTCATACAAGTGTTCATGCCCAAAGATACAACATTGCAATGAGATAGAGACAAAGAATCATGAATGGAAATCTCACTATCTACATTGCAAGTTCTATCACCACTCACCATATCATTACCTTGTGACAACTCACATGTTGGTCTAGTGGAAGAAGATGAGAACACATCACGGACGGAGGTGGATGGAACACAATCATCCTCATTAAGCTTGGACACATCATATTTTGCTTTAAGCTTGGTCCATATATCATGAGCATTCCGGAAAGGCATGATTGAGGAAAGAACTACAAAGCTCACAACATTAACAAGCACATTAGATGCTTGAGCTTCGAGATAAGAGTTTGTCTTCTCCTCCAAAGATAGATTTTGGGGATCCTTAGGAGGAGACAAGCCCATATCTAGAATGCGCTCAATGTTTGGGTCAATGGCCCGGAAATGACTAAGCATGCGAGTACGCCAAACATCATAATGTGTGCCATCAAAAGTAAATGTGTGAGAGTGCACTAAACCCCTAGGAGACATCTTTACTCTCGAGGCGGTGAAGCCTAAAAGCGAGAGACCTTGCTCTGATACCAATTGAAAGTACAAAGGAAGTCGCCTAGAGGGGGGGTGAATAGGCTTTTAAAATTATTACGGTTTAGGCTCAAGAAAATGCGGAATAAAACTAACGTTTAATTTATTGAGCACAAAACCTAGCCACTAAGTTCACCTAGGTGCACCAACAACCTATGCTAAGCAATACAAGCAACAAGGTGATAGCAAGGTATAAATACTTCAAGAACCATGGCTATCACAATGTAAAGGCATAAGTAAAGGGTTCGGTTGAGAGATAACCGATGGACGCGGAGACGAAGATTTGTTTCCCGAAGTTCACTTCCAAAGAAGCTACGTCTCCGTTGGAGAGCTGCGATGGCGCAATGCTCTCCGAACGCCACAAATGGCTCACCTCGAGGTGTGGTGGCTCGATGCTCACCCAATGCCACACAAGGCCTCACCCCGGATGCGGAAGCACGCAACTCACTGACGCCACAAAAGGCTCACCCTATTCTCCCAAGTGCGCACCACAAAAGGCGGGCACTTGCTCCACTATGGGACGGTTGAGGGCGGTCACCGAACCCGTACAAGATTGGGGCTAACTCCACAACTCAATTGGAGGCTCCCAACAACAAAGCCACAAAAGGCCAACAATGCCACAAAAGGTCAACAAGACCACAAAAGGTCAACAAATATTGGGTATCACCTTGGGAGAAAATACTATGAATATATATGTGAAGTATCCCCCAAGGTGTGGAGCCGGAAAACTCGCAAGATCAAAAACCGCAATAAGATATGCAAGTGAAATCCTTAGATGATGAACTAGAGCTTGTTATGATGATGACCACAATCTCTAGATACTCTCATGGACAAGAACCAAATAATAACCAAGAAAGATGATGCTATGAATGCAAATGTTTGAGCTCTCTCCGAACAATGCAAACGAGACACCCGCTTGAGAGCCCCTCTTGATAGAACGGCTATCTATCCTAAACCCGGTCTCCCAACTAACAATACGAGACCGGCAAAAGAGAAGCCCTATCAAGAACATACCTTTGCCTTGAGCATCCCACTTGAACTTGATGTAAACCGTCTTGTTCTTCTATAGTGGGAACACCTTTCTTGGATGCTCTTGCTTGGTGAAGATGAAGACTTGCAAATTGCTCCCCCATACTCCATGGGGACACCTCTTCTTTGAACTTGTCTTCATCATTCCATGAGCATGAGGATGGCAAGCTTCAAGCATTAGATCTTCTAGAGATGGCGCATCTTGAGCTCGCCCTTCTTCATCCCTACTTGAGGTTGATCCATCTTGATGCAAATCTTTGCACATGTCTTGATCAACCTTCAAGCTCCTTCTTTCTTCATGATTCCAATGGGCACAAAGCCCTTGGACATTTCTTCATCTTCCAACCTTGAGACCAACACATGGCCCAAGTGATGCCAATGGACAAGCCTACAAGTGAAACTCAATTTACACATTAGTCCATAGAGATTGTCATTAATTACCAAAACCACACATGGGGGCATACATGCCCTTTCAATGATTACAAATAGATGAGATCTTGATCATGAACGGAGCTCACAAGATCTAGACATGAAAGCACAAGGAGAAGATACAACCATCTAGCTACTACATGGACCCGTAGTCCAAGGTGGAACTACTCACCCTTCATACCGAAGGCTGGCATGATGAATAAGAAGGCCTCTAGGATTATCTCCCCTTTGGCAGGGTGCCGAAAAGAGCTTCAGACCCCCCGATCTAGGGACGATGGTGGCGGCGGCTATAGACGGTTTTGTGGAATACTGATTGGGTACTTAGGGTTTTGGCATCGGGGGCTTCTTATAGGCAAAGAGGAGAGGCAGGGGGCTACACCAAAGTCCGGGTGGGCCCACCAGGCTGTGGGTGTGGCCTCTGGTGAGTCTCCTCCGCCTCGACTTCCGTGTGTTCCCCATGGTAAAATATTGACTTTGGCTTTTGTCCCGTCCAATTCGAGAATATTGATTTTCCGCCTTTCGGAACCAAAATGTAAGAAAACATGCAATCAGCAACTGTGGCATCTTGTTAATAGGTTAGTACCATAAAACATATGAAAAGCACCTCAAAGTGTGGACAAAACAAAGCAAAGTAGATGCTTAAACAAGCATGGAACATCAAAAATTATAGATACCGCTTCCGACGTATCAGCATCCACTGCCGCGTTGAAAAGCAAGAGGCAATGGGGTCCCCTGCCTAACCCCGCAGGAGGGGCGGAAGTATGGTCCGATATCCCCGTCATGATGAATTGCATTATCCATGTGATCAGGCAATCAACAAAGCCTCGTCTAATGAGGACTTGACGAAGGAACTGGCAGTCCAGGCGGTCGTAGGCCTTCTTAAAATCTAATTTCAAAAATACGCCTTTCAACTTCCTGGACTTTACCTCATGGATAATCTCATGAAGTGCGAGGATCCCATTATGTACCCGTCTGCCTTTGAGGAAGGCAAATTGATACTGATGGGTGAGTCACTCCAATACGGGGGCCAGGCGGGAGGCGCAGACTTTGGCGAAGATCCGTTGATGACATTCAGGACCGTGATGGGGCGAAATTGACGAATCTCCGAGGCCCCTGCCACTTTCGGGACCAGGGTGATAACGCCAAGGTTCATCCTTCCCATCACCAAGGTCCCAATGTAGAACTCCTAGAACAGGGGCATAATGACCGCCTGGATCTCCTTCCAGAAAGTCTGGAAGAAGGGAACCGGGAGGCCATCAGGGCCTAGGGCACAGTTGGTCTTCATTGACATCACTTCCCGTTCCACCTCTTCCGGCAGGAATAGGAGAGTTAACTCAGCATTCTCATCGGCGGTGACCCTGGCCCTAAGCGGCCAAAAGTTATCCGCCAACGCGACCCCTATCCGGGGTCCTGCGGCAAAGAGCTCCTTGTAGAACGAGTAGATATGGGTCGAGATCTTGCTCGCCTCCTCAATGAGGTGCTCGTTATCCCATAGACAAGGGATGGATCACTTCCTATGGCGCCTATTAGCCATCGCGTGGAAGTAGGCGGTGTTAGCATCACCCTGGAGAAGCCAGTTCTGACGACTCCGCTGTTGCCAGAATAGCTCCTCACCCTTGTAGATCTCTACAAGGGAAGTCTCTAATACATATCGGTGGGTCCAATCATTAGGAGCGAGGCCCACCGTGTCTGCCGCCAGGTCAAGGGCTTGGATCTCTTCCAGAAGGGCACTCTTCTGGAGTTTGGTCGCAACCCCCAAGTTGGCCCCCCAGCCTCTCATGAATTGGCGGGCCACTTTGGCACAGTGGTCCCTGACATCCACAACATTAAATCTCCAGGGGTGTGATTGCCGCCGCCGTCCATTTAGCTTGAACTGCTTCCAGAAAACCCGGCTGGTGGAGCCAGAAGTTTTCAAAGTGGAAGCGGTTTAGCCTAGGAGGGGAGCTCCCCCCTGTCGATAAAAGGAGTGGAACATGGTCCGAACCAATCCGAGTAATGGCACGGAGCGAGCAGAGTGGGAAGGCAACTTCCCACTCCACCAAAACAAAAACCCGGTCGAGGACACTCCTGACCAAGTCGACCCTGTTATTCGTCCAAGTGAAGCGAGCTCCCACACACGTGATCTCTCTAAGAGCGAGATCCGCGATGCAATCATTGAACATCCGCATACGCGAGATGTCAATGTTGTGGGAGCTCTTGTCATCGGGTGAGCGAATCAGGTTCAAGTCGCCTGCCACAACAACCGGAAAGGTGCAGCGCTCGATCTTGGACTTCAGTTCTTCAAGGAATGCCGGTGACCGGGTATGGTACGCAGGGCCATAGACAATAATAACCTCCCATTGGAGGTTAGATCGTCTATGGGTGAGGGACATGCTCACAAAGAATTCCCCGTGGTCCATATCCTCTATCTCAAAAGTATCCTCCTTAGCCCCTAGGAGGATACCTCCCGAGTGGCCTGAAGCTGGGAGTCAGTTCCATGCAAACTTGTGATGAGATAGGGCTTGTAATTCAGAAATGTGGAAGTCTTGTTTAATCGTCTCCTGAAGACCAACAATGTCAACGTCCTCACGGCGCATGTGTTCCTTTATTTGGTGCCTCCGACCGTCATTCCCAAACCCTCGGATGTTCTAGATGAATGATTTTATTGCTTGCCAATTCATTGGATAACATCATTGGATTTTGTCCCCTTACGGGGGGCGGTACGGGAAGTGCCCGTCGGCTGGGGTCTGGAGCTCGGCCTCGGTGGTTTCCCTAGCGACCCCCGGAGTCTGGGGGTTGCCTGGGTAACTACCGTGGGGGGCTGCTAAGGAGAAGCCACTATCCTAGCCCCAGGATCAGATGTTGGGGAGGTAACCCCGGATAGGGTAAATACGGGGAAAGACGAGGGTACAATCCCCGTCTGGTTTCCGAGTTACAGTCTAAGTCGGCCGAATCCTGTAGAAGTCGGCCGACATATGAAGGCGAGAGACCCATATATTTATGTTAAGACATTACCCGGCCGAGATATTGCGTAAGTCGGCTGGGTTATCCTGAGTGATCTTAATGCAGGTGAAGGACGATCCGAGTTATGCGAGGAGGGACCGAATGATATGAAGCTTGCATGAGAAGGAGAAGCCTGAAGTCAAACCCTAGTTGCAAGTTAGGGAGAATATGAACGGAGCCAAGCGCTAGGGACAAAGGCGCAGAGCGACAGAGAGGCAGGAGGAGGTCACGGAGGTGACAGTCCAGAAGCCCGAGGCGCACAGGAGGGGCCCTCTGGAACCTTGCCGTCATTAGAGGGGCGACAGGGAAAGGGGGCACCGAACTACTATATTGGGACAAGCATATTCCTCGAATATGCTTGCCACGTCATCCCTAGAGGAACCCAGGGCTCTCCTTTATAAGGAGAGGCTTGGACTCAGAAGGGGGGATTGACTGAAGTTAGAGCCGTTAGGCTGGTAAAGTTCTTCTCTTCTCCCTGTATACAGCTCAAGGAGCACTTGTAGCCCAAGGAAGAAGAAATAAAGATCTTTGCCTTAGACTTCTGTGTGTAGAATCAACTACATCTTCCCTCCCCAGATCCCTCTAGCATCCATTGGCCCCATACTTTAGCCTACCCATGGCATCTGCCGTGTCACCACCACGACGCTGGCGCCACCATGGGGCCAGCAGCTGCTAGCTGGAGTTATGATCCGGACGGAAACTTCATCAAGACAGGCGAGCGTTGTTTCAGCTTGGTCCGGAGATTTGGTCTCGTGACTATGTCAGACAATGCAGGGAGCTTCAGGGAAAACTCCCAGCGTAATGGTGTCTTCATCAGCCTGGGCGGGCACAAGGTCTACGTCAGCGTCGACATCTCCAGCGTTTATCCTCACCAAGTTGTTGTTGCAGGAGAGCCACCTCTTAACGCTGCGAGTCGTCCGCCCAGAGAACATCCTGCAGGCAGCATCGAGGTGATGGTCGCGGCCGGAGTGCAAACTGGAGCAGCAGCTGCCGGGTCAAGCAGAGAACCCGCCACAGGTGGCGCACCAGGTGCACCGCACCACTACCCACCGAGGTAATCCCGCCAGCGACCAACCCGACCGAGGTGCAGGACACCACCCCAAAGGCACCAAGAGTAAGAGGGCCACCTCTGGAAAGGCCAGAGAACATTCTTCAGGCGACCATAGAAAACTTGACTACGCCTGTAGCACCGATACTTGATCCGGCAAATGCTCGGGCAGAGTTGGAGGAAACCAGGCAAAAGGTGCTGGTAGAGGCCAAAAAGGTGTCGTTTTAAGGGAGTCTTAAACAGACCTGCGAGAATATGCCAAAGCTAATAAGCTTGACGTCGCACCCGAACGGGTGGACGAATTAAGATTGAGAGGGAAAAACCTCATGGATGATATCAACAAAGAGCATGATGCTCATAAAGCAGAATCAGTGGATTTGGGTTTGCCGAGGTGCATACCCGGCAAAAACCTAAGAGCGGCAAATTCCACAGCATTAGAGTTAGAGGGGTTGACCGGCGAGGCCCGGCAGAAACAGCAAGAAAGAGTGAACGAGCTGGTGCGCATCGCGAACCAGCAAAACGAAGAAATGCTCAGAGCAAACCCGGCGAGGCCAGGGGCCTCGTGAATGGTTCACTCGGCAGGGGCAGCACCTGCCTTGTCCGTGGCAGCAGCATCTTCACTCGGAAATAATGCACGAAGGGACAAAGCAGTAACCTCAGGAAAGAGGAACAAGCAGATTGTCCCATATGATCCGGTAATGGCCGGAAAGGCAAATGAGAACAGAGGCAATGCAAGCCGAGGTAACAGTGGGGAGAGGAACCACTGCCGTGTGGAAAAAGACGGCGGAAGCCGAGGCAATGGAGATCTCGGCAGAAGAGAACCCGCGAGAGGCAATCATGAGAACAATACCCCGGTCGAAGTAAGGAGAGAACTGCCACTCAACCCGCAACCGAGGCATGAACCCCGGCAGGAAAGAGAAACGAGGCCAGCTCGCCACAATCAAATTAATGAGAGATACAATGATGGTTATTCCGAGATGGAATATGCGATCCATGGCGGAAACAACCACTATGGAATACAAGACAGAGTTCTGTACAGAGATTTGCCATCAAATGATGCAAGGGTGAAGCTGGACCGGCTATATCGGTCCGAGTTGTTGGAAGAACAGGGTCCACCAGGGCCGACATGCTTTGGACCATGGATCATGGGCGAGCCACCTTTGCCGAACTTTCAGCTAGCAAGGGGCACGAAAACATATAATGGGAGTACCAAACCACAAGACTGGTTGATTCACTATGCCACTGCTGTAAAAATAGCGGGTGGGAACTTACGATGGGCAGTACGGTATGTCCCACAAATGCTGGAAGGAACAGCTAGGGTGTGGCTGAATAATCTACCAGCGGGCAGTATCAACTGTTGGCTGGATTTTGAGGAAATGTTTGTCAGCAACTTTACTAGCACATACAAGAGGCCAAACAGGCCACAACAGTTAGCCATGTGCAAGCAGAGGCCGAATGAAACAGATAGAGAGTTTTTAACTCGGTGGTGCAACCTGAGAAACTCATGTGAAGGAGTCATAGAATCGCAAGCAATAGCTTGGTTCGCACAAGGATGCCGTTATGGCAGCGACAGGCAACGCTTGCAAGAGATATGCCACCACACCGCGTAAACTATCAGAATAGCGGACTCCTATGCATTAGGAGACCCAACGCAACCAGAATAATGTCGGCGGATCATCACGAGCAACAGGACAATTATGCAAGAGATTTGGCCAGGTCATCCAGGCGCAGTGATTTCAGAGGAAGAAGAAGAGAGGAAAGGCCGGATTATAGATATAATTCGGCCCAAGTGGCGGCAGTAGCGCAAGATCCGCCGAGTCACGGAGCAACTCAACGACAAAAGAATGGTCCTCAGCAGTGGACACCGAGGAATGAAGGAAAAAGGCAGTGGACCCCAGAACAAAAGAAACAAGGTGGAGAGGCGAAGTACACGTTCAATCTATGTTAGATCAGCCGCAAATTTCACACGTCAAACCCATCCGAGCCAGCCAACCATACGACCCGCCAATGTGCATGGATGAAAATGCAATGGGGAACCCCGCAGAATTCAGCACCCCATCAAGTACATCAAGACATCAACCACAGTTGACTGGAGCAAATGCACAGCAACTGATGTTACCGCCCCCTCCCCCGAGGTACGATAACTCGGATCGGAGAGACGCGGTACATCAAGTGATGAACCAAGTCCAGGATGGAAGGACAAATCCGGCGAATACCGGACGCAATGATTACAGAGAACATCATCAGTCTTATTGCATATTCACGACGGAACAACAAGACAAGCTGAGTGTGCAGCGCCGGCATATGGATATGGAAGTAAACGCAGCTTATGCCAAGTACCAAGATATGTGCCTTGGTCGGATCAGGAGGTAACTTGGAGCATAAAGGATCATCCCAAGATAATGCCGAATCCCGGATCATATGCACTCGTGTTGGATCCGACATTTGTTGGACCGAGCATCAATGTGAAATTCTCAAAGGTACTCATTAACAATGGAAGCAGTATCAACATCATGTACAAAGATACCATGCATAAACTCGGAATATCGCAGAACATGTTGCAATCCACGAGGACCACTTTCCATGGGATAGTGCCAGGTATTTCATGTGAACCCATTGGTAAGGTCCGAGTGGATGTGTTATTCGACACAAGAGATAACTGCAGAGCAGAAAATTTAGAGTTTGAGGTGGTGGACCTAGAGAGTTGTTATCATGCTTTACTCGGACGGCCAGCGTTGGCCAAATTCATGGGCAGCTGTCATATAAGTTATCTAAAAATGAAGCTACCCGGACCACAAGGAGTGATAACAATAGCAGGATTACAAGAAGTCAATGGGTGTGCTTCAGCCGGGTCAAATTGGCGAATCATTGGTTATAGCAAGAGAAAAAGAAGGATTCAGAGGTAGCAGCCCTCGCTCATTCGGCATACTGAACATGCGGCACTAGCCAACCCGCATGGCGTTGTCTCTTTTCAGCCGACTAAAGAAACAAAGAAGTTTCAGATAGATGAGCAATTCCGGGCGTCTTGTAACTATTGGTGCAGGCCTGGACGCTAAATTGAGCAGCTCACCAACTTCCTCCGTGAGAATCGGGACATATTTGCATGGTCAACTCAGGATCCGCAAGGTGTTCGAGGAGTTGGTGAGCACTCTTTGAATGTAAGTCCAGGAGCAAGGCCGGTGAAGCAACCTCTCCGCCGCTTGAAGGAGGAGAAAAATAATAGGGGATGAAATAGCTCGGCTCCTCGCAGCCGGGTTCATCATGGAGGTGCTGTATCCGGATTGGTTGTCGAATCCGGTGCTAGTAGAAAAGAAAAAAGATGATCCCAATGTAGCCATTGTATGGCGAATGTGTATCGATTACACGAACCTGAACAAGGCGTGTCCAAAAGATCCTTTTCCATTACCTAGAATAGACCAGGTCATTGATTCGACCGCTGGGTGTGAGTTATTGTCATTTGTAGACGCGTATTCTGGTTTTCACCAGATACCGTTAAATCCGGCCGATCAAATAAAGACTGCGTTTATTACCCCGTATGGGGCTTATTGCTATCGCACAATGCCATTCGGCCTGCGAAACGCAGGAGCAACATATCAGAGATGCATGCAAAAATGTCTACACGATCAGATAGGAAAAAATGTACAAGTATATGTAGATGACGTGGTCATCAAAACCATAGAAAGCAAAACGTTACTGGAAGATATACGGCAGACTTTCGCGAACCTGAGAAGGTTCCGAATGAAGCTTAATCCGGAAAATGCACGTTTGGCGTGCCGGCAGGAAAATTACTCGGTTTTCTTGTATCTAGCCGAGGTATAGAGGCCAACCCAACAAAGATAAAGGCAGTATAAAGAATGGAATTGCCAAGATGTTTAAATGATGTACAAAAATTCACGGGTTGTCTAGCCTCGCTCAGCCGGTTTGTATGTCGACTGGGAGAGAAGGCGCTACCACTATATCAGCTGATGAAGAAATTAGATAAATTCATTTGGACTCCACAAGCGGACAACGCATTTCATGAGTTGAAAAAAATGCTGGTCACAGCACCCATTTTGGCTTCTCCATTATCAAAAGAGCCTGTGTTACTCTATATAGCGGCTACCAACAGAGTAGTAAGTGCTGTAGTCGTAGTAGAACGACTTGAAGATGATAAGTCGATGCGAGGAGGCGTGTATTATTTAAGTGAGGTGTTATCCACTTCAAAGCAGAATTACCCACATTATCAGAAGATGGCTTATGGAGTGTATATGTCGGCAAAAAAGCTTAAACATTACTTCGAAGAGCATCCCATCAAAGTGATCTGTGAAGCGCCTATAGCCGACATATTGAGCAACAAAGATGCAAGTGGCCGAATAGCAAAATGGGGAATCGAGTTGTCACCGTACGCTCCACAATTTGATAGGAGAGATGCAATCAAATCTCAAGCGGTCGCCGACTTCTTCGTAGACTGGGCCGAAGTGCAGTATGAACCACCGTTACCAGACCCAAATTATTGGACAATGCATTTCGATGGTTCCAAACTAAGAAATGGTTTGGGGGCAGGAATAGTGTTAACCTCGCCTAAAAGAGATCAGCTGAAATATGTGCTACAAATACATTTTGCCGCATCCAACAACGTAGCCGAATATGAAGCACTGGTCCATGGATTGAAAGTAGCAAAAGAGATTGGCATACGCCGAATCTTATGCTATGGGGACTCGGATCTAATGTCTGACAAGTCTCAGGCAATTGGGATGCATTAGATGCTAATATGGCTTTATACAGATTTCATGTGCAAAAGATCAGTGGATACTTTGAAGGATGTGAATTTCACCATATACCTCGGGTAGAAAATGATGCCGCAGACACGTTGTCAAAACTCGGATCAACCCGGCAGTCAATTCCCCCGGGTATTGCCCTGGAACACCTCAGGAAACCATCAATAATCCCATCACCAGAATCCGAATCTATCTTTATTCCGGCAAATTCAGCAGAAGATAATGCGCCGATGGAAGTGGACCAGCAATATGACTCGGAACCCCCCAAGAGGAGGACAATGATAAGCACAATTATGGAGAAGGCTGAGGTAAATATGTCGGCAGGAAACATGGAAATAGACAGTGAGACCACACCAGAAAAAGTCACACCGCTATGGGCGCAACCCATATTCTCTTACCTTAAAGACGTGATGCTGCCGAGCAATGAAGTATTAGCAAGACAAATTGTAAGAAGAGCAAAAGCTTATACGATCATAAACAATGAGCTATATAAAAGAAGCGTCACAAGCATATTGCAAAAGTGTGTGAGTTCGGCAGAAGGCCAGGAAATCCTCCTAGATATACATCAAGGAGAATGTGGACACCATGCTTCATCTCGTGCCTTAGTAGCCAAAGCATTCAGGCATGGATTTTATTGGCCAACGGCGTTGAAAGAAGCCAAAGAGTTGGTTGAAAAATGCAATGGTTGTCAGAGATATGCAACCAAAATACATATGCCATCGGCCGAGTTAAAAACAATACCCATCACTTGGCCATTTTTTGTGTGGGGCTTAGATATGATGGGACCATTTAAGTCAGCCCGAGGGGGAATGACCCACATATTGGTTATGGTGGACAAGTTCACAAAATGGATTGAAGTGAAACCAATAAAAAAATGCGATGGGCCCACAGCAGTGAAATTCCTCAAAGATATTATTTTAAGATATGGGTATCCGCACAGTATTATTACAGATAACGGCACAAACTTTACAGAAGGAGCCTTCGCTAGGTTTTGCAGAGAGAAACACATAAGATTAGATGTTGCCTCTGTGGCTCACCCAGCATCTAATGGGTAAGTGGAAAGGTCTAATGGACTAGTATTGTCAGGAATAAAACCACAACTTGTTGAACCACTGCAAAGGTCGGCAGGATGTTGGATTGAGGAACTCCCAGCCGTATTATGGAGCCTCAGGACTACTCCGAATAGATCAACAGGTTATACACCATTCTTTCTGGTATACGGGGCAGAGGCAGTGCTTCCAGCCGACATAATACATGACTCGCCAAGGGTTACTCAGTATACAACCTCAGAGGTAAACGAAATAGCTCGGAAAGATACTGTCGACTTGCTAGAAGAAGCCAGAGAGCTGGCGCTATCAAGATCAGCTATCTATCAGCAGAACTTGCGACGCTATGACAGCAAAAAAGTAAATCCAAGAGTATTCAAAGAAGGGGATTTAGTTCTCCGACTGGTGCAACGTACGGCCGGCATGCACAAGCTATCACCTCCGTGGGAAGGACCATTCGTCGTGAGCAAAGCATTGCACAATGATGCCTATTACCTAATCGATGCTCAGCCCCCTGGAAAGAACAGAGCGGCATAAAGTCAAGCGAAGAAACGAAAAGGCCATGGAATGCAGCTTTACTTCGTCCGTTTTACTCATAGTATGTTATCTCAAAATCAAGCATCAATTATGTATTAAACCTCGGCATCCAGAGTAGTGACTCGGGGACTGCCATATGTTATTTCAATTTCATCTTATGTATCAAACCTCGGCATCCAGAGCAGTGACTCGGGGACTGCCATATGTTATTTCAATTTCATCTTATGTGTTAAACCTCGGCATCCAGAGCAGTGGCTCGGGGACTGCCATATGTTATTTCAATTTCATCTTATGTATTAAACATCGGCGTCCAGAGCAGTGACTCGGGGACTGCCATATGTTATTTCAATTTCATCTTATGTATTAAACCTCGGCGTCCAGAGCAGTGACTCGGGGACTGCCATATGTTATTTCAATTTCATCTTATGTATTAAACCTCAAGGCCTAGAGCAGTGACTGGGACCTCATATGTTATTTCAATTTCATCTTATGAATCAAACCTCGGCGTATCAAAGAACTTCGGGGACTGCCATAGGTTATTTCAATGTCATCGTGTATTAAACCTCGGCATCTAGAGCAGTGACTCAGGGACTGCCATATAATATTACAATTTATGTGCACTAAACCTCGGCACCTTGAGCAGCGACTCGCCAACCGTTTTATATTATTTCCATGATTCGATTTATACGCTGAACTTGGCGCCATAGCGATAACTCGGGACTGCTATATCTTGTTCCGAAGTCCTGGTTAGCCTTTGATACAAAGAAAGTATCAAAATTCGACATTGAAAGTAAGAACAGTCCAAACTAGCATGATATACGAAGTTCACACCTAGATTAACTGGGTAAACCACGAATACAAAGATAAAGATACATCCCAAAATTAAGAAATCGCAGGCCAACACAGCAAAAGATTCGGACAAACAAGACCACTTAGACAAAGTGATAACAATTACAAACAAAGTGTCTCAGCAGCACACGGCAAAAGAAATTCATACAGAGGACAGACGAATGTCTCACGTACATCGTACGCCCGGCATACCAGGGATAAGAGATGACTTAAACGTTTTTAGCAGGAGAGGCGGCAACTTGGTCAAGGGCTGGGAACTCCGAAGTAGGAGGAACTTCGGCCGATGTTACCTCACCCTCCGCAGACCCAGGTACAACCTCGGCAGGAGCCCAAGGCTGCTGAGGAGCATCAGTTTGCGCAGTGGAATGCCCAGTACCCTTGGAGGAGGATCGCGCGTCGCCGTTGCCATCCGAGCTCAAACTGGAGTCACCAGAAGTGGCCGAGTCATCTTCATCTCCCCCTTGCTCAGCTGAATCATCATCTGAAGCATCCTCAACTACGACCTCCTCGTTCGGGTTTGGAAGGAAACTCGGCCCTTCATTCCAGGTGTGCACGTCGGCATATTCGACGAGTTGGAAGGCGCGAGCTTGCCGAAGAGCGACGAAAGTGGGGTCTTCAACCCAACGAGAACCAGTGCGCAGATTTCTCAGGATATCAAGAGAGATGTCTTCGTACCATGACATAATAACAGTGAGAGCCATATCAGCGCCAGCTCGTCCGGCTGATTCCCTCCAGAGACTCAGTTGCCTCTTGGATGCCATCAGTCTTTTCACCAGTAATTCGACCTCATTGATATCAGGGGTCCCAGAAGTGTTCGGCCAGAGAACATGGTAAGCTCGAATAGCTGCCTTCACCAAATCCCGGCCCATAATCTTCATTGGACCAACTGCAGCACCAATAGCAACCAGGAAATCCTCCATCGAATACTCCGAGTCAGCAGCAACAGGGACACCTCGGCGCACACGAGCCGCAAGAACCGCTTTAGAACTCACGGGTTTAGCTTCGGGAAAATGATATGCGCAAAACACGAACGTGTCAGGTGGCAGCAGGGACAAAGAGAAAAATATAATTCGGCCGTGCTAAGAAGCTTACGATGAATGTAACTCATCATTATCTGAAGGTCTTTGGCCCAATCAATTTTGCTCTTCTCAAAGCGAGCGATTTCCTCGCTCATTCCCTGAGTTTTCAGTTCGGCAGCCTCAAGTTCTTTATTCTTCTGCAGCTCCAAAGCCAACCGATTCTTCTCCTCGGAGAATTCCTGATCGACCTTTTCTAGTTCGGATTTCTGAGAAAGCTTAAGGATCTCCACCTCGGCCCGCAGGCGAGCTATTTCATCATCTTTTTCTTTTAGCTGCGCCGAATGAGTAGCGCTTTGTTCTAAAAAATGCAGCATCACGTCAGGCATGGGCGTGCAATCTTGATGAGATGCTGCGGAGGTTTGCAACTCGGCTATACCACAGCCAAACGAAATAAAAAAAAATAGCGCGTATTCTAAAGCGCGAAAAGGGGTAGAGTAAAAGGGAAACTAACCTTCCAAGCTCTTGACTTTCTTCTCAAGACGAATGTTGAGGTTATTGATATTACCTGTTCATCAAAAGAGTGAGCCGGCATCTCGCGGACAAATCAATAAGACCGTCGAGAATAACGAAAAGGAACTATCGACTTACCAGCCTTTTTTACCACATGAAGGATTTTCTCATACTTTTCTTCCAGTTTGCGGTGCGAAAAAAGCAACCTCTAAAATTCGGCAGTCCGTCGGTCATGTGCAACCTGAGCAATGGAGCAAAACGATAAATGTATATTCGAAGATAAATCAGATCCGAGTCAAGCAAAACTTAACTCGGATCTAGGTGGTTGGATATTCGAAGCTAAATCAGATCCGAGTCAAGCAAAACTTAACTCGGATCTAGGTGGCTGGATATTCGAAGCTAAATCAGATCCGAGTCAAGCAAAACTTAACTCGGATCTAGGTGGCTGGATATTCGAAGCTAAATCAGATCCGAGTCAAGCAAAACTTAACTCGGATCTAGGTGGCGGGATATTCAAAGCTAAATCAGATCCGAGTCAAGCAAAACTTAACTCGGATCTAGGTGGCTGGATATTCGAAGCTAAATCAGATCCGAGTCAAGCAAAACTTAACTCGGATCTAGGTGGATGGATATTCGAAGCTAAATCAGATATGAGTCAAGCAAAACTTAAATCAGATCTAGGTGGCTGGATATTCGAAGCTAGATCAGATCCGAGTAATTGAGACAAGTCAAATATAGGTGGCTGAATATTTCAAGATAAACTAAAACGAAGGTCAAGCAAACTATAAGACAAATCTAGTCCGATATAAATTCGAACCCTAGAAATAAAGTTAGATTAAGTAAAGCATCATTAAACTTCCAAGCATATAACAAGTTATTTCCTTGCAAGTTTCGGGGACTAGAGCATATAGTAACATCTGGAGAACTAATCTAAACTCCGCAAAACAGCAATTACCTCATTCATCTTGTTAGTGTCAAGGATGAACTTGGCAGCTTGATCGAAACGGCCGCTGATGTCGGAAAGCTGAAAGGGCTGACTGATGGGATTACCCTCAAACTGATCAGCAGCATTCCAATTATTGGCATACTCCACCAGTGAGCCGAGGCTGTTCCCACTAGCTGTCCGAGTTAAGACCTTACCCCGAACATGTTGTGTAACCACTGCGGCCGCAGGGCTTTTATGAAGAGCAAGCTGGGTGCTGGCAGCCGAGGTAACGGAGGCTTTGGTAGGCGCAGTTCCTTTGCGCAGCATGTCGGCAATACTCGGCTGAGAAGAGCCGACAAGACCTTTCTGGGAAGAGGAGGCCTTGGTGGCAACAGTTTTTCTTGCCTTAGAAGAGGCATCAGCAGAAGGCGATACCTCGGTAATGGGAACGGTGTCTTTGGGAGCAGCAGGAGTCACGGTCGCAGAAGGCGCCGAGATAACGACCTCTTCGGCCGGGGCTGGAGTTGCTGTAGAGACTGCTGGGGCAGATAGAGGCTCAGTAGAGATGCTGGGACCCACAGAAGGGGCAACGGGTTCGATGGAAATCTCAGAGGGCCGAGTGGAATCAATGTCGACAAAAGGAGTTTCAGGCACGTCGCGACGAGGGGGCGACTGATTCGGAGCTGAAGGAGAGGCAGCATGAGCAGGAATGGGAATCCTAGTATCTTCAACGGGCGGAGGAGACGGCTGCCGAATCGGGCGGCTAGTCATGCTAGGACCGTCGGGCTTAACAGAAAGCGGAGCACTACGAAAATAAGAAAGAAAAAAGGGTGTCAGTATGAAAAACAGAAAAAGAGAAACAAGAAATACGAGCAAAAGGAACTTACCCTGCGACCCCAGGCATGGTCTTGCGCCTGGGAGGATTCGGAGCGGATTTCTTCATTCGTTTCTTGGGGGCCGCCTCTGAGGCACTAGCAGGAGCCCCGCGTTTCCCCGAGGTAACAGGGGGTCGAGAAGCAATAGGCTCGGCGTCGTGAACCTGACCGGCCGGATTAGCTAGGAAAGTAGAAGCCAGAAATGCATAAGAAATAGGCATTGCGGCAACTACCTCAAGAACTTGGACCTCGTCCGAATCACCTTCCTCCTCGGGCGCCGAGGTCTTGCCACGAGCTCGAGCCGGGGCAGGATCCGACTTAGGGACGAACTCTTCCGAGTCCGGCTCACCAGTATCCGGGGTGCTCCGGTCCGCAGGCCACGGAAGCAACAAAACTTCGGCATCCTCATTCTTCTGCTCTACGAACCTCTTCAAGACGAGAAAAAAAGAAAATTAGCGAAAACCGTTATAAAAGCAATTGGATAGCAGAGCGTTATTGGTTAAACTTACTTCGGGAGGCGGACGATCGCGGGTGAACGGTTTCAATCCCCAAGCCCAATCCTCAGGCATCTCCGTCTTGAAGATAGCTCGGACACGCTTATAGATAAGATAGTTGTCCAGCTCCACGGTCGAGACTCGGTTAGGGTCAAGAGGACCACTCATGTAGCACAGCTTGTGAGTCCGCTTCTGGAATGGGCAGATTCGGCTACTGATAAAGATAGCCATCAGATATTCGCCGCATAACCTGGCACAGATCAGCTCTTTAAGCCGAATCTCAAAGGCCTCGGCCAAGGCGTGACTTTTCCTCGGATTGTAAGTCCAATTCACCTTAGAAGGAGGACCAATGGAGAAGGCAGGGAGCCGAATCTTGTCCTCAGTCCCTCTGTTCTTGACGTAAAAGAAGGATTTGTGCCACTTCTTGCACGATTCTAACCCGGTGACACGAGGAAATACGGACTTCCTCCGAGGTGTAATAGACGCTGCCCCACATTGAGTAAGCAGTTTCTCGGAAGGGTGCAGAGACTTATCAGGGACTACGTTAGAACGTATCTGGAAGAACTTCGACCAGACGTGCACGGACGGCCATAGGCCGAAGTATCCCTCCGAGACGGAGATAAAAGCAGAAAGAGAACCGATAGCGTTTGCAGGAAGATGATGCGGCTGAAGGCCGAAGTAGTCGAGAAACTCTCTAGCAAAATCGCTAAGAGGGAGACCAAAGCCACGCGAGAAATGTGACATAAAAACTACATACTCGCCCTCCCTAATATCCGGAGAGGACTCGCTACCGGGTAAACGACAGGAGACCTCGGCGGGAATCCTCCGAGTTCGGATAAGCCACTCGCGGCGTGTAACGGAGGAGCCTTGCCACGAACCTCGCTCGGGCCCAGAGCCAGCATCGTCATCCTCTACCAGGGCGCCACTAAAGGAGCTAGACATAGGCTCGCCGGAAAGATCGACGGAGGAAGAACTGGCGGCGGAGGAAAGTTTAGAGCTACGAGGTCCCGTCATGATTTTGCACAGGAACGGCGGCGGAGGAGGAGAAGAACCGCCACGCGAATACAAAATCGAAACAGAGAAGTCTAGGAAAAAGCCCAGGCGGCGCGGCCGGAGAGGACTCACCGGCGACGACGCCGAAGCTAGCGAACGCGGACGAGGCAGACGGAGCGACGCGACGGAGTCCTCGCCACGAGAGTCGAGATAGGGCGCGGAAGCGAGAGGAAGAAGAAGGGCGCGGGCGAGCGAAAAGGGGAAATGTGAATTCCCAGACGACGCGCCCCTCTTTATAACCAAGCCACAAGCGAGGTAGTGGGATCGTGGGTGCGGCGGTTGACCGTGTAGATCGTGGGTGCGGCACGAACGCACGTCATTAAGTGGAACCGCACCAAGGGCCACACATCAGCGAAGAAGGTCGCGATCCCCAAGGGAAACGGCACACGAGGCGTCCACAATACTGGCGCGACAGCACAATGTTAATCGCAATGTCAAGAAATCTTGTAGAGGAACAAAAAACTAGAAGAACAATGATGGGGGTGACACGTAGGACAAGGCGTACGAGAGAAGGAACGTGGGTACCTCGAACGAGAAAGAGATAACTCAGAAACAATACAGAAAAAATGTGATGAAACTGATACGGCCCGGCCGAGGTTATCGGCAGCGCCACACCAGCTTCGGGGACTAATGTTGGGGAGGTAACCCCGGATAGGGTAAAGACGGGGAAAGACGAGGGTACAATCCCCGTCTGGTTTCCGAGTTACAGTCTAAGTCGGTCGAATCCTGTAGAAGTCGGCCGACATATGAAGGCGAGAGACCCGTATATTTATGTTAAGACATTACCCGGCCGAGATATTGCGTAAGTCGGCCGGGTTATCCTGAGTGATCTTAATGCAGGTGAAGGACGATCCGAGTTATGCGAGGAGGGACCGAATGATATGAAGCTTGCAGGAGAAGGAGAAGCCTGAAGTCAAACCCTAGCTGCAAGCTAGGGAGAATCTGAATGGAGCCTAGCGCTGGGGACAAAGGCGCAGAGCGACATAGAGGCAGGAGGAGGTCACGGAGGTGACAGCCCGTGGCCCGAGGCATGTGAGGGGCCCTCTGGAACCTTGCCGTCATTAGAGGGGCGACAGGGAAAGGGGGCACCGAACTACTATATTGGGACAAGCATATTCCTCGAATATGCTTGCCACGTCAGCCCTAGAGGAACCCAGGGCTCTCCTTTATAAGGAGAGGCT
Organism: Avena insularis; assembly: GCA_023614405.1. Lineage (NCBI taxonomy): Eukaryota > Viridiplantae > Streptophyta > Magnoliopsida > Poales > Poaceae > Avena > Avena insularis. The sequence goes on from CM042691.1 coordinate 193,067,137, forward strand.
TGGACTCAGAAGGGGGGATCGACTGAAGTTAGAGTCGTTAGGCTGGTAAAGTTCTTCTCTTCTCCCTGTATACAGCTCAAGGAGCACTTGTAGCCCAAGGAAGAAGAAATAAAGATCTTTGCCTTAGACTTCTGTGTGTAGAATCAACTACATCTTCCCTCCCCAAATCCCTCTAGCATCCATTGGCCCCATACTTTAGCCTACCCATGGCACCTGCCGTGTCACCACCACGACATCAGAGGTCTCGGGGCCGGGTGGTTTCGAGGGTCCCTCCCGTTCTCGAGCTAGGCGAGCTCGGGCTGCAGCGAGGGAACCCTCGTAAATCTCCTTAGCTCTAATCGCCTCAATCTGTTCGAGTCTCGGACCCCGCTCGCCGAGGAATACCACGCCACTATCAGCTGCCACTTTCACGAGGTGGTCGATCGGGGAGTCGTCAAGGACCGAGAACGTGGAACCAATAGAGGAAGAACCGGAGGGGGGAGGGGGCGTCTGAGAGGTATGTGGGTCAAGGTTGCGGGCAGCCGTCCTCTGGGCAGCCAGCTGTGGCATGGTAGGTTTCTTAAGTTTAGATTACCTAGATTACCTAGATGACTAGATGTTTCTGATTTCTTAAGTTCAGTACCAATTCATAGCAGATTCGGTGTTGTAATTTGTATTAATTACTAGCTAGCATATTCGTTATTTTCAGTTTTGTATTAATTACTAGCAGATTCGGTTTTGTAGTATTCCCTCCGACCAAATTAGTTGATTTAGATTTGTCTAGATTTGGTTGTATATTGACATGATTTAGTATTAGATACATTCGTATCTTGATAAATTTGAGTCAACTAATTTATGTCGGAGGGAGTATATCCATCACTAGTTGTGTATCAATTACTAGCATTGTATAAATTAGCAACAACATATTGATTATTTCCCGTTATTCTCTTGGTTTCTTTTGATCTAGATGAAGAAGAAGAAGAGTGGTGTTGGCAGTAGCATATTTGCATTGTGGGATAAAGCTTCAAAAGCCAAAACAAACAAACAAATGAAATAGCCACACCGAATTAAACAATTGTTGAATCTCTTCCAACAAGGCGATCGCAGAATTGTATTGTAATTTATAAGATGAAATATGGTCAGGGCTTCAATCAAGAGGTAATGTCTCAATGTGATTTTTTTTATACTATTGTAGTAGATTGGCACTTTGTAGTTATTATGAATTATTGTCTTATCTCTTACGATTTATGAATTATGGCTTCGACAAAATTTGTTATTGTTCTATATTATTTTATGCTAATGCTATCAATTTTCATAGTTTATGTTGTGTATTGAGACAACAAAAAATTATATAATGAATATCCACCGGCCATTTCCTGAAGCCGCCACTGCCGTCGGCCACATGGGCGAACGAGAGACGGGCCGACCTACCCGTTGTGTGTTACCGGCACTCTTGGTCCTTGGACATTCTACGACTACCTTGCGCAGAATGTATAACAGGAGCAGCCGCAATGCCGCCGACCAACTAGTACTACAGGATTACACATCGATGGATGGATGCTTAATTACGTGTACTGTCACACTCTAATCAAAGTGACTTCAGCAGCTTGTTCTTCTACTACTCTCTCCATCCCATATTAGGTCGCGCATAATTTTGCGTGCTAGTCAAACTATATAAAGTTTAATCAAAATTATAAAAATAATATAAATTTATAAAATACAAAAATAATATTATTAAAATTGCCTTAGTGTATACTTTCATATTATATAAATTTTATATCATATAAATTTATATTATTTTATATAATTTTAGTCAAACTAGCACGCAAAATTATGCGCCACCTAATATGGGATGGAGGGAGTACTTGTACTATATTCATGGATAGGCAATGCTAAAGGTGTGTTTGGTTGAGCTGCAGATTTCTGAAAATCAGCTGTAGGAAATTAGCTGTGAGAAAGCTGCTGTGAGCTGACAACTGTGGGAAAGTTAGAAGTTGTTTGGTTGTAACAACTATCAGCTGCGGATTCAATAGATAATGTATGTAACGCCGTTGTTGACCTAAGAGATTATCTATATGCTAATTGATCGTAGAACAATGATTGTACACTGTTAGACATGCACATGACTATTTTGGAAATAATTTTTTCCAATATTTTTTTGATACATATAGCTAACAAAAATACCATCCATATAGCATTGTAGACTCCGCCGTTAAAACTAATAATGACCACACACTCATTAAAAATGATTGACATGTTTACAGTTCAATTTGATCAAGATTTGAGATTTTTGGACTGCTAATTTATACTCAAATAACACAGAACATTAGTTTCCTCTGCTCAAGAATAAGTGTTATACAACAATCGTACGCTGCAGTCCTGCACATCCGAGCCTAATAGTTGAACCACCTCCACGTTTATGCCGATTCTCACGACTAACTAGGTGCAGAATTCAGTGCCCCCAATCACAAAAGCCAGAACCTTCTAACCCATGAACATTCGTGGGCACGTCACATGGAGGACACAAGCTGCACAACCATTGATAGTGCTCTGATGTGGACGGGCTGGGTGCGCCTGGGGTCGTCGATTCGAGGTCGTCCGAGGTGGGAAAAGGGAGCGGCTGCTTGGTGAGGGTCGATTCCAGGCCGGTGCGCCGCCGGAGGCCGTTGGGAGAGGCCGGCGAGGCTGGTGCGGGTGTGAGGGGAGAAAAGAACGTACGGGAGGAGCGAGGAGTCGGATGGAGGAGAAAAGAAACAAAGGAACCGGTCATTTTCCACTTACCAATGGCATGGTGGGTAATTTTCATGTTTTTGGTTCGCCGCGACGCAGTGAAATCCGGATCTATTGCTGATTCTATTTTGCACTATGAAAATCTGCTGCGTCCGTGAATCTGTGTCGCTGCCTATCCCCTTTGGTTCAGATTCCAGCGTCTTGGCAGTGAATCTGGCTGAAAAATCACAACCAAACACAGCCTAAACATCTAACATTGGGCTGTGTGCTCTGAATTGTCTGCTAGTAGTAAAAATAAAATATATGAGCATGTAACTATTAATGGTCTACTAGCTACTATTAGTCAGAGATCCTACTCCTAATGACGCTTTTAAATTTAAATAAATGAGCACCAGTGGTCTAGTGGTAGAATAGTACCCTGCCTTCTAGCTGCTCCTCTCGCTCTCCGGCAACGATCCCTTCTCCGGCTCAGGCGCGCGGCGAACTATGCGGCGGCCAGGCCGAGCCTAATTACCTGCGCAGGTTGAATTATGCATTGGTGAGATAGTTGATATGCTAACTGATCTGGTTGACGTGACGGCTGGATCGAGCTACGCTATGCATCGAATCAGTGCTCACGTTGTAATAGAGTGGAATATACGAGTGCTCCTCTTTTCAAAAAAAATAAAAATACGTGCAGCGATGCTCATCACCAAAACTGACCAGCTGGTTGCTGTATAATACAAGTACACACCAACAACAACAGATCATCACTATGCCACAACTGTGTACATGCAGCAGTAGAAGTAGTAGAAAGTTCCTTGCCAGAAATAAATTGTGCGCCAATCATCTTGATCGGGTCAATTAACCAGGCTAATCGATCATCCTACTACTGAGTTGTTTTCCCACAGGCCAGCCTACACTAATAGTAAGCTCGAATGCTCGATCCTGACATTGCTAGCTGCTGCGTCGGCAAGGAGAATGATTCAGCTTCCGAGGGGACCTGCCAGCCTGACACGTGTTTCTTCCCGATCATGATTTCGAAATCAAAATTGATCACAGCTGAGTCCGCGTTACGGAACAGAGCAGTACATACATAGCTCCATTATCGCAGCCATGGCGACAGCCAACTACCATATGGTCTCTGTGCACTGCTTCTACTTTACTCTACCTGGTCCTTGGACATTCGCATGGCTTTCTTGCGCACAATGTACAACAATAGCGGCCGCAATGCTGCCGCCGTCGCGGGCGCCTCCGTCCTGCTGCTCGTCCTCTTCATCACCGGGTCTGGAGAGCAGCGGAGGTACATCTTCGTATCCGACTCGGCCGCCGGCGCCGGGGCTGGACAGGAACAGGGGAGCTGCCAGGAGGAGCTGCAGGCCCTGGACGGCCGCGCTGCCCGGTGCCGGTACCTCCAGTCGAGCCACCCACCGTGCGCGCCGCAGGGATACATCGACTACCTCGCCTTCTTCTACTGCGCGTGCGGCGACGGCCAGCAGGAGCTCTGGTGGTCGCCGTGGCTGGGCGGCGCGACGATCGGGCTCTGGCTGCTCCTGCTATTCTACCTCCTCGGCGACACCGCGTCCGAGTACTTCTGCGCATCACTCGAGGGCCTCTCTGCCGCGCTTCGCCTGCCGCCCGCCGTGGCAGGGGTCACGCTGCTCTCCCTCGGGAACGGCGCGCCCGACGTGCTCTCCAGCGTCGTGGCATTCGCGTCCGGCGGCTCGGACGGTGCCGGCGCGGGGAACGTGGGGCTCAGCGGCGCACTCGGCGGCGCGCTGTTCGTGTCCACGGTCGTCGCCGGTCTCGTCGCCATCGTCGCCGCTCGCGGACACGGAGGCACGGAGGTCGTCATCGAGCGGCGCGGGTTCGTGCGCGACGTGTCCTTCCTACTCGTCGCGCTCTGCTACCTCCTCGTCGTCCTTCTCGCCGGCACCGTCACCGTCTGGGCCGCCGCGGCTTTCCTCTCCCTCTACGCTGCCTACGTCCTCGTCGTATCGGCCTCGCACTGCTGCCCCTGTGCCGCCGACAGAAGCAGCCGCGCCACCATTTCAAACGACCTCGCCGCACCGCTCCTCCCCGTCGCCGAGTCCAAGGAGCAGAAGAAGCCTCATGCATCATCCCTCTCCCGCCGCCTCCTCGCCGCGCCGCTCTACCTCCCGCGCCGCCTCACCATCCCGGACATCGCCGCGCACCGCTGGTCACGTGCCAACGCGGTCGCCTCCGCGCTCCTCGCCCCACTCCTCTTCGTCGCCGTCACCTGCCCGCTCACCCCAACCTTCCTTCTCTCAGGCGCCCTCACTGGTGCGCTCCTCGCGGTCGTGGCGGCCTCGACCACCGATGCCGCAACACCCCCACACGGCCGGTACGCGCGCCTGATCTGGCTCGCCGGTGGGTTCCTCATGTCAATCCTCTGGTCCTACGTCCTCGCCCGCGAGCTCGTGTCCCTGCTCGTGTCCACGGGCATCATCGCCGGCATTCCCGCGAGCGTCCTCGGCGTCACCGTCCTCGCGTGGGGCAACTCGCTCGGCGACCTGGTCTCGGACGTGGCCATGGCGACCCAAGACGGCGCGGCGGGCGCGCAGACAGCTGTGGCGGGGTGCTACGCGGGGCCAGCGTTCAATATGGTGGTGGGGCTGGGGCTGTCGATGGCGGTCGCGGCGGCGGGGACGTACCCGGAGCCGTACGCGGTGCCGGTGGAGACGTCGACGTACGTTACGGTGGGGTTCTTGGTTGCCGGGCTGGCGTGGGCGCTGGCGGTGCTCCCGGCGCGGGGCATGCGGCTGGACGCCGTGCTGGGGGCTGGCCTGCTCGCAATCTACCTCTGCTTCCTCGCCGTCAGGCTCGCCGACGCCGTCGGCGTGGTCAGCTTCGATTCGTTCTCCCTTGCCAAGAATACCGTGACGTGACCCGCATGCATGGCTGATCGATCTGATGGTGAAGGGACAAAAGATCGACAGAACAAGATCGATGATTGGAGGATCGGATATTGGATTGGAGAAGCTGTTGGTTTGGTGGTACCTGACTGCAGGGCTAACTAACTGCAGGAGTACACATCTGAAGCTGTTTTTTTGGTTTGGCTTCTTCTTGTGCTGTCACACTCTTATCAAAGGTGACTTCACCAGCTTCTTCTTCTACCATATGCCAAACATGTAACATTGGGCTGTGTGCTGTGAATTGTCCGCTAGTAAAAAAGATATGAGCATGTAACTAATAATTAGTTACAATTCCTACTCTTAAGTACCCTTTCAAATTTATTCAAATGCGCACCATTGGTCTAGTGGTATAATAGTACCTTGCCACGGTACAGACCCGGGTTCGATTCCCGGCTGGTGCAATTTTTGAAGGGCTGAGCATATAGACACAAATACAAGTATTTTGTAGCCTTTTTATTATAACCATTCAAAAACATGAGTCCAAAAGTTTAACCATTCAATCCTTTCAAAATCTACCAGATTTTCTCATTTTTGTTGTTGGAGTGTGAATTTTTTATTTTTGCAGTTTTTGAAGGGCTGAGCATATAGACACAAATACAAGTATTTGGTAGCTTTTTTATAACCATTCAAAAAACACGAGACACAAATACAGGTATTTGGCAGCCTTTTTTTATAACCATTCAAAAACACGAGACACAAATACAAGTATTTGGTAGCCTTTTCTATAACCATTCAAAAACACGAGACACAAATACAAGCATTTGGTAGCCTTTTTATAACCATTCAAAAACACGAGTCCAAAAGTTTAACCATTCAAAAACACGAGTCCAAAGTTTCCAAAATACTGGAAAAAAACTCTATAAACGTGAAAAAAACGCAACCCAAAATATCGAGTATTTCAGGCTACACAAAAATAATAAAATGTGACATCTAAAGTAGTGAATAGAACACATATTCAAGTATTTGATAGCCTTTTTTTAACCATTCAAAAACACGAGTCCAAAAGTTTAACCATTCAAAAACACGAGTCCAAAGTTTTCAAAATACTAAAAAAAACGCTATAAACGTGAAAAACTCGCAACCCGAAATATCGAGTACACAAAAATAAAAATATGTGACATCCAAAGTAGTGAATAGAACACATATTCAATCCTTCGAAATCTATCAGATTATCTCATTTTTGTTGCCCCCAAAATATAAGGTATTTTGGAATGTGAATTTTCATGTTGGTAGAGTACATCATTATCTACATATGGAATTGTCTTTTAGAATTTTTTAAAGTTTGAACTTGTGTTTTCAAAATTTTGAAAATAAAGTCCTAGCTATAGCTCGTGCTCTAAAGCGATTTTCTGGTTCAATCTAAGCATCTCAATTTCTCATCCCTTTTGCTTCTGCTAAGAATTTATATTTGACTCGACATTTGTAGATTATGGACAACCCCTTGATTTGTTATGATAACAATGCATATATATGTAATATTTTATCCACTTTAAATATGGTATATATAATGCTAATTGTTGTACTAGTGTGTGGGATTCCTTGCAACCATGGGCAAACCTAGCATCCCTCCGGTCCAGGCAGCCGCTCAGGCTTGCTGATCGTGCAACTCTTGCGGTATTTGATTATCTATATCGATTTCGTACTAATTTGATAGTTTAAACTCATTTGCCTAGGCTTTCAAAAGTTTTTGGTCTGCCACTGCTTGCAACCCCTTTAAACTACCACATTTAGTTTCACCAATTACATTCAATTTATCAAATTACATAGCTAGCTTTCAGAAATCTTCATTGTTGTTTTAAAACACCCGAGAATAGTATATTATAACCCTTAACGATCCTTAAGTTCAACAAGTGGTACAAATACTATTTACCAAAAATACCAAAATTGCAATAGGTTATAATAACAATGCCACACTAAGCCCTTGGTTGTCGTAGAGATGCACATGGCATAGAGAACATCTCCTTCTCCATATCCATGCACGATAACATGCTGGAACTTGGTGACCTCGAGAATTCTAGATTGATGCCTCTCGTGAATGTCAATCTTGGTGTCATGGGTGATGAAGAATGTCGCCATCCTGCCAGATCAACGTGGCTAGGTTTTCATGGTGGATATTATATGGTTGTGCACAGGAACATATTAATGATACCATGCTACCAACCTCGAAAAGTAGGGCCAATGATCATGTAAAAATCTAGAAAAAACACATAGGCAATGTATTATGAACTATCATGTAAAATTTGAATCAAAACCTAAATGTGCATCAAGAGAAACGAAGAAGGATTATTCCTATGAATAGTGCACCTTCATGTTGTATTATATTACTTTGAAAATGTTTTTAAACTGACTTGTGATTTCTTACTATCTATATTTCTTCATGATTATTTTCTGTAGATTTTAATCATTTTTCCATACGCCTCCCACTGGATCCGGTTCGTTATCAAATTATAACAAAACAAGTGTCTTTAAGTTACAACCAAGTACTACTAGCAAATCAAGAGAGAAAACAATACTAAAGAGGTTTTTCTACATCTAAGCCAAGATTAGGAACATGAACAACCCACAAACAAAGAGCTCTCCTCATCATATCATGCACCTGAATGGACATGCGTTGAAGACGATTTGCTCCTTCGGTCATCAAGCCCATGTCTTGCTCATCCCGAAGGCATGCATAGTATCGAATAAAAGCACACATTTAATAAATTAATCCCAAAGAGGAGAAATATTTTTTGTTCAAAACATGCAGGATTCCTAGTTTTCCACATATCCCAACATAGAGCAATAACACACACGATGTGAAATTGGATCCAAAGGAAATAAATTTCACAATCCACCAAAATACTAGGTAAAGCAGGTGGGACTATCATGAGAACCAATAATTAGTGAAAATCATACTTCACATATAAATAAAAGTTGGGAAAGTAAAAATGAGATGATTCATAGTTCATCCTGTGGGTAGAAACAAAAAATACTTCCAACTCAGTTTTTTTTCGTATTATCTTTTGTTGCAACTACATTATGCCATATAAGCCAAAGCCAAATTTTTATTTTGAGAGGAATTTTAGCCTTCCAAAGATGTTTAAAATTTCTATTATGGCCCACATCAGCAAGTTTGTTATATAACGATTTGACTGAAAACTCAACAAATGTTGTATACTTCCATTTGGCTTCGTCTAGATCATTATTTAGACTCACAGTATCTAGCAAATTTCTCAAAAAATTTCCATTGATATCCATGTGAGGAGTGATCCAGCATCTAAAGGTGAAAAAACTCGCTACATCTGACATCTCTCTAACAGTGCCACTTTGTTGATTACAAATTTCATATAATGCTTGGAATTTCTCAAAGATGGAAAAAATTCCATAAGTTAGTTTCTCTTCCTCCACCTATCACTCTGACCCTCAAATTCTTAGATATTTGATTTAGGTTCAGCAAGTCCATCCATGCACTAGTCATTTCTCCAAATCCCATGATCAATTCCATATTTAGCTTTGATTATCCTCTACCAAAGCCCATCTTTAGACTCCAACTTCCACCACCATTTGCACATGAGGAAAATGTTAAATAACTTCAGATTCTTTATAACCAAACCTCCTTTATTCCTAGATCTACAAATAACATCCCATTTAACCATATAATAATTGTTTTTGTTTTTGTACCCTCCTGAAAGAACTTTTTGATGATTTTAGTGAAACTCAAGATTAGTATCAGCCATAAGGTACATTCACACATATGGTAAATGAGTAAGATGCTCAGAGATGATTGTATAAAATTATATCTCGCACCAATTGATGAATAATTACCAACCCAACCATTTAGTTTCTTTTTGAGGTTTCTCAGAGAGGGGTTGCAGATCAACCACATGTAATCTGGAGCCACACACAGGAACTCCCAGATATTTGATAGGCCGGTTACTAAGCTGACAACCAAACATATGATCATATCTTAGACCTTTATCACTATCCTTAATTACAATCACGAGCTCACTCTTATTAAAATTGATTATTAGCCCACACATTGCCTCAAACACATAGAGAATGAGTTTAAGATGAACTAACTATTCCAAATTGTCCTTAATCAACATGATAGTGTCATTAGCATACTATATGATGGCAATCATTTTATCAATTAGATGAGGCACTAAACTAGTCAGAAGATCATTAGATTGGGCTAGAGAAACCATTTTAGCAAGACATTTGAAAGATCACGGATGCTGCCTAGAGGGAGGTGAATAGGCGGTTTGAAACTTTTACGAGATGGGCTTAACAAAGGCGGAATAAAACTAGCATTTTATTTTATCAAGCACAAAGCCTATATAAACTATGGTTCACATGTGCACCAACAACTTATGCTAAGAAAGACAAGCAACAAGGTGATAACAATATAGATTACTTCAAGAACGAAGGCTATCATAATGTAAAGTTCATAAGTAAAGGAATCGGGTATAGAGATAACCGAGCACGCGGAGAAGACGATGTTTTACCGAGTTTCTCCCTACAAGGAAGTATGTCTCGTTTGAGGGGTGGGCGGTACTAAAGACCACCAACGCCACAATAGGCCTCATCCTATTTTCCCGAGCACACGCCGCATGGCACGCACCCGATCCACTATGGGACACTTGAGGGAGGTCACCAAACCCGTACAAGATTAGGGCAATCTCCACAGCTTAATTGGAGGCTCCCATAATCACCACCAAGGCCACTAACTTTGGAAGAGCTCCACAACTTAATTGGAGGCCCAAATAACTCACCACAAAGGCCACATAACCGTCTAGGGTTCCAAGAACCAAAGAGAAACAAGCTTCTTGATTTCACCAACCAAATCCTTCGAGGAGAACTCAAACCGATGCACATAATGCAATGGCAAGTACTTCACTCCAAAATTCCACCAAAGCAACAAAAGCTATTGGGGGAATAAGAGAGGAAGAACACGAGAGGAAAATGACACAAGTATCCAAGATCTAGATCCCAATATATTCCCCTCACTTAGAGGAGAGATGCATTGGTGGGATTGTGGATATAGATCTCCTCTCTCTTTTCCCTCAAAAGGATGCAAGAGTCATGGGAGGGAGATGGAGGAAACAAGCTCAAGGAAATCAACAATGGAGAGGGAAAAGAGCTCAAAACGGATAGGTACAATGGAGAAGAAGGGTCCCTTTTATAGAGGGGCCAAAATATGAACATTAGAGCCTGATACGATCGGTACTACCGGAACCAGAAACGGTAGTACCAGAGGTGACTGGTACTACCGGACTTGTACTGGAAGAGGTACTGGAGAAATAGTGGAGGAAGAAATACCTCTGTCTCCACCGGTAGAACACACTGAATGGACCGGTACTACCGCAAAGAGGTAGTATACGAAAATACAGCGGTACTACCGGACGTTGCGGTAGTGCTGGGCTGGTGGTACCGACCGATACTGAGAGGGAGCCTCAGCTATCCAAAGGGATTAGACCCCTCCGGTACCGCCGGGTGGTACTACTGGTTCCAAGCGGTAGTACCGGATGGAATATCCGGTACTAACGGTTGGTATGAACAACGTAGGCAGCAGCAAAACACAAATAACTCGGGCAACCGAACTCTGAATGGGATGAAACCAATTGTTAGAAAGATAACTCCGTGTAGAATCCACCAAGGGAGAAAATATCAAGTATTATTATTTGAGATACCTCCCTTGGCGAGGAGACAAAAAAACCTCGAAGATCAAAAACACAATAAGATATAAAAGGGAAATCTGTTTTCGATGAACTAGAGCGCTTGTTATGAAGATTACCACAAGCTCTATAACCTCACTTGGATAAGATCCAAATAACAACCAAGAAAGATGATGCTAAGTATGCAAAAGTTTGAGATCTCTCCAAAACATATGATCAAGTTACTCACTCAAGATCCCCTCTTGATAGTATGTCTATCTATCCTAAACCCGGTCTCCCAACTAACAACATGAGACCGACAAAAGGGAAAACCTATCAAGATTATACCTTTGCGTTGAGCATTCCACTTGAGCTCGATCTAGACGATCTTGTCCTCCTCAAGATGGAACACCTTTATTGATTGATATTGCTCGTGCTCGCTTGATGAAGGCTTGCAACTTGCTCCCCCATACACCATGGCAAAACTTCTTCTTTAAACTTGTCGTATTTGAACCATGATCACCGAGGATGGCAAGCTTCAAGCATGAGATCTTATAGAGATGGAGCATCTTGATATTGCACATCATTTCTTCTAACTTCATTTGGATGATGTCTTGAAGATACACATGAGTAACTCCATCTTCTTCTTCAAGACACTCTTGATCTTATTTTCTTTATTCTTCTTCTTCTACATGATTCCAATAGGCCCAAAGCCCTTGGACATTGCTTCTTCTTCTTCATTTCTTCTACCTTGAAGCCAACACATGCTCCAAGCGATGCAATGAACAATTCCTAGAAGAGCAACTTAATGCAAACATTAGTTCATAGATATTTTCATTAATTACCAAAAGCACACATGGGGGCCCACATGCTCTTTCAGCATTCTACAGCCAAATTAAGAAGGAATGGAGAGAAAGGGTCACCTTGTCTCACCTCTCTATGACTGCCAAAATATTTACCCCTCTTATTATTAATCTTAACACAAAAAGTACCATTTCTAACAATAACCTCGACAATATTACACCAAAATCACTATGTCCTTTTTGAGATATACATTTTAGAAGGTAATCCAAACCTACCTTATCTTATTATTTTTCATAATCAATTTTTAAAACAACCCCTACTGTTTTTTATTTTTAGATTCATGTAAGATATCATGCAAAGACATAACCCCATCCATAATGTTTGTTCTCTTCAACAAGGAAGTTTTGCACTTAGAAATTAACTTCTCCGTAAAGGGCTCCACTCTAATAGTAATTACTTTAGTTATCAGCTTATAAAGAACTTGTAACATACAAATAGGCCTATATTTAGCAATGACATCAACATCAGGAGCCTTTACGAAAGGATGATCATGCCAAAGTTGATCCTATACAAATCCAAAGTGCTAGAATGTAAATCCTCAAATAAATACATAATGTCAAACTTAATAGTAGGCCATCAAGACTGATAGAACTCTACAGGAATTGCACCAACGCCAGGGGATATTTTTTAACCATAAGACCCAAAGCATTTTTAACTTCCTTCTCAGAAAAAGGTCTATCTAAAAGTTCATTATCTCGAGGGGATACTTTTCTTCATTAGACCAAATAGAAGAATCCAGTCCTAACAAGTTTCCTTTCCTCTGGCCAAAATGAGTCTTATAATAATAAGTGTCATGATAAAGGAGATTATAGGTCCCCTAAATCACTAGGTCATTATGCCCAAGAGAATACATGTAAATTTTTCTTCTCCTGCCATTAGCAACTCTATGGAAGTATGAAGTGTTATTATCACCCTGCAAAAGCCACTTTTCACTAGTTCTACTAAACAAAAACATATCTTCCTCTCCATAAATCTGCATGAGTTTAAATTGAATGAATCCATTCCTCCTGAATTGTTCACCGGATAACACATGAACTTCCTCCCAGAACTTCAAACTTTCTAGTTTCTCCATAAATCCCCTTTTTGATGAATTTACCTACCGGATTTCTTCCCCAGCCTTTTAGTTTATTATTCACATTCTTCAGCTTTTGTTGAACTCTAATAATATTATCATGTGCATTAATAGAGGAATTCCATGTTTTTTCAACTCTAGAGTGAAAATCAAGATGGTGCAACCTGGATTTCTAAAACCTAAACTCTTTGGTTTCACTTTGATAGCCTCACAAGTATCAACCACTAAGGGATTATGATCAGACATAACTCTAGGATTTTTTTGACCTGAAAAAAGAGGAAATAAAGATTCTCACTCATCATTCACCAAAATTCTATCAATTTTTTGACGAGTATGGATTTATTATTATTATTATACCAAGTATATTGCCCACCAGAGAAATTGATTTCCTGGAGAGCATAAGTTTTATGATTGAGTTAAATATATTAGAGAAATTCAAACTTTCCCTTTTTTATTCTTATCATTTGCAAAAATAAGAATGTTAAAGTCTCCTCCAATTAAATCTCGAATAACTAAATCATCACAAATGCTTCCCCATAAATCTCTGTAAGAAAATCTTCCTTATCCTCAACTTGAGCAGCCCCATAAATGGCAATTAAGAACATTTCCTTTTTCATTTTGTTATCAAGGACTTTTGCTTTAATAAAATACATGTTAGTTTGCACATTAATAACCCTAAATCTGGTGGATTTAAGGCCATGGATGATACCCCAAAATGCCCCACTTAGGGAGACCATAACCAAGTAAAAACAATTATTAGAATCAAACTTTCTGCAAATAGAGATATCAACAGTCCTATTCATAGTTTCTAGGAGATCAATGAAATCAAAATCAAATTCACTTATTAAGTATTTTAAACAAAAAGTCAAAGTCTTTCTTACGCACACCTCTACAGTTCATGATAAGATCTATCATTTAAACTTATTATTTTTGTTCCTAAGTCTAGGCCAAGGCAAAGTATCACTCAAAGGGTAATTTTTTCTTGTCCTACAAGAGAGAACTATACCACCAATGGATAACCCAAGAGTACTAGATTTTTTCTCAAATTCTTCCTAGTATTTTTTGACACAACAGGGGTGAAATCATATGCCTCATAAGCATCTGTTTTATCAACCATATATTCCTCATCAGAGTTACTAACTCGCACAATAGGGTCCTTCACAACAATAACAGGGTTTTTGCAATCCACGTCGGTACTAACTTTTAGAGATTCCACCTTAGAAGAAGAGCTAGTAATTTTATTAGTTAAACTATCCCTAGCATTTACTAAATCTTTAAGCAAATAAATAGTTGCAAGTGGTTGGATAGATGTTTCATAAACATATATAGAGCCGACAAACATGAGACACGTCAAGGTAAAGGAGGAAACAAAAAGTAGAAGGTTTCAAGGTGACAAATAACTGATGGTCATAAGGATTGAGATCATGGAGCTTGCAGAAGAGTGTAAGCTTCTGAGGGGAACGCTTCCAACAGGAAGAACATGACCATAGACTTCGAGAGGTAAACCTCTACTAGACATCTTAAGTAGAGCTTTATAGGTGGAAGAGATAGATACCAACAAAACCAAGTTGTTGAACTACTTTTAACATAGAAGGGTCACTCTTTCGTTCAATAGAAGGCCAAGACAGGAAAATTCTTTGGTGCAGAGTACTCGTAAGAGTCACAAGGAACATGTAACAAGAGAAACTATTGATTATCAAAATCATAGTCACTCTTCAAACATGTGTAGATAGAGAGGAAGGAACTCTTTATGCATCCAGGTTTATCAAGATCCTTGCCAATGATCATAATGTCACTTTACACCACTAGATGAGTAGGTACGAAGATTCCGGATGACACGAGAAAAAGAAACTTTATTCTCATACATCAATTACTTGGCACAACAAGATGCTTGCCAACATAAAAGGATCTGAAGGATCAACTGAGAGACATTTAGCAACACTACTTTAAATGTTCTCCTTGATGTTCAAAATACTAATATCAGACTTCTAATAAGCCTTCAATTAGTCATCAAGTATAGGTCGGACTATGGAAGAGACCATAAGCACAACTCCTATAATAAGTCAGAGGAGAAGCCTCATGTAGAGTGGTTGTTATTGCTAATTCAAGAGAACATGGCAATAGATCTTCCGGATTTTTGTGTCAACCACTACATCAATCTTGCCAGATTTACAAAGAAACCTATGTCAACCCTTGAAGAACACCAACCATCATATCTTCTTGAGATTCAGATTTGGTTAGGTGGAGAGATACTTTAGACTCAGCATGTACGAATATAAGGTTTGCAACATTTACCACAAAGATAAAGTTACTAGATTTTCAAGACATGGAACATAGTGTCAAGCTCCAAAAGATGATCTAGATTGCTAGACGCATGTATTAGCAGGTTATCAAAATATAGTTGCACCTACATGAATTGTTTGCAATGAAATACAACTAAATCCTTGTTGGGGAAACATTTATAAGATAAGAAACTATTAAACTTTTTCTCTTAATAACAAATCAGTCAGTGGCTTAGGATGCTTGGAGGATGTTCTTGAAATGTGAAGGTATCAACCTACCATATCAAGAATTCTTCTCACATGCTTGACTGACTTGAAATGATTCCCGAGAAAACAAGATTAACTCTACTCGAATCCATGATGACAACTTTCAACAATTGCACGTGAAACGGAGAAGGTTACTAATAGCATCTAGAACACATACTTCAAGATGACATGAAGATGGTTTTCAAAATTTTCCAACATTAATGCTAACTATTCCATATGAATCTAGGCTAACATAGAGAATATAAGGATGTCATCGATGGGCTCAACAACAAAATCATCGAAACACTCCAAGAAGATGGACCCACATGTTATATGAACAAGACAACAATATTGGTCAGACCAAAGGGCATGAAGATGTACCTAGGTGAAACAGCACGAGTAGATACACGATCAGATAGTCCTTGGGACTGAGTTTGATTTGACGATTACCCAAATCAAATCAAAGGCGGGGAAGATAAAATATCCACAAAGGAAATACTATCTTACTTCAACACTAACAAAACTATACATCCCTTTAAAAATGAATTAAGTTGAATAGAACATTTGTATTACAACTCTCCAAGTTGTTTGTTTAATCTCAACCAACTAGTTCAGTGGTATCTAGTACGGATCCTTGGAGAAAGTTTAAGAAACAGCTTACTCAAGAACCTGACAACATGGTGATGTGGCAACATGGCAATACTTATAGAAGACATCCAGAATATCACGAACCACCGATATGTAACTTAGTTCGAGAGGGAACTTGCTTGGTAAGGAAAGAAGACACAGTCTTAGAGTTTTGGCACAAGCCAAACTCTTTAACCAAAGAGAGTGCATCAGAATAACATACTTGGTGGAACAATCATCCTTTGCTTAGCTACATGATTAACCAATCACACTAAAAATGACACAAATGTCCTTAAATTTTAGAGCAATAAAAATTGCTAAGAATCTTAGATAACCACATCAATACGCACACTCAACATTCCTGAGCACAGAAAGCTCAAATAGGAGGGTGGTAAAGAGGTGTAAGAACATCACTTCATTAAGACGGTCATGAAACTCAATTCGACCTCTTAGTATAAATGAGTGTGATACTCTAAGGTAGAACAGAGTAGAAGCTAATCAATGGATCTTGGGTAATGTGTGAACACTACAATAAGGGTCGACATAATGGATCTTGGGTTAAAGTTCAGCTTCATGTACAGGATTCACAACACTAGAATCCAGCACAATCAGAGATCTTTGGTTCAAGTCCAAGGGTTAAAACCCAAAGAAATGAGTAACTACTATCTTAGTATCACATAGGTTACTCCAAGGTAGTAATCACGAGGTAGCTTCCAAAAGAAGACACGGCTTCTGAAGTACCCAAACAAATTAAAAGGAGGCACCGATGAGTCCAAAATTGAAGTATATTTACCTTTTGTTTTTGCATAAATAGAGTAGGGGTCTTTGTATTTCACTGAGTTTGCACGCACCTTTTTGTCCTTGTTTCAACAGGATCCCGAATCATTAAGTCTTATATGAACATATCAATTAGAAATATTTTTTATGTGATAAAAGTCATTTTATGGATTTACCTTCTCATATGGGAGAATACCGAACGAGGAGAAGCAATCAGTGCCCATAACGACCAGTGGTACGGGCGGAGCCCGCCCATACCATCCACCCGCACTAGGTGTCATCGCGTTCGCCTCGTCAAATACTTTCTCCTCGCAAAGACGAGAGGCAGATCCGACATTTACAACCACCAAAAACCACGAAAAAACTTATCTAAAAGGGATCTGGAGGAGGAACTTGGATTGGGTAAAATCCCAGCTGCTTCACGGATCATTGGAGGATAATGCATCATCCCCTTCATCATCAACCGCTGCATCTACATCACCACCATTACCCCCCATCTCTCATATCTTAGATCTTGTTGTAGTTCTAGATTCAATTGTGATTGCATTAGATCTACTTCTGTACTTTTATCCATCCATTTGATTACAATGATGTTGTTGATTGCTTCCATGTGTGAGTAGTTCCATTGTTCTTGGGGAGATGGAGAAACCCTAGCACTATTATGAGTTTGTAATAAAGATGATCTATTCTTGTGTCCATATGACTTGCCGATCTATGATAGATTTATGATTTGTGTTTGATCTCTCTCTTTAGATGGTATGTGTAGTCGGCCACATATTATTTGCGCTTGGGACAAAAGGGAGGGAGAAATCCTTTGTACATGTTTTGGGAGTGTACCCGGAATTGTCTTGTGACAGATTGGCGTTGGCTTGTAACCTACACGGTCAAAGGAGGATAAAGAGGGACTCCCTAAGATAATTACGATATCCATGGGGAAACCCTTAATTGCGGTGGTTTGAATGGGCTACTGCTCTTAGACATCGCAATGGTTATTTAGAGGTGACCTCACTCTTGGATCAACAAAGTTGCCTCCTACGAGCCTTGTAGTGAACATCTTATTATGGAGCTCTCTCCACGCATCTCATGACACAAGAAGTATGTTATCTTAATTATTAATAACAACAATACCATGCTAGAGGTGTATCCTACATCCTCGAGAATGTTTTATCCCTATTGAGTTCAACTACGCTTTCACACAACCTTGTTACTTGTTTTCTTTTACTTGTTTTAATTACTTTTCTATAAACAACCCAAAACCTTTAAAAACCCTTTACTTGAGATCAAAAGGAGCTTATAAGTATCCTTTGGTAGATAGTGATGAGGGGCATAAAGACCTTTACAAATAGCTCTCTGTGGGTTCGATACCTTTACTTCGAAACTAGCTAGAATTGATCTGTGCACTTGCAGTCATCAAGCTATTTACTGGCGTCGTTGCCGGGGAGCTAAGCGCTTTTGGTATTTTTTCTTAGTTGCTTATTTTAGTAATCATTTTACTAAATTTGCTTACTAGTTTCAGGTGATACATCATGGGGGAGTACCAACATATAATTCAACTGGAGGCTGTAAGGAATTCTAGTCCGCCCATGGACGCCTATTTAAAATCCAATAACCCGCGAGGGTATGATATTAACCCCATGCTCTTGGACCTTTTGCATGTGATACCTTCGATCCGGATTCACGGATGTAGTATAATAGGTTTTTCCCTAGAAGACCTAGGTTTAATCAAACCTTGGAAAGAAATGCTAAAAGGAAATAAAAATGACATGTCTACGAGACTTTGTTTCATTGTTTTACCTTAGTTTACCAACCAATCTAGTTTACTTTTATAATGGGTTGAATCAATGGATGGATATAGGCCAGGGTTGAAGATCCGCCTGCAGCTGCACATCATATGGGATAAAAGATAATAATAAGCATAGTTATGTGTAATGTTTGAACATAGATAATCGTTTGTGGGCAACACATCCTAATATATTATAGCCCCCGTGATGCAATGGGCATAGCAACAGTCTTTTAATCCAACCGAGCGCACACTGAGGCAACAGGCTACAAACGATTATTAAGTGTAAAACATAGATCATAGCATTATGTGGTGATGTTGTTGTAATCCCGAATGGGTCGCTAAGCAAAGACCGTACTACCCTTTCTATCACTGAGGTTCCTATGAGATCGCCGCCATCCAAGTATCTCACCTCAAGCCTTTATCAATGTATGTGATCTTGAGTACCTATAAGTCCACAGATCGAGACAAGAGACAAACAAACAAAAGATACAAATCTCAATTACAAACAAAATACAATACTCCCATGATTAGATGCACATAATTATTGCGAGGTTTCACCCCAACCCGCAGCCTGTGAGGATACTCACTCATAACGAATATATCTAGGATAGAAAACATTGTGCAAAATACTTAGATTGAAATCGAATATTCTTACAATGGTCGCCAAATTACAAGGAGAGCTAAAGTACAAACAAATGGCTATGGCTAATGGAGTGGATGGATGATGGAATGGAAGAATGATAGATGAACGATGGAGTGGATCTCCTTTGGTGGTGTTGTGATGAAATCTGAGAATGGCGGCTCTCTGGCTGGCGGCTGGAACCTCAAAATATATAAGCGTCTTCATGAAAGTTGTAGGGTTTGACGAGACGAAGCCACCGCCACCCAGTACGGGTGGATAGTATGGGCGGGCTTCGACTGTACCGGTGGTCATTACACATACTGACGCCTGGAATTGCTTCCCAATTACTTGGCCGTGTGGACTTCCTAAAATTCTTTCATTATGACTCCTGATTTTGCATTAAAAGCCGTGATTTACTGCACAACATAACTGAAAGCAAGGTTTTTCATATTTTTGCAATTATTAGTCATTAGTGGCAAGGATTGAGAGTTTCCTATCAATTGCTGGACTAAAAACAATGTTGAAACGCGGTGGAAGATGGTTGGAGCCATCAACTTCCCCAAATCTCAAACCTTGATCGCCCTCGAGCAAGAAGAAACAAAAGAACTATAAAGAATTTAGTGTTTAAACTTGAAACAACAAGAATAAGAATTCACTTACGGTTGGTAGTCATATGTGCTTAGCACTTCATTCATTTATGAGGCTTATCAAAGTTAGAGAGATGACAATAGTACTATACAATCTCTGGTAAGTCAAGACAATCAAAGTAGAGTTTAATATTAGTGTAAATAACTAGAAGTGTAGCAATCAATCCAATTCTTATAGTTAACTCTCAGCTTTCCAAGGAACACTAGGATGTTTAAATAGCATAATTAAGTAAGAGAGTTTCATGTCCTAAGTAGTATAGCAATGAAGTGTCTTATTTACACCCACATCAATAAATCAAGTCTATCAAAAACACCTCTAATCCAATCACTGTCTTTCAATAAAAAATTGTAGAGTAGTAATGAGACCATGCCAAGGACTTGTTATGTGGATCTTCATAGATATATTTTTATTTTTATTCCTTCAAGGATTGTTGGCTGTTTCTTTTGCAAGTGCTTGCACAACCTTTGAGAGTACCAATACTTTTTCCCATACATTGACACTTATGACAATCATGTCATCAACTCATAGCCGAAATCTAGGGTTATACCATTGATCGTTCAAAAGCTAGCGGAGTTGTTGGCATCGCAAAGGTGTGCACTAGAAACATAAAACATAATTTTCTCTCTCTTGCTTTTTTATGAGCTAGTACCACGGTTTAATCCACAAGGTTAGCTTTGGCATGCATCATAATTACCATTAAACTTTATTTCAATCAAACAACTCCTTTAATGAGTGTCGTCAAGACTATCAAAATCTCTATGGGGTTAAGTATCTTCAAGGGTATACTCTCAAGACAATCATTCATCAAACAAGTCATAAATTTTAGACTTTTCTTATTGTACTTGTTTGGCAATATTACTTCCTAGGAAAGACTCGGTTAGCTAAAAGAACTAGAGCAAGGGCTTCAACAACTAATCATCATACTAATAAAAAGTTTATTCTAAATGTATTAAATTACACCCACAAGCATCCCATCTTAGCAAATAAACCAACTAAGATAAACAACTCAAATTTCAATAGTGGGAGACATAGGACATACCTCTCATAAGTAACTTCATGATTCTCTTACTTATAGGGATGTGTTCCTTCAAAACTCAAACACGATTACTCTCATAATAATATAGCAAAGAGGCAAAGTGAGAATCCACATTTACGAAAAAAGGAAAAATGGAAAAAACTTTATGTATTTTTTAGGATAGGGATTAAAGATAGAAAAGATCTTGCAACCAAGCAAGGGATTTAGAAAAGACAAACAAATGAAAAACAAAAGCAAATTAAAAATCAAAGGAAAAAAAGCGAAGTGTTGGAAGGACCAACATGAGTGTTTCAAAGCTCCCAAGGAGCTGGAGTACAACCTCTTTATTACACAAATAAATTCGTTGGGGGAACACATTGTAACTACCTCGGTGAATTACGCTCTTAGTTACAAGCCTGGATGAGCAGAAATGGTTAAAATAGTACGGTGGGGCCAAATGCCACTCACAGGTAGACCTTTCGGCCGTACTAACCATTTCCAAACATCGGGACAAGAACGAGCGGCGTAATCGGCAGGCGAAGGGATCAACTACATACACAAACGAGTATGTATGCAAGCCACCATACAACAGTCCTCAGAGCCATTCCATCTAAAAGAAATAGAAATATTGCAACGCCATACGGCAAGATCCAAATATCCTAGATAGATATAATAGTTTAGGATATCTCCTCATACATCAAACATCAGAGTATCAGCGAAGGAAAACAAGATCCGAGTAACGGATAAGAAGCAAATCGGCATAAGATGCCCCATAAATAAACACATCACCCCACAGATCTCACGGATCCCGCTCCTAATCTCTACACCGAGTGGTCGCTGCCAACATCGTTCGTCCTCCACCCAAAGATCCATCTTGCGAGTTTACTGCTCATCCGAATCAAACAATTTATCGTGGTGAGACCCTAGGGTACTCAAGTCTTTATGCCTCTAAAGGGGACACAACCTGGGTGACGAATTGCAGCAAAAGATAATACCTAACAATTCTATAGATATCGCTAACCATCCGCCTAACCAAAGATAGACGGATGTCCGGAATTAATAACAAGTTATAATAGTAATATTAACAGATCCATCCTCCTCGCTACCAACGAGGAAGCGGACGAACAACCCCATCCGCTGGCGTTTTATTATCCATTCCATGAGTGTTGCACTATTTACTAGTCGATACTTAGTCGTTAAAAGCGGTACTTTAGTTATACTTGTCTATGATCGAGAAACTGGCTCCAAGTCGTCCATAACCGCATGACACGGCTTTCGAAAGATTTACCATAGGTGCACAAATAGCAACACACACTCGATCAACCTCGGAAAAACCAAATCAAAACCCAACGAGGCATTCACGACAAAGCGATCACAGATTCAGAAATATTTCAGGGGCCACCCCACTGCTTACCCGCAACGAAGTTGGCGCTCAAACGGACCTGTGGTTTGTGTGGACGGCAAACGATTGGGAACCCGAAAATGTGACTGGCTTATCGACACAAAAACGTGTCATGGTCCTAAACAAGACAGGTGCTCCATGCACAATCTTAAATAAAGCGAAGGCATGGCATAAGTACAGATAGTAATAAAGCCCCAAACTACTTTGTGGCCCCAAGAAATAAGAATGAATCAAGCTCGCTCGTGGGGGTTCATAAGCCTCTCGGATGTGGATAGTGCGAATATTCAAGGAACAGGAATCAAGTACTGGGTCCCACGGACACAAGTGAGCATGAAGAACCAAATAGCGATATTGCCCACCGGTGCCACTGTCATTAGTTATCCCATTACTACTCAAAGTTGTTGTTTAGGTACCTCGTTATCCATCGACACTCACATACCCTACACATGTGTTCTACCCGCATAGCTCAAACAACTCCTGTAGTAATGGCTCATGGATGGAGGAACAAGCTTCGTGGGTTTAAATGTAAAGGCTATGCAGTACTTGGGATTCAGTTTAATGCAATCGCGACTCAATGATGCAAGAATAAGAGAGAGGCAATAGGTACTATATGTATGCAAGCATGTGGTAGTGCTTGCCTGACAGCTCAGTTGAAGCGAGGGACGGATCTGGGTAGTGCTCCTGGGTTTCTTGATATATCCCCTGCTCAGCGTCTATTCAAAGAAGAACCAAACAAACAAGGGCCAACATAAATAGAGTGCACAAGCATATGAATTAAAATGCGACAAGCAAACAATCATGCCATGATGAATGATGCACAATTTGCATGGCAATAATGTAGCATGGCATGGGTGAGGTGTGGAATACAAGAATAAAGCATTTTATGGAGTTTTAGTCACATTTTATCCTCAAATAAGTTGCTGTATACTTTATATTTATATGATGCATGCTGCAATTCAGAACATGGAATGCATAGATAGAACGGGCTCGTCGCGCTGATCGATTTAGACATATTATTTGTCAAATTTGGAGTTATAAAACTAAAGTTATTAATTAATTAAGAAAAAGGGCATTTTATTGTAATTTTAATTAACTCGAAATTTAAAGTGTTCAAAATATATTTTGAAGGGCATATATGAAATCCTCACATTTTTCTGATTTCAAAACATATATTACATGTTTAATTTGGAATTATATCTTAAAAGATATTTAAAACAGATTCAAATTTGAATTTAAAACAAATTTGAAAAGGTTTTAATTAAACATGCAACAGGAAAAGCTTTTGTCACCCAAATGCTCGCTTAGCCATCGAGGTCATGCAAGGGCTATCTAGCGCAGCCCACGGATGGGGCGAGGGAGACAGAGCCGACAGTGGGTCAATGGAGCGCGGGTTGAGAGTTACGAAAACAGGAGTGCTTTCCTGCAAAAAGCACACAGCGGCTGGCAGGCGGGGTCGGCGGGACCACGGGTTGCGAGAATTAAAAAGGGGGGCTTTTTGTAAAACTACCACATGCCCGTACTATACATCTTTTTCCTCTGAACGCGACAGTCGGATCGATCAGCGCGAGCGCGCGCCGGTGGGGATTCGATCCGGGACGTGAGGGTGCTTGCAGCGGTGCGAGCCGGCGGTAGTACTAGGAGCCGATGAGGAGGGCGCTGCTAGATAAGGCTCTGCGACGCGGGAGCGAGCCAACGCAGCGACGGCAAGACGCAGAGCGCTCGACGAAACAAACATGAGCTAGAGCGTAATGGCGAGGGCGGAGCGTGGAGAAGGAGGTGCTCACCGCGGGCTCGCGATGGTGTTGGATCTAAAGGGCGTGGCGGATCGTCGACGACGCAGACGCGTCGGCGGGCTAGGGTTTCGTCGGGCGGCACCGGTCCTGGCGAGCCTGGTGCTCCTCCTCCTCACTGGCGGGTACAGGGCGAAGCAGAGGGTTGTCCTCGATCTCCCAGGCCGCTTCCACGACGAGCTTGACGGCCGGAATGATGAGGGTGACGATGTGCTGGCGGGGGCGGCATCGGCTGCTGGTGATCGGAGAGGTAGAAGGAGGAGAGGAGGGCGTCTCGGGGAGATCTAGAGAGGCCAGAGGAGGCGTGTGGAGGGAGGAAAAGAGGGAGAGAGGAAGGAGGCAGCTGGGACACGGCAGAGATAAAGGTGGCCTCGTGCCACCTTTTTCCTCCTCCTCGAGCACGTGCTCGGCCGGCTGGGCTGGCTGGGGCTGGTCCAGGCGCAGGTGAGGCGCAGGGGCTGGCGTGAGGGAGAGAAGAGAGGGAGGGACTAGCTCGGGTTAGGTTAGATGGTAGCCTCGGGTTAGGTTTAGCTAGGGTTAGGGTTTGGGTTAGCTAGGTTAGAGAGAGGAGAGGCTGGGGTGTGGGCCAGGGAGAGAGAGGAGGTCAGGTGGCCCTCATGGTAGAGAGAGAGAAAGAGAGAGAGAGGAAGATGGCTTAGGGTTTCTAGAGATAAGGGTTGAAAATGCCCACACATGGCTTGCATGGATGGGGATGGGTGTAGGGTTTTTAACATGAAACAAACAAGATCAAGCATGAAGGGATAGAGAGAGAGATGGTGGTGAGGGATGGAGATGACCCCAAAAAGAGAAAACCTACTTAAACCAAGAGTAAAACAAATGGCTAAAGGTGGTGGTACTCTTGCATGGCCCATGCAAAAAAAATGCCTTGATTAAAATCTCGTGAAAACAAAATAATAGCATGGCATTATTCTTATGCATTCCCAATAAGTGGAATCAAGGCCAAGCAAAAGAATTTATAGATTTAGATCCACCCCACCCACATGAGCTAGAATAACATCAAAAGAAAAAGAGAAACAAGCTCATGGATAATGGGATGGTGGAATTCTAAGGTGGTGACAAAGAAAGGTGGTGGAGTTGGAATAAAAGATATGCCCCCAACTCAACTTGGGCATTAAACAATATATCAATAACCAAATACAATATCAAGAGGCAAATACAATTTACAATGCATATGAGAGAAGAACCAAAACAAAAAGGGTTTTATATGATGCTCAAATGCAAGGTGGCATGATGACATGAGCATGATATAATTATGATGCAACAATTATATGTAGGAGGTAGCATATATATAGACTAGGCTAGTAGCATTGCAATTGTTAGACAATTGGGATGCTACAACTCTCCCCCACTAAACAAGAATCTCGCCCCGAGATTCCTAGGAAAAAGAAAACAACACAAGGAGAGGCGGGTGTTCGAACGAAGGTGACCCTCACGTTCCCAAGTTGATGAACCATGGAATGGTGCGACCACTACACCTTGCAAAACTTGCTAGACTTGTTAACAGTCTTATGCTTTGCTTGAGAAACAACGGTTAGAAGAGTTGAAGGATTGTCGTGAGACAAGAAGGATAGGATGGACATAGCTCCGGTTTTCTCAAGAAACATGATAAAAGAATATAACCACTTGTGAAAGAAAAAGACAAGATGATGTATCATGAATAAAGAAAGACACACCGTTAAGATTAAAGATTTACCGATACTAGAGAGGATGAATCTTTGTCTCGCCGGAAGAAAAGAGCTAGGTTGGAGAGGTTTTGAACCACTAAGACAATAGCATCGTATCTTCTCTCGGATTTGAGAAATGAAGTACGGAAACAATATTGCCTTCAAACAATAGAGTCCCTTGATATCAACAGAAAGATTTAGTAGATTCTTCTTGCGCCGGTAAGAACCAAAGGATCACGCAACTGAGGTGCGCGGATATAACTTCCAGAGACGGATGTGAAGCCAGATCATGGTGGAATTCCGAGAAGCAAAGAATATGGAGGATCTGGAGTTTATTGTAGAGATACTTATTGCTTTCTTTAGCCTTGAGGCTAACGCAATAGATTTGTGGTTGATGGCATCAACCATAATTGGCTTTACCACAGAAAAAGAATTGATGAAACAAAGAGAGATAGTTTCCTTTCATCTTGTTTGTGGATGTCGAGCATCGGTAGAAAGACGAGGACCGAAAAGAGTTTGCGTCTGTTTCCACCAGATAATTGAAGATTTTGCTCCATCTAGAATAGACAGACCACCAACAAGAGATTATTGATTACTTTCTTCGAGAGAGCACTCCGGAAAACAAGGACGGAAGTAAAAGTATCGAGGAATAAAGGCCACTTCTAACTTCCGTGGAATGAGTGAAATTGCATTAATCCACCAATTCAATGTACAAGAGCGAATGATAAGAGTAGTGGTATGGTAGCTACTCCATCCCGCACTCAAAGCATTACTCTGCACATGAATAAGAAAACCATGCAACCCAACTACCGAAACAGACTGAAGGTATTGACAAAAAGAACTCATAGAACTCCGTTAGAAAACAAGGATAGATGCAAACGATTCGCCGGATTCACGGATAGATAAAGATGATGATGTTGTCGTCATGTCATAAGTAACCAGCCACCGGAAAGATATGAAGGAAGATTACTGAGACAACTGCAAGATTCAACAGCTACAGAAAAGATAGCACCAACTTGAACGGAAGGAATACAAGATCTGGAAGGTCTTCATGGCCTCCGGTGGATTGAGCATAGATGGTAGAACGAGAGGGTTTCAAAAGATCACTTGACGAGACTGAGGTGAAAAAACTCCATGTTCTTCTTGAAATGATTGAGAGAGATTTAGCAGTTTGGAGGAAATCTACGGCGGAACGACGATGATAACTCGCCAACAAGGAAAACTCCGGGTTTGATTGATGATGGAAGATGGAATTAACAATGAACTTGCTGATTCCAGAATTGGAGCGATCTATTTAGCAGAAGGACGTGGCCGAGATAGGTGACTTCAAAAAGTCAGAATTCTCACTTTGAGACTTTGCACACAGGCAGTGCTCACGAAGCTTGAGAGAAAGAGACACATATGATCTTCCATGTCCTTCCATTGATATCGAATAGGCAAGCATATTATCAACATATACCCCCATGGATTAACAAGATATTCCAAGAATATCCAGTTCAAGAGGCGGAAGAAACGAACACATGGTCGAAACACTTTCTGAGCTCAACGCTCTTTGAAAGATCAACGTTAAGAGCACGGGTTCGTGTTGAAGAAGATGCACTGGAAGAATAGATTATCTGGTCCTTCGGAAGAAAAAGAGATGTCACCTGGTTCACATTGTCGATTGGATCGCTGGTTACAAAGATAACGAGATCTTGGATAAAGAACCGATGATAGCTCATACCTCAAGCAAAGCTATCAGAGACGAGAAGATGCAATTCCCTCGTATCAAAGAGAATTTTGCAGATATGGAGTTCAAAAAGATGTGCAGCATGATGGACAGATGATAGACCGCCGTAGTGCCTTGAGAAACTCCGGATTGCCAAAGATGCTTGAATATGCATAGATATGATCACGGTGTACTCAAAATCACAGGAGATAACCGTCACCATTTGGAGGATAGTGGTGATTGCATTTTCCATATTCCACTCATGATAAGTGTCCTATAGCTATGCCGAGAACCAAATTACAATCACCAGCATCGGATCGACACATGTTATGTAATTAGCCCAAGAGAATTGGAGATGAAATGAAACTCCCGGATTAAGCGCCGGTGACAAAAGAATGAGTTAGCATGGACATGCTGATAAAAGGGAGATAGATAATGTTTCACACACGACTGAAAAGGAGTGTGGAAACACAGATGTATCAAAGAAATTTTTTCCGCATTTTTCGGCATTAAAATACCAATAGATGCGCAAAATCACTTATCAGGTAGAGATTAGCAACTCCACATTCTGTGAAAGCATGCTGGAAGGAAGAACACCCTTAAGAAGATGGCACCGGTTAACAAGGAGTCAGATAGATCGCGTGTGTTTTCAAAAGCCTGTCAGTATGGAATGTACCAACAGTTGATAACCAAAGGCAGATTGTGATAACAAATTGGATGCAACAGATAGACAAGGAATTACACACACACACACACTTTCTATGGTACTACGGAAACCTAGAACACGTGAATCCTAGTTTGAATTTTAAGAAGAGGATAGAAAACGTTACACTTCCTTACCAGAAAAGGGTGGGTGGGTGGGTAAGAAGAAAAGTGGAAGCAGTCCTACTCTCACGTTTTGTTTTTCCTAGTATACATAGCTACCAAAAATATTTGCTAGACTGACAACGACCATTTGGCTGAGATCCTGAAGGGCGGGATGGCTCTGATACCAATTGTAACTACCTCGGTGAATTACGCTCTTAGTTACAAGCACGATGAGCGGAAATGGTTAAAATAATGCGTGGGGCCAAATGCCACTCACGTAGACCTTTCGGCCGTCTAACCATTTCCAAACATCGGGACAAGAACGAAGAATCGGCAGGCGAAGGGATCAACTACATACACAAACGAGTATGTATGCAAGCCACCATACAACAGTCCTCAGAGCCATTCCATCTAAAAGAAATAGAAATATTGCAACGCCATACGGCAAGATCCAAATATCCTAGATAGATATAATAGTTTAGGATATCTCCTCATACATCAAACATCAGAGTATCAGGCGTAAGCGGAAAACAAGATCCGAGTACGGATAAGAAGCAAATCAGCATAAGATGCCCCATAAATAAACACATCCTGCCCACAGATCTCACGGATCCCCGTTCCCGGAATATCTACACCGAGTGGTCGCTGCCAACATCGTTCGTCTCCTCCACCCAGTATCCATCTTGCGAGTTTACCTGTTCATCTGAATCAAACAATTTATCGTGTGAGACCCTAGGGGTACTCAGCAAGTCTTTATGCCTCTAAAGGGGACACAACCTAGGGTGACGCAATTGCAGCAAAAGATAATACCTAACAATTCTATAGATACTCGCTAACCATCTGCCTAACCAAAGATAGACGGATGTCCGTGAATTGATAACAACAGTTATAACAATAATATTAACAGATCCATCCTCCTCCTCGCTTACCAACGAGGAAGCGGACGAACAGCCCCCCATCCGTTGGCAGTTTTATTATCCATTCCATGAGTGTTGCACTATTTACTAGTCAGATACTTAGTCAAGTTAAAAGCGGTACTTTAGTTATACTTGTCTATGATCGAGAAACTGTGCTCCAAGTCGTCCATAACCGCGGACACGGCTTTCAGAAAGATTTACCCTGCAGGGGTGCACAAATAGCAACACACACTCGATCAACCTCGGAAAAACCAAATCAAAACCCAACGAGGCATTCACGACAAAGCGATCACAGATTCAGAAATATTTGGGGCCACCCCACTAAGCTACCATCGAAGTTGGCCGGCTCAAACGGACCTGTGGTTTGTGTGGACGGTAAACGATCGGGAACCCGAAAATGTGACTGGCTTGTCGATACATAAAACGTGTCACGGTCCTAAACAAGACAGTGCTCCACGCACAATCTTAAATAAAGCAGTAAGGCATGGCATAAGTACAGGATAGTAATAAAGCCCCAAACTACTTTGTGGCCCCAAGAAATAAGAATGAATCAAGCTCTGGCTCAAGGGGGTTCATAAGCCTCCCGGATGTGGATAGTGCAAATATTCAAGGAACAGGAATCAAGTACTCGGGGTCCTACGGGACACAAGTGAGCATGAAGAACCAAATAGCAGATATTGCCCACCAGTGCCACTGTCATTAGTTATCCCATTACTACTCAGGTTAAGTTGTTTAGGTACCTCGTTATCCATCAGACACTCACATACCCTACACATGCTGTTCTACGACCCGCATGGCTCAAACAACTCCTGTAGTAATGGCTCATGGGATGGAGGAACAAGCTTCGGTGGGGTTTAAATGTAAAGGCTATGCAGTACTTGGGATTCAGTTTAATGCAATCGCGACTCAATGATGCAAGAATAAGAGAGAGGCAATAGGTACTATATGTATGCAAGCATGTGGTAGTGCTTGCCGGCAAACCGCTTGAAGCGAGGGACGGATCTGGTAGTGCTCCGGTTTCTTGATATATCCCCGCCGTCTATTCAAGAAGAACCAAACAAACAAGGGCCAACATAAATAGAGTGCACAAGCATATGAATTAAAATGCGACAAGCAAACAATCATGCCATGATGAATGATGCACAATTTGCATGGCAATAATGTAGCATGGCATGGGTGAGGTGTGGAATACAAGAATAAAGCATTTTATGGAGTTTTAGTCACCTTTTATCCTCAAATAAGTTGTTGTATACTTTATATTTATATGATGCATGCTGCAATTCACAACATGGAATGCATAGATAGAACGGGCTCGTCATGCTGATCGATTTAGACATATTATTTGTCAAATTTGGAGTTATAAAACTAAAGTTATTAATTAATTAAGAAAAAGGGCATTTTATTGTAATTTTAATTAACTCGAAATTTAAAGTGTTCAAAATATATTTTGAAGGGCATATATGAAATCCTCACATTTTTCTGATTTCAAAACATATATTACATGTTTAATTTGGAATTATATCTTAAAAGATATTTAAAACAGATTCAAATTTGAATTTAAAACAAATTTGAAAAGGTTTTAATTAAACATGCAACAGGAAAAGCTTTTGTCACCCAGCCCGACCCAGCCATAGCCACTGACGGGTGGGGCCGATGCTGACTTGGCGAAAACGGCTACAGAAAACCTTTTTGTCACCTTGGGCTCGCTAGCCATCGAGGCTACGGGTGGGCCATCAGCGAGCCCACGTGTGTGAGGCGAGGAGCAGAGCTGGACAGTGGGGCTGGGCTGCGGGTTGAGAGTTACGAAAACCGGAGTGCTTTCCTGCAAAAAGCACACAGCGGCTGGCAGGTGGGGTCGGCGGGACCGCGGGTTGCGAGAATTAAAAAGGGGGGCTTTTTGTAAAACTACCACATGCCCGTACTGTACATCTTTTTCCTCTGAACGCGGACAGGTCGGTGATCGACCGCGCGGAGCGCGGCGCGCGGGGTGGGGATTCGATCCGGGGACGTGAGGGTGCGCCTTGCTGAGCCATGCCGGTAGTACTAGGGAGCGATGGGGAGGAGGCGCTGCCTAGATAAGGCTCTATGCGCAGCGAGCGAAGCCAACGCGATGGTGACAAGGCAGCTGAGCGTTTCAAACAAACGGCGGAGCTAGAGCGGTACGGCGAGGCGGAGCGTGTCAGGGAGAAGGAGGTGCTCACCGCGGGCTCGACGGTGGTGTTGGATCGGGTGGGGGCGTGGCGGATCGTCGACGACGCAGACGCGCCGGCGGGCTAGGGTTTCGTCGGGCGGCACCGGTCCTGGCGAGCCTGGTGCTCCTCCTCCTCGCTGGCGGGTACAGGGCGAAGCAGAGGGTTGTCCTTGATCTCCCAGGCCGCTTCCACGACGAGCTTGACGGCCGGAACGATGAGGGTGACGATGTGCT
The DNA here is from genome assembly GCA_023614405.1 of Avena insularis. NCBI lineage: Eukaryota > Viridiplantae > Streptophyta > Magnoliopsida > Poales > Poaceae > Avena > Avena insularis. The sequence goes on from CM042691.1 coordinate 193,099,064, forward strand.
GGCGACGGGCGGCGTCGGCTGCTGGTGATCGGAGAGGTAGAAGGAGGAGAGGAGGGCGTCTCGGGGAGATCTGGAGAGGCCAGAGGAGGCGGGTGGAGGGAGGAAAAGAGGGAGAGAGAGGAAGGAGGCAGCTGGGACACGGCAGAGATAAAGGTGGCCTCGTGCCACCTTTTTCCTCCTCCTCGAGCACGTGCTCGGCCATTGGGCCTGGTGGGCTGGTCCAGGAGGCAGGCTGAGGTGGGGCTGGCGTGAGGGAGAGAAGAGAGGGAGGGACTAGCTCGGGTTAGGTTAGATGGTAGCCTCGGGTTAGGTTTAGCTAGGGTTAGGGTTTGGGTTAGCTAGGTTAGAGAGAGGAGAGGCTGGGGTGTGGGCCAGGGAGAGAGAGGAGGTCAGGTGGCCCTCATGGTAGAGAGAGAGAAAGAGAGAGAGAGGAAGATGGCTTAGGGTTTCTAGAGATAAGGGTTGAAAATGCCCACACATGGCTTGCATGGATGGGGATGGGTGTAGGGTTTTTAACATGAAACAAACAAGATCAAGCATGAAGGGATAGAGAGAGAGATGGTGGTGAGGGATGGAGATGACCCCAAAAAGAGAAAACCTACTTAAACCAAGAGTAAAACAAATGGCTAAAGGTGGTGGTACTCTTGCATGGCCCATGCAAAAAAAAATGCCTTGATTAAAATCTCGTGAAAACAAAATAATAGCATGGCATTATTCTTATGCATTCCCAATAAGTGGAATCAAGGCCAAGCAAAAGAATTTATAGATTTAGATCCACCCCACCCACATGAGCTAGAATAACATCAAAAGAAAAAGAGAAACAAGCTCATGGATAATGGGATGGTGGAATTCTAAGGTGGTGACAAAGAAAGGTGGTGGAGTTGGAATAAAAGATATGCCCCCAACTCAACTTGGGCATTAAACAATATATCAATAACCAAATACAATATCAAGAGGCAAATACAATTTACAATGCATATGAGAGAAGAACCAAAACAAAAAGGGTTTTATATGATGCTCAAATGCAAGGTGGCATGATGACACGAGCATGATATAATTATGATGCAACAATTATATGTAGGAGGTAGCATATATATAGACTAGGCTAGTAGCATTGCAATTGTTAGACAATTGGGATGCTACACACATCCCCAAGATTAGGCTTTTGTAAGCCCTTTTATTGCTCATTGTGGCGGTGGTGGATAGTTTCCCGCGTTCCATTGGCTGCTCCAATCATGGAACTCCGTAGCGAGGCTTGCAGTAGTATTTCGAAGGTTGATGGAGAGGTTGTTAATGTTTTGAATATTTCCTTCGAGTGCATAGATGTCTTCAAAGGTGATGCAGTAGTTTGGTGGATGCTCATCTTGTTCGGGTTCTCCTTGTTCTACTTCTTCATATTCTCCTCCTCCTCCCATAGGTATTTCTTGTTGGGGTAGATTAGCCTCAACCTGCACATCAAAATGCAAACATCCATCCTCGATAGAGAATAGACCATTAGGGAAAGGAGAAAGGATCAAGTGATCTGCTCCAGGTATATCAAGGAAGTATCTACCATGAGTTTTAGAAACCATACCACATGCTCTTAGAGCGGGAAGACTGAGATGGTGACTTCCTGCCAACGGTTGGATATTATCTAGGTTGATGTGAAGTGAACGTGCAAGAACAGTCACAACTCCCCCTCTGCATATGGGTCCTCGAGATTGGAGAGCCTGATGCTTAAGGTAAAACACAAGTAGAGCGCCCAAATTTGGTATTAAGTTACAATTAATAATAGCAGCTTTTGCGAGGATCAACATGTCCTCCTCATTGACTCTAGTAAACTCACCGCGTGCCTGTAAGGTGTTAGCAATTACATAAAATAGATAGTGAATAGCAGGATGATCAATTTGGTTTCCTGATACGTTGGAAACGTATCTATAATTTTTGATGCTCCATGCTTGTTTAGTATCTACTTTGCTTTACTTGTCCACACTTTGAGGTGCTTTTTACATGTTTTCTGGTACTAACCTACTAACAAGTTGCAACAGTGCCAGATGCCTGTTTTTTGTTGTTTTTGGTTTCAGAAAAGTTAGTAAAGAAATATTCTCGAAATTGGACGGGACAAACGTCAAAGTCAATTACTTTCCGTGGGGAATAAGAAGTCCAGAGGGAGCCGGGGAGGCGAGCCAGAGGGGCCACACCCCCCAGGCGCGGCCACAGGTGGGCCCGCGCCTAGCTAGGGTGTGGAGCCCCTGGCCACCGCCTCGGCCTCCCCCTTCGCCTATAAGAAGCCTCCGATGCAGAAACCCTAAGCACCCGATCAAATCTCCACAAAACCGTCTGTAGCCGCCGCCACCATCGTCCATAGATCGGGGGGATTTGAAGTTCTTCCCGGCACCCTGCCGGAGGGGAGATCATCACGGAGGCCTTCTCTCCGGTATGATGCGTGAGTAGTTCCACCTTGGACTATGGGTCCATGTAGTAGCTAGATGGTTGTATCTCCTCCTTTGTGCTTTCATGTATAGATATTATGAGCTCCGTTCATGATCAGGATCTAATCTATTTGTAATCATGCATGTTGTGTTTGCGGGGATCCGATGGATATTGAGATTATTATGTTGGTTTGATTAATGGTTTTGTCTTTATGATATTACCATGTCTGTGTTGTTTGTGATCTTGCATGCTCTCCGTTGTTAGTAGCTATCTTGGCCAAGTAGTTGCTAGTGACTCCAAGAGGGGGTATTTATGCTCGATAGTGGGTTCATGCCTCTAGTTTCCAAGGGAAGTAGCAATAATCTCTTCGGTTGTAGATGTGTTATTACCACTAGGGAGAAAACAATGGTCTCTTGTTCATGGAACATGTGGACTGTTTACCTTACACACTTTGCTTAAAGCAGTTGTCTGTTGCTTGCAACTTAATACTAGAGGGGGTTCGGATGATAACCTTAAGGTGGACTTCTAGTCATAGATGCAGTTGGATGGCGGTCTATGTATCTTGTTGTATTGCCCAATTGAATCTCATAGGATCTTTCTGACTACTAATTGCATTGTTATACCTTGCTCAGTTCCTGTCAATTGTCTACTGTAATTTGTTTACCCTTCATGCCATGTTGTTTACCTAAGGTGAGCACCTATAGTGAACTATGGACCCCGGTCCAATCTTTATCAATGATACATCTTTCACTGTTACTTGTTTACTTACTGCAAACCATTACCTTTCACACCATACGTTTAATCCTTTGTTACAGCAAATCGGTGAGCTTGACAACCTCACTAATTCGTTGGGGCAAAGTCTTGAGTTTGTGTTGTGCAGGTCTCCGCGTTGCTTGCAACACCTGTGTGACGTTTCCTTCCTCCTACTGGTTCGATAACCTCGGTTTTTTACTGAGGAAAAACTTGCTGTTGTGCTGCTTCACACCTTGATCTTGGGGTTCCCAACGAAGCGCTCCTACATCAACTCAGCGCTACATCATTTTCCTTGGGTGTGTTTCCACGAATTATTATTAAATTAAAGTAATCCCAAGGTGCAGGATTTAAAACAAAAGTAGTTGTGCGTACATCAGTGGTGTTGTTGGCAAACCCAAAAAATTGAGCCCATTGGTCGAGTGTTAGGATGTACTCACAGTTCATAAGACAGAATTTGATGTGATAAACTCTGGGCCTTTGTTCCTCGGTACAATAGTAATGGTCCACCGTATGCATCAAGGTGCTGAGGAACTCAAGTGGCAAGCGGCGATATGTGGAGACATCCTGAAAGATAAAGTCATACAAACCAACATTGTTGCAAAGTAAATTGAAATCAACACAAATGCCAAGTTGGTTCAGGATATAAGGACACATTGTAGCACCCCGGTAAACCACTACTATAAAACCGTCTGTCTTTTCCTTTGTACATCGTCATGACATCATCATGCATACCTTGTATCTTAAAATATTTGACTAAACTTATTTCATCTCTACACTTTATCCGCTCTTGTATTTGTCTAAAAGTATTTATAAAAGTTTAAAAAGTAAATCTTAATATAAAATGTTTGACCAGGGAAGGCAACCCAGCCCGTAGGCCAGGCCACCTACCACCCCGGTTGGCCCAGCCCATAACATCCTGGTCAAAACCCTAACCCTAAAACCACCTAACCAAAAACCCAACCCTAATTCTACCCTCCCTGCCGCCACCTACCTAATCCCTCACCCCTCTTCACTCCATGCCGCCACCCTTTATCACCAAGCACGCACGCAAAGAAACCACCTTTGCCTGCCCACCCTAACCTTCAAGACACGCTGACGCTCATCCCGGACCTCACTTAAACGCCACCCCGACACATTACGCTTCCCACCCCCTATGACGCCTCAGAAACCTGCTAAAACCACTACTAGAAAACCGCTGTGTTTTGTTTTGTGCATTATCATGATGACATGCTTATGTCATCTGGCCACATTGCATTTGAGCATCCTCATGATTCCATGTATGTTATTTGTCTAAAACTATTTTTGAAAACCCTATTTTGTTTTCTACAAATAGCCCCCCCTTTATTTCAAATGTCAAATCTCGGTCCCTCTGAATTATTTTATTTGTCTAAATCTATTTACGAAAAGATCTTTATAAAAGAAATAAAATAGTTTTATTAAAACCGGGGGAGGCAGCCTGCCGCCAGCCCAAAAGGCCCAGCAGCTAGCCACCTACAACCCCTCCTGGAAACCCTAATTCCTCCTGGAAACCGTAACCCAAAAATCCCCAAACCCTAGCCTACCCCAATTCTCCACTTGCCGCCGCCGCACCTGCACTCAGATGCACTCAACACGCACGCAAGAACGCACGCGACCACCACGACCCGTGTGTGTCACGCACCACCCCTGCCTCTCTAAACCACACTCAGCCACTTACCGCCCCGGCCCCACCCTGTTCTGTGGCGAGCAACACGAGCCCCGCGGACCCTGCTCCCTCCTCTTCTCGCTAGCGTCCACCTCCCTCCCCCCACGACCCCATCTTCTCCTGCCTCTGGCTAATCACCGTCGCCACCGTGAGGCCACCTCGCCTCCCGCACGCTTCCCCTCCCAGATCGACACCGACCGCCGCCACCCCCATCCTCGCCGCCAGGGGAGTCTCTCCTCCCTCCGGTACCACCGCCGGCTACCCAGGATTTCCTCTGCCTCCGCCGCGATGCCCCTGCTCCACCGCCTCCTCCCAGTGTTCTGCCGCCCCTCCCCAAGCGTCTCCTCTCCCAGCGTCGCCCAGTGTCTCCCCGGCGCCCCCCCTCTGTTCGAGCTGGGCCCGAGCGCCGCCCTATTCCTCCTATGGCCAGACGCGGGCTCCACCAGGCCATGATGGCTTTGCACCATCGCCGACACCGTCCCTGCCCACCGCCGTTTGCGCGCCCTCCTCGGTGCTTCACCCGCCTCCGGCGCCAGGGGAACCACTTCGGCCGCCGCACTCCTACCCCGTCGCAGTCGACACCTCCCCTTCAAGCACGCCGCGATGGCCTTGCTCGTCCTGCACCGGTCTCCCTAGACCCCGACGCCACCGGCTTCCGGCGCCCAGCAGTGCTCCTCCGTCCCTATTTTTGGGCAGTCAAGGCCTACACGAGCCTTCTCCGGCTACCTGCCATAGCACAGACCGTTCCCTACCAAATCTGGCTTGACATCCTGGATGTGCTCCTGCCCCGGAGGATCCCCTTGGTGTTTTGTTGTTGATGATGTGAGTTGGTGGCAGATGGCATGTATGTGTCCTGATGTCGATGTAATGGATGTGAATATGGTGTAGTACCGTTTGTCTTGGGCCACTCGGCTATGATTGACACCTACCCAGAAGAACCCGATGAACCACCGGCGACGAAGTCCAAGATGGATCCATCGGAATTCCAAGATCTCCTTCATGGACGTCAAGGCCCTAGACCCGAACCCCGGCGTCCAAGACCTTCAAACCATGTGTGATCCATTTATCCGAGACCCTATTTTATAAATGACATATATTTGATTGCATCTTGATTGTTCATTCTTGCATACATATGTTGTGGTTTGGGGGCATTATGCCGATTCACCTCATTTTAAATTTGTGTAGCGAATTGATGTCATATTTTTCTTTGCTAAGCAACATTTAAACTGCGGTGTATCTAAAACAACTATAACCATATAATTAATTGTCGGGACCCCGGTTCCCCGTAATATTGCCTAATTGCATCGCATCTTTGCCATGTCATACATCATACATGCATCATGCCCGATTTTTTGTCGTAGTATTAAATAGTGCATCCGGTGTTTGTGCTAGTGCTTTGCTTATTCACGGATTAGGCCGATGAGTTGATGCGAGTGTCGACCCGATCTTCGTATGAATCTTCGGCAATGTTTTCAGGCGAGCATTCTCCCTCTTTCTACCTATTTTATATTTCTAGTCTTTATTTCTTCCTGTTGATCTATTGCTATCTATGTTGCGATGCTACAGATTCTGTACCCCTTTATACTTCCCTGCAGCCTCTATATTGATATGGACACCTCCTATTACCTGTTGATTAATAGATAGTTAGCCTTGCGAGTCGTAGTCGCTTGCTCAGGTGCTGCTTCGCGTCGTCGATGTTCCACCGTTGTTGGGTGGTTGGCACATGCTTAATGGTGGAGATGATCAGGGATTTAATTACTGTTTAATAACTAAAATTGAAAGTAGGTAAATAATGCAGAGACACTGATGGGTAATAGACAATATTTGGTTTTTAACCGCTCACTTGTGTCTCGTAGGACCCCGAGTTCTTGACACCTGTTCCGAGATCGAGCGCGCTAACCACATGTGGGGTGTGTGGGCACCCCCATCGATTTAGTGCCTGATTTTAAAGTACTGTACTGGGGGCCACAAAGTAGTTTGGGGCTTTATTACTATCCTATACTTATGCCACGCTTTAATGCTTTATTTACGATTGCGCGTGGAGCGCCTGTACTGTTTAGGAACCCCGTGAAACGTTTTCTCTTTATCGACAAGCCTAGTCACACTTTCAGGTTTCCAGTCGTTTACAGTCGTCGAGGTCTGTCTCGGATACCGGCCAACTTTGTTATGGGTAGCTTAGTAGGGTGCCCCCCATGTGCTTGCTTTGGGTCTGGGAAACGGCATGTCCTAAACCCGTCGACATACCGTTGGGTATATGTTTTGTGATCTTGTACCTACCTGATCTGACAACAAGGGCGTAGGTGCGTGTAGAAACTTTGGTGCACCCCTGCAGGGTTAAATCTTTTCGAGAAGCCGTGTCCGCGGTTATGGACGACTTGGAGCACAGTTCTCGATCATAAACAACTATAACTAGAGTTTACTGTTATAATATGACTTGCATCTGATATGACTAGTAAGTTGGACAACCACCATGGAATGTATGAATAAAACTGCCGACTGTGTGAGTTTTCTCGGATTGACTTCCTCATTTGGTCTTGAGGGGGAAATACCAGGATGAGTATGTTTGGTGATAGTATCAGGTTGGATCCGAATAGGTCTTTCTTATCCCTCTCTGATAGATAGTTGTATCGAGTCTCTATAGGTTGTTTAGTGCATGCTGCGCTGCCCCTTCAGTCCACCATACCTATGTAGGCGAGGACCGTCGAATTCTAGTCTCGCCGTATGTCTTGACCTCGATCTTGGCGCTCTCTTTTCCCTTTGCCCTTTGTCGGCACCCGTTTTGTTTTAGCAGGTTTTGAGATCGACGTCGTTAGCAGGGTTACCCTTCCGGCTTGGCCTGGGCAGGGTTATGGACGCCATTGGTTATTATTCAGGGCTCTTAGCCCAATTTGCATCTTGTCCGTATTCAGACGCTGTATAGATTTAAAGGTGATTTGGATCTTTGTATTATATAGTTGTATTCTTGACTCGATGAGTCGATGTTGTATATATCTGTTCTGTGGGTTCCATCGTAAAATATTGTGTAATGATATTACTTTGTTTCTATGTGAGTTTGGCGGGAATCACTAAAACTTGCATTGGGCTGATCCGAGGGTGTTACAGGCTTACAGCTCCCTCGCGATCCCCACCCCAGTCATGCGCACGAACCCCTCCCCCATCCCGACACCAACTCCCAGCTCTCGATTCCCTCAACTATGCTCGCGAGCGTTCCTTCTTCTCAAGTTAGGGCCGCCTCTGCCAGCGAGCCCTCCGTCTGCCTCCACCTCCGTTTCCCCGCCGCCATCGTGAGGCCGCCATCGCACCTCTCCCGCGGCCTCGTCCATGGAGCTGCGCCACCTTTCGCCGTTGTCCTGCAACCCCGCCGCCCTGCTCGCGACCTCCCGCCTCCATCTCGTCCTCGCTCGTCTCCCCACCGCCATGGGCTCACCTCCGTCGTCCTCGCCCCTTAGGCCTCGTGCCATCGTCAGCACCCACTCCCTCCTTGCGTTGTCCTCCTTCCGAGCACCCCGCAACACTCTCTACGACGCAGGCAGCCGCTAGCGTCTCTATTCCCCGTCGCTGTGTTGCAGGCCACGTCGCCGCCCAGTTTGCCTCAGGTGCCCGCAGTGCCTCTTCTGCTAGTTCTCTGCCACCGTCTGCACGTCCACCAGCTCGCCGCCCCTTTCGTTGCTTCTCGGTTGCAAGATGTTTGATATAATGCCCGAATGGGACAAGGACCCTCGCAGCGCTCCTTTGTGTTTTGCTGCCCGCGCTCAAGTTGATGTTATCCGATGAGACCACGTGGAAGTTCTGCGTGACATGATGCCTTGACTCACCAAGATCGACTGGGAGGTACTCCGAAGGGCAAGTCTTGTGCCGATGAAAGGAGATGAACCTAAGTACACATCAAGGACGCCCATCGAAGATCACCGGCCACATTTCAAGTCCGTCTTCGACAATCAAGTTAGAATCCCAAGATCGCCCTCGATAATCGAAGTCGGACGCCCGAGTTCTTCTTCTTGGAGCGACCAGTTCTCCTTCTCGGATCCGATGTTGCGAATCCCTCCTCATAGACCCAGTGCCGTCGGAATTCTAGACCTTTGTCATGGATCCGACGCCCTCGGTGCCAAACCCGAAGACCGAACCCGAACCCCTCCAAGCCCCCAAGATCTTCGACCCGAGATGTGTGACCCCTATCTGAGACCCTATATTTTTAATATATGACATTTCACTTGTTGCATATTAAATTGTTCATGTCGCATACATATTGCATGGTTTGGGGGCCTTATGCCGATTCACCTCATAATTAAATATGGAGACCATATGTGGACTTATCTAGTCTTATATCGGTTCCATTTGAATTTGTGTAGCAAACCGACATGTTTTGCCTTGTTAAGCCAACATTTAAAATGCAAGGGATCTAAATAACATGAACCACCTAAATAATTTTCGGGATCCCGGTTCCGCTTAATTTTGCCTAATTGCATTGCATATTTGCCATGTCATACATCATACATGCATCATGCCCGATCTTCTGCCGTAGTATTAAATAGTGCATCCGATGTTTCTTCTAGTGTTTTGCTTCTTCACGATTAGGCTGATGAGTTGATGCGAGTGTCGACCCGATCTTTGGATGAACCTTCGACAGTTTTCCTAGGCGAGCATTCTCCCCTTTTCTACCTATTTTACATTTATTATAGTCTTTACTTCCTCCTGTTGATCTATTGCTACATGTGTTGCGATGCTTTAGTATTTCGTACCTGTTATATCGCTTGCAGCCTATATTGCCCTGGACACCTCCTATTGCCTGTTGTTTGGGTAGACAGTTGGCCTTGCGAGTCATAGTTGATTTCTTAGGTGCTACTTCGCATTGTCGATGTTCCACTGTAGTTGGGGGTTGGCATATTCTTAAAGGTGGAGATGATCGTGGTTTTAATTACAGCTGGTTAATTAAATATTAAAATGAATATAACTAATGAAGAGGCACCGGTGGGTAATAGTTGAGATTTGGTTGTTAACCGCCCACTTGTGTCCACCTAGGACCCGAGTTCTTGACACCTGTTCCGAGATTGAGCGTGCTAACCACATGTGGGGTGTATACTCCCCTATCGGCTTAGTACCTGATTTCAAAGTACTGTTCTAGGGGCCACAACACTAGTTCGGGCTTTATATGTTACTGCTATACTTATGCCATGTATGAGATGTTTATTACCTGTTACTAGATGAGCGTTTATTACTGTTGCATAGGTGTGGCACTCTATCACGGAAATATTTGTCTATGGCCTCTGTTCCCGTGCAAGTCCACGCAACCTCAGGGTCCATACGAGGAGGATTAGCTATACCTCGTATAGGTAGCTCTTTTGGGGTGGCCCCCATGTACTTGCTTTGGGTCTAGGAAAGCGTCGTGTCCTAGGCCCTGCCGACATACCGATGGAAGTATGTTAATTGATCTGGCAACAAGGGTCGAAGTGTGTGTGGAAACTTTGGTGCACCCTTGCAAGGTTAAATCTTTTTGAAAAGTCGTGTCTGCGGTTATGGACGACTTGGAGCAAAGTATATCGATCATAGACAACTATAACTAAAGTTTACTATTATAATTTGACTTGTATCTGATGTGACTAGTAAGTTGGATAACCACCATGGAAATAATGAATAAAACTGCCAACCATGTGAGTTTCCTCGGCATGACTTCCTCGTGTGGTATCGAGGGGGAAATACCAGGATGGGTATGTTTGGTGGTAGTCTCAGGTTGGATCCGAATAGGTATTTCTCATCTCTCTCTAATAGTCGACAGTTGTATCGAGTCTCTATAGGTTATTTAGTGCATGTTGCGCTGCCGCTTCAGTCCACCATACCTATGTAGGTGAGAGCCGCCGAATTCTAAGACTCGCCGTGTATTGGCCTCAGTATTGACCGCTCTCCTTTTCCTTTGCCTTTGTCGGCACCCCTTTTGTTTGACAGGTTTGAGATTGATGTCGTTAGCAGGGTTACCCTTCCCCGCTTGGCCTAGGTTATTCTTGAGGTCTCTTAGCTCAATTTGCATCTTGTCTGTACTCGGACGTTGTATCGTTTTTAAGATGATTTGGATCTTTGTATTGTATATTTGTATTCTTGATTCATGGAGTTGTGTTGTATATATCTGTTTCTATGGGTTCCATCATGGACTATTGTGTAATGGAATTACTTCATTTTCTACCTGCACGAAAGTGTCCAGTGGGCACCTTTGAATCGTTTCTATGTGGGTTTGGCGGGAACCGCTAAAACTCGCATAGGGCCTATCCGAGGGTGTTACACACACCCACTTGGTGGACTTGATTTCTTAGAGCTTGAGACGATTGAAACGGTTCAGCTGAAACTCCTCGGTGAACTCGATACCAAGTGACTCGGGGGTCAACGTATCAACGGGTGGTGCGGAGGATTTCGAAGCCATCGCGCTTGTATAGATCCTCGTCTTCATCTAAAACTAACAATATAATAAATAAGTAATAATAAAATTTGCTAATGATTTTTTAATCCAATAGAAACATAGAATACATGATCCTTTACACTAGTCATAAAAAAACTTCTCTAAAAACAATACTAAGCATGCTCAATATCAAAATTGAATCAAGAACAAGACCTAAGTTTAGATTCACAATGGTGAAAGACTGAGTGAAGATTTTGCAAAAATAAGTTAAGGATCGATTGAGAATCATATCTTAGATCCATTGAGTGCGAGGAATGGAAGAAAAATTGAGTAAATTTGAAGATCCAATGGAGGTGGTTTTAAGTTTGGAGGAATAAGAACGAGAGATTGGTTTTTGGAGATTTTTAGGTTACCTCCTCGGGCAGATTATGATGGCCGCGTACGTGGTATGGGTGGGTGGTACGGCCGGAGCCCGCCCGTAATGGTTGACATACCTTGGGGGTGACAGCTTCCCTCTTGCAATGCACTCGGTACGGGCATGCAGTACGGTCGCGCGTGCTCGTACTGCTGGTCATTATCGATACGATGTTGTTTCATTGAATTCCGATGGTTTGTTCGAGGGTACAGTATGGGCGCGCCGTACGGACGGATCTAACCGTACCAGTGGTCGTTAGGAGCACAGTCTTCTACGGAAAAAATTAGAATTTCTATTTTTCTTATGACTTGAGGTGGTATAGGCGCACAGTACGGTCCCTCCCGGTCATATCACTGGTCGTTAAATGGCCTGTGAGCTACATAACTTCAAAGTTTTAATTAGTAGCTCTGTGTGCCTTTACACATCTTATCATAAGACAAAATAACAATAAACATACTTCATAAAAATTTAGCAATACTTTTTAGGCCATGTGTTAGTAAAATAAAAGATCGAGGATTACCTTATTTCTTCTCCTCTCTCCAAAGGTATTTTTGAACATTTTTTATTAAAAATAAATAAAACAAACTAACACAAAAATAAAATTTTATTTCGTATGAGTTGCCCCCCATGAAGCGCTTCTAGTTATGATTAATTAGCTTGACCCTGATGGCAATCATTTAGGTTTAAGAAGTGGGATACCCACTCCAAAATTGTTGGCTTTTAAAGTAATTATACCACCATCATCATTAGGATTGGCCTTATTTTTTCTAGGGAAGTGAGATATAAAAGGATCTCTAGATGTGGTATCCCTATTATCACATTCCCCTCATGTAAATTAATTAAAGCCTTAATGGTTTGTAGGAATGGCCTACCTAAAATTATAGGTGCCATAGAATCTTCAGGCATATCCACAATAACAAGATCAATTAGAGCGGGACTACCTTTAATTTCAACAACAAGATTTTCTTTTATCCCAACAGCTTATTTATAAGTTGAATCTACTAAATGGAGTATCTATTCAGTAGTGACAAGTGGCCCCAAGTTTAATTTGTCAAATAAGCTTTTGGAAATTGTTGAGACGCTCGTACCAAGATCACAAAGTGTGGATATATCATTAACTTCCAACTTAACTTTAATAGTGGGCTCAAATATACCATCTAGCTTAGCAGGAAGCTTATTAGCTAGTCTTTTATACTCCATCTCTAACTCGCGAACTTTAAATGCTACTGTTGTATAAATTGTTGGTACATAGCATCATTACCTTGTTCTATACTAGGATTCTTCACGGTGATCATCTTTAGTAGAACTTCCATGGTATATTTTTGTGTCGGTGCATTGCTATAATCAAGCTCTTCATGTTTCTCTTCATTGGTTACCACCCTCATCATCTTGAGCTTTTCTACCGAATTTGGCTCGTGTTTTCAGCAAACTTTTCTAGTAGATCCTCCACGGTCTTTGTCCTTTCCTGTAGATCCTGCACATCATTTCTAATTATAATGGCCTGGTTAGATAATTTTCCTATACTACTCTCATGGTTCTCCGTGATTTTAATAATCATATTCTTTTGATCGGTTTGAGCTTGTATAAAGATTCTAACAGTTTGTTCAAATGAGAGATTGCCATGATTTTCTCCATTATTATTATTATCATAATTGTTGTAAGGATCTCCTGTAGGATTAGGATAGTGGTTTTGAGCATTAGAAGCATAATGATTTTTCCATGCAGGATTAAAAGGAGTGCGAGATATAAAATTGACATCATTAACATCGGTAGCGATAGCATTAACTTGGCTATATTCTTTACCTTTTAATATACTAAGCAGATCGTCTACCTTAGATGTAAGATCTTCATTATTTATCTCGATAATTGAACTTACTCTCTTTGAGGTTCTTTCCACATGCCATTGGGTATGGTTATTTTGTATATCATCAAGTAGTTTCTTTGCAACACTCACTTGCTTTCCCATGGTTGTTCATCTTGCTGCAGTATCTAGCATAGACTTAGACATTGGGTTAAGACCATTATAAAATAAATGTAATATAATCCCTTCTTCAATCCCATGACTAGGACAGTTTATTACAGCTTCTTTCATCCTTTCCCACGCAAGCGCTAGTGGGGCTCACGGTCTTCTTGTCTAAATTTGTAATGTTGGATCTTAGCTGCATAGTTTTAGCTGGGGGAAAACATTTAGTCATAAACAAATTAGTACATTTCTCCCAAGATTTAATAGTTCCCTTAGGTAGATCTAGCAACCAATCCTTAGTCTTTCCTCTAAGAGAGAAAGGAAATAATCTTAGTTTAATAGCATTTGCTTCTACATCCTTAATACACATCATGTCATAAATTTCAGTAAAAGTGTTTAAGTGCAAGCCTGAATCCTTAGAAGATGAGCCCCCAAATTGGTTCTGTTGAACCAAGCTTAAAAGGTTAGGATTAATTTCATAAGTTTCCACATCAACAGCAGGCTGAGTGATAGGTGCACGAATAAAATCATCAGTGGGAGTAGAATACTCCACAAGTCCCTTTTGAACCGGCTCTTACATTTTTGGTAATTTTTAAGTAATGAAAACAAATAACAAGTAACTAATATTTTTTTGTTTTTTCAAATAGATAACAAGAAAGTAAACTAATAACAAGAAATAAACTACAAGCTAATAATAAAACTAAAAACAAGGTCTCTAATGACCAGGATAGCGAAATTGCTTCCCCGGCAAGGCGCCAAAAAAAGGGTTGATACCTTCACTACTAGGAAACTAGCTATATATAGACAGACCTTATGTGGCGCATGGTTCTGACCATGCGCAACAAAAGTTGTCCAGTGGCGCATTTCAGACAATGCGCCACAGAAATCTTCACACTTCTGTGGCGCATATAGGAAAAATGCGCCACAGAAGTTCCAACTTCTATCGCGCATATGTCCATATGCGCCACAAAAGTTTCAACTTCTGTGGCGCATATGGACATATGCGCCACAGGAAGATCGGGTGGACCCTACCACAGAATCTCGTTGACTGTACTCTGACCAACATTTTGTGGCGCATATGGTTCTGTGGCGCATATAGAGGTATGCGTCATAGAATTGGAGTAGGAAAAACAGATTCCACACCCCCCTATGGATCGCCTTTTTAGCCTTGCAAAAAATAATAGAAAATGAAAAGCACTTCAAAAAATAAAATCCTTTCACATAGTGGTAGGTAATGTGGTCTAGTTTGTAGGAAAATTACCAAACATGCATTTCAACTTTTTATGCAAAAAAAGGTCATGGCACGGTAAAACGGCCGTAACTTTTGCATATGATGTCGGAAAAATATGTATAATATACCAAAATGCATTAGCGGTTTTTTAGATTTTCAAAATTCGAAAATAATAAAAAGTTATGGCCAAAAGATCGTTTTTTCCTGCAAAAAAATAAAAAAGGAGGAAAAACTTTTGTGGCGCATTTTTTCCATATGCGCCACAAAAGTCTTGGACGGGATTCGAAATTACAATCCCGCCACCCCTCCACCCTTCTCCTGCTCCACCATTCTTCTCCTCCACTTCTTCTCTCATTCTCCTCACCTTCTTCCTCACCTTCTCCTCCTCCTCCTCCTCCCTTCTCCTCCACCACCACCTCCTCCTCCACCCCAGTGAGCTCCTCCTTCCTCCTCCATCCCAGTGAGCTCCTCTTCCTCCTCCTCCCACCTCCCTCCTCGTCCACCCTGGCGAGCTCCTCCTCTGGCGACCTTCTCCTCCTCCTCCGGTGGCCTCCTCCTCCACCGGCGACCTCCTCCTCCTCCAGTGAGCCCCTTCTCCACCAGCGACCACCTCCTCTCCTCCATCAGCGACCCCCACGTCCGGCGAGCCCCACCTCCGGCCAGATCTGGCCTTTTTTTTTAAATTTGAAAAAAAATATGTGGCGCATATTGGCAATATGCGCCACATAAGTTTGAGATCTGGTTCGGGACTTCTGTGGCGCATATTGCCAATATGCGCCACAGAAGTTTTTCAGACTTCCGTGGCGCATTTCAATATGCGCCACATAACTATATTTTAGTGGCGAGATAACAGTGGCGTATCCCATATGCGCCACAGAAGTCCCAAAATGATGCGCCACTGATAGGCCTTTTCCTAGTAGTGCTTCGATTCGGATTCACGGATGTAGTATAATATATTTTTCCCTAGAAGACCAAGGTTTAATCGAATCTTGGAAAGCAATGCTAAAAGGAAATAAAAAGGACATGTCTACAAGATATTGTTTTTTCGTTTTACCTTAGTTTACCGGACCAATCTAGTTTACTTTTATAATGGGTTGAATCAATGGATGGAGATAGGCCAGGGTTGAAGATCTACCTGCAGCTGCACATCATATAGGATAAAAGATAATAATAAGCATAGTCATGTATAATGTTTGAATGGAGATAATCTCTTGTGGGAAACACATCCTAATATACTAGAGCCCCCGTGATGCAACGGGCATAGCGACAGTCTTTTAATCCAACCGAGTGCACACCGAGGCAACGGGCTACAAATGATTATTAAGTGTAAAACATAGATCAAAGAATTAAGTGGTGATGTTGTTGTGATCGTGAATGGGTCGCTAAGCGAAGACCGTACTATCATTTCTGTCACTGAGGTTCCTATGAGATTGCCGCTAGCCAAGTGTATCACCTCAAGCCTTTATCAATTTATGGGATCTTGGGTACCTACAAGTTCACATATCGAGACAAGAGACAAAGAAACAAGAGATACAAATCTCAATTGAAAACAAAATACAATACTCCCATGATTAGATGTATATAATTGCTGCGAGATTTCTCCCCAACACACATCCCATTAGGACTACTCACTCATAACGAATAGATCTAGTATAGAAAACATTGTGCAAAATACTTAGATTGAAATCAAATATTCTTACAATGGTCGCCAAATCACAAGAAGATCTAAAGTACAAAGTAATGGCTATGGCTAATGGAGTGTATGGATGATGGAATGGATGAATGATGGATGAAAGATGGCATGGATCTCCTTTGGTGGTGTTGTGATGAAATCTGAGAATGGCGGCTCTCTGGCTGGCGGTTGGAGCCTCAAAATATATAGGCGTCTTCACGAAAGTTGTAGGGTTTGACGAGACAAAGCCGCCACCACCTAGTATTGGCGGATGGTATGGGAGGGCTCCGACCGTACCGGTGGTTGTTACGCATACTGATTCCTGGAATTTGCTTCCCAATTACTCATGTGGACTTCCTAAAATGCCTTCATTATGACTCCTGATTTCGCATTTAAAGCCATGATTTCCTGCACAACATAATTCAAAGCAAGGTTTTGCATGTCTTTGCAATTATTAGTCATTAGTGGCAAGGATTAAGAGTTTTTTGTCAATTACTTGACTAAAAACAATTTTTAAACATGGTGGAAGATGGCAAATTTTGGAGCCATCAGCGTGCGAACAAATTTACAGGAGATGGTACGGAGGATCCGTATGAGCATGTAGGGTTATTTGAAGATATTCGTGTGACTTTACACCTTAATATACAAACTGAGGATGAGGTTAAATTTGCTCTTTTTTTTCAAACCCGTATTGATGAAGCCCGTTCTTGGTACATCCAAAGTTCTGCAAAGAGTACTAATTCCTCGGAGAACTTAGACTCTTTATTTTTAGTTGATTTCTTTCCCAGGACAAAAACTAGAGTGAGATGTATGATCACAATTTTTAAAGAAAAACCTGAAGAAAGCTTGCATGAAGGATAAACAAGGTTTCGAGGATTGCTTGACCGCTGCCCCCATCATAATTTCCCACCTTGGTTGGTAATACACACCTTCTATGCAGGTTTGAACGATGATAATAGAAAAACTCAACTCACTTACCAATGGTTCATTCACCGAATTTAGTGTTGAAAGATCATGGAATTCGCTAGACACGATGAATAGGATAGAGAAAGCTTATTGCAAGGCTGAGTTTAATACATAAAATCCCATAGAGTAAAATTTCTTGAAAAGGTTTCTAGCTTCAGGAAAAATAGAAACTGCTCAAATTTTTTAATCTTGACCATCGCATGATTATTCAAATTATTAAAACTTATGCTGACTATCTGCAAATTCCAAAAGATTTGGAGCGCTATACACCACCTATGGAGGAGAAACCCTCTAAAACTAGCTACATGGACAAATATTCGTAAATGCAGAAGAAAATGTTAGATGAGGAAGAAACCATACTAACAAAAGTAATAGAGAGTAAAGGTGAAAAGAATAAAATGATAGGAAGGTTAACTAAGGACCTGGGAACCATCAAACAAAACATTGGGATAGTGAAAGAACTTCTGAAACCTGAAATGTTCAAGGATGAAGTGACCATGGTAAGTAAAGAATCCTCCGATATGATAGGGGGAAAGTTTGATGGTAAGAATAGAAGTCAATGGAAAATCCCTTTATGTTTAGGAGGAACTACATATGTAGGGTTCTATGACTTAAGATCTTCCATTAATATCATGCCTTATACAATCTATGAAGAGATGCATGACCATCTTGATGAGTCTTACCTTGAGCCATCAGAAGCTACTTTTATGCTTTCTAATCGAACTTTGCATCCCACTTATGGGATACTTTGCAGTGTCTATGTTTAGGTGGGAGCTTTTGTGTACCTAGTTGATTTTCATATTATTGAAATACCCTTGAAATCCTCCTGTCTAGTTATTTTTGGTATTTTTACAACTCTATGAACATTGATATTGATAACAAAAAACAGGCTTTGTCTTTACAGTTTGGTGAAGAAGTTATAGAAATAAATTATAGCAAATTCACAAAATTGCCTCATGAGAAGAAAGTTGAGATCAAAGAGGAGAAGATTATTGAAGAATTGGCGATAATTTATGTTTGCACCCCACAATCTGAGTTGGAGAGAAGCTAGCTTGATCAACAATCATTCACTTCTGAATGACTCTGCAAAAGAAGATTTGGATGAGATCCTCAACACCGCACCCGAGGTTGAGACTCGCCTCAGGGATGAATTTGAAGAACTCGAAATAAAAGGAGATGAGGATCCACCACCCTTTGTTTTGAAGCCTCTTCCTCCAAGCCTATGATTTCTTAGATAAGGAAGGTAAGTGCTAGTGATTTTAAATGATAAGCTCTCTCCCGAGGAGAACACAGGATTGTGAGTGATACTTGTCAAACAACGTGAAGCTTTTGGATACACACTTAATGAAATAAAAGGTATATATCCTTCCATAATAACTCACAAAATATCTATGATTGAAGATGCTAAACCATTTGTTGATAATCAAAAAAGGTTGAACCCTAAATTGAAAGATGTAGTAAGAAAGGAAGTTATACGTATGTTGGACAGCGGTATTATCTTCAGATAGTAAGTAGGTGAGTCCAACTCATTTCATACCTAGGGAAGGATGTATAACCATCATTAATAATGATAAGGATGAATTAATCCCTGCTAGAATAATAGCAGGTTATGGGATGTGAATAGACTTCAGGAAGTTGAACAAAGAAACCATAAAAATTCACAAGCAACAGGCCCTCATTAATGATATTAAGGAAAGGATGTATGCTAATTCTTACTTTTGTTTTTTTGATGGATATTCAGGATATTCTAAATAGCTATTCAGCCTAAAGATCAAGAAAAAACCACTTTTACCTGCCCCTATGGAACCTACGCTTATCGATTAATGCCTTTTGGTTTGTGTAATACAGCCGCTACTTTTCAAGAGTATGTTTTAAAAATATTTGACAGTGTTGTGGAAAGTTCCATGAAAGTTCTTATGGACAATTTGTTGGTTATGGGACTACTTTTGAGCATTGTCTCTATATCTTAATAGAGTTTTGCAGCAATGCAAACAAACCAAGACGATCCTCAATTGGGAGTGTTGTCGCTTCATGGTAAGGGAAGGTATAGTTTTTGTGCATAAGGTTTCTGAAAAGAATATTGAGATTGATAAATCAAACTTGGTCACCTTATAGAAACTGCCAATTCCACAAGATATAAAGGGGTAAAGAATTTCCTTAGGCATGCTGTTTTTTATATAAGCTTTATTAAAGACTTCGCTAAAATAGTTGCTCCTTTAACTCATATCTTAGATAAAGATACCCTTTTTCCTTTGATAGAAATTGCAATGATTCCTTCGAACCGTTAAAAAAGTCAATGATTTATATACCGATCATTCAACCACCAAATTGGGATGAACCATTTAAAATTATGTGCGATGCTAGTGACTATGCTATTGGACCTATTTTAGGACAAATAGATGGACTGAATCTTAATGTTATTCAATATGTCAGTCGAGTTTTTAATGAGGATCAAAAGAACTATGCAACAACCAAGAAGAAATGATTAGTTGTTGTTTTTGCTTGTGATAAATTTAGAAACTATATTATCAACTCAAAAGTAATAGTTCATACTGATCATCAAGCTTTGAGACACCTCCTAGCTAAGAAAGATGCTAAGCCCCGTCTAATTAAATGGGTTTTGCTACTACAAAAATATGACATGTAGATAGTAGATAGGATATGAAAGATAATCCGGTTGCCGACCATCTATCGAGTATGGAAGGAATCATAGAGGATCCAATTCCTATTAACGAATCTTTGCCAGGAGAATATCTTGCAGTTATAGAACCTCGCCATCCTTGGTTTACGGATTATGCTAATTTTCTTATAGGCAAGTTTTACCAAAAGGAATGGATTACAATCAAATAAAGAATTTTTTTAATGATTTAAAACATTAATTTTGGGACGACCCCTACTTATATAGGCATGATTTAGATGGGATAATCAAGAAATGTGTACCCGAGCACGAGGTAAAGGCCATTCTTAAAGCTTGCCATGATATTCCTTACGGAGGACATCACGCTGGTAATCGTACTGCAACTAAGGTCTTGTTGTCAGGTTTCTACTGGCCTACATTAGTTAAAGACTCCCATCAATATGTTAGGAATTGTGATGCTTGCCAACATATGAGTAATATTAGTAAAAGACATGAAATGACTATGAAAAATAACTTAGTAATAGAGCCATTTGATGTATGGGGAATGGACTTTATGGGACCATTTGTTCCCTCTAATGGTTATATTCATATTCTTGTTATTGTAGACTATGTTACTGAATGGGTGGAAGCTATACCCACTTCTCATGCAAATGTTTCCACTTCCATCAAGATGATCAAGGACGTCATCTTACCCAGGTTTGGAGTACCCCAATTTTTGATTAGTGATGGTGGAACTCATTTTATGAAGGGAAATTTTAACAAGATACTTCAAAAGTATGGAGGATACCATCGGGTAGCTTCACCTTACCACCCTCAAACCAGTGGACAAGTGGAATTATCAAACCGAGAAATCAAGGTCATACTTCAGAAGGCGGTGAACAAGTCAAGAAAGGACTAGCCTTTGAAGCTTAATGATGCACTGTGGGCATATCGTACAACTTTCAAGAATTATTTGGAATGGCACCATACAAAATGGTTTACGGTAAAAATTGTCACCTTCCATTAGAACTTGAGCATAAGGATCGATGTGCTATTAAAACTATGAACTTTGATTTTAAAATCGCTAGGGGAAATGACTCTTAGATATTCATGCTTTGGATGAACTCAGAAATGAGGCCTATGAAAATACTAGGATATTTAAAGAAAAGTGAAGAAATGGCACGATAAAAATTAGAAGGCAAGGAATTTAAATCAGGGGATAAAGTTCTGCTCTACAACTCTAGGCATAAGATTTTTGCAGAAAAATTGAAATCCAGGTGGGAAGGACCTTATGAAGTCAAAGAGGCATATATTGCGGGAGCAGTGAGCTTGAAAAATACTACACCCTCTTCTTCATCCTGGATCATCAATGGGCAGCGATTGAGGCATTATAGGGTTAGAGAGGTCAATACCGCTGAGGTAATCTCCTTAATTTTGGCCGAGAAATTTAACGAAATGAGGTAACAAAATCTTAAGGTCATGGATTTTTGCTGGTTTGGAGTCTTTTCAGCATGTTTCGTCTCGTTCTCTGTTTCCCTTTTATTTTTCAGAATTTATTAGACTATTTTTGACCTGGTATGGGCGGGCCGTACGGGCAACTGTGCCTGTACCAATGGTCGTTAAAGGGTTGGACCCCTGCGTACACTTTTCTGTGTTCTGGTACGACCAGGCCATACGGGCACATATGCCCGTACCACATGTCGTTACCGGCATTGTCATCGTGTTGTTCCAAGATTTCTATTGTTCTTGTTTTAAAAGAGAGAGAAATAATGCAGTAAGTTACGAGTATGGGCGCACGGTACGAACAGGGCCCACCCATACGTCCTTCGCGACTGACTCCGCCCATTCTCCTAGGTTTTCTTTTATTTTATTTACCTCTTTATCTTTCTCTATTGTTTTGAATTTTATTGTTTAATCTTAGATCTCGAGTCTCCTTCCTCCCACCTAAAACCTCAAATCTCACTTGATCACTCAAAGACTATGCAGCCTTTTCATATCAAGCAGATCTGGGCCAAGAACGAGGGCATCTATGAAGCACAAGCCAAGAAGAAGGGATCTAAAGGAGATACTTCATCTCCCTCATTTTGCGAGCCCTCGCAAGTCATTCTACTCCCCAACTAGGAAGATATGTTCCTTCAAAAGTTTTAGATGCTCATTCACATAGAATAAAGGAAGACCAAAGGAGAATCTCCACCAAACTCTTATAGGTACAATCTGCATGGATCTTCTCTTAAATCTCCTCCCGGATCATCTTCTCGCAAAGAAGGAAAATGCGATGAGATTCTAGAAAAGATCGAAAACCTTGAGAAGATCTCCAAAGCTTGTGTTGAAACTATTGGGGAAGGATCCTACTCTTACTGGATGATGGGCAAAGACCTAGAAAGAAAGGTCGATGGCATTAACTATAGAGTGCAACTTCTAACAAAAATTATCATGGAGATGGTTGATGACAAGAAGGCTCTAAGCAAAATAATCACTGAACTGCATGCCGGGATCACAGAGATGTCTACCTGATTTTCATGTATTGCTCATGCCTACAGCCTCAAGGTGGATGAAGAAGAGGGAGATGATGATTTCTTCACTCCCAAGAAGGAGTAACTAATCACAAGGAATTATCTGATCCACCTGGTTTGATTCCAAGCTTGGGGTAATCTATGAGAACCTTGTAATCTATCTTACTGTTTTAACATGTTTAATTTCCTGCATGCATGTTGGATTTTAATTCTAGAATTTGCATTAGTTGCATCAACTTCGAGATCCCTTTGTTCAAGAGAAGATTTATATCCATTGAGTTACGAGACTTTATGATATTTGAAGTTGTGTTTCGATTCATGATTATTATATTATATGATTTAACTAGGTTGAGTGTTATGATACTTGTAAAGCTATCGTGATTTTAGGGACTTCCGCACCAATAAAAGTATTGATTAGGCTATGAGAAGAAGAATTCTGGTAGCATATCATAATTAAGAGTTTTTTAAGCCATTAAAGTAGTAAGCATGATCAAATAGCTATACTAAAAAGAGAGAAATAAGGATTATAAATATATATAGACATATGTGGAGAGAGAAAATACAGGAAAAGAAGAAATAAGAGAGAACAACTATGAAAAGAATCAAGTGTAGAAGAAAAATAATGATCATGAATCTTCATTACTAAACTAAGTGATCGATACCTCTAAACTTTATGATTATATGATATGTTGAATCACTAGAAGCTTCTTATAATTTCATTAATACTAGAAAAGGTGTGGAAGCCTCTAAGTCATGTAATGTGTAAGGGTATGCTAATACCCCCGAAGTTTCTCTACATCCGATGTTGTATTCCTGTTTCAATTTCTACCTTATTTATTGTAATGGCTCGTGTCTCATGAACATGATGATCTTGTCCATAAGCCACCATCTTGCTCGGGGACGAGCAAGAGCCTAGCTTGGGGGAGTTGATGAGTTCAAAATTGAAGCATATTTACCTTTTGTTTTTGCATAAATAGAGTAGGGATCTTTGTATTTCACTACATTTGCATGCACCTTTTTGTCCTTGTTTCAACAGGATCCCGAATCATTAAGTCTTATATGAACATATCAATTAGAACTGTCATATTATGCTATAATATGATATTTTTAAGTGATAAAAGTTATTTTATGGATTTACCTTCGCATCTGGGAGAATACCAAACAAGGAGAAGCAATCAGTGCCCATAACGACCAGTGGTACGGGCGGAGCTCGCCCATACCGTCCGCCTGTACTAGGTGTCATCGCATTCGCCTCGTCAAATACTTTCTCCGCGCAAAGACGTGAGGCAGATCCGACATTTATAGCCACCAGAAACCATGAAAAAACTCATATGAAGGGATTTGAAGGAGGAACTTGGATGGGGTAAAATCCTAGCTGCTTCACGGATCATTGGAGGATAATGCATCATCCCCTTCATCATCAACCCCTGCATCTACATTACCACCATTACCCCCATCTCTCATTTATTAGATCTTGTTGTAATTCAAGATTCAATTGTGGTTTTCATTATATCTACTTCCGTACTTTTATCCATCCATTTGATTATGATGATGTTGTTGATTTCTTCCTTTGTTCTTGGGGAGATGGAGTTCCTTTGTTCTTGGGGAGATGGAGAAACCCTAGCAGTATTATGAGTCTGTAACAAAGATGATTTATTCTTGTGTCCATATGACTTGCCGGTTTATGATAGATTTATGATTTGTGTTTGATCTCTCTCTCTTTAGATGTATGTGTAGTCGGACACATATCATTTTCCCTTGGGACTAAAGGGAGGGAGAAATCCTTTGGACGGATTGGCGTCAGCTCATAAGCTACACGGTCAAAGGAGGATAAAGAGGGACTCCCTAAGATAATTACGATATCCACGGGGAAACCCTTAATTGCGGTGGTTTGTACGGGCGGCTACACTCAAACATCGAAGTGGTTATTTAGAGGTGGCATCACTCTTGGCTCAACAAAGTTGCCTCCTGCGAGCCTTGTAGCGAACATCTTCTTATGGAGCTCTCTCCACACATCTCATAACACAAGAAGTATGTTATCTTAGTTATTAATAATATCAATACCATGATAGAGGTGTATCCTACATCCCCGAGAACGTTTTAGCCCTATTGAGTTCAACCACGCTTTAGCACAACCTTGTTACTTGTTTTCTTTTACTTGTTTTAATTAGTTTTCTGCAAACAATGAAAAACCTTTCAAACACCCTTTACTTGAGATCAAAGGCAGCTTATAAGTATCCTTTGGTAGATAGTGACGAGGGTCATAAAGACCTTTACCAATAGCTCTCTATGGGTTCGATATCTTTACTTTGAAACTAGCTACAATTGATCTATGCACTTGCAGTCATCAGGAACACAAGGCGAAAGGAAACCTCAAGACCTAGAACAGAATAGTATGGGACCATGAACATGATGTCGTGGCCCCATAATATAGAGAGATCATGATGGAAAGAAATATCTTAGCTAAAGCAGAACAAAGGGAACACACACACACCAGACTCTAGAAAACTCAACATTAGGTCAACTGGTTGAGAAACGTCATGCCTAGAAAGGCACCTAAGCTTTGAAAGACGAGACAAGATAGCAAAACTTTTCCAAATTAACACAATATAAGGTGACCCAGAGTTAGAGCAAAACTGGATAAGGAGTAAAAACAAGCATATTAAAGTTTTCTCAAATACTTTTCAACTTTCAAATAGTTTTCACAAACTCTAGACTCAACATCAACCAGTAGAAAGGTTTTCCTACATACGGTACTGCTCTAATACCAGAACCTGTGACACCCGAGGGTTAGGTCTAGACAAATCCCAGACCTCTCTCTAATATAAGCCTAAACTAGATCTCGGAAGTGTACAAGGAGAGAATCGATAACACAATAGTGACCCTACAATGCAAAAATTATTACAGCAAGCTCATAGCTAAGCGAAGAACCAAATATTACAAGAATAGGTCACTGACCACAAATATAAAACAACGAAAGGCAAATTATGCTATTAAGTATAGCAAACATAACAAATGGCCTAAGAGGCCTGAATCATAATGATGATGTCCCATTCCATAGATCCCAGACTACCGACTGGGAACCCCAAGCTACTCGTCAATGTTGATATCATACTTAACTCATCTTCTATGGTAACGCTTACTCTGTAGCAAAAGTATCAACAAAGAAAGGCTGAGTACAGGGTGTACTCCGCAAGACTTATGGTTGGTGGAGTTAATTTGCGGAAAGCTAACTTTCTTTGTAAAATAGGTAGGAGTAGAATCTCGAATAAGTAGAACATTTAAAAGGGGATAAGAAAGCAATATCTCTAGCTTTGATCATCTCTTGATATCCACCAGATCTTTATTAGCTGAACCTACCAACTAGGATCACCCCCTCGATCCCTAAGGAAGCATCCTTAAGCACACTTTACTTACCAAGTTTTACGATTAGGTTCAATTTCTCTATGATCTTATAATCCGTTCCCAAGTCATCCATAACCATGGATATGAATTTTTGAAAAGATTAATACCTTGTAGGAGTGTATAACTTTACCCACACGTACCAACCTGCTCTTAATGCCACATGATTAGCCCTCTTCCTTAGAAGGACGGCAGAGTGAGATAGACCACGACCTTTACATTGCTTTTGCCAAGACCATGAGTCACGCACTAAGGAGATGCCACCATAACGGGTCAAGTCCTGAAGCCGGTCCCTAGAGATGTGTGCAGGGTTCAAGATTACAGAGGCCATGCCTCTCTTGTTCCTGGCCATGCTTACCTAGCTGTTATGAATGCACCTCCTTCACCGCCTTCGAGAACAACCAGAATGCATATGTCAAATGGAACGCCGAAACTATGTGACTCATGGAATCTACTAGGCAAGTCAGTTGGTCGAGGGGGTTTCTAGGCCCCTGTGTGGCTATACGCTCATCTTGGTTTAAGAGGGAAGAACTCGTATCCTAGTAGTGGCAAGTATAGGACTGCAAAAAAAACTTAGAACCCACCATGGACTCCCATACAAGCCTTAGCATGTTTAACTTTCATTTCTAATCATACTACATCATCCTGTCATACTAGGTTCATTCGCAACTCTGATTCATCAACCAGATGGACCAGCAATAACAGCTAAGCATGGCTAAGCACAACCAATAGCTCTAGTGATGCTCACAACCCAAACCCTGGTTATGCTAAGAGTAATGGATCAGGGAATATAGACTATAAAGGGAACATGCATCAGATATGATTACTTTATCTATCGATAAAAGACTTTGGAATCATATGCACATGGCAAGAATTTAAATGCTTGAAATCATAGGATTATATCATGTGTGGGGATATGCTTGCCTTACTTTGGACATCTAGTACTTGACTTGGTTACAGTTGGTCAAGTATGGATCTTCTATCTTCTATGGTGTTGATCTCGGTCCTCGATCTCGATCTTGATATCGTATTCTACCAGGAAGAACCAAAAAACCAAAAAGAAAGAGAAACAATCAACACATGGCATCAATGCAGTGCTCAATCAAGAATGATGATATGAAAAGTTAAAGTGTATTGAAATAAAACCTAGTACATGCTTGGTCATTATAAACAAGGTCCGAGGGGTCTAAACACTAATTCAGAAAAACCCCAAATGCATATGAGAGGGGTCATTTTGTTCTTCTAATTAAACTTGCTATGAAAGTTGCTTAACAATGCATGGTTTTTATGCTATTTTGTAGATCTTATTTTTCTGATCATTTTGATATATTATTTGTATTTTTATAATTTAAAATGAATTAGTGATGAATTTCTCCATTTTTAATTCATTTTAAATTATTTTTTGGAATATTATAAAATAATATATATTTTGGAAATACTTTTACATTTTTATTAATCAGAAAACATTTATGAAAATGTTTACATAACTTACAACGGGGACCCACCTGTCAGCATTTTCATTTACTGAAATCATTATAGAAATGAATTTACTGAAAGAATAAAATAAAAAGAAAGACACGAATGACATTAGCATGATGTCAGGCTGACGTCATCCATGGTGTTGCTCCTAGGTGGAGCTTGGGCTCGGCGACAGGGGGCTCGCGGGGCAGTGCAGAGGGGTGTGCTGGACTCGCATGGGTGCGCTGAGCCAAAAGGTAGCAGCGTCGCTCTCGAATGGTCGCCGGAGCGACATGCACGATGGTGGCCGGTGGCGAGGTTGGTAGGTGCTCGTGGGGAAGATGATAGAGCGAGGAAGGGAGACGTAGGGGTGCTGCTGGAGCACTAGTGGCTCACCAGGAGGCCGATGGTGGGCTCGACGAATCCAGATGAGGTCAAACGGCGGCAGATAGATGGTGACTGGCTCTTAGGGAGGTGATGACATCGGGCTTGATTCTGGCCATGGAAGAGATTCCTAGCTTGCACGTGTGGGCAAGGAGGATTGATGACCCACAAGTATAGGGGGTGTATCGCAGTACTTTCGATAAATAGGAGTGTTGATCCCAACGAGGAGCAGAAGGTGTTGACTAGTGGTATGGAGCAGGAAATCTCTGTAAATACTTCGCAAACCAATTTTAGGGGTTTTATAATAAAGCAACAAAACAAAGTGCAAGTAATAAAAAACAAACGCAACAAGTGGCCCAATCCTTTCTTAGCAAAGGATAAGCCGGTGGAAATACTTATAAGTACCAAACGTTCTCGAGGAAAAATGGGAATTCTGTCAAGTGCTTTCGCTTCATATAGCTGAGTACTCTTCTTTGGTGTTGTAAGTGTTGTGTGGGTGAACCTGTGCTAATGTACCGACCTTACTTGGACTAATACATACTTGTGATTAAACCCCCTGCAAGCATCCACAACTACAGGAAAGTAATTAAGATATAAACCTAACCACAGCCTTAAACTCCTACACTCCCTTGTGCAAAGGTGTCCTAACGGGGGTTCAGGTTTCTGTCACTCCGGCAACCCCACAATTAGTAGCCAAATACACAATGCATTCCCCTAGGCCCATAAATGGTGACGCATCATGTAGTCGATGTTCACATGACACCACTAGAAGAATAGCACCACAACTTAAATACTAAACCATTGAATAATAACTCAACACAAATCCACTAATAACAACATGACTTCTCACATGTCCTCAAGAACTAGATGAACTACTCACGAGACATCATATGGATCAAGATCAAAGATGGTATGGTGATGAATAACAATCTGAACATAAACAATAACCCAATGGTTCCACTCACAAGCATCAACTACAATATTAATTAACACCAGGAAAGTTTGCCCTAAGAACTAAAGCAATATCCAACACAATTGTTACAGCGGGACGGAGTGGTGATGATGGTGCTGGTGGTGATGATGGTGTGGATGATGATGATGATCCCGATGAAGCCTAGCTTGATGACGGTGTTGATGGCGACGATCTCCCATCTCCGGGAAGGAATTCCCCCGGCAAAAATCTGTCTACCGGAGAGATCTTTCTCTCTCGGTGTTTTCCGCCCCGCAGAGGCGGCAGAAATCTATCTGTGGTCGCTCCCCTGATGTTAGGGTTCCGTGAGGAATATATATGCGAGAGGGCAGAGTCGGAGGCCGGCTAGGTGGGCCACACCTGCCCTAGGCGCGAGGCAAGGTGGGCCCGTGCCTAGGGGGGTGTGGGCCCCTGTGGCCCTTCTTCGCCTCCCCTTATGGCTTCCTCTTTCTTCTAGGAAAATATAATTTTCCCACATTTTTCTGGTATTTTTACGATCTTCACGAAATTGCATCAAAACACCTCCTTTTCCATCAGAATCCAGACTCTGGCAGTTCATCCTCCAAGAATCATCCAACATGCAAAAACAGTGGAAAATACATAAGTAATACCTCATAATAAGACACATATCAATGAATAGAGGAAAATTATGATATAGAATGGTGATGAAAATTGGACGTAGCAACTCTCCCAAGCTTAGACCATCGCTTGTCCCCAAGCGAAAACTGAGCTCTGTAAACATGTCCACAGGTTTATGGAGTGAAGTGTCGATAAATGAATATGGACAAGAAGCATCACACTTACCATTACACTACTCATAGAAGAAAGCAACTCACCATTATATAACTTAGCTTGCAACAAGTACAGGAGTCACAATAGAGATGCATAAAGATAAATCATAATTGGAATTTGCAAACTCTTGTTCTTGGTTAGAGAACAGCTGGTAAACAGTTTCACAAAAATCTTTTTGTAGAAGTTTTACAATAGGAGCACTCTTTGCTCAAAAAGCTTTTTCAATAAAGGCTTTCAAAGTAATACTCAATAGGTAAGAGTTTTGTGCAAACAAGGAAGATAGAGAACATGATTGAATAAATCACCATATGAATGCTTGAAACACAACAACTCAAATTCTTGCTAGAGATAGAGAGGAAGTAGGTTTACTGACTCAACTTAGAAAATAGGAGAAAGGTCCCTTCATAGAGGGTAGCAGGGATTACAAGTCATAAAGAGCTTCCAAATATTATGGTACTTACTAGCTTTGAGCCCTCATTGCCCCTATCATAGGCATCTTGAGATGATTAAGGTTAAAGTGCACAAAGATGGAGTATATGCTTGACGAAATATAAGTTGGCAATCTCATGTCCCTTGAATATGAGGGCCACTCCTCATGCTACTCAACTTCAGTTACCAGTAAGTTCTTGTCATTGTAAGTACATGCGTATCATAGATAACTGCCAACGGGGTACCCCTTGCACATGGCACAGGAGCTATCCCATAACCAAAATGACAAGGCAAGCAGACAATGAGCATCTCAACAATCTTTTTATTTACTACATGCATAGATTTTTATTGAGGATGCTTCATAGATAGCTCACTATGGTGATGCTGCAAGTTTCCACCATGATTAGGCATGGCTTAGGCTAGCGTCCCAGGCGTTCCTCTAACACAAAATACAGACTCCATGGACTTACAAGTTCCCTCTTTATTTCACACCGTTGACATCCACAGACAAAAGAGCACAATATCAACTGTGTACAAGGTACAAGTGCAATGTTGAAAGCATTCCCCATGACAACACGGTTCTGCTAATTCCAACATATAGATGCAAGCATATACAACTTCGATTACACAATGGTTCAAGTCTATTAGGGGAAAAGAAATAAGGTGTGCCATCAAGTTCGTGAGAGCTTTACTAACTAGTTTTCACATAACAAAATACTTTTTAATTCGAAAGATAGATGAAGCTTGAGAATTTTCTTGGAATAGCAAAAGCTACTAGGTAGATATGGTGGACACAAATGGCAAAGGTTTTGGTTCAAAGGGAATGGAAACATGAGAAGTACGCCTTCTCAAAACAGGTTTTTGGCTAGCAAGGCTGGGTAGCAAGCAAGAGAGTTGAAAGAAACAAGCAAACATACAAGTAATTGTAGGGGTTCGTAGCATGGAAAACAAAAAAATTTCTACCGCATACAAACAAACAAGCCAAGATCTATCTACTAGATTGTAGCAATGAGTCGATAGAATAACTCACCCTCAAAGATTACAAAGTGTTTAACGAGAGCGGATTCTCGTGGGTGATGTAGTCGTACTCTTCCTGATCTCAAGATCGTGTAGACAATCCTTCAGGCGCTGCGTTGCGGCAGCGCTTCCACAGTCGGTCACACGTTCGGTACTCGATGAAGACCTTCCTCTCCCTTGTTCCAGCAGGCAGCGGAGGTTGTAGCACTCTCCTCGCGATTCCGGCAGCATGACGGCGTGGTACCGGAAGTAGAGGGGAGATATCGCAGGGCTTCGCCTTAAGTCAGAGCGAGTATGGTGGACTATGAGAGAGGCCTCGGTGATCTAGGGTTTAGACGCACCAAGGAGAGAGGGCTAGGCTGACGGCTAGGGCTTGGGGAAGCCCAATTAGGCGGCTAGGGTTTGCCCTAGGCGGCGGCAGCAACAGGAGGTGGTGGCGCCGGCGGCTTAGGGCTAGGGTTTGGAGAGGGCAAGGTGTAGGTCTTGGAGGGGCAGCCCTGCCCCTCCTTATATGGGTGGGAGGGCGCGGCCAAGGGGAGGGGAGTCCCTCCCCAACTCGGCCTCCTTGGCCGGCGGTGGAGGGAGAGGGACTTCCTCCCCAAGTAGGTTTCCTACTCTCCCTCCACCAAGCAAAATAGCCGTTTGACTTTTCAAATTGGCGTTTGACTTTTCAAACTAGGATTTGATTTATCCCTTTATTTTGCTCAGCGATGACACCTAGTACATGATGCAACCATTCCAACTTGTTATGACACATTCATGTACCCTTCCCCTCCGGAGTGCCGGACATTTCGGAACCTTCTAGAACATTCCCGATGAAAACACCGGAACCATTCTCCAACCCCGAAACAGGACTTTCCTTATATGAATCTTATTCTCCGGACCATTCCAGATCTCCTCGTGATATCCCGGATCCAATCCGAGACTCCGAACAACATTCGGTCTCTTATTCATCATTCCATAACTACTCAACAACGTCGAATCCTTAAGTGTGTCTCCCTACGGTTCATGAATTATGCGGACATGATCGAGACACTTCTCCGAACAATAACCAATAGAGGAATCTGGAAATTCATATGGCTCCCACATATTTCTACGATTACTTTGAGATCGAATGAACCACTTACATATGATACCAATTTCCCTTTGTCTCACGATAGTTTACTTATCTGAGGTTTTGATCGTCGGTATCTCTGCATACCTAGTTCAACCTCGTTACTGATAAGTACTATTTTCTCGTTCCCGTGATATGTGATCCCTTGTGAGCCAGTCACATGCTTGCAAGCCAATTGGATGCCATTCCACCGAGAGGGCCCAGAGTATATCTATCCGTCATATGGATGGACAAATCCCACTCTTGATCCATGTGTCTCAACCCATACTTTCCGAACACTCAATGCCACCTTTATAACCACCCAGTTACGATGTGGTGTTTGATGTCATCAAAGCATCCTTCCGGTGATGGTGATAAGCATGATCTCATGGTCGAAGGCATTAGGTTACTATGTATTAGAAAGCATATAGCAACTGAACTATTAAAATGACTTGATCTTTATGCTACGCTTATCTATAGGAGTGTGTCCATCATATCATTCTCCTAACGATATGACCTTGTTGTTAATAACATCTCAATGTTCATGATAGGGAAACCACAATCATTTATTAACCAACAAGCTAGTATTATAAAGAGGCTTTACTAGGGACTCTATTTTAGTTTACAAATCACACAAGTATTAATGTTTCCTTGTTAATACTATTATAGCATGAATGTAAACATTTATCATAAACACAAAGATATAATAATAACTACATTTATTATTGCCTCTAGGGCATATCTCCAACAGTCTCCCACTTGCACTAGAGTCAATTAATCTAGATTACATGGTAATATACCGAACACCCATGGCATTTTGGTGCTGGTCATGTTTTGCCCTCGGGAGAGGTTTAGTCAACGGATCCGCCACATTCAGATCGGTGTGTACTTTGCAAACCTTTATGTCACCATCTTGGACATGTTCTCGAATAGCTTGAAAACGTAGCTTGATGGGCTTCAGCTTCTTGTGTGACCTTGGTTCTTGCGCATTGGCTATGGCACCCATGTTATCACAGTAGATAGACATTGGGTCTAGCGCACTTGGAACCACACCGAGCTCTGTAATGAACTCCTTCATCCATATCGCTTCTTGTGAAGCCTCTGAAGCAGCTATGTATTCCGATTCAGTTGAATATCTCGCCACAACGCTTTGCTTTGCACTCCTCCAGCTATCTGCTACACCATTCAAAGTAAATACGTATCCAGATTGAGATTTAGAATCATCCGGATCGGTGTTCCAACTAGCATCGGTGTAACCATTAACAACGAGCTGTTCATCACCTCCATAAGAAAGAACCATATCCTTAGTTCTTCTCAAGTACTTAAGGATGTTTTTGATCGCTGTCCAATGATCCACTCCTGGATCACTTTGATATCTGCTAGTCAAACTAACAACATATGCAATGTCGGGTCTAGTACATAGCATGGCATACATTAGAGATATCATTCTCCTAACGATATGACCTTGTTGTTAATAACATCTCAATGTTCATGATAGGGAAACCACAATCATTTATTAACCAACAAGCTAGTATTATAAAGAGGCTTTACTAGGGACTCTATTTTAGTTTACAAATCACACAAGTATTAATGTTTCCTTGTTAATACTATTATACCATGAATATAAACATTTATCATAAACACAAAGATATAATAATAACTACATTTATTATTGCCTCTAGGGCATATCTCCAACAGTAATAAAGACAAAAATGCAACCTTCCTTGAAGACACAAAACATCTTAAATAAAGAATACTAAGCTTATGAGCCAACAAGAAAGAAAACAAATGATACAAAAGTAACTGTAAGCTTTTCTTCTTTTCTTTCAAACCTCAAAAAGTGTTGATACTAACCAGAACTTTGTTTGCCAAAACCAATTTAGATCCACTTGATGCTCCCAAAGTGATGCCAATACTGATCAACAAGATCCATCATATAATAGAGATTGCAAACTAAAATAAGAAGTGCAAAAAGTAAAAGATGAAACTTCTCATTAATATTCCATAAAGGCACTCACACCAAGGGATACATAGATAACCAACTAAAGGAGAGATACTTCCACATGCAAACCAAACTATAAGATAACTTCTCTACCAAAGATATGAATCCACTAAAAAGGTAAAAGATAATGATTGTGATACCGCGGCACCCCCCCAAGCTTGGAACAAGCCAAGGGGATGCCAAACCTGATGACGAATTACTCCTTCGGTGGTGGTGGTGGTGTTCTCTTGATAAGCTCCTCAATAAGTTTCTTCAAATCCTCAAAATCGAAGGTCAGAGTACGAATCAACTCCGAATTTTGCTCAATGCGGTTCATGATCATATCGAACTAAGAATTCCAGTCCTTGTTATTCTTTACCCACTCTTCCTTCTTAGTATGTTCCTCCCTTGCATGGTTAGAACGAGGCATATCACACATCGAGGCCAAGTTCCCTTTGGGCACATGTTGATATTGACGCTCATGTATAAGAGTGTGGAAGGGTTTCTTGGTACTTGGAGGAGGTGACCCCTAAGAGATGGTATGACGTGGAGGTTTCCCTCCTATAGACATCAGTGCTGTCCTCCTAAGCTCGATAGGGGTTGCCACCACTCCAATGCTTGTGATGGTAGCACGGGTGTACGGATGTTTTTCCTCCTCCATGTCTCCTTCATAACCTACCAAAGTCTCCTCCTCCTTGGGTTTGCGAGGATCATCTTCCTCGGGCTTCTTGCCTTTGTCGTTGGTAGAGACCATGGTGCTCTAAACTTGAGAAGTTTTCCTGACAGAAACATATCGAAACGAAAACACGATGAGAATACGATGCACGAACCTCGGGGGGATCCGGGGGGGTTATATATTACGAAGTTTCAAAGCATAAGGAAGGTTCTGATACGAAAGAGAGGCGGAGTCGGAGCTCGGGGGAGGCACACCCCCTCTAGGCGCGGGGCAAGGTGGGCCCGTGCCTGGGGTGGGTTTGGCCACCCTGGCCTTCGATTCCTCCTATGTTCCGTCTCGTAACTTGCCTTATGTATTAAAAACGTCAAAAATATAAAAATATTGGGGTTTCACGAACCTTCTGTTTTCACCACTTTTACCTATTCAAAGACGAACTCTGCAGACTCCTTTTCTCCTTCTCCTAGAATTTTCCTTTCCTCACAAGGCAATACACAAACTTCAATGGCAACATTAGTGTAAGCAAAACAACAAACCTTTAGGTTCACACTTCAACTGAAATCTATCAAAACAAAGGCTTCTATAAGAGGCAAATGCAAATGATAACAGAAATCTGTCAAAACAAACTAGCAGGTAAATATTGATTTTTTTGCAAATATTCTGTTGCTCAAATCAAAAAGTGCAGAATTAATGAAGGTTGGGTAACAACTTGGAGAACAAGCTCAGAAAATTACAGATCCATCCAACATACTGAGATCCCTCACGAATTCTTACAATGCAGCACAAAAATTTGTCCCAGGACAGCCACTTTTCACAACTCTTCCACTACTCAAAAGTAGTTGAACTAGACACAAAAACCAAAACAAAAAGGATAAGGAGCGGTTATTACAGAAGTAATAACTTTCAAGACTCAACCAAACTCTTGGGTTATCTCCCAACAATCACTTTTCTTTAATGCCTTTAAGTTGGGCTTGAAACTTTCAAAGATGCTCACAAAGGAGATATATATCTGGAATGAAAGAGAGCATCAAGAAGCAAATAACCAACACATTTGAGTCTAACCCACTTCCTATGCATGGGGGTATCATGAGAAAACGAATTGTTGAAACAAAAAGCCACTAGCATGGGAAGACAAAACAAATGCAACTTCAAAGCTTTCAACATAAAACGGGGAAACTTAACATTATTGAGATGCATAAAACCATGTTTCCCTATCTCATAATAACTTTCAGTAGCACTTTGAATAAAGTTGACAATATAACTGTCACTGGCAACAACTTTATCATAAGAATGAGCATACTTACAGTCACCAAAAAGAGGTCCAAGGTCATAAACCGGATCAATAGAAGCAAGTTGCTCCATCCTAAAATCTTCATTAGGCAAGCTATTTTCACAAGGAGCTTTAGC
This sequence comes from Avena insularis, assembly GCA_023614405.1. NCBI lineage: Eukaryota > Viridiplantae > Streptophyta > Magnoliopsida > Poales > Poaceae > Avena > Avena insularis. The sequence continues at coordinate 193,135,281 of CM042691.1, forward strand.
AAATTTGGAAAAATTAAACTCATAAGAATCTCCATCAAACTTAGTTAAAACCTTTTCCTTCTTACAATCTATAATAGCTCCACAAGTGTTCAAGAAAGGCCTACCAAAAATGATAGGACACGTTTTGCTAGATGCAGAATTAAGCACTATAAAATCAGCAAGATACTTAATCTTACCACAGAGAACCTCCACATCTCTTACAATACTAATAGGGCAAATGGTTTCCTTATTAGCAAGGTGAATAACCACATCAATGTCCTCAATCTCACAAGGACCAATTTCATGCATAATTTCCCTGTAAAGCTCATAAGGAATAGCAATAGAACTAGCACCAATATCACATAAACCATAATAGCAATGATCACCAATTTTAACAGAAAGCACAGGAACACTAGCTTTTTTAACCTTACTAGGATGAGAGATAATATTAGAAGCGTTTTCACAGAAGACAATGTGCTCATCCTCTATATTTCTAGTGACAGGGTCTTTCACAATAGCTACCATAGGTTCAACATTAAATTGCTCATCTGGCTCCACAGTTTTCTTAGTGCCTTTATTATTTGCACTAATCATCATAGAATACTCCTTTACCTTAGCTGGGAAAGGCATTTTCTCAACATAAGGTTCAGGCACAATATGATTATTAGTACAAACTTCAACACTTCTAACCGGAACATGACTAACAACATCTTTATAAGGTGCATGGTACTTGTTCCACTTCTTTTTGGGAATTTCTATGTAAGAGGCAAAGGCCTTAAAACAGTTGGCAATACTTTGGGAATCAAGACCAAACTCATCGCTAATATCACAGAAGTCATCAGTTCCCATAAAAGATTTAATGCATTCATAATCATAGTTTATACCTGACTTTCTTCCTTTGTCATTCTCCCAAGCTTCAGCATTCTCTTGAATACGGTCTACTAGATCCCATTTAGCTCCCTCCTTCATATGTGTGAATGATCCAGCACAAGAAGCATCCAGTAAATCTTTATCATGAAGAGAAAGCCTAGCATAAAAGTTATTGATAATAATATTGTTAGGGAGTTCATGAATAGGACATTTAAGCATTAGTAACTTCAACCTCCCCCAAGCTTGAGCTTTAATCTCTCCATCACGAGGCCAAAAGTTATATATCAGATTTCTATCCTTACGAATCTCACTAGGAGGATAAAATTTAGAATAAAAGAGAGATGTCATTTCCTCCCATTCCATGGATTGTCCATTCTTCAGCAGCTTATACCATTCTTCAGCTCTCCCTTTTAAGGATATAGAGAGTAACTTCTTCTTCACCTGTTCAGTTGTGATACCTGCACACTTAAACAACCCGCATAATTCATGGATAAAAAGCAAGTGATCACCAGGATGGACAGTTCCATCCCCAAAATAATAATTATCCATAACACGATCAATAAGACTTGTAGGAATCTTAAAAGGATCTATCTCAATAGGTGGTGGTTCATTTACTACCCTAGCACTGGTAGTAGTTTTCCCAAACAGAAAACCAAGTGGGTTATCCATACTGGAAACAAAGCAACAAACAGAAACAAAAGCAATACTCACAGTAGAAGTTTCCTTTACCAGTTCCACTCTTCAATAGCGCTTCACTCACCGGCAACGACGCCAGAAAATAGTGTTGATGACCCACAAGTATAGGGGGTGTATCGCAGTACTTTCGATAAATAGGAGTGTCGATCCCAACGAGGAGCAGAAGGTGTTGACTAGTGGTATGGAGCAGGAAATCTCTGCAAATACATAGCAAACGGATTTTTAGGGGTTTTCTGATAAAGCAACAAAACAAAGTGCAAGTAATAAAGAACAAACGCAGCAAGTGGACCAATCCTTTCTTAGCAAAGGATAATCCGGTGGAAATACTTATAAGGACCAAACGTTCTCGAGGACAAATGGGAATTTTGTCAAGTGCTTCCGCTTCATATAGCTGAGTACTCTTCTTTGGTGTTGTAAGTGTTGTGTGGGTGAACCTGTGCTAATGTACCGACCTTACTTGTACTAATACATACTTGTGATTAAACCCCCTGCAAGCATCCGCAACTACAGGAAAGTAATTAAGATATAAACCTAACCATAGCCTTAAACTCTGAGATACTACACTCCCTTGTGGAAAGGTGTCCTAACGGGGGTTCAGGTTTCTGTCACTCCAGCAACCCCACAATTAATAGTCAAATACACAATGCATTCCCCTAGGCCCATAAATGGTGACGCATCATGTAGTCGACGTTCACATGACACCACTAGAAGAATAGCACCACAACTTAAATACTAAACCATTGAGTAATAAGTCAACACAAATCCACTAATAACAACATGACTTCTCCCATGTCCTCAAGAACTAGACGAACTACTCACGAGACATCATATGGATCAAGATCAAAGATGGTATGGTGATGAATAACAATCTGAACATAAACAATAATCCAATGGTTCCACTCACAAGCATCAACTACAATAGTAATTAACACTAGGAAAGTTTCCCCTAAGAACTAAAGCAATATCCAACACAATTGTTATAGCGGGACAAAGTGGTGATGATGGTGCTGGTGGTGATGATCGTGTGGATGATGCTGATGATGGTCCTGATGAAGCCTAGCTTGATGACGGTGTTGATGGTGACAATCTCCCCTCTCCGGGAAGGAATTCCCCTGGCAGATATCTGTCTGTCGGAGAGATCTTTCTCTCTCGGTGTTTTCCGCCCCGCAAAGGCAACATAAATCTATCTATGGTCACTCCCCTGGTGTTAGGGTTCCGTGAGGAATATAGAGGCGAGAGGACGGAGTCGGAGGCCGGCCAGGTGGGCCACACCTACCCTAGGCGCGAGGCAAGGTGTGCCCGCGCCTAGGGGGTGTGGGCCCCCTGTGGCCCTTCTTCGCCTCCCCTTCAGGCTTCCTCTGTCTTCTAGGAAAATATAATTTTCCCATATTTTTTGGTATTTTTATGATCTTCGCGAAATTGCATCAAAACACCTCCTTTTCCATCAGAATCCAGACTCCGACAGTTCTTCCTCCAAGAATCATCCAACATGCAAAAACAGTGGAAAAGACATAAGTAATATCTCATAATAAGACATATATCAATGAATAGAGGCAAATTATGATATAGAATGGTGATGCAAATTGGACGTATCAAGGATGAGGATGACGAGGCGATTCTCCTGGGCCTCTCAGCAGAGCGAGGGGAGGTCGGAGGCGACGACTGGCGGATTTCTGGTGGTTAGTGTTTTGTCCACGGGGAGAAACGAGAGAGGAAGAGGGGAAGTGACACACGACTAGGGTTACTTGCGGCAGACAGGGGATCTTGTAGGCATCTGGGGCATGATACATCGTAAACGTATCTATAATTTTTTACGTTCCATGCTTATTTAGTATCTACTTTGCTTTGCTTTGTCTACACTTTGAGGTATTTTTATATGTTTTCTCGGACTAACCTATTAACAAGATGCCACGGTGTCAGTTGCCTGTTTTCTGTTGGTTTTGGGTTCCAGAAAAGTCAGAAAATGAATATTCTTGGAATTGGACAGGACAAAATCCAGAGTCAATATTTTACCGTGTGGAAAACGGAGCCAGAAGACGAGACAGAGAAGGGCCTCAAGGGGGCCACACCCCCTGGACACGCGGCCAGGCCTGGCACGCGCCTGGGAGGGTGCAGCCGCCTCGGGCACCCTCTCGACCTCCCTCTTCGCCGATAAGAAGCCACTGATACCTAAACCCTAAGGACCCTATCAATCTTCCACGAAACAGTCCGTAGCCGCCGCCACCATCGTCCCTAGATCGGGGGGATCTGAAGCTCTTCCCGGCACCCTTCCTGAGGGGAGAGATCATCCCGGAGGCCTTCTTCATCACCATGCTAGCCTCCGGTATGATGTGTGAGTAGTTCCACCTTGGATTACGGGTCCATGTAGTAGCTAGATGGTTGTTTCTCCTCCTTTGCACTACCATGTTTAGATCTTGTGAGCTCCGTTCATGATCAAGATCATCTTTTTGTAATTATGCATGTTGTATTTGCGGGGATCCGATGTATATTGAGATTACTATGTCAGATTGGTTAATGATTCTATATTATTGATTCTATCATGTCTGTGTTGTTTGAGATCTTGCATGCTCTTTGTTTCTAGTAGCTATCTTGGCCAAGTAGATGCTAGTGACTCCAAGAGGGAGTATTTATTCTCGATAGTGGGTTTATGCCTCTATTTAATATGGGGAAGTGACAGAAATCTCTAAGGTTGTAGATGTGATGTTGCTACTAGGGAGAAAACAACGATCTCTTGTTTATGGAACAAGTGGATTGTTTACTTTACACACCTTGCTTAAAGCAGTTATCTGTTGCTTGCAACTTAATACTGGAGGGGGTTCAGATGATAACCTGAAGGTGGATTACTAGTCATAGATGCAGTTGGATGGCGGTATATGTATCTTGTTGTAATGCCTAATCAAATCTCATAGGATCATGAATGTCTAGTATTGCATTATTATGCCTTGCTCTGTCCTATCAATTGCCCTGCTGTAATTTGTTTACCCAGCATGTTATGTTGTTTATCTTAAGGAGAACACCTCTAGTGAACTATGGACCCCGATCCAATCTTTACCATTGATACATCTTCCACTGTTACTGTTTACTTTCTGCAAACCACCATTACCTTCCACACCATACAGTTAATCCTTTGTTTTCAGCAAACCAGTGAGATTGACAACCTCACCGTTTGTTGGGGCAAAGTCTTGAGTTTGTGCTGTGCGGGTTTCCAAGTTGCTACCAACACCTTTGAGTCGTTTCCTTCCTCCTACTGGTTCGATAACCTTGGTTTCTTACTGAGGGAAAACTTGCTGATGTGCTCATCATACCTTCCTCTTGGGGTCTACCAACGAAGCTCTATAGTTACCTGAGCTACACATCATCAGGGCGGCGGCTGTGACACCCCCTGGATCAGGGCTAGACAAATCCCATACCTCCATATGATATAAACCTAACCTAGATCTCGAAAGCATACACACAGAGAGAGAGAGTCGGTAACACAACAGTGACCCTACGACAATTTTTTATAGCAAGCTCATAACTGAGCAAAGAACCAAAATATTACAAGCAGGGGTCACTAACCACAAACATCAAACAACAGAAGGCAAATTATGCTATTAAGTATAGCAAACTTAACAAATGGCCTAAGAGGCCTAAATCATAGCGATGACGTCCCATTCCGTAGATCCCAAACTGCCGACTAGGGACCCCAAGCTACTCGTCGATGTCGATGTCGTACTGAACTCATCTTCTAGGATAACACTTACTCTATAACAAAAGTATCAACAAAGCAAGGCCTATTATAGGGTGTACTCCGCAAGACATGGTTGGTGGGGTTGTTTTGCATAAAGCTGTCTTTGTTTATAAAATAAGAGGGAGGAGTAGAAACTCGACTAATTAGAATATTTTAGAAGGGTATAAGAAAACGATATCACTAGATTTGATCATCTTTTGATATCCACCAAATCATCATCAGCTGAACCTACCAACTAGGATCACCCCCTCGATCCCCGAGGAAGCATCCTTAAGCACACTTTACTTACCAAGTTTTACAATTAGGTTCAAGTTCTCTACGATCTTAGAATCCATTTCCAAGTCTTCCATAATCGTGGACATGGATTTTTGAAAATATTATTAATCCTGTAGGAGTGTACAACTTTACCCACACGTACCAACCAATTCATAGTGCCAGATCATTATCCCTCTTCATTGGAAGGCTGGCGGAGAGTGGTTGACCACGACCTTTACCTTGCTTTCATCGAGACCATGAGTCACGCACTAAGGAGTTGTCGCTATAACGGGTTGAGTCCCGAAGCCGGTCCCTAGATATGTGCGCAGGGTTCAAGATTATAGAGGTCGTGCCTCTCTTGTTCCCGGTCATGCTTACCTACCTGTTATGAATGCACCTCCTTCGAGAAGAACCAGAATTCATATGTCGAATGGAATGCCCGAACTATGTGACTCATGGAATCTACTAGAAAAGTTAGTTGGTCGAGGGGGTTTCTAGGCCCCGTTGTGGTTGTATGCTCGTCTTGGTTCAAGAGGCAAGAACTCAGGTCCTAGTAGTGGCAAGTATGGCACTGTAGAAACCACAACCCACTGTGGCCTCCCATACAATCCTTAGCATGTTTAACTTTCATCTCTGATCATACCACGTCATCCTATCATACTAGGTTCATTCGTAGCTCTGATTCATCAACTAGATGGACCAACAGTAACAGCTAAGCATGGCTAAGCACAACATATATAACATCTCTAACAATGCTTCACAAGCCAAACCTAGTTATGCTAGGTGCAGTGGATCAGGGAATACATGCTAAAAGGGAGCATGCATCAAATAGGATTACTCTATCTATGAATAAAAGACCATAGTAGAAACATATGCACATGGAAAGAATTTAAATGCTTGAAAACATAGGATTGTATCATGGTGGGGCTATTCTTGCCTTGTTTCTTGATACTCACAAAGAAGATCTTAAGGTACATCATTTGGACTTGTTCGTCAATTGATCCATTACTTCTCTTCAATGGTGTTGATCGCTGGCTTTGATCTTGGTCTCGAATCATTGCTCACATTCATCTATGAGTACTACCAGGAAGGAGCAGAAACACCGAAAAGAGAGAGAAACAGTCAACACATGGCATTGATGCAATGCTCAAGCAATAATGATGATATGACAAGTTAATGTGTATTGAAATAAAACCCTAGTACATGCTTGGTCATTTTAAACAGGGTCCGAGGGGTCCAAACCCTAATTCGGAGAAACCTCGGATGCATATGAGAGGGGTCATTTTGTTCTTCTAACTTTTTAGTTGAAGTTGCTTAACAATGCATGAATTTGATGCTAAGATGTATATCTTATTTTTCTAAACATTTTGATATATTATTTGTATTTTTCTGATTTAAAATGAATTAGTTATGAATTTCTGCATTTTAATTCATTTTTTTAACATTTTTGGAATATTATAAAATAATTTACATTTTTGGAAATGCTTTACTATTTTTATTATTCTGAAAAAATTTCTAAATTTTTTTATATGAATTACATATGGGCCCACATGTCATATAATCCTTATTTACAGATATTTAAAAAGGGAATATGACACCAACATGACATCATGCTTTTGTCATCAATGGAGGGGAGCTCCCAAATGGAGCACGAGGCCAGCGACAAAGGGCTCGTGGGGAAGCAATGAAGGTTGGGTTCGACGTGGCCGGGTGCACTGAGAAGGATAGTGGCGGCGCCGCTTCGGTATGGTCACCAGAGGAGGCTGGCGACGGTCCTGCACGGTGGCGGATGGTGGAGCACGTCGGGGGAGAGCTACAGAGCGAGAGGGAGAGTGCGAAGTGGTTCCTTAGAACCGTGAGCTCACTAGGAGCATGGTAGACATGTCGTAGAAGCTAGAGGAGGGCGATAGCGTCGGCTATGTCGACTTCGGAGCTCGTCAGTGGCAGGGAAGATGGCTTCGATGCAGCCAATTGCGAGCTTCCCTGATCGATTCCGTTGGAAGAGTAGAAGAGGACGATAAGGCGGTCATGCCAGCGTGCTCGATGGGGATTGCGGTGGCCGGAGACAGCGGCGACTGGTGCTTTACCGGCGATCTAGGATTCGGGCTTGTGTTGGGAATGAAGAAGAGAGGGCACATGAGAGGGGGTGAGAGCCAGGATGGGGACAAGGGAAGGATCTTATCCCTCTCTAGAGCAGCGGCGAGGATCTTGGTGAAGCTTCGACGAGGCAGGGGCATCGGGCGGAGGAGGGGCTACCAGGCAGCAACTTCCTTGTCGTCAAGGAAGACGATGCAAATAGAAGGGCTGAATCGGTATGAGGCCGAGGACGGGCTCGCATGGGCCACGCTGGGCTACAAGCGGGCTGCGTCCTAGGAAGAGGAGCAGGGCGATGCGGCTGCACTGGGAGACAGATAGAGAGAAAATGGAGATAGGATATGGCCCAGGTTAGAGTTAAGGATTGTTTTTCTTTTGTGAAACCTTTTTCTATTTTCTATTTTCTTTCTTTCTTCTTTATAAATTCAAACCAAAACTATTTTGAGGTGTTTCAAAATTAGAGAAAGGTTTATAAGAATTAAAATATTGCAGGACCCTTGTAAACAAATTAGGTTCCATACATTTTGTATTTTTCAAAATTCAAAACCATTTTGAATGCTTTTAAAGAGAGAAAAGTTAGGGTTTAGAGTTTTGATCCTTTTGTTGCATGCATTTTAAGTAGATGATGTTCATGATGCACAAATCAAATCCTAATTAGAATTTAATAAAACTAGGGGTGTTACAACGACGGTCATCACGGCGTGGCCAGCGGCATCGGGCAGCGTCGGGCACGCTAGTGAGTTGATTTGGCAGCAAGAGGAAAACGACGATGACGGGGATTCGAGACTAAAGCGGTGCGGGTCGGCTATGGGATGCACTTTGGCCGAGAGTGGGCCACGGAAAAGGTTCCAGAAGGGGAGGAAGGGAGTGGGCTGCGGCCTGGGTGGTCTCTGGCTATTTTTGTTCTAGAAAACTGTTTCCATTTAGCTTTCTATCTTTCTTCTTTTGTAAAACCATTTCAAATATGTTTTTTATCATTTAAAAAATGCCAGGGTTTTGTAAAATATGTTGGAATACTTCTGGGTCCCTTTAATCCATTTGGGCTTCATACATTTTGTAGTTTTGTTTTTCGAAATTCGAACTATTTTGAATATATTTCAAAGAGAGGGGAAGATTAGGGTTGGCATTTCCTTTCTTGTTTGCAACTTTTATCTTAGAAAAGCATATGATGCTCATGAATGCACAAACAACCCTAATAACTGTTAGTAGAACTAGGGATGTTACATCTAGGATACACACTACCTTTCACACAAAATTGAACAGCTAACGATGAAATTCGTTAAAAAGGAACAATCTGATTTTGTTTTGCGAATGGAAGAAAAAGTACAATTTAATGATATAAGAAAACTGGTGTATGGATTCACCATAACAACAAAAGCATGAGTTATTTTTAGAGTATTTCTAGCAAATTATCTCTAGTTCCCATTAACTCATGTATAAAACTGATCACGTGCTAGTTCATGATGATATATTTTTATTTTTTACGAAGTTCATAATGTTTTTTATGGGGAGTTCATGATTATTTTCTATGTTTGAATCAAAACAACATTGGCTTCCCATCCCACCCCTTCAGAGCACCGTCACTGGTTCACCACGTTGCCACACCAACCCCATATGTATATGGACACGTTTTTTTGAACGGCTATATGGACAAGTTCGAGGCCGGTTTTGAGACACTTTCTGATTTCGAGGACGGTTTTAGGCCTAGCTGACAACTTTAAGGAACGTTGATGCATTTTACTCTTGGTATCATGGTATCATTTGAAGGTTGATATCACTATCTATCTTCTCGCTTGGTGCACTGACATGTATACATACTGAAAGAGTTAACCCCCACCCCCACCCCCCACCCCAAAAAGACATTCCTTCTAATACGTACCATCTCCTTCCTTTTGCCTAAATCGTCTTCTCATTCTTATTTTGTGCCAAAATACGCCACTAAACCTTGCTCGATTTGGAGGAGAATCACTGGTTCAGGCGTTCAGCACTCCTTCCCTCCGCTCGACACAGGGAGGGACGACTCGCTAGGGTTCTTACGCCGCCGCCACTACCTCCCACCGGCCGGAAGTGAGGAGGCCCTCCTCCTCCCCCGCCGCCAGGCCAACTCAAAGACGACCTCCCTCCGACGCGTCTCCGTCTAGCTCCGCCGGTGCCTCCTCCCCCATCTCCAACCACAACCGCACGGGCGATCTGTTGAATGGTGAGTTGATTTCTCCTGTTTCGATCACCCAATGTTGCTTGTCGTCCATTTCGATCACCAATTCCTAACCCCCGCCTCGTGTGCGCTTAGTCTCCAGATCCAGCAAAAGACTTTCCTTTTTTTACTCCCTGGTTCGCCCGACTTATTCTGCCTAGATGGATTTTTTTAGACTGAAGGCACCGCGTGCCCTACTTTAAATTAATAAAGCCCCAACATAGGCCAAGTACGAATAGGAGTTTTAAGTGCTGTAAACATAGCTTACAGACCACGCCCGCAGGCATCAGCTCAACACACGTAAAGTCCAACGGCCGCTACACTAGCAGGCCGGCACACCAGATTACGAACAACTACAAAATAGCACCGAGGAAAAGCGAGGCAGGTAGCTTAGGCGTCAGGGTTGGTGGCGATGGGGGAGTGCGTCTCAGCAAACAGCCTCCGGAGCAGAATGAGCATCTCCTCCAGGAAAAGCAACACCTTGGATTTTTGTAGAAGCCGCCATTGCTGCAAAATTAGAATAGTTTTAAAAACAATGTCAGCAGGTTGGCGCGAAAACTTGGATTCAACCATGAACTTGTTACGAGTGGTCCAAATGGCCCAGCACTGGGCGGTGAAAAACAGCCACAGAGCCTGCCGGACATTTCCATGGAACCCTTCCACCACTTCGCACCACTGGGACCTGGATGAGGGATTTCAGGAAGAACCAAACATCGAGCAAGCACAGCTCTAGGAAAATTTGGCCAGACTACACCGAAAGAAGATATGGTCCACATCCTCCGGCTGCCCACACAGCGCGCAAAAACCTAAGGATGGGCCATGTCTCGTCATGATCTGATTGTTGGAGGGAAGTCTACCGTGCAAAAGCTGCCAAAGGAAGATCTTGAATTTCAGAGGAAGTCATAGTTTCTAGATATGGTCCAACACTTGGAACTGGGTCCCCTTGGATAGCTCCTGGTACATCGATCTGGTCGAGAAACTGCCGGCGCTGTCTAGTTCCCAGGAAACGCGATCTCGCTCTTCCAACAGGCCCACCCTCTCCATTTCTCCCATCATGTCATGCCACTGAGCCAGTTCCTCCGACCCAAAGGATCTCCTAAACTGGGGGTTCCAAGTCCCCCTATCCATGGCCTTACCAACAGAGAGGGTGGGGTCAGCAGAGATGGCAAACAGCCGCGGAATCTCATGCTGAGAGAAGCAGGACCAATCCACAGATTGGTACAAAACCACACTTTGGAGCCCCTGCCAGGAAAGAATCTGGCTCCCAGTTTAAAAAGGTTCTTGATTTTGTGAATGCTGCGCCAGAACTGAGACCCCCTGCAGCATTTGATTCAAACAACTCGGCCACCTTATACTTAGCTTTCAGCAGTTGAAGCCAGAGCAACTTCTCATCGTCTTCGTTGAGCATACGCCAGATCCACTTCATCATCAAGGAAATGTTCAGACACTTCGTGCTGGTCACCCCAAGGCCCCCTGGCTCTTAGGAGTGCAGATGTCCTTGCAGCTTACCATATGGTACTTTATTTTATTGCACTGTCCTTCCCAGAAGAATCTTCCTCTGTGCGTGTCGAACCCTTCGTGAGTTTCGTCCGCCAAGAGGAAAAGGCCCATAACATACGTAGGGAGGCTAGAGAGACAGATATTAATCAACGTTAATCTAGCTGCTGAGGACATGAACCTGCCTTGCCATGGCTCAACCCTCCTGCCCAGAGAAGCTACCAGGGGTTGGAGATCTTTGATGCTAAGCTTGCGGTCAGCCATGGAGAAGCCCAGGTAAGTGAATGGGAACTTGCCTTGCTGACAGTTGAGGATATTGGCAATTCTGGCCCGATCCCCTGTTCTCCCCCCAAGACTATGACCTGACTCTTATGGTAGTTGATCTTCATGCCGGACAGAAGTTCAAAACAGACGAGGATAAACTTGAGGTTGGTGATCTCCATGTCAGAGGTCTAAATCATGATCATCGTGTCATCAGCATACTGCAGGTGCGTGACCCCTCCTAGGATCAGGTGTAGAACCACCCGTCTGATGTGTCCCACGCCCTTTGCCTTGCCTAAGATAAGGTCCAGGGCATCAGCCATTAGGTCAAATAGCAGGAGCGAGAGTGGCCCCCCTGCCTCACGCCCCTCTTATTTTGGAAAAAGGGGCCAACTTCCCCATTAATTGAAATCGCTGTCCCCCCCCCACACACCAACTGCATGACACGGTGGACCAGTCCCCCTTCGCAGCCCTTGCAAAGGAGAACCTCCCTCAAAAACTGCCAGCTGACTCTGTCGTAGGCCTTTTCAAAGTCGAGTTTGAGAAGGACCGCTGGGAGATTCTTAGACTTAAGCTCGTGAATGATCTCATGCAGAGCCAGAGCCCCATCATGGATGAATCTGCCCTTGATGAAAGCCGTCTGCCAGGGAGCAATAAACCTGTGTGCTATTGGAGATAATCTGGTGGCAAACGCCTTGGCAATCAACTTGAAGAGAACATTGATCAGCGCAATAGGCCTTTAGGCAGCAGGGACAGAATCCCAAAGTTTAGTCTGGCCACATCAACCGTGCCCGGTACAAAACCATTAAGGATCTGCAGCACCAGGCTTCCCACTTGAGGCCAAAACCGCTTAAAAAACGCCACCGGAAAACCATCACGACCTAGGGCCGTATCAGTCTTAGTGTCTTTTAACACCTCCTCCAATTCTTCCATCACAAATGTACGCATCATGCTGGCGTTCTCCTGGGGAGTGTTGGAGATATGCCCTAGAGGCAATAATAAATGTAGTTATTATTATATCTTTGTGTTTATGATAAATGTTTACATTCATGCTATAATAGTATTAACAAGGAAACATTAATACTTGTGTGATTTGTAAACTAAAATAGAGTCCCTAGTAAAGCCTCTTTATAATACTAGCTTGTTGGTTAATAAATGATTGTGGTTTCCCTATCATGAACATTGAGATGTTATTAACAACAAGATCATATCGTTAGGAGAATGATATGGTAGACATACTCCTATAGATAAGCGTAGCATAAAGATCAAGTCATTTTAATAGTTCAATTGCTATATGCTTTCTGATACATAGTAACCTAATTCCTTCGACCATGAGATCATGCATATCACCTTCACCGGAAGGATGCTTTGATGACATCAAACACCACACCGTAACTGGGTGGCTATAATGTGTTCGGAAACTATTGGTTGAGACACATGGATCAAGAGTGGGATTTGTCCATCCATATGACGGATAGATATACTCTGGGCCCTCTCGGTGGAATGCCATCCAATTAGCTTGCAAGCATGTGACTGGCTCACAAGGGATCACATATCATGGGAACGAGAAAAGAGTACTTATCAGTAACGAGGTTGAACTAGGTATGCAGAGATACCGACGATCATAACCTCGGATAAGTAAACTACCGTGAGACAAAGAGAAATTGGTATCGTATGTAAGTGGTTCATTCGATCGCAAAGTAATCGTAGAAATATGTGGGAGCCATATGAATTTCCAGATTCCTCTATTGGTTATTGTTCGGAGAAGTGTCTCGATCATGTCCGCATAATTCACGAACCATAGGGAGACACACTTAAGGATTCGGCGTTGTTTGAGTAGTTATGGAATGATGAGTAAGAGACCGAATGTTGTTCGGAGTCTCGGATGGGATCCGGTATGTCACGAGGAGATCCGGAATGGTCCGGAGAATAAGATTCATATAAGGAAAGTCCTGTTTCGGAGTTGGAGAATGGTTCCGGTGTTTTCATCGGGAATGTTCTAGAAGGTTCCGGAATGTCCGGCACTCCGGAGGGGAAGGGTACATGAATGTGTCATACCAAGTTGGAATGATTGCATCATGTACTAAGTGTCATCGCTGAACAAAATAAAGGGTTTAATCAAATCCTAGTTTGAAAAGTCAAACGCCAATTTGAAAAGTCAAACGGCTATTTTGGGAAGTGGAGGGAAGTGGGAAACCGAGTTGGGGAGGAGTTCCTCCTCCACCGCCGGCCCACTAGGGATCCGAGTTGGGGAGGGACTCCCTCCCCTTGGCGGGCGCCTCCCACCTATAAAGGGAGGGGTAGGGCTGCCCCTCCTAGCACACAAGTTCTCCACCCCAAAACCCTAGCCCGGCGCCGCCACCTCCTCGCCGCCTAGGCTCCCTAGCCGACTTGGGCAAGCCCAAGCCCTAGCCGCCAGCCCTAGCACCTCCTCCTTGGTGTGTCTAAACCCTAGATCGCCGAGAGCTCTCTCATAGTCCACCATACTGCTCCGGCTTAAGGCGAAGCCTGCGAGATCTCCCTCTACTTCCGTACCATGCCCGTTGTCTCGCGAGGAGAGTGCTACAACCTCCGCCTGCTGGAACAAGGAGAGGAAGGTCTTCGTCAAAATCGAACATGTGACCGATCATGAGGAGCGCCAAGAATTTGGAAGGATCGTCTACGCGATCTTGAGATCGGGAAAAGTATGACTACATCACCCACGAGAATCCGCTCTCGTTAAACACATTGGAATCTTCGAGGGTGAGTTATTCCATCAACTCGTTGCTACAATCTAGTAGATAGATCTTGGATTATTTGTTTGTATGCGGTAGAATTTTTTTGTTTTCCATGCTACGAAACCCTACAGTGGTATCAGAGCCGTGTCTATATGTAGATCTGTTGCACGAGTAGAACACAATGGTCATTGTGGGCGTTGATGCTTTTATTGTCGATTGCTTCTGGTGTACTTTGCATCTTGCGGGATGTTGGGATGAAGCGGCCGGGCTAACCTTACATGACATCGTTCATGAGACTTGCTCCACGCTTGACATGCAACTTGTATTGCATAAGTGGCTTTCTTGGTGCTGTTTCTCCTAGCATAGTTAAGATCCAATTTACAACGGGTGATTAACAATACTAGTATCAATGTTGTGGTTCATGTTCGTAAGTTAGAACGACACTGATTGAAAGCCCCAAACCACGTAAAACATGCAAAGAAAGTAGAGGCGTCTAACTTTGTTTTGCAGGGGTGTGCAGTGATGTGATATGGCCATGATTGTGATTATATTTGATGTATGCAATGTTCCTTATTGTAAGTTGGCAACCGGCAGGAGCCATATGGTTGTCTTTAATTTTGTTAAGACCCGCGTGTATATTCAAAGTAGTTGTAATAGTTGAAGCCGGTGGACGACAACCATGGAGAAGCGCCATTGACCTTGATGCAATGCCGGTGATGATGGAGATCATGTTCGTGCTTGAAGATGGAGATCGGAAGCACAAAGAAGAAAGGCCATATCATATCACATATTATGAATTGCATGTGATGTTAATCCTTTATGCATCTTGTATTGCTTAGTTGACGACGGTAGCATTATAAGATGATCCCTCATGCACATGAATTTCAAGTCATAAAGTGTTCACCCTTAGTTAGCACCGTTGCTAAAGCTTGTTGTTTCGAAGCACCACGTGATGATCGGGTGTGTTAGATTCTGCAAGTGTATACAACGTGA
This sequence comes from Avena insularis, assembly GCA_023614405.1. Taxonomy (NCBI): domain Eukaryota; kingdom Viridiplantae; phylum Streptophyta; class Magnoliopsida; order Poales; family Poaceae; genus Avena; species Avena insularis. The sequence goes on from CM042691.1 coordinate 193,150,567, forward strand.
GCAAGCCAGATTTGCTCATGCGGAAACTAAGGTTTGATCTTGACGAGCCTAGCATGTACAGACATGGTCTCGGAACACGGATCACCGAAAGGTAAAGCATGAATCATATAGTAGATATGATGAACATGTCGATTGTTCGCCATTGAAACTATATCAACTCTCGTGATGATCGGTGTTGATGTGGTGGATTTGGTTCGTGTGATCACTAAAACAATGTGAGGAATATTGTTTTGAGTGGGAGTTCAACTAGATTAATTTAACTATTAATTAGAACTCAATTTGTCATAAATTTAGTCTAAACTATTGCAAATATGTTGTAGATCAATGGCGGCCCCTACCATCAATTTTAATGCATTCCTAGAGAAAGAAAAGTTGAAAAACAATGGAACCAACTTCGCGGATTGGTTCCGCAATTTGAGGATTGTCCTCACAGCTGGTAATTTGACCTATGTGCTGGATGCACCATTGGTGACCCACTCCTAGCTCATGCTACCGATTTAAGTAAAGAATGTTTACCTCGCTCGGAAGACTCGATCTCCACAATTCAGTGTGCTATCTTGTATGGTTTAGAATCAGCTTTAAAAGGTTTGAGAATTCAGACCCACATGATATTGTCCGTGATCTCAAATTGATCTTTGAGACTCATGCGGCAATTGAGAGCTATGAGGCTTCGAAAAGTTCTTTAATCGCAAGATGGAAGAGGGCATCTGTCGGAGCATGTGCTTAAGATGTCTGGGCACGCAAACAAACTTCAAAGCTTGGGCATAGTTATTCCTAAAGCTTTGGGGATTTATCGTGTCCTCCAATCACTACCACCAAGTTACAAGAACTTTGTGATGAACTACAATATGCAAAACATGAACAAGCAGTTGCCAGAACTGTTTGTTATGTTAAAATCTGTAGAAGTGGAGATCAAGAAAGAGCACCAAGTGTTGATGGTCAATAAGACCACCAAATTCAAGAAAGGCAAGTCTAAGCAAAAGGGACACTTCAAGAAGGGTGGTAAGAAAGTTACCGCACCGACGAAGAAGACCAAGGCTGGACCTAAGCCTGATACTGAGTCCTTTTACTGCAAGGGAGAAGGTCACTGGAAGCGGAATTGCCCAAAGTACTTGGTGGATTTAAAGAACGGCAACATCAAGAAGAAAGGTATATCCGATATACATGTTATTGATGTGTATCTCACTAGTACTAAATAGTAGTGCAGGTATTTGATCTTGGTTCGGTTGCTCATATTTGTAACTCAAACAGTCGTAGAATAAGCGGAAGCTAGCGAAGAACGAGGTGACGATGCGCGTTGGAAACAGATCAAAGGTTGATGTGATCGCGTCGACGCTACCCTTCATCTACCATCGGGATTAGTTTTATACTTAAATAATTGTTATTTGGTGCCTGCGTTAAGCATGAACATTATACCGGGATCTTGTTTATTGCGAGACGGTTACTTGTTTAAGTCCGAGAATAATGGTTGTTCGATTTATATGAGTAATATTTTTTATGCACATGCACCTTTGATAGATGGTCTATTCTTATTGAATCTCGATAGTGTAAATACACATATTAATAAGATTGAGGCTAAACGTTTGAAATCGAGCGATAACTCGACCTATATGTGGCACTATCGTCTTGGTCACATTGGAGTGAAGCGTATGAAGAAACTCCATTCCGATGGACTTCTCGAATCACTTGATTTCGAATCACTTGATAGATGCGAAGCATGTCTGATGGGTAAAATGACTAAGACTCCATTTTCTGGTATGATGGAGCGAGCTACGAACTTATTGGAAATCATACATACCGATGTGTGTGGTCCAATGAGTGTAGCATCGCGCGGTGGTTATCGTTATGTTCTTACCTTCACGGATGACTTGAGTAGATATGGGTATATCTATTTCATGAAACATAAGTCCGAAACTTTCGAGAAGTTTAAGGAATTTCAAAGTGAGGTAGAGAATCAACGTAACAAGAAGATTAAATTTCTACGTTCTGATCGTGGAGGTGAATATCTAAGTTACGAGTTTGGCGAGCATTTGATGAAATGCGGAATACTTTCACAATTGACACCGCCGGGAACACCACAGCATAATGGTGTGTCCGAACATCGTAATCGAACTCTCTTAGATATGGTTCATTCTATGATGTCACTTACAGATTTACCGCTATCATTTTGGGGTTATGCATTAGAAACAGCCGCATTCACTTTAATAGGGCACCATCTAAATCCGTTGAAACGACATCGTATGAATTATGGTTTGGGAAGAAACCTAAATTGTCGTTCCTTAAAGTTTGGGGTTGCGAAGCCTATGTAAAGAAGTTACAGCCGGACAAGCTTGAACCCAAAGCGGAAAAATGCGTCTTCATAGGATACCCGAAGGAAACTATTGGGTATACCTTCTATCATAGATCCGAAGGCAAAATCTTCGTTGCCAAAAATGGATCCTTTCTAGAGAAGGAATTTCTCTCGAAAGAAGTGACTGGAAGGAAAGTAGAACTCGACGAGGTTGTCGAACCTTCTCTCGAAATTGCGAGTAGCGCAGCACCGAAAGAAGTTCCTGTGGTGCCTGCACCAATAAGAGAGGAAGCTAATGATGATGATCATGAAACTTCGGTTGTAGTTGCTACAGAACCTCGCAGGTCAACGAGAACTCGTACAACTCCAGATTGGTATGATCCCGTTATGAGTGTCATGTTGGTGGACAACACCGATGACCCTGCGACATATGAGGAAGCGATGATGAGCCCAGATTCCAATAAATGGCAAGAAGCCATGAAATCCGAGATTGGATCCATGTACGAAAACCAAGTATGGACTTTGGTGGACTTACCGGATGGCCGGAAGGCTGTCGAGAACAAATGGATTTTCAAGAAGAAAACAGATGTTAATGGTAATGTTACTGTCTATAAAGCTCGACTTGTCGCAATAGGGTTTCGACAAATTCAAGGAGTTGACTACAATGAGACTTTCTCACCTGTAGCGAAGCTAAAGTCTGTGAGGATTATGTTAGCAATCGCTGCATATTATGATTATGAGATATGGCAGATGGATGTCAAAACAACATTCCTCAATGGAGACATTGATGAAGAGTTGTATATGATGCAACCCAAAGGTTTTGTCGATCCTAAAGATGCTAACAAGGTATGCAAACTTCAACGGTCCATCTATGGATTGAAACAAGCATCCCAAAGTTGGAATCAACGTTTTGATAAGGTGATCAAAAGTTTTGGTTTTATACAAACTTATGGAGAATCTTGTATTTACAAGAAAGTGAGTGGGAGCTCTGTAGCATTCTTAATACTATATGTAGATGACATATTGTTGATTGGGAATGATGTAGACCTTCTTAATAGTGTCAAGGAATATTTGAATAATAGTTTTTCAATGAAGTATCTTGGCGAAGCAGCTTACATATTAGGCATAAAGATTTATAGAGATAGATCGAGACGCCTAATATCATTGTCACAAAGTACATATTTGGACAAAGTTCTAAAGGGATTTGGAATGGAAGATAACAATAAAGGGTTCTTGCCCATGTTGCCCAATACGACCTTGAGTAAAACTCAAAGTCCGACAACGGCAGAAGATAGAGAAAGGATGAGTAAGACTCCCTATGCCTCATCCATAGGATCTCTAATGTATGCCATGCTATGTACTAGACCCGACATTGCATATGCTGTTAGTTTAACTAGCAGATATCAAAGTGATCCAGGAGTGGATCATTGAATGATCAAAAACATCCTTAAGTACTTGAGAAGAACTAAGGATATGGTTCTTTCTTATGGAGGTGATGAATAACTCTTTGTTAATGGTTACACCGATGCTAGTTGGAACACCGATCCGGATGATTCTAAATCACAATCTGGATACGTATTTACTTTGAATGGTGCAGCAGTTAGCTGGAGGAGTGCAAAGCAAAGCGTTGTGGCGAGATCTTCAATTGAATCGGAATATATGGCTGCTTCGGAGGCTTCACAAGAAGCGATATGGATGAAAGAGTTCATTACAGAGCTGGGTGTGGTTCCTAGTGCGCTGGACCCTGTCTATCTACTGTGATAACATGGGCGCCATAGCCAATGCGCAAGAACCAAGGTCACATAAGAAGCTGAAGCATATCAAGATACGTTTTCACGCTATTCGAGAACATGTCCAATATGGGGACATAAAGATTTTCAAAGTACACACAAATCTGAATGTGGCGGATCCGTTGACTGAACCTCTCCCGAGGGCAAAACATGACCAACACCAAACTTCCATGGGTGTTCGGTATATTACCAAGTAATCTAGATTAGATGACTCTAGTGCAAGTGGAAGACTGTTGGAGATATGCCCTAGAGGCAATAATAAATGTAGTTATTATTATATCTTTGTGTTTATGATAAATGTTTACATTCATGCTATAATAGTATTAACAAGGAAACATTAATACTTGTGTGATTTGTAAACTAAAATAGAGTCCCTAGTAAAGCCTCTTTATAATACTAGCTTGTTGGTTAATAAATGATTGTGGTTTCCCTATCATAAACATTGAGATGTTATTAACAACAAGATCATATCATTAGGAGAATGATATGGTGGACATACTCCTATAGATAAGCGTAGCATAAAGATCAAGTCATTTTAATAGTTCAATTGCTATATGCTTTCTGATACATAGTAACCTAATTCCTTCGACCATGAGATCATGCATATCACCTTCACCGGAAGGATGCTTTGATGACATCAAACACCACACCGTAACTGGGTGGCTATAAAGGTGGCATTGAGTGTTCGGAAAGTATTGGTTGAGACACATGGATCAAGAGTGGGATTTGTCCATCCATATGACGGATAGATATACTCTGGGCCCTCTCAGTGGAATGTCATCCAATTGCAAGCATGTGACTGGCTCACAAGGGATCACAGAACACGGGAACGAGAAAAGAGTACTTATCAGTAACGAGGTTGAACTAGGTATGCAGAGATACCGACGATCATAACCTCGGATAAGTAAACTATCGTGAGACAAAGGGAAATTGGTATCGTATGTAAGTGGTTCATTCGATCGCAAAGTAATCATAGAAATATGTGGGAGCCATATGAATTTCCAGATTCCTCTATTGGTTATTGTTCGGAGAAGTGTCTCGATCATGTCCGCATAATTCACGAACCGTAGGGAGACACACTTAAGGATTCGACGTTGTTTGAGTAGTTATGGAATGATGAGTAAGAGACCGAATGTTGTTCGGAGTCTCGGATGGGATCCGGGATATCACGAGGAGATCCGGAATGGTCCGGAGAATAAGATTCATATAAGGAAAGTCCTGTTTCGGAGTTGGAGAATGGTTCCGGTGTTTTCATCGGGAATGTTCTAGAAGGTTCCGGAATGTCCGGCACTCCGGAGGGGAAGGGTACATGAATGTGTCATACCAAGTTGGAATGATTGCATCATGTACTAAGTGTCATCGCTGAACAAAATAAAGGTTTTAATCAAATCCTAGTTTGAAAAGTCAAACGCCAATTTGAAAAGTCAAACGGCTATTTTGGGAAGTGGAGGGGAAGTGGGAAACCGAGTTGGGGAGGAGTTCCTCCTCCACCGCCGGCCCACTAGGGATCCGAGTTGGGGAGGGACTCCCCTCCCCTTGGCCGGCGCCTCCCACCTATAAAGGGAGGGCAGGGCTGCCCCTCCTTGCACACAAGTTCTCCACCCCAAAACCCTAGCCCGGCGCCGCCACCTCCTGTTGCCGTCGCCTAGGGCTCCCCTAGCTGCCGACTTGGGCAAGCCCCAAGCCCTAGACGCTGGCCCTAGCACCTCCTCCTTGGTGTGTCTAAACCCTAGATCGCCGAGGAGCTCTCTCATAGTCCACCATACTCGCTCCGGCTTAAGGCGAAGCCCTGCGAGATCTCCCCTCTACTTCCGGTACCACAGTTGTCGCTGTAATCGCGAGAAGTGCTACAACCTCCATTGTCTGCTGGAACAAGGGAGAGGAAGGTCTTCGTCAATCACGAACGTGTGATCAAGGGAGCGCCGGAATGCAGCGCCGGAAGGATCGTCTACGCGATCTTGAGATCGGGAAGAGTACGACTACATCACCCACGAGAATCCGCTCTCGTTAAACACATTGGAATCTTCGAGGGTGAGTTATTCCATCAACTCGTTGCTACAATCTAGTAGATAGATCTTGCCTTGTTTGTATGCGGTAGAAATTTTTTGTTTTCCATGCTACGAAACCCTACAGGGAGAGAGCATGAATTCAGGTTGCGACGCAACCACCCCAGCTTGAGGGTTTAGTGTCTTCCGACCCCATCAGAGCCATATAGAACTCATAAATATGTTGCTGAATACCCAGGCTATCAGAGATGATCCCCTGATCAGACTTGAGACACGTGATCGCACATTTCCTTCGCCTGCCGTTAACAATGGCATGGAAGTACTTGGTGTTGGCGTCCCCTTTAAGGATCCAATTCTGCCTCCCACGCTGCCTCTAATATTCTTCCTCCTCTCTCAAGGCCTGGATCAGCTGGTCTTCCAGGAAGTAACAAAGCGCCCAGACATCCTCCTCCAGCCCAACCTCATCTGCTCTAACATCCAACTCTTGGATTTGACGAAGCAGGTTGGCTTTACGATTCCGCCCCGATCTGCCGATGTTGGCACTCCAGCCACGAAGCCGTTGTCGGAGCCCTGATTCCAAAACCTGCCAGCAGTCAATGGGGCCACGACTACGAGCCTGCAAACCGGCCAGCTGCTCCCACCACGAGATGATCATAGGCAAAGCCAACCTGCCTAGATGGATGATCAGGTTAGTGCGTGTGAGTTGTGACGGTCTCCATCTACTACTTACATGTGTCCCATCTAATTTCGTGCTCGGATCTGTGGTACTCTTCTCTGCTTCTTTGTCCAGGCTGAAGTCGTCCGCAAGTCCATCGTGCGGATCTGCTTCGAGTGGCCAAACCCGGCCAAGACGACGGAGAAACTGATCGCCGTTCTCTGTGGCGTCATCGTCTCGATCAAGGACGACGGATCTTGCCTCGTGCTCGCAGACCCCAGCTTGTTCCGCAAAGGGGATCGCCCCTTCGTCGTGAATCTACCGATTCCTGGGGGGTAGGATTTCCGTGCCGTGCCAGTGGTTCCATCTGCCAAGGTTTTGGGTCTGGACTTCTGTGGATTGGTTCTCCAGTTGCGAGGTAATGACTATGTACAGCCGGTTAAGTTCGAGACCGAAGGTGTTCGAACAGGAGATCGCGTGTGGTTTTTTGAATTTCCGAACCGGGATTTCTTCACGCCGGCTGCTTACAATCCAGGATACGTTCGGTAAGCTTTAAATCTGTCAATGTCATCAAATTATTCAACATCGCATTTTTTTGATAGCTCTAATGATCTGTTTGTTATGAGCAGAGATGGAGATGACTGGGCAACATTCCAATTTGAAGCTGCTTTCAATTCATATGGTTATTTAGGAGCACCTATATTCAATTATGTTGGTCATCTTGTTGGGATATCATACGAGGATGGGGATGCACGGTCTGTGAGTTTCCTACAAGATGTCGTGTTTAGCGAAGCAGAAATCAGGAGGTACAACTGTAGTGTTACAACTGTGGCGTACTCTACTTGGCTAAAATACTGAAATTCAAATGAGTTTCATCAGCCATGCCTTCAAAAATTAAGTCACATATCTATATGATACTACATATATAATGAGCACTATATACTGACTTTAGTTGTTCCACACTTGATTTTATTAATCTGGCAACAAATTTTTCTTACATTTTCTTTATTTCTTTTCTATAGTCTCCTGGGTAGTGTTTGCTATGTACTGAAAGGAAACCCAATCCCGACCGAAGGCCCGGTCCTGCCCACAGCCTGTAAGTACTACTAGTACATTGCTCGTTGCAGTTGTTATTTGTTTTTCTACAAATTCCTTAATCTCAAGATTTGACTACTATACACGGCAGGAGATGGCGCTCCATCTGCTGGAGAATACCAAAATCCTCAGGCAGCTGCACGCACGTTGGAGCTGACTATTGTTGCAGCCTAGTGTAGTTCTGAATCTAGTTTCAGTTGCTGAACTTTCATCTGACCTGTCATTGTAGCCTAGTTTTAGTCTCTGTTATCATGTGATTGTGGCTTGTTGCAGCCTAGTTTAGTTGTTGTTTTAGTCTCCATTGTTAAACGACAATCTCACTTGCTGAGTTTGAGTGTAATGTACTTGTAGATTTTAGTTTCCATTGCTGATGGCATTTTTATTCTTGGAGGACCATTTGCGTTGTGTATTGAGTTGCTGAATGTGATCTGAAATTCCGTTTTCAACTTGCGGTGCTGAAGGCTAATTGCCTCTCATCTCATGACACAAACACAGCAAGTTTCACTACACTTTAGCTGATTTTCGTTTCTATTTGCTGCATCGCAAAGCATATTGGATTTGAAGGCCAACGTGTTTCATGGACGCACTATATCTTTATGGTGTCTAATGTTTGAATGATCTAGTTTTCCACATCAAAACTTATCTTTGAACTAATGATTAGTAAATAGATTAGAAAGTTCATATAGCATAGAGTAGCAGAAGAAACCGTACTCTTCTTGTAGCTTGCTGAAAATATCAGGTTCACACCTATAGAGAAACAATGCTAGTACACTGTTCCAGATTGTTCATCTTTGAAATACAAATGATTTTGCAGCCTGAAGCTAGTAGTTCATGTCTAGGCATTGGAAGGGCGGCCACAGATTGGCAGTGACATCTGCTCCAAATATCACCGGCAGTCCGCGAGGATGAGCTGTGCACATTGATCAGATTCTCCCTCAACCTAGCATCATGGGCCATGCCATTTCTACAGAGTGAGTTGATAATTATTCACTCTCCTCGTGTCTTGTGTTTCTACTCTATTGATCTACATGTATTTTAATTAATTTCAGCTTGTTCATTACAGCATCCAAGCAACGGTGGCCAAAAAAAACATCATCGCCAGGAGACAAGTTCTGTTGCCTTGGTAGTTCTTTTTATGCTGTAATTACCGTGGTCGGTAGCGGAGAAGGGGTTCTTGCAGCATGCAGCGACGCGACGACCAGGGGAGGTGGCAACGGCACGGCCTCCGGGCGGCCGCCGCCGCGACGGCTGCTAGGGCGTGAAGAATAAGGAGACGGCGGGTTGGTGACTGAGGAGGGGGTTTGGGCCTCCGGTGGCGGTGGAAGCCCGCGCGTTATTACCGTCGCCGGCATTGGACTGGTGGGATCGGAAGGAGGGAATCAGGGAAGGTTCAAGGTTCTGGAAGATTGATTTGCTGTGCTGACGTTGCTCGAGCTTAATCGAAGTTGCTCTCTAATTAATGATGAATAGATAGGAAAGATAAAATTTACAGATAAACTGGGCGTTTGGTCTAGTGGTATGATTCTCGCTTTGGGTGCGAGAGGTCGCGAGTTCGATTCTCGCAACGCCCCCTTTTTGTTATTTTTCTTTCTCTTCCTCGACGTGAGCCATCGTGCAGTGCCCTTCCGCCCTTCCGATCAACCACCCGCCGCCGACGCTCACCTGCTCCTGACTCTCTCCCCCTCTCCATCTCTCTCTCTCTCTCTCTCTCAGCGTGGCCGCCGTTCCCCTTCACGCCGCCTCTTCCCATGGCGGCCGTCATCGACCCACCTAGTACGCGCGACGCGCCCGGCACCTCTGCTGTTCGACCGAATGCTGCCACGGATTGCCGGATACTCTACCAAGGGCCCCGTCTCCCCAAGCACTACCTTCCTGCCCAGCGCCAGTGATCCCCTTACTCCCCCACCCATGTCCACCATGCTTCCACCAACTCTTCCCCTTCTCATTCCGCAGGAATTTCAACTCTCTGTTTTTCCACATGCGACTTGCACGAGTCATTCTTGGTAGCTTCAGTGTTTGATTGTTTGCTTGCTTGGTGTTAGCATTATTTCTTTACTACTTCTAACATGAGCATGAGCTAACCGTGAGTAGAGGAAGCCCATGTACATGGTCTACATCAAGCTGTGTAAGTTATTCATAAGTGCATAGTTTATTCCTCCTCCACACTAACTAATGCTTTTTATTTTAGATTTTTCTGCATTAATCGCAGATTGATACCCCAGTATAATTAACATTCTGATACAAAAATGCATCGAGTATATTATATATCAGTAACTTAGCTCCATGGTACTTTGACCATTGACTTAACTCATAGCCAGACATAAATCTACATCCCTACTCTTACAAGACTATACAATCGACTGTATCAAATGTGTCAACTAAGTAGCTTGATATTCTTAAAACACTTCTTGTAGTACACATACTTGCCTGTTTCCTTTTATACCATAGTCGAATTTATAAACTTCAGATCTCCTCTCGAGATAGGTGGTTTATCATCCGCGCTTCGTAATTTGGTCTTCTCACTACCTTGTGGTAATTTGGTATGACGTCTTTTTCCTTCAGGCAACTGGGGGCTTTCGGCTTGTCGCAGAGACCGAATATGCTTTGTGTCATCTTGATACTTTAATATAGTGCCCTTTATCTAAAAACAGCTCTCTTTTACATATTCAGTTTTGTATATCTCCTTAAGGCAACAAGAAGATAATCTCGCAGCACAAGAGAGTATATGGCTCATCACTGGACTAATGAAAGTGAACTTGTTGGGCGCTAGATGAAGGGAACGACCTTGGCCAATATTTGCAAGATCCTAGGAACAACCACCTCATCCTTCCCTCAAACATACCTAGGGCTACCCCTCTCCGCCACCAAGCTACCCACATCAGCCTTCCAACCAATACTAGACCGATGTGACCACTATCTATCCAGATGGTCTGCATCCCTACTATCCAAAGGAGGACGACTAGTCCTTCTCTCCGCAGTCTTAGATTGCCTACCCACATATTTCATGTCAGCTTTCCTACTACCCGCCTCCATCACTCATGCCATTGACAGCCGTCGTCGGGCGTTCTTCTGGACCGCCGAGGAATCGTGTTCTGGAGCTCAGTGTATGGTTGCGTGGGACAAAGTGTGTACTCCTACACGGTTAGGGGAATGGGTGTCAAAAACTTAAAAGCACATGATGTTTGTCTTGTTCTGAAATTTTGCTACAAATTCTTGCACTATGAAAACCTGCCTTGGAAACAATGGATCCTGTCCAACTCACCTTGCCCTCATACTGCAGCCACTCCATCATACCTATCAAAGATTATTTCTAAACACATTGCCTTGCTATCCCAAATATCTACGTGTTCTGTCCGAAACGAAAGAGCGGTATACTTCTGGCATGACACATGGATCCTCCCTGAACCCCTAGCCACGGCCTACCCCGCGCTATACTCACATCACACACACCAGCATGCTTTTGTACGAGATGTTCTGCTAAATGGGATTGAACGCGACCTGCGTAACCGCCTAACCAATGCAGCAACCGAGCAACTTGTCTCTCTGTCTAACTTGTTGCAGGACGTGGAGCTAACCGACGAAGGGGACTGTAGAACCTTGCTTGATGGATCCTGCTTCTCTTCCAAGGGGGCATACGACTCCATTCAGACAGCAATACTTGATCCTACCGTCTCCCATGTATGGGACACAAGGGTGCCAATGAAAGTCAAGGTTTTCAGGTGGCTACTTCAGCTCAACAGGTTAAACACCAGAGCCAACCTCCTCCATAAACACATCATCCTCAATTCCGAATGCCCTAGATGCCACACCCCCGTGGAGGATCGCCAGCACCTGTTCATAGACTGCCCTACAGCTGCAGATGTGTGGCAAAGACTGCAACCACACACAAACGGCATCTACTTCAACAACATTTGGTCGATGCACATACCAAACACTCTGCCACAATCCATCTGGGGATCCATTGCGCTCATAATACTTTGGAAATCAGACATCAGTAAGTCCATCTATTATGGAAGAATGCTTGGTTTAGGCAGTGAATATTGGTTCCGTAATGGATTGTCTGCTGACAACATGACTATCGACATTACTAAGTACAGTTGGGTTCATGTGCCCTTTCCGTTCAACTTGACAGACTTGTCTTGGCGCTTACTTCTTGATCTGTATTCACATGATCTTCAAGCCAAGGAAGATGAAGTAATTGGTACTCCCTCCGTTTCAAAATATAAGATATTTTAGGTTTGTGAAGAAAATGAATCTAGACTTGTTTTAGTATGTAGGTTCACTCAACTTAGGGATGAATCTACACACTAAAAAAAGTCTAGGTTCATTTTCTTTACAAACCTAAAACATCTTATATTTTAAAACGGAGGGAGTATGACAGAAGGCCAAGATCCAATTCAAGGATGTCGTAGGTTTTTGCACAAGGATAAATGCTCCGTCTTTCTCGATGGCCTTCGGTCCACACATGACTGGGACTTGCTAAAAGCTACCGTCACATAGTTGTCACTTGTCAGTATGATGGAAGCTAGTGTGTCCGCATATACGGTGCAGATGATGAAGGCCAGTTGCTCAACGTCAAAGGCCTGGAAGCTGACTTGGTGCTTGTCTTCATAAAGGTTTGAACTGAGCCCCGGCCCCCTTCCCCAACTAGTTCAAAACAACATGGTACATAATTTCCTTTTATTCACATCAGTCTTGTTGCTAGAGTAAAATCCCAAATTTGTATATGATACAGTACACAAATTCAATCTGGTTATTGACGTGCAGGACAACACCTGACCATCAGTAGCAGCTGGGATGGAGGCAGTATCGTATTTGAGAGCATGGGTTATTCACGGCTAATATCTTTCAAAGTGTTTGGGGGAGTGGAGATAATTCTTCATCTCGACCGATGTCAAGATGGGACTGCTTCAGGTGCTGGATCTAGAGGGTACACAACTTCAGGTGTAACAGATGGTGACCCTCGAGCAGATCGCTAAACAACTGTCTCTCGCCTTAAGTTCCTCTCTCTACGAGGATACAAAGGTATTACCTCTCCCTACTACTAGTTTGGAGCTGAGTTGCACAGACTGCAAACAGAATGGTGCAGGATGAACTGTCTTTTTTTTTGCGGGTGAAACAAGGACTATATTATGCAGGAAGGATTACAGAGCGGTCGAGTTACAGCAACCGGATAGCATCCTCCGGTCCAGAGCTCAACCAAGTCATAGTACGGCATTGCACTCTCGCAAAGTTAGCAAGAGAGTCACTAACCCTAATCTGCATGCGATCCACTTTAACAAAGACACAAACTCTATCACGACTAGCTAAACTTTTAATCTCATCGATTAGATGAACGAATGGTGATCTGTCGGGGGCCAAAGAATTAACCGCTTCAATAAGATTGGAACAGTCAGATTCCACTATAATTGCCAGTTGGGAGAACTGAAGAGACGAACGTAAACCTTCCAAGCAAGCACGAATCTCCACCTCAAGATGAACTTGGCAATTCTCCAAATGACTGCAAGACATAAAAATCGAATTGCCCTCCTCATCTCTCAGGACCATACCAGCACCTGCCGACGCTTTGCTCCAGGAGCCATCCACTGATAATTTCACCCATCCTGGCTTCGGTCGTGACCATACTTTATCCGACCCTTTCCTTGGCACCCATTGTTTCAGATTATCATCATCACCCACTATTTCTTTTCCTTTCAAAATTGCTGCAGCGGACTTATCCTTAATATCTCGAAGGAGCTTCAGATACCCGCATAGGAAGCGTTTAGAACCCACCACTGTGGGGAGTGGTTTATCATGGGTGATTTCATTCCTTGCAAACCAAGCTCTCCAAGTAACAAGCAACGTACAATCCACCATGTGTTCTGGTGTGCACTGAATCACCATTTGAAACCAATTATCAGAGGCTTGATGTAGGACACCATCCGTTGGTAAACTCCACACATGACGCATTTCCTCCTAGAGTGCATGTGCATGGGAGCAACCATGTAGAGCATGCATGTCATCTTCCGAAGTAATGCCACATATTCTGCATAGTCCCGTCACGGGCAAGTGGCGGCGGCGTTTGTTGGCCTCTGTAGCTAGTGCGCCTGACGCCGCCTTCCAAGCGAATACTTTTACTTTTGGTGGCATTGAGGAACGCCATATTTTGGCCCAACAAGGATGCCGTCCGTCAGGTACGACACTTGACGTTGCAATATTGTTTTGGTTCTGCTGCTCATTTAAGGCCATCCAATATGCGCTACGCACCGAGAATACACCGGATTCCTCCGCTTGCCAGGCCAATACGTCAGCATGTAACCTTCTGGATGGAATAATTTTCAGGATAGCTTCTGCATCAAAGGGCATAAATGTGTTACGGACAAGTGCAGTCCTCCACAATCCATCCTCATCAAGTAATTCCGAAACCTTCCGAAGCCTACTGTTGCGCTTTGGTGTGATGATTTTGCAGCATGAGTCCCATGGTATCCATCCATCCCTCCATATCCGAACACTCTGACCATTCCCAATTCGCCACACCAATCCCTTTTTCAATAGTTCAAGCCCGTAGGAAATGGCCGTCCATGTAGATGATGGGTTACCTGTGAATACGGTATCATACAAGTGACCATTAGGGTAATAACGGGCTTTCAGTACTCTGGCACACAGGCTGTCAGGGTAAACTAGCAACCTCCATGCTTGACGTGCTAACGGTGCTTGGTTAAATAACCTCATATCTCGAAACCCAAGCCCACCTTGGCTTTTGGATCTATTTAGTCGAGCCCAACTAACCCAGTGGGTTTTCCTCTTGCCATTTTCAGCACCCCACCAATAATCCCGTATGAGTTTCATTAATTCATCACATACAGAAGCTGGGAGCTTGAAGACACTCATAATATATGTTGGAAGAGCTTGAGCCACTGTTTTAATAAATACCTCCTTTCCACTTTGTGCCAGAAGATTATCACCCCAGTTGATCAGACTCTTAGCAAGCCTCGATTGCAGACTCTCAAACTTGCCTTTGTGCATCCTACCCTCCGGAGTAGGCAAGCCTAAGTATTTGGCCTCAAAGCCCCCTTGCTCCACATGCAATATAGAACGGATGTCCACTTGTGTTTGCTCAGGACAAGAGGGGAACATGATTGAGCACTTTGCATGATTAATTAGCTGACCCGTACAACTAGCAAAAGCATCAATAACATTTTTAACACAAGTAGCCTCTTCCACAGAAGCACGAAAGAACAATAGTGTATCATCAGCAAATAATAAGTGGGAAACACCAGGGGCTCTCCTGCATACCTTAATGGGTGTCAACCTATCTTGATTGACTTCATGACTCAATAAAGTAGACAAACCATCAACCACGAACAAGAACATGAAAGGGGAAAGGGGATCCCCTTGCCTTAAGCCACGAGAAGGAGAAAAAGCTTCCAATAGGGTTCCATTAAATTTAACCGAATACTTCACCGTGGTAACACAAGCCATGATCCACTATACCCACCGGTGAGAGAACCCCATCTTATGCAATGTACTCTTCAAAAAATGCCAATCCACTCTATCATATGCCTTAGATAAGTCCAGCTTGTAAGAACAAAAGGAGGAGGCAACATACGTACCATGCTCCATATAATGCATACACTCAAATGCCAGTAGGGCGTTGTCAGTAATCATCCGTCCCGGAATAAAGGCGCCCTGTTTCTCCAAAATAACACCACCAAGGAGGGGCCGAAGTGTAACATCCCAAAAATACTAAACTTGGATCATCAAACTCTAATCATCAAAATTAGGGTTAACAAAAACTTTTCTAAATAAAATCATGAAAGCATGCATGTGAGTATGCATTTCATTTTGAATTCTTTAGAACCACCTTGTTTGTGTGTTTCTTTGCTTGGAAATGGATGCTTAGGTGAAATAAACATCATCTAAACAATTCCCAAACTTTTCCCAAAGACAAGTAAATCAAAACAAATAAAATAAGGGAATGGTCATTTTGACCAATTTAACTCCCATGCCTACTTTGGCGGTCCCAAACTTTCAGAACTTAACAGAAACTTTTCTGGATGTTTGCACCCCTTGATTGTACTCATAACCAAGTATCAAGGCCCACTTTGTGATCATCCAGAAACATTCAAATGCATGGTTTAAAGGACAGTTCAAAATTGAATCTTTATCATATGGGAAGATCCCACTTTTTCAAAAACCACTCAAACAAGCTCAACTTTCAAAACCCAAGCATCTGCAGACTCCCCAGCATCAACCTAGCACACCCACCAAAAATCTTTTCAAAATTCAAAACTTAAATTCTTGCGGCCATTTCATCAAACACCTTGCAGACACAAATCATCAAAATCCTAAACACTATTGTGAGCAGTGATTGAAGCCTAACTTGTTCCCTCTCTAGCTCACAACCATCTGAGTAGATCATCTAGCAAGCTAACCCAAGCACTAGCATCACTGTAAGCTGGGCAATGACATCAATGGTGAACAGCCGAAGCTCACCATGCCACCCCAGTGGAGACAGCAAGCTAGGAAGGAAACTAGCCGTGCCAACCTTGTCTGTGAGATCACCCATGCCTCACCGCCCCCTCTCGACCAGCCCTGCCTTGAAGACATCGAACACAACACCCAGGAACGCCGCGCCCGTGCCTCTGTCAACCATGCCGAGCATGCGCCAGAGCGCCACGCTCGACCGAAGCCCACAGACCGCGCACTGCCCTCGCCGCGTGCATACGCGATCACCACCGACCCAGGAGACTGCCAGACATCCCCATTCACCGCCCCATGCCGCACAGCCACCGCTCGCCGTCGAAGATGCCGCCTCTGCCGCGCAGAGCATCGCGCGTTCCAGACCAAACCGCACCGCCCCTACACGCGCATTAAAACCGTAGAGCATCACCAGGAGACCACCAAGCGATCGCCACTGCCGGCCATGCCTCTAGCAGCCCGTAGCCATGTCGCCACCGTCGCCTGCCCATCCCGTTTGGTCTCGTCGTCGCAACTATAAATAGAGGCCACCCCCAGCTGAATTGAGCACACCATCTCACTCCCCTCTTCTCACTGATCGTGCCACCCCGTTCCCGGAGCAAGGCGAGCAACACTTCGCCGGAATTTCACCGGAGCCTGCCGCTGCTGGAGAAGAAGGGCGCCAGCGATTGGAGCCGCCCCAGGAGAAGCTGCCGGTACCAGGAGGTTCGCCGTCGTCGACTTTGTCGTTCGCCAGCCTCGCCGATCCTCGCCTGAACCTCGGTGAGCCCCCAATGACCCTCACTGGCCGCACTAGGTTTCTGTCTCGCCGGTGTTGCCCAACGTCGACGATGACCCTCAGCCGTTGGATTAGAACCAGATCGAACGCCCCACATCGCCCCATACCGCTTCGCACCCCCTCGTCTCATTGACACGTGGGGGCAGCAACTTAACCAGCCCAGCGAAGGCCAGCTTAGCAGGCCCGGCCAAGATCGCTCCCCACAGCCCAGTTATTTGAATTTAACCTTTTCCATTTTAATTCAAACACACTTCTATACCCACTTTAAAAAATCAACCCAGGTCGATTCAGTGAACCAAATGGAATGAAACTAATTTTGTCAGAAAGGTCTGGAAATGCTGAATCCAAGCCCGTTGGATTCAAGTCATTTGGATCTGTAGATCATCCTTGGTAAAAATAACAAGGCAGAAGCTTTTCTGCATTCAAACAATTTTCAAATTTCAAACCATAATAGCTTTTGAGTTGTTTCCAACTCTCAAAAATCACATTTGACCATACCTTTCAGAATATATAAAAATATATAGGTTACTTACAGAAATAATGTTCAAGTAATAAAAGAATGCCACATAGGCATTTCTAGACACATTATTTAATTAAAATAAAAGAGTAAAACCTTATAAAATCGTGACACCACTTTAAATCACATTCCCATGGACTAAAATGTGTGGTGATGACATGTGTCAACATGATCCCATGTTTGGTTTGGAGAATATTAAATCTTAAGTAGTTTTTCAATGAGTAGAAATTACTTTTCTAAAAATAAAAGGAATTAAACCAAGCCTTAATCTTGTAATGTTAGTGATGATGATAGATCATCTATAGGACCCTTTTGTGTGATGATTGCAAGTATTTAAGTATTGTTTGGTGATTGTGTACATCGTATTTATTTATAGACGCTAGTACCGACCAAGGATATGAGGAGGAAGGAGGATTCTACAAAGAAGAAGCCGAGGAGAACTTCAACCACTGCTCTGCACAAGGCAAGCCTAATGCTACTAGTTGATTGTGCAAGCTAAGACTTGCTTGTTACCATGCCAACTATATGCCTTAAGCATATGTGATCATACCCACTTGATAACCCAATCCTAGTTTTATTTGCAAGCTTCCTACTTTATTTTCTTTACCAAAGCTTTAACTTAGAGTTGACTTAAGTGACTTATAGATTCTAGAAAGATATATTTGAAGGTTGCATAAAGAGCATAAAATTTGGCCTAAGCTAGATAATCTTGATGTCATCCTAAGGCATGAGATTGAACTTAGTTAAACCCCCACTTGTTTACCACCCCATCATTAGTACTTACCCCGACTTGTAGATGCTAGTGCTAAGCATAAAACTTGATCAACTTTAGATGGGAATACTTGGTGAAAATGGTTATGAAAACCTTAGAATGATGGATCATTCTACTGAGATGTTTTGACATGTGTTTCTGAACACCAGATGATTTTGGTGATGAAAATGTTGAGGCATGAGCCTTAGCCCTTTATAAAACTGATTATTGTCTGGATGCGATACCATTCCAATTTTTATCGTACAACCACAATACCCGAAGATTGGGTAGGGCTTGACTAGAAACTTATATACCTTAGTATTAGTTCCCTCACGACCAAGGTCTGAGCTGAGGCTACCTTGTGAAGATTGTCCACCTGTGCAGTACCCAAGATGACAGTTGGTCATGGTTGGGAGGCCAAACTCACAGGAGAGGTGCTTATACTAGGGCATCTAATTGAAAGGTTAGGATTGATTATCCGCATACTGAGTATGGTGAATTCAGGATTTGTTCCTGACGGATGTATCGAATGTTGTGGAGAAAGTGTACAATCTCTACAGAGTGTCAAACTATTCGAATAGCCGCGTCCGCGGTTATGGACAGTTGGAGTGGCCATACTGTTCCCCCGTCAGATGTTTTCAAAATGACTTGTGAAATGAATTGAGACTTTGACTTGACCACAACAGAGTTGTGACATGAGTTACAAGATCCCACTTAGGAGTTATAAAATTGTGACTAGCTCTCTTGCTTAAAAACTTAGTAGAGATAAATCTGGCTTCTTGCAAAACCACCCTAGAGCCTAGTGTCCTATTATTCAAAAACCCCTTTCACTCGTTAGTATTAGTTTGCGAGTACATAAAGAGTACTCATGGCTTTGTCCCTAGCTATTCCCGTGGCCAGACTATGAAGAGGAGTACCTGGAGGATGGACCCTAGGAAGGTTACGACAACTAGGATCATCTCCCATCGTCAGCATTGCCTGTGACCCAGAAGATGGAGCTTCGCCTACGCTACCGTTATTATTACGTATTCCGCTGCTTGAGTTGTATTAAGAACTGGATCATGAGATCCTTATTTGTGTAAGACCTTATGTATGGTTTGTAATGGATGATGTACTGTGGTATCCAATTCTGTTATGTCACGCAAAAATGGTAATCCTGGGATTGCGATGTATGGCATAACAGGCATCTGGGATTAAAAATCTGGGTGTTGACAAGTTGGTATCAGAGCCATCCTGACCATAGGAGACCCTAGTTAGACCGGACGTTTGAATCCAAAAACTTAGTTTCAAAACCAAAGGAAACAAATATTTACAAAAACTTATTCCCATTCTTATCACTTTGATTCTTTCATAAAAATTCATGTTCCTCAAAAACCCTTGCAAAATACATAAAATTTGACACACTTGATCACTCTACTAACTTACTCATCCTATATTCGTATAGATGGACGTGAAGTACAACAAGTTTTATTAGTTGGGGAATGGAAGAGACCTTATCTTTGAGAGGGATTTGGACCAGCTTTCGGAACTTCTGAGCGTCCGCACCCCGAGTTCTTCGGAGCTCAGCTCAATGATCAAGGAGGAGAAGATCTGCAGTGGATAATTGTTGCAAGTCTCTGAGGAAAGATTGAACCTCCCACTGCTGAGGGAATTCGGTTTACCTTAAGGGAGAACAACTGGCTCGATGGACTTGCCAGGGCCATGCAGGAAGCTCTTTCCCGTCTGTGTGGGCAGAGCATCAATCAGATCAAGGGAACCCGCTTTGAGTTTTGCCCAAGGCATGATGCAAATGGACAACCACTGGAAGCACCATACCACCCCGAGCTGAAGACTCAATTAGACCACCTTAGCTTCATGATATACGATCGTCAGTAGGAATTGGATAACTGCCGTGACTACTCCAACCACAAGTCTGCCATCATCAAGACGAAGGACCAAACCATCGCCATGCTAGCGAAGGATCGCAAGTCTCGCCGCCGTTAGCTCGACAAGAAGGAGCGCATTATTGACCGTCTTCGCCACCGCATCTCATCTTTGGAGGAGACCATCCACGAGAGAGACATGCAGTTGGAGGAAAGGGAGAATGCTGGAGAGGATCTTCGTGGAGACCCCTACTCCTATCTCAGCGATGATGATTTTATGGAGGATCAAGCTATGGATTTCTTCACCGATGAGGATGATTTCGCCTTCATCGATGATGATGAAGATGATGAAGCCACAGATTCCGAGGAGTAGTAGCACTTGAGCACTAGCGTAGTGAGTAGTATTTGGTCCCACTGTATCGTAGTTTTCAGAATGGTTCTTAAAACCATCTGTTTTTCTTTGTTGTGGTGTGTGTTGCATCGTGTGCTATGAGTGAATGAATGAAAAGCAAGTTGTTAGAAACTCTGAGTCAAACTTTAAACGATTTTCAAAGTCCCAGAACCTTAGAAATTTCCCTCTTTTCTCATGATCTATCTCAATCTTCAGATGCCACGCGGAGGAAGTGGTTCATACCCGGACCTGATGTTGCAGATCCTGCAAATGTTGACTTCTGACCGTGAAGCTGAAAGAGCGGAACGTCAAGCCAACCTAGACACCCTGCAAAAAATAGCTCAGCTAGCCCACAACAACCAAGACCACGGAAATCAGGACAACCATGGATCTAAGCTCAAGAACTTCCAGAATACCAACCCACCTGTTTTCACTAAGTCAGAAGAGCCCCTAGATGCCGACGATTGGCTGCAAACCATGGAAAATAACCTAGAAGTCGCCGGAGTGGAAGCGAACGAGAAAGTTCTGTTCGCCACCCACTATCTAGCCGGAGATGCCAGGACATGGTGGAACAGTGTTCGCGCAATGACCGGAGGCCAGATGATGACCTGGGAGGAATTCAAGGTCAAGTTTAGCAGAACCCATGTGACACCGGGTTTGATCAAGAGGATGAGAGACGAGTTCAGAGAACTGAACCAAGGAAGAATAATTGTAGTGGAATACCATGACAAATTCTTGTCATTAGCTAGGTATGCCCCAGATGAGATTGACACCGAAGCCAAGAAGAAAGAACGATTCCTGAATGGTCTGCATGATGAGATGCAGACAGTGTTAGTCAATATCCCCTTTGCTGATATTGAAGCCCTTGTAGACTCCGCTATCCATATGGAAGGAAAGATCAACCAAGCC
This sequence comes from Avena insularis, assembly GCA_023614405.1. Lineage (NCBI taxonomy): Eukaryota > Viridiplantae > Streptophyta > Magnoliopsida > Poales > Poaceae > Avena > Avena insularis. The sequence continues at coordinate 193,172,071 of CM042691.1, forward strand.
AATGAGAACCGCAAGCGTCGCATGATGCATCAGCCAGGAACCCATCAGACCCCAAAGTATCGCCCTAACCCATCTCCAGGATTTGCCCCAAGAACCCACAGACCCCCGATGAACCGTCCGACCTATCCCAACCGTGGAAACCCTAGACTAGGAGGAAGTCACAATAAACCCGGCAACTCTTAGCAATTTCACTCGTGCCCCACCCAAGTTCAACACCAACAATGCTGCCACCAACACCAACACTGTCCCGAGGACTGGAAGAAATGCTGTGCCTGTAGAAGCAAAGGACAAGTTGTAGGTAACTTGTTATGACTGTGGAAATAAGGGTCACTACTCCAACGAGTGCCCCAACAAGAAGAATGCCGCAACACCCAATACCAATGTCCCAGCTCAGCAGCAGCGTCATGTTCAGCCCGGTAGAAGGTTTGCCCCAGGGAATTCGCTCAACCGCAATGGCCGTCTTTTTCTCATGCATGCTAAAGAAGCTCAGGAAGTGCCAGACGTCGTGCTGGGTATGTTTTCTGTTAATTCAGTACTTGCAAGAGTGTTGTTTGATTCTGGTGCATCGCATTCATTTGTCACCGAAGAATTTGCATGCACTAGTAAAATTCAACCAACCAAATTGAAGCATGTGATGATTGTTCAAATTCCCAAATCAACCACCAAGGCTAGGAAAATTTGCAAAGCCGTCCCTATCCGAATCCATGTCATAGATTTTTATGCTAACTTGATAGTACTCGGAACTAAAGGTTTGGAAGTAGTACTAGGAATGGATTGGATGTCCAAACATAAAGGATTGATTGACTGTGCCAAGAAAGCCATAACCATGACCAGTACAGCCGGAATATCAGTCGAGCATATATCTGAAACCTTACCTCGTCAATTCAAGTGCAACAAGAGTATAACCCAACCTACCATTGACCAAGTCCGGATAGTCTGTGAATACCCCGATGTATTTCCAGATGTTTTGCCCAGTATGCCCCCAGATCGGGATATCGAGTTTATCATCGAACTAATCCCCGGAACATGACCCATAGCCCAGAGACCATATAGTATGAACCCATCGGAACTAGAGGAACTGAAGAAGCAACTGGATGCCATGCTGGAAATTGGATTGATTCAACCAAGTGCGTCACCATAGAGATCACCTGTCTTGTTTGTGGAAAAGAAGGATGGAGGTAACCGTTTGTGTACGGATTATCGGAAGTTGAATGATGTCACCATCAAGAACAAATACCCCTTGCCCAAGATAGAAGATTTGTTTGATCAGTTGACCGGTGCCAAAGTGTTTTCTAAGATTGATCTTAGGACTGGTTATCATCAACTCAAGATTCATGCAGAGGATATTCCAAAGACTGCCTTTACCACCAGATATGGATTATATGAGTATACAGTCATGTCTTTTGGATTAACCAATGCCCCCGCTTATTTCATGAATCTCATGAATAAGATTTTTATGGACTTCCTGGATAAGTTTGTCGTTGTTTTCATTGATGACATTCTGATTTATTCTAAATCAGAAGAAGAACATGAGCTACACCTAAGGACCATTCTTGGAACCCTTAGAGAGCATCAGTTGTATGCCAAGTTTAGCAAATGTGAATTCTGGTTACAGGAGGTAGGATTCCTCGGTCACATTGTATCATCCGGAGGAATTTCCGTTGACCCTGCCAAAGTGAAAGATGTCGAATATTGGCAAGCCCCAACCACTCAAACCCAAGTTCGTGCATTTCTCGGATTGGCGGGATACTACCGCAAATTCGTAGAAGGATTCTCGAGTATCGCCAGACCCATGACCCAATTGCTGAAGAAGGACAAGAAGTTTGAATGGACGGACAAATGTGAAGCGAGTTTTCAAGAACTCAAGAGGAGATTGATTTCAGCCCCAATCTTGATCATGCCGGATATCACGAAGCCCTTCGATGTGTATTGTGATGCATCCAAGATCGGTCTCGGATGTGTGCTAATGCAGGAAGGCCAAGTTATATCTTATCTATCTCGACAACTGAAGCAACATGAGCAAAACTACCCAACCCATGACCTCGAACTCGCAGCCGTAGTTCTATCCCTGAAGACATGGAGACATTACCTGATGGGAAATCGTTGTGAGATTTATTCAGATCACAAGAGCCTGAAGTATATATTCACTCAGAAGGAGCTGAATATGAGGCAGAGACGATGGATTGAGCTAATCAAGGATTACGATCTGGACATTCACTATCAACCTGGTAAAGCCAATGTGGTAGTAGATGCCCTTAGCAGATTGCCGTGCCGCTTGAACTCCATGATCTTGAAGGAGCAACGAAGCTTGCACAAAGATATGGAAGATTTTCGAATAGAATTAGTGAGTAAAGGATTTTGGCTAGCATAGAACTCCAGCCCACTTTGATTAGTCAGATCAAAGAGGCGCATAAGGTAAATGCTAGTATCGACGGAATCAAGCGTCGTATTGGTACAGGCAAAGTACCTGGATTCACCGAGGACGAAGAAGGAGTTTTGTGGTACAAAGGACGCCTTTGTGTACCAGCAGATTCTGAGTTGAAAGAAGTTATTTTGAAGGAGGCTCATGATACTCTTTATTCTATCCATCCCGGAGGAAGATTTGAAAGAGCAATTTTGGTGGCATAAGATGAAGAGAGAAATCGGAAGCTATATCGCCAAGTGTGATATATGTCAGCGAGTCAAGGCAGGACATCAAAGACCCGCTGGATTGTTGCAACCATTGCAGATTTCGGAATGGAAATGGGATTCCGTTGGAATGGACTTTATCACTGGACTACCTACTTCTAGTAGGGGAAATGACTCTATCTGGGTCATAGTGGACAGATTGTCCAAAGTCGCCCATTTCTTACCCATCAAGACCACATATCAGAGTTCGAAGCTAGCGGAATTATACATCGCTAGGATAGTTAGTTTGCATGGAGTCCCCAAGAACATCGTATCGGATCGAGGAACTCAGTTTACCTCGAGATTCTGGAAGAAAGTCGAAGAAGGTTTAGGAACCCGTCTAGATTTCAGCACCACGTATCACCCTCAGACCGATGGACAAACGGAGCGAGTAAAGCAAATAATCGAAGATATGCTGAGAGCATGTGTGTTAGAATATGGATCCAAGTGGGAAGACTGTGTGCCGTTTGCAGAATTTTCATACAACAACAGTTACCAAGCCAGTTTGCAAATGGCCCCATTTGAATTCATGTACGGAAGAAAGTGTCGCACCCCTTTGAACTGGTCGGAAGTAGGAGAGAGTCAGATTTTCGGACCCGACATCCTATGAGAAGCAGAAGAGAAGGTTCACAAGATTCGTGAGCACCTCAAGACCGCCCAGTCCAGACAGAAGAGTTACACCGACAAGAGACGTCGAGACCTCGCCTTCAACATAGGAGATTTTGTTTATCTGAAAGTGTCGCCATTGAAGGGAATGCAGCGTTTCCAACTCAAAGGAAAGCTAGCCCCCAGATATATCGGACCTTTCAAGATTCTGAACCGTCGAGGAGAAGTGTCGTATCAATTGGAACTACCCGAAGAAATGTCAGCAGTGCACAATGTGTTCCATATCTCATTACTTCGCAAGTGCCTCGAAGTCCCAGAGAAGACCGAAGTGTTCAAGAATATAGATCACCGGACCATAGAGATCAATGATGACCTAACCTATCCTGAAGTACCCATCCGTATTTTGGAAGAAGCCTTCAGAACTACCCGAACCCGAAGCATCAAGTTTCTCAAGATCCAGTGGAGCAACCACACAGAAGAGGAAGCTACCTGGGAGCGCGAAGATCACATCAGGACGGAGTTTCCCGATCTCTTCAAATCCTAGGTAATCTTTTTTGTCCTTTCTCAAATCTCGAGACAAGATTTTATTTAAGGGGGGAAGGTTTGTAACATCCCAAAAATACTAAACTTCGATCATCAAACTCTAATCATCAAAATTAGGGTTAACAAAAACTTTTCAAAATAAAATTATGGAAGCATGCATGTGAGTATGCATTTCATTTTGAATTCTTTAGAACCACCTTGTTTGTGTGTTTCTTTGCTTGGAAATGGATGCTTAGGTGAAATAAACATCATCTAAACAATTCCCAAACTTTTCCCAAAGACAAGTAAATCAAAACAAATGAAATAAGGGAATGGTCATTTTGACCAATTTAACTCCTATGCCTACTTTGGTTGTCCCAAACTTTCAGAACTTAACAGAAACTTTTCTGGATCTTTGCACCCCTTGATTGTACTCATAACCAAGTATCAAGGCCCACTTTGTGATCATCCAGAAACATTCAAATGCATGGTTTAAAGGACAGTTCAAAATTGAATCTTTATCATATGGGAAGATCCCACTTTTTCAAAAACCACTCAAACAAGCTCAACTTTCAAAACCCAAGCATCTGCAGACTCCCCAGCATCAACCTAGCACACCCACCAAAAATCTTTTCAAAATTCAAAACTTGAATTCTTGCGGCCATTTCATCAAACACCTTGCAGACACAAATCATTAAAATCCTAAACACTATTGTGAGCAGTGATTGAAGCCTAACTTGTTCCCTCTCTAGCTCACAACCATCTCAGTAGATCATCTAGCAAGCTAACCCAAGCACTAGCATCACTGTAAGCTGGGCAATGACATCAATGATGAACAGCCGAAGCTCACCATGCCACCCCAGTGGAGACAGCAAGCTAGGAAGGAAACTAGCCGTGCCAACCTTGTCTGTGAGATCACCCATGCCTCACCGCCCCCTCTCGAACAGCCCTGCCTCGAAGACGTCGAACACAGCACCCAGGAACGCCGTGCCCGTGCCTCTGTCAACCATGCCGAGCATGCGCTAGAGCGCCACGCTCGACCGAAGCCCACAGACTGCGCACCGCCCTCGCCGCGTGCATACGCGATCACCACCGACCCAGGAGACTGCCAGACATCCCCATTCACCGCCCCATGCCACACATCCACCACTCGCCGTCGAAGACGCCGCCTCTGCCGCGCAGAGCATCACGCGTTCCAGACCAAACCGCACCGCCCCTACACGCGTATTAAAACCGTAGAGCATTGCCAGGAGACCACCAAGCGATCGCCACCGCCGGCCATGCCTCTAGCAGCCCGTAGCCATGTCGCCACCGTCGCCTGCCCATCCCGTTCGGTCTCGTCGTCGCAACTATAAATAGAGGCCACTCCCAGCCGAATTGAGCACACCATCTCACTCCCCTCTTCTCACTGATCGTGCCACCCCGTTCCCGGAGCAAGGCGAGCAACACTTCGCCGGAATTTCACCGGAGCGTGCCGCTGCTGGAGAAGAAGGGCGCCAGCGATTGGAGCCGCCCCAGGAGAAGCTGCCGGTACCAGGAGGTTCGCCTCCGTCGACTTCGTTCGCCTCCTCGCCTGAACCCGGTGAGCCCCAATGACCCCCACCGGCGCACTAGGTTTCGTCATCTGCTTGGCGTTGCCCAACGTCGACGATGACCCTCAGCCGTTGGATTAGAACCAGATCGAACGCCCCACATCGCCCCATACCGCTTCGCACCCCTCGTCTCACTGACGCGTGGGGACAACAACTTAACCAGTCCAGCGCAGCCTAGTTATTTGAATTTAACCTTTTCCATTTTAATTCAAACACACTACTGTATCCAGTTTCAAAAATCAACCCAGGTCGATTCATTGAACCAAATGGAATGAAACTAATTCTGTCAGAAAGTTCTGGAAATGCTGAATGCAAGCCCGTTGGATTCAAGTCATTTGGATCTGTAGATCATCCTTGGTAAAAATAACAAGGCAGAAGCTTTTCTGCATTCAAACATTTTTAAAATTTAAACCATAATAGCTTTTGAGTTGTTTCCAACTCTCAAAAATCACATTTGACCATACCTTTCAGAATATATAAAAATATATAGGTTTACTTACGGAAATAATGTTCAAGTAATAAAATAATGCCACATAGGCATTTCTAGACACATTATTTAATTAAAATAAAAGGGTAAAACCTTATTAAATTGTGACACCACTTTAAATCACATTCCCATGGACTAAAATGTGTGGTGATGACATGTGTCAACATGATCCCATGTTTGGTTTGGAGAATATTAAATCTTAAGTAGTTTTTCAATGAGTAGAAATTACTTTTCTAAAAATAAAAGGAACTAACCAAGGCTTAATCTTGTAATGTTAGTGATGATGTTAGATCATCTATAGGACCCTTTTGTGTGATGATTGCAAGTATTTAAGTATTGTTTGGTGATTGTGTACATCGTATTTATTTATAGACGCTAGTACCGACCAAGGATACGAGGAGGAAGGAGGATTCTACGAAGAAGAAGCCGAGGAGAACTTCAACCACTGCTCTGCACAAGGCAAGACTAATGCTACTAGTTGATTGTGCAAGCTAAGACTTGCTTGTTACCATGCCAACTATATGCCTTAAGCATATGTGATCATACCCACTTGATAACCCAATCCTAGTTTTATTTGCAAGCTTTCTACTTTATTTTCTTTATCAAAGCTTTAACTTAGAGTTGACTTAAGTGACTTATAGATTCTAGAAAGATATATTTGAAGGTTGCATAAAGAGCATAAAATTTGGCCTAAGCTAGATAATCTTGATATCATCCTAAGGCATGAGATTGAACTTAGTTAAACCCTCACTTGTTTACCATCCCATCATTAGTACTTACCCCCACTTGTAGATGCCAGTGCTAAGCATAAAACTTGATCAACTTTAGATGGGAATACTTGGTGAAAATGGTTATGAAAACCTTAGAATGATGGATCATTCTACTGAGATGTTTTGACATGTGTTTCTAAACACCAGATGATTTTGGTGATGAAAATGTTGAGTCATGAGCCTTAGCCTTTTATAAAACTGATGGTTGTTTGGATCTGATACTATTCCAATTTTTATCGTACAACCATAATACCCGAAGATTGGGTAGGGCTTGACTAGAAACTTATATACCTTAGTATTAGTTCCCTCACGGCCAAGGTATGAGATGATGCTACCTTGTGAAGATTGTCCACCTGTGCAGTACCCAAGATGACAGTTGGTCATGGTTGGGAGGCCAAACTCACAGGAGAGGTGCTTATACTAGGGCGTGTAATTGAAAGGTTAGGATTGATTATCCGCATACTGAGTATGGTGAATTCAGGATTTGTTCTTGACGGATGTATCGAATGTTGTGGTAAAAGTGTACAATCTCCGCAGAGTGTCAAACTATTCGAATAGCCGCGTCCGCGGTTATGGAAAGTTGGAGTGGCCATACTGTTCCCCCGTTAGATGTTTTCAAAATGACTTGTGAAATGAATTGAGACTTTGACTTGACCACAACAGAGTTATGACATGAGTTACAAGATCCCACTTAGGAGTTATAAAATTGTGACTAGCTCTCTTGCTTAAAAAATTAGTAGAGATAAATCTGGCTTCTTGCAAAACAACCCTAGAGCCTAGTGTCCTATTATTCAAAAACCCCTTTCACTTGTTAGTACTAGTTTGCGAGTACTTAAAGAGTACTCATGGCTTTGTCCCTGGCTATTCCCGTGGCCAGACTATAAAGAGGAGTACCTAGAGGATGGACCCCAGGAAGGTTACGACAACTAGGATCATCTCCCATCGTCAGCATTGCCTGTGACCCAGAAGATGGAGCTTCGCCTACGGTACCATTATTATTACGTATTCCACTGCTTGAGTTGTATTAAGAACTGGATCATGAGATCCTTATTTGTGTAAGACCTTATGTATGGTTTGTAATGGATGATGTACTGTGGTATCTAATTCTGTTATGTCTCGCAAAAATTGTAATCCTGGAATTGCGATGTATGGCATAATGGGCACCTGGGATTAAAAATCCGGGTGTTGACACGAAGCCTATCAACTAGGAACTTTGACACAACCTTATATAAAACATTGCACAGTCCAATGGGCCTGTAATCTTTAAGCTCCATTGGATTGTCAATTTTCGGAATAAGGACAATGGACGTATCGTTAACACCTTCCGGCATAATCCCAGTGCTGAAAAACTGCAGCACTGCCTGCACTATATCCTCCCTCAATAAACCCCAATTACGCTGATAAAATCTAGCATGAAAACCATCGGGGCCTGGGGCTTTAATCGAACCGATTTGGAAGACAGCATCCGATATTTCTTCAACTGTAAAGTCCCTACACAAACGCTCATTCATCTCATATGTTATTTGTACTGTGATTAAATCAATAATAGCCTCTGACTGTAAAGAAGGATCTCTAGTATATAGAGATTTAAAATATGATACGGCCATCCGCTGCATATCCGTGGGAACAGTTTGAACAACACCATTGTCATCTCGAAGCTTTGAGATTTTATTTCGCCGAGCCCGCCAAACTGCCCTATGGTGAAAATTTTTAGTATTGCGATCTCCCTCTCGAAGCCAGTCAATGCGTGACCTTTGTAGCCATAGCATCTCTTCACGATACAGAATATTATTCATTAGGTCAGAAGTAGCATTGATCTCCTCTCTTGGAGCCCCATCATGCTGTAGCTGCTCCAGTTTAGCTCTAAGCTGAGCTAATTCGCGTGTAACATTGCCAAATTGAATACGGCCCCATGCATGTAATTTACACATTAGTTTATCTAGACCCCTATTCACCGCACCAAGGTCCTGCATGCGATCAAGTGATCTCCACTCCCGATCAATCAATTCCTTAAGTGCCGGTTCAGTTTCCCAAACAATTTCGTATTGCAGAGCCCTCTTAGCAGGTCTATCTCTGATTTCTCTGTCCAGACGCAGCATCACAGGGGCATGATCTGAACAAGGGGTAACCAAGTGCACAACTGCTGATGCTGTGTAAATGTCGCGCCATGAATCATCCGCGACAGCGCGGTCGAGACGCACCTGTACGTTATGTACACCCGAACGCTTATTGTTATAGGTGAACGGAATACCAGAAAAACCCAGATCCTTAAGCTCACACAGTTGGAGACAGTCACGGAACGCCGCCATCTGTGCCTCCGGCCTTGGCGACACCGACAAATGCTCATGCTGCCACATTGCTTCGTTAAAGTCACCGATCGCAACCCACGGAAGAGAGGAGGTAGCCTTGAGTGCCACCAAATGATCCCACATACGATAGCGATTTTCCACCCTAGGCTCTCCATGAACAAAGGTCACATGAAATAATGGTTCATTAGGAGAAGTTCTGATATATGCATCGATGTACCTCTCGTTAGCTTCCTGGATATCAACATAGTAACTTTCATGCCAAAAAAGAGCTAGGCCACCACTCATCCCGTTACTATCCACGCTAGCAAAACCATGGAGACCCAAACGGCTCGTAAACGCCGAACACGGACACCGCACTGTCGAGTCTCACACAAGAAAATCAGATTCAAGTAAGCCGTGTCCGGCGAGTAACACATGAACTGAGTCACTGGAATATTATATTTGTTCGTTGGGATTTTCTTTTTCAAACGGAGCTCGTTGGAAAGATACAACTGCGTCCCTCCCAGCTATGGAGCTCTATAACACATGTATCAGGACACTCTGAAAGTCTCAGGTTCACGTATGCCATGATTTGAAAAATGAAGAACTTCTTTGCCACCGGCCATGAACTGATCAACCCGTCATTAGTGTAGCATCCCAATTGTCTAACAATTGCAATGCTACTAGCCTAGTCTAGATATATGGCTACTTCAAATATATAATTATTGCATCATAATTATATCATGCTCATGTCATCATGCCACCTTGCATTTGAGCATCATATGAAACCCTTTTGATTTGGTTCTTCTCTCATATGCATTATTAATTGTATTTGCCTCTTGATATTGTATTTGGTTCTTGATATATTGTTAAGTGCCCAAGTTGAGTTGGGGGCATATCTCTTATTGACTCCACCACCTTTTCGTCATCACTTTAATTCCACCATCCAATAAATATGAGCTTGGCATTTTATTTGAGTTTACCTCTAGCTCATGTTGGTTGGGTGGATTCCACTCATAATCTTTTGCTTGGCCTTACTCCACTTTTGGGGATGCACATAAATAAATGCCATGGAATTATATTTTGTTTTCACAAGGTTAAGACATGGCATTTAATATTTATGCATGGCCCATGCAAGTGCCACCTTTTTCTTGACATTGAATGTTATTTTTGTTTTGCTTGCATGGATCACCCCTTACTTTTGCTTAATCTTGTTTTGGCTTGTTTATCACTCCACCAAACCCTCTATCTCTCTCCCTCTCTCTTACCCTCTAGCTAAACCCTACCTCCCTAATCACCAAACCCCATCATACCCTAAACCCCTTCTCACCCCTCACCGCTTCTCTCACCCACCCTCGCTAACCCGAGCCTCCCTCTCTAGCTAAACGCTAACCGAGCCTAGCGCCACCCTCTTCCTCTCTCTCTATGCCATGAGGCCCCATAGCCGAGCCACCCTCCCTCCTACCCTAGACCTCCCACCTGAGCCACCTCTCCCTCTCTTCTCTCCCCGCCTAGGGGCCCCTCTAGCCAAGCTGCCTCCCTCGCCTCGCCCTACCCCACCTGCAGCCTCCTGCTGCTGCCCCGACCTAACCCGTGAGGGAGAGGACAGAGGTGGCCGAGGCCACCTTTATCGCCACCTTCCCCTCCCCCACGCCACCTACCTGCCCCCGACCTTATCTGCTGCTTATCCCCGCCCCTCTGCCTCGCCCAGACGCTCCCCTCTCCCTTCTTCTCCACCGCCACCACCCCTTAGACGCCACCGTCGGCCTCCTCCACGACCCGTTGATCTGGCGAGAGCCGCGTCCGTGGAGTGATCGGGAAGAACGAAGGGTCCTCTGCTTCACCCTGAGCCCAGCGGCGGAGGAGAAGCCCCAGTAACCCGCACGTTGGCGGCCACAAACCTAGCACCGGCCGCCCGTCGCCTCGTCGCCGATCAAGCGCTACCGCTCAACCATCTGCACCGGCACACTCGCGGTGAGCATCCCCTTCCCCTAGACATCATCGCAGTCGTCGTGGGTTCTTGTAGACGCCGGACCAGACGTCGAGCACCCTCGGTGCAATCGCCGTTTGCTAACACCGCAAGCTCCCGCGACGCCCTGAACCCTAACTAAGCGCCGCCTCCTCCTAGCATCTGCCCCAAGCCCGGCCTTGGCCATCTCAAGGCCAGCCCGAGGCCGCGTTGACTCCGCCCGCTCAGACGCTGTCGACGCTGCGTGTCATGGCGGAGGAGAAGCACAAGATTGCGCGCGCGCGTTTGCAATAACCCCCTCCACTTTTCTTCTGCTTAACCCGCGCTCCCTCCAGGCCCACATGTCTGTCTCCCTGGGTTTTTGCAAAAAGGCTCCCGACGTTTGGTGCTATCAACCCGCAGTCCTCGCTATGCCGCGTGGCACACCCCTTGGTCGCCCGCTGACGCGTGGGCCTGCGAAGACCCCCGGCCCCACCTGTCATCCTCTGCGGCTAGACTAACCCTGAGTGACAGAAGCGTTTCTGTGCGCGTGTTGCCCAGTCAGCACTGTGGCCCACTTGTCTGTGACAGTGGCTAGCTCCCTCTGAGTATAAAAAGTATTTCCGAAATCTGTTTAAATTCAAACCTTATTTCAAATTAATTCAAATTCAAATATAAATCTGTTTTTCAATATCTTTTCAAATATTAATCCAATTTATACAAATAATATATGTTTTCAAATCAGAAAAATGTGAGGAAATCAAATATGCCATTCAAAATATATTTTGAACACTTAAATTTCCAAGTTTAATTAAATTACAATAAATGCCCCTTTTCCTTAAAATAATTAATAACTTTTGATTTATAAATCCAAATTTAACAAATAATATGTCTAAAATGATTAGCTCGACGAGACCTTTCTGTTTATGCATTCCATGGTTTGATTTGAAGCATGCATCATATAAATATATTGTGGACAGCAACTTAATTGTGAATAAAATGGGGCCAAAACTAAATAAAATGCTTTATTATTGTATTCCACACCTCACCCATGCCATGCTACTTATTTGCCATGCAAATTGTGCATCATTCATCATGGCATGATTGTTTGCTTGACGCATTTATTCATATGCTTGTGCTCTTTATTTATGTTGGCCCTTGTTTGTTTGGTTCTTCTTCGAATAGACGGTGAGCAGGGGATATATCAAGAGAACCAGGAGCACTACCCAGATCCATCCTTAAACTTCAATCGAGCTGCCAGGCAAGCACTACCACATGCTTGCATACATACAGTACCTATTGCCTCTATCTTATTCTTGCATCATTGAGTCGCGATTGCATTAAATTGAATCCCAAGTATTGCATAGCCTTTATTTTTAAACCCCACCAAAGCTTGTTCCTCCATCCCATGAGCCATTACTACAGGAGTTGTTTGAGCCATGCGAGTCGTAGAACAGCATGTGTAGGGTATGTGAGTGTCTGATGGATAACGAGGTACCTACACAACTTAACCTGAGTAGTAACGGGATAACTAATGAAAGTGGCATCGGTGAGCCATATTCGCTATTTGGTTTTTCAGGCTCACTTGTGTCCCGTAAGACCCCGAGTACTTGATTCCTGTTCCAAGAATATTCGCGCTATCCACATCCGGGAGGCTTATGGACCCTCCTGAGCGAGCTTGATTCATTCTTATTTCTTGGGGCCACAACTAGTTTGAGGTTTTATTTACTATCCTACCTATGCCATGCTTCTTTGCTTTATTTACGATTGTGTGAGGAGCACGCTGTACTGTTTAGGAAGCGGAGTGTTTTGCAGTATCGGACAGTCCAGTTTGGGATCTCATTGCCGTTTACAGCCATTGGCGCAAACCTTGAGTCTCTCGGATTCAGCTAACTTCGCTTGGTAGCTTAATGGGGTGGCCCCTGAAATATTTCTGAATCCTGTAATTGCTTTGTCGTGGTGTCTCGTTGGGTTTTGATTTGGTTTTTCGAGGCATATCGAGTGTGTGTTGCTATTTGTGCACCCTAGTAAAACTTTCGGAAAGCCGTGTCCGCGGTTATGGACGACTTGGAGCACAGTTTCTCGATCATAGACAAGCATAACTAAAGTACCGCTTATAACTTGACTAGACTAGGTACCTGACTAGTAAATAGTGCAATACTCATGGAATGGATATTAAAACTGCCAACGGATGGGGGTTGTTCGTCCGCTCCCTCGTCGGTAAGCGAGGAGGAGGATGGATCTGTTAAGATTACCTTTACTACTGTTATAACTGTTGTTATTAATTCACGGACATCCGTCTATCTCTGGTTAGGCGGATGGTTAGCGAGTATCTGTAGAATTGTTAGGGTTTATCTTTTGCTGCAATTGCGTCACCCCAGGTTGTGTCCCCTTTAGAGGCATAAAGACTTCTTTGAGTACCCCTAGGGTCTCACACGATAAATTATTGGTTCGGATGAACAGGTACACTCACAAGATGGATCTTTGGGTGGAAGGAGACGGACGATGTGGGCAGCGATCATTCGGTGTAGAGATTCCGGGAACGGGGATCCGTGAGATCTGTCGGCGGGATGTGCTTATTTATGGGGCATCTTATGCCGATTTGCTTCTTATCCGTACTCGGATTTTGTCTTCCGCTTCCGCTTGATACTCTGTTGTTTGATGTATGAGGAGATATCCTAAGCTATTATATCTATCTAGGATATTTGGATCTTGCCGTATGGCGTTGCTATATTTCCTTTCTTTTTAGATGGAATGGCTCTGATGTACTATTGTATGGTGGCTTGCATACATACTCATTTGTGTATGTAGTTGATCCCTTCGCCTGCCGATTACGCCGCCCGTTCTGGTCCCGATGTTTGGAAATGGTTGGGACGGCCGAAAGGTCTACCTGTGAGTGGCATTTGGGCCCCACCGTACTATTTCAACCATTTCTGATCATACAGGCTTGTACTAGGAGCGTAATTCACCGAGGTAGTTACAATTAGCTTCCACTTGGCTAAGACAGTACTCGGCCCACATTCTGGATGTTTATGCACGCTCACAACCCAACAATAAGAACCACTTGGCTAGCCTAGTACTCGGCCCACATTCTGGATGTTCATGCGCTCACAGCCCAACAATAAGAAGAGAGTCCACTCCATCCCAAAAGCCCGGACTGAAGGGAGAAAGAAATCTCTTCCTTATAAGCTGGATGTGGCCTGCTCCCGTAGACGAGGTGGGACTAAACTTCATGTAGCTTCACCGGTCAACAACAGCCTAACATCCCGATATAAGATCCCGATCGGTTTCTTATCTAGATCTCACAAGAACACTAGGAATTAGAGTCGGTTCTCGTTCCTCCCAACCACCCCTGAGCAGGTTCAGTACATACGGCACCGTCGTCCGGTCATTCTGTTCCTTCCTTACCAGTTCTCTCTACTACACGGGTTAAGTAGACACTCAACGCTTACACGGGCCGTCGGCCCAAATCATGGCCTGCAAGCCAACCTGGAAGAAGCGTGTTCCTCTTGGGCCTCGTCGCGACTTCGGAGGCTTGGGCCTTGTCTTGGCTGGTCGGAGTGGAGAGACCGCCAGGAGGAGGGTTCAGGACGCCGACATCCCCTCCCCCTTGAGAACCCGCTTGTCCCCAAGAAGGCGCACGAGGAAACTGCTGCTGGAGAGAGTCGAGATCCTCCCATGTAGCTTCAGCGGTCAATGCACCACTCCACTGGATGAGGCCCTGCACCACCGTTGCCAACCCTTTCGGCCGGACGCGGCGCTGCAGTACCAACACAGGAACCTGGTGAGTAGCATCTGGATGTGGAAGAGCGGGAAGTACCTATTGTCCTGGCACCAGCGCCCGCTTCAGCTGTGACACATGGAAGACCGGATGTACTCTGCTTGACCTAGGCAGATCTAGCTTATACGCTACCTCCCCAATGCGCTGCAGAACACGATAAGGGCCAAAAAATCTGAATGACAGCTTGTGGTTGGCACGATTCACAACTGACGATTGCACGTAGGGTTGAAGCTTCAAGAAAACCATATCACCCACAACAAAGACGCGCTCAGATCTCTTCTTATCAGCTTGATGCTTCATACGCTGTTGCATATGCAACAAGTATTGCTTGATAGAGGCCAGCACCAACTGTCATTCAGAAAGCCACGTTTGAACGTCGAGAGGGGCAACACGATCCGACACAGAGATGCCAAAGTACCTTGGGTGTCAACCATACAAGACCTCAAATGGTGATTTGCCCAGAGAGGAATGCCAGTTGGTATTATACCAAAACTCCAGAGAGAAATCCATTTCAACCATTGAGTAGGATGTGAGCTGATGAAACACCGAAGGAAACACTCAATTGATTGGTTGACCCGTTCCGTTTGAACATCAGTCTCAAGATGATAAGCAGTGCTCATGCGAAGATCAGTACCTGTTGATTTGAACACCGCTTGCCAGAAGTTACTCGTGAACACAGGATCTCTATCTGACACCAAAATCTTGGGCATACTATGCAGCTTGTACACATGATCGACAAAAAGGTCAGCCACTTTACTTGTTGGGTAGGGATGACGGAGTGGAATAAAGTGAGCGTACTTTGTCAGTTTGTCCACTACCACCATCAGACAATTTTAACCACGGGAAGTAGGCAAACCATCAATGAAGTCCATAGTTGCCACCTCCCATGGCTCAGATGGAATAGGAAGTGTTTGGAGCAACCCGGGAGAAGGTACATGCTCATGCTTGGCTTGTTGACAGGGCAAACAAGTACTGACAAACTCCTTGACAACAGACTTCATACCCGGCCATTTGAACAGAGCAACCGGCCGGCAATAAGTTACAGAAAACCCAGAATGCCCTCCTATTGGACTGCCATGGAAAGCAGAAATAATCTGCCTTTGCAACACTAGATCAGCACCCACCCAGATTCTCTTCTTAAAGCGAATCACACCAGCACTCAATGTGTAACCGGCACCCGATCCTGGAGCTACAGCCATTTGTTGCAGGAGCTTTTGAGTGTAAGGATCGGATGCATAGCTGGCCACCACATGCTCAAGCCAAATTGGTTGCACTTCTGAAACGTAAAATAGCTGGGAATCGGACTGGGGTTTGCGGGACAGCGAGTCTGCAGCCCCGTTAAGAGTCCCTTTCTTGTACATCACTTTAAACTGTAGCCCCATCACTTTTCTTAGTGCCTTCTGCTGCCATTCAGTGTGTAGGCGCTGGTTAGTGAGGTGAACCAGGATTTTGTGATCAGTCTTGATCAAGAAATCACCCAGCTGTAAATATTGGCGCCATTGCTACACCACAAGAAGAATGGCAAGATATTCCTTTTTGTAAACTGAGAGGCCACGGTTGCGGGGACCAAGAGATTTGCTAACATAAGCGATGCCCCTTTTAAGAAAGGACAGCTCCAATTCCCGTATCGCAAGCGTTAGTTTCAATGACAAACTGAGCTATGAAATCGGGAAGCGCGAGAACAGGAGCCATAATCAATGCCTTCTTCAGAGTGTCGAAAGCAACCTGCTCAGTTGCAGTCCAGACAAATAACACCCTTTCTTGAGTAAGGATGTGAGCGGCTGACTGACAATAGCATAGTGGCGGATGAATTTTTGGTAATACTCAGTGATGCCAAGGAACCCGCGCAATTCCTTCAAATTAGCAGGCACAGGCCAATTGGTAATGTCACTGATCTTGGAGTCATCAGTAGAGACGCCTTCTCCCGAGATTACATGGCCCAGATAAGAAATTTTCTGTAGCGCAAAAGCACACTTGGATGGCTTCACTTTCCATTGGTCCTTGCGAAGAATGTCCAGGACGGCGGCCACGTGCTGGAGGTGCTCTGTGTAATCTGCACTATATATCAAGATATCGTCGAAGAAAACCAGAGCAAATTTCCGTAGGACCGGAGCGAGGGATGCATTCATCGCGTGTTGGAACGTGGCCGGTGCTCCAGTCAAGCCAAATGCAATCACACGAAACTCTAAATGTCCGTTGTGCGTCTGAAACGCAGTTTTGAATTCCTCACCAGGGTCCAACCTAATTTGATGATATCCTGCCCGAAGATCTAGCTTGGAAAACCACTTTGCTCCGGACAATTCGTCAAGGAGTTCATCAATTACTGGTAAAGGGTACTTTCCTTTGATAGTGAGCGCATTTAGATGGCGGTAGTCAACCACCAGGCGCCAAGTCTTGTTTGGTTTCTTCACTAAGATAACCGGTGACGCGAATGCATTGTTGCTGTGTGTGATGACGCCCTGTGCCAAGAGTTCCTGCACTTGCCTCTCGATTTCAGACTTCATTGCTGGTGCGAGACGATATGGTCTCATTGAGATAGGCCGGGTCCCCGGAATTAGAGGAATATGGTGATCGTACTATCGCCTGGGTGGTAGTTCTGTAGGTTCCTCGAAGACCGAAGCAAACTTATCAAGAAGGGACTGTATATCAGCTCTCTGTTTAGTGTTATGCTCACCGTCATCTTGCCGAACTACATGGAGCTCGATGAGAGCATGAGTGATGCCCTGAGCATCGTCCCCATGCAATACCATCATGTCCTTTTCGCTCTGAAATGCAAGCCACTGTTGTGCCCAGTGTGTGATCATCGGACTGTGCTTTGCTAGCCAATCCAGGCCAATAATACCATCGTAGCTGTTGTGTTCTAGAACTCGGAATGTGTCGGTGAATGTCGACCCTTATGCTGTCCACTGAAGCTCAGGAAAATATTTAGTGCAGGCTAGAACTCTGCCCCCAGCCACTTCACTACTAGGAAAAATCCTATCAATGGCGCATCATTTTGGGACTTCTGTGGCGCATATGGTACACGCCACTGTTATCTCGCCACTAAAGTGTAGTTCTGTGGCGCATATTGAAATGCGCCACAGAACTCTCAAAAACTTCTGTGGCGCATATTGTCAAAATGCGCCACAGAAGTCCCGAACCAGATCTCAAACTTCTGTGGCGCATATTGCCAATATGCGTCACTAATGTTTTTTTCAAAATTAAAAAAAACCAGGCAGATGTGGCCAGAGTATCTGGCCGGAGTGGGAGTTGGGTGGTGGGTGGAGGGTGGAGGAGGAGGGTCGCTAGAGTAGGAGGCCGCTAGTGTAGGAGGAGTACGAGGAGTAGGAGGAAGGGTTGCCAGAGTAGGAGGCCGCTGATGTAGGTGGAGTAGGAGGGGAGGGGTCGCCGGAGTAGGAGGGGTCGCTGGAGTAGGAGGAGAAGGAGGTCGTCGGTGGAAGAGGAGGAGTAGTAGGAGGCGGTGGAGGAGGTGTCGCCAGAGGTGGTGGAGTCCATGGCCGGAGTAGGAGGAGGAGTTGGCCGGAGAGTGGAAGGAGGAGGAGAAGGGAAGGAAGAGAAGAAGAGGAGGAAGAGAAAGAGAGGAAGAAGGAGAGGAAGAGAAGGAGAGGAAGAGAAGGAGAGGAAGAAGGAGAGGAAGATAAGAAGTGGAGGAGAGGAGTAAAGGGGAGAATGATAAAAGAGAGGGGGAGGGCACCACAGAAATTCAAAATTCGAATCCCAACACTTCTGTGGCGCATATGTGAGAAATGCGCCACAGAAGTTTCTTCCCCTTTTTTATTTTTTTGCAGGAAAAAAATCTTCTTTCTGCCATAACTTTTTACTCTTTTCAAATTTAGGGAAGCTATAAGAATCGAGTAGGAAATTTTGAGACGATCATTTTGGTATATTAAATTTTTTTTTCATATCGTATGCAAAAGTTACGGCCGTTTTACTGTCCCATGACCTTTTTTTGCAAAATACATCGAAATTCATGTTTTTCAATTTTCCCGACAACTATACCCCAAAATACAATTACATCATAAAGGAATTATTATTTTTGATTTTTTTTTCATTTTCATTTATTTTTTACAAAAGTTAAAAGGCGTTCCAAAGGGGGGGGGTGAAATCTAGGTGAGCATGTTCTGTGGCGCATTTCTATATATGCGCCACAGAAGTTTCTCACTTTCTGTGGCACATATGTCCAACTTCTATGGCGCATATGGACATATGCGCCAGAAAGTGAGGGAACCCAACCCTGGTGGCGGGTCCACCAAACTTCTGTGGCGCATTGTTTCCCTATATGTGCCACAGAAGTGTGAAGACTTCTATGACGTGCCTAAAATGCGCCACCGGTGTTTATCTGCGGCGCATGGTCACACATATGCGCCACAGAAGATTTGTCTATCTATAGCTGGTTTCCTAGTAGTGCTTATACACGAGCGGCAAAACTCAAACCTTGTGCCCCTGTCAACAGGGATGCAATCTTCTTGTCAAGGAAACAGGAGGAACTACCAGAGTCAATCAGAAACAGCAACTGATGCCCCTGGATTTCCACTTGGATCTTCATGGACTTCATGGAATTGATCGTCACACAAGCAGCCGCAACTGACAACATCATCAACTATTGGGGTTGTGGAGGTTCTTCGTCAGGTTCGGAGATACTGTCATTTTCCTGGTCATGCAGACACTTTAGCATCTCCTGGACGACATGCAACTGAATAGATTTGTTGCAGGTGTGATCCTTGCCCCACTTTTCGCCACAAAGGAAACAAAACCCCTTCGATCTGCGGTATGCCTTCAAGCTAGACCATCGATCGTCACCACCGGAGCGACCTACTTTGGCCTGCCTTTTCTCTTCGACCTATTTGGACACCCAGCAAGTTGGAGGTTGAGGCAGGGGTGGTGGCGTGGCCTGGGTGGTTTGCTGGAATTGTTGTTTACGTTGGATTGGACTTAACTCTGCTTTACTATCCAAGGATCCATGCCATCTGCTATTTCTTCATACATCAGCGCTAAGGAGGATGCTGTGTCCAGATCATTGGGCTGATGTAATGCAACAAGCACCCTGACAGCAGGTTTTAAACCATCAATAAATCGCGTCAAGTAATGCAAGGGATCTGGAAGAGACTCATAAGAAGAAATCCTATCGATCAAATCAGAAAATCTCTGCACATAATCCTCTACTGTCCCTGTCTGCTGAATATGGTACAGTCGGAGGAGAAGAATCTGATGTTGGTTGCGCATGAAACGAGCTTGCACTGCCTTCACAAAATCAGGCCAACTAGATTGGGAAAACTTGTTCAAGTATGCCTCCAGCCAAGTCACTGCTGCTCCAATGAATTGACTAGATCCATAATAAATCCATAGCTCTTATGGCGGCGTACCCCATCGCTGAAAATACTCTTCACAGCGGCGCTACCAGAGTCGAGGATTTGTACCCTCAAACAACGGCAGCTCCACCCGCGGCGCAGAGTAGGATTCATCAGAATTGTGCATAGAACAAGGAGTATTCAAGGTGGAAATTTTTTTGTGGTGGCAATTCGTACCTCCTCCCGGAGGAGGCGTGGAGAATCCACGGGCCTGCCCCGGGTTCAGTGTTGCAGCACGGTGCCCATGGGGGCCGGCAGCAGCACCTTGCTGCCCGTTTGCCCTGACGGGGTTGTCGCCCGCCTGGCTGCGTGGCATCACTTGAAGGGCACGATCCAGAGTCGCTCCCAGCTGGCTGATCTCGCCGCTGAGTTTGTTCTTGGCCGCCTCCAGCTCCAATCCGAGCCCTGATTTGACTTCGGCAAGCTCCGCGCCCACATTGGCATGGACGACATATCGTTGATCTCCTTGATGCGCCTTCCTATGTCCTCTGTGTAGCTTCGGACCAGGTCCAAGACCTCCTTCTTGTGCTCAAGGAAACGGGCTTCGTACAACTCCCGTGTCTCCGCGGTGAGGATCTCGTACAACTTCCGGGCCTCCACGGACATGGACTCCATGACTTCGGCTCGGCGGCGGTGGGCGTATAGGGTGGCACGGTGGTGGAGGGGTATATCCAGAGCGGAATTAGGTGGAAATTCTATGGGAATAACTTGGCTCTGATGCCAGATTTAAGATCCCGATCGGTTTCTTATCTAGATCTCACAAGAACACTAGGAATTAGAGTCGGTGCTCGTTCCTCCTAACCACCCCCGAGCAGGTTCAGTACATACGGCACCGCCGTCTAGTCATTCCCTTCCTTCCTTACCAGTTTTCTCTACTACACAGGTTAAGTAGACACTCGACGCTTACATGGGCCGTCGGCCCAAATCATGGCCTGCAAGCCAACCTGGAAGACGCGTGTTCCTCTTGGGCCTTGTCGCGACTTTGGAGGCTTGGGCCTTGTCTTGGCTGGTCGGAGTAGAGAGATCGCCAGCAGGAGGGGTCAGGACGCTGACACTTGATTTAAGACCAAGGTCAGGAGACCTAAGCACTAGCCAAAAAGCCTCAATCGGCGTATGTGGGATACCGCTAATCTTAAGTGGCGTATTGTGGACAAACCACCAATTAATGCCAGGGGCTCGCCAAACTTTTGTGATGCCACGCTGACACATGATCGGGTCGAATTTGGACAAACTTTTAGAATAAAGCTATTTTTTGCTTCAAGTTTGAGAAATGGATTAGATTTTTCAACATTCACCTCCCACGCAAGCAAGAAAGACAGATGGGAAGGAGGATGAGATTAAGTTGGGGTTCTGAGCTCCTTGGGAAAGGGATGCAACCGGACAAGTGAATCACATGAGGCAATTTTAGTCAATCTTGCAAGTTGCAAATATATACAAACTTGTTATCACAAAAACATCCATTGCACAATACACAAGTGCGTGCCAACAATTTTAACCGGCAATTGAGCAGTCCAACGATATTTTCTTCAAATTATTGCTAGAAGGTATACATATAATTACATATTTGTGAACGTATCTGCTACTAGATACACACATTTATTTGTAATATAGAAGCTCACATGTGTATGTATGGACTGTACCCGCTATAAGTATGTATACTTAGACATGATTCAAACATATATATGTATAGTCGTTGAGTACTCTCCATTGTACTACTATGCAAACACCGACCTATGGCGGTGGTGGTATGCCGCCGTAACTTTCTGGAATGGGGAAGTCTCCACCGTAGTTACCTGAAAAGCAAAACATTTACCGTTAATTGTTGGCGTGTTAACTCCGAGCAGAGATAGAGAGAGGGGGAGCGAGAGAGAGTTTCACCTAGTTTTCTAGCAGCGTCGACCTGAGAGGCCATGAGGAAGAAGACGAAAGCAACGAGCAGGCAAAGTAAGTACTGGGTTTTGGACGCCATAGCCACTGTTTTCTCTAGCTAGAGCGCTAGACGAGAGCTGCTTGCTGCTGTACAAATGGGTGTGCCCCCTGGGATCTACTTATATGGGGGTACATCAATTACTAGTCAAAGTATCAGTGGAATGGGAAACCGTTGTCAGTGACCCGAGTGTTTGTACTGTACCAATTCTTTCCAATTTGAATAGTCTCCAACTCTCCATGTACTGCACGTGTCCCATGGAGGCTGGTACATGTCCAAATTTGTCAATAAAGTTAATTGCAAAATTATTTGGTGCTTGACTTGAGTGTTTCACGAACCATATAAAATAAAAAAAACGCATCATGTCTTTATCACTTTAAGTTATTTTTCTTGGTTTTTATAGGTT
Source organism: Avena insularis (assembly GCA_023614405.1). Classification (NCBI taxonomy): domain Eukaryota; kingdom Viridiplantae; phylum Streptophyta; class Magnoliopsida; order Poales; family Poaceae; genus Avena; species Avena insularis. The sequence continues at coordinate 193,194,413 of CM042691.1, forward strand.
CATTAATTTTCTTTTTACCTCATAGGGGAAACGAAATTGCCGAGTTCTTGCATAGTTTACATTACTAGAATATAGTGCCACTTGCGTGTTGCTACGTTTTTTCATCATTAATGTACGAGTTCTTTAAAAATATTATACTACTATGTGTCCGACTAAATCCTTCAAATATCGAGGACGATATGGAGAACCTAAATCAGATCTTGTGAAACTTTTCGCGGTATTACTAGTCTTTTCACTAGTTTCCAGAGAAGCATGTGGCTACTATTCCATATTTCCATGTGGCCAGAATGACCAGTAAGACACGGTGTAAATTCTTTTGCAGTCGTCTGCGTGCATTTTTTCCACCTGAAATTTCTTAGGTTGCTGCTCTTGGTAAAGAAACTAAACTGGGTAAGATTTCCATTCACATTCACCCCATGACATATTAATTTCACATGGTCAATATGCCTGTTGCGGGAAAAAGGTTCTTGCCAAGTAAGTGCTCACTGTTAGCACAGCCCCTGCTGCCGTGTACTTTCCGACGACACCGACGAAAAAATTCCGACGAGACGACACGTACGTATTCGATAACTTCCGCCGAGATGTACGTGCTACTAGCCGATCGATTCTTTTGATCTAACTAGTATACTCACGCACGCACACGCAAAACAACTTTGATCGCCAAAGGCTCTTGTCAAGCCTTGCTTTCTTTGATTGCTTCTCAACTCCACGGTTTTTACAAACCTAGCTTACACATGTATATATACACGCTAGAAGTCATCTATACCAACTTTCTAATCCTAAACCCATACATGTATGCATAGCTCACGTAGGACACGTACATATGCTGGTACGTGTAATGGTAGGAGATTCCAACTTGTACTAGTTGGACCTATATTCGTATACGAGCCGTATACGACGGATAGAGCGCACGGCTCCGTGTCGGGACGTGCTTATTTCTAACAATCACTCCCTAAGCACGACATGTGCTACACCTCGACCTGGATCCCAGATACGCCAGCTACTCCTCGCGGGCGTCATCCTCAACATTGCTTTCGTCGCTTGCTTCCTCAGCACCCATGTTACCGACATTGCTTTTATCGGCTTCTCCATGGCTTCACATCGACCCTCATCGTCCGCGTCCTCCTTTTCCGCGTCCTCCTTGTCGATATCGTCCATGACCGTGCCTTCAGTCTTCACTGGTTCCTCGATGAACAAACATTGATTTTCGTACTCCATCTTCACCGGATAATTTACCGTCCAAAATTCTTTCTTCGGATAGTAGTCCAGCACGCCTCCCATGCGTTCTTGCGTCGGTCGTAGTCGTCTCATCTCCAGTGCATTCGGAGGCTCTACGACATACTCTTTTGCATCCGACAACGCGCTTGTTTCTTCAGTTTCTGAACCTTGTGTGCCTTCACGTAGAGCTCCTGGAGCCAACGGCTCTACATGCAGCGTATCCTGCATGCCTATTTCTGAGCCAATTTGTTGACTCGCCACCACATCACATGGCCCTTGCACTTATGGACACTCCTTTGCCCCAAGCTCTTCACGTGGATCATCACCTCCTGTACTAGCAGATGATGAGCTAAACACAACACCTTCTAGCTCTGTTTTTTCTTACCACGGACTAGCCTTTTCTCCGGACACTTTTTCTTCTGGGAGTATCCTTAGTGCTTCTGGCCTGGTGCCCACGCCTAGAGCATCCCCTAGGCCTTCAATCTCTTCTAGGTCCAAATTTGCTGACAAAGATAAGCTTGGTTGATCCATATTTTCTTCATACTCAAGATCCCACGTGATGTGTAAAGATGAATATTCCGGTTCCCTGGAGCCCCAATTCCATGATTTCTCTTTCTCAAAGACTACGTCGTCTGTGAAAACCACCTTATTGGTATAAGGATTGCACAAACGGTATTTCTTCGAGCCTTCATATCCTGTCATGATCATTGGAGTACTCTGCTGGCCGGTCTTGTCATGCGCCACGCACCCAAAAGTGAGAAGATGATCAACCGAGGGCTTCCATCCGTACCATCCTTCATATGGAGTCATACCAACTTCATTCTCAGTTGGCTCCATGTTCAGCAAATACACAGTCGTATTGACTGCCTCACCCCAGAAGTTTCCTGGCAAACTTTTACTCTTCATCATCCTCCGTGCCATGGTCACACGGTTTGATGCAGCTCGCCTTCCTGATCAATGCGTAGAGCTCTTATCTTCGCCTCCACCTTGAACTCTTCGGCTTCCTTGATCTTCTCAAATGCTTGTTGAGCTTGACCCTTACTTTTTAGCAACACAATCCATATGTATTTACTATGATCATCCACCACAAGCATGAAGAACTTATTGCCAGACGGAGTTGCAGGTGAAATTCCAACGCATAGATCGTCATGATCAGATTCTGAAGCTTCACTTGCCTCACACGTGGCTTCACGCAGAAACAGGGCACTCTGTTGCTCGTGATCCACACACGGTAGATCGTGATCCACTTACGCCACAATCTCCATACCTGGTGATGGAGGATCCTCCTCATCCTTCAGTTCAGTTACTTCGAGCATCAGCATCATCGGTCCATCATATCCTTCCTGGGCGATGAGAGCCCTCTCCTTCGATGATTTCTTGCAATCCTTCTTGAAGTGACCGAGCTCGCCACACTTATGACATCTTACTTTCTTGATGTCAAACTTCCTCTACGGCGGAGCCTCGTCCTCGTCCTCCCCTGCGATATACTTTTTCGCTGGGCGAGAATCTTCTCTATCACTCCTGCTGTCGGATGCTTTATCGCCCTTCTTCTCCTTTGGGAACAACGCTCGAGCCATAAGCATGAGATGCTCATCCACTTTTGAGTTGCCATAGGTGATCTTCATCCGCTCGTCGTGCGCCTTGAACCGTCCAACTAGATCATCCATCGTGAGAGTCTTGAGATCAACACATTGCTCGATCGCCGAGACAACGGGTGAGTAACACGGCGGCGCCACGCGGAGGAAACGCCTCACAATAGAGATCTCATCCAGCTTCTCACCGAGTCCGCGAATCCCATTGACCAGTGTAGCGACCCTTGAAGCAAAGGCGTCTAGCGTCTCGTCTTCTCCCATCTCCAGATTCTCGTACTTCTTCTGCAAGGTTTGCAGGGTCGTCTCGCGGACGCGCCCGTGCCCAAGATTTAGCGTCTTGAGCGTATCCCACACCTCCTTTGCAGATTTCTTCGAGATCAGGTGTTGCATCAGATCCGTTGGCACCACCGAGCAGATGGCCGTGAGTGCTAGTCGGTCTAGGTGGTACTTCGACCCGCCCTTCTTGAACTCGTCGCCGCCTGGATCGACAGCCTGCCAGAGTCTGGCGCCTTCTAATGCCCACTCCATCTGGACCGTCCAGACCGTGTAGTTGTCGCGGCTGTACCGTGGATACTGCATCGACACCGGTGCACCCGTAGCAGCACCAGAATACTCGCCCACCTCCTTCGTCATGACCTCCCGTTACTAGGAGATCCTCCACGAGGCTCTGATGCCAATTGTTAACACAACCCCTGCTGCCGAGTACTTTCCGACGACACCGACAAGGAAATTCCGACGAGACGACATCGTACGTACCCGATAACTTCCGCCGAGATGCACGTGCTGCTAGCCAATCGATCCTTTTGATCTAACTAGTACACTTACGCACGCACACGCAAAACAACTTTGATCGCCAAAGGCTCTTGTCGAGCCTTGCTTTCTTTGATTGCTTCTCCACGGTTTTTACAAGCCTAGCTTACACACGTATATATACACGCTAGAAGTCATCTATACCAACTCAACTCGGTTTCTAATCCTAAACCGATACATGCATGCATAGCTCACGTAAGGTCTGTCTACCGATAGGAGATTCCAACTTGTACTAGTTGGACCTATATTCGTATACGAGCCGTATACGACGGATAGAGCGCACGGCTCCGTGCCGGGACGTGCTTATTTCCAACACTCACATCCAAGTATTCTCACACCGCTAGTTGCCCCTATGGGTGTGCTAAATATTATTCTGAAGATGCGGTGAGATTTTTGTAGACATGTAGGTGCCAACCAAATCAATGGAGGAAAATGCAAGGTGTCGTGGGACAACGGGGCTAGATACACTTAGGGTGTGTTTGTTACCCTGGGCCAACCCAGAAAATCTGACTTCATCCCACTTTTATCAGCGGAGACAGTGTTTGTTAGACCGGGTGGACTCACAGGGCTAAGCTCACCTCATACGAAAAACGGCTCTCGGCCTGGCCCTATTGAGAAGCAGAAAACGAGGTTCGCATATGAGCCTGGCCGAGTTGACCCAAAAAATCGTGCCCCGCATCCGCAAAATATCTCCTGCTTGGCCCCGCGCTAGGGCATCCCTCGAGCGGTCGACCCAGCGCCTCCCGAGCCGCCACTCCTCCGTTCGTCAAATCCCGCCGCCGCCAGCTCTGATTGATCTCCGTTTCTCTCCCTGCTCCTCCCCAGCCGCCACTACTCCTCTCCAGCCACCACTCCTCCGTTCCCCACTGCCGCGAAGCATGGGGGTCATGGCGTCGTCGTGAGCACTGCCCTGCCGACCCGCCATCCCCCGGACCAGGCCGACCTCCCCCGCCATGTCGAGCACTGCCCTGCCGACAGCCAGCCGCCCTCCCCCCGGACCAGGTCGAGCATTGCCCTGCCGACAGCCAGCCGCCCCGCCGGACCAGGTCGACCTCCCCCGCCCCGTCGGACCTGGCCATAGTCTGCACGGGACCAGGCCAACACGGGGCAGCACGCCAGGACTGCTCTGCACGTCCACCACTTCTCCAACAGGACACACCAGGCCCTAATCTGAGGTAGTCACTCCCTCTGCTTCTTTGCAAAAAACATGGGTTACATATGATACTTTCATATATTAATGTTGTGGACATTAGGGATTTTATTCTATGCAATTGTATGCATGATGGATACTTGGTGTGTCATGTTTGTTTCATTCCAGTGTGTGAAATTATTTTTTTGTTTCTTTAGATGGATGATTTGGCCAAAAAACGACGTCAACTAATCGTGCAAGCAGCCGGCCTTGCAGCTGCATTGGGAGCTTACATGATTTTTATCTCAAGGAGAGCTAGAAACCAAACTCCGGTGTTATTAGGTCATAGGATTGATATGGATATAGCTAGGGGATCAAACTTGAGATTTATCTATCATTCTACCGAATCAAATTGCTCAAATCAGCTTAGAATGAAAAGAGCTCCCTTTTTTCGCTTGTGCAATTTGTTTAGAGAGAGAGAGAGAGAGAGAATTATTGAAAGATAGTATTAATACTTCCATTGAGGAACAAGTAGCCATGTTTCTCCTGGTAGTTGGCCACAACACAAGGTTTCGAGCTCTTCAACCGATTTTTAGAAGATCTATTGAAGTAATAAGTAGGTATTTTAAGGCGGTGTTGTATGTTGTTGGCGAGTTGCGAGGTGAGATGATCCGTCCTCCCTCCAGTAATATACACCCTAAAATTCAGGAAAACAACCGCTTCAATCCTTACTTCAAGGTAATCTACTTTTATTCGGAAAAATCTATATATTCATCTCGTCCTCCCTCCACTCACACTTACATATTTATGAACTAGGATTGTATTGGAGCAATTGATGGAACACATGTCATGGCTAGAGTCCCAGCAAATATCTCGACCGCCTTTAGGGGTAGAAGAGATGGTACTACTCAAAATGTTATGGCTGCGGTAGACTTTGATTTAAGGTTTACCTATATACTTGCTGGTTGGGAGGGGTCAGCTCATGATGCCCTCGTACTTGCGGATGCTGTGGAGAGGGATGATGGGTTGTCATTACCTTCAGGTAATAATTTAAACCTAGCAGCCACATATTTTTTAATAGTTTTTGATGTACCTAATAGTTGGAATTTCGTAGGAAAATTCTATCTTGTTGACGCTGGGTATGCCGTGAGACCGGGTTTCCTTCCACCATACCGTAGGACAAGGTAGCACTTGAAGGAGTATGGTGCAGGAAATCATCCTGAAAACTATAAAGAATTGTTCAACTTGAGACACTCTTCTCTAAGGATAACAGTTGAACGAGCTTTTGCCGCGTATAAGAATTGGTGGAAGTTTGTTTACAATAAGCCATTCCATCCTTACAAGACCCAAGTAAAAGTAGTAATAGCTTGTGCCATTCTCCATAATTGGATCCTTCAATTTGGGGAGGATGAATATTTCCCACCAGCGACATGGGAACCCAAACCCAACAATGAAGATCACCATGACATTGCTTACGATAATCAATCTTGGAAAGCAAAGAGGGATGAATTTGCCCAAGCGATGTGGGCGAATAGGGGGGCCACACACATTTGATGCATCATGTTGTAACTTTAGCGCTGGAACTATTTTATTTTTGCTAGAACTTGCCGGAACTTGCATTTTGGTGTTGTAATATATCAATATGGTGCTGAAATGTGTAACTTTTGTGCTAGAATTTGCATTTTGCTGCTGGAATATATCAATATGGTGCTGAAATGTCTATATTAATTGCTGGAATATATCAATATGGTGCTGAAATGTCTATATTTGTTGCTGGAATTACTCATTTTGGTGCTGAAATGTTTCTATTAGTGCTGGAACTACTTTTATTTTGCTGGAACTTGTATTTTATTGCTGGAATATAACAATATGGTGCTGAAATATCTATATTTATTGCTGGAATTACTCATTTTGGTGCTGAAATGTCAACTTTAGTGCTGGAACTACTTTTATTTTGCTGGAACTTGTATTTTGTTGCTGGAATATAACAATATGGTGCTGAAATGTCTATATTTATTGCTGGAATTACTCATTTTGGTGCTGAAATGTCAACTTTAGTGCTGGAACTACTTTTCTTTTGCTGTAACTTGTATTTTGTTGCTGGAATATAACAATATGGTGCTGAAATGTCTATATTTGTTGATGGAATTACTCATTTTGGTGCTGAAATGTCTCTATTAGTACTAGAACTACTTTTCTTTTGCTAGAATATGCATTTTGCTGATGGAATATATCAATATGGTGTTGAAATGTCTATATTTATTGTTGGAATTACTCATGTTGGTGCTGCTTTTTTTTTGTAGATGGCTGAAATTGGGAACGAAGTTCCGGATGTAGGTGCTACAAAAAAGAAGGCTCCGAAGGTTATGACTTGGACCCCTATGATGTCAGCATGCATGATGCGATGTCTCGCCGAGATTGCAGCAAAAGGTGTCAAGACCGACAAAGGATTCAAAGAGATCCATATTGGACAAGCAGCAAAAGCTTTGACCAAACTCGTCGGTTATGATGTGACAACTACCCAAGTAACCAATCATCTCCGCAAGTGGAAGATCAGGTATCAAAGAATCGAGAAACTGAGACTTCTAAGCGGGGCACTTTGGGATGATGATCAAAAGATGATTGTTTTAGAAGGCCAACATTACTTGGGGCATACCCAGGTTTGTCCAAGAACCCATTGTTTTATTACTAAAATCTGTTGGAAACATGTTGTTGAAATATATTTTTGTTCATGATATTTGTAGGATACTCCTAAGGATGCTGAATTCTTGAACACGCCACTTGTGAACTATGAATACATGGAAGCTTGCTTTGCCAATAAGCTAGCCACAGGAAAGTTCGCAATGGGATCTAATGAGCCTTTGGGAAAACCCATTGAAGTTGAAAGCCTAGAAAAACCTATTGATTTGGAGGGTGGAGAAACCAATGGTGAAGGTTTTGTGCAAGGTGAAATCCGCATCAACTTTGGAGTTCAAGGCCTCGGAGCAACTACTCCTTCACCTTCTGGCTCAACAAATAATAAAAAAAGGAAGCAGGTTTTGAGTGACGAAGATACAGTTCAGGTAAACAACATGTCTGATGCATTGCGTGATGTGGCTGGTGCTATCAATAACACTTGCCATACCGAAACACACCCTGATTTGTGCAAAATGGTTATGGACCTTACCAATTTCGACATGGATGAACGTTTGGCTGTTTTGGATTATTTGACGGAGCATAAGGGTAAAGGCCTTAATTTCATGAAAATGGAAGCGGATGTTCGTGAAGCCTCATTCAAGCGTATCATAGCCAAAAATCCGGATCTAGTTTGAGTTGTTGTGAGTTGATGCAACTTGAAAATCTATATATTTTGTAATGCCTACTATATATTATATGATGCGGACTTGGTAATTTGGACGTATTTTCTATGTTAGCTTTCGGTGCTGTAGACATGTTGAATTATGTTCTCAAGTGAGCCTTGGTAATATATCATTTTGGGGTAATTTTGTGCTACATACTTGCTTGTGTTTTGAATTTATGATGTATATACTTGCTCGTGTTTTCAATTTATGACATAATGGATGAAATTTGAAAATGTTTGTGTGGTCATCGCACCAAGTCATGGCAATCACATCTTACTCACGTGCACTCTACCAAACAAAGTCTGAGTTCAACATGGCTAAACAGACTCAGCCCACCAAACAATATCTCTATTCATCATATCTTAACAGACACAGCCCACCAAACAACATCTCTATTCATCATATCTCAACAGACACAGGCTGCCAAACACATATGAAAATCTCAGCTCAACTTAGCTAGGGTCAGCTTGTATGGGATGAGATGTGAATTCTGGACTCACCCAGGCTAACAAACACACCCTTACGGAATCTGGGCTACGGAAAAGTTTTAGGCCATGTTTGTTTAATCCACACCACAGGTGGATTAGAGTGGGTTTGGGTGGATATGGGTGGATTTTTCCTTGTATGAGATTCAAACCACATCAAATCCGTCCAATCCACCTTAATCCCGAGTAAACCGAACATAGCCTTACGGGGTGAGGTGGAGGAAGCGGGCTGGTGCAAAAAAATTCCCACCCATGATTTCATGAACCGTGATCCAATTTGTTAAGCCCACGTCAGTCCATAACTCATATTCCGTAAAAACAAGTTTGTACGTGTAGCATTATTGATCAATAGATCACCTACCTTGGTGTGGTTGTGTGGTTGTCTTAGTGCTTGTTTGGATCGTAGCGATCAGTTTTTAGAAAACAGGTTTCAGTAGTATTACAAAGAAAACGGGTTTTACTAGTTTTTCTGTTAGGAATAAGCTTACAGAAAAATCATGTTTGGGTTACCAAAGTCTGAAACACATTTTGTACTCTTCCTCGTTTGGACTGCGATACAAATCAACCCGCGGGAGCAGGAAGGTATGACAGGGCGAAGATATGCTCCAGTTCAGCTGGTTACTAAAGAAAACGATAATCTGCAAGCCACCAACAGGTCAGCGCACAGTCACCATCACCAAGCTCGCGTTCATCTCTCTCGCCGACGGCCATGCCAACAGTCAAGGTCCTCTACGTCGCCCGCGTCGCCCTGCTAGGCCATCCCCCGAGAATCTGGTACTCATAATATGCGCGCCCGGCAGCTCGACTGTCCATGGCGTCCTGGTCGACGGACATGGATAGTAAGGTAGCTGGCATGCGTCTTGCACGAGGATCCCAAGCAGCTGACCACCAGTGGGACGCATGCATGGTGTTCCGATAGTACCAGCCAGCGTAAAAAAAAAAAGCAAGGGCGACTGCGTGCGGCGGCCGCCCCCGGCCGTAGGCAAGGTCTGTGCCAACGCCCCAGCAGTCTCGTTCTGCCCACATAGTTGAGATGACTGACGCACCAGGACGCAACCGCCTCCTCCAAAATAATATTGTTCTAAAGTTATGAAAAAATCTAAAAAAGATGTAAATTTTCAATCCAAAATAATTTGTATTCTAGACTACATAGAAAAGAAAAAATTAGAAATCTAGGTTTGCAAACTGTGCACCATTAGAAGAATGGGTGGAGACGCCGACAACCAGACGCTACGCCGACAGCCAAATGTTTGGGCTATCGGCGTAGACCGCGACCACCAGCCCCAAAAGCAGCCATTGGTGTAGAATTGCCCTCGACGTAGGTTAGCCTACGCCAACGGCTTCCCTCGGTATATTTATTTTTTCTTTTACCTCATTAATCTTTGAAAAATCATAACTAAATTATTCTAATTCAGAAAAAATACAAATAATATATCAAAATTTACAGAAAAATAAGATTTATCTATCTACACTCAAATATTACACATTTGTAAATAAAAATTAAGTAAAACATAAAATATTACATATAATTTGAAACGGGCATAAGAAATTCAAAACGATCCAAACAATGCAAAACATTCGCGTGGTGTCATATTATATGATATAGTTGCAAGAAAAAAATATAAAACCTAATATATTAATTATGTCTCAAAAATATTATTTTGCATAGAAATAATTTGCATATAAAATATTATTTCATTTAAATATTTGTGTATAGAAATATCTGTATAGAAATATTAGTATAGAAATATTTGTGTATAAAAATATTTTGTATGGAAATATTTTTTGCTATGTTCAAATAATGTGTGCATTTTGCAATAATATTGTGTGCATCTCGCATTTTGCAGAAACGATGGATCCACCTAGTCCAATTCGCAGATACCTAGCACAAGAACAAATTATCAAGAATATAATCCACGAAGCTGATCCATTCGAATATCCCTCGAGGTATCTAAACCCATTCAGTGAGGGAGAGGAGGCCGACCAAAGAGAGGGAGAAGCCGCCGGCTACGATGATGGAGGAGTCGACAACTTCGATGATGGAGAAGCTCATGGACGCTTAACGAAGACCGACGAGGTATATATATGATGTCTGGTGATCACTATATGTCCAGGAGTAGCTGTATATATATTATATTGACGAATGTTTCTTATCTTAGGCCTCCACATCGAGCAAAAATTCCAAGCGAGGCCCGACCAAAAAGTTAGATGCGCGTACGAATTATACAACTTCGGCGGTTTCAGCACTGGCCAAACCATTGGAACCCAAAAAGGCTGCAACTATATTTAAATAACAATTGTTAGGGATCGCGTTCCAATCACCGTTCGAGAGTGGCATAAGACCCAAGAGGCGGAAGAGAGTGATCAGTATGTCGACGAAAGGTACAAAGAGGGTCTTTAGAATGACCTCATGGCACATTTCATGCTGCCAGAATGTGAGAGTAATGTCGAGACAGTTGCATTGAGGAAGAAATTCAAGCACTAGGCTCTTAAGAAGATGGCCGAACTATTCCAAAACTGGAAGAAAGCATTATGGCTAAAGTATCAGAAGGACAAGAAAACTCCAAAATTCGAAGGCTATCTAGCGAAGCAGCAGTATTACTGTGATGCATTTGTGGAGTATAGGAAGTCGGGAGATGCTAAGGAAAAGTTAGAAAAAACAATAAACGCTGCAAAAAAGAAATATCACTATCGCCTGGGGCGAGGGGCTACGCGACTGCCATGCCAAAGTGGGATGCAAGAGAAAAACAACTGTGTGATAAAAGGATCATTTCAGAACCAATTCGTGAAGAATGGGATTTGAGGGCAAGAAATTGGTTCCTTGGGCATGAGAGTGAGTATTACGAACTTACAGGGGACCTTGTTTGCAGTGACGCGATTAGAGTACCCAGGATACATGGCTGAAAGTGGTGAAAAAAATTAAAGACAGGATAACAAAGTTCCATCCCGATAGAGAGAAAGACTTGCTGACAAAGGTCCTTGGGAATTACGAACACGAAGGACGAGTACGAGGCCTTGGCCTTATTTATACGTGGGAGACTAGGTTTACTAAGGACCAAGATACTTATAGAAGCTGAGCGAGAGCAAAGCAGCGATGTGAGTAGGAGGAGGGAGGCAAGTTCAACCAGCTGCTAGCAAGAATTAACAAGCGTCAGCAGCAGATTAACGAACTTAGAGGAGTAGCGCACATGCAAGATCCTGTACTCGATATTACCGCCAACCCATCTCAGTGGAGAAGCAGCGTGGCTGAATCGGAGGTCCTGTCTGATGATGCACAGATGATAGATGGCGGTCCCGGCTACCCCGTGGATGGAATCAAGGAGCAGATATCTTGTGAGCTCCATCAGAAGGTGAAGAACATATCCGTGAAGGTGGCGGTCGAATGTGATTTACCTTGTCCACCTGACGCATGTTGGCATGGCCGTGAGATTCCACCTGACTATGCTAAAGTTGGGGTGGATCAAATCATAACAGAGTGGGAGTCAATGGAGCTTGACATCCCTGGACCTAAAGGTGAGAGGACACTCAGAGAAGTACTAGGTGGTATCATTCTATGGGACAAGAACAACATCAAGTTTCCAGGCTCGACCCCACGGCCAACACCGCCTCCGAGTTGTCGCAGGTCACCTTCACCTCCATCACCTCCAAAAAGCCCACCCTATGATGACTACGACCACCACAACGTCCATCTCGATCTCCGCCATAGGGTCAGCAGTCTTCATTGCCCGCTAAGGACAATAAGCGGAAGCGTGCTCCGTCAATGAGTACTAATCGACGTAGCAGCCCAAAACAAAAAATGTCTCCCCTCCCAACAGTACCTCATAAGAATCTTCCCATCAGATCTTACGATCGTACTGACATGGAAACCGCAGCGATCGCAAAGGCCGAATATGATGCACATTTTTAAAAGAAGAAACCCGAGACCGCCCCAGTATACATCGATAAGCAAAAAGCGTATGCACTTGATTTTCTGAACACAAAATCGCAATATGAGTTGCACCATAAGCCAGATGACTATCTACGCATACTTCAGAAAGAAGTGACAAAGAGAAAATCAAGTAGAAGTGCAAGCGGGAGTAAATCAGCAAGTAAAAGTGCAAGTGAGAGCAAATCAGCAAGTAAAAGTGCAAGCAGTAAAATATCAGACGTTTCCCTTCTCGGACAACAGGCCAAACAATCGATCCAACCCCTTAAGGTGTTATCCGAAAATGTTTCCCAGCCAATAGATATTGAAGCAGCTGCGGAGTTGGCAGCCAGTATGAATGTGAGTGTTGCTGCATTGTTAGGCTCCCAAGACAACAGGTTATCCAAGGCCGTTGTAGTGCCCAGATATGTCCCAGGGAAGGATTTGGTCAGCAAAGAGAAGTTGCAAAAACTGCCAACACAAATGCGGAATCTCCATAATTGGTACTTGACAGCTGTAAGGCAGGGGAGAAGATCACAACGAAAGTCCCACGTCAGTACTACTTCAGACCCGACGAGGTCCATGTTGAGTTTTCAGAACTTTTCCAGTTATACAATCTCGACGCCCTCGACAAATCTCTCCTTAGTCGCAATTGTCTATAAGTTGTTGAATTCATTGTCTACATGTTCAGTTTTTCAGTTGTTCAGTTCATTGCATGTAATTATCCTCAGTATATCCTTTTGTACTCTATTATTATCAAGAATGAAAATCCAGGAATATAAAACAAGAAGAATCTATAGTGTTGGGTTCATTGACCTAGATAAAGTACATATAGATACACTAACGAAAAAACCTGAGGAAACAGAGGAAAACATTTTAAGGTTTCTAATGGATAAAAATTTCTGTGACCGCATACTGTTTTCTTACGATTTTAAGTGAGGGTCTTACTATGTTATACACATTCACTTTTGATTACTCGTGTTAAGTGTAAGTGATGAGTTACTAATATATATATAAACGTTTGCAGCTTTCACTGGATTCTGCTAGACATTCAAGTTGATAAGGGAAGAGTTGAAGTCATGTACCCATCAAAGAGAAACCTGGAAGAGTTCCGCAGCCTGCAGGACATGCTCCAGAAGTAATTTTCGCGGTATATCAGTCTCTTTCGTTGATTTCCTGAGATATCAGGTAATGAATAACTCATTTATTTATTTTCTTTGCCGGGCAGGGTTTGAAACCGGTTCAAGCGTCAGGTCACGGGTACCTTTAGTAACAAGCTGATGTTTACTCCGGTCTCGGCAAGTAGTACGTGATATGTCCGCACATATTTTTACTTCTAGTTTTAATACAATTATGATGCTAGATTATTATTTGATTAAATTCTATTCTCGTAAGTGCGCGAGGCAGCCATAGGGGACGAATCTATGTGGATACTATGTTTGCAAGTTCATTCGCACGTTTACCTGTCTTGCGGGTTGGGGTTCGAGTTGGGTGGCGGGTTGGGTGTTTGCTGATCCCGTCAGCCTGTATGACTACGGCGCATTGGTAGCGCTCATAGATTGGTCCGCTGCTACCGCAGCTTTCAGATCCGGAACCATAGGTCCCTTCATCCGATGGCGGATCGCACAAATCGGAGTTGCAGCTGTTGCTGTCGTAGGAATCATCTGTTGATGATGTTGTGCGTAGCACGGGGTGTGGGGTCCATGAAGCGGGCCTGATTGATGGCAGGGCACCCGCTCAGGGAGACGGAGGGTGCCGGTTTGCCCCACCTAGAAGCAGAATCTCTCGAACAGGATTTCGAGTCCGTCGCCTACGGGCTCGAAGTCCTTCATGGTGGCCGGTGAGTGGGCGGTGAAGTCAAAAGCGTCGAAGAGGAGGTGACTCTCCGTCGACGCAGAGTTGTAGATCGATCGGGTTGGGACCGTCACGACCGCACAATCAGCGTCCCCAGTTCCCACAGACGGCGCCAATTGACGAGGTTTGATCTCATCAATGCCCATTGTTATGGACTTGGGTTTTGGAGAAGATGGGGATGCTGGAGATCGTGGAACGGTTAAAAAACAAGCAACACGGGGACACAAGGTTTACCCAGGTTCAGGCCCCCGGAGGGAAAACCCTACTCCTGCTCGCCTGCTCTTGATTACGGCAGAACCGAAGGTTACAGGGGTGCGCAGATGCAATCTGGCGTGGAGGTGTGTATGCGAAAGTATGAGAGAGAGATCTAGGTCGTGCCCTCCTGGCCTTTATATAGACTTAGGCAGGTCTCGGGCATAGACCTAGTCGGTTACAAGTTCTAGGATTTTACCCCTTTGAATTTCCTATCTACTTTAGTCTTGCTCTCCAAGAATCCGAAGGTGTCATGGGCCTGGGCCACCCGAAAGTCTTCATGGGCCGGCGTATATTTGCCGTGGGTCTTCCTTGGGCTGGATCAGGTATGCTGAGGTCATGTACCTGCGGGGTATAACCATGTCACCAAGCACAAAGATTATAGAGTCGGCGTAAGTAATACATTCACAATATTATTTTATTACTGTCACTTTTTGTTATCATGATTGATATTCATATTGATCCTCTTTTCTTATATAGTTCGAGGGCGTGCTACCAGAACGACGCGTACTAGGAATTGCGGATGAACTGGCGGGATTTCTGTTTAAAGAGATGGTAGACGATGCCGGAGAATTTAGTGTGAATAGTCTCTACTGATGATCCTCGGCCGTGTAATCGAATAGACGGGCTCTAGTCCCGGTAATTGTGATCTCCATGTAACTATCAAAATTGTACATATTTGTATGCTCGATATCGTAATACAAGTTATTTTATATATGCACGAACATGTACGATATGTGGTAGCATAGAAATATTTGAAAACGAAAAAAGAAATAAATAAAATAATACAAAATGAGTTCTCTGTCACAGTAGAAAAAGAGAACAAAATGCTGCCGCGACAAAGAACCATTAGTCGCGGTCTATAACACCAACCTGGACTAATGGAGGTGCACCCCACGTGCACCACGACGGCCACGTGGAGGACCATTTGTCCTGGCTGGTGACCGAGACGGGACTAATGCCTGGGCCTCTAGTCCCGCATGGCTAGTTCCGATTTTGAAACCGGGACTAGAGGTCCTTACGGACCGGGACTAGAGGTCCCTTCTCCACTAGTACCAGTATTGAGAAAATAAGCAACACATATGACATTGAATCGTCATAATATGAAACTACTCCGTTTGTTTTGAAAAATCTGTCACATATTTGTCTAGATTCATATGTATCTACGTACATTTTAGTGTATGCATATATGTGAATCTAGTCAAATCTATGACATCCTTTTCTGCACGATAAGAGTATATTTTAAGAAGGAACTATTGATACTAAATTGGTACCATAAGTGTTATCACTTTTTTCTACGGAGTTGGTCAAACATTCAAATATTTGACTCAGAAAAATAGATAGAAGTAGGAGTATATTTTGTTTTATTCCCAAAGGAGAGACCGAGAGAGTGGTACATGACGGTCTCCCGTTTGTATTAGTTGTAGCCACTATAACAGTTCTTTGCCATATGGGTGTGCCCACACGGTAAAGGCTTTGACGTGTGTAAACACACGGCAAAATCCACACGGTAACGATAGCCACGACAAGTAAAATCACGAATATCTATAAGTCCCATGACAAGGCTAAAATTTCTATAAATATTATGGCAAGGCTAAAATTTATACAAGTGTTATAGCATGGCTAAAATTTTGACAATGGCATAGAATTATCTACAAGTGTTGTGGAATTGCTAAATTTTCTATAAGTATCATGGCAAGGCTAAAATTCCTACAAGTGTCATAGAATTGCTAAATTTTCTAATAGTATCATGGCAAGGCTAAAAAATTTACAAGTGTCATAGCATGGCTAAAATTTGTACAAGTGTGATGGCATGGCTAAATTTGACAAGTATAAGAAAACTAACCTGGAGGACTCTGATTCAGCCTCCGGACGACCGACGGATTGTTGACGGTGAAAGACGGCGGCGCCTGGTTGTTCGATCCACCCTCCGGATCCACCAGGCGGCGGCATCACATTGCCCATCTGCAGCATGGGAAAATTGTGAGAATTAGACAATAAAAGCAAGATTGAAAATTGCGAGCATTGGACAATAAGACACTTGATCACTTACCCACGAGAAGGTGAAAGGAGAAGTAGGAAGATTTTCTGGTTGAGAATTGATGAGCATTTGCTGTGTCATCCACTGCATCATCCTCTGCTGATGGGTCATCTGTTGCTCCATCATCCTCTGCTGATGGGCCATCTGTTGCTCCAGTTGTTGCTGCCGCTGCTCGGTCGCCTCTCTGCGTGCCCTATCAGCGGCCATCTCCGCCTATGTTGTGTCGCCACGATGTGATGAACATTGCAACGCAAAACATGTAGTAAAACATAGATGACCGAGGAAGTACATACCTGTAACTGGTCGACAGCTACAACCGAAGGCCGTGAGCGGGTCTCTACAGCAGGCTGGTCGCTCGTCCTACCACGCCGGACCTGGCGCATAGATGGAACGGTCCTAGCATCGACGGACCCGTGACCGATTGATAGGCGACCATTCTTCTGGCCTTCTCCCACCAGCACGGCGACCTCGGGGTCAAAGGGGGCGGTCTCAGGGTTGGAATCTTCGTCGTGCACCTCCTTGTACTTCTCAGGGTACTTCGTACCCCGGAGCTTGGCTCCCTCGTTCATCCATAGGCTCCCGTTCCTAGGTTCGTCCAACGTGTGTGTCTTCTTCCAAACGGCAAACACGGACGGCTCTTCACCTGTCTTTATTTTCTGCACAAGAGAGCACAAAGTTAAGTGAACGGGGACTCCCTTGCGGAGTGAAGAATAACATTACAATCAAGAACAAATAAAGCATTTGTCACCTCTTTTTGCCTGAAAAGGGCGAGGGGGATGCTGCCTTGCCGGTGTGATCCACCCCCATCTCCTCTCGCTGCTTCTTTGCATCGGCATGTTTCTGGAGGTACTGGGCGTGTGTCCACCGTGCTACCATCACCGTGAATCTCCGCTCGTCATTACCCACGAACTAAGGAGGGTTCTACATCCAAAAGACACACATATTAGTACAATAGAAAATAGAATAAGGTGAAGAAATCAATAAAACAAAAAATGAAACTACCTGTAGGTACTTCCACGGCTCGAAGAGCATCTCCCGGGCTTGGCTCTTGTTCATCCAAATCTTGTGATCGCCGAAACAATTGCAGACGCAGTTCACGTGTGCCTCGTAGTGCATGTCTTGCACCTTCCTCTTGGCAAGCTCGTGAACAATCGCCAAGCACTCCCTTTTGCGCTCCCTGTCCATGTCGAAGAAATTCTACAAGTATGCACATAGGAAAAAAGGAGGGGTCAAAGCCACGAGTGCAAGTATATTTCATCCTCGAGGCGATTGAATTATGAAAAAGGGAAACAAACTTACCCAGAACAAAACCTGAATCTTCTCCGCGATGCTGGTGTACTTTTTTTCCGGATCTTTGGCATATTGGTAATGCTTCCAAGTCCAAGCCACATCTTGTGAACCATTTGGGAGAGTGACAATCCCAGGAAAATACTTTCTAACCAGGGATCCAAGGATGCTTGAGTAGCCACGATATGGCTTGATTGCATCCTAATATAGAAAGGCACTACACAATGAAAAGACAAGATCAGTATGTGATGAAAATTCCAATGTATGGTTAGGGGGTCAAATCATGTACCTCGACCCGGCGGGCACGAGTACCTTATCCGCATAGGGATAAGGTAGATCGGGGAGTCTCGAAACCCCACGCTGATATGGAGCCCTGGCCCGTGGCATCAGGCTCGAGTCGGCGATCGCGTACTCCTCAAGGTACGGCGTATCATCCTCCGGAGGCGTCCACCTCAAGGACGTGTCAAGCTCGTAGGGTAAAGACCCCAACCACTCATCCTCCTCCTGCTGCTACTACTCCTGCTCCTCCTCGTCCTCCTCATCGTCAGAATCCGAGTGCGTCCCCTCATCCTCCTGACGAACTGGCTCCTCCTCCTCGCCCTCCTCCTCCTGCTCCTACTCCTACTCCTGCTCGTCCTCCTCGAAGATCGGAGGGGGACTAGGATTCCTCGCATGCCTCCCACACCCTCGCCAATGTGAAGTGCGCGGTGGAGAACTAGCACTAGCAAGTTGTTTCCCCATGGACTCTTTTGAACCACCAGTCACAAGTTTAGCCAAGCTTTTCATCTTTCTTATAATGCCCTTTCCCCCGGCATCTTTCAATCACCTTCAAAACAGAGTGAAAAGAGTAGTTTATTAGTACACACCAGTGACACAAGATTCATAACATTACAATAGTACTCATGTTTTAAACACACACTATATTCGTATCAGCAAAGACGAAACAAGAGAAATACTATATTCGTAGCAGGGAGGTATGGTACCAGACATACATATCGAAGTGCTCGTTGTTTGCAGCGTCAAATGTTCGGATACCGCGACCTTCCCAGCCAAGAAGCAAGTCATCCGCCAGCGGTTCTAGATACACATTCATATTCTTACTCGGGTATTTCGGCCCTGGGATTATCATCGAGACAAACATGTTCTCTGATCTCATGCAGACGCCAGGGGGGAGGTTCAGGGGAATAACAAACACTGGCCAACAACTGTATATTGAAGCCGACATACCATATGGATTGAACCCATCGGTTGATATGGCAACTGCTATGCTCCTCTTGTCACCGGCTTTCTCAGGATATTTTTTGAAAAAGTTCTTCCATGCACTACCATCCGACGGATGTATCATCTTGTCGAGGTATCTATTCCCTTCTACTTCCCACTGCATCTGCTGGGCAGTATCCTCAGTCATGAAGAGTCGCTAGAGCCTCGGTATGATTAGAAGATACCATAGGATGTTTTGGGCAACCCCGGTCTGCCTCTTTTGACCATCACCATTGGGATCGACCTCAAAGTACCTAGAGGATTTGCAGCGGATACAATAATTTGTCTTAGCATGCTCCTTTGTGAATAGCATGCATCCCTTCTGACAAGCGTGTATCGGCTCATATGACATCTTAAGGTCACGGAGGAGTTTGGTTGAATAGTATAAGTTCTCCGGCAAGAGGTGCCCTTTCGGCAGAATTCTGCCAATGACTACAAGCATATCATCAAAGTCCTCCCTGGTCAAGTTCCTGTGGCTCTTGAAGGCCAAAAGGCGAGCTATGGCATCCAGTTGGGTAACATTTGTATGTGCATGAAGGGGTCTCTGCGAGGCAAACAAAGTCTCGTAGTACTTTGTCGTGTTTTCCTCTGGTTCCTCACTTGTCTCCGCCTTCTGAGGTGTCTCCGCCTCTATATGAGGGCTTTCAGGCGCATTAGCATTCACAAAGTTGTCTATGCACCTATCAAAACCAGCATCAAATTCTCCCCTTGGTTGACTCTGCCATGACTCCCTCCTAGCACGTTTCGCTAACTTTTCACCATGGAATGTCCAAGTATTGTAGGATGGTGTGAAGCTGTAATTGACCAGGTGAGTACTCACATCATCCTTCGAATGTGTATTCAGGTTCTTGCATCTTGCACAGAGGTAGAAAATTCTTATGGGTCTGCTGGGGACGGCAAATACCCGGTTCATGAAGTCCTCGGCCTTTTCTTGCCATTTTGAGGTAAAGTACCACTTACTGACATAGTCATCATACATCTAGTCATGATTCTCCATCCTCTAATTAGTACCAAAACATACATATACAATGCTTTCAATTAATCATGTCATATAAATAAATCCGGTATTAGTTCGGTTAATTTAGCAAATATATATTTTACGCCATACATATATCCACCTATCTCTGTAATAGGTAAAGAGGGTCCTATCAACCGCCGGATCCATAGATTGAGTATGTTCTCCCTGCTCTACCCCGATCCGAGACAGAATTTCGGCAGCACCTCCCCGCTGCTCTCCGATACACGTCTCGGAAAAAGCCTAGAGGGTTGTGCATCCGGAGAACAATGGGGAGACGTTGCCGAAATCCTATCTCGGCCAGAGTAGAACAAGGAAAACATACCCAATTACGCATCCGCTAACTGTCCCGATAAATGTCGTAAGACTTACGGTTCATAATATGCGAGACCACTAATGCATATTTATCCGCGTAACCCTTACGGCCGAGAAGAGACGCCTAGGTAATGTGACAGACTTGGTGATCTAGACATGAAAATAACTCTAGGTACAAGATAGGAGAACATATTTTTACCCTTAAAGCGTGATCGAGAGGTGAAGAAGATCAGCAACCCTCCCGCAAAATGACCTACGCCATCGACAACCCCACCCTCAGACTCGACACATATCCTGCACGAAGAAAATTACTAAATTACTACTATACACATGCCAAAATTTTACACATATAATTCCTAAATTACTACTATACACATGCATATATGAAACAACATATATACTTGAAAATAATATACACATGTATTTTCCTAGATTTATAATATACATATATGTAACAAATACATGCTAAATTATTAATATACACATTTATTTCCAAAATACTACTATACTACACATCCTAAATTACTAATATATAACTAGATTACTACTATACTACACATACATATATCTAACAATATACTACAAAAAATACATGAAGCTAGGCACATAACGATGGTGGATGAGGTTGTCGGTGGGGGAGGGGCATGAGGGTCGGGGCGGGCGACAGAGGCAGGCGGCGGCCTAGCTCCTACCAGTGGAGCCGCAGGCGAGCTCCCATGGCGGAGGGCCGGGGCTGGGCGGAGACGGATTGGGCGGGGGTGGATGGGGCCGGGGTGGGTGGAGGCGGGGGCTAGGACGGCTGGAGGCAGGAGGTTCCGACGGCGTCCAGAGAAGGAGGCGGGGCAGGTGGAGGGCGGCGACGGAGCGGGATCATGGCGGCAGTGAGGCAGGAGCTTGCTCGGGCTAGGAGGAGCTTGGCTAGGGCTGGGGAAAGGATAAGGCAGGCAAACGCGGGCCCGCGCAGGCCAATTATTGGCATCCCTTTTCCGTATGCCAATCTATGCAGAACACGGCAAAGATCTTTGCCGTGTACCTGGTGCAAAAAACACATGACAAAGAGCCTTTGCCGTGTACCCTACACAGACACACGGCAAAGGAACTCTTTGCCGTGTGCCTTTTGGTATTTTCTAATTTTCTTTTCATTTTTACTTTCTATTGTATTTATTTTAAGTTTTTAGTGAACTTTTTGTTGACTATTTGTTAGTATTGAGACCATGGAAATACGAAATTTGCACTAGACCCTAAGCTTCTAGAGGATGTTGAACTTCATTTCCATTAGGTGGGTGCCTAGTCACAAAATTTGAGAAACAATCCTCAACCAATCGGCAAGAGTAGAATTTCCCCTCATGATAGAGCTGCTGACCAAAAAAACCAAGCAAGCTGTTGGACTACTTTTGAAACAGAAAGGTCACTCTTTGGGTCAATCAAAAGACCAAGATGAGAGTATTTTACGACAAAGTCTGAAATTTGTTGACATCCTTTAGATTGTTCTCAATTTTGACTACCTCAAGGACCTGCATGCATGTGGCCCTAGCACATGCATGAAAGTGTGGTTCTATGTTGAAACATACAAAACCTACTAGTCTCCGGGTGCTTGCATGTGTCCCCCCTAGCATGCATGCTCTCTAACCTAGAAGCGAAGGTTTTGGATTTGTATAAGGGGAAACCCCTCATTCCGGTGAAACCAGGTAGATTAGTTCCCCAACTTGTGAACCAACATGGTTTCACATCATCCTATGACCTAAAAAAACACAAAATAAGAGAGAGCTATGCCGGGCTACCCCCATCAGAAGAATGTCTAGGGGGGTAGACGATCTGAGGCCCGTAGATCAGAGTTCTGCAGCAAACCGCGCTCCGGGGCATCGCAATACCTCAAGGACCTGCATGCATGTGGCCCTATCACATGCATGAAAGTGTGGTGTTATGTTGAAACATACAAAATCTACTAGTCTCTGGGTGCTTTCATGTGTCCCCTCTTGCATGCATGCGCTCTAACCTAGAAGCAAAGGTTTTGGACTTGTATAAGGGGAAACTCCCCGTTCCGGTGAAACCGGGTAGATTAGTGCCCCAACTTGTGAACCAACATGTTTTCACATCATCCTATGACCTAAACAAACACAAAACAAGAGAGAGCTATGCCGGGCTACCCCCATCAGAAGAATGTCTAGGGGTAGAGGCGATCTGAGATCGAGTTCCGTAGCAAACCGCGCTCCGGGGCATCGAAATACCTCAAGGACATGCATGCATGTGGCCCTAGCACATGCATGAAATTGTGGTGCTATGTTGAAACATACAAAATCTACTAGTCTCCGGGTGCTTGCATGTGTCCCCCTCGCATGCATGCGCTCTAACCTAGAAGCGAATGTTTTGGACTTGTATAAGGGGAAACTCCCCGTTCCGGTGAAACCGGGTAGATTAGTGCCCCAACTTGTGAACCAACATGTTTTCACATATCCTATGACCTAAACAAACACAAAACAAGAGAGAGCTATGTCGGGCTACCCCCATCAGAAGAATGTCTAGGGGTAGACGATCCGAGGCCCACAGATTAGGCTTCCGCAGCAAACCGCGCTCCAGGGCATCAGAATACCATAAGGACCTGCATGCATGTGGCCCTAGCACATGCATGAAAGTGTGGTGTTATGTTGAAACGTACAAAACCTACTAGTCTCCGGGTGCTTGCATGTGTCCCCCTAGCATGCATGCTCTCTAACCTAGAAGCGAAGGTTTTGGACTTATATTAGGGGAAACTCCCCGTTCCGGTGAAACCGGGTAGATTAGTGCCCCAACTTGTGAACCAACATGGTTCCACATCATCCTATGACCTAAACAAACACAAAACTAGAGAGAGCTATGTCGGGCTAGCCCCATCAGAAGAATGTCTAGGGGGTAGACGATGTGAGGCCCACGGATCCGGGTTCCACGGCAAACCGTGCACCGGGGCATCAGAATACCTCAAGGACCTGCATGCATGTGGGCCTAGCACATGCATGAAAGTGTGGTGCTATGTTGAAACATACCTCAAGTGAACCAACAGGGTTTTACATCATCATATGACCTAAACAAATACAAAACAAGAAAGAGCTATGTCGGGCTACCCCCATCAGAAGAATGTCTAGGGGGGTAGACGATCTGAGGCCCGCAGATCAGGGTTCCACGGCAAACCGCGCTCCAAGGCATCAGAATACCTCAAGGACCTTCATGCATGTGGGCCTAGCACATGCATGAAAGTGTGGTGCTATGTTGAAACATACAAAACCTACTAGTCTCTGGGTGCTTGCATGTGTCCCCCCTCGCATGCATGCGCTCTAACCTAGAAGCGAAGGTTCTGGACTTGTATAAGGGGGAAACTCCCTGTTCCGGTGAAACCGGGTAGGATAGTGCCCCACCTTGTGAAACATACCTAAACAAACACAAAACAAGAGAGAGCTATGCCGGGCTACCCCCATCAGAAGAATGTCTAGGGGGTAGACGATCCGATGCCCTCAGATCAGGGTTTCGCCGAAGGAAGACCACGAGAACGTTAGAATAAGATGAAAACTTGCATGTGTCCCTAGCATATGTGTGTGAGTGTCATGGTATTGCCGAAGAGTACGCCATGGAGGGGTCCTCACAGTGCGTGTTTAGAGACGTGGGGTAAGGCGGACGGTTGACGGGTACGAGGTAACACAGCTTACCCAGGTTCAGATCCCAGAACGGTGGTGGAATCCTACTCCTGCTATAAATCACTATAAGGGCAGTATACCGAGTTACAGAGATAGGTTCGCTGTGCGAGGTTGTGTGAAGTTGTGCCCTAAAGGCTCCCATAGACCCGACTTATATAGTCTCCAGGTCCTAGGGTTACAGGGAAAAGTCTTAGCCGGACAGGTTACAGAGTCCTACACCGTCTATCACTAGTCTTGTGTATCTTGCACTCCAAGGCTCCGGGTACACTGGTAACTCCACCACAGCCTTCCTTTATCCGGCATGGGCCTCCCTTCTGGATCCACCTAACTGGGCCGCCCAGCAGGCCATATGCCATGCTACCGACTATGGGCCACCCGGGTTAGCCAGATAAGAGACATGCTATAAGGATACCCATATAGCATATCCCCAACAGTAGCCCCCGGATAATTCCGAGATCTTGCGCCATCTTGCCTCTTCACGTGGAATGCTCCGTCTAGATGGATGTCGGCAAATCGTCAAGCAATATCTTGTAGTCCTCCCAAAGAACCCTGGAAAGTTTTCTCCGTCTTTGACTTGTAAGGCGGAGAAATGCTGAATCTTCCATCGCACTCTTCCGTAGTCGGATTGAATCCGTATTTGTCGGAATCTTTGATGTGACGGCTCATCTACCCATGTCAGCTAGGACGACATAGGCTTAGGTCAGCGACGCCTCGTAACTCACACATGCAGAGAATGCAATCATATCTGATTTTCCCGCGCGAGCGATACGAACCGTTGGCGGTGACGGTTGGAGACGTGGCGAAATTTCCGTGCACGTTCGCGAACACGTCGTTTACGCGGCAACAGTCCGATTAGCTGCACGAATCTTGACACCGAGGATGATATATAGTAACCGTGGGGGATTTTTCCACGTTTTACCCCATTCTTCTCACGTCGTCCTCTTCCTCCAGCCGCACGCCTCCTCGAGCTCTCCGCGAGAAACCTCGAAAACCCTAGCTTCCATCTGCGTCAGTCGCACCCGTTCATCACTCCATGGCCAGCAGCAGCACCTCCCCGTCAATGGTGGCGTCGAGCGAAGCCGGCGAGCTCCGTCGTCGTGCCCCTAGAGGGCTTGGTCATCCCCACATAGGTGATGATCGAGTCCACCGGCGGCGACCATAATTTGGCGGCGCTGGAACCACTGGAGGAGGAGCCAGACTCGCATAAGGGCGACTGGCGCGGCTCGGACATCACCGACCGCGACATCCAAGAGAAGGTCGCCGAAGGCTACCTCCCCGCGACGGAGGGGCTCGCCTGGCGGGCGGCGCCGGCCGGCGAGGTGACACCTTCTCCCCAAGCCGTAGAAAAGGTATACCTCAAGGCTCAGCTGGTACGCGGCGTTTCCTTGCCAATCTCCCACTTCTTCCTCTCCGTCTTGAACCACTACAAGGTCCAACCCCATAACCTCTCCCCCAATAGCATCTTAGTGCTTAGCAACTTCGCGGCACTTTACGAGGGTTATCTAGGGATAAGGCCTAGGTTAGACTTGTCCGTGTACTTCTTCACCGTCAAACGTGAAACCGGACATAGTAAGGAGGAGCTTAGGAACTGCGGCACCATAAGCTTTAAAATTCGACCTGGCCGGCGGTTCCCCAACATCGTCGGCCACGAGTCCTGCAAAAACTGGCAGCGGACGTACTTTTACGGCCCCGACATTCCTTTGGCGGGCCGAGAAGTGACGTACCCGGACTTCGTGGATGGAGCCGCTGCTGAAGTTTCTACATGGATATCCCATGCCTCCCTTCCCTCCGACCTCGACGCTTCTCGCGCAATAAGGCGGATCGAATGGTTCGTAGAGACGGGTTTAACTGGCTTGGACCTAGCCATGTGCTGGTTCATCAGGCGAATCCAACCTCTGCAGCACCGCGCGAAGTTCATGCACGAGTATACCAGTGATCGAAGGGATACCCTCTGGATCTCCATGGATAACTTTTCGAGCGACTCCGTCAAGCTCCGCCTAAAGGACATCGTCAAGGTGAAGGATAAAAAGCGTGGCTTCACCATCACCTATGACATGTTCGTAGACGGCAAGTGCCCAAAGGTAGGTATTTATTTTCCGTGTACGACGTATGATCCAGTTCTTCCGTCTTGCGAACACCATTTTGTCTAACACGGTGATTTATCACTTAATAGCTTAGCAATCTAGATGAGGACAACCTGGCTGCCCAAATCTATGATCCAAAGATGAAGGAAGTCACGGTCGTGTCCGACGACGATGTCCTGTTGGCGCAAAAGCGGAAGAGCTCCACCTCTGACGCTGCCGATGGAGGAAAGAAGAAGAAGACAGAGGGTGGAGCCTCCAAAAAGACTACCGCCGCCCTGGAGGCAGAAAAGAGAAAAGCCACCAGGATTTTTGCCAAAGCACCCCCCCTAGTGTAAGCTTCTCATTCTCCGACATTGTCTATATGTCTGTCTTGTTCCTGTACTTATGCATTTGCACGTTTCAGAAAGAAAGCCACGACCAGCCTCAAGAAGACCTCCAAAACTTTAGGGGCTTCTCGAAATATCAAGGATATGCTGCATCGCGACGCCTCCCCCGCCATCGCCCCTGCTACATCCCCCGCCTAGGCGAAAAGGCGATGCCCCTATACCGCCTGATGCGCAAGAACCCCACCTTCCAGTGGGACAAGGAGGCGGACGACGCGCTCCGCGACCTCAAGAAGGTGCTACTCGCAGCACCACTACTCGCCGCCCCCGTCGACAAAGAACCCATGCTGGTCTACATTGCGGCTTCTGAGCGCGTCGTCAGCGCCGTCATGGTCATCGAGCGGCCGGAGGAAGGAAAGGAGCGCCTCGTACAGCGACCGGTGTACTACATCAGCGAGGTCCTCACCGAGTCGCGCCAGCGATACCCGCAGTACAGAAACTGGTATACGTGGTCTTCAGAGCACAGCGGCGCCTGCCGCACTACTTCCAGGAGCACCCGATCATGGTCGTCTCTTCAGCACCGTTGCAGGACATCATCCGCAACCGCGAGGCGACCGGGCGAGTCGCCAAGTGGGTCGTCGAAATCGGCGTCCACAACATCAAATATGAGCCACGAAAATCGATCAAGTCGCAGGCTCTAGCGGACTTCATCGCCGACTGGGAAGAGGCCCAGCAGCCAGAAAAGCTGCCATACCTCCACTACTGGAGCCTGCACTTCGACGGCTCCAAGAACGCGGACGGCGCAGGAGCAGGGATCGTGCTGACTTCACCGAAGAGCGACAAGCTCCGCTACGTCCTTTTCCTCGACTTCACCCCCTGCACCAACAACATGGACGAGTACGAGGCACTACTCCACGGCATGCGAGCTACCAAGGAGATGAATGTCAACCGCCTACGCTGCTACGGAGACTCCGACCTCGTCGCTGGGCAAGTCGCTGGCACTTGCGACGCCGTCTCTCCCACCATGGCGGCATACCGCCAAGCAGTAGACAAGCTGGGGGGACACTTCGCAGGCTACTCCGTCGAGTGGATCCACAGGCGGAAGAACAAGGAGGCTGACGCACTATCTCGCATCGGGTCGGCTCGACTCGCACCACCCGCCGACGTCTTCCTCGACACGATCACCAAGCCATCAGTCTCTCCCCCAAGCGAGATCGACATCGGAGTCCCGCCGCAACCAGAGGCAGCCCTGGTCGCACTCATCGCCGAGCCAGACAACTGGACCAAGCCGTACATCGCCTACCTGGAGGCTGGCACCTTGCCGGCAGACGAGACAGACGCCCGGATGATTGCACGCCGATGCAAATCCTTCACCATCATCGACGGCGAGCTCCACAAGCGCAGCGTGACCGGCGTGTTCCAACGCTGCGTCCAACCCGCCGAAGGACGCAAGATCCTCCACGACATCCACTCCGGCGACTACGTCCACCACGCCGGCACCCGCTCTCTGGTCGCCAAGGCTATGCGACACGGCTTCTACTGGCCCACCGCACACGCCGATGCCGTCGACATTGTCCCGCGGTGCGCCGGGTGCCAGAAGTACGCCAACCAGACACACGTGCCGAGCTCAGCGCTCAAGACAATCCCCATCACCTGGCCATTCGTCGTGTGGGGTATGGACATGGTAGGCCCCTTCAAAAAGGCAGGAGTGATGCGCTCACCCTAACACGCCAAGTCCTCACCCACCCTTGAGTCGCGCCCAGAACAACCAAGTACCACGCTCGGGGACTCGGCCACCCGACCTCGTTCGCTTAAGGGAAAACGGTGAAGTACAGAGCACTCATGGGAGTCACCTTGCGACTGGCTTTCCAAGCTCGGGCAAGTCGACCTCAATAACAAAACATTCAAAACCGCAAACACATAACAGACGAGGTAAACCCCATAAAAAAGGGCGGACGCGCTCGGGGACTCGTTCAACCCTCAATCAGAAACACACGACAATTCACAAAATAACACGATATCTCATTATAGCATGTCGCAATCGTCACAAAATACAAAGTATGCCTAACAGCAGAACTGCTACTAACGCCCCAGGGCACAATATTTCACTCCGCAGGCTTCGACAACGACTCGCCACCACCCTTGCGATTGCGAATGAAGGGAGTGTACGGGTTTGACGGGTTCGTCGTCAGCTCACCCGCCATCGCCGCACGGAAGGGTTGCTCGATCTTGAAGTCCCGGTGCTGCGGCTCAGGGTCGTTGGGTGCGACAACCGTCTCCTGATAAGGAAGGAGGTCGCCCATCGCCCAGACGCGCTCGGAATATACCGCGGCGCGGTCCGTCAACTTCAGCACCTCGAAGATCTCCATCGAGCCAGTCGACGACGGGTAGCCACTCGTCACGTCGTCCAGGTCGAAGTCCTCCGGGAAGTGAGCGAGCCCAAGGCTAAGCGCCGTCGCCGCTCCGCTTCGTAACGCCGATCGCGTCATGAACTCGACGACTGACGGCGCCTTCTCCAAGTATCGCCACACCTCGACGAGGTCGCTGGGAATCACTTCCGTGGGCGACATCTCCTGAAGATACGCCCGTATGCATGTCGCCGACAACGTGGCCGAGTCGACCAGCGTGGCCACACATTGTCGCGCGTCGAATGAATTCGCCTCTTCCGCGCTATCAATGATCCGACTTGCGGACAGAAGGTGACAGTGAATACATCAAACATTACACAATGCATATGTCACAGGCAGAGGCAGGCACACTCACCAATTAAAGGGCGGGAAAGCTCCGTGATGAAATTTTGAAGAGGGGAGTAATCATCTTGAAGCCCAGCAACAAGGGCGTCGGAAACCTTACGCTCCTCAGTGGCGGCCGTAACAGCAGCCTTGGCTCGCCCATTCGCCGAGGTCGCTTCCTCCTTCGCTTCCTTCAGCTCGCGTTCAAGGTCGGCGATCCGCTTTTCCGCCAAACTCAACACCGATTGTGCCGCCGTCAGCTCACTCGCCGGGACAAGGCCCTGGCGAACCTCTTCTGACTTCACAGCATTCGCCTGGAGTCCCTTGTTCGCCTCTTGGACGAAGGCAAGTTCTTTCTCCGCGCGACGCTTCGCAGCAAGCCGATCGGCTGACTCACGCTGCAAACCCTGCGCAAAAGATAAATAGTTAACGAGATCAAAAATCCTAAGTGCCCACCCGCTGAAATTCAGCGAGTAGGCACTCGGGGACTGGAGATCAAAAAATACTAAGTGCCCACCCGCTGAAATTCAGCGAATAGGCACTCGGGGACTAGACGCGAGAAACAAAAACAAAGACACTAAAAGAATCCGACCGCTGCAAGTCAGCAGCCCGATCCTCGGGGACTGCACATACCTGGATGGCTGCGCCAAGCATGCCATGAAGCTGTATCGCGTCCACGGACGCGAGAAGTGCCGAAGTGTGCCCGCGACGCTGTTCGACCTCCGTCTCGGTGACTTCAGGCGCGCGGCTCGAGGGCGTGGTACCACTCGCCGTAGCCGCTTTGGCCATGAAGCGCGGGAAGGTCGCGATGGATGCGCCGGCACCAAAAGAGGACAGCTCGGCCACCCCAGGCGAGGGAGCACCCTCCTTGGTCGTCAAGGCCGCCTCCGCCACGGGTTCACTTGGAGCGATCGCGGTGTCGTCAGACACCGTGACGACTTCGTCGCCCTTGGTCTTCTTGGCGCTATCCGCGGGGGCGACGACCTCGTCCGCCTTCCTCTTCCGGGAGGGGTCCTCCTCGCTGACGACTAGCGGCACCTTGGCCACGGTTGGGTGGCCTATCTTCTTGGCTCCAGTCCTACAAATGAGCAAAGTGGTCCGAGTACAATAAAAAATAAAGACAGGCGAATAAAACTCACTTGGCGACCGGTAGGAACCGCAGCCCCGTGTGGATGCCGGCCGGCTTCTCCAATTCGGGGCCCAGTCGTCGACTGAGGCCCATCTCCAGGACATCGCGTGCCCAAGACACGGATGGTTTCTTCGTTGTCGAGGCCGCGACTGGAGCCTCCGAAACGTTTTCGGCGGGAGCTTCCCTGGGCGGCAAAGCTGCCGTGACCGAAGCAGCCCCCGACCCAGAGACTGGGGCGAACGGCGGAGGCATCGAGGCCAGAGGCACCTCGCTCAGGACGGCGGTGATGTCCGGCGCCGCCATCGTCTATGGAGCTTCACCCCTGGCCAGGCTGGTAGCGTCGGAGCTGCTTGGCGAATGAGGCGGAGACGCCTGTCTCGCTGGCTTCGTCTTCCTCTTTGGAGGGGCCTTCACCTCCTTCTTCTTCTTCTTCTTCTTCTTTGATGGAGTAGCCTCGCGATGCAAGGTATGCTCGGGGAGCTCGTCGTCGTCATCATCGTGACGTTCGAGGCTTTTGCTCGCTTCGAGCTCACGCTGCCGCTGTCCGCGAGTTTTCCGGACCAGCGGGGCGACCTCTTCCTCGAATTCGTCGTCGTCGCCGCTCCTGTCACTCTCGATGCCGCCCATTGCTGGAGGCGATTCGCCCACCTCCTGGACGGACGAGCTCGAATTCTCATCGTCCGCGGGCGGAAGCCACCCTTCCACCACTTGAAATAGCTGCAATAGGCATAATACAATATCAGTATAACCGCGACAGCATTAACTACGACTGCGAATGATAGAAAGATGATTTACCGTTGGGGCTGGATGCTTCGCGGTGTAGGGGCGACCCCAGCCTTCGCGTCGAGGTACGCCACCTGGGTGATCTTCTTCAGCGCCAGGAGGTAATCCTCGAGTTGCCATTCGGCAAGGCAGGACTTCGTCGAGTCCACCCGACCCATGTACTCGTACATGTAGTGGTCACGACGGGCCAGGGGGATGAGTCGCCGCCCGAGCCAGCAGTTATACAAGTTGATGGGTTGGAGACCTTTCTTCTTCAGGCCGCGGATGGTCTGAAGCATTTCATCCACCACCATCCGCTGGTCTGTTGGAAGTTTGCCGACTTGGAGTCGGCGCGGTTCGGGCCGGTCGGCAGAGTATCTTGGGATCTCCACCTCGTCCTCCGAAGTTGCCTCGGTGACGTAAAACCAAGACTTCTTCCACTCGCTTGCCGCCTTGGCGGGCAGCATCAGATCAGAAAAGGAAGCCTTCGACTTCAATTGAAACGTCAGGCCGCCCGCAGCAAGCATTGGGCCGCCAGCTTCTTCGCGACTGATCCTCCCGTGGAACAGATCTTGCCACAGGGGGAAGTAGGGCCTGCAGCCCAGGTAGCACTCGCAGAACGCCACGAAAATGGCGAGTTGCTCGATGCAGTGCGGGCCCAGGTCCGACGGCTGGATCCCGTAGAAGGCGCAGAAACGCCTGAAGAAAATGGACGTGGGGAACCCCAGCCCCCGCTCTAGGTGGCTGGTGAAGCAGACGAACTCTCCCTCGCACGGGTCCGGAGTCACCTCTCCGGCCGCGGGGATGCGCCACCTGCCGGCGCGCAGGATCCCGGCCTCCTCGAAGGACGCCAGTTGCGCTCTCGTGCACTTGGACCTGCCCCATGGTTTGGTGGAGGGAGCCATTTGCGACAAGGTTCGTGGAGGTCGGAGGATTTGGGATCGGCTGGATCGAGATGCAGAGGAGAACGGAGGTGCGCGCAATCGGAGGAGATGACGAGGGGGTGGTTTTCCGATCGCCTACCATTCCCTTTATATAGCGGTTGTTACCCGCCAAATCAGGAAGCCATTACTACGCGGTGATTACGCCAAAAGTTACCGTTGGGTTATCCCAACGGCTAGTTTGACTGCGTCGAAAGTCCAACTTCAGCCATTCGGCTCGTCGACCCGATCACTACAACAGTCTAAATATTTCGCCGACCCGATCGCCAAAGCTGCGACCAGAATGACTACTTTACTCCTTTGTTCAGGAGCCCGCCACCGATTCGACTAGACGTCTGCGTTGAACTCGTATGCTCCGACTGCCAGCGACCACCTGCGTCCAATCGACGACGGCCTCGGGGACTACTGATGGGGATATGCCTACCGGGGTATACCCAGCAGGACGTTTCCGGCTGGCCCAGGAACTGGCGAGTGGGCCTGCAAGACGGCGACTGGATCAAGGCCCGGTGTGGATTCAAGCGACTGGAAGCTGAAGGCCCAGGCGAGTAGATAGGCCCAGTCGGATTAGGTTAAACGAGTATCGAAGCCTTAACTGATTCGGTTGAGATATGTAAACCCTAGGGGGGTGAGTCTATATAAACCTCCCTACAGGGCGTGTAGAGATACGTTCCATCATACACCCAAGCGACTCGCCGCCTAGCCACCGAGCTCGCCCCATTGTAGCACCATCATAATACAATCTAGCAGGAGTAGGTCTTTACCCTCCGAGGGGGCGAACCTGGGTAAACCCTGTGTCTCCGCCCTCATCTCGCACCGCCGATGGCTGGCCGCCCTTGCCCTTTGTTCTACTACTCGCTGCCGATTGCAGCATCTGCCGTGACCATTCCCACGACACCTGTCGTCAAGCCCTCGTCCGCCCCAACAAGCTCACAAGCTAAGGAGGCACCAGGCCCTTCCATCATGGAAGTGGATTCTGGCGCCTCTACCGAACTCGTTGTTGTCGGCGAGCAGGCGACGCAGGAGAGCACCGCTCAACAAATGGCTGAAGCTCCGGCTAAGGATGCCATCGGTGGAGACAAGGTGGTGGTGGAAGCTGGTACCTCTGCCGAAGGCGGTGCCCTTGCTTCCTAGAAACCCTTTGAGTTTCCGAAGATAGTTTACCCGGCGCTCACGCCGAGTAACACAACTCTGGTTCCCGGAGGAGTACCGTCATCTCCGACGTGCGGTCTTGAGGAGATTCTCCGACAAGTGGATATCTTGCGAGGAAATAGCATCTCCTTTGGCAAGCTGCTAGCCGAGAGCGCTACGAATCTCAAGATCATCGCACTTGTAAGTTTACTTTTCCTTTTGCATTTCATATGAGTATCCTACTGTAGACCCCTAGGATGTAGACAGAAAACCATAGGCTTTGCATCTATATGCTCTAAGAGTGACTAAGTTAGAAAAAACTCCCACTGTAGCCCCCAAGCATTTAGATGGAACAAACTATTCCGACTAGATGCTTTAAGAGTAGCATACGCAGTGTTTATAATTTTCAATATCAGAGCCCCAAGCCTCTAGTTGTAACTGAATTAGTTCCGACTAGATGCTTAAAGAAAAGCTAAGCATTTTCCGAGTTAAAAAATTTATACTGTAGCCCCCAAGCTTCTAATCGAGAACTGAATTAGCTTCGACTAGATGCTTAAAGAAAAGCTAAGCATATTGCTAAGTAAAAAACTCTCGATGTAGCCCCCGAGCGTCTAGGTGGAAAGATTCCGACTAGATGCTCCAAGTAGACTAAACAACGGTTTAACTTTTTTCCTTTTTTTCACAGAACGAGAATGCTTGGAGGGGCATGTCCAACGACAAGTACCAGAAGATGCACACAGATCTTGAAGCCGAAAAGGGTAAAACTGCCATGTGGAAGGAACAGATCATCAAAAACAAGAGTCTGTTTTCTTTTTTGCGCATTCCGTCTTGGTTTCGTGCCTTCATTCTCCGAGTACTTACTGTGTACTTTGTTTTCTCCGACTTTGCAGAACATGTTGCCAAGGCCAAGGATATTGTTGAGCAGTCCGAGCACATCTAGCAGCTGGACAGCGAGAACAAGATCCTTAAAAAGGAGAGAGAAGATATGCTGAAAATGCATGAAGAATCAATGAAGGCCTTGCAGGACTCCGCCGCCGAGGAAATAAACCGCTTGAAGGAGGAGATCACGATCTTGAAAGATCAAAAGTGTGCTGCCGATGAGCAGAATCACCACCATGGCGAGGCGTACAAGCTCCTCAAACAAGAGAAACAATCCTTGTCGGACACCCTTTGGCAAGCTGAGGCCAGCATCTTCAGTAAGTTTCCTCCGCCTTCTATTACTGTAGTCTGGATACTTTGAATTCTTGAACTCATGCGATCCTTGTTGGAATTTGCAGCTCCTATGGGTTTAACCAGATCGCCTCCTCCAGCCAAGGAATGCATGGTTCTTGCCGGCAACTTCATCAACACCGCCATCACCCAAGGCAAAGAGATTGCCAAGCCCCTCCAGATACACATCAAGGCCTCGAACTCCGTGGCGAAGTACTCGGAGATTCTACGCCGAGCCCCCGAGCGTACCACAAGCTGGAAAGCTTCATGTGCACGGGCTGGAGCAAGGATGGCGCTGTCTATGGTGAAGGAACACTACGTAGATGCCGACATCGACACGGTGACCTCTGGTATCCCCGACGTTGACGATGACGGCAAAGGGATTGATCACGAAGCCATCTTGTCATCACTCGCAGGTTACGACACTAGAGTTGCCGAGTTGGTGGACATCGACGTCTTCGTGCCCATGAACACCATTGACAGCATCAACCAAGATTCCTCCGAGTCCCACCATAGTGCCGACGCTGAGGGTGATTCTCCGGCTGATGACGATGCTGCTTCCAAGTATCCTGTGCCAAAGGAATGAAAAACAACTTTGTAATATTTGTTTCATCTTTGGTGTATGCGCGGAAAAAACTTGATGATGTAACTTAAGGCGGAAAACAATTGTTGTTATTTCCTACTACTTAAGAACTAGTTTCCAGCATGTATATATTTTTAGCAAGTGATGGCTTATCCATTACTTTGGTTCTTATGCTTGACCTTTCGTGAGTCGGAAGACTCATTGTCGGAACCATGCGCTCAGGTGATGATGCCCAATGGCACCGTCAATAACCTGAGCACAAAATCGCCGACAATAAGTGCCAAAAGTCACTACTCCAGAATCCACATAAAAACAACAAAGAGCGTGTAGACCAGAAAACTTAAGCTAACGCCCGTAGGCAGAATTTTCACAAGTGCAAACGCAATACTTGTGCATAAAGGTTTTACATGATCCAAAAATGAACACTAAAGGAGGTAAAAGACTCAGAAATATGAGTGAACCAAAGAGCTTTATTTCATTGATCATATAAGAGGTACACAATTAGATAAAAAATGCTAAGTGTAAAAAGGACGTAGCTGTGCTATGTTCCATGGCCGATCAAGCTCTAGGTAGTCATCATCTGGGTCACGTCGCTTACGCTTATGATCCTCGTTGGGTCTATCCTTTAGTTCACGATTGTCAACAAGGTAGTAAGACCCATTGAGTAACACCTTGCTTATGATGAACGGTCCTTCCCATGGCGGGGATAATTTGTGTGACTTCTTCTGCTTAAGTCGGAGCACCATTTAAACGAGCGATGCTGAATGCGGTGACTATGGTAGCTGCGTAGCTTCTGCTGGTAGATGGCGGATCTTCCTTGAGGTCGTTGACGAACTTGCAGTGTCGATTGGTATGGGTGGCCTTGCCGTTGGCATCGAGGTGTGCGAGGCACGGCATATCGTGGTACTCTTCGTAGGTTTGGGGAACGCGGAGCGACGCCGAGGTGGTTTCACTTCCTCGTTGCTGTCCACGACCAGCTCCCCTTCCTCGACCATGTTGTCTGCCTTCTCCTTGTCCTGCAAAAGTTATAGCGACCATGTCGGTAGATTGCTTTTCTTCTGGAGCGGTTTTCCGCTTTGTACTGTTGTTCCTCCGAGCTTGAGTTGGAACGGCCGTTGCCAGCAGGAAGCCACGTGCATCGTCGTCGGCAGCTGCGAACTCACTAGCCAACTGAATCATCTAGTTCAAGTCAAGCTGGTGATTGTCCTGCAAGCGCTTCAGCTTATGTCAGAGCAACGTGCCTCTTTCCAACCCATCGATGAAGGCGGCCATGGCGGTCTTAGCATGCACTCCTGTGCAGGAATTCTTCATATCCAGCCAGCGGGAGAGGTAGGCGCGAGATGTCTCGTATTTCTCTTGCACGCACCGCTATAGATCGCCCATAGTGCAGGTACGCTTGTATGTACCCTCAAAGTTCTTGGTGAATGCTTCTTGCATGTCTAGCCAGTTGTAGATAGATTTCTCCGGCAAGTCATCGATCCATTGACGGGCCGTGCCTGCCAACATTAACGGGAGGTACTTGACGGCGATGTTGGGGTTGCCTCCGGCAATCTCCACTGTGTTGCCGTAGTCCTGCAACCATGTGGCTGGCTTGGCAGTGCCGTCATAGGGCTTGATGGTCTTGTCAATCCGGAAACCTTTGGGGTAAGTTGCGGACCGTATTGCAGGTCCAAATCAACGTGGTCCCAGGTATGGTCCTTCTTGGGCCTCGTGGATCTTATCGATCCGCGAACGTGCATCGTACGGCTCCGGGTTCTTCTTCTTTTTGTCAATAGGGGATGGGCTGCGTGAACGACGCGGGCCCCCTCCGCCATGGTGACTGCTTGGTGGTGATGGAGGCGGAGGTGGCGGTGGGTTAGCCTTCTTGCTGCTACCCTCCTGCGACGCCTCACGCTTGTCACAGTTGCTTGTCGGACGCGGAGGGTCATGGCGTGACCTGCTCTTGTGTCCTTGGTTGCGCTCTCCGTCATGACGGGTCTGTTCCGTGTTGTCGCGGATGACGATGCCGCACTGCTTTGGTGGGGGCATATCCGTACGATGGTGAGCCTTGTAATCTTCGTGACGTCGGGGAGATCGGGGCGGTGGCGAAGGGCGACGAGATTGGGCCTTTTCTCCGTGATCGGAGGATATGGGGATGGCGTCCTTCCTGTTGCGCGCATCCCTCCGTCTTCGTTCTGATGAACCCGTCTGGGACCCGACATCAAGAGGAGATCTGTCCCTTGGCGGCTTGTACTGGCTAGATTGGCAGAGCGCTGGGTTAGACTCAAGCCTCTGAGAGGTGGCCTTTTCCTGCTGCTTCACCGCCTTGGCCACTAGGTCATAGACCTGCTCCACTGCCTCAGGCGATCTATCCTGCTCTAGAAGGTTCTTGGCGACGGTGAGGTTAAGGAGTGGGGTGGGCATCACCTGCTTGCCTTCACTGTCAATGTATGGCTTGGCCTATGCCGGCTTTGAGGGAGCCCATCCTAGGTTGCGCCGTACACCAGGATCGTTGATGACGCGAGCCGGAGCTTTCTTAGCCTTCTGCTGCTGTAGCAGAGTCTTGTACTCGGCCTCCATTGCTCTAGCTTTTTCTATGGACTTCTGTGCGTTGACAGATCTCGATCTAGTTTAGCGCCTTGCTCCGCGATAGCTTGTGCTTCCTCCAGCAGCTGCTGGTGCTTCTTGTCAAGCTGGATCACGTTCCGGATATGAGCAATGGTTAGTGGCTCGACGAGGAGATTGCCATACATCACTCTATCAGCTGGAGTAACTTGGGCTGCTGCAGACGTAGATGCTGGAGGTGGCAAGTTTGCGGTGTTGTTGTTGCTCGGGCCGGTGCCGAGTTCCTGCGGCTGTTGCACAGGGTTAGGCGGAGGAGGCATGACCTTTGCGCGATCATCGTCAGCAGCAATAAGTGGCCCCTTCCCCTTTTTCAGCACCGTAGGCAGAGCTCGTCCGGGTTGATCTTCATCCATCGCCGTCCCAATGGTGACGAACACCCCTCGGGACATGACGGTGTTGTTGGCTTGCTCGTCGCACGTGTACTCCTCCTCCATCTCCTGCATAGCGGAGTCTAGCACTTTTGGACTGAAGTTTATCTCCTCTGAATCTGCACTGAAATCAGCATGAAGCGTGTCAATGACAGAGTCGGAGGGTGCCAGGACTTCCGCGATGACGGGCGGTGGAGGTGCAACGGGCTCGACGATGACCGGAGGTGGTGGTGCTGCTGCGACGATGGCGGCATGAGGCGGTGGCGGCTGCTGCTGAATCGGAGGTTCTCCATCTCTGAGCGCAAGCTCCATCTAGGCTGTCGCGTCAGCTGCCACGTAGCTGTTGACGGTGCTCACCATCTCTTCGAGGGTAAGGCGTCATGTTGCCTGCTGCCGTCTTAAAGAATGTCGGAGAAGCGTGCCACGGTATAGTCCTTCCACGAAGTGATACAAAGCATTATCATCTGGGTAGTGGGCTAGATCGGCTCGTATACGGAGCCACCTGGCCAGGTAATCGTGGGGGTTTTCGCCCTCTCTCTGAAAGCAGCGCTCCAGATCGAAGATGGTAACCACGCCGACGAACTTGGATCTCTGCTGTCCAGACGCACGGATGAAGCCGGTGGATTTGCAGTGATCTTCCACCTTTATATCCTGCACAGGGGCGGTTTGGGTGGGCCTTGAATTTTTCCAATCTTTGCCGACAAACTCCAAAGAGAGATCCGACATCGATCCTTCCGCGAACAT
Source organism: Avena insularis (assembly GCA_023614405.1). NCBI lineage: Eukaryota > Viridiplantae > Streptophyta > Magnoliopsida > Poales > Poaceae > Avena > Avena insularis. The sequence goes on from CM042691.1 coordinate 193,233,188, forward strand.
ATCCTGCCCGTAGGCAGTCCGTGCGGGTCTTGATGCTTTCCGATCTTTGTCGGCAAGCTCTGAAGAGATATCTGACATCGATCCTTCCGCGAACGTATCCAGCCCGTAGGCGGTCCGTGCGGGTCTTGATGCTCCTCCGACTCTCAGGGAACTAGTGCCCGAGTCGGTTTCGCCGATGAAGAGGTGGATGTCTCCGATAGGAACGATCGAGCACCGCGTAGGGTTCGTCTTCGCCGAGATCCAGAACTCGTCAGGAGGGACGATCGGAATGTTGCCGCGAAGATCTTGGTCCTCGCCCGCTGAAGATCCTAAAGCGCCTCTTGCCTCATGGTGGGCGCCAACTGTCGTGGTATTGCCGACGAGTACGCCATGGAGGGGTCCTCACAGTGCGTGTTAAGAGACGTGGGGTAAGGCGGACGGTTGAGGGGTACGAGGTAACACAGCTTACCCAGGTTCATATCCCACAACGGTGGCGGAATCCTACTCCTGCTATAAATCACTATAAGGGCAATATGCCGAGTTATAGAGATAGGTTCGTTGTGCGTGGTTGTGTGAAGTTGTGCCCTAAAGGCTCCCATAGACCCGACTTATATAGTCGCCAGGTCCTAGGGTTACAGGGAAAAGTCCTAGAAGACAGGTTACGGAGTCCTAGACCGTCTATCACTAGTCTTGTGTATCTTGCACTCCAAGGCTCCGGGTACGCTGGTAACTCCACCGCAGCCTTTCTTTATCCGGCATGGGCCTCCCTTCTGGATCCACCTAACTGGGCCGCCCAGCAGGCCATATGCCATGCTACCGACTATGGGCCACCCGGGTTAGCCGGATAAGAGACATGCTATAAGGATACCCATATAGCATATCCCCAACAGTGAGTGTGGTGCACGGTTGGTAGGTGCTTGTGTGTGTCCCCCCTCGCATGCATGCGCTCTAACCTAGAAGCGAAGGTTCTGGACTTGTATAAGGGGGAAACTCCCTGTTGCAGTGAAACCGGGTAGGATAGTGCCCCACCTTGTGAACCAACATGGTTTTACATCATCCTATGACCTAAACAAACACAAAACAAGAGAGAGCTATGCCGGGCTACCCCCATCAGAAGAATGTCTAGGGGGTATACGATCCGATGCCCTCAGATCAGGGTTTCGCCGGAGGAAGACCACGAGAACGTCAGAATCATATGAAAACTTGCATGTGTCCCTAGCATATGTGTGTGAGTGTGGTGCACGGTTGGTAGGTGCTTGCATGTGTCCCCCCTCGTATGCATGCGCTCTAACCTAGAAGCAAAGGTTCTAGACTTCTATAAGGGGGAACTCCCCGTTCCGGTGAAACCGGGTAGGATAGTGCCCCACCTTGTGAACCAACATGGTTTTACATCATCCTATGACCTAAACAAACACAAAACAGGAGAGAGAGAGCTACGCCGGGCTACCCCCATCAGAAGAATGTCTAAGGGGTAGACGATTCGAGGCCCGCAGATCAGGGTTTTGCCGGAGGAAGACCACGAGAACGTCAGAATCAGATGAAAACTTGCATGTGTCCCTAGCATAAGTGTGTGAGTGTGGTGCACGGTTGGTAGGTGCTTGCATGTGTCCCCCCCTCGCATGCATGCGCTCTAACCTAGAAGCGAAGGTTCTAGACTTGTATAAGGGGGAAACTCCCTGTTTCGGTGAAACCGGGTAGAATAGTGTCCCACCTTGTGAACCAACATGGTTTTACACAATCATATGACATAAACAAACACAAAAGATCTACACCGGGCTACCCCCATCAGAAGAATGTCTAGGGGGATAGACGATGCGAGGCCCGCAGATCAGGGTTTCGTCGGAGGAAGACCACGAGAACATCGGAATCAGATGAAAACTTGCATGTGTCCCTACCATATGTGTGTGAGTGTGGTGCAGGGTTGGTAGGTGCTTGCATGTGTCCCCCTCGCATGCATGCGCTCTAACCTAGAAGCGAAGGTGCTGGACTTGTATAAGGGGAAAACTCCCTGTTCCGGTGAAACCGGGTAGGATAGTGCCCCAACTTGTGAACCAACATGGTTTTATATCATCCTATGACTTTAACAAACACAAAACAAGAGAGAGCTATGTCGGACTACCCCCATCAGAAGAATGTCTAGGGGGGTAGACGATCCGAGGCCCACAGATTAGCGTTCCGCAGTAAACCGCGCTCCGGGGCAGTGGAATACCACAAGGACCTGCATGCATGTGGCCCTAGCACATGCATGAAAGTGTGGTGCTATGTTGAAACATACAAAACCTACTAGTCTTCGGGTGCTTGAATGTGTCCCCCTCGCATGCATGCGCTCTAAACCTAGAAGTGAAGGTTCTGGACTTGTATAAGGGGGGATCTCCCTGTTCTGGCGAAACCGGGTAGGATAGTTCCCCACCTTGTGAACCAACATGGTTTTACATCATCATATGGCCTAAACAAATACAAAACAAGAAAGAGCTATGCCGGGCTACCCCCACCAGAAGAATGTCTAGTGGGGTAAACGATCTGAGGCCCGCAGATCAGGGTTCCGTGGCAAACCGCGCTCTGGGGCATCAGAATACCTCAAGGACCTGCATGCATGTGGGCCTAGCACATGCATGAAAGTGTGGTGCTATGTTGAAACATACAAAACCTACTAGTCTCCGGGTGCTTGCGTGTGTCCCCCCTCGCATGCATGCGCTCCAACCTAGAAGCGAAGGTTCTGGACTTGTATAAGGGGGAACTCCCCGTTCCGGTGAAACCGGGTAGGATAGTGCCCCACCTTGTGAACCAACATGGTTTTACATCATCATATGACCTAAACAAACACAAAACAAGAGAGAGCTACGCCAGGCTACCCCCATCATAAGAATGTCTAGGGCGTAGACGATCTGAGGCCCGCAGATCAGGGTTTCGCCGGAGGAAGACCACGAGAACGTCAGAATCAGATGAAAACTTGCATTTGTCCCTAGCATATGTGTGTGAGTGTGGTGCACGGTTGGTAGGTGCTTGCATGTGTCCCCCCTCGCATGCATGCGCTCTAACCTAGAAGTGAAGGTTCTAGACTTGTATAAGGGGAAACTCCCTATTTCGGTGAAACCGGGTAGGATAGTGTCCGAACTTGTGAACCAACATGGTTTTACACAATCCTATGACCTAAACAAACACAAAACAAGAGAGAGCTACGCCGGGCTACCCCCATCAGAAGAATGTCTAGGGGGTAGACGATCCGAGGCCCGCAGGTCAGGGTTTTGTCGGAGGAAGACCACGAGAACGTCAGAATCAGATGAAAACTTGCATGTGTCCCTAGCATATGTGTGTGAGTGTGGTGCACGGTTGGTAGGTGCTTGCATGTGTCCCCCCTCGCATGCATGCGCACTAACCTAGAAGCAAAGGTGCTGGACTTGTATAAGGGGAAACTCCCTGTTCCGGTGAAACCGGGTAGGATAGTGCCCCAACTTGTGAACCAACATGGTTTATATCATCCTATGACCTAAACAAACACAAAACAAGAGGCAACTATTCCGGGCTACCCCCATCAGAAGAATGTCTAGGGGGGTAGATGATCTGAGGCCCGTAGATCAGGGTTCTGCCGGAGGAATACCACGAGGGAGTCGAAATCAGATGAAAACTTGCATGTGTCCCTAGCATATGTGTGTGAGTGTGGTGCACGGTTGGTAGGTGCCATGTGTAAGTGCCAAGTGTGACGCCCTTTGTAGACATGCATTAACAATTAGTAAAATCCTGGATATATACGTGGAAACTCCCGCCACGGGGCAACCAGAGCCTATTTTATAGCAAAGGTGACCCAATCTTTGCTTTCCATGTACATATGACCTAAACAAACCAAAACAAAAAGAAAATTCCAGTGGGCTACCCTCATACGGAGAAAGCTATAGGGGTAGACCACCGGCTCTAACCTAAAAGCGAAGGTTCTGGACTTGTATAAGGGGGAATCTCCCTATTCCGGTGAAACCGGGTAGGATAGTGCCCCAACTTGTGAACCAACATGGTTTTATATCATCCTATGACCTAAACAAACACAAAACAAGAGAGAGCTATGTCAGGCTACCCCCATCAGAAAAATGTCTAGGGGGGTAGACGATCTGAGGCCCACAGATTAGCATTCCGTAGCAAACCGCGCTCCGGGGCATCGGAATACCACAAGGACCTGCATGCATGTGGCCCTAGCACATGCATGAAAGTGTGGTGCTATGTTGAAACATACAAAACCTACTAGTCTCTGGGGGCTTGCATGTGTCTCCCCTTGCATGCATGCGCTCTAAACCTAGAAGCGAAAGTTTTGGACTTATATAAGGGGGATCTCCCTGTTCCGGTGAAACCTGGTAGGATAGTGCCCCACCTTGTGAACCAACAGGGTTTTACATAATCCTGTGACCTAAAAAAACACAAAACAAGAGAGAGCTATGTCGGGCTACCCCCATCAGAAGAATGTCTAGGGGGGTAGTCGATCTAAGGCCCGCAGATCAGGGTTCCGCAGCAAACCGCGCTCCGGGGCATTGGAATACCTCAAGGACCTGCATGCATGTGTGCCTGTCACATGCATGAAATTGTGGTGCCATGTTGAAACATACAAAACCTACTAGTCTCCGGGTGCTTGCATGTGTCCCCCCTCGCATGCATGCGTTCTAACCTAGAAGCGAAGGTTCTAGACTTGTATAAGGGGGAAACTCCCTATTTCGGTGAAACCGGGTAGGATAGTGCCCCACCTTGTGAACCAACATGGTTTTACATCATCCTATGACCTAAACAAACACAAAACAAGAGAGAGCTACGTCGGGCTACCCCCATCAGAAGAATGTCTATGGGGGTAGACGATTCGAGGCCCGCGGATCAGGGTTTCGCCGGAGGAAGACCACGAGAACGTCGGAATTAGATGAAAACTTGCATGTGTCCCTAGCATATGTGTGTGAGTGTGGTGCACAGTTGGTAGGTGTTTGCATGTGTCCCCCCTCGCATGCATGCGCTCTAACCTAAAAGCGAAGGTTCTAGACTTGTATAAGGAGGAAACTCCCCGTTCCGATGAAACCGGATCGTATAAGGGGGTGCATGTAGTGATCAAGACCACAACAACCTATTCATATGTGTGCGTTCATGATCCTATGAAATAACATCACCTAACCTATATGTGATAAAAGCCTTGCTAACTAAATAAAAGAAAAATGGGGGAAAATGCTTTGCCGTGTATACAGGAGAATACACACGGCAAAGATTGTACCTAACGGCGAGGGCACACGGCAAAGATTCTGCCGGCGGGTACCCCTATGATGCCGCGGGGCCCATTTCTTTGCCATGAACACATCTTTGCCGTGTGTCTTTAGTGCTTTTGCCGTGTTGATTTTCTTTGCCGTGTGCCTTCGTTTGTCGATTGCCGTGTTCTTTATCTGCCGTGAACATTTTCTTTGTTGTGTGCTTCTTGTTACACACACGGTATAGAGATAATCTTTGCCGTGTTCCGGACGTTTTGGCACACGGCAAAGGTCGGGGGCGACGGCAGTGAACATTTTTCCTTTTTCCCGTAGTAAGCTACGTCCGGCTAGTTGTTAGATTCCGATTCCGTGTAGGTAGAGAGGGACGGCCCCGGGGGTTATACTTGTATGAGCCGGCCACGCTGGTACGGACACCCCCTTTAACACCGGTTCATAGAAGAACCGGTGTTAAAGCCCATTTCCGACCTCAACCAAAGGCCTCGTTTCCACTAGTTGAGCCTGGAAATGGGCTTTAACACCGGTTCTTCTATGAACCGGTGTTAAAGGCGCATCAACATGGCCCGCAGCAAAGAGCCCCTTTAACACCGGTTCGTGGCACGAACCGGTGTTAAAGGCCCCTGCACCAGTGGCCCGTGCAGCCCCCCCTTTAATACCGGTTCAAGCCACGAACCGGTTTTAAAGGGGGGGCTATATAACACACCGCAGCCCACACCCCTCTCTTCCATTTTTTCACTCTCTCATTTTGGAGCCTAGCAAGAGGGTGAGAGGTGTGCTATTTTGTGTTTTTTCCTATGCACAAGAGGTGTTCGGTGAAATGCCCGAGAGCTCAAAATAAGTTTTCTCGTTGCTCTTTCCTTCTCGGTCGAGGTCGGCAACTATCCTTTCATGTGTCATTGATGTACTATATATATAAATGGTCATCTCCCTATTAATTTTTGATATATACTATATATTAATGCAGATGAACCGGCAATGGATGTACGGTGACCGACGCACTTCCGAGTACATTACGGGCCTCCAAAATTTCATCGTTGTGGCTAATGCAAACCGTGGTCACAGTAGTTTTATGTGATGTCAGTGTGTTCACTGTCAGAACAAGAAAGACTACTCAAATACCAGAACCATTCACGCCCACCTGCTTCGATCCGGTTTCATGCCCAGCTATAATTGTTGGACCAAGCATGGAGAAAAAGGGGTTGTGATGGAAGACAACGAAGAAGAAGAGGATGATGACAACTATCATAATATGTATCCTGAATATGATGATACTGCAACGGGGGTAGATAATGAAGATCAAGAGGCAGCAGATGGGCCCGCTGATGACAATCTTGGTCGGGCCATTACTGATGCAAAGGAAGAATGTGAAACTGAAAAGGAGAAGGAGAAGCTAGAGCAGATGTTAAAGGATCAAAAAACATTGTTGTACCCAACTTGCGAAGATGGCCACAAAAAGCTAGGTACCACACTGGATTTGCTGCAATGGAAGGTAGAGACGGTGTGACTGACAGCGCATTTTCAAAGTTGTTGGTAAAAATGAAGAATCTTCTTCCAAGAAATAATGAGTTGCCGACAAGTACATACCAAGCAAAGAAGGTTGTACGCCCTCTAGGATTAGACGTGCAGAAGATACATGCCTGCATTAATGACGCATCCTCTACCGCGATGAGAAGTATGAGAATTTGGATGCATGCGGTATGCCTTTGCTGCGATATAAGATCAGACGAGACGATCCTGGCGATGTTGAGGGCGAGGCCCCTAGGAATAAGGTTCCTGCCAAGGTTATGTGGTATGCTCCTATAATACCACGGTTAAAACGGCTCTTCAGAAATAAAGAGCATGCCAAGTTGTTGCGATGGCACATGGAAGACCGTAAGAAAGACGCGATGTTGAGACACCCCGCTGATGGGTCACAGTGGAGAAAAGTCGAGCGAGAGTACCCGGACTTCGCACGTGACGCAAGGAACTTAAGGTTTGGTCTAAGTACAGATGGCATGAATCCTTTTGGTGAGCAAAGCTGCAGTCACAGCACCTGGCCTGTGACTCTATGTATCTATAACCTTCCTCCTTGGTTGTGTATGAAGAGGAAGTTCATTATGATGCCAGTGCTCATCCAAGGCCCGAGGCAACCCGGCAACGACATTGATGTGTACCTAAGGCCATTAGTTGAAGAACTTTTATAGCTGTGGGCCAAACCAGGTGTACGTATGTGGGATGAGCACAAAGGGGAGCCATTTGACCTACGAGCATTGCTTTTCGTAACCATCAATGATTGGCCTACTCTTAGTAACATTTCAGGGCAGGCAAACAAGGGATACAATGCATGCACACATTGTTTAGATGAGACTGAAAGTGTATATTTGGATAAATGTAAGAAGGTTGTGTACCTAGGGTATCATCGATTTCTTCCGAACCTGCATCCAGTAAGAAAGAAAGGCAAGCATTTCAAACATCTGGCAGACCCTGGAGGAAGCCTGTCCTCCGTACCGGTGAGGAGGTATTTGGTATGGTCAAGGACCTAGAAGTAATCTTTGGAAAAGGTCCTGGCAGTCTATCTGTTCCGAATGACGATGCCGGACATGCGCCCATGTGGAAGAAGCAATCTATATTTTGGGACCTACCCTATTGGAAAGTCTTAGAGGTCCGCTCTTCAATCGACGTGATGCACGTGACGAAGAATGTTTGCGTGAACCTGCTAGGCTTCCTAGGAGTGTATGGGAAGACAAAAGATACACCGGAAGCACGGCAGGACCAGCAACGTCTGAAAGACCCTGAAGAGCCTATGCATCCTGAGAACGAGAAGGGTAAATGATGCCACTTAACTCTTGCTAGCTACGCTCTTACCAAAGCAGAGAAGGAAATCTTTTTTGAATGCCTGAGCAGTATTAAGGTCCCGTCTGGCTTCTCGTCGAATATAAAGGGAATAATAAATATGGCAGAGAAAAAATTCCAAAACCTGAAGTCTCATGACTGCCATGTGGTTATGACACAATTGCTTCCGATTGCATTGAGGAGGCTTCTACCTGAAAATGTTCGAGTACCCATTGTGAAGCTATGTGCATTCCTCAATGCAATATCTCAGAAGGTAATCGATCCAGAAAGCCTACCAAGGTTACAGACAGATGTGTCCCAATGTCTTGTCAGCTTTGAGTTGGTGTTCCCACCATCCTTCTTCAATATTATGACGCATCTCCTGATTCACCTAGTAGAAGAGATTGCCATTCTCGGTCCTATATTTCTACACAATATGTTCCCCTTTGAGAGGTACATGGGAGTCTTAAAGAAATATGTTCATAACCGTGCTAGGCCAGAAGGAAGCATATCTAAGGACTATGTAACAGAGGAGGTCATTGAGTTCTATGTTGATTTTATTCCTGACCTTAAGGCGATTGGTGTTCCAGAATCACGACATGAGGGGAGACTGCATGGAAAAGGCACCCTAGGATGTAAAGCAATGATATGTAGGGACGGGCATTCTCTCAATCAAGCACACTACACGGTTTTACAAAGATCTATCTTGGTTGCCCCGTATATCAATGAACACAAGAATTTAATACGCCTCAAACACCTGTGACGGTCGATGAATGGATTATAAGTGAACACATGGCGAGTTTTGGCTGCAAAGACTTCTCACGAATAACACCACTGTTGGGGATCAGCTGTACTTGTTGGCCAGGACACCATCTTCGACTGTATGTACTTTCCAAGGGTACGAGATAAATGGGAATACATTTTACATGATAGGCCAAGATAAAAAGAGCACCAACCAAAATAGTGGTGTCCGCTTCGATGCAGCAGAAGACAATGGGCAAAAGACCACGTATTATGGGTTCATAGAGGAGATATGGGAACTTGACTATGGACCTAATTTTAAGGTCCCCTTGTTTCGATGCAAATGGGTCAAGCTAACAGGGGGAGGGGTTGAGGTAGACAAGAAGTACGGAATGACAACAGTGGAGCTCATCAATCTTATGAAGGTAGACAAGAACTTAGACGAACCATTCGTCTTAGCCAATGATGTGGCTCAGGTTTTCTATGTGAAGGACATGTCTACCAAACCGAAAAAAGAAAAAATAAGCAAACAGATACATCACACGATGAGCCAAAGCGTCACATAGTTCTTTCAGGGAAAAGAAACATCGTGGGAGTGGAGGACAAGACAGACATGTCAGAAGATTATAATAAGTTTGATGAAATTCCGCCCTTCAGAGTGAAGACTGACCCAACCATCCTGTTAAACGGTGCTGATACTCCATGGTTACGGCCGACACGATCATAAGATTGACTATATGTATTAATTGAGCCATTTTTGTCACACATATGTATCTCAACATGGAAATCAATGTCATATTTCTTCTGTTAACAGTATATGTATTAAATGAGCCATTTTTCTTCCTGCCATTTTTCTTCCCGCCATTTTTTCCCGCCAGTTCTTCCCTCCAGCCATTTCTCACTATATATATATGTAGGGTTGGCCTCCATTGTCATTGCACATCTCTAGACTCATATCTGCAACCTCATCACTCTTTCCCATGGCTTCCATCGTAGCACTAACCCCTAGGGAGGCGGAGGCGCTTTGCGCCTCGAACTACCCCTGCCTACGGGCTACTGTGTCCCCGTCGGCTGGATGCTGAGCGCCGGAGGCGTGCCGATTCCTCCTGTCCCTCTAGGTGTGGCACGCCGGATGGCCATCACGAACCACTAGTACTTCGAGCTCACGCCGGAGCAGCGGAGGAATCCCAGATGGCATCCCGACTATTTCCCTACTTGGGAAGCCTTCTTCGGGGATCGGCGTGAGAGGGCGCTCGCCAGGCATGAGGAGGAAGGCCCACCTCCTCTGAACTTCAACGAGGCCGGCCGTCGGCTATGGTGGCGCGGTCGGACTCTCCAGAGAGTCATGGTCTACGACACTGCTGCCGACTCTAACCCCCGTCTGCGCTACCCTCAAGTCCATCCCACGCGTACTCAGCCTTCAAGGTTCAATTACGGCGACCCCGACGACGATAGCGACAATGGCGGCGGCGAGTACGATGACTACAGTGGCGAGTATTATAGGTGTAGGCAGGAGCATGACTGAATCACTCCAACATTCCGAAACAAGTTCGGCCGATTGTGACTTAATCTGGCCATGTATCTTAATTTTCAGTTCTTTTATGTATCTTAATTTTCAGTCGTGCTTTATGTAACTTACTGTTAGTTGCATTCTGTACTTTAATTCCAGTTCTATCTCATTCACAAAATGACCTATCTCATTCGAGGTTTCTTGGCTTTCGGGTCACATGACCAATGTTATGGCTAGAATCAAGGCATAGTTTGTGATAATATGGCCATATTGTGCATACATGTGCATCATGGGATGGCAAACAATGTTGCAAGAGGAAGTTTTCCTTTTTGTCGTACCAAAAAGGCATTTTCCATTTTCCGAGCATAATAAACGGACGGTTTTGTGAAGCAACCACCAAATGGCTAATTCAAAAAACCACCACCACATTTTACAAAAATACTAGACCACCTTATATGGACAATGTACCAACATGGGAATCTGAAACCTTTCCGTCCATCTCTGGTGAAAAAGACAAATTCCTGCCGAATCGGTAGGAAGTGGGTCAGATATGAACTACAGGTACATGATACGATGCTCATTATTTTTTACAAAAATCATTTTTAGGTTCACAATATGCTATTTTATCAAAAATCCAATGCAAGTTGAGCGAGGCTTGGCCCCGAGCTAAGAATCTTCATGCCCGTTGTTCGACAAAGTTTGACGATAGTTTAAAACGGGGATAAAAATTAAAAAAAGATCAAAACAGTGTGAAACCTTCGCGTGGTGTTATATTATGTGACATAGTTAGAAGGAAAAATATCAAACTTGGTATATTGATTATGTCTCAAAAAAACCTTCACAAAATGACCTATCTCATTCGATATTTCTTGGCTTTCGGGTCAAATGACCAATGTTATGGCTAGAATCAAGGCATAGTTTGTGATAATATGGCCATATTGTGCATACATGTGCATCATGGGATGGCAAACAATGTTGCAAGAGGAAGTTTTCCTTTTTGTCGCACCAAAAAGGCATTTTCCATTTTCCAAGCATAAAAACGGACGGTTTTGTGAAGCAACCACCAAATTGCTAATTCAAAAAACCACCACCACATTTTACAAAAATACTAGACCACCTTATATGGACAATGTACCAAAGGGGGATCTGAAACCTTTCCGTCCACCTCTGGTGAAAAAGACAAATTCCTGCCGAATCGGTAGGAAGTGGGTCAGATATGAACTACACGTACATGATACGATGCTCATGATTTTTTACAAAAATCATTTTTAGGTTCACAATATGCTATTTTATCAAAAATCCAATGCAAGTTGAGCTAGGCTTTGTCAGATTCCAAAGTATACAAAAGATGCGGCGTTTAAATATCCAAACAATTCAAAAATGTTAATACAAAATAAAATATGATTTGCTCTAATAAAATAAGGTTAGATTCCTTTTTAGATTCTTAATATTTCTTATGTTCAAAGTTTTAGGGTTTGACTATTTTATTTTTGTTTGAATTGAATAATCAAAATTTATATGTAAGTGTTTTAATCATTTTGAAAATTTTCATCTAAAGTAAATATAAAATGTTTTTACATGAATGGATAGATATTATTTTTCTGAAAATTATGATATATTATTCATATTTTTCTGAGTTGAAATGAAAAAGATATGAATTTTCTAAATTCATATCCTATTTTTTGAATTAAAATGCCCCACCCTTTAATGCATGAAATAATGCCCCCTTTAACACCGGGTCCAGCCACGAACCGGTGTTAAAAGAATCTCTTAACAATTCCCCTTCTTTAACACGGTTCATGGCTGGAACCGGTGTTAAAGAAACATTTCTTGTATACTTCCTCCTCCCCCCAGCCAGATCAAGCGCAAGAGGAAGAAGCAGAGCTGGCGCATGCGCCGCCGTCCCGTCGCTCGCTGTCGCGCTGTCATCTGCCGTCTCTCTGTCTCGCCGAGATTGCTGCGCCGTCCCCACCCCGTCGCCATCGCCTCCTGCCCCACCCGCCAGACTGCCGCGCGCCCCTCCGCCGCCCCATCCCGGCCGCGCGCGTCGCCCACCCGCACGCCGCACCGCCCAGCAGCGCCGCGCCACCCACGCCGCGCCGCCGCCCGCAGGTGAGCATGCCCGCCGCCGATTTTTGTTAGTGTTAGTGTTTTTTGGTTAGTGGTTAGTTATAGTGTTAGTTAGTGTTAAATTAGTATAGTGTTATATGTATATGTATGTGTATGTATGTGTATGTGTATTTGTTAGTGATTGGTTAGTGTGTATGTGTATTTGTATATGTATGTGTATATGTATATGTATGTATATTTTTTGTATGATATATATATGTATATATATTTGTATATGTATGTGTATATATGTATATATTTTTTGTATGTGTATATATGTATGTATGTGTATATATGCATCACTTGACCGATTACTTTTCCAATGCCGTGGACCCTGACCTCCTCTACCCTCGCCGAGTCACCCATTTTAGGAGCCCACGTCGCGATGGTTCGAACGCACACCCCCACGCATCCCGGCCCCGCTCTCGCCCTAGCGCCGCCGCCCTAGTACACCTCTCGTTGTCAATATAGCATTAGGGTTTCTCCGAATCCGTGGTTTTTCCGAATGTATCCTCTCATATGAATCCGGGGTTTCTCCGAATTAGGGTTTGGAATGACCAAGCATGTATTAGGGTTACATTTCAATACTTTTAACCTGTCATATCATCATCCTCTGCCCTCGCCGAGTCGCCCATTTTAGGTAGCCCACGTTGTGCTGGTTCGAACGCACACCCCCACGCATCCCGGCCCCGCTCTCGCCCTAGCGCCGCCAGCCGTCGCCCTAGTACACCTCTCGTTGTCAATATAGCATTAGGGTTTCTCCGAATCCGGGGTTTTTCCGAATGTATCCTATATGAATCCGGGGTTTCTCCGAATTAGGGTTTGGAATGACCAAGCATGTATTAAGGTTACATTTCAATACTTTAAACCTGTCATATCATCATCTTTGCTTGAGCATTTCGATAGATGTATTACTGATATTTGTGTGATCATATTATTGTTTTAGAAACTATGGATCCACTTAGTAGAAACCTTGAAGATGAAGAAATAATGGAGAACATGATCCACGAGGACACCTCACAATATCTGAACTTGGAGGGACATGATGACAGCTCAAGTAGTCATGGAGAAGATGATGACTCCGGTGAACGCACTTTAGTGATTACAAATTCTGTCGAGGTATATGCATGGATTAAGCCTCTGCTGACTTGCACCGATTGATTTGTATATATGTAAATGTATTAATTAACGCTTCTTTCTTCTTTTAGCCCTCTAGATCAACCAGCCAGCAACAATCTTCTTCTATGAAAAATATCAAGCGAGGCGCGAGCCATCGGTTGAAAGATCGTGCAAAGTTCACGATCGAAGTAGTCCGTGTTGATGGCAGGCCGATGGAGCCCAAGAAGGCCGCAGACAAATTTGTACGTCAGGCTGGAGTTCTTGTTAGGGACCAAATCTCAATCATAATTGAAAATTGGAATAAGCCAAAGAAGGGCGACGGTACCTTTGTCGATGAAAGATCCAAAGAAACGCTTTGGAATTCGCTGTTGGTAAATTTCACCCTTCCGCAAGAGGAGGATGAAAATAAACCGGTTATAAAGGAAAAGGTCAAAGAGTAGACTCTAAAAAAGATGGCTGGCACTTTCCGCAACTGGAAGACAAAATTGAACAAAATTGTCAAAGCTCGCGAGACTCCAGATTTCGAACACGCATATTATGCGAAGATAAGACCTCACTGGCCCGAATTTGTGGCATACAAGGAAGGTGCTATAGCTACAAAGAGGTCAGAAACCAATACGCTAAATGCCCAGAAGAAGGAATATCACCAGAGAACGGGGTCAGGTGGCTACATATCTCAGAGGCCTAAGTGGGAGGAAGTTGAGAAGGCCTCAAGGCTAGAGGATCACACCCCAGACACATGGGTGGGACCTACGTGCAAAGACTTGGTTCTACGGAATCGGGGCAAGGTTGGACCCAGAAACGGGATTGTGTATCTTCCCAACCCTCCTTGCCAAACCCGTCACTGAACTCATCACGGCATACGAGGAAACAGCCGCCAGGACCTTCCATCCCGACAGAGAGAATGACCAGCTCACACGCGCCATCGGTAAAAAATAACACCCTGGACATGCACGAGGCATAGGGGGTATGACGTGGAAGGATGGGTTTGCCGAGTGGGGCGACTCTTACAGATGGCGCGGCAGAAAAGAAAAAGAGTGTACATAGCGGATGACACAGATAGAACATGCACTTGTGGCGCTGCAGGCGCAAGTGAATGCACAAAAGAGCCAGCAAGCTACCGGCCCATCTCAGCGGCACGAAGAGCCTGCATTGGAAGCTGCCGGCGGCCCAGACTCTGCGCGGAAAAGCAGCGTGGCTTCCACGGAGAACGTGCAGCCCACGCTTGAAATGGCGGGTCCTCGATACCCCGTGGATGAGATCACGGAGAGCGAACACGCTGAGCTGCATGTGAGATTAATGGGCTTATCCATTAAGGTGGCTGTCGGCTATGCCTTACCTCCTGTAGCTGGTGGAACTTACCACTGCCGACTGATTCCAGATGACTATGCTATTGTCGGGGAGGATGAGGTTGTGAAGGAATATGAGGAAGCACAGCTTGACCATGCTACAGGTGAAGGGGAAACTCAACTCAAATTTGCAGTGAAAACAACCATTCTTTGGAAGAAGGAACACACCGTGCTTCCAAATTGGAGGCCACTGGCACCCCCGCCGTCTCCGCAGCGTCAGCAGTCTGAGCCGCCTCAGCCGTCTCCAAGTCATCAGAATACTGCCCTGTCGTCTCCGACTCTTCAGCCATCTCCTGCGCGGCAGCCATCTCTAGCGCTTCAGCCATCTCCTGCGCGGCAGCCATCTCCGGCGCTCCAGCCATCTCCTGCGCGGCAGCCATCTCTGGCGTGCCAGCCATCTCCTCAGCGTAAGCGGAAGAGAACTGCCACGAAGAGCATCACTAGCACTGCCACGAAGAAATCCGCAGGAAACCGTACGCCAAAGAGTTCAAGAAACTACGTCCCGCAGCCTTTCACCAAGCCATTGCCGGTTTTACCGTGGAATCGCAGCGACGAGGAGACCAATAGGATCTCGGAAGAAGAGGTCAAGAAATTCTTTGCACCTAGACGGGCCGAGCCAAAGGAGAAAATAGATCCGATGGTGGTGGAAAAGTTTTACAATAATCTTTTGAAACCTGAAACCCCACTTGTGCCGGACTACGAGCACCAGATTTTGAAGGGGCATGCAAGGCGTCGTAGGGAGACTAAAAGTAGCAGTCCTGCGGCACCCCAGAAAACAGTTCCCATGCTCGGAGAGCAGGAAAACCAATCATGCGCCCCGCTCCAAGTGTTCGACACACGAGACGCTCCTCCCATAAATGATTACGAGGCAGAGCTACAAAGAAAGGCCAATGAGATGGGGATGACTTACATTGCATACTTGAACATCATGGGAGACAACTTGCCCAAAGGCGATGCCAACCCCATACAGCCATGGAAGTATGGGAAGAATCTCGTCAAGAAAGAGGAGCTCAAGAATCTATCAACAAAGATGCGAAGATTGCACAAGTGGTACCTTGATTTCTGCAAGACGAGAAAGGAAGAATGGATCACGGCGCATATAAGAGATCAGATTTTCTTGCGCGGAGACGACGCGATCACCTTCAACATTCAAGACTTGCATTTTCTATTCAATCAGAAGGAACTCGACAAAACTGCCATCAGCCTTTATTGTGTGTAAGTACTATTTCTTTAATTTCTATCTCATCTCATTCA
The DNA here is from genome assembly GCA_023614405.1 of Avena insularis. Classification (NCBI taxonomy): domain Eukaryota; kingdom Viridiplantae; phylum Streptophyta; class Magnoliopsida; order Poales; family Poaceae; genus Avena; species Avena insularis. Next base: position 193,249,282 of record CM042691.1, read on the forward strand.
ATTCATTAATTGCATGTATATATATATATATGCTCACCATATATTTATATATATACTATTATGCAGGAAAAAGGTTATGAAATGCATGAAAGGAGACCCTTTTGACATTGGGTTCGTTGACCCAAATAGAGTTCATGAACAAGTGGTAAGAGACAAACCCGGGCAAACAGAAGATTTCTTGCTAAGGTTTTTACTGAGACAACAAACCAAAAGGGAAATACTATTGCCTTACAACTTCTCGTGAGTACTGTTACCCTCTCTTGTACACATTCTGTTTCGGCTTACTCGATGTTAAGTTTAACTGATGATGAGTTATGCGTGCGTAGGTTCCAGTTTATTCTGCTAGTCATTCAACCTGACTCAGGAAAAGTCCTTGTCATGGACTCGTTACGAAAAGAAAAAGAGCTATGGGCAGACTTTAGAGAGATGCTCCAGAGGTAATTTCAATCATATTATCGCACTAGATCGGCAACTTTCGTGACAACAAGTAATTAATTACTCCTTTATCCATTTTATTTGCCGGACAGGGTTTGGAAAAGGTTCGCGGGCAGGACCGTGGGTGAATGGTCAGAAGAACTAAAATTTGTAGACCAAAATGTAAGTAATGTTAGCTAGCTAGGTCTGCGTATCTCTTTGATTCTGCTTCCAATTCTATTATATCATGCTTTATTGATTATTATTTTGATTGAACTCTCTATTCTCGTAAAGTGCGCGCATCAGGGACCCGGCAATAACTTATGTAGGTACTATGTTTGCGAGTTCATTCGCAACACGATATGTGCGACGGGACAAGCCGTACTAGAACAACTTAGAGTAAGTAAACAAAATACACAACATTATTTTATTACCATAAATTGTGTTGAGTTTTATTCTTATATATATATTGACCCCATTCTTCATATATATTCAGATCGAACGGATGCGGGACCAACTCCTACCATTTGACCGCATACGAGCCATTCAAGAGGAATTGGCGGGATTCATACTTGATGAGGTCGTCACGCCTGGCGGAGAACTCTTTAGATATCCACCTAAATGAACGTTGTATATATGCTTGAACGTGTTTGTTTTGTACTTGATGCTTCAACATTTACGGAGAATACCACATAATGACGATGTTTGTGTATAATAATAGTTGCTTAATTATTCATATATTCGTATGTACCGACGACGATATATGTGTATACCGCTCCCGATCGATTCCCCCTCCCCCCTTCCCGTCCCCGCCGCGCCGCAGAAATACGCCTAGAACGGGGCGGGGGCAGAACTCTGCCGCGGCAGAGATTTAGGCCGTTTTCATGCCGTGCCAGAGATTTATCTCTTTTTCCTGCCGCGGCACAGAACCTCGAACCGGTGTTAAAGGGGGGCTGAGCGCTGCGGTAACCCCACGTGCGCCACCCTTTAACACCAATTCGTATAACGAACCGGTGTTTAAGGAGGGGTCTGTAACACCGAAACTTCAACAGCAGTTCTACAACCGTTGTTAGAGGGCCTTATGAACTGGTGTTAAAGGCCCCAGTCTGCACTAGTGAGTGCGGGGTCAGCTTGTTGTCGTTGTTCTTTATAAGCACGGGAGATTCCGCGGACTTGTTATTGCTAGGGATTCTCGAGTTGCATGCAGTAAAGCCAACGTTCCGCCGATTTGCAATAGGTGTCCCTTGATTGTCGTCCTCCGCGCGCCGCCGTCATGCCGTCATACACTGCGTCGGCCATAGTCGCGAATAGCGAGCCGGTCGCCCACAATCTAAAGATAAGCGGTTACTCCACCACAAAAAGACTGTATGCCAACGGCACGTACATCAGATCAGTGAAATTCGTCGGCGGAGGCCGTCGCTGGTACCTGCGGTACTACCCTGACGGCTGCTGCTCATACGACATCGGACGTGTGACCTTCCTGCTCTACCATGATCGCGACAGCGGCGCGGACGAGGACAAAGTGGCGGTGCGCTACAAGGTTTCCTTGCTCCGCCAGGTCCACGGCAATCCGGAACCAATGGCACAGAGCAATAACCTCATGACGACCTACGACGACAAGTACGAAACCGGCGGACTCTTCACCAGAACGTTCCTGGAGCGGCCGGCTTACCTCAGGGACGACGCCTTCAGCGTCCGGTGCGAATTCGACGTGCCCGTCATCGTCACGGAGGACACCGTCCTGCCGCCGCCAGGCATCCCGAGTCCGACACAGGTACCTGCCGACGTGCACGAGCGTCTTGTCCGCCTCTTCTCCGACGAGGTGCCCACAGACGTGGCCCTCGAGGTCGGCGACAAACCTTCCAGGCGCACAAGCGCTTCCTCGCAGCTCAGTCGCCGGTCTTCGCGGCGTTGTTCGACGGGCCGATGAGGGAGAATACCGCCCCTTCGGTTCGCATTGACGACATGGAGCCTCCTGTGTTCAAATCTATGCTCGACTTCATCTACCTGCTGCAACCACCACCTGTCATCGACGACGACGACGACGACCCACACGCCATGACTCAGCAGCTGCTTGTGGCGGCAAACAGGTACGACCTTCAGAGGCTCAAGTCCATCTGCGCGGAGAAGCTACGCCGACGCATTAACACAAGCACGGTGGCCACTACTCTCAACCTGGCACTCCGGCACGATTGTCACACGCATGCTACGATTTCCTTGCTGCTCCCCATACAGGCAATCTAAATGCAATTCTCAATAGTGAGGGCTTGGACCAGCTCATCGCCGATTTCCCCTTGCTTCAAATGGAGCTATTAGCCAGGGTTGCTCCCTAGCTAACCTATTTGATTTCAAACTAGCTACTTACCCGATGTAGATGTTGGATAGTAATTTTTCATAGTGTTATATTTTTTCATTAATTTATTTATTGAGATTGAAAAGTTGAATCAATCAAGGTTTGATAAAATCTCATGCATGTTCTATATGGTTCCACGTCTTGCACTGCAATTAATGCTCGTAGCGGTAGACCAAATTCAACCTCAGAGTCAATGTACTCCCCTTGTTCAGAAATATAAGACATTTTAGCTTTATAAAATAAATGTATCTAGACGTTTTTTAGTGTATAGGTTCACTCCGAACCTCTATGAACCTATACACTAAAATACGTCCATATACATTCGATTCATAAAACTAAAACGTCTTATATTTCTAAACGGAAAGAGTACGAATTAATACATTCTAGATATACCTCGCCAAGCGGCACAAAACTGACATACACGATGCTTATACAAAATAGATTTTGTTAAAGCTTTCCTTGTTTCTTGAAGTAAGTCAGTTTCACTCACGTGCTTCTGTTTCTGAAATTCATTGCCTTATGCAAATATATAGCATATATTACACAAATATTAGATGATCATTCTACTACATGCGTCCAAAACAAATGGAATAACAACAGCGGATACTCCAAAGGTAATAATGGTTTGTCAGTAAAGAGATACCATGGCCAGAGCATAGAAGAGAAGGGTCGTGCACATTTTGATAGTTTGAGAGAATAATGACTTGTATTGATTTTAACCACCGTGGGTTGTTTATATAGATTACAACTGACTTGGACTCCAAGACTAATAGAGATAGAGTTACAATTCAAATAGGGAGAGGAGAGGCGGCCGGTGCCCTAGCCGACCTATACTCTAATATCCCCCCACAGTCTCAACGTCAGGGGTAACGATGTTGAGACTAGAGCGAATGTCTGTAAATAATGAAGTGGGGAGTCCTTTAGTAAAAATATCAGCAAATTGTGCACTAGTAGGAACATGAAGAACTCGAACGTCGCCAAGAGCCACCTTCTCACGAACAAAGTGAATTTCAATCTCAATATGCTTCGTGCGCCGATGCTGAACGGAATTGGACGCCATGTAGACTGCAGAAATATTATCACAATAAACAATGGTGGCTCGCTCCAGGGGACGATGAAGCTCGACGAGTAGCTGACGCAGCCACACCGCCTCCGCCACGGCATGGGCAACCGACCTATACTCAGCCTCAGCAGAAGACCTGGAAACTGTTACCTGCCTTTTAGAACACCAAGAAACAAGATTATCTCCTAAATAAACACAAAATCCGGATGTGGACCGGTGAGTATCTGGACAACCTGCCCAGTCTGCATCAGAATAAACTGTCAAGCTTGTAGGAGAAGAAGAGTTTAGAAGAAGACCGTGATCAAGAGTGCCTTTTAAATATCGAAGAATCCGTTTTACATGAGCAAGGCGAGGAGCACGAGGATCATGCATGAAAAGACAGGCTTGCTAAACTGAATAAGAAATGTCAGGACGAGTGAGAGTGGCGTACTGAAAAGCACCAGTGATGCTACGGTAAAATGTGGGATCGGAAACAGGATCACCATCGGCCGATAGTTTGGCACCTATATCGGCTGGAGTGCGAGAGGATTGACAATCGGACATACCAGCCCGTGAAAGCAAATCCAAAAGATATTGTCATTGAGAAAGAAAAAGAGAGGACTTTGTGCGAGAAACATTAATACCAAGAAAATGATGAAGAGGTCCTAAATCAGTCATGGAAAATTCACGATGAAGTGAAGAAATAATATGTTGGAATAAAGAGTCAGAGCTAGCAGTAAGAATAATGTCATCAATATAAAGGAGAAGATATGCAGTATGTTCGAAGGAACAAAAAATAAATAGGGAAGAATCAGATTTAGAAGAGATAAAGCCAATGGTTTGAATGAAAGTAGCAAAACGTTGAAACCAGACACGAGGAGCCTGTTTGAGACCATAAAGAGATTTTTTGAGTAAATAAACAAGATTGGAAGAAGAGGGATGCTCAAAACCAGAGGGTTGCTGACAGTAGAAGGTTTCGTTAAGAGTACCATGGAGAAAAGCATTTTTAACATCAAGTTGATGAATCGGCCATGAAGAAGAAACGGCAAGACTAAGAACGACGCAAATAGTGCTTGGTTTGACAACAGGGGAAAAAGTCTCATCGAAATCAATGTCACATTGTTGTGAAAAACCGCGACAAACCCAGCGACCTTTGTAACGAGCTAGAGAGCCATCAGAGTTAAATTTGTGTCGAAAGACCCATTTATCAGAAACAACATTAACACCAGAGGGTTTGGGAACGAGAACCCATGTATTGTTTTGTTGAAGAGCATCAAATCATCACGCATAGCTAAAAACCAAAGAGGATCAAGAAGAGCACGTTTGTAGGATGTGGGTATAGGGGAAATTGTGGTGGTGGCTGTGAGATTGAGATGTTTAGAAGGGAGAAGAAAGCCACGTTTGCCACGAGTGCACATGACATGATCATTTGTAGGTGGTTGAATAGGAACGGCGTTAGGTGGTAAGGTGGGTGTGGAGGAAGACTCGACAATAGGTGTTGGTGGATCGGGTGATGGGGTAGATGGTTCAGTGGTAGGGGTAGGGGAAGTGGTGCTACGAGGGGTGGACACGACAGTGGTGGGGGTGGTGACAAGTTCCTGCCGTGGCAAAGAATTGGGTGAAAGTTCTGCCGTGCCAGGCTGTAGCGACAGAGAAACATGCGAAAAGTCTGCTGCGACAGAGAAACGGGTGAAAATCCTGCCACGACAGGCTGTCGCGGCAGAGAAACAGGGCAAAAATCTGCCGCGGCAGGGGCGACAGTGGGTTGAACAAAGGTTGTTTTGGTAGTGGTAGGGACTGGAGGTTCGGTTTGGGGAGTGAGTTTGGTGGCATCATAAGGAAAAGTATTTTCATCAAAAGTAACATGGCGAGAAACAATAACACGACCAGAAGAGGGATCAAAACAACGATATCCTTTGTGATCATCAGAAAGTCCAAGATGAATGCAAGGTAGGGAACGTGGTTCGAGTTTATTGGATGATGTAGAGACAATGTTTGGAAAACAAAGGCAACCAAAAACACGCAAGAAAGAATAGTCTTGGTGAGATAAAAATAAAGATTGAAAGGGTGAATAAAGAGGACACATTTTTGTGGGGCGAACATTGATGAGGAAAGTGGCAGTGCGAAGAGCTTCAGCCCAAAAACGAGAAGGAAAAGAGGCTTGCAAAAGTAAAGTGCGAAGAATGTCATTTATAGAACGAAGAGAACGTTCGGCTTTACCGTTTTGGGGAGAAGTATAGGACAGGAAAAACGAAGAAGGATTCCTTGAGAAAGAAAGAAACTGCGGTTTGTAGTGTTGTCAAATTCTCGTCCATTATCACATTGAATAAATCGAATAGGCAAGCCAAAGTGAGTAAGAACATACTGCCGAAAGTTTAGGAAAACTGTATGTACATCAGATTTTGCACGAAGAGAAAAAGTCCAAATATAGTGAGAGTAGTCATCCAGGATCACAAGATAATATTTATAACCAGAAACACTAGGAACTGGAGATGTCCATAAATCACAATGAAGAAGCTCAAATGGAAAGGTACTAACAGTAGTTGAGGTGCCAAAAGGTAATCTAACAGGTTTGCCGCATTGACAGGCATTACAAAGAGAGGATTGTGAAAGGAACTAGAACTAGGTATACAAAAATCTTGAAGCAAAGACGACAGAGTAGTTTTATTTGGGTGCCCTAGACGACGATGCCATAAATCAACAGATGCAAGCATGGCGCGGGGGGTGGATATGGGTGCGCCAGGAAGTGGATAAATATCGCCCGTGCTATTGTACCGAGCGAGAACCTCCCCCATTTTCAGATCCTTCACAGACAAACCAAAAGGGTCAAAAGCCAGAATAACTTTGTTGTCAATACAGAATTGTCGAACATAAATAAGATTTTTGATTAAGAAAGGAACAACAAGAATATTACGTAGAAGAAAATTAGCATAAGATGAAGAGATGTGAGAATTTCCGGCGCAAGAGACAGGAATTGGGGAGCCATCGCCAATAGTGATTGTGGAAAAGAGAGAGAGGAAACAAGCTGACAACAAATTCATATTTGAAGACATATGTGAGGATGCACCGGAATCGAAAATCCAATCCGTATCTTTGTTATTTAGTGTAAAGTTGTTCATGGCGTTGATGAAGGCGGCTTGGTCCCAGTTCGGCTGCAGGGGAGGAGCAGAGGAGCCGGGAGCTTGCATGTTGACGTAGGGGAGGGGCGATAGCTGGTTGTACGCGTGCGGAGCTTGCATGGTGCCGTAGGAGGACGGTATGTGGTAGTAGGGCACGCCGGATGGTGGTGTAGTAGTCGCGGTGTAGACGTGAGCCGGTGGCCGAGGACCGAGGAGGCCGGGAGAGCACGTGGCTGGACGAAGACCGGGACTCCATGCGCATATGTATGCAGGAGGGGCGCCATACGGAGACGGGGCCGACCATGGCATCGACCAAGCCTGCACAAGGCCAGTCCAAGGGTCGTGAGGAGGCCCGGATGGTGGCGCAGGCGACGAGGAAGCAGCCGATGACAAAGCAGGTGCAGGGCCGGAGGAGCGCGCCATGGGAGGCATGTAGGTCGGGTTCTTGCCCCTGTAATTAGGGTTCGGGCGCCATCCAGGAGGCGGGGCCGCATCTGGCACGGCAGGAGGTGGGTGCGCGGGCGGCTGCCGCGGCAGCCCAGAGGGCGGATTCCCTGTAGTGGCAGGAGCGGTGGCGTGGAAGACGTGTGGCGCCCGTTGTGCCTTGCGAGCTTGATTCTTTTCTTCTTGCTGGAGAAGGGAACACACATCCTTGAAGGTGGGGTAGGGCTTCAGCATGGGGATGAAGGACTGCTATTTCTCGAACTGATCTCTGAGGCTGACGAGGAGGGTGTTGATGAGGGTACGTTTGTCGACGTGATCACCAAGATCACGGAGTTCGTCGCCGATGGCCTTGATCCACTGACAGAAGGCAGTGACCGAGGCATCTCCCTGGGTGGTCATGCGAAGCTCCATGTTGAGCGCGTTGATGTGCGCGTCCGAGTTGTCCTGGAACAGCTGCTGGAGAGAGGCCCATAGATCGGCGGCGGTGGCGTCGTCGGAGGAGACTAGGTTGAAGAGCTCCGTGGAGATGCGGGTGTAGATCCACTGGATGATGGCGAGATCATCCTTGATCCAGCGGGGATCGGCTGGCTGTGGAGGGTAGGAGGGATCTATATGATGAAGGAGGCCGCAGCGGCCGAGGTGGATGGTGAAGAGGTGGCGCCAGTGGTAGTAGTTGTGGGCGCCGAGGTCGAGCGAGATCGGTATGAATGGGGAGACATCGGCGATGGTGTCGGCTAGAGAGATCATCGGAATTTGGGGAGGTGGTGGTTGGGTGGATGTAGTTGTGGAGGAGGAAAAGGGGAAGGGAGGAACGAACGCCGGCAGCACGGAACTCGGTCATGAAAAAGAGGGGCCGAGTTGGGGGCGGCGGCGGCTTTGGCGGCGCAGGTGGAGGCGCCATCCCAGGTGTGGTAAACCTAGGCGTCTGATACCATGATAGTTTGAGAGAATAATGACTTATATTGATTTCAACCACCATGGGTTGTTTATATAGATTATAACTGACTTGGACTCTAAGACTAATAGAGATAGAGTTATAATTCAAATAGGGAGAGGAGAGACGACCGATGCCCTAGCCGACCTATACTCTAATACATTTAAAGATATTAACATTAGCAATTTCATTATTGCCTCCATCTAGCATGTCAAAATCAGATGGAACCGTTGCATTCTCCTTGGAAAAAATACCAAGAGTTCACTAACTAATACTAATGCTGTAACAGAAGGAAATCATTCGACAGGCAAAAATAAGGAAGAAGCCCTAAAGTGTAAGGGAACAAATGCAACTTTTCGTTCTTTTGTTTTCAATCTATTCTATGATCGCTTGTACAGCTTCTCATACTATCTCATTTTCGGAAATAAGTGAGTTGTATTTGTCTAGATTCGAATATATCTAAACACGTTTTAGTTAATAAATACATGCAAATTTAAAAAAACTCAAGTCATTTTTTTTGAATGGAGGGAGTACTATTTTTGTGTTGACTGTTATCATTCAGGAAATAGTACCCAACAATACTCTACAGTTCAAGATAAATTTACACCGTCAGCTGGAAAAAAGAATTTGCAAAATGAAAAGAATATTTCCAACTATCACCGTGTAAGCATACTTGAAAGAATCTACGGAAATTACACTGCACGCACGGCAAAACCAGAATCGCGTGCGGTGCCGTGGGCCCGTGGCCCTTCCTCACTCAATTCGCTTCCCTCACTTCCTCCCTCACTCCTCGAAACAGACATAAGCCCAGCTATATAAATATAGCAACCAGAATTGATATCGCTGCTGGATCATACAACACAACCCAAAAGACAAAACATAAAGAAAACAAAAAAAGAAACAGAAAAGAAAACAAAGCAAACGACAGAGGCGACGAAAACTAGGGTGACCCGCAACCGTTGCGCCCACCGGAGAAGAACCACCCCTCTCCTAGCCTCTCTGAAGCGTCACACATCAAGCAGCACCTCCAAGAAGGAAGCGACGACGACGATGCTGCTGCCCGGACAAGACCTAGGGTTTCCCCTGATATGCAACGGGAGGTAGGAAAGAGATACCCCCGACGCCCTTCAAGAAGGAAAGCGACACCCGCAGGTGTCACCACGTCGGTGTCAACGACAAGGATTTCTCCCGACCACTCAAAAAACCACGCCCCCGGACACTTCGAAGCACCACCAGCTCGCCGCCCACCAACACACGTCACCACGGTCTTGAAGTCACCACCGTCGCCTCACCATGACCCATAGAACGAGGCTGGAACAACCGAGACGAAGAAACACCGGCGAGGGTCGACGGTACAATGACACGCGGGAGGGAACAACCTCCACCGCCGGAAGGCGAGAAGCCCGGATGTGCTGAGGGCAAACCAGGCCCTCACTGGTCTGGCCGAGCCCAAGGACTCGTGAAGCCCCACCGCCACACTGCAGCAAGGGTGTCACCGTCGCAGCCAACCCTAACCCTAGTCTCTTCCTCTCCGCCATGATAGATCCGCTGCCACCGAGACTTCGCCGCCAAGCAGCTGCGCGCTCGCCACCATGTTCATCCGGGATTACCGGTCCACCGCTGGTCTGAGGATCGCCACCTAGACCCGCAGGGGCGAGGAGGGACGATCATGGCAAACACGACGCCTCCGTGCAGCCCCCGGGCCCCCTGGGCAGGAATTGTCGGGCGACCACCAGACCTAGGCCCGCCCGGCCTAGATCTGGTGCCTTGGACGCGCCTCAGCAAGCCGAGGCCGTCTGCCACGCACCACCACGCAGTAGGCCGAGGTCCCCGGATGGAGCCCACATGACCCAAATCAGACCCAATCTGGCCTAGATTGGGCCCTGTAGAGCCCACCGTCGCGTGAACCTGTGGCCCTGTCCGCCGTCAGCCTGCGGGCAGCCAGGGGAGGTCGCTGCCACCCACCTAGATGGTGGTTGAGAACCTCGGACGAGGCTCGCACGGCCCAGATCGGGCCCTATGGCGCACACCGTCGGCGGCTCCTGCGCCCCTGTCCGCCTCCCTACCTGTCGGCCAGCCCGCCGCCACGCTGCTCGGAGTAGCCGGTCTGTTGCCGCCACGTCTCTCAGCCCCCGACGGCCCTGCCGTGGCACCCCGTGCACCTTGCTGCCGCTGGGAAAAGGAGGCCCGCTCCCGCCGGCTCAGCGCGGGCTTAGCCCGGCGGGGCGTGCCGACTGCCGCCGGCTCAGTGCGGGCTTAGCCCGGCGGGGCGTGCCGACGGCGGCGGGAGAGGAAAGGGAGGTGGGGGGCTTGGAGGAGGCGGCGCCAGAGACCCGCCTCGTCGCCCGCGGGAAGCGAGCGAGACGAGTCGTGAAGCGTTCGACTCCAATTGTTAGCCCATCCACTCCCTCCCTCCCTCCCTCGCGCAAACACAAACCCCTCCACCCACCCGCGCAGATCACCCATGGAGAAGGGGGGCGGGCCCACCCTACAGCCCCTGCTGTGCGTCGCGTGGCTCGCCGCCACGCTCCCCATCGTCGCCGCCGCGCTTCCCATCCCCGCGCCCTCTGGCGGACGCCTCCTCGACGGCCTCCTCTCCGGCTTCTCCGCCCGCGGCAAGACCTCCTCTGGGGCGGCGTCCTCCACCAGCACCTCTTCCTCCTCCTCCAAGGAGGTAAGATTGCTCTTGCAACGACTCCGGTTCCTGCTCTGCATCGTATGATCCCAATCATATCCCGTAGATTGCAACTTTCCCCCACCAGCTAGCTCCTTTGCTATTTGTTCTCTGGAGGGAGGAGAAAGTTTATGCTAACTGATGAACTTCGGTGTTTGGTGACTTGGATGACTTAATTAAGCATGAAATTGTTAGATGTATATATCTGTATATTGTATTTCCCCCATATGTTAGGGGGCTTCCTGCATATTTGCCCTGTGCCTGTACTATATATTGTGGCCTTTGGCCCCCAGAGGAATACAACTTGTATATTCCTAACATGGTATCAGAGCCGGTTTTTGGGTTCCCGTGCCCACCGGTCCTCTGCTTGTGATCGCTGCCATCAGCTCGCCCCGGCCACCCGCCGGTTCCCATTCTGGCCGCTGTGTGAAGTCCTTTCGATTCTTTGCCAGTCCATGGTCCTCTGTTTCCAGATTCAATCTATTCCGATCGGATCTACACCTTCGTCTGCCCTTACCCTCCTGCAATTATCCCACTGTTGGTCAGACCCACCGATCCTCTGCCCCGCCGTCTGCGCGTGCACACGGGCCCTCCCTGCCGCCACCTCCTGCGATGCACGGCCTCTGCGCCACACATACAGCCACACATACAATAGCCTCCGTCCTTTACATCTAGAGAATATTGGGTACCGTCCTTTACGTCCTTTGCATCTACACACAAACACCACCTGCCTACAAACCATTTACACCAGCACCCAACTTACCCTCCTGCATAACCTCCCACTGTCGCTCCACCACCTGGGGCCCGCCACCTGCAGGAAGCCTGCCGCCCGCTCGGCGCTTCCGCCGGTGCTGATTTCGTCTGCTTGCGTCAGATCGATCTAATCTAGATCTGATCTGTGTCCAAAAGAAAGAAAGAGATATGTCTTCTTCATAGGCTTATGTTGTGATTCCTCGCTGCCCAGTGGTTTTTGATGGCGCGAATTACCCTGATTTCGCTGCCTTTATGCGTGTTCACATGCGCGGTCTCCGTCTTTGGGGTGTGCTCTCTGGCGAGGTCTCCTATCCGCCGTGCCCCCTGCTCCTGTGGCTCCTCTTCCGCCGATGTCGATTGTTCTCGATGCTGATGCTTCTCAGGAGGCCAAGGATGCTGCTCAGAGTGCTGATGATAGTGTTGTTGCTGCTTATGACCTGAAGTTCAAGCAGTACTCTTTTGATCTCGAGGCCTATCGACACGCGCTGACTGCTTACACTCAGTGGGTTGATGAAGATGCTCATGCTGCTGTTGTTCTTACCTCCAGTGTTCTGCCCCAGTATGCTGCTGAGTTCATGAGTCTCCCTACCGTTGCCGCTCAGTTGGCTCATCTTCGTCAGCGCTATCAGCCATCTGGGGATGCTCTTTACCTGTCTGTGGTTCGCCAAGAGCATGCTCTCCAGCAGGGTGATTCTGAAGGAAATATGCCCTAGAGGCAATCATAGAGATGATGATATTTCATATGTATCCATGAGTTATTGTAATGTTCCTTGAATATCCATATCAGGAAACTTGTATTGATTGGCAATTATGTGAATTGTTTGTGAAACTCTATACTTGTATGGTTATTTAAGAGTTGTCCCTAGTCGGAGTTCATGTGAGGACACACGTGAATATTAGACTAGCACATCGATTGGTTGATGACTATGTTTCGCAAGTCATAGACATGGAGATGTCAAACCAATGACGTGGACACATGTTATGAACATGAGGTTGGACTTACCCAACCTGAGACTAGCAATTAGTTGCAGCTCTCTCTCTACACATCGTGTACGTTTTGTCCTTAGACCTGAGATTGTCGCATGTACTTGAGATGTGGATCGACCTACTTTGGGGCTATCAAACGCTGCACCGTAACTGGATAGTTATAAAGGTAGCTTTCGGGTTTGTCCTGAAGCATGCTGCAAGGCATGGTCAATCAAGATGGGATTTGCCCCTCTCTACTTGAGAGAGATATCTCTGGGCCCCTCGAGTGATCGGATCCAGAAATGCATGGCCGTGCTACATATGGTTAAGAGTTAACCTAGTAAAGGGATTCCGAATCACGGTATCAAGAAAGGGAGGTCAGCTTGGAGCTAGACCAAATATCGTGAGGCAAAGGGAAAGACATGTACTAAACCTTGTGATGGTTCGTCCGATATGATATTTGTATGCGTTTAGGAGTTGGCACGTCTTGCTAGAGGCCGCTACCAACTATTGACAGAATAAGTGTATTCGTGTCATGTCTATACGCATATGAACCTATAGGGTCACACACTTAAGGGGCTGGAAGCCTAATGAGGATTGGATCCGAATTAGACCAGGCTTAGGGTACTAATGGGCTGCTAATGTAGAAGCCCACTAGGGACGCCTATATAAGAGAGGGTGGGGCGAGCTGACCAGGGTTAGACCTTAGACATCAGATCATTCCCAGCCGCCACTCCTCACGCTCAGTAAATGCTTGCGACCTAGCAGTCCGGCGTTTGACGCTTCCACCTTGTACGTGTGGATACCTCGGAGGCGCTGCATCTGTAGCGCTTGGACGAGCCGCGCAAGGGGAGCTGCTCGTGGGACGAGGACAAGGAGGAGACGTGGAACGTCTGCACTGCCTCGACGTGCTTCATCAATTCCGCAACTGCGTGTCTAGTGGTAATCCCGTGATCTATGACAACAGTAATCCTGGTATACGCGGTAGAATTTTTTTGATTTGCGCTAGTGTAGCCTACCCGTATCCCTTCAGTGGTATCAGAGCCGATGCTGTTTAGTTATAGGTTCGGGATGGTTGCATATGGTGATATGCAGATTGATATGAATGATGTGATCGTTTATATGGCGGTGGTTTAGGATTGATCTATGATCTTGCTTTCCGTGATCGTGATCTGAGGTTGTCGAACGACTTACCCCTACCGGTCGGCTTCCGCCATCGGGGTAGACAGTGACACATAAATCCTGCTGAATCACGCGAAGATCAATATGATTGATCGAATCGGAACCTAGATCTAAAATCGATGTACCGTGATCAAAGGAGTTTGATTGAATCGGGACAGGAGTCGGTTTATGGTAAATTTGATTTGCCGATCAAAACTTTAAAGAAAATTGTGAAGATACTGATAGGGCGCCGCCTTTCGAACCCCAGGGGAGACCCCCTAGACCCCCCTTAATCGTAGCCCCTTTTGTATCTCGTTTAGGTAACTAGGTGCTGCAATGTCACATGATCCGGTAGAATGTGATTCTATGCATAACTTGTTTTTGCAGGATGTATGTGATCAGTATGGCCCATATGTGTATGTGATGCATGTATGAAATTTATCATGACCTGCGTGTCGTGAGTAGGGCAACAATTTGGAGCCATGTGTGTTGTCAATTATTGTAATGGCCTGCGTGCCAACTTGTGATGATCCAAATTCTATGTAATTTTGATTACTAGCTGTTAGGAGTAATAGCTTGTATTAGTTCTTGGAGGACTCATCACTTGGGGGATGGCTCACATGGAACATGAAGATGGAGATCATCATGGTGGACAGGTTCTATGGCGATGGAGATCACCATGAGAAAATGGGCCATACTGTGTCACATCTATGTGAATGTTATTCTTATGCGTTTTACTACTATGCATGCTTAGATGATAGAAGTAGAACGATCCCTCACAAAGTTTAAGTTAAACCATGCCCTCCCAACCAAACCTTGCACCATCCTATGCCCTGTACAATCATTGGTGGGCCTATGAAATTAGGGTGCCGCGGATTTCCTTGGCTGGATGGGTTTGTATCGGATACCTACATGCATAAGGGTTGGTGAACTTGACAAGGTCATCTTAACAGTTAAGGACCTTGGGGCATAAAGGTTGGGCGCCTAGTTTTGACATAGAGATGTCACCCAACAACAAGAGTCATATGTGATATGATTAGCAAGTGTTGCTTACCGATTTACCTTGTCTTCTAGCAGTGATGCTAAAGCTCACTAGTCGACTTGTTAATTGTGTATCTTGAATCACTTAGTATCAATAGAGGGATATTGATTTAAGTGGGAGTATATGCTATTAAATTGTTTAATATGTTTTACTCTTTCATGGTTACATGGCTTAGTATTTTGCATGTTTTCTGTTGTAGATCAATGGCACCGAACACTACATCACCTTTCTCTTTGCGTTCGATTCTTGACAAAGATAAATTAAATGGAACAAACTATTTGATCGGTCTCAGAACCTGAGAATTGTTCTCAGGTCTGACAAAAAGGAAACGGTTCTGGATACCCCAATCCCCGATGAACCTGCTGATAATGCATCTGCTTCCCTAAAGAACGCCTACAAGAGAGCATGCGATGATTCTCTTGAGGTTAGCTGCCTTATGCTTGCATGCATGGAACCTGAACTCCAAAAGAAGTTTGAGGATCAGGATGCCTATGATATTATCGTTGCGCTTAAGGACATGTTCCAAGATCAGGCAAGGACTGAGAAGTACAATGTTGCCAAGTCCTTTGTCGAATGCAAGCTAGCAGAGGGAGCAACTGTAGGCCCCCATGTGATCAAAATGGTTGGTTACAGTCAGACTTTGGAAAAGCTTGGTTTTCCACTAGGCCAAGAGTTGGCCACTGACTTCATTTTGGCGTCTCTTCCATCCAGCTATGGGCAGTTCATTTCGAACTACCATATGCATGGGGTGGAGAAGGGCCTTAATGAATTATGTGGGATGCTTAAAACAGCAGAAAGTGACATGAAGAAGTGTGCAGGGCATAGCCATGTGATGGCTGTGCAGAACAAGCCTAGCTTCAAGAAAAAGGGTACTTCTTGGAAGAAGAAAGGCAAGGCTAAGGATACGATCCCTAAGTCTGCACCCAAGCAAAAGGCTGGACCTGTAGAAGACACTGAGTGCTTCTTTTGTCATGAACATGGCCACTGGAAGAGAAACTACAGCAAGTACCAGGCTTCTTTGAAGAAGAGTGGAAGTAACAGTACTTCCAACTCAGGTACGCTTGTTGTAAATGTTGTGGACATTATTCTCCCTGATTCCTATGTGAACTCTTGGGTATTTGATACCGGATCGGTTGCTCATATTTGCAATTCGATGTAGGGGCTAATAAGGACTAGAGAAGTGCAGAAAGGCGAAGTGGATTTTCGCGTCGGAAATAAAGCAAGGGTTGCTGCATTGTTCGTCGGCGTCATGCAACTTCACCTTCCTTCAGGATTTATTATGGAGTTGAATAATTGTTATTACATTCCAAGTATGGGTCGAAACATTTTATCACCTTCATGTTTGATGAGGGATGGTTATTCATTCGCGAGTGCAAACAATGGTTGTGTAATCTCTAAGAATGATATATTTATGGCTAATGCTCCCATTGTGAATGGGTTATTTATTTTAAATCTTGATGATGCATCTGTTTACAATGTTAGTGCTAAAAGGCTTCGGCCTAATGATTTGAGTCCTGCCTATTTATGGCATTGTCGTTTGGGACATATAAGTGAAAAACGCATGAAGAAGCTCCATGGTGATGGTCTTCTAACTTTGTTTGATTTTGAATCATACGAGACATGTCAGGTTTGTTTACTTGGAAAGATGACCAAGTCACCTTTTTCAGGTTTACCCGAGAGAGCGACAGACTTGTTGGAACTCATACATACTGATGTGTGTGGACCAATGAGCACGACAGCCAGAGGAGGATATCACTACTTCATTACTTTCACTGATGATTTCAGTAGATATGGTTATGTCTACTTGATGAGGCATAAGTCTGAAACTTTTGAAAGGTTCAAGGAGTTTCAGAGTGAAGTAGAGAATCAACGTGGCAAGAAAATAAAGGCCTTGCGATCTGATCGTGGAGGTGAATATTTGAGTCACGAATTTAGCGATCATCTTAAGAGTTGCGGAATTGTTCCACAACTTACGCCGCCCGGAACGCCTCAAAGAAACGGGGTCTCCGAACGGCGTAATCGAACTTTGTTGGACATGATTCGATCTATGATGAGCCAGTCAGATTTACCATTGTCATTTTGGGGTTACGCTCTAGAAACGGCAGCTTTCACACTTAATAGGGTACCATCTAAATCCGTAGTTAAGACACCATATGAGATGTGGACTGGAAAGAATCCCAGTTTGTCTTTTCTAAAGATTTGGGGTTGTGATGCATTTGTCAAGCGACTTCAGTCGGACAAGCTAACACCCAAATCAGATAAGTGCATTTTCCTGGGATATCCGAGGGAAACCTTAGGGTATTACTTCTACAACCGAGAGGAGGGCAAAGTGTTTGTCGCTCATAGCGGTGTTTTCCTAGAGAAAGAGTTTCTCACAAAGGGAACAAGTGGAAGGTCGGTGCGACTTGAAGAAGTTCAAGATGAGCCAGTTGGGGATGCTTCTATGAGTGATGCTATTGTAGCAGAACAAGTTGAGGAACCCATGGCAACAGAAGCACCACAACCACGAAGGTCGGCGAGGCTCCGCGAAGCGCGGGAATTATTATTGTTAGACAATGATGAGCCTGTGACCTATATAGAAGCGATGGTGGACCTAGACTCTGAGAAATGGCTGATCGCCATGAGATCCGAGATAGAGTCCATGGGAGACAATCAAGTTTGGAACTTGGTTGACCTGCCTGATGGTTTTAAAGCCATCGAGTGCAAATGGATCTATAAGAAGAAGATTCATATGGATGGAAATGTTCACATCCATAAAGCTCGACTTGTTGCAAAAGGTTTTCGACAAGTTCAAGGAGTTGACTACGACGAGACTTTCTCGCCCATACCGATGCTTAAATCTATACGAATAATTCTAGCTATTGCTGCACATTTTGACTATGAAATATGGCAGATGGATGTCAAGACGGCTTTCCTAAATGGAATCCTAACTGAGGACGTGTATATGATGCAGCCCGAACGTTTTATCGATCCAAACAATGCTGGAAAGGTATGGAAACTTCTGAAGTCCATTTATGGGCTGAAGCAAGCATCTCGGAGTTGGAACATTCGATTTGATGAAGTTGCAAAGGAGTTTGGCTTCATCAAAAACAAACAAGAACCTTGTGTTTACAAGAAGGAAAGTGGGAGAGCGCTGGTATTTCTAATCTTATATGTAGATGACATATTGCTGATTGGAAATGACATTCCTATGCTCGAGTCTGTTAAGACCTCATTGAAAAATAGTTTTTCAATGAAGGACTTAGGAGAAGCGGCATATATTCTAGGCATCAAGATCTATAGAGATATATCAAGGAGGCTAATTGGATTAAGCCAGAGTACATACATTGACAAAGTGTTAAAACGGTTCAGCATGGAAGAGGCTAAGAAGGGGTTCTTGCCCATGTCTCACGGCACAAAACTCAGCAAGACTCAGTGTCCTTCGACTACTGATGAGCGTGAGCGCATGAGTAGGGTTCCATATGCTTCGGCTATTGGATCCCTCATGTATGCAATGATATGTACTCGCCCAGATATTTCCTATGCTCTAAGTGTTACGGCGAGATACAGTGATCCAGGTGAAGGTCACTAGACAGCGGTAAAGAACATCCTTAAGTACTTGAAAAGGACTAAGGATGTGTTCCTAGTTTATGGAGGTGAGGATGAACTCAGTGTAAGGGGTTACATAGATGCGAGTTACCTTAACGACTCAGATGATTCGAAATCGCAATCAGGTTATGTGTTTGTCATGAATGGTGGTGTTGTGAGCTGGAAAAGTTCCAAGCAAGATACGGTGACCTCCTCTTCAACAGAAGCCGAATATATTGCTGCCTCGGAGGCTGTAAAGGAAGCTGTTTGGATTAGGAATTTCCTGATCGCTCTCGGTGTGGTTCGTATGCGTCAATCCCTTGGATGTTTATTGTGATAACAATGGTGCTATTGCACAGGCCAAGGAACCTAGACAGCACCAGAAGAACAAACATATTCGCATGCGTTACCATCAGATTCGAGAGTTCGTTGAGGATGGTAGTGTCATGATATGCAAAATACATACAGACTCAAATGTTGATGATCCCTTGACTAAGCCTCTCCCGCAGCCCGCGTATGAAGCAGACACAAGAGCAATTGGTATTAGATACATTTTAGATTGACTCTAGTGCAAGTGGGAGACTAAAGGAAATATGCCCTAGAGGCAATCATAGAGATGATGATATTTCATATGTATCCATGAGTTATTGTAATGTTCCTTGAATATCCATATCAGGCAACTTGTATTGATTGGAAATTACGTGAATTGTTTGTGAAACTCTATACTTGTATGGTTATTTAAGAGTTGTCCCTAGTCGGAGTTCATGTGAGAACACACGTGAATATTAGACTAGCATATCGATTGATTGATGACTATGTTTCGCAAGTCATAGACATGGAGATGTCAAACCAATGACGTGGACACATGTTATGAACATGGGGTTGGACTGACCCAACCTGAGACTAGCAATTAGTTGCAGCTCTCTCTCTCTCTACACATCGTGTATGTTTTGACCTTAGACCTAAGATTGTCGCATGTACTTGAGATGTGGATCGACCTACTTTGGGGCTATCAAACGTTGCACCGTAACTGGGTAGTTATAAAGGTAGCTTTCGGGTTTGTCCTGAAGCATGCTGCAAGGCATGGTCAATCAAGATGGGATTTGCCCCTCTCTACTTGAGAGAGATATCTCTGGACCCCTCGAGTGATCGGATCCAGAAATGCATGGTCGTGCTACATATGGTTACCTAGTAAAGGGATTCCGAATCACGGTATCGAGAAAGGGAGGTCAGCTTGGAGCTAGACCAAATATCGTGAGGCAAAGGGAAAGACATGTACTAAACCTTGTGATGGTTCGTCCGATATGATCTTTGTATGCGTTTAGGAGTTGGCACGTCTTGCTAGAGGCCGCTACCAACTATTGACAGAATAAATGTATTCGTGTCATGTCTATACGCATATGAACCTATAGGGTCACACACTTAAGGGGCTAGAAGCCTAATGAGGATTGGATCCGAATTAGACCAGGCTTAGGGTACTAATGGGCTGCTAATGTAGAAGCCCACTAGGGACGCCTATATAAGAGAGGGTGGGGCGAGCTGACCAGGGTTAGACCTTAGACATCAGATCATTCCCAGCCGCCACTCCTCACGCCTGTGTCATGCACGCGGACCTAGCAGTCCGTCGTTTGACGCTTCCAACCTGTACGTGTGGATACCTCGGAGGCGCTGCATCTGTAGCGCTTGGATGAGCCAAGGGGAGCTGCTTGTGGGACGAGGACAAGGAGGATACATGGAACGTCTGCACTGCCTCGACGCGCTTCATCAATTCCACAACTGCGCGTCTAGTGGTAATCACGTGATCTATGACAACAGTAATCCTGGTATACGCGGTAGAATTTTTTTGATTTGCGCTAGTGTAGCCTACCCGTATCCCTTCAGATTCTACTATTGATGAGTTCTATACTCAGAGTGCTGCTATCTGGCGTCAGCTTGATTCTCTCTGTACTGCTGTTTGTGGCACATGCTCGTGCTGCCAGATTGTGCGCTCGGATTTAGAGTTTCACCGCATCTATGAGTTTTTGTCTCGGCTTCTCCAGGAGTTTGAGCCCCGGCGTGCTTAGCTGAATGCTCGTGGTCGTGTTCCGCTCTCTGAGGTGTTGTCTGAGCTTCCGGCTGAGGAGACCTGTCTCCGTGGTGCTGGTCTTCTTGCGGTTCCGTCTGTGCTTGCTACTCGTGGTGATCCTTTGCCGTCTGCTCCCTCGACTCAGTCGTGGTCCCCTGTGCCGCCGCCGATACTACCCACTCCTCCAGGTCAGGGTCAGGGTCAGCTTCAACACCAGCAGCCTCAGGGTTAGAGTCAGCACCAGCAGGCTCGTGGTCAGGGTCGTTGTGGTTCTCTTCGTCACTGCTCTTACTACAACAGGGATGGCCACACTTGGGCCACCTGTTATATACGGGAACCCAGTTTAAGTCAGTAGCACCAGGCTCATGGGCAGTCGGCTCCTTCCGGATCTTCAGCAGTTGCTCTCTCTGATCAGGACATTATCAGGAGTGTTCGCGATGCCTTCTGCTGCTCTGAGACTCTTCTTCGACGGCACTTCTTTGGTTACGTGACTCTTGGCCTTGTCGACCACCACCTTCTACGGTCAGTGCGTCTCCGTGGTATCTGGATTCTGGAGCTTCCTTTCATATGACCTCTGAGTCTTCTTTTATGTCCGCTCTTCGTTCTCTCCCTTCTCATGTCCGTGTTTTTACGGTTGATGGTACCTCTCTTCCTGTTTCTAGTCGGGGCACCCTTTCTACTTCTTCTTTTTTTGTTCCTGATATTTCTCATGTCCCTCTTCTTAAGATGAATCTGTTCTCTGCTAGCCAGCTTACTGACTATGGTTGTCGCGTCATTCTTGATGTTGATTCTTGTGTTGTCCAGGACCGTCGCACCCAGGCCCTGGTTGTAGCTGGCCCTCGCAGCCGTGACTCTTCAGGACTTTGGGAGTTAGACTGACTTCGTGTTCCTTCTGCTGCCATTTCATCTGCCAGTTCTTCTCCGGTTGTTGCCTCTACTACCAGCTCCTTTCAGCAGTGGCATCATCGTCTTGGTCACCTCTGTGACTCTCGCCTGTCGTCATTAGTTCATAGTGGTCTTTAAAGTGCATCTCGGAGATGGGTCTTTGCATTGTCAGGGTTGTAGGTTGGGTAAACAGATTCAGCTTCCCTATCCTACTAGCGCGTCTGTATCTCAGCGACCTTTTGATTTAGTTCATTCCAATGTTTGGGGTCCGGCTCCTTTCGCTTCGAAAGGGGGCCATCGCTACTATATTTTATTCATCGATGATTTTTCTCGGTACACTTGGTTGTATTTTATGTGCTCTTGCAGTGAAGTGCTTTCCATATATCAGCGTTTTGCGGCCATGGTCCGTACTCAGTATTCTACCCCCATCCGTGTTTTTCGTGTTGATTCTGCTGGTGAGTATATCTCCCAGATGTTGCGAGGTGTTCTTGCTGAGCAGGGCACCCTTGCTCAGTTCTCCTGTCCTGGCGTGCATGCCCAGAATGGCGTTGCTGAGCATAAGCATCGCCATCTTCTTGAGACCACTCGTGCTATGATGATTGCTTCTTCTCTCCCGCCGCATTTTACAGGCTGAAATCGCTACATCGGCTTACCTCATCAATATTCAGCCTTCGCCGCCTTGCGGTGTTATCCCTCTTGGCGCCTATCTGGACAGTCTCGGACTACTCCATGCTTCGCTTGTTTGGTTGTGTTTGCTATGTTCTCCTTGCTCCTCGCGAACGCACCAAACTGACCGCTCAGTCTGTTGAGTGTGTCTTCCTCGGATACAGTGATGAGATAAGGGCTATCATTGTTGGGGCCCTGTTGGTTGTCGGATGCGTATCTCTCGTGCTGTTGCTTTTGATGAGACGTGTCCTTTCTATCCCCGTCCCACTCCTGGTACTTACCCGGTGGAAGATATCTCTTTTCTTCTCTTTCCTGACACACCTCCTTCTACCCCTATTGTGTCTTCTTCAGGATCTCCTCCCCCTGATGTCTCTTCTTCGACACCGTCCTCCTCTGCTCCGTCTAGTTCTCCTAGTTCTCCTCGTTCTCTGGAGTCTTCCTCTACTATTCCCTCTTCTTCATCGTCGTCTGCTGCGTCGTCTTCCTCTGATGATCTTCCCTCTCCTCGTCCTATTCGTCAGTGTCGTGCCCCCAACCGTTACTCTCCTAGTCAGTATGGTCTTTTCGTTGCCTCCGAGCCGACTTCTTATCGGGATGCTGAGCATCATCCTGAATGGCAGCTGGCCATGGCTGAGGAGATTGCTGCGCTTGAGCGCACTGGCACCTGGGATCTTGTTTCTCCCCCTCCCGGTGTTCGTCCTATCACGTGTAAGTGGGTATATAAGATTAAGACTCGCTCTGATGGATCTCTTGAGCGCTATAAAGCGCGTCTTGTGGCTCGTGGTTTTCAGCAGGAGCATGGTCATGACTATGATGAGACCTTTGCTCATGTGGCTCATATGACCACTGTGCGTACTCTTCTTGTTGTTGCTTACATTGCGTCAGCAGTGCATGTCCCGGCTTGATGTTGAGCGCCTTTCTCAATGGTGAGTTGAGTGAGGAGGTTTATATGTAGCCTCCTCCTGGGTATTCTGTTCCCGAGGGGATGGTTTGTCGTCTTCGACGTTCTCTTTATGGCCTCAAACAGGCCCCTCGTGCCTGGTTTGAGCGCTTTGCTTCTATAGTGACTGCTGCTAGTTTCTCCCCTAGTGATCATGATCCAGCGTTGTTTGTTCACACTTCTCCTCGTGGACGCACTCTTCTTCTTCTCTATGTTGATGATATGATCATTACCGGTGATGATCCTGAGTATATAGCCTTTGTTAAGGCTCATCTTCGTGATCAGTTTCTTATGACTGATCTTGGTCCTCTTCGATAATTTCTTGGGATTGAGGTTTCCTCCACTTCTGATGGCTTTTACATCTCTCAGGAAAAGTATATTCAGGATCTTCTTGCTCGTGCTGCTCTTGGGGATGAGCGCACTGTTGAGACCCCTATGGAGCTTAATGTTAAGCTTCAACTTACTGATGGTGATCCTCTTTATGATCCGACGCGTTATCCTCATCTTGTTGGGAGTCTTGTTTATCTTGATGTCACTCGTCCTGACATCTCTTATCCTGTTCATATTCTGAGTCAGTTTGTTTCTGCTCCTACCACTGTTCACTATAGTCATCTTCTCCGTGTTCTTCGTTATCTTCGTGGTACGATCACTCGTCGCCTTTTCTTTCCTCCCTCCAGCTCCAGTGCTATTCGGACGCTACGTGGGTGAGTGATCCTTCGGATCGCCGTTCACTTTCTGCTTACCGTGTGTTTCTTGGTGGTTCGCTCATTGCTTGGAAGACGAAGAAACAGACAGCGGTTTCTCGTTCGAGTGTTGAGGCTGAGTTGCGTGCTATGGCCTTGTTGACTGCTGAGGTGACCTGGTTACGGTGGTTACTTGCGGATTTTGGGGTCTCTATTACCACACCCAGTCTAGTTTTGTCGGCGATCTGGTGCTATTAGTGTTGCACGTGATCCGGTCAAGCATGAGCTTACCAAGCATATTGGTGTTGATGCTTTCTATACACGTACTCAGGTGCAGGCTCAGGTTGTTGCGCTTCAGTATGTGCCTTCAGATTTACAGTTAGCGGCTTTCTTCACGAAGGCACAGACCAGAGCGCAGCATGATTTCTTACTCTCCAAACTCAGTGTTGTGGATCCACCATGAGTTTGAGGGGGGTGTTAGATGTATATATCTGTATACTATATTTTCCCCATATGTTAGGGGGCTTCCTGCATATTTGCCCTGTACCTGTACTATATATTGTGGCCTTTGGCCCCCAGAGGAATACAACTTGTCTATTCCTAACATAAATCCCATGGCAACTTGATTAGTGTGCCCTGGTCATTAATTCAATTTGAAGAGGAAGCGGTGAACACAATTCAGCTGTGAACAAAGAGTCAATGAAACTGATGCAGTAGTCGGATCATAGTCAAAACTGGTCAATTTCAGTCTTTTAAAAGAAAGTGAAATTTTGTGAAAGCATTGGAGCATAGTGTTGGATTGAGAGAGAGAGAGAGAGAATTGACGACACAATGGGGGTCTCCCATATTTCATATATATAGGCTGATTACAGGATCACAATCGGATCACAATCAATATACAATCCTAACCATAATGGCCATACTTATGTGCAAAAGATATAGACACTAATGTGGTAGGATACGGGATCAATTATGTCTAACATCCCTGCAGTCTTAACGGGAGATTCTCGGATGTTGAGACTGGACCAAAAGTCCAAGAATAGTGGCAATGGCAGGCCTTTGGTGAAGATGCCCGCAAACTGGCGAGAGGACGGCACATGAAGAACTCGAATATGCCCAAGCGCGACACGGTCTCGAACAAAGTGAAGGTCAATCTC
The DNA here is from genome assembly GCA_023614405.1 of Avena insularis. Lineage (NCBI taxonomy): Eukaryota > Viridiplantae > Streptophyta > Magnoliopsida > Poales > Poaceae > Avena > Avena insularis. The sequence continues at coordinate 193,274,147 of CM042691.1, forward strand.
GATGTGCTTGGTATGCTGGTGCTGAACAGGGTTTGTGGACATATAGACAGTACTGACATTGTCACAAAAGACAATGGTCGCTGTGGGGAGAGGTCGATGAAGCTCCTAAAGGAGTTGGCGAAGCCAACTTACTTCAGCGACGGTGTTGATGACTGCTCGGTACTCGGCCTCAGTGCTGGAGCGAAAGACGGTGTGTTGTCTCTTGGAGGACCATGAGACCAAGTTGTCGCCGACGAAGACACGGTAGTCGGATGTAGAGCGGCGAGTGTCGGGACAGCCAGCCTAGTCGGCGTCTGTGTAGGCGACGAGGCGGTCCATGGCAGAGGGCATGAGCCGAAGTCCATGATGCAAGGTGCCCTTGACATAGCGAAGAACTCGCTTGACGAGGGTCAAGTGCTGGTCGCGAGGGTTATGCATGTGAAGACAGATCTGCTGCACAGCATAGGCGATGTCCGGAGGTGAAGGTCATGTACTGAAGCGCACCAGCCAGACTCCGGTACTCGAACGGAACGGTGACGGGAGCCCGCGGCAGTGGCCAGCTTCGGCGAGGTGTCCACAGGAGTCGATGCAGAGTGACACGAACTCGTGCCGGTACGCTCAAGAATCTCGAGAGCATACTGGGTCTGCAAGAGTAACATCCCGCTGGAGTCACGGTGAACTGCGAGACCAAGGAAGTGGTGCAGCTCAAGTAGAGTCGACGTAGAGGCAGTGAGGATGATATCATCGACATAGAGGAGTAGGTATACCATCCCCATGGAGCCATGCAGGATGAAGAGGGAGGTGTCCGAATTGGAGCAGGTGAAGCCGTGGGTGGTGATGAAGCTCGCGAAGCGGTGGTACCACGCCCGAGGTGCTTGTTTAAACCGTAGAGCGCATGGTTGAGACGGCACACATGATCAGGGCGTGTGTAGTCGATGAAACCGGTGGGTTGGTGACAGTAGACCAACTCGGGGAGTTTCCCATGGAGGAAGGCATTCTTGACGTCGAGCTGGCGTATCCTCCAGTTGAGGGAGAGGGCGACAAAGAGAATGACGCGGATGGTGGGCGGTTTGACAACCGAGCTGAAGGTCTCGTCGAAGTCGACGCCATGCTCTTGAGAAAAACCGCGAAGGACCCAACGAGCCTTGTAGCGGTCGAGAGTACCGTCGGCCTTGAGCTTGTGGCAAAACACCCATTTGCCGGAGATGACGTTCGCGTTGGCAGGGGAGCGAACGAGATCCCAGGTGTTGTTGGCGAGGAGGGCGCCGTACTCGTCCGTCATGGCGGCTAGCCAGTTTGGGTCTTGGAGAGCACCGCGAACTGACTTGGGAACCGGCGAGGGTGTAACATCTCGAAAATATTAATGAGGATCAATTTCTAATTAACCAAAATTAGGGTTAACAAAAGCTTTTATTAATTAAATCCTATCTTAATGCATATGTTATGAATGTGTGTGAATGCTTGCAATGCCATGTTTGATTGTTGTAAATGATGAGAAATAGTTTAAAGATCAAAACCATATCATCTAGGTCAATTCCAAACGATATCAAACCAAAAGAAAATTAAAATATGAAGCATATGACCTAATGGTCATTTCTGCCAAAGTTAACCACTAGCTCACTTTGAGCATCTCTAGCAAGTGAATTCAAACAGAAACATTTCCATATCTGTTCTCCCCTTGATAGACCTAGTGACTCTAAACACCATGGAGCTTTCCAACCTTGTAGAAACACATCCAAATTCATTTGAGAGGCAATTCAAAATTGAATCTATCTTATGCATCAAGATAGTCATTTTTGGAAAATCACTAAAACCACCACCACTTAGCAAACCATTGCACCCAGAGAGTACCAAGATTACTACTAGAACATCCACCAAAAATCACTTTAAATTATGAAGGATGAGTTCTTTCGGCCATTTGATCAAACACCTGGTGATCACAGTACAACCTCAAAAACTATCTACTGTTTTGATCAATCCTTTGCTCATCTTTATGACCTCACCGAGCTCCAATGACGTGCCCTTAACTCACTCAGTACCATCCCGTGTGAAGGAGCCACTCTCACTCGACCAATGAACTAGTGTCGACCGTACCCGAGCTCACCTTTGCCACCCGACACGGACACGCTGCCACAGACCGCGCCACCCTCGCCTATGATGTCTAGGAGGTAGCCCTGACCTCACCTCCCCTGCCTGTGTACGCCTCGACCAACGACCACTCGCGGAGACGCCAGCGCAGCCGCTCCCATTTAACACCCGACCATGCTGAACGCCGCGCCAGAGCGCCGTTCAATCCTGCGCGCACACGCCATGCCTCGCTCTCGCCTTGCGCCAATAAGTTCGCCGTGACTCCAGTGATCGCCCAGACATGATCGTTTGATCCCGCGCTCACCATGACCACCGTACGCCGTGACGAATGTCGACGGCACCCAAAGTGGTCAACCTGTGCAGAGGCTACCTTGTGAATGTGAATGTCCACCGGTGCAGTTCCCATGATGACAGATGGTCATGGCTAGGAGGCCAAACTCATAGGGGACGTGCCTATACTAGGGTATGTAATTGAAAGGTTAGGATTGATTATCCGCATACCAAGTATGATGATTCAGGTTTACCCCTGATGGATGTATCGAATGTTGTGGTGAAAGTGTACCACCTCTGCAGAGTGTCAAACTATTCGAATAGCCGCGTCCGCGGTTATGGACAGTTGGATGGCCATACTGTTCCGTTGTCAGGTGTTTTCTGAAATAACTTGTGACTTGAAGTATGACTTGGACTTGACCTCACAAGGATGTGGACAATGAAACTAGGTTCCCTCTTAGGAAATCTAGACAACTAAAGCTAGGTATTCACTACTAAGTACTTCTGAAACAAAACTGGCTTATTGCAAATAACCCTAGAGCTTAGGATTCCTATTAGAATGGTCTTACTACTTTAGTGATAGTTTGCGAGTACTTAAAAGTACTCATGGCTTTGTCCCTGGCCATTCCCATGGCCAGACTACGAAGGAGAGTACGAGAAGGATGGACAGCAGGACGCCTATGATAACTAGGATCATCTCCCATCGTCGGCATTGCCTGTGACCCTGAAGATAGAGCCACTACTACGCTACTTTCATTTCCGTTGCTTTGAGTTGTAATTAGACTTGATCATGAGATCAACTGTTTGTAAGACTATTATGGTTTGTAACGAATGATGTACGATGCTACCAATTCTGTTATGTCTTTCAAAAATGGTAATCATGGGATTGCGATGTACGACATAACAAGCATCTGGGATTAAAAATCCGGGTGTTGATAGAGGGTGGTGTAGGCGACGTGACAGTGTCGACGTGCAGGTTGAGACGATCGCGAGGATCAATGACCTTGCCTGCTTGCTGTCTTGTCATCATGGGATGAGGGGTTGCAATCGGAGGCTGCCGTCGAGACGGCGGCGATGCCGCGGTGGTGCGCTGAGTCGAGGCGCCAGAGCTGGAGCTACTGGAGCTGGGGGCGTTGGTGCTCGATGCGGGTGTAGCAGCGCCCGAGGCAGTGGGGGAGGCGTGGGACATGACCTTTGTTGCTGATCTTGGTGTAGCGGTGGCGAGGAGGAGGCGGCAGTGGGACCCATGATCGGTGCCAGGAGGCGAGGTCCAAAGAGGGTCCACGGCGAGGCAGGCAGGGTCGTGGACCACGCGGAGAGGGGCGGCATCGAGCGGTCGGGTGCGGTCCTGCGGAACCCGGGGTGCATGGGGGTACGGGGATCGAGGCGTCGACGTCGATCGGCTTGGAGGGGGTGTCGGCTGCATGTTAGTTAAAGAAAAATCTAGGGCAAATGGAAATCGAGTTTCGTCAAAAACAACATGCCGGGAGATGAGTATGCGACGAGTCTCAAGATCCATATAACGGTAACCACGATGATTAGAGGTGTATCCGAGGAACACACATGCAACAGAACGATTCGAGAGTTTATGGGGCATAGTGGCAGCAGTGTTCGGATAGCAAAGACAACCAAACGTACGAAGTTGGGTGTATGTGGGTGTGTGGGAAAGAGGGCAGAGAAGGGGTAGGAGAAACTTTATTTAGTGGGAGGAGGGATGATGACGCGGGGCCCTGAAGCGACGCTGGACTGGGATGGCCAAGGCGGCGATGCCAGAGGTCGGTGTCGGTGGTGATGGCGGCAAGGGCGCAAGGCACATACGGCGTAATGGTGAGGGGATAAAGGTCGCCCGTACTATGGTGCCATGGTAGGCTTCAATCAAAATCATAATGAGGGGCTGGAATGGGTTTCCACTAGTGTGAGACTATGCAGTTCCTTATTTGGCTTTGATTAGTTGAAGGAGCCGATGAAGGAAAGATAACTTTTATGTTGCTTAGAGCATCCCAGCCAGAGACCCCAAACGATGCTATGGAATTTTTTTGTTGATTATTATGGGTGACAAATATGGTAGATGTATGTGCTAAACCCAAGATATGAAGAGTAAGTATGATTAGAGAGAGGAGAGAAAGGGGAGGAGGAAGACAGCCTTGCACGCGTCCGCTGGAAACGGCCGAATTGACCCTGATTTCTGCCCAACTTAGCTTGCCCAAGAAACTGCAAGCTACCAAACGCGCCCTTACCAACTCCTCACCTGGCTGGGACATGAGAAACGTTTCGGTTAGAAAGCACATCCATCATCCATGGGTCCTTCCTAGCAGGACAGGACACGCTCACTAGTACAGATCAGATCTTCGCACACGATAGAAATAAACCGAACCGTCGCTATCCATGGGTATGCAATGAGACTCTACTATGCCGAAGATTTTGGAACTCGAGTGCAAAAGGACAGACGATTGGTCAAAACGGACCGTGTGCGATAGTATCTTGTTTCGCGCATGTGTTTTCTCCTGTACCGGTGACCATTCAACTACATAGGCAAGGTAAAATCTGAAGGATTATTTGGTGCAGTCATTAGATGCATGAATAGACGAGGAAAAACATGCCGACAGCTGTCAAATTCCTGGTGAAGTTCTGAATGTGAATTAGATGGTGGAAGAATTAGCCAACCTATCTAAAAACAGAGAATCAGTGGCTCTGTTTTTGCAGCAAGCAGTATCCAGCGGGGGGTACGGAGTGCCTGGTCTTTTCAAGCTCATCCCAAGGCGTGCCAGGAAACACCGCATGGTGCGAGAAGCGGCTTGATCACCGAACTGGTACACAATCAAAGCTGAGGCAGGATTGTGGGCAGAAGAAGGGGCTTGGGGCATTCGCCAATTGCTCCCTTAGACAGTTCCTTTGGTTGAGTTGTACAGGTCATGGTGTTAGTCCTCTCTCTGGACTTTACATAAAATAGTACAGCACCTTTTCCTATCAATGGGTCGAAAAGTGATTTACAAGGATTTGTCCAGAAGTGCAGAACAAGCTACAAGGAAATGTGCTTTGGACCACTATCTGCTCCAAAGTGTAAAACAGGAGAATTACAGTCGGTTTTACAACTCTAGGTTCCCTAGAACAATTTGACAAGCTGACGTCCCAAAGATCATTCATTAGCGCTCTGCATCATCTCAAACCACTGCACAGCAGAAAACAGCAGATATTAATAGAGCATCAATTTGCTAACTAGGGAATGTCATGGGCTGAAACGAGTGTTGCTCCATACCTGTCTAAGCAAATCCGCCAATGTGTGAGGAAGTGCTTCGATGATCTTCAGCGTAACATAGTAAGGGAATGGAAATGAGTCCATATATTTTCCCAGGATTAGTTTGTCTCCTTCGTAGCACGCTTCCTGCAAACATAAATGTAGTCAGAATTTGAACTACACGAATTAGCTGGCCATGCAAAACTGGGAGCAGAGGTTTTGAAGTACACACCAGTGAGTTCATAATAGATTCCTCGTGACTATCTAGGAGTACATATGCAATCATTCTCCTTCTGTTTAGAAGGTTCCTGACACAGCGCCTCAATTTTTCCTGCTCCCATAAAATGAATTTAGTACTAAAACAACAGGCAGTGTCTAACCTGTAAGCAAATCTGACACACAAGTTGATACCTTTTCATGGAACTTGCCATCAGATATTACAAGTACGAGTTGCTGGAGTGGATTTTGCCCGGATGGTGTGCGAGACCTTGCCACAGCATCATCAAGCATTTTATTCAGATGCATCAAGAGATCAGCAACTGGTTCATCCTCAATTTTGTTGTCTTGCTCAAAAGACAGACTAGAGATCATCTGTGGAGAGAGAGAGAGAGATTAGCATTACTTTATTATTGTTAATGAAGGCAAAAGAGACGCCCTACCTTGACTCCAGCTTCTGCATTGAAGATCTGATCAAAATCATGCAACACTTTAATATTCCCTTGTTTCCCGAAACTTGCAACCGCGAACTGCCCAACCTCAAGCTGCGACATGGCCCGGCAAACTGTAACTAATGCTTCAACAGCAACTTTTCCGCACTTGCCCTCAGACATGCTTCGTGAGTCATCCACAGCAATAACTACCTGGTAATTTCGTTTATTGGGTTTAGTTCGTCGCAACCATATCTTGTCCCTGCGGAAATGGCTCGCAACATATGGAATAACCTGAAAGAAGATACAATAACATTCCATCAGATAAGTGCACATCCTTTAGAGGGGCACCGGAGAAAAAAAGGGAGAGCATGTTACTACTATATACAGGTACCTTCTTCATGTTTATTCTTTTTCCAGTTCTGTAATCTCCTTGAAGCTTGCTTGCGAGGGTTGGCTCCATGACAAGGCGCAACTGCTCAGCCAGTTCTTGGGACAACTTCATGGTCGCCAGTTCAAGATTTCTCCAATCCACAGTAGTCCTTTTTGTTTCTTCACTAGTGACCTCCAGATCCCTGACACTGGTTAGGTCATCCAGTTGAACTATCATGTCATCTGCCAGACATCGCTTGAATGAGACAACGTCTCCAAAAGTGTCATTTGCTTCACCTTGTACCATATTCTGAATGGATGCATCAGTCTGCATATCTGTTACCTCCGATCTGTAAGCACTTTCAGACTTGTTGGCACGTGATTGCGAAGTTTGAAGATGGGGCACTTCAGGGTTATCATCTCCAGGTATCCTCTCATCAGGTAGTTCCACTTTCTGGACATGGGTTTCATCTTCCAAGTTAGATTGCCTGACTTGGAGCTCATCATTGATTTGGTCAGCTGTTGCGTCACCCAGTGCTTGAGAGGTGCTCTGTTCACCCTCGGGCACATAACGAAATTCAGTCGCACTCTCATCATCAACATGATGTTCAGTTTCTGGTTGATAATCTTGGGTATCGGCTGAGACTCTTGCCCGTTCTTTCCAGTCCTCCATTGCGTCTCCAAGGCACCTGAAAGGATTTGTCTGTTTGATGTGTGATGGTGGAGCATCAGTCTGCAGCTCTGGCTTGGATTTGGACGACAATCTTGAACCTTCACCGAAGTTGGGCACAGAGATTTCCAGACTAGGCACTTCATTGCTTGAAAAATCAACAGAAGGAGCAACTGCACTGCTCATGTCCATGCTGTTCGCCAAGTTTGCTTCAGACTCTCTGTTAGAGTCTGTTTCCACATGGCCCGGTTGTATACATTGTGAAGGGTGTGCAATTGAGTCGATTTTGTCCAACTGCTGATTGTCCATGTTATTTGGCTCCACATCTCCATCTTCAAGATGATCCCCTTCATTATCTACCACATTGTCACCATCCTGTGTGGCATCACCATCCTCCATGTCATCTGAGGCAACTGCAGTCTCATCTTCTTGTGTCCTCTCTTCTGGGTCGATATCTTCGTTGTCGGGATTGTCAGCATCCACGTCGTCGGTTTGTTCTGTGTCATCCATGTTGACATCCTCGGAATCTTTGTCTGGTTCAGAGAGTTCTGGTCCTGTTCGCTCATCATATGCATCAGCTTTATTCATTACATCATCAGTATTCTCATCAGTATCCTCACAAGTACTAGGTTCATCCTCCGTATTATTCTTGCCTTGCTCGTTATTATCTGTCTCCATGTTATCCGTCTCCATGGGACATTCATCCTTAGCTCGCAATTCCCTATCATTCTCATCTGCCCCCTTGGCTGATGAACCTGACTCATACTTCTCAGCAAATGTTCTAGAATCATCATCTTCGTCCTTGTCCCAAGATTTCTTGCCAACCATTTCACTTGCATCACCAGTGTCACCCATCTGCTTATCCAAGTTGTCTTCGTCCTCACTGCCCGAGTCATTGCCTTCATCCTCAGAAACATCAGCTAATTCAGCAGCAATATCTTCTTCCATTTCAATTGCGTTATCATCATCCTTAGTTTGACCCGCCTGACACTGAGCATCCTGCTAAATATCAGAAAATGGTTAGCATCTCTAAAACAAAACAAAAAATTGCTAACATAGAACTATTGGTTGCGCACACTAACCGTTTCATTGGTGCCCTCAAGTTGTGATAAATCGTCTATTTTAGAGCTTGCACTCTCTTGACCTTCACCCTCACCCATGCCAGTTCCAGTTACTGTTGCATCGTTCTGTCCGTCTGAAGCATCTTCAGCTGTATCTTCTGTGCAACCAAACCCCTCCGCACATAGATAAATTAAAAGGTCCGCAAGTGCATGAGTCATTTCAGATGTCTGAAGCCATTCAGGAAACAAAACAGCAATTGAGAAGAAGGAAAAAAACCCGTAAAAATCATTAGAACCAAAGAAGGGAGAAAAGAACAAGTAAAAAAACTTGATTAAACCAAGACAACCCTTACTCTTCTATGAGCTTCCATAAGTTCAGAAAGTATGCCTTCAGCTGATGACATGATCACACCCAGCAAAACATGAAGATGCATTAACTGCACCTCTATTATAGAACGCATCTCAGGTTTACAGTCTACTAGCTTCCTCTGTTGGATAATAATAATAATAATAATAATAATAATAAGGATCAGATGGCAAAACAAAAAAAATCATAGGTAAGAAAGGTGACGGAACATACCACTAAAACAGAAAGTTTTTCCCCAGCATCACAGACTTGGTCCATTTGAAGAGTCATGGCATATGAATGCAAAATATCTTTCCAGGAAGTAATATTTCCTTCTAGTGATGATTCTTTAGCTCCATCAGTGGATATCCCAATACCAGTGAGCTGTCGTACAACACTAACAGCTAGTGTGAAAATTTCCTTAAAAGCTGCAGTATATGATTCTTCAGGATTTTGTTCATCAGAGAGTAGTCCATGCTTGTCTTTATCAACTTCTCTAGAGAAACCCACTGTTGTTATCTTCCCCTGCAACAGTAACGCGCTTAAGAACCAAACATCCACACAAAACAAAAGAAATGCCGGCTTACATCAAATAGTAACACGAGAAGTTCCTCAAGCATGATGTCAAATGAAGAGATAGGAAGTTAAAATAACAATATGCCAAACAAGAGCAAGATATGAGTCCACCTACTGTCACAGCAGAAGCAGATAAAAATTCTCCCTAATAAACATTTGTACAGTAAAGAATAATAAGGATGGCTATAAAACAAGGTGTACTTAAGTGCATAAAATAGGAAGACATCTACCAGTCACCCGACAAAACAGGGCAATTGAAAATGTTAGCATTCATATAGACATTAATACAAACCTCGTGCAGTAACTCTTCGAAACGAGAGAGTATAACTTTCTTCACAGATCTCATCGAAACATCCTGCCGGCATAAGACCTGCATATCCTCTCTAAATGTGTCGATAAGCTGGACATTCACAGCAACAAGTTGCTCCATCTCTATTGTAGCAACAGGCATATTTTTATGGGCACCAGTAAGGATATTGTTGGATCCAAGTAGGAATTTGTCTAATAAATCCTACAAAAATAGAACAGAGTTATTATGCACATACCAATGAAATTAACTAAGGTATAGTCCTTCAAGAATGTTTAACTAAGTTATTGGACCAAAAGTATTTGGACAGGGCTTAAAACTCTCGATGACAACCGAAAGGAAGCCCCCTTTTTAACCCTGGTTTCAGCTATAAGCTCAGACACTTAAGCTATACACAAGCCATGAGCATCAAAAGAAACAAACAAACTTACCTTGGATTCAGAAAATCCTGTAGTGAACTTTTCAAAAAGAGTTGACATCGAAGCAACATCTACTTCTATGTTGTCACAAGTGGCATGATGACAACCTTTGAAGGTTCTGAGCAACAAGTTGGTGTCCGTGACCATAGCTAGCATATTGTCAAAGAATTGCTACAGAAAAGGTGAAAATGCGTGTATTAAATTAAAACCCATACAATTTATAGTAGTTCAAAGCTTCAGTAGTGGATACTATACCTTTTGCTGCCACATGGAAATTAGCAGTACATTTTGGCATGATGATAGACATCGACTCTTGCCTATAAAAGGTAAGTCACAAGATTAGCTTACTAAATCTAGAACAGGAAAAGAAAAGGCAGAGATTTACGTACCTCCTGAACCTAGCAAGAAGATCATATGCCGGAACTGGTTCAGCTGCTCAAATAGATCGTAAGCAAGATGTCTTTGTTCACATAGCATGGTCAATAAATGGTTCATAAAGGATGTAGCCCTATTAACCTGCAAATTGCTAAAGCTGTCAGACCATAACACAAATTTGATACATGCATCATCTATGGTGTCAAAACACCAAAACGGAAAGAAGAGCAAAAGGTAGAGGAACTGACCTCTTCTAAACCTAGATCTTTGTTAAATTTCAAAGATATTTGTTGAAGTTGTTGCACCATTGCCAAACATCTGAAGTACTGCTTATTTGCAAGCTTCCAGTTATTTGTGCTTAATATTGTAGAATGAATAATGGTAACATCTTCACACGGGTTCTGTGTGGTCATTTGTTGGAGCAAATGTGTTACATTATATGACTGCTCCAAAAACAACGGGCTTGGTGCATCCACCTCGTTTCCCCACTGGAAGTAACATCAAGTTGTAGGAGTCAATTTTATATACAAAATAAATAAGGAGACCACTGACGAGACAGCATTTTCTGTTATTTATTTTCAGGGCATTCTACATCAAACATAACATAGCGGAAGTGGAAAATCTGTTTTTCAGCATTAATAATACCTCATGACTCATTGGCCTGTGCTTTGAGAGTCCACATTCCTCGAGTGTCTTGAACAAACTGGATAAAGCAGTTTTCTTCTGGTTCTTTTTACCATGCTTCAGTACATAACCAAAATCAGCCGCATTGCAAATTCTCTCAAGGGCATACCAAAAGAATTTCAATCTGTCATTGAGTTCACTTTCATCTTGTTGGTGGTTCATATTGTGCACAACGGCATACACAGATTCTGTCAGAAAAAAGGACCAAATTCACAATCCCACACACTACGGAAGGAATGAAGAGAAAACACATGCGGCGAAAAAACAAGCTGTCACTGAGGAGGGCAGGTCAAACCTTTCATGTTAGGAACTGCAGCAGCAGTATCGTTTATATGCAATAATGTTTGCAATGACAGAGAAGCCTGACTTTTCCACTTGCTGTACCACAAACACCTGGAAGAAAGATGAAACCTAAGGAGATACAATGGGTGCAAATTGATAAAATATTATATATGATCCCTATCGGACAACCTTTCTCTAAGTTTCTCTGTGTCAACAGGAAACTCTGATTCAGGTATCTCAGGATCAAGCCACGATGGTACTTTTCTTGCTGTAGCCTCTTCATTCAGTAGGGCAATGACAGGTTTTTGCAAAATATCCTACGAAAAAAATGAAATAGACCAGTAAATATAATTTTAAAAATTGTTCGTGAAGGTAGGCATAAATATCATAGCACTAAACAATAGCATATTAGAGACCCTATTATGTACAAGGTTATTTTCTAGTAACATGCTTGCTTCTAATAGCAAACAAATTAGAGAAATGCACATGACTTGCAGGTTGCAGGTTGTAATTCCAAGTAGAAAGACTAAGTACAGTAGTTCAGCGACAGTATTATTTTGATATAAAAATTCTTAGCAGGTAAATAGAATAATCTTAGCTCCCCAGTAAACTAATTCATTGAAAAAATAACAATAATTAGTAATTGGTACATACATTGAACCGTTGCAAAAGCTTAAATATTTTGTGCCTCGTCCTCTTGAAATTATCAATCGAAGCAAGACTGTATGGACCTTGCTCCCACCGATAAAGCTTGACCTGATCTTTCAACTCCTTTTCAATTGATTCTTTACCAGCCTCAATTTTCCGATGAACACTAAGTAGCAAAAAAAATATTATAACCAACCATTAAGAAAATGAGCTAGGACTGGCTTCACGTGACAAGAACTTACAGTGACAAAAACTGCATGTAGTAACCAAACACGTTGTACAGAATGTTCTGGATTTTCTTCACTGGAGTACTGTCAAGAGAGAAAATATATTAGAAAGTACATTTGCAGAATGAAGGGAACAGTTTTCAACATATATCAGAGATGCTAAAAGAAAAATCAATAATTCCATAAATAAAGATGGAAGTCACCAATTGTAACATACACGGCAAGCTCTTGACCTCACCTTAAATAAACACCCACACTAGCACCATCAGAAAATTCACCATGGAATGCAAGGAGGAGATGCAAGCGTGTCTTGAATTCTCCAACATTTGATGTTTGAACAAACTCCTCCACGCTGCATTTGGATCAAACTAACATAAGAAAATATATACAAAGGCAATAGCAAAGAACAACTGCAGATGCATACCTCTTGATTATAGATGAATCAGCATTCTTTGGAGTGTCACAGGACTGGAAAAGCAAGGCTCGCAACGGAAACCATAGCTGCAATTGTCCGAGAATATATTATATAGGCCAAAATTCAAAATTATAATAAACTATAATGACATGCCTATTAATTACAAACTCACCTTTGCAGCATTAGTTTCATATTTTCCCTGGACATCTTCAAGCAGTATAGGCCAACATTCTAACTCAAGCCTTTGCATTGAAGATACAAGCATGAATATTGGTGGAAGATTATCTGTGGGGAAAATGAAATTAGAGCAACCAAAAAGCGTAGTTTTATGATTTGTGAGATGCTGGAAATGTCACAGCCGTAAATAGAAAGCCAACTATGCTAGAACGGACACTAAATCTTAAGTAAGGCCAGCAGTAGTAAATAATTAGTTTCTACTCCCTCCGTTTCAAAATATAAGATGTTTTAGATTTGTGAAGAAAATGAATCTAGACTTGTTTTAGTACGTAGGTTCACTCAACTTTGGAATGAATCTACACACTAAAAAAGTCTAGATTCATTTTCTTCACAAACCTAAAACATCTTATATTTTGAAACGGAGGGAGTACATTTTAAGCTATATAAAATTTAGCCACCTGAACAAAAAGATGGGAAACATATATACTACTACAAAATATCACAGATTCATCTTCCTACTGTACAAGTTGTTGAAGATCAGCCTTTACCTTTTAGAAAGAACTTGGAGTCATTTTCCTGCAATGTTTGAGCTTTCCCGGCCAACAGTTGCAATCCAAGTAAGGCCTTCAATAATAAGGTGACAGTAAGACAGGCCAGCCTAGTATTTAGCAGAAAATTGGTATAATACAAACAATTTATTGGATAACAGACCTTTGAAACTGGAGTGCTCAGGGGCATTGCCAAAAGGGAAGCAATTATCTCCAATAATTTCAGTAGGCCTGGATGATCAGGCCACTCATCTAAAAAGTACCTAATATTCTCTTGAAGTGCGGTTAGTGGCTCAACCATTTTGAACAACATGGGAGGATTTGGGTTCTGCAAATAAGCAAGTAAACTAAATAAGAACGAACAACTAGGTATCAAGGTAAAACTTGCAAGACCCGATACCTTGTAAGCATTATAACAATTGCTGTCAGGAGTGACTGCACAAGTTCGTGAATATTCCAGACAAACACGAAGTAAATGCTCAGGCATGAGCTTCTCATCAAGTTTTGAAGACGTCAATTCAGGAAGGCCTGAAAATAATATCACAAATAAGCCAAGTCGAGCATACAACACTTCTGGAATCACAGATCATGTACATACCTTTCAGTATTCTTGCACCAAAATCGTAGGAATCTACGAAAGATTGAAGTTTCTGCTGATCACTAACTTGGAATTTTTCAGGCTGGAATAGATGCACCATGAAAAATATTAATTTAGCTATGAGAATGTATACAGTTATCACATAATAGTTCCTTAATTCTCTGTATTGCTATCCTTTCTCAAAAAAAACTACCAACTAACAAAGGTTGGGAAGAAAACACAGTGAACGAACGTCAAGAAAATTATTATCAACCCCATCCCCATGAAAAACCAAATATGCACTCCAACTGCTTATGAAGTTAACAGAAGATGCATCTTTTCTCTTATGTTGCCCTTACCTTTTCAATAAGGTCAGGGGATCCAAACAATTGGTTATGCGTTGATATAATACATTTCAAAACAGACTCTGGAACAAGATCCCATTTGTCTTCAACAAAACCATCATCTACATCACTTTTCTCCTGGTGAAAACAAGGTTGTCAAATAAAATATAAATTTAAATATAAGCATTCGTAAGGAATACAAAACAAAGGGAAATACCATTATTTTGAAAAACTCAAGCTCTAATTTTTCTTCATCATCTAGACCAGCATCAGAGTCGATATCTGAAAGTGAAGGCACGTCTCCTTTAAAAATGTCCTGTATATCGATGATACGGGACCTGAACTTGTAATATTGAGAATCATCAATTTCCCTAGCCTTCACACTAGATTTCATATCAATCCACATGCTTTTAAAATAGTCGAAGATCTCCTTCAAAGACTGGAAAGAGAAACAAGTAAGAGACCACACAATCTCTCCATTTGAGGTTTATTAACAGTGACGATAGGAGTACATACCAGATATGAAGTTTTATCCATTACAAGGGAATGACAAACACGGTACGTTGTTCGTACTAAAGAAACATGGTGAAGTGATACTAGTATTTGAGAATGGGATCTCTGCAAACAATACAGAAAACATCAATTAAAAGCTCCATTTTCCAAATTCTCATGATATAGAGGCATAAAATTGAATAGGATAGAAGACAATACGATTCACTAACCACTTTGTCTGCAACTTCACCAACTTTTAACTGACTTGACACACGAGATAGCTTCTCCATCATGTGTACATCACCGAACTCACTGTATTGAGTTTCCAATTGATCACCCATTGAACAATTTGTTAAACCTGGAACGCCCAATAAGGCCATTCCAGTAACAGATCCATTGGGAAACTGCATAAAAGCAAAAACTGCACCCTGCAGCACAAATATTGATTGCAGTACTGCCATCAGCATTATGTGACCATCCGTTTAACATCAGCCGATGACAGGTACTGATTAGTTAAGTGGGCTAATTTGACTATATAAAGTGAGATGTAGAGTGTATATATTCTATAAGATTATTGGCAGACAGCCATGAAGAAACCTGCATATTTCAACTACAGCTTCAAACATATACATACCAGAACCCTTTCAATATCATCTTCTTTGACTTTCTTCAAATATTCTCTCTCGAGAGAACCAGATAAAGCAATTGCCAAGCCAAGTTTCATTTCATATATGGCGACTTGCATTGGTTGAATCAAATCAACATATTCCCCATACTCTTCTGTTAGCCTCTTGATAAAGTTTCCTGATGTTATCTGTCATAGAATGATTGAAAGACCGGTCGATTTTAACTGCGGTTACTGAGGAGTGAAAAGAGAAGAACAAAACATAGCCCCAAGACCAATACGCTATAGACAGAAGACATTAAAATCAGTCCCAACAAATCTCACCTGCCAATTAAAGATTCTATCAAACTCCAATTGCCCAGCTTCTTTGCAGTTTAAATGAATTAGCAGATCCTTGCAGTCAGACAACCGCTCCTCAAACTCAGAGCATGCTGCAATCAAACTCTTGTGCTTAGACTGTTGAGGTCGAAATACGACCTGCAGAATAGTGTACGAGAATAAGTACAACTGCACGCATGGATAGATCACATCAATAAAATAAGTATCAGGTGTAAGGCAAGATTGCATATTGAGGTCTGGCCAGCTTCCATCTTATAGAATATGGCAATCCATCGGAACATTTAGAGATAAATTCAAATTAACCAGTTCCGACTTGTAGCATCACCAATACACTACCATGGCAGAGAAAGCCAGGGGCAAGCAAATCGCAGAGAAAAACATACATTGTGCCTGTTAATCTAGGAGACAGGACATCTATATAGCTGAATTAGTGTTATCCAGTCCATGACAACCAAAGAGATTAAAAAGAGGAAAAACACATTGTGTAGCTGGGTTGAATCGCACATTTCGTAGATACAACAGGATTCATAAGTATGGAACAACCAGAACTTAGAATTGAACAATAAACACTGGATGTCATGCAATTATGAGAACAGAACCTTTGCCCGGATTTTCTTCTCTTTAGTTTTCAGCTCTTGTATTAACTGTTGAGCATGACCATCTTCTGCTGAGCTTGAGCCAGCCAATTCTTCACACTCATGGTGTACCTATTAGAAAAGCAGACTCCATAAATTCGCTATACTTTTTGTTGACAAAAAGACTCTCATACAACCACTCTGTAAATGTATATTTCTAGAAAATATAAAAAATCAAAACAGTTTCACCATTACAATATAGCAGGATCTTCTAGGAATAAATAAAACAACATAAAAAAAAAAGTTGATTGTATGAGCTCAATGATACTTGCTATGGTGAATCCATGTTCTAAACAAAACAGCTTACTATTGCACAAAACAGCCTATTCTACACACATTTCAAGCAACAAAAGATGTTTTACCTTTTCCTTGAGATCCAGGTGCGAAATCTGTTCCAGAATCTGAGAATGCATAAAAGCAGATACGAATGTAGGATCTGGATTGTATGAACTCAACAATAACTGGAACCGCAACTGGCCAATATAAACCCAGGCAGCCCCAAGATGCAATAGAGAGTCTGCAAGACACAAAAAATATTTAGAAACAAAAGGTACAGCATCTGCTCAAATGAATAGGATATCCAAACCAACAAAGAGAGCAGAAGTAGAAGTCATGTAGTAAGCCATTCACAATGCAACTACATATATTATGGAAAAGGTGGTAAAAAGGATTTGAAAACTGTAGTTGCTGCTGATGCACCTGTACCTAACTGTTCTCTAGTCAGTCTGTATATCTGTGTTACACAAGCTATTATCTAGAGTTATATACAACTGAACCAATAAACTACATTGGGCGCAGAAAGCCGCACGTAATGAGCTATCAAACAAAGATCGTATTTATCCATCAAACGTATATAAATCCATACATCATACCAAGAAGTTCAGATACTGGTGGAGCTGAACTGATAAAATTACAGGTACGACAAATCATTCATTGACTACCAAAAATCCAAAATGAACATACCATTTGAGTGCAACGAGTACAACTCCAGAAGCAATGACCCTACGAGTTTATCTGGCCCTGAGAGTGAAGCCAGTACTCCATGACTTGAAGAAGATAGCAGTGCACAAGCAGTATGTAGGCCTTCTTCCTGCGATGGAGAACGATATGCATGAACATACAAAGCACCAGAAAAAGGCTAAGAGGAAAACCGACAAATATTTGAAAGAACAAAAATTACAAAGATGACATGTATTTGGAATGAGTTAGCTTTATATTCGCCAAGTTTATATGAAAAACAACTAAACATGGAGCATGGGTCTGGATATTTGTGTTAGCTAAGAGCATCTCTAGCATACACCGTAAAGCCTGCCGAACTGAGAAATGACCATCAGTTTTCGGTTTTGAGCAAAAAAACTGACCCGAATATACACTGTAAAGACGGCCCGGCCTGGAAAAAAAAATTGGAGCCCCGTGAATTCGATCCCCACACCCATATATGCCCAGGTTGCGCGGCCGAACCAGGGGTGGCCCGTAGACGCGTGGAAAGGTTGGCGCACTGAAATTTCATCCCCACGAGCTGCCGCCGCCGCCTCCTCCTGCCGTTGTGTCCAGCCTCTAGCAGCCACGCCGCTCCGCAACCGACCTCACCGCCACCCGTATATGTGATTCCGCACCGGTGGGGGGTCAGATCTGGTGATTTGAGCAGTTCCCCACTGTCAGCTCGGGTTGCTGAGGCCGCCGCCATGAATGCGTCGATGCCGGCCCATTTGGCCGCGTTGTTGACCTGGGCGTTTTGATTCGGCCGCCCCGCAACCGCAGCAACATCTCCGTCAAGATTCTTGAAGGGTCTGTTTCGAATCGACCGGCGCCGTTCGCGAGGTCGCCACGGCCGCCATGGATGAGGCTTGATTTCGATTCCTCCCGTGCATTCAGTTCATTTTCTTCGGCCCGTAGGTTTTTAATCTTCAAAAAATTTAGATGACATGACCCCAAGCGAGAAGTTTCGCTTTGAGGAATCGTCATCCTCCGATGATTTGGATATTGAAGACTTGCTCTTCGACGATGATTACGAGCAAATGTCCATACTCCTCTCCGTGAAAGAGCTCGAGGACCGGAAGAAGTCGCAGCGGCGAGGCTCGACGGTCGGCAGACTATGCATTCCGCGGAACCACTCGCTCGGCCTTGAAATGCTCATGCGGGACTACTTCACCGAGGTACCCACATATCCGACACATCTCTTCTGTAGGCGCTACCTACGCGCAGAGAATTGTTTGTGAAAATTGTAGAAGCGTGCGAGGCCAATTCGTGTTTTTTCACTCACCGTAGAAATGTTGCAGGGCTAATTGGATTTAGCGCGTATCCAAAAAATTCAACAGCTATGCGAGTGATTGCATATGGCATTCCCACAGATTATACCGATGAATATCTTCACATTGGCACACAACACTGGAGTGTGTGCATAGATTTGCAAAGGCCATGATCTGTGTCTTCGGTGATGTTTATCTTCAAGCTCGCAACGAAGAAGACACAAAGAGGCTCATGGCTATGAATGAAAAGAGGGGTTGGCCGAGCATGCTAGGTAGTATTGATTGTATGCATTGGAGGTGGAAGAATTGCCCTTAAGCATGGCATGGGCAATATTGTGGAAAAAGCCGTGATCCAACCACTGTGCTCGAGGCCATGGCGTCTCAGGACTTGTGGATTTGGCATTGTTCCTTTGGGTGCCGGGATCACTCAATGATATCAGTGTTGCATAGGTGGCTTTTTGCTAGTTCGGCAAAAGGAGAACCAGCTTGCAACTACAAAGTCATGAACAATGACTACACATTAGGCTACTATCTTGCCGACGGCATATATCCAACATGGGAAACATTTGTGAAGACCATTCAAACGCCAGAAACTAGAGCCGAGGCTGTTTTTGCATAAGCTCAAGAAGCATGCCACAAGGACATTGAGCGGGCTTTGGGGGTATTGCAAGCTAGGTTTGCTATTGTTCGGTGTCCTTCTCGTTTGTGGGATAAGAAAATCTTGAACAACATCATGTCATGTTGTGTCATTCTCCACAACATGATCATAGAAGATGAGAAGGACAAGAACTTGGGAGTTCTTCTATGACAATGTTGGTAGCCGGGTGAGGCCAGAACGCAAAACCCAATCACATTCAAGCATTTCTTGAGACATATCAGGAGATCGAAAACTCCTCCTTGCATACCCAGCTTCAACAAGACCTCATCCAGCATCTTGGTTGCGGCATGGACCATGAAGTCCCCCTCTTTTATTCATTGAGTTGAACTATTTATTTGTCCTCAGAAGCATTGGTTATTTGTTTAATTATTTCATTTGAACAAGTGTTGTAATTTGATTTGACCTATTGTTGTTGTAATTTGATTGGAAGATTAGTTGTGTTATGCGATGTTCAAACATTCATTAATTTGATCTGTGTTGCTGTGATATGAGCTTTGTGTGGAGAAATTGTTGAAATCTGATTCGTGATTTGCAGTCTCAGTTTGCCTCCCGCAGAACAGACCCCGCAAAATTTGCCCGGAAAACAGGTTTTGCGTGGCCTGTAAAACGTTTTCTTCAGGCCGCGCGTTTACGGGGTCTGCCAGAGATGCTCTATGCTGAGTTTGTAAACTGGTAACCCCAGTGTTGGTTCTGTAAAAACTCTTATGCTTTCTATATAAAGCAGGGCGATGGCCTGGTTGTCTAAAAAACAACTAAACAGAATTAAAGGTTCACGTTTCAAGTCATGAACATGCAACAGGTAAACTAGATGGACAGAATTCAAAGTCGCAATTATCATTCATTACAAAGTAGTGTATCCAGAAATTTTCTGAACAGAAACTAATAAGTCTCAACAGCAGCTTAAAACCTAAACCATCAAAATTGTTCAACATACACTTCAGTTTATGTGTCATAGAAAATGAAATGAAACTTGCAGTGGTACACGAGACTCTAAACAACATAACTAGGATGGTAACATCATAACGAACCTCTAGATATTGTGCCAACTTTTCGAAGAGGATGTACTCTAACTGCTTGTACTCTTCTGGCTTGAAATGCTTCTTATGGGCAAATATGATCTGGAACAGATTATCAGCACACAAAACTGAAGAGAGTGGCTCGACACAAAACACAGATAGGTAGACCATTACCTGTTTAAAGAGAGAATCAGCAGACGAACAGAAACTGCTCACTAAGTTTCCTGCATTAGAGACACCTTCCCAAAGGTTTCTAGATGACATTCTGAGCATCAAGCAATTCTTCTGATAATCCATCACACATAAATCCCCTTGGCTGTGGACACAGACAACAGTACGAATATAGACATGTCTTAATACCCAAACATCATCATAGTTAATTGCCAGCAGTAATGCATACATGAGAAACAGGGCACAAGCACTACGCACTAAATTACTACTAGCAGAAGAAAAAAGAAAGAGATAAGAGATAAATGAAAATAGCATCGTACATAATAGTATTTATGGCATCCAATTTTGTCAGGTGTGCTAGATCACAGGTTTCATCATGTGTAATAGGGGGCAGGGCCTGAAAATTAATCAAATCAGTAGGACAGAATCATGGTTGTATTAAAATATTTTCGGAGCTCTATGTAAAGTCGAGGAGAAAAACCTTTGGAATTCCAGAGCAGTAAGTCCACAAAGACGTGTGATAGTTGTACCACATTTCAAGAAGCGAACTGGCAACTTTTACTTGGACTGCACAACATTAAGTGTCAGCTTTTAAGTTATAACAAAAATAACTACACAACTGTGACGAGCTATGTCCAAAGTACAGATATTGTTTTACCATTATCAACTGTGGCCCAGGCATGATAAATCCACCAAACAATCTGATGTTGAACAAAGTCCAAAGGAGATCTAGATGATAACTCCAACGAGTAGTCCATAGCATACATAAGCAGGGCTTCTGAATCTGCAATGATCTGTAGAGTGAAAGAAAAAACTGCACAATATTACAAATGTCTCTGTACCCTACTGATTCTTCAGATAAAATACTCAGTTGCCATGGAAAATTTTGGAAAATACACATAAATTAACTTCAGGAGGCAGCAAATGTTATACTCAAGAATATCAATGGATGGGACAAAATCGTCCAAAAGTTGGTGGGAGGGAGACGGAGACCTGATGAATGTCAGAACAATCTAGTTGTGTGCACGAGGATAGGCATTGAAGTAAAGCAGTATCCAAGTTCAAGCTCTTCAAGTTGAGCAAAGGAAGACTCGTTAACCAACCGCTGAAACCATTAGTGTTACATAAAATACTGGATGAGACTGAGCAACAATTTTTTGTTTCAGCAGTTGAAGTCTTTGACATTAATCCAAGATTGTTCCTTTCACAATCAACCTTTTCAATGAGCATCTATATCAAGAAAATGCAGTAAGAAAAAAATAATGTGACAAAATCTATCTTAAGTCTTAAAAAATGACAAAGAACCAAAAAAACCTTATGAATTTCATCCAACCGGGCCACAACTGTACAGTCCTCTTCCTCGGAATCAGTTGCAGGGTGAAAAGTGATAGCTAGACCTAGACAGAGACAGAGACGATATTCATTAAAAAAATCACCATTGATGGATCAAAGTGCTTTGATCTGGAAATAATCTAAGACAGCAAAATAGACTTTGATTTTTTAACAAAATTGTGCTTCAATACATCCAAAAGAGCAATCAGCATCACAGAAAATAATATAGGATACAAATGGATTGCCTCTGAAAATAAAAATAAGAAAGAGGAATTGTCCTTAATTTTGTATTAATGTATTCTAGGAAAAAGTATGAGCCTCAAAAATATCTCTTCAAATAATGTATGAGTACCATGCAATGCAAGGCGTCTAAGATCCTGATTGGCTGACAACATGACATCAATAATGTGTTCTTTATCTGCAAGCAACAAAAGGTAATCAAATTTAGATGGTGCCTACATAAACATCGGTGATGTTTTAACTGCCAAATCCACAGTATATTACCATCAAGATATTTCTTTGAAAGATTCTTCCTTGGCCAAAGAGCTGCACAAAATGCTACAATTTCTTGAATTTTGTAGAAGACGCTGCCAGATGATGGTACAAGAGGATGACCACCATGTGCCCACAAACTTGGTTTGCAATATTGTAAATTGAAATCTTGGACATTGTTTAGATTGACACTTTCCATCTGTATGATTGTAATGTCAGTTTGCAATCAGTTAGTACTATCACTAGGAAAAGTAAAGGATAACTTACCAAAAATACACCAACTTCTATTGGGAATTTTGGCTGTAGCTTAAGTATTTCTTTCCTCAAAAGATTCCAAACAACTGGAAGGCCCTCAAATTGAGATGAAACTATCATCTTCCATATAGACCTGTGATAATCCAGGAGACGAGTGTATATCTGCAGCACCTTCCGAGATTTCACAATCATCTTGAGTACCTCATCCTCCAAGCATCTGAGGGACTTCAATGCCGGCAATAGAGTGGCTTTTAGAACACCATAATCAGGAAAAGTTGTCTCAGATTGCCATTGCTGTAATGTATGCCACAGCAAGCTCAAACCATTAAGAGCGCTACGAAACCGCTTTTGGCAAGCTTTAAGTGTGTCACAACCTTCCATATCTAACAATTTCACCGACAGCAACGCAATAGGATGAGCAACCACATCAACCTTGTGATATGCAATTATTTCGCTGTAGCATTCGAGGATGCTTTGCCAAATAGGATGCTCGCTTGATTGCTTAAGAATATTAGCATAGTCTCCAAAGAAGCTGCAGTACGGCTGGAGCAGGCAATTATACCACTTAAACCATATGCCATACAATTCAAGATCGCTTTTCGTAGATTGCGCTATTACCCAATTTGCAGCAATGAAAAGCATCTGATCAGCTAATTCTGAATTGAATTCCCCGTGTACACGAGCCTTGACAAAATGTTGAGTGGACAAGGTTGGAAATTGCAGTGCAGATAAGCTCGAGGCAGGAAGAACAAATGGGTGGATGTTACTAGTAGGACCCAATAAAGATGAACTACCTTCCAAATTGCTTATTTGATAAGCAGCATACTGTGCACCCAATGATTGTAGATACATGCAATTTCTTTGGACGCAGGATTCTTTTGAGTACCAAATGAAGTCCCTTAGTTTGTGTTCAATCGGCCAACCACCAGGCAAGGACAATGAAAACCTATTATGCAAACCAGCTGAACCATTAAACTTACTCAAAAACCTTAGTTTTCCCTCCTTGACAATATCAGACCCATTAACTTGACCCAACGATGGTAGGTAAGTGTGTTCCCAACTTAGATGGAGGCTCCAAAGGAGCTGATTTCCTTTAATGAGAAGCTGTTGGAACAGTTGAAACCATCGTGTGATCTCAAGAAGGGTGATACTTATACCAAGACGTAAGCCAGCAGCTTTTGCATATAAGTGTGCTTCAGTCATTGCTGAAATCAACTCCCTTCTTGGTATACCACAAGAAATTAAGAACCTTGTCACGTCCTTCCTCTCACTATCCTCAGGCACATAAGTGCATCTCTCCAGGCACCAACTTTGCTCCATCAGAAAGATCTCAACTCCTCTGTTTCTCATGGCTCTTGAAACTTCGCCATACTTTGCATTAACTGTCATAAACATTCGGAACTTAGGATGGGCCTCAAGAACTACAGGATTCCCATCTACAAGACCACATTCATTGACTACAATGGACCTTTCTTTCTCAACCAAAGAATTTATCCTATCAAGCACCTGACAGATCAAAGGAAATAAAATAGAAGAATCAGCAAAACAAAATTGCAAGATAAATTACAAAGTAGAAGAGACTAGTAAACATACAGTAGGGTTACACAAATTTGCATTGTCCAGAACAACCCATTCACCGCATTCAATGGCCCTGATCAAATCCCCAGCAACCCATTCAAATTTAACTGGCCGGTGTATGTTTTCTTTCTGCTGCAAGCTGTAGATGGACTTCAGTGTTTTAGTCAGCTCATCTTTGGTCAATGATATAGGCAAGTCAAGAATTTCCAGATCACACTTCATTTGCTCAACTATGTCAGTGACCAAGCTCAATGGTGGCAAAGATGCAGTCTTGCTCATCTCAATAAATGTGGAAGTGAGAATTGAAGAGCACTTCTTTGCAACCACAAATCCAAACCATTTCACAAACAAAGCTTTCCTGTTCATAATCACATCCTTCCAATGTACATCCATACTCAAGCTGAAATATGCATCAACATAACGCTCGACTTGTGATATTACCTCTTTATAATGCCTAAAGAAGTTATACTGTTCAAAACATCCGAGCAATTCCGACACATCAGTTGCAGATGACAGATTCATCTCATGCAATGTATTGCCAGACAGCTGAGCAAGCAAGCGGATCAGTGAAGTTTTCCCAGATGAGTGTTGTCCAACAAGAATGCACAACCAACCTTGATTGATACAGTGGATAGCAGCTTCAAGGCTATGAAGAATACTAGGAAGTATGTTAATTTGGTTACTGCAAACTTCATATGACCGGAAGTTATTTCTTCTAACAGACGCACTTCCAACAGCTAAGCATTGCTCATTGACATAAAGCATTTTCGACTGATAAATGCTGGGCTTTATTTGAAACACTTCTTCAAAGAGCTTGAGAACTTCTTCCCTGTCAGTGGCAGTTCGCATTCGTTGAAGGTAGACGGTATTTAAAAAGCAGTCATTCTTCGAAGTATCTGGCGAACCTGCTATTATCTCACAGGACCTCATAATATCGCGAAGATTAAACTCCCAAGGAGAACCTTCTTGGCCATACTTCCTACATACCATGGTGTCCATGAAGAGCTTATTGTTAAAGTGAATCAGATTTCTGAGGAGATCTTCACTGAGTAACGGATATCGTGATTTACATATGGAAAGGTAATCTCCTTCTTTTAATTCGTTAACATAAACCTTTGTGAAGCGGTTAAGGAAGGACTTGGGAAGGCCTTTCCGCCCACCACCCTGCGACGAAGGATTCTGGCACGCAAAGACACGAAATGACGGTGGACATTTGAAAGTTTGACCAAGCTCAGGTATATAGACCTCTGCACGATGGTCCAAAATGGCATTCAGACCCTCTAGAACAGATTGGGGAGCCAGATTAATTTCATCCAACAAAACCCAACTTCCATTCTTTAAAGCCTGAAGAAGAATACCATCAGACCAGGCAAATTCTATTCCATTCTCCCCTTCAGCTGGCAAGTCTGAACCTAAAAGATCCATCATATCTGTCTGCTCCGATAGGTTTATTCGTACAACTTTATGACCAGAAAATTCACCTAATTCCACAATTAAGCTTGTTTTTCCAACTCCAGGGCTACCCTCTAATAGAAGAGGTTTTCGTAGTTGCATGCCACGCAATACTCGCAGAACATTCTTACTGGTAGTAGGTGCCGTGAAATCAAATCCCTGCTGCTTACACGCCAAATGACCTTTAGGAATATAGAACGGTGCAATGCCAAAATGATCTCTATGATTACAATCAATACAAGCTTTTCTTATATCATCGCCCCAACCATAATTCTTCAGATCATTCAAGTCCGAGCTCAATGGTTTCCCCTCAACCTTCTGTAGCTCTTCTAGAAGTAAGGACAGACAAGTCCTTCTCCACTCAGTAGCTTCAGATTCAGAAAAATTCATTCCCAATGCAAGCCCATCAAGCAATATAAGGAACAGACCATGTATTAAAGCTTGTTCTGGTCCAAGAATTGTCTCTGTCACGTTGATAAATGAAATCCAGGATAAAAGATCTCGTATGGTGAGCATTCTTCCAGTCCGCAATTGATTGAACCGCTTCCAGAAATTAACGATGCAATCTCCAAAGCAACAGAGCTCGGCTTTGCTGAACTTATCAATAGCTATGCTCTTAAGTTCATCAACATCCGTTACAGCAGGAACCCAGAGTTCTGTGAATCGATTTCTTAGTGCTGGAGAAAGTTCTTTTTTCCCATAGTCGCCACCTGGATTCATTGTTGCAAGGATAAAAAAGTTTGGATGTGCCACAATCTTCTCTAGCACAGAACCACCTTTCTCAGCCAGTGACTACAAAAACAAAAAGAAGACACAAGACAAGATTGAACATAGGTAAAAAAACTGAAAAACGAGAAACAGTAGTAGAACATTCAACATAATTTACGAATCAAAGACATCTCATTGCATATTTGCATTAACTGAATAAACAAGTGCAAGCACGATGGAAGATATCAGAAGGCAGTCTACTTATAGAACAGACACTCGCAAGCAATTTCAAGTTTACAGTCAGTAAGATCCATCAATCCCAAATGTACAATCAATCTCCCTTTGCTCAATTGGTGAAAACCAGTAACTAAGGAAATATGGAAATAGTCTCTAACAGTCATTCTGTTGTTCACAGCAGCCTAAGAAAGACCTGGTAGATAAAGAATTTTAAGGATCGCTAAAGACCGAATTTTGGCTACATTGGATTGCTACAATAAGAGTTGAATCTTAGCAGGACAAGTTAGTCAGGCCTATAGAAGGAAATGTAATTTATGAGAACAAGCAAGAAGAAAATATCCCTGCACTCGATTTCCATCTCTCAAACCCTCTACTTTAGCTTTCTCACCCAAATGTATTTCTATCGTCCCATTCTAAAACTACAGTCCTCTTCCAAGTCATGCATCTAACCATCCTCTGCACTGGCAACAAGGTGTAAGATCTGCCTTTCCACCATGTCAAGAGTGATCAATATAAGGATTTTAAACAAATAAAAGTGCCTATTTTCAGCTAAAAAAACTATACATTAGCTAAATCAACAAAAAAACTCATGTGACTACTTAAACAATTTGTACAGGAGTATTATACATCGAAAACAGAACTTACGAATACCAGAAGTTCATATGCACAAATAACATTTAGAATATATTGTATTCTAGGTTCCTATAAGTTGACTTACTTAGGCCCTAAGTTTTCAAGTTTATTATCTATTAGATGCCCAAGGTTTCAAGGTTGTGTCACTTAGGTACATAACATTGCGATTTGATCCACTAGGACCCTAAACTTGCACTTCTACTCCACTCATAATCCATGTGTAGCATGCAGTTCCAGCAGAAAGTTGCAAATTGAGAAGGCATACCAATTTTCTTTCAGGTTCCAGGACACTGTTCAACCGTTCAAGTACGCTGTCATCAGCCAAAGAAATTTCGTCAATAAGGAAAAGATCTCCATTCTTCATTGCTTGCACAAGTGGCCCATCCTGCCAAAGAAAAATTGCCTGCCAATTCTGGTGGAGATGTGTCAATTTCAACTTAATTTGCTCCATGTCATCAAGCTCTTGAGGTTGCACCTCCGGAAACAGTTCCTTTCCTTTTCTATATTTATCAAGTATTCCATTTATATGATTTATGACGTTAACAGCTCCAGATATATCAGAGGGAAATGTCTGTCAACAATAGAAAAATCAGTTGCCCTACTCTGGAAATTTTTCCATTACCCATCATTGAAATACCAGATGCTAAAACCAAAAAACATACCACATCTCCTGCAACGTGAATGAAAATTTTCATTTCCTTCATTGTTGAAATAAGATGTTTAAACTCCAGGGCTATTCTCGACCTATCACGTATAGGACAAAATCCCTGCAAGTAACAGTCATGCAATTATGCTAGTGAACCAAATCTTTGAAGTGTAATACAAAAATATAATTCATAGAAAAGATTTTGACACAAAACTGACCCCAATGAAGTCTGATGTCTCAGTATACTGATGGCAGTTCAAAATATGTAACTTCACTCCAAGAACAGCACTCAGGACCTGGCAAACTGTTGTTTTTCCACCGCCAGTTTCACCAACAAGGAGGACAGGTTCCCGTGACCTGTAACAGCGCTCGATAAGGAAGTACAGCCTCCACATACTTTTTGTCCAAGTGATACTGCAAGAGCTCAAAAAGATATTTCATCAGATCAGGAGAAGGCAAAATACACACTGAAGTAGTATAAAGTAAACAAGACTCACTTTCCAAAGTTTTCTTGTACTCTCTTTCTAATAGCATGAGGAGATATGTTATCGCCATAGATGCCCTCCTGCAAAATCCCTAAATTAGTAAACAGACTCAAAAGCAAGCAGCAATACAAGCACTATAAATATGCCAGGCAATAAAATCTACGTGCTAGATTTTTCACGCTAAATAACAAAGACGGGTTCTGCAGATGCAAACATTGTCCAAAGAATTAATGAGATATTTGGTAGACTGAGAATGTAAGCCAAGTCAAACAACTTCCACAGTACAGTCATTCTGCTTCTAGTAGTATGCCAGAAAATAGCTTCCAATGTACTAAAAATTTCCATACATGTATATCAATGTTCGCAACTATAATTCCAAAGCCTTCTAGTGCAACACTTTTAAAAATTAAAATATATCCAGTTGAATGAGGTGTACCGCAATTGAGTACCTACTACGTGACATGCATGCAATTTAAGGAATTGTGTGGTTATAGACCATTTCAGTATTCAGACCAAGAGTATGATTTATAAATAATGTTATTTATTAAGTGGGTTTCCACCGATGACATAGAATAAGCAAGGATGTTGGAGAAATGAAGTGTTAGCAGTGTAACAAAAGATTAAACCTACCGAGTTATATAGATCTGGGATGTTGAGCTTAACACATAGTTGACGTTCCAATGCTTCCTGAACAACAGCTTTCTCATTGTCATCCCTTAATCTCTCCGCAAGAAGTAAATAGCCATCCTTAGCCAGATCTTCATATGACTTCCCCTCGAATGTTCGGTACCGACTGGCCCAACGGAACAAATCTCGCGCCGTAATGAAACCATGTCTGCCAGCAAACACTCTACTATTTTGTCTATGTGTTTGCAAGTCTTTCATAACTTGAACCATTTTTGTGGCATAACTGCGAGCAACTGTACACCGCTGCTCCAAAATTGTGATTAGCTCATCTTCTGGGATTTCGTCAACATGCACTTCAATGAAACGGTTGCGGAATGCTCTAGACAGCATTTTACGTCCCCCATAAAGCACAGGTGGATTTTGAGTAGCAAAAAGCATAAATTCAGGATGAGCAGGAATAGTCTCTTGAAGCTCTGGAACAAACAGCTCCCTGTTGTCATCTAACAACCGATTTAAAGCTTCCAAGACATCCGAAGGTGCAAGATTTAGCTCATCCAACACAATCCAGTGCCCTTCACGAACAGCCTTCACCAAAGCACCCTCCTGAAACTTAAGCTTCCCATGACTGTCGGGGACATACGTACCAAGATATTCTTGAAGATCAGTATGCTCATGATTGTTGATGCGGATAAATTCATGGCCAGTTTTTGCAGCAAGATACCTCACTAGGCTAGTTTTGCCGCTTGACGTTGGACCTTGCAGGAGTACAGGATATTTTTTTATGTAAACAGCACGGGCAAGGTTAACTATGTGCCCAGTAACACTGCTGGTTAAGACATAGCTGCACAAAAATTCATCTGATTCCGAAACATCCAGTTCCTTAGATTTGTCCACAAAGTAATCAGCAAAAGAAATGCTTGGTGGCACTCTTCCATTCAACAAAAGAGATACTATTAAGTTCTTAATGATTTTTGCACTAGGGACATCGAGCATTGTAAGAAAGAACATACAGAAGCCATCATAAAGAGATCTCCTGAAGCCAAAAAATTTCTCTGCGGTTTTTACATAACCTAGTGCACGAGAAAGAGATCTCAGAGTAAATTGGGGTTTCTGATTAGCTCCATCCTGCAGCTTCTCTTCAGATTCCTTTTTTGCTGATTTATAAAAACGAACAATGTTATCAATAACTCCTTTAGCAGAATGCAGACCATCCAGATATTTACTGACAAAAAGACGGAGATCAGCATCATCCATAAGATCATCAACAAAGCATTCTGTAAATCTGCTCCTAAAAGTGTACGGCAACTCTCTTTTCCCAGCATCAGTTGCTGGATTCATACAGGCAAACATACGGAAGGAAGGATGGCGTTCAATATAATCCACGTCACCCCTTTCAGCCAGGCACAGTGTGCCCATCTCTCCATCCAGTACAGCACCAATTCTCTGGAGAGTCTCCGGAGGTGCAAGGTTAACTTCATCAAGCAAAATCCAATGACCATTTCTTATAGCTGAAACGAAAGCACCCTCCACAAATCGAAACGACATGCCAGTGGTTGAACTAATTTGACTACAGGCAGCATTTAGCCTGGAAGAAAGGGAGCTCCAGTCAGATAAAACTTGGGACGGCAGCTGCCTTTTCCTCTTTGAACCAACCCTGACCTTGTAACTTTCTTCAAGTAGCTGCTGAACTTTGTCTTGGGAAGGCAGCGTTCTTTTTCTCTTTAAACCAACGCTGACCTCGGAACTTCCTTCAAGTAGCTGCTGAACTTTGTCAGCACATTTTGCCAAACGGCGTAGTAACTTTATCCAATTCTTCTCCATTACACACAAATCATAATTATGTAATCTAGCTTCATTTGCCTGAACAAACAAACAACTCAATTGATAAATATCAATGATTAACAATGGCATGGTTGATGTATCTAAATTGTAGGATCAAGCACAAGAGAATTGTGGGCCAATGATCCATCTTAAGCCAACCTTCCATAAAACATAAGTCATGAAAGTAGTTCATTAACTTACAAGCCACATAAAATAACATTTTCAAGTTTATCTAATAAGCTAGCATGTCAAACAATCGAACTATCAGTGTATTAGAAAGAATAACCAAGCTAACAAACTAACAGTAAGATAGATCAAAGAATTTTAATTATGGGGCGACACCATGAGAACCAGCAATGGCTGCACCTTCGCAGAAAAACTTCGACAAAAAAGATCCTTGAACTCCGTATAAAGAGGAAGGCATATTGACCGAGCATCTGATGGCTTAAATCCACCGAGGAGATCCGATATATCACTTTGCTGGCTTAAGTTCTGAAATAATAAGATAGAAATTTATAACCACACCACAGAAATCTTGAAAAGTGTATGACTAGAAGATAGAAAGTATGGTCTGCAGTTTTTCCAGCACACGTTTTAGACTTACTATGTCACAGCAGAGGCAGGAAATGCAGTTTTTATGCCATTTTCCAAAAACAATTATCCTCAAAAACATATGCATAACGCTAAAAAATGTCCCCACTTAAGCATTGTATGCAAAATACTGTGCCCGAGTTCCACGTGGCACTGGTGAATGGAATGATAGATTGATAGTTCATGAGATTCATGGCTTTGTGATTTTGATTCTTTGCAATTGCATGGTAGATAGAATCAATTTTAGGGTAACGAATTTGATAATCTCCGGTTTTGCAACACCTAAACGAGTACCTCCATTTGGTATATAAGATGATTATAAAACTAACGAATTTTGATGATCACCAGTTTTAAAACAGTAAACAAGAAATTCAAATATTATAAGATAATTATGATACTAGTTGTCCCTACCACCACAGTCAATGGCCGTTTAAGCCAGGTTGCAAGATTTTGCACAAGTGTAGTCTTCCCCGTGCCAGTTTCGCCAACAAGAAGAACAGGCTCATTAAACTTAATCGAACATGCAACCCTCTCAAGAACTTCTAATGCACGGCGAATATCAGCAAAAGGCCCCTTTTGAATCAACGACTGCATATTTGAAACCCAGAATTAGCAAACAAACAGAAGTTTAAGAAATGCATATTGAAAAAAGCAATGTTCATTACCGGTTTTTCACTGCACTGCAGCGTAACTCTGCCAACTTGCAAGTCAGTGTGTCGAGCCTGTGCATTAGGAATGATTAATTTCACTAAAACTAAAAACATAACAGGTGTTATATATAAGAACTCAGTAAACATGCCTGGATAATGGGCTTGTCTGTAGGTTGCATGGTTTCTGCTAGATGAGGAACACCCAAAATTCTAGCAATTTCTCTTGCTACGTATAGCCTTTTCTCCGGAGATGATAGAGAAGCAGCAAAAATATCAACAGACTGGATAAAGAAGACAGAGGGTCATTTAGTTAACTGGGAAAACAAACTGTACAATTAGAATTGTTTATTATGAATCATTCTTTCCCATTAGGACTATAACATGACAACATAAATGCATGGTATTTTTTCCATGTGTCCTTCCATGCAAGTGCCTTTGACCGGGCAGCGCTAATCAAAACGTAAGTTATTAATTATGTTTTGCAGTGTGTTGGAAGTGGTCATTAGATCCAGACATGAAAATGATAAACTACAAGAACACTTCACATCTCAAAGTCGCATATTCCTGAAATAATCATTTGTAAAAGCATGCTTTAAAATACGCCCATCAGAAATGTGTTGTTTTACTCTTGAATCAAGTCCAAGAGACAACTTGAACCAGTTAATTTTCATCACCGTAACAATGTAATTCTTAGTTAATAATATGACGCATAAATTATTACAACCAACACACATTTTCAAGTGGCTAATCTGGCTAACACAAAGTTCAAAAACATTCAACTGCACGCTCCCACTATGACATGTTTTGATGACCATAGGGAGAACATCAGACTATAGAGATAGTAGAATACTGAGGGAGCAAAAAACCTCGTGATATATGAATTGACAGTCACTAGATGCAAATCCCAGACCCTCAAAGTTGAGATCAACGCCCACTATTCTCTTGCACCATTTGAGCAGGTCCCTATAAATGAAGATTATGAAGTTCATTCTTAACGATGGAATAATAAGCAATGCTGCAAGAAATATGCACCTTAATGAAAATCTGTGCAGAATGCCATCAGATAATCCTCCAGCTCCTCCAGCTAAGTTGAGCCCACCAAACTGATAAGAAACCAGAGAGTTGGCCTTTTCAAAGGTATCTACAGGAGAGATGATGCATTAATTACACGGTTCAGAACCCAGCAAAAAAAGTGATGGAAGATGATTTCTCATCTACCTATGAGCTTAGAGGAGATGGGCTCCAAGCTTGGGTAGCAACCGATAACTATATTAACCATGTCTTCCCGATTAGGTTCTCCCAACATCACTTTTCTCCACAGCGCACTATAGGTTAATCTTCCTGATGAAAAGATGTAAAAAAATGATGACAGTTAAATAACAGTTTAACACTCACTACTGTACTCATTAAATATACAAAGTCGTGGGGTTGTAGAAATGTAAAACTATCACTGTGGGGTTCAATGAAAAGTTGTGTGATGAATTTGGTTTATGTAATTTTCAGCTAAACAGTTCTGAGCACATAAATTGCTAGAGCCTAGTAAAGCAGACGGAATTACACAGTAATTTAACCAAACAAACGAACCTTCCAGGGCATGTGAAACATCATGCTTTGATGTGGTGACAGTAGCAAATAAACGGAAATTCTCAGCAACTTCAACTGCCTGCGTTAGAAATTCCAGAATTAGTAAGCATCTGCCAGTAGTGACAACCATCGGAAGTTACAATAGGCATTCTTCTCATCTAACATGCACTTGCAATTGCGTTATAATCATGTCAAGCAATCAAAAGGCAAAAGCCAATTTCACCTCTGCGTGCCCAATTGAGAAGGAGCTTGAACCTTCCAATAAAGGTAGTAAGATTGACTGCACATCAGTGGGTGCCTTGTCGATGTCTTCAAACACAATCCAAAATCCTTTCACAATGGCCTGTCAGCAGTAAGATGGTAAATATAAATTTATAGCAAGAATCTCCAGAGGGTTTACAGAAGGAACAGTACCTGAGTGAGAGAACCAGGAGCCCACTTGAATTCACCAGGTACTTCCGTGCAAATGTAACTTCCTATTAAGGTCCTGCCATCCATTTGCTCGTCCATGTGGATAAAAAGTACTGCAAATATAATTAGTAGTTAGCACTAAGTAATGAAATGCATTGAGAACTAGCAGTGTTCTCAAAGATGATATGATCCTTTCCACAAGTGTCGAGAAGAATTTCTTTTGGTTAGACAAAATGACAACGTATGGACACTTCCGTTCAAACAGTAGTATGAAAGGTGTAGACCATGGATTTGGCTAAACTACTCAAGTAACGACAAAACTCGACGGGGAGTTCTCAACAGTCCATCACTGGAACACGTCATTTCCATGGGGTTAGTTTGGAAACTGGTGGACCAACAACAGGCACACACCAACCAACCGAATTGTGAGAAAACAGATCTGAACTCGTAACACTTCAACCAACCTTCTCTTCCAATGTGGCTGTCTATTTCTGATTCCTAGTGCAAGTGTCAACACATTAGCAAAACTACATGAAGCAACTCCGCAATTAGCAGAGAACAGAATGCCTCGCTAAAAACTGTAATGGTATATATAGTTGGTATGCAATAGTTTACATAAGCATATCCCTTCTACACACGCAATTGTATAAGCCCATAAAATATCTAGTTGACTGGACCTTCAGATTTGTTTTGAATTGCATAAGATCTTCTAGGGAAGTTCCTAAACATCATCGACATCAATCACAGATTGAAAACACATACCTCGGTTTCCACGATTCTGTGCCAATTTGTTAATCAGTGCAGTTTTTCCCGCTCCAACAGGACCATAGAGAAGCACGGGCCACCTCTGGCTAACTGCCACCAGAGCTACCTCATAACTCTTCCTCATTGTGACAGTGAGCACAAACGGACTAACAGAGAAAAACAATTTAAAATTACTATAAACAAGATGAATGCAGCGAGAAACATAGCTAATGGGAGTACAAAAAAATGAACATACCTTCCAGTGCTATGATCCTTCCCTATTGTAACTGCTGGCCAATCCGACAAGGTATCAGCCAAAGAAGTCACATCAATGTCAAAATTGCTCTCTTCGGCTTGCAGATATAAAGACGCTTTCTCTAAGGAAGTATCCATGCAATAATCCTTCCATCTAGAAGATTAATAACTTTGTTACCATAAAGTCATGTAAGTCAACATCCAGAGAAAACAATAACAAAGAACAGAGAATGAGAAGGAACCTCAGTAGACATGTAAATGCAACATCTGCCCCAATACCAAAACTTCCAATACCCCTATCACTTGCTTTCAGAACCACCATGAGTATTTGTATTGAACACCATCTAAAGTATAACCCAGCGCTATAAAGTGGATCATCAGCTAAAACATGATCAGCTGTACTATCTAAAAGGTCTAAGAAGCAAGACCAGTCCCATTGCTCACAAAATACCCTGGGTTCCAATTCTAGAAACCGATATGATACTTGTGTGGCATCAAGGAACAGATGTACTCCCTGAAAGAAAACGACATTAACCATAGTAAAATGACAAAGTTTCATATATTAGGCTATTGGCATGCACTGTGTGCAAGATGCACCTAGAGGAACAAGGTCAGCAATGCCAGAAATAAATGAAATTGAAAAGTAATGGAACAAGGATTTCCAATATTGATGTCAAGATTTGTAGAAAAATATAGCAAAGCTTCTTAGTTGTTAAACTCACCTTATGCAATGTTAATCTAATGTCTACAATGGTGATGAAAGACCGCAAAAAAATTGTAACGAGGTATACGAGAAGTGATTACCATATGAATTGAGATCAGGTCAATGAGATGATGGATAGTATGCAAGCTATGGGGTGGTTAGGATGATACATGCATTAAGAAACTAAAATCTCAGTGCATTGTGAAAATATTGACAGTCAGTATTGGATAAGTCGCAAAACTATCACATTTGGAACAAGTAGCAACCATGTATTTATAATTTTCCACATGAAAAACTAATACCTTGGTAGGAATTGTTGATGGAACATCTTCACATAGAAGTCTTTGGAATGGTGGTGGAGAAAACTTGAAGTAGTTTAATACATATCTGCAACGAATAACAGTTCTCAGCTAGTTTACGATAGTATCATCATTTACATGCGGTGATTTCGAAGAATCATCACTGTGACTGTACAAAGATGAAATTTACGATAGTATCGACAATGAAGAACAGTCAATCTAAAAGTTAATAACACAAAACCAAATGTGTGTTGTATTGTTGTGTATTTTTGGTCCGTTAGTTCTGATGAGCACATGTGATTCTGGTGAGCAATAGAAACAGGAAATCATTGCACCCTATTTTTTTATCCTAAATAATTTATCACTACCCCTGAGCCCTGATGATGGCATCACCTAACTTTTACAGCAGGCAACAGTCTGAACAAAGTGTGGAGTAGCAATACAGATAGCCAGGAACATGGGAGGTTATTGGGGTTTGTTTGTGTTGTACAAGACGATGTCCTAGAATTAACAATTCTTTAACATATGAGATAAAATGTGCAAATGGATACAGAACCTAAATTACGATGTCCTCAAAACTGAAAGGAACTTTGATATAGAAACTAGCTCAGGTGTATTCAATATTCCAAACAATTTGCCAGGATTCACACATTGTCAAAAGTCTGAACTACAGAAACCAGTTTAGATTGAGTACAAGGAAAGGACGCTTAAACCTTCTGTGTGACTATCAATTAAGCCAATGGGAACAATTGCAGCAATATGCGATAGTCGGTGTTTTCCTGTTTGGGTGCCTAGTCGAAGGCTAAATATAGCAGTTAATTGAGTAAGGAACTAGATGGCGAGTCAATTTTTGCACGTACAAACAAGAAAACGTGTCGCTTGTAGCGGGGTGGGGAATGGCAATCATTTTTACCGGAGCAAGTAGGGGGCGAGGTCGAGGGCGCGGGAGAGCGCGAGGCACGCGAGCTCGTGCAGCCGCAAGCCCCTGCCCCTGGAGAGGTAGAACTCAACGACGCGGGTATCCCCCTCCCCGGCCTCCTCCTCCCGGCTGGAGGCGCTGTCGACAAGGAGGGCGGGCGCAGCGGTGCGGAGGAGCGCGGAGGCGCGTTCGAGGAGTACGGGCGCGAGCGGGAGGAAGCAGCCGACGATGGGGAGGGTGTAGCGTGGGTGGAGGAGCGGCTCAGCAAGCACGGCGGCGACGTCTTCGGCGGAGGGCGCGGCGGACGCGGACGCGAGGGCGAGAAGGCGGGGGTCGTCGCCGAGCGCGGGGCAGCGAGCTAGGAGGCGCGAGAGCGCGGCGGAGATGGAGAAGCTCCGGTCGAGCGACATGGCTGGCGGCAGTGACACCGGCAGCGGCGGTTTGGGGGAGGGGAAGTTTTCGGCTGCGTGGGTATATAATGGGGACGCTGGGTTTAGGGTTTTAAGGCGAGCCTTGGCGGTGCAGCGGTGACGCCGTGGCTGTCACGTTCAGGATCGGGCTGGACTGGAGACCTGGTTCGTTTGGCTGACATGTTTGAATCGAACTGTTTGATCACATCAATTCGCAGACCGTAGTGACTGTTTTCAACTTAAATTGAGAGGATAACTGAATGTTCGTGCGTTGCTACGGTTTTTATTATTTTTCATTATCATTGTATTTGTCTAGGTATAAATATAAAATATGAAAAATATTTTAATTTTTTTCGTGAACAAGTCTAATATTATTTTTTTCATAATAATTGATATAACAACAATCAATGTTCACTAAATAAACTGGAAATATAATTCCTTGTACTAATTCACATCGGACACGAGTACAATTTAAAAGTTGTACTCCAATTAGTTTAGAACAAATAATTATAAATGTCCATGCTTACGTAATTAAAAACCATACTTCAATTAAAATTAATTAAATGTGCATTTATAATTAAAAACTGTATTCCAATTTAAACTATTTTTGTGTATTCATCATAAATCTGGTATTTTGGAACAAATAATTAAAAACTGTACTCCAATTAAAAATTATTTAGAACAAATGTGCACGGTTTAGGCTCATGGTCATTAACATGGAAGAGTTGAAGAACAAATGCCTAGTAACTAAATTGCTTTCCAATTTTTTTCTATGCTCTGCCAAAAACTAAATTATAAAAACAGAATAGTATTATCAACTACAAATATTCAAAAATAATTTCCATGCAAGATAAACTCAGATGGTCCATTGTGACCTGTAATATCCTCAAAGCACTCAAAGGAGAAGGTACCTATGTGCTCTATATACACATGCACGAAAATCTGCCAATGAAAAGGTTATCATCCTGATGTGACGGAGGCTGTTGGCGTCCCTCTGTATGATCTACTATCTTAATTACGCTTTGGCAATCATCTTCATTGCGGGCAGTTGTTGCAAATACAGGATCGACAACATGACATACTACGCAGTGTCTGTCGGTTCGAGCCTCCACTCCACACCATCTCGGCTGCAAATAGAGCTCCACGAAGGTACATCCGTCCGGCACGTGCCGAGTAACACCTTCCATCCAAACTCGTCGTGATCCGGTGAGCAGGTCCATGGCCTTGTTGGCCTTGTCGAGTAACCGGGAGTGGCACAGGGACGAGCTCCACTAACGAGGGAGCAGAGGGGCAATGACACTGATGTGGCGTCTGAGCCTGACTTCCAGGGGATGATGGCGGAGGTCGGGGAAGATGCGCTGAGCCTACAGTGGAGCCGGAGCTAGGAGCCATGGCCAATGTGGCCGCTGCCAGTCCAGAGTGAGGGCGGGCGCGAGCTTGAGCAAGCCGACCTCGATTGGACGGGTCAGTCCTGCGATGGGCGAGAACAGCCACCGCAAGCTGGTCGGCGAGGAGCCGAGGACACGAGAGGCGGGAGGAGGAGCCGAAGAGGCCGCCGCCACGGAGCGTCCATCTCTACCGGAGCAGCCGCCCAAACCTTGCAACTAACGGAGATCACGGCCACCGCGACTTCGGCAACGGCGGCGCAGGGCGTCGAGATGGACGGATGGAGGGCGCGGAGAGGATTCGGGGTCTGGTCTCCGAGATGGCAGGGGTGGACGGAGAAGGGACTGATCATGGCGGCGGCGCGGGTGTGCGGTCCATGGCGGCCATGTTCACACCTCAGCTATCTTAACCGTCCCGCAAATTATGATCGTTTAGAAGTGTGCTTGTGATTCTGGACACCGGACTTGATACGTACTAACGCCAGTCATATTTTCTAAGTGTGAGCCTAACTCTTCGCAGGACGACGGACCAAAACCTGGTGTGACGAAAACCACCGCTACAAAAATTATATAGTAGAGAAGATATGCCAGTTTTTTTAAGAAAAAAATGATACCAATCAGCCGGGATATCACCACGCGATTCCTGGTCGGTCTCGCTGCCCACGTCGCGCGGAAGATGGGACCCTTGCTCAATCCAACAACTTTCTTGTTCCTTATCTCTTCATTTTCTTCTTAATCCCGTCGATGTACTATCTGCTTGTTCCTGCGCCGCCGGCCGGCCCACAACCACACTGCTGAAGCGCCTCGCGCGGTCTTCGTCGGCCCGTCCCTGCAGCTCGTGCCGCCGCGCTCCTCTCGCCGGAGATGGCGGCCACCCGCCATGGCCGCCGCCCAGGACGTCCCGCTGCTCCGCCTCCACCCTGCACCAGTCCCACCTTCCACCGGAGATAGAGGCTACCCGCCATGGTCGTCGCCCTAGGGATCCCCGCTGCTGCCATATGCGAGCTCCGGCTAGGCGTGCGGTCGTCACTATCGACGACGACAGTCGTCTCTCCACGGGTTCTCTATATGCGACTGTCGGCATTGCTACCGATGGCCACCGACATTGCTACAAGCGGCGATGCTACTTGTTGTCCGGGCGGTGATACTTGTGGGCGACGTCGATGCTACAAGCGGCGTCGGTTTGTGCTACGTGCGATCGCCGGAGTTGCTACCAGTGGAGCTGGGTTTTTGCTAGCGTGCGGTCGGCAGCGTTGCTACAAGTGTAGCTAGGTTTTTGCTACGTGCGGTGTCGATGGCATTCTACAACTTGATAATTCTTTTGCTACAACCAAACTCTATGGTTTTGCTACACGGTTGCCGGCGAACTTTTTGGCGAGGTCGAGTCTGTTTTTCTATTCTCTGGTTCAAATCGTTTTCTGCTATATGTAGCAAATGCGGGACTATTTATAGCAAAAGCGGGTATGTTTGTAGAAAAAGATAGACTTCGGAGTTTTTTGGAGGACACGTATCACCCACGAGGACCCGGGGGATTTTAAGGAACTATCTCCGAGGGACGTGTAGTATGGCCCTTTTTAAGTAACCATATAGACAATCCAGAGTTTACATATATGGTCAACACTTAGACAAACATGTTTTTCAAGCAACTTTATACAAAGAACCCCGCAAGTAAAAATACAATTCTAATATTGGAGAAACTTGTGCCTCGCTAAACCGTCGTCCGTCGTCTTTCGTGGTCACTATGATCGCACCGGGAAAAAAAGCGAACAATCGCCATACCTAGATCGGGGAGAGCACCATCGCATACGAGGATGTTTTTTTGAGCCGATGAACTGAGACGTCGCAAGAGACGAGCCCAAGACTTTGTGGCATATCGGACAGGATCTTCCCCGTGGTCACCAGATCCCGACACTGTCGTCTTCATTCGACACAATCGAAGAATAGAAACACCGTCGCCTGCCATCTTTCACGCACACAACTGCAAGACGTCAAACACTATTATAGCAGTCGATGTGACCGCCACCTGCGAGAGTGACGAACGCCAACCACCAGACACAAGTGTAGCACCCCGGGTAAAACCACTACCAGAAAATCGATTGTTGTTTGTGCATCATCATAACGGCATTCACATGTCATCATGTCACATTGCATTCGAGCATCCTCATGACTGCATGCATATTATTTGACAAACTATTTTATACAAGCCTATGTTTGATTTCTAAAATAACCCCCTCTCTATTTGAAATACAAAACCCGGTATTTTCGGATTTTTTTTGTTTTGCCTAAAAACTATTTACAAAAGCCTAAACAAAACTAATAAATAAAAGTTTTACAAAACCCTAGGGGAGGCCGCCACCTGCCAGGCCCAGCTGGCAGCAACCTACAACCCCATCTAACCTATCCCAAACCCTAATTCCCTCCAAAACCTAACCCTAGCTAGACTGTAACATCCCAAAAATATTAATTAAGGTTATCAATTCCAATCACTCAAATTTAGGGTTAACAAAAAACTTTTGTTAATTAAAACCTATATGAATGCATGTGTGTATGTGATGAATGCATGAATGCTTGTATGGACTTGTGTGATTGTTATGAATGACAAGGATTGGTTTAAAGATGAAAACAACATCATCTAGATCATTTTCAAGTAGAATCAAAATCAATAGAAATTCAAAAACAAACCAAATAAGCAAACGGTCATTTTTGTCAATCTTGTTCACTAGACCACTTTCAGTGTTTCTAGTCAAGATTTATAACAGAAACAAATCCAATTCTTTTCACCCCTTGCTAGACCAAGTAAAAGTGAACCCAAGCCCACCTTGCAAACTCACAGAAACATTTGGCAATCCTATTCAAATAACATTTCAAAATTGAATCTAGTTCATATGGTAAGATCACCATTTCTCAAAACCCAACCAAACCAGTTTACCTTGACAAATCCAAACAACCAGAGACCACCTAGTATGTGCCCAATACACTCACCAAGTTTCATCCAAAAATTCAAATATGAATTTCTTGCGGCCATTTCATCAAACACCTGGAGACACGAACCAAATTCTGTCAAACTTCACTGTTTTGAGCAGTAATCCTTTCAAACATTGTTCCCCATTGATCACCCTTGTCTCCCCCACTAACAACCAGTGCATTAAACCAAGTTAGACCCCTACCAATGCACCATGTCGTGCATGCCCGAGCCAACCCTGGC
Organism: Avena insularis; assembly: GCA_023614405.1. Classification (NCBI taxonomy): domain Eukaryota; kingdom Viridiplantae; phylum Streptophyta; class Magnoliopsida; order Poales; family Poaceae; genus Avena; species Avena insularis. Next base: position 193,316,001 of record CM042691.1, read on the forward strand.
CAGCCGACCATGGCAAGCTAGAACCAGCCATCTCCACGCCTAGCCACCATGTCCAGGAAGCACGCCACCGTCCACCGCCACCCCCTATCCAGCCCTCGAGCCTTGACAAGCAGTGGACCACCGAGAACACACGCGTCCAGTTTTCTCTGCCATGTCCAGCGCCCGCTTCGCCTGCTACACGCCGCATGCATCGCCTTCGTCGCCCGTGCCTGCGATCACCACCGTCCCAGGAGACCACCAGACATGCCCGTTCGCTGCCGTGCAACCAGGAGCGCCTGTGCATCATCAAAAATGCCGTCGGTGCCGCTCAGAGCACCCGCGTGTTCCGACTAAACCGCACTGCCCCTTCCCGCGCCATCAAGCCATCGAGGACCGCCAGGAGACCGTGCACCGCCCCCTAGCCTCAGCCATGCTGTTAGCTCGATGTAACCCCGACCCCGACGAGCACTGCCCATGTCGCTCGGCTTCTCTCGCTCGCCTATAAAAGGAGGCCTTCCCCGCTCGTTTTCTTCACACTAGTTCACTTCCCACCTCTCACTGATCCTTTTCACCTCTTTCTGGAGCAAGGCGAGCTCTCCCTCGCTGAAATTTTGCCAGAGCCTGTCGCTACTGGAGGAGAAGGGCACCGTCGATTGGAGCCACCCCAGGAGGAGCCGCCAGTACTAGGAGAACCGTCGTCGACTTCGTCATTCGCCCCCATCGTCGACCATCGCCTGAGCCCCGGTGAGTCGCCCCATACCCCCCACTAGCCGCGCTAGGGTTAGCCACCGTCGTGTTCTGTTCCGACGAGGACGACGGACGTGAGCCGTTGATCCTTAGTCTAATATTAAGGTCGTAATCGCCCCATACCCCTTCGCACCCCCTGTCTCCCCTGACACATGGGGACACCACTTAACTAGCCCACGCACGCGTTGTGCGCATTGGGCCGACCCAGTTAGAATTCCCGCGCGACCCAGTAGTTTGAATTTAGATTTATCTATTTAGTTTCAATCTAGTTCTAGCAGTGGATTCAAAATTCAATGCAGAGAGTTTTACTAAACCAAATAGCATGAAACCAATTTTTTTAGAAAGATATGGAAATTCTTAATCCAAGCCCGTTGGATTCAAACCATTTGAAATTATAGATCACCTATGGTAAAAATAACAAGGCAGAGACTTTTCTGCATTCAAACATTTTTCAAAATTCAACCATAAATGCTTTTGAGTTGATTCCAACTCTAAAAAATCACATTTGATAAGACCCTTCTGAATATATAAAAATATCTTGGTTTACTTGTAGTAATAATGGACAAGTAATAAAAGAATGTCCCATAGGCATTTCTATTCACTTTAATTAATTAAAATAAAAAGGTTAAACCTTATTAAATTGTGACACCATTTTAAATCGCATTCCCAAGTATTGAAATATGTGGTGATGACATATGTCAACATGATCCCATGTTTTAATTGGATAATATTAAATCTTAAGTAGTTTTTTAATGAGTAGAAGTTACTTTTCTAAAATAAAATAAATAAGACTATTGTCTTAATTCATGTGATGATTGTGATGATGCTATATCATCTAGTGTGAGACTTTGTGTGCTAAATAGAAGTAGTTAAGTATTGTTTGGTGATTGCATACTTCGTATTTATTTATAGATGCTAGTACCGACCAAGGATACGAAGAGGAAGGAGACTACTACGAAGAGGAAGTAGAGGAGAACTTCAACCACTGCACTACACAAGGCAAGCCTCACAATACAAGTTAACTTAGCAAGCTATAAATTTGCAAGTTAACACTTGCATGATAAATATGCAAACTATATGCCTTAGGCATATGTGATTATACCCCTTTGATTATACGAAATCCCAGTTTTACTTGCAAGCTTTATTAGTTTATTTCTTTATCAAAATTCTTTGTCTACTTTTAGGTAGTGCTTGTGATATTTTGGAAATATATTATAGGTAGCATAAAGAGCACAAACTTGGCCTAAGTTAGGTAGAACTTGATGTCATCCTGAGGCATGAGATTAGACTTAGATAAGTCACACTTGATTATCACCCCTCATTAGTGATTACCCCCAACTTTAGTGGCTAGTGCTAAGCATAAAACTTGATCGCTTTAGATGGGAATACTTGGTGAAAATGGTTATGAAAACCTTAGAATGATGAGTCATTCTACTGAAATGTTTTGACATGTGTTATTGAACACCATATGATTTTGATGATGAAAATGTTGAGGCATGAGCCTTAGCCCTTTATAAAACTGATGGTTGTGTTCGGATGCGATACCATTCCAATGTTACCGTACAACCACAATACTCGAATTTGGGTAGGGCTTGACTGAAAGTTTATATATCTTAGTATGGGTTCCCTTGCGGCCGAGGTTTGAGCTGAGGCTACCTCGTGATGATTGACCACCTGTGAAGTTCCCAAGATGACAGATGGTCATGGTTGGGAGGCCAAACTCATAGGAGAGGTGCCTATACTAGGGTGTGTAATTGAAAGGTTGGGATTGATTATCCGCATACTGAGTATGGTGAATTCAGGATTGTTCCTAACGGATGTATTGAATATTGTGGTAAAAGTGTACCACCTCTGCAAAGTGTCAAACTATTGAATAGTCGTCATGATTATGGCGATTAGTGGCCATACTGTTCTATTGTCAGATGTTTTCAAAATGACTTGTGAAATGAATCATGACCTTGACTTGACCACAACAGGGTTGTGAAAGTGAAAGCTAAGTTCCCACTTAGGTGTTATAAAACATTAAACTAGTTTTCTTTACTTCTGAACTCAGCTAGAGATAAACCTGGCTTTTTGCAAAACAACCTAGAGCTTAGTATTCCTACTTGAACCACTTTACTTGTTAGTGATAGTTTGCGAGTACTTAAAGAGTACTCATGGCTTCGTCTCTAGCTATTCCCGTGGCCAGACTATGAGGAGGACTATTAGGAGGATGGATCGCAGGAATTCTACGACAACTAGGATCATCTCCCATCGTCAACATTGCCTGTGACTTTGAAGATGGAGCTTCGTCCACACTACCGTTATTATATTATTCCACTGTGTTGATTGTATTAAGACTGGATCATGAGATCCTTTATTTGTAAGACCTTTATTATGGTTTGTAATGGATGATGAACAATGGTACCAATTTGTTATGTCTCACAAAAATGGTAATCCTGGGATTGCGATGTATGGCATAACAGGCATCTGGGATTAAAAATCCGGGTGTTGACAAGTTGGTATCAAAGCCATCCTGACCATAGGAGACCCTAGTTAGAATGGACGCTTGAATCAAAAACTTAGTTTCAAAACAAAAGAAGTGAGTATTTATGAAAACCTATTCTCATTCTTATCACTTAGATTCTTTCATGGAAATTCATGTTCCTCAAAAATTCTTGCAAACCTACATAAAATTTGACACACTTGATCACTCTACTAACTTACTCATCCTGCATTCTTATAGATGGACGTGAAGTATAGCAAGTTCTATCAGTTGGGCAATGGAGGAGATCTCATCTTTGAGCGTGATTTGGACCAACTCTCAGAACTTCTGGAGCGGCCGCTGCGGTGACCCAGCATACCACTGCATGGGTAGTACACTATAGTCGTTGACATGACATCCACAGAACATCATTCTGTAAATATCACATCCCTCAGAGTGGTACAACAGAAACATTGCGGGTCCATATTACAAACATTCACACATTATTATTATTACAATAACAGAAGTTCAAGACTTCCAAAGGATTCAACTTACAAACCAAAATATAAAGTGTTTTCAGCGGAATTTAAAAGTAGCAACTCCAACTAGGAGTTGAGCTCAGTAGCTTATTCTATAGAGTTCATGCTACTCGGCTCCATTGGTTACTACTAACTAGGATACTTAGTTGGACTCGTTGTCATCGACACCATAGCGGATTTCGTAATCCACTCCTTCAACACCTCCTAACAGGTCAGGCTCCTCGTAGAACACATCTTCTTGGCATTCGGCTACATACATTGGCACGTCTTCGGGATCCTCAGAGTCTAAGCAAGGGATCAAAGGAAAGGATGAGTAACAGCGTTACCCAACAAGTTCATTATATGCAAGGTGGGAAGTTTGATGCTCTAACTACCACCTCGGACTATAAATCCTTGGCACTATGCAATTTTTGTAAATATTTCTTCAAAGATTGATTTTATTATAAAAAACTATGACCATCAGCCTTCACAGGTTGACCAGAACTTTCATGGAGTTCCTTTCCTGCCGCATTCGTAGCTCCTTCTCGGAACAGGGAGTAACAAGTTACAATTCTTACACTCTGCAGAGGTGCGTTACTTTACCCATGAGAGATCAACTCCTTGTTGCACAACCGGGCATAATTTCCCGTCCACAATTCCATGATGTGGGGCCCAGTAGTTGGTCCAAGCCAATCATTGCCCCCTTCGCGACCTTGCATGCCTCCTTGGTGTACACCATGCCCACATATTGAATTACGTCAATGGTTTGTACAAACCGTTAGATGCAAGAACTATCGTGGGATGTTGAGGGTTCCCACCTATATGTTGCATATCCTCTACGAATTACCAATTAATATGCACGCTACGAGGATAACAGTCACGATACAGCTAACTTATCTGTCCCATTCCAAATCTCATGGCTAACGTGTGATATACGACGCTAGGATCACTGATGTCATGGGTTATTAAGTCCCTAATTGATCATCATTGTTGCAAATAGAACCATAAGTTCTATTGCTCCATTATTTCATCACTTAGGATGATATCTAAGATTTCTTTATTTGTGAAAATAATATTTTCTTTCTTTGGAGTAAATATGATAACACACAATTTGCAAATACTTTGATAAAGACTCTTCAAAGGGTATGAGCAAGTGATGAACTTCCCTCGTGATGGCAAGGTAGTGAAGTCTGATGCTTGCACTGGACCTTGAGCTTCTATGTCTACAAAAACATCATTATTGCCCGGTAAGGACAATATTTAAAGAAGCAAAATGATTATGCAAAGTAATGTAATGCATTATTTAATTTTATGTGTATTCTCCCCCATTATTTAAATTATAAAAATTCTTTTTAATAATTAAGAATTTATAAATATTAATTTTTTAATAATATTTTTTTAATATTTATTAAATATTGTATTCTTTTATTTTATTTCCTTTTATTTGAATTTTATTGATTTAATAATTCCTTTAAGAATTATCATTTAAATACCAAAAATTGTAATTAAATATTTGTTTGGTATTTTTCTAAAATACTACAATATTAATATATAATGAAAGTGATTTTTATTTATTTTTTATCAACTTTCAATAATTTTGTAAAATTCCATAAGGAATATATAGATTACAAAATTCTTAATAAAATTTATATGTCTCAAATTTTATTTCTTAATTTATTTGGATAGTTTGGATTATTATGAATCCAAAAATATTTTATTTATAATTTTTGGATTTTGATTTTATTTTCTAGAATTTATTTAAATTTAGGGGCATTTTGGTATTTTTCCATTTATTAAAACAGGCTTTAAGTGATTTGGGCTGACTGTTTGGGTTTATTGGGCCCTTGTGGCCCAGTAGGGCAAAGTCAAACAACACCCTGAAGGGGTCTTGGCCCAACCAGCCCAACTCACCCTCTGTCTCTCTCTCGATCTCACCTCTCTTCTTCTCCTCCCCCGACCCCGTTGTCAGTGATGCCACCGCCGGCGATTCGCGCCGCCGTGGACCTTCCTGGCCGCCACCGTGGTGCATAGGGCGGTTGTCGACCCTGCTCCACCCTTTTGTCCAATTCGATTTGGACCTGGAGCCCTCCTATGGCTAGATCGATTCCGTCCCGAACCCTAGGGTTTGGGGTGGCGTTGGTGCTGACGCCGCCGCTGTTGTCGTGTGCCATGGGGGTGTTCCTCGCCTTTAGGCGTGGTGAGGGTCGGCTCCTCGGCGTGGTGTGGGTCGCAGCGCCCCCTTGAGGGTGCTCCCCGTGCCGCCATGTTCGTCGGCCACCTCTGCTTCCTCTTCTATTCTTCAGCGAGGACCATATGTGAGTTGTTCTTCTTCCCCTCGTGTCCTCTGTGCTAGGACATCATATGCTATGTGTTGATAGTGGCCACTCCTGGTTAGTGTCCTGTCCTGATTAAGATTGTTTGTTCTGCTTAGGGTTCATACCCCTTTGTGGATTAGATATCTGATGAGTTGGATCATGTTTTGATGATCCTTAAGCATGATAAGTTGTTGTTAGTTGTGGCTTGCTGCTTATGATTAGTTGTGGTGATGCTAGTGGTTTACCAGATGATTTTATGGATTAATTTTGATATGGTTCAGATGATAAGGTTGCTCTAGAATCAATACTTGGGATTTCTAGTGGTTTAAGAGCTCACCACTGTCATTACTTGGTCAATGACAGTGATTGTTGTGTGATGCAGTCACTGTTGCTGTACCGTTGGCTGATGAATGCATATATAGCTTGAGATCTAATGGTCTCTTACAGTGATGATACATATATAGATATTTTTGTAAATGATTCATGTGATTAGTATCAGGAAAATGATTTATATTTGGCTGTGAGAGTAACTGTGAAAATTGAATGCTTAACCTGCTAATTTAGAAGCTGTTCTTGTGACACCATCTTAGTATGACACACAAGATTAGATTCTATTACTTGGCTTGGTTTTGTCCAAGCTTTGGATTAGTTTGGCATCAGAGATAAATAGAAACTTCTTACCTTGAATCCCTAAGATCTATGATGTTGGTCTGAGGTTTAGGGATTAGACCCTTCTCTTAGTGTTACCCATGGATTGGTTCTAGTAGTGATACCAGCTATTGACTCCTGAGTCAAAGTTTGGGAAAAATGATTTGTACTCCTGATAACTTATATGGATCCATAGAATGACATTCTAAGGTGCTACTCCTATTTAAGAGGTATGCCTAGAAGTTCAAATCTTGGCTATATTCATTCTTGAAATTTAAGTTATAGCCTAATAGCTAGGATCAATGATGTGGTTCTGAGATCCTAGTTGGATCTATATAGTTTTCTGGTTGCTTTTAGTGTTTAAAAGTTCAATGATGGATTCACCCCACTTGGGTGTTTTCTGAGAATTTGAGTATGAGACAACTCGTGAATGCTTGTCTAATCTTAGACAGAGAAATCATGTGATGATCTTTTCTACTCACCACTCTTGGTTGTTGTTGGGGTTGCAAGTTGCTGATCTTGTGGCTAGCTTGATCTGGTGATCCTCCTGGTACTTCCAGTTCTTGGACTTGTCCTTGATCTATCTCTCCACCTCCTAGTCCTGGTGGCTTGATATTGTCCTTGCTATCCACCTGATCTATCCCCTCCTTATGTCACCATCTTGGTGAGATGATCAAGGTTGTGATTGGTGTGATCTTGCTTGGCTTTGATTTGGTTTAGTTGTTGGGCTGCTGTGCTCGGTGTGTATGAAGTAGGAAATGGTGTGGGGATGCCACCCACGGCTGTGCTGATAGTTTTGTGTGTGTGGAGATGTTGTTGTTGTGCTGACATCACACACCATGCAGTTTGGTGTGTGTGCTGCTTGTGTGCCTGCTGCACCATGTGGATATGCTCTGGATATGGAAGTTACTTTTATCTACTTACTAGTTTGGTGAAACTTGCCCCTCCTTGTTGTTTGGAGTTATTTGACTTCTGGCTTAAATTATGAAAGATTCAGTTCTTTCATATTGGTGAAATTTGCCCCTTTAAAAGATTACTCAATGATGAACTTTGAACATTGCACCTCACTGTCAATTCTGAGAGTAAACATTTTTTTTAACCCTTAACTTTCTTTCTTTTTGTTTGTGTTTGTTTTGCAGGTACCAGACTTGAAGATCCAAGACTTTAGTTTAGGTTTTCTTTTCTTTTATAGAATAGTCACATGTATTATTTCTTTTATTCCTTTGTATTTTTTTATTTTATTCTTTTGTAATAAAGATTGTACTATTATTCAATATATAAAGATTATTCTTTTGTTTCATTTACTACTGTAAAGATTCCTAATAAGTTACATTTTTTAACTCATTTATTGAATAAAGTTATAAAATAAATATTCATTTTATTGATTAATTTGTTTTATTTAAAGTTTGATTTATTAATTATTAACTCTTGATTAAATCAAATCACTCAAACTTAATTCTAATCCTTCTACATTATAAATCCAACACTCAATTTTAAATTCAAATTTCATTTCCCAAAACACACTCATCCACAAATATCATATCAAAGTCTATAACAATCATCCTTCAAGGCTATACTTAATCTCAAAGTATGAAAGAAACTTTGATCACTTTAGGTTTTTATTTGGCGAAAAAGATTACCCACATTTTTACAAATGAATGCATGAAGTTTCACAGATTCCTAAATCTACCCTTTGTTGGTTCCTAAATGCTGGGATGTTACACCCGCACCCCGAGTTCTTCAGAGCCCAGCTCAACGATCAAGAAGGAGGAGAATTACAATGGCTGATCGTTGCAAGTCTCAGAGGGTAGATTGAAGCCCCCACCTCAGAGGGAATCCAGTTCACCTTAAGAGATAACAACTGGCTAGATGGACTCGCCAAGGCCACACAGGAAGCTCTTGCCCGTCTGTGTGGGCAAAGCATCAATCAGATCAAGGGCACGCGCTTTGAGTATTACCCAAGGTGTGATGCTATGGGACATCCATTGGAGGCACCATATCACCCGGAGCTGAAGCATCAAGTGGACCATCTCAGCTTCATGATGTATGACAGGCAAAAGGAGTTGGACAATGCCCGCTCCTACGCCAACCACAACTACGCCATCATAGTCAAGAAGGACCAGACCATCGCCATGCTTGTGAAGGATTGCCAGTCTCGTCGCCGCCAGCTTGACAAGAAGGATCGCATTATTGCTCGCCTTCGTCACAGAGTGACATACTTGGAGGAGACCATCCACGAGCGGGACATGCAGCTTGAGGAAAGGGAGAATGCATGGGAACATATCCGTGGAGACCCATACTCTTACCTCAGTGACGATGATGACTTCCTGGAGGATCAAACCATGGACTTCTTCAGAGATGATGATGACTCCGCCTTCATTGATTATGTGATGATGATGAAGCCACCGATTCTGAGGAGTAGTAGCACTTGAGCACTAGCGTTAGTGAAGTTGTATCCGGTCCCATTGTATCGTAGTTTCGTAGAATGGTTCTTAAAACCATCTGTTTCCTTGTTGTGGTGTGTGTTTGTATTGTGTGTTATGAATGAATGAAAAGCAAGTTGCTAGAAAAACCTGAGTCAAACTCACAGTTTAAAAACTTTTAAAAAACAAACCCCTGAACCTTAGAAAATTTCCCTCTTTTCTCATGATCTATCTCAATCTTCAGATGCCTCACGGAGGAATCAGTTCATCCCCGGACCCAATGCTGCAAATCTTGCAAATGTTGGTTTTGGACCACGAAGCTGAAAGAGCCGAACGTCAAGCCAACTTAGCCACCCTTCAACGCATAGCTCAAATGGGCAGCAACAACCAAGGTCATGGAAACTAGGACAACCATGGATCCAAGCTCAAGAACTTTCAGAACACCAATCCACCCATCTTTAGTAAGTCTGAAGAACCATTAGATGCGGATGATTGGTTGTAGACTATGGAGAACAACTTAGAAGTCGCAGGAGTGGAGGCCAATGAGAAAGTACTGTTTGCCACCCACTATCTGGCATGAGATGCAAGAGCTTGGTAGAACAATGTTCACGCCATGAATGGAGGACAGATGATGACTTGGGATGAATTCAAACTCAAGTTCAGCAGAACCCATGTGCCACCGGGTTTAATCAAGAGGATGAGAGATGAATTCAGAGAATTGAAGTAAGGGAGCATGATAGTAGTTGAGTACCGTGAAAAATTTCTGTCATTAGCTAGGTATGCACCCGATGAGATTGACACTAAAGCCAAGAAGGAGAGATTCTTGAATGGTATGCATGATGAGATGTAGACAATGTTAGTCAACATCCAATTTGCTGACATTGAAGCCTCAGCGGATTCTACAATCTAGATGGAAGGCAAGATCAACCAAGCCAATAAGAATCGCAAGCGTCGAATGATGCATCAACCAGGAACCCACCATACCCCAAAGTATCGCCCCAACCCGTCTGCAGGATTTGCCCAAAGAAACAATAGAATACCGATGAACCGTCCAACCTATCCCAACCATGGAGGAGGAAACCCAAGGCCCGGAGGAAACCACAACAACAACCCCGACAACCCCAACAATTTTAACCGTGCACCGCCCAAGTTCAACAACAACAATGTCGCCAACAACACCAATACTGCCCCAATGACTAGAAGCAATGTTGTGTCTGTTGCAGGAAAGGACAAGTCTCAGGTGACTTGTTATGAATGTGGAACCAAGGGTCACTACTCCAATGAGTGCCCCTAGAAGCTTGCAGCAGCCCCCAATGTGAATGCCCCAGCTCAGCAGTAGCGTCGTGTTCATCCTGGCCCCAGGGAATTCGTTCAACCGCAACGGCCGTCTGTTTCACATGAATGCTAAAGAATCCCAAGAAGCGCCAGATGTTGTGCTGGGTATGTTTTTTGTTAACTCGGTACTTGCAAGAGTGTTGTTTGATTCTGGAGCATCGCACTCGTTTGTTACAGAAGAATTTGCATGCACTAGTAAGATTCAACCAACAAAATTGAAGCATGTTATGATAGTTCAAATACCTGGTTCAACCACCAAATCTAGACAAATTTTCAAGGCCGTACCTATCAGAATCCATGGCATAGATTTTTATTCTAATCTAATTGTACTCGGAACCAAAGGTTTGGAAGTAGTACTAGGAATGGATTGGCTGTCGAAACATAAATGATTAATCGACTGTTGATGACTCCTTGGTGGCGCCATAGAACTTGGTGCTTGATGTGGAGTCTTGTTGGGAACCCCAAGAGCAAGGTGTGAAGAGCACAACAGCAAGTCTTCCCTCAGTTGAGACCGAGGTTATCGAACCAGTAGGAGGAAGGAAACGTCACACAGGTGTTGCAAGCAACGCGGAGACCTGCACAACACAAACTCAAGACTTTGCCCCAACGAATCAGTGAGGTTGTCAAGCTCACCGGTTTGGTGTAACAAAGGATTAAACGTATGGTGTGGAAGGTAATGGTTTGCAGCAAGTAAACAGGTAACAGTGGAATATGTATCAATGGTAAAGATTGGACCGGGGTCCATAGTTCACTAGAGGTGCTCTCCTTAGATAAACAACATGGCATGAAGGGTAAACAAATTACAGCGAGGCAATTGACAGGAACTGAGCAAGGCATAACAATGCAATTACTAGCCAGAAAGATCCTATGAGGTTGATTGGGCAATACAACAATATACATAGACCATCACCCAACTGCATCTATGACTGGAAGTCCACCTTTAGGTTATCATCCGAACCCCCTCTAGTATTAAGTTGCAAGCAACAGACAACTGCTTTAAGCAAAGTGTGTAAGGTAAATAGTCCACATGTTCCATGAACAAGAGACCGTTGTTTTCTCCCTAGTAGCAACAACACATCTACAACCTAAGAGATTTCTGTCACTTCCCTTGGAAACTAGAGGCATGAACCCACTATTGAGCATAAATACCCCCTCTTGGATTGATAGGGCAAAGGTGTCCGATCTTTCGATGAGATGGTGATAGTCGTTTTGGTGGAGTTAGGGCTTGACGATTCGACTACACGTGCGAGCACGAGCGCCAATGCAATCGCTAGGCCAATCTTCTGGAGGTTACCGATTGTTATGGGGTAACCCCTTGGGGTGGCCTGATCTTTCACGAATCTCCACGGGAAACGAGGGGAAAGCGGTGAACGGGGGAGAGGGGGATGAAAACCACGAACACACGCACACAAATCACGATACACGCCGATAACTCACGCCAGTGGCAACCGGTCCAACATAATCCCTAGGATCGGTGTTGGGCGAATCTCTCTCTCCACGACCAACAACGGGGGCGAGATGCTTGGTGAGATCTTGACGACTTGGGGGCGAGAAACCGAGAACCCAAGGCCTTGTACAACTTGAACGCACTAGGCAAGATCCAAGAGGTTGCAGATAATAGGGTGCCCCTTGGTAGGAGCATGAGACCAATAGATGAAAGATCCACAAAGGGGTGTCCTCAATCTATTATTATCCAAGTCTAGGGTTTACAATAGAGGGTGGGGGCTATTTATAGGCCAGCCACATAAACAGGGGTAGTTTAGGAACAAAATGGAGAAATATAGAGAGGGTTACAGGGCGCTGGGCCGACTTAACACGATCTGGTTCACGCACGTCCAGTAGTACCGGACTATCTACCGGTAGTACCGGTCTCAACCAGTAGTACCGCTTCCGGGTCCGGTAGTACCGCTTGCAGCCCTGGGACTTCTGTTGGCGTCTTTAGTGGGGAGCGATAGTAGGGGGTGGTAGTGCCACGGACCGGTAGTACCGGTTCTAGATCCGGTAGTACCGCTGGAGACAGAGAGTATTTGGCTTTGGCGTCGTTTGTCGGGAGCGGTAGTAGGGGTGGTAGTGCCGCTGGGCGGTAGTACCGGCCGCCAGATCCGGTAGTATCGCTGGTGACAGAGAGCATTTGGCTTCTTTCGCTGGTGCTCCTCCGTTTACTGGGTCCTTCTCTTCGTACCTGATGATGCACAAGGTATGCGTATGAAGTAGCAGGCCATCCAAGGGTGTATCGAAGTCACACAAGGAAAGGAGCGAGTTCACCTTAGCTTGTAGGAGTTTGGCTCGGGCGCAAGTCATGGGTCCACTTGGGGAGCTCGTGGGAGTAGATGTAGTAGCGTTAAGTGGGGCGGTGCATCAGCTCCCCCTTGGGAAAGAGTCGTCCTCGACTCTTCAACCTTCTCAACTTCATCTTCTCCATGGTAGGGTGAGAGGTCCTTGACATTGAATGTCGAGCTCACAAGATACTTTGGTGTTGGGATATCGATGATGTAGGCGTTGTTGTTGATCCTCTTTAGCACTTTGAATGGTCCATCACCTCTTGGCTTGAGTTTGGAGTCGCGTTCCTTGGGGAAGCGGTCTTTACTTAAGTGTATCCACACAAGGTCGCCTTCTTCAAAGATCATCTCTTTCTTGTTCTTGTTTAGCCTTGATGCTTGGCGAAGGACTTGTTGCTCAATCGTAGCTCTTGTTTACCCTTGATGTGCACAAGCTCAACCATGTTGTTGTACTTTTGGAACTCGGCGATGCGCTTGATTGGATGGTTCAAGCCATTGAGGAAACGTGCCATTGTTTGCTCATCACGCTCTTCAATATTGGCACGGATCATGTTGAGCTCCATTTGCTTGAAGTACTCTTCCACGGTCTTTGTCCCTTGACTAAGCGTTTGAAGCTTGTTGAAGAGGTCACGCGTGTAGTGCGAAGGAACAAAGCGGGATCTCATATGGGCCTTCATATCTTGCCAAGTTGAGATTGGAGGCTCTTCTTTTGCTTCACGAGCGAGTTGGACTTGTTCCCACCAAAGGTTGGCATACTCATCAAACTCGAGGGATGCCATGGCCATCATCTTCTCATTGCTATAGTTGTGCATGCGGAAGATCTTGTCAACCTTGAGTTCCCACGAGAGATATTCTTCAGGTTCATTGGAACCGGTGAACTCGGGCATGGTGAATTTGAGCTTGCTGAAAGTTTCTTCACCATTGCGGTTCCGGTGGCGGCGGTTGCCATGATTTTGGCGGTCATCATCATCATCCGAGCTCTCATGTCTTGCTTGGTGATGGTTGCATTGCCCTTGCGGTTGTTGAGGTGCCGCGTTTGGTGGTGGAACTTGGTTTTGACGACGAGCTTGGGGAGCTTGCTCATGTTGTTGGCGGGGTTGAGGACGAGGAGGAGGTTGTTGATCCTCACGACGAGCTTGGGGAGCTTGCTCTTGTTCTTGTCATGGTTGATGCCGAGGAGCATTGCTTGCGCCATGTGGCGAGGAGGCCGTCGAGCCGCATGCGCAATGGGCTGCTCTCTTTCTTCTTGATGTGGAGGAGGCTCGTCATGATGATCATGTTGTCGATGTTGACGTTCATGTCGATGATGACGCCTTGGTGGATCTTCGAGTGCTTCACGCCGACGACGATCTTGTTCTTCCACTTCGGATGCTTCACTTGTTGTTGAGAGAACATGTCGACGGCAATGTGCTTGGTGGTCCATGTGAGGTTGTTCTTGTTGAATCACAAGTGCCCTTGGTTGTGGCCGGTCCGCTTCATGTCTTGGAGGTCTTGCGGAGAGGTCACCATCATAGCTTGACGTTGCGGCGTGTCGCGGAGATGGTACCGCTTGTGAAGAGCTCATGGATTGAAGGACGGGTCCATCCCGGTGCCTTGAAGCGTGATGGCGAGGTGCACTTGATTCACTTGAGGAGTGCCGAGATGAGCCAGAATCGCGCGAGCATGGCCTTGCTAGCCCATCAATGAGGTGTTGAAGCTTCTCATCCGTTGAGGCAAGGGCGCGACCAAGAGCTTCATTTTGATGACCGAGGTTGTGTTGCATGGCATGCATTTGGCCTCGGACTTCTTCGAAGCGGTTGTCGATGTTCTTGAATTCCACGCGGGCTTCGCTAAATTGTTCATCTTGGCGCCGCTCAAGAGCTTCACAACGGTAGTTGAATTCTCCTCGGACCTTCCAATGATCCCACCTTGTCATGTATTGTGTGTCGTCCCTCGGAGGTGGTGGTGGTTGGGACGGCTCGCCATTTCTATCCATGATGCAAAGCCGACAAGGGTTGTATATGAAGAATAAGGGTGCGTAGAGTTTGCCTTTTACCTCACCTTGGAGATTATATCAAACCAATTGCCACACAAATGAGCGAACAGCGTGCAAAGTGAAATGGCAAAGAAACTCACACACAAATATGCTACAACTCTCAAAAGCTTTTGGTGGAAGGTTAGGATTGTGGGAAACCAAACGAAACGATCCAAGCAAAAGGTTATTGTTCTAAGTGGTAAAGAACCAAAGATCAAAAGCAAGGATACGATATACAAAAACACGGAAGAACGCACACGTGGAGAATAACGGGGTTAGCACGACTATGAAAATGAGCACAAAAGGTCCTCACGAAGACTACGCTCAGTTGTCGTGCCAACTCAAGGAGAGACCACAACTCGTTTGCCAAAAGAGGATAAGCAATAGATTTGTGCACTTGCCTTGGTGCGCTCTTTCCTCTCTCTTTTTGGCTTACAAGCTTGGTATTCTCTTTGTATTGGGAGACTATGTGTATTTTCTATTTTTCTTTTGTTTTTTTGATTCTTTTCCTTTTTCTCCCTTTCTATGCTACTATGTTAACTTTTGTATTTGGCCTCACACTCTCACTTTCCGAAGGCAAGTGCACAATGCTTAGACAAACACAAAATGAGTTGCTCTCATAGGATAGATACACACAAAGGAAGATATGGGGCTGTCAAAGTGGCGCAAGTTATACCTTTGGTATTGTTGACGACTTGCAACCGTTGGTGGGGGGGATGTTCGAGTGTCGTGGTGTCGTTGAGCGCGTGGTGACTTTGATGTGGAAGCTTTTGTTAAAATGGTGACAAACACGTGAAACACGAACAAGGTAAAGAGGATAGTCAGCAAACGAAGTTGAGGCGCCAAAGATAAGAAGAAAACTGTCTGTGTCGCGCGGTAGTACTGCCAGGCACGGCCGGTAGTACTGGTGGGCGGTAGTACTGCTTGTGCGACCGGTGGTACAGCCGGATGCAGAAACAAGATCAACTTGACAAAATCCTCAAATTCGTGGTAATCTGACCGAAAGGCTGGGTAAGGAACATAAAAGGCTATAGATCGACTCCAAAAGAAACAGATCTATGGACCAAAACCACGAAAAACTCACCAAATCCAAAGATTGATCCGAAGGAAAATTGGGGCTCTTTTTGGTGGGATTTTCGATTTTAAGGGGATAGAAGAAAAATTGGGGGGAAATTCGTGATCAACCTTGCTCTTGATACCAATATGTTATGGGGTAACCCCTTGGGGTGGCCTGATCTTTCACGAATCTCCACGGGAAACGAGGGGAAAGCGGTGAACGGGGGGAGAGGGGGATGAAAACCACGAACACACGCATGCAAATCACGATACACGCCGATAACTCACGCCGGTGGCAACCGGTCCAACATAATCCCTAGGATCGGTGTTGGGCGAAGCTCTCTCTCCACGACCAACAGCGGGGGCGAGATGCTTGGTGAGATCTTGACGACTTGGGGGCGAGAAACCGAGAACCCAAGGCCTTGTACAACTTGAACGCACTAGGCAAGACCCAAGAGGTTGCGGATAATAGGGTGCCCCTTGGTAGGAGCATGAGACCAATAGATGAAAGATCCACAAAGGGGTGTCCTCAGTCTAGTATTATCCAAGTCTAGGGTTTACAATAGAGGGTGGGGGCTATTTATAGGCCAGCCACATAAACAGGGGTAGTTTAGGAACAAAATGGCAAAATATAGAGAGGGTTACAGGGCGCTGGGCCGACTTAACACGATCTGGTTCACGCACGTCCGGTAGTACCGGCCTATCTACCGGTAGTACCGCTTCCGGGTCAGGTAGTACCGCTTGCAGCCCTGGGACTTCCGTTGGCATCTTCAGTGGGCAGCGGTAGTAGGGGGCGGTAGTGCCGCGGACCGGTAGTACCGGTTCCAGATCCGGTAGTACCTCTGGAGAAAGAGAGTATTTGGCTTCTGTTGGCGTCGTCTGTCGGGAGCGGTAGTAGGGGGCGGTAGTGCCGCTGGGCGGTAGTACCGGCCGCCAGATCCGGTAGTACCGCTGGTGATAGAGAGCATTTGGCTTCTTCTGTTGGTGCTCCTCCATTCACTGGGTCCTTCTCTTCGTATCTGACGATGCACAAGGTATGCGTATGAAGTAGCAGGCCATCCAAGGGTGTATCGAAGCCACACAAGGAAAGGAGCGAGTTCACCTTAGCTTGTAGGAGTTTGGCTCGGGCGCGAGTCATGGGTACACTTGGGGAGCTCGTGGGAGTAGATGTAGTAGCGTTCGTAGGACGGGCTGCATCACCGATCCTGCGGGAACACGATCAGCCTGACCAGCGAGGGTCTTAATTCCTACCTGAAATCGAGAACAAGTAAGAACTAATATTGCAATCAAGATATTGCGGATTAAGATAAAAGCTTTATTGAAAAGGTGGGATCCTGTATAGGTGCGAAGTACAAGAGGCCTCTGCGACGCTCGAGCCTTGGCGAAGTTGCTATGATGGCTAACTTAATGTCTAAACAAAATCCGAGTGTATGGTGACGGCTATGGGGAGTATTTAAGGAGGAAAAAGTGGGGTTTCGGCCAGCCATAGAAGTGGTGGCCGAATCCAACCCTAGAAGTCCTTCTCTCCTCAAATACGGACTCTAAAAAGTGGCTATTTAAAATCCTGCGAAAATTACATGGGCCTGGCCCAAAATAAAGGTGTCGCGGCACCATATTAAGCTATGGACGAATTTGTGAAGTATTAATCTTGAATATTTCGTCGAAGCCTTCTTTCTTCATTATGGTGGCCTCAAAGTTCTGAAATCTCCATTCGTGGCCTTCTCTTGGATCATCACATGCTCGCTGCCATCTCCATGCATGGCCATGCTCCAATGCTTGTCCTTCTCATCCATGCTTGGTCCATCATTCCTAAGAGTAAGAAATACATCTGATTTAGGCAGCATCATATTCTCATGTATGTGAGGAATAGTTCCAAGAAACAAAAGTACCTGATAGTTAAGTTGTTTGGCACAAGATCTTGTGATAGGTCCTTGTATGTGTGTAGCTGTAGGTACAACGGTTGTATCAATAGATGGGATATCCACATCATGCTTCCCTTCTTGAATTGAAGTCGTCCTCGACGCAATCTCATCTTCCTCACCAAAGTAAGACTTCAAATCTGCAATGTTAAACGTAGGACTAACCGTACTAAAGTCCGCAGGCAACTCAATTTATATGCATTATCGTTTATTTTCTCTAACACCTTAAAGGGACCAGCAGCACGCGGCATTAACTTAGACTTGCGTAAATCAGGAAAACGATCTTTACGCAAATGTAACCAAACAAGATCTCCAACATCAAACACAACATGCTTTCTCCCTTTATCCCCAGCAAGTTTATACTTAACATTCATGTGTTCTATGTTATCTTTAGTAGTCTTATGCAAGTTTAGTATCATGTCAGCTCGTTGTAGCATCCAAATTATTTTGCACCGAAGAAGGTAAAGGCAATAAATCAATAGGTGCGCGAGGAACAAAACCATACACGATCTCAAACGGGCACATCTTTGTGGTAGAATGCAGCGAACGATTATAAGCAAATTCTATATGAGGTAAACACTCTTCCCACAACTTTAAGTTTTTCTTTAAAACAGCCCGCAACATAGTAGACAAAGTTATATTTACTATTTCAGTTTGTCCATCAGTTTGGGGATGACATGTAGTACTAAACAACAATTTAGTCTCCAACTTAGCCCATAAACATCTCAAAAGTGGCTAAGAAGTTTAGTATCACGATCAGAAACAATAGTATTTGGCACACCATGTAAATGAACAATTTCACGAAAGAACAAATCCGCAATATGCGCAGCATCATCCGTTTTATGACAAGGAATAAAGTGTGCCATCTTAGAAAACCGATCCACAACAACAAAAATACTATCCCTCCCTTCGAAAAGTGGCAATCCCAAAACAAAGTCCATAGAAATATCCTCCCAAGGAACACTAGGAACAAGAAGAGGCATATATAAACCATGTGGATTAAGGCGAGACTTAGCTTTTTGACAAGTAGTGCAGCATGCCACAAATCTCTCAACATCTCGACGCATACGTGGCCAAAAGAAGTGTGCAGCAAGAACATCCTCCGTTTTCTTGACACCAAAGTGTCCCATCAATCCTCTTCCATGCGCCTCCTGTAACAACAAAAGACGAACAGAACTATCTGGAATGCATAGTTTGTTAGCACGGAACACAAATCCATCATTGAAGACGAACTTGTTCCATGTTCTACCATCTCTACAATTCTGCAACACATCTTTAAATTCAGCATCATGCACGTATTGTTCCTTAATAGTTTCCAATCCAAATATTTTGAAGTCAAGTTGAGATAACATAGTATAACGGCGCGACAAAGCATCAGCAATAATATTATCTTTACCCTTTTTGTGTTTGATAACATAAGGAAAAGACTCAATAAATTCAACCCACTTTGCATGACGACGATTCAACTTAGCTTGACTACGAATATGCTTCAAAGATTCATGATCAGAATGTATAACAAATTCTTTAGGCCATAGATAATGTTGCCAAGTTTCTAATGTCCGAACCAACGCATAGAATTCTTTATCATAAGTAGAATAGTTCAGACTAGACCCACTCAATTTCTCACTAAAATATGCAACAGGTTTTCCCTCTTGTAATAACACACCTCCCAAACCAATTCCACTAGCATCACATTCAAGCTCAAAAGTCTTATTAAAATCAGGAAGTTGGAGTAAGGGAGCATGTGTGAGCTTATCTTTCAATATGACGAAGGCCTGTTGTTGTGCATCACCCCAAACAAAGGGCACATCCTTCTTGGTAAGTTCATTCAGCGGCACAGCAATTGATCCAAAGTCTTTGACAAAGCGCCTATAAAAACCAGCGAGGCCAAGAAAACTCCTCACTTGTGTGACCGTCTTGGGCTGCGGCCAATTCTCAATAGCTTCAATCTTGGCTGGATCCACTTCAATACCCTGTGATGTAACAACATAGCCAAGAAACGCAACTCGATTGGTGCAAAAGGTGCACTCTCAAGATTACCAAACAGACGTGCATCACGTAAAGCATTGAAAACAGCACGTAAATGGTCCAAATGATCCTCTAAAGATTTGCTATAAATCAGAATATCATCAAAGTAGACCACCACAAAACGTCCAATAAAAGCACGTAAAACTTCGTTCATTAATCTCATGAAAGTGCTGGGTGCATTAGTTAAACCAAACGGCATCACTAACCACTCATACAAACCGAACTTAGTTTTAAATGTTGTTTTCCATTCATCTCCCAATTTCATACGAATCTGGTGGTAACCACTATGCAAATCAACTTTAGAAAACATGGTAGATCCACTCAATTCATCAAGCATGTCATCCAAACATGGAACAGGATGACGATATCAAATAGTAATATTATTGATAGCTCTACAATCAGTACACATGCGCGAAGAACCATCTTTCTTAGGTACCAAAATAATAGGAACAACACAGGGGCTAAGGGACTCACGAATATGATCTCTATCGAGTAGTTCCTGAATTTGGCGTTGTATCTCCTTTGTCTCCTCTGGATTGGTTCTATATGGCGCGCGGTTGGGCAACGTAGCACCAGGAATTAGATCAATTTGGTGCTCAATTCCTTTAATAGGAGGTAGTCCTAGTGGCAGTTCAACGGGAAAAACGTCCTCATATTCCTGCAAAAGGTTATCAATAATGGGTGGCAAAGAAGGAGGCATATCCTCAAATGAAAACAAAACCTCTTTGCAGACAATTGCATAACATTGAGTATTGTTTACATCTAGTTCAACAATATCAATTTTATTTGCAAGCATACATGGACTCTTCAAACGAATTTCAGTAGCATGTTTAGAATTAGATTTAGTGTTCTTTGGTGGTACAAAATCTGTAGCAACAATCTGATTCTCACTTTTATTTTTCTCCTCAGTTTTAGCTCTACTAGCTCTAGCAAGATCATCTTTTAAAATCTATTCGGGAGTCATAGGTTTTAGACCAATTTTCTTTCCATCATGCATAAGAGAATAGTGATTAGTTTTGCCATTATGAACATATTCTCTATCAAATTGCCATGGTCTACCAAGTAACAAAGGACAAGCTTGCATAGGTACAACATCACAATCAACAAAATCAGAATATGTACCAATAGTAAAATGCACGCGTACCGTTCTTGTTACCTTGATCTTGCGAGAACTCTCAAACCATTGGATGTAATATGAATGTGTGTGTTGTCTTGTTGGAAGTGCAAGCTTCTCTACCATGTCAACACTAGCCAGATTATTACAACTCCCTCCATCAATGATGATCCTTATAGCTCTTTCCTTGATAACACCACGTGTTTGGAACATGTTGTGACGTTGATCTTGCTCAGATTTGCTCAATTGCACACTCAACACACGTTGTGTAATTAAGCTCTTGTATTGATCACCAGTTTCAGCTCCCATTACCTCTGTCTCTTCATCAGAATCACAATTGTCTCCATCTCTAGCAGATATAAGGGCTAAGGTATCTTCATCAAAGTCACTTGCTGAATCATATTGACCATCATCACGCGCCATCATGACACATTGTGTTGTGCATTGTCTCTCAATATGACCAAAATCCCAGCACTTGTGGCATTGTATATCCTTTGTTTTACCCGTGGAAGCCATAGAAGATGCACTACGAGCAGGAGCATTGGATGATGGTGGAGGAGCAGCTGGCGGAAATCTTGTGGTGGCCTTGGATGTGGTAGTAGCTGGTGGAGAATCACGAGAAGGAGGCGCTGATTGTCGGGATGTCCAAGTGGATGTGCGACCTGCAGAATTGTTAGTCCTCCTCCATGGTGTTTGGCAATCCTGCACTTCACGTTCAGCTTTGCAAGCAAGATGAAACAAACGAGTGATGGAATTATATTCCTTATAGTCTAATATGTGTTGAATGTCCTTGTTTAATCCAACAAAGAAACGTGCAAGCATTTGTTCAGTAGATTCAACAAGACCACACCGAACCATCCCCGTTTGCAATTCCTGATAATACTCTTCTATAGAATTTATCCCTTGTTCCAAACGTGTCAGATTCTTTAGTAAATCACGTTGATAAGTGGGAGGCACAAAACGAACACGCATAGAAGTTTTTAAAGCAGTCCAAGTACTAGGAATAGTAGTAGGATTTAAACGACAATACTCAGACCACCAAAGGGAAGCAAATTTAGTAAATTCACATGTAGCAGCACTAACACGCATATTCTCAGGATATTTTAAACATGCAAAACGGTGTTCTACTTCCATCTACCATGTAAGATATGTATCAGGATTATATTTACCCTCAAAAGATGGAATATTTAATTTAAGCTTTGCAACATGATCATCATCATGTACCGGTGGTCGAGCGTTGCAGTGGTAATGTCAGGGACAGCCAGCAGGGTGTGGAGGTTGTTCAACCTTCTCGTCAAACAGATCATCGTCGGGGTCGTAGTATTACCCGTCGTCATACGTCTGGCAACAGCGGCGGTGGAAGTCTGAGGTGCCTCGGCTGCAGCGTAGCCGCTGAGAGTCTTGGCGGCGAACCAACAGTACGACCCGTGATCGGAATGCGTCGTGCGCCATGCCGAGGTGCCAATGGGCGAAGGGTGCGGTGTCAATCTGTCCAAAACCTCCTTGAACCGAGCGTCAAGCTTGTCGTTGAAGGATTTCTCGAGTCCATCGATTTTGTCCATGGCGTTGGTGAGCTTGGTGTCAAACTCCCCTAGTCGTGCATCCACTTCTTCAGCGCGACCGACCAAGAGTTCGGAGAAGTGGGCATGTAGTTCTTGGTTCGTCATTGTGGCAGGGTTCCGCGAAGTATCTGTCATGGTTAGTCCTTTAAAAAGCACAGGTATATATGCCTATAACTACGGAAATATGGTGGAAGGCACACGTAATCCGTCAAGCAATATACGAAGCTCTTACAAGTTCTTACCAAACAGCAGGAAAAAGGCGATGTGCAACCGCGAGGAGCAGTGGGTCCAGAGATTGAACCGAGCGATTACCAGGAGTCGAGACACCGCACGTGGAGAAATGTGTGGAGCTCTGGGAAGGCTTATCAAAGGGGTTAGCAATTATCAAAACAACAATGCAAATGTTGAAAGAATGCTCAACGACGGTACTGTGCTGGTCCTAGGCTAGACCGTACTAGAGACGCGAGCCTAGATCACTAATGATGTCACGACGAGACACAACAAACAATGTATGATGATATGGCACCCTGAAAAGCGAACCAAGATGTTGAAAATCACTATGATGGCGAGTGTCTAGAACTGATCTACGGGGTCTAAAAACAGGTTAGCCCAAATTTGTTTTTCGAAATTTTTGTATTATGCTCTAGAAAGCGCGCAGGCGCTAAAAAAATATCGCTATAACGACCGATGGAGAAAAAGTGATCCCCGGGGCCGAAAATCAGTATAGCCAGAAAAAAATTCGGAGGCGGTTCCAGACTTTTTTTTGCTCTCCTTCTGGACTTACGACTGAACTTCTAACTCGACACGGACTTTAGCTCAATACGGAAACAACAAGAAAGGAGAGTAAAAAAGAAATAACTAGGAAACAATAACTCTACTCGGACTCATGCCGCGACAGGAAAGGTGATCGGATCCGTGTTATGGTAGGAAGGCGGTGGCGGAGTATTAGGGTTTATGGTGGCTGTGTGTATGGCGACGGAATATGGTGGCGGTGATCGGCGAGTGTGGCGGTGACTACTGTGATCAGAACTCGAAACTCTAAGGGACGAGACACTAAGACCAGCAACTCGATGCGACGATGTAGACACAAATTCAACAATGCAAAACTAAAAAGATAATGCAAGGCGTAGATTGGTGATGAGATGGATCTAAACTCTAACTGTGTTTTTGGCTTTTTCGTGGATTATAGGTAAAATAGATCTAATCTACGAAAACAGTAAAATCTCACCGAGTAACCTGAAATCTGATACCACTTGATAGGGCAAAGGTGTCCGATCTTTCGATGAGATGGTGATAGTCGATTTGGTGGAGTTCGGGCTTGACGATCCGACTACACGTGCGATCACGAGCGCCAATGCAATCGCTAGGCCAATCTCCTGAAGGTTACCGATCCTGCGGGAACACGATCACCGACCGGTGAGGGTCTTAATTCCTACCTGAAATCGAGAACAAGTAAGAACTAATATTGCAATCAAGATATTGTGGATTAAGATGAAAGCTTTATTGAAAAGGTGGGATCCTGTATAGGTGCGAAGTACAAGAGGCCTCTACGACGCTCGAGCCTTGGCGAAGTTGCTATGATGGCTAACTTAATGTCTAAATAAAATCCAAGTCTATGGTGACGGCTATGGGGAGTATTTAAGGAGGAAAAGGTGGGGTTTCGGCTAGCCATAGAAGTGGTGGCCGAATCCAACCCTAGAATTCCTTCTCTCCTCAAATACGGACTCTAAAAAGTGGCTATTTAAAATCCTGCGAAAATTACATAGGCCTGGCCCAAAATAAAGGTGTCGCAGCACCATATTAAGCTATGGACGAATTTGTGAAGTATTAATCTTGAATATTTCGTCCAAGCCTTATTTCTTCATTATGGTGGCCTCAAAGTTCTGAAATCTTCATCCGTGGCCTTCTCTTGGATCATCACATGCTTGCTGCCATCTCCATGCATGGCCATGCTCCAATGCTTGTACCTCTCATCCATGCTTGGTCCATCATTCCTAAGAGTAAGAAATACATCTGATTTAGGCAGCATCATATTCTCATGTATGCGAGGAATAGTTCCAAGAAACGAAAGTACCTGATAGTTAAGTTGTTTGGCACGAGATCTTGTGATAGGTCCTTGTATGTGTGTAGCTGTAGGTACAACGGTTGTATCAATAGATGGGATGTCCACATCATGGAGTCACTAGCAACTACTTGGCCAAGATAAACACTAGCAACAGAGAGCATGCAAGATCACAAATAACACAGACATGGTAGAATCATAAAGATAAAACCATTAATCAAACCAACATAATAATCTCAATATCCATCGGATCCCCGCAAACACAACATGCATGATTACAAATAGATTAGATCTTGATCATGAACGGAGCTCACAAGATCTATACATGAAAGCACAAAGGAGATACAACCATCTAGCTACTACATGGACCCATAGTCCAAGGTGGAACTACTCATGAATCATAGCGTAGAGAAGGCCTCCGGGATGATCTCCCCTCTGGCAGGGTGCCGGGAAGAACTTCAGATCCCCCCTGATCTAGGGACGATGGTGGCGGCGGCTACAGACGGTTTCGTGGATACTCAGGGTTTCTGCATCGGGGGATTCTTATAGGCGAAGGGGCGAGACCGGAGGCCAGGCCACAAACCCAGCCAGCGGCCCACCCGCCTGCGCTGGGTGGGTCTGCCCCCTCATCCCTCCGGCTCTCCTCTGGACTTCTTGTTCCCCACGGAAAGTAATTGACTTTGACGTGTGTCCCGTCCAATTCCGAGAATATTTCTTTACTAACTTTTCTGAAACCAAAAACAGCATAAAATAGGCATCTGGCAATGTTGCAACTTGTTAATAGGTTAGTACCAGAAAACATGTAAAAAGCACCTCAAAGTGTGGACAAGTAAAGCAAAGTAGATACTAAACAAGCATGGAGCAAAAAAAATTATATATACGTTTCCAACGTATCAGCATCCCCAAGCTTAACTCGTGCTCGTCCTCGAGTAGGTAAGTGATAAACAGAATAATTTTTGAGGTGACATGCACCCTCATAATAAAGATCCAACCATTTGCAAGCATTGAAAGCTGGGATCAAAGAACTCTAAACATGTGCATGAAAGATGGAGTTGTAACAATAGGACATAGTAACTATGCATGCAACATGACAAGCTACAAACAAAGGTCATGAATAACATGCATTGAAAAACATTTGTTTGTTTCACGTACAGAAAACATAGCATAGTGGCAATCAGCTTGTCCCTCATAGAGTAGCAATATAATGCATAGGACACCTACAAAGTTCACAAGGGTGACTAGAAACAAGTAGCACAAGAGCAAGTAATAACACAATATGCATCAATTAATAAGCTTTGGAACACTACACAAAGAATGAAAACTATGCTCTCTTAATGGTGTCTAAAGGTAGAAGGTGGAGACTCAATAATGGTGGAAGAAAGGCCTTTTTGTAAAGGAAGCAAGGATTACAAGTTTCAAAAAGAGCTTCCAAAAATTATGGTACTTGTTAGCTTTCAGCCTCATTGCCCCTATCATAAGCATCTTGAAGTGGTTAAGGTTAAAGTGGCAAAGCTGGAGTATATGCTTGACGAAGTATAAGTTGGCAATCTCATGCCCCTTGAATACGAGGGCCACACCTCATGCATACTAAACTTTGGATCCAGGTAAGTTCTTGTCACTATAAGTATTTGCATTTCACTGAGAACCGCCAACGTGGTACCCCTTGCACATGGTACATGAGCTTTCCCATAACCAAAATGACAAGGCAAGCAGACAATGAGCATCTCAGCAATTCTTCTTAGGTACCATGGGAATATGGTGCTTTTTTTCTCTCTTTCCTCTTTTCTCAATGTGTCTCTTTTTTTAAGAAGAATGCTTCAAAGATGTCACTATGGTGATGCTGCAAGTTTTCACCATGATTAGGCATGGCTTAGGCTAGCGGCCCAGGCATTTCTCTAACACATGATACAAACTCCATGGACTTACAAGTTCCCTCTTTATTTCACACTGGTGACATCCATAGACAAAAGAACATGATATCAACTGAGTACAACAAGGTACAAGTGCAATGTTCAAAATGTTCCCCGTGACAACACGGTTCTGCTAATTCCAACTTATAAGTGCAAGCATATATAACAAAGTTGTTGCAATAGTTCAAGTTTATTAGGGGCAAAGAATAAAGTGTGCCATCAAGTTCGTGAGGGCTTTAATCACTAAGTTTTCACATAACAAAATAGTTTTTAATTGGAAGATAGATGAAAACAAGAATATACTTGGAATGGTGTAACACACCATGCATAGGATGTAACATCCCAGCATTAGAGCTTAGAAATAAGCTGAACACACATGTGTGCATTGCATTCATGCATAGAAAATCTGAATAATTTTCGCGCTTTTGAATAAAACTTGTCAAAGTGATTGAAGGTTCTCTTAACTTGATGGAATTGAAGTAGATCATCAAGTTGACTGCGATAAGTTTCATGACATTTGCTAAAACCTTATTTTGGATAAACATGATTTGATCTAAGGGTAGATCAAATGTAATAAAATTAAACCCTAATACATTAGGTGATTTATAATTGATCCTTAGGTGATCATATCATAGTATTCATTATAATCACTCATGAATACCAAACTATAAATATAACACAAATAATAAGAATGTAATAACCATATCTTAATCTCACCTACTTATACCATGAGTATCATGGAAATACCTAACTTTAACTCTTTAGTGAGATTGAGTAGGAAAGAAACCAAAGTCAAGATCATTCACCATATATCTTTCTTTCCATATCAATCCTTATCATCTCTATTGAATCCTATCCTTATATTTGTTGTTCATCAATATTGAGTAATGAACTATTGATTCACCAATTCTTAACCTATCAACTCTTGTCCTTATTATAGCATTCACTTAAGGCTTATAAAGAAAGAAGTAAGAAGAGGTAAATAGTGATGCTACCTTTAGATGTCATCTAGAGGACGGGAGTGATTGGAGGAAATCAAATCAATATGGTAACAAAGAAGATTACAAGGATGAAGTCTGAAGATAGTTACCAGGAGTAATCCTATTGGATCAAGTAGGTATAGTCAATAAATTATATCTCTTAAACCAATAAAGCTAAATGGAAGATAATTGTAATACAACCGTAATGTTGTATGGATGGAAGCCTTATTTAGCCAACTAGAAACCTGAACCATAAAGGATCAAAGGATTATAATGATCATGCCTTACTCACCAATATTGAATGCTTATACCATGTATAAGTGACATTGGTGGATAAAACATGATTGAACCATAGTATAGATTTATTATCCTAGATTAGTCATTACAAGTCACATTAATATAATGTGAGGTTGGAGTATTTGTTACTAGAGTTAAGTAGAGAGAAGATAGTATGATTAAGATGATGTTAGAGCAACATTGGATTAAAGAAGTAATATTTTCCTCTTTGGAAAATCCAAGCACTTGAGGTGAGGTAGGATTTGATGTATAAATCTATTGAATTGATATTAGTAAAGCTCATCATGTTAACACATGATGATGTATATGAAGGAGTCGTATATCTAGGAAAGGAATTCCTTAATTAGGGGTCCAGGATTGTGAATTATGGAAGATAGGAATTTTGGGTAAACATTAAACCATAAATCTATAATCAAGCTTAACATCCATCCCATCTGTTGGATCAATCATCTTGTTTCCACAATTGTTGATAGGAATAATTTCCTACATCAAATCATTTCAGCATATCTTGGTCATTCTCAACTATCATGACCACATATGCTTAAGAACTATCTTTATCAATTCTGTCTCATAAAGTTAGCCTAGAAAACAATCCCACTATTTTAAATTAAAGGGTGATATCAATAAAGATCATAAACATAAAGACAATATGTTTAGCCATTCACCCTTATTCACAATTATCAAAGGATATAAAAATATTAAAACTCCCATAATTCATGGTAGACATTTATAATCTCAAACCTTTAACTCTTAAGTTAGTAATAATAAAATATTTATATTGCTATTTCTTAAATTCATAGGATTAATATTAACCCTATTAGTACTTAGAACTTTATGTATCAAATAATTATGAAGGATCAATATATATATATAAAAGTTTCTTCAATATTATAAATCAACAAGAATCAAAACTCATGGATCAATATTAATACATTCTTTAATAAGTTTATGAATATGAGATAAATTAAATGCATATACTTAGTTATATAAACCATTACAATTACACTTATAAAGAAGAAACAAAAATCATTTTATAAGTTCTCCATAAATATATATATTTATATCAAAAGGAAAATCTCTAAAAACCTGAGTGATGAATATTACACTCAATAAAATAGTTTCCTATTAGTTTAAAATTATAAGGAAATCAAGAAAGATATCAACACCACTTATTTTCCAATATTCCTGTATTATTTATTGTGCTCTATAACAATTCTGGATATTTAAATCCATATGAAAATTCATAGTTAAAAGGGTATAAAGAAAACAGAAAATAAAAAGGTTTTGTTTAATAAAAAACTGGAGCCAGAGTAACAGCCAGGCCGGCCCATCTCTCTCCACTTATTTACTGCCCAGCATCTGAAGGGTTTCGCGGCATAGTAAATCAAAATTTTCTACGGATGCGAACAGAGGGAAAGCCAAGATCTAATCTAGGAGATGCAATCAACAAGAGAGATTGGATTAGATCTTCATACCCTTGAAGATTCGCAGTGAACGCGTTTCGAACGTGGGTGATGTAGTCGTGCTCGCTTCTCCTCCTCGCAATCCGATCCGATCTAGCACCACAAGTGGCGGTGCCTCCGTGAGATGCACACGTGCAGCACCTCGACGTATCCTCCTTCCTCGGACCAGCAAGTATGGTGGAGAGGTGGATTGGATCTACAACACGATGGCGTGGTGTATATGGTGGAGAATTTCTGCAGCAGGGCTTCGCCTACAAACAGTCGGGAGGGAGAGAGGAAGGGCAGCAGGGCGGCTAGGGTTTGGAGGAAAGGTATGTGGGAGGGGCGCTCCAGCCCTCTTTATATAGAGGGGGGGGGGGCGGCCAGCCCTAGCCCCTCCTCCAAGCCTTGGGCCGGCGACCAAGGGAGGGAGAAGTGGGGGGCAAGGACTCTCCCCCTTCTAGAAACCCTATCCCGAGTTTAAACTCTCTTGGGCCGGCTGGGCCCTATGGGGCCTTGTGCCCCTGGCCCAATGCGGCCAGGGCACTCCCTCATAGGCCCATGCCCCCTCCTGGAAGGTGGGGCCACGTTGGTCCTCTTCCGGAAGGTTCTAGAAGCTTCCGGTACAATACCGATTAACCCGGAACAATTCCGAACTCCAAAAACTGTGCTGCCTTATATGAATCTTATTCTCCGGACCACTCCGGAACCTCTCGTGATGTCCCGGATCCAATCCGAGACTCCGAACAAAAAACTCATAAACCAATTATCCAATATATCCTAGCGTCGAGACACGTTAAGTGTGTGACCCTGCGGGTTCGAGAATATGCAGACATGATCTTCTATCAATAATCAACAGCGGGGCCTGGAAACCCATATTGACTCCCACACATTCATCGATGATCATATCGGATGAACCACGATGTCAGGATTCAATCAATCCCATATATATTCCCTTCGTCTCGCGATATTTTACTTGCTGGAGATTCGATCGTCGGTACCATCATACCTAGTTCATTCACAGCAAGTACTTTACTCGTTCCGTAATCCGATATCACTTCGTGATTAACTCCTTAACCACATGCTTGCAAGCGGTGTTGATATCGATTACCGAGTGGGCCCGAAGTATATCTCTCCGACTTGGGAGGGACAAATTCCATCTCGATACATACAACCCAACAGATACTTTCCGATCACCTGAGAGACACCTTTATGATCACCCTCTCATAGGATGACGTTTGATGACCTCAAAGCTTTCTTCCGATACCAGGGAGTTGTATTATCTCATGGTCTAAGGAATACAATATTTGACATAAGAAAAGCTTTGCAAAGACGAACACGATGACACGATCTAATTGCTTCGCTTAGTTTGGGTCTGTCCATCATATCATTCTCCCAATGATATGATCTCATTATCAATTGACAACTCATGTCTATGGTTAGGAAACCTTAACCATCATTGATCAATGAGCTAGTCCATAGAGGCGTACTAGGGACACGGTGTTGTTCACAAACCACACAAGTATTAAAGTTTCCGCTTAATACAATTCTAGCATGGAATATAAACATTATCATGAACAAGAATTATAATAATAACATCTTTATTATTGCCTCTAGGGCATAATTCCAACAGCATCAACCTTTTCTTCTCCTGCTCAATTCACCGCAGCCCAGTAACGGCCCAAGCCCACATACCTTTTGGCAATCTAATTCATCGTCTTCCTCCCCGGGACAAGCAGCTCGCTGGAGGGTCAACGACCATCCGATGCCACCGTCGACGTGACGCTGCCACCGAGGCCTCCGAGAGGATAAGAACGACACGATGACGCCCTAATCTAATACTAACCATTCTTCGCGTGCTCTCTCTAATTTCATTCACAACACCGAAGTCACCGCCGGCGAGTTCCGACTAGCCACTGATGCTGGCCATCTCGAGGACCATGGGATGATCGAGAAGAAGCGTGGTGTCTCTGAGATCCTCTAGGTGGAGCACCGCAACAGGAGGATCTAAGATGGAGATGAATTTCTCAAATCCCTTTCCACGGTGGTCATCAGAATCCGCAAACTTGCGCTCATCTCCGGTCACCATCGTCGACAATGATCACACGGCCACACTCAGGGTACACTCACGCCTCTCTGGCCTTAATACCGTTTCTTAATTCCTCCTCTAGCTCGAGTTCGTGGAGAGGCCGGCGGGCACCGCTACAGTTTAGCTCGACGGAGCTATTTTCGGTGAACCTTCGTTCAGGCAAATACTCTGATTCGACTCGACAATGTGAGTAGAGTGGAACGCAAGCGTTCAAATGCCACGGGAAGCCACAAATTGGCGGTGTCGCCGCGTGCCGTCGTGCTGACCTCATCAATCCGGCGACCGACGTCATCTTTGACTAGGTCCTCGGGTTGACTGGGTCATCTACCCCGTTGGCGTGTGACGTGGCTGGTGTCCCACCAGTCAGCGACTGGGACTAGCCTAGCCTTAGTAGAAAACTATTCGGAACTATGCTGAGGTCACAGTGACATCATGCTTACGTCATAATGCTTTTTATTGATTTGTTTATTGTTTCTGGAAATGACATGGCATAGGCCCCACTAATCAGTGACCTAGGGTAGGTCTTGCCTCGGTAAGAAAAGTATTATCTGTTTAGTAAAAATTGATAAACACAATATGAATTCAAATATTAATATTACAGAAATAAAATAAAAGAATTAAATCTTGTTTAATTAATAACTTTTGTTTTATAATTCAGAAAATTATGTGTAATATATGATTTTTTTTAGAAAGACAAAATCTACAACTTAACACTATTATCAAATATTATTATGGTGATTATTTAAATAAATATTATTTAATAAAGGTTTTATAAGTAATAAAACTTAGATAATTCATATTTAAATATTGATAAATACTAAAAATATAAATAAAATACCAAAAATCTTAGAAAAAATGAAAACAATACTTTAAAACTATAATCATACATTCTTACTTGACTTAATTAAATATTTATTGTTTATCAAGTGTTTATAAAGTAATAAACCTTATTAAAATCATATCTTATTATTTATAAATCACAAAAATAAATGTAATATACCAAAATGATCACAAAAATAATACCTACATGTTAAAAATATGATATTCCACTTTTGAGTTAAATAAAAAGTTAAACACTTTCATAACTTGAATTTAAACCTATTCCTTAATTAATAATTCATATAAAGGTAAATAAAATTTGTTAATAAATCTAAAAATTAGTCAATTGAGTCTAATAAATAGTATTAGTCCTAAATATTAGTAGTGTGCATTCAAAATGAATTAACACACTTTAAATACAATTTTATTAAATTATCTCTCAACCATTAATATAGATTATTTTATAAAAGGATCCTTATCTAATCTAAAATCTACAAGAATAATTGTAATAAGATAAAACCCATTCCTTTATATTAACCACAAGTTTATATACAAATCAAAACACTATAAGTGAGTTCATAAGTAGTAAATAATATTTTTTACTTATTCACAAATCTTAACCACACCCTTATAGGGAGGTAAATCCCTTTATACAATTATAATGTAAAGAAAACACTACCAAGTAAAAATAATACCCTTCTTAAGTAACTTTAAAGAAACATTATGAAGTAAACAAGGTATAAGTATAATAAGCATTACACCTAAAGTCCATCTATATTTTAAAGTTAACCTTAGTCTACAAGACTTTCAAAATAATACTAAAACCTTGTTATGTGTTTTATAATTAACTTTGGTCTGATATATTTAAGTCATAAAGCATCTCAAGCCCAAACTATTCAAGCAAGCACAAATAATATCAACCAGACTCAACTAATCACAAGGGTTGTTTAGACCTTGGAAAAGAAATCTTTTCTTCAAATGTTATTCTTTTTGCCACTTCAAACATCAAGTGACAATCAATAATAATTACATTACATTAAGCTTTACTTAAATACTTAGGATTGTTAACACTTAAGTTCTTTATAAATGCCATTACTTCTAAGGTAAAATTTGAAGATAAGGCCATTCTTATATAAGTAATCTTTAAGTAGCATTCCACAATTGTGTATCTCATTGTTTTATGATATTAGAATTACATGTTGTTTCACACACACACACTCACAAGCCTTAATAAGAAGCACATGTGTGAAACTTAATCTATAAGGGCAACACATTCCAAGGAAACCCTTTCTAGTATCCAAACCCTAGAACAAAGTTATTCTTGGGATTCGCGTTTATCAAACTTGCATTACATTACTTATGAATAAAAGCATCTTGCTTCTTTAAACATTAGTCCTTACCGGACCAATGATGCTGATTCAGATATTGGATCTTATATTGTCTTGAAGACCGTGAGTGCATAATCTTGCAATCACAAAAGGCAAGCTCACACTTGCTCATGTCCTTTGATTATTTTCTGTAAAGTATTTTACAAATCCAGTGTTGTCATAACCTGCATTTGAAAAAGGTCAGAAAACACTATTTTCATAATAATGTGATTATAGGTTATTTACCATGAGGTAATAACCTACTATAAGAGTTCCGGTGGTAAAGGAACATATTATCTAGGACTTAACAACCAATGTCTCCAGTGATTCTTGCGCCGTATATTACGCGTTGACCATGAGATTTGGAATGGGACGGAGAAGTCAGCTGTATCTTTTCCCTCTCGCATGGAGCCGGATGTGCGGGTCGTGGCTGTTATCACTCGTAGCGTGCATATTATATGGTAATTCGTAGAGGATATGCAGCATATGGGTGGAAGCCCTCAACGTCCCACGATAGTTCCGGCATCTGAACGGTCTGTACTGCCAATTACCGTAATTCAATAGGTGGGCTGGCGTACACCAAGGAGACATGCGGGGTCATGGAGAAGGCAGTGATTGGCTTGAAGGGAATATGCCCTGAGAGGCAATAATAAAATGTTTATTATGTGTATTCCAAGTATATGATAGATGTTTATTTTGCATGCTATAATTGTATTAATATGGAAACGTTAATACATATGTGTTTAATAAACAAACAGAAAGTTCCTAGTTATGCCTCTCTCATAAACTAGTTCGTGGATTAACAAGATGATCACAGTTTCCTGATCATAGACATTGGATGTTGTTAATAACGAGATCACAACATTAGTGTAATGGTGTGATGAACATTCATCCGAAGTATAGCATTACGATCAAAGTCATTGAGTTTATATTGCTATAAACAAACTACAGAGTAGTCCTAATCCTTAGACCATGAGATCATGCCAATCACTAACACCGGAAGAGTTTCTTGTTGACATCAAACGTCACTCTGTAACTGGGTGATTATAAAGATGGCTTCAAAGCTACAAAAGTGTTATGTTGAGAATCATGGATCAAGAGTGGAATTTGTTCATCCCGATGACGGATAGATATGCTCTGGGCCCTCTCGGTGATATCACATTGGTTAGCTTGCAAGCAAGTGATTTGATCACTAGAATGTTATATCACGAACGAGAAAAGAGTGCATGTCGATGCGAGATCAAACTAGGTATGGAGATACCGATGATCGAATCTCGGACATGTAATATATCGTGAAACAAAGGGATTACGATACAAGCATAAAAGGTTCCGACGATCACATGAAAAGTCATCGTTGAATGTGTGGGAGTCAGTATGGATCTCCAGGTCCCGCTACTGATTATTGATCGGAGAAGGGTCTCGATCATGTCCGCATTATTCGGGAACCGTAGGGTGACACACTTAAGGGACACTGGCATCCAGTTGGAGCAAATGTTTCATGCCGAAAGAATAAACAAGCGCAGGAATTTATTTCACTAGATACCAAAGCAGGTTTTGGTGAAATTGCATAAAGAGGTTATGCATGTGAAATGGAATTCTAGCAAGGGTTATTTGTGAATGTTTGTCATTAAAGTAATTGACAAAATTCTGAATAAAATAAAAGATTTTATTTAATGAGAGTTTGCATTAAATTTGGTGGAAATTTAATGGGAATTTGAGTTGATTTTTTAGTGGAGAAAATTGAAGGGACATTTTGTGAGTGGAGTGTCCACCACATGAATGAAGGAGGGGAGGGGGCAGCCCCATGGCGTGACCACCCCTTGGGTGCCCCCTACTCCTATAAAAGGAGCCCTCCTCTCACTTGTCTCTCACACCTCCTCGTGAAGGATCTCTCTCGCCTCTCTAGAATTTATTCCCCATGGTCTCGGACTTGAGATACATGTTCCAGTGGCTATTCAGCAAGAAAGGGTTGTGCTTCCGCTGCATCGCTGGAGCGAGGAGGCGGAGGTTGCCGGTGTCTTATGCGTGTGTGCGAGCACGGATCTGTTGTTATGCGGTGCTAGGACTTCCTCTCGATCTTGAGATCGGCAAGAGATCGTCTACATCAACCACGAGTTGAACTCGTTAAGCTTTGTCGGTCTTCAAGGGTATGTTCTCTACGGATATACATCCGCCCGTTGTTTGTATCTAGTAGATAGATCTTGGTACATAGTTCCCATCGTAGGAAATTTTTTGTTTTCTATGCTGCGAACCCTACAGTGGTATCAGAGCCAGATCTATGCGTAGATACTTTACACAGGTAGTACACATATGAGTATGTGGGTGATGATGATCATGTTGTTGCTCCTTAGTTGTAATTTTGGATATTGGTGGCATAGTGGGATGAAGCGGCCCGGACAAACTTTACATGTCCTCGCACATGAGACCTGTTCCACGCTTGACATGCAACTAGTTTGCAAAAGTGGCTAGCGGGTGTCTGTCTCTCCTACTATAGTCAATATCTATTTTGCAACGAGTTGTCAACAATTTGGTTATCCTCGTTGTGGTTCATGTTTGTAGGTAAGAACGGTTCTATCTCGAAAGCCCTAAGCCACGTAAAACTTGCAATGGATAAATTAGAGGCGTCTAGTTTAGATTGTTGCTGGGCTAGTGTTATGATATGGTGATGTTGTAAGTAGAAGTATGAGATGATACTCTTACAACATACATAACGTGTAATCTCCATAGACCTTGGACTTACACATATAGGTATGATAGTGATCATATCACGGTGCACATGATAGAGATCATATGCGGGAACCATATCATTTCACTAATAAACATGTGATGTTTGATAGCATCTTATATTGCTTGTTTAGCGCTTTGTTAGCATAGTAAGATGATCCCTCTTTTAAATATCAAGATAAGAATGTGTTCTTCCTTTAGTATGCACCGATTATGTTTTCGTCGCTCCAAGACATCACGTGATGATCGGGTGTTCTTGGATCCACGACCATATTTCGGGTGTAAAACAGTTACACACGCGAATACTAAGGTTCTGGCGAGTCTAACATGTACAGACATGGCCTCGGAACACGGACCGAAAGGTTAAGCATGAGTCATATAGTAGATATAATGCCCATTTGATGCTGGCCTTTGAAGCTACACCGACTCACGTGATGATCGGACTTGGTGTAGTGGATTTGGTTCATGTAATCACCAAAAAGGCACGAGGGATGTCGTTTTTGAGTGGGAGTTCATTCGTAATATGGATTAGTTAAACTCAATCTATCATAAACTTAGTCTAAACTTTACAAATTCTGTTGTAGATGGCACCACCTGCTTTTAATTTCAATGTGTTCATGGAGAAAGAGAAACTTGCAACGAACGGTAGCAACTTTACCGAATGGGCCATGAATTTGAGGATTCTCCTCTCTGCTGCACAAAAGCAATATGTGCTAGAAGCGCCGTTAGGCCCCCCACCTTTTGAGAATGCCCCTGACGAGGAGAAGAATGTCTATCAGACTCGTCAGGAGGACTACAACTTAGTTCATTGCGGCATATTGTATGGGCTAGAGCCGGAACTTCGAAAGCGTTTCGAAAACGGCAATGCTTTTGATACAATGGGTGAGTTGAAAATGATTTTCGACACACATGCTGCTGTAGAGAGCTACAACGCTTCAGAAAAGTTCTTTAGCTGCATGATGGAAGAGCACAACTCTGTTAGTGAGCATGTACTCAAGATGTCGGGTTACGCCGATAAGCTTGTGTCCTTGGGAATATCGATTCCCATTGACTTAGGCATCCATCGTGTTCTGCAGTCTCTGCCACCTAGCTATAAGATCTTCGTGATGAACTATAATATGCAAGGCATGAAGAAGTCTCTCCCCGAGCTTCTGTCAATGCTTAAAACTGCAGAAGTGGAGATAAAAAAGGAACATCAAGTGTTGATGATCAATAGGAACACTGGTTTCAAGAAAGACAAGAAGGGAAAACGAAAGGGAAGTAAGGGCGGCAAGCCTGTTGCCGTGCCTGAAAAGAAACCCTGATTTGGACCTAAGTCTGATACCGAGTGCTACTATTGTAAGGGGATCACATCGAAAGCGCGCCCCAAGTATTTGTCATACAAGAAGTCCGGCAAGGCAAACAAAGGTATATATGATATACATGTTATTGATGTGTACTTGACTAGTGCTCGCAGTAGCACCTGGGTATTTGATACCGGTTCAGTTTCTAATATTTGTAACTCGAATCAGGGGCTGCGGAACAAGCGACCGATAGCAAGGGGTGAGGTCAAGATGCGTGTCGGCAATGGATCAAGCATTGATGTGATCGTCGTTGGAACGCTGCATCTCCACTTGCCGTCAGGATTAGTAATAAACTTGAATAATTGTTATCTGGTGCCTGCACTGAGCATGAACATTGTATCTGGATCGTGTTTGATGCGAAGTGGTTATTCATTTAAATCCGAGAACAATGGTTGTTCCATTTATATGAATGAAATCTTTTATGGTCATGCATCGATGATGAATGGTTTATTTCTTTTGGATCTCGATAATAATGTTACACATATTCATAATGTTGATGCTAAAAGGATTAAACTAAATGATGATATATCCGCATATATGTGGCACTGCCGTCTAGGTCATATTGGCGTTAAACGCATGAAGAAGCTCCATTCGGATGGACTTTTGGAATCACTTGATTATGAATCTTTTGATACATGTGAGCCATGCCTTATGGGCAAGATGACTAGAACGCCGTTTTCCGGTTCAATGGAACGGGCGACAGATTTATTGGAAATCATACATTCTGATGTATGTGGTCCAATGAGTGTGTCGGCGCGAGGTGGATATCGTTATTTTGTTACTTTCACGGATGATTTGAGTAGATACGGTTATATATATTTGATGGAACACAAGTCTGAAACCTTTGAAAAGTTCAAGGAATTTCAGAATGAAGTGGAAAATCATCGTAATAAAAAGATCAAATTTCTACGGTCCGACCGTGGAGGTGAGTATCTAAGTTACAAGTTTAGCACTCACATGAAAGAGTGTGGAATTGTTTCACAACTCACACCTGCCGGAACACCACAGAGAAATGGTGTGTCGGAACGTCGTAATCGTACTTTATTAGATATTGTTCGATCTATGATGTCTCTGACGGACTTGCCGTTGTCATTTTGGGGCTATGCACTAGAAACTGCTGCATTCACTTTAAATCGGGCACCATCTAAATCCTTTGAAAAGACATCGTATGAATTGTGGTTTGGAAACAAACCTAAGCTGTCATTTCTTAAAGTTTGGGGTTGCGATGTTTATGTGAAGAAACTTCAACTGGATAAACTCGAACCCAAAGCGGAAAAATGCGTCTTCATAGGATACCCTAAGGAAACTATTGGGTATTCCTTCTATCACAGATCCGAGGGCAGGGTTTTTGTTGCCAAGAATGGATCCTTTCTAGAGAAAGAGTTTCTCGCGAAAGGTGTGAGTAGTCGGAAGGTAGAACTCGAAGAGGTTATTGAACCTTCTCTTCAAAGTATGGCGAGTAGCGCGACCGAAAAGTTGTTCCGAGTTGGCTTCACTTGTTGAAGAGGAACTAATGATAATGATCATGAAACTCCAAAAGAGAGTACTACCGAACCTCGCAGTCTAGCAGACGCGTGCAACTCTGAACAGACGGAAATCCTCATGAATTTCATGGTTGATGAAAATGATGACCCGCAACGTATGAAGAAGCGATGATGAGCCGGATTCCAACAAATGGTTAGAAGCCATGAAATCCGAGATGGAATCCATGTATGAAAATCAAGTTTGGAACTTGGTGGACTTACCTCACGACCGAAAGGCCGTGGAGAACAAATGGATTTCCAAAAGAAAAACTGATGCTGATGGTAATATAACCATCTATAAAGCTCGACTTGTCGCAAAGGGGTTTTGACAAATTCAAGGAGTTGACTACGATGAGACATTCTCTCCCGTAGTGATGCTAAAGTCAGTTAGGATTATGTTAGCAATTGCTGCATATTTCGATTATGAGATATGGCAGATGGATGTCAAAACCGCGTTTCTCAATGGTAATATTGAAGAAGAGTTGTATATGATACAACCAAAGGGTTTTGTCGATCCTAAGGATGCTAACAAGGTGTGCAAGCTTCAGCGATCCATCTATGGATTGAAGCAAGCATCACGAAGTTGGAATCTCCGCTTTGATGAGGTGATCAAAGAGTTTGGATTTGTCCAAACTTATGGAGAAGCTTGTATTTACAAGAAAGTGAGTGGGAGCAATGTGGCATTTCTGATATTATATGTGGATGACATATTATTGATCGGAAATGATATAGATCTTTTAAACAGTGTTAAAAGTTATCTAAACAACAAATTTTCAATGAAGGACCTAGGTGAAGCGTCATACATATTAGGCATAAAGATCTATAGAGATAGATCTAGGCGCCTAATAGGGCTATCACAAAGTACATACCTTGATAAGATTTTAAAGAAGTTTAAAATGGAAGATAGTAAGAAGGGGTTCTTACCTATGACACAAGGCACGACATTGAGTAAGACTCAAAGTCCGGCTTCGGCGGAAGAAAGAGAGATAATGGACAAGGTCCCCTATGCTTCAGCCATAGGCTCTATAATGTACGCCATGCTATGTACAAGACCGGATGTGGCACATGCTATTAGTTTGACTAGTAGGTACCAATCGGATCCAGGTTCAGAACACTGGAAAGCGGTCAAGAATA
The DNA here is from genome assembly GCA_023614405.1 of Avena insularis. Classification (NCBI taxonomy): domain Eukaryota; kingdom Viridiplantae; phylum Streptophyta; class Magnoliopsida; order Poales; family Poaceae; genus Avena; species Avena insularis. The sequence goes on from CM042691.1 coordinate 193,356,092, forward strand.
TCCTTAAGTACTTGCGAAGAACTAAGGATATGTTTCTTGTATACGGAGGTGAAGAAGAGCTCGTCGCTAAGTGTTATGTCGACGCTAGCTTTGACACCGATCCGGATGACTCTAAGTCTCAATCCGGATACGTATTTCTCATGAATGGCGGAGCGGTTAGTTGGAGGAGCTCCAAACAACCTGTGGTGGCTGGATCAACAATGGAGGCCGAATATGTTGTCGCTTGAAGCGGCTCGAAGCGCTTTGGATGAAGGAGTTCATATCCGAACTAGGTGTGGTTGCAAACGCGTTGGACCCAATGGTGATCTATTGTGACAACGATGGTGCCATTGCCAATGCCAAAGAGCCAAGGTCTCACAAGCATTCAAAGCATATTAAGCACCGGTTTCACTCCATCCGCGAGCATGTCAAGGATGGAGATATAAAGATTTGTAAAGTACATACGGATCTCAATGTAGCAGATCCGTTGACTAAAACTCTCCCTAGAGCAAAACATGATCTACACCAGAACTCCATGGGTGTTAGATACATCACAATGTAACTAGATTATTGTCTCTAGTGCAAGTGGGAGACTGAAGGGAATATGCCCTGAGAGGCAATAATAAAATGTTTATTATGTGTATTCCATATATGATAGATGTTTATTTTGCATGCTATAATTGTATTAATAAGGAAACGTTAATACATGTGTGTTTAATAAACAAACAGAAAGTTCCTAGTTATGCCTCTCTCATAAACTAGTTCGTTGATTAACAAAATGATCATAGTTTCCTGATCATAGACATTGGATGTTGTTAATAACGAGATCACAACATTAGTGTAATGGTGTGACGAACATTCATCCAAAGTATAGCATTACGATCAAAGTAATTGAGTTTATATTGCTATAAACAAACTACGAAGTAGTCCTAATCCTTAGACCATGAGATCATGCCAATCACTAACACCGGAAGAGTTTCTTGTTGACATCAAACGTCACTCCGTAACTGGGTGATTATAAAGATGGCTTCAAAGCTACAAAAGTGTTATGTTGAGAATCATGGATCAAGAGTGGAATTTGTTCATCCCGATGACGGATAGATATGCTCTGGGCCCTCTCGGTGATATCACATTGGTTAGCTTGCAAGCAAGTGATTTGATCACTAGAATGTTATATCACGGGAACGAGAAAAGAGTGCATGTCAGTAACAAGATCAAACTAGGTTTGGAGATACCGATGATCGAATCTCGGACATGTAATATATCATGAAACAAAGGGATTAAGATACAAGCATAAAAGGTTCCGACGATCACAGGAAAAGTCATCGTTGAATGTGTGGGAGTCAGTATGGATCTCCAGGTCCCGCTACTGATTATTGATCGGAGAAGGGTCTCGATCATGTCCGCATTATTCGTGAACCGTAGGGTGACACACTTAAGGGACACTGGCATCCAGTTGGAGCAAATGTTTCATGCCGAAAGAATAAACAAGCGCAGGAATTTATTTCACTAGATACCGAAACAGGTTTTCGGGTGAAATTGCATAAAGAGGTTATGCATGTGAAATGGAATTATAGCAAGGGGTTATTTGTGAATGTTTGTCATTAAAGTAATTGACAAAATTCTGAATAAAATAAAAGAGTTTTATTTAATGAGAGTTTGCATTAAATTTGGTGGAAATTTAATGAGAATTTGAGTGGATTTTTGAGTGGAGAAAATTGAAGGGCCATTTTGTGAGTGGAGTGTCCACCCACATGAATGAAGGAGGGGAGGGGGAAGCCCCCATGGCCGGCGGCCACCCCCTTGGGTGCCCCCTCCTCCTATAAAAGGAGCCCCTCCTCTCACTTGTCTCTCACACCTCCTCGTGAAGGATCTCTCTCCCCCTCAAGAATTTATTCCCCATGGTCTCGGACTAGCGAGATACATGTTCCCGGTGGCTATTCGGCAAGAAAGGGTTATGCTTCCACTGCATCGCTGGAGCGAGGAGGCGGAGGTTGCCCGGTGTCTTGTACGTGTGTGCGAGCACGGATGCGCTGCTGCTTTGCGGCGCTAGGACTTCCTCTTGATCTTGAGATCGGTAAGAGATCGTCTACATCAACCACGAGTTGAACTCGTTAAGCTTTGTCGGTCTTCAAGGGTATGTTCTCTACGGATATACATCCGCCCGTTGTTTGTATCTAGTAGATAGATCTTGGTACATAGTTCCCATCGTAGGAATTTTTTTGTTTTCTATGCTGCGAACCCTACATGGCTTGGATCTTAGTCTGGGCCTCACACCAAGGAAGTGTGAACGAACCTGCAATTCGGATGTGCAAAAAAGCTAAGATCTCTCATGGGTAAAGTGATGCACCTCTGCAGAATGTAAGAACTGTGACTTGTTACTCCCTGTTCCGGGAAGGAGCTGCGAACGCGGCGGGAAAGGAACTCCATGAAAGTTCTGGTAAACCCGTGAAGGCTGACGGACATAGCTTTTCAGAATAAATGCAACCTTTGAAGAAATGTTTACGAAAACTTGCATGGCCTACGACCTATGGTCTGTGGCTGTAGTCATAGTGCATCAAACACTCATTTTCTAGTGAACTTGCTGAGTACGCTCGTACTCAAAGTATCTTCTTAACCCTTGCTAGGTTCTAAAGCCAGTATAGACGACGTCTACATCAAGTTATGCTCCAGGAATCATCATCAAAAGCTAAAGCTCTTCAATGAAGTCAAGGAAGTCAACATATATATCAACTCAAGTGAAGATGAAGTTGCGGATTAGATAAGAATAGAATCTCTAGCCATAGAACCTACTTCTGTAGAGTATTGCAATAGTAGCAATGCAAGCCTCAATAGTTTAGATACTAGTCTATTAGTATAATAGATTTGAGTTGATTATTTATAATTCTTCTTTGTAAGAAGTTTCTTTCTCTCTCTTTAACCTAGAGTGTTCTTTGGATCTTGTGTAAAGAGTTGAGTTGTAACCTATAGTCATGTCTTGGACCTGCTGTGTTTCTGTTGTACCACTCTGAGGGATGTAATACTAGTGAACGGTGTTTCATTGGTGTTATGTCAACGACTATAGTGTACTACATCATGCAGTGGTATGCTGGGTCACCGCATAGGAGTTTATAGTGGACACTTTGGAATAACTTGATTTCTTGGGAGTTGGAGGCATGAGTAGAACTTACTCATACAAGTGGAGGCTAGCAAAAGACTGTGAGCAACCAACTAAGAGAGCAATAATGGCCATAATTATGCAATGCAACAAAGCAAACTAATCAAAGCAAAGAGTGGTACTACAAGTCAAGGACTAAATGACCATAGAGGCTAATGGTGACTTGTCATAGTCATAACATGGTGTGAGCATGTGCCAAGTCATCCCAAGCAAAACATCAAAGGAGAATACCACAATACTATGCTTTTGCATGCTAAAACAACACATAATTTCTTCAAGGCACACTAAGCAATCCCAATTGTTTGGAACAAGACATGCTACAACAATAATTACTAAGCATAATGCTAAAACAACACCTAGCATGTCATGCTAAAGTCTAAGTCACAGTCAATGCAAGCTCCTCTTGCACTTCAAGCAAGAACTTACTACTCCTTTCCAAACACCAAGCAAACTTATTTGCAAAACAACACATCGAGAACGGGGGTCCAAACTACTAAATCAAACTAAATAAACTAAACAAAGCAAACAAAAACTAAGACTCTCCAAGAACAACACAACTGTGCATGAAACAATAAAAACGAAGTGTCTAGACATACCTGAGTTTTTTATTGATGAAGAAGGGGATGCCTTGGGCATCCCCAAGCTTTGACGCTTGTAACTCTTGGATATTTCTTGGGGTGACACCATGGTGGCATACCCAAGCTTGAGATTTTGTCCATTCTTCATCTCATTGCATCATTCTCTCTCTACACCTGAAATTTTTCCTTTATACAAAACTTCACACAATCTTCATTAGCAACATTAGTGTATTCAAAAGATATTAGACCCCTGGCAAAGCTTTGGAACAACAAGGCTTTTCACTAAAAACACAAGCTACTGTAGTAGCTCCTTCAAAGAAACTCATTTTACCTGAAGAGATCTCAAAAAGGAATCAATAAGAAGCAAATGCAAATAATGGCAGAAATCTGTCAAAACAGATCAGCAGGTAGAAACAAATTTTTTGAACATCTTTTGTTGCTCAAATCAAAAAGTGTTGAACTAACGAAAGTTAGCTAACATACTGGGGATTTATTAGTAAATTTTGAGATCAATCCTAATTACAGAGCCTTCTCACGAATTTTTTGGTGGAGGACAGAAATCTGTTTCGGGACAGCAACTCCCCAAATCTTACTTCCTTCTCATTACAGGTCATTCTTGGCACAAAAAGCAAACAAAAAGGATAAGGAGAGGTTATTACAGAAATAATAACTTCCAAGACTCAAGTAAACTCTTGGGTTATCTCTGAACAAGTACTTTTCTTTAACGCCTTTAAGTTAGGCACAAGAAGCAAGAAGAATCAAGTATTTTCAAATGAAGAAGCATTAACATTCATACTTGCAAAATCTTCAACTATGAAAGGTATATCATCCAAATGGGTTTTGGAGGATCCTTTCTCATCTCTCTTTGGTCTACTATCTTCATCAAAAAGATTTTCAGGGGCAATCCAATCAAAGTTCTTTTCAAAGGCTTCATGCATTCCAACAAGTTTAAAGGGTATGGGTATATTGAATTCTTCTCGAGGCTTAGTTTTATCAGAAATACCCACAACATCTACACTTGAACCTAGCATATTGAAACGTTCAAAAACCTTTTTTTGCTTCCCTAGCAACATCATGGTATTCTTTTGATAAAGTTTCAAGGATGAATTCCCTTTTTTTCAACATTCTTCTCTTCTTTTAGTTTTAGGAACAAGAATTGTATGAATGTGTTAAGGCTAACAAACCTAGCCTCCAACATATGAACTAAAGAAGCTACAACAATCTCATAATTAGGAGCAAGCTCTGCTATAGATTTATCCTTAATATCCTCATGCTTGCTAAATAATTAAAGAATTCTTCAATATTGTGTTTCCCAATTATGGAGCCACTACCTATTACAAGATCTTTCAGGGCAACCTGGGGGAGCAACATGGTGAGCTAGAGCGGGAACTAATTTTTTGTGTGTTTTTGAATAAAGAAAGCAAACCAAACTAGACTATTTTTTTTGGGTTTTTTGAAAAGAGGCAAACAAAACCAAGCAAAAGAAACAAAGCAAACTAAAAACAAAGTAAAGAGAAAGGAAGTGAAGGACTCCCCTAGTGAAGACGTCCTTATCCTCCCCGACAACGGCGCGAGAAAACTTGTTGATGACTCCTTGGTGGCGCCAGAGAAGTTGGTGCTTGATGTGGAGTCTTGTTGGGAACCCCAAGAGCAAGGTGTGAAGAGCACATCAGCAAGTCTTCCCTCAGTTGAGACCGAGGTTATCGAACTAGTAGGAGGAAGGAAACGTCACACAGGTGTTGCAAGCAACGCGGAGACCTGCACAAAACAAACTCAAGACTTTGCCCCAACGAATCAGTGAGGTTGTCAAGCTCACCGGTTTGCTATAAACATATGGTGTGGAAGGTAATGGTTTGCAGCAAGTAAACAGGTAACAGTGGAAGATATATCAATGGTAAAGATTGGACCGGGGTCCATAGTTCACTAGAGGTGCTCTCCTTAGATAAACAACATGGCATGAAGGGTAAACAAATTACAACGAGGCAATTGACATGAACTGAGCAAGGCATAACAATGCAATTACTAGCCAGAAAGATCCTATGAGGTTGATTGGGCAATACAACAATATACATAGACCGTCACCCAAGTGCATCTATGACTAGAAGTCCACCTTCAGGTTATCATCCGAACCCCCTCCAGTATTAAGTTGCAAGCAAATGCAAAACTTTAAGCAAAGTGTGTAAGGTAAACAGTCCACATGTTCCATGAACAAGAGACCGTTGTTTTCTCCCTAGTAGCAACAACACATCTACAAAGAGATTTTTGTAACTTCCCTTGGAAACTAGAGGCATGAACCCACTATCGAGCATAAATACCCCCTCTTGGAGTCACTAGCAACTACTTGGCCAAGATAACCACTAGCAACGGAGAGCATGCAAGATCACAAACAACACAGATATGATAGAATCATAAAGATAAAACCATTAATCAAACCAACATAACAATCTCAATATCCATCGGATCCCCGCAAACACAACATGCATGATTACAAATAGATTAGATCTTGATCATGAACGGATCTCACAAGATCTATACATGAAAGCACAAAGGAGGAGATACAACCATCTAGCTACTACGTGGACCCATAGTCCAAGGTGGAACTACTCATGAATCATACCGGAGAGAAGGCCTCCGGGATGATCTCCCCTCCGACAGGGTGCCGAAAAGAACTTCAAATCCCCCCAATCTAGGGACGATGGTGGCGGCGGCTACAGGTGGTTTCGTGGATTTCTGATTGGGTACTGTGGTTTCTGCATCGTGGCTTTTATAGGCAAAGGCGATACAGAGGCGCCAGGCCACCAAACCCTAGACAGGCGCGGGCCCACCTGCCCCCGCGCCTGGGGTGGGTCTAGCCCCCCTGGTCGGACCCTCCGGCTCTCCTCTGGACTTCTTGTTCCCCGCGGAAAGTAATTGACTTTGACGTTTGTCCCATCCAATTCCGAGAATATTTCTTTACTAACTTTTCTGAAACCAAAAATAGCAGAAAACAGGCATCTGGCACTGTTGCAACTTGTTAATCGCTTAGTACCAAAAAACATGTAAAAAGCACCTCAAAGTGTGGACAAGTAAAGCAAAGTAGATACTAAACAAGCATGGAGCATCAAAAATTATAGATACGTTTCCAATGTATCAACTGTGCCAAGAAAGCCATAACCATGACCAGTACAACCGGAATATGAGTAGAGCATGTATCTGAAACCTTGCCCCATCAATTCAAGTGCAACAAGAGTCTAGCAAAACCAACCATTGACCAAGTCAGAGTAGTCTGTGAATACCCCGATGTATTTCCAGATGTTTTGCCCGGTATGCCCCTAGATCGGGATATCGAGTTTATCATTGAACTAATCCCTTGAACCGAACCCATAGCCTAGAGACCTTATAGTATGAACCCATCGGAATTAGTGGAGCTGAAGATGCAACTGGATGCTATGCTAGAGATAGGACTGATTCAACCAAGTGTGTCGCCATGGAGATCACATGTCTTGTTTGTGGACAAGAAAGATGGAGGTAACCGTTTGTGTACGGATTATCGGAAGCTGAATGATGTCACCATCAAGAACAAGTACCCACTACCGAAGATAGAAGATCTGTTTGACCAGTTGACCGGTGCCAAAGTGTTTTCTAACATTGATCTTAGAACTGGGTATCATCAACTCAAGATTCGTGCAGAGGATATTCCCAAGACTGCCTTTACCACCAAATATGGATTGTATGAGTACACTGTCATGTATTTTGGATTAACCAATGCCCCCGCTTATTTCATGAACCTCATGAATAAGATTTTTATGGACTTCCTGGATAAGTTTGTCGTTGTGTTCATCAATGACATTCTGATCTATTCCAAATCGGAAGAAGAACATGAGCTACACCAAGGACCATCCTTAGAACCCTTAGGAGCATCAGTTGTATGCCAAGTTTAGCAAATGTGAATTCTGGTTACAAGAAGTAGGATTACTCGGACATATTGTGTCAGCCGGAGGAATTGCTATTGACCCTGCCAAGGTTAAGGATGTTGAAGAATGGCAGGCCCCGACCACTCAAACCCAAGTTCGTGCATTTCTCGGATTAGCGGGATACTACCGCAAGTTCGTAGAAGGATTTTCGAGCATCTCAAGACCCATGACCCAATTGTTGAAGAAAGATAAGAAGTTTGAATAGACGGACAAATGTGAAGCAAGATTGATTTCAGCCCCAATCTTGATTATGCCGGATATTACGAAGCCTTTTGATGTGTATTGTGATGCATCTAACATCGGTCTCGGATGTGTGCTAATGCAAGAAGGCAAAGTCATATATTATCTATCCCGACAACTGAAGCAGCATGAGCAGAATTATCCTACCCATGACCTTGAACTAGCAGCCATAGTTTTAGCCTTGAAGACATGGCGGCATTACCTCATGGGAAACCGTTGTGAGATTTATTCGGATCACAAAAGCCTGAAGTATATTTTCACTCAGAAGGAGCTGGATATGAGGCAAAGGAGATGGATAGAGCTAATCAAGGACTATGATCTGGACATTCACTATCACCCCAGTAAAGCCAATGTGGTAGCATATGCCCTTAGCAGATTGCCGTGTCGCTTAAACTCCATGATTCTGAAGGAGCAACCAAGTTTGCACAAGGAGTTGGAAGATTTTAGAATGGAGCTTGTAAGTGAAGGATTTTTTTGGCTAGCATAGAACTTCAACCCACTTTGATCAGTCATATCAAGGAGGTGCAGAAAGGAAATGCTAGTATCGACGGAATCAAACATCGTATTGTTACAGGGAAAGTACCCAGATTCACCGAAGATGAAGGAGTTTTGTGGTACAAAGGACGTATCTGTGTGCCAACAGATTCAGAGTTAAAGCAAGCTATTTTGAAATAAGCCCATGATACTCTTTATTCTATCCACCCCGGAGGAACGAAGATGTATCAAGATTTGAAAGAGCAATTTTGGTGGCATAAGATGAAGAGAGAAATCGGAAGCTACATAGCCAAGTGTGATATCTGTCAGAGAGTCAAGGCGGGACATCAGAGACCCGCAGGACTATTGCAACCATTGCAGATTCCGGAATAGAAATGGGATTCCATCGGAATGGATTTTATCGCCGGTTTGCCTACATCTAGTAGGGGAAATGACTCTATTTGGGTCATAGTAGATAGACTGTCCAAAGTCGCCCATTTCTTACCAGTTAAGACCACTTATCAGAGTTCAAAGATAGCAGGGTTGTACATTGATAGAATAGTCAGTTTGCATGGAGTCCCCAAGAACATTGTGTCGGATCGAGGAACCCAGTTTACCTCGAGATTTTGGAAGAAAGTCCAAGAAGGATTAGGAACAAGACTAGATTTCAGCACAACTTATCACCCTCAGACTGATGGAAAAACGGAGCGAATAAATCAAATACTCGAAGATATGTTGAGAGCTTGTGTATTAGAATATAGATCTAAATGGGAAGATTGTCTGCCGTTCGTAGAATTTTCATACAACAACAGTTACCAAGCCAGTTTGCAAATGGCCCCATTTGAATTAATGTATGGAAGGAAGTGTCGTACCCCTTTGAATTGGTCGGAAGTAGGAGAGAGTCAGATTTTCGGACCGACATCCTACGTGAAGCCGAAGAGAAAGTTCACAAGATTTGTGAGCACCTCAAGACCACCCAATCCAGACAGAAGAGTTATGCCGACAAGAGACGTCGATACCTAGCCTTCAATATTGGAGATTTTGTGTATCTCAAAGTGTCACCTTTGAAAGGAATGCAACGTTTCCAACTCAAAGGAAAGTTAGCCCCCATATATATGGGACCCTTCAAGATTCTGAATCGTCGAGGAGAAGTATCGTATCAACTGGAACTGCTAGAGGAGGTGTCAGCCGTGCATAATGTGTTTCATATCTCTTTACTTCGCAAATGCCTAGAAGTCCCGGAGAAGAGCGAAGTTTTCAAGAATATTGATCACAGAACCATAGAGATCAACGATGACCTGGAATATCCCGAAGTACCCATTCATATTTTGGAGGAAGCTTTTAGAACCACCAGGACCCGGAGTATCAAGTTTCCCAAGATCCAATGGAGTAACCATACCGAAGAAGAAGCTACCTGGGAGCGAGAAGACTACATTAGGACGGAGTTTCTATATGTTTAAATGCTAGTTTTATTTTTCTCAAATCTCGGGACGAGATTTTGTTTAAGGAGGGAAGGTTTGTAACATCCAAAAATATTAATCAAGGTTATCAATTCCAATCACTCAAATTTAGGGTTAACAAAAAACTTTTGTTAATTAAAACCCATATGAATGCATGTGTGTATGTGATGAATGCATGCATGCTTGTATGGACTTGTCTGATTGTTATGAATGGCAAGGATTGGTTTAAAGATGAAAACAACATCATCTAAATCATTTCCAAGCAGAATCAAAATCAATAGAAATTCAAAAACAAACGAGATAAGCAAACGGTCATTTTTGCCAATCTTGTTCACTAGACCACTTTGAGTGTTTCTAGTCCAAAATTTCTAACAGAAACAAATCCAATTCTTTTAACCCCTTGTTATACCAAGTAAAAGTGAACCCAAGCCCACCTTGCAAACCCACAGAAACATTTGGCAACCCTATTCAAATGACATTTCAAAATTGAGTCTAGTTCATATGGTAAGATCACAATTTCTCAAAACCCAACCAAACCAGTTCACCTTGACAAATCCAAACAACTAGAGACCACCTAATATGTGCCCAATACACTCACCAAGTTTCATCCAAAAATTCAAATATGAATTTCTTGCGGCCATTTCATCAAACACGTGGAGACACAAATTCTGCCAAACTTCACTGTTTTGAGCAGTAATCCTTTCAAACATTGTTCCCCATTGATCACCCTAGTCTCCCCCAGTAACAACCAGTGCATTAAACCAACTTAGACCCCTACCAATGCACCATGCCGTGCATGCCTGAGCCAACCCTGGCCAGCCGAACCATCCATCGTTGCGCCTAGGCACCATGTCCAGTAAGCACGCCACCGTCCGCCGCCACCCCATGTCCAGACCTCGAGCCTTGACAAGCAGTAGACCACCAAGAACACACGCGCCCAGTTTGTCTCTGCCGTGTCTAGAGCGTGCCACTACCGCCACGCCGACACGCCAAGACATGCCTGATCACTGATCACCACCTTCCCAGGATACCACCAGACATGCCCGTTCGCCGCCGCGCAACCAGGAGCGCCTGTGCGTCGTCAAAAATTTCGTCGGTGCCGCTCAGAGCACCCGCGTGTTCCGACCAAACCGCAATGCTCCTTGCCGCGCCATCAAGCCGTTGAGGATCACCAGGAGACCGCGCACCGCCCTCTAGCCTCAGCCATGCTATTAGCTTGCTATAACCCCGACCCTGACGAGCACTGCCCATGACGCTCGGCCTCTCTCGCTCGCCTATAAAAGGAGGCCTCCCCCACTCGTTTTCTTCACACCAGTTCACTCCCCACCTCTCACTGATCCTTTCCACCTCTTCCCGGAGCAAGGCGAGCTCTCCCTTGCCAGAATTTCGCCGGAGCCAACCGCTGCTAGAGGAGAAGGGCGCCGTCGATTGGAGCCACCCTAGGAGGAGCCGTTAGTACCAGAAGAACCATCGTCATCGACTTTTTCATTCGCCCCCATCGCCGACCATCGCCTGAGCCCAAGTGAGCCGCCCCATACCCCCACTGGCCGCGCTTGGGTTAGCCACCGCCCTGTTCTATTCCGACGAGGACGACGGACGTGAGCCGTTGATCCTTAGTCTAATCCTACGGTCGTAATCGCCCCGTACCCCTTTGCACCCCCTGTCTCCCCGACGCGTGGGAACACCACTTAACCAGCCCTCAAGACGCTAAGGCGTAACCAACGGCTTAGAATTCTGCGACCCAGTAGTTTAAATTTGATTGATCTATTTAGTTTCAACCTAGTTCTGGCAGCGGATTCAACATTCAATTCAGAGAGGTTTACTAAACCAAATAGCATGAAACCAATTTTTTTAGAAAGATATGGAAATTCTTAATGCAAGCCCGTTGGATTCAAACCATTTAAAATTATAGATCACCTATGGTAAAAATAACAAGACAGAGACTTTTCTACATTCAAACATTTTTCAAAATTCAACCATAAATGCTTTTGAGTTGATTCCAACTCTCAAAAATCACATTTAATAAGACCCTTCTGAATATATAAAAATATCTAGGTTTACCTGCAGTAACAATGGACAAGTAATAAAAGAATTCCCCATAGGCATTTCTATCCACTTTAATTAATTAAAATAAAAAGGTTAAACCTTATTAAATTGTGACACCACTTTAAATCACATTCCCAAGTATTGAAATATGTGGTGATGACATGTGTCAACATGATTCCATGTTTTAATTGGAGAATATTTAATCTTAAGTAGTTTTTAATGAGTAGAAATTACTTTTCTAAAATAAAATAAATAAGACTATTGTCTTAATTCATGTGATGATTGTGATGATGCTAGATCATCTAGTGTGAGACTTTGTGTGCTAAATAGAAGTAGTTAAGTATTGTTTGGTGATTGCATACTTCGTATTTATTGGTAGACGCTAGTACCGACCAAGGATACGAAGAGGAATGAGACTACTACGAAGAGGAAGTAGAGGAGAACTTCAACCACTGCACTGCACAAGGCAAGCCTGACAATACAAGTTAACTTAACAAGCTATCTAAGCAAGCTAGAACTTTGCAAGTTAACACTTGCATGATAAATATGCAAACTAGATGCCTTAGGCATATCTGATTATTCCCCTTTGATTATACGAAATCCCAGTTTTACTTGCAAGCTTTATTAGTTTATTTCTTTATCAAAATTCTTTGTCTACTTTTAGGTAGTGCTTGTGATATTTTGGAAAGATATTATAGGTAGCATAAAGAGCATAAAACTTGGCCTAAGTTAGGTAGAACTTGATGTCATCCTGAGGCATGAGATTAGACTTAGATAAGTCACACTTGATTATCACCCCTCATTAGTGATTACCCCAACTTTAGTGGCTAGTGCTAAGTATAAAACTTGACCACTTTAGATGGGAATACTTGGTGAAAATGGTTATGAAAACCTTATAATGATGAGTCATTCTACTGAAATGTTTTGACATGTGTTATTGAACACCATATAATTTTGATGATCAAAATGTTGAGGCATGAGCCTTAGCCCTTTATAAAACTAATGGTTGTGTTCGGATGCGATACCATTCCAATTTTACCGTACAACCACAATACTCGAATTTGGGTAGGGATTGACTAGAAGTTTATATATCTTAGTATGGGTTCCCTTGCGGTCGAGGTTTGAGCTGAGGCTACCTCGTGATGATTGACCACCTGTGAAGCTCCCAAGATGACAGATGGTCATGGCTGGGAGGCCAAACTCATAGGATAGGTGCCTATACTAGGGTGTGTAATTGAAAGGTTAGGATTGATTATCCGCATACTGAGTATGGTGAATTTAGGATTGTTTCTGTCGGATGTATCGAATATTGTGGTGAAAGTGTACCACCTCTACAGAGTGTCAAACTATTCGAATAGCCGCGTCCGCGGTTATGGACAGTTGGAGTGGCCATATTGTTCCGTTGTCAGATGTTTTCAAAATGACTTGTGAAATGAATCATGACCTTGACTTGACCACAACAGGGTTGTGAAAGTTAAAGCTAAGTTCCCACTTAGGTGTTATAAAACATTAAACTAGTTTTCTTTACTTCTGAACTCAGCTGGAGATAAACCTAGCTTTTTGCAAAACAAACTAGAGCTTAGTATTCCTACTTGAACCACTTTACTTGTTAGTGATAGTTTGCGAGTACTTAAAGAGTACTCATGGCTTCGTCCCTGGATATTCCCGTGGCCAGACTATGAGGAGGACTATCAGGAGGATGGACCGCAGGAAGTCTACGATAACTAGGATCATCTCCCATCGTCAGCATTGCCTGTGACTTTGAAGATGGAGCTTCGCCCACGCTACCGTTATTATATTATTCCGCTGTGTTGATTGTATTAAGATTGGATCATGGAATACTTTATTTGTAAGACCTTTATTATGGATTGTAATGGATGATGAACTATGGTACCAATCTGTTATGTCTCGCAAAAATGGTAATCCTGGGATTGCGATGTATGGCATAACAGGCATCTGGGATTAAAAATCCGGGTGTTGACATAGACCAATTTCCAACCACTCCTACCCTCCATCGTCGCCACCACACCCCACCTGTCGCTACCGCTAAGGACCCGCGCGTGCACCCTGCCTTCCTGCTGGCCCCACCCTCGCACAGATCATGCACGCTCCCCGCGAAGGCCCCATATTGAGCAAACCGCCCCGATTCCGCCTTCCTTCTGTAATCCCTCCTCGGATCCCCACGCGGCCGCTAGGGCCTACCATGACTCGGTCTCCCATGCTCGTGCAGCGACCCCCACCCCCGATGTCGTGACCACGCACGCCCCTGCCGCATGATCCCATCGCCCCGCTTCTCCATTGTGATTCCCTCTCCCTGCTGCCACTGTCCGCCCCCAGCGCTTCTCCTCCTCCGCCAGGCCCCTGAGCTCCTCCAGGTCTAGCCTCACGGCACTGTCGTTGCCGACCAGTCCTCGCCCCTGCGCCTGTCTCCCCCCTCCTAGTGTAGATCCACTGGCTGCCCGTCGAGCTCCCTGCGTCAAGCCCGCATCGTCGCCCCAGCATGGCTGCCACCAGGAGCTCGCCCTCCTCGCCTTTGCTTCCCTTGTCCGCGACCACCGCCTGGACGCCCCAACCTCTGCACTAGCCACTTGGCCACGCCCGCCTCTGCCCCTCCTCTTGTCTGCCTCCCTGATGTCTACGCACTTCTATTCTTGTAGACAGTTGTTGGGCCTCCAAGTGCAGAGGTTTGTAGAACAACAACAAGTTTCTCTTAAGTGGATTACCCCAGGTTTATTAAACTCAGGGAGGAAGTGGTCAAAGGTATCCCTCTCAAGCAACCCTGCAATCAAGATACAAGAAGTCTCTTGTGTCCCCAACACACCCAATACACTTATCAGGTGTATAGGTGCACTAGTTCGGCGAAGAGATAGTGAAAATACCAGTGGTATGGATAATTTTAAGTGGTAACGGTGCCATAAAAGAGCTTCTGACAAGGAGAAAAAGACTGGAAGTAAGCAAACATGCAACAGATCTAGTTGTAAACGGCGTTTCAATATTTAGAAACAAGGCCTAGGGATCATACTTTCACTAGTGAACATTCTCTCATATAAATATCTTATCTTAATGATACTACTCTTAACTACTCTCCAGTTGGACACTCTAATCCATGTTAGGGCTATAACAGCACTCCTAAAAGTCCGCCTTTCCCATCTAGATAACCCACACTGTCACCTTGAGCGCTAGATGGTTCCAACAAACACCACAATTTCATAGAGAAAACCAACTCAAAATATACTCATGATAAATATATATGTAACCTAGCTTAAGCGCCACACACGGTGTGCAGGCTGTCACTTTCACACACGTGGGGGAAAAGCATAGATCTATTAAAGCACGATGAGTATTTATGTAGACTCTAGCCTAAGTGACACCATGGCGTGCACGCTGTCACTTTCACACACATGGGGAGAGCAGAGATCTATTAAAGAACTTGAGTAGCAAGGTAGATCTACTTGATTACAAAGCTCATGAACACAATATGATCACGCATAGAGAGAGAGATGAACACATAGCTATCGGTAGAGCCCTTAGCCTCGAGAGAGAACTACTCCATCCTCATCATGGGAATCAGCAACAGTGATGAATATGGCGGTGGAGATCAATGGAGACGGCTCCGGGGCACTTCCCCGTCCTGGCAGGGTGCCAGAACAGAGACTTTCTGTCCCCCGAATCTCCCCTTCGGTGGCGGCGGCGCTGCGGAACTTTTCGTGGATGTATGATGGATGATTTAGGGTTTATGAGTCGGGGGATTCTTACAAGCGAAGGAGGCAAGGTCGGTGGAGGCCCAAGGGGCCCACACCCCTTGGTGGCGCGGCTAGGGTCGGCCTACGCCACCCTAGGGTGTGGCCACCCTGGTGCCCTACTTTGTCTCTGCTTTGATTTTCCGTATCGCTCAGGGAAAAATAGGAAGATTGGATTTTGTGCCATCTAATTCCGAGAATGTTCATTTTTTAGCTTTTCTAAAACCAAAAACAGCAGAAAACAGGCAACTGGCACTGTGGCATCTTGTCAATAGGTTAGTTCCAGAAAGTGTATAAAAATACCTCAAAGTGTAGACAAAGCAAAGCAAAGTAGATACTAAACAAGCATGGAACATAAAAAATTATAGATACGTTTACGACGTATCAAGCATCCCCAAGCTTAACTCTTGCTCGTCCTCGAGTAGGTAAGTGATAAAAAGAACAATTTTTTAGGTGACATGCACCATCAAAATCAAGATCAAACCATTTGCAAGCATTGAAAGCTAGGATCAAAGAACTCTAAACATGAGCATGCAAGAAGTTCTAACAATAAGACAAAGTAACTATGCATGCAACATGAAAGGTTACAAACAAAGATCATGAATAATAATGCATTGAAAGGCGTTTGTTTGTTTCACATATATAAAAAATAGCATAGTGGCATTCAGCTTGTCCCTCATGGAGTAGAAAATAAATGCATAGGACACCTTCAAAGTTCATAAGAGTGACTAGATACAAATAGTTTATGAGCAAGCAATATGAACAATATGAATGAATCAATAAGTTTTGGGACAATGCACATAGAACTAAGATGGCAACTATGCTCTCTTAATTGGTGCCTAAGGATAGAAGGTGGAGACTCAATATAATAGTGGAAGAAAGGCCCTTCATAAAGGGAAGCAGGGATTTCAAGTTTCAAAAAGAGCTTCCAAAAATTATGGTACTTGTTAGCTTTCAGCTCTCATTGACCCTATCATAAGCATCTTGAAGTGATCAAGGTTAAAGTGGACAAACTATGGAGTATATGCTTGACAAAGTATAAGTTGGCAATCTCATGTCCCTTGAATACGAGGGCCGCTCCTCATGCTACTCAACTTTAGTCACATGTAAGTTCTTGTCATAGTAAGTACATGTGTATCATAGAGAACCACCAATGGGGTACCCCTTGCACATGATATAGAAGCTATCCCATAATCAAAATGACAAGGCAAGCAGACAATGGGCATCTCAGCAATCTTCTTATTTACCATGGGAAAATTGTGCCTTTTTCTCTCTTTCCTCTTTTCAATATGTCTCTTTTGTTTATAAGAAGAAAGCTTCATAGATTGCTCACTATGGTGATGCTGCAAGTTTCCACCATGATTAGGCATGGCTTAGGCTAGCGGCCCAGGCGTTTCTCTAACACACATACTGATGTCTACGCACTTCTATTCGTGTAGACAGTTGTTGGGCCTCCAAGTGCAAAGGTTTGTAGAACAGCAACAAGTTTCCCTTAAGTGGATTACCCAAGGTTTATCGAACTCAGGGAGGAAGTGGTCAAAGGTATTCCCTCTCAAGCAATCCTGCAATGAAGATACAAGAAGTATCTTGTGTCCCCAACACACCCAATATAGGTGCAATAGTTTGGCGAAGAGATAGTGAAATACAAGTGGTAACGGTGCCAGAAAAGAGCTTCTGACTTGTTGTTGACGTGGGGTAACAGTGCCAGAAAATAGCTGATGGCGTGGAGGAACATACTAAAGGCAAACTGAAGGAAGCAAGCAAACATGTAGTAGATCTAGATGCAAACGATGTTTCAATGTTTAGAAACAAGGCCTAGGGATCATACTTTCACTAGTGAACACTCTCTCATATAAATATTCTCTCTTCATGATACTACTCTTAAATACTCTCCGGTTGGACAATCTAATCATCGGTAGGGCTGTAACAACACTCCTCAAAGTCTGCCTCCCCCAATATAGATAACCCCACACTGTCACCTTGAGCGCTAGATGGTTCCAACAAACACCACAATTTCATAGAGACATCCAACTCCAAATATAACTCATAACAAATATTCAATCTAGCCAAAGTGACACACAGGGTATGCACGCTGTCACTTTCACACACGTGAGGAAAAGCATAGATCTATTAAAGCACAAAGAGTATTTATGTAGACTCAATCCTAAATGCCACCATGGCGTGCACGCTGTCACTTTCACACACATGGGGAGAGCAGAGATCTAATGAAGCACTTGCGTAGAAAGGTAGATCTACTTGATTACAAAGATCATGACCACAATATCATGCATAGAGAGAGAGAGAGATGAACACATAGCTACCGGTGGAGCCCTTAGCCCTGAGGAAGAACTACTCCCTCCTCATCATGGGAATCAGCAATGGTGATGAAGATGGCGATGGAGATCGATGGATATGGCACCGAGGGCACTTCCCCGTCCCGGCAAGGTGCCGGAACAGAGACTTGCTATCCCTCGAATCTCCCCTTCGGTGGCGACGGCGCTACAGAGGTTTTCGTAGATTTCTTCTAGATTCCCTAGGGTTTTTGGGTCGGAGGCTTCTTATAGGCGAAGGGTGAGGCCGAGAAGGCGGCCAGAGAGCCCACACCCTCCGCAGGCGTGGGCCAGGCTTGGCCACGCCCATGGGGGGTCTGGCCACCCTCTCGTGCCTCTCCGTCCCTCCTTCTGGATTCGTGTCCCTCACGGAAAGTTATTGAATTTGGCTTTTGTCCCGTCCAATTCCGAGAATATTGATTTTCTACCTTTCTGGAATCAAAAATAGAAGAAAACAGGCAACTGGCACCATGGCAACTTGTTAATAGGTTAGTTCCAGAAAAGATATAAAAACACCTCAAAGAAAGACAAAGCAAAGCAAAGTAGATACTAAACAAGCATGGACCATCAGAAATTATAGATACATTTTCAACGTATCAAGCATCCCCAAGCTTAACTCCTGCTCGTCCTCCAGTAGGTAAGTGATAAAAAGAATAATTTTTGAGGTGATATGCACCATCAAAATCAAGATCAAACCATTTGCAAGCATTGAAAGCTGGGATCAAAGAACTCTAAACATGTGCATGAAAGATGGAGTTCTAACAATAGGACATAGTAACTATGCATGCAACATGATAAGCTACAAACAAAGATCATGAATAACATGCATTGAAAAACGTTTGTTTGTTTCACATAGAGAAAACATAACATAGTGGCAATCAACTTGTCCCTCATAGAGTAGAAAATAGATGGATAAGACACCTTTAAAGTTCACAAGGGTGACTAGAAACAAATAGCACAAGAACAAGTAATATCACAATATGCATCAATCAATAAGCTTTGGAACAGTGCACACAGAATGACAACTATGCTCTCTTAATGGTGCCTAAAGGTAGAAGGTGGATACTCAAATAATGGTGGAAGAAAAGCCTTTTCTTTTATAAAGGAAGCAGGGATTTCAAGTTTCAAAAAGAGCTTCCAAAAATTATAATACTTGTTAGCTTTCAGCCCTCATTGCCCCTATCATAAGCATCTTGAAGTGATTAAGGTTAAAGTGAACAAAGATGGAGTATATGCTTGACAAAGTATAAGTTGGCAATCTCAAGTCCCTTGAATACGAGGGCCACACCTCATGCTACTCAACTCCAGTCACCTGCAAGTTCTTGTCATTGTAAGTATTTGCATATCATTGAGAACAGCCAACGGGGTACCCCTTGCACATGGTACATGAGCTATCCCATAACCAAAATGACAAGGCAAGTAGACAATGAGCATCTCAGCAATCTTCTTATGTACCATGGGAATATGGTGCTGTTTTCTCTCTTTCCTCTTTTCTCAATGTGTTGCTTCATAGATGTCACTATGGTGATGCTGCAAGTTTCCACCATGATTAGGCATGGCTTAGGCTAGCGGCCCAGGCGTTTCTCTAACACAAAATACAAACTCCATGGACATACAAGTTCCCTCTTTATTTCACATCGGTGACATCCATAGACAAAAGAGCATGATATCAACTGAGTACAAAGTACAAGTGCAATGTTGAAACCGTTCCCCGGTATAGCACGGTTCTGCTAATTCCAACGTATAAGTGCAAGCATATACAACATATATGACACAATGGTTCAAGTTTATTATGGGCAATAATATAAAGTGTGCGATCAAGTTTGTGAGGGCTTTAATCACTAACTTTTCACATAACAAAATAGTTTAATTGGAAGATAGCTGAAAACAAGAATATACTTGGAATGGTGTAACACACCATGCATAGGAATTTATAGTGTACACTTTGGAATAACTTGGTTTCTTGGGAGTTGGAAGCATGAGTAGAGCTTACTCATACAAGTGGAGGCTAGCAAAAGACTAGGAGCAACCAACTAAGAGAGTAATAATGGCCAAATCATGTAGTGCAACAAAGCATTACTAATCAAAGCATAGAGTGGTACTACAAGTCAAGGACTAAATGATCATAGAGGCTATGGTGACTTGTCATAGTTATAACATGGTGTGAGCATGTGCCAAGTCAACCCAAACAAAGCATCGAAGGAGAATACCACAATACTATGCTTTTGCATGCTAAAACAACACATAATTTCTTCAAGGTACACTAAGCAATCCTAATTGTTTGGAACAAGACATGCTACAACAATAATCACTAAGCATAAGGACAAACCAACACCTAGCATGTCATGCTAAAGTCAAAGTCAAAGTCAAAGTCAATGTAAGCTCCTCTTGCACTTACAAGCAAAAACTTACTACTCCTTTCCAACACCAAGCAACTTATTTGCAAAACAACACAGCGAGAACGGGGGTCCAAACTACTTTATTCAAGCAAACTAAAACGAAATCTAAGACGCTACAAGAACAACACAACAGTGCATGAAACAATAAAAACGAAGTGTCTAGAAAGACATGTGATTTTTATTAATGAAGAAGGGGATGCCTTGGGCATCCCCAAGCTTTGACACTTGTACCTCTTGGATATTTCTTGGGGTGACACCGGGGTGGCATCCCCAATCTTGAGCTTTTGTCTATTCTTCATCTCATTACATCATTCTCTCTCTACACCTAAAAATTTTCCTTCATACAAAACTTCACACAATTTTCATTAGCAACATTAGTTTATTCAAAAGATATTATACCTCTGGCAAAGCTTTGGAACAACAAGAATTTTCATTAAAAACACAAGCTACTGTAGCAACTCCTTCAAAAATCTCAATTCACCTGAACAGAACTCAAAAAGGAATCAATAAGGAGCAAATGCAAATAATGGCAGAAATCTGTCAAAACAGACCAGCAGGTAGAAACCGATTTTTTTGAACATGTTCTGTTGCTCAAATCAAAAAGTGTTGAACTAACGAAATTTAGCTAACGTACCGTGGGATTTATTCGTAAATTTTCAGATTAATCTGAGTTACATAAACTCCTCACGATTTTTTTTGGTGGAGGACAAAAATCTGTTTCGGGACAGCAACTTCCCAAATCTTACTTCCCTCTCATTAGAGGTCATTCTTGGCACAAAAAGCAAACAAAAAGGATAAGGAGAGGTCATTACTGAAGTAACAACTTCCAAGACTCAAGGAAACTCTTGAGTTATCTCCCAACAAGTACTCTTCTTTAACGCTTTTAAGTTAGGCACAAGAAGTAAGAAGAATCAAGTATTTTGAAATGAGGAAGCATTAACATCAATACTTGCAAAATCTTCAACTATGAAAGGTATCTCATACAAATGGGTTTTGGAGGACCCCTTCTCATCTCTCTTTGGTCTACTACTTTCATCAAAGAGATTTTCAGGAGCAATCCAATCAAGATTCTTTTCAAAGGCTCCATGCATTCCAACAAGCTTAAAGGGTATGGGTATCTTAAATTCTTCTCTAGGCTTAATTTTATCAGAAATACCCACAACATCTACATTTGAACCTAGCATATTGAAATGCTCAAAGACCTTTTTGTCTTCCCTAGCAACATCATGGAATTATTTTAATAAAGTTTCAAGGATGAATTCTCTCTTTGCAGCATTCTTTTATTCTTTAAGTTTTAGGAACAAGAATTGTATGAAGGGGTTAAGGCTAACAAACCTAGCCTCCAACATATGAACTAAAGAAGCTCCAACAATCTCATAATTAGGAGCAAGCTCTGCTATAGATTTATCCTTAATATCCTCATGCTTGCTAACATGATTAAAGAATTCTTCAATATTATCTTTCCTAATTATGGAGCCACTACCCATCGCAAGATCTTTCAGGGCGAACTTGGGGAACAACATGGCGAGCTAGAGCAAGGTGGCAACTAGAGTAGGAACTATTTTTTGTGTGTTTTTGAATAAAGCAAGCAAACCAAACTAGACAATTTTTTTTGGATTTGTTTTGAAAATAGGCAAACAAAACCAAGCAAAAGAAACAAAGCAAACTAAAAACAAAGTAAAGATAATGGAAGTGGAGGACTCCCCTAGTGAAGACGTCCTTAGCCTCCCTGGCAATGGCGCTAGAAAATCTTGATGGTGACTCCTTGATGGCGCTAGAGAACCTGGTGCTTGACGCAGAGTGTGTTGGGAACCCCAAGAGCAAGGTGTGAAGCAGCACAACAGCAAGTTTTACCTCAGTAAGAAACTGTAACATCCCAGCATTTAGGAACTAATGAAGGGTAGATTTAGGAATTTGAGATGTTGCATGCATTCAGCTGTGAAATTGTGGGTAAAATTTTCGCCAAATAAAAACCTAAAGTGATCAAAGTTTCTTTCATGCTTTGAGCTTAGGTATAGTCTTGAAGGATGATTGTTATAGACTTTGATATGATCTTTGTGGATTAGAGTGTTTTGAGAAATTAAATTTGAATTTAAAACTTGAGTGTTTGAATTAAAAATTCAAAAGAATTTTGAATAATGTTTGAGTATTTGATTTAATTAAGAGTTAACCAATAATAACTCAAACTTTAAATAAAATAAGATAATTAATAAAATGAATATTCCAAAACTTCATTCAATAAAGAAGTTACACAAATGTAACTTATAGAAATGAGCAAAAATCTTTACTATAGTAAATAAATAAAAGAATAATATTTCTTTATTGAATAATAGTACAATCTTTATTACAAAAGGATAAAAAATAAAAGTACAAAATAATAAATTAAAGATTACAATTGAATCAGAGAGATATTACAAGTGACTATTCTATACAGAAAAAGAAAAACCTAAACTAAAAGTCTTGATCTTCAAATCTGGTACTTGCAAAATAAACATAAACAAAAGAAAGAAAATTAAAGTTAAAAGGATATTACTCTCAGACTTGACAGTGAAGTGCACTGATCAAGGTTCATCATTGAGTAATTTAAGGGGCAAGTTTCACCAATATGAAAGAGTATATCTTTCATAATTTTAAGCCATAAGTCAAATAAACAGCAAGGAGGGGCAAGTTTCACCAGCCAAGTAAGAGTAACCAGATAAAGGTAACTTCACAACCAGAACATATCCACAACCTGTGCAGCAGACACACAGGCAGCACACACACCAAACTGCATGGGTGTGCTGTCAGCACCACAACAATAGCACAATCAAACAAAACCATCAACACAGCCGTGGGAAGCCAATCCCCACACCATTCCATTGTTCTTACACACCAAGCACAACAGTCACCAGCTAAACCCAGCCAAAGCCAAGCTAAATTAAAACCTTGGATCACACCACCAAGCTAAATGGTGACATAAGGAGGGGGTGGATAGCAAGACCAAGATCAAGACATCAGGACCAGGAGGTGAATGGATAGATCAAGGACAAGCTAGGAGATGGAAATACCAGGAGAGCATAAGATCAAGCTACCACAAGATCAACCACAGGAAACCCCACATCAAGTGACAGTGGTGAGTAAATAGACCATCACATGATCTATCTGTCTAAGATTAGACAAGCATACATGATCTGTCTTTTATTCAAATTCTCAGAAAACACCCAAGTGGGGTGAATCCATCTCTGAACTTTAAACACTGAAAGCAATCAGAAAACTATAAAGATCCAACTTAGATCTCATGACAACATCATTGATCTAAGCTATCAAGCTATATTTCAATTCAAGAATGAATATAGCCAAGAACTAAACCTCTAGGCACATCTCTTCAATTAGAGTAGCACCTTAGGATTTAATCCTATGGATCTATATAAGTTATCAAACTTACAAGCATCTTTCCCCAACTTTGATTCAAGAAACAGTAGCTGGTATCACTACTAGAACTAATCTTTGAGAAACAACAAGACAAAGATTTAATCCCTAAACCTCAGACCAACATCATGGGTCCTAGGGATTTAAGAAAGGAGTTTCTACTTATCTTTAATGCCAAACTCATCTTAAGCTTGAACAAAACCAAGCTAAGTAAAATAATCTAGTCTTGTGTGCCATATTAAAATGGTGTCACAAGAACAGTTCTAAACTAAGCAGGTTAAGCATCAAATCTTCACAAATACAACTAACCACTATGAATCATTTTCCTGTTCTTAAACACAGGAATCATAAATAGGATATTCAGATATATATATCTTCACTATAGGAGATCATTTGATCTCAAGTTATATATGAATTCCTAAGCCAACAGTACCAATACAGTGACTTCATCACACAACACCCACTGTCATTAACCAAGTAATGACAGTGGTGAGTTATTAAACCATTGGATTTCCCAAGTATTGCTTCTAAAGCAACTTTACCATTTGAATCATATAAAAATTAATCCATAGAATCATCTAACAAATCACTAGCATCACCATAGCTAACCATCAGCAGTAAGCCACAGCAAGTCACCACTTAACAGGTTCAAGGATCATTAAACCATGATTCAATTCATCAAATATTTAATCAACAAAGGGATTTGAACCCTAAATAGAACCAATCATCTTAATCAGGACCGGACAATAACCAGGAAGGCCACTACCAACATCTAGCATGGGAGGGCCTATCACAGAGAGCATGAGAGGGAGAGGAACCGCTCACCATAGTCCTCGCTGTAGAATAGAAGAGGAGGCAAAGGGGCCGACGACCATGGCAGCACGGGAAGAACCCCCCGGGGAGCGCTGCAACCGACACAACGCCACGGCGACGACCGTAGGCATGTCTGGGGGCGAGAAGCATCCCCACGACACACGACAGCAACGACGGGGTCAGCACCAACGCCAACCCCAAACCCTAGGGTTCGGGACGACATCGATTTGATCACAGAGGGCTCCAGGTCCAAATCCAATTGGACAGGAGGGTAGATCGGGGTCGATAACCTCATCCTGCACCACGGCGGCGGCTAGGAAGGTCCACGGTGGCACAAATCGCCGGTGACAGCATCGCTGACCACTGGGTCGAGGGAGGAGAAGGAGAGAGGTGAGCTCGAGGGAGAGAAAAGAGAGTTGTAGCATCCCAATTGTCTAACAATTGTAATGCTACTTGGTCTAGTAATATAATGGCTACTTCAAATATATAATTGTTGCATCATCATTATATCATGCTCATGTCATCATGCCACCTTGCATTTGAGCATCATATAAAACTCTCTTTGTTTTGGTTCTTCTCTCATATGCATTGTTAATTGTATTTGCCTCTTGATATTGTATTTGGTTCTTGATATATTGTTAATGCCCAAGTTGAGTTGGGGGCATATCTTTTATTCAACTCCACCACCTTTCTTTCACCACCTTATAATTCCACCATCCAACTAAATATGAGCTTGGCACTTATTGGTTTTACCTCTAGCTCATGTGGGTTGGGATGGATCCAATTCTTTTCCACATGCTCTCATCTTGGCATCATGTTGTTTTCACATTATTGATATATGAGAGCCACATGGCCCCCTTCGCATGCCTTATGTGTGGAACCCTTTTCCCTAGCTTCCATATGGATTTTCATGGAATTATGCTCATGTTGGAATATTTTTGGGACTATTAATCATCTAGTGGCACATACACACTAGCAAGTCCCATTTTAATTCAAACATGGCCATCTCCATCTATTCCACTTGGGACCTTCCTTTTAATTCTTTTTGCTTGGCTTTTATTCCAATTTTGGGAATGCATAATAATAATGCCATGTAATAATATTGTTTTCACAATAATCAACATGGCCATAAATATTTTGCATGGGCCATGCAAGTGCCACCTTTTCTAGTATTGGGTTTTTATTTGAATTTTGGAGTGGATCATCATCTCTCCCTCTCTCTTCTTATCTTATGGCTTGGTCTTATGTTTGATCTTGCTTAAAACCACATCACCACCTCTCCCTCTTTTTGGTCTAGCTTTGGTTTGATCTTGTTCTTGCTTGAGCTTGCCAAAAAGGAAAACCATCTCTTACTCCCTCATCTAATCCTAAACCCTACCACCTCATCATCACCATACCCCCTCTCTCTTAAACCCTAATCTATACCTATTCTAAACCAAACCCTAAGTACCCTCCCTCATCTCTCCTCTCTCTAGCCGAGCCACCCCACCATGACCTACCCTAGCTTGGCCCCACTTGGCCACCCTGCCCATCCAGCCCCAACCCTAGCTAAGCCTAACCCGAGCCATACCCTCCTCTACTCCCAACCCTAGCATCCACCCGAGCCACCCCTCTTTCTCTCTAGCTCTCTCTCTCTCTGCCAAGGGGACCCCAGCCCGAGCACCACCTCTCTGGCCTCACCTTGCCCCACCTGGAAGCCACCCCCCTGCCTGCCCTGCCCCTGCCGACCGAGCACGTGAGGAGGAAGGAGAGAAAGGTGGCACCGAGCCACCTTTTCCATCTACCTGCTCCCCACGGCTCCTCCCTCCTCCCTCTCTGCTTTATCCCCCTCTCGGCTCCCCTCTGGTCTCTCTAGATCTGGCCGAGGCGCCCTGGCCGCTCTCCTTCTTCTCCACCGTCGCCCACTCTCTCTCGCCGGCCATCGTCGGCTTCGGCGTCCACCAGCAGTTAGCGGAGGCGGGCATGGTGTTGTGGTCGTCGAGGAAGAACAGGAGGACCCCGGCATCGCCTCTGTACACGGCAACGAGGAGGAGACAAACCAGAGCCACCAGATCGACGCCAAGGCCGACGCGAAACCCTAGCTCCGGTCTGTCTGCGTCGTCGACGATCGCCAGCGTCCCTGCCCGAACCAACGCCGCCAGCACCCTCTCGGTGAGCCCCTGCACCTCCCTGACATGGTTCCCTTCGCCGTACCGCCCTAGATCCGCCGGACTTTTCGTCGTGCACCCTCGGTGCACCGACGAGCGCGCGCGCCTGCTCGCTCCCGCGTCGCGCAAGACCCCATCTAGGCCCCAAACCCCTTGCTGTCACCAAGCCCAGGCCACCGCAGTGGCTCCGCCTCCGCGCGCGAGCCCTAGGTCCCAGGTTCGATTCCCCCGCGCGCTGTGCTCCGCGCGTCGGCATCGATTTGTCGTCAGACGGTTTCAGAGAAGAGAAACAGTGCTCGATCCCCTTTTTGCAGTTAACCCCCTGATCTTTTGTTTTCGCAACCCGCACTCCGCTCGGGCCCGCATGTCATCGGCTGAGGTAGTTTTATAAAAAGGCTCCTCCAAAACCCTTTGCTCAACCTGCGCTCCCTGGGATTCACCGCGTGTCACGCCCCGGCTGGCGTGCCCGCGAGTGGGTCCGCGTGTGCCGTGGCCCCACCTGTCAACCGCTTGGGCTAGATTAGGCCGCGGTGTAAAATGTTTTCTGCGCGCTGTGTTGCCCAGTCAGCAACGGTCCCACCCGTCAGTGACTATGGCTGGGACTGTCTGGGTAACAAAAGTACTTCAGCTTATCTGTTTAAATTCAAACCTTTCCAAAATTAATTCAAATTCAAATTTAAATCTGTTTTTAAATAACTTTTAATTTATAAATCCAAACAATACAAATAATATATGTTTTCAAATCAGAAAAATGTGAGGATTTCAAATCTTCCCTTCAAAATATATTTTGAACACTTTAAAATTCAAGTTGATTTAAATTACAATAAAATGCCCCTTCTTGACTTAATTAATTAATAACTTTTGTTTTATAAGTCCAAATTTAACAAATGATATGTCCAAAATGATTAGCTCGACGAGACCTTTCTGTTTATGCATTCCATGGTTTGTTTTGAAGCATGCATCATATAAATAGAATGTGTACAACAACTAATATGATGATAAAATGGGGCCAAAACTCGATAAAATGATTTATTCTTGTGTTCCACACCTCACCCATGCCATGCTACATTAATGCCATGCAAATTGTGCATCATTCATCATGGCATGATTGTTTGCTTGTAGCATTTTATTGATATGCTTGTGCACTTTATTTATGTTGGCCCTTGTTTGTTTGGTTCTTCTTCGAATAGACGCTGAGCAGGGAATATATCAAGAGAACCAGGAGCACTACCCAGATCCATCCCTTGCTTCAACTGAGCTGCCAGGCAAGCACTACCACATGCTTGCATACATATAGTACCTATTGCCTCTATCTTATTCTTGCATCATTGAGTCGCGATTGCATTAATCTGAATCCCAAGTATTGCATAGCCTTTACTTTTAAACCCACAAGCTTGTTCCTCCATCCCATGAGCCATTACTACAGAGTTGTTTGAGCCATGCGAGTCGTAGAACAAAGATGTGTAGGGTATGTGAGTGTCTGATGGATAACGAGGTACCTAAACAACTTAACCTGAGTAGTAATGGGATAACTAATGAAAGTGGCATCGGTGAGCCATATTTGCTATTTGGTTTTTTAGGTTCACTTGTGTCCCGTAGGACCCCGAGTACTTGATTCCTGTTCCTTGAATATTCGCGCTATCCACATACGGGAGGCCTTATGGACCCCCCTGAGCTAGAGCTTGATTCATTCTTATTTCTTGGGGCCACAAACTAGTTTGAGGTTTTATTTACTATCCTGTACTTATGCCATGCTTTACTGCTTTATTTAAATTGTGCGAGTCGCACACCGCATCGTTAGGGAAGCGGAGTGTTTTGCAGTATCGACAAGCCAGTCACATTTTCGGGTTCCCATCGTTTACAGCCATTGACGCAAACCTTGAGTCCGTCTCGAGTCACTAACTCCGTTCTTGGGTAGCTTACTGGGGTGGCCCCCTGAAATATTTCTGAATCCTGTGATCGCTTTGTCGTGACTGCCTCGTTGGTTTTGATTTGGTTTTTCCGAGGTTGATCGAGTGTGTGTTGCTATTTGTGCACCTCTGCAGGGTAAAACTTTCTGAAAGCCGTGTCCGCGGTTATGGACGACTTGGAGCACAGTTTCTCGATCATAGACAAGATTAACTAAAGTACCGCTTTTAACTTGACTAAGTATCTGACTAGTAAATAGTGTAACACTCATGGAATGGTTAATAAAACTGCCAACGGATGGGGAGGTTGTTCGTCCGCTTCCTCGTTGGTAAGCGAGGAGGAGGATGGATCTGTGGATATTACCGTTATAACTGTTATAACTGTTGTTATTATTTCACG
This sequence comes from Avena insularis, assembly GCA_023614405.1. Taxonomy (NCBI): domain Eukaryota; kingdom Viridiplantae; phylum Streptophyta; class Magnoliopsida; order Poales; family Poaceae; genus Avena; species Avena insularis. The sequence goes on from CM042691.1 coordinate 193,385,123, forward strand.
GACATCCGTCTATCTCTGGTTAGAAGGATGGTTAGCGAGTATCTATAGAATTGCTAGGGTTTATCTTTTGCTGCAATTGCGTCACCCCAGGTTGTGTTCCCCTTAGAGGCATAAAGACTTGCTGAGTACCCCTAGGGTCTCACACGATAAATTATTTGGTTCAGATGAACAGGTACCCTCACAAGATGGATACTGGGTGGAAGAGACGGACGATGTGGGCAACGATCATTCGGTGTAGAGATTCCGAGAACGGGGATCCGTGAGATCTGTGGGCGGGATCTGCTTATTTCTGGGGCATCTTATGCCGATTTGCTTCTTATCCGTACTTGGATTTTGTCTTCCGCTTCCGCCTGATACTCTGTTGATTGATGTATGAGGAGATATCCTAAACTATTATATCTATCTAGGATATTTGGATCTTGCCGTATGGGGTTGCTATATTTCCTTTCTTTTTAGATGGAATGGCTCTGATGTACTGTTGTATGGTGGCTTGCATACATGCTCATTTGTGTATGTAGTTGATCCCTTCATTTGATTACGCCTGCTCTTGTCCCGATGTTTGGAAATGGTTGGGACGGCCGAAAGGTCTACCTGTGAGTGGCATTTGGGCCCCACCGTACTATTTCAACCATTTCCGTTCATCCAGGCTTGTACTAGGAGCGTAATTCACCGAGGTAGTTACAAGAGTGTTGGGATGAGTTGGGCCAATACCCCTTTGGGGTATGGTTTTTGACTTTGCCTAATGGGCCACAGGGGCCCAATAAACCCAAAACAGTTAGCCCAAACCCTTTAAAGCCCGTGCTAATAATTTGAAAAAGACCAAAATGCCCCTGAACTTAAATAAATTCTAGAAAATAGAATAAAAGTCCAAAAATTATAAATAAAACATTTTGGATTCACAATAATCCAAACTATCCAAATAAATTAAGATATAAAATTTTAAATATATAAATTTTATTAAGAATTTTGTAATATATATATTCCTTATGGAATTTTGCAAAATTATTGAAAGATGATAAAAATAAAGAAAAACCACTTTCATTATGTATTAATATTGTAATATTTTACAAAAATACTAAACAAATATTTAATGACAATTTTTATATATTTAAATGATAATTATTAAAGGAATTATTAAATTAATAAAACTCAAATAATAGGAAATAAAATAAATAAATACAATATTCTTTAAATATTAAAAAATTAATATTTATAAATCCTTAATTAATTAAAAAGGATTCTTTTTATATAATTTAAATAAATGGGGGAGAATACATATAAAGCTAAATGGTGCATTACATTACTCTGCATAATCATTTTGCTTCTTTAAATATTGTCCTTATCGGACAATAATGATGTTTTTGTAGACATAGAAGCTCAAGGTCCAGTGCAAGCATCAGACTTCACTACCTTGCCATCACAAGGCAAGTTCATCACTTGCTCATATCCTTTGAAGAGTCTTTATCAAAGTATTTGCAAATTGTGTGTTATCATATATACTTCAAATAAAGAAAATAATATTTTCAAAAATAAAGAACTCATAGATATCATTCTAAGTGATGATATAATGGAGCAATAGAACTTAGGGTTCTATTTGCAATAATGATGATCAATTAGGGACTTAATAACCCCTGACATCAGTGATTCTAGCGCCGTATATTACGCGTTAGCCATGAGATTTGGAATGGGATAGAGAAGTTAGCTGTATCTTCTTCCTCTCGCATGAAGCCGAATGTGCAGGTCGTGGCTGTTATCCTCATAGCGTGCATATTAATTGGTAATTCGTAGAGGATATGCAGCATATGGGTGGGAATCCTCATCGTCCCACGATAGTTCTGGCATCTAACGGTTTGTACAAACCATTGCCGTAATTCAATATGTGGGCATGGTGTACACCAAGGAGGCATGCGAGGTCGCGAAGGGGGCAGTGATTGGATTGGACCAACTACTGGGCCCCACATCATGGAATTGTGGATGGGAAAGTACGCCCGATTGTGCAACAAGGAGTTGATATCTCATGGGAAAAGTAACGCACCTCTGCAGAGTGTAAGAATTATAACTTGTTACTCCCTGTTCCGGGAAGGAGCTATGAACGCGGCAGGAAAGGAACTCCATGAAAGTTCTGGTCAACCTGTGAAGGCTGATGGTCATAGATTTTCATAATAAAATCAATCTTTGAAGAAAGATTTACATAAACTGCATAGTGTGAAGGATTTATAATCCGAGGTGGTAGTTAGAGCATCAAACTTCCCACCTTGCATATAATGAACTTGTTGGGTAACACTGTTACTCATCTTTTCCTTTGATCCCTTGCTTAGACTCTGAGGATCTCGACGACGTACCAATGTATGCAGCTGAAGGTCAAGAAGATGTGTTCTACGAAGAGCCTGACCTGTCAGGAGGTGTTGAAGGAGTGGATTACGAAATCCGCTATGGTGTCAATGATAACGAGTCCAACTAAGTACCCTAGTTAGTAGTAACCAACGGAGCCGAGCATCATGAACTCTATAGAATAAGCTGCCGAGCTCAACTCCTAGTAGGAGTTGCTACTTTTAAATTCCACTGAAACACTTTATATTTTGGTTTGTAAGTTGAATCCTTTTGAAGTCTTGAACTTCTAGTATTGTAATAATAATAATGTGTGAACGTTTGTAATATGGACCCGCAATGTTTCTGTTGTACCACTCTGAGGGATGTGATATTTACGGAACGATGTTCTATGGAAGTCATGTCAACGACTATAGTGTACTACACATGTAGTGGTATGCTGGGTCACCGCAGAAACCGAGGTTATCGAACCAGTAGGAGGAAGGAAACATCACACAGGTGTTGCAAGCAACGCGGAGACATGCACAACACAAACTCAAGACTTTGCCCCAACTAATCAGTGAGGTTGTCAAGCTCACCGGTTTGCTGTAACAAAGGATTAAACATATCGTGTGGAAGGTAATGGTTTGCAGCAAGTAAACAAGTAACAATGGAAGATACATCATTGGTGAAGATTGGACCGGGGTCCATAGTTCACTAGAGGTGCTCTCCTTAGATAAACAACATGGCATAAAGGGTAAACAAATTAAAGCAGGGCAATTGACAGGAACTGAGCGAGGCATAACAATGCAATACTAGTCAGAAAGATCCTATGAGATTCGATTGGGTAATACAACAAGATACATAGACCGCCATCCAACTGCATCTATGACTAGAATTCCACCTTCAGGTTATCATCCGAACCCCCTCCAGTATTAAGTTGCAACCAACAGACAACTGCTTTAAGCAATGTGTGTAAGGTAAACAATCCACTTGTTCCATGAACAAGAGACCGTTGTTTTCTCCCTAGTAGCAACATCACATCTACAACCAAAGAGATTTCTGTCACTTCCCTTGGAAACTAGAGGCATGAACCTACTATCGAGCATAAATACCCCCTCTTGGAGTCACTAGCAACTACTCGGCCAAGATAGATACTAACAACAGAGAGCATGCAAGATCACATACAACACAGACATGATAGAATCATAAAGACAAAACCATTAATCGATCTAACATATTAATCTCAGTATCCATCGGATCCCCGCAAACACAACATGCATGATTACAAATAGATTAGATCTTGATCATGAACGAAGCTCACAAGATATATACATGAAAGCACAAGGAGGAGATGCAACCATCTAGCTACTACATGGACCATAGTCCAAGGTGGAACTACTCACGCTTCATACCGGAGAGAAGGCCTCCGAGATGATTTCCCCTCCTGCAGGGTGCCAGGAAGAACTTTAGATCCCCCCGAACTAGGGATGATGGTGGCGGAGGCTACAGAAGGTTTCGTGGAATATTGATCGGGTGCTGAGGGTTTCTGCATTAGGGGCTTCTTATAGGCAAAGAGGCAAGGCCGGGAGGCGGCCAGGGGGCCCACACCCTACCCAGGCGCGGCGCAGGGCCCACCCATGCCTAAGGGGGGTCTGGCCACCCTGGTTCACGCCTCCATCTCGTCTTCTGGATTCGTGTCCCTCACGGTAAAATATTGACTTTGGCTTTTGTCCCGTCCAATTCTGATAATATTGATTTTCTGCCTTTCTGGAACCAAAAACAGAAGAAAACAGGCAACATGCATTGTGGCAACTTGTTAATAGGTTAGTTCCAGAAAAGATATAAAAACACCTCAAAGTGTAGACAAAGCAAAGCAAAGTAGATACTAAACAAGCATGGAGCATAAAGAATTATAGATACGTTTCCGACGTATCAGCTATCGCCTTCCACCCGAGCATCGCCGGTTGCAGCGGCCCGTCGCCCTCCACGCGCTCGTGCAAGCTTGCCCTGGGATGCTTCATCTCTGTGTCGTTCCACACATGTTTGTGCCTGTATATGCCGGGTTGTTTAGAAGCTAGATGTACATATGAAGGTAGGAGATACGAAGTGGTGTGTTATCATTGTTTGTGGCTGTGAAGATGATGTGGTAACGTCATGGTGGTGCTAAAATGGTAATGTCGACCATGCGAAGATTGCTTGATGCCACCAGAAGACCAAACCAAAACCAAGTCTGGCCCCGATAATCGACCCGGGTTCTTCTCAGATGCAAGGACTCTTACCGGAGGCGATGACACCGGTTCGACAAGATCGCCTTCACAAAACGCCATGACCGATCTAATATCCGAAGATCGTTCCCGCCAAGCCCAAACCCCTCGACCCCTCCGAGCCCCCAAGATCACCGAAACCCACCAAGTGTGACCCCTACCCGAGACCCCTATTTTATAATTTCCATCTATATAAATTGTTGCATATTAAGTTGTCATGATGCGGTGACCCAGCATACCACTGCATGTGTAGTACACTATAGTCGTTGACATGACATCCACAGAACACCGTTCCGTAAATATCACATCCCTCAGAGTGGTACAACAGAAACATTGCGGGTCCATATTACAAAGGTACACACATTGTTATTATTATAATACTGGAAGTTCAAGACTTCCAAAAGATCCAACTTACAAACCAAAATATAAGTTGTTCAGCGGAAATTTAAAAGTAACAACTCCGACTAGGAGTGGGGCTCAACAGCTTATCCTATAGAGTTCATGCTGCTCGGCTCCGTTAGTTACTACTAACTAGACACTTAAGTGGACTCGTTCTCATCGACACCGTAACGGATCTCGTAGTCCACGCCTTCAGCTCCTTCGGATAGATCAGGTTCTTTGTAGAACATGTCTTCTTGGCATTCGGCTGCATACATTGGCATGTCTTCGGAATCCTCAGAGTCTAAGCAAGGGATCAAAAGAAAGAATGAGTAACAGCGTTACCCAACAAGTTCATTATATGCAAGGTGGGAAGTTTGATGCTCTAACTACCACCTCGGATTATAAATCCTTGGCACGATGCAGTTTTTGTAAATCTTTCTTCAAAGATTGATTTTATTCTGAAAAACTATGACAATCAGCCTTCATAGGTTGACTAGAACTTTCATGGAGTTCCTTTCCTGCTGCGTTCGTAGCTCCTTCCCGGAACAGGGAGTAACAAGTTACAATTCTTACACTCTGCAGAGGTGCGTTACTTTACCCATGAGAGATCAACTACTTGTTGCACAACCGGGCATACTTTCCCGTCCACAATTCCATGATGTGGGGCCCAGTAGTTGGTCCAAGCCAATCACTGCCCTCTTCGCGACCCCGCATGCCTCCTTGGTGTACACCATGCCCACATAATGAATTACGGCAATGGTTTGTACAAACCGTTAGATGCCAGAACTATCGTGGGACATTGAGGATTCCCACCCATATGCTGCATATCCTCTACGAATTACCAATTAATATGCACGCTATGAGGATAACAACCACGACCTGCACATCCGGCTTCATGCGAGAGGAAGAAGATACAACTGACTTCTCTGTCCCATTCCAAATCTCATGGCTAACGCGTAATATACGGCGCTAAAATCACTGATGTCAGGGGTTATTAAGTCCCTACTTGATCATCATTGCTGCAAATAGAACCCTAAGTTCTATTGCTGCATTATATCACCACTTAGGATGATATTTATGATTTCTTTATTTATGAAAATATTATTTTCTTTCTTTTATAGCATATATGATAACACAAAATTTGCAAATACTTTGATAAAGACTCTTCAAAGGACATGCGAAAGTGATGAACTTGCCTTGTGATGGCAAGGTAGTGAAGTCTGATGCTTGCACTGGACCTTGAGTTTCTAGTTCTACAAAAACATCATTATTGCCCGGTAAGGACAATATTTAAAGAAGCAAAATGATTATGCAAGTAATGTAATGCATTATTTAAACTTATATGCATTTATCCCAAAAGGATCCTTTTTAGTAATAAAAGATTTATAAATATTATTTTTTAATATTTTATAACCTATATTGAATCATTTTATTTTATTTCCCTTTTATTTGACTTTTATTTTTAACCGCTCACTGGTTTCCCGTAGGACCCCGAGTAGTTGATACCTGTTCCTTGACTATCGCACTATCCGCGTGTGGGACCATGAATCCCCTTAGCGAGAGGTTGAGTCATATCTTATTTCTTGGGGCCACAGACTAGTTTGGGGTTTTATTACTATCATGTACTTATGTCATTCTTATGCCATGTTTACTGCTTTATTTACTACTGTTGCTCGTGGAGAGCGTTTACTATTGTACTGTTTAGGTAAGTGGAATGTTTTCGCGGTATCGACAAGCCCAGTCACAATTTCGGGTTCCCAGTCGTTTACATCCATTGAAGCAAACCTCTGGGTACGTTTCGGAGCCGACCAACTTCGTCGCGGGTAGCTTAGTGGGGTGCCCCCCTAAAATATTTTAGGAATCTTGTGATTGCTTTGTCGTGATGCCTCATTTGGTTTTCAATTGGTTTTTCCGAGGTTGATCGTGCGTGTGTTACTATTTGTGCCCCCTGCAGGGTAAATCTTTCTGAAGGTCGTGTCCGCGGTTATGGACGACTTGGAGCACAGTATCTCGATCATAGAAAACTATAATTAAAGTAGTGCTATAAATTTGACAATAGAATGACTAGTAATCAGCTTTACTACAATGGAATGGCTAAATAAAAGTACCAACAACTGCTGGAATTGGGATGGCTCATGCTATATGTATCTGACTAGTAAGTACTAGAACTACAACGAAATGGTAAACTAAAAATGCCCACTGCTTATGATATCAGGATGACTCATGCTATCTATATTTGACTAGTAATTTCTGCAACTATAACGGAATGAATAAAATTGCTAACGGTGTGAGTTTCCTCGGTACGACTTCCTCATTTGCTCTCGTGGGGGAGATACCAGGATGGGTATGTTTGTTGTTATTATGAGGTTGGTTTCGAATAGGTCTTTCTTATCCCTCTCTGATAGTCGCCAGTTGTATGTGAGACCCTGGCACATGGCTCAATAGGATTGATAGGAAACCCATACCAACAAGTTGCAACTTCATTTCCGGAAGCTCATTCGAAAAAAATCTAAGGTTAAGCATGCTTGGCCTATAGCAATTCTAGGATGGGTGATCGACCGGGAAGTGGGTAACCGGGTGTGCACGAGTGAGGACAAAGTGCGTAGAAAAGACTAGTGTTGGTCTGTGGGGTTAGTCTAGAGATCCTATTGAGCTGCCAGAAGTGACAGTCGTCGGTCCGGAGTGACCGGGGGTGTTACACCTGCTCCTCCTAGCTCCTAGGCTTGGACTTGCTGTCCACCTGATTCATCCCCCTCCTTATGTCACCATCCTGGTGATGTTTGGGTTAATCTGGGTGGTTTGGTTTGGCTGCTGTTCTTGGTTTACTTGCTGTTCACCCTGGCTGTGCTGTGGTGTGGTGTAGTGTGGTGTGGTGTAGTGTTGCACTGAGGTGCTTCCCCACGGCTGTGCTCTGGTTTTGTTTGATCTGGCTGTGCTTGTGCAGTCGACAGCACACCCTTGCATGCTTGTGTGTGTGCAGCCTATGTGCCTGCTATGCACATATGGATAGGTTCAGAAAATTTGATCTTACTGTTACCAATCTACTTTTACCTTGGCTGGTGAACTGATCCCTTTTGGCTGTCATTTGCATTCTGGCTGTGAATTTATGAAAGATGAAATCATTCAAATTGGTGAAACTTGTCCCTCTTTAACATTTCTCAATGATGAGATTGTCAAGTGCACCTCACTGACATATCTGAGAGAAATATATACTAACACTAATCTTATTTTATTTCTGTTTAATCTTTTTTTTGCAGGTTCAAAGATAAAGATGAAGATTTAGTTTAGGTTTTAGATATAGGATAGTTAGTAGATGTAATTTTCTTATTACTTTGTAATTTTTCTTTTATAGTTCTTGTAATCTTTATTTTATTCAATTGTAATAAAGATTATATCATTATTAATAAAGAATATTCTTATTCTTTATTCTGTTGTAACTTGTTTATGTCTTTATGATATGAAAATGATTTTCATAATTTCTATTGTTTTGAGATTTAAGTTATACTACCTATATCTTAATTAATTTAAGACTCAAATCTTATATCTAAATCATTTAAATTATTATTAAAACACTTAAGTTTTTAAATTCAAACCCATTTCAAAACACACATACTTCTTTTAAGATCACATCAAAGTTTATAACAATCCTCCTTTAAGTCTAAACCTAATCTTAAAGTAAGAAAGAAACATTGATCACTTAAGATTTTATTTGGCGAAAATTTTACCCACTTTTTCACAAATAGATGCATGCAATAATACATAATCCTAGATCTACCCTTCGTTAGGTTCCTAAATGCTAGGATGTTACAAACTCCCCCCCTTAAATTAAACTTCGTCCCGAAGTTTGTTGGAGATGTACCTGAATAGTTCTGGATAAGTTTTTCTTAAATCATCTTCCTTCTCCCATGTGGCTTCCCTTTCAGGGTGATGTTCCCATTGTACCTTGCAATATTTGATTGCCCTATTCCTCAATCTTTTCCAATTTTCTTCCAGAATCTTTCAATATAAGTCAGGTCTGCTTGTAGTTCTATCTCTTGATGTGTTATTGCATCATTTGGAACTTTCAAACATTTGCGAAGTTGTGACACATGAAAAACATTATGCACTTGAGCCAGTCTTGATGGTAACTCTAAAGCATAAGCTATAGTTCTGTTTTGGCTCAGTATCTTGAATGGTCCGATATATCTTGGACTTAATTTCCCTTTAACTCCAAACCTTTTTACTCCTTTCATTGGACTTACTTTCAAATATACCATATATCCTACTTCTGGATGCCATGATCTTCGGCTTTGATCCGCATAACTTTTCTGCCTGCTTTGAGATATTTTTAGTCTATCCCTGATCTTATCAATGATGTCTTGTCTCTCCTTGATATAATCTGGCGCAAATTCTTTTCTTATTCCAGGTTCATACCAACATATTGGTGATCTACACTTACTTCCATACAGAACCTCATATGGAGGTACCTTTAGACTACTCTGATAGCTATTGTTATAAGATAATTTTGCCAATGGTAGGTGATCTTCCCATGTTCCTCCAAAATCTAGTGCACAAGCTCTCAACATGTCTTCTAGTATTTGATTTGTTCTTTCAGTTTGACCTCCTGTCTCAGGATGATATGCCGTGCTGAAATCTAACTTTGAACCAAGTGTCTCATGCAATTGCTTCCAAAATGCTGAAGTAAACACTGATCCCCTATCAGTTACTATCTTATTGGGTACTCCATGCTTACTTACTATCTCTTTGGCATATACTTCAACTAACTTCTCGGCATTATCCTTTTGATTCACTAGAATAAAATGTGCACTCTTAGTGAGTCTGTCCACTCTAGTACTGACTGAACTTTAGATGGATTCACAGCAATCCCATCTTTACTGATCACATGACCGAGGAATTCTACCTCATCTAACCAGAACTCACACTTACTGAACTTAGCATAAAGCTTATGTTCTCTTAAAGTCTACAATGCTATTCTTAAATGGTCAGCATGCTCTTCCTTATCCTTGGAATATATCAGAATATCATCAATAAAAACAATGACAAACTTATCCAAATATGGCATGAAGATCTTGTTCATCAGATTCATGAATATTGCCGGTGCATTGGTCAAACCAAATGGTACCACCTGATACTCATGGTGTCCATACCTTGAGACAAATGCTCTTTTTGGAACATCTTCCGGCTTGATTTTTATTTGATGGTATCCAGATCTTAAATCGATCTTTGAAAATACTCCAGCTCCTTTCACTTGATCAAACAAATCTTGAATTCTTGGTAAAGGATACTTGTTCTTGATCGTCATGTTGTTCAGATTTCTATAATCACCACACATCCGTCTTCCACCATCTCTCTTATCAACAAAAATTACTGGTGTTCCCCATGAAGATACACTTTCCTGTATAAATCCTTTTCTTGCTAACTCATCAATTTGCTCCTTGAGTTCTTTCAACTCCTTGGGTCCCATTTTATATGGTGCCTGAGCTATTGGTGCTGTACCAGGTATTAGGTTAATGGTGAACTCTATCTCCTGGTCTGGTGGCATTCCTGGTAATTCCGTTGGGAAAACATCTTGGAATTCTTTAACTACAGGAATTTCTTCTAATTTAACTTCCTTCATTGAATTCAACTGCAGATCCACCATGATATGACTGTGTTTATCTGCCTGGTAAACTATCCTTGCTCCACTTGGAGTTTTGATTGAGACAGTTTTCTCCTCACAATTAATCTGAGCTCCGTGTTCCATCATCCAATCCATCCCCAGCACTACTGCAATTCCCTTCAAAGGAATCACATAAAGGTCTACGAAATATGTACAACCACAGATCAAGATAACCTGATCTTGTTTTATGTGGCGTACAATCACATTCCCTCCTGCCGTAACTAGGGTCATAGGATGTTCTAACGTTGCCCTTCTAATCCCGAACTTATCACAAAATTCTTCAGAAATGAATGAAGTAGTTGCACCAGTATCAAATAGAACTTTGCCGGGATTGGTAAGGATATTGAGCATACCTATTACTGCATGCTCCGAATTATCCACCTCCTCGAGGGTTGCACAGTTCAGTTTTCCGGTAGGTCGGTTTCTCTTACTATTATTGTTCTTGCCATTGTTTCCTCCTTTATTGGGCTGTCCATTTCCTCCACTGGCTTGTCCTCCTCCCTTGGTAGGCTATCCACCCGGTGGTTTGCTCGGAGAATCCGGCTTGATATGCCCCTTCTGACCACAACCGTAACAAATCACTACAGGCTTTTTGCACTCCCTCCGAAATGCCCCGAATTCCGCTTATTCTGAGATAACATTCCTTCTCGGATTAGATTGATTTCCACCACTGCCCTTGTTATTGTTATTGTTTTTGTTGCCATAATTCCTATTCCGGGGTTTAAACTCCAGGTTAGGTTTAGGTTTGCTTTCCTGAATTCTTGGTTTCCTTCTTGGCTCTCTTCCTTCGATCCTCTTGGAAATTCTTGTAATCATCTTTAAAAGTAATGGCTGCATCCAACAACTGCTGATAAGTTTGCTTATTGGCTAACCTTAGCCGCATCCTTACAAATGGATTTAATCCACGCAAGAAACGTTTCTTCCTCTTCTCTTCAGTGTTAACATCCTCCTCAGCATAATGAGACATTTGGCTAAACTCCTGGATGTACTTCATGACACTAGTATATCCTTGCTGAAGCTCCTCAAATTCTCTCCGCTTCAACTCCATAACACTTTTCGGAACATGATATTCACGGAATCTCTGCTTGAACTCTTCCCAGGTAAACTCTCTTCCTGGTTGTTGCATGGCTAACTGATTTTCCCACCATGATGTTGTAGGTCCAGTCAAAAGATGAGTTGCATACCTCAATTTCTCCTCATCATTGCAACCTACAGTTTTCAGCTTCCTTTCAGTATTTGCTAGCCAGTCTTTTGCATCCATTGGTTCAAGAGCTGATGCAAAAGGTAACGGTCTTGCATTCTGGAAATCAGATAAACTCACTCCTCCACCTTCAGGTGCCCTCTGATTTGCTCGTCCCAGCAGCTCTTCCATGAACTTGTTCTGGGTCTCTTGCATCATTTGCATACATTGCATAAAATTTTGTTCCATTAACGGCCTCATTGGTGGTGGTGGTAATGCTTCTTGGTTTGCTGTATCTGCATTGGCCTTTTCATTGGCCTCTCGCTCCATCCGCTGCTGCTCAGTTTCCATTCCTACACCCGTATCCATGACCCTCTAGTCCTGCAACATAAAGCGAATACTCATAATTACATCATGCACATGTTTTCTGAGCTCGAATTTATGCACAGAACTAGTCACACAATGAAGATCCAAAGAAAATCCAAATATGCATTTTACATATTTACATAATATCATAATGATACAAAGTCATTACAACATATACCATATTGGTATTTTACAAAACTACCTTATTTATAGAGTACAATACACCGTACTTGTTACTACTGTCTAGTCGTCTCTTTCTAATAGTAACTACGCTCATCGTACATGCCTGATGTCCAACCGTGATGACGTGTTGTTCGTCGCACAGTTTGTGGAACAAATGGCCTTCCAGAAGGAACATACTCTGTATCGAAAGTGTCCGAACTTGAGTCATTACTCAACATGAGCGCATTGACTCCCTCCAGCTCAGCTGAAAAGTCTTCAGAAACATATTCAACATTATCTCCAGCCTGCATCTCCTGAGCTTCATCTCTAGAGTTGTCACCAGGATACGCAGATCCTGCTGCTCCCCAGGTGCTCTCGTGGACAAGATAATTGAATACTGGATAATGTATATTCCCTGGGCTTTAAGAAGATGTTGATGATTCAAACACTCTTTCCTCATGATCTTCTTCTTCATCCTGATCATCCATTGACATGGTATTTCTACTTCTGTTATTAGGATTCATTCTTGCACCCATACAACTAGATTGTCCAACATTTCTGTCAGAACCATCTGTGGACATCTGGTGTTCATGAGATCCATTATATGATCCCATTCTCCATCCATCCGAGTTCTCAATAGGAAATTCCGAGTCAGAACCATCCTCTGAGCCCTGTGGTACTGCATACCGCATATCTATAGTAGGATCATATGTAGGTTCAGGTCTTGGTGAGTAAGGATATGGTGTAAAAGATTCCAGATCTATAGGTATATCCTTAAAGATAGGTGTTTCACTACTACTTGCTTCTTTCTCTAACTGGGATGCTAACTGCTTCCTCCTTTCCGGATCAGTTAGATCCTCTAACATGTCATTTTTGTCTTCAACAATCACTTGATGAGTATTATAAAAAGACGTAACGAGTGTCTGATACCTATCCTTAAACTTGGAAGCTAACTTAGGATGCTTCTTAACCAAATTAAGATGATCCGGTATAGGCTCCGAGTCTATAGAATCATGAGGTATCACAGAAAATGTGCTACCTTCAAGCTCCTTGGTTTTCTGCTCCCGAATATTAGCTATTGCCTCTACAACAGCAACATGATAGGCTGCTAAATGACTCCTACCTTCTCCTATGGGTAGATCGTGGTACAGTCCAAGCTTCTCTGGAAGTTGGATACTCACACGATACTTGGATAACATCCGGCCATCAAGATAAGTGATAGTATTTACTGGGATTCTAGTTGGACAATTAAAAAGCTTTAAAAGTTGCCGAAGTTGGTCTGTAAATGATCCTTGATAATCATCAAGAGTCTCCTCTTTCCTTACCAAAGTCTGTTTTGGAATCTTTGGTGCCATATCTCTGTATATCGGAAAAATATTTTTAATTAGTATCCAATAATATATTGCATCATAACAAAGAATTATCGCACTAAAATATATAACGGAATATTCTCATTTGAATACCCATTATATATTACTTTTAGAGAATTCTTTATCGTTGCCAAATCTCCTACAAGTAATACCCTTAACTAGGTTTCCAACCTAAGGTCAAAGCAATTTGCTATGATACCAACTGCGGTGACCCAGCATACCACTGCATGTGTAGTACACTATAGTCATTGACATGACATCCACAGAACACCGTTTCGTAAATATCACATCCCTCAGTGTGGTACAACAGAAACATTGCGGGTCCATATTACAAAGGTACACACATTGTTATTATTACATACTGGAAGTTCAAGACTTCCAAAAGATCCAACTTACAAACCAAAATATAAGATGTTCAGCGGAAATTTAAAAGTAACAACTCCGACTAGGAGTGGGGCTCAATAGCTTATTCTATAGAGTTCATGCTGCTCGGCTCCGTTAGTTACTACTAACTAGACACTTAAGTGGACTCGTTCTCATCGACACCGTAACGGATCTCGTAGTCCACGCCTTCACCTCCTCCGGATAGATCAGGTTCTTTGTAGAACATGTCTTCTTGGCATTCAGCTGCATACATTGGCATGTCTTCGGAATCCTCAGAGTCTAAGCAAGGGATCAAAGGAAAGAATGAGTAACAGCCTTACCCAACAAGTTCATTATATGCAAGGTGGGAAGTTTGATGCTCTAACTACCACCTCGGATTATAAATCCTTGGCACGATGCAGTTTTTGTAAATCTTTCTTCAAAGATTGATATTATTCTGAAAAACTATGACAATCAGCCTTCATAGGTTGACTAGAACTTTCATGGAGTTCCTTTCCTGCTGCGTTCATAGCTCCTTCCCGGAACAGGGAGTAACATGTTACAATTCTTACACTCTGCAGAGGTGCGTTACTTTACCCATGAGAGATCAACTCCTTGTTGCACGACCGGGCGTACTTTCCCGTCCACAATTCCATGATGTGGGGCCCAGTAGTTGGTCCAAGCCAATCACTGCCCTCTTCGCGACCCCGCATGCCTCCTTGGTGTACACCATGCCCACATAATGAATTACGGCAATGGTTTGTACAAACCGTTAGATGCCAGAACTATCGTGGGACGTTGAGGGTTCCCACCCATATGCTGCATATCCTCTACGAATTACCAATTAATATGCACGCTATGAGGATAACAGCCACGACCTGCACATCCAGCTTCATGCGAGAGGAAGAAGATACAACTGACTTCTCTGTCCCATTCCAAATCTCATGGCTAACGCGTAATATACGGCGCTAGAATCACTGATGTCAGGGGTTATTAAGTCCCTACTTGATCATCATTGCTGCAAATAGAACCCTAAGTTCTATTGCTGCATTATATCACCACTTAGGATGATATTTATGATTTCTTTATTTATGAAAATATTATTTTCTTTCTTTTATAGCATATATGATAACACACAATTTGCAAATACTTTGATAAAGACTCTTCAAAGGACATGCGAAAGTGATGAACTTGCCTTGTGATGGTAAGGTAGTGAAGTCTGATGCTTGCACTGGACCTTGAGTTTCTAGTTCTACAAAAACATCATTATTGCCCGGTAAGGACAATATTTAAAGAAGCAAAATGATTATGCAAGTAATGTAATGCATTATTTAAACGTATATGCATTTCCCCCAAAAGGATCCTTTTTAGTAATAAAAGATTTATAAATATTACTTTTTAATATTTTATAATCTATATTGAATCATTTTATTTTATTTCCCTTTTATTTGACTTTTATTTTTAACCGCTCACTGGTTTCCCGTAGGACCCCGAGTAGTTGATACCTGTTCCTTGACTATCGCACTATACGCGTGTGGGACCATGAATCCCCTTAGCGAGAGGTTGAGTCATATCTTATTTCTTGGGGCCACAAACTAGTTTGGGGTTTTATTACTATCATGTACTTATGTCATTCTTATGCCATGTTTACTGCTTTATTTACTACCGTTGCTCGTGGAGAGCGTTTACTATTGTACTGTTTAGGTAAGTGGAATGTTTTCGCGGTATCGACAAGCCCAGTCACAATTTCGGGTTCCCAGTCGTTTACATCCATTGAAGCAAACCTCTGGGTCCGTTTCGGAACCGACCAACTTCGTCGCGGGTAGCTTAGTGGGGTGCCCCCCTAAAATATTTTAGGAATCTTGTGATTGCTTTGTCGTGATGCCTCGTTTGGTTTTCAATTGGTTTTTTCGAGGTTGATCGTGCGTGTGTTACTATTTGTGCCCCCTGCAGGGTAAATCTTTTTGAAGGTCGTGTCCGCCGTTATGGACGACTTGGAGCACAGTATCTCGATTATAGACAACTATAATTAAAGTAGTGCTATAAATTTGACAATAGAATGACTAGTAATCAGCTTTACTACAATGGAATGGCTAAATAAAAGTACCAACAACTGCTGGAATTGGGATGGCTCATGCTATATGTATCTGACTAGTAAGTACTGGAACTACAATGAAATGGTAAACTAAAAATGCCCACTGCTTATGATATCAGGATGACTCATGCTATCTATATTTGACTAGTAATTTCTGCAACTATAACGGAATGAATAAAATTGCTAACGGTGTGAGTTTCCTCGGTACGACTTCCTCGTTTGCTCTCGAGGGGGAGATACCAGGATGGGTATGTTTGTTGTTATTATGAGCTTGGTTTCGAATAGGTCTTTCTTATCCCTCTCTGATAGTCGCCAGTTGTATTGAGTCTCTATAGGTTGTTTAGTGCATGCCGCACTGGCGCTTCAGTCCACCATACCTATGTAGGCAAGAGCCACCGAATTCTAAGTCTCGCCGTGTACTGGCCTCAGTACTAGCCGCTATCTTTTTTCATTTGCCCTTTGTCGGCACTCCTTTTGTTGTGGAAGGTTTTGAGATCAACGTCGTTAGCAGGGTTACCCTTTCGGCTTGGCCTAGGCAGGGTTATGGACGCCATTGGTTATTCTTCATGGCTCTTAGCTCAATTTGCATCTTATCCTTACTCGTATGTGTACCATTTTAAAGGTGATTTGGATCTTTGTACTGTATACCTATATTTTTGACTCTTTGAGTCGTCGTTGTATATATCTGTTTTGTGGGTTCCATCGAGGACTATTGTATAATGATATTACTTCATTTTCCACCAGCACGCAAGTGCCTGGTGGGCACCTTTGAATCGTTTCTATGAGGGTTTGGCAGTATCGCTAAACCTTGCATAGGGCCGATCCGAGGGTGTTACAGAGTGGTATCAGAGCTCAGCAGTTACGATACCCCACTGGTCCAGCTTGTAGGATAACCTAGATAACGGACGTTGTAGAGTGACAAAACTATTTTGGAAAATCGGTTGGATAGATCTGATTAGGTCTACTTTTACTCCTTACCCTTGTGCTATTCTCTTCTTACCTTTGCTTGTTTCAAGTCTTCTCTCTTATCTTTTATTCGAGTCCAGGACTTATCGCTTGGGGTTTCTGCCATACCTTTAGGGTTTCGCTTCCATCCTCTTGTAATGGTGCTTTGACATCTAGTCGTTATGATATCTGAGGAATCTTCCTCTGTTGTACCTTTCAGTGGACCGAAAATTCACTTAAAAATTTCTTTGTATCTTTCGATGTTTTCCCGAGACGACGACTTCATCTACATCAGATCCGATGAAAATCCTGCATCACTCTGTTGTTTTCTGAACATCGGTTATCGAGATCGTCAGTCTGAGTTCCGAGAGTTGGTTGCATAATCCGTCTGTTCGTGTACAGAGTAATGCTTTGAGTGCGGGATGGAGTCTCGAACATACCACTACTCTTATCATTCGCTTTTGTATATTGAATCGGTGGATCAAGCAATTTTACTGCTTGCACAGAAGTTAGAGGTGTCCTTATCTTTTGATACATTTAGCTTCGTACTTTGTTATCTAGAGTGTTCTCTCGTCGAACGTGAGCTCGAACCCTTGTTGGTGGTGTCACCGATGTCAACATGTAGTAAGAATCCTTGTTAGTGGTGTCGCGAGGATCTACGCGAAGCGAGAAGATTCAGACCATCGGCCCTCTTCCCCATACCATGAGGCAGATCTCCAGGGCGAGATCCATTGTTAGTGGTGTCGAATTGTAGCACCCTGGGTAAAACCACTACCAGAAAATCGCTCGTTGTTTGTGCATCATCATGACGACATTATCATGTCATCTTGCCACATTGCATTCGAGCATCCTCATGACTGCATGCATATTATTTGACAAACTATTTTATACAAGCCTATGTTTGATTTCTAAAATAACCCCCTCTCTATTTCAAATACAAACCCCGGTATTTCCGGATATTTTGTTTTGCCTATAAACTATTTGCAAAAGCCTATTTAAAAAAACTAATAAATAAAAGATTTACAAAACCCTGGGGGAGGCCGCCACCGGCCAGGCCCAAAGGCCTAGCTGGCAGTAGCCTACAACCCCATCTATCCTACCCCAAACCCTAATCCCCTCCAAACCCTAACCCTAGATAGACCAATATCCAACCACTCCTACCCTCCACCGCCACCGCACCCCACCTGCCACTACCGCCAAGGACCCGCGCGCCCACCCTGCCTTCCTGTTGTCCCCACCCTCGCGCAACGCTTGCACAGAGCATGCACGCTCCCCGTGAGGGCCCCACCCTGAGCAAACCGCCCCGATCCCGCCTTCCTTCTGTAATCCCTCCTCAGATCCCCACGTGGATGCCAGGGCCCACCAATACCTGGTCATCCATGCTCGCGCAGCGACCCCCACCCCCGATATCGCGAACGCGCACGCCCCTGCCGCATGTTCCCATCGCCTCCTTTCTCCCTCGCGATTCCCTCTTATCCCCGCCACTGTCTGCCCCCAGCGCCTCTCCTCCTCAGCCAGGCCCCTGAGCTCCTCCCGGTCTAGCCTCACGGCACTGTCATCGCTAGCCTCTCGTTGACCCTGCGCCCGTCTCTCCCCTCCTCGCGCAGAGCCACTGGCCGCTCATCGAGCTCCCCGTCGTCAAGTCCGCATCGTCGCCCCAACCTGGCCGCCACCAGGAGCTCGCCCTCCTCGCCTTTGCTGTCCTTGACCGCGACCACCGCCTTGGTGCCCCGCCCTCTGCACCAGCCGCTTGGCCGCTCCCGCCTCCGCCCCTCCTCCCGTCTACCTCCCTCGATGCCACTAGCCGCCGTCGCCCCCTCAGTGCTACGCCATGGCTACCACCCCTCCTCTCCCGCAGTACCCTATCCCGGTAGTGCCCTCCCCTCCCCGAGTTGTCCTGTGCCTCACCATGGTGTCGTCTCCCCGTGCAGGCCCCCTCTCCGACCGCCGCACTTCCCCTCTCTGTCAACCTCCGGTTGCATCCTTCCTTGCCAGCGTAGGCTGCCGCCTACTACCCGAGCTCGCTAGGTGTCCTTGTTGTCGAGCGATGCAAGCTCTATAGGCCGCAGCAGAAGCTATCGCCTTCCACCTGAGCATCACCGGTTGCCGCGGCCCGTCGCCCTCACGCGCTCGCGCAAGCTTGCCCTGGGTCGCTTCGTCTCTGTGTCCTCCCACACATGTTTGTGCCTGTATCTGCCATGTTGTTTAGAAGCTGGATGTAGATGTGAAGATAGGAGATACGAAGTGATGTGTTGTTGTTGTTATTGTTGTTGTTTTTGTTGTTGTTTGTGGCTATGAATATGATGTGGTAACGTCATGGTGGTGCTAAAATGGTAATATCGACCATGCGAAGATAGCTTTATGCCACCGGAAGACCGAACCAAAACCGAGTCTGGCCCCAACAATCGACCGGGGTTCTTCTCGGATGCAAGGAATCTTACCGGAGGCGATGGCACCAGTTCGACAAGATTGCCTTCACGGGCCAAGACCGATCTCAGATCGGAAGATCGTTCCCGCCAAGACCGAACCCCTCGACCCCTCCAAGCCCCCAAGATCGCCAAAACCCACCAAGTGTGACCCATATCCGAGACCCCTATTTTATAAATGCCATTTATATAAATTGTTGCATATCAAATTGTCATGATTGTATTCGTAACATGTGGTTTCAGGGGCCTTATGCCAATTCATCTCATAATTAAGTATGAAGACCATATGCGAGATTTTCTAGTCTTATATATTAAATTTGTGTATTGAATCGATGCTGTATTTTTACTTGTTAATACAACATTAAATTGCGGGGTATCTAGACAACATGAACCATCTAATGAATTGTCGAGACCCCGTTTACTCTTAATATTGCCTAATTGCATCGCACCTTTTCCATGTCATGCATCATGCTTGATCTTCTGCCGTAGTATTAAATAGTGCATCCAGTGTTTCTTCTAGTGCTTTGCTTCTTCACGGATTAGACCGATGAGTTGATGCGAGTGTCTGAAAGAACATTTCATGATCCCTAGTGTTTTGTGTGTTAGATATCAATAACAAGGATTATTTAATGTTTGTTGAAGTCCTGCAAATCTTAACAATATCAAAAGGAGCCTAAAAGTGTTTTTGGGAGGCGGATAATCTGCCCCTGCCAGGGGCCGGATAATCCGCCCTCCCCCAATCACAAAGGGCGCAAGGGCATGACTCTCTGTGTGGGGGGCGGAATATCTCCCGGATTGTCCGGCCACGGGCGGAGTTTTTGCCCAGGCCGGATAATCCCCCCAAGGAGTTGGAAAAGGGAGCCGAGGTGCGGCTCTCTATATGGGGGCGGAGTTTCCCCCGGACTTTCCAGCTCTAGGGAGGATTTTCCCCAAGGCGGATAGTCCGCCACTTGCTAGGGGCGGATACTCCGCCCCCTCGAGATTTTTCTTCAAGTCAAGATCGGTGAAGTGCCCAGAGGGGGCGGATTTTCCCCCGGACCTTCCGGCCCTAGGGCGGATTTCCTCCCAGGGCGGATAGACAAGATCTGCTGTTCATTCAAAAAAGACAAGATCTGCTGCTCAAGTTCCATCCAAGAGATCTCCACCTTCATCGACCCAAAGGCCTCATTCTTTGGAGATTCGAAGGAGGAGGGCTCGATCTTCATCAACAGCAATCAAGTGATACGTCGGAAACGTATCTATAATTTTTGATGCTCCATTATTATTTAGTATCTACTTTGCTTTGCTTTGCTTTGTCTACACATTGAGGTGTTTTTATATCTTTTCTGGAACTAACCTATTAACAAGTTGCCACAGTGCAGTTTCCTGTTTTCTTATTTTTTTTGGTTCCAGAAAGGCAGAAAATCAATATTCTCGGAATTGGACGGGACAAAAGCAAAAGTCAATATTTTACCGTGGGGGACATAAAGCCAGAAGACGAGACGGAGAAGCAAACCAGGGCGGCCAAACCCCCCTAGGTGCGGCCAGGAGTGGGCCCGCGCCTGGGCAGGGTGTGCCCCCCTGGTCGCCTCTCGGCCTCACCTCTTCGCCTATAAGAAGCCCCCGATGTAGAAACCCTAAGTACCCGATCAAAACTCCACGGAACCTTCTGTAGCGGCCGCCACCGTCGTCCCTAGATCGAGGGGGATCTGAAGTTCTTCCTGGCACCCTACCGGAGGGGAAATCATCCCGGAGGCCTTCTCTCCGGTATAATGTGTGAGTAGTTCCACCTTGGACTATGGGTCCATGTAGTAGCTAGATGGTTGTATCTCTGATACGTCCAATTTGCATCACCTTTGTATATCATAATTTTCATCTATTCATTGATATATGTCTTATTATGAGGTATTACTTATGTCTTTTCCACTATTTTTCATGTTGGATGATTCTTGGAGGATGGACTGCCGGAGTCTGGATTATGATGGAAAAAGAGGTGTTTTGATGCAATTTCATGAAAATCAGAAAAATACCATAAAAATATGGAAAAATTATATTTTCCCGAAAGACAGAGGAAGCCAGAAGGGGAGGCGAAGAAAGGCCACAGGGGGCCCACACCCCCTAGGCATGGGCCTACCTTGCCCCGCGCCTAGGGAAGGTGTGGCCCACCTGGCCGGCCTCCGACTCCGCCCTCTCACCTATATCTTCCTTACGGAATGCTAACACCAGGGGAGCGACCACAGATAGATTTTCGCCACCTCTGCAGGGCGGAAAACACCGAGAGAGAAAGATCTCTCCGGCAGATAGATTTCTACCGGGGAAATTCCTTCCCGGAGAGGGGAGATCGTCGCCATCAACACCGTCATCAAGCTAGGCTTCATCGGTATCATCATCATCATTATCCACACCATCATCTCCACCAGCACCCTCATCACCACTCCGTCCCGCTGTAACAAATTGTGTTGGATATTGCTTTAGTTCTTAGGGGAAACTTTCCCGGTGTTAATTACTATTGTATTTGATGCTTATGAGTGGAACCATTGGATTATTGTTTATGTTCAGATTGTTATACATCACCATATAATCTTTGATCTTGATCCATATGATGTCTCGTGAGTAGTTCATTTAGTTCTTGAGGACATGGGAGAAGTCATGTTGTTATTAGTGGATTTGTGTTGAGTTATTATTCAATGGTTTAGTATTTAAGTTGTGGTGCTACTCTTCTAGTGGTGTCATGTGAACATCGACTACATGATACTTCACCATTTATGGGCCTAAGGGAATGCATTGTGTATTTGGCTACTAATTATGGGGTTGTCGGAGTGACAGAAACCTAAACCCCCATTAGGACACCTTTGCACAAGGGAGCGTAGGATCTCATAGTTTAAGGCTGTGGTTAGGTTTATATCTTAATTACTTTCCTATAGTTGCGGATGCTTGCAGGGGGTTTTATCACAAGTATGTATTAGTCCAAGTAAGGTCGGTACATTAGCACAGGTTCACCCACACAACACTTACAACACCAAATAAGAGTACTTAGAAGTGAAAGCACTTGCCATAATTCCCATGTGTCCTCGAGAACGTTTGCTCCTTATAAGTATTTCCACCGGCTTGTCCTTTGCTAAGAAAGGATTGGGCCACTTGCT
Organism: Avena insularis; assembly: GCA_023614405.1. Lineage (NCBI taxonomy): Eukaryota > Viridiplantae > Streptophyta > Magnoliopsida > Poales > Poaceae > Avena > Avena insularis. The sequence continues at coordinate 193,407,766 of CM042691.1, forward strand.
GCGTTTGTTCTTCATTACTTGCACTTTGTTTTGTTGCTTTATCAGAAAACTCCTAAAAATCCGTTTGCTAAGTATTTGCAGAGATTTCCTGCTCCATACCACTAGTCAACACCTATTTATCGAAAGTACTACGATACACCCCCTGTACTTGTGGGCCATCAATCTCCTCCTTGTGCTTTCATGTATAGATCTTGTGAGCTCCGTTCATGATCAAGATCTAATCTATTTGTAATCATGCATGTTGTGTTTGCGGGATCCGATGGATATTGAGATTACTATGTCAGATTGATTAATGGTTTTGTCTTTATGATTCTATCATGTCTGTGTTGTTTGTGATCTTGAATGCTCTCTGTTGTTAGTAGCTATCTTGACCGAGTAGTTGCTAGTGACTCCAAGAGGGGGTATTTATGCTCGATAGTGGGTTCATGCCTCTAGTTTCCAAGGGAAGTGACAGAAATCTCTTCGGTTGTAGATGTGTTGTTGCCACTAGGGAGAAAACAATGGTCTCTTGTTCATGGAACAAGTGGATTGTTTACCTTACACACTTTTCTTAAAGCAGTTGTTTGTTGCTTGCAACTTAATACTGGAGGGGGTTCGGATGATAACCTGAAGGTGGACTACTAGTCATAGATGCAGTTGGATGGCGGTCTATGTATATTGTTGTATTGCCCAATCGAATCTCATAGGATCCTTTTGTCTGGTATTGCATTGTTATGCCTTGCTCAGTTCCTGTCAATTGCCATGCTGTAATTTGTTTACCCTTCATGCCATGTTGTTTATCTAAGGAGAGCACCTCTAGTGAACTATGGACCCCGGTCCAATCTTTATCATTGATACATCTTCCACTGTTACTTGTTTATTTGCTGCAAACTATTACCTTCCACACCATCCGTATAATCCTTTGTTACAGCAAACCGGTGAGCTTGACAACCTCACTGATTCGATGGGGCAAAGTCTTGAGTTTGTGTTGTGCAGGTATCCGCGTTGCTTGCAACACCTGTGTGATGTTTCCTTCCTCCTTATGGTTCGATAACCTCAGTCTCTACTAAGGAAAACTTGCTGCTGTGCTCTTCAGACCTTGCTCTTGGGGTTTCCAATGAAGCGTCCCACGATAACACTGGGTACACGCCATCAAGCTTTGTGGCGCCGTTGCCGGGAAGGCTAAGGACATATTCACAAGGGGAGTCCTCTACTTCCTTTCACTTTACTTTGTTTTTATTTTGCTTTGTTTCTTTTGCTTGATTTTGTTTGCCTCTTTTTGAAAACTCCAAAAAACTAGTCTAGTTTGGTTTGCTTTCTTTATCCAAAAACACAAAAAAATTAGTTCCTACCCTAGTTGCTACCATGTCTAGTTTTGGACCAATCTTTATTTCACCTATGGAAGAGATCTCCACTTTTAAGCAAAAAAGTTAAGAGAGTTTTAAAGAATCTTGGTCTAGAATCTCTGTTTTACAAAGATAAATTGAGCCTAAGATGAGTCTTAGCTTGGTTATTGATAGTTTCTACCGCGGTATTGCTCTTCGTTATAGATATGCTTTGGATGTTGTGGCTGAGAAATATATTTTGCTATGTACTGAGGATGAAGCTTTTGATGCCATAAAGAAATTTATTATGATTTATGGTACACCTGGCAAGTCTGATTCCTCTTTCACAAATATTTTTGCTAGGTTGAACACTCTTGAGACCAGTATTGCTGCTATGAATAGTTGCTATCACACACTTAGGGCTTACCATGATTATGTTCCCATAAATTCTGAGCCTTCAAAGTGGTTTCCCACAATCAAAGTCTCTATAAATACTACATTTTTATGCTCGTTGTGATATCATGTCTGAATTTTGTCTCATGCCTAAAGATATTTATGATTCTTTGAGTCTTTGGGGGCTTTCTGACGGAGGAGAGGAAATCTCTCTTAATAATATTGCCACCTTATTACCCGTTGGAATAGCTGAAGGTGTGTTTACAAAAATCTTAGGGAAAATGGTGTCTACTCATTATCTTGTTATTGAATGTGTAGGCAAAGGACATATTACACTTGGAAGATCCCTATTGAAACACCTTGGAGCAATAATAGATGTGGGGAAGGGCATTATGCATTTTTATCCTCTAGTAAGCAAGCATATCTTCCCTAAAGAGAAGAATAAAGGTAAGAAAGGAAAGAACAAGAGGGTTAATGCTTCCTCATTTGAAAATACTTGATTCTTCTTGCTTCTTGTGCCTAACTTAAAGGCATTAAAGAAAAGTACTTGTTGGGAGATAAACCAAGAGTTTCCTTGATTCTTGGAAGTTATTACTTCAGTAATGACCTCTGCTTATCCTTTTTATTTTCTTTTTGTGCCAAGAATGACCTCTAATGAGAGGGAAGTAAGATTTTGGGAGTTGCTGTCCCGAAACAGATTTCTGTCCTCCACCATAAACATTCGTGAGGCGTCTCTGTAACTCGGATTGAGCTCAAAATTTAGAAATAAATCCCCCAGTATGTTTGATAATTTTTGTTAGTTCAACACTTTTTGATTTGAGCAACATAAGGTCTTCGAAAAAATAGGTTTCTACCTACTGCTCTGTTTTGACAGATTTCTGCCATTATTTGCATTTGCTTCTTATTGATTCCTTTTTGAGTTCTCTTTTGGGGAATTGAGCTTTTTGAAGGAGTTACTACAGTAGATTGTGTTTTTAGTGAATTTTTTTCTGTTCCAAAGCTTTGCCTAATGTCTAATATCTTTTGAATACACTAATATTGCTAATGAAGATTGTGTGAAGTTTTGTATGAAGGAAAAATTTCAGGTCTAGAGAGAGAATGATGTAATGAGATGAAGAATGGAAAAAAGCTCAAGCTTGGGGATGCCACCCCGGTGTCACCCCAAGAAATATCCAAGAGGTACAAGCGTCAAAGCTTGGGGATGCCCAAGGCATCCCCTTCGTCATCAATAAAAAGCTCAGGTCTGTCTAGACACTTCGTTTTTATTGTTTCATGCACTGTTGTGTTTTTCTTGGAGCATCTTAGTTTTTGTTTGCTTTGCTTAGGTTGTTTAGTTTGCTTGAATAAAGTAGTTTGGGCCCCCTTTCTTGCTGTGTTGTTGCAAATAAGTTGCTTGGTGTTGGAAAGGAGTAGGAAGTTCCTGCTTGAAAGTGCAAGAGGAGCTTGTTGACCGTGACTTAGACTTTAGCATGACATGCTAGGTGTCGTTTTGACCTTATGCTTAGTGATTATTGCTGTAGCATGTCTTGTTCCAAACAATTGGGATTGCTTAGTGTGCCTTAAAGAAATTATGCGTTGTTTCAGCATGCAAAAGCATAGTATTGTGGTATTCTCCTTTGATGCTTTGTTTGGGTTGACTTGGAACATGCTCACACCATGTTATGACTCTCAGAAGTCACCATAGCCTCTATGATCATTTAGTCCTTGACTTGTAGTACCACTCTATGCTTTGATTAGTAATGTTTTGTAGCTCTACATGATTGTGGCCATTATTGCTCTCTTAGTTGGTTGCTCCCAGTCTTTTGCTAGCCCCCACTTATATGAGTAATATCTACTCATGCTTCCAACTCCCAAGAAACTAAGTTATTATGAAGTGTCCACTATAAATTCCTATGCATGATGTGTTACACCATTCCAAGTATATTCTTGTTTTCAACTATCTTTCAATTAAAAAGTATTTTGTTATGTGAAAACTTAGTGATTAAAGCCCTCACAAACTTGATGGAAAATTTTATATTCTTTGTCCCTAATAAACTTAAACCATTATGTCGTCTATGTTGTATATGCTTGCACTTATACGTTGGAATTAGCAGAATCGTGCTGTCACGGGGAACGTTTTCAACATTGCACTTGTACTTTGTACTCAGTTGATATCATGCTCTTTTGTCTATGGATGTCACCGGTGTGAAATAAAGAGGGAACTTGTAAGTCCATGGAGTATGTATTTTGTGTTAGAGAAACGCCCGGGCCGCTAGCCTAAGCCATGCCTAATCATGGTGGAAACTTGCAGCATCACCAGTGAGCTATCTATGAATCATCCTCAATAAAAATCTATGCATATAGTAAATAAAAAGATCGCTGAGATGCTCATTGTCTTCTTGCCTTGTCATTTTTGTTATGGGATAACTCCTGTACCATGTGCAAGGGGTACCCCCTTGGCGATTCTCTATGATAAGCATGTACTTACAATGACAAGAACTTACAGGTGACTGAAGTTGAGTAGCATGAGGTGTGGCCCTCGTATTCAAGGGACTTGAGATTGCCAACTTATACTTTGTCAAGCATATACTCCATAGTTTGTTCACTTTAACCTTAATCACTTCAAGATGCTTATGATAGGGGCAATGAGGGCTGAAAGCTAACAAGTACCATAATTTTTGGAAGCTCCTTTTGAAACTTGAAATCCCTGCTTCCCTTTGTGAAGGGCCTTTCTTCCACCATTATTTGAGTCTCCACCTTCTAAATTTAGGCACCATTAAGAGAGCATAGTTGTCATTCTGTGTGCAGTGTCCCAAAATTTATTGATTGATGCATATTGTGATATTACTTGTTCTTGTGCTACTTGTTTCTAGTCACCCTTAAGCCTGTTCATGGTTTGGTTTCAAACCGGCCAACCCGCCGAGCCAACCCAAACCAAACCAGTTATACAGTTTGTGAACTAGCTGATTTTTAGTTGGGTTGAAACCGCGGAACCCGTGTGCTACTAGTCAACGAGAACAGATCTCACTCGGCCGGCAAGCAAGCAGCAACACCGTGATGTTTGTAGCAGAACTCGCGTGGCTGCTTGCAGCAGAACCCGTGAGCGTCCGTATAGTGTAGTCATGCCACCGGCGAGCAAGCAGCGGAACTCGCGTGCATCCTTGCCGCACTCACGCCGGCGGCGAGCAGCAAAACCCATGAGCTTTGTTTTTCTCGTTTGATACGACACGACGGTGTCTTACGTATTTTAGCATATGTCTCTGCAGTACACCGGCAATGGCGTTACCAACGAGGATGGCGAGTGGAGCAGCGCATTAGTCTTATCATGGAAATTAGAGCGAGAGTACCACTAGTGCAGACGCAACAACGAGGTCAAGAGGTAGAGCTATTAGGCGAGTTCGGGTCAAGCGTAGGTGGAACATGAACGACTCGGCGAAGTCCGCTAGCCGTCGGCAAGGTCGAGCCTCGTCTGAATCGGCGAATCCATCAGCCGACGCATGGCGATCTTGTGGTAGCACAAGACTGCCAGATGTAGATCAACGGTTCAACCCGTGTAAACCGCCAAACCAAACTGTTCAGAACCAGCTGATTATGGACTGTTTTGGTTTTATATTGGAAATCGGCTAAAACCGTGTATGCACAGGCTTAGTCACCCTTGTGAACTTTGAAGGTGTCCTATGCATTTATTTGCTACTCTATGAGGGACAAGTTTATTGCCACTATGCTATGTTTCTGTATGTGAAACAAACAAACGTTTTCAATGCATGTTATTCATGATCTTTGTTTGTAGCCTTTCATGTTGTATGCATAGTTACTATGTCCTATTGTTAGAACTCCATCTTTCATGCACATGTATAGAGTTATTTGATCCCAGCTTTCAATGTTTGCAAATGGTTTGATCTTGATTTTGATGATGCATGTCACCTCAAAAATTATTCTTTTGATCACTTACCTACTCGAGGACGAGCAGGAGTTAAGCTTGGGGATGCTTGATACGTCGGAAACGTATCTATAATTTTTGATGCTCCATGCTTGTTTAGTATCTACTTTGATTTGCTTTGTCTACACTTTGATGTGTTTTCATATCTTTTCTGGAACTAACCTATTAACAAGTTGCCATAGTGCCAGTTGCCTGTTTTCTTCTGTTTTTGGTTCCAGAAAGGTAGAAAATCAATATTCTCAGAATTGGACGGGACAAAAGCCAAAGTCAATATTTTACCATGGGGTACATGAAGCCAGAAGACGAGATGGAGAAGCAAAACAGGGCGGCCAAACTCCCCTAGGCGCGGCCAGGGGTGGGCCCGTGCCTAGGCAGGGCGTGTCCCCCCTGGTCGCCTCCCGGCCTCGCCTCTTCGCCTATAAGAAGCCCCCGATGCAGAAACCTAAGTACCCAATTAAAACTCCACGAAACCTTTTGTAGCCGCCGCCACCTTCATCCCTAGATCAGAGGGCATCTGAAGTTATTCCCGGCACCTTGCCGGAGGGGAAATCATCTCGGAGGCCTTCTCTCCGGTATGATGCATGAATAGTTCCACCTTGGACTATGGGTCCATGTAGTAGCTAGATGGTTGTATCTCCTCCTTGTGCTTTCATGTATAGATATTGTGAGCTCCGTTCATGACCAAGATCTAATCTATTTGTAATCATGCATGTTGTGTTTGCGGGGATCCGATGGATATTGAGATTATTAATGGTTTTGTCTTTATGATTCTATCATGCCTGTGTTGTTTGTGATCTTGCATTCTCTCCATTGTTAGTAGCTATCTTGGCCTAGTAGTTGCTAGTGACTCCAAGAGGGGGTATTTATGCTCGATAGTGGGTTCATGCCTCTAGTTTCCAAGGGAAGTGACAGAAATCTCTTCAGTTGTAGATGTGCTATTGCCACTAGGGAGAAAACAATGGTCTCTTTTTAATGGAACAAGTGGATTGTTTACCTTACACACTTTTCTTAAAGCAGTTGTCTGTTTCTTGCAACTTAATACTGGAGGGGATTCAGATGATAACCTGAAGGTGGACTTCTAGTCATAGATGAAGTTGGATGGCGGTCTATGTATATTGTTGTATTTCCCAATCGAATCTCATAGGATCTTTTTGTTTGGTATTGCATTGTTATGCCTTGCTCAGTTCCTGTTAATTGCGCTGCTGTAATTTGTTTACCCTTCATGCCATGTTGTTTATCTAAGGAGAGCACCTCTAGTGAACTATGGACCCCGGTCCAATCTTCACCATTGATACATCTTCCACTGTTACTTGTTTACTTGCTGCAAACCATTACCTTCCACACCATACGTTTAATCCTTTGTTATAGCAAACCGGTGAGCTTGACAACCTCACTGATTCGTTGGGGCAAAGTATTGAGTTTGTGTTGCGTAGGTCTCCGTGTTGCTTGCAACACCTGTGTGATGTTTCCTTCCTCCTTCTGGTTCGATAACCTCGGTCTCTACTGAGGGAAACTTGCTTCTGTGCTCTTCACACCTTGCTCTTGAGGTTTCCAACGAAGTGTCCCACGACAACATTGGGTACACGCCATCATCAAGCTCTTCACCTCCTCTCCATTCATTTGGAGAACCCTCGATCTACTTGTTGTCATTACGAGAGCCTCTAGTTTGGTTGTAGATGTGTGCCCTAAGAGTTGTAAAGGCACCGGTTCCCGCCTCGAAGGGTACCAATAGTGGAGAAGGTGGATCAGGCCTTTCGTGGCGAGATCCATCGGAGAATAGGGTGAGGCGTATTGTGGCATGGTGGACTTAGAACCGCCTACCCCTCCAACGCATACGTACTTCCCTTAACAAGGAAGGAACTACAGTAAAATAAATCCCTGTCTCTTCGTGTGCTCCACTATGGTTCCCTCACTCCTCTCTTTGCGTGTTTAGTAGATAGGTTTGCATATAGGGAAATTCTCGTAGTTGCATATCTATAGAATTTACTTTGTGTCAAGCCTAAAATTGAAAAGGAACTAAATATTTGAGTAGTAACTTTTCACCCCTCTAGGTGCCCATACGATCCATTTCAATTGGTATCAGAGCCCTAACTCTTTATTTGGCTTAACCGCCTAAGAGAAGTATGGGTTCTAAGGGATATGGGAGTGATGATGCGGAAGTAGTCACCATGAACAATCTCAAGACGTTGGAAACAACCTTTGATTAGTTCTATGGAGACTAAGATGGAAGAGATGTTCCAAATTCTAATGCGTCTCTCCACACCCACAGCACCACCTCCATCTACTTCTAAGGCTACCACTCCGCAATCTAAGGAAAAGGATAACTCCAATTCCAAAGAAAACGAGGTGGTTGGTGATGGCACTAGTAAGAGATCCTCCTCGAAAAAGGATAGTGGTAAGGAAGGATACAATGAGATTTCTCATGTGTATTCACCTGATCCACCTATCCCACATCCTCATATACATAATAGGGGTGATCCACCCAAACTTTTAGCATCTACTTTTAATCAATGGCAATTTTTGATGAAGTCTCATGTGTGCAGCTCCTCCATGGAGTTATGGAAAATTATAGAGAATGGTCTTCTTGTTGGAGATCCAAACAACCTAACAAGAAGAGAGGTTATAGACAGTCAACTCAATGCAACGGCTCTACACATGATTCATCTTGGTGTGGGTACCAAAGACATGCCCCACATAGAGCATCTCAACACAATGAAGAAACCTTGGGATGCCCTCACCGAGCTCTTCATTGGAAATGAAAGCATAAGAAGGAATAGGTATGATGCTTTGAGTAATCAAGCCGAAGGGTTTTATATGATGGACAGAGAAGATCATGAGGACAGGTATAGGCGGCTCAAGTCAATAGCCACCACCTTCAGAAATCATGGTGCTTCCCTGTCACATCCCAAAAGTTTCCAAATTTTGAAATGTGAAAAATAAATAAATAAAATAAATAATTGTTGAAATTTATGGTGAAAAGAAACTTTTTGCTTCTAAATGGAAACATCAAAACCCTTCTTGAAATTTTTTGAATGAAAAGGGAATCCAACAAAATTTCAATCAAATGAATTGCATTCATTAATGAATGTATCTTGAAATTTAAAAACTTGGAAAAGTTAAACCAAAACCCTAAAACCCTAATGGAAGAAAATCATTTCCAAGATCTCCCTAAGACTATGGATTTTATCCATATAAAAATCTATTATTAAACATTTATAAATGATCAAGAATGGTAAATAAAAATATTATAAAACCATAGAAATTGATTTCATTTAATTTGGAGCCATGGATAAAAACTTATGAATTTAATAAGATAAAAGGAATTAATTTCCAAGGTCAATAAATCTCCTAACTAAAATCAATACCAAATTGTGAGCAAATTAATCTTAAAAGGATTTAAAAAGATAAACAATTATTAAATAAAATTATACAAATTGGAATCACCAATTTTGGATCTATAAATAAAAAGATATGGATTTTATAAGATAAAGAAATAAAGAAATAAATAAGGAATATTTAAAAGCCAAATTAAATCTTGGCCAAATCCATAAACAAATGGAAGTTATTGAATAATAAAAAGGAGTAGAAGATTATTTAAATAAAATTATATGGCCTTTTAACCATATCCAATTTTATTTAAATAAAGACAAATTGCCTAAACTAAATAATAAATCCCAAGAAAATTATTTAGAAGTCAATTTAAACCTTAAATTAAATCCATAAGCAAATGGAACAAAGATAATCCAAATCCAAATAAAATTAAGGGATAAAGAATATTCAAATAAAAGCATATGGGATTAAACCATATTCTAATTATATTTAAATGGAGACAAAATCCCTTATAGAAATGATTAATTAAATCATGAGTAAATAATAATTGATAATAGCCAAAGTGGATTAAAAGTTATGTAATTAACTTAAAAAATAATTATTTGAATAAAATTCATATGGCTTTAAAACCATATTTGATTTTATTTAAATAAAGACAAGTGCCTATTTTAAATAAATAATAAACCATAAAAGAATAAAAGAAATTATTCTAAAATGGACCTTAAAATACATTGTTAAACAGAATAAAAATCTACTGAAAATTTGGAAAAGATTTGAAAATAAATGAGAGTTTAAATCATTTGATTCAATTCAAAATAGAAAAATCAGAAAAGAAAAAGAATCAGGAAAGAAAAAAAAGAAAAGACCCAGCCCAACTTATTTACAAACAATCTTGTAAACTCTTTCCTCAACCTTTTTTGTTTTGATTCTACATCTCCCCTCTTTTCAACTTGATGGACAAAGCCTCCACCATGATCAAGGACTTCAACATCATCAAGGACTTCAAGTTTAGTTTCACCAAGGACTTCAACTTGGACATCACTAAGGACTACAAGTGAGACACGAATGTTACTCAAGACTTGAAGACTAAGGAAACACAACTTAGAAGGAACCATCATCACCTTGAGTTATGTGACCAAGATGCAATAATTTTTCCAAGGACACCATGATCTTAATCATGAAGAGACAACTAAGAAGGAAGGAATGACCTCAAGGGAAACCTATAGTTGGACCACCATACTAGTGTTTACTTTAGATCATATATTGATCACACCAACATATGTGGTGTAAGAAAAATATTTTGTTGCCTAAAAATATGTTTGAACTTTGTTGTTTGAGTGGAATGTTTGATTGTGATTGCTTGCACATTGCTTGTGTGAATTGTTGTGTGTGAGTAGACTTTTTCTCTAGAATCTTTTGCCTAATCTAATCCCAATCCAACCCAAACAGATGACTTCTCCAAGAGACACCAACATCAAGAATGATAACAACAACAACCAAGTGATGCACATGAGAGAACAACTGCTAGCAACCCAAGCCCAGTTGAATCAAGTGAGAACTCAATTTTTAGCCAACAACAATGGGATAGACCCAACGATGCAAAAGTTTTTGGAAACCCAATCCCAATTGTTGCAAAGGATGACCAATCAAATGATCAACATGAGAGACAACCTTTTCCATGGATATTGTGACAACAATAATGTCAAGGATGATATTATAGAAGGAAATCAAGCTTGCAATATCTGTGGAGATATAGAACACACTTATAAAGAGTACATGGACCAATGCCCTAATTGTGAAGAGAAACATCCAACTGGACAATGCCCCACATCTCAAGTTACTTGTTTCCTATGTGAAGGAAATGATCATGTCCCTATCCAATGCCCCATCTATCCCATAGTTCAACAAATGAAACAAGATGGAATGAATCAAATGTTTGGAAACCTCCATAAGGGAACAACTTCTACCAAGAAGGGCAAAGACAAAATCAGAACCATGCCTCATAAAGCCACACCCAAAGTGACCACAAAGTGTTGCTACTCATGTGGAGAAGAAGGACACATCTCTAGTGACTTCCCCAAGAAGAGAGAAATATTTCCCACCTTTGTGGTGAGATATGAAGAACATGAACTAGAAGAACTCCTAGCTTTGGAGAGACCCAAAAAGAAGAAATGCCCTAACCCCAGCAAGCAAGACATTAGCCAAGTGCAATGTTACCATTGCAAAGAAATGGGACACTATGTCAAGGAATGTCTAGAAAAGAAGAAGAGTCAAGGAAATAAACAAGAAATAGTGATGCCAAAGAAGAAGAAGGATATTGGCCAAGTGATGTGCCACAAATGCAAAGAGCTAGGCCATTTTGCATCACATTTTCCAGAAAAGAAGGAAGACAAGACAAGAAAACCTATAAGAGACATCAGGCTTGTCACATGTTTCAAGTGTGGAAACAAAGGACATTATGCAAACAACTGTCCAGAGAAGTTACATCAAGATCCCAAGTAAGCCAAGATGTAATCTAGTCTAAAACCTTTTTAAGGGTGGTAGTATCCTAGTTGCCTTGAAGCCAACTTGTAACCTCTAGCCTTCCCAAATCTCGGGACAAGATTTCTTTTAAGGGTGGTAGCCTGTCACATCCCAAAATTTTCCAAATTTTGAAATGTGAAAAATAAATAAACAAAATAAATAATTATTGAAATTTAGGGTGAAATGAAATTTTTTGCTTCTAAACGGAAACATCAAAACCCTTCTTGAACAAATTTGAATGAAAAGGGAATCCAACAAAATTTCAATGAAGTGAATTGCATTCATTAATGAATGTATCTTGAAATTTAAACACTTGGAAAAGTTAAACCAAAACCCTAAAACCCTAATGGAAGAAAATCATTTCCAAGATCTCCCTAAGACTATGGATTTGATCCATATAAAAATCTATCAGTAAACATTTATAAATGATCAAGAATGGTAAATAAAAATATTATAAAACCATAGAAATTGGTTTCATTTAATTTGGAGCCATGGATAAAAACTTATGAATTTAATAAGATAAAAAGAATTAATTTCGAAGGTTAATAAAGCTCCTAACTAAAATCAATACCAAATTGTGAGAAAATTAATCTTAAAAGGATTTAAAAATATAAACAATTATTAAATAAAATTATACAAATTGGAATCACCAATTTTGGATCTATAAATAAAAAGATATGGATTTTATAAGATAAAGAAAGAAATAAATAAATAAGGAATCTTGGCCAAATCCATAAACAAATGGAAGTTATTGAATAATAAAAAGGAGTAGAAGATTATTTAAATAAAATTATATGTGCTTTTAACCATATCCAATTTTATTTAAATAAAGACAAATTGCCTAAACTAAATAATAGATCCCAAGAAAATTATTTAGAAGTCAATTTAAACCTTGAATTAAATCCATAAGCAAATGGAACAAAGATAATACAAATCCAAATAAAATTAAGGGATAAAGAATATTCAAAGAAAAGCATATGGGATTAAACCATATTCTAATTATATTTAAATGGAGACAAAATCCCTAATAGAAATGATTAATTAAATTATGAGTAAATAATAATTGATAATAGCCAAAGTAGATTAAAATTTATCTATTTAACTTAAAAAAATAATTATTTGAATAAAATTCATATGGGTTGAAAAACCATATTTGATTTTATTTAAATAAAGACAAGTGCCTATTTAAAAAAAAAATAAACCATAAAAGAATAAAAGAAATTATTCTAAAATGGACTTTCAAATACATTGTTAAACAGAATAAAAATCTACTGAAACTTTGGAAAAGATTTGAAAATAAATGAGACTTTAAATCATTTGATTCAATTCAAAACAGAAAAATCAGAAAAGAAAAAGAAAAAGAATCAGGAAAGAAAAAAATGAAAAGACCCAGCCTAACTAACCTGGCCCAGGCCCAGCAGCCAACCCACGTCTCTCTCCCCGCGCGAATTCTTTCTCACCCACAGACCTACACCCTCTCTCACTGACGCCCCGACCCCACTGCTGCCCCATCATCGTCATCAACCTCGCACTAACCCTGCCCCCAACCCCTCCCCGGCCGTTTCTGCCCGATTCAAACCGCGTAAATTCACGTTGAATGCCGCACTAATTTCTCCAGCGACCACGCACGATAAAGCACCTCGCACCCCTCTTCCTTTCCCCTCACTCGCCAGCCCCTCTCTGCCACCGGGCTGCCCCAATTTCTCGCTAGCACACCACTACTTCCGACGAGGTTATCGGCGAATTCCGGCGACACCCGACCCCGTCCTACCTCCTAGCTCACCTAAACTTGACCAGTAGCCTCATATTCATACGCCAGTACCTCCCACTTGGTCGCGCATACCCCAGAGCGTCGGCAACGACATCGACAAAACGCCACCGCTGTCTGCCTCCACTCCGATGAGCTCCCCTGGTAGCTTCTGACCTCTCCTCTCTCTCTCTCTCTCTCTCTCTCTCTCTCTCGTTGACGCACACGTGATCATGACACTCTTACGCATCTAACTCTACTTCCCTTTGGTCTTCCCGTAGCTCGTAGCTTCGACTCCAACAAGAACCGTGCATGCCCGATGCCGTCGTGAACTCTGGCGAGGAATCGCCATCAACTCCGTGCGCCCCTCCATCTGCAACGACCACGTCGAGTGTCAGCGCAACCCTGCGAATCTGGTAGTGCTCTTCCCCCTCTCCATTGCTTCCTAGAGTAGCTAGAACGCTGCAGCCCGAGCGCGCCGTCGCTCGCCGTTGCTCAGCACCGCCAGTTCCTGGTCGTTGTGTTGATGGCCGTTAGATGTAGATCGTAGGGATACGATATATCACTTAACTAAAATGGTACGATCTAATCTGCATCGTGCCATGCCCTTTTAATCCAACACGCCACACTGCTCGATCCGAACGAACTGGTATCGCCCAATAGCAACAAGACACGTGGCCCAGGCTTCGTTTTAAAAACAGAAACATTTCTATTTAGTATTGGGATTTGGAAAATTCATAACTTTTAATCTACACGTCCAAATTTTGCAAATTTTATATTATTGGAATCAGGAAAAAGAAACCTTTGCAACCATGCCCTTACATTAGTATTTTGCTTCTGTAAAATTGGTTGTTTTTGCAGAAACATTTCTAGGCTTATTTTGTGTATAAAATTTATTCTAAAAATGATTTTAGGGGAAAACCTTTTGCAAATGGTTTGTTTTGAACCCACTGAACATAAGAACCAACTTTTGGATTTAAAAGTATACTTTTTGACACTAAGGAATTATTTCTTGAATAAAAGCATTTCTAGTAAAACAAAAATTGTCGATTATGTTTTAAAAATAATTTTTAAGTAAAACCTTTTGCAAATGGTTTGACTTAAACTCTCTGACCCTAAACACTAAGTTTTGGATTTGAAGATGTATTTGATTAACCCTAGAAAATGATTACTTTGATTAAAGGCATTTCTAGAAAAATAAAATGTTGCTTTGGTTTAATAATGGTTTTTGAGTGAAACCTTTGGAAAATGGATTTGATCTAAATACTTTGACCATAAACACTAACATTTGTGTTTAAAAACATATTTTGCTAACTCTACAAAATATTCCTTTGAGTAAAATCATTTCTAGCAAAACAAAAATGGTTTAAATGGCCCATTTTCACTAACTTGATTTTAAATGGTTTTGCCACTTTTATAAATGACAAAAAGGTGTTTTAAAATGTTTATAACTTTATTATAAACCACTTTTCCAATAAAAGAATCTTTTGCATGCTTGCATGCATTGTTTTATTTTCTTTATTTTATGTGATGAATTGTTTGAATGTTAGTTTTGAATTGTGCCTTGCTTGATTGAATTGTAGTGAACCTTGAGGAGTGTGACCATTGCAAGATCAAGGAGTGAACCTATATTCTCTACCAAAAAGGCAAGTGGTGCTTCATACATTTTTTCCTATTACTTTCACTATGCATTAGTGATATTTTGAGTAGGACTTGCATGGAATTTTACTAAATATGATGTGCCATGGGAAATCCTAGTAGATGATGCCTTAGTAGAATTTTCCCTAAGTTAAGATTCTTGCTACTATTATGCTTAGCCTAGCTAGTAGAAAACAAGGGTGGATTATATTCATGCTATGAAATATTTCTAAGTCTATGACTTGTGTTTTGCTTAATAAAACAACTATGTGAATGAATCAACGGGGTGGAATGGAAGGAAAGGTTTGTGTTGAGTGGTTAGACAAGTCCAGTATACTGGGGAAAACTTGGTATCACACTTGTGGAAAGCCACCCAGGAAAAAAGAGATTTGAGATGTCAAATGTTGAGAAGCTTCAAGTGCAGCCACATGGCATTATGGGCTCTGCCTGGATCATATAGGTTGCAATAACTTAGCCAGATGGACAGTTGGTGGTAAGGGGTGATAGGTTTGGAGCGCGTCCATTTTGGTCTAAGGGAAGGCTTCTAAAAGATCTTGTCTCGATGCATGTCTAGTCTTGTGGGGAAAGTGCACCACCTCTCAAGAGAGTAAAATCTAAGTACTTAGCCGTGTCCCCGGCAATGGACAATTTGAGCATCAAGATATGGAAGCTATCAAGGATCTCCTCATCCCAATTTCTAAGTTAAAATCTTGTGGTTGAACAAGGGTTAAAGGTTAACCAATTCTATTGGTTGTTCCTTGGGTGATTTTGACAAACAAAAACTTAGTGTTTTAAAATGATAAGGAAAATCTATTTTGAGCAAAGCAAGCCTAAGCTCCACTTAGCCAAATGCATATAGATGATAGATACCACAATTCTACCATAGTATCACTTGCCAATACAATTCAAATGTATTGACCCTTGTGGATGTAACTTATTATGTTGCAAGTTTGTTTGATGTTAGTGAAGTGTGTTGATTAGGATTACAAGTCTACAACCAACATGATTGCCTGTGGCACTTTTAAGATGAAGGACTCCATGCTATATAGTTATTTTTGCTGCATTGTAATGGGATAGCCAAATGAGCTATGTAAGATGTAATGAATTATTTTATTCTTGGTTATAGAGTTGTATTATGACCTTTGTTTCTTGATATTACATCTTAAACTGTGGATACTAGCTATTGATCCAGGGACTAGCATTGTAAACACATGGATCTCTACCTTATTAGGTTGGGACCTCTACATTCCCATGTTGATGATGCATGGATCAATAGAAAGTATGTTAGTGCTCTTATGCCTTTTTGAGCCCACAGATTTGAAGAGTATTCAAGGAAGGCATAACTACCACCTAATGACATCCAATGAGGTAATGCAACAAATGGCAGCTTTCAAAGTGGCTGCCAAGAATGCCGAAGATGCACGTGCACGAGCCATTGGAATGCAAAAATGGGTCAACATGGCCTTGAAGACAAGTGTGGCTGAACAAGATGAAGATGCCATAGAAGATATGGACTGTCCCGAGGATGTAAAGAGGTCTCATGGACAATACATGGCTGATGCTAGAAATTTTTGGAAGGATCCAGCCAAAGCCAAATCTGAACTAGAACGCAAGAGTGGAACAAATGGAAGAAGGGAAAACGGTCCCAAGCTAATAACTTGCTTCAATTGTGGAGACCGGATGCACTTTGTAGATGAGTGTCCTTATGAAAGTAGAGAAGATAATGGAAGAAGACTCATCCTCAAAGAGAATTCAAAGGCTCCACGAAAGAAGCAATTTGTGAAGAAGAGTGCTCCATTCAAAAAGCAATCAAAGACTGTCCTAGTGGCTCAAGAGGAGTATACATCAGGAAGTGAAGATGAAGATGAGGATGATAGCTCTCAAGAGGTGGCTGCCATAGTCACCACGTCTACACCAACATCTCTCTTCGACTCATCAAATGAAAACATCATCAACAAGAATTCCACTTGCCTCATGGCAAGAGGTTCCGAGGTATCATCTTCCAACACTTCTTTCCCTAAGGCTATGATTGACATGAATGATCCTACTAGTCTTAAGGTTAAAGAAGAAATTATTGCTTTGGACTATTTTATCACTAACTTGCAAGGTGAGCACAAAAGACATTTTGAGGCTCTCATGGACCAGTTGTCCCAAAATGAAGTGCTTCTTGAAGAAAAGGGCATGATTGAAAGGGAGGATGCAATGGAGATTGCATCGCTAAAAATGCTCTAGAAGAAGAGGAAGAGGTTTGCGTTTCTCTAGAAGAGAGACTTGAGTATATCGAGGAGTCACATGAAGAAGTGGTGACCAAACTTGTTAAGGAACATGATAATGCAGTAGCCAAAGCGAAGAAACTAAAGAAAGAAAATGTTAACTGTGGGGCTGCTCATGCTAGACTCTCCGAGGAATTGGAGAAACTTTACATTGCTCACAAGGCTTTGAAAAGTGAATTATCTATTCTCAATGAGTCTCATGATCAGTTCCAAATTTGACACGACTAAGTATTATATCCCTAGCACATCCAAGTCAACATATACTCATGAATAAAATGCTAGGGTGGAAGATGAGCTTGCCAAAATCTCCACATCTAAAGGTAAGGGAGTTCTTGATGATATTCTTGGCAAGCAAAGATCAAACCTTGGAAAAGAGGGACTTGGCTATGTTTCCAAGTCCAAGAATAAGAAGAACAATAAAAATAAGACACATAGTGCACAAGCAAATACAAGCACCATTGAGAAGAACATCACAAAGGACAAAACTAACCATATTGGTTTTGCAGGGTCTAACAATCCTAATTATGAGCTATTTTGTGATTACTATGGTGATGTCTATGCTAACTATGTTGGTCCTTTTGATGAATATGTCGCTTGGTATATTTGGGTTCCAAACACCCTTGTTACTAACATGAGAGGACCCATTGAAAAATGGGTACCTAAAACCAAGAAGTATTTTCTTGCAGGGATATGCTTCGGGTCGTTCTAAATGGGTGCTGGATAGTGGGTGCACTATTCATATGACTGGAAGCAAAGAGATGATCACGGAGATGAGACCCAACCATAATCATATTACAGTCTCCTATGGTGATAAGTCTAAATTTGAGGTATTGGGTCTTGGGAAGGTAGTGGTTGCCCATGATATCTCACTCATGGACGTGATGCTTGTTGAGACCCTCGGTTACAACTTACTTTTTTTTCGTGCCCTTGGTAAGATGGGCTTTGCTGTTTTCATTGATGGTGATTTAGTGGTCCTCTTGTGGAGCAAGTCTCTAAAGGTCGCTTTTGTTGGGTACGTCGAAACAACCTGTATGTGGTGGAATTTTCGGGGAAAACCACTGCGGGTCCGATGTGCTTATTCGGAAAGGCCGACGTGGGCTGGTTATGGCATCGCCGTATAGCCCATGTCAACATAAGAACTTTGCAAATTCTTCACAAGGGTGGCCACATCCTTGGACTAAAAGACAATGTTTCATTTGACAAAGATCGTGTGTGTAGGGAATGTGTTGAAGGCAAGATGCACGACTCTCCCCACAAGAGGAAAATGTAACATCCCAGCATTAGAGCTTAGAAAGAAGCTGAACCCAGATGTGAGCATTGCATTCATGCATAGAAAATCCGAATAATTTTCGCGCTTTTAAATAAAACTTGTCAAAGTGATTGAAGCTTCTCTTAACTTGATGGAATTGAAGTAGATCATCAAGTTAACTGCGATAAGTTTCAATAAGACCTTTGTTAAAATCACATTTTGGGTAAGGGAGATTTGATCTAAGGGTAGACCAGATATAATAAATGTCACTCATAATACATTGCTTAAATGATTCATATATGATCCTTAAGGGATCATATCATACTATTCATCATACTAACCTATGAATACTAAGTTAAGATTACCACTAGAATAATAAAAATGCAATGATTAGTGCTGACCTATCTTATTTTTATCTATTCCTACTATGAGTAGCATAGTAATACCTAACCTTGAACTCTTAAATGAGTTGGAGTTGGAAAGAGACTAAGTCAGGATCATCCACCATATATCTTTCTTTCCATATCAATCTTTATGGAACCTATCTTAATATATGTTGTTCATTAATTTTGAGTAATCAACCATTGATTCACAAATTCTTGAAATATCAATCTTTGATCTATTATTAGATCTTATCAGAACATCTACTTAAATCTTCTAATGAGGGCATAGTCCATTAATAACCTTAATCCAATATAAGATACTAAGAAGATAATTTCCAGACAATAAAAGGTAGGATTGATAAAGCCCTGCTTAGCCAACTAAGAACTTCAGTAATAAATGATTAAAGTATTATAATTGTAATGCTTTGGCCACCAATATTGAATGCTTATATTTTGTATAAGTAATACTGGTGGGTAGAACATGATTGGAACCTTAGTAGAGATAAGTGATCCTAGAGTAGTCTTTGCAAACCACATAAACATAATTTAGGGATTGAAGTGTAAGTCATGAGAGTTAAGTAAATATAGGATGATATTATTCAATTAAAGCTACTATAGCATAGAGTTTAGAAGTAGTGTTATTCATGTTAAAAGATAATCAACCTTAGAGAAAGATCAGTGATGGAATATTAAGGAAGATTGTGAGTGAAATTGAAGGAACTACTAGTTGGATGAAAGTTTTACAACAGTAGAACAGTAAATACAACCAAGCAAGGATATGAGAAAATTATGAAATACTTTTGTATCAAACTCATTGGATTCATCCATAAGATTAGAAGAATGATATATGAATAAGAAGATTCTAATAAGTAAGCCCATCATACTAACCATGCTGATGGATAGGAAGAAGTATTATATCTAGGAAAGAATTCCTTAATTAGAGATCCAAGATTGTGAAATATAATTATATGTTATAAATCATTTTCCTATTTTAATCTTGTTAAGCAATCAACTCTAAATCTCAAATGAAACATAATATCCATCTCATACTGTTGATCCATCATCTGATGTCTATAACACTATAGAAATATTTCCCTATAGCAAATTACATAAGCATATCTCTGTTAATTCCAACCATCATAACTACATGTGCTTAAGTATATCTTTATCAATTCATTTCCATAAAATATTCTAATTAAAACCTTCCTTTATGAAAGGTGATGTCATCAAATATCACAAACATAAAACAATATGCTTAGTTATTAATTATTTACTCATATCCAAAAAGGAATCTAAGTATATTAAAAACCCTAACTTCTAGGGTAAATATTTATAATTCAAAACCTTAAATTTCTTTGTTTATCACAATAGAACATATACATTTCATTTTCTAAATTAATGGGAATAGTAATAACCATATCAATGTCTTTTATGTTTCATGCATCAAATAATGATCCAGGATCATTATAAATATAAAATTTATATTCAAACTATAATCCAAATAGAGTTAAGTTTATAAACAAATAAGAATATATCATTCAAGAAATCCCTAAATAAAATAGGAGAGAAAAATAATAAGAAAGACTTATATAAAATATTAACAAGGGGGTTCATATTAAGTAACTAAAAGAAATACAGAAAGATGATATAATAAAATCATACAAAGAAAGGTTCAAAATATAAATCAAATTCAAATCTGAATAAGAAAACAGAAAATAGAAAAAGGATAAAACAAATAAAAATACTACTGGTCAGGCCCAACACCCTACACCTATCGACGCTTCGTAGCCCACAACAGCCCAAAGA
This sequence comes from Avena insularis, assembly GCA_023614405.1. Lineage (NCBI taxonomy): Eukaryota > Viridiplantae > Streptophyta > Magnoliopsida > Poales > Poaceae > Avena > Avena insularis. Next base: position 193,428,331 of record CM042691.1, read on the forward strand.
ATAAGCCTGTGTTCTTTATGTCCTGGATCGACAAAGTAGGTCAGCAAAGGATTGCGGGTTGAGAAGCAAAGATCGTCAGGGGGTTATCCGCAAAACGGTTATCGTCGTCATCGTCACGCACACAGGCAGCTCGCTGGTGGAGCTCGCCGCCGCCCGATGCCGTCATCGTTGTCGTTGCGCCAAGATACTCGCCATCGTTGCCAGGAGGGGATAAGAAGGCCACCGCGACACATTGCCTCCAACCCTATCTCCAATTCCTCCTTATCCTCTCAGATACGAACATGACCTAAACCCTAGCTCACCGGAGCCACCTCTCGCCGTCGAACCACGTCTCCCCACACCATTCTGAGCCGTCATGGAGAAGCGCCTTCCTCCGTAGATCCTCGGGGTAGAAGCTTGCATCAGGGGGAGCACTGGAGCAGGTGAATTTTGCCATTCCTCTTTGCAACAGTTCGTCGGAATCCTCATCGGGAAGCTTGATTCCAACCGCGCCTGTCCTCGCCGACCACTCAATCATCATCAGGGTGAGTTCCTGAACTTCCCAGTAACATTCAATCGTCGGATCTCGTTGTAAATCGCCGTTTCATCATATGCCACTGTCGGCCACCGTCGGAGCTCGTCGGAGCTGAAGCTCTGATGACTATATCCGAGGGGCGCTGCCACTATTAGGTTCAGTAGGTTGTGCTTATTCGAACTAGGCTTATCTCGCTTGCTAGGGCGCAGTAGATCGTCGCCGATGACCACTCACCGACGGCGGTGGTGGTGCTGACGCCATCGTTGCGTCATGCTCACCTCATGGTTGAACCACATCAGCTAGTTTGACTGGTCCTTGCCCACGTGGCTGATGACATGGCCTAGGGCCCATATGTCATTGACTGGGGGTAAAGACTGGGACAGTAACAAATGTATTTCTTTCACCTGAGAGATGAGGTGGACCCTGGCCCACGGGTCAGTGACTAGGGATAACTCTTGGTGCGGTGTAAAAAGCATTTTTCTGTTAGGAAGTAAATAAAATGTTATAATCCAATTAATAATATTCCAGAAATTTAATAAATGATTAAATCTTGTCTAATTAATAACTTTTGATTTATAGTTCAGAAAAATATGTATAATATATGAAAATTTTTAGAAAATAAAATCTACAACTTAAAACTATTATCAAATAATATTATGCTAATTATTTAAATAAATATTATATAATAAAGGTTTTATAAGTAATAAAACTTTAATAATTCATATTCCTATAATGATAAATGTTAATAATATAAGTAAAATACCAAAAATCTTAGAAAAATAAGAATTCTAATTTAAAAACATAATCATGTCTTTTTAGTTCACTGCATTAAATATTTATTATTTATTAAGTAATTATAAAGTAATAAGGATTATAAAAATCATATCTTATTATTTATAAATCACAAAAATAAATGTGATTTACCAAAATGATCACAAAAATAATATCTACATTGAAAGTACAAAGGAAGTCGCCTAGAGGGGGGGGGGGGTGAATAGGCGTTTTAAAAAAATTACGGTTTAGGCTCAAGTAAATGCGGAATAAAACTAACGTTTAATTTATTGAGCACAAAACCTAGCCACTAAGTTCACCTAAGTGACCAACAACCTATGCTAAGCAATACAAGCAACAAGGTGATAGCAAGATATAAATACTTCAAGCACGATGGCTATCACTATAACATCCCTAAAATCATGTTTTCAAAGCTTTGCATATCATCCATGCATGCATATTCATTTAGAGTTCAATTTCAAACTCTTTTGAAAGAAACAAAAACTTTGGGTTCTATTATTTCATGTGAACAAGCTTTGATCAAATGCTACTCTCTAGTGAGAGAATAATTGTTTTAAAACCTTTATTGTGTGATCATAGGATTGTTTGATGAGTTTCAAAGCTTGAACAAAATTTCCAAAAACAAAATATGGTTTTAAAACATTTATATATCTTTATCAAATCATGTGCCGAGGCACTGTTTATTTTAGAATTTTCAAAGGGACCAAGCAAGTCTAATGGGACAGCAAGGTTTTATGCCCAAAAATATGAAGTTTACACTTTACAAAAATCCAGAATAGTTTGTAATTCAAATGCTTTTGATTTCATTTGAAAAAGATTCCTGAAAATCAATTTAGAGAAATAAAAGAGATTAGAAATCAGAACTGGGCCTGGCGCCAGCTTTTCGGCCCAACAGACAAAGCAGCCCACCCGGGCCACTCCTCTCTCTGCCTTTCCCCACCCGCGCAGAACCTACCCCCTCGCTGACCACTGGGCCCCGTAGCCACGTCACCTCGTCATCCTCAAATCACGCCTGCGACCAGCGTCGCCGCGGTCGTTTCCTCCCGACGCAAATGCTCTTAAATCCCATTGATGACGTGCGTGATTCTCGCCCCTGCTCTGGCTCTTTAACCCCCACCCCTCTGCGACCATTTCCCCTTACTCAGCGCCCCCACTCCGTCACCAGGCTGCCCACAATCTCACTTGCACCGCCGTAGTACCAAGCCACTCCGGCGTGCGATTCCGGTAAGCATCGTTCGCCCCTATCTCTGATTCATACTAGCGTGATCAGTGTGTCCTTGCGCATCTTCTCATGCCTTTCTTTTGCTCTGTATCGTCCTAGAGCATCGTCATCGTCCACCTCTAGAAGCAACCGAAGCTCAACGCAACTCCGGCGACCTCTCCTGGTTAGTACTGACCGCGCCTCCCCCTCTCGTTCATACCCACACACTCGCCTCGTCTGCACGCATCTAACGCAACCTTTCTCGTGCCTTAGCGTGACCAGAAGGCCGCCACCGCCTTTCAGCAGACACCGACGATAGAAGTGACTCCAGCAAGCAATACCCGTCAACCTCGAGCGCCCCTTCGCCAGCCAAGCACACCTTAAGCATCAGCAACGCACGACGAACTCGGTGAGCTATCTCTCCCTCTCCTGCGTGACCTAAATAGCCAGCAACATCTCTGACAGAGCCGTCGCCGCCACTCGCCACCGCTGGCACCGCCAGACATTGGTCGCTTGGTCCATAGCCGTTAGATCCAGATCCAACGCGTACGATAGATCACTTAAGGAAACGTTTTCTTTAGATCTGAGCCACATAGTGTCACTTAAATCCTACGGCCCACATCGATCAATTCGTGCGAATCGGTATCAGCCAATCAGAACACGCCGCATGGCTAGGGTTTAGAATTAAAACAGAATTTAGATCTATTTGTGTTTCAAACTTGTAAAATTCATAACTTTTGATTCCCACGTTCAAATTTTGCAAACTTTATATCATTGGAATCAGGAGAGAAAATCCTATCTGTTTATGCAATGTGTTTAATGTTTTGCATCTGTAAAAATGGTTGTTTTTGCAGAAACTTGTGTAGGCTTATTTTGGTTATATAAATAATTTGAAAAATGTTTTAAGGATCAAATAAAGTTTAGTTTGAGTATCTTGGACTTGTTTATGTTTTACTACTGATTACTTGTCTTGTTTGGTGTAGAAAAATCATCACATGGCATTTGCATGCATTCATATATTTTTGATTGTATATTTTGATATGTCATTTTGGTGCCAATATTTTATGTGTAGATTTTGGTGCAAATAGTGATTGTGGTTGTGAAGATTTTTGCTACTCCCCAAACTACCAAGGAAAGTGGTGCTTCATGATTTTATTCCTATATTTTTCAACTATGCACTAGAAATATTTTGTATAGGACCTGCATGAATATTTTGATAAGTATCTATATGCTATGCTTGGGAAATCCTAGTAGTTGTAGAATTGTTAGAAATTTCTCTAAGTTAAGATGCTTACCATTGCCATGCTTAGCCTAGCTAGTAGCAACCAAGGGTGGTTATATATTCATGCTATGTGAAATATTTCTAAGTCTTTGACTTGTGTTTTTTGCTTAATAAAACAACTAAGTGAATGAAACACCTGGGTGGAATGGAAGGAATGGTTTGTGTTGAGTGGTTACACAAGGCCCATTTCTATGCTTTACCTTGTGTATCTCACTTGTGGAAAGCCACCCAGGAACAAAGGGATTTGAGATGCCATATGTTAAGAAGCTTCTAGTGTAGCCACATGGCAATATGGGCTCTGCCTGGATCATATAGGTTGCAAAAACTTAGCCATTTGGACAGTTGGTGGTAGTGGCATGATAGGTTGGAACGCGTCCATTTGGTATAAGGGAAGGCTTCTGAAAGGTCCTGTCTTGGTGAAAATCAAGTCTTGTGGGGAAAGTGCACAACCTCTGCAGATGGAAGAATCTAAATACTTAGCCATGTCCCTGGTATTGGACAACTTGAGCATCAAGACATGGAAGCTATCAAGAATCTCCTCATCCCAATTTCTAAGTTAAAACTTGTGGTTGAACAAGGGTGAAGGTTCACCAATTTCTATTGGTGATTCCTTGGGAAAGTTTTGTCAAAGAAAAACTTAGTGTTTTCAACTGATAGGTAAAACCTATTTTGAGCAAAGCAAGCCTAAGCTACACTTAGCCAAATTCATGTAGTATCTAGATGCTAATATTCTACTAAGGTATCATTGCCAATACTATTCCAATGTATTGACCCACTGTGGCTATAACTTGTGATGTTGCAGGTTATTCTGATGATGATTAGGGGTTATGAGTCTACACTCATCATGCTTGCCTATGGCACATGAAGATGAAGACTTATTTATCTTATTATATATTTGAACTCTTGTATTAGACCTGTGGTCATGGAGTTTGTAAAAGACTATGTTTGTCTCTGGAATGATATGTAATAATGACCTTTGTTTCTATGTACTTCATCTTAAACTGTGGATGCTAGCATTGATCCAGGGACTAGCATTGCAATCACAGGGATCCTTACCTTTATAAAGGGAGGGATCTTACAGATGGTATCAGAGCACTGTGTTGCCTGTAGGATTATGACCCTAGGATTGGATTAGAAACCACTAAGGATTTTTTTTCAACAATTCCCACACTTGTCTTTTTATTCTCGTAAACTTTTCTAATTCTTCTTTCTCATCTCTATTTGTAGATGAATTCCATCAACGAAGCTGTAAGGAAGGGACCACTCATGACCATGACCCTAGAGTGTGAGACTGAATTTCCAAAGGCCCTCAAGAACCTTATGGTTACCATGGGGATACATGGTGCAGCTGTGTACAAAGGTTTCCCTGTGATGGATGAAGGATAAGAGTATTGGTTGGTGCAAGTTCACTTGTACAAAAACAAGGAAGACAACCACAAAGAATCAGGATTCTGCATGGTCACCAACTCAGTGATGCACACCACATTCTTTGATTCTGCAAGGGATGCAGCTTGGAAGGCCATCAAGGAGCTTGGTGAAAGACTCAAGTGCAGAATGCTTAACACCCAAAATGACCTTAGGGAAGAAAAGAAGCATACCCAAGAGTTGGAAACTACCAACCAACAACTAAGGGAAGACATCATAGACTTGATTTTGGAATCTTGTGAACAAGATAGGCATATGGCTACTAAGGATACTTTGATAGCCATTTTGTCTAGTGAGTGAGAGTATAACGTACTTCGTTAGTTGGACCACCACACTTATCATTTCCTTTCCAATTTTTTTGTCTAAGTTATGTTGAACCTTGGATGCTTGTAATGGATTTATGTATACCATGACTTGCGTGCTTGGTTTGCAAATGATATGTTTGTGCTACCTTGATTTGTGTTTTTCTGTTGATGTTATTTCTAACTTTTCTCTATCTTATAAAATAGATGCCTAATGTTACTATCAGCATGGCTGAAGAGTTCAAGGGAACTCGTTTTGGCACTCGTCTTATCGAGCTCACTAGTGTGCTCAATCTTCCGCTTCCTAGCATCATGATGCTTCCCCTCACCAAGTTCAAGAGGAAGGACCTTTGGGGCTTCAAGGTTACTCAGACCGGGGCCTTGGTGAGCCACGGAGGCTATCACCTTCAAGCTCATGCATGATGACAAGGAGAGAGGCCTAGAGGTAGTCATGCAAGATTTGCTTGGACGTTTGTTAGGGAGACACTCTCGGGAGATTAGAGGTACTCACTTCCACGCCTTCGGTAGACGTGATGAGGATGGTGAGGCCATTGACTTCGAGGATACTGCTAGAGAGACGGCAGAGCCAATTCGTCTATACCTCCAGGACTTAGAGGTTCTTCTTAGGCACCTAGATACTGCTAGGACCAACGTCATGCTTAGCAATGAAGAACTCCACGTGCAGCTTCGTGAGAAGGACAAGCTCTTCGCGGAGCAAGATGATATAGTCAAGGAAATGGAGGCCAAGTTTGAGAGTCAGGATAGGAAGTTCAAGAGTCAAGAGAAAAGAGTCCAAGATAGGAACAAGAGGATTCGAGAGATGACTGCAGAACTAGAGGCCAAGGACTTCGAGCTCGAGCATCAGCAGGTGGTGATTGAGAGAATTCGTTCACAGAAGAGGGCTCTCAAAGCCAAGGTAGAAGCCTTGACTACTAATGTCGAGGAGTACAAGACCGCTATGGAGAATGCAGGTGTTACACTTGTCGATGAGGAGGTTGATGCAGAGGAGTAGTGATGACTACTCGTTTACTTATTATTTACCATGTTTTTGATTATTGAGTCGCAATGACCATCCAACATGTGGATGGCTTGCTATTGGTGTGTTTGCTTTTCAAAAACTTGTTGTGTATGTTGTTGAACTTTTGTTATTTTGATGCATGTTTGGTGATTGTTTATGTGATGTATTGTGCATGTTAAACATCTATGGGTATCTCATTCTTATCCTTATGAAAACCACAAATGCCTCCTCGACGTGCCAACCCCAACCCGAACAACAACAATGTCACCCCAGAGATGCAGCAGCTGATGACAACTCAGACACAACTGATGCAGATGATGACCACCTTTATGCAGAATCAGAACAACAACAATAACAACAACAACAATAATAACAACAACAACAATCAGAACAATCCACCAGGTTTTGATATGCTTATCAGATTCTTAAGACTGAGGCATGCTAAGTTCTCAGGAACTACTGACCCCATGGTGGCCAATGATTGGCTACGCTCAGTAAACAAGGATTTGGTAACTGTTGGCTGTACTGATGAGGAGAAAGTCAGGTTTGCAGCACACTTGTTGGAAGGACTAGCAGCTACATGGTGGGATAACTTCCAGATCACCACTCCCATTGAGGATGTGACATGGGCTATCTTTGAAGATGGTTTCCGTACTGCTCACATATCATCCGGAGTGATGAGTTTGAAGAAGAAGGAATTTCATAACTTGGAGCAGTGCCACCGCAGCGTGGCTGAATATATTGAGGAGTTCAAAAATCTGGCGCGTTATGCACCGGATGAAGTTGACACTGGTGCTAAGAGGAAAGAGAAGTTCCTCGAAGGATTAAACGATGAACTGAACCTGCAGCTATCTGTGGCCTATGTCCCCACTTATCAGTCCCTTTGTGACAAGGCTGCCATCTTGGAGAGCAAGATGAAACAGGTTGAAAGTAGGAAGAGGAAACACTCTGACAAGCACAGCTCGGAATCGTCTCACAAGCGTTCCCATTATGATGATAGTGGGAATTCTGGATCCCACAAGCATGGAAAGTACAACAAACACCACAACCACAACTGTCAGCATGACAACAAGCATCACCGTAGTCATAACAATGACAAGTACAAGAATCACAAGAGTGGGTACAAGAACCACCACAATGGAAGTGGAAGTGGTAGTGGAAGCCAGCCTGTCAAGAAGGATCTTAGTCAGGTTGAATGTTTCAAGTGCAAGAATATGGGTAATTATGCAAATGAATGCCCAAAAAAGAAAGTTGAAGGACCCAGCAAGCCCAACCCTTTCCAGAAGGGACAGGTGAACCACATCAATGTGGAAGAGATCTATGAGGAACCTGATGCTGTTGCTGGTAAGTTCAAACTCAATTCTGTTCCAGCATTTGTTCTCTTTGATACTGGTGCATCTCTTTCATTTATCAAGAGAATTTGTTGAAAGAAATGAACTACCCGTAGAAACTATTGGGTGTCCTATAAAAGTAAGTTCTCCTGGCGGAGAAATGATAGTGAACTCAGGATGTCATGATCTAGTCATAGAGTTTGGGAAATATAAGTTTCCCGTTAATCTGATAATCCTAAATTCCCAAGGATTGGATGTCATTTTGGGAATGGACTGGATGACCAAGCACAAGGGGGTGCTACATTGTGCCAACCATACTGTCACACTCACAACTCCAGAGAACATAAGGATTAGATTCAGTACTAACTTTGAACCGAAAGGGAGTAAGCTAAATTCTCTTAAGGGGGTTAGCATAGACAGTGTGCATATTGTGAGTGAATATCCGGATGTGTTTCCGGAAGAATAACCAGGAATGCCACCAGATAGAGATGTGGAGTTTCTAATTGATTTGCTACCAGGATCTGGACCAATAGCAAAGAGACCGTACAAGATGTCAGTTGATGAGTTGAAAGAACTCAAGAAACAACTTGGAGAACAGTTGCAGAAAGGATTTATTCAACCAAGTTCTTCGTCTTGGGGAGCACCAGTTTTGTTTGTGGAAAAGAAGGATAGAAGTCAAAGGTTATGCATAGATTACCGTTCACTCAATGAGGTAATTATTAAGAACAAATACCCTTTGCCTAGAATCAATTACTTGTTTGATCATCTAGAAGGAGCCTGTGTGTTCTCAAAGATTGATCTCCGATCAGGATATTTTCAGCTTAAGATAAGAGAACAAGACATACCTAAGACAACTTTCACCACTAGGTATGGATTGTATGAATACACCGTGATGCCATTTGGTTTGACCAATGCACCAGCTTATTTCATGAATATGATGAACAAGGTGTTCATGGAGTTCCTTGATAAGTTTGTTGTCGTTTTCATTGATGACATTTTGATCCACTCCAAGAGCAAGGAAGAGCATGAAGGACATTTGCGTTTGATACTTGAGAAGCTTAGAGAGCATAAGCTATATGCCAAATTCAGCAAGTGTGAATTTTGGTTAAATGAAGTTAGATTTGTTGGACACATTGTGTCAGGAGATGGTGTAGCAGTTGATCCTACTAATGTGTCAGCTGTAACTAAATGGGAATCTCCTAAGTCAGTAAAAGAGGTTCGTAGTTTCCTTGGCTTGGCAGGATACTACAGAAGATTTGTTGAGAATTTCTCCAAAGTAGCTAAACCAATGATAGAGTTACTAAAGAAAGACAAGAAATTTGCTTGGTCTGAAGGATGTGAACTCAGTTTCCAAGAATTGAAGAAGAGACTAGTGACAGCACCAGTCTTGTGTCTGCCAGATTTGGAGAAAGATTTCCAAGTGTATTGTGATGCATCTCATCATGGATTAGGTGCAGTGCTAATGCAAGAAGGGAAAGTTGTGGCTTATGCCTCGAGACAACTCAAAACTCATGAGGTAAATTACCCTACTCATGATTTAGAGTTAGCCTCTGTTGTTCATGCACTCAAAACATGGAGACACTATCTTTTGGGAAAACGATGTGAAGTGTTCACAGGTCACAAAAGTTTGAAGTATATCTTCACTCAGAAAGAAATCAACATGAGACAAAGAAGATGGCTAGAACTCATCAAGGACTATGACTTGAGTTTGCAATACCACCCCGGTAAAGCAAATGTTGTAGCAGATGCTCTAAGCCGTCAGGGTTTTGTGAATGGCCTTACTAAAGGAGAGTTGCCAGATGATCTGTGTGCCCAATTTAGAGATCTCAGATTGGAAATTGTGCCTGAGTGACATCTCATGTTATTGGATGTTCAACCCACTTTGTTGGACAAAATCAAAGAAGCCCAAAAGACAAATAAGGAAATTGAAGAGATTAAGGAAAAGATTGGCAAGGGAAAAGCCAAAGGATTCCATGAAGACGAACAGGGTACTTTATGGTATGGAAAACGTATCTGTGTTCCACAAGATCCGGAGCTTCGGAAACTGATTTTACAAGAAGCACATAACTCACCATATTCCATTCATCCGGGTAACACCAAAATGTACATGGATATGAAAGAAAGATTTTGGTGGAATAATCTCAAGAAAGACATCGCCAAACATATTGCTTTGTGTGATGTATGTAGTAGTGTGAAAGAAGAACATCAGAAACCAGCAGGATTACTACAACCACTACCTATTCCTGATTGGAAGTGGGACAAGATTGGCATGGATTTCATCACCGGATTGCCAAGGACCAGGTCAGGATATGATTCTATTTGTGTAGCGACCTCGGATCGATAAGGATCCTAAGTCCCTGTGATTAACATGCTAGTCCCTGGATCAATAGCTAGCACTCACAGTCGATGAAATATCATGTAAAACACAAAGTCTTTATTACACGGAGAATCCAGCGTATGAATTTATTACAAATTTGCTTAGCATTGAGCTAGCTCAAATAACAGCGGAAACATAAAAGCAGCTTGAGTCCATCAACGCCCCAGGCTTGTCGAGTGTAGACTCGCAATCCCTACGCACCTTTCAATCTTCGGATTCTGCACATAAGACGTGCAGCCAACAAGTTGGGTCAATACTTTGAATGTATTGGCAAATTACACCAAGGAGAGAAAGACTATCTCTACATGCAAAGCTAGTTTAGGCAGTAGAGTTTATTTGCTCAAAGCTAGTTTTTCCTTAAGTAGAGAGAAGAAGAGAAGATTTTCCCTACTTTGTAAAACATTTGCCTTATGATGAAACAAGGTCGAGTGGAACACGAGGATATTACGCACCAGGTGTCCAAACAACCAAACACTTGGATATTACGCACCAAGTGACACTTGAATATTACACACCAAGTTCCCAAAATCCCACCCATTGGCGATATTACTCACGCCATGGGGTTTTTAAAACTTTTTTTTTAAGAAAAGAGAGAGGAAGATCCTTCAGAGGCTCCATCCTTCAGATGCTCATTGTTGTTTTGTTACCGTGAACACGGCCGATCGATCAGATTGCAATACTCTCGAGAGTTTGTGCACTTTACCCACAATCCACGATCAAGTCCTTTTTACAGACAAGACCATGGCGAGGCTTTCCCTTAGTAGCCCCTCTACCTTTCGGATCCAACCGTGCCAAGAACCTCCAAATGTTGGTACCCAGGTGAGGTTTCCCACTAAGTACTAGGCCAAGACAGAGCCCATAATGTATTGTGGTTGCACTGGAAGCTTCTGAATTCTGAAACATGGCAGACTTCTTTGATTCCTGGGCGGCCGTCCTCCACCAAAATCTCACTCGTTGACCCGACAACCATTCCGCCCAGAAGAAAACTTAGTCTTATTTTGAAGTGGATTTGAGAAGAAAAATTTGCCCTAGAGAGCCTTTATACTTAGAGAAATTCCTTGTCTTTCGAACCCCCCAACGGTACTTTGTATATGTAGCATAGCAAGCAATACTTAGCAAAAACAGGGGTAACCTATTAGGAGGGGAAATCCTAAGTATAGAGCTACTCATGGCATACTACAAAATCACCACACTTGCAAAATAATGCTAAGGAGAAATTCTACTAGAACATCCTACACATGCATACTACAGAATTTTGAAGATCACATGCATAGAATCAAAACTGGGACAAAATTATGAACAAGTGGGGTAACTTGCCTTGATTCGAGCAGCACTCTACACAATAGCACTCCTTAGCACACTCCGAACAATCTAACGAATCACAAACATAGATATGATCACAACTTGCTCAAAACATGTCATAGAGATAATCATGCATGCATGCAACATGGTATTTTATGCAAGATTGGTTCTTCTAAATTGACCAAGGTAGCATAATTGAGTTGCAATAGTGTTAAGGGTGTTACTAGGATTGATTTCCCATAGGTTTAGATCTATTTGGGTCACTAATACAATTCATAGGGTCAAAAGGAGATCAAACCATCTATTTAGCCCCAAACTAGATTTAATGATCTTAAGCAATGTTTTATAATTTTGTCCAGTAGGAATTGTGGAAACAAATTTATTGCAACAAGAATCAACTAAACCAGAATTTTAATAATTTTTCTATAGAATAAACACTCTAATCTAGAGATTAAATTCTACACCGAAAACCCTACTGTAAACTTGGAATTTTATTGTAGATCTGTGTTCTACACAAAATTATGAATCCAACGGTATATTATAAGCTAAATTTGGCCAAATATTTAATTTTATACGAATTTCGCAAGTTTTAAATTGAATCTGCAAACAGATCTAACCCTCAACTTAAAACATTGCCAAGTGGCAGCTTCTGGTTGGGCCAGCTAGCGAGGTGGGGGCGACGCAGGGTGCTGGCGCGGCCTGCTGACTGGGCGGACACGCGGCGCAACTCTGTTGGACGGTAATCGGGAGAGCTTCTAATCTGCACCGTTCCTCTCGAATCCGACGGACGAGAGCGGTGGCGACGACTTACCAGCAGCGTCGATGGCGAGACGGCGGTGGCACGGTCGAACATGGTCGTCGGCGGCGCTGCGGTGGTTCCTCGGAGTAGCGGAGAGCACGACGGTGCTCTGCTCCTCCTTGCGGTCCTGCTTGCGTGATCGGCTTCGGCCCTTTCTTCCTCGTCTAGCCGCACGGCTCTGCTGGTTCCCGCGAGCTCCGGTGGCACATCGGCGAGACATTGGGGCGTCTGTGCTGCTTTAGACAAGGGGAAAACGAGGGGGAGTGAGGGTCGATCAAGGGGGTTTCGATAGGGAGAAAAACAGAAGGAGAGGAGCTCCCAGGGATTCACCTACCGAAGCTCTGGCGGTGCTCTACTCCGGCGTGGTCACGGCGAAGCAGCCCGATGGCGATGGCTCGAAAAACTTAGGGTTCCGAACGGTGGGGGTCTCGGGGTTTATATCAGCGAGGAAAGATCACAAGTGAACCATATAGATGGACCACCATATTTTAGTTAAGTCAAACACACCAACTTATGTGGTGTAACAAAAATATTTTTTGCCCAAAAATGTGCTTGAACTTTTTTGTTTGAGTGAAAAGTTGTTTGTGATTGCTTGCACATTGCTTGTGTGAATTGTGATGTGTGTGATTAGAATTGATTCCTTAGAAATATTTTGCCTATTCTAATCCCTTCAACCCAAACAGATGACTACTCCAAGAAACTCCAAGGTGGATGACACCAACACCAACCAGGAGGACAACATGAGAGAACTCATATCAACCCAAAACCAGTTGAACCAGATGACAGCTCAGTTCATAGCTAACACCAGTGGGGAAGATCCAACCCTACAAGGATTTTTGGAAAACCAAGCTGAAATGTTGCATAAGGTGACAGACCAAATGCTCAACATGGAAAGCAACTTTTCCAAAGGAGACAAGAATGTTATTCTAAAAGGAACCAAAGCTTGCAATATTTGTGGAGACAAAGATCACACTACTAAGGAGCATGGAGATCAATGCCCCAACTATGAAGAGAAACATCCTGTTGGCCAATGTCCCACCTCTCAAGCAATTTGCTACTTATGTGAAGGAAACAACCATGTCCCTATCCAATGCCCCATCTACTCCATTGTTGAACAAAGGAAACAAGATGGAGTGCAACAAATGATTGCAAACTATCCAGAGGGATCTAAGTCTACCAAGAAGAATGATGACAAAGGAAAAGGTCCACTTATACCTCCATGCAATACAACCCAATTCAAAGGACCAAAGAAGAGGCATATGAATTTTCCAAAGAGCAATAGAAGGTCCAAGAAGCATGTAGACATTCCTACCTACCATATAACATATGAGCAACATGAACTAGATGCACTCCTAGCTTTGGAGAAGCCCAAAAAGAAAAAGAAGGACAAAAGCCATGTGCAATGTCATCATTGTAAAGAAATGGGACACTATTCCAGTGAATGCCTAGAGAAACAGAAGTATAAAGAGATTGGCCAAGTATGGTGCAACAACTGCAAAGGACTAGGCCATTATGCAGCAACTTGTCCACAAGAGACACGTGAAGAACTCAAAGCTATCATGTGTTTCAATTGCAAAGGACCAGGACATTATGCAAGCAATTGTCCAGAAAAGATGAAGAACAAGTTAAACAAGCCTATGAAGGATCTCAGCCTTGGCCCATGAGTCAAGTATGGAAACGAAGGACACAATGCAGATGTTTACCCAGAGAAGTTTCCCTAGGATCCCAAACAAGCCAATATGTAATTTAGTTGGAATTTTTTTTAAAGGGTGGTAGTACCCTAGATGCTTTTGAGCCTACTTGTAACCCTAGCCTTCCCAAATCTCGGGACGAGATTTATTTTAAGGGTGGTAGCCTGTCACATCCCAAGATTTTCCAAATCTTGTAATGTGAAAAATAAATGAATAAAATAAAACTTTGTTGATTTTCAGGGTGAGAAGAAACTTTTTGATTCCAATTGGGAACCTTCAAACCTATTTTGATCAAACAAATCCTAAAAGGATTTAAAAAGATAAACAATTAATAAAGGAAGTTTTAAATATTTGGAATTACTATTTTGCATCTTTTAATATAAAGTTTTGGTTTTCAAATGAAAAGGAAGAAATTTAAATAAGGATTATTTTATAAGCCAAATTAAAACTTGTCCAAGCCTTTGAAATAAAAATATTTCTATTTGATAAAAATAGTAAAGGTTTATTCAAAATAAAATAATAAGGATTTGATATCCAAAGGTTATTAAAAATAAAGGTTCTACTATTTTAATTAAACATCAAAACCTATTTATTTATTTGAAACAAGTTTTTCAAGTATTCTTTATTTCCAAATAAAACCTACTGATTTGGTTTTGATAATTTTTAGATTTTAAATGGAGATTTTAAATAAATCAAATCCTATTTTGATTTAATAAACAAGGTCTATTCATTTAATTATAAATGGACCCTAAGATAAAAATATTATTTTTATTTCTGGGACTTTGGATTATGTTGTTAAACAGAACCAAAAACTCAATACAAAGTTTGGTGAATGTTTGATTTGAATTGAATGTTTGATTTGTTGTTTGAATTCCAAAACAGAAAATAGAATTGGAAAAAGATAAAGCTTTCAGGAAGGAAAAAATAGAATCAACAGCAGCCCAACCCACCTGGCCCAGGAAGCCCACTCGCAGCCCAGTCTCTATCCCCCTCCGCGAAACGTTTTTCACTTAAACTCTCACCCGCTGAGCAACTGACCGGTGGCCCCTCTTTCCCTCTCACTTTCTCGCTGACAGCAAGGTCCCACAGCACTGTTCATCGTCTTCAAACCCGCGCTGAATCCTCCTCGCCATTTCCTGTCTTTACTCCGGCGATCAATTCGCGCTGTTAAACGGCCATTAATCCCCAGCGACCACGCTCCCTTAAACGTCTCCCTCTCCTCCCCATTTCCTCTCTGTCGCCATAACCTACACGCCACCAGGCTACGCTAATTTCACCAGAAACCCCTCACTGCTCCGACGAGCTCCCTCCTCGATTCCGGCCGAACCTCGCCACCCCTTGCCTTAAGAACACGGGTACATTCCCCAGACCTAGACGCTTCTCCATGTACGTCCCATTCAACCGCGGGTGCCCCAGAACGTCGGCAACCACCTCGACTGAGCGCCGCCGCGTCTGCTTCTTACTCCGGCGACGTCCCCTAGTAAGCACAGACCGCCCCACGCCCTCTCGTTCATGCTCCTACACTCGCCACACTCGACTGCGTCTAATCGTGTCCTCGTTTTCCCTCGGGGCGAACCACAGCACCACCCTCGACAATGACCAGAGCCGCCCGATGCCGTCCCCCACTCCGGCGAGCAATCCCGCTAGAACCAGAGCACCCCTCGACGAGCTGACCGTACCTTGAGCATCAGAGCGTCATCGCGAACACTATAAGCACCCTCACCCTCTCCCTTGCGTCCTGTATCACCGGCGACCTCGTCGGCCTTGCGCCAGAGCGCCGCTTGTGCCCGCCACTAGTTAGCAAGCGTCTTTGTACCGCCGTTGGATATTAATCGTACGCGCGCGATAGTTTCTTAGCCGAAGGGGTATCAATCCATCTGTGCCGTGCGTTGTTAGTTTAATCCTACGGCCAGCATCACTCGATCCGCCCGAATCGGTATCGACCAGTAACATCGTGACGCGTGGCCAGTCTTCGATTTAAAACACATTTTTGAAATCAGATTTGGATGCAGATTTGAAAACCTTGTAACTTTTGATCCACACGTCCAAAATTTTCAAACTTTATATCAATAGAATCAGTGGAACACGCCCTAGCCAACCATGCAATTTGTTTAGTAAAAAGCCTCCGGTAAAATGTTTGTTTTTGCAGAAACGTTTGTATGCTTGTTTAGGTTATAAAAAAAATTCAAAAATGTTTTTGAGGTTGAAATCTTTGCAAATTAGTTTGTGGTGAACCTACTGACCTTAGGAACCAACTTGTGGTTTTAAAAATGGTTTTGGTGAAGATTAGGATTGAAAAATTGATTTAGCCCATTTCTAGTCAAATAAAAATATTGATTTTTCCATGAAAATGATTTTGGAGTAAAAACTTTGGGAAAATGATTTGGATCAAACCTACTGACCCTAAACACCAAGTTTTGTGAATTAACAACTTATTTGGTGAACATTATAAAATTGTTTCTTTGATAAAAATATTTTCCACCACATAAAATATTGATTGGATTTAAAAATGGTTTATAGATAAAACCCTTTTACAAATGACTTTGCCACTTTAGAAAATGCCCACTTTGGACTTTACAAAGTTTAGAGCCTAGTAGAGACCACCTTGGCAAATAAAACTATCTTTTGCATGCTTGCAAGTATGACTTGGTTTCTATTATTCTATGTGTGTTAAATTGTTTGAATATTGGTTGGAATGCTAAGTTGGTATTGTGTTTTGCTTGATTGATTTGTAGTGAAGTTAGAAAAGTGTGAAACTAGCAAGATCAAGAAGTGAACCAACATTCCCTACCAAAAGAAAGGCAAGTGACACTATCATCTAAAGTCCTACTATTTTCATTATACTCAGTGGATTTTGAAAACATGCATGAAAAGAATTTCTATACTTATGCTATGCTAAATCCTAATAGGATTACCCTTATATATTCCTTAGTGAAAACAATGTAGATGTAAGATGCTTAGCCATGCAACATATTTTGAGAAGAGATACATGTTGAGATTTTTATAAAGTTGAGAAAAGACTTATGTTTTATATAATAAAACAAGGACTCAATGAACCACCTGGGTGGACAAGGATACGTTGAGTTTTGGATAAGGTGGCAACAAAAGGAACCATGTCTCTGGCAATCTCTTTGTGTTGTGCACCAGATGAAAACCACCCAGGAACTTAGAGATTGAACATGTTTCTCCAATTGTGGCTTTCGTGTACAGCCACATGCTACATATGGCTCTGGCTTGGTCAACTACATTGGGAAGACCCATGCATTGTCTTCAGGTCACTGAAAATGAGGGAACTCGAAACCCTACATGGGTGTCTGAAGACAAGCTAGCAATGATGTATGGGAGGACCCTCTGGAAAGACTTCGTCACATTCTCAATCTGCCAGTACTCCATCTTGGTGAGTACCAATCCAGCGGCCACTGGTGGCAACAAGATGAGAGTGTGTCATGTGGGTAAAGTGTACAACTTCTGCAGAAGAAAATAAAATCTAAGTACTTAGCCGTGTCCCCGGTTATGGACAATACTGAGCAACTAAAGCTTGAAGCTATGGGAAATCTCGACATTCCAATTTCTAAAAGAATTTTTTTAAAGAGATAACAAAAGACTTGAATCACTTGGGGGTACCAAGGAGCTCAAGAGATTTGGATAAAAACTTGCAGCACTTGGGGTTACCAAGGAGCTCAAGAGAATTTGATAAAAACTTGAAGCACTTGGGGATTTACCAAGGAGCTCAAGAGATTTTGACCAAGACTTGAACACTTGGGGATTTACCAAGGAGTTCAGAAAGATTTGAAAAAAGATCAAAACTATTTTAAAAAGATAGGATAAATTATTGCTTTCTGCAAATGAGCCTAAAACCCTACTTAGCCAAATATGCAGGTAATGATAGGATCCACTTATATTCTACATAGTAGTGAAACTTGCCAATACAATTCAAATGTATTGACCCTTGTGGCTGTAACTTGTTATGTTGCAGGTTTATTTGATATTAGTGAAGTTGATTGATTAGGATTACAAGTCTACAACCAACATGTTTGCATGTGGCACTTTGAAGATGAAGGACCCCATGCTTATAGATATTCTGCTGCAATGTAATGTATTAGCCAAATGAGCTATGTAATATGTAATAAAATTATATTATTCCTGGTTATAAAGTTATATTATGACCTTTGTTTCTTGATATTACATCTTAACTATGGATGCTAGCTATTGATCCAGGGACTAGCATTGTAAACACAGGGGACTCTACCTTATTAAAAGGTTGGGGACCTGACAGAACTAATGGCAATTAAGGTGATCCTTTTAATAGAGCACCGAGCAAAGCATTAACACTCCATGAACACATGTGATCCTCACACCACAGCCATCCCCTCTGGTTGTCCCAATTATTGTCACTTTGGGGACTTTGGATCCGGAAAATGATATGTCTACACAACTTGCAGATAAGATCACAAACAATACTATCATAATGATTCAATAATAAGTTCAAATGTGATATCATGGCTGAAAGAACATGTTGGGCCCCCATGTGTGGTTTTGGTAATTAATGACAATCTTTATGGACTAATGTGTGTATTAAGTTGTACTTGTAGGAATTGTCCATTGGCATCGCTTGGAGCATGTGTTGGCTTCAAGGTCGATGAAATGAGAAGAAGATGTGTTGTGCAAGCTCAAAATGTGCCATCTAGAGTATATCTCATGTTTGTTTCTTGCCATCCTCAGTTATCATGGATCGATGATGATGAATCAAGATAGGCGTTCCATCTTGAGAAGGTCAAGTTCGTCTACATCGAGTTCAAGTGGAATGCTCAAGGCAAAGGTATAATCTTGATAGGTTTTCCCTTTTGCCGGTCTCATGTTGTGTGTGGGAGCTCGGGTTTAGGATAGATAACCGTACTATCAAGAGGGGCTCTCGAATGAGTAACTCGATCACATCGTTCGGAGAGAGATCAAACCTTTGCATACTTGCATCATTGTATTTGGTTGTTATTTGGTATTATCCATGTGAGGATATAGAGCTTGTGGTAATCTCCATAACAAGCTCTTGTTCATCAAAATCGGATCTTCCGTTTGTATCTTGTTGCGATTTTGATCTTGCCGTTTTTTCGGTTTCTCACCAAGTGAGGTATCCCACATTATTCTACTTGATACTTTCTCACTTGGTGATAACCAATATTTTCAATGCAATTAGAATCGGGTAGATCAGAGTTACCAAACAAAAGTTACACTCATTTGAATATTTGCCAGTCTTATTTAAAAAGAAAAAGAAAAATCTGTTTACTGGGCCGAGCGGTAGAACCGCCCGGGCGGGCCGGTACTACCGCCCACATCTAAGCGCCATAGATTATCTTCTGCCTGGCCCGATAGTACCGCCCAGGTGGGCCGGTACTACCGGCCGACCCTGAGAAGAATTCCCCAGCCCAGCTTCTCCCCGCCGCGCTCGCTCGCTCGCCCGGATCCGCTCGCTCATCCTTGCGCATTGACCCGCGGCTAGCCCCGTGCGCTGCTCGCTCGCTACGCCCATTCTCCTGCGCACAGCCGCCGCTTCCCTGGCCCCACCCCGCAGGCGCTCGCTCATAGCGCCGTTTTCGCTCGCGTTGACGTATGCCGCTTTCAGCGCTTCGTCACCGCCCGATGTCAGCGTGCTGCTTTCGCTGTGCCAGGCGCGCCGGTCGCATTTCCCACTGCTGCTGCTGGGCCCTTTGCGCGTTGCCTCGTCTTGCTGCCCCTGCCCTTTCTCGCGCATGACGCGCGATGTTCTGGCCCGCTAGCCCCATGCCTGCGCTCTTCCCAATCCCCTTGACCCGATTTGGTTTGCTCATTTCGCTTCGGTTGGCCCAGGTGCGGTAGTACCGGTCGCATCTGGTACTACCGGACCGTTCAAAAAATTAGACCCAACGGCTAGATTTTTGGGCCCCTATTTAAGGCTTTGCCCGTTTTGAGTTTCGTTGGCTTCTCTCTTATCTATTAGGCTAAGCTTTGTCCACACTTTCTCTAGATCTTAAAGCTTGCCTAATCTTTTCCCTCTGATGATGCTTGCCCATATTTGAGTGGAAGAGAGAGGAGATCTAAACCCACGTTTTGACCTAACCGATTCATCTCTTTGTGAGTGCATCTTTGGGGATCTAGATTTTGGGGGATTTTGTGTCTCTCTTTGATTCCTCCTCTCTTGTTCCCCCAATAGCTTTAGTAGCTTTGTTGGAACTTGAGAGTGAGGGATTTGAGCACCTTTGTGGTGTTCTTGCCATTTGCATTTGGTGCATCGGTTTGAGTTCTCCTCAGAGGATTTGGTTTGAGTTACTCATTGGAGCTTGTCCCTCTTGGGTTCTTGGAACCCTAGATGGTTTTTGGCCTTGGTGGCATTGTGTCCTTTTGTGGCATTTGTTGGGAGCCTCCAATTAAGTTGTGGAGAAGTGCCCCAACCTTGTGAGAGGTTCCGGTTGCCACCGATAAGTGCACCGATAGTGGAAGCGTGGATCGATCCCGTTGGGGTGAGATTCACCGGAGAATAAGGGAGGCCTTTTGTGGCGTTGGTGGTTTGGTACCACCCCCTCTCCAAACGAGACGTACTCCATGTTGGGAGGAACTCGGTAAAATATCGGTGTCCCCGCGTGCCTCGGTTATCTCTATATCCGAGCTCTTTACTTATGCACTTTACATTGTGATAGCCTTCGTGCATGAAGTAATATATATCTTGCTATCACTTTGTTGCTTGTATTGCTTAGCATAAGTTGTTGGTGCACATAGGTGAACCTTAGTTGTTCTAGGTTGTGCTTAACAAAGTAAACACTAGTTTTATTCCGCCTTTGTTGAGCCACTCTAGGAAAAGTTTTAATCGCCTATTCACCCCCCTCTAGGCGACATCTGTATCCTTTCAATGGCACTCGGGCCCTAGTGACAAGCATTAAGCACAACAAGTCGCAACAAAGTCAAATAGCACTAATAGAGATACTAGGCACTATGCCCTAACATATCTTATTCGATTACATGATAGAACTCATCCAATCCCTACCATCCCCAAGCCTACATCGGGGGATTACTCACTCATGGATGAGGGAAACATCAGTGGTTGATGGAGATGCGTTGGTGATGACGATGGCGATGATCCTCTCCAAATTCCCCGTCCCGACAGGGTGCCAGAACGAAGTTTCTGGATCCGAATCTTGGTTTCTGGTGGCGGCAGCGGAGCAGAACTCTTTCTAGAAAACTATCGAACCCCCTCGGTTTTTAGGTCGAAAAGCAACTTATAGGCGCAGAGGGAGGCCGAGGGGTTGCGTGGGATGGCTGCACCCCCTCCAGGCGTGACCAGTGGTGGGCCCGTGCCTGGGGTGGGTGTGGGCCCGCGCCTGGGGTGGGTGTGGGCCCCTAGGCCTCCTCTCCGTCTCTTCTTCTGGCTCCGTGGATCTTCTGGTGAAATATAAGTTTTGGCATATTTTCCGGGATTTTTCCAGATAGTTCATTTTCTGCACAAAAACAAGACACCAAGGTAATTCTGCTGAAAACAACGTCAGTCTGTGTTAGTTGTATCCAAATCACACAAGTTTAGAGAATAAACAATAGCAAAGTGTTCGAGAAAGTAGATACGTTTTGGACGTATCAACTCCGCCCAAGCTTAGCTTATTGCTTGTCCTCAAGAATTCAGTTGAAAACTGAATGATAAAAGAACTTTCACGAACACTTTGCTTTATATGATGTATATATTCTCAGCACAGGAGTAGATGCTTAGACAATTCATAATAAGAAGTATGCAACTAAGTTTACTCAATAGTCACTGCAAGCTATGAAGAGAAACCAACTCAATAATAATAAGTAGCATGAAACATAAACATAAGCAACATTGCAATACTCATAATAAGGTATGATAGGGTGGTATCTCGCTTGCCTTTGTTTGAAGATCACAATATAAATGCCAAGGCACCTCTGAAGTTCACATGAAGACTAGAAGTAAAGATATCAGAGATACAAGCATCAAAGTCATGAAATAATTAACCAAGCTATGGAACAAACATAAAAATGACAACTATGCTCTCAAGAAGGTGCTCATAGAATAAGTGGTGACTCAACAAAGTTATGAAAATGGTTTTGTGAAGGTTTGAAAGGCTTACCAATGTTGAAAGGAAGGTACTCATTAGCTTTGAGCTCTCATTGCCCCTATCATAGGCATCTTCATGTGGTTAAGGTAAAAGTGAGGTCCACTCTGAATCATATGCTTGACAGACCATAAACTGGAAATCCCAAGTCCCTTGAGTACAAGGGTCGCTCCGCATGCTACTCAACGTTGGTCACCTGAAATTTCTTGTCATTGTAAATACATGCATATCATCGAGAACCGCCAACGGGGTACCCTTTGCACATGGTACATGAGCTTTCCCATAACCAAAATGACAATTCAAGCAGACAATGATCATCTCAGCAATCTTATTATTTACCATATGCATAGCTTTTTATTGAGGACGCTTCATAGATACTCATTATGGTGATGTTGTAAGTTTCCACCATGATTAAGCATGGCTTAGGCTAGCAGCCCAGGTGTTTTCTAACACAATGTATAAACTCCATGAACTCACAACCTCCCCTTTTATTTCACATCGTCGAGATCCGTAAACAAAAGATCAAAGAATCAACTGGATGAGATATCCAATAGGTGTTAAAAGCATTCCCCGTGACAACACGGTTCTGCTGACTCCCAACATATAATTAGCAAGCATATAACTTTCATGGACTAGTCACAATGGTTCGGAATTATTAAGCGCAAGGAATAAAGTGTGCCATCAAGTTCGTGAGAGCTTTACTAACTAACTTCCTCAAAACAGACAAACATTTTATTTTGGAAGAAAACATGGCATATGGAATATGCACTGAAATAGCAAATGATGCTAATAGGTAGGTATGGTGGACACAACTGGCAATATTGGTTTTGGGGAGTTGGAAGCACAGGTAGAGCACATACTCAGTGCAAGTGAAGACTAGCAATAGAGAGGGAGCAACAAACGAGAGAGCAATAGCTGTCAAAATCATGCTTGCAACAAAATAGGACTAACTATGGCATGAAAGTGATACAAGAACTCTGAGGCAAAATAAATCATCGAGGCTTACTGACTATTGATTAGTCATATGCATGCGTGAGCATGTGCCAAGTCGATTCACATGAACAGTCATAGGAGGATACCACAATATCATACCAAAGTATGAATAAAACAATGCAAGCAAACATTCATATGACATGCTACAAACTATTAGCAAGCTGGAGCTAATCATAGACAAGTAAGAACTACTAAGCATCCATAATGACATCCACCTTACACAAACAGGCTAAGGATGCTCACAATGATGAGTATATGTACAAAAATGATACAAATAGAGTTTGTTACCAGCCTCTTACCACACCTTGAGTTGTCTTAATCTTCATTATTTCCCTTCACTTGTGTGACTTGAATAATTAACATGAAACCAAAATCCACTGAGGACGGCTGAACCCTGCAAAGAACTCACAAAACCAAAGAAGAACAACAAATATTTTTGGTGTTTTCGATTTTTTAGAAACAAGCAAACAAAGAAAAACCAAACAAGAACAAAGCAAACCAAACAAAGCAAAATCTTTTTGGATTTTTATTTTAAGGCAAACCAAAGCAAAGAAACAAACCAAGTGGTTGCCCCTAACCTGTCAGGAGTGACGGCCTAACAGACGTCCTATCAGGTCCTGCATGACGACCTCCATGCCTCTCTCCCTGTCATCGTGCATAAGCTTGAAGACGATGGCCTCCGTAGTAGGCTCATGCGCGTCTGGCTGATTCACCTTGAAGCCCCAGAGGTCCTTCCTCTCGAACTTGGTGAGTGGGTGCACCATGATAGTGGGAAGAGGGAGATCGAGCAAAGTAGTAAGCTCAACGATACGAGGACCAAAACGGGTAGCCTGGAACTCCTCAACAGTGCTGATGGTAATAGGCATCTATTTATAAGATAGAAAAGTTAGGACAACACAATTCAAGATAAAACAAGACAAACATTTCATACATATCCATGGAACACAAATTCACACAAGTCATGCATACATGATTCCATTACATCAATCAAGGTCCAAACTTATTTAAGGTATCATTTTGGAAAATAAGGTGATAGGTGGTGGTCCAACTAATGAAGTGTGCTCACAATCCTATCTCACTAGATCTGGTGGCTAGCACAATGTTCCTAGAGGCAATCCACCTATCTTGTTCACATGATTCCATCACTAAGTCTATAATATCTCCCCTTAATTCTTGGTTGGTGGCTTCCAACTCTTGGTTAAGTTCCTTTTCTTTCTCTAAGTCTTTTTGGAGGTTGAGCATCCTGCACTTGACTCTAGCACTTAGTTCTTTGATAGTCCTCCAAGCTGCTTCTCTGGCTGACTCAAAGAATGTGGTGTGCATCACTGTGTTGGTGTACATGCAGAATCCCCTTTCTTTGTGGTTGTCTTCCTTGTTTTTGTACAAGTGAAGTTGCACCCACCAATACTCCACTCCTTCATCCATCACTGGAAAGCCCTTGTACACAGCTGCACCATGTGCTTCCATTACCACCATGAGGTCCTTGAGAATTTTGGGAAACTCAGTTTCACACTCCAAGGTCATGGTCATGAGTGGTCCTTTCTTCACGGCTTCGTTGATGGAGTTCATCTACAAATAGAGATGAGAAATGATAAGATTAGAAAAGTTTACGAGAAGAATAGACAAGTGTAGAAGTAGATAAAAATTTTCTTTAGTGGTTTCCAATCCTAGGGTCATAATCCTGCAGGCAACACAGTGCTCTGATACCATCTGTTAGATCCCTCCTTTGTAAAGGAAAAGGATCCCTGTGATTGCAATGCTAGTCCCTGGATCAATGCTAGCATCCACAGTTTAAGATGAAGTACACAGATACAAAGGTCGTTTATTACATTCATTCCAGAGATAAAACATAGTTTTTTACAACTCAGGGCCATAGGCCTAATACAAGAGTTTAAGGAATAAGTAAATAAACATAAGTCTTCATATTCATGTGCCACAGGAAAGCATGTTGAGTGTAGACTCATGACTCCTATTCATCATCGGAGTAACCTGCAACATCACAAGTTACAGCCACAGAGGGTCAATACTTTGGAATAGTATTGGCAAGTGATACCTTAGTTTATTTTAAGTGGACTATACTACTATATGCATTTTGGCTAAGTGTAGCTTGGCTTGCTTTGCTCAAAATAGGTTTTTCCTATTAGTTGAAATCACTAAGTTTTCTTTGACAAAACTTTTCCCAAGAAACCACCAATAGACATTGGGGTCCTTTACCCTTGTTCACCCATAAGTTTTACTTAGAAGTTGGAGTGATGAGATTCTTGTAGCTTCCATGTCTTGATGCTCAAGTTGTCCATTGCCATGGACTTGGCTAAGTACTTAGGTTTTCCATCTGCAGAGGTTGTGCACTTTCCCCACCAGACTTGGTTTCCCAAGACAGGACCTTTCAGAAGCCTTTCCTTAGTCAAATGGACGCGTTCCAACCTATCATCCCACTACCACCAACTATCCAAGTGACTAAGTTCTAGCAACCTATATGATCAAGGCAGAGCCCATATTGCCAAGTGGTTGCTGTAAGCTTTCTCAACACTTGGCCTCCAAATCCCTTTGTGCCTGGGTGGCATACCACAAGTGAGATACACAAGCCAAATCCATGGCCTTGTGTAACCACTCAACATAAACCAATCCTTCCGTTCCACCCAGGAGATTCATTTGACTTAGTTGTTTTATTAGGAAAGCATAAGTCTCATGACTTAGAATTATTTTCATCATAGCATGTATAGATTTTACCAACCCTTGTTTGCTACTAGCTAAACTAAGCATGGCATGGTAATCTTAACTTTAGGAAGGATTTCCTAGCAATTCTACCATTCTATTCTACATAGGATTTCCCGCATAGTATTTGGCCAAAGTAGCATGCAAGACTTAGCAAAATATCTAATGCTAGTACAAAATATAGGAAGGAAATATTCATGAAATATCACTTGCCTTGGTAATGGGGAGAGTAGCACTCTTCACAATCACAGTCACTAGCAAAATCTACACAAAATTTGTAGCACACAATTACACACAATTATATACAATCAAAAATATGAATGCATGCATGCAAGAATTACTAAGTGATGAATTTGAAAACTCTACCAAGCAAGTGCATGATACATAATCATAACAAGTCACAAAGTTTGCTAACTGAACTTATTTAGCCCTAAAACAATTTGCTAAACTAAAACTATACTCAAATTGGACCTAAACATGTTTCTGCATATAAAGTCATTTTAACAGTTACTATTTGTTAAAAACATTGGATATTCAGAAAGGTCTTGACTCACTGAATCCAACGGTATAAAGTTTGCAAAATTCCAACGTGGGAATCAAAAGTTATAGCCAATTGAAAATTTGATTCAAATCTGTTTTTGAAATCTATTTTTGATCTAACCCTAGACACGCGTCGCGTTTCTATTGGTGCGTACCACTTCGGTTGGATCGACAGACGCGGACCGCAGGATCTAAGTGAGATCTGGCGGCTCAGATGCGCACGTACCTCTTCGGCCACGTTCTAATCTACACCGCAGGATCTACATCTGACGCTCCTAATCGTCCTGACCATACACGGGCGGCGCTAGCAGCGTTGACTGGCGGCGGCGCGTCTGACTACGGCGGTGCCGGCGCTCTAGGTCGCCCGGGGAAGCAAGAAGGTGCTTACCAGGACCGCAGTGGCGTGCTGAAGGTCGATGTGGTGTTGGTTTGCGAAGGGGCGCGCTGACACGGCGATGGTTGCTCGTCGGAGTAGAGACAGACGTCGGCACGGTCAGTCGTTGACGTTGGCGAGGTTCCTCGTCGCGCTAAGCCAAAATAGGGGTACTGTTAGATGCGCAAGACGATGAGGATTCTAGGCGTATCAGTCAGAGGGAAAGGGGCGGTGGCTACTTACGGAGGGAGGTCGCCGGAGTTCATGCAGAAGACGGTGTCAGCCAGTCGTCGGCGTTGCTGGAGCTACGGTTCATGCGAAGGCAAACGGGGTGTGTCGATGGGTGCACTGACAACTCACGAACAAGATAGCATGAGCTAGAGGCGAGGAACACTAGACTCACCGGAATTCGCCGCGCGATCGTCGAACGATGGGCGGGTTCGTGCAAGTCGTGGGCAGCCTGGTGGCGTGAAGGCAAAATTGATTGGGGCAAATGGTCGCGAGGAGGGGGAGATCTTATAGCCCGAGGCTCTACAGGAAACGCTCGTCGCATCAATGCCAATTAAGCTCGCGGAATCAATGCTGCAACGGCCAGCGGCGGAGGTCGTGTGCGGAATCAGGGGGAAGACGAAGCTGACGTGGACGGGGCCCGCTGGTCAGCGAAATAAACCGAGGGGGCATGGGGTCCGCATCGGTGGTCGAGTGCATGCGCTCGTGCGTGAGAGAGGAAAGGAAATGTCCCGGGTGGGCTTGTTGGGCTTGATTCGCTGCTAGGCTAGATTCCTGGCGCGCGGCCTTTTTCTTTTGTTTACTTCTTTTCTTTTTCTATTTCGATTTTCTGAATAGGTTTTCAAATGATTTCAAGTTCAATTTGAATTCAAATCTTTCTGAGGTTTTGTAGTGGTGAGTTGGTCTCAGAAATAGGTCAAAACCCATGGGGTTACTTTGCAAGGGCTTGGTCAAACTTGGGGAACAAAATAATCAGGGACTTGCATCTGGTTTGCAAAAGTTTTAAAAAAGGGTTTTTGAATCTATTTCTAAGTTGACAATTTTGGTCTAAATTCCACACACAATCTTTTCAACAATGAAAGCAAGCAACCAAGTTCCTAAACTTTCAAACTTTCAAAAGGTGATGGCCATTTGAATTAAATCTGTCCACATAAAATCATAGCACCATGTGCTTATGTTTACTGAAATGAGTTTGAAATTTGATCTCAAATCTATATGCATGGATGAATGATATGCAAGCTTTAAAATCATGATTTTAGGGATGTTACAAATCTAACCCTCTTAAGGTGAATCTCGTCCTCGAGATTCGGATTGGCTAGCAAATAGGTGAGGGTGGTCTTTCCGAAGATCATCTTCTCTCTCCCATGTTGCTTCCTCTTCGGTATGATGGTTCCATTGCACTTTGCAAAACTTGATAGTCTTTGTTCTCGTGACTCTTTCTGCGGTCTCAAGAATCTTGACAGGTTTTTCTTCATAGGTGAGATCACTTTCTAGTTGAACTTCTTCCAAAGGTATGGTATCCTTCAAAGAAGACTCTTCCATTTCTGGGTGACATTTCTTAAGTTGACTCACATGAAACACATTATGGACCGCTGACAGAGATTCTGGCAATTCGACTTCATATGCAACTTCTCCCTTGCGACTTAGAATTTTGAATGGCCCAACATATCTTGGTGCCAACTTTCCTTTGACTCCAAATCTTTTCACCCCACGAAGTGGTGACACTCTAAGGTAAGATCTATCCCCAACTTCGTAGGTGACTTCTCTACGCTTAGAATCCGCGTAGCTTTTCGCCGGACTGTGCTATCTTCAACTTTGTCCTTAACCAGTTTGACTTTCTCTTGACGTCTTTGATAAGATCAGGTCCATACAAACTTCTTTCTCCCACACCATTCCATAGCAATGGGGTGGTACACCTCCTTCCGTAGAGAAACTCAAATGGTGCCATCCCGATACTAGATTGATAACTATTGTTGTAGGAGAATTCTGCGTAAGGCAGACTTTCATCCCAACTTGCTCCATAGTCTAGGGCACATGCCCTCAACATGTCTTCAAGAATTTGATTTGTCCTTTCTGTTTGTCCATCAGTTTGAGGATGAAAAGCAGTGCTGAATTCCAACCTCGTTCCTAAGGATTCATGAAGCTGTCTCCAAAAGTGAGAAGTGAACTGAGTTCCTCTATCTGACACAATACTCTTAGGCACACCATGAAGGCATACAATTCTGCTCATGTAGATTTTGGCTAATTTGGCACTTGTATAAGTTGTCTTCACGGGTATAAAATGAGCCACTTTAGTTAGGCGATCCACTACTACCCATATGGAATCATACCCTGACCTGGTCCTTGGTAGTCCGGTAATGAAATCCATACCAATATTTTCCCACTTCCATTCAGGAATAGGTAGTGGTTGAAGTAAACCTGCTGGTTTCTGGTGTTCCGCTTTCACTCTACTATGTACATCACACAAAGCAATATGTTCGGCGATGTCCCTTTTTAGATTGTTCCACCAGAATCTTTCTTTCACATCCATGTACATCTTGGTGTTGCCCGGGTGAATAGAATATGGAGAGTTGTGGGATTCTTGTAGAATCAGTTTCCGCATCTCCGGATTTTGCGGAACGCAAATACGTTTCCCGTGCCATAAAGCACCTTGTTCGTCTATATGGAAACTTTTAGCTTCCCTTGACTAATCCTTTCCTTAATCTCTTCGATTTCTTTATCCGTCTTTTGGGCTTCTTTAATCTTATCCAACAGAGTGGGTTGAACATCCAAAGACATGAGATGTCCTTCTGGCACAATCTCCAATCTGAGTTCTTTGAATTGCTTACACAAGTCATCTGGCAATTCACCTTTGGTAAGGCCATTTACAAACACCTTACGACTTAGAGCATCTGCTACAACGTTTGCTTTACCGGGATGGTATTGAAAACTTAGGTCGTAATCTTTGATAAGTTCTATCCATCTCCTTTGTCTCATATTGATTTCCTTCTGGGTGAAGATATACTTCAAACTCTTGTGATCGGTGAATACTTCACAGCGTTTTCCCAAAAGGCAGTGTCTCCATGTTTTGAGTGCATGGACAATAGCGGCTAACTCTAAATCATGAGTAGGATAGTTTACTTCATGAGTTTTGAGTTGTCTCGAGGCATAAGCCACAACTTTTCCGCTTTGCATAAGTACGGCACCTAATCCTTGATGCGAAGCATCACAATACCGCAAATCTTTTTCCAAATCTGGCGAACCTGGTGTCTTGACACAAGTCTCTTCTTCAATTCTTGAAAGCTGAGTTCACAACCTTCAGACCAAACAAACTTTTTATCTTTCTTTAACAATTCAGTCATGGGTTTAGCAACTTTTGATAAATTCTCAATGAACCTTACGTAGTAACACGCTAAACCAAGGAAAGCTGAACTTCTTTCACATTCTTAGGAGATTTCCATTCTGTCACAGCTGAAACCTTAGCAGGATCAACTGCTACACCATCCTTTGTCATAACATGACCAAGAAAACCAACTTCCTCTAACCAGAACTCACACTTGCTGAATTTCGCATAAAGTTTATGCTCTCTTAACTTTTCAAGTACCAAACGCAAGTGTCCTTCAAGTTCTTCCTTGCTCTTAGAGTAGACTAAGATGTCATCGATGAAAACGACAACGAACTTGTCAAGAAATTCCATGAACACCTTGTTCATCATATTCATGAAGTATGCTGGAGCATTGGTTAAGCCAAAAGGCATTACGGTATACTCATACAATCCATACCTTGTGGTGAATGCTGTTTTAGGTATGTCTTGCTCTCTTATCTTGAGTTGAAAATAGCCTGACCGAAGATCAATCTTCGAGAACACACATGCTCCTTCTAGCTGATCAAACAAGTCATTCATTCTTGGCAAAGGATATTTGTTTTTGATGGTTACCTCGTTGAGAGAACGGTAGTCAATGCATAACCTTTGTGTTCTATCCTTCTTTTCTACGAATAAAACTGGAGCTCCCCAAGATGAAGAACTTGGTTGGATGAATCCTTTCTGCAATTGTTCTCCAAGTTGTTTCTTGAGTTCCTTAAGTTTGTCAACTGACATTTTATAAGGTCTCTTTGCTCTTGGTCCAGAACCTAGTACCAAATCTATTATAAACTCCACATCTCTATCTGGTGGCATTCCTGGTAACTCTTCCGGAAATACATCCGGATACTCACACACAATAGGCACACTGTCCATGCTAACCCCCTTAAGAGAATTTAGCATACTCTTCTTTGCTCCAAAGCTGGTGTTGAATCTGATCCTTTTATTATCCGGAGTTGTGAGTGAGACAGTATGGCTGGCACAATCTATCACTCCTTTGTACTTAGTCATCCAGTCCATTCCCAGAATGACATACAAACCTTGGTAGTTTAGTATTATCAGGTTAACGGGAAACTTATACTTCCCAAATTCTATGACTAGGTCATGGCATCCTGAATTGACTATCATTTCTCCACCAGGAGAACTTACTTTTATAGGACACCCAATAGTTTCTACCGGTAGTTCATTTCTTTCAACAAATGCTCTTGATATGAATGAATGAGATGCACCAGTATCAAAGAGTACAAATGCTGGAATGGAATTGAGTCTGAACTTACCAGCAACAGCATCAGGCTCCTCATAGACCTCCTCCACATTGATGTGGTTAACCTGTCCTTTCCGAAAAGGATTTGGCTTGTTAGGTCCTTGACTTTCTTCTCGGGGCACTCATTAGCATAATGCCCCGACTTCTTGCATTTGAAGCATTCAACTGATGTCCTTTTTAGGCTGGTTTCACTTCCACTTCCACTTGTGGTGGCTCTTATATCCACTCTTGTGGTTCTTGTACTTATCATTGTCATGACTGCGATGATGCTTGTTGTCATGATTTGTGGTTGTGGTGCTTGTTGAATTTCCCATGCTTGTGGGATCTGAGCTGCCATCTTGTCATCATAGTGAGATCGTTTGTGAGGCGATCTGAGCTGCTTGTCGGAGTGTTTCCTCTTCCTACTCTCGACTTGCTTCATTTTACTCTCCAAAATAGCAGCCTTGTCACACGAGGTGATAAGTTGGAACATATACCCTGAGCATTGCAGATTCAGCTCATCATTCAAGCCTTCCAGAAACTTTTCCTTTCTTTTGGCATCGGTGTCAACCTCATCCGGTGCATAGCGCGCCAGATTGTTGAACTCTTCTATATATTCAGCCACGCTGCGGTGGCGCTGCTTCAGATTGTGAAACTCCTTCTTTTTCAGGCTCATCATTCCTGATGAGATATGAGAAGTGCGAAAGCCATCTTCAAAGTTAGCCCAAGTCACCTCATCAATAGGAGTGGTGATCTGGAAGTTGTCCCACCATGTGGCGGCTGGTCCTTCCAACAGATGTGCTGCGAACCTGACCTTTTCAGCATCCGTGCAGCCCACGGTCACTAAGTCCTTGTTCACAGAACGTAGCCAGTCATTGGCCACCATGGGATCTGTCGTCCCCGAAAACTTAGCTGGCCTCAAACGCAGAAATCTGGTGAGCATATCAAAACCCGGAGGGTTGTTGTTGTTGTTATTGGGGTTGTTGTTGTTGTTATTCTGGTTTTGGATGAATGTTGTCATCATTTGCATAAGCTGTGTTTGCGCATTCATCATTTGTTGCATTTCTGGGGTGATGTTGTTGGGGTTGGGGTTTGCGCGACGGGGAGGCATCTGTGGTTTGTTCAAATAGAGATAAGAATGAGATACCCATACATGATTCATGCACAATACATCACATAAACAAACACATAGCATGCAACACAAGGATAAAAGCTCAACAACAAAATAACGAAGTCTCAAAGTAAAACACACAAGTGGCAAGCCATCCACATGTCGGATGGTCCAATAATAAGTTCACAAATAACAAGTACGATAATAAAAGATAACCGAGTAGTCAAGTCTACTCATCAGCATCAATATCCTCCTCGACAAAAGTAAGACCTGCGTTCTCCATCGCGGTCTTGTTCTCCTCGATAGTAGTGGTCAAGGACTCGATCTTGGTCTTGAGTGCCCTCTTCTGGGAGCGAAGCCTCTCAATAACCATCTGCTGCTGCTCTAGCTCGAAATCCTTGGACTTCAGTTCCTCGGTCATGTCCCGGATCCTCTTGTTCCTATCCTGGACGCGTTTCTCCTGACTCTTGAACTTGCGGTCCTGGGTCTCGAACTTCGCCTCCATTTCCTTGACTATCTCGTCTGGTGCGAAAGCTTGTCCTTCTCATGAAGCTGCACACAGCTTCGTCATTGTTGAGCATGACGTTGGTCTGTCCGTGTCCACGTGCCTAATAAGAGACTCTAAGTCCTGGAGATAGAGGCGTATCGGCTGCCTTTCTGACCCTCGAGTCGTCCTCAAAGTCGATGGACTCTCCATCATCATCACGTCTTCCGAAGACGTGGAAGTGGGTGCCCCTAACCTGTCAGGAGTGACGGCCTAACAGACGTCCTATCAGGTCCTGCATGACGACCTCCATGCCTCTCTCCCTGTCATCGTGCATAAGCTTGAAGACGATGGCCTCCGTAGTAGGCTCTGTCTGGCGTCCTGGCTGATTCACCTTGAAGCCCCAGAGGTCCTTCCTCTCGAACTTGGTGAGTGGGTGCACCATGATAGTGGGAAGAGGGAGATCGAGCAAAGTAGTAAGCTCAACGATACGAGGACCAAAACGGGTAGCCTGGAACTCCTCAACAGTGCTGATGGTAATAGGCATCTATTTATAAGATAGAAAAGTTAGGACAACACAATTCAAGATAAAACAAGACAAACATTTCATACATATCCATGGAACACAAATTCACACAAGTCATGCATACATGATTCCATTACATCAATCAAGGTCCAAACTTATTTAAGGTATCATTTTGGAAAATAAGGTGATAGGTGGTGGTCCAACTAATGAAGTGTGCTCACAATCCTATCTCACTAGATCTGGTGGCTAGCACAATGTTCCTAGAGGCAATCCACCTATCTTGTTCACATGATTCCATCACTAAGTCTATAATATCTCCCCTTAATTCTTGGTTGGTGGCTTCCAACTCTTGGTTAAGTTCCTTTTCTTTCTCTAAGTCTTTTTGGAGGTTGAGCATCCTGCACTTGACTCTAGCACTTAGTTCTTTGATAGTCCTCCAAGCTGCTTCTCTGGCTGACTCAAAGAATGTGGTGTGCATCCTTTGTGTTGGTGTACATGCAGAATCCCTTTCTTTGTGGTTGTCTTCCTTGTTTTTGTACAAGTGAAGTTGCACCCACCAATACTCACTCCTTCATCCATCCTTTGGAAAGCCCTTGTACACAGCTGCACCATGTGCTTCCATTACCACCATGAGGTCCTTGAGAATTTTGGGAAACTCAGTTTCACACTCCAAGGTCATGGTCATGAGTGGTCCTTTCTTCACGGCTTCGTTGATGGAGTTCATCTACAAATAGAGATGAGAAATGATAAGATTAGAAAAGTTTACGAGAAGAATAGACAAGTGTAGAAGTAGATAAAAATTTTCTTTAGTGGTTTCCAATCCTAGGGTCATAATCCTGCAGGCAACACAGTGCTCTGATACCATCTGTTAGATCCCTCCTTTGTAAAGGAAAAGGATCCCTGTGATTGCAATGCTAGTCCCTGGATCAATGCTAGCATCCACAGTTTAAGATGAAGTACACAGATACAAAGGTCGTTTATTACATTCATTCCAGAGATAAAACATAGTTTTTTACAACTCAGGGCCATAGGCCTAATACAAGAGTTTAAGGAATAAGTAAATAAACATAAGTCTTCATATTCATGTGCCACAGGAAAGCATGTTGAGTGTAGACTCATGACTCCTATTCATCATCGGAGTAACCTGCAACATCACAAGTTACAGCCACAGAGGGTCAATACTTTGGAATAGTATTGGCAAGTGATACCTTAGTTTATTTTAAGTGGACTATACTACTATATGCATTTTGGCTAAGTGTAGCTTGGCTTGCTTTGCTCAAAATAGGTTTTTCCTATTAGTTGAAATCACTAAGTTTTCTTTGACAAAACTTTTCCCAAGAAACCACCAATAGACATTGGGGTCCTTTACCCTTGTTCACCCATAAGTTTTACTTAGAAGTTGGAGTGATGAGATTCTTGTAGCTTCCATGTCTTGATGCTCAAGTTGTCCATTGCCATGGACTTGGCTAAGTACTTAGATTTTCCATCTGCAGAGGTTGTGCACTTTCCCCACGGACTTGGTTTCCCAAGACAGGACCTTTCGAAGCCTTTCCTTAGTCAAATGGGACGTTCAACCTATCATCCCACTACCACCAACTGTCCAAGTGACTAAGTTCTAGCAACCTATATGATCAAGGCAGAGCCCATATTGCCAAGTGGTTGCACTGTAAGCTTTCTCAACACTTGGCCTCCAAATCCCTTTGTGCCTGGGTGGCATACCACAAGTGAGATACACAAGCCAAATCCATGGCCTTGTGTAACCACTCAACATAAACCAATCCTTCCGTTCCACCCAGGAGATTCATTTGACTTAGTTGTTTTATTAGGAAAGCATAAGTCTCATGACTTAGAATTATTTTCATCATAGCATGTATAGATTTTACCAACCCTTGTTTGCTACTAGCTAAACTAAGCATGGCATGGTAATCTTAACTTTAGGAAGGATTTCCTAGCAATTCTACCATTCTATTCTACATAGGATTTCCCGCATAGTATTTGGCCAAAGTAGCATGCAAGACTTAGCAAAATATCTAATGCTAGTACAAAATATAGGAAGGAAATATTCATGAAATATCACTTGCCTTGGTAATGAGGAGAGTAGCACTCTTCACAATCACAGTCACTAGCAAAATCTACACAAAATTTGTAGCACACAATTACACACAATTATATACAATCAAAAATATGAATGCATGCATGCAAGAATTACTAAGTGATGAATTTGAAAACTCTACCAAGCAAGTGCATGATACATAATCATAACAAGTCACAAAGTTTGCTAACTGAACTTATTTAGCCCTAAAACAATTTGCTAAACTAAAACTATACTCAAATTGGACCTAAACATGTTTCTGCATATAAAGTCATTTTAACAGTTACTATTTGTTAAAAACATTGGATATTAAGAAAGGTCTTGACTCACTGAATCCAACGGTATAAAGTTTGCAAAATTCCAACGTGGGAATCAAAAGTTATAGCCAATTGAAAATTTGATTCAAATCTGTTTTTGAAATCTATTTTTGATCTAACCCTAGACACGCGTCGCGTTTCTATTGGTGCGTACCACTTCGGTTGGATCGACAGACGCGGACCGCAGGATCTAAGTGAGATCTGGCGGCTCAGATGCGCACGTACCTCTTCGGCCACGTTCTAATCTACACCGCAGGATCTACATCTGACGCTCCTAATCGTCCTGACCATACACGGGCGGCGCTAGCGGGCGGCGTTATTTGGCGGGCGGCGATCTACGGCGGTGCTGGCGCTCTAGGTCGCCCGGGGAAGCAAGAAGGTGCTTACCAGGACCGCAGTGGCGTGCTGAAGCTCGACGTGGTGTTGGTTTGCGAAGGGGCGCGCTGACACGGCGATGATTGCTCGTCAGAGTGGAGACAGACGTCGGCACGGTCAGTCGTTGACGTTGGCGAGGTTCCTCGTCGCACTAAGCCAAAATAGGGGTACTGTTAGATGCGCAAGACGATGAGGATTCTAGGCGACGTCGAGGGCAAGGCGGTGGCTACTTACGGAGGAGGTCGCGGAGATCGCGTAAGACGGTGGCGGCCACGTCGGCGTTGCTGAGCTACGGTTCATGCGAAGGCAAACGGGTGTGTCGAGGTGCACAACAACTCACGAACAAGATAGCATGAGCTAGAGGCGGAGGAACACTAGACTCACCGGAATTCGGCCGCGATCGTCGGAACAATGCGCGGTTCGTGCAAGTCGTGGGCAGCTTGGTGGCGTGAAGGCAAAATTGATTGGGGGAAAATGGTCGCGAGGAGGGGGAGATCTTATAGCCCGAGGCTCGACAGGAAACGCTCGTCGCATCAATGCCAATTAAGCTCGCGGAATCAGTCTGCAACGGCCAGCGGAGGTCGTGTCTTGAATCGGGGAAGACGGTCGACATGGGCCGGGGCCTGGTCAGCGAAATAAACCGAGGCGTGGGGTGCAGGCTGTCGGTGATCGAGTCGCGCGTCGTGTGAAGAGGAAAGGAAATGTCCGGGTGGGCTTGTTGGGCTTGATTATTTCTTGGGCTAGATTCTGGCCTTGACCTTTTCTTTTGTTTACTTCTTTTCTTTTTCTATTTCGATTTTCTGAATAGGTTTTCAAATGATTTCAAGTTCAATTTGAATTCAAATATTTCTGAGGTTTTGTAGTGGTGAGTTGGTCTCAGAAATAGGTCAAAACCCATGGGGTTACTTTGCAAGGGCTTGGTCAAACTTGGGGAACAAAATAATCAGGGACTTGCATCTGGTTTGCAAAAGTTTAAAAAAAAGGGTTTTTGAATCTATTTCTAAGTTGACAATTTTGGTCTAAATTCCACACACAATCGTTTCAACAATGAAAGCAAGCAACCAAGTTCCTAAACTTTCAAACTTTCAAAAGGTGATGGCCATTTGAATTAAATCTGCCCACATAAAATCATAGCACCATGTGCTTATGTTTACTGAAATGAGTTTGAAATTTGATCTCAAATCTATATGCATGGATGAATGATATGCAAGCTTTAAAATCATGATTTTAGGGATGTTACAAATTCCCCCATAAATGGGTCCCTTAGCAGCTAGACGACGAGCAATGAGAGAACCAAGATTATACTTATCCTCATTGTTGAGCGCGGCAGCTTAGAAGGCCAATTGATAGTTGGAAATATTACTAGTGTTCTCCCTACCAAGAACACTGGTGGCAAGATAGTAGGCAAAATACCTGATGGCTAGAAGTTGAATGTTCTTTATCTTCCCTCGCTGAGCTCTACGATCATCATCATTGGTTATTCCTCGGTAAAGCTCTAACAAATCAGCGGGTAGAGCTGGAATCTTCTTTGATGACCCAGTTGTACCAAGTCCCAGGGCCTTGCAAAATTGCTTCAAAGTCATAGAATGAGCCCTGCCATAAATTTTGAAAGATACAACAGGCTTGAACATACTATTAGTAAAGGAGAAACTCTCCACAAATGTTTTAGTAAGCAAAGCATATTATGCACTCTCATCCTGCATGTAACTTGTTAGTCCAGCCCTCTGCACCAAAGTCATAAAATCATTAAGAATCCCAGCAGCTTGTAAGAAGGCTTGGCAAGGAAAGGTGGAGGGGTGCGTATCCCCTTCATATCCCTCGTCACCAAATCGCGGAGTGATGAGATCCTCATTGTATGAGGGTCTAGTACTGGTAGATGACCTTGGAAGCCTTGCCCTTCTAGGTGCATCACTCTCAAATATATCACCAAATGTGTGGTGGTCCATGACTTCACTTTTCTGAAATTTTAAACAACTATCAAACCAAGTGATTTCTAAATTGATATATGATGAGCAACTACTATAGGAACTTGCTAGAGGACTACACATGCATCAAAACAAAGTTTCTAAGCAAAGAACAAGCATGCAAGCTCAAACAACCTGTCACCTATAGCAGCAAAATAATCAAGATACAATCTACCAATCACAAATCTAATTGGACAAGTGGAGGAGGCACATACCAAGGAACAATCCCTCCAAAAATTAGCACTTGAGATGGGATGAACAAGGAGATTGAAAATTGCGAGCAAGAACAACAAGGACTCGAGCTTGAGCAAGTTTTCAGTGTTTTTTGGGAGAGAGAAAGAAGATGGCTTTGAGGAGGCAGCCTAGAGGGGCCCAGGTGGGCCAGACCCCCCAGGCGCCGCCACCTGGTAGGCCGTGCCTACCACAGGTGTGGTGGCCTGGGGTGGCCCCTGGGTCACGTCAGGTGCCTCCCTGCCCCTTTTTTGAGGAAAAATTATTTTGAATTTTATGGGATTTTTCAGAAAACTTTATTTTTGGCCAATTTTCATGGTATGAAAATTGATTTTCTCGCAGAAACAGTTTTTTCAGAAGAAGCAAAAGCAAACCAAAATCCAAACTACAGGAGCTCTAAGAAACTCAAACAAGAAAACAACTAGCAAAACTAGAGCTAAAGCAAAGACTAGGAAGGAGAAAGGAAAAAAGAAAGCAAGTATAACCACTAAGTTCTCACTTGATTCAACTGGGCTTGAGTTGCTAGAAGTTGTTCTCTCATGTGCTTTTCTTGGTTATTGTTATCACCATCCTTGATGTTGGGGTTTCTTGGAGAAGTCATCTGTTTGGGTTGGATTGAGATTAGAATAGGCAAAAGATTTCTAGGGAAGAAGTCTAATCACACACAACAATTCACACAAGCAATGTGCAAGCAATCACAATCAAGCATTCCACTCCAAACAACAAGATTCAAGCATATTTTTAGGCAACAAAATATTTTTCCTACACCACATAAGTTGGTGTGATCAATATATTATCTAAACTAAACACTAGTATGGTGGTCCAACTATGGTTATCACTTGAGATCCTTCCATTCTTCTTAGTTGTTTCTTCATGAATGAGATCATGGTTTCCATGGAAATTTTCTTACATCTTGGTCACAAAACTTCAAAGGTGATGATGGTTCCTTCTAGGTTGTGTTTCCTTAGTCTTCAAGTCTTGAGTAACATTCTTATCTCACTTGTAGTCCTTAGTGATGTCCAAGTTGGAGTCCTTGATGAAACTAAAGTTGAAGTCATTGGTGATGTAGAGGTCTTTGCTCATGTTGAAGTCTTTGCTCATGTTGAGGTTTTTGTCCAACAAGTTGAAATAGAAGAGATGTAGATGCAAAACAAAAAGGTTGAGAAAAGAGTTTACAAGATTGTTTGTAAATAAGTTTGAGCAAATACAACTCCTATTTTTCTAAGGGGTTTTGTCCAATCCTAGGGTTACAATCCTACAGGCAACACAGTGCTCTGATACCATCTGTAGAGGTCCTAACCTTGGTAAGGTAGAGATCCCTGTGTTTAGAATGCTAGTCCCTGGATCAATAGCTAGCATCCACAGTTTAAGATGTAATATCAAGAAACAAAGGTCATAATACAACTTTATAACCAGGAATAAAATAATTCATTACATCTTACATAGCTCATTTGGCTATCTCATTACAATGCAGTAGAAATAACTATATAGCATGGAGTTCTTCATCTTCAAAGTGCCACAGGCAATCATGTTGGTTGTAGACTTGTAATCCTATTCAATACACTTCACTAACATCAAACAAAACCTGCAACATAATAAGTTACATCCACAAGGGTCAATACATTTGAATTGTATTGGAAAGTGATACTATGGTAGAGTAGTGGTATCTATCATATATATGCATTTGGCTAAGTGGAGCTTAGGCTTGCTTTGCTCAAAATAGATTTTCCTTATCATTTGAAAACACTAAGTTTTTGTTTATCAAAATCACCCAAGGCATCCACCAATAGAAATTGGTGATCCTTTAACCCTTGTTCAACCACAAGTTTTTAACTTAGAAATTGGGATGAGGAGATCCTTGATAGCTTCCACGTCTTGATGCTCAAATTGTCCATTACCGGGGACACGGCTAAGTACTTAGATTTTACTCTCTCAAGAGGTGGTGCACTTTACCCACAAGACTCGACATGCATTGAGACAAGATCTTTCAGAAGCCCAAACCTATCATCCCCTACCACCAACTATCCATCTGGCTAAGTTATTGCAACCTATGTGATCCAGGCAGAGCCCATAATGCCATGTGGCTGCACTTGAAGCTTCTCAACATTTGACATCTCAAATCTCTTTGTTCCTGGGTGGATTTCCACAAGTAAGATACACTAGGGTAGGCCATAAATATGGGGCCCTGTGTAACCACTCAACATAAACAATTCACACCATTCCACCTAGGTGATTCATTCACATAGTTGTTTTATTAAACAAAACACAAGTCATTGACTTAGAGATATTTCATAGCATGAATATAATCCACCCTTGTTTTCTACTAGCTAGGCTAAGCATGATAGTAGTAGGGATCTTAACATAGGGAAAATTCTACTAAGGTATCATCTACTAGGATTTCCCAAGGCATAGCTTATACTTAGAAAATTCCATGCAAGTCCTACTCAAAATATCACCAATGCATAGTGAAAATGATAGGACAAAATGTATGAAGCACCACTTGCCTTTTTAGTAGATAATACAGATTCACTCCTTGATACTGCAATTGTCACACTCCTCGAAGTTCACTACAATTCAATCAAGGCACCAATTCAATCTAGCATTCAAGCAATTCATCACATAGAATAATAAAAACAAAACAATGAATGCAAGCATGCAAAATTATTGTTTTATTGGAAAGGTTGTTTCTACTAAGGCTATAAACATTTTGAAACACCTATTGGTCATTTATAAAAGTGGAAAAACCATTTTAAATCAAGTTAGTGAAAATGGCCATTTAAATCATTTTTGTTTTGCTAGAAGTGATTTAAATCAAAGTAATAATCCCTAGTGTTTGACAAATATATTTTTTAACACAAATGTTAGTGTTTTAAGACTAATCCATTTGCAAAAGGTTTCACCCAAAAACCATTTTAAATCAAAGCAACATTTTATTTCACTAAAAATGCCTTTAATCAAAGTAATAATCTTCTAAGGTAAATAAAATATATTTTTAAATCCCAAAACTTGGTGTTTAGGGTCAGGGAGTTTAAATCAACCCATTTGCAAAAGGTTTTAATCAAAAACTATTTTTAAAACAAAATCAATAATTTTATTCTACTAGAAATGCTTTTATTCAAGGAATAATCCCTTAGTGTCACAAAATATACTTTTAAATCCATAAGTTGGTTTTTATGGTCCCTACGTTCAAAATAAACCATTTACAAAAGATTTTACCCTAAAATTTTTTTTAGAATAAATTTTATACACAAAATAAGCCTAAATATGTTTCTGCAAAAACAACCTATTTTATTGAAGCAAAATACTAAAGTAAGGGCATGGTTGCAAAGGTTTATTTTTTCTGATTTCATTGATATAAAGTTTACAAATTTTAGACGTGTGGATCAAAAGTTATGGAATTTACAAATTCAAACAACTAATAGGATAGTTTCTGTTTTTAAAAGATCAGGTAGGCCACGTGTCTTGTTATTACTGGACGGTACCGGTTTGTTTGGATCGAGCGATATAGTGCGTTGGATCTAATAAAAATCATGCGACACAGAAACAACGTACCCCTTTGTTTAAGTGATTTTTTCGCGTCCATCAGATCCAAATCTGACGGATCAAACTGCAGTGACCACAGATGGGCGGCGCTGGTGACGGCTTCTGTGACGCTGCGATTCGCTATTCCGAGCGAGGAGAGGAGGATATGCTCACCGTGTTCGCCATGGAGTGCTGATGCTCAACGTGCTCGTGGGAAGGCAGGGGCGCACGGGTTCATCGTCTATTGCTCGCCGGAGAACTTCTATGACGGGTGCGCTCCGTTCGTCGACGAAGGTGAGGCTACGAATCACGGGAAAGCCAAAGGAGGGCGGCGTTAGACACGCAATAGAGATACGATGGTGCCAGCATCAGAGAGAGGGGGAGGCGCGGTCAGGATTTACCAGGGGAGCTCGACGGAGTTGAAGCCGAAGATGGTGGCGGGTTGGTGTCGATGTTGCCGAGCCTCTAGGGGATGCGCGGCCAAGTTAGGGGTACTAGCGGGTGCAGGAGATGATGGGGAGAAATCCAGCAAGCACTAGGGGCCGGGGAGGGTCTGGCTTCGCCAGAATCGGCCGGGGAAGCTTGTCGGGCAGCGAGGTTGCAAGAAGAAATTAGAACAGCCTAGGGGCCGAGAGGATCTGGAGAATGAGGGGAAAGGAGGAGAGGAGGGAGGCGAGTTATCGTGCGTGGTTGTTGATAGACATTACTCGCAACATTTACATGAATTAATCCGGCAAAATTAATGCAGAAACATGCGAGGGAATGGGTCGCAGGGTGGAGACGACGACGGGGCAGTGTGGGGTCTGGTTGTCAGCGAGTGAGTGGGGGTTATGGTGGGGTCCAAGCGTCAGCGAGGGTGCGGGTTACTTTGCGAGTGAAAGAAAACGGTTCGTGAGGGAAAGAGTTGGGCTGCTATTGGGCCTGGGTTGGGTCCTTTTCCAAAAAAAAATCTGGTTTCTTTTTCTTTTTCCATTTTTGATTTCTGTTTTGGTTTTATTCAAATGATTTCAAACTCTTATTTGAATTCAAACTTTTCCTAACTTTCAGTATGTTTTAATATTCTTTATTAATGTATTTTAAAGTCCATTCTAGAATAATTCTTTTTTTCATATATGGTTTATTATTTATTTAAAATAGGCACTTGTTTTTATTTAAATAAGATTTTAAATATATTTTGAAACTTCCATTTGAATTCTAATTTTTACCAAACCTTTTTCAGTAGGTTTTATTTATTCATTAGTGCAAATAATTCACCTTGAATTATTATATAAAATATTTTAACCTGATTTAATGTTCATTTAAATTGGGCATTTGTCTTTATTCAAGTAGAACTGAATTTGGTTAATTCCATATAATTTTATTTGAATATTATTTATCCTTTTATTTTATTTGGATTATCTTTATTCCATTTGCTTATGTATTTAATTCAAGATTTAAATTGTCTACTAAATAATTGTATTGTAATTTATTATTTAGTTTAGGCAATTCGTCTTTATTTAAATATAATTGGATATTATTCAATCCTTATGATTTTATTTAAATAATATTTTACCCTTATTTATTATTCAATAATCTTTCATTTAATTTTTTTATGGATTTGACCAAGATTTAATTTGGATTTTAAATATTCCTTCTTTCTTTATCTCATAAAATCCATATCTTTTTATTTATAGATCCAAATTTGGTGATTCCAATTTGTATAATTTTATTTAATATTTGTTTATCCTTTTAAATCTCTTTAGGATTATTTTGC
This sequence comes from Avena insularis, assembly GCA_023614405.1. NCBI lineage: Eukaryota > Viridiplantae > Streptophyta > Magnoliopsida > Poales > Poaceae > Avena > Avena insularis. The sequence goes on from CM042691.1 coordinate 193,472,043, forward strand.
TCACAATTTGGTATGGATTTTAGTTAGGAGCTTTATTATCTTTGGAAATAATTTTCTTTCATCCTATTCTATTCATAAGTTTTTATCCATGGTTCCAAATTGAATGAAACCAATTTGTATGGTTTTATAATATTTTTATTTATCATTTTTTTATCATTTATAATTGTTTGTTGCTGAATTTTATATGGATAAAATTCATAGCCTTAGAGAGATATTGAAAAGGATTTTCTTCCATTAGGGTTTTAGGGTTTTGGTGTATTTTTCCCAAGTGTTTAAATTTCAAGATACATTCATTGATGAATGCATTTCACTTAATTGAAATTTTGTTGGGTTTCCTTTTATTCAAATTTTGTTCAAGTAGGGTTTTTGAAGTTTCCATTTGGAATCAAAAAGTTTCTTTTCACCCTAAATTTCAACAATTAATTCTTTTGTTTATTTATTTTTCACATTTCAAAATTTGGAAAATTTTGGGATGTGACAAGACAATATCCTTCATATACTTTGAATAAGGAGGCAACTTAATAGCATCAGTCAAAGGAACTTGCAAGAATAAATGTTTCATCCACTCACAAAACTTGTTGTAGTGTTCCTCCTCCTTTGACTTGTGTTTCTTACCTGGAAAGGCATACGAGGACTACCACTATCTTCACCTTGTTGAGAATCCTGCTCAATTCTTTTAGGGTGTCCTTCAGGATATAAAGGGTCTTGAGTAGCTATACCACTCTATTTCTAATTCCATAAGCATGTTTATATCCTAAAGCATTAACTAGCATATCCTTTTATACCTTAGCAAGTTGATAAAGTTGAGTTTGAACCATTTGAAAGTGTATACAAAGCATTTTAATATCATTAGAAGTTCGTTCCACAATATCTTTCAACTCATGGATAGCTCTAGTGTTTTCCAATAAATGATTCTGAACTTGTTTATTTAAATACCCTTGTTTAACAATAAAAGTGTCAAGTTCCTCTAAACATTTTATCAGGAGGCTTACCATAAGGAATATCACCTTCATGAAAGTGTTGGAGAGAGTGTAACTCAATAGTAGATGAGTGGGGAATTGGCCTGCATAATTCTTCGATAGGAGGTAGATTCTTCACATCTTCAGCTCTAATACCTTTCTCCTTTAGACACTTCTTAGCTTCCTTCATCACTTCATCATTTAATGCAATAACTCCCCTCTTCTTTGGTGTTGGTGTTGGAACTGGTTCAAGAGTAATAGGCTCAGGTGTATTTAGCTCAGTTGAAGTCCAATAATCATAATTCTTGCTTACCTTAGCCATTAATTCTTCAGCATATGTAGGAGTCCTTTTCCTGAAAACACAATCAGCAAAGCTATCTAGGTAGGTCCTAGAATCATCAGTCAGTCCATTATAATAAATATCAAGAAGCTCATTCTTCGGCAATGGACATCCATGATGTGCATGAATCAAGGCATAGAACCTTGTCCATGACTCGGGAAATTTCTCTTCTTCTCCCTGTTTAAAATTAAAAAGTCTCTGCAAAGCAGCATATCTAGCACTGGGAGAAAAATATTTCTGGAAGAAAGAAGCAATCAAGCAATGAGGGCTATCAATGGAACCATGAGGTAATCTATTAAACCAAGCCCTACCTTCTCCTTTTAGTGAAAAAGGGAAGATCTTAGAACAAAGTACTTGCGCATCTTAAAATCATCGGAGAATAAAGCACTCATAGTAGAAAGCTCATTCATATGAGCCGTAGCACTGTCATTTTTAGTCCCACAAAAAGGTTCTTTCTCAACAATATCTAAATAAGATAAATCAAGAGAGAAATCATAATCTTCATCTTTAATATCTATGGGAGAAGTGGCAAACTTAGGATCAGAGGACAACTTAGGAATAATTGTACGTCTAGCAAGGAGACTCTTAATAGCACTATTATCATGTGTGTTTTGGCACTCTTCAACAAAATCATCAGTGAACTCAATGTAACCATCATTAATATCATAACTCTCACTAGCCTTAGGTGAGCTAACAGGTGTAACAGTGTCTTCACTAGGAGTTTTGGTATTTCCTAGACTAGCCATAGTAGCATCTAGAAAAGGACCTAATGAACCACTCACATCAAGCACAGTAGAAGTAACATCATGAGTGTCAAAAGCAGTTTCAGACTCAGTAGTAGTAGCAGTGTGTGTAGCATTTGTATGTGGTGGTGGTGTAACAAGCTTACTTATAACATACGGTGAATCAAGAGCAACAGAGGTGTTTAGGACTGTACCTCTTTTTGTAGTGGATGGTAAAATAGGAAACTTTCCATCATGAGACTTACCCATGATGAAAGGAGTAGCAGTGAACAATAATAGATCCAAGTGAACTTACAAATAAAGCTATGCTCCCCGGCAACGGCGCCAGAAAATAGTCTTGATGACCCACAAGTATAGGGGATCACAACAGTCTTCGCGGGTAGTATTACCCAATTTATTGATTCGACACAAGGGGAGCCAAAGAATACTTGCAAGCCTTAACAACTGAGTTGTCAATTCAGCTGCACCTGGAAATAGTTCTTGCTCACAGAAGTTTATCAGTAGCAATAGTTTGTAGTAGCAACAACAAAGCAACAACAAAAGCAACAACAACAGTGAAACATGAGCAATAGTAACAGTAACGGTAATAGTATGATTCGAGTGCGGTAGGCATAGGGATGGATGGACGGGCGTTGCATGGACGAGTCTAACATGTAACTTCAAGATCTAGGGCATTGCAGATAAATAATAACAAGCATCCAAGTACTAAACAATCCTAGTCATGTGCTCCAAATAGTCATACGTGCTCGCAATGAGAACTTGCACAACATCTTCTATCCAGGCAGCCCGTGGCAGCGGGGCCTCTAGGGAACTACTGGCAATTAAGGTGATCCTTTTAATAGAGCACTGGAGCAAAGCATTAACACTCCGTGAACACATGTGATCCTCACACCAGAACCATCCCCTCCGGTTGTCCCAATTATTGTCACTTTGGGTCCTTTGGATCCGGACAATGATATGTGTACACAACTTGCAGATAAGATCACAAACAATACTATCATAAAGATTCAATAATAAGTTCAGATCTGAGATCATGGCACTCAGGCCCTAGTGACAAGCATTGAGAATAATAAGTTGCAACAAAGTCAAATAGAACTAGTAGAGATACTAGGCACTATGCCCTAATAGATCTTATTCGATTACATCATAGAACTCATCCAATCCCTACCATCCCCAAGCCTACAGCGGGGGATTACTCACTCATGGATGAGGGAAACATCGGTGGTTGATGGAGATGCGTTGGTGATGACGATGGAGATGATCCTCTCCAAATTCCCCGTCCCGGCAGGGTGCCAGAATGGAGTTTCTGGATCCGAATCTTGGTTTCTGGTGGTGGCGGTGGAGCGGAACTCTTTCTAGAAAACTATCAAACCCCCCTCGGTTTTTAGGTCGAAAGGCAACTTATAGGCGCCGAGGGAGGCCGACAGGGTGCCTGGGGTGGCTGCACCCCCTCTAGGCGCGGCCAGTGGTGGGCCCGCGCCTGGGGTGGGGGTGGGCCCCCCAGGCCTCCTCTCCGTATCTTCTTCTGGCTCCGTGGATCTTCTGGTGAAATATAATTTTTGTCATATTTTCCGGGATTTTTCCTGATAGTTCATTTTCTGCACAAAAACAAAACACCAAGGTAATTCTGCTAAAACAACGTCAGTCTGTGTTAGTTGTATCCAAATCACACAAGTTTAGAGAATAAACAATAGCAAAGTGTTCGAGAAAGTGGATACGTTTTGTACGTATCACTACTACAAACTGTTGCTACTGATAAACATCTGTGAGCAAGAACTATTTTCAGGTGCAGCTGAATTGACAACTCAGTTGTTAAGGCTTGCAAGTATTCTTTGGCTCCCCTTGTGTCAAATCAATAAATTGGGTAATACTACCCTCGAAGACTGTTGCGATCCCCTATACTTGTGGGTCATCAAGACTATTTTCTGGCGCCGTTGCCGGTAAGCATAGCTTTATTTGTTAGTTCACTTGGATCTATTATTGTTCACTGCTACTCCTTTCATCATGGATAAGTCTCGTGATGGAAAGTTTCCTATTTTACCATCCACTACAAGAAGAGGTACAGTCCTAAACACCTCTTCTGCTCTTGATTCACCATCTGTTATAAGTAAGCTTGTTACACCACCACCACATACACATGGTACATACACTGCTACTACTGCTGAATCTAAAACTGCTTTTGATACTCATGATGTTACTTCTACTGTGTTTTATGCGAGTGGTTCATTAGGTCCTTTCCTAGATGCTACTATGGCTAGTCTAGGAAATATTGAAACTCCTAGTGAAGGCAATGTTACACCTATTAGCTCACCTAAGTCTAGAGAGAGATATGATATTAATGATGGTTATATTGAGTTTACTGATGAATGTATTGAAGAGTGCCGAAACACACATGGTGCTAGTGCTATTAAGAGTCTCCTTGAGAGACGTACAATTATTCCTAAACTGTCCTCTGATTCTAAGTTTGCCACCTCTCCCATAGATATTAAAGATGAAGATTATGATTTCTCTCTTGATTTATCTTATTTAGATATTGTTGAGAAAGAACCTTTTTGTGGGACTGAAAATGAGAGTGCTATGGCTCATATGAATGAGCTTTCTACTACGAGTGCTTTATTCTCTGATGATTTTAAGATGCGCAAGTACTTTGTTACTAATATCTCCCCTTTTTTACTAAAAGGAGAAGCTAAGGCTTGGTTTAATAGGTTACCTCCTGGTTCCATCGATAGCCCTGATTGCTTGATTGCTTCTTTCTTCCAGAAATATTTTCCTCCCAGTGCTAGACATGCTGCTTTGCAGAGACTTTTTGATTTTAAACAGGGAGAAGAAGAGAAATTGCCTGAGTCATGGACAAGGTTCTATGCCTTGGTTCATGCACATCCTGGATGTCCATTACCTAAAAATGAGCTTCTTGATATTTATTATAATGGACTGACTGATGATTCTAGGACATACCTAGATAGCTTTGCTGATTGTGTTTTTAGCAAAAGAACTCCTACAGATGCTGAAGAATTAATGGCTAAAATAAGCAAGAATTATGATGATTGGACTTCAACTGAGCTAAATACACCTGATCCTATTACTCCTGAACCAGTTGTGCCTGAACTAGTTCCAACACTAACACCAAAGAAGAGGGGAGTAATTGCATTAAATGATGAAGTGATGAAAGAAGCTAAGAAATGTCTAAAGAAGAAAGGTATTAGAGCTAAAGATGTGAAGAATCTACCTCCTATAGAAAAATTATGCAAGCCAATTCCCCACTCATCTACTATTGAGGTACACTCTCTCCACTTTGATGAAGGTGATATTCCATATGGTAAGCCTCCTGATCAATGCTTATAGGAACTTGACACATTTATAGTTTAACCAGGTAATTTTAATAAACAAGTTGAGAATCATTTATTGGAAATTAATAGAGCTATTAATGAGTTTAAAGATATTGTGGAAAGAACTTCGAATGATATTAAAATGCTTTGTAAACACTTTCAAATGGTTCAAACTCAAATTGATCAACTTGCTAAGGTATAAAAAGATATGCTAGTTAATGCCTCAGGAGATAAACATGCTTACGGAATTAGAACTAGGAGTGGGATAGCTACTCAAGATTATTTATATCCTGAAGGACACCCTAAAAGAATTGAGCAGGATTCTCAACAAGGTGAAAGTAGTGGTAGTCCTCATAAGAGAAAGAAAAATAAACACAAAATAGTTGAGGAACCACTTGAACCTTCTGTAGATCCTAATAGTACATCTGTCTATGATGCTAAAACTGAGAGTGGTAATGATAGAAATGATGCTCTTGAAAAGGAGGAAGTTGAGGAAGAACCTGAGAAGCACACTAAGAACACTAGGTACACTAAGGAAGATTTTATTGCTAATAAACATGGTAAAGAGAGAACCTTGGGTGCAGAAACCTATGCCTTTTCCAGGTAAGAAACACAAGTCAAAGAAGGAAGAACACTACAACAAGTTTTGTGAGTGGATGAAGCCTTTATTTTTTCAAATTCCTTTGACTGATGTTATTAAGTTGCCCCCTTATTCAAAGTATATGAAGGATATTGTCTCTAATAAAAGGAAGATTCCTCATGAGGAGATTTCTACTTTGCTTGATAATTATTCCTTCAATGATAAGGTTCCAAAGAAACTTGGTGATCTAGGTATACCAACTATTCCTTGCTATATTAAGAATAATTATGTTAGAACTGCTTTATGTGATTTGGGAGCTGGAGTTAGTGTTATGTCTTTTTCTCTCTACAAGAGACTCCAGCTAGAAAATTTGATACCAACTGATATATCCTTGCAAATGGCTGATAAGTCAACTACTATTCCTGTTGGTATATGTGAGGATGTTCCTGTTCAACTGGCTCATAATTGCTTGGTTTTAACTGATTTTGTTGTGCTTGAAATGCCTGAAGATGATAATATGTCTATTATTCTTGGGATACATTTTCTTAATACTGCAGGTGTTGTCATCAATTGCAATCAAGTAAAAGTAACATTTAATTTGGCAAAGAGCATACTGTGTATTTCCCCAAGAAGGTTGCTAAGAGCTATTGCCTGAATTCCATTGAAAATATTGAGAGCATCAAGGTTGGAGAAATATATTGTCCCATTCCACAAGAAAGTTTTGAAACTATTATGATTGGGAGTATTGCTATCAAGTTTGAGGTAACATAATCACCTTGTGGAATGCAAAGTTTTGTTTCATATAAGATTGTTTTGGTAACAATACTTGATCAACCTTGTTAACAAAAGGATTTTAATGAACAAAACAATGTTTTCACTCTGGTTATACTTGCTCACTTTTACTTTTCCCCTTCCTAGTCTTTGCCTTTTCTCTTGTTAGCTTTGGTTTTGCTAGTTATTTGCTTGTTAGAATGTCTTATAACTTCTGTAGTTTGGTTTTGGTTTGCTTTTGCTTCTTCTAAAAAAATCTTTTCTGCGAGAAAATCAATTTTCATACCCTGAAAATTGGCCAAAAATAAAGTTTCCCGAAAAATCCTAGAAAATTCATAATAATTTTTATCTCGAAAAAAGGCGAGGGACACAGGTGGCCCAGGAGACCCAGCCAGCACACCTCAGGTGGCGCGGCCCGGCCCAGTGGCGCTGGTGCGGCCCACCTGTGGCCCTCCAAAGTGCCTCCTCCCAGCCATCTTCTTTATCTCTCCCGAAAAACACCGGAAAACTTTCTCAAGCTTGAGTTCTTGTTGTTCTTGCTCCCGATTTTCGATCTCCTTGCTCAGCCCATCTTTGCTGCTGATTTTTGGAGGGATTGCTCCTTGGTATGTGCCTCCTCCGCTTGTCCAATTAGATTTGTGACTGGTAGATTGTATCTTGAGTATTTTGCTGCTATAGGTGTCAAGTTGTGTGAGCTTGCATGCTTGTTCTATGCTTAGAGATTACATTTTGATGCATGTGTAGCCCTCTAGCAAGTTCCTATAGTAGTTTCTCATTATTTATCAACATGGAAATCACTTGGTTTGATTTTTGTCTAAAATTTTTAGAAAGGAAGATGAGTGCATACCCACTGAATCAATATGATTTGATGGTACCCGATCTAATGAAAGTTCATCGTGAGGAAGGAGTCTTCCCTTACATATATCTATGCCATGAATTTATGAGAGCCGCGGGAATCCTCCAGGATTTCCAAACTATGATTACCAATGCAGGGTTGGAACACTTCGTTGAAGGGGAACCTCTTAAATATGTTAAGCTAACCATGGCTATGGTGCAGGACTTTTGGTTTACTTGGTCTTCATATAATCCCATGGTGCATTATAAAATATACAATATAGCTGTCGACCTGCCTTTTGCTGATTTCTGTGCAGCAATTAGAGTACCTCATTGGGGATCTTGTGAGAAGATCAAGGAGAGGCCCAAGTCACTTATGGATTTATATGCTGAAATTTGCCAAGGTTTCGACTTCTCAAAGAGAGTGGTAAAATTCGGATCATTCAGTTCCCATCCATTAGATATTTCGCCTATTTCATTACCAAGTGTGTTCTTGCTAGAAATATTGCTAGAAAGTTATCTTCTTTTGATCTTGCTTTTATCGTAGCTGCTTTGAATATGGATAGATCTTATAACCTAGGTGCTTTGATAGCTTACCTCTGCGGTGACCCAGCATAACACTTCATGTGTAGTACACTATAGTCGTTGACATGACATTCACAGAACACCGTTCCGTAAATATCACATCCCTCAGAGTGGTACAACAGAAACATTGCGGGTCCATATTACAAAAATACACACATTATTATTATTACAATACCGGAAGTTCAAGGCTTCCAAAAGATTCAACTTACAAACAAAATATAAAGTGTTTCAGCGGAATTTAAAAGTAGAAACTCCGAGTAGGAGTTGAGCTCAACAGCTTATTCTATAGAGTTCATGTTGCTCGGCTCCGTTGGTTACTACTAACTACGGATACTTAGTTGGACTCGTTATCATCGACACCGTAGCGGATTTCGTAATCCACTGCTTCAACACCTCTAGACAGATCGAGATCCTTGTAAAACACATCTTCTTGACATTCGGATGCATACATTGGCACGTCTTCGGGATCCTCAGAGTCTAAGCAAGGGATCAAAGGAAAGAATGAGTAACAACGTTACCCAACAAGTTCATTATATGCAAGGAGGGAAGTTTGATACTCTAACTACCACCTCGGATTATAAATCCTTGGCACTATGCAATTTTGTAAATCTTTCTTCAAAGATTGATTTTATTCAAAAAACTATGACAATCAGCCTTCACAGGTTGACCAGAACTTTCATGGAGTTCCTTTCCTGCCGCGTTCGCAGCTCCTTCCCGGAATAGGGAGTAACAAGTTACAATTCTTACACTCTGCAGAGGTGCGGTACTTTACCCATGAGAGATCAACTCCTTGTTGCACAACCGGGCATACTTTTCCGTCCACAATTCCATGATGTGGGGCCTAGTAGTTGGTCCAAGCCAATCACTGCCCCTTCGCGACCTCGCATGCCTCCTTGGTGTACACCATGCCCACATAATGAATTACGGCAATGGTTTGTACAAACCATTAGATACTAGAACTATCGTGGTACGATGAGGGTTCCCACCCATATGCTGCATATCCTCTATGAATTACCAATTAATATGCACGCTACGAGGATAACAGCCACGACCTGCACATCCGGCTTCATGCGAGAGGAAGAAGATACAGCTGACTTCTCTGTCCCATTCCAAATGTCATGGCTAACGCGTAATATATGGCGCTAGAATCACTGATGTTAGGGGTTATTAAGTCCCTACTTAATCATCATTGTTGCAAATAGAACCCTAAGTTATATTTTTCCATTATATCACCACTTAAGATGATATCTATGATTTCTTTATTTGTGAAAATAATATTTTCTTTCTTTTATAATATATACAATATTTGATAAAGACTCTTCAAAGGACATGAGCAAGTGATGAACTTGCCTTGTGATGGCAAGGTAATGAAGTCTGATGCTTGCACTGTACCTTGAGCTTCTATGTCTACAAAAACATCATTATTGCCCGGTAAGGACAATATTTAAAGAAGCAAAATGATTATGCAAGTAATGTAATGCATCATTTAACTTGATATGCATTCTCCCCATTATTATAAAAAGTCTTTTTAATAATAAAGGATTTATAAATATTACTTTTTAATATTTATAACATATATTGAATTATTTTATTTTATTTCCCTTTTATTTGACTTTTATTGATTTAATAATTCTTTTAAGAATTATCACTTAAATATCAAAAAAAATTATTAAATATTTATTTAGTATTTTTCAAAAATACTACAATATTAATATATAATGAAAGTGATTTTTATTTATTGTTATCATCTTTCAATAATTTTGTAAAATTCCAGAAGGAAAATATAAATTACAAAATCCTTAATAAAATTTAAATGTCTAAAATTTTATATCTTATTTTATTTGGATAGTACAGATTATTGTGAATCCAAAAATATTTTATTTATAAATTTTGGACTTTTTTTAGAATTTAATTAAATTCAGGGGTATTTTGGTCTTTTCCTATTTATTAAAATAGGCCTTAAAAGATTTCTGGGCTGGCTAAATCTTATTGGGCCCTAGTGGCCCATTATACATAGTCAAAAGAACCACCCCGAAAGGGTCTGGCCCAACCCAGCCCACTTCCCTGCTGCCTCTCTCCCTCGAGCTCATTCCTCTCCTCCTCTGACCTTGACCCCGTGGTCGGTGATGTCGCCGCCGGCGATTCCCGCCGTCGTGGACTGTTCTGGTCGCCGCCATGGTGCGGCAGGAGGTTGTCGACTACGCCCATCCTTTCTATCCAATTAGATTTGAGTATGGGGCTCATCTCCTGCGATGGATCGATGTCGTCCCGAACCCTAGGGTTTGGGGATTGGCGTGGATCCTGGTGCTGCCGCTGGTGTTGTGCGTTGTGGTGATGCTCCTCGCCTCTATGCATGTTCATGGTCGCTGTCGTGGTGCCATATGGGTTGCAGCGCCCCTCCTGGGGTGCTCCCCGTGCCGCCATGGATGTCGGCCACCTCTGCTTCCTCTTCTAGTCTTCAGCGAGGACCTTTGGTGAGTTCTGTTCCTCTCCCCTAGTGCTCTCTATGCTTGCTGATCCTATGCTATATGTTGGCAGTGTCCTCTCTGGTTACTGTCTTGTCCTAATTAAGATGATTTATTCCATTTAGGGTTCTTATCCTGTGGTTGATCATATACTGGATGAATTAGATCATGTCTGGATGGTCTGTAAGCATGCTAAATGATTATTAGCATGAGGCTTGTTGCTTGAGATGAACTATAATGGTTCTAGTGACTTATTAGATGATTTTATGCTTGGTTTGCATATGATTCAGATGGTATAGTTGCTTTTGAATCCATGCTTCGTAAAGTTAGTGGCTTGATAACTTTCCACTGTCATTTCTTGGTTTATGATCATGGTTATGGTGTGATGAAACCACTGTCTTAGTGTTGTTGGCTTGAGAATTTATGTGTGGTCATGATCTCAAACAGTGAATATTAACATAAGAATATCCTAATTATGATTCCTGTATTAACAGGAAAATGATTAGTAAGTTAATTGATTGAATCTGTGATGATTAAATCTTTATCCTGATTCATGTAGAATTGTTCTTGTGACACCATCTTGGTATGGCACACAAGATTGATTCTTATTCATTGATTGGGTTGGTTTATGCTTAAAACAATCTTGGCTTTAAAATATAAGTAGATATGTTCTTTTCTAAAATCCCTAAGACCAATGATGTTGGTCTGAGACTTAGGGCTTTAGGCCTTATCTAGTTGATTCATATAGATAGTCCTGGTAGTGGTACCAGCTATTGTTTCTTGAATCAAATCTTGGAAAAAATGATAGTAGGCTTGATCATTATATGGATTCAAAAGATTAGCTTCTAAGGTGTTACCCTTATCTTAGGGATGTGCCTAGAAATTAAATCTTAGATATATTTTTGCTTGAATTGAAATATATAGCTTGACAACCAAATCAATGATGCTGTTCTGAGTTTTGGTTGGATCCTTGTACTTTGCTATTTGCTTTTAGAGTTTAAAATCTCAAGGATGGATTCACCCCACTTGGGTGTTTTCTGAGAGTTTGTTTCATAAAACAACAGATGCTTCTGTCTAGATAATATGATTTGATCATGTGAGGGTTTTATGATTCTTACCATAAAAACTAATGATTATGGAGTTGGGTGATGATCTTGATCTGGTTTTGCTGAACTCCTGTGCTTGACCTTGAACTAGCCTGCTCCTCCTAGCTCTTGGACTTGATCTTGTTGTCCACCTGATCCTTTCCCCTCCTTATGTCACCATCCTGGTGATGAGATCTTGGATTTGGTTGGTTTGGTTGCTGGCTGTTGTACTTGGTTAGCTGCTGGCTGTTCTTGTGTGTAAGCAGTGAAGAGATACACTAGTGCCTCTCCACAGCTGTGTTGATGGTTTTGTGAGTGTGGGCTATGTTGTGAAGCTGACAGCACACCACATGCATTTAGTTGTGTGTCCTTCTTGTGTGCTTGCTGTGCACTTGTGGATATGCTTTGGACTTGAAAGTTACTTTGATCAGATTACTTTTACCTGGCTGGTGAACTTGCCCCTCCTTGCTGTCAATTTGACCCCTTTTTGGCTTAAAATTTATGAAAGATAAATTCTTTCATATTGGTGAAACTTGCCCCTTTTATAATTTCTCAATGATGAACTTGTTCAGTGCACCTCACTGACATGTCTGAGAGAAAAACAATTCTAACTCTAACCTTATTATTGTTTTGTTAGTGTTTGTCTTGCAGGTACAGATTTGAAGATGAAGATTTTAGTTTAGGTTTTATTTATAGAATAGTTAATGTAATCTTCTTATTCTTTTGTAATTTTCATTTTACTATTTTGTAATCTTCATTTGATTCTTCTGTAATAAATATTATATTATTATTAATAAAGAAATATTCTTATTCTTTATTTATTTCCTATTGTGAAGTTGTTGAATAATTTCAATAAGTTATATTTTTGTAACTTATTGATTGAATGAAAATATGAAATAAATTTTCATATTCTTAATTGTTTTCTTTAGATAAAGTTTGAGTTAAAATAATTAACTCTTAATTTACAAGATTCAAATCTTATTCCCAATTCATTTGAATTATAATTCAAACACTCAAGTTTAAAATTCAAACTCATTTCCCAAAACACATAATTCCTCAGAGATCATATCAAAGTCTATAGGAATCATCCTTTAAGACTAAACCTAATCTCAAAGTATGAAAGAAACCTTGATCACTTAAGGTTTTTATTTGGCGAAAATTTTACCCACATTTTCACAAATGAATGCATGCAACATTCCAAATTCCTAAATCTACCCTTCGTTAGTTCATAAATGCTGGGATGTTACACCGTCTTACCACTAACCGCGAGAAGGGCGGAATTTGTGGAGGTCTCATCGCCTCTAGGTTGCTAGCTTTCCATGGTTTAGAGCCTCACCATTCAGATTATCGGTTCCCCGTAGAGAGGCTTGATCTTGATTCCATGGTTCAGCATAATTTTGTTTCTTTAGGGGCAACCGTGAGAAGTTTACCGTATGAATTATATTTTGTCAAGCGTGGTTGGAGAGGGGTAGGACTGACAAAATAGTTTATTTGCATGCACATGTTTTGTTTAATTTTGATAACAGGCAAGGATAGTCTCTCACGGAGGAGGAGTTTGCCACATACATGGCGGAGCTCTCCCAGCAAGAGGATAATGTTGGAGAGGATGCCGAAGATTATTCGGTTCAGCCCTCCAACTTGGGAGAGTCTTCATACCAGCAGCCCTCCTATGATTGGGGCGCGTCTTCTTCTTCATCGCAAGCGCCTGACTATGATCATTCCTATGATGACCCACCAGCTTGGAGTTACTACCCACGCTATTGAGCCCCACTTAGGCCAAAAGCCTAAGCTTGGGGGAGGTATAACGACATCACACTCACCTATATATCATGTTCGTCAGTTCTTTGTATATCCATTGTTCGCTTTCTTTTTGGTTTTTGTTCCTGCTTTCCTAAAACACAAAAATACCAAACATATTTTTGTTGTTTCTCTTGGTTTGTTTATTTGCTTTTTTAGATTTGGTTTGCCTTAAAGAAAAATCCAAAAAGATTTTGCTTTGCTTGTTTTTTCTTTGTTTGCTTTCTTTAAAAATTTGAAAACACCAAAAATATTTGTTGTTCTTCTTTGGTTTTATGAGTTCTTTGCAGGGTTCAGCCATCCTCAGTGGAGTTTGGTTTCATGTTATTATTCAAGCCACACAAGTGAAGGGCAATAATGAAGATTAAGACAGCTTGAGGTGTGGTAAGAGGCTGGTAACGAACTCTATTTGTTTTCATTTTTGTACATATACTCATCGTGGTGAGCATGCTTAGTCTGTTCATGTAAGGTGTATGTGGATGCTTAGTAGTTCTTGCTTTCTTGTGATTAGCTCTAGCTTGCTAATAGTTTGTAGCATGTCATATGAATGTTTGCTTGCATCGTTTTATTCATAACTTGGTATGATATTGTGGTATCCTCCTCTGAATGTTTCATGAGAATCGACTTGGCACATGCTCACGCATGCATATGACTAAATAATAGTCAGTAAGCCTCGATGATTTATTTTGCCTCAGAGTTCTTGTATCACTTTCTTGCCATAGTTAGTCCTGTTTTGTTGCAAGCATGATTATGACAATTATTGCTCTCTTGTTTGTCGCTTCCTCTCTATTGCTGGTCTTCACTTGCATTGAGTATGAGCTCTACTTGTGCATCCAACTCCCCAAAATCAATATTGCCAACAGTGTCCACCATACCTACCTATTGGCATCATTTGCTAATTCAGTGCATATTCATTAAGCCTTGTTTTCTTCCAAATAAAATGTTTGTCTGTTTTGATAAAGTTAGTTAGTAAAGCTCTCACGAACTTGATGGCACACTTTATTACTTGCACTTAATAATTCTGAACCATTGTGACTGTCCATGAAAGTTATATGCTTGCAAATTATAGGCTGGGAGTTAGCAGAACCGTGCTGTCATGGGGAACGCTTTCAACACTTATGGATACATATCCAGTTGATACCATGTGCTTTTGTTTGCGGATGTCGTCGGTGTGAAATAAAAGGGGAGCTTGTGAGTTCATGGAGTTATATATATATATATATGTGTGTGTTAGAGAAACGCCTGGGCCACTAGCCTAAGCCATGCCTAATCATGGTGGAAACTTGCAGCATACCATAATGAGCAATCTGTGAAGCATTCTCAATAAAAACCTATGCAAATAGCAAATAAAAATATCACTGAGATGCTCATTGTCTGCTTGCCTTGTCATTTTCATCACGGGATAGCTCCTGTATCATGTGCAAGGGGTACCCCATTGGCGGTTCTCTATGATATGCATGTATCTATAATGACAAGAACTTACAGGTAACTAAAGTTGAGTAGCATGAGGAGCGGCCCTCATACTCAAGGGACATGGGATTTCCAGTTTATGGTCTGTCAAGCATATAACTCATATTGGACCCCACTTTCACCTTAACCATATGAAGATGCCTATGATAGGGGCAATGAGAGCTCAAAGCTAATGAGTACCTTACTTTCAGCATTTGGAAGCCTTTCAAACTTTGCAAAACCTTTTCACTTCCTTGTTGAGTCACCACTTATTCTATGAGCACCTTCTTGAGAGCATAGTTGTCATTCTTGTGTTTGTCTCAAAACTTGGTTAATTATGTCATGACTTTGATGCTTGTATCTCTAATATCTTTACTTCTAGTCTTTACTTGAACTTCAGAGGTGCCTTGGTATTTATATTGTGCTCTACAAACAAAGGAAAGCGAGATACCAATCTATCATGCCTTTTTATGAGCATTGCAATGTTGCTTATGTTTATGTTTCATGCTACTTATTATTATTGAGTTGGTTTTTCTTCATAGCTTGCAATGACTATTGAGTAGACTTAGTTGCATACTTCTTATTATGAATGGTTTAAGTATCTACTCCTGTGCTGAGAATATTTACATCATATGAAGCAAATGTGTTCGTGAAAGTTCTTTTATCGCACTCAGTTTTCAACTGAATTGCTTGAGGACAAGCAATAAGCTAAGCTTGGGGGGAGTTGATACGTCCAAAACGTATCTACTTTCTCGAACACTTTTGCTATTGTTTCTCCTCTAAACTTGTGTGATTTGGATACAACTAACACGGATTGACACTGTTTTCAGCAGAATTACCTTGGTGTCTAGTTTTTGTGTAGAAAATCAACTAACAGGAAAAATCCAAGAAAATATGCCAAAAATCCTATTTCACCAGAAGATCCATGGAGTCAGAGTATGATACGGAGTGGAGACCTGGGGGGCCCACACCCCCTGCCGCGCGGGTGGGACTAGCCCGCGCCTGGGGGGTGCGGTCGCCTCAGGCACCCCCTCGGCCTCCCTCTTCGCCTATAAGAAGCCTTCTGACCTAAAAACCATGGGGGGTTCGTCGTTTTTCCAGAAGGAGTTCTGCTGCGCCGCCACCACCAGAAGCCGCGATTCAGAACCAGAAACTCCGTTCTGACACCCTGCCGGGACGGGGAATTTGGGGAGGATCATCGCCATCGTCAGCACCAACGCCTCTCCATCAACCATCAATGTTTCCCTCATCTATGAGTGAGTAATCCCCCTATGTAGGCTATGGGGATGGTAGGGATTGGATGAGTTATATCATGTAATCGAATAAGATTGTTAGGGCATGGTGCCTAGTATCTCTATTAGTGCTTTGTTGCAACTTGTTGTGCTTAATGCCTGTCACTAGGGCCCGAGTGCCATGATCTCAAGTATGAACTTATTATTGAATCATTATGATAGTATTGTTTGTGATCTTATTTGCAAGTTGTGTACACATATCATTGTTCGGATCCAAAGGCCCCGAAGTGACAGAAATTGGGATAACCGGAGGGGATGGATGTGATGTGAGGATCACATGTATTCACGGAGTGTTAATGCTTTGCTCCGGTGTTCTATTAAAAGGAGCACCTTCATTGCCATTAGTTCCCTTGAGGCCCCGCTGCAACAGGCTGGCAGGACAAAAGATGTTGTGCAAGTTCTCATTGCGAGCACACATGACTATATATGGAGCACATGCCTATGTTTGTTTAGTACTTGGATGCTTATTCTTATTTATCTGCAATTGACCTAGATCTTGAAGTTACATGTTTAGACTCGTCCATGCAATGCCCGTCCATCCATCCCTATGCCTAACACGCTCATATCCTATTGTTTGCTACTACTGTTACTATTGCTCCTATTTTGCTGCTGTTGTTGTTTTGCTGTTACTACTACAAACTGTTGCTACTGATAAACTTCTGTGAGCAAGAACTATTTCCAGGTGCAGCTGAATTGACAACTCAGTTGTTAAGGCTTGCAAGTATTCTTTGGCTCCCCTTGTGTTAAATCAATAAATTGGGTAATACTACACTCGAAGACTGTTGTGATTCCCTATACTTGTGGGTCATCAAGACGCTCTAAGAACAACACAACAGTGCATGAAACAATAAAAATGAAGTGTCTATAAAGAGACCTGAGATTTTTATTGATGAAGAAGGGGATGCCTTGGACATCCCCAAGCTTTGACGTTTGTACCTCTTGAATATTTATTGGGTGACATAGGGTGGCATCCCCAAGCTTGAGCGTTTTGCCATTCCTCATCTCATTACATCATTCTTCCCCTACACTTGAAAATATCCTTCATACAAAACTTCACACAATCTTCATTAGCAACATTTAGTGCATTCAAAAGAATAAACCTTTGTGTTTTGTTGTAAAACAAGGAAAACTTGCATTAGAACACATGCTACCGTATCAATTCCTTTTAAAAATCTCAAGTGATCAAGGAGAACTCAAAGAGAAACCGAATAAGAAGCAAATGAAAATAATGGCAGAAATCTGTCAAAACACACCAGCAGGTAAAAATCGATTTTTTCGAAGAACTTATGTTGCCCAAATCGAAAAGTGTTGAACTAACGAAAGTTAGATAACAACCTGGAGAATTTACTCAGGAAATTACAGCTCAATCCGACATACAGATATTTGTCACGAATTTGTACAGTGAAGCACTAAAATCTGTTTCGGGATAACAACTTCCCCAAATCTTACTTCTCTCTCATTAGAGGTTATTCTTGACACAGAAACCACACAAAAAGTATAAGGAGAGGTTATTACAGAATTAATAACTTCCAAGACTCAATAAAAGAAAATCCTAATGAAATTTGGGTTATCTCCCAATTAGTACGTTTCTTTAACGCCTTTAAGTTAGGAATTGATAGTTTGAGAAGATGCTCACATAAGAAATATGAATTGAAGTAAAAGAGAGCATCAAGAAGAAAATTAAAAATACCTTTAAGTCTAACCGACTTCCTATGAATAGGAATCTTGTAAGCAAATAAATTCACAAAGAACAAAGTGACAGGCATAGGAAGATAAAACGAGAGTAACTTCAAAACTTTCAGCACATACAGAGGTGTTTCAGTATCATGAAAAATTCTACAACCATATTTTACTCTCTCATAATAATTTTCAGTAGCCTCATGAATAAACTCAACAATATAACTATCACATAAAACATGCTTTTCATGATCTACAAACACATAATTTCTATCAAGCTAAAAAATAGTGGGATTAAAACCTTCAAAGCCACTTTTAACAATTTTATAACAAGATGACTGATCATTATTAAGAGGTATGGGGTTCCAATATAAAGTCAAGACCCCTCCAATCTCATTTTCAATAGTAGTGCAATTAATATTATCAACCAATATATGACCATCATCTAGAGCTTTATCATAAACATTTTCTAAACAAAACTCTTTAGTACCATGCATTTCAAAGTCAGGCACAAATAAAGGATTATCATAGATAACAGGAGCATAATTATTATCACAAGTTTTACCCATAGTATATATTTCAAAAGAATCCACAGGAACATAACATTCATCCTCCTTTGGTAAGCATGGGGGACAAGCAAATAATGTAAGGGATGAAGAGTTACTCTCATTAAAAGGTAGACCTAGGTAGCTAATCCATTCATCCTCCTTTTGTTCATCACTCTCTTCCTCTTTTTCATCTAATGAACTTTCAGGTTCAGCAATTTCTTCTTCCATAATCTCCTGCAAGGCATTAGTCTCTTTCGTTTGTGGAAAGTATCTATTAATATATTCAAGAATATAGCCATTTTCTTCCTTGTAATTATCAAAGCAAAATTTAATTATATCATAAACCTCATATTCATAGGGTGAATCATCAGTATTTTCAAGCAAACTAGCAAGTTCAAATGCCCCTTCCAAGCAATAAATTCTTCAATTTGTTCCACATCATAAAAGTCATAATTTGCCTTAACATAAGAAGATATGGTAACATTAGAATTATACTCACATTGAAAAGGGAGGTGTTTATACCTCCTACAGCAACAAGCTTTATCAAACCAATAAGTAACATTATAAGTAGAGCACACATTTCTAGCAATGGTATACAATTTATCAATTTGTTCCCATAAGTGTTCCCCTTTTTGTGACAAGCGGTGTTCCTTATAATAATATTTTTGTTCTTCCGTGAACCCACCTTGCCAATAAGATCTAGTTTCAAAGAAACCAACCATTGATAGAAAGCATGACAAAGCAAGGCAATAACATACCAACAACTATAGTAGGAACTAATTTTTTGTGTGTTTTTGATAAGAAAAAGCAAACAAAACAAAACTAATTATTTTTGTAATTTTTGAAAGAAATAACCAAGAAAAACAAAGCAAAAGGAACTAAGAAAAACAAAAACAAATAAAGAGAGAGGTTGTGAGAGACTCCCCTTGTGAAGTTGTCCTTAACTCCCTCGCAACGGCGCCAGAAAATATCTTGATGCGGCTCAGTTGTAGAGCTTTGTTGGGAGACCCCAAGAGGAAGGTATGATGAGCACAGCGGCAAATTTTCCCTCAGTTATGAAACCAAGGTTATCGAACCAGTAGGAGCAAGGAAACAACTCCAAGGTGTTGCTTGTAACTTGGAATCCTGCACAACACAAACTCTAGACTTTGCCCCAACTTACAGTGAGGTTGTCAATTTCACTGGTTTGCTGAAAACAAAGGATTAAACATATAGTGTAGACGGTAATGATTGATTGCAGAAAGTAAATGGTAACAGTAGATGATGTAACAATGGTAAATATTGGACCGGGGTCCACAGTTCACTAGAGGTGTTCTCCTTAAGATAAATAACATAACATGCTGGGTGAACAAATTACAGCGGGGCAATTGACAGGAACTGAGCAAGGCATAACAATGCAAATACTAGACACTCATGATTCGTATGAGATTTGATTGGGCATTACAACAATATACATAGACCGCCATCCAACTACATCTATGACTAGTAATCCACCTTCAGGTTATCCTCCGAACCCCCTCCAGTATTAAGTTGCAAGCAACGAATAATTGCATTAAGCAATGTGTGTAAAGTAAAAAATACAATTGTTCCATGAACAAAAGATTGTTGTTTTCTCCCTAGTAGCACCAGCACATCTATAATCTTAGCGATTTCTGTCACTTCTCCAGATTCAATAGAGGCATGAACCCACTATCGAGCATAAATACTCCCTCTTGGAGTCACTAGCATCTACTTGGACAAGATAGCTACTAGAAACGGAGAGCATGCAAGATCTCTAACAACACAGACATGATAGAATCAATAATCAATAAGACATGATAGAATCAATAATCAATCTGACATAGTATCTCAATATCCATCAGATCCCAGCAAACACAACATGTATGATTACAAATAGATGATCTTGATCATGAACGGAGCTCACCAGATCTAAACATGATAGCACAAAGGAGGAGAAACAACCATCTAGCTACCGTATGCACCCATAGTCCAAGGGTGAACTACTCACGCATCATACCGGAGGCTGGCATGGTGATGAAGAAGGCCTCCGGGATGATCTCTCCCCTCCTATAGGGTGCCGGGAAGAGCTTAAGATCCCCCCGATCTAGGGACGATGGTGGCGACGGCTATAGACTGTTTTGTCAAGATCTGATCGGGTTCTTAGGGTTTTGGCATTGGGGGGCTTTTATAGGCGAAGAGGCGAGGCAGGGGGCACCCAAGGTGCCCACACCAGGTGGTGGCGCACCATAGGGGAGGCCCGCACCACCCTAGGATGTGGCGGCCTCGTGGCCCTCCTTCGGCCGCCCTTCGGTCTCTGTGTTCTCCTCGGTGAAATATTTACTTTGGCTTTTTTCACGTCCAATTCCGAGAATATTTCCTTACTAGCTTTTCTGAAGCCGAAAACAGCAGAAAACAGGCAACTGGCACTGCAACATCTTGTTAATAGGTTAGTCCCAGAAAATGTATAAAAACACCTCAAAGTATAGACAAAGCAAAGCAAAGTTGATACTAAACAAGCATGGAACATCACAAATTATAGATACATTTACGACGTATCAAGGTCCAGCGTCAACACATTGTCCCAATATTGGCATTAAGAAGTGACAATGGCTCCGAATTCAAGAACTACACTTTAAATGAACTTATAAGTGAAGAGGGGATAAGACATCAATATTCCGCTGCGTACACCCCTCAACAAAATGGTGTAGCCAAGAGGAAGAACCGTACTTTGATGGATATGGATAGATCTATGTTGGATGAATTCAAGTCACCATACAACTTATGGGCTGAAGCCATATCTAGCGCATGTCACTCATCAAATCGGCTACCTCCGCAAAATTTTGGACAAAACGCCATATGAGATACTTACCGTAACAAGCCCAACATATCATATTTACGGGTATTCGGTTTAAGTGTTTCTTTCTTATCAAAGGAGTTCGTTTTTCTAAATTTGAGTCTAAGTCTTTAGAAGGTATTTTTGTTGATTTGGGTGACGAATCCCATACTTATAGAGTCTACAATAGCTCTCCGAAACTGTTGTAGAATCTTTTAGTGTGGAATTCGATGAAAATTATGGCTCCCATGTGGGGCAAGTTGATGTTTGTGATGCAGATGTTGAAATACCCCAAGATGCCATAAGAAGAATGGGAGTGTGATTTTTCCTCCCCATTGAGGAACCCCTTGTGGCGGATTGGGAAGGACGATGCTCTACTCAAGTGGAGCCCTCATCTACACAAGATCAACAAGCTCCTCCTGCTGGAGAAACTACTGCACCAACACCACAACCTCCTGAAGATCATCAGTTTTCCAGGACGGACTATCCGCCCCCTCCAAGGGGCAGACTATCCGACCCTGGCACTCCAACAAGCACCAGGGGCAATCAGAACGAACATGAAGACGCTGAAAATCCCAGGCCGGATTATCCGGCCCCTACCAGGGGCAGATTATCCGGGCCTGGCACTCCAACTCATGACAGGGACAACCAAGAAGAGCAAACTGAAGCAGAAACTCCCAGGACGGATTATCCGACCCCACCTAGGGGTGGATTATCCGGCCCTGAAGCTCCAGAACAGCAGCAACCTCCTGTTATGAATGTAGATCAAGATCAAGGGCAACATTCTTCATCTCCAATTCACACTAATCAAGTTGTTGATGAAGGACAAGGTAGTGGTCAAGACGAGATTCCAAATGTTGAAGCAACTCCTCCAAGAAACAATAAGGAAATTGAATCTCGTCGCAAAACTCGTGTTGAAAGGAACCTTGAGTTAAGGGGCCATACTCTTGACAAGGTTGTAGGTGATCTAAGAAGAAGAGTGTCCACTAGAAGAGAACTTGCTAGATTATGTGATCATCAAGCTCATATATCAATGGTGGAACCAAAGAAGGTCTTTGATGCTCTTGAAGATCAAGATTGGGTGGGTGCAATGCATGAAGAACTAAGTAACTTCAAGCGTAACAAGGTATGGAAGCTCGTAGAAAAACCCAAAGAGTGTCGCAATGTTATCGGCACAAAGTGGATTTTGAAGAAGAAGCAAGATGAAAATGACATTGTTGTAAGGAATAAGGCAAGGCTAGTGGCCCAAGGATTCTCTCAAGTGGAAGGCATCGATTTTGGTGAAACTTATGCTCCTGTGGCTCGACTTGAGTCCATTCATATCCTCCTTGCTTATGCTGCTCATCATAATTTTAAATTACAGCAAATGGATGTTAAGAGTGTATTTCTTAATGGTCCTATACATGAGTTGGTATATGTCAAGCAACCCCCGGGTTTTGAGGATCCAAAGTTTCCGAACCATGTCTACAAACTTGATAAGGCGCTCTATGGCCTTAAACAAGCCCCACGTGCGTGGTATGAGCACCTTAGAGAGCTTTTGTTAGACCGTAGATTCGAAGTTGGGAAAATTGATCCCACTCTTTTTACTAATAAGGTTAACGGGGAGCTTTTTGTATGCCAAATATATATAGACGACATCATTTTTGTCTCTACTAATCAAGCTTTTAATGATGACTTTCAAAGCTTACGACTGACAGGTTTGAGATGTCTATGATGGGAGAATTAAGGTTCTTTCTTGGATTTGAGATAAAGCAACTTAGAGAGGGAACCTTTATTAATTAAGCAAAATACATCCAAGACATGCTCAAGAGGTTCAATATGACGGATCTAAATGGCGTTGCTACTCCAATGCAAACCAAATGTCATCTCAAGCTTAATCTAACGAGTAAAGATGTGGACCAAAAGGTATACCGATCCATGACCGGCTCTCTCCTTTACCTCTGCGCATCTAGACCCGACATCATGTTGAGTGTAGGAGTGTGTGCAAGGTATCAAGCCGCTCCTAAATAAAGCCACTTAGTGGCGGTCAAGATAATCTACAGATATTTGGTTAATTCCCCAAATTTTGGTCTATGGTATCCCAAAGGATCTAGTTTCTCTCTATGTGGCTATACTGATTCAGATTGGGCTGGTGACAAGGATGATCGAAAATCAACTTTTGGTGCATGTCAATTCTTGGGCAGGTCTCTAGTGTGTTGGTCTTCAAAGAAATAAAATTGTATATCTCTCTCAACCGCCGAAGCTGAATATGTTGCTGCTGCAAGTGCTTGTACGCAATTATTATGGATGAGGCAAAATTTAAAGGAATATGGTGTCAATTGTGACAAACTGCCTCTTTTATGCGATAATGAAAGTGCTATTAAAATTGCTTACAATCTGGTGCAACATACAAGGAAAAAACATATTGAGATTCGCAATCATTTTATTCGGGATCATGTTGCTCGTGGTGATATTGCCCTATCTTTTGGGAGCACGAAGAACCAACTTGCTGATATTTTCAAGAAGCCACTTGATGAAGCAAGGTTTGGTTATTTGAGGAATGAGCTAAATATCGTAGATTCAAGGAGCTTGGCTTGACTACCCCTTGCATAATCACTTGCACTTCCCCATGTATTTGGTTTAGATGCGGGCATAGACATAGGGGGAGTGTGGTCCTAATTGACTGGGCTAACCCTCCCCCCATAATGCTGAATGCAAGAAAAATCATTTCCCTTAATATCATTTTGTGATATGTGGGTCATCGATGAGCATTGGTTTTAAACTCAAGATACATTTTCGCGGTGTCATGCCATGCGCTCCAACATGGTGGCTTTGGCAACCACCCTCTTCTTTGCAAAGAGTTGGGTTTTTATTGGCTCTCTTTTTGGATTTTATTGCTTATCTTCTGTTCTTTTCGGAACCACACCCAATCTTGTCTTTTAGCAAGGTTGGATGTGTAGTACCATCTAAGTTTGTTGCTCTAAACCCAAGGCTTTTTCTTATCCCGTGTCATATTTTCTTGCACACAAGTCCCCTGTATACTTGCTAGGGTTTTTGTTTGGAGAGCTCCGGCCTGAATCTGTGTTTACAGAATATTCAGAGAGGGGCCGGACTATCCGTCCCAATGCGGCGGGGGGGGGGGGGGTATGTATTTTAAGGGCCAGGGGTCAGGGAGGGCTCAAACAGACCAGTCCTTCCTCCCCCACCCCGTGTCTTGCCCCCAGCCTCCGCTAGAGCCTCCGCCCCTCCCCGAAGTCGATTCGATTACCAGATTCTCCGGGCTCCCCCCGGATCTTATTCCCAGCACCTCCGGGTATCTTCTCCTCCGAGATTTTCCTCCAATGAGTGAGGGTAACTCCCTCATCCATCTCTTGTGTATGGAATTTTTTGTTCTTGGTGGAAACTCGTTGTAGAAGATACTATGTGTTTCCCTTGCATGTTAGATTCCGTAGTATTGCAACCCTAGGGCCCGATCTGCATTGCCATGGTGAATCTGGGTGGAAACCTAAAATTTTCGCACGGGGCGGATTATCCGCCCCTGGCATGGCCAGATAATCCGGTCTAGAGGTTCACTGCCTATTTGGTTTTATCTCAGATTCTCCTAGTGTGCATCATTGGACCGTGGGTAATTTTCCTACTATATCTACCATTCCTCTTGGACTTGTGTGTATGATTATCCCCATGCTACCTATCTATTGCTTCTCACAGGTGGTTCCAGTGCTCCCAAGACCTACAAGCGTCGTCCCCGTGCCCGTTATATCAGGCATAACAAAGACGACAAGCTTGTTGACGAGACTGAAATCCGTAGGTCACAAAGAGAGGCTGAACGGATGGCCGAGGCAGCTAGAAAAGCCAAGAAGACCACCTCTCGCAAGGGCAAGGGCAAGAAGGCACGTGCCAACTACAAGGCCATGGACGTAGTTGAGTACTCTGCTATTCGCCACATTGATTATTATGCTGAGGCTGACAGTGATGGTCCTCCGGAGGATAGTATGTTTTGGTGCCCTCACTTCAGGTACATTCATGATGATGTTTATGCTACTCTCAAGATACACCCTATGCATCCTCTTAATTTTATTCAGGCACAATCCAAGTCAAGACTTCGAGAGGCTTTGGACGTGACTGGCAGAATGGGGCTGCACCATCTTATGACTTTGCAATGCAGCCATGACTTCTAGGTTGTGAAACAATTCTTCTCGACACTTGTGATTTGCGAAGATGAGCTTCGCACCATGAAATGGATGACTGGGACCACTATGATTCAGTCAGACTTCCGCATCTTTGGCCAGGTCCTTGGCTATGCTTTCCATGGTCGTGACACAGCTTCTGGCCACCGCATCATTTCTCCTATCAAGCCCAGCAAGGATAGTGCTCTCGCTCCATGCCTGACTCTCGATGGTGTTGCTGGTACTTTTGCTAGACTATCTCCTTTATATGTAGTTCATGTCGGTTTGTTCCGTGACAACATTGCTCCAAGCTGGGGCAATAATGATAAGATTCGTGGTCACTTGGTGCCCCTACTTGATTTTGCCCATGAATGTGCCACGAATACCGTGTCATCTACATGGTACAAGTTGGATGTCATGGATTATATCTACCATGATATGACATATGCTATGTTCAACATGATCTCCATCCCTTTTATCCCTATATTATGATGCTTATCAAGCGCATGCTGCCACATTAGGAGTTTGGTAGCAATTTGGATGGAGTGCACAAGGCCAAGAAGATATACAACAAGGCACAGAAGACCTCTCATCCTTCCTCTGCTCCTAAGACTTTCATGCGTGATGCACGGGCTAGTGGTCGTAGGCCCGTGGTGTCTCCTATGGCCCGTGAGGTCAAGCAGCTCAACTGGTTTCAACGGAACATTCTTTGCATGGGCGTCGACACTCACAAGGGCTAGTATGAGGCCTACCAGTAGCGCCATGAGATGGCCCACACCCAATAGTTGATTCTCCACCATGTGTCTGGGGCGTCTGGCCATCCTCCTCCTCCTACTGCTCTAGAACAATATGCTCAATGGAACACCTTAGGGATTAACTATGGAGAGCTCGAGAGTCACCTGTTTCCTGCACCGCCAAGGGCGCCTACTCCTCCAGCTGCTGATGATGATGAGTATGATGAAGAGGAAGAGGAAGGGTATGGGGACGACTACGAAGACGACGGGAAGGACTACGACGAGTGATCTCTTGGGGCACTAGAATCGCTCTCCTTCCTTTTTGGCATTTCGATGCCAAAGGGGGAGAAGTAGTTCTATTTAGGTCTCGGATTTGCATGGGTCGGGTGCAAGCATTTGCCTTTTATCATTCGTTTTCTTTATCGGTTGCTTGTGCCCTTTAGTGTTGAACTTCTATTTGTGCTTGGTTTTGTATGAGACTATGCCATGTGTGAAATTATCTGTGTGGAATTCTGTGTGGAAATCTGGATTTCTGGATTTATCTATGTGAAACTATATGTATGGAATTCTGGATTAACTATGGAGTTTGGAATTATCTTGATGTCATATGGAATCCTCGAATCATATATTGCTGCATCAAAATGGTGGGATGATTTCAAGGCCTAATATTCTCACTTATTATATTGTCTTATTCACATCCCGGTGGTATGAAATGTTTTTCCTAACTCATCTTTATTATAGCCATCAATCTTATGAAATTGGCTTGATCCTTAGTGTGTGCATTTGTATTCAAATGCAAGTTATTGATATGCACACATTTAGGGGGAGCCTCTTTCATTTCTTGAAGATGATGTAAGCAGGTTTTATTGCAAATCCTAGTATTGTCATCTAACACCAAAAAGGGGGAGATTGAAAGAACATTTCATGATCCCTAGAGTTTTGTGTGTTAGATAACAATACCAAGGATTATTTAATGTGTGTTTAAGTGCTTCAGATCTTAACAATATCAAAAGGAGCCTAAAAGTGTTTTTGGGGGCCAGATAATTCGCCCCTGCCAGGGGCCGGATAACCCACTCCTCCCCCAATCACACAGGGCGCAAGGGCGCGACTCTCTATGTGGGGGCGGAATATCTCCCGGATTGTCCGGCCATGGCCGGAATTTTTGCCCAGGCCGGGTAATCCGCCCCTCAAATGGGCCGGATAATCCACCCCCAGGGAGTTGTGATACGTCGGAAATGTATCTATAATTTTTTATGTTCCATGCTTGTTTAGTATCTACTTTGCTTTGCTTTGTCCACACTTTGAGGTGATTTTCTTATGTTTTCTGGTACTAACCTATTAACAAGTTGCCACAGTGCCAGTTGCCTGTTTTCTGCTATTTTTGGTTCTAGAAAAGCTAGTAAGGAAATATTCTCGGAATTGGACGGGATAAAATCCAAAGTCAATATTTAACCAAGGAGAACACGGAGTCCAGAGGAGAGACGGCGGGACGCCACAGGGTGGCCACACCCCCTAGGCACGGCCTAGGGTGGGCCCGCGCTTGGGCAGGGTGTGGCCCCCTGGCTGCCTCCCAGCCTCACCTCTTCGCCTATAAGAATCCCCCGACGCCTAAACCCTAAGTACCCGATCAATATTCCACGAAACCGTCTGTAGTCGCCGCCAATATCGTCCCTAGATCTGGGAGGATCTGAATCTCTTCTCGGGACCCTGCCGGAGAGGAGATAATCCCGGAGGCCTTCTTCTTCATCATGCCAGCCTCCGGTATGAAGCGTGAGTAGTTCCACCTTGGACTACGGGTCCATGTAGTAGATAGATGGTTGTATCTCCTCCTTGTGCTTTCATGTCTAGATCTTGTGAGCTCCGTTCATGATCAAGATCTAATCTATTTGTAATCATGCATGTTGTGTTTGTGGGGATTCGATGGATATTGAGATTACTATGTCAGACTTATTAATGGTTTTGTCTTATTTATTCTATCATGTCTGTCTTGTTTGTGATATTGCATGCTCTCCGTTGTTAGTAGCTATCTTGGCCAACTAGTTGCTAGTGACTCCAAGAGGGGGTATTTATGCTCGATAGTGGATTCATGCCTCTACTTAATCAAGGGAAGTGACAGAAATCTCTACGGTTGTAGATGTGATGTTGCCACTAAGGAGAAACCAACAGTCTCTTGTTCATGGAACAAGTGGATTGTTTACCTTACACACTTTGCTTAAAGAAGTTGTCTGTTGCTTGCAACTTAATACTAGAGGGTGTTCGGATGATAACCTGAAGGTGGACTTCTAGTCATAGATGCAGTTGGATGGTGGTCTATATATATTGTTGTATTGCCCAATCGAATCTCATAGGATATTTTTTTCTAGTATTGCATTGTTATTTCTTGCTCAGTCCTGTCAATTTCCCTGTTGTAATTTGTTTACCCAGCATGCTATGTTTGTTTATCTAAGGATAACACCTCTAGTGAACTATGGACTCTGGTCCAATCTTTACCATTGATACATCTTCCACTCTTACTGTTTACTTGCTGCAAACCATCATCGCCTTCCACACTATATAGTTAATCCTTTGTTACAGCAACCAGTGAGATTAACAACCTCACTGTTAGTTGGGGAAAAGTCTTGAGTTTGTGTTGTGCAGGTTTCCACGTTGCTTGCAGCACCTTTGAGGCATTTTCTTCCTCCTACTGGTTCTATAACCCCGGTTTCTTACTGAAGGAAAACTTGTTGTTGTGCTGCATCATACCTTGCTCTTGGGGGTTTCCCAGCGGGGCGTCAACACGCATCAAGACTTTCTGGCGCCGTTGCCGGGGAGGCTAAGGACATCTTCACAAAGGGAGTCCTCCTAAACCTTTCTCTTTACTTTGTTTCTAGTTTGCTTAGTTTCTTTTGCTTGGTTTTGTTTGCCTCTTTTTATCAAAAACTCCAAAAAAATTAGTTTAGTTTTGTTTGCTTTCTCTTATCAAAAACACAAAAAAATTTGTTCCTGCTCTAGTTCCTGGTGCTGTTTTTGGCTTGCTCCAGTTTTGCCAAAATGAACTCTGCTGAGAACACCAAGTTGTGTGACTTCACTAGCGCAAACAACAATGATTCCTCAGCACTCCTATTTCTCCACCTGCTCCTGATGCTACCTTTTATGAAATTAAGCCTGCTTTGTTGAATATTGTGATGAGAGAGCAATTTTCTGGTGTTAGTTCTGATGATGCTGCTGCCCATCTCAATAGCTTTGTTGAACTTTGTGAGATGCAAAAGTATAAGGATGTAGATGGAGATATTATTAAGCTCAAGCTGTTTCCTTTCTCCTTGAGAGGAAAAGCTAAAGAATGGTTGCTATCCTTGCCTAGAAATATTATTCATTCTTGGATTAAGTGCAAGGATGCTTTTATTGGAAAATACTACCCTCCTGCTAAGATTATATCTATGAGAAGTGATATTATGAAATTTAAACAACTTGATAATGAACATGTTGCTCAAGCTTGGAAAAGAATGAAATCTTTGGTTAAGAATTGTCCCACTCATGGACTCACTGCTTGGATGATTATCCAGACTTTTTATGCAGGTTTGAACTTATCTTCAAGAAACCTGTTGGATTTAGCTGTTGGAGGTACCTTTATGAGCATCACTTTGGGTGCTGCAACAAAACTTCTTGATAATATGATGGTCAACTATTCTGAATGGCCCAATGAGAGAGCTCTACATGGTAATAAGGTAAATTCTGTTGAAGAAACCACCTCTTTGAGTGACAATATTGATGTTATTATGGCTATGCTTGTTAATGGGAAAGCTCCTTTAGATCCAAATAATGTTCCCTTGCCTCTTTGGTTGCTCAAGAATAGCAAGTTGATGTGAACTTCATTAGAAACAACAATTTCAACAACAATGCCTATAGGAATAATTTTGGTAGTAACAACAATTATAAGCCTTATCCTCCTAATAATGGCAATACCTATGGAAACTCCTACAACAATTCTAGAAGTGCCCCCTCTGAACTTGAAGTCTTGCTCAAAGACTTTATTAGTAAACAAACCATTTTTAACAAGACTGTGGAGGAAAAGCTTTTAAATGTTGAGAAAAATATTTCCTCTTTGTCTGAAGCACAATCCTCCTTGATTAATAAAATGGCTGCTAAACCTGAAACCATGGAAAGTACCTTTGCTGCTACTCATGCCATACAAGTTACTATTGATGAAAATGTTAGACAATTAGCTCAACTTCATGCTAAGTGGGAAAGGGAAGTTGAAATGGATAGAAACAATAGTGTGTGCACCATCACCACTAAACCACAAGAAGTCCCTTATCCTCCTACTACAATGCCTAAGCGTAATGAGTCTGCTACTAGTGATGCTAAGTTTGATTTTGATATAGATGGTTGCAATATTTCTGAAGTGATCATGTTCCTGCAAAAGCTTGCTAGAAGTCCTGATGCTAGTGATATGCATGTTGCTTTCACCAAACATATTACAAATGCTCTTGTTAAGATTAAGGAAGAGAAGTTAAAACACAAAGCTTCTATTCCTAGGAGAGTACAAGACAATTGGGAACCCATTATTAATATGCAAGTGAATGACTTTGATCTCAAAGCTTCATGTGATCTTGGTTCTAGTGTCTCTATTATGCCTAGGAAGATTTATGAAATGCTTGATTTGCCACCTTTGGAAGATTGTTATTTGGATGTCCCACTTAATGATAATGCTAAGAAGAAACTCATGGGGAGTGTTAATGATGTTCTCATTATGGTTAACAATTCTTATGTCCCTATTGATTTCTATGTATTGGATGTTAAATACAATGCTTCTTATCCTATTACTTTTGGAAGACCTTTTCTTAGAACTGTTGGTGCCATCATTGATATGAAAGAAGGCACCATTAAATATCAATTTACATTAAAGAAAGGTATTTAACACTTCCCTATGAGGAGATAGAAGTTTCTTTTTGCTCCTCCTTTGAAAGCAAGGTTTGATGTTAATGCTTCTTCATTTGAAAATACTTGATTTCTTGCTTCTTGTGCCTAACTTAAAGGCGTTAAAGAAAATTATTTGTTGGGATATAACCCAAGAGTTTTATTGAGTCTTGGAAGTTATTACTTCAGTAATGACCTCTCCTTATCCTTTTTGTTTGCTTTTTGTGCCAAGAATGACCTCAAATGAGAGGGAAGTAAGATTTCGGGAGTTGCTGTCCCGAAACAGATTTCTATCCTCCACCATAAAAATTCGTAAGGAGTCTCTGTAAGTTGGATTGAGCTGAAAATTCACTAGTAAATCCCCTAGTATGTTAGATAACTTTCTTTAGTTCAACATTTTTTTGATTTGAGCAACAGAAGGTCTTCGAAAAAATCGGTTTCTACCTGCTGGTCTGTTTTGACAGATTTCTGCCATTATTTGCATTTGCTTCTTATTTGATTCTTTTTGGGTTCTTGTTGGAAATTGAGCTTTTTCAAGGAGTTGCTACAGTAGCTTGTGTTTTTACTGAATAGTTTTTCTGTTCTTAAGCTAAACCCATGGGTCTATTATCTTTTGAATACACTAATGTTGCTAATGAAGATTGTGTGAAGTTTTGTACGAAGGAAAAATTTCAGGTGTAGAGAGAGAATGATGCAATGAAATGAAGAATGGACAAAAGCTCAAGATTGGGGATGCCACCCCGATGTCACCCCAAGAAATATCCAAGAGGTACAAGCGTCAAAGCTTGGGGATGCCCAAGGCATCCCCTTCTTCATCAATAAAAAGCTCAGGTCTTTCTAGACACTTCGTTTTTATTGTTTCATGCACTATTGTGTTGTTCTTGGATCGTCTTAGTTTTTGTTTGCTTTGCTTAGTTTGTTTAGTTTGCTTGAATAAAGTAGTTTCGACCCCCTTTCTCGCCGTGTTATTTCAAATAAGTCGATTGGTGTTGGAAGGAGTAGAAAGTTCTTGCTTGAAAATGCAAGAGGAGCTTGCATTGACTGTGACTTAGACTTTAGCATGACATGCTAGGTGTTGTTTTGACCTTATGCTTAGTGATTATTGCTGTAGCATGTCTTGTTCCAAACAATTGGGATTGCTTAGTGCGTCTTGAAAGAATCATGCGTTGTTTTAGCATACAAAAGCATAGTATTGTGGTATTCTCCTTTGATGTTTTGTTTGGGTTGACTTGGCACATGATCACGACATGTTATGACTATGAACAAGTCACCATAGCCTCTATGATCATTTATTCCTTTACTTCTAGTATCACTCTATGCTTTGATTAGTAATGTTTTGTCGCTCTGCATGATTATGGCATTACTGCTCTCTTAGATGGTTGCTCCCAGTCTTTTGCTAGCCTCCACTTATATGAGTAAGATCTACTCATGCTTCCAACTCCCAAGAAACCAAGTTATTCTGAAGTGTCCACTATAAACTCCTATGCATGGTGTGTTACACCATCCCAAGTATATTCTTGTTTTCAGCTATCTTCCAATTAAAAAGTATTTTGTTATGTGAAAACTTAGTGATTAAAGCCCTCACGAACTTGATGACACACTTTATTTTCCTTGCCCCTAAAAACTTGAACCATTGTGTCATCTATATTGTATATCCTTGCACTTATACGTTGTAATTAGCAGAACCATGCTGTCATGGGTAACGTTTTCAACATTGCACTTGTACTTTGTACACAGTTGATATCATGCTCTTTTGTCTATGGATGTTGCCGGTGTGAAATAAAGAGGGATCTTGTAAGTCCATGGAGTTATGTATTTTGTGTTAGAGAAACGCCTGGGCCGCTAGCCTAAGCCATGCCTAATCATGGTGGAAACTTGCAGCATCACCATAGAGAGAAATCTGTGAATCATCCTCAATAAAAACCTATGCAAATAGCAAATAAAAAGATCGCTGAGATGCTCATTGTCTGCTTGCCTTGTCATTTTGGTTATGGGATAGCTCCAGTACCATGTGCAAGGGGTACCCCGTTGGCGGTTCTCTATGATACACATGTACTTACTATGACAAGAACTTACAGGTGACCAAAGTTTAGTAGCATACGGTGCGGCCCTCGTATTCAAGGGACATAAGATTGCCAACTTATACTTTATCAAGCATATACTCCATAGTTTGTTCACTTAACCTTAATTACTTCAAGATGCTTATGATAGGGGGAATGAAGGCTGAAAGCTAACAAGTACCATAATTTTTGGAAGTTCTTTTTGAAACTTGAAATCCCTGCTTCCCTTTATGAAGGGCCCTTTCTTCCACTATTATATTGAGTCTCCACCTTCTACTTTTAGGCACCAGTTAAGAGAGCATAGATTCCATTCTTAGTACTATGTGCAGTGTCCCAAAACTTATTGATTGATGCATATTGTTGATATTGCTTGTTCTTGTGCTATTTGTATCTTGTCACTCTTATGAACTTTGAAGGTGTCCTATGCATCTATTTGCTACTCTATGAGGGACAAGCTGAATGCCACTATGCCATGTTTTCTGTATGTGAAACAAACAAACGTTTTTCAATGCATGTTATTCATGATCTTTGTTTGTAGGCTTTCATGTTGCATGCATAGTTACTTTGTCTAATTGTTAGAACTCCATCTTTCATGCACATGTTTAGAGTTCTTTGATCCCATCTTTCAATCCTTGCAAATGATTTGATCTTGGTTTTGATGGTGCATGTCACCTAAAAAATTATTCTTTTATCAATACCTACTCGAGGACGAGCAGGAGTTAAGCTTGGGGATGCTTGATACGTTGGTAACGTATCTATAATTTTTGATGTTCCATGCTTGTTTAGTATATACTTTGCTTTGCTTTGTCCACACTTTGAGGTGCTTTTCTTATGTTTTCTGGAACTAACCTATTAACAAGTTGCCATAGTACCAGTTGTCTGTTTTCTGCTGTTTTTGGTTCCAGAAAAGCTAGTAAGGAAATATTCTCGGAATTGGATGGGACAAAAGCCAAAGTCAATATTTCACCGAGGAGAACACGGAGTCCAGGGGAGAGACAGAGGGGCGCCACAGGGTGGCCACACCCCCTAGGCGTGGCCTAGGGTGTGCCCGCGCCTGGGCAGGGTGTGGGCCCCCTGGCCGCCTCCCAGCCTCGCCTCTTCGCCTATAAGAAGCCCCCGACGCCTAAACCCTAAGTACCTAATCAATATTCCATGAAACCGTTGTAGCAGCCGCCACCATCGTCCCTAGATCGGGGGGATCTGAATCTCTTCGCGACACCCTGCCAGAGGGGAGATCATCCCAGAGGCCTTCTTATTCATCATGCCAGCCTTCGGCATGAAGCGTGAGTAGTTCCACCTTGGACTACGGGTCCATGTAGTAGCTATATGGTTGTATCTCCTCATTGTGCTTTGATGTCTAGATCTTGTGAGCTCCGTTCATGATCAAGATCTAATCTATTTGTAATCATGCATGTTGTGTTTGCGGGGATCCGATGGATATTGAGATTACTATGTCAGATTGATTAATGGTTTTGTCTTATTGATTCTATCATGTCTGTGTTGTTTGTGATCTTGCATGCTCTCTGTTGTTAGTAGCTATATTTTCCAAGTAGTTGCTAGTGACTCCAAGAGGGGGTATTTATTCTCGATAGTGGGTTCATGCCTCTACTTAATCAAGGGAAGTGACAGAAATATCTACGGTTGTAGATGTATTGTTGCCACTAGGGAGAAAACAACGGCCTCTTGTTCATGGGCCAAGTGGATTGTTTACCTTACACACTTTGCTTAAAGCAGTTGTCTGTTGCTTACAACTTAATACTGGAGGGGTTTCAGATGATAACCTGAAGGTGGACTTCTAGTCATAGATGCAGTTGGATGGCGGTCTATGTATATTATTGTATTACCCAATCGAATCTCATAGGATCATTTTGTCTAGTATTGCATTGTTATGCCTTGCTCAGTCCTGTCAATTGCCTTGCTGTAATTTGTTTACCCAGCATGCTATGTTTGTTTATCTAAGGAGAACACCTCTAGTGAACTATGGACCCCGGTCCAATCTTTACCATTGATACATCTTCCACTGTTACTGTTTACTTGCTGCAAACCATCATCACCTTCCACACCATACAGTTAATCCTTTGTTACAGCAACCGGTGAGATTGACAACCTCACTGTTAGTTGGGGCAAAGTCTTGAGTTTGTGTTGTGCAGGTTTCCACGTTGCTTGCAACACCTTTGAGGCGTTTCCATCCTTCTACTGGTTCGATAACCTAGGTTTCTTACTGAGGGAAAACTTGTTGCTGTGCTACATCATACCTTGCTCTTGGGGTTTCCCAACGGGACGTCAACACGCATCAAGTTGGCAAAGGGAGCCTAGGTGCAGCTCTCTGTATCAAGTCAAGATCGGCACAACGCCCAGAGGGGAGGGTTCCCGGACCTTCCAGCTCTGGGGCGGATAGTACGCCCCTAATGGGGGGCGGATAATCCGCCCCCAAAATGCTCCAACGGCCAGTTCTGTGCAGGCGGTATTTAAACCCATCTCCCCCTCCTGCCAGAACTCTTGGTTTATTTGAAAAAGACAAGATCTTCTGCTCAAGTTCCATCCAAGAGATCTCCACCTTCATTCACCCAAAGGCCTCATTCTTTGGGAAATCAAAGGAGAAGGGCTCGATCTTCATCAATAGCAATCAAGCACTTCACCCCCTCTCCAATAATTTGGAGAACCCTCGATCTACTTGTTGTCATCATGGGATCCTCCAATTTGGTTGTGGATGTGTGCCCCGCTAGAGTTGTAAAGGCACTGGTTCCCGCCTCGAAGGGTACCAATAGTGGAGAAGGTGGATCAGGCCTTTCGTGGCGATATCCATCAGAGAATAGGGTGAGGCCTATTGTGGCGTGGTGGTCTTAGAACCTCCCAACCCTCCAACGCAGACGTACTTCCCTTAACAAGGAAGGAACTGCGGTAAAACAAATCCCTGTGTCTCTGCGTGCTCCACTATGGTTCCCTCGCTCCTCTATTTACGTGTTTAGTAGATAGGTTTGCATATAGGGAAATTCTCGTAGTTGCATATCTAGAGAATTTACTTTGTGTCAAGCCTAAAATTGAAAAAGAACTAAAAATTTGAGTAGCACCTTTTCACCCCCCTCTAGGTGCCCATACGATCCATTTCAGTGTCGACCCGATCTTCAGATGAACCTTCGGCAGTGTTTCCCCAGGCGAGCATTCTCCCCCTTCTACCTATTTTATATTTCTAGGATTTACTTCCTCATGTTGATCTATTGCTATCTGTGTTGCGATGCTTTAGATTCCGTACCACTTTATATCCCTTGCATCCTATATTTCCATGGACACCTCCTATTACCTGTTGTTTGGTAGATAGTCGGTCTTGCGAGTCGTAGTTACTTGCGCAGGTGTTGCTTTGTGTCGTCGTTCCACAGTTGTTGGAGGAATGCCTCATTCTTAATGGTGGAGATGATAATGACTCAAATTACAACTTTATATTAAAATGCTGGGAATAGTTATAACTAATGAAGAGGCACTAGTGGGAAATAGATGTTATTTAGTTTTTAACCACTCACCGGTGTCCCATAGGACCCCGAGTACTTGATACATGTTCCTTGACTATCGCACTATTCGCATGTGGGACCATGAATCCCCTTAGCGAGAGCTTGAGGCATATCTTATTTCTTGGGGCCACAAACTAGTTTGGGGTTTTATTACTATCTTGTACTTATCCCATGCTTATGCCATGTTTACTGCTTTATTTACTACTGTTGCTCGTGGAGAGCGTTTACTACTGTACTATTTAGATAAGTGGAATGTTTCCGTGGTATCGACAAGCCCAGTCACACTTTTGGGTTCCCAGTCGTTTACATCCATCGACGCAAACCTCTAGGTCCGTTTTGGAGTCGGCGAACTTCGTCGCGGGTAGCTTAGTGGGGTGGCCCCCTGAAATATTTTATGAATCTTGTGATTTCTTTGTCGTGATGCCTCGTTGGGTTTTCATCTGGTTTTTCTGAGGTTGATCGTGCGTGTGTTGCTATATGTGCCCTCCTGCAGGGTAAATCTTTCTAAAAGCCGTGTCCGCGGTTATGTACGACTTGGAGCATAGTATATCGATCATAGACAACTATAATTAAAGTAGTGCTATACATTTCACTATAGAATGACTAGTAATGAGCTTTACTACAATGGAATGGATAAATAAAAGTACCAACAACTGCTGGAATTGGGATGACTCATGCTATATGTATTTGACTAGTAAGTACTGGAACTACAACGGAATGATCAACTAAAAATGCCCACTGCTTATGATATCAGGATGACTCATGCTATCTATATCGGACTAGTAATTGCTGCAACTATAATGGAATAAATAAAATTTCCAACGGTGTGAGTTTCCTCGATATGAATTCCTCGTTTGGTCTCGAGGGGGAAATACCAGGATGGGTATGTTTGGTGTTAGTATCAGGTTGGTTCCGAATAGGTCTTTCTTATCCCTCTCTTATAGTCGCCAGTTGTATCGAGTCTCTATACGTTGTATAGTGCATGCTGCGCTGCCGCTTCAGTACACCATACCTATGTAGGCGAGAGCCACCGAATTCTAAGTCTCGTTGTGTACTGGCCTCAGTACTCACCGCTCTCTTTTTTCCTTTGCCCTTTGTCGGCACCCCTTTTGTTGTAGAAGGTTTTGAGATCGGCGTCGTTAGCAGGGTTACCCTTCCGGCTTGGCCTAGGCAGGATTATGGACGCCATTGGTTATTCTTCAAGGCTCTTAGCTCAATTTGCATCTTATCTGTACTCGGATGTGTACCTTTTTCAAGGTGATTTGGATATTTGTGCTGCATACCTATATTTTTGACTCTTTGAGTTGTCGTTGTATATATCTATTTTGTGGGTTCCATCGAGGACTATTGTATAATGATATTACTTCGTTTTCCACCCACACGCAAGTGCCTGGTGGGAACCTTTGAATCGTTTATATGCGGGTTTGGCGAAATTGCTAAAACTTGCATAGGACCGATCTGAGGGTGTTACAACAAGTCTCACCGGATCCGGATACCGTTGAGAAGCCCTCAACGCCACCAGTTGAGGCGACACCTAGATGGAGGAAGAGCAGGGGCAAAATATTTTGACACGGTGTAGTCTCCTCCATGAAAGAAGTGCCCCAAGGAAATAGTAGGACAACGCTAACTATAGCTGTAGCCGAAGCACCAGGGTCCCCACCCCCTCCCATGGCTGGAGAGGCCGGCGGAGGAGGCAGGAACCAACAACATCTAGAGTTGGGGGCAGGAGGGGTTCACCCCCGAGATGCGATCTTTGAGAGCGAACAGACTAGAGCGTCGCAGTTCCTCAACTACTAATTGCATCTCATGAGAGGATATGACAATTGATAAATGTGGAAGCATCTAAGAGCCTCTCCACTCGTTCGTACCACCAAGCCATTTTCTGGCGCTGGTCAAGTTGGAGACCTGGTTCATTTGGCCGACATGGTTTGATCATATCAATTATCAGACCATAGTGACTGTCCTCAACTACTAATTCGTAGACTATTTGAATAACCTCTTCTCGAAGATTCCAGGCTGCTGGGGCTCTCGGCGAGATGCGCGCTTGGTGATGAGTGCATATTTGTATCATGTTTTATATTATTATTTTGCACTGCAGTGGTAGGATCTTTGTATTTTACGGCGTTCGGGCGCATATTTTATGTCTATTTTCACTAGGATCAGGACAGATGATGGATAGGATGGACACATTTCTTGGACCAGCTGTACTGGAGCGAAAAGGAGTCAAAAATAGCGTAAATCGCTAATTCGGGAAATATCAATAACATCAGAAGAAAACCCGAGGCGATCGCAGGAAGCAATAGCTTTAACAACCAACTATACAGTGGGAATACTTTTTCTGGCCGTATAGTTCCCGCCATATAGTTTCCGCTGCCACCACCTCTTCAAATAGTTTCACCCCGTGCAATCAGATCGGAGAGACGACATACAGAACACCTAGAAATCACCGAAAACCTCACCTCCGGAAGGGATCTGGAGGGGGAACTTTCCCAAGGGATCCATATTTTCCCTACGCAGATCTAGAAGGCCAATGCATCAATCTTCATCTTCATCAACCGCTGCATCACCAACATCTCCGTCCATGCCATCTACATCCCATCTAGATCTTGTTGTAATTCTCGTACTAGTTGTGGATTTATACAAGAACTATACATCTATTATTGTTTCCATTATCATTGCCATGATGTTGTTTGCCTCCATGTCTGAGTAGATCGTTAGTTTTTGGGGAGATGGAGAACCCTAGCATATGATTGAGATAAGATAGAGATTATCATGTTATACATCATTATGTGTATGTGTTAATTGTCTTCATCTTGATGTTGAGATTTGTGCACCTCTTAAATATTTGCCTCTTATGGGGACTTGATGAAGGAGATTACTTGTTGGTAGACGGAGGGATGATAACACTTACTGTGACTATAAAGCTGTTGTCATTCTTTACGTACTAACTTGGGGAAGCAAGGAGAACTCGTTAAGCCATGTCCATGCCACGGGAGAAATCCCTTAATGGCGAGATAATATGATTAATGTCGTTTACCTGTCAGCTGTGGTCATGACGGATGATGTGTGCACTGGTTGCTGCCTATTTGGCCATATATGGAGCTCCTCCCACATACATATATGTCATGAGAATATTTGTTATTATAATCTTGATTACTCTATCTAAATTGCTAGCGGTGTATCCACCACTCCCGGAGAACGCCTTTTTCCATATTGTAGTTCCAAGCTCTCATACATATGCGATTCCTACTTTCTGCATTAAGTTTTACTTTAGTTTATTTAATTGCTTTGCTCAATCAAAAACAATCCTTAAAACAATTCTATTTTTCTTGCATCTTAAAATTATTTCTTAAGTACTTCATTTAGTTTTAGTTAAAAGCATTTTAGTCTTTTGCCTACTTCTCCCTATGGGATCGATATCTTAATTTCGAAACTAGCTAGAAACGATCTATGCACTTGCAGTCATTAAGCTATTTTCTAGCTCCATTGCCGGGGAGCTTAGCGCTATAAGTCACTTTAATTTTAGTTATTTACTTTAGTTGTAATAATATTTGATTTAAGTTGCAGGACCATAACAATGGACTATACTCATCATTTAATCTAGCTTGAGAAAGTTAGGAAAATGGGTTTGCTCATGGACTCTTTTATAGATGTCAACAAAAGCATAAATCCTAACGGTATTGAGATCCATCCTTTATGACTTGAATTGCTACACTCTAAGAAATTTGCAGGAACCGATGAAGAGAGTCCATATGGACACTTACAATTCTTTGAAGATGTTTTTGATTCCTTTATGTTCGATAACTGTAATCTTGATAGGGTTAAAGTCCAGTTGTTTAGACAAACACTATCAAATAATGTTTGCAACTGGTATAGATATTTTTGTGCAGAGGCACCGAGGACTTGGACGGAATTGATAACCAATTTCCTACCAAAATATTACTCAAAAAGCAAAGCTCACCGGATGAGAGGTACTATTATCAGTTTAAAAATAGTCCCGATGAGAGTTTATATGAAGGCTATCTGAGGTATAAAAGTTATCTAGATAATTGCCCCATCATCATTTGCCTGATTGGTTAATCACTCACACTTTTTATGGAGGGATTAATTATAAAAATAGAACAAGCTTAGATACCGCTTCTAATGGTAGTTTTCTATCCTATACCTATGATGAAGCCTGGAAATTAATAATGAAAATGAGGGAGACAACAGAAAATCTTAAAGATGAGGAGAGCATTATGAATAGTTCTTCTAAATATGATTGTGTTAATGATTTTCTTGCAGATGAAAAGACTTGTGCAATGATTAAAACCCTCGGTATTGATTCTTACTCAGTAAAGATTTTTTTTGAAAATTATGCAGGGCATCTATAGGTACCTATAGAATGGAAACCCTATAAGCCCCTTGAAGAAAAGAAGTGTGCAAGAAAAAGTGCACCAATGGTAGAGTTTTCCTCTGAGCCTATTCAAGAGAATATCAAGAAAAAGCGTAGAGAGGAAGAACACATAAAGAGAAGATTAAAGAAACAGAAAGGAACCCCGATGCTACCAATGCAAATATTGTTATATTGAAGGATATTATGGAAGCACGAATCGTGGATAATGAAGTGGTTACGCTAGACCTTGAAACTTTAGAATTCATTGAAGGTAAGGTACAAGGTAACAAAACTTCTAAGCCTATGACTCCTATATATTGTGGGGAAACTTATACGGAATTTGTGAAACGATTTCCACTATAAATATTATGCCTTCATCACTTTATGAGGAACTTCGCTACAATTTAAATAATCTAGATGTGGAACCGGTAGACACTACTATTAAATTGTCAAATAGAACTAATATAAAACCGGAAGGTGTTATTAGAAATATCTATGTCTTTACTAGAGCACTTATGTACCCCCTTGATTTTCGTATTGTTGATATGCCTTGAGATTATTTTTGTCCTATCCTTTTAGGCAGACCTTTTGTCTCCGTAACCAAAGCTCGAATTGATAATAAGAAGGAGACTATTTCAATGCCGTTTGGAGAATAGGAATGATATTCCACTTCGCCAAACTAAAGAAGAGGCCATATGAAGAGGAAGATATCAAGGAAGGGAAAACGATTGTCGAGTTAGCTGCAATTCATTTCAGCACTCCACAAGATGAATTAGAGAGGAGACTAATTAATTGGGAGGAGGTAAAGGTTTGCAAACCGAGAATTGAGTAGGTCCAGTGGGGTGACTCGGGAATCCCCAAGCTTATGGTTTTCACCATCTTTGGATTACTCTTGGTGTGATGTTCCTCTATTCCATGTCAAAAAACATCAACACAAAACTTTTTGTCCCATATATTTTCTGAGTGGTGACATTAGTGGCACAAAAGTACAATACTTGCTGCATATATGTAGTGACCTAGGATCGATAAAGATCCTAAGTCCC
Organism: Avena insularis; assembly: GCA_023614405.1. Classification (NCBI taxonomy): domain Eukaryota; kingdom Viridiplantae; phylum Streptophyta; class Magnoliopsida; order Poales; family Poaceae; genus Avena; species Avena insularis. The sequence continues at coordinate 193,514,086 of CM042691.1, forward strand.
TGTGATTAACATGCTAGTCCCTGGATCAATATCTAGCACTCACAGTCGATGAAATATCATGTAAAACACAAGTCTTTATTACATGAATTGAATAATCTAGAGTATACATTATTACAACATAAGCAATATAAATACAACTTGGAGTCCCATCAATGTTGCATGCTAGTTGAGTGAAGACCCGCGATCCTAGCGCACCTTTCAATGATCTCCAAATTCTACACATGAAACGTGCAGCCAAATGAGTTGGTGAATACTTTGAATGTATTGGAAAATTACACCATGAAGGAAAAGACTTGGCTATCTCTACATGCATAGGCTGAGAAAAGGCTTGTGGTTTATTTGAAGAAGAAGAGAAAATAGTTTATCCTACTTTGAAAACACTTGATAAGTAATATAGGTTCAAGTGGCTCACACTGGATTCCACTAGGCTACCATCCCTCAACCTAACACATGGAATACACCATGCAACCTAAAATCCCATCTATGGACGATTCCATGAACATATAGTTTTAGAACAGTTCTTTAGAAAAGAGAGATCCTTCAGAGGGTCCATCCTTTAGACACTCAAAGTTGTTCTTTTCTGTGAACACGGTTGATCAATCAGGTTGATACTCTAGAGAGTTTGTACACTTTACCCACAATCCATGATCAAGTCCTTTTACAAACAAGACCATGGAAAAGCTTTCCCTTAGTAGCCCCCTACCGGTTCCACGGGAGCCAAACTGTGATACTCAGGTGAGGTTTCCCACTAAGTATTAGGCCAAGACAGAGCCCATATGTATTATGGTTACACTGGAAGCTTCTGAATTCTGGAACATGGCAGACTTCTTTGATCCTGGGCGGTGGAGGGCACAAGCAGAGCCAATACACAGGATACTTTCCCTTGTAGTGGATCCAGACATACCACTTCGCCCAGAAAAAACATAGTTTTATTTTGAAGTAGTTTTGAGGAGAAAAACTTGCGCTCACAAACAGAGCTCTTATACTTAACACCCACTATCTCATATTATTTACTCTCACAGGGAATACGCAAAATCGTAGAGTGAATCGCCCCTACAATCTTGTAGGTACCTGTTCCTTTCTATTGCTGGATGCAAACCTGTTTTATGTTAGTGAGTGGCCGGAACCTATATGCAGAGGAGCAATAGTAAAGCAGATGAATCATCTACCCAAGTGCTAGATGTGGTGGATGTCTTCAACAAACAAACTGACAATAGGATGTCCTCCAATGGGACTGCACAAAGAGAAATAGTAAGTCCCATGTTTCTACCGAGATGTGCTTAGTTTCAGACGCTTGTTTGTACGAGACACCACATGAGTCGGCTAATGATTAGAACAAGATTGACCTTAAACAAGACTGGGCAAAAACCAAACGTGAATCCCTTGATTATAATTCAATGTGCTCACTCGATCATGGTGTTAATCTATTGTTTCTATATTTGACTTATGTTCATCTATCTATCTATCTATCTATCTATCTATCTATCTATCTATCTATCTATCTATCTATCTATCTATCTATCTATCTATCTATCTATCTATCTATATGTTAACTAGACCATGATTTGGTGGTGGCGATTTATGTATATCCACTTTTATGCTATATTTTTCTACTATGTAACAAAGACCAAATGTAAATATCTCGAATTATAATTCAATTATCTCACTCAATCATGGTGATGCTCTATTATTTGATATATTTGACTCACCATCAAATCTATCTATCTATATATGCGTTAATTAGACTAGTATTAGATGGTGATAATTTAAGTATATCCACTTTTATGATAATTTATAGTCTATTGTATTATTTTATGCTATTAAGAGTTTGTATGAACCCTAGAGGTAGTCACATTATCTAGTGTTGGCACCACATGATTTGGCCAATGATTAGAACAAGATGACCATTAACGCAATGTTCTCCCTAGATATAAAAAGCATAATTATGCTTAGTATGATACTTAGTTACTATATATATGTACTATAACCATCTTATTATGATCTGGAAGTCTATCGTGCACCTGGTGTTTGATTGCTTAATTCATTACCTCACTAGCTACTCTACATGATGCACATATAGATTCTATTGCCAATTTGATTCTTTAGTTTGCTCATGTTTAAAGCAATGTCATGATTTTCTTAACTTAAACGATAGCAATTTCTTTGAGAATACAATTATTGATTACTAAGAAATATGAGACATTATGCATATGTTCCGACTCATGTCTGCTCGATTTAATCTATAGATGATCAGATGATCTTGATAGTTTAATATTAGCCACCAGATGGTTCAATTGGTTATTAGTCCTTTGCATTTTTAGTTGACTTGTTATTGCAACAATGTGATATTGTGTCGTGGTTTCTATTGATATAATGTGGATAACATAGCTCACACACGTTTACTTGGCATTATATATGTTGGATATCTTTTTTAAATAGCAGTTTATATGATGCATACGACGTTACTACATTTCCTAGCTACCAACTCTATATGGTGAAAAAAGTGCTTCTATCAAAAGAATGTCACATTAAACTTAATTTGATCTTCCACTTCATACCAGCCATATATTGTTCAAATACTTCATTGATCTTGCAAGGTGCACAATGTATCAGTTGCTTGTTTGTCTACTCGTTTTTCTTAGTTGCATGGTTATATGCACAATGATACTGTCAACAGTTGGAAATACAATAGTTATAGGCATTATAAAGAAGGTTTCTGCTACTTTTTGGCTGCATGGACTATTGTTTTGGCATCAAATGACTCATATTTTTGTTTATCTTCTTTTTTATATACTGCCCGACGATCAAAATATTTGAATGATCTGGCTACTGAAAAGCAGTGATTGATATCTTGTTTCTCTAAAAATATGCTGATAGTCTATTTAAGACACACACTTTATCTATTGCTTGTTTTTCTAAGGTACTATCATAGTTCGCTGATGATTAAAACAATGCCACCTTTTGTGGTTAGAGGTCCAACCATAATTTCTCGAACTGCGCACTGATCTGGCTAGTTCGTACAATAGACCATTTCTAAACGCTATTTTTATATTATAGGTTAATGCTTGTTGTCTTGACCAATTCTAAGCGGCTCACGGGATCCCAGACACCTCTTTTTGTTATATTTTCTATATTTCCATTAGGCAGTGATATGATTTGTTTATGAGGGAATGAGTAGTTGCTTGGTTCACTACATTCACTTCCAAACTAGTTTAGTTAGACTGCATGGGACACATGTTGATTGCTTAATTTGTTATATTAGGACAATACTGATTTTGAAAATCTTTGACAACAAATACAATGTGTCTTCGCCTGCTTTGCTACACTAACTTAATATGTATTAGTTTTAGCCTGCAAATAATCTATATTGTTTGTTTCACAGAGCGGCTGTGATACAGGCACATGCTCGCATCGGTCTAGGACATCGACTGTTCCTGTTATTCCCGAAAGAGATGTACGAGGCACATCATTGATTGTTCCTGGCCAATGATGCATTACAACTATTTTAAATATAAGTTGGCTGCCAGTTTGCTGGTATGCTATGCTGACTTGTTTTATTTGTTTCAGGCTGCACATTAAGCTATGGAGGCAGAAGCGAGGACTCCTATATTAAGTATTGAGGTTATTTCACAAAGCAGCAGTGATAGTGGTTATTGCTTGCATCGGCCCACTATTCTAGTTTTTCTAGCACAAAGAGGTGTTACATATGCGCAAGAAACAACTGATTTAATTGAACAAGAAATAGAGGAAACAGATACAATAATTATGATTACACGCAAACAGATACATGAACTACAAGATCGACAAGATTGGACTGACCGTCTACTTGATAATCTCTTATGCAGCTGACATGGTAAGCCTATTGTTACTTGTATGGCGATGTAAGATCTAGAAGAAACCTTGTTCCAACCCAAGACTGGTGATGTTTGTGTAATGCAGCATTTTGTTTCTGTTAAAATTCTGGTCTGTAATAAATTTCAGTATTTTCCTATTGATGTATTATGCTGATTCTCGTGCGACTTTAATAAGACAAAATATTAATGGACTGTTTTAAAGAAGAATTACTCCATAATTTTAGAATACGATATGCCGACCAGCAGGCGGGCTCAATATATAATAAAAGGCTTGAATCATGGCAGGCCGCATAAGCTGCCATAAACCTTAAAATGTACCTGCCAAAAAAATAATGGGCCAATAGTAAAAGAGTAACATGCTAGAATAGTATCAGGTGAGAACTATAACAGGCCAGAATAGTAACAAACCAGAACAGTAACATGCCTGAATAGTAACATGCCTAAACAGTAACATTCCTGAATAGTACATACCAGAACAGGAGGAGGCCAGAACAGGAGCATGCCGGAATAGTAGCAGGCCAGAAAGCCTACCTGGTTTAGCACAGTAATAGGCCAGAAAATGAGCAGGCCGCTTTATGGGCCATAATAGTAACAAGCCTTCCTACAAATGGTCCATCAGTTGGTAGCCCATTACGGTCTGTAAGAACATTGTTAGGCCGACCGCAGGCCTTAACAGTACCGGACCGACATTGCATAGACCACCAATGGGCCATAGAGTAGCGAGACCAGTGGGCCTTCATTAGGCCAAAACTGTAATGGGCCCGAAATTTTATGGGCCACGACGGGCAGCATAAATGATCCTAACTCAAACAGTGTAGAACGAAACAGTAACGGGCAAAGATACTATTGGGCTCTCTCAATGTGCTAGCCCACTTAATAATTACTAGGCCTTGGATGGACCTGGCTTCTACCACAGTTTTATTGACAGTTAATGACGCTAACTGGCCATTAACGGCCTTCTCCACGTGGCAGTTTGCATGACGTCAGCGGTCAATAGGGCTGGTGAATAGATCTATGACAGAATGACTTTTCATGGCTGAAGGGTACGCTCTACTATGGTAAAAAAACCGTGGTAGATTCATTTGTGACAGGGCTTCTACCACGAAGGGCATCCGTCATAGAAGGCTTTTCAGCCATGAAAAAATAGACCCTCAACCACGAAAATCGTCCATTGTAAAAGGACATTTTTCTTGCAGTGAAACTTGTTGAGGATTTTAAGCACCTCTAAAATGGCTTTCGGGTCGTTAAGAGTGAGCTCATAAAACTCACTGAGTCACATGAGCAACTTAAAGCTTCATATTCAAAAGAGCTTGCCAAGTTGCCCTCACCTCTTGCAATAAATAATGATGCTTGTGCTACTAACTCTATTTCTTATGAAGCATATATTTTGAAGGAGAATGTTGAGATAAATTCCCAACTTTCTTTGGTAACTAGCAACTATTGTAAGTTTGAAGAAAGTCATGTTAAGCTTTCAAGCTCGCATGAGGATCTTGTAGTCTCCCATGGTAGGCTAATGTTGGCTCATGACTCTATTGTGTCGAAGGTAACGTCTAATGAGCCTCATGTGGACATTAGCATTATATATATCATGTGCTAGTTCCTTGTAATTAATGCACTCATGCCATTGCTACATCTTGTGATGAATTACATTTTGTGCCTTGTTGCTCTAACAATTTAGCATCTACTTTCTCTAGTATTGTTGTTCACACTAACCATGTAGAGGAAATTAAAGATCTCAAGGCTCAAGTCACTTCTTTGAAGAATGACTTGAAAAAGGGATATAAAGAGAAGGCCACACTCAAACACATCTTGAGTGTGCAAAAATCTCCCAATGACAAGAGCGGACTCGGATTCAACTCCAATATCAAGAAAAAGTCCACTATCATGTTGAAGCACAAGGGCAAGAAGAAGAATGGCCAAGATCAAGTCAAGAATCCAGCCAACATTGTTTGCTTCAAGTGCAAGAAAGAAGGGCATCATGTTAAGTCTTGCCCATTGAAGAAGAATCCCCCTAGCAAGAAGCAACAAGGGAAGCGGCCTCAAGCTATACCTACTTTTAGAGATGGGCCTTCTCCCAAGAATACTCAAGATCTTCCTCAAGTTGTTGCTTCACCCAAAAATAAAGATGGCAAGAGAAGAACTTGCTACATTTTCTGCGAGAAAGGGCACATTTCTTCCTCATGCACCATTGGTATTTCCTCATCCAACCCTATCATGATTTATGATGCTTATTCTCTTTGTAAGAATGAGGTTTGAAATGTGTTTGCCAAATTTGTTAGTGCCCAATGTGGTATCAATAAAAGAACCATTTGGGTTACCAAGCCTATCGTGAATAACTTCTTAGGACCCAACTTGGTTGGGGACCAACAATCCAAAACTTGATCAATAGGTGTTGTTGGAGAGCATTGGAGACTTGGCTACATCATGAAGAATTGATGGATCTTCATCTATTATATTTGTCAATCCAAGTCATGTGGAGTATATTTCCTATATCAATTTTTCCAATGTTCCTCCTTGCGGTAACATGTGCTTAGCTCGTTATATTGAAAGTTACTCGCCCCCTTGTGCATGTGTTAGTTTTGTACCTTGCATGCTTTTGTACATTGTGTGCCTTCCACATAATTATCTGGAGTTATCAAGTATATTATGTATGTTTGGTGGCACACCATGTATGTGTGTTTCTTGTGTTGGAGACTTTCTTGATTATATTTGGTACCTTAGTTGGCTCTTGTGAGAGATTAATGGACTATCCCATTTTTGGGAAGTGTTATGCTTGGGCATTCCACAATCCTAAAAATGTCCGTACATGAGAAATAACACCTAGTGTTGATGTTGCAATATTATCTAGTCTCTATGTGGTATGTTTCTCATGATAAATTCAAGTTATATAATGTCCATTAATTATCTCTATTTGGATCTTTTTGCCTATGTTTGATATTTATGGTTGTATCACATTATGGGGGAGCCATATGCTTAGTGCACATTACAAACCTAGAGAATGTGAAAATTTAAGGTTGTGTCACTTAGAATTGATATTGACAATTATCTAGCTCATATGTGACAAACTTTCTCAAACAAGTTCAAATTTGTTTGAATGCCTTTATTGCTCATCATTTGAATCTTGTTTGTGATAGTGACTCTTGGTATGTCTTTCCTCACTTTTGGATATCTATATCCTCATGGAAACCATTTACTTCAAGTTACTATAATATCTAGTGATTGTGTGTCTATTTGGAGCTATCAAGAATCTCTTTTTAAGCATCAAGTTTAATTCTTATATTTTGTTATATGCTTATTGTTGTGAATATGATCTTGGATATCCTTGCAAGCTACCTTGGGAAAATTATCCCTAATACTTCTTGTCCTTGGACAATTGATACTCTATATATGGTAGAATTTTTTGATCATATTCACTTTGGCCTTGGTTTATTTTTGTCCTATCTTTTCCCAAGAAAATGTTTTGTGTTGATCCCAAGCTTTCCTTGCCTCCTGTGGATCATTTTATTTTATTCATTCTCTTGTGTTTTATTTAATGTAGGTAGTAGGGATGATCCCATTTATGTGCATTTTGCATTCAAACGCAAATTCCTACATAATGCACTATTTATGAAGATCTCTCATATATTACGTAGAACACTCATTTTATGCTTCTTATTGTGTTCCATATCATGCCTTATGTGCTTGGAAGTTCGATCTTTTTGTTTTGGTATTTTGTGCCATCATGAAAAGTATGGAGAGTTTTGGTATATCTGTTGGAACCTTGCTCTTTTGGGAGTTGGTTTTGTCTCATTCCTTGTTTTGTGTTTTGACCTTTTAGAATGAGATAAATCCTTGAGCATTTGTGTTTTTATCTATCTTTTTCTCTTTGGCTTTAGCCTAGTTCGTTTGTTGAACTTGTGATCGGTCATGTGTTGATTTGATTCTTTGATACAATTTGGACACCTTTTACCGTGTCACACTCTTGGGTGTACCATCTTGGTTTACTTGGTGTTTTTGTTCAAACTGTATCTCCTTTTTGGTTCTTGAAAGTCCTGTGCATGCATATTTACTACATATTTATATTATGGCATGCTTGCTTTCTTTGACCCAATATATAGCGGAAACTCCACCAAATCCCATTGACTAAGATGTGCATGAAATTCAATTTCATATCAGTATGCACATATTTATGTAGAGTCTCTCCTATGTGTTGTAGGTTCTCTAACTATGTTGGACCTAATATGTTTGAGGACCATTGTGTACTTAATGTGTTTTAGGTACATTGGAGATATTGGATGTTTGTCTCTTCAATTAGGAAGAAGTGGTGTCTACATGTCCATTGGAGGCAAGCTAGGATGATCAACTAACTCATATCTACTACATCGTTCGAATGATATCTCGCTAACAAGTATCACTTACTCATGCATACATATATTTATTCCAACCCCTTGTAGGTTGATTTGTGTCATGATTTCTCTTGTAATTGCAAATGTTGTTGTTCGTGTTTTGGTCTTTATTGCAAATGTGAGTAAGTTGAGAGAGTGCATATAATAGGGACTATACAAAATCATGCATTGATTCACCAATCCCAAATATGTCAATTTACAAATTTTATTGCCTATCGTTTCCTCAACTTCTCTCATGTGCAACAGTGAGAATTTTCAAGTTGATTTTTCCTTTGTGATACTTGTTGACTTTCTCCACATATTCCAACTATATCCTTTTTACCTTGGTGATAGTTGTAATACATGAGGTTTGTTGGTGTTTGAAGATCATTAATGAACAATAAGATAATTGTGCCTTTGGCCATGCTTTCAAGCAAAAATCTTATTGGTATATCTTATAACTTCATTTTACTTTTCATGTGCTTTCTTAAGTATCTTGTTTGTGTGTGCTTGTTTATTTGTGGGCATATGTCTTTGTGATGTTATCCACTTAAAAAATTATACACATAAGAGAAGATAATTTGTTAGTTGATAATTTATTCCTTGGAGACCTCCTTTTATTTATTTTTGATTCTTTGGTGGCTTCCAAATTTATTTGCCTATGAATGCTTGTTCCTTTTGTTTGCATCTTCTGTCACATCCCAAAATTTTCCAAATTTTCAAATGTGAAAACTAAATAAACAAAATAAATAATTATTGAAATTTAGGGTGAAAAGAAACTTTTGATTCCAAATAGAAACATCAAAACCTATTTTGATCAAATAGAATCCTAAAGGGATTTAAAAAGATAAACAAATAATAAATAAAATTATAAAAGTTGGAATCACCATTTTTGGATCTTTAAATAAAAAAATGGTTTTTGAATAAGGACTATTTTAAAGAGCCAAATTAAATCTTGGCCAAGCAATGGAAATAAAATATTTTTGTTCAATAAAAAAAGTAAAGTTTTATTTAAATAAAATCATGAGGATTTATTAATATCCAATTTTATTTAAGTAAAGACAATTTCCTATTTTGAATGAACATTAAAACTTAATAAAGTATTTTAAATAAAAATTCAAAGTGTTTTATTTTTCAAATAAAACCTACTAAAAAGGTTTGGGTAAAAATTAGAATTCAAATAGAGTTTTAAAACATATTTAAATATTATTTTGAAATAAAGACTAATGTCTATTTATTTTTTTAATAATTAATAAACCCTAAAATTAATTATTCTAAATTTAAATTTAGAATATGTTAAATAAGAGTATTAAAATATACACAAAGTTTGGTGGAGGTTTGAATTCAAATGGAGTTTGAATTGTTTGAATAAAAATCAAAATAGAAATTCAAAATAGAAAAAGAAAAAGGTTTTGTATAAAAAAAGAAATGAAGCCAGCCTAGGAGCAAGGTCCAGTCCAGCCCAGCAGCGCAGCCCATCTTCTTTCCCTCCCCCGAACGGTTTTCCACTAAAAACAAACCCGCTAAGTCACTGAGATGCATACCCCACTCTCTCTCCCTCTCTCTCGAAGACAGCCAGGCCCCACGCCGTCAGTCGTCGTCTTCACCCGCGTCGACCGTTTCCCAACGCTCATCGTTGTTCTGCCGCGATTCAATTCGCGTTAATTCGAGTTATTGACAGTGTTAATCCCTCCAGTAACCATGCGTACATAAACGCCTACGCCCCCTCTTCCATTTCCCCCAAACATCGCCTCCTCTCGGCCACCAGGCTGTTCCAATTTTCCACTGCAAACTATCTGCCCCGATGAGCCTCTCCGGCCGATTCCGGTGACGTAGCTCCTCCCCTCGCCTCCCAGTGCACACGAGCCTGCTCCCCTCTTCTTGCGCATCTCCCAGCACCAACCCCACACCCGCGCCAACACCGTAGCCTCGGCAACCTCAACATCAGAGCGTCGCCGCCTCCTGCCTCGACTCCGGCGAGACTCCCTGGTGAGTACAGACCGCCCCGGACCCTCTCGTTGATTCTCTCGCACTCGCCTCTCTTGCGTGTATCTAATGCCACTCTCTGTTTGCCTTAGCGCGCCCGTAATCTTCACCTTCGTCACCGTCTGAGCATGCCCGACGCCGACGCCGTCTCCGGCGAGCAATCATCAACGTGTCCGTGCTCCCCTTGGCCAACCGAGGCAACAACGAGAATCAGTTCTTCACGGCGAGTCTGGTGAGCATCCTCAGTCCCTCCCGTGCTTCCTGGTTCATCGGCAACGCCACCTCCAGAGCCGCGCTGCCGTTAGCCACCGCCAGTCCATGGTCGAGCTGCTGTGGTCCGTAGGATGCATATCGTCTAGCTATGATTAGATTTAGACGAAGGGGTAAGAGTTGATCAGTGCCGCATGATCTAAGTTAAATACAACGACCCAAAGAGAGTGATCCGCGCGAACCGTTTTCAGCCAGTAGAAATGAGCCACGTGTCCAGAGTTGATTTAAAACAGAAATTTTGATCTATTAGATATGCAAACTTGCAAAATTCATTACTTTTAATCTACACTTCCAAATTTTGCAAATTTTATATCAATGGAATCAGCAGAACAAGTACTTTGCAACCATGCACTTTGTTTAATAATTTTCTTCTGGAAAATTAGTTGAATTTGCAGAAACTTGTGTAGGCATAATTTGAATATAAAAATTGTTCTAGAAATATTTTTAAGGTGAAATCTTTGCTAAGTGGTTTTTTTTGAAACTACTGACCATAGAAACAAACTTATGGATTTAAAAATGTATTTTGTGAAGTTAAGGAATAAATATTTGAATTAGAACATTTCCAGTCAAATAAAAATATTGTTTATGTGATAAAAATACTTTTTGAGTAAAAACTTTGGAAAATGATTTGAATTAAACTCTCTGACCCTAAACACCAAGTTTTGAGATTTAAAAATATATTTGATGAACCCTATAAAATTATTACTTTGCAAAAAATGCATTTCCAACAACATAAAATATCACTTTGGTATAATATTTGGTTTATGGGGTGAAACCTTTTGCAAATGGTTTTAATATTAAACACTTGACCTTAAAACACTAACATGTTGTGTTTAAAAATATTTTACAAACTCTTGGGATTATCATTTTAATTTAAATCATTTCTAGCAAAACAAAATGATTTAAATGGCTATTTTCACCAACTTGAAGTTAGATGGTTTTACCACTTTTGTAAATGACCAATATGAGCTTTAAAATGTTTAGAGCCTAGTATAAACCACTTTTCCAAATAAAACCATCTTTTTCATGCTTGCATGCATTTCCTTGTTTTATTATTTTATGTGGTAAATTGTTTGAATGCTAGTTGAATATGTGTTTGCTTGATTGAATTGTAGTGAAGTTAGAAGAGTGTGATATTTGCAAGATCAAGAAGTGAACCAATATTCCCTACTAAAAAGGCAAGTGACACTATCATCCATGTCCTACTATTTTCATTACACTTGGTGGATTTTATTAACATGAATGATAGGACTACTATATTTCTATGCTATGCTATATCCTATTAGGATATCCTTATATCCTCCTTAGTGAAAACAATGTAGTTGTAGTATGCTTAACCCTGCTATATATATTGGGATGGGATACATGATATGATTATATGAAGTGTTGGAAAAATATATGTTTTATATAATAAAACAAGTACTCAATGAACCACCTGGGTGGAATAAAGACACTCAAGTTTTGGCAAGGTGGCAACAAAGGGAACCATGTTTATATGGCTATATTTTTGGATGTGCACTAGAAGAAAACTACCCATGAACTTAGAGATTGAACATGTTTCTCGTACAGTGGCTTCCGTGTACAGCCACGTGCTAAATGGGCTCTGGCTTAGTCAACTACATAGTGGAAGACCCATGCATTGGCATCTTCGGGTTAACTAGCATTGTGTATTGGAAATATATGCATACATTGGTGCCTGGTAGACAAGCTAGAATTGTGTATTGGGAGGACTTCTATGGAAAGACTTTTTCACATTCTCGATCTACCGGTACTCCATTTTGGTGAGTACTTATCCAGCAGACACTGGTGGCGTCAAGACGAGATTGTGTCATGTGGGTAAAGTGTACAACTTCTGCAGAAGATCAAATTCTAAGTACTTAGCCGTGTCCCCGGTTATGGACAACTCTGAGCAACTAAGGCCTGAAGCTATGGAAGATCTCGACATTCCAATTTCTCAAAGTAAAACTTCATGTTGTCAACAAGGGATTAGAAGCACTTGGAGTTTTCCAAGGAGTTCAGAAAGATTTGACAAAAGATCAAAACTATTTTGAAAAGATAGGATAAAACTATATTGCTTTCTGCAAATGAGCCTAAACCCTACTTAGCCAAAAATGCATGTAATGATCGGATCCATATATAATAGTGAAACTTGCCAATACAATTCAAATGTATTGACCCTTGTGGATGCAACTTATTATGTTGCAGGTTTGTTTGATGTTAGTGAAGTGTGTTGAATAGGATTAGAAGTCTACAACCAACATGATTGCCTGTGACACTTTGAAGATGAAGGAATCCATGCTATAGTTATTTCTGCTGCATTGTAATGAGATAGCCAAATGAGCTATGTAAGATGTAATGAATTATTTTATTACTGGTTATAAAGTTGTATTATGACCTGTTTCTTGATATTACATCTTAACTGTGGATGCTAGCTATTGATCCAGGGACTAGCATTATAAACACAGGTATCTCTACCTTATTGAAGGTCGGGACCTCTACATCTTCGGGCACTCATATTTGATATCTCATTCCTTGTATTGTTAAATGAGTTTGCAGGAGTGAGGATTCCATGGTTGTGCATCTTATTTTCAAATGCAATTATTATAATTGCTACATAATCTTTGGGAAGCTCCTCTAATTTGTTTAAGAATGCTCATTTTCCTTCTTGCTTACCTTTTGTGTCTTAAATGTTTATGGGGGACTGAGGATTCCATATTTGTGCATGATTGTATTCAAATGCAATTATTCTATTGTATGCACAAATCTTGGGGAGCTTCTCTATATCATTTAAAAACGCAGTTGATCTTATCATAATATCTTGTTATATCCTTTTTTGGGATCTTGTGATTGCTTGCGTCATTTGTTGATGCTTCTTTCATTTTATTTATTTTTCAATCTTTGGGTCCTCAATATATTTCTACTTCCTCCCAAGTATTCATCATTGTATATGTGCAAATGCACACCTTTGGAGGAATTATCACTATATTCGCCTTCTAGAACTCTTCACTCATTTTGGCAATCGATGCCAATGGGGGAGAAGTTTTAGAGGGTTTAAGGGAAGTTGGTTTTTGCTTTGAGTTTGTTCTTAAGCATTTTCCTTTCATTCTCTTCCATGTTTGTTGTTGCTTTGCATGTGGAATATATAGATGAAACTAAACCAACGGTAATGTTTGGAAATATATGCAATGAAATTCAAGTTCATCACACATGCATATATGGTGGGGGAGTTTTCTCTATACATGGTGGTGGTGCCAATATCACATACTTGTGTAGTATTTGATATTGGTTCTACCATTTTATTCGTTAAAATTCCTTAGATAAACCCTCTCAAAGGGATTGTCATAAATTACCAAAATGGGGGAGATTGAAAGAGCATAAGGGACCCCATGTGTGGTTTTGGTAATTAATGATAATATCTATGGACTAATGTTTGCATTAACTTGCACTTGTAGGAATTGTCCATTGGCAACGCTTCGAACATGTGTTGGCTTCAAGGTAGAAGAAATGAAGAAGACGAAGAAGCAATGTCCAAGGGCTTTGGTCCTATTGGAATAATGTAGAATAAGAAGAATAAAACAAGAAGGTCAAGTATGTCTTGAAGAATAATATGGAGTTCCTCATGTGTATCTTCAAGATATCATCCAAATGGAGTTAGAAGAAATGAAGTGCAAGCTTAAGATGCGCCATCTCTAGAATATCTCATGCTTGAAGCTTTCCATCCTCGGTGATCATGGATTGATGAATACAAGTTCAAAGCAGTGGTTTCCCCATGGTGTATGGGGGAGGAATTCGCAAGTCTTCATAAAGCAAGCGCGAGCAAGAGCAATCAAGAAAGAATTTATATCTTGAGGAGGAAAATATCATCTACACACATCTCAAGTGGAATGATCAATGCAAAGGTATGATCTTCACAGGTTTTACCTTTTGTCGGTCTCATGTTGTTAGTTGGGAGACCGGTCTATAGGATAGATAACCATACTATCAAGAGGGGCTCTCGAGTGAGTAACTTGATCATATGCTTCGAAGAGAGCTCAAACCTTTGCATACTTGGCATCATATTTCTTGGTTCTTATCCATGAGAGTATTTAGAGCTTGTGTTAATCTCCATGACAAGCTCAAGTTCATCAAAAACGGATTTCATATGCATTCTCTATTATGTTTTTTATGTTGGATGTTTTACCGGTTTGTCTTTTATAGATAAGTTAAACATTTTATCATTATGTTCTATCCTACCTTGCTGGACTATGATGTTTCCCTTCATAATCTTGTATAACTTGATTTTCTCTTTGAAGCAAACCCAAGATCATCAAAATTGGAGTCCGGATGTAGAAGTTATGATTATTTTCGTATATGTGTTTCTGCCAATTTTGTGAGGGTCAGAGACTCTGGGGGGAGAGACTCTGGGCAAGACTCTGGGCGTGACTCTGGGGTTTTGCTGGGAGCTTCTATTAGTTTTCTCCCCTCAATCTGGATGCTCTAGGGGGGGAGACTCTAGGGTTTGCACCCCGGAGACTCCGGTGTATGTGTCCAACAACGACTATTTTTCGTGGGGCGCCTATATATTGACCCCTTCTTCCTCCTTGGGTTGTTTGGATTGCTCTCCCTATCTACTCCATTGTTTCTACCTTCTAGAGCTTGCCAATACTCTCAATCCCTCCCATATTTCTTGAATTTGGGGGGGGATTTGAAAGAGTAGATCTAGATCTACAACTCCACCAATCGATCTCTCCTCTATGTGAGGGGAACATCTTGAGATCTAGATCTTGGGGTTTTTTTGTGAATTTCCTCTTGTTTTCTTCCTCTCTTATTCCCCCAATAGATTTTGTAGCTTTGGTGGAATTTGAGAGTGAGGGACTTGCCATTGCATTTGGTGCATCGGTTTGAGTTCTCCTCGGAGGATTTAGTTGGTGAAATCAAGAAGCTTGTTACTCTTGGGTTCTTGAAACCCTAGATGGTTGTATGGCCTTTGTGGTGAGTTCTTGGGGCCTCCAGTTAAGTTGTGAAGCTCTCCTCAAGTTAGTGGCCTTGGTGGTGATTATTGGGAGCCTCCAATTAAGTTGTGGAGATTGCCCAATCTTGTATGGGTTTGGTGACCACCCTCAAGTGTCCATAGTAGATTGGGTTATTTCTGTGCGACGAGTGCTCGGGAGAATAAGGCGAGGCCTCTTCTGGCGTTAGTGGTCTTAGTACCGACCACCCCTCCAACGAGACGTACTCTCTTGTAGGGAGGAACTCGGTAAAACATTGTCGTCTCCACGTGCCTTGGTTATCTCTCTACCCGAGCCCGTTACTTATGCACTTTACATTGTGATAGCCTTCATGCTTGAAGTAATCTATCTTGCAATCACTTTATTGCTTGTCTTGCTTAGCATAATTTGTTGGTGCACATACGTGAACCATAGTATATATAGGCTTTGTGCTTGACAAAAGAGAACTCTAGTTTTATTCGCCTTTGTTAAGCCCATCTCATAAAACTTTTAAACCGCATATTCACCCTCCTCTAGGCGGCATCGGTTAATTATGAATTAATATATATTAAATACATACTTTACATTAATATTTATAGGGAAACTTCCTCAACAGGGCCAAAATCCCGGCCGTATAGTTCCGACCGTATAGTTCCAACCGTATAGTTCCGGCTGTATAGTTCCGACCGTATAGTTCGTGCGACCACAAAATTGCCACGGGAAGGTACCCCCAACACCAAAACTTCAATCCTTTTCTCTCTCTTCTACCTCCAAACTCTCTCAAAACCTCAAGAGATCTTCATATCTACTCAATTTTGTTCGATTTCCTCGCACACAAGTGATCTACGGTATGTTTCTCCTCTGATCCTCCAATTACTTTTTGCAAATTCATCTCCGATCTGTTGTCATTATTAATCTAGGGTGAGACCTATTATGAACTAATTTCCATGTTTCTCTTGCCTAGATTATTATTTTGAGGAGATTCTTTAGTGTGCTATGATGAGGAATATGTTATGCTTATTACTGTTAGATAAAACAATTATTTTTGTCTTTATTATTATTTTATAAGATGCACACAAGGAGCCAAACGCGTGCTCATGCCGCTGCAAGTTCTTCTCAGGCTGCCGCTGCATCTCAGAACCGCACGTGGATACGGTTTGGGAATGATCTCCAACGTGATCGCTTCGACATGATCAAGAACCAAGAAGTGAAGACAACCAAGTGGGCTTGTCCTTTTATATTGGATCAACTCGGTATTTCTAATGACTTCAATTTACTTTGCAATAGGGTTGGCCTGCAAAACTTTGTATTCCAAGATGTGCCTACTTATCGCCGGTTAACTCTTGAATTTTTAAGTTATTTGAAAAGAACCGTTAAAACATGGCACGAAGAGGAAATGATTTCTTTTCGACTTCTGAACAACAATTATACATTATCACTTGATGAATGGTGCAATTGTTTTAGTTTACCAAACAATGATGTTAATGCCTTACATGCATCTTATGCTGACATGAACCCTTCCGCGGATCATTATTATAACAAAATGAGTTTCACTTATAGAGTCAACAAGGGAAAGAATATTCAGCATCCTGTTATTCGTTATTTGTTCTATGTTATTGCTAACACCTTGCAGACACGAAATGATTTTACAATACTCAATGAGGAGGACATCTTGGTTCTCGCAAAAGCTGCTTTCAACAACAACTTGTCACTCAACTTGGGCACAATTCTTGTGCGCTACTTAGAGCACCAATCCTCCCAAAGCCAAGGGCCAATCACATGTGGAGGCGTCATCACCGTGCTTGCCATTGCCTTGGGCATCGACCTAGGTGAGTTGCAACCATTGCTAGGTGATCGATGTTTTGCTTTCTCTACTTTAAAAGCATGTGGAATGCTCACTAGGAGAGGTGGTGTTTATTACTTGCATATTGCAGGAGCTGGGTGTCTCTACCCCGCTCCTTTGCCTAATGGTATTTTCTCTATCGAGGAAGGACGTTTGCTATATGATGTGCAGGTTGAACAACACCAACCTGAGGAGGAGATTCTAGATGAGGATGAGGACCAAGAAGAGGAGCAAGAAATTCCTGATCAAGCGGAGAAGCCACCAACCCGGTTCGCTACATATCAAGACTTCCAAGAACTTGGAGGAACTATGGAGGGGATGCATAATATCGCCCTGAACCTCCAAGAAACCACTAGTAACTTATCAACTCAATTTGCAAACCGGGGTTACAACTTTTCCCGCCACCTCAATGATTTGAAGGGCTTGCAAAAGCCTAAGCTTGGGGAAGTTTCCTAATTATCTTTATTTGGCATTTATTTGTTTTATTTTATTTCAAGGTTATGTTTTTAATTTGAGTTTATAAGCACTCGTGTTGGTTTCTTTAGTTATTTTATTTTTTTTCAAGATTTTCAAGCCGAGCTTTGTCGATATTTTTCTATTCTTCAATTCCCTCTGTCAAAACAACAAAAAGATTTTTCCATTTATCTTTATTTTCCCTTTTTCTTTTCTATTCTCCTTGTGGTTCTCACATATTTGTAGGAGAGTGATTGACTTCGAGTTTCCAAGAAACGAATCAAAAGGGAAGAGATAAGTGGAACCAATCATGAAAGGTATGCCTTATGACTCCCCATTTTTGAAGTTTGAGAAACCCATGCTAGTTAGTAGTAAATGTTAAGATATTATATTGGTGGAGTGAGTCTTTATATTGGAGTAAAAATTTTGTTTGCATGGGTATTTAGTTGAGTATGTTTTGTTCCAGCTCTTGTAGTTAACCAAGTCTTGCCTAAAAAAATTGCTAAACAATTGTAATAAGAAAAGGTCTCACAATTGAAGGCTTGGGTGTTGTAGTGTTTACTCTTGAAACCTTATTCCTAGAGACACTCAACACCACAGAAAATAATTATTGACTTGACAACTCTCTTTGAAAGGATTTGTTCAATTGAATTAATGTTTAGCGGTTTTTGTGAGCATGCCAAAGTTTGACTTGTGAATCATAAGAATGATATATCTTTATGCGTGTCAAACATCATGGGATGCCAACAACTCCGCTAGCCTACGAACGATCTTCATGGGGGAAACTCCTAGATTTCGTCTATGAGTTGACTAAACATATGTAGCAGCAATGCTATAATGGGTAAGATTCTTGCCATTCTCGTGTAGTTGTGTTCGTGATGGAATCACTCCTCTGGCTGATATGAGTAATCATTATGCAAAAGGAACAAAAACCTTGGTAATGCCACGAGTGTCCATCACAACCTGATAAACTAATTAATTTTTTTGGCATCCTTTCAATTACTTAAGAACTTAAATTCTTGAAGGACAATGAATAGAAAAGTAGTGCTTGAAAAGTCTTGACTTATTGATGTGGGAGAATTGAGATACTTTAGTGTATATGCTTTTCATGACAAACTCTCACACTCTCAATTTTATATGATTATACTTTATGCTTCAAAGGAAAGCTTATGAGTTGATTACATGACATGGAATAAAGTTTACTCATTTGAATTATCCATGCTAACAATAATCTTGCTGCGCTATAAGGATTCATTAAAACCCATATGATATGATTGCCATTACTCTATCTATGCTGAAGTTTTTCAGATTCATAAAGTGGAGGAAACATGAGACTACCAATCATGATTAAGATCATCATCTCGTTATTTCAGTTTAAATGCTGAGTTCCTTTTTTATTTTGGTTTTCTTGCTCGAGGAAGATCAAGTTTAAGCTTGGGGAGGTTGATGGCTGTGAAATATATCCATCCACGTTCACATTTAAACTAGATATTATTCATATTTTTGATGAAATACCTCTCTAATCCTGCCACTAATGCCCAATGATCAAAGGGGTATGCAATCTTGTCTTTCTATTTTTCCCTAGGAAGATAATGACGTTTGATGATGGGAATCACAACATTAAAGTCAAATATATGAGATTTACAACAACTCAAAGAAACCAGGAGTCGTGGAAAGGAAGCAAAAGCAATAACGACCAACTATACGGCGGGAATAAAATTCCAGTTGTATAGTTTCGGCCGTATAGTTTCCACCGACACCGCTAGGTTAAACAGGACAACTTTCCTGAAGGTACCCCTATATAAAGAGGCCTCGGGCGATGAGAAAAACTCCCTCTCTACGCCCCTAACTACACCAAGCCATCAGAAACCACAACACCGGAGGGATAGATCTAGATCTAATCTCCAAACCCTTCTCCACCACCATATCCATATTCCACCACTTGTAATAGTAGATCTCATCTCCAATTGGAGACATTGTAAGACTATTACTATCAATCTCATGATTTCCATTACAATGTTTATCATTGTTGATATCATCTCTATGTGTGAGTAATTCTCCTTGGGCTAAGGGCTTCGGCCTAGCCATGTAGTTTGTGCATGTTATTTATCATTGATGGGATCATGTATTAGTTTGTATGATATGATGATTATTGTACCCTCTCTTGCCTCAATCTAAGGACTTGTAAGGTACCAAGACCCCAAGGATTGATCAAGGTATAGGGAGTGTGAGTAATGACTAATCTGCAGGATGGGAACCCCGGTGACAGAAAGGGTAGTGTGGCTGTATGTGAGGGATTTACTTGGGATTAACGGTGATATCACTATGCATATCATTAGTTATCTTTCTTCTATGGATGAGACTAGTAGGTTATTACTATAAGTGGTTGCGGAGGCAATAGCAATTATGGATGCACCGCCCATATATAATTATCTTGCTCTAACAATTATATGCATACTTTATTATTATCTTTTATTCCCATCAGATGTTTTGCACAGCTACAGGTGAAATCGAAAGCCCTAGGCTCTCTCTCTCTCCATCATCGACAACAACAAAAGATCGCAAACTCCTGGTCCGGTGAAACACAAAAAGAATTCTAAAAATCCCGAAGGTCTGTTAAAGTAACTTTACTACGCTGTCTGCTTCCGAGGATTCGATAACCTAGGTCTAATAGGGGAAAAGAGCTATACTACATCTGTAATCCGGACCGAAGGTATCATCGACCGCTGGTCGGCACCGCCGACCATAGGCATGTGCGCGGGGTCCGTGCCACTAAGGAGCTCGGCGAGGCGAGCATGTCATGCCGTCCTTTTAGTCCCTTATGGCATGTAGTTAAGCAGCCTTTGAGCTTTGAGCAATGCATCCCTTAGGGAGGATGTGCCGTGGGGGCCCTCCCTCAGATTAGTCCGCGCCCCGGCATGGGGCACGCCATGCAGATGGGGTTGGTGAAGATTTCGAGAGCGCGCCACATACTCCTTCCTGGAACGCCAAATGTCGGAGATTGATGTCCCGTGAAGGAATTAGGTTCCAATGAGCCCTGGATTTGTGAGAGGGACGAATGCGGGTTTGGGTCTTCCTGACAACAAAGTCTGCGGTGGTACATGACAGGGAGTTGGCAGAGTGTTTTTTTACTCAGGGTTGGGACCCTCGTGAGGAGGTAAAGCCCCTACTCCTTCTTGGTTGTATTGCTCGCGGTGCTTCGCGAGGTAACAATGGTAGATGTAGCCTAGGGTTTCAGATCACAAAGACCAATCCCTTTCTAACGTAGGGGTGGCTCCCCTTTTATAGTGGCGCTAGGCCTTTTCCACCAATTATTGGTGGGAAGGGTCATCATATTGCCGCCCAAGAAGGGGTCTACAAGACTACTTTACATGAACTAGGTCTAGGGCCCTTAATGAGCGCCGGTCTTCCAAGAAGCCACGGACATGGATGTCGTCCTTCCATGGGGGCGCACTGTCCACTGACCACTTGCACCAAAATGGAGGGGAACAACCTCCCCTATTGTCATGGTATTGTCGACAAGTATGCCATGGAGGGGTCCTCACAAAGCATGTTTAGAGAGGTGAGGTGCAGCACCCCCCGGGATTAGGGTTAAACTAACCTCAGATCACCATCTAAGATAAGTTCAACTCCAAACATGGAAGATCACAGTATGATTCGGTAACATTACAGAACATAGGGATTCAACATCAGAAGTTTAAACTCTTAACAGAGTGCGATATTAGAGTTATTACAAACCAGAGGTCATAGACCCATCATTACATCACACAACGAAAGCAAATATGTTGTTCTACACAACAACTTAGCAAAAGGCCTAAGAGGACATAAACAAAAGTGGCGTCCACCCCATAGTCCTCAGGCTGCTACCTGGGACCCCCAACTACTCGTCTATGTCAACGTATAATCCACCTTCATTTGCAGCTAGATCATCTGTAGAAAAACAACAATTGCGCAAGGCTGAGTACGAGAATGTACTCCGCAAGACTTAGATAACATAGTGTCTACATGCTCTGGTTAGAAAGGCTTTCTCTGGATTTTCTTTTGCGTAAAGAAATCTTTATTTGTAAACAAGAGAGAGAAGAGGCCCGTCTACTCAGAATCTTTAAAAAGGGATAAGATAACAACTTCTTCATCTTGTTCATCACATTTTGATAACCACCAGCTTCATCAGAACCTCCTATCTAGGATCACCCCCTCGACCCGGAGGAAGCATCCTTAAGCACACATGGATTAGCAAATTTTACTTAGGTTATAGTTCTTTATGATAAATATGTCTGTTCCCAAGTCGTTCATAACCGTGAACACGACTTTTCAAAAAGATTAATACCCTGTAGGGGTGTACAACTTTACCCACACGTACCAACCGACTCTTAATGCCAAATTATTAGCCCTATTCCTTGGAAGGCCGGCAGAGGGTGGTTGACCACGACCTTTACCTTGCTTTTGCCGAGACCATGAGTCACGCAATAAGTATGATTCCTCCGTAACGGGTCAAATCCCGAAGCCGGTACTTAAATATGTGAGGCGAGGTTGGTTTACTAGGGGCGCTATCTACCCCAAGCAACCCGGTCCACGCTTCCCTACCTGTTATGATGCACCTCCATCACCTCCTCGTTTGAAAACATTTTCAATGCATATGCCAGATGAAAAGCCCGATCCATGTGACTCATGGAATCTACTAGGCAAGTTAGTTGCTCATGGGGTTTTCCAGGACCCGTGTGGTGTACGCTCGTCTTGGTTCAAGAGGAAAGAAATTTAGTCCTAATGGTGGCGAGCATGGTACTACAAAAACCACACCCAACGTGGCCTCCCATACAAGCCTTAGCATATCTATTTATCTCCATTGATGATACGTCCACCTCCTATCTTTCTAGATTCTTTGGCACCTTCGAATCATCATCTGAATGTATCAGACGGTACTAGTAAGCATGGCTAAGCTATCGGTGGTAAAAGCTCTAGCAACGCTCACATGCCAAACCTAGGTATGCTAGGAGCAGTGGATCAGGAGTATAAGTCTACAAAAGGGAAGCAATGCAGCAGATAGCTAACCCTAGCTATTAGCAAAAGACCACATTGGAATCGTGTGCATCATAGCGAGAAAGTAATATACTTTGTAAAAGTAGGTTCAGAATGAGAGGCTACACTTGCCTTGTCCTTTAGTAGACAGATATGGATCTTCGGTGTTGTTGACCTCAGCTTCGGGTTTGGTTCCTATTCACGAAGAACCAAATACCAGAAAAGGGGAACCAACATTCAATACATGGCATAATGCAATGTGCAATCAATATGGATGATATGACAAGTTAAATAGTGTTGAAAAGAACCCTAGAACATTCTTGGTCATTTTAAACAGGGTCCGAGAGGTACAAACCCTAGAACAAGGGGATCCTCGGAACCACCTATGGGGTTCAATTGGTTCTTTTAGTTAAACTTGTCATGAAAGTTGGTTAACAATGTATGATTGTGTTGCTATTGGATAGCCCTAATTTTTCTGAATATTTTGATATATTATTTGTATTTTTCTGATTTAAAATGAATTAGTTATGAATTTCTCCAATTTTAATTCATTTTAATTCATTTTAAATCATTTTTGGAATATTTAAATTGTTTTTTCCAACTTAGGCCCACATGCCAGACTTTTATTAAATTCAAAAATGATTTACAAAAATATGAAAACCCTGACAGACAGGGCCCACCTGCCAGCATGTTACTTATTACAGAAAATAATTACTGAAAACATTTAAATAAACAGAAAAAGATTTATTGCATCATGATGACGTCACTATGACGTCATCAATGGCTGATCTTCTCTGATCGAGAGAGGGGCGAGCGATTAGTGGCGTCTGAGGATGCGTGGTTGGTCTCGTTCGAAAGAGGAGGCTGAGGCGAGCATTATAGGCGGTGCCGCCTCGATATGGTCACCGGAGCGACGGTGGCGACAAGAAACAGCGGCAGCGGCGTCAGGTGTTCGTCGGGATAGCAACACATCGCGAGAGGGAAAGAATGGAGAGATATAGGAGGTCTGCTAGCTCACCACGAGCATGACGGTGAGGTCGATGAAGCGAGGGGAGGACGGAAGGAGGGGAATCGACGATTCGACTGCGGTGGCCGGAGTTGAGGTCGAGCTTGATTTCGGCCAGATGAAGTCCTTCCAGCTTGCGTTGCTTGACAGAGATGACGGCTGCACTTCTTCCAGACCACTCCACGGTGCACGGGGCAGCCGGAGACGGTGAGGCTTGCTGGAGCCCAAGCGGCTAGGGTTTGGTCGAAGAGGAAAAGGGAGCATAGGAGGGGGAAAGAAGGATAGGGTTCTCCACTGCGGATGGGTGGGGGTTCTTGTAGGCGCTGGCGTAGTTGGTGGCGCGAATCTTGGCGTGGCATGGCGGCGGACAGCGAGCGCAGCGCCAGCGAGCAGCTTCTTTGTCGGGGACGAAGACGACAACGCGATTCGGGGCGAGGTTGGGCACGAGGTGGCGTGGGCCACGGAAAGGTTCCAGGAGGGGAGGAGGGGAGTGGGTTGCGGCCTGGTTCTCTCTCCTGTCTATTTTTTTAGAAATCCTTTTCCTTTTCTGATTTTGCTTCCTCTTTTCTAATTCATTTTTAAATCTTTTTTTGAATATTTCAAAAATACCAGAGAGCTTATAAAATATCTAAAATATTGTAGATCCCTTGTATTCAATCTAGGCTCCATTATTTTTGTGTACATTTCAAACTCAAACCACTTTGAATGGATTTGAAAAAGAGGGGGAAATACTAGGGTTTAAGGTTTTGTAAATGTATTTTGATTCACACACTTGAATACATGCAAACATTTTATTGATTTAAACAGATGCATGCAATGCTTAGGTACTAATTACATATATTACAAACTATGGTTATTACAGCTCTACCCCCCTTACAAGAATCTCGACCCGAGATTCCTAAGTTTTTGAAAAGAAGGCAGGGTACTCAGATCGAAGACGATCTTCTCGTTCCTAGGTTGCTTCATCCTCAGAGTGATGGGACCACTGAACTTTCAGGAACTTGATGTTTTGACGACGAGTCTTGCGCTCAGTTTCATCAAGGATACGAACAGGATACTCACGATAAGTCAGATCCTTTTGGAGATCAAGAGTTTGATGATCAACACCACAGACAGGGTCCTTGAAGCAGCGCTTGAGTTGAGACACATGAAAGACGTCATGTACCTCAGGGAAATTTGCAGGCAGCTCCAGTTTGTATGCGAGGTTACCTTTCTTGGAAAGAACACGAAAAGGACCAACATAGTGAGGAGTTAGTTTGCCTTTGATGCCAAAACGATGGACACCCTTCAGAGGAGTGACCCGTAGATAAGCTTGATCACCAACTTCATATTCAACATGTTGATGGTGACGATCATGATAGCTTTTCTGGTGCGATTGAGCAGTTTTCAAACGATCTCGAATGATACGAACTTGATATTCTGCTTCCTGGATCATATCCAGTCCAAAGAACTTTCTTTCGCCGGTTTCTGACCAGTTCAAAGGAGTACGACAGGTTCTTCCATATAAAAATTGGAATGGTGCCATACCTATACTGGACTGAAAACTGTTGTTGTAGGAGAATTCTGCAAAAGGAAGGCATTTCTCCCAATTCTTACCAAAAGATATGACACACGCTCTTAGCATGTCTTCAAGGATTTGATTCACTCTCTCAGTCTGACCACCGGTACTAGGATGATAAGCTGTACTGAAGGAGAGATGAGTTCCCATAGCAGTTTGGAAACTTTCCCAGAACTTGGAGGTGAACAGACTTCCACGGTCAGATGTTATCTTCTTAGGAATACCATGAAGAACAACAATCCGAGAGATGTAAAGATCAGCCAGTTCCCTAGCTCAAAGGCTTTCCTTGATGGGAAGAAAGTGAGCGACCTTGGACATATAGTCAACAATCAACCATATTGCATCATTTCCTCTTTGAGTTTTAGGAAGACCAGTGATGAAGTCCATACCTATTTCATCCCACTTCCACTCAGGGATGCGATGTGGTTGTAGGAGACCAGCAGACCTTTGATGTTCAGCTTTGACGCGACGACAAACATCACACTCAGCAACAAAATGACCGATATCTTTCTTCATACCAGACCACCAGAATATTTGACGAAGATCCCGATACATCTTGGTTCCTCCAGGGTGAATAGAAAGAGGTGATTCATGAGCTTCCCGAAAAATTAAATTCCTCAACTTTGTTCTCTTCGGCACTACTAGACGGTTACCAAAGTAAACAATACCTTGATTATCAACATAGAAACACTTAGCAACTCCTCTAGCAATGTTCCCTTTGATCTCAGCAACTTCAAAATCATTCTTCTGAGCGAGCTTGATTTCATCCTCTATGGAAGATTTCACTTCAAGGGTAGAAAGGAATCCACGAGGAACTACTTCAAGATTTAGTCGAGCAAATTCTTCATGGAGAGAAAGTTGAGATTGTTTGATCATCAGATTGTTGCAATAAGACTTACGACTCAGCGCATCACCAACAACATTGGCTTTGCCAGTTTGATAGTTGAGACCCAAATCATAGTCCTTGATGAGTTCCAACCATCTTCTTTGCCTGAGATTCAGATCAGGTTGTGTGAAAAGATACTTCAGACTCTGATGATCCGAGTATAACTCACAACGACTACCGAGAAGGTAATGTCTCCATTGCTTAAGATCATTAACAACAGCTGCAAGCTCAAGATCATGAGTTGGGTAGTTGTTCTCATGTGGTTTTAGCTGTCGGGAGGCATAAGCCACCACATGCCCATCTTGCATCAACACACATCCGAGACCTTGGTGGGAAGCATCGCAGAAGACAACAAAGTCTTTGCTAGTGTCTGGGATAACCAACACCGGAGCAGTTGTTAACTTGGTTTTCAACATCTGGAAGCTTTGTTCAGCCTTATCAGACCATTCGAACTTCTTATCCTTCTTAAGAAGATCAGTCATCGGCTTTGCAATCCTAGAGAAGTTCTCGATGAATCGACGGTAATAACCAGCCATCCCGAGAAAACTTCGGACATCCTTAACAAATTTGGGAGACTCCCAGTCGAGGATAGTTTGGACCTTATCGGCGATAACAGCAACCCCTTGGGCAGAACAACATGACCAAGGAATACGAGCTCTTGTAACCAAAACTCACATTTGAAAAACTTGGCATAGAGATGATGTTCTCAAAGTTTTGTCAACACCAAACGAAGATGTTCGGCGTTCTCTTCTTCAGTCTTGGAATAGACCAAAATATCATCGATGTAGACCACAATGAAATTGTCAAGATACTCCATGAAGACAGAATTCATAAGCCGCATAAAAGTGGCTGGAGCATTGGTAAGACCAAAGGACATGACTGTGTACTCGTAAAGACCATAACGAGTGGTGAAAGCAGTCTTTGGAATATCTTCCTTACGGATCTTTATCTGGTGATACCCTGACCTTAAATCCATTTTGGAAAAGACAGTGGCACCACTTAACTGATCAAATAGATCATTGATCCTAGGGAGAGGATACTTGTTCTTGATAGTCACAGCATTTAGTGGGCGATAGTCCACAACGAGACGCGGTATATTGTTATCCCGCTTCTTAACAAAGATGGTAGGACATCCCCAAGAAGATGTGCTAGGCTGAATATATCCTTTTCCTTCTAACTCCTCTAATTGCTTCTTCAACTCCACAAGCTCATGAGGAGGCATACGATAGGGTCTTTTAGAAATAGGAGCAGTTCCAGGAACTAACTCTATGACAAACTCCACACTTCGATCAGGTGGCATGCCAGGCAACTCCTCAGGAAAGACATTCGGGAACTGACAGACCACGGAAACATCTTGAATCTCTAACGGAGATAGAACTTCAAGAGCATACAACTCTGCTTCAGGAATAGAAACAGCTGAAGGAGATAGTGACCCTACAGTCCAATACTTGATTGTTATGCCAGCTGGACTAGTCAGAGTCACAGACTTGGTTGTACAATCGAGGATAGCTTGGTGACGGGTCAACCAATCCATGCCCAAGATGATGTTAATGTCAGTTGACTTGAGGGCAATAAGGGAGGTGGGGAAAAGTTGAAATGCAACTTCGATTAGATTCCCATGGCTAACCATAGTGGAACACCACCTAGAACCAGGAGACTGAACTAGCAGAGGAACAGATAACCCATCAAAACTTATCCCATGCATTTGAGCAAAAGCTTGTGACAGAATGAATGCGATGCTCCAGAATCAAACAAAACTTTAGCTGGAATTTGATTGATATGAAGCATACCCATAATAACGCTTGGAT
Organism: Avena insularis; assembly: GCA_023614405.1. NCBI lineage: Eukaryota > Viridiplantae > Streptophyta > Magnoliopsida > Poales > Poaceae > Avena > Avena insularis. The sequence goes on from CM042691.1 coordinate 193,542,097, forward strand.
CTTCTTGAGCCTCCTTAGTAGAGATATGGTTCAGGCGACCTCTTCCAGCACCTTGGTACTTATCATTCTTCTTTGGGGGTTGTGCCTTCTCAGTAGCACTCTTTTGAGGACAATCTCTTGCATTATGGCCAGGCTGGCGATAGTTGAAACAGATAAGGCCTGATCCAGTACCAGCAGCAGGATAATTTGATCCACCAGCATTGTTTGGAGTAGCATTCCGATGAGGAGCATATCTAGAAGTCCTTGGGGTGTAAGGAGCACGCGGCATGGCGTTGTAAGGCACAAAGACTCGGCGCTTCTTATTGCCAGAACCAGCCTTGTTGTACCCCTCCTGAGGACGCTTACGGGTTTCTTCATACTCCACCTTTCCACTCTCAGCTTTCATAGCCTTGTTGACAAGACCTTGGAAGTTTCCAAAGTCCATGAGGTGGATATCATGGCGAACCTCAGTATCTAGTCCCTTGCGGAATAGAGCTTGCTTCTTCACATCAGTGGAGACCTCTTCAGTAGCATAGCAGGCAAGAAGATTGAAGTTGTGCTGGTATTCACACACAGAACCAGTGCCCTGCTTCAGCTTGAGGAACTCCTCCCTCTTCTGATCCATCAAACCCTCCGGAATATGATAATCTCGGAAGGCTTTAGTGAACTCTTGCCATGTAACAACATGTTGAGCTTCCTGCATAGCCAAGAAATTTTCCCACCAGGAGTTAGCTGCTCCCTCCAGATGATAGGCAGCAAAAGTCACCCAATCAGCTTGAGCAACATGACCAACCTGAAGTTTGCGCTCCATAGTTCGAAGCCAGTAATCCGCATCAAGTGGCTCAGTGGAATAACTGAAAACTGGCGGTGTGAGACGTGTGAAATCCTTGATACCAACTTGATTGTTCTGGCGTTGAGAGGTGTTGCGCTCAATCCTTTCAAGGACCCTGATGTTGTTAGCACGGTTGGTTTCGTACATGTCCATAAGCTGAACCATGGACGGTGGTGGAGGAAGTTTGGAAGATTCACCCTCATTTGTAGCACCACGTGCATGAGCACGGGTACGGGCACGAGAGGTGTCACCCATCCTGAAAGATCAAAAAGAAGGTTAGACAAGGGATCCAAAATAACAAGACGGAAGGATGAACAACGAGTACTTGATATAAATGTATCATCTTATCAAGCATGGTAGTATCAAAGCATACTAATGTATACACTAACCAGCTGACTTACAAACCATGACAATGGAATGCTAAGATGTTACATACCAAGCAAAACTGAGATATCTTGGAACTCTAAGAATAGAAACCAAGTACGGAGTACTTTAGAAAAACAACCCCAAAACCATGATCCTAGAAGTTTTGAGATATGAGATTGGGAATGAAAACCTTTTCAAACCAAATAGGGTAAGAGAAACTCCAGCATCAGAAACACACCAGAGAAGGAGTAAAAAGAATACTAGTCAGAGTTTCTGCAAATAAGTTTTAACTTTCAAATAGTTTTGTCAGCTTCTAGACTCAACATCGACTAGTAAAAGGGTTTCCTACAGGCAGTCCTGCTCTGATACCAAAACCTGTAGCACCCCCCGGGATTAGGGTTAAACTAACCTCAGATCACCATATAAGATAAGTTCAACTCCAAACACGGAAGATCACAGTATGATTCGGTAACATTACAGAACACAGGGATTCAACAGCATAAGTTTAAACTCTTAATAGAGTGCGATATTAGAGTTATTACAAACCAGAGGTCATGGACCCATCATTAAACCACACAACGAAAGAAAATATGTTGTTCTACACAACAACTTAGCAAAAGTCCTAAGAGGCCATAAACAAAAGTGACGTCCACCCCATAGTCATCAGGCTGCTACCTGGGACCCCCAACTACTCGTCGATGTCAACATAGAATCCACCTTCAGTTGCAGCTAGATCATCTGTAGAAAAACAACAATGGCGCAAGGCTAAGTACGAGAATGTACTCTGCAAGACTTAGATAACCTAGTGTCTACATGCTCTGGTTAGAAAGGCTTTCTCTGGATTTTCTTTTGCGTAAAGCAATCTTTATTTGTAAACAAGAGAGAGAAGAGGCTCATCTACCCAGAATCTTTAAAAAGGGATAAGATAACGACTTCTTCATCTTGTTCATCACATTTTGATAACCACCAGCTTCATCAGAACCTCCTATCTAGGATCACCCCCTCGACCCGGAGGAAGCATCCTTAAGCACACATCGATTAGCAAATTTTACTTAGGTTATAGTTCTCTATGATCAATATGTATGTTCCCAAGTCGTTCATAACCGTGAACACGACTTTTCAAAAAGATTAATACCCTGTAGGGGTGTACAACTTTACCCACACGTACCAACCGACTCTTAATGCCAAATTATTAGCCCTATTCCTTGGAAGGCCGGCAGAGGGTGGTTGACCACGACCTTTACCTTGCTTTCGCCGAGACCATGAGTCACACAATAAGTATGATTCGACCGTAACAGGTTAAATCCCGAAGCTGGTACTTAAAGATGTGAGACGAGGTTGGTTTACCAGGGGCGCTATCTACCCCAAGCAACCCGGTCCATGCTTCCCTACCTATTATGATGCACCTCCATCACCTCCTCGTTCGAAAAGATTTTCAATGCGTATGCCAAATGGAAAGACCGATCTATGTGACTCATGGAATCTACTAGGCAAGTTAGTTGCTCGTGGGGTTTTCCAGGCCCCGTGTGGTTGTATGCTCGTGTTGGTTCAAGAGGGAAGAACTTGGGTCCTAATGGTGGCGAGCATGGGACTACAAAAACCATACCCAATGTGGCCTCTCGTACAAGCCTTAGCATATCTATTTATCTCCATTGATGATACCTCCACCTCCTATCTTTCTAGATTCTTTGGCACCTTCGAATCATCATCTGAATGTATAGTAAGCATGGCTAAGCTGTCGGTGGTAAAAGCTCTAGCAATGCTCACATGCCAAACCTAGGTATGCTAGGAGCAGTGGATCAGTAGTATAAGGCTACAAAAGGGAAACAATGCAGCAGATAGGTAACCCTAGCTATTGGCAAAAGACCACATTGGAATCATGTGCATCATAGCAAGAAAGTAATATACTTTGTAAAAGTAGGTTCAGAATGAGAGGCTACGCTTGCCTTGTCCTTCAGTAGACAGATATGGATCTTCGGTGTTGTTGACCTCATCTTCGGGCTCGGTTCCTATTCGCAAAGAACCAAATACCGGAAAAGGGGAACCAACATTCAATACATGGCATAATTCAATGCGCAATCAATATGGATGATATGACAAGTTAAATAGTGTTGAAAAGAACCCTAGAACATGCTTGGTCATTTTAAACGGGGTCCGAGAGGTACAAACACTAGAACAGGGGGATCCTCGGAACCACCTATGGGGTTCAATCAGTTCTTTTAATTAAACTTGTCATGAAAGTTGGTTAACAATGTATGGTTGTGTTTCTATTGCATAACCCTTATTTTTCTGAACATTTTGATATATTATTTGTATTTTTCTGATTTAAAATGAATTAGTTATGAATTTCTCCAATTTTAATTCATTTTAAATCATTTTTGGAATATTTAAATTATTTTTTCCAACTTGGGACCACATGTCAGACTTTTATTAAATTCAGAAATGATTTACAAAAATATTAAAACCCTGACAGACAGGGCCCACCTGTCAGCATTTTACTTATTACAGAAAATAATTTCTGAAAACATTTAAATAAACAGAAAAGGATTTATTGCATCATGATGATGTCACTGTGACGTCATCAATGGCTGATCTTCTCTGATCGAGAGAGGGGCGAGCGATTGGCGGCATCTGTGGATGCGTGGTTGGTCTCGTTCGAAAGAGGAGGCTGAGGCGAGCATTATAGTGGCGGCGCCGCCTCGATATGGTCACCGGAGCGACGGTGGCGACAAGAAACAGCGGCGGCGGCGTCAGGTGTTCGTCAGGACAATAGCACAACGCGAGAGGAAAAGAACGGAGAGGTCTAGGAGGTCCGCTAGCTCACTGATGGGGATATGTCTACCGGGGTATGCCCAGCAGGACGTTTCCTATTGGCCCAAGCCGCCAGCGAGTGGGCCTGCAGGACGACGACTAGATTGACACTTGGCAAGGACTCAGGCGACTGGAAGCTGGAGACCCAGAAGCGTATCTAGGCCCAGTCAGACAAGGTCAAAGACCCTCCGAATCCTTAACTAATTCGGTTGTAATCTGTAAACCCTAGCAAGGTGAGCCTATATAAATCTCCCTAGGGTACGCATAGAGGATACGTTCCATCATACACCCAAGCGACTCGCCGCCTAGTCGTCGAGCTCGCCCCTTGTACTCTCTCCATAATACAATCTAGCAGGAGTAGGTCTTTACCCTCCGGGGGGCCGAACCTGGGTAAAACCTTGTGTCTCCGCCCTCATCTCACACCGCAGATGGCTGGCCACCCATGCCCCATGTTCTACTACTCGCTGCTGATTGCAGCATCTTCCATGGTCATTCCCACGACAGTGGCGCCCACCGTGGGGCCTGGCCGGTCAGGCCGGTGTTCTGCGGCGAGATCCAATCTGCCCATCAACGAGTCAATCGCCACCGGCCGCATGATCGCGATCGGCGAGATGCTCCAGATCTTGCCGAGCAGCTACGTCCAGGCGGCACGCCCCGTCACGCGCAGCGTGATTTTGCCGGTCGGCACGATCGGCCTCTTCGTCGGCCTCACCGACGTCATCATTTCGGAGGACTCGACTCGCATCCGCGTGTCGCCTCCACTCGACCGGCTCTCTGAGAGCCAAGTCCGCACGATCCACTGCCTCGCCTCCAAGTATGACTCGGCCCACAACAACGTGGCCGAAACCACCGCGGCCGCGGATGACGCGACCCTCAACGACAACGCCGATTCGGCGACCCCGGCATCGGCCGCCGGATCCATCATCCCCGCATCGCCCGTGGGCTCCATCACTCAGGTCTCCAACATCGGAGACTTCGAGGACCCCTCCATCCTTGGGATCTTCGACTTCGACCCTGGGTCGGAGAACTCCGCCGACCTCCACGACGGAACCGGTCGCCACGCCGCGACCTACATGGCGACTGGCGCCGACCCCCCGCAAGACCCCTTATCCATGCCGATCCCACCAAACGCGATGGCAACAGAGGTCGAGGAACTCCGCCTGCGGATGGCGGAGGCGGTCCGCAAGGAACAAGCCGAGCGCAAAAAATTTCGCCTCGAGCAGGTGACAGGGTAGGAGCTTTCGCGCTATCACCAACTCCGAATCAGGTCGCACCTGAACCCTACCATTCAGGGGCGCGCCCTGAACTTCGACGATGAAAACGACCCGGCTCGCGTGGCCGAGCGCGCGATCTGCGAGAACGCGCCGCCAGGAGGGAGCACCCGACCCCCACCAGGCGCGACGATCAACGGTGCCCCGCCACCACCCAACCGCGCGCCCCCCAGGGACCAACCAAGGATCATGGTCTCCTCACGAGAGCGAGATGCGAACGGCCTCCTGCTGTTCTCCACCCCAATGGACAATGTCGTCGCGAGCCGAGCAGCAGTCGACAACATCCAAGTCACTGGGGAAGGCGCCCTACAGATCCAGTACGCCAAGGCTCTACTCGCCAAAGCAGTCGAGCAACAAAACGCGAGCGCCGACTCACAGGGTCGGATGTACTCGCGTTCATCAGGAAGCAGGGCGGCCTCGACCGACCGCCCAATGGCGGCGAATACCGCCCACCACCCGAGCCCCTGCAGCTCCAACACCGACCCGCGAACGCGGCACTCTCCACCAACGACCCACGGCCGGCGAACAACTTCGTCGCCGCCAACGGGCAGCCCGTCGACGCACGCACCCACATCATCAACAACCAGCGCTGGCGCGCACGTCAGCCCGACGACCTGAGGCATACCCTCACCAACCGCCGCGACGACGGACCAAGGGGATCACTAAGCCGAGTTGGACCCCAATGCTTCGGACCGATGATTCGAGGCGAAAGATACCAGACGAACTTCAAAGCGCCGAAGGAGATCGAGAAGTACGACCCCTCGTACGGTCCGACCGTGTGGCTGGACACTTACCTCATGGCGATGGGGATCGCCGGCCACACCGATCTACCTGCCGCCCGCTACCTTCCCCTGATGATGGAGGGAGCGTGCAGGCAGTGGATTAACACCCTCCCCGTGGATAACATCGACTCCTGGGAGGAAATGCGCGACGCCTTTGTCAGGCACTTCGAGGGTTCCTACACCCGCGCCACCACCATCGAGGACCTGGAGCGATGCGTCCAGGGACCCCGCGAGTCGACCCGCAGTTGGGTCCAACGGTGGCAAGACCTGTGGTATAACGCGGCCGGAATCCACCCGGACACCACGATCCACTGCTTCAAGACCTCGTGCTGCTATGAGACCCTGGTCGCCAAGCTCAAGCGAGTGTATAGAACACTCGACAACATACCGGACCTCCTCGAGATCGCCAAGCGGTACGCAGAGGAGGACCCAAACCAAGAAACCGACGACGAGTCGGGAGGAAATCGCCGCGCGAGCGGCCACGACAACGGGAGGCGATCCGAGCTACGCTACAGCAACACTCGCCTCACCGACAAACGCCGCGATGACGGGCGAGTCGACTTTGTCGTCAATGCCGGATATGCGCCGCGCGAACCCAAGAGCTTCCGCCGCAACAAAGGCCAGCACCGCGACGGTGGCAACTACAAGGCAAAGCCAAGGTTCGATCCCATAGCTCTCCTCAACCAACCCTATGTGTTTCATAGCATGGAAGGGAAGCCCGCCACGCACACGACCGCCGACTTCCACTCTCTCAAGGAGATCGAGAAGGCACGGCGCGCACGGGAAGACCCCGACAACAACCCGCCAAACGGCGGAAAGTTCGGCAACGTCGCTGGCTCGCTCCACACCTTCACAGGCTTCAACACGAAGCACGGGAAGAAGGTCATCGCCTGTGCCGTCACCGTCAACGGGGTGTCCCAGATGGACATCCCCCAGTTCCTCAACTGGTCCGAGCAACCAATCACCTGGAGCCGCGAGGACCACTCGCCACGGATCGAATATTCGGGCCGAGTCGCCTTAGTGGTCAAGCCCAAGGTGGGGGATTACTGGCTCCCCAAAACGCTGATGGACGGCAGCAGCTCCATCAACATCCTGTACCTGGACACGTTCAGGCGACTGCGGCTCCCACAGTCGATGATTGAGACGACCTACACCACCTTCCACGGCATCGTCCCCGGTCGGAAGGCGTACCCAATCGGCAAGCTGACGCTGCCAGTCATCTTCGGCACACTAGCAAACTTCTGCACCAAGTGGATCGTCTTCGAGCTGGTGCCGTTCAACAGCCCCTACCACTGCGTCCTGGGGTGCCAGGCGTTCGCCAAATTCATGGTAGTGCCCCACTACGCGTACAACACGATGAAGCTACCCGGGCCATGTGGCATCATCACTGTCCATGGCGACCCGACGCAGCCCGCGAATCACGAGGCCAAAGGCGCCCGAACTTCGCCAAGTATGCGAGCTGGGTCAACAATGACGACCCCTCCATACTCAAGAATCCCAATTCAGAGGGTGGCAACTCCGCCGCCTTCGAGGCAACGACACACACCCGCACCGTCGAGCTGGTCCCAGGCGACTCCAGCCAGACGGTGACGATCGGGACGGGCATGAGCCCAGCATAGGAAGGCGCGCTCATCGAGTTCCTATGTGAGAATCGGGACATCTTTGCATGGAAGCCATCCGACATGCCTGGTGTCCCGAGGGAACTCGCTGACCACAAACTCAACGCCGGCCCCAAAGACCGACCTGTCAAGCAGTCGCTGTGGCCCTTCAATGAAGAGCGCTGCCGAGGAGGTGCGGCATCCACTCGCTGCTGGCTTCGGCCAATCAAATACTCCAAGTGGCTGGCAAACCCAGTCCTGGTCGAGAAGAAAAACGGGACCTGGAGAATGTGTATCGATTACACAAACTTAAACAGCGCCTGCCCGAAGGAGCAATTTGTCCTCCTGCGGATCGACCAAATCATCTATTTAACCGTGGGCTCGGAGTCGCTATGTTTGCTCGACACCTACTCTGGGTACAACCAGATCAAAATGGCCGTCGAGGACGAAGAGAAGACGACATTCATCACGCCATTCGGAGCCTTCTGCTACACTGCCATGACCTTCGGCCTCAAAAATGACGGGGCGACCTACCAGAGGTGCATGCAAGAGTGCCTTGCGAGCCAAATTGGCCGCAATATCCACGTCTACATCGACGACATGGTGGTGAAATCCACTCGCCAGGGCGATCTACTCGCCGACCTGGCGGAAACCTTCGCCAACCTGCGAAGGTACAAGATAAAGCTAAACCCAGGAAAGTGCACCTTTGGTGTACCTACTGGACAACTACTGGGATACACCGTCTCCAAGCGCGGGATCGAGGCGAACCCCGCCAAGATCAACACGATCACCCGGCTCGGCAGACCCGAGTGCCTGCGCGATGTCTAGAAGCTGGCCGGGCGAGTCGCGGCCCTCAGTCGCTTCATCCCCCGGCTAGGCGAGAAGGCGATGCCTCTCTATCACCTAATGTGCAAGAACCCTGCCTTCCAGTGGGACAAGGAGGCAGACGACACGCTCCACGCTCTCAAGGAGGTGCTGCTCGCAGCACCGCTACTCGCCGCCCCCGTCGACAAGGAACCCATGCTAGTCTATGTCGCGGCTTCCGAGCGCGTCGTCAGCACCGTCATGGTCGTCGAACGGCCAGAGGAAGGGAAGGAACGCCCGGTGCAGCGACCCATATACTACATCAGCGAAGTCCTTACCGAGTCGCGCCAGCGCTACCCGCAATACCAGAAATTGGTATACGCGGTCTTCAGAGCACAGCGGCAACTGCCGCACTACTTCCAGGAGCACCCAATAACGGTCGTCTCCTCGGCACCATTGCAGGACATCATCCGCAACCGCGAGGAGACCGGGCGAGTCGCCAAGTGGGCCGTCGAGATTGGCATCCACGACATCAAGTACGAGCCGCGCAAGGCGATCAAGTCGTAGGCCCTCGCAGATTTCCTCGCTGACTGGGAGGAGGCCCAGCAGCCAGAGAAGCTGCCATACCTCCATTACTGGAGCCTACACTTTGACGGCTGCAAGAACGCAGACGGTGCAGGAGCGGGGATCGTGTTAACATCTCCGAAGGGCGACAAGCTCCTCTACGTCCTCTACCTCGACTTCACCCCCTACACCAACAACATGGCTGAGTACGAGGCGCTACTCCACGGCATGCGAGCAGCCCAGGAGATGAACATCAATCGCCTGCGCTGCTACGGAGACTCCGACCTCGTCGCCGGGCAAGTCGCCAGCACCTGCGACGCCGTCTCCCCCACCATGGCGGCATACCTCCAAGCAGTGGACCAGCTGGGAGGACACTTCACAGGCTACTCCGTCGAGTGGATCGACAGGCGGAAGAATGAGGAGGCCGACGCACTCTCTCGCATCGGCTCTGCTCGACTCGCACCACCCGCCGGCGTCTTCCTCGACACTATCACCAAGCCCTCCGTCTCTCCCCCAAGGGAGATCGACATCAGAATCCCGCTGCAACCAGAAGAAGCCCTGGTCGCACTAATCGCCGAGCCAAGCGATTTGACTGCGCCATACGTCGCTTACCTGGAGGGAGGCACCCTACCTGCAGACGAAACGGAGGCCCGGTTGATAGCACGCCGCTGGAAATCCTTCATCATCATCAACGGCAAGCTCCACAAGCGCAACATGACCGGCGTGTTCCAAAGCTGCGTCCAACCCGCTGAAGGACGCAAAATCCTCCAAGATATCCACTCTGGCGACTGCGGCCACCACGCCGGCGCCCGCTCTCTGGTCACAAAGGCCATGCGACACGGCTTCTACTGGCTCACCGCACATGCAGATGTTGTCGACATTGTCCAGCGGTGCGTCGGATACCAAAAATACGCCAACCAGACTCACGTACTGAGCTCGGCGCTCAAGACAATCCCCATCACTTGGCCGTTCGCCGTGTGGGGCATGGATATGGTAGGCCCCTTCAAGAAGGCCCCCTCTGGCTTCACCCACCTCCTAGTCGCAGTCTACAAATTCACAAAATGGGTGGAGGCCAAGCCAGTCCGCAAGTGCGACGGGAAGACCGCTACAAAGTTCCTACACGAGCTCATCTATCGCTATGGGTTCCCAAACAGCATCATCATGGACAACGGCAGCAACTTCGCCAAGGGAGCCATGGCCGAGTTCTGCGAGGAGCACAACATCCGACTCTACCTCACCTCAGTCGCTCACCCGGAGTCCAATGGCCAGGCGGAACGCGCCAATCAGAGCATCCTCGACGGCCTGAAGCCACGGCTACAAGTCTACTCGAGCGTACTGCCGGGTGCTGGGTCTAAGAACTCCCCTCTATCATATGGGGCATCCGCACCTCCGTCAATAGATCGACATGGTTCACCCCCTTCTTCATGGTGTACGGTGCTAAGGCAGTCATGCCAACCGACCTCGAGCACGATTCACCTAGGGTGGTCAACTACACGGAGGCCGACAACGAGCTCGCACGCCAAGACGGAGTCGACCAGCTCGACGAAGCACGCTACCTAGCTCGCTCCCGCACCGCCATCTACCAGCAAGGGCTCCGCCGCTACCACAGCCTACGAGTACGAACTCGCACTTTCCAGAAAGGCGACCTGGTGCTGCGCCTAATCCAGGACAAGAAAGGCATGCACAGGCTCTCACCCCCTTGGGAGGGACCATTCGCCATCGGGCGAGTCTTAGGCAACGAAGCCTACTACCTCACCGACATCTGAGGCGACGGAAAACTCGACGTCAAGCGGCCATGGAATGTGAACCTCCTACGGAAGTTCTACTCTTAGAACTCCAGACATGTACCCCCTACCCGCTATGAAATAAAGCAGACCGGTTACCGCAAATTGCGTCTACTCTCCATGTCTTGTGCCACTCGCAGTCGTAATAACAGCGTTATGCTATTCGCAGAAGTCAACCTTTGGTAAAGCGACCGGCGCGGCCAAGTAGTGCGGTACGAGGGCACTAGAAAAACTCAGGCCTCGTACCGTCCACGGAAAAAGCTAACCCGGAGCCCCATTGGAGTCGCCTAGCTCGACTGGCTCCCCGAGCCAAGATGACTGCACTCGCCTCCCACAGCGACCAAGTCCTCCACATCCTCGGCGCAACGACTCGAACGGCAAAGTACCACGCTCGGGGACTGACACCAGACCAAAGATGAGCAGATAGGAAAAACGCCAAGTATGAGAGCGCGCCCAGGACTCGCCATGCGACTGATCTTATGGATCAGGCAGGAGTGACGCACCTAACATAATGCGCTTAGTCCTCACCTACCTTGGGCATGCGACTAGAACAGCCAAGTACCACGCTCGGGGACTCGGCGACCCGACCCCGTTCGCGCCCGGGAAAACGGCCAAGTAAAGAGCACCCCTGGGAGTCGCCAAGCGACTAGCTTTCCGATCCATGGCTAGTCGACCCTAACTCACTAACAGTTCACACAACATATAAAAACGAGATAAACCCCATAAAATGGCGGACGCGCTCGGGGACTCGCACAACCAACAACTCAACAAAACGACTGACAAAATAACACGCCATTCCTTCATAGCAGCAAATTTGTTTCGCATACAAGGAGAGTTACATGGTTATCCTATGCTAACGCCGAATGGCAAAACATTCTATTCCGCAGGCTTTGATGAAGACGTGCCACCGTCCCTGCGGCTGCGGATAAAAGGCACATAAGGGTTCGACGGGTACGTCATCAGCTCGCCCACCATCGCCGCACGGAACGGTTGCTCCACCTTGAAGTCACGGTGCTTCGGCTCAGGGTCATTGGGGGCGACGATCGTTTCCTAGTAGGGAATGAGGTCGCCCATAGCCCAAACGCGGTCGGAGTACATCACGGCTCGATCCGTCAGCTTCAACACCTCAGCAATCTCCACCGAGCCCGTCGACGAGGGGTAACCGCTCGTGACGTCGTCGAGGTCGAAATCGTCCGGGAAGTGTGCGAGCCCACGGCTGAGCGTCGTCGCCGCTCCACGACGGAAGGCCGACCGCGTCATGAATTCCACGACCGACGAGGCCTTCTCCAGGTAGCGCCATACCTCGACGAGGTCGCTGGGAATCACCTCCGTGCGGGAGATCTCCTGAAGGTATGCCCGGAGGCAAGTCGCTGACAGCGCGGCTGAGTCAACCAGGGTGGTCACACACTGCCGCGCGTCGTACGACTGTGCCTCTTCTGCATTATCAGTGATCCGGGCTACAGCACACAAACAAACAGTAAGCAAAGAACCAAAACCACAACACGGTACATGCAATCGGAAGTCAGCTGAAGGAAAGTTTACCAATTAGCGGGCGGCAGAGGTCCGTGATGAAACTTTGAAGAGAAGATAAATCATTTTGCAACCCGGCAATGAGCGCATCACACACCTTCCGTTATTCAGCAGCAGAAGTAACGGCGTCCTTGGCTCGTCCTTCCGCCGAGCTCGCTTCCGCCTTCACCTCCTTGAGCTCATGCTCCAGATCGGTGATTTGCTTATCCGCCACACTTAAAGCAGACTGAGCCGCCGTTCAATCACCCACTGGGACAAGGCCTTGGCGAGCCTCCTTCACCTCAGCCGCACTACTCTCTGTTTCCAAAACAAAACGGTTAACACCGCAAAAAGTCAGCGACAAGCGCCAAATAAGGTAAATACTCACCCGCAGCCGCTCAAAGCTCCTCGTTCGTCTCCTGGACGGCGATGAGTTCCTTCTCAATGCGGCACTTCGCAGCAAGTCGCTCGGCCGATTCGCGTTGCAGGCCCTGTGCAACAATCACAGCGTCAGCAACCAAAACTTCCTAAGTGCCCAGCTGCTGAAATTCAGCGACTAGGCACTCGGGGACTGGATGACAAAATTCCAAAGTGCCCAGCCGCTGAAATTCAGCGACTAGGCACTCGGGGACTGGATAACGCAAAAATGAAGAATCCGACCACTGAAATTCAGTGGCTAGATCCTCAGGGACTGGACATACCTGGATAGCGGCACCTAGCATGCTGTGAAGCTCCATCGCGTCCACCGATGCAAGCACAAGCGGAGTATGACCGCGGCGATGCTCAACCTCCATGCCGGAGGCACCAGGAAACTGGCTCGACGGCTCCGAGGCACTCGCCGCGGCGGCCTTCGCCATAAAGCGAGGGAACGTGGCCACCGCGGCCCCCGTGCCACTCGAGGGCAGCTCGGTCGCCTCGGTCGAACCCACGGGCACCGTATGCTGCGACCCTGCGTCCTCCTTGGCCTTCAAAGCTACACCCGCTGCGGTCGGAGGTTTGCTCTGGGCATTCGCCGCCTCGTCAGAGATCGTGACGACGTCATTTCCCTTTGTTCTTTTGGCGCCTTCGGTGGGAGCAGCGACTTCGTCGCCCTTCCTCTTCTTCGAGGGGTCAGCTGGAGCCTCCGTGGTGACTGGTGGAACCTTGGCCACTGAAGGGTGACCTATCTTATTAATTCCAGTCTGGCGAAACAACTCTATCAATAAAACTCTCTGATCAAAACACAAAGCAAGACGGATAAAAGGTCGAGGAACACTCACTTGGCAACCAAAAGAAATCGCAGGCCGGTGCAGATGCTGGCCGGCTTCTCCAGTTATGGCCCCAGTTTCCGACTGAGGCCCGTCTCGAACACGTTGTGTGCCCAAGACACTGATGGCTTATTTTAAGATGAAGCCGTGGCGGGAGCCTCCGTGGCAATTGTTGCGGGAGCCCCCCTCGGCGATGAGGCCCTTGCGGCTGGAGCGGCCGCCAAACCGGCGACTGGGTCGAACGGCGGCGGCAACGACGCCAGCGGCACCTCGTCCACTATGGCGGCGGCGCTAGTCGCCGCGAACGCGTGCGCCGCTGTCTCCTCGGTCGAGCTGGTAGCGTCGGAGCTACTCGCGGACCGAGGCAGAGACGCTGGCTTGGTCGGCTTCACCTTCTTCTTCGGTGGCACCTTCTTCTTCTTCGATGGTGTAGCCTCACGGTGTAAGGTATGCTCAGGGAGCTTCTTCGATGGTGTAGCCCAAGACACTGATGGCTTCTTTTAAGATGAAGCCGTGGCGGGAGCCTCCGTGGCAATTGTTGCGGGAGCCCCCCTCGGCGGCGAGGCCCCTGCGGCTGGAGCGGCCGCCAAACCGGCGACTGGGTCGAACGGCGGCGGCAACGACGCCAGCGGCACCTCGTCCACTATGGCGGCGGCGCTAGTCGCCGCGAACGCGTGCGCTGCTGTCTCCTCGGTCGAGCTGGTAGTGTCGGATCTACTCACGGACCGAGGCGGAGATGCTGGCTTGGTCGGCTTCACCTTCTTCTTCGGTGGCACCTTCTTCTTCTTCTTCGATGGTGTAGCCTCACGGTGTAAGGTATGCTCAGGGAGCTTGTCCTCATTATCGTCATGGGCCTCGAAGCTCTTGCTGGCCTTGAGTACGCGCTGGTGCTGCCCACGAGTCTTACGGACCGTGGGGGCAGCAACCTCCACGGGGTCGTCGTCATCATGGTCGCCATTGCCACCCGCGTCACTTTCGACATCGCCCTTGTCGGGCAATGACTCGCTCCCGTCCTAGGCCGACGAGCTCAAGTTCTCATCGTCTGCGGGCGGAAGCCACCCTTCCATCTCTTGAAACAACTGCACCAATCAAACGACATTAGCACAACCACGAATGCACAAACTGCGACTATGAGTGCAAAGGGAATAATAGCTTACCTTTGGAGCTGGGCGCCTTGCGGTGTAAGGCGTGACCCCGGCCTTCACGTCAAGATACACAGCCTGGGTGATCTTGTTCAAGGCCAGGGTGTAGTCGTTGAGTCTCCACTCAACGAGGCAGGACTTCTTCGGATCGTCCTTGCCTGTATACTCGTACATGTAGTGGGCGTGGCTGGCCAGGGGCACGAGCCGTCGCCCGAGCCAGCAGTTGTAGAGGTTGATGGTTTGAATGCCTTTCGTCTTCAAGTTGCGGATGGTCTACAGCATCTCGTCGACGACCATCCGCTGCTCCAGCGGGAGTTTGGTAACTTGGAGCCGGCGCGGCTCAGGCCGGTCGGCGGAGTACTGTGGAAGCGCCACTTCATCGCTTGGAGTCGACTCTGTAACGTAGAACCAATTCTTCTTCCACTCGTTCGCTGCTTTGGCGGGAAGCATCAGATCGAAGAATGACGCCTTTGACTTCAGCTGGAAGGTCAAGCCGCCCGTGGCTAGCATTGGGCCGCTTGTCTCTTCGTGGCTGATTCTTCCGTGGAATAGATCTTGCCACAGGGGGAAGTAAGGCCTGCAGCCCAGGCAGCACTCGCAGAATGCCACGAAAATGGCGAGCTGCTCGATGCTGTGCGGACCCAGGTCCGACGGCTAGATATCGTAATAGGCGCAGAAACGCCGGAAGAAGAGGGTGGTTGGTAAGCCGAGCCCCAGCTCCAGGTGACTGATGAAGCAGATGAATTCCCCTTCACGTGGATCTGGAACTACTTCTCTGGCCGCGGGGATGCGCCATCTCCCGGCACGGAGGTTCCCCGCCTCCTCGAATGATTTTAGCAGTGCCTTCGTGCACTTGGATCTGCCCCATGGTTCGGTAGGAGGAGCCATCGGCTAGAGGATCGTGGGATGCGGATCGCTCTGAGTCGTTATGGTCGCTGCGAGGAATGGGGAAACGAGAATGTGCAAGATCGGAGGAAGTGAGGGAAGCGTTTTCCCCTTCGCCCGTCACTCTCCTTATATAGCGGTTGTTACTCGCCATTTTCGGGAGCCGTTACTACGCGGTAATTACGCCAATATTACCGTTGGATTACCCAATGGCTAGTTTGACCAAGCTGACGATCCAACTTCGTCTACTCGACTCGTTGCCTCCAGCGACTCGACGATTCGCCGACCCGATCACTATGACAGTGACTAATTACTCGCCGACCCGCTCGCCAAGCTGTGATATGATTGGTCGCTGTTATTGCGACTAAAATGACTAGTTCTTTCCTTTGTTCAGGAGTCCACCGCCGATTCGACTAGGCGTCCGCATTGGACCCGCATACTCCGGCTGCCAATAAACGCCTACGACGAATCAACGATGGCCTCGGGGACTACTGATGGGGATATGCCTACCGGGGTATGCCCAGTAGGACGTTTCCTATTGGCCTAAGCCGCCAGCGAGTGGGCCTGCGGGAGGCGACTGGATCGAGACTTGGCAAGGACTCAGGCGACTGGAAGTTGGAGGCCCAGAAGCGCAGCTAGGCCCAGTCGGACTAGGTCAAAGACCCTCCGAATCCTTAACTAATTTGGTTGTAATCTGTAAACCCTAGCGAGGTGAGCCTATATAAACCTCCCTAGGGTACGCATAGAGGATACGTTCCATCATACACCCAAGCGACTCGCCGCCTAGTCGTCGAGCTCGTCCCTTGTACTCTCTCCATAATACAATCTAGCAGGAGTATGTCTTTACCCTCCGGGGGCCAAACCTAGGTAAAACCTTGTGTCTCCGCCCTCATCTCGCACCGCAGATGGCTGGCCGCCCTTGCCCCATGTTCTACTACCCACTACCGATTGCAGCATCTGCCGTGGTCATTCCCACGACACTCACCACGAGCACGACGGTGAGTTCGATGAAGCGAGTGGAGGCCGGACGGAGGGGAATCGACGATTCGACTATGACGGTCGGAGTTGAGGTCGAGCTTGATTCCGGCCATATGAAGTCCTTCCAGCTTGCGTGGCTTGACAGAGATGACGGCGGTGACACGACGCTTCTCCCAGACCACTCCACGGTGCACAGGGCAGCCAGAGACAGCGAGGCTCGCCGGAGCCCGAGTGGCTAGGGTTTGGCCAAAGAGGAAAAGGGAGCGCGCGAGGGGGGAAAGCAGGATAAGGTTCTCCACTGCGGCGGCGTGGGGTTCTTGTAGGCGTCGGCGTCGTCGGTGGCGCGAATCTTGGCGCAGCACGGCGGCGGACGGCGAGCGCAGCACCAGCAAGCAGCTTCTTCGTTGGGGACGAAGACGACGACGCGATTCGGGGCCGAAGCGGTACGAGGCCGCCTGTGGGCTGGCGTGGGCCGGTTGCTGGGCCACGGAAAGGTTCCAGGAGGGGAGGAGGGGAGTGGGTTGCGGCCTGGTTCTCTCTCCTGTCTATTTTTTTAGAAATCCTTTTCCTTTTCTGATATTGCTTCCTCTTTTCAAATTAATTTTCAAATCTGTTTTGAATAATTCAAAAATACCAGAGAGCTTATAAAATATCTAAAATATTGCAGAGCCCTTGTATTCAATCTAGGCTCCATTATTTTTGTGTACATTTCAAACTCAAACCACTTTGAATGGATTTCAAAAATAGGGGGAAGGACTAGGGTTTTGTAAGTGTATTTTGATTCACACACTTGAATACATGCAAACATTTTATTGATTTAAACAGATGCATGCAATGCTTAACTATGTTTGAAGAAGACCTCCAAGACTATTGGGGATCCTAAAAATATTCATGATATGCTTACCCAAGCTTCTCCCTCCATCCCTCCTCCTACTCCTGCTATCAAGCCCTCTACCACTCCTGCCAGATCTCCAACTACGGCAGCATCTGATCCCTCTGTTATGGAGGTGGACAATAATCCTTTGTAGGAGGTCCTAGATGTAGCCGATATGGTCGTCGCTCCCAGCGGCCAGGCGACTTAGGAGACCACCTCCTCCCAAGTGGTTGAAGCTCCGGCTAAGGATGCCACCAAAATAGGAAAGTAGCCGGTGGTAGGAGGCGGATCTGTGATGACCACAAGACAGGCGGAGGCCTCCAAGCCTATAAGCCCTATAATTGTTCCAAGGCCATCTACCTCGTCTCCTGGTGTGGCACCGACCTCTCCAACATATGGTCTTGAGGAGCTGCTCAAGCAGGCAGAGATCCTCCGGCTAAACACAGTTTCTTTTGTCAAACTGTACTCAGAGGCTGCCAATTGCCTTCATAAGTCTTTTATGCTTTTGCATTTCACATATTATATACCACTATATCCCCCAAGGACTTAGACAAAAAACCATATGTCTTTTTGCCTGAGTGCTCTAAGAGTGACTAAGCAAGAAACTTTGTACTGTAGCCCCCAAGTATGTAGTTTGAATGAATAATTCCTACTAGATACTTTCAGAGTAGCATACACAGTGTTTTGTAAATTTCAATACCGTAGCCCCCAAGCCTCTAGTTGAAACATAGATAGTTCTGACTAGATACTTAAAAAAGGACTAAGCGTAGCTTTGAATTAAAAACTCGCATTGTAGCCCCCGAGTCTCTAGGCAGAACTATCTAATTCCGGCTAGATGATCCAAGTAGACCAAGTACTTCTATTTCTGCAGAATGAGAATGCCTGGAAGGTCTCTGCCAATGATAAGTTTGCCAAGATCTGCAAGGATCTAGAATCTAAAAAGGGTAAAACTGCCTTCTTAAAGAAACAGATCATCAAAAACAAGAGTCTGTTTTCTTTTCAGTTTCCTTCTTAACTCGGTCTTGCGCTTTCATTTTCCAACTACTCATTCAGCTTCTTATTTCTCCAACTTGCAAAATCTGTTACCAAAGCCAAGGACATTGTCGAGCAGTCCAAGCATATCCAGGAGCTTGACAGTGAGAATCAAACTTTGAAGCAGGAGAGGGATGACGCGCTCAAAATGCATGAGGAGGGATTAGCGGCTATGCAAGAATCTGCCAACACGGAGATAAACCACCTGAAGGAATAAATTGAGACCCTCAAGGAACAGAATAATGCTACCGACGAGCAAAATACGTGCAAACTTGAGGTGTACAAAATTCTCCGATAGGAACGGGACTCCTTGGCAGAGGTATGCCAACAAGCCGAGAGCAGCATCTTCAGTAAGCTTCCCCCGTCTTCATTTTCTGCATGTCAGGTACTTTTGAACTGATGTGTTGAACTCATGACCTGAATTTGTTTGTCGGGAAATGCAAATCCCAGGGGCCTAGCCAACTTGGGTGAAAATGCTCCACCGCCAAAAGATTGCATGGTTCTTGCAGGTAACTTCATCAATACAGCCATTGCACAGACCAAAGAGATCGCCAAGCCCTTGGACATCAACATCAAGCAGTGGACTGATACGTTGCAAACGTATCTATAATTTTTGATGCTCCATTCTTGTTTTGCACCATTTATGTTATGTTTTGTCTACACTTTGAGGAATTTCTATGCATTTTCTGGAACTAACCTATTAACAAGATGCCAGAGTGCCACTTCCTGTTTTCTGCTGTTTTTGGTTTCAGAAAAGATATTAAAGAAATTTTCTTGGAATTGGACGAAACCAAAGCCAAAGTTCCTATTTTTCCAGAAACTACACGGAGTCCGAAGGAGAGACAAAGAAGCGCCACAAGGCAGCCACACTAGGGGGGCATGTGGGCCCACCCTAGGCCACGCCGCCCTATGGTGTGGGCTCCTCGGGTATCCACCGATCTTGACTCTCCGCCTATATAAACCCCTCGAGTCAGAAATCCTAAGCACTGGATCAGAATCCACGAAAAAGTCCGTAGCTACCGGCACCATCGTGCCTAGATTGGGAGGGATCCGAAGCTCTTCCCGGCACCCTTCCCGTGAGGGGAGATCATCCCGGAGGCCCTCTTCTTCACTATGCCAGCCTCCGGAGTGATGCGTGAGTAGTTCATCCTTGGACTATGGGTCCATAGCAGTAGCTAGATGGTTGTTTATCCTATTTGCGCTACCATGTTTAGATCTTGTGAGGTGCCTATCATGATCAAGATCATCTTATTGTAGTACTATATGTTTTGTTTGTGGGGATCCGATGGATATTGAGTACTATGTCAGATTGATTATTGATTCTATCATGTCTATGTTATTTGTGATCTTGCATGCTCTCCGTTGCTAGTAGTTACTCTGGCCAAGTAGTTGCTTGTGACTCCAAGAGGGAGTATTTATGCTCGATAGTAGGTTCGTGCCTCTAGTAATCTCGGAGAGTGACATAAACTTCTAAGATTGTAAATGTGTTGTTGCTAATAGGGAGAAAACAACAATCATTTGCCCAAGGGAAATTGTATTGTTTACATTACACACTTTGCTTAATGCAATTATCTGTTGCTTGCAACTTAATACCCCAGGGTTGGTCGGATGATATCCTGGAGGTGGATTACTAGTCCTAGACGCAGTTGGATTACGGTCTATGTATCTTGTTGTAATCCCAAATGAATCTCATAGTAATCTTCATGTCAAGTACATGCATTGTTATGCATTCTTTATTTGTCAATTGCCCCGCTGTAATTTGTTCACCCAGCATGTTATTTATCTTATGGAGAAACACCTCTAGTGAATTGTGGACCCCGGTCCATTCCTTCCCGTCGATATTCTATCTACTGTTTACTTTCTGCAATTACCACAAGCAATTACTTTCTTCCACACTATACGTTTAATCCTTTGTTTTCAGCAAAACCAATGAGCTTGACAACCTCATTGATATGTTGGGGCAGAGTATTTTGGTTGTGTTGTGTGCAGGTTCCACGTTGCTAGCAACACCTTCGGAAGTGACTCATATCTCCTACTGGTTCGATAACCTTGGTTCTATAATTGAGGGAAACTTGCTGCCGTGCTCATCATACCTTCCTCTTGGGGTTCCCAACGAGCTATACATCATCTGAGCCATCATGGACTCAGTAAGGAAGTACTCGGAGATCCTCCGCCGAATCCCCGAGCGTATCGTAAGCTGGAAAGCTTCTTGTACCCGGGCTAGCACTAGGATGGCCTTGGCATTAGTCAAAGCTCACTACGACGATGCCGACATCGACATGGTGACCGCGGGTATACCCAACGTGGATGAGGAGGGACATAAGATCGATAACGATGCAATCTGGTCCTCACTCGCCGGCTATGATACTAGGGTCGCCCAGTTGGTCAAGGCGGATGTATTTGTGCCTTTAGAGATCATTGACAATGATCAAGCAGCCTCCGAGTCCCTAAAAACCACGATGCAACCTCAAAGTCTCATGCACCAGAATAATATAAAACACTTTGTAATATTTGTATTTTGGGTATGTAATATGTGGAAAACAATGATGTTCTAAGGCAGAAAACTTGGCTTCAAGCCTCCAGCTACTTATAATATGTTTTCAGCATGTATAGTTGTATATTTTTAAGCAAGTGCTGGCTTATCCATTATTCTGGTTCTTATGCTTGACCTTTCATGAGTCGGAAGACCCTTAGCCAGAACTATGCCCTCAGGCGATGATGCCTAATGGCACCGTCAAGAACCGAAGCACAAAATCGCCAACTTAGAGTGCCAAAAGTCACTACTCTAGAATCCACATAAAAAACGACAGAAAACGTGTAGACCAGAAACTTAAGATAACGCCCATAGGCGGAATTTTCAAAAGTGCAATGCAAAGCTTGTGCATAAAGGGTTTTACATGATCCAAAAACAAACACTAAATGAGGTAAAAGACTCAGGCATATGAATGAACCAAATGCTTTATTTTATTGATCATATAAAAGTACATAGTATATAACAAGATATGCTAAGTGTAAAAGGGATGTAGCTGTGCTATGCTCCATGGACGATCAAGTTCTAGGTAGTCATCATCCGGGTCACATCGCTTACGCTTATGATCCTCACTTGGATTATATTTTAGCTCACAATTATCAATGAGGTAATAGGAACCATTGAGTAGCGCCTTGCTTATGATGAACGGTCCTTCCAATGGAGGGGATAATTTCTGTGACTTTTTCTGCTTAAGTTGTAGCACCAGATCCCCTTCTTTAAATGAGCGATTCCTAACATGGCGACTATGGTAGCTGCATAGCTTCTGCTGGTAGATGGCAGATCTCTGGCATGCCAGAACACGTTCCTCCTTGAGCAGGTCCACATCTAAGCATCTGGATTTCTTAGCGTCATCCTCGTCATAGGCGACGACTCTTGGTACATTGTGAAGGATGTCGGAGGGTAGGATTGCTTCTGCTCCATATACCATGAAGCAGAAGATCTGTTGGGAGTAGTTCGTAAGCTCCACAAGGCAGATGGAAATTCCTCCGCATAGGCTCTAGCTTCTCTATGTAGCGGTGCTTCTAGACGTGGCTTTATTCCCAGCAAAATCAATCCATTGGCCCGGTCAACTTCGCCATTATACCATGGATGCGCCATAGATGATAGGTCAAGGCGGATGCCTTTCTCCTGACAGTAAGCCTCCACTTATCCGAGTGAAAAGTTGTTGCCGTTTTTGGTGATGATGCTATGTGGGAGACCAAATCTCACCACTAGATCCCGGACAAACTTAAGGGTAGCCCCATTGATCTTTCTAATGGATCTAGACTCTATCCATTTAGTTAATTTATC
The DNA here is from genome assembly GCA_023614405.1 of Avena insularis. Taxonomy (NCBI): domain Eukaryota; kingdom Viridiplantae; phylum Streptophyta; class Magnoliopsida; order Poales; family Poaceae; genus Avena; species Avena insularis. The sequence goes on from CM042691.1 coordinate 193,564,375, forward strand.
AACTTCTACGAGCATATGCGTACACCCACAAGGTGCCGTCTGCAACAACCCAACCATGTCAATCACCCAGATTGTGAACGGCCAAGTTATTGGTATAGTCCACAATTCTTCAGCTGGAACATGTTGTTGCCATGCATAATACTGACACCCAATGCATGTTTCGACCAGCTTGTCGGTGTCCACCTTTGCGGTTATCCAGAAGAATCCTTGAAGGGAGGCTTTGGAGACCAATGATCGGGGAGTGGCGTGATGCCTGCAATCTCCGAGATGAATCTCACAAAGGATATCCATACCTTGCTGATGGGAAACACACTTTAGGAATACTCCTGTGGTGCTTCTTTTGTAGACCTGCCCATAAATTATGGTATAGCCTTTTGCTCGACGTACTATTTTCCGGCTTTCGACTTTGTCGGCGGGCAAAGTTCTGTCTTTGAGGTAGTCCATGAACGGTTTCGTCCAGGCCTGAGGGACTATTGTTACTGCATTAATGAATGAGTCTACTCTATCCAGATTCTCAGGGGCCGCTCCCTTCATGAATGGGGTCCATAGATGCTCCAGAAAAACGCCTGGCCGAATTGGTTTCCGAGTGGACCCAAGCTTTGACAACAGATCCGCCGCCTCATTTTCTTCCCTCTTGATGTATTTGACTTTGTAGCCTTCAAAGCACTTGGCTATATCGTCTACTTCATCTCGATATGCCGCCATCATAGGGTTATGCGCGTTCCAGGTGCTAGCCACTTGCTGGGAAACCAAGTCAGAATATCCACAGCAAACTATGTGCTTGATGCCAATATCCTTGGCTACACGAAGTCCGTGAATGAGTGCTTCATATTCCTCCATGTTGTTTGTAGCTTCTAAGAGGATTTGCAGGACATACTGTAGCTTCTCTCATGTTGGTGATTGCAATAATACACCAGCCCCCGAGCCATTGAGTAGATTTGATCTGTCAAAGTGCATTACCCAAAATTCTGGTTCTGGCACAAGAGTATCTTCTGGCAGCTCCATACAATCTGCAATAAAATCCGCCAATGCTTGTGATTTGATAGCGCTGCGTCTCTTGTAAGTGATTTCGAAGGTGGCAAGTTCAATTCCCCACTTAGCCACTCTTCCCGTAGTGTCGTTGTTGTTGATGATGTCCGACAGTGGAGCCTTACTCACTACTGTGATTGGGTGTTATTGGAAATAGTACCTTAGCTTCCGAGAAGCAAGGAAAACTCTGTAAGCCAGCTTCTGGTAGTGTGGGTAATGTTGTTTGGACTCCGTCAAGACCTCTCTTACATACTAAACTGGTCGTTATATGCCGTACTCATGCCTTGGTTCCTTACGCTCTAGCACGACGACGACGCGGATTACCCGGTTGGTGGCCACCATGTAGATTAACATAGGCTCCATAGACTCAGGTGCTGCGAGTATAGGTGCGGAGGAATTTGTAGCGCTGCGTCTGCCCCGTATGCCTGTAGCGTTGCGTCTGCCTCGTAGCGCCACGTCCGCCTCATACGTCCATACAAATTTGGCTGCCTTCTTCAGCAACTTGTATAATGACATGGCCTTTTCTCCAAGTTGGCTGACGAACTGGCTTACTACTGTGACACAGCCCATGAGCCGTTGGATGTCTTCAGGCATGTCAGACGTTTGATGTTGATGATGGCCTTGATTTTCTCCAGGTTGACCTCGATTTCATGATGGGAAACAATGAAACCTAACAATTTGCCGGCAGGAACCCCGAAGACACACTTATTAGGGTTAAGCATTATGTTAAACTTTCGAAGGTTATCAAAGGTTTCCTTTAAGTCTTCGATGAGGTCATTTGATTTCTTTGACATCACCGCGATGTGATAGCTGTGAGATTCGACACATTTTTGATGGTCTTTCGTTTGAATTTGATGGTTTTCTAGCTTTACCTAACACTAATACTTCGGTAGCAAAGAAAACTTGGTTTTTCATGTGTGTTTTAGGTTCTAAACATGAAGAGAGGGATTTAATAGCAAAAACACAATATTCAGACAAAAACAAGAAAGTCTCTTTCTGGAAGCAATCGAGGGGAGCGTACAGAAGCTTTAACGAGCAACTATACAGCGGGAATATTTATTCCAGCTGTATAGTTCCTATCGTATATGTCACATCCCAAAATTTTCCAAATTTTGAAATGTGAAAAATAAACAAACAAAAGAAACAAATGTTGAAATTTGGGGTGAAAAGAAACTTTTTGCTTCTAAATGGAAACATCAAAACCCTACTTGAAAAAAATTTGAATAATAAAGAAACAAACAAATATTCCAAAGATCAAATACATTCATGCAGGGAAAGAATATTAAATTTAAAGCACTTAGAGAAGTTAAACCAAAACCTAAACCCTAAAGAAAGAAATCATCTCCAAGATCACTCTAAGACTATGGCTTTGTTCCATATAAAAATTTAGCAACAAACATTTCTAAATGATAAAAAATGGTAAAAAAAAATGTTATAAAACCATGGAAATTGGTTTCATTCAATTTGGAGCCATGGATAAAAACTTATGATTTTAATAAAATAAAAGAAAGTAATTTTCCAAGGATAATAAAGCTCCTAACAAAAATCACCGAATTGTGAGCAAAGTAATCCTAAAAGGATTTAAAAAGATAAAAAAATTAAAAATAAAATTATACAAAGTGGAATCACCATTTTTGGAGCTATAAATAAAAAGATATGAATTTTATAAGATAAAGAAAGAATTAATTAAATAAGAAATATTTAAAAAGACAATTTAAATCTTGGCCAAATCCATAAGAAAATGGAATAAAATTAATTCAAATAAAAATAAAAGAATAAGGATTATTTAAATAAAATTATATGGGTTGAACCATATTCAATTTTATTTAAATAAAGACAAAATGCCTAATTTAAATAAATAATAAATCATAAGAGAATATTTAAAATATTTAAAGTGGACTTTTAAACACACTAAATAACTAGTATAAAAACCTACTGAAAGTTTGGAAAAGATTTGAAATCAAATGGAAGTTTGAAACAATTGTTTTAAATGAAAACAGAAATTGGAAACAGAAAAAGAAAAGGGTTTAGAAGGAAAAAAAACTAAAGAAAACGAAGCCAACCCAGCACCCCCAGCAACCCAGGCCCAACAGCAGGCCCAGAACCAGCCCACCCGGTAACCCCCACCCCTCTCTCCTCGTGAACCCTTTCTCACCCGCACCCGTACCCACACCGCCACTGACCCCGTGGTCCTACAGCCACGTTGGCATCGTCATCCCCGCGCAGACCAGTTCTTTTCCCCCTCCTTGACCGTTTCTTGTGATAATTTCTCGGCGTAAATTCGTTTGATTGCACGATTAATCCTCCCCCTTGACCATGCTATCTTAACCCCCTCTTTCTCCTCCCCATTTCCCCTCAAACTCCGCTGCTAGAGAGCCACCAGGCTACCCACAATTCTAGCCGAACCACCACTGCCTCTGACACACTCCGGCGTCAATTCCGGCGAGCCTAGACCACCCCCTACCCCCTAGTGCATGCTGTCTTGCTCTCCATCGTCGTGCACATCTTCCAGCAGCCTATGTTTTCTCGCGCGAGCCCCTGACACTCGGCAACGACCTCGCCTGCTCGCCACCGTCGTCTGCCTCATCTCCGGCGAGCGATAGCCATCGACCCCGTGCGCCCCTTGCCCCTGGTAGGTGTCCTTGTGATCCTTGAACCCGTGCGCATCTCACTAATGCCTTGCCTTTCTCCCTTGCATCCTAGGTACTCGCCTCTGACAAAGCCCGTGTGTGCCCGACGCTAGTGACATCTCTCGCGAGAAATACACGACGACTCCGTGCGCCCCTTCGCCCACGAAGACCACCTTAAGCACCACGAAGTTTCCACGACCTCAGTAAGCATCTCCCCCACCCCCTAACCCCTAGAATCATTGGACCGTCAACACCCGACATGCCGCCGCCGTGCGTCGCCAGCCATCACCGCCAGTTCTTGGTCGACCGCTGTAGACCGTTGGATGCAGATCTGGTGGATAGGATTAGATCTTAGACGAAGCAATACGCGCTGATTTGTGCCATGCAATGTTAATTAGATCTAACCTCCACGTTGCACGATCCACCCGAAGCGGTATCAGCCAGTGGAATCATGACACGTGGCCGGACCCTTCTGTTTAAAATCCAGAAAATGTTTTTGGATGTTTAAACTTGCAAATATCATAACTTTTGATCTGTGTGTCCAAAAATTACAAACTTTATATCAATGGATTCAGAAAAATGTAAACTTTGAAAATATGGCCTTAGTTTGGTAATTTACTTCTGTAAAATTAGGTGTTATTGCAGAAACATTTGTAGGACTATTTTGGGTATAAAAATTGTTCTAAAAATGATTTTTGAGTGAAACCTTTTGCAAATGGTTTGATTTGAACCCTCGATCCATAAACACTAACTTTTGTGTTTAAAATATATTTTGTTAACATTAGGAATTATTCCTTAGAATAAAATCATTTCTAGCAAAACAAAAATGATTTAAAAGGCATATTTTCACTAACTTGAGTTTAAATAATTTTCCACTTTTATAAAAGACCAGTAGGTGTTTTGAAATGTTAGAACCTTGTTAGAAACCACTTTTTCAATAAAACAATCTTTTGCATGCTTGCATGCATTTCCTTGTTTTTATCGTTTTATGTGGTGTTTTTGTTGAATGCTAGTTTTGAATGTATGTCTTGCTTGATTGAATTATAGTGAACTTTGAGGAGTGTGACAATTGCAAGATCAAGGAGTGTACCTAGATTTTATACAAAAATGCAAGTGATACTTTGGTCATCAAAAGTCCTATCTTTTCATCATTGCATTAGTGATATTTTTGTAGTATGCATGATAGGACAATTTTTGTATATTGCTATGCTATAGTAGATCATATAGAATATATCTTGGTGGGAATCATCCTAAGACAAGAGACAAGTTATGCTAGGATGCTTAGCCTAGCTATTAGATTTCAAAGGTGGAAATATTCATACTATGATATTATGCAAAGTCGATGACTATGTTTTTGATTAATAAAACAACTATGTGAATGAAACACCTGGGTGGAATAGTGATTGCTTGGATGGATTTTTGTTGAGTGGTTACCCAGGGCCCATTTCTATGGCTTACCCTGGTGTATCTCACTTGTGGATGGCCACCCAGGAACAAAGATATTTGAGATGTTTTGTGTTGAGAAGCTTCCAGTGTAGCCACATGGCATATGGGCTCTGCCTTGACCAACTAGGTTGCAAGAACTCAGACAGACAAACAGACAGACAGTTGGTGGTAGTGATGATAGGATGGAACGCGTCTGTGCTGATCTGAGGCATTGTTTCTGAAAAGTCTTGTATCGATGCATGTCGAGTCTTATGGGAAAAGTGCACCACCTCTCGAGAGGGTAAAACCTAAGTACTTAGCCGTGTCCCCGGTAATGGACATTTTGAGCATCAAAGACATTGAAATGATCAAGGATCTCCTCATCCCAATTTCTCTAAGTTAAAACTTGTTGGGTGAACAAGGGAAGCACCTGGTGTGTCACCAGTGTGCCATTGTGTGATGAAATGTTTTAGAAAAGAGAATAATTATTTTCAAAGGATAAGGAAAAAATGTTTTATGCAAAGGCCAGCCAAAACTCCACTTGGCCAAATATTCATGTAGATGTTAGATTCTCCATATCAACATGATATCACTTGCCAATACAATTCAAATGTATTGACCATTGTGGCTGTAACTTATTATGTTGCAGGTTTGCTTGATGTTAGTGAAGTTTATTGGGTAGGGATTACAAGTCTACAACCAACATGATTGCCTGTGGCACATGAACATTAAGGACTCCATGCTATATAATTATATCTGCTGCTTTGTAATAAGATAGCCATATGAGCTATGTAAGTTGTAATGAACTATTTTATTCCTGGTTATGAGTTGTAATATGACCTTTGTTTCTGGATATTACATCTTAAACTGTGGGTGCTAGCTATTCGATCCATGGACTAGCACTGTAAACACAGGGATCTCTACCTTATCAGGTTGGGACCTCTATAGTATAGTTGCCATTGCCTCCGTATTATTAAAAGGGACAACTTTCGTGAAGAGGCCAAGGTCGAAAACAGAACACATGATCCGCCATCCCATCCAGAAGGGAGAAAGAAGAGATCCGGAGAAGAAGGGGAAGATGTTCTTCATCTCGCTCCATGATCTTTGATCTCGTAGACACCACACCTCCATAGGCACTACTTGTACTTGAGAGAGAGATCTCTACCTTGCAAGAATAGGGTTTGAAATTGTTCTTCCCATCTTGAATTGTGTAGGATTTATTTCTGTTTTTATAATGGATCTCCATGGTTATATCAAGAAGAACTCCCTTTATTTAATTATATCGATGATGCTTTCTTCTCTCATGTATGGGTAAGTTCCTTTGGGCGTGGGAGATGTAAGGGATTGGTGAGATGTGATGTGCGTATATAATTTCCATTAAATTTGTGGTTGATTTTAATTACTATATTATGTGTGCTTGACTATCTGTGGGATGCTTAATGCTTGTTGTCCAATTAAAGGCCCAGACAACATGATACCTTGTTCTACATAGATAAGATTTTGTTCGCTAGCAGACCAGCAACCCCCGAGTGACACAGGGATATCAATGGGAAACTAGTTTGACTCTAGGATCACGAGGAACCAAAGTGTTTATTACATTAGTCTGATCCAAGGAGCTTAATTGCTAAGCAACCTGAAGGATCTTAATCGTCTAGTGACTGACCATGGTTTTGGTAATAGGCTAGTAGGATTATTGAAGTTGGGATGAAATCTATCAAGAGGAGTTCCGGCTAATTATGGGTTGCTCGCCTACACATATACTTATAAGATTATAATTGTTACACTTATTACTCATCCACCTGGAACATTCACTATCACCATGAAATGAATCTTCCCGTGCCTACTTTGCCATCTGCAGAAAACAACAAACAAATCGTTCTTTACTTTTTATGCTTTTTATTTCTGAAGTTTACATTTTATTTTAATTTAAATACAATCTCTTTAATCCAAATCTCATTCTTATTTTAACACTTGTAGTCAATTCACTCGAAGACCTGTGACAACTTCGGGTGTGACAGAGACTTCACCAATAAACACTTACCTTTGTGCTCCCTGTGCGATCGACATCTTAACTTCGAAACTAGCTACAAACGATTTGTGCACTTGCAGCCATCACGATATCATCCATGTAAGCGTGAACTTTCTGACCAATTTAGTTGTGAGGGCAATGTTGCATTGTACGCTGGTACGTAGCACCCGCATTTTTTAGCCCGAAGGGCATCATGACGTAGCAAAACATGCCATAGGGTGTGGTGAATGAAGTGGTCAATTGGTCCGACTTTCGCATCTTAGTTTGGTGGTATCCTGAGTATGCATCGAGAAAACACAGAAGTTCCAAGCCAGCCGTCGAGTCAATGATTTGGTCAATGCGAGGAAAAGCAAACAAATCCTTTGGACACGCTTTGTTCAAGCTGGTGTAATCAAACCATCGGTCCCTTTTTGGGCACAAGTATAGTATTGGCCACCCATCGGGTGTGAAGGACTTCTTGTACTTGAAGAGCCATAGAGGTTGTTTCACCGGTTTGCATGTAGGATCGATGTTTAAGCTGTGCTCGGCAAGTTCCCTATGTACACCTTTCACATCGACAGGTTGTCAGGCAAATATGTCCCTATTATCACGGAGAAAATCGACGAGCGCGCTTTCCTATTTGAGATCCAGGTTTGTCCCAATGGCGATGGTTTTGGAGGCATCGCCTACCACAAGTTCCACCAGCTTGGTCTCGATGGCGGCCTTGAATGCGGGATTGGAGTCATAAATCTTCTTCTTCGATGCCGACATCTCCGAGGAGTTGACCTGGCACTGGATCTCCTTGAATTCTTTGCTATAGAGGAAAACTTTGGCAAAGGCTGCTTCACCTATCTTGCAGTCTCGTGCCTTTGTGAAACTTCCGGCAATAGTGATTACACCATTTGGTCCGGGTATCTTGACCTTGTTATAGACAAAGCATGGTTTGGCCATGAAGGAGTGGAAGATGTCGCATCCGAATATGACGTGGTACATGCTCTTGAAGGGGACCACTTCGAAGGTCATGCTCTCTTGGCGGTAATTGTTAACATCACTGATGGTGCTTTGTCAACGTGCGAGCACTTCGTCGGGAAACCCCAAGAGCAAGGTGTGATGAAGCACAACAGCAAGTCTTCCCTCATTAAGAAACCGAGGTTATTGAACCAGTAGGAGGAAGCAAACGTCTCAAAGGTGTTGCAGGCAACTTGGAGACCTGCACAACACAAACTCAAGACTTTGCCCCAGCGAACAGTGAGGTTGTTAATCTCACTGGTTGCTGTAACAAAGGATTAACTGTATGGTGTGGAAGGTAACAGTGGTTTGCAGAAAATAGTAATAGTGGAAGATGTATCAATGGTAAAGATTGTACCGGGGTCCATAGTTCAGTAGAGGTGTTCTCCTTAGATAAACAAACATGGCATGCTAGGTAAACAAATTACAGCAGGGCAATTGACAGGATTGAGCAAGGCATAACAATGCAATACTAGACATCATGATCCTATGAGATTCAATTGGGCAATACAACAAGATACATAGACCGCCATCCAACTGCATCTATGACTAGAATTCCACCTTTGGGTTATCATCCGAACCCCCTCTAGTATTAAGTTGCAAGCAACACATAACTGCTTTAAGAAAAAGTGTGTAAGGTAAACAATCCACTTGTTCCATGAACAAGAGACCGTTGTTTTATCCCTAGTGGCAACAACACATCTACAACCTTAGAGATTTCCTTCACTTCCCTTAGATTAAATAGAGGCATGAACCCACTATCGAGCATAAATACCCCCTATTGGAGTCACTAGCAACTATTTGTCCAAGATATCTACTAACAACGGAGAGCATGCAAGATCACAAACAACACAGACATGATAGAATCAATAAGACAAAACCATTAATCAATCTGACATAGTAATCTCAATATCCATCGGATCCCCGCAAACACAACATGCATGATTACAAATAGATGAGATCTTGATGATGAACGGAGCTCACAAGATCTAGACATGAAAGCACAAAGGAGCATATACAACCATCTAGCTACTACATGGACCCGTACTCCAAGGTGGAACTACTCACGCTTCATAACGGAGGCTGGCATGATGAAGAAGAAGGCCTCCGGGATGATCTCCCCTCCGGCAGGGTGCCGGGAAGAGCTTCAGATCCCCCCGATCTAGGGACAATGGTGGCGGCGGCTACAGATGGTTTCGTGGAATATTGATCGGGTACTTAGGGTTTAGGTATCGGGGGCTTGTTATAGGTGAAGAGGAAGGCCGAGGGGGTTCCCAAGGCGGATGCACCCCCCAGGCGCAGGGTGGGCCCACCCGCACGTCCAGGGGGTGTGGCCCTCTCGAGGCCCTCCTCCGTCTCATCTTCTGGCTCTGTGTTCCCCATGGTAAAATATTGACTTTGGCTTTTGTCCCGTCCAATTCCGAGAATATTGATTTTCTGCCTTTCTGGAACCAAAAAGAGAAGAAAACAGGCAACTGGCACTGTGGCATCTTGTTAATAGGTCATTACCAAAAAACATATAAAAAGACCTCAAAGTGTAGACAAAGCAAAGCAAACTAGATACTAAACAAGCATGGAACATCAAAAATTATAGATACGTTTCCGACGTATCATTCACCAAGGCGATTGAAAGGGTTATGCACCCAAGGGACCGAGCTTCCCGGCCAGGAACTACGCCATGAAACACGGTGTTGGTTCGCCTTAGGTTGGTCTCCATCAAGTTCATCCTGTGCAGTGTATCCAGGTACATGATGTTTATGTTACTTCCGCTATCCACAAGGCACTTGGTGAACTCACTGCCGTCAATCAGGGGGTGGATGACCATGGCATATTGGTTCTCTATTGGAACAAGGTCGGGGTGATCCATCCTATCCCAAGTGATTGGAACTTCCGACCAGCGCAAGTACTGGGCAAGGCCGTCTAAAGGAATTTAGGGGCCCGGTGTGTGATGTAAAATGAGGCCTTAATTTTTTTAACCTCTTATATTTAATATAGCTAGAAACATTAAGACCTAAGTGAAGATTTGGTCAACAAAATATACAATCAACAAACCCAAATATTGGGTTTCCAAGATCCATGAAATACGGTTAAATAAAAAATATACTATGAGAAATCCGCTAAAAAGGTGAGAAACTTAGAAACTACCAATCTAGACCGATGGACTCCTCCCATGAATCACTCGTTGGCTATCTAATTCCACCCCAAAAAAATTCCAACTAAGAAAACGAGTGAAAGACTGCTCAACAAGTAGACACCATTTGATGGGCCTTATCACTTAAGCACATATGCAACCCATTAGAGTATCTTCTTCTCAGATGCGCTCGACGGAAAGCTTCAGTCGACCACCCATGGCGCATACGCTCAAGAAAAAAGACCAGACACGGGGCTGCTCCGCTAGGCCGTTGGATCCTGAAGGCAAGGTAGGGATTGGGGCGGAGTACCCTTCTCTGCCACCGGAAACCTAGGGTGGACTCCCCTATGGTTTGTCTGGTGATTTGGGGGGCCCAAATTTTTGGGGGCCCTGTGTCGTCGCGCAGCTTGCTCACCCTCTTCGACGGCCCTGGTACTAGGGAACTAGGGGTAGGGTGGCCATCAGTATCCTTAGTGAGGTTTTCTATGCCCGGGAAGTTGGGGTGCCAAGGAAAGTGTGGTAGACAGGGGCCTTCTTTTCGAAGGGTTTCTTGCCTTTGCCATCGCCCTTGTCGGCATGCTTGGGATCTACGTCCTCATCCTTGTCACTTGAATCCTTGGACTCCTCTTCCTTCTTATTCCCTTTGCCCTTGCCTCGCGGTCGATTCTTCCGGCTTTGTTTGTAGCCGAACTCCGGGTCCTCCTTGAGATCATTGACAAACTTGCATTGGCGGTTGGTATGAGTTGCTTTGCCATTGACATAGAGGTATACGAAGCACGACATATTGCGGTACTCCTCATACATCTGGGGGACGTAGGGCACTATCGGGGTAGTTTCGCTACTGCACTGCTGCCCACGACCAGCCCTCCGATCTTGGCCATGCTATCCGCCTTTGCCTCTGCCTGGGAACGTCATGGCGACCATGTCGGAATCTGGCTTTTCTTCTGGCAAGCTCTTCCGCTTATTGTTGTTATTCCTTTTGGTTTGGGTTGGTATAACTATTGCCGGCAGAGAGCCTTGAGCATCGGCGGCGGCGGCCACGAACTCACTGGCTAAGGAGATCATCTATTTGAGATCTAGCTTATGATTTTCCTGCATGCGCTTTAATGTATGATAGAGCAAAGTTCTCTTTTCCAAGTCGTCGATGAAGGCGTCCATAGCGGTCTGATCGTGCACTCCTGCGTAGGAATTTTTCATATCCAACCAACAAGAGAGGTAGGCTCAAGATGACTCGTCCTTTTCCTGGATGCACCGCTGTAGGTCATCGATAGTGCAGGGGCATTTGTACGTACCCTCAAAATTCTTGGTGAACGCTTCGTGCATGTCCAGCTAATTGCATATGGACTTCTTCGGCAAGTCGTCAATCCATTGGCGAGCAGTTCCCGTCAACATCAGTGGGAGGTACTTGATGACGTGGTTGGGATTTCCCCCTGCGATCTCCACCGCTTCACTATAATCCTGCAACCACGTAGCTGGCCTGGTAGTGTCGTCATAGGGCTTGATCGTCTTGTCAATCCGGAAACCCTTGGGGTAAGTTGTGGCCCGTATCACTGGGCCAAAGCAACATGGTCCCAGGTATTGTCCTTCCTAGGCCTCGTCGATCTTGTCCAAGCGTGAACGTGCATCATACGGCTCCGGGTTTGCTTTGTTCTTGTCTCCGCCATGGGAAGTGCTATGTGAACGACACGGTCCTCGTCCACCATGGTGGCTGCTGGGTGGCGACAGTGGCGAAGGTGGCGGTGGGTTAGCCTTCTTGATGTTTCCCTCTAGTGACCCCTCACGCCTGTCGCAGTTTCTTTTCAGGCACAGAGGGTCATGGTGCGACCTGCTGTTGTGCCAGTGGTTGCCACTACGCTCTCCATCATGCTGATGCTGCTCAACATTGTCGCGGATGACGATGCCACCTTGGGGGCGTCTAGGTGGAGGCATGCTCGTGCAATGGTGAGTGATGACTGCAAGTGCGAAGATCATTTGTAGCTAGTATCAAAATAAAGATATAGATCCCATAGGGAGCAGTAGGAAAAGACTAAAATGCTTTTAACTAAAACTAAACGAAGTACTTAAGGAACAATTATAAGATGCAAGAAAAGTAGAATTGTTTTTGGGTTTTTGGTTGAGTGAAACAGTAAAGTAAAGTGAAGTAAAACTTAATGAAGAAAGTAGTAATCGCGTATGTAAGAAAGATTGAAACTGCAATAGGGGAAAGGCGTTCTCAGGGAGTGGTGGATACACCGCTAGAAATTTATATCAAATGATCAAGATTATTATAATGAATATTCTCATGATATGCATGTATGTGGGAGGATATCCATATATGGATGATGAGGCAGCAACCACTGCTCACACCATCCTTCATAACAATAGCTGACAGATAAACGACATCAATCGTATTATCCCGCTATTAAGGGATTTCTCCCGTGGCATGGACATGGCTTAATGAGTTCTCCTTGATTCCCCAAGTTAGTACGTAAAGGATGATAATGTCTTTATAGTCATAGTAAGTGCTACCATCCCTCCGTCTACCAACAAGTAATCCCCTTCATCGAGTCCCCGCGAGAGGCAAATATTAAGGAGGTGCACAACTCCCAACATCAAGATGAAGACAATTAACACATACATATAATGATTTATAACATAATAATCTCTATCTCATATCAATCATATACTAGGGTTTCTCCATATCCCCAAGAACTAATGATCTAATCAAACATGGAGGCAATTAACATCATGACCATGATAATGGAAACGATTATCAGTGAATAGTGAAGGGAATATGCCTTAGAGGCAATAATAAAGTGGTTATTATCGTATTCCTTATTTATGATAAATGTTTATTTTGCATGCTATAAATGTATTAATACGGAAACATTAATACATGTGTGTTTAATAAACAAAAAGGAAGTTTCTAGTTATGCCTCTCTTATAAACTAGCTCGTTGATTAACAAGATGATCAAAGTTTCCTGATCATGAACATTGGATGTTAATAACAAGGTCACAACATTAGTGTAATGATGTGATGAACATTCATCCAAAGTATAGCATTACGATCAAAGTCATTGAATTTATATTACTATAACAACTTACGAAGTGATCCTAATCCTTAGACCATGAGATCATGTCAATCACTAACACCGGAAGAGTTTCTCGATGACATCAAACGTCACACCGTAACTGGGTGATTATAAAGATGGCTTCATAACTACTAAAGTGTTATGTTGAGGTTCATGGATCGAGAGTGGAATTTGTTCATCCCGATGACGGATTGATATGCTCTGCGCCCTCTCGGTGATATCCCATTGATTAGCTTGCAAGCAAGTGATTTAATCACTAGAATGTTATATCACGGGAACGAGAAAAAAGTGCATGTCGGTAAAAAGATCAAACTAGGTATGGAGATACCGATGATCGAATCTCGGACATGTAATATATCGTGAAACAAAGGGATTAAGATACTAGCGTAAAAGGTTCACACGATCATAGAAGTCATCGTTGAATGTGTGGGAGTCAGTACGGATCTCCAGGCCCCGCTGCTGATTATTGATCAGAGAGGGGTCTCGATCATGTGTACATTATTCACGAACCATAGGGTGACACACTTAAGGGATACCGACACCATTCGGAGCAAATGATATGTCAGAAAAAGAAAAGAAAAGCGCAGGAATTTATTTCACTAGACACCGGAACTGTTTCGGTTGAAATTGCTGAAACTGGTTCTGCATGTGAAATGGAATACTAGCAAGGGGTTTTATGTGAATTTTTGTTAATTAAAGTAATTAACAAAATTCTGAATAAATAAATAAAAGAGTTTTATTTAAATGAGAGCTTGCAATAATTTTGGTGGAAAATCAATGCATGTGAGTGGAATTGTGAGTGGAGATGTTTTTATGTGAGTGGAGCTTCCACCACATGAATGAGGGAGAGGTGGGGGCACCCTCCTTGGCCGGCGGCCATGCCCCCTTGGGCTGCCCCCCTCCCCTATAAAAGGACCCCCTCCTCTCACTTGTCACATACACCTCCTCGCGAAGGATCTCTCTCCCTCCTTTAGAATTTCCCCATGGTCTCGGATCAGCGAGATACATGTTCCTGGTGGCTTTTTCTGGAAGGATTTGCTGCTTCTGCTGCTTCGCTGGAGCGAGGGCGCGGAGTTTGTCGGGTACCCGTACATGTGTGCGATCACGGATGCACCACTGCTTTGCGGTGCTGGACTTGATGGTGCTGGACCGGCTGGACCAGATGGACTTCATCACGATCTTGAGATCGGCAAGCATTCATATACATCATCCACGAGTACAACCTTGTTAACGCTATTCGGTCTTCGAGTATATGTATTCTATGGATGTATATCCACCCGTTGCTTGTATCTAGTAGATAGATCTTGGTACATAGTTGTTCCCATCGTAGGGTTTTTTTGTTTTCTATGCTGCGAACCCAACAGTGGTATCAGAGCCGGATCTATGCGTAGATGCTTTGCACGGGTAGTACACATATGAGTATGTGGGCGATGATGATCTATCCCACTATTGGTGGCATAGTGGGATGAAGCGGCTTAGACAAACTTTACATGTCCTCGCACATGAGACCTGTTCCACGCTTGACATGCAACTAGTTTTGCATAAGTGGCTAACGGGTGTCTGTCTCTCCTACTATACCCAATATCTAATTTGCAACGAGTTGTCAACAATTTGATTATCCCTAAGCCACGTAAAAATTGCAGGATAAATTAGAGGCGTCTAATTTAGATTGTTGTTGGGCTAGTGTTATGATATGGTGATGTTGTAAGTATAAGTATGAGATGATACTCTTACAACACACATAACGCGTAAGTTCCATAGACCTTGGCCTTACACATAGAGGTATGATAGTGATCATACCATGGTGCACATGATGGAGATCATATGCGGGAACCATATCACTTCACTTACAAATATGTGATGTTTGATTTCATCTTATATTGCTTGTTTGGCGTTTTATTAGCATAATAAGATGATCCCTCATTTAGATATCAATACAAGAATGTGTTCTTCCTTAAGTATGCACCAACAATGTTTCGTCGCTTCAAGACATCACGTGATGATCGGGTGTACTTGAATCCATGAGCATATCTCGGGTGTAAGACAGTTACACACGCGAATACTAAGGTTCTTACTTGGCGAGCCTAGCATGTATAGACATGGCCTCGGAACATACCGAAAGGTTAAGCATGAGTCATATGTTTTGATATGATGACCATATGGATGCTCGCCTATGAAGCTACGCCGACTCACGTGATGATCGGACTTGGTGTAGTGGATTTGGTTCATGTAATCACCAAAAAGACACGAGGGATGTCGTTTTTGAGTGGGAGTTCATTTCTAATTTGGAATACTAGAACTCAATTTATCATAAATTAAATCAAAGTGAATTTGCATAATTTGTGGTAGTCATTGGTATTCGTTCACCACTTTATGCTTAGTTGTAATTGAGATAACAGAACTATAGAATTCTGGATATTTACTTTACGAACTGGTATCGTATTGTGTTGAGTGTCAATCTAAAGTTTAAAGTCCTATTTCAAACTTTTAGCAAAATCAGTTTACTCTGTAAAATTTAATAATTGGTATTAAATCGAGAGTAACAATTCTAGTGTTAGTATCTTAAGTATCATGTTTGCCTCCATGATTCTTGATTGTTTTAATATCAAGTTTATCTAGGAGCTGAAAGAATTGTTTCAGAAACCATCATGTGTGACAGATATAATGATATCTAAAACAATGTTTTGGTTGCAATATGATACAGTATAATGTATGTTCTCATCTTGGATGAG
The DNA here is from genome assembly GCA_023614405.1 of Avena insularis. Taxonomy (NCBI): domain Eukaryota; kingdom Viridiplantae; phylum Streptophyta; class Magnoliopsida; order Poales; family Poaceae; genus Avena; species Avena insularis. Next base: position 193,580,410 of record CM042691.1, read on the forward strand.
AATTTACAAAGGTTGGAGATTAGACATCCTAATCATCCAAATAGGTTTTTGGAAAGTAACATTAAACTCAAGATTCATCCTTATAAGCTACATTAGCTTGATCATGAAAGTTGTCATGATAAGGATGAATAGAAGATGTATGTAAAGTGTTTACTACACAAAAAGATTACTCAAGAATGGATTTTGAAAGAACGCCGATCATTTTGATGATGGTGATCTACTTCAAAGTGCAAGTCCAAAGGTATTATTATTTGAATATACACGCTTTGGACTATGTGTCATGTATATGGCTCCACTTTTGATGTTGATAGATTCTTTTAAAAGGAAAAGGAAATGCTGAAAGAGAATCTATAAAATATATTTGGCAAAAAAGAAAAGATCGGAAATATCCAATTTAGGTATATGGATGATATACATGTTATGGTTGTATTCTTTGCTTGTTAAACAATGTGATTCTTGGGTATTGGATACCGAATTGGTTGGTATGAAATTTCATACGGAATGACACAATTCATGAACCACAATGGCCTAAGTAACTAGCAAGAGAATATGTGATGATGTTCATCGAAAACAAATAACCCGTTGTTTGTATTTCTCGTTGACATCAAAGCTTGACTTCAAGATTTGTTTTAATAATTGTTACTTAAATCAGGTATTATGAGAACAAAGGTTGTTCAAATAATTACCGTATTCCATATAAGATGGATGATTTACAAATCTAGTTGGATAAATCACATCCATAAAACCTAATGCTAAAATGTCGCAAGACAAATGATTGAAAATGACGCTTGTGACATCGCCGTTCAAATTATATTGGAAATAAAACATGAAGAAACTCCATTTTTATGGATTTTTGGAGTCTTTGCTTTGATCAAGTGACGCTTGTGAGACTTTCCTAGGAATAATTAAAACTTCATTCAAAGGCCAAATAAGAACGAACGACTAAAATATTGGAATTTATACATATTGATGTATGTAGTCCATTATGTGTAGTCGTAAGCGATGGATTTCAACTTCATATACTTTCTCCAGAAATTTGAGTGAATATTTACTTAATGAGAAAGAAGTATAAAATATTGGAAAATGTTTCAAAGACTTTCAGGATGAAGTGAAAAATCATTGTAACAAGAAAATAAAATGGTTTATGATTTTATCATAAGGGATTTATTTGAGTTACAAGTGTAACAAGAAAAATAAATGAATTATGATTTATCATAAAGGGATTTATTTGAGTTTCAAGTTTAGCAAAACACCTAGATTTACATCTCCTGAAACACCATAGGAGTATGGAGTGTTTGAGATTTGTAATGAAACCTTGTGTGACATGGTTGGATCAAAAGTGTTATTTATAAAACTGCCATTATGTTTTAAAAGATTAAAGCTTTAGAGACTACCGCTTTTACACTAAAAAGAGATCCATCTTGATCCGTTGAAATGACACCATGGAAGTTATGGTTTGGGGTAAAACCCAAATTGTCATTTCTTAACTTTTGGTATGCTAAACATAAGTAAGATGTTTACAACCAAAGTCGTATGAGCATGTATTTTAAGGTTATTTTGAATAACAATTGGTTATTCCTCCATAACACTGAGGACAAAAGGGATTCTCGCTTGAAATGTGAAGTTTCTTGAAAAAGGAATTTTTCGCAAAAAGTTAAGTGGGAGGACAATAGAACTTTGATAAGGTTAACGAACCTTAGCTATAGGTGCTGAGTTGCGCAGCGCCGGAAATTGTTTCGGAGGCTTCCATAATGCTCATAGCTTATGTGCCTCAAAGGTTGTGGTCACGGAGATCGAAGTTCTTATTGAACCAAGTCGGTCGGATAAACAATCAAATGCTAAGATTTGAGAGTAAATCATTGTTGTTTGACAATGATGAACCGACTACATACAAAGAAGCGATGATGGGCCCTGACTCCATCAAATGGCTTGAAGCCATAAAATCCATGATAGTTCCATACACGAGAAATCAAGTTTTGAACTTGGAAGACACTCCGGAAAGGTGTAAAAACCTGTCGGTCGTATTTGGATCTATAAAGAAACAAACATGGATGTTTCACATCTATGAAATAGTCGACATGTCGTAAAATATTTTACGACAATGTTCAAGGAGTTTACTATGACAATATTTGATCTTTCATAGAGATATTTAGTCTGGACGGATTAAAGTAGCAACCACTACATATAATTTGGTATATGGTAGATGAATAAACAAAACAAAGTTCTTCTAATAGAATGGTTACCTAGGACGTGTACATGACACAATCCAAAGGGTTTTGTTAATTCAAAGGATGCTAAAAAGGGCATGCAAACTTCAATGGTTGAAGTAAGCATCGCGGAGTTGGAATCTTCACCGTGATGAAAAAAGGAGTTTTCATCAGGAGACGATGAAGATGCTTGCATTTCCAAGAAATTAAGTGGGAGCGCTGAGACATATTTCTAATACATTATGTGGAGGACATCTTGTTGATTAGAAATGATGTAATTTTTATTGAAAAAGGTTAAGAATTTCATTTCAATGAAAGACTTAGGCAAAAGCCGAATATTTAGCATGAATATCTATAGTGGATAGACTGTGACGCTAATATGGTTGTACCAAACATACATATATGAGATATTGAAGGAGTTCAATATAGAAACGACAAGAAAAGGTTCTTGTCGCATGGAAAGGAATTGAATCAAGATTCAAGTGTATCGACACTTGATAAGTGAAACAAGATTCAAGTGCTTTGACACCTGATGAGTGAAGTCACGAGAATGTTTTGATCAATCATACCATGATATGTACACATCCAGATATGTCCTATACTCTAAGTGTTATGAGCATATACCAGAATGAATCTTAAAATGATCATTGGACAATAGTGAGGATATTCTTATGATATTTTGGAAGAACTAAGAATATATTTGTATAGAGGTGACAAACAATTACAAATAGTTCATTGTAAAGCGTTACGTTGATACTAGTTTTGTCACAAGATTAAAATTAAGTTTATCTCAATTTAAACTATGGGTGGCACAATGAAATGGAAAGAAAGTTTCCATGATGGATTTGGAAGAGTTCCAAAGTTAAGACATTGTGACGAATACTACAACAAAAGGCTAAGTATATGACTGCTATAGTAGCAGCAAAGGAGGGCATTTGTGTCAAGTAGTTTGTTATCAAACTAAGGTGTGGTACGCAACGGGATAACACTAAAGATATATTGTATGACAATAGTATCGACATGATTTAACCCCAAGGAACTAAAGGTCTCACCAAAATACCAAATTTATACAATGCCATCTCATTGGAGAATGACTGATGCGTGGAGACGCAAAGACATGCAAATACACACGGACCTGAAAGCGTCAGATCCGTAGATTATGTTAACCACTTGTAGTTGCGTATATGGAACACCAGAAAGTCATATGTGTTCAAATACGCAAAGTTTTCAAACTAGATTATTGTCTCTAGTGCAAGTGGGAGACTGAAGGGAATATGCCCGAGAGGCAATAATAAAGTGGTTATTATTGTATTCCTTATTTATGATAAATGTTTATTTTGCATGCTATAATTGTATTAATACAGAAACGTTAATACATGTGTGTTTAATAAACAAAAAGGAAGTTCCTAGTTATGCCTCTCTTATAAACTAGCTCGTTGATTAACAAGATGATCAAACTTTCCTGATCATGGACATTGGATGTTGTTAATAACGAGGTCACAACATTAGTGTAATGATGTGATGAACATTCATCCAAATTATAGCATTACGATAAAATTCATTGAGTTTATATTGCTATAACAACTTATAGAGTGATCCTAATCCTTAGACCATGAGATCATGTCAATCACTAACACCGGAAGAGTTTCTCGATGACATCAAATGTCACACCGTAACTGGGTGATTATAAAGATGGCTTCAGAACTACTAAAGTGTTATGTTGAGGTTCATGGATCGAGAGTGGAATTTGTTCATCCTGATGACGGATAGATATGCTCTGGGCCCTCTTGGTGATATCACATTAATTAGCTTGCAAGCAAGTGATTTGATCACTAGTATGTTATATCATGGGAACGAGAAAAGAGTGCATGTCGGTAACGAGATGAAACTAGGTATGGATATACCGATGATCGAATCTCGAACATGTAATATATCATGAAACAAAGGGATTAAGATACTAGCGTAAAAGGTTCTCACGATCACAGAAGTCATCGTTGAATGTGTGGGAGTCAGTACGGATCTCTAGGTCCCGCTGTTGATTATTGATTAGAGAGGGGTCTCGATCATGTCTGCATTATTCGCGAACCGTAGGGTGACACACTTAAGGGATACCGACACCATTCGGAGGAAATGATATTTCAGAAAAAGAAAAGGAAAGCGCAGGAATTTATTTCACTAGACACCAGAACTATTTCGGTTGAAATTGCTGAAACAGGTTCTGCATGTGAAATGGAATACTAGCAAGGGGTTTTATGTGAATGTTTGTTAATTAAAGTAATTAACAAAATTCTTAATAAATAAATAAAAGAGTTTTATTTAAATGAGAGCTTGCATTAATTTTGGTGGAAAATTAATGCATGTGAGTGGAATTGTGAGTGGAGATGTTTTTATGTGAGTGGAGCTTCCACCACATGAATGAGCGAGAGGTGGGGGAACCCTCCTTGGCCGGCGGCCATTCCCCCTTGGGCTGCCCCCTCCCCTATAAAAGGACCCCCTCCTCTCACTTGTCACATACACCTCCTCGCGAAGGATCTCTCTCCCCCCTTTAGAATTTCCACATGGTCTCGGATCAACGAGATACATGTTCCCGGTGGCTTTTTCTGGAAGGATTTGTTGCTTCCGCTGCTTTGCTGGAGTGAGGGCGCGGAGGTTGTCGGGGTACCCGTACGTGTGTGCGATCACGGATGCACCACTGCTTTGCGGTGCTGGACTTGATGGTGCTGGACCAGCTAGACCAGATGGACTTCATCACGATCTTGAGATCGGCAAGCATTCTTCTACATCATCCATGAGTACAACCTCGTTAACACTATTCGGTCTTCAAGGATATGTATTCTATGGATGTATATCCACCTGTTTCTTGTATCTAGTAGATAGATCTTGGTACATAGTTGTTCCCATCGTAGGAATTTTTTTGTTTTCTAGGCTGCGAACCCAACAAATAGTACTTGTATAAATCCACAACAAGTGCAAGAATTACAACAAGATCTGGATGGGATGTATGGAGATGATGGTGGTGATGGATATGCAGCGGTTGATGAAGATGGAGATCGATGCCTTGGCCTCCCAGATCTGCTTAGGGCGAAGATGGATCCCTAGGGCAAGTTCCCCCTCCACATCCCTTCCCGAGGTGAGGTTTTTGGCGATTTCTGGGTGTTCTATATGTCTTCTCTCTGAACCAGTTGCATTGGGTGAAACTATTTGAGGAGGCAAAGGCGGCGCCAACTATACGGCCACAACTATATGGCGACGGTCCGTATAGTTTGTCGTCAACCCTTCTGCCTCCTTTGCTCGCTTCGGGTTTTCTTCTATTATTAATATTTCCCAAATAAATATTTTTTGTCTCCTTTTCACTCCAATATAACTGCTTCAAGAATTATGTCCATTGGATCCATCATATGTTCTGATCCCGGTGAAAATAAACATAAAAAGTGCTTGCGAACATCGTAAAATACCAAGATCCTACATCTACAATGAAAAATAATAATGTAAAACCTGATGAAAATATGCACTCATCATCTTCCCCATGATTAGACTCTTGCTCGTCCCGAGAAAGTTTAGCTTAATGGATGTGATCCTCATATTCATGAAGCTGAGCCGATAAAATAAATAAGGCAGATGCAGCATGTGTTGATCATAAAGGATACATATAAATAAGTTCATGAATAGTACCTTACTCGAACCATCCTAATAATATTAGTAGGCTTCCACACCATAGCAATTAATAATTCACAAAATATTATTCTCAACATGATGTAAAAGTATTCGGTTCAATGGAATGCGTTAGTGAGGTAGTCCCAAGTGTTTTTAGGATTAACATATTCATTTGGGATTCAAAATCTCAAACGTATCTTTGTCTTACTACAATATGGTGGTATATGCCTATTTTCTCTTTTCACATTCACGCTTTTTCTTCATCTTTCTTTTCCTTCTTTTTCTCTCTATATATATATTTGTGCTCACACTTTTTAAGTGTTGTGCAAAGGAGCTAGCCATATATTCCACTTCATGTAGGAATTTCAAAGGTTAACGATCTCAATTATCAAATTCCAAACATATATGAAGCATCATTATAACTTGAGTATTCTACCTCAACATGTTCTCACTCTATTTTATATCACTTATAATTTATCCTTGTTCAAGGTTTTTCTTTTTCATCTTAATTAATTAGATAATTTCTCCCATTTTGTAAATCAAACCATTTACCTACAACATATTGATCAAATTATCTTTATATGTTCCATTAATACCAATGGTGTGGAAGATTCCTATTGCTATCATCAAGTGCAAGTAAAATCATACTCAAGCCATTCATATATATGCAATGAGACAAACTCAAACTCAATACTGCTCCATATATTATAATAAACTCAGAATTTCATAAGTAGGATCAACTATTCCTGAAGGGAATCCTAATGATGCAATCTTTATTTCTAAACTCAAACTAATGTGAAACAAAAAGTATTATAAGATTGATTACAAGGTTTTAGAGATCTCACCAAGCTTGGAATCAAGCCAGGCGGGATCAAATAACTCCTTGTTGGTACCTATTCCTCCTCCTGGGTAGGAAGAGCATTGCCTTCCTCTCCTGGGTTGCTAACTTTAGCCACGCTGGCGAGGCGGATGCTAAGCTTGGCCATGTCATATTGAAGCTTCAAGATTTTCCTCTAAAGGAATTTCTTCTTATCTATCAACTCAAAAACAGTTTTAATCAAGAAACCAACTCTACCATCAATGTCATTGACCTTTTTTATCAAGGTCTTTGCTCATCATCCAGTAGGAGTCAATCCCTTCTCCAATGGTTTCAACACATGCCTTTGAACCTTTTTCCAATTGATAGATCTTATCATAAATCAAATCCTGTCGCACCTCCTTGGGTTTAAGAGGTGGCGGGATAAGAGGAGGTTTGTAATAAGATCTCATGTTGTGACGGTAAGGATTAGGGAGATACTCATCCTTTCTCCTTCCCTGATATGATTGCCGTATCATCTCCATCCTTTGCAGGAACATGTCCTCCCAATTTGGGAGAGGCTTGATCTCCGAGCTGGATGATGATGATGCTTCTTTTGGTTCCACCTCCTCGATCCTCTTCACGGTCTTCTCTTCCTTCTTCTTCCAAATCTTGTTGACATGGAAAGGCTGCATGACTTCGCTGCACGGATGTTGTTAGAAGGGGGTGTATGGAGATGGCGATGGTTTTTCGAGGCTGGAGGCTATAGATCTGTGAAAACATAATGAAAAAGGTTAGATGCAACCGTCTTTAAAAGGGCAGGTCGAAAACCCTAGACAGCAGGCTTAACGAGCAACTATACGGGCACAGGTTGTATAGATCCCACCGTATAGTTGCGAACCGACTATAAATTTATTATCTAAGGCGTTACCAACTATATGGCCGGGAAATTTCTTCCCGCTGTATAGTTGGTCGTTAAACCTTCTGTATCCTGGCATGGATAATTGCTGATGGGTGAATAACTATATGACCACAACTATACGACTGGAAATTTATTTCCCGCCATATAGTTGGTCGTTAAGGTTACTATAAACATCAAAATTATTCTATTTCATTAGGAATTCTTTATTAATCTAAAACTTAATGAAATACCAAGTTTTGACATAAAAATGACAACTTAAATTTTCGACCAACATTACATTTATTAAAAGAGATTTTCATCATGACCAAATTTCTTTTATTCCATTAGAGCTTCAAGTGTTCCTTTATTCAATATCAGACTAAACTAAAACTTACCTTGAAAATTTTAAAACTTACTCGCCCCTTTATTTCACATGGGTTTCCTCCCATGAAGCGCTCTTTTATGGTTCGTAGCTTTACCATAGTGTTGCTCACTTCGTATCGATCTTGTCCTTCTTCCAGTTACCATTCCTTCCATATTTGTGCTCAATCAACTCTTTTGGAGTAATTATTCATACGGTGATTGCAGTTATATCTTCTTTTGGACGATAATGCTTCAAGCTTTGTCCATTCACTATCCATGAAAGGGAAGGTGTTTTCCCCTGGAGCTTCACTGCTCCTGATGCATAAGCTTCTTCAACTATATACGGGCCTTCCCACTTTGATCTAAGCTTTCCTAGAAACAACTTAAGGAGAGAGTTATACAGTAAAATTTTATCTCCATTTTTAAAGGCTTTATCTTCTATTTTTCTATCATGCCATATTTTTTACTTTTTCCTTAAACAATCTAGCATTTTCATAAGCCTCACTCCTAAACTTATCTAAAGCATGTATGTCTAATATACGTTTTTATCCTGCTGCTTTAAGATCATAGTTTAGGTTCTTGATTGCCCAAAAGGCTCTATGTTCCAATTCTAAAGGTAGGTGGCACACCTTACCATACACCATTTTATAGGGCGTCATAACCATCGGATTTTTAAATGCAGTTTGGTATGCCCATAGAGTGTCATTTAGCTTGTATGACCAATCTTTTCTTGATTTATCTACTGTCTTCTCGAGTATGGTCTTCAGTTCTCTGATACGTTGGAAACGTATCTATAATTTTTTATGCTCCATGCTTGTTTAGTATCTACTTTTCTTTACTTGTCTACACTTTGAGGTGTTTTTACATGTTTTCTGGTACTAACCTATTAACAAGTTGCAACAGTGCCAGATGCCTATTTTCTGCTATTTTTGGTTTCAGAAAAGTTATTAAAGAAATATTCTTGGAATTCGACGGGACAAACGTCAAAGTCAATTACTTTCCGTGGGGAACAAGAAGTCAAGAGGAGAGCCGGAGGGGCCGGCCAGGGTGGCCAGACCCACCCCAGGCGCGGGTGGGCCCCACTCCACACCTGGCTAGGGTTTGGCGCCCTTGGCCGCCGCCTCGGTCTCCCCCTTCACCTATAAGAATGTAACATCCCAAAAATACTAAACTTGGATCATCAAACTCTAATCATCAAATTTAGGGTTAACAAAAACTTTTCTAAAATAAAAAGAGAAAGCATGCATGTGTGTATGCATCCCATTTTGAATTCTTTTTGAATTGCCTTGTTTAGGTGTTTCTTTGCTTGTAAAATGTTTCTTAAGTGAAATAAACATCATCTAAACAATCCCCACACTTTTCCCAAAGACAAATAAATCAAAACAAACCAAATTGGGTGAATGGTCATTTTGACCAATTTAACTCCCATGCCTACTTTGACTGTCCCAAACTTTCAGAACTTAACAGAAACTTGTTTGGATCTTTGCACCCCTTGATAGTACTCATAACAAAGTATCAAGGCCCACTTTGTGATCATCCAGAAACATTCAAATGCATAGTTTAAAGGATAGTTTAAAATTGAATCTTTATCATATGGCAAGATCCCACTTTTTCAAAAACCACTCAAACAAGCTCAACTTTCAAAACCCAAGCATCTGCAGACTCACCAGCACCAACCTAGCACACCCACCAAAAATCTTTCCAAAATTCAAAACTTGAATTCATGTGGCCATTTCATCAAACACCTTGGAGATGCAAATCAAATAAAATCCAAACACTATTTGGAGCAGTGATGTGAGCCTAACTTGTTCCCTCTCTGGTTGCAACTAGGCTTTAGTAGATCACCTAGCTCATTTGTAAACATCTAGCACCACTGTAAGCTTGACAATGTCATCAATGGTGAACAGCCGAAGCCACCCATGCCACCCTAGTGTAGACAGCAAGCTAGGAGAGGAACTAGCCGTACCAACCTTGTCTGGGAGATCACCCATGCCTCACCGCCCCCTCTCGACCAGCCCTGCCTTGAAGACATCGACCAGAGCACCCAGGAACGCCGTGCCCGTGCCTCTGTAAACCATGCCGAGCGTGCGCCAGATCGCCACATTCGACACATGCCCACAGACCGCGCACCGCCCTCGCCGCGTGCATTCGCAATCACCACCGTCCCAGGAGACCGCCAGACATCCTCGTTCGCCGCCCCATGCCTCACAGCCACTGCTCGCCATCGAAGACGCCGCCTCTGCCGCGCAGAGCATCACATGTTCCAGACCGATTGCCACCGCCCCTACACGCGCATTAAAGCCATAGAGCATCGCCAGGAGATCACCGATCGATCGCCACCACCGTCCATGCCGCTAGCAGCCCGTAGCCATGTCGCCTCCGTCGCTTGGCCACTCCGTTCGGTCTCGTCATCGAGACTATAAATAGAGGCCACCCTCGCTCAAACTATTCACACCATTCTACTCCCCTCTCCTCACTGATTGTTCCACCCCGTTCCCGGAGCAAGGCGAGCAGCGCATCACCGGAATTTGGCCGGAGCAGGCCGCCTCTGGAGAAGAAGGGCGCCGTCGATTTTGTCCACCCCAGGAGAAGCTGCCGGTACCAGGAGGTTCGCCGTCGTCGACTTCGTCGTTCGCCCGCCTCGCCGACCCTTGCCTGAGCCCCGGTGAGCCCCCAACGACCCTCACCTGCCGCGTTAGGTTTCAGTCTCTCCGGCGTTGCCCGACGTGGACGACGACCCTCAGCCGTTAGATTAGAACAAGATCCCATGGCTCACATCATCCCATACCGCTTCGCACCCCCTCGTCTCACTAACGCGTGGGGACAGCGACTTCACCAGCCCGCGTAAGCGCTGTGCTTAGCAGGCCAGCCCAGTATCGCTTCCCGCGCAGCCCAGTCATTTGAATTTAACCTTTTCCATTTTATTTCAAACACACTTCTGCACCTAGATTCAAAAATCAACCCAGATCGATTCAGTGAACCAAAGTGAATGAAACCAATTTTGTTAGAAAGGTCTGGAAATGCTGAATCCAAGCCCGTTGGATTCAAGTCATTTGGATCTGTAGATCATCCTTGGTAAAAATAATAAGGCAGAGGCTTTTCTGCATTTAAACATTTTTCAAATTAAAACCATAATAGCCTTTGAGTTGATTCCAACTCTCAAAAATCACATTCCACCATACCTTTCAGAATATATAAAAATATATAGGTTTACTTACAGAAATAATGTGCAAGTAATAAGAGAATGCTACATAGGCATTTCTAGTCACTTTATTTAATTAAAATAAAAGGGTAAAACCTTATTAAATTGTGACACCACTTTAAATCATATTCCCATGGAATAAAATATGTGGTGATGACATGTGTCAACATGATCCCATGTTTGGTTTGGAGAATATTAAATCTTAAGTAGTTTTTCAATGAGTAGAAATTACTTTTCTAAAAATAAAAGGAATTAAACCAAGCTTTAATCTTGTAATGTTAGTGATGATGCTAGATCATCTATAGGACCCTTTTGTGTGATGATTGAAAGTAGTTAAGTATTGTTTGGTGATTGTGTACCTCGTATTTATTCATAGACGCTAGTACCGACCAAGGATACGAGGAAGAAGGAGGATACTACGAAGAAGAAGCCGAGGAGAACTTCAACCACTGCTCTGCACAAGGCAAGCTTATACTGATACTGTGCAAGACTAATACTACTACTTGAATGTGCAAGCTAACACTTGCAAGATACTCTACTTTAGCAAGCCTTACTAATCAAGTTGACCTATGCAAGCTAATACTTGCTTGTTACCATGCCAACTATATGCCCTAAGCATATGTGATTATACCCACTTGATATCCAATCCTAGTTTTACTTACAAGCTTTCTACTTTATTTCTTTATCAAAGCTACTTCCTTAGAATGTACTTAAGTAACTTGTAGATACTAGAAATATAATTGAAGGTTGCATAAAGAGCATAAAATTTGGCCTAAGCTAGATAATCTTTATGTCATCCTAAGGCAAGAGATTGAACTTAGTTAAACTCCACTAGTTTACCACCCCTCATTTAGTACTTACCCCCATTTGTAGATGCTAGTGCTAAGCATAAAACTTGCTCAACTTTAGATGGGAATACTTGGTGGAAAATGGTTATGAAAACCTTGGAATGATGGATCATTCTATTGAGATGTTTTGACATGTGTTTTCCGAACACCAGACGATTTGGATGATGAAAATGTTAAGGCATGAGCCTTAGCCCTTTATAAAATTGATGGTTGTCTGGATGCGATACCATTCCAATGTTACTGTACAACCACAATACCCGAAGATTGGGTAGGGCTTGACTGGAAAATATATACCTTAGTATTAGTCCCCTCATGGCCAAGGTCCGAGCTGAGGCTACCTTGTGAAGATTGTCCACCTGTGCAGTACCCAAGATGACAGTTGGTCTTGGTTGGGAGGCCAAACTCACAGGAGAGGTGCTTATACTAGGGCGTGTAATTGAAAGGTTAGGATTGATTATCCGCATACTGAGTATGGTGAATTCAGGATTTGTTCCTGACGGATGTATCGAATGTTGTGGTGAAAGTGTACAATCTCTGCAGAGTGTCAAACTATTTGAATAGCCGCGTCCGCGGTTATGGACAGTTGGAGTGGCCATACTGTTCCCCCGTCAGATGTTTTCAAAATGACTTGTGAAATGGTTTGAAACTTTGACTTGACCACAATAGAGTTGTGATATGAAATACAAGTTCCCACTTAGGTGTTATAAAAGTGCAAATAGCTTTTCTTACTTCTGAACTTGGTAGAGATAAATATGGCTTCTTGCAAAACAACCCTAGAGCCTAGTGTCCTATTATCAAAAAAACCCTTCACTTGTTAGTATTAGTTTGCGAGTACTTAAAGAGTACTCATGGCTTTTTCCCTGGCTATTCCCGTGGCCACACTATGAAGAGGAGTACATGGAAGATGGACCCCAGGAAGGTTACGACAACTAGGATCATCTCCCATCGTCAGCATTGCCTGTGACCACGAAGATGGAGCTTCGCCTACGCTACCGTTATTATTACGTATTCCGCTGCTTGAGTTGTATTAAGAACTGGATCATGAGATCCTTATTTATGTAAGACCTTATGTATGGTTTGTAATGGATGAGGTACTATGGTATCCTATTCTTTTATGTCTCGCAAAAATGGTAATCCTGGGATTGCGATGTATGGCATAACAAGAATCTGGGATTAAAAATCCGGGTGTTGACAAGTTGGTATCAGAGCCAGGTTGACCATAGGAGACCCTAGTTAGACTAGACGTTTGGAATCAAAAACTTAGTTTCAAAACGAAAGAAAGCAAATATTTACAAAAACTTATTCCCATTCTTATCACCTAGATTCTTTTATAAAAATTCATGTTCCTCAAAAACTCTTGCAAAATATATAAAATTTGACACACTTGCATCCTATATTCTTAATAGATGGACATGAAGTACAGCAAGTTTTATTAGTTGGGGAATGGAGGAGACCTTATCTTTGAGAGGGATTTGGACCAACTTTTGGAACTTCTGGAGCGTCCGCACCCCAAGTTCTTCAGAGCTCAGCTCAATGCTCAAGGAGGAGAAGATCTGTAGTGGCTAATTGTTGCAAGTCTCCGAGGAAAGATTGAACCTCCCACTGCTGAGGGAATTCAGTTTACCTTAAGAGAGAACAACTGGCTCGATGGACTTGCTGTATTATGCAGAAGCTCTTGCCCGTTTGTGTGGGCAGAGTATCAACCAGATCAAGGGTACTCGCTTTGAGTTTTGCCCAAGGCGTGATGCTAATGGACAGCCACTGGAAGCCCCATACCACCACGAGCTGAAGACTCAGTTGGACCACCTCAGCTTCATGATGTACGATCGTCAGCAGGAGTTGGATAATTGTCGTGACTACTCCAACCATAAGTCCTCCATTATCAAGACGAAGGATCAGACCATCGCCATGGTAGCAAAGGATCGCAAGTCTCGCTGCCGTCAGCTCGACAAGAAGGAGCGCATCATTGGCCATGTTCGCCACCATATCTTGTCTTTGGAGGAGACCATCCACGAGAGAGACATGCAGCTGGAAGAAAGGGAGAATGCCGGAGAGGATCTTCGTGGAGACCCCTACTCCTATCTCAGTGATGATGATGATTTTTTGGAGGATCAGGCTATGGACTTCTTCACCGATGAGGATGATTTCGCCTTCATCAATGACGACGATGATGATGAGGATGACGACTACACCGACTCCGAGGAGTAGTAGCACTTGAGCACTAGCGTAATGAGTAGTATTTGGTCCCACTGTATCGTAGTTCCAGAATGGTTCCTAAAACCATCTGTTTACCTTTGTTGTGGTGTGTGTTGTATCGTGTGAATGAATGAATGAAAAGCAAGTTGCTAGAAAATCTGAGTCAAACTTTAAAAACTTTTCCAAGTCCCAGAACCTTAGAAATTTCCCTCTTTTCTCATGATCGATCTCAATCTTCAGATGCCACGCGGAGGAAGTGGTTCATCCCCGGACCCGATGTTGCAGATCCTTCAAATGTTGGTTTCTGACCGCGAAGCTGAAAGAGCAGAACGTCAAGCCAACCTAGCCACCCTGCAATAGATAGCTCAGCTTGCCCACAACAACCAAGGCCACGGAAATCAAGACAACCATGGATCTAAGCTCAAGAATTTCCAGAACACCAACCCACCTATTTTCACTAAGTCGGAAGAGCCCTTAGATGTCGATGATTGGCTGCAAACCATGGAAAATAACCTAGAAGTCGCCAGAGTGGAAGCCAACGAGAAAGTTTTGTTCGCCACCCATTATCGAGCCGGAGATGCCAGAGCATGGTGGAATAGTGTTCGTGCAATGACTGGAGGACAGATGATGACCTGGGAGGAATTCAAGGTCAAGTTTAGTAGAACCCATATGCCACCGGGTTTAATCAAGAGGATGAGAGACGAGTTCAGAGAACTGAAGCAAGGAAGGATGACTGTAGTGGAATACCGTGACAAATTCTTGTCATTGGCTAGGTATGTCCCGGATGAGATTGACACCGAAGCCAAGAAGAAAGAGAGATTCCTGAATGGTCTACACGATGAGATGCAGACAGTGTTAGTCAATATCCCCTTTGCTGATATTGAAGCCCTTGTCGACTCTGCCATCCAGATGGAAGGAAAGATCAACCAAGCCAATGAGAACCGCAAGCGTCGCATGATGCATCAGCCAGGAACCCATCAGACCCCAAAGTATCGCCCTAACCCATCTCCAGGATTTGCCCCAAGAACAAACAGACCCCCGATGAACCGTCCCACCTACCCCAACCGTGGAAACCCTAGTCCCGGAGGAAATAACAACAACCCCGACAACTCTAGCAATTTCAACCATGCCCCACCCAAGTTTAACACCAATGCTGCCACCAACACCAACACTGCCCCGAGGACTGGAATCAATGTTGTGTCTATGGCAGCAAAGGACAAGTCGCAGGTAACTTGTTATGACTGTGGAAATAAGGGTCACTACTCCAACGAGTGCCCCAACAAGAAGAATGTTGTAGCACCCAATGCAAAGGCCCCAGCTCGGCATCAGCGTCGTGTTCAGCCAGGAAGAAGGTTTGCACCAGGGAATTCACTCAGCCGCAATGGCCGTCTTTTCCTCATGCATGCTGAAGAAGCTCAGGAAGCGCCAGACGTCGTGCTGGGTATGTTTTCTGTTAATTCAGTACTTGCAAGAGTGTTGTTTCATTCTGGTGCATCGCATTCATTTGTCACCGAGGAATTTTCATGCACTAGTAAAATTCAACCAACCAAACTGAAGCATGTTATGATTGTTCAAATTCCTGGATCAACCACCAAGGCTAGGCAAATTTGCAAAGCCGTCCCTATCCGAAACCATGGCAGAGATTTTTATGCTAATCTGATAGTACTTGGAACTAAAGGTTTGGAAGTAGTACTAGGAATGGATTGGATGTCCAAACATAAAGGATTGATTGACTGTGCCAAGAAAGCCATAACCATGACCAGTACAGCCGGAATATCGGTCGAGCATATATCTGAAACCTTACCTCGCCAATTCAAGTGCAACAAGAGTATAGCTCAACCTACCATGGACCCAGTCCGGATAGTCTGTGAATACCCCGATGTATTTCCAGATGTTTTGCCCGGTATGCCCCCAGATCGGGATATCGAGTTTGTCATCGAACTAATTCCCGGAACTGGACCAATAGCCCAGAGACCATATAGTATGAACCAATCGGAGCTAGCAGAACTGAAGAAGTAACTGGATGCCATGCTGGAAATTGGATTGATTCAACCAAGTGCGTCACCATGGAGATCACCTATCTTGTTTGTGGACAAGAAGGATGGAGGTAACCATTTGTGTACAGATTATCAGAAATTGAATGATTTCACCATCAAGAACAAGTACCCATTGCCCAAGATAGAATATTTGTTTGATCAGTTGACCGGTGCCAAAGTGTTTTCGAAGATTGATCTTAGAACTGGTTATCATCAACTCAAAATTCCTACAGAGGATATTTCAAAGACTGCCTTTACAACCAGATATGGATTGTACGAGTATACAGTCATGTCTTTTGGATTAACCAATGCCCCCGCTTACTTCATGAATCTCATGAATAATATTTTTATGGACTTCCTGGATAAGTTTGTCGTTGTTTTCATCGATGACATTCTGATTTATTACAAATCAGAAGAAGAACATGAGCTACACCTAAGGACCATTCTTGGAACCCTTAGAGAGCATCAGTTGTATGCCAAGTTTAGCAAATGTGAATTCTGGTTACAGGAGGTAGGATTCCTTGGTCACATTTTATCGGCCAGAGGAATTGCCGTTGATCCCGCAAAAGTGAAAGATGTAGAAGATTGGCAAGCCCCAACCACTCAAACCCATGACCCAATTGAGTTGACCACAACAAAGTTGTGATATGAAATACAAGTTCCCACTTAGGTGTTATAAAAGTGCAAATAGCTTTTCTTACTTCTGAACTTGGTAGAGATAAATCTGGCTTCTTGCAAAACAACCCTAGAGCCTAGCGTCCTATTATCAAAAAAACCCTTCACTTGTTAGTATTAGTTTGCGAGTACTTAAAGAGTACTCATGGCTTTGTCCTCGCTATTCCTGCAGACTATGAAGAGGAGTACCTGGAAGATGGACCCTAGGAAGGTTACGACAACTAGGATCATCTCCCATCGTCAGCATTGCCTGTGACCCCGAAGATGGAGCTTCGCCTACGCAACCGTTATTATTACGTATTCCGCTGCTTGAGTTGTATTAAGAACTGGATCATGAGATCCTTATTTGTGTAAGACCTTATGTATGGTTTGTAATGGATGATGTACCGTGGTATCCAATTCTGTTATGTCTCGCAAAATTGGTAATCCTGGGATTGCGATGTATGGCATAACAGGCATCTGGGATTAAAAATCTGGGTGTTAACAAAGAAGCCCTCGATGCAGAAACCCTAAGCACCCGATCAAATCTCCACGAAACCGTCTGTAGCCGCCTCCACCATCGTCCCTAGATCGGGGGATCTGAAGTTCTTCCCGGCACCCTGCCGGAGGGGAGATCATCCCGAAGGCCTTCTCTCCGGTATGATGCGTGAGTAGTTCCACCTTGGACTATGGGTCCATGTAGTAGCCAGATGGTTGTATATCCTCCTTTGTGCTTTCATGTATAGATCTTGTGAGCTCCGTTCATGATCAAGATCTAATCTATTTGTAATCATTCATGTTGTGTTTGTGGGGGTCCGATGGATATTGAGATTATTATGTTGGTTTGATTAATGGTTTTATATTTGTGATTCTATCATGTCTGTGTTGTTTGTGATCTTGCATGCTCTCCGTTGTTAGTAGATATCTTGGCCAAGTAGTTGCTAGTGACTCCAAGAGGGGATATTTATGCTCGATAGTGGGTTCATGCCTCTAGTTTCCAAGGGAAGTGACAGAAATCTCTTCGGTTGTAAATGTGTTGTTGCCACTAGGGAGAAAATAACGGTCTCTTGTTCATGGAACATGTGGAATGTTTACCTTACACACTTTGCTTAAAGCAGTTGTCTATTGCTTGCAACTTAATACTGGAGGGGGTTCAGATGATAACCTGAAGGTGGACTTCTAGTCATAGATGCAGTTGGATGGCGGTCTATGTATCTTATTGTATTGCCCAATCGAATCTCATAGGATCTTCTGACTAGAAATTGCATTGTTATGCCTTGCTCAGTTCCTGTCAATTGCCCTGTTGTAATATGTTTACCCTTCATGCCATGTTGTTTATCTAAGGAGAGCACCTCTAGTGAACTGTGGACCCTGGTCCAATCTTTACCATTGATACATCTTCCACTGTTACTTGTTTACTTGCTGCAAACCATTACCTTCCACACCATACGTTTAATCCTTTGTTACAGCAAACCGGTGAGCTTGACAACCTCACTGATTCGTTGGGGCAAAGTCTTGAGTTTGTGTTGAGCGGGTCTCCGCGTTGCTTGCAACACCTGTGTGACGTTTCCTTCCCCCTACTGGTTCGATAACCTCGGTTTCTTACTGAGGGAAAACTTGCTGTTGTGCTGCTTCACACCTTGCTCTTGGGGTTCCCAAAGAAGCACTCCTACATCAACTCAGTGCTACATCATTCTCTATTAGAGAGTTCCACTTGACCACTTATTTGAGGATGATATGGTGAAGCAACGCGATGAGTTACTCCATATTTGCTGAGGATTTTCCTGAAAGTTCCTTTCATAAAATGAGAACCACCGTTAGTAATTAAAAATCTAGGAACTCCAAACTTGGGAAATGGGACATCCTTGATCATCTTCACTGAACTGGCTGCATCTGCATGATTAGTTGGGATAGCTTCAACCCATTTAGTAACATAATCGACAGCAATAAGAATATGAGTGTATCCATTTGATTCTATAAAGGGTCCCATATAATCCATTCCCCATACATCAAATGGTTCAATTATAAGACTATAATTTATTGCCATTTCTTGTCTTCTGCCTATATTACCTCTTCTCTGGCAAGCATCACAATATTCCACATACCTTTGTGAATCTTTGAACAAGGTGGGCCAATAGACTCCAGATTGAAGTACCTTTTCCGCAGTTCGCCTTCCTGCATGATGTCCTCCATAGGGTCTGCCATGATAAGAGCATCTCCACTCGCCTACCCAGGACGCCGATCCGGACGCCGAAAATCGGTCCAGTCATGTACCTAGGGACCTGTTTTCGTCCGGATATGGGCGTGTTTTGGTCCGGCCTACCCAGGCCGAACCCAGGTTCCTGGGTACGCCCTAGGGACGTCGGACACCATGAAAAAGGGCGTGGGCCAGCTCTGTCAGCGAGATACTCCCATTCCCACCCACTCCACTCGCCCAGACTGCGACCACGAGCTCCCAGCGCCCCCTGTCGCCATGACTTCGCCGATGGAGCTCCCCCGCACAGAGACATGCCCACGCCTCTAGATTCGCTCGCTGTAGTTTCCGCCCACCTCCACGCCTTCTCCGCCACCGCTTTCTCCGCCCAAGCTTCGCCGTAGCTCTGCTTCGCTGTGTGCTCCCACCACCATGTCCGCCAAGTGTTCGGCATTTGGCCGGATTCGGCAATGGACTCCGACGAGGACGAGATACTCTCCATGGACTCCGACGAGGAGGAGATGCTCGCCGTACTCCTGGAGGAGGAGAGCGCCGAGGTCGCCGAAGGTGAATAGCACATGCAGATCCTCGCATCGCTCGCCCAGCTGTACATGCAGATGGCGAAGCCGAAACGTGGTGGTTCGGCGCCAGGTCGCCGGAAGTGCAAGGCGAGACAAAGGATGGAGGGCTACTGCATGTTGTACGCCGACTACTTCGCCGACCAGCCACTCCATGGAGAGGACGTGTTTCGCCGCTATTTCAGGATGAGCCGGAAGCTCTTCCTCAAGATCGTGCATGCCATCTAGGAGTTCGACCCCTATTTCCTTTGCAATAAGGACTGCACCGGCTTGGTTGGGTTTTCCTCGCTTGAGAAGTGCACCATGGCAATGAGGTTGCTTGCATATGGAGCGCCGGCTGATGCTGCTGATGACTATCTTCGCATCGCCAAGTCCACCGCCATTGATTGCTTGTATAGGTTCTGCAGGGCAGTGATTGAAGTGTTCGGGGAACAATACTTGAGATCACCCACTGTTGAAGACACTTCTCGGATCCTTGCAGTCAATGAAAGTAGAGGATTTCCTAGTATGCTTGGAAGCATATATTGCATGCATTGGGAGTGGAAGAGCTGTCCATTTGCATGGCAAGGAATGTACAAAGGCCACAAAGGAGGATGCACTGTGATACTTGAGGCAGTTGCTACACATGATCTTTGGATCTAGCACTCCTTTGGCATGGCAGGATCGAACAACGACATCAACGTCCTCAACTCCTCAACTGTCTTTTCCAAGCTTGTAGAGGGTCATGCTCCCCCTATGGAATTTGAGATTAGTGGACACCACTACAACAAGGGAAACTATCTAGCAGATGGCATCTATCCAAGATGGACAATATTTGTGAAGACTATCTCAAGTCCAATGCTCCCCCAAGCATTCTCACTTTTCCAAGGAACAGGAAGCTTGCAGGAAGGACGTGGAGCGGGCATTCGGTGTGCTCCAGCAGAGGTTTGCAGTTGTATGGTTCCCTGCTATGACCTGGTCGAAAGATCATACGTGGGAAGTGATGAACTGTTGTGTGTCCTTGCACAACATGATCATCGAGGATGAGAGGAAGGATCCACTGAATTTGCTCGAGGAGAACGAGCCATACTACAGACAGGGTCCTCTTGCCGAGCCTGGTCATCAGGTGCCTCCAACATGGGCTGCATTCATCGCCATGCGTCACGAGATCCGAGATCCGGCGGTGCATCAACAGCTGCAGGATGATCTTGTTGAGCACCTATGGATACGCAGGGGCAACACGACATAGATGTCGAGCATGAACTGGCTGAACTTGGACAAATATGTTGTACTTTCACTACAAGCCAAACTATGTTTATATTTACGCTGAACTTTGTTTAAAATTTCACCAAAATTTGGCTGTAAATTGTTTTGTATTCATTATATGCCGAACTATGCCGAAATCTGGACGAACTTGAGCCGAATTTGAGCGGAAACGGGGGACCCGGTAACTCGGGCTGGGTACGCGAGTGGGAAACTGGGCGTACCTCGGCCGAAAACTTGATTCGTCCGGCCAAAGTTTGGTCCGGATGTCGGCCTGGGTACGCCCAACGAGTGGAGATACTATGTAGGAAAATTGCATTCATTTCATGGTTAGGAACATACTTTTGAATCATTCCATCAGGTCCATGATGATAAAGAAACAGATAATCCCAAATGTAATGTCTGAGATCATTAAAGAATTTCATTCTTTTGTTTCTTGTCATACCAGAAGGTACGCATTTTACTGCGAGATAATTAGCATAATCTGCATACCACGGATCAACTACTTCAATTTTTGCTAAGTATTCTCCCGGAAATGACTCATTTATAGGTACGGGGTCAGTAATTATTCCCTCCACCCTAGATAGATGATCTTCTACTGGATTATCCTTACCCCTCATATCTATTATTTGTAAATCATATTCTTGTAGTAATAATACCCACCTAATCAACCTGGGGTTTGCATCAAGAAGGTGACACAAAGCTTGGTGATCTGTATGAATTATTACTCTAGAATTAATAATATAAGATCTAAATTTGTCACAGGCAAAAATTATAGCAAGGAACTCTTTCTCTGTAGTAGCATAATTTTTTGAATCTTATTAAGAGTCCTACTAGCATAATGAATAACATTCTGTCTCGCTGTCCTAATACAGCTCCTAAAGCAGAGTCACTAGCATCACAAATGATTTCAAAAGGTTCATCCCATTTTGGAGATTGCATGATAGGTGATGAAACTAATTTATTCTTAAGATTTTCAAAAGCTGCAATGCAGTCATGATCTAGATAGAACGGAGTTTCTTTATCAAGAAGGTTAGTGAGAGTCATAGCTATGTTAGCAAAATCTTGTATAAAACGCTTGTAAAAACCTGCATGTCCCGGAAACATTTTTAAGTTTTTAATGTCTTGAGGTATGGGAAGATTTTCTATAGCACTTATATTGGTCTTATCTATTTCTATACCTTTTTCTGAAACCTTATGTCCAAAAACTTTAGCTTCTCTTTCCATGAATCGACATTGCTCCCACTTTCAAACTAAGTTTGATTACCTGCATCTCTACAAAACCTTGGTTAAATTGTAGAGACAATTATCAAATGTTGTTCCACAAACAATGAAATCATTTGTTAATACTTCCATAGTCTTTTCAACAAGATGATCAAAGATTTTCAAAACACATTCTTGAAAGGTTGCAACTGCATTACATAAGCCAAATGGAATTAATCTATAAGCATAAGTACCATAAGGACATGTGAAAGTTGTTTTCTCTTGATCTTCGGGCTGTATAGCAATTTGAGAATAACCGGAATAACCATCAAGAAAAAAAAAGAATTATTGCTTAGTCTTTCTAAAATCCTATCCACGAACGGTATAGGTTTGTGATTTTTCTGTGTCTCACGGTTTAGTCTTCTAAAATCGATGCACATGCGATACCCAACAATAGGCCTTATAGGGACTAGTTCACCATTCTCATTCATAGCAGCATCAAGACCCCCATGTCTTGGTACACAATAAGCTGGGCTAACCCACCTACTATCAGAAATAGGATATATTATGCCGGCATATAATAAGCGTATAACTTCTTTTCTTACTACTTATTTCATTTTTGGATTAAGCCTTCTTTGTGTGTCAACTACAGGAACAACATCTTCAAGCATGGTAATCTTATGTGTCACAATGGATGGATATATTCCTTTAATATCACTTAGAGTATACCCAAACGCTTCACGATGTTTGATCAAAACTGAAATAAGTTTATCTGTTTCATTTTCTAATAATTTTTTACTAATAATAACAGGACATTTATTTTCATTATCTAAAAATTCATACCTCATATTGTCTAGAAGTCGTTACAATTCAATTGGCGGAGGCTCTTCGTCACCTTTTCTTACCAGTTCTTCATAGTCATGTGGGTTTTGTGCTTCCGGAATGGAGTCAAGGTAATCATCCATGTCTTATATTCCCTCATCATTTAGTGCCTCTTCCCAATTAATTAAGCTCCTTTCTAATTCATCTTTGGGAGTGCTGAAATGAATTACGGATAGCTTGGAAATTGTTTTCTCTTCCTTGATATCTTCTATTTCACATGGCCTCTTTTTAAGTTGGGAGAAGTGGAACATCATTTCCTCCTCTCCAAACATCATGGAAATAGTCTCTTCCTTATTATCAATTCGAGATTTGGTTATAGAGACAAAAGGCCTGCCTAAATGAATAGGACAAAAGGTATCTCAAGGCATATCAACAATATGAAAATCAAGAGGGTACATGAGTGGTCCAACAAAAACATAGATATTTCGAATGACACCTTCCGGTTTAATATTAGTTCTATTAACAAATTTAATAGTGGTGTCTACCAATTCCACATCTGGATTATTTAAATTGTAGAGAAGTTCCTCATAAAGAGATGAAGGCATAATATTTATAGTGAAAACCGGCTCATAAATTCCATATAAGGAAGTTTCTCCATAATATATAGGAGTCATGGGTTTAGAAGTTTCTTTACCTTGTATGTTATCTGTAATGAAGTCTGAAGTTTCAGAGTCTAGCATAACTACTTCATTTTCAGAAAAGATTCAACTTACAAACCAAAATATAAAGTGTTTCAGCGGAATTTAAAAGTAGCAACTCCAACGAAGATTTGAGATCAGCAGCTTATTCTATATGGTTCATGCTGCTCGGCTCCGTCGGTTACTACTAACTAGGGCACTTATTTTGACTCGTTGCCATCTACAACATAGTGGATTTCATAATCCACTCCTTCAACACATCCTGAAAGGTCAGGCTCCTCGTAGAACACATCTTCTTGGCATTCGGCTGCATACATTGGCGTATCTTCGGGATCCTCAGAGTCTAAGCAAGGGATCAAAGGAAAGGGTGAGTAACAGCATTACCCAGCAAGTTCATTATATGAAAGGTGGGAAGTTTGATGCTCTATCTACCACCTCAGACTGTAAGTCCTTGGCACTATGCAGTTTTTGTAAATCTTTCTTCAAAGATTGATTTTATTATAAGAATCTATGACCATCAGCCTTAACAGGTTGACCAAAACTTTCATGGAGTTCCTTTCCTGCCGTGTTCGTAGCTCCTTCCTGGAACATGGAGTAACAAGTTACAATTCTTACACTCTGCAGAGGTGCGTTACTTTACCCATGAGAGATAAAATCCTTGTTGCACAACCGGGTGTACTTTCCCGTCCACAATTTCATGATGTGGGGCCCAATAGGTGATCCAAGCCAATCACTGCCCCCTTCGCGACCTCGCATGCCTCCTTGGTGTACACCATGCCCACATATTGAATCACAGCAATGGCTTGTACAGACTGTTAGATGCCAGAACTATCATGGGACGTTGAGGGTTCCCACCCATATGCTGCATATCCTCTATGAATTACCAATTAAAATGCACTCTACGAGTGATAACAGCCACGACCTGCACATCCGGCTACATGCGAGAGGAAGAAGATACAGCTGACTTCTTTGTCCCATTCCAAATCTCATGGTTAACGCGTGATATACGACGCTAGAATCACTGATGTCATGGGTTATTAAGTTCCTAACTGATCATTATTGTTGAAAATAGAACCCTAAGTTCTATTGCTCCATTATATCATCACTTAGGATGATACCTAAGATTTCTTTATTTTAGAAAATAATATTTTCTTTCTTTAGAGTATAGATGATAACACACAACTTGCAAATACTTTGATAAAGACTCTTCAAAGGACATGAGCAAGTGATGAACTTTCCTTGTGATTGCAAGGTAGTGAAGTCGGATGCTTGCACTGGACCTTGTGCTTCTATGTCTACAAAACATCATTATTGCCCGGTAAGGACAATATTTAAAGAAGCAAAAATGATTATGCATAGTAATGTAATGCGTTATTTATTTTTGTGTGTTCTACCCATTATTTTGGTTACAAAATTCCTTTAAGTATTTATAAATGTTAATTATTAATATTAATTAATGATTGTAATTTTATTTTATTTTACTTATTTGAATTTTTATTTATTTAATAATTCCTTTAAGAATTATCATCTTTATTTATTTATTATTAATAAATACAAGAATGATATAAATTATTTATTTAGTATTTTTCTAAAATACTATAATATTGATATATAGTAAAAGTGATATTTTTTATTTTTATCATCTTTCTTTAATTTTATAAAATTCCATAAGGAATATATATATCATAAAATTCTTGATAATAATTATATGCCTAAAATTTTATTTCTTAATTTGTTTAGATAGATTGAATTATTGTGAATCCAAAAATATTTTATTTATAATTTTTGGAATTTTATTTAATTTTCTAGAATTTATTTAAATTCAGGGGCATTTTGGTCTTTTCTTAATTATTAAAACTTTCTTTAGGTGGTTGGGCTGGCTGTGTTGGGCTTATTGGGTCGTTTTGGCCGAAGTGGCCAAAACCGAAAAGGCTCGCCGAAGGGTTGGCCCTCTCAGCCCACTCTCCATGTCCATCTCTCTCGCCCCCTTCTGTCCTTCTCCTCTCTGGACCTCGTGGTCAACGATGCCACCGCTGGCGATTCACTCTGCCGTGGTCCTCCCTGGACACCGAAGTGATGCATGGTGTGGTTGTTGACCCTGCTCCTCCTTCCAGTCTAGCTCGATTTGGACCTGGGGCCCTCCTATAGCCAGACCGGATCCGTCCCGAACCCTAGGGTTTGGGGTGGTGCTGGTGCTGCCTCCTCCGCTCCCGTGGTGCTGTGGTGGTGTTGCTCGCCCTCAAGTGTGGTTGTGGTCGCCGTCTCGGTGTGGTGCGGGTTGCAGTGCTCCCTTGGGGTGCTCCCCATGCCACCGTGCTCGTCGATAACCTCTGCTTCCTCTTCTCGCCCACAGCTACAACCTCCAGTAAGTTGTTCTTTCTCCCTCTCGTGACCTCTATGCTATGCCACCTTGTCCTGTTTGTTTCTAGTGGCTACCCCTTGCTAGTGTTCATGTTATGATTAGGGTTCATATCCTGATTAGGGTTCATCCCTCTATTGACATTATATATGATGAATTGGATCAAGTAATAATGATCCATGAGTATGGTGAATGGTTGTTTGATGTGGATTACTGCTTATAGTTGGGCTTTGATGATGCTAGTGGCTTACAAGACTAATTCCATTGGTTAATTTGATGTGGTTCAAATGATAGTGTTACTGTAGAATCACTAATTGGAGATCCTAGTGATTTGAAAGTTCACCACTGTCATTGCTTGGTTATTGACAGTGAGTTGTGAGTGATGTAGTCACTATTTCTGTAATTGTTGGCTTATGGATTCATATACAAATTGGGATTAATTGATCTCTTACAGTGATGTTATGTATATATATACATACCTGGAAATGATTCCCGTGATTGGTATCAGGAAAATGATGCTTAGTTGTCTATTAGTTTATCTGTGAAAGCTAGATACTTAATCTGCTTGGTTTAGAAGCTGGTCTTGTGACACCATCTTGAAATGGCACACAAGTCTAGGTTCTACTACTTGGCTTGATTTTTGTTAATGCTTAAGATTGGCTTAATGCCAAAGATAAGTTGGAACTTCTTTCTTTAAACACCAATGCCTATGATGTTGGTCTGAGGGTTAGGGACTAGGTTCCTATCTTGTTGTTCCTCATGGATCTATTCTGGTAGTGATACTAGCTACTAATTCTTGAGTCAAAGTTGGGAAAAATGATTTGTAGGCTTTTTAAGTTATATAGATCCATAAGATCTAGAAATTCTAAGGTGCTACTCTTGTTTAAGAGATGTGCCTAGAATTCCAGATCTAGGCTATATTTATTCTTGGAATTTTAAGATATGGCTTTATAGCCAGGATCAATGAGGTTGTTCTGAGATCCTGGTTGGATCTGTATAGTCTACTTAAGGCTTTTTGTGTTTAAGATCTTCTATGATGTATTCACCTCACTTGGGTGTTTTTCTGAGAAGTTGAATATAAGACAACACATGAATTCTTATCTAACTTCGATAGATAAATCATGTGATGGTTTTATACTACTCACCACAACAGTGGAGTTGTTGGGGTTGTAACTTGTTGATCTTGTGACTTGATCTTGCTGGTTGTGTGGCTGGCTTGATCTGGTTCTTCTCCTGATGCTACTCCTGCTACTTCCAGCTCCTGGAACTTGTCCTTGATCTTGCTATCCACCTTCTGGTTCCTGGTAACTTGGCCTTGTCCTTGCTATCCACCTGATCCACCCCCTCCTTATGTCACCATCTTGATGAGGACTGGGATGATCTGGTTTGTGGTTTAGTTTGGCTGGTTTGGCTGTGGCTAGACTACTGGTGCTTGGTGTGTATGAGCAAAGAAATGGTGTTGGGGTGCTTGCCCACGGCTGTGTTGATCTGCTTTGATTGTGTGAGCAGCTTTGGCTATGCTCAACAGCACACACCATGCATTTAGGTGTGTAAGATGCTTGTGTGCCTGTTGCACCCTTGTGGATATGCTCAGGGAATGATCTACCTTCTATCTAATTACATTTACCTGTCTAGTGAAACTTTGCCCTCTTGCTGATTGGAGTTATTTGACTTATGGCTTAAAAATTATGAAAGATTTAGTTCTTTCATATTGGTGAAACTTGCCCCTAAAGATTTACTTAGTGATGTAAAGTTGAACAGTGCAACTCACTGTCACTACTCAGAGTAAAAATATCTTAATCTTTTATTTTCTTTCTTTTTTTGTTTATTCTTTGTTTTGCGGGTACAAGTCTTGAAGATTTAAGATTATAATAGGTTTTCTTTTTGATAGAATAATTCCCTTGCAATATTTATTTTATTCTTTTGTAATAAAGATTGTAATATTACTCAATATACAAATGTTCTTGCTTTTATCATTTAATATGGTAAAGATCCTTGATTAATTTTATAAATTACATTTTGAAACTTATTTATTGAATAAAGATATGGAATGAATATTCATTTTCTTGATTATGTTATATGATTCAAAGTTTGAGTTACTAAATGTTATAGTTTGATTAGATAAGATTACTCAAACATAATTCTAATTCATTTTAAATTATAATTCTAACACTCAAGTTTGAATTCAAATTTCATTTCCCAAAACACACTAATCCATAAAGATCATGTCAAAGTTTATAACGATCATTCTCCAAGGCTATTCCTAAACTTAAAGAGTGAAAGAAACTTTGATCACTTTAGGTTTTTTTTTATTTGGCGGAAAATTTACCCATATTTTTACAGATGAGTGCATGCAATTGCACAGATTCCTAATTCTACCCTTCGTGGGTTCCTAAATGCTGGGATGTTACAGTTCCCATCCTACAGGTACCTGTAAATGCCCTACATAATTCTCAATAATTTTCTTTACCGAGTAGAAATCAATGCCAAGGGTTTTAATCATCGCACAAGTCCTTTCATCTCCAAGAAAGTCGTTAACACAAGCATATTCAGAAGAACCTTTCATATTGCTCTCCTCATATTTAAGACTTTCCGTTGTTTCTTTCATTTTCATTATTTATTTCCAAGCTTCATCATAGGTATAAGAAAGAAAACTAACATTAGAAGCGGTATCTAGGATTTCTCTATTTTTATTATTAAGCCCTCCATAGAAAGTATGGGTAATTAACCAATCAGGCAAACGATGATGGGGGAAATTGTCTAGATAGCTTTTATACCTTAGATAGCCTTCATATAAACTCTCATCGGGATTATTTTTGAAACTAACAATAATACCTCTCATCCTGTGAGCTTTTCTTTCTGAGTCATATTTTGACAAGAATTTGGTTGTCAAATCCGTCCACGTCCTTGGTGCTTCTGCACAAAAGGATCTATACCAGTTGCAAACATTATTAGAGAGAGTTTGTCTAAACAACTGCATTTAAACCTTATCAAGGTCACAATCATCAAATATAAAGGAACCAAAAACATCTTCAAAGAATTGTAAGTGTCCATATGGACTCTCTTCATGGGTTCCCGAAATTTTTTTAGAGTTAAGTAACTCAAATAATAAAGGATGGATCTCAATACCATCGGGGTTTATGCTTCTATTCACAGTTATAAAAGTGACCATGGGCGAACCCATATTCCTTACTGCCTCAAGTTGCATTAAATGCTGAGTGTTGTCCATTGTTATGGTCCTGCAACTCAAATTAAAAATTAGTACAATGAAAGTAAATAACTAAAAGTAAAGTGACTTATAGCGCTAAGCTCCCCGGCAACGGCGCTAGAAAATAGCTTGATGACTACAAGTGCACAGATCGTTTGTAGCTAGTTTCGAAATAAAGATATTGATCCCACAGGGAGTAGTAGGCAAAAGACTAAAATTCTTTTAACTAAAACTAACGAAGGACTTAAGAAATAATTCTAAGATGCAAGAAAAGTAGAATTGTTTATGGGTTTTTGGTTAAGTGAAACAGTAAAGTAAAGTGAAGTAAAACTTAATGCAGAAAGTAGTAATCACGTATGTAAGAAAGATTGAAACTGCAATAGGGGAAAGGCGTTCGCAGGGAGTTGTGGATATACCGCTAGAAATTTAGACCAAGTGATCAAGATTATTATAAGAAACTTTTAGACATTTCTGGAGTTGTGACACATGGAAAACATTATGAACTTGAGCCAATCTTGCGGGTAACTCTAAAGCATAAGCTATAGTCTTGTTCTGACTCAGTATCTTGAATGGCCCGATATATCTTGGACTTAATTTTCCTTTAACTCGGAACCTCTTAACTCCATTCATTGGACTTACTTTCAAATATACCATGTCTCCTACTTCAGGATGACATGATCTTCGACTTTGATCAGCATAACTTTTCTGCCTACTTTGAGCTATTTTCAGTCTATCCTTGATCTTACCAATTATATCTTGTTTTTCCTTGATATAGTCTGGCACAAATTCCTTGCTTATTCTAGGCTCATACTAACATATTGGTGATCTACACTTTCTTCCATACAGAACCTGATATGGAGCTGCATTCAGACTACTCTGATAGCTATTATTGTAGGAAAATTCTACAAATGGTAGATGATCTTCCCACGAACCTCAAAAATCTAATGCACAAGCCCTTAACATGTCCTCCAGTATTTGATTGGTTCGTTCCGTTTGACCCCCTGTCTCTGGATGATCAGTTGTGCTAAAATCTAACTTTGATCCAAGTGCTTCATGTAATTGCTTCCAAAATGCCGAAGTAAACACTGATCCCCTATCAATTACAATCTTTTTGGGCACTCCGTGCTTACTTACAATTTCTTTGATGTAAACTTCTACTAACTTCTCGGCATTATCCTTCTGGTTAACCGGAATAAAATGTGCACTTTTAGTGAGTCTATCCACAATCACCCATATCATATCCTTTTGTTTAGGTGTCATGGGCAATCCTGCGATGAAGTCCATACCTATTTCCTCCCACTTCCATTCGGGAATTTCCAAAGGTTGCAATGGTCCTGCTGGACTTTGATGTTTATCCTTCACCCTTTGGCAAGTATGGCATTCTGATACATATTTAGCAATGTCTCTTTTCATGTTATTCCACCAGAATAATTCTTTCAGATCCATGTACATCTTAGTACTTCCTGGATGTATAGAATATGGTGTTTCATGTGCTTCTCTGAGTATGACATCACGAATCTCACTCACATCTGGAACACAAAGACGATCTTGGAACCACAAGGACTCATAATCTCCTAGGCAAAAAACTGATGTTTTCCCTTGAGATATTCTCCGAAT
This sequence comes from Avena insularis, assembly GCA_023614405.1. NCBI lineage: Eukaryota > Viridiplantae > Streptophyta > Magnoliopsida > Poales > Poaceae > Avena > Avena insularis. Next base: position 193,611,188 of record CM042691.1, read on the forward strand.
TTCTTCAGCAATGAAAGGATCTTCTGCTTGATGTCTAAAAATTTTGTGCTTAAGATCACTGTCCTGCTCTGCAACTACCTGCATAGTAGCTAATCCTCCAAGAATCTTTGTTCTAATGAATTGAACCTCTAATCTTTCCAAGTCCATCTGTAACTCTTTTGGTAGCTCTCGATTGCTAGGCTGAATATCGGCACTTTTACGACTTAAAGCATCTGCTACAACATTTTCTTTTCCTGGAGTATAGTTGATTATTAAATCATAATCTTTGATTAGTTCCAACCAACGCTTCTGTCTAATATTAAATTCCATTTGGGTGAAGAAATATTTAAGACTTTTATGGTCAGTGTATAACTCACATCTGGCTCCATAAAGAAAATGCCTCCATCCTTTCAGCACAAAGACTACTGCTGCTAACTCTAAATCATGAGTTGGATAATTGACTTCATGTGGTTTCAGTTGTCTTGAACCATAAGCAATCACTTTCCGATCTTGCATTAGCACACAACCAAAACCTTCTTTAGATGCATCACAGTATACTGTAAAGTCTTTTCCTGTTTCTGGAACTGCCAGAATTGGAGCGGTAGTTAACCTGGTCTTCAACTCCTGAAAGCTTGCTTCACATTTATCATCCCAATTTAATGGTGTGTTCTTTCTTAACAATTTGGTCATTGGCCCAGTTATTTTGGAGAAACCTTCAATGAATCTCCGATAATAACCAGCCATACCTAAGAAACCTCGAATCTATTTCACATTGGTTGGTGCAGTCCATTCTAGTACTGATTGAACTTTAGAGGGGTTTACAACAATTCCATCTTTACTAATCACATGACCGAGGAATTCTACCTCATCTAACCAGAATTCACATTTACTGAACTTAGCATAAAGCTTATGTTCTCTTAGGGTCTGCAATGCTATTCTCAAATGATCTGCATGCTCTTTCTTATCCTTGGAATATATCAGAATATCATCAATGAAGACTATGATGAACTTATCCAAATATGGCATAAAGATTTTGTTCCTCAGGTTCATGAATATTGCTGGTGCATTGGTCAATCCAAATGGTACTACCAGATACTCATGGTGTCCATATCTTGAGACAAATGTTGTCTTTGGAACATCCTCTGGTTTGATTTTTATCTGATGGTATCCAGATCTTAGATCAATCTTATAAAATACTCCAGCTCCTTTCACTTGATCAAACAGATCTTGAATTCTTGGTAAGGGATACTTATTCTTTATGGTAACATTGTTCAGATTTCTGTAATCCCCACACATTCTTCTTCCACCATCCCTTTTATCCACAAAGATCACCGGTGTTCCCCATGGGGATAAACTTTCCTGAATAAATCCTTTTCTAGTTAACTCATCAATTTTCTCTTTGAGTTCCTTTAATTCTTTTGGTCCCATCTTATATGGTGCTTGAGATATTGGTGCAGTACCTGGGATTGGATCAATAGTGAATTCTATTTCCCGATCTGGTGGCATTCCAGGTAGCTCTGCGGGAAAAACATCTTGGAACTCATTTACTACAGGAATATATTCCAACTTGACCTCCTTCATTGAATTCAACTGAACATCAACCATGATATGACTATGCTGATATGCTTGATAAACTATTCTTGCTCCACTTGGAGTTTTGATGGAGACAGTTTTCTCCTCACAATTTATATGAGCCCCATGTTCAGTCATCTAGTCCATTCCCAGCACTACTGCAATTCCCTTCAAAGGAATTACATAATGGTCCGCAAGGTATGTACAACCACAGATCGAAATAACCGGATCTTGTTTAATGTGGCATACGATCACATTTCCCCCTGCCGTAACTACGGTCATAGTGTTTTCTAACGTTGCCCTTCTAATCCCGAAATTATCACAGAATTCTTTAGAAATGAATGAAGTAGTTGCACTAGTACCAAATAGAACTTTGCTGGGATTGGTAAGGATATTGAGCGTACCTATCACTGTGTGCTCTGAGTTATCCACCTCCTCTATGGTTGCACAATTTAGCTTCCCGATAGGTTTGTTCCTCTTGCCATTATTGTTCTTGACATTATTTCCTCCTTGGTTGGGCTATCCATTACCTCCACTGGCTTGTCCTCCGCCCTTGGTAGGCCAACCACCTGGTGGTTTACTCGGACAGTCGGGCTTGATATGCCCCTTCTGACCACAACCATAACAGATAACTGCCGGCTTTTTGCATTCCCTCTGGAAATGCCCTAGAATTCCACAATTGTTACGGATAACATTCCTCCTAGGATTGGATTGATTTCCACCACTCCCCTTATTATTATTGTTGCCACAGGCTTTGTTCCGAGGTTTGAACTCCAGATTGGGTTTAGGTTTACTTGCCTGAATCCTCTTGGTTTCCTTCTTGGCTCTTTTCCGCCTATCCTCTTGGACATTCTTGTAGTCATCTTCAAAAGTGATAGCTGCATCCAGCAACTGCTGATAGGTTTGCTTATTGGGCAACCTTAAATGCATCCTCACAAATGGATTTAACCCACGCAGGAAACACTTCTTCCTCTTCTCTTCTGTGTTAACATCTTCCTCAGTGTAACAAGACAGTTGACTAAACTCCCGGATATACTTCATGACACTAGTATATCCCTGCTGAAGCTCCTCAAATTCTCTCCGCTTCAACTCCATAACACTTTCCGGAACATGATATTCACGGAATCTCTGTTTGAACTCCTCCCAATTGTAGTCCCTTCCTGGCTATTGCATGGCTATCTGATTTTCCCACCATGATGTTGCAGGTCCGGTTAGAAGATGAGTTGCATACCTCAGTTTCTCCTCATCATTACAGCCTACAGTCTTTAACTTTCTTTCAGTATCAGCTAGCCAATCTTCTGCATCCATTGGTTCAGGAGTTGATGCAAAAGGTAATGGCCTTGCATTTTGGAAGTCAGAAAGACCCACTCCTCCACCTTCAGGTGCTCTCTGATTCCCAGCACGTCCCAATAGCTCTTCCATGAACTTGTTCTGGGTCTCTTGCATCATTTGCATACACTGCATAAAGTTCTGCTCCATTAACGGCCTTTATGGTGGTGGTGGTAATGTTCCCTGATTTCCTGCATCTGCATCGGCCTTCTCTTTGGACTCATGTTCCATCCGCTAATGTTCATATTCGGTCTCTACACCCGTATCCATGACCCCTAGTCCTGCAACATAAAGCGAATACTCATAATTACATCATGCACGTGTGTTCTGAGCTCGACTTTACGCACAGAACTAGTCACATAATGAAAATCCAAATATGCATTTCACATATTATACATTACAACATCTTAATAATACAAAGTCATTACAACATATGCCAGATAGGTATAATCACAACACTACCTTATTTATCTAACTACCTTATTTTCTCGGATTACAATACACAGTACCCGATACTTCTAAATAGTCGCCTGCTTCTAGTAATAACTACGCTCATCATACATGCCTGATGTCCAACCGTGATTACGTGACGTTCGTCACACAGTTTGTGGAACAAATGGCCTTACAGAAGGAACATAATCAGTATCTGAAGTGTCAGGACTTGAGTCATTACTCAACCTGAGCGCATTGACTCCCTCCAGCTTAGCTGAAAAGTCTTCAGAAACATATTCAACATTATCTCCCACTTGCATCTCCTGAGCTTCATTTCTTGAGTCATCAACAGGATACGCAGATCCTGCTGCTCCCAGGTGCTCCGTTGGGCAAGATAGTTAAACACAGGATAATGTATATTCCCTGGGTTTTGAGAAGGTGTTGATGATTCAAACACTCTCTCCTCGGGATCTTCTTCTTCATCCTGATTATTTATTAATATGGTATTTCTACTACTGTTACGAGGGTTAATTCTTGCACCCATCCATCTAGATTGTCCAACATTTCTGTCAGAACTATCTATGGACATCTGGTGTTCCTGGGATCCTTCAGATGATCCCATTCTCTAGCCATCAGAATTCTCAATAGGAAGTTCTGAATCAGAACCGTCCTCTGAACCCTGTGGCACTGCATACCTCATATATAAAGTAGGATCATATATAGGTTCAGGCCTTGGTGTATAAGGATATGGTGTAAAAGATTCGGGATCTATAGGTATATCCTTAAAGTTGGGTTATGTACTACTACTTGCTTCCTTCTCCAACTGGAATGCTAACTGCTTCCTCCTTTCAGGATCCGTCAGATCCTCTAACATGTCATTTTTATCTTCGACAATAACTTGATGTGTCTTATAAAAAGACAGAACAAGTGTTCGGTATCTATCCATAAACTTGGAAGCTAACTTAGGATGCTTCTTAACCAAAGTAAGATGATCCGGTATAGGCTCCGAGTCTATAGAATCATGAGGAATCACAGAAAATGTGCTACCTTCTAACTCCTTGGCTTTATGCTCCCGGATATTAGCTATCGCCTCCACAACAACAACATGATATGCTGCTAAGTGACTCCTACCTTCACCTATAGGTAGATCGTGATATAATCCAAGGCCCTCTGGGAGTTGGATACTCACACGATACTTGGATAACATACGACCATCATAATAGGTTATGGTGTTTACTGGAATTCTAGTTGGACAACTAAAAATCTTTAAGAGTTGACGAAGTTGGTCTGTGAATGATCCTTGATAATCATCAAGAGTCTCCTCTTTCCTCTCCAAAGTCTGCTTTGGAAACTTTGGTTCCATAGCTCTATATATGAGAAAAATATTTTGATTAGTAATCAATAAAATATTGCATCATAACAAAGAATTATCGCACTAAAACATATAACGGAATATTCTCATTCGAATACCCATTATATTTCTTTTAGAGAATTCTTTATCGTTGCTACACACTCCTACAGGTAATACCCTTTACTAGGTTTCCAACCTAAGGTCAAAGCAATTTGCTCTGATACCAACTGCGGTGACCCAGCATACCACTACATGTATAGTACACTATAGTCGTTGACATGACATCCACAGAACACCGTTCTGTAAATATCACATCCCTCAGAGTGGTACAACAGAAACATTGCGGGTCCATATTACAAACATACACACATTATTATTATTACAATAACAGAAGTTTAAGACTTAGAAAAGATTCAACTTACAAACAAAAATATAAAGTGTTTTAGTGGAATTTAAAAGTAGCAACTCCAACGAAGAGTTGAGCTCAGCACCTTATTCTATATGGATCATGCTGCTCGGCTCCGTCGGTTACTACTAACTAGGGCACTTAGTTTGAATCGTTTCCATCTACACCATAGAGGATTTCGTAATCCACTCCTTCAACACCTCCTGACAGGTCAGGCTCCTCGTAGAACACATCTTCTTGGCATTCGGCTGCATACATTGGCGTATCTTCGGGATCCTCAGAGTCTAAGCAAGGGATCAAAGGAAAGGGTGAGTAACATCGTTACCCAGCAAGTTCATTATATGCAAAGTGGGAAGTTTGATGCTCTATCTACCACCTTAGACTGTAATTCCTTGGCACTATGCAATTTTTGTAAATCTTTCTTCAAAGATTGATTTTATAATAAGAATCGATGACCATCAGCCTTCACAGGTTGACCAGAACTTTCATGGAGTTCCTTTCCTGCCGCGTTCGTAGCTCCTTCCCGGTACAGGGAGTAACAAGTTACAATTCTTACACTCTGCAGAGGTGCGTTACTATACCCATGAGAGATCAACTCCTTGTTGCACAAGCGGGCGTACTTTCCCGTCCACAATTCCATGATGTGAGGCCTAGTAGGTGATCCAAGCCAATCACTGCCCCCTTCGCGACCTCGCATGCCTTCTTGGTGTACACCATGCCCACATATTGAATTACGCCAATGGCTTGTACAGGCCGTTAGATGCCAGAACTATCGTGGGACGTTGAGGGTTCCCACCCATATGATGCATATCCACTACGAATTACCAATTAATATGCACACTACGAGTGATAACAGCCATGACCTGCACATCCGGCTGCATGCGAGAGGAAGAAGATACAACTGACTTCTTGGTCCCATTCCAAATCTCATGGTTAACGCGTGATATACGGCGCTAGAATCAATGATGTCATGGGTTATTAAGTTCCTAACTGATCATTATTGTTGCAATTAGAACCCTAAGTTCTATTGCTCCATTGTATCATCACTTAGGATGATACCTAAGATTTCTTTATTTTAGAAAATAATATTTTCTTTCTTTGGAGTATAGATGATAGCACACAACTTGCAAATACTTTGATAATACTCTTCAAAGGACATGAGCAAGTGATGAACTTTCCTTGTGATTGAAAGATAGTGAAGTCGGATGCTTGCACTGGACCTTGTGCTTCTATGTCTACAAAACATCATTATTGCCCGGTAAGGACAATATTTAAAGAAGCAAAAATGATTATGCATAGTAATGTAATGCATTATTTATTTTTGTGTGTTCTACCCATTATTTTGGTTACAAAAATTCCTTTAAGTATTAAAGGATTTACAAATGTTAATTATTAATATTAATTAGTGATTGTAATTTTTATTTTATTTTACTTATTTGAATTTTTATTTATTTAATAATTCCTTTAAGAATTATCATTTAAATACAAGAATGATATAAATTATTTATTTAGTATTTTTCTAAAATACTATAATATTGATAAATAATAAAAGTGATTTTTATTTATTTTTATCATCTTTCTTTAATTTTATAAAATTCCATAAGGAATATATATATCATAAAATTCTTGATAATAATTATATGCCTAAAATTTTATTTCTTAATTTGTTTAGATAGATTGAATTATTGTGAATCCAAAAATATTTTATTTATAATTTTTTTAGTTTTATTTAATTTTCTAGAATTTATTTAAATTCAGGGGCATTTTGGTATTTTCTTAATTATTAAAACTTTATTTAGGTGGTTGGGATGACTGTTGTAACACCCCCGGTCACTCCGGACCGACGGCTGTCACTTCTGGCAGCTCAATAGGATCTCTAGACTAACCCACATACCAACACTAGTCTTTTCTACGCACTTTGTCCTCACTCATGCGCACCCGGTACCCACTTCCCGGTCGGTCACCCATCCTAGAATTGCTCTAGGCCAAGCACGCTTAACCTTAGAGTTCTTTTCGAATGAGCTTCCGGAAAATAAGTTGCAACTTGTTGGTATGGGTTTCCTATCAATCCTATTGAGCCATGCGCCAGGGTCTCACATACACCCACCCTTAGAAGATCGATGTCCTCGTCGATCAACCACAAGCGAGGAACGTCCCCTCTTGGCATACGTCTGTGCCCCCAGTGCCGGCACATGTGCCATGCCGTGTCCACTCTAGGCCACACGCGTCATGCGCCACATGTCCGCCAATGACGCGCACACGCCCGTGTAACTGCGAGGGTCGGCTCTGATACCACTTGTAACACCCCCGGTCACTCCGGACCGACGGCTGTCACTTCTGGCAGCTCAATAGGATCTCTAGACTAACCCCACAGACCAACACTAGTCTTTTCTGTGCACTTTGTCCTCACTCATGCGCACCCGGTACCCACTTCCGGGTCGGTCACCCATCCTAGAATTGCTCTAGGCCAAGCACGCTTAACCTTAGAGTTCTTTTCGAATGAGCTTCCGGAAAAGAAGTTGCAACTTGTTGGTATGGGTTTCCTATCAATCCTATTGAGCCATGCACCAGGGTCTCACAGCTGTGTTGGGCTTATTGGGCCGTTTTGGCCCAAGTGGCCAGAACCAAAAAGGCTCCCCGAAGGGTTAGCCCTCTCATCCCACTCTCCCTGTCCATCTCTCTCGCCCCCTTCTCTCCTTCTCCTCTCTGGACCCCGTGGTCGACGATGCCACCGCTGGCGATTCACGCCTCCGTGGTCCTCCCCGGCCGCCTCTGTGATGCATGGTGTGGTTGTTGACTCCGCTCCTCCTTCTAGTCCAGTTCGATTTGGACCTGGGGCCCTCCTATGGCCATACAGGCTCCGTCCCGAACCCTAGGGTCTGGGGTGGTGCTGGTGCTGCCGCCGTCGCTGCACCGTGGTGTTGTGGTGGTGTTGCTCACCCTCAGGTGTGGCTGTGGTCGCTGTCTCGGTGTGGTGCGGGTTGCAGTGCTCCCTTGGGGTGCTCCCTGTGCCGCCGTGCTCGTCAACACCCTCTGCTTCCTCTTCTCGCCCACAGCTACAACCTCCAATAATTTGTTATTTCTCCCTCTCGTGACCTCTATGCTATGTCACCCCGTCCTGTGTGTTTCTAGTGGCTACCCCTGGCTAGTGTTCATGTTCTGATTAGGGTTCATATCCTGATTAGGGTTCATCCCTCTATTGACATTATATATGATGAATTGGATCAAGTAATAATGATCCATGAGTATGGTGAATGGTTGTTTGATGTGGATTACTGCTTATAGTTGGGCTTTGATGATGTTAGTGGCTTACAAGACTAATTCCATTGGTTAATTTGATATGGTTCAAATGATAGTGTTACTGTAGAATCACTAATTGGAGATCCTAGTGATTTGAAAGTTCACCACTGTCATTGCTTGGTTATTGACAGTGAGTTGTGAGTGATGTAGTCACTATTTCTGTAATTGTTGGCTTATGGATTCATATACAAATTGGGATTAATTGATCTCTTACAGTGATGTTATGTATAGATATACACACTTGGAAATGATTCCTGTGATTGGTATCAGGAAAATGATGCTTAGTTGTCTATTAGTTTATCTGTGAAAGCTAGATACTTAATCTTCTTGGTTTAGAAGCTGCTCTTGTGACACCATCTTGAAATGGCACACAAGTCTAGGTTCTACTACTTGGCTTGATTTTTGTTAATGCTTAAGATTGGCTTAATGCCAAAGATAAGTTGGAACTTCTTTCTTTAAACACCAATGCCTATGATGTTGGTCTGAGGGTTAGGGACTAGGTTCATATCTTGTTGTTCCTCATGGATCTGTTCTGGTAGTGATACCAGCTACTAATTCTTGAGTCAAAGTTGGGGAAAAAATTTGTAGGCTTTTTAAGTTATATAGATCTATAAGATCTAGAAATTCTAAGGTGCTACTCCTGTTTAAGAGATGTGCCTAGAATTCCAGATCTAGGCTATATTTATTCTTGGAATTTTAAGATATGGCTTTATAGCCAGGATCAATGAGGTTGTTCTGAGATCCTGGTTGGATCTGTATAGTCTACTTAAGGCTTTTTGTGTTTAAAATCTTCTATGATGGATTCACCTCACTTGGGTGTTTTTCTGAGAAGTTGAATATAAGACAACACATGAATTATTATCTAACTTAGATAGATAAATCATGTGATGGTTTTATACTACTCACCACAACAGTGGAGTTGTTGGGGTTGTAACTTGTTGATCTTGTGACTGATCTTGCTGGTTGTGTGGCTGGCCTGATCTGGTTCTTCTCCTGATGCTACTCCTGCAACTTCCAGATCCTGTAACTTGTCCTTGATCTTGCTATCCACCTTCTAGTTCCTGGTAACTTGGCCTTGTCCTTGCTATCCACCTGATCAAACCCCTCCTTATGTCACCATCTTGATGAGGACTGGGATGATCTGGTTTGTGGTTTAGTTTGGCTGGTTTGGCTATGGCTAGACTGTTGGTGCTTGTTGTGTATGAGAAAAGAAATGGTGTTGGGGTGCTTGCCCACGACTGTGTTGATCTATTTTGATTGTGTGAGCAGTCGTGGCTGTGATCGACAGCACGCACCATGCATTTAGGTGTGTAAGCTGCTTGTCTGCCTGCTGCACCCTTGTGGATATGATCAGGGAATGATCTACCTTTTATCTGATTACATTTACCTGTCTGGTGAAACTTTCCCCTCTTGCTGATTGGAGTTATTTGACTTATGGCTCAAAATTTATGAAAGATTTAGTTCTTTCATATTGGTGAAACTTGCCCCTAAAGATTTACTCAGTGATGTAAAGTTGAACAATGCATCTCACTGTCACTACTGAGAGTAAAAATATCTTAATCTTTTATTTTCTTTCTCTTTTTTGTTTATTCTTTGTTTTGCAGGTACAAGTCTTGAAGATTCAAGATTAGAATAGTTTTTCTTTTTGATAGAATAATTCCCTTGTAATATTTATTTTATTCTTTTGTAATATTTATTTTATTATTTTGTAATAAAGATTGTAATATTACTCAATATATAAATGTTCTTCCTTTTATCATTTACTTTTGTTAAGATCCTTGATTACTTTTATAAGTTACATTTTGTAACTTATTTATTGAATAAAGATATGGAATGAATATTTATTTTCTTGATTATGTTATATTATTCAAAGTTTGAGTTACTAAATGTTATAGTTTGATTAAATAAGATTACTCAAACATAATTCTAATTCATTTTAAATTATAATTCTAACACTCAAGTTTGAATTCAAATTTCATTTCCCAAAACAAACTAATCCATAAAGATCATGTCAAAGTTTATAACAATCATTCTCCAAGGCTATTCCTAAACTTAAAGAGTGAAAGAAACTTTGATCACTTTAGGGTTTTTTTTATTTGGCGAAAAATTTACCCACATTTTTACAGATGAGTGCATGCAATTGCACAGATTCCTAATTCTACCCTTAGTGGGTTCCTAAATGCTGAGATGTTACAGTTCCCATCCTGCAGGTACCTGTAAATGCCCTGCATAATTCTCAATAATTTTCTTTACCGAGTAGGAATCAATGCCAAGGGTTTTAATCATTGCACAAGTCCTTTCATCTCCAAGAAAGTCGTTAACACAAGCATATTCAGAAGAACCTTTCATATTGCTCTCCTCATTTTTAAGACTTTCCGTTGTTTCTTTCATTTTCATTATTTATTTCCAAGCTTCATCATAGGTATAAGATAGAAAACTACCATTAGAAGCGGTATCTAGGATTTCTCTATTTTTATTATTAAGCCCTCCATAGAAAGTATGGGTAATTAACCAATCAGGCAAACTATGATGGGGGAAATTTTCTAGATAGCTTTTATACCTTAGATATCCTTCATATAAAATCTCATCGGGATTATTTTTGAAACTAACAATAATACCTCTCATCCTGTGAGCTTTTCTTTCTGAGTAATATTTTGACAAGAATTTGGTTGTCAAATCCGTCCACGTCCTTGGTGCTTCTGCACAAAAGGATCTGTACCAGTTGCAATCATTATTAGAGAGAGTTTGTCTAAACAACTGCATTTTAACCTTATCAAGGTCACAATCATCAAATATAAAGGAACCAAAAACATCTTCAAAGAATTGTAAGTGTCCATATGGACTCTCTTCATGGGTTGCCGAAAACTTTTTAGAGTTAAGTAACTCAAATAATAAAGGATGGATCTCAATACCATCGGGGCTTATGCATCTACTCACAGTTATAAAAGCGACCATGGGTGAACCCATATTCCTTACTGCCTCAAGTTGCATTAAATGCTGAGTGTTGTCCATTGTTATGGTCCTGCAACACAAATTAGAAATTAGTACAACGAAAGTAAATAACTAAAAGTAAAGTGACTTATAGCGCTAAGCTCCCCGGCAACGGCGCCAGAAAATAGCTTGATGACTGCAAGTGCACAGATCGTTTGTAGCTAGTTTCGAAATAAAGATATTGATCCCACATGGAGCAGTAGGCAAAAGACTAAAATTCTTTTAACTAAAACTAACGAAGTACTTAAGAAATAATTTTAAGATGAAAGAAAAGTAGAATTGTTTTTGGGTTTTTGGTTGAGTGAAACAGTAAAGTAAAGTGAAGTAAAACTTAATGCAGAAAGTAGTAATCGCGTGTGTAAGAAAGATTGAAACTACAATAGGGGAAAGGCGTTCGCAGGGAGTTGTGGATACACCGCTAGCAATTTAGACCAAGTGATCAAGATTATTATAAAGAATATTCTCATTATATGCATGTATGTGGGAGGAGCTCCATATATAGATGACGAGGTAGCAACCACTGCTCACACCATCCTTCATAACCACAGCTGACTGATAAACGACATCAATCGTATTATCCCACTATTAAGAGATTTCTCCCGCGGCATGGACATGGCTTAATGAGTTCTCCTTGATTCCCCAAGTTAGTACGTAAAGGATGACAACGAATTTATAGTCACGGTAAGTGCTACCGTCCCTTCATCTACAAACAAGTAATCCCCTTCATCGAGTCCTCGCGAGAGGCAAATATTAAGGAGGTGCACAACTCCCAACATTAAGATGAAAACAATTAACACATACAATAATGATGTATATCATAATAATCACTATCTCATCTCAATAATATACTAGGGTTTCTCCGTCTCCCCAAGAACTAATGATCTACTCAGACATGGAGGCAATCGGCATTATGACCATGATAATGGAAACGATTATCGGTGAATAGTAGTTGCATAAATCCACAACTAGTGAAAGAATTACAACAAGATCTAGATGGGATGGATGGAGATGATGGTGGTGATGGTGATGGAGATGCAGCGGTTGATGAAGATGGATATCGATGCCTTAGCTTCCCAAATCTGCTTAGGGCGAAGATGGATCCCTAGGGCAAGTTCCTCCTCCAGATCCCTTCTAGAGGTGAGGTTTTCGGCAATTGCTGGGTGTTCTGTATGCCGTCTCTCCGAACTAGTTGCACGGGCTGGAACTATTTGAGGAGGCGGAGCCGGCACCAACTATACGGCCGCAACTATACGGCGGCGGCCCGTATAGTTGCTCATCAACCCTTCTGCCTCCTTTGCTCGCTTCGGGTTTTTTCTGGTATTATTAATATTTCCCAAATAAGCGATTTACGTAGTTTTTGGCTCCTTTTCACTCCAATGTAACTACTCCAAGAATTATGTCCATTGGATCCATCATATGATCTGATCCTGGTGAAAATAAACATAAAAAGTGCGTGCGAACGCCGTAAAATACCAAGATCCTACATCTACAATGCAAAATAATAATGTAAAACATGATGCAATCAGTGAGCCTTTGGGTCTTTGTGATGTCGGGGATGACGGGGAGGTAGGGGCGAACGCCGAGGATGAGCCTTTCCTCCGTAGTCAGAGGATATGGGGATAGCATCAGTCCTGTTGCGTTCCTCCCTCTGTCTTCGTTCTAATGAATCCATTTGAGATCCGACATCGTGAGGAGATCTTGCCCTGTGCTGCCTAGGCACACTAGACTGACAATATGCCGGGTCAGACTCCAGCCTTTGAGAGGTGGCCTTTTCCTGCTATTTGACACCCTTGACAACGAGGTTGTAGACCTGGTCCAGAGCTTCGAGCGATCTGTCTTGCTCCAGTAGAGTGTTGGCGACGACCATGTTAAGGGCGGGCGTTGGCATGAATTGCTTTCCCTCCTTGTCAATGTAAGGCTTAGCTTGTGCTGGCTTCGAAGGAGCTCACCCCAAGTTACGTCGTACGCCGAGATCGTTGACGACGTGTGCTGGAGCTTTCTTGTTCTTCTGCTGCTTGAGCAGGTTCTTTTACTTCGTCTCCATGGCTTTAGCTGCCTCAATTGATTTCTGCGCCTTGGCCAGATCTCGATGTAGCTTTACTCCTTCCTCCGTGATGGCCTGCGCCTCCTCCAGTAGTTGCTGGCGCTTCTCATCAAGCTAGACAACATTACAAATATGGACCATAGTCATGGGCTCGACAAGAAAGTTGTCGTACATCACTCTATTAGCTGGAGTGATTTGGGCGGTCGCAGACCTAGATGGTGGTGGCGGCAGATTTGCGGGATTAGCGTTGCTGGGCCCAGTGGGCAGTTCCTGTGGTTGCTGCACGGGAATAGCCGGAGGGGGCATGGCCTTTGCCGGAGGATTATCAACGTTGTCGGTTGGTCCCTTCCCGGTGTCTTGTGGCTTTGGCGAAGCTGCTCCGGTTTGCTGATCTTCTTCTATCACACTCCCGATGGTGACTAACACCTGATGGGAAGTGATACCTTGTCGGCACGCTCCTCGCGGTTGATATCCTCTTCCATCTCCTTCATAGAGGTGTCGAGTTCTTTCGCATTGACGTCAATTTCCACCGAGTCCATGCTGATGTCGGCATAGAGCGCATCTAGAATGGAGTCAGAGGGAATGGGAGCCTCTTCGATGGCGGAGGACGATGCTGAGGAAGCGCGTAACGCCCCCGAATCGGGTCTATGCAGATCTCAGCATTTCCCGCCAAAACCCGCATAGAAGCGATTCAAAGACGCCCACCAGACACTTTCGTTTGGGTGGGATTTGAATACAAGTAGTTACATCACAGTAGTTTACAACAGAGTCCACAAGAACTTATATATACAACAACGACTCAATGAGTCAAGAATATAAAAGGTACAATACGAAGATACAACTCAAGAAGAAAGCAAGATAGTATCTGAGTACGGATAAGATCCAAATGGGACTAAGAGTCCTGAAGAATAACCAAGCGGTGTCCAACCCTGCCCAGGCCAAGCCGGAAGGGTAACCTTGATAACGTCGTCAATCACATACCTGTCAAGCCAAAAGGGTGTCGTCAAAGGTCAAAGCAAAACAGAAAGAGAGCGGTCAGTACTAAGGCCAGTACACGGCGAGACTAGAATTCGGCGGTCCTCGCCTACATAGGTATGGTGGGCTCAGCGGCAGCAAAGTTTGCATTATCTAACTTATAGAGACACACTACAACTTCGGCTATTAGAGCGAGATAAGAGAGCGCTATAGGTCAACAATAATATAGCACCAAGCATAACCCATCCGAAGATTTCCCCCTCGAAGACCAGTCGAGGAAGTCCTCTTGCGGTACACACACGATGGCAATTTTAGTTAAGTAGGTATTTAGTTGATAAGGCTAATTACTAGTCATGTTATTAGAGGTAAAACATTAGTGGCGTTGTCTATGATCATGACACTATACTCCTGAGGCGTTCATAACCATGGACACACGGCTTCTCGAAAAGATTTACCCTGCAGGGGTGCACTACTGTATCCAAACGCATGCTCAATCCTTCAGGCAACAAATCACGCGTGCCATCGGAATCTCACAACAAGAACTGTCCCTTAACTACGCGCATATCCAGAGGCATCACCTATTGTGTTGATCCAGCCAAGAGGTACGACGATTCTCGAGGGAGGCATGGCGTTTGAGTCTGCGGCCGGGCGATGATCGGAAGACAACTTGTAGAGCTCCATCCCACCTCCGACACGATATCTCGATTTTATGCAATCCAAGCCATGGCAGTCCACCAAAATCATATCACAACTCAACCCATGTCCGAGGACATATTATGCGTATGCACCAAATGGAAAACCAATTTTGTAACCCTCTGGATATACGAATAGCGACGGTAGTTGAGGGGGGATCCCAGAGGCCCCCACGTTTGGTTAGCGCGATCAACTCAGAACTGGTATCGTAGAACGAACGAGTCCTAGGTCGGCTCAAGCAGTTCCCAAAGGTGGTCCCTGCTAGGGCCTTCTCATTAGGTGAAACCATAACCAACGATATCAGATTAATTATCTTATCACCAATCATATCCAAGTATCATGTTCCACCTGTATGAGAGCGGTACTAAGCATGCCTACGACTCGCAAGGACAAAGCTAGCTAATCAAACAAGGCAATAGGATAACCAAGGCAATATAGTGGAGCAAGTAAATAAAGGAACGGTACTATAGCATCGACAATAAGGATAGCAATAGATCAAAGGAAGGAAGTAAAGACTATAAATGCAAAATAGGTAGAAGGGGGAGAATGCTCGCCTGAAAACATTGCCGAAGGTTCACCCGAAGATCGGGTCGACACTCGCATCAACTCATCGGCCTAGTCCGCGAAGAAGCAAAACACTAGAAGAGGCAACGGATGCAATATTTAATACTAGGGTGGAGGATCCGGCATGATTATGCTATGATGCATTACATGGCAATATGCGGTCCTACTTAGCAATATTAAGCGAAATCGGGATCCCGACATTTATTATTGGGTTCAAGTTATTTAACTACCGCGCATATTAAATATTGAATTAACAATACAAAGCATGACATCGCGTTCGCTACACAAATTTAAATGGAGCCAATATTAGACTAGATTCGCCCGCATATGGGCTCCATATTTAATTATGAGGTGAATCGGCAATATACCCCCAAACAAATAAATATGTATGCAAGCATGGATGATTTAATATGCACAAGTTATATTATATTTATAAAAATAGGGTATCGAAAAAGGGTCACACATTTGGTTCAGAATCGAAGATCTTGATGTTCCGAGAGGTTCGGGTTCGGTCTTGAGCTTCGGACTCTGGGATCAGTCTTCGGAATCCGTGATGAAGACCTCCAGCTTCAGGTGAAGAGGACGGTCTTGGATTGGTGCCACTACGGTCTTGTCGGCCAGAATATCTTGATGGAGGCGGGACACCTGGAGTGCTTGCGTTTGGAGAACTCGGTGGCATGCCAAGCGATTGGTTAACTTGGACACCCGCATACTACAGATAGCCAAAAAAATAGCTAGCCACCATCGATCCTGGCGATGTAGCAGCGACTTGAGCCAAACATCATCAGTCAACCAAGGTCACGGATGACGACGCGGTGCAGATGTGGTTGCGGACCATCTTCGCGGCATGGAGGACGAGGGCAAGCGCGACGTGGCATGAGCAATGACGAAGGCAGCGGGCTTGCCGCGACGACGTGGTTCGGGCGCAGCGAGGCGAGGTCGAGGCCGGAGAGGCCGGCGGCAGTGCGCCATCGCGACGACCAAGGAGACGGCGGAGTTGCAGAGGAAGTAGGCCGGGCCGGCGAGCTCGGGCTTGGCAGCATCCGGAGCGGTGGGGCTTGTCGGCAGAGCTCGGCTCGGAAGGGACGAAGGGGTGAGGTCGGCGAGGCCTGTTGACGACGAGCGGGGTCGACGAGGAAAAGGCGCGACGAGACCAGGGCGAGGACGAGCTCCTGTGGCGGCACGCTGGACGGGGGAAGGAAGACGCGGGCAGGAGAGGTGGTGCTCTCGTGTCCCTGGCGGCGGCAATAGGGAGACGAGGGGATCGAGGGATGGGTTCGCGTGCGCGTGCTTGTGTGCAAGGTGTGCGTGTGTGCTCTCCTGGGTGCGTGTGGTGTGTGGTGTGTTGGGGAAGGAACGAGAGTGTGTGCGTGTGGTGTATTGCGGCGGCGGCAGGGTGTGTGTGGCATGCGGGGCTGGGGTGCGGCACAGGATTAGGGTTAGGTTAGATCCGGTCGGGGTTGTAGGCTGCTAGCTGCTGGGCTTTGGGCCTGGCGGCTGCTGGCGGCCTCCCCTAGTTTTTATAAAACCGTTTTATTTATTTATTTGTTTTGTTTTAAAAGCATTTGTAAATAATTTTTAGGCAAATAAAATATCATGAAAGACTAGGGTTTTGTTTTGAAATTAGAGGAGGGGACTAATTAGAAAACAAAATAGGCTTTTGGTGAAAATATTTTAGAGCAAAAATATGAATGATGTCATGATGATGCCAAATAGAAAAATAACACGCAATTTTATTTCGGAATATTTTTCGGGGCATTACAAAGCGGGGCCATTGGGTGGTGGCGGCGGTGGCCTGGGTAAGGTGACGGGGCCAGCCTGGGCCTGGTCGTCAGCAGCGGCGAAACTGTTAATAATGTCGACCATCTGAGCGATAGTGAGGTTACCTGTGGCATGTTTCCTCCTGAGCGTATGCCGGAGAAGCGTGCCATGCGCAAGCCTTTTGACGAAGTGGTAGATCGCGTCCTCGCTGGGATAACCCTCCAAGTCGGCCCTCAGTCGGAGCCATCTGGCGAGGTAATCTCGGGGTCTCTCACCATCTCTCTGAGTGCAACGAGCCAGATCGAAGATGGCCACGATGCCGACAAAGTGTGGTCACTGCTTTCTAGACGCGCGGGGTAACCTGACGGATTTGCATTGATCTTCCACCATCACATGCTGCACACGGGCGGTTTGGGTGGGCCTTGAATTTTTCTGATCTACGCCGGCAAACTCCAAAGAGAAATCCGACTTCGATCCTTCCGCAAACGTGTCCTGCCCGGAGTCAGTCCGTGCGGGCCTTGATGATCCTCCGACTTCCTGGGAACTAGTGCTCGAGCCGGTTTCACCGATGAAAAGGTGGATGTCCCTGATTGGGACAATCGAGCAGCAGGTGGGGCTCATATTCATAGGGATCCAGAGTTTGCTGGGAGGGAACATAGGAACATTGTCGGAGAAGAGAACACGCCTGATGGCTATGGTGTCGCCGATTCCCGTGAAGAGCTTGGACCTCACTCGATGTAGAGCTCCAAGCGCCTCTTGCCCCACGGTGGGCACCAACTGTTGTGGTATTGCCGACGAGTACGCCATGGAGGGATCCTCACATAGTGTGTTTAGAGACATGGGGGAATGCGGCGAGTTGGCGGTACGAGATAACACAGCTTACCCAGGTTCATATCCCACAATGATAAAGGAATCCTACTCCTGCTATAAATCACTATAATGGCAATATGCCGAGTTACAGGGATTGGTTCGCTATGCGAGGTGTGTAAATCTATGCCCTAAAGGATCCCAAAGGTTAGCTTATAAAGGCGCCAGAATCTAGGGTTACAGGGAAAAGTCCTAGCCGGACAGGTTACCGAGTTCTACACTAACACAAACTAGTCTTACATGTCTTGCACTTCAAGGCTCTGGGTTGGTTGGTGACTACATCGTAGACTTCCTTTATCCGACATGGGCCTCCCTTCTGGATCCGTCTAACTGGGTCGCCCAACAGGCCATAGGCCTTACTACCAAATGTGAGCCACCCGGGTTAGCCGGATTAGAGACATGCAACAGTGATACCTATTTAGCATATCCCCAACACCTATCGGAGCTTCGTCAACCCCACATTTAGCCAAAGGGGAGGGCATGGTGGCCATACCCGAGCAACATCCAGTGCTCCCGTTAGAATTCTCGTCTTCCTTCGGGGCATACATATTACCCGACTGACCCAGGTGGGGCCGAAGTGATCCACAAGCCTCCTGGAAGGAGGATTGTGGGCGAGGATCCCTCTCAAGAGGTCCCTCGGTGAAGATTCCCTTACTGTGCACCCACGAGGTCTGGTGCTATCCTCGCGGGGCAATTTTCCAGGTCGACTGACGGCCCAGCCTCCACTGGGTCAGGCCCAGGGTACCCCCTAAGTCCCTGGCCCAACAGCCATGGCCTTCTCGCCGCGATCAGTATGAATCATCATGAACTCGAGATCGCAAAGATTGCAATTGTCGAACGACGACTTCACCATCTTCTGATAGTTCTCGTAATTTTGATTTGCACGCCGATAATCGGATCGATGCTCATGCTCTTCCATGCTTTGGCGAGGCACTTGTATTCTTTGGAGGTCCACATGAGTCGTGGCTCGGCCGGCGCGCGAGTTTCCACCGCCTTTCCCTTCTTCTTTGCCACAATCATCGTCGGCTCTTCTTCTTCTTCTTCTTCTTCTTCTGGATCGCCTTCCTCCTCAGGATCCTGCGAGTCCTTGCCGAAACCCGGGGAAATACGCGGCAACCATGGATCCGGTTGCGATGATCTCGCTCATGTAGGTGTCGCCTGACATTCCACCGAGCATGTTGTGGGTGTCGATTTTGGCACCTATGAACTGGTTCGATGACTCGACGCTAGTTTGGGGTGAAGGGAAGTGGGACGCGACGCAGCATCGACGAGTGCATGTACGCCGGGGAGCCGTAGGGGACACTGAGGTCGGTTGTGAAGACGGAAGGGCCAAGAGGAGGAGGGCAGTGCTTGAAGGCGGTGTTGGGGTTGAAGCTGCCGAGAGGATCGCCTCAACATACTCCATGGATAGAGGCGAGAAGCACGTGAGCGGCGTCCTGTGACCATGGCTCTCTTGGAACATCGCCGGAGAGGTCGATGAAAAGCCTGAAAGAGAGGCAACGTTCACCTGACTGCTCCACATGCCGCCGGGAAAGTAATGGCTGGCTTGGCTAGGCCGCTCCATGGACATCTTCGTCGCCGCGACGTTCCACCCCATGAGAAGCCGCGCCGCCTACGCTTCTTGAGCCGCCTGCTTCGCCTTGAGTTTCAGGCCCCTCTGCCAGTGATCTCCTGTGACCGCCTTCCTATGGTTGATGCCGGCCGCCCACTCGGCGTTGGTCATGCCTGACGGCCTCTTCTTCTCCTCCCTCTTCTTCCTCTGCTTTGGCTCCCCATTGTGTGATTTGTTGGCCTGGGTTCGGCGGCTCAAAGTTCGGTCCAATGCGGCGAAAATTCGTTTTCTAGGGAAGTGGGGAGGGGAGGGGGGTCTCTATTATATATACTAAAAGTAATATACACATGTCTAACGGAGCCACCAGATTAAGCCACATCATCTCGATTTATTATGATAGTTAGATCTACATTTAGTGGTTAGGATTTACCGAAAGATTAACGTACGTTAGACATGAGTTTGACACGCTCTATGATTGTACAAAATAAAACGTGCCCACAAAAAAAAGTGCAAAGTAAATCCCACAAGGTCTAGACCGACACGGTCTATTTGTAAAGAGGTACTTCTGTCTCCGTAGGACTCAACCTGTTTCAGCCATGGAAATTAAGATGCCGTGGGGCAGAAAACTTCTTTCGTGTGTGTGTTGTATTAGGAAACCCAAGTTTTTTTTGACACAAATCAGAAAAGGCAAGTGACCAGGTGTTATCTAGAAAAACAGGTACGTGACATGTAAAAGCATTGCACAGAAACAATTGTACAATAGAAACTTTGGAAATCAACTAATCCACTAACTGGGTCGCTATTCGTTTGCCTAGCAGCACTAATATGTCTATGTAATTTATTTTATGGCAAGCATCGGTATTGCATCAACAATTATCATCAGCCTTTAAAAAAACGTGTATTCGAGTATTAGTACAAACATGAAAAAAATAGGCGATAATTTTGTGATCTAAGCAGATTACAAAAATATTGATTTTTACAATCTATGATGATCAATTTGTTTTACACCTATACATTGTCTAGAGATTAAATTGTTAATCTGTATGTTATTTAAAGAATCGGACAGATCCAGGCGACACGTAGCACCTACTTTTAGCCAAAAGCTACCATGTGCATATTACCGATGTAATGGCGTAGATACAAGTATTTGGCCAGTTTATGTAAAAACTATATATTTTGTTTCACACATTTAAGGATTTTTTTAATTGTATAAGATCTGTAAAATAATAGTTCGAGGCATACATGTTACTTTACACTAATTATACCAATATAAGATAATAATTCTAAATGAAAGAACAACAAAATTAATATCGATAGTATTAATACTCGAGAGTATCATTTTTATGTATAAGCTTTATTGGATTCGCTTGCATATGTATGATTTTCTTTGCAATCAAAAACACTATTGTATAATAACAGCTCAGTAATTCAATCCGTCCATTTAAAATACAGGATATTTTGATATGAACACAATCATCAAGATGTAACATACATATTCTATAGAAATATTATATGAAATCATAATTTATTCCAAATCCATTTTTCATGCTGATTATAATGCTTAATTTTTCATGGAAAATTTAAATACCTCAGTTTATATAAATGACTAGATTTAATAAAACAATCTATGCACATGGTGTTTCTGGAAGTTGCATAGTTATCTTGGGCCCTAATCCTTATCAAACTATTTTTTTGGAATAACATTTGGATATAAAGTATTATTTATAATCTCAAAATATGTGTTTTTTAAATAACAGAAGTTCGTCCTTTTGATACTTCTTCTGCACTAAGGATAGTGCCCCTCGCATTTATGAGGGCCACTATGCTAGTGTGAAAAAAAATGATATGCCAACACAGAAAAAGACTCCGTTGGGGTTGAGTGGAGATGCTCTAAAAAAAAGGGACCAGCAGTAGGGAGAAACCTATGCGGTATTGTATTAAGAAGGGAGCTCTAGGCGCTAAACCGAGGATCCGGGAGCTCGAACTCAGGTCACGGGCGCGCGTGCAGATAAACTGCGGGCAGCAACCAACTGGGCATCGCCCAGTTCCCTGTGGAGATGCTCTGAATCAGAAGCCACAAAGCCCACATTCACATTCACATACCACAAGAACAGCATCTCAATCCAGTCGCTTAGTCGGTTTAACATGCAACCTGAAACAAACCCTTAGGTCCACACCACGTACGTACTTGAGTCCAAAGAGATGCAACACTGATTCAAGTCTGAGTATCCAGTAGTTTACTAGTATTAGTTATTTGTTTGATCAATTACAAATTACTGGCTAGAGGGAAAGAAATTACTTGTTCAACGAAACGATCTAGTTTATTTATTTATATTGTCTGATCCCTAGCATGAATATTTGTTTTTATTTTCTATGAATTAATGTGCTCTTTTTCAGTTATTAATTAAAAATACTAGTGTGTCGTTTAGATAAGGAAAATATATACCTATCAGCTTTTCCATCCTTCAAGAATGAAGAAAAGACATCCATAATACATAATCAAATTGGTCATAACTTTGATAGTCATATATCTGCAATGAATTGATAAAGATGTACTGTACATTTCTTCGTATTGTTAGACTTGCCTTAGGATCAACTAGGCTAGATCAATTCGGTAGCCGATTACCTATACGAGATCTTGATCATGTACTGAGAGAGTAAGGGATTGGTGAGAGGCGAGAGAGTAAGGGATTGATTCGGAAGAACACTTTGCAATTGAGCCCGCTTCAGCGTTCTCAATTGCGTTCTTTAAAAAAAATGCAATTTTTGTTGGTATTAAACGTCTTTTGGTTCTCTAAGGTATATGCCATCTTCAATAGTGCATGGTCTCTTTTCTTTTCCTGCCATGCAACGTCATCGTCTTTTCTTCTTTACACCACAATGATGTGTAATCATAACAACAATTGCATGCATTAATCCAACATTGGTATAAATTAAAACATACAACTGTTTATGCAATTAAATCTATATCACCGTTGGGCAGATAATAGAGATAAATACATATATTATTGCAACAAAATATGATCATGTTATTAATAACGTTGGTCATAAAATAACAGAACCATAATTGTTTCAATAATCACTTTAACATACTTTTTGAAATTCAATTCACTTTAACACTTTAATAAACACTTTTAACTATTTACATAGATAAATGCACCTTTTAACACAAAATAACAAATCATGATCATGCTATTAATAACGTTGGTTATATAATAACAGAATCATAATCACATTTTAATATCATTTTATCACATTTTAAAAAAAAATTATCACTTTATTGCATTTAAGCAATTGCCTTTAACTATTTGCAGCGGAATATGAATACAAAATTCATGGACTTTTATACTTTACAGAAATATTTCTGTCACCTTTCATATTTTCTAAACAAATTTTCGTTCGAATAATTTGAATAGCGAAAAACTGAGTGAATTTGCCAAAAAATCTGAACAAGAATCACTAAAATCAGAATGTTCTGTCCCATCGTCACGCCGCCGCCCACAAGGCCATCACAGATTGCGCCGCTGCACAGCGCCATCAGGCAGCCTTTTTGGCCTGGCCCAAAACGGCCCAGGAGCAAACGCCCCAGCAGCCGCCGCTTGGCCCTGGCCGTAAAATGAAGATCTGACGGCCGAGCGCCGTTTTCGCGAGATCAAAAACGACCCCGACCAGACCCCCTTCGAAACCCTAGCCTCACTTGCTCCCCACTGCTGCGCCTCTCACCGATGGCGCGGGCGCGGCACAGCCTTTCCTCCACCCCTTTCCTTTCTTTCCTTTCCTTTCCCACTCAACGCAGCCCGCAGGCGAGAGAGAGAGAGAGAGAGAGAGAGAGAGAGAGAGAGAGAGAGAGAGAGAGAGCACGGCGGCGCCCCCACTGCCCCCACTTCAAAGAGATGGTGTAGAGAGGAGCTGCAAGCAGCGGCGCCCCCCTGGCCCCTTGCCGGCACGCGCATCCACCCTGGGTGGGTGCGCCGTGGTCAAGCGGCCCAGGCGGTGGTGCCCTTTTTCCAACGATGGCCGGCGATGCACCCCCCACTCTGTCGACGATGCGGGCGTGACGGTGGACGGGCGGGTGTTGTCTTTGCCCCCGAAAGGAACCTTTTCTTTCGGCTGTGGCGGCGACGGTGCCCCTCCACTGCTCGTGCCCTTCTTCCCAGATGCCCCTGCATAGGTGCGCATCGGGATCGAGAGGGGCAGGCGCGGCCTTGCAGCGGCGCTGCTTTGCCTGGCGAGCTCAAGGCTGCAGGTAGGATGTGTTTTCTTTTCCCATTTGCCCTTTTTCGATCTAGGGTTAGGGTTTGCCTTTTGGGGATTTTACTTTTCGGGATTTGCAGGGGATGAACTAGGGATAGAAATAAAACATTTTTCTCTTTTAATTTCTTTCTACCCAAATAGATCTAGCACTAGGTGCTCTGATACCAATGTTAGACTTGCCTTAGGATCAACTAGGCTAGATCAATTCGGTAGCCGATTACCTATACGAGATCTTGATCATGTACTGAGAGAGTAAGGGATTGGTGAGAGGCGAGAGAGACTACCTGCACCAGTGGGGCTCGAGTAGCCTGAGCCGATGGCCATCGGGGAGGGTGACGGCGTGAGCGTGGGCAGTGGTGGCGGCGTTGGTGGTGCTTCCCGTCACTCTGCGCGAGCCCCTGATCGGAAGGGCGTGGGGTGTGGCGCACGACGAACCTCGTTAGTTGTGCCACCGGACCCCAACTCTTTATAGATATATGCGCAGGTGACAGGGGCCCACCAACCAGAGGGGTTGGGCGTCCCCGATCAGGACGCGGTCAAAGGTTCGGTCGAGCCGTTGGGCTCGATCGTGTGGAGATCAACCTTACACGTATTGCTACATGCATTGTGTACTGAGAAAAAATTATGTATCTTCACTTTAAGCTATCATTGTCTTCTTCGCCGTCCCCTTATGGTCAGATCCTGGAACCGCCCCTGGAGGCATCGAGAAACTCAATCGGACCTCCCCTCTACTCCCTTACCTGATGTACCGCTGTACCACCAAAATTAATCAAAGTCTTCGAGACCATACCAACATCTTACACAACGTATATGTTTCAGGAAGATGACACAAATGAAATATCACAAGTATATGACAAGTTCTGATCAAAGTGCACAAGAGACAAGTGAAGTTCTGACTGATGGTACACCTATAATGTAGCAACAACATTGCTTATATATGCTTAAACTTCCACAAACAAGACATAATATTAAGCATGTTCAGTAGTAACAGATCTAACCCCACAACCCTCCAAACATTAATCCGGGTTGACAGAAACCAAAGACCAGGTAATACTAGTCACTTCCATCTTGCAGAAAACAAGATCACACATACACATGTTCCAGAACTTTTGTTGTTGTTATGAACCTCTTGAAAGAACATATGTTCCAGGACGATAACACAAAGGAAATATCACAAGGATATGACAAGTAGATGCACGTATAATGTAGCAGGCATTACTACCTATAACCGGCCCTGGCCAACCCGCCTCCTGAGGATGTCCTCGCACGCGCACTCATTTGCTCCATTCGATCTTGTGCGACAGTACAGTTTTCATCCCACTTTCCACTACAGCCGTCAGATGGAGTGATTTCTTTTCTCACCAGTTTCTTCTCTAGATGGGTCTATGATGACTGGGACCAGAGGCGTGTGGGGCCAGGGGATAGAGGCAATGACACTTCTCGTTTGTGTAGTCTTTCTCTCCTTCCTCACGTGGGGCAGGTCAAAATCGATGAATCCCAAACCACTCCCCCAATCGGCTGCCTCCTCTCCTCCCCAATCCGCTGCCACCGCCTCCTCTCATTTTTCCTCGATGGGCTGGCTTCTTTCCCTGCTGTAGCTCCACGCGAGGCAGCTAAGAGGTGGTGGGTGGAGACACTAGGATGAGGGAGGACCGGCGTCGGCACAAATGCGGCAGGCCAAGTAGAAGCAGCGGGGATGCATGCAGCCAAGAAGCTAGGCGAAGCTGGAGGGGAGAGGAAGGAGGGCGGCGACAGGAGGGAAGAACAGACTGGTCCTTCTCCTCTCTTTTCTTGCCTAGGTGCTGCTCAGGAAGGCGGCAGCCACTGTACGTGCTCGGAGGGCTGCCCGCTCCACCTCTTGTTCCCCTCCCGGCCAAAATCACAGCAAAAGGCCAGTACTTCAAATCCCCCTTAATCCTATCTTGATCCCTTTTCTATGCACGCTTAGCCTTTTTAGTTGGTGATGGTTTGCATCGTGTGTAGTATTTGCTAAATCTGAAAACAAATCCCTTGTCTTCTAAGACTATGGTGAATTTTCGCGATTACTGGTATATTTATTAGAATTATTTCAAAAGACGAGCAACTCTGGTTGGACTCGGAGCTCACCCTCAAGCATGAGATTGCGTGGGCGTCCTGTCTCTCCGTGTAGGTATATTTTCCTGTCACTTTGCTCGTGTGGAGACTAATTCTAATCACATTGCTTGTTATTTATACATTAGATGGACGTGAAGTACAGCAAGTTTTATCAGTTGGGGAATGGAGGAGACCTTATCTTTGAGTGGGATTTGGACCAGCTTTCGGAACTTCTGGAGCGTCCGCACCCCGAGTTCTTTGGAGCTCAGCTCAATGATCAAGGAGGAGAAGATCTGCAGTGGCTAATTGTTGCAAGTCTCTGAGGAAATATTGAACCTCCCACTGCGGAGGGAATTCAGTTTACCTTAAGAGAGAACAACTGGCTCGATGGACTTGCCAGGGCCATGCAGGAAGCTCTTTCCCGTCTGTGTGGGCAGAGCATCAATCAGATCAAGGGTACTCGCTTTGAGTTTTGCCCAAGGCGTGATGCTAATGGACAACCACTGGAAGCCCCATACCACCCCGAGCTGAAGACTCAATTGGACCACCTTAGCTTCATGATGTATGATCGTCAGCAGGAGTTAGACAACTGCCATGACTACTGCAATCACAAGTCTGCCATCATCAAGACGAAGGATTAGACCATCGCCATGCTAGCAAAGGATCGCAAGTCTCGCCGCCGTCAGCTCGACAAGAAGGAGCGCATTATTGCCCGTCTTCGCCACCGCATCTCATCTCTGGAGGAGACCATCCACGAGAGAGACATGCAGTTGGAGGAAAGGGAGAATGCCGGAGAAGATCTTCATGGAGACCCCTACTCCTATCTCAGCGATGATGATGATTTTCTGGAGGATCAGTCCATGGACTTCTTCACCGATGAGGATTATTTCGCCTTCATCGATGATGATGAGGATGTTGAGGCCACAGATTCCGAGGAGTAGTAGCACTTGAGAACTAGCGTAGTGAGTAGTATTCGGTCCCACTGTATCGTAGTTCTCAGAATGGTTCTTAAAACCATCTGTTTTTCTTTGTTGTGGTGTGTGTTGTATCGTGTGCTATGAATGAATGAAAATCAAGTTGCTAGAAAAATCTAAGTCAAACCTTACAAACTTTTCAAAGTCCCAGAACCTTAGAAATTTCCCTCTTATCTCATGATCTATCTCAATCTTCAGATGCCACGTGAAGGAAGTGGTTCATCCCAGGACCCAATGTTGAAGATCCTGCAAATGTTAAATTCTGACCGTGAAGCTGAAAGAGCAGAACGTCAAGCCAATCTAGCCATCCTTCAGCAGATAGCCCAGCTTGCCCACAACAACCAAGGCCATGGAAATCAGGACAACCATGGATCTAAGCTCAAGAATTTCCAGAATACCAACCCACCTGTTTTCACTAAGTCAGAAAAGCCTCTAGACGCCGATGATTGGCTGCAAACCATGGAAAACAACCTAGAAGTCGCCGGAGTGGAAGCTAACGAGAAAGTTCTGTCTGCCACTGTAGCGGGAGTGTCCCAACCTTTATTAACATAAGGTGGTGTCCCCTGTGTTTACAATGCTAGTCCCTGGATCAATAGCTAGCATCCACAGTTTAGATGTAATATCAAGAAACAAGGTCATAATATAACTTTATAACCAGGAATAACATAATTTTATTACATCTTTACATAGCTCATTTGGCTATTACATTACATTGCAGCGGAATAACTATAAGCATGGGGTCCTTCATCTTCAAAGTGCCACAGGCAGACATGTTGGTTGTAGACTTTGTAATCCTAATCAATCAATCTTCACTAAAATCAATCAAACCTGCAACATTACAAGTTACAGCCACAAGGGTCAATACATTTGAATTGTATTGGCAAGTTTCACTACTAAGTAGATTATAAGTGGATCCTATCTTTACATGCATTTTGGCTAGTAGGGTTTAAGGCTTATTTGCAGAAGCAAAGTTTATCCTATCTTTTCAAAATGGTTTTGGTCCTTTGTCAAATCTCCTTTTCAAAATTTCTTGAACTCCTTGGTAAAACTTCCAAGTGTTCAAGTCCTTGTCAAAAATCCCTTGAGCTCCTTGGTAACCCCAAGTGCATCAAGTTTTATCAAAATATCTTGAGCTCCTTGGTAACCCCAAGTGCATCAAGTTTTATCAAAATCCCTTGAGCTCCTTGGTACCCCCAAGTGCATCAAGTTTTATAAATTTTCTTTTAGAATTTAGAATGTCGAGATTTCCCATAGTTTCAAACTTTAGTTGCTCAGTATTGTCCATAACCGGGGACACGGCTAAGTACTTAGATTTTATTATCTTCTGCAGAAGTTGCACACTTTACCCACATGTCACAATCCCATCTTGTTGCCACCAGTGGCCACTGGATTAGTGCTCACCAAGATGGAGTACTGGCAGATTGAGAATGTGACGAAGTCTTTCTAAAGGGTCCTCCCATACACCATTGCTAGCTTGTCTCCAGCACCCATGTAGGATTCCAGGTCCTCATGTCCAGTTAACTGAAGACAATGCATGGGTCTTCCCAATGTAGTTGACTAAGCCAGAGCCATAATAGCATGTGGTTGCACACGAAAGCCACAATTGGAGAAACATGTTCAATCTCTAAGTTTCCTGGGTGGTTTCCTTTGGAGCACAACACAAAGAGATTGCCATAGACATGGTTCCTTTTGTTGCCACCTTCTCCAAAACTCAAAGTATCCTTGGCCACCCAGGTGGTTCATTGAGTCCTTGTTTTATTATATAAAAACACAAGTCCTTTTCTCAATTCCATAAAATCTCAACATGTATCTCTTTTCAAAATATAACATGGCTAAGCATGTAACAACTACATTGTTTTCACTAAGGAATGTATAGGGTATCCTATTAGGATTTAGCATAGCATAAGTATAAAATTATTTTCATGCATGTCTCAAAATCCACTAAGTATAATGAAAATAGTAGGACTTTTAGATGATAGTGTAACTTGCCTTTCTTTTGGTAGGGAATGTTGGTTCACTCCTTGATCTTGCTATTCTCACACTTTTATAACTTCACTACAATCAATCAAGAAAACACAATATCAACTAACATTCCAAACCAATAATCAATCAAACCATTCACACACAAAAAACAATGGGATCTAAGTCATGCATGTAAGCATGCAAGAGATGGTTCTATTTGCAAAGATGGTTTACACTAGGCTTCTAAACTTTGTAAGGTTCAAAATGGTCATTTTCCAAAGTGGCAAAGTCATTTGCAAAAGGGTTTTGTCTACAAACCATTTTATAATCCAATCATCATTTTATGTGGTGAAAAACATTTTTATCAAAGCAACAACTTTAAGTGATTCACCAAATAAGTTGTTGTTTCCCAAAACTTGGTGTTTAGGGTCAGTGGGTTTTCTCTAAATAATTTCCCAAAGTTTTTACTCCAAAATCATTTTCATAACATAACCATTATTTTTATTTGGCTAGAAATGACTAAATCAAGTTTTTATTCTTAAACTTTCATAAAAACCATTTTTAAATCCATGGGTTGGTTCCTAGGGTCAGTAAGTTCACCACAAACTAATTTGCCAAGGTTTCAAACTCAAAAACATTTTTGAACAATTTTGCTAATCTAAACAAGCATACAAATGTTTCTGCAAAAACATACAATCTAACAGATACTATTTGCTAAACAAAAGGCATGATTGGCTAGGGTTTGTTCCACTAATTCCAATGATATCAAATTTGTAAATTTTGGACGTGTGGATCAAAAGTTACAAAGGTTTGAAAATCACATTCTAATATGATTTCGAATCTGTTTTTAAACAGAACTGGTGACACGCGTCATGTTTTGATTGGACGGTACCGGTTCGTTCGGATCAACAGACGCATACCGCAGGATCTAACTTAGATCTAGCGGCACAGAGGCATACGATACCTCTTCGATTATATTCTATCATAGCCATACGATTTTGATCCAACGGACGCAAACAACAGGCCACTAACTGGCGGCGCTCGACGGCTGCGCGCGGCGGCGACGGTCAGATGGTGGCGGTGCCGGTGATACAGGAAGCTAGAAGGGAAGGGAAAGTGCTCACCGTGATTGCAAGGACGTGGTGATGCTCGAGGTACAGTCGGCTTGGCAAGGGGCGCTCAGGGTTGCGGTGGATTGCTCGCCGGAGTAGGGTCTGGCGACGGGTGGTTCTGTTCGCGGTCGAAGGCGACGCTGTCGATCACGAGGAGGCAAACAGAGGGTGTGGTCAGATGCAGGAGATCACGGAGATGACGCGAGTGTGAAGGAGAAGGCTTAGGGCGGTCAAGGCTTACCGGAGGAGCTCGACAGAGACGAGACAGACGGCGGCGACGCTCTGTGTCGTGCTTGTCGACGCTAGGGGATGCGCACGGGCGAGTGGAGGGCACAGGCAGATGCGTCTGGGAGTGGTGAGTGTGATCGCGTGCAGAGGGAGGTGAGGCGCGGCTGCGGTTTGTCGGAATTCACCGGAGAAGCTCGCCGGAACAGCGGCGGTGCAGGGCCAATTCGAGGCAGCCTGGTGACGATGAGGAGTTGGCGTTTGAGGAGAATGACAGAGGGAGGAGAGGCGCTTATGTACGCGTGGTCAGGGGCGAGATTAACACGGCCATTACTCGTGAATTTACGTGCGGATTGAATGGCAGAGAACGAAAGCGAGGTTTGGGGAGAAGGAGTCGCGCGGGTGGAAACGAAGACCGAGCTGTGGGGCCTGGCTGTCAGCGAGGGAGAGAGAGAGGGGTTTGGGGCCACTAGTCAGCGTCTGTTCGGGTTAGATACTTGGTGCGAAACGTTTTCTTCCGGGGAGGGGGAGCTGGGCTGGTTCTGGGCCTTGTTGGGCTGCTGGGTTGGGTCGACCAAAACCTTATTTTTTTCTTCCTGAAACCTTTTCTTTTTCTATTTCCAATTTCTTTTTTGAAATTTCAAACAACCAAACAATACTCAAATCAATTCAAACAATCACCTTACTTTGAAACTTTGAATTTGGTTCTGTTCAGTAACATAAACCAAAATTCCAAAACCAAAATAGTAATTTTTATTTAGGGTTCATTATTAATTAAATAAATAGACCATTGTTATTAAATCAAATAGATTTTGATTTATTTAAATACTCCTTTCGACATCTAATTATTTTCAAAACCAAATCAGTAGGTTTTATTTGAAAAATACAAAATACTTGGAAAACTTATTTGAATTAAATAAATAAGTTTTGATGGTTAATTAAAATAGTAAAACCTTTAAAAACTTGGATATTAAATCCTTATTATTTTATTTAATAAACCTTTACTATTTTTTATCAAAATAAAGCATTTTATTTCATAAGCTTGGCCAAGGTTTAATTTGGCTTCTATAAAATAATCTTTATTTATAAATCCACCTTTTCTTTTGTAAACCAAATCCTTTTATTTAAAACATCCAAAATAGTAATTTTAAATATTTTTATTTTCCTTTATCAATTGTTTATCTTTTTAAATCTATTTAGGATTTTATTTGATCCCATTTGTTTTGAAGGTTTCCAATTGGATTCAAAAAGTTTCTTCTGGCCCTAAAAATCAACAAATTTTTATTTTATTCATTTATTTTTCACATTACAAGATTTGGAAAATCTTGGGATGTGACAGGCTACCACCCTTAAAATAAATCTCGTGCCGAGATTTGGGAAAGCTAGGGTTACAAGTAGGCTCAAAACAACTAGGGTTCTACCACCCTTAAAAATAAATTTCAAACAAAATTACATATTGGCCTTCTTGGGGTCCTGGGGAAACTTCTCTAAGCAAACATTTGCATTGTGTCCTTGGTTCCCACACTTGACTCATGGGCCAAGGTTGAGTTTCTCCATAGGCTTGTTCAACTTGTTCTTCATCTTTTCTGGACAATTGCTTGCATAATGTCCTGGGTTCTTGCAATTGAAACAGTTGATGTCTTTGAGTTCTTTACGTAGCTCTTGTGGACAAGTTGCCACATAATGGCCTAACTCTTTGCAGTTGTTGCACACCACTTGGCCAATCTCTTTATTCTTCTGGTTCTCTGGGCATTCACTGGAGTAGTGTCCCATTTCCTTACATTTATGACATTGCACATGGCTTTTGTCCTTCTTTTGCTTCTTGGGTTTCTTTGGTCCTTTGAACTGGGTTGTCTTGTTTGGAGGTATAAGTGGTCCTTTTCCTTTGTCATCAACTTTCTTGGTAGACTTGGATCCTTCTTGATGGTTTGAAATCATTTGTTGCACTCCACCTTGTTTCCTTTGTTCAACAATGGAGTAGATGGGGCATTGGATAGGAACATGGTTGTTTCCTTCACATAGGTAGCAAGTAGCTTAGGAGGTGGGACATTGTCCAACAGGATGTTTCTCTTCACAGTTGGGGCATTGATCTCCATGCTCCTTGGAAGTATGATCCTTGTCTCCACAAATAATGCAAGCTGGGGCTCCATCTAGAATAACATTTATGTCATCCTTGTTGTCATAAACTTTCTTGGAATAGTTTTCTTCCATTTTGATCATTTGATCAGTCACCTTAAGCATCAGTTGTCCTTGAGTTTCTAAAAATCCTTGCAGGGCTGGATCTTCTCCAATAGTGTTAGCTATGAACTGAGCTGTCACTTGGTTCAACTGGTGTTGGGTTGCTATGAGCTCTTTCATGTTGTCCTCTTGGTTGGTGTTGGTGTCATCAACCTTGATGTTGTAGTCTCTTGGAGTAGTCATCTGTTTGGGTTGAATGGAGATTAGAATAGACAAGATATTTCTAAGGAATCAATTCTAATCACACACATCACAAGTCACACAAGCAATGTGCAAGCATTCACAAACAACTTTTCACTCAAACAACAAAGTTCAAGCACATACTTAGGCAACAAAATATTTTTGTTACACCACATAGGTTGGTGTGGTTTGACTTAACTAAAATATGGTGGTCCATCTATAGGGTTTACTTGTGATCTTTCCATCTTTTCCTGGTTGCTTCTTCTTTACATGAGGTCATGATTTCCTTGGGAAAACTCCTTGGTCTCAAAGCTTTAAGTGATGTGGGCTCCTTCTACCTGTTGCATTCCCTCAGTCTCTAAATCTTGAGCAAGATTTCCTTGTCTCACATGTAGTCCTTAGTGATATCCAAGTTGGAAGTCCTTGGTGAACATGCTGAAGATGTTGAAGTCATTAGAGTTGAAGAAGTTGAAGTCATTAGAGTTGAATAAGTCCTTTGCACATGGTGTAGTCTTTGTCCATGGGTAGGTTTTTCCATCAAGTTTGAAATAGGAGAGAGGTAGTGTCAAAACCAAAATGGTTGAGGAAAGAGTTTACAAGTTTGTTTGTAACTAAGTTTTTGGAACAAATACAAATCCTATTTTCTAAGGGTTTTTGTCCAATCCTAGGGTTTACAAATCCTACAGGCAACACAATGCTATGATACCATCTGTAGCGGGAGTGTCCCAACCTTTATTAACATAAGGTGGTGTCCCCTGTGTTTACAATGCTAGTCCCTGGATCAATAGCTAGCATCCACAGTTTAGATGTAATATCAAGAAACAAGGTCATAATATAACTTTATAACCAGGAATAACATAATTTTATTACATCTTTACATAGCTCATTTGGCTATTACATTACATTGCAGCGGAATAACTATAAGCATGGGGTCCTTCATCTTCAAAGTGCCACAGTGCATATGTTGGTTGTAGACTTTGTAATCCTAATCAATCAATCTTCACTAAAATCAATCAAACCTGCAACATTACAAGTTACAGCCACAAGGGTCAATACATTTGAATTGTATTGGCAAGTTTCACTACTAAGTAGATTATAAGTGGATCCTATCTTTACATGCATTTTGGCTAGTAGGGTTTAAGGCTTATTTGCAGAAGCAAAGTTTATTCTATCTTTTCAAAATGGTTTTGGTCCTTTGTCAAATCTCCTTTTCAAAATTTCTTGAACTCCTTGGTAAAACTTCCAAGTGTTCAAGTCCTTGTCAAAAATCCCTTGAGCTCCTTGGTAACCCCAAGTGCATCAAGTTTTATCAAAATCTCTTGAGCTCCTTGGTAACCCCAAGTGCATCAAGTTTTATCAAAATCCCTTGAGCTCCTTGGTACCCCCAAGTGCATCAAGTTTTATAAATTTTCTTTTAGAAATTAGAATGTCGAGATTTCCCATAGTTTCAAACTTTAGTTGCTCAGTATTGTCCATAACCGGGGACACGGCTAAGTACTTAGATTTTATTATCTTCTGCAGAAGTTGCACACTTTACCAACATGTCACAATCCCATCTTGTTGCCACCAGTGGCCACTGGATTAGTGCTCACCAAGATGGAGTACTGGAAGATTGAGAATGTGACGAAGTCTTTCCAAAGGGTCCTCCCATACACCATTGCTAGCTTGTCTTCAGCACCCATGTAGGATTCCAGGTCCTAATGTCTAGTTAACTGAAGACAATGCATGGGTCTTCCCAATGTAGTTGACTAAGCCAGAGCCATAATAGCATGTGGTTGCACACGAAAGCCACAATTGGAGAAACATGTTCAATCTCTAAGTTTCCTGGGTGGTTTCCTTTGGAGCACAACACAAAGAGATTTCCATAGACATGGTTCCTTTTGTTGCCACCTTCTCCAAAACTCAAAGTATCCTTGGCCACCCAGGTGGTTCATTGAGTCCTTGTTTTATTATATAAAAACACAAGTCCTTTTCTCAATTCCATAAAATCTCAACATGTATCACTTTTCAAAATATAACATGGCTAAGCATGTAATAACTACATTGTTTTCACTAAGGAATGTATAGGGTATCCTATTAGGATTTAGCATAGCATAAGTATAAAATTATTTTCATGCATGTCTCAAAATCCACTAAGTATAATGAAAATAGTAGGACTTTTAGATGATAGTGTAACTTGCCTTTCTTTTGGTAGGGAATGTTGGTTCACTCCTTGATCTTGCTAGTCTCACACTTTTCTAACTTCACTATAATCAATCAAGCAAACACAATATCAACTAACATTCCAAACCAATAATCAATCAAACCATTCACACACACAAAACAATGGGATCTAAGTCATGCATATAAGCATGCAAGAGATGGTTCTATTTGCAAAGATGGTTTCCACTAGGCTTCTAAACTTTGTAAGGTTCAAAATGGTCATTTTCCAAAGTGGCAAAGTCATTTGCAAAAGGGTTTTGTCTACAAACCATTTTATAATCCAATCATCATTTTATGTGGTGAAAAACATTTTTATCAAAGCAACAACTTTAAGTGATTCACCAAATAAGTTGTTGTTTCCCAAAACTTGGTGTTTAGGGTCAGTGGGTTTGCTCTAAATCATTTCCCAAAGTTTTTACTCCAAAATCATTTTCATAACATAACCATTATTTTTATTTGGCTAGAAATGACTAAATCAAGTTTTTATTCTTAAACTTTCATAAAAACCATTTTTAAATCCATGGGTTGGTTCCTAGGGTCAGTAAGTTCACCACAAACTAATTTGCCAAGGTTTCAAACTCAAAAACATTTTTGAACAATTTTGCTAATCTAAACAAGCATACAAATGTTTCTGCAAAAACATACAATCTAACAGATACTATTTGCTAAACAAAAGGCATGGTTGGCTAGGGTTTGTTCCACTGATTCCAATGATATCAAATTTGTAAGTTTTGGACATGTGGATCAAAAGTTACAAAGGTTTGAAAATCACATTCTAATCTGATTTCGAATCTGTTTTTAAACAGAACTGGTGACACGCGTCATGTTTTGATTGGACGGTACCGGTTCGTTCGGATCGACAGACGCAGACCGCAGGATCTAACTTAGATCTAGCGGCGCAGAGGCATACGATACCTCTTCGATTATATTCTATCATAGCCATACGATTTTGATCCAACGGACGCAAACAACAGGCCACTAACTGGCGGCGCTCGACGGCTGCGCGCGGCGGCGACGGTCAGATGGTGGCGGCGCCGGCGATACAGGAAGCTAGAAGGGAAGGGAAAGTGCTCACCGTGATCGCAAGGACGTGGTGATGCTCGAGGTACAGTCGGCTTGGCAAGGGGCGCTCAGGGTTGCGGTGGATTTCTCGCCGGAGTAGGGTCTGGCGACGGGTGGTTCTGTTCGCGGTCGAAGGCGACGCTGTCGATCACGAGGAGGCAAACAGAGGGTGTGGTCAGATGCAGGAGATCACGGAGATGGCGCGAGTGTGAAGGAGAAGGCTTGGGGCGGTCAAGGCTTACCGGAGGAGCTCGACGGAGACGAGACAGACGGCGGCGACGCTCTGTGTCGTGCTTGTCGATGCTAGGGGACGCGCGCGGGCGAGTGGAGGGCACAGGCAGATGCGTCTGGGAGTGGTGAGTGTGCTCGCGTGCAGAGGGAGGTGAGGCGCGGCTGCGGTTTGTCGGAATTTACCGGAGAAGCTCGCCGGAACAGCGGCGGTGCAGGGCCAATTCGAGGCAGCCTGGTGGCGATGAGGAGTTGGCGTTTGAGGAGAATGACAGAGGGAGGAGAGGCGCTTATGTACGCGTGGTCAGGGGCGAGATTAACGCGGCCATTACTCGTGAATTTACGCGGGATTGAATGGCAGAGAACGGCAGCGAGGTTTGGGGAGAAGGAGTCGCGCGGGTGGAAACAAAGACCGAGCTGTGGGGCCTGGCTGTCAGCGAGTGAGAGAGAGGGGGGTTTGGGGCCACCAGTCAGCGTCTGTTCGGGTTAGATACTGGGTGCGAAACGTTTTCTTCCGGGGAGGGGGAGCTGGGCTGGTTCTGGGCCTTGTTGGGCTGCTGGGTTGGGTCGACCAAAACCTTATTTTTTTCTTCCTAAAACCTTTTCTTTTTCTATTTCCAATTTCTGTTTTGAAATTTCAAACAACCAAACAATACTCAAATCAATTCAAACAATCACCTTACTTTGAAACTTTGAATTTGGTTTTGTTCAGTAACATAAACCAAAATTCCAAAACCAAAATAGTAATTTTATTTTAGGGTCCATTATTAATTAAATAAATAGACCATTGTTATTAAATCAAATAGATTTTGATTTATTTAAATACTCCTTTTGACATCTAATTATTTTCAAAACCAAATCAGTAGGTTTTATTTGAAAAATACAAAATACTTGGAAAACTTATTTGAATTAAATAAATAAGTTTTGATGGTTAATTAAAATAGTAAAACCTTTAAAAACTTGGATATTAAATCCTTATTATTTTATTTAATAAACCTTTACTATTTTTTATCAAAACAAAGCATTTTATTTCATAAGCTTGGCCAAGGTTTAATTTGGCTTCTATAAAATAATCTTTATTTATAAATCCACCTTTTCTTTTGTAAACCAAATCCTTTTATTTAAAACATCCAAAATAGTAATTTTAAATATTTTTATTTTCCTTTATCAATTGTTTATCTTTTTAAATCTCTTTAGGATTTTATTTGATCCCATTTGTTTTGAAGGTTTCCAATTGGATTCAAAAAGTTTCTTCTGGCCCTAAAAATCAACAAAGTTTTATTTTATTCATTTATTTTTCACATTACAAGATTTGGAAAATCTTGGGATGTGACAGCCACCCACTATCTAGCCGGAGATGCCAGGGCATGGTGGAATAGTGTTCGTGCAATGACCGAAGGCCAGATGATGACCTGGGAGGAATTCAAGGTCAAGTTCAGCAGAACCCATGTGCCACCGGGTTTGATCAAGAGAATGAGAGACAAGTTCAGAGAGGTGAAGCAAGGAAGGATGACTGTTTTGCAATACCGTGACAAATTTTTGTCATTAGCTAGGTATGCCCCGGATGAGATCGACACAGAAGCCAAGAAGAAAGAAAGATTCCTGAATGGTCTGCATGACGAGATGCAGACAGTGTTAGTCAATATCCCCTTTGCGTATATTGAAGCGCTTGTCGACTCTGCCATTCAGATGGAAGGAATGATCAACCAAGCCAATGAAAACCGAAAGCGTCATATGATGCACCAGCCAGGAACCCATCAGACCCCAAAGTATCGCCCCAACCCATCTCCAGGATTTGCCCCAAGAACCAATAGACCCCCGATGACCCGTCCCACCTATCCCAACCGTGGAAACCCTAGACCCGGAGGAAATCACAACAACCCCGGCAACTCTAGCAATTTCACTCGTGCCCCACCCAAGTTCAACACCAACAATGCTGCCACCAACCCCAACACTGCCCCGAGGACTGGAAGCAACGTTGTGCCTCTCGCAGCCAAGGACAAGTCGCAAGTGACTTGTTATGACTGTGGAAATAAAGGCCACTATTCCAACGAGTGTCCCAACAAGAAGAATGCTACAGCACCCAATGCCAATGTCCCAGCTCAGCAGCATCGTCGTGTTCAGCCCGGAAGAAAGTTTGCCCCAGGAAATTCACTCAACCACAATGGCCGTCTTTTTCTCATGCATGCTGAAGAAGCTCAGGAAGCACCAGACATCGTGCTGGGTATGTTTCCTGTTAATTCAGTACTTGCAAGAGTGTTGTTTGATTCTGGTGCATCGCATTCATTTGTCACCGAAGAATTTGCATGCACTAGTAAAATTCAACCAACCAAATTGAAGCATGTAATGATTGTGCAAATTCCTGGATCAACCACCAAGGCTAGGAAAATTTGCAAAGCCGTCCCTATCCGAATCCATGGCATAGATTTTTATGCTAATCTGATAGTACTCGGAACTAAAGGTTTGGAAGTAGTACTAGGAATGGATTGGATGTCCAAACATAAAGGATTGATTGACTGTGCCAAGAAAGCCATCACCATGACCAGTACAGCCAGAATATCAGTCGAGCATATATCTGAAACCTTACCTCGTCAATTCAAATGCAACAAGAGTATAGCCCAACCAACCATTGACCAAGTCCGGATAGTCTGTGAATACCCCGATGTATTTATAGATGTTTTGCCCGGTATGCCCCCAGATCGGGATATCGAGTTTATCATCGAACTAATCCCCGGAATAGGACCCATAGCCTAGAGACCCTATAGTATGAACCCATTGGAGTTAGAAGAACTGAAGAAGCAACTGGATGCCATGCTGGAAATAGGATTGATTCAACCAAGTGCGTCAACATGGAGATCACCTGTCTTGTTTGTGGACAAGAAAGATGGAGGTAACCGTTTGTGTACGGATTATCGGAAGTTGAATGATGTCATCATCAAGAACAAGTACCCCTTGCCCAAGATACAAGATTTGTTTGATCAGTTGACCGGTGCCAAAGTGTTTTCTAAGATTGATCTTAGAACTGGCTATCATCAACTCAAGATTCGTGCAGAGGATATTCCAAAGACTTCCTTTACCACCAAATATGGATTATACGAGTATACAGACATGTCTTTTGGATTAACCAATGCCCCCGCTTATTTCATGAACCTCATGAATAAGATTTTTATGGACTTCCTGGATAAGTTTGTCGTTGTTTTCATCGATGACATTCTGATTTATTCCAAATCAGAAGAAGAACATGAGCTACACCTAAGGACCATTCTTGGAACCCTTAGAGAGCATCAGCTATATGCAAAGTTTAGCAAATGTGAATTTTGGTTACAGGAGGTAGGATTCCTTGGTCACATTGTATCAGCCGGAGGAATTGCCGTTGACCCTGCCAAAGTGAAAGATGTAGAAGATTGGCAAGCCCCGACCACTCAAACCCAAGTTCGTGCATTTCTCGGATTGGCGGGATATTACCGCAAATTCGTAGAAGGATTCTAGTATCGCTGCACTCCATGACCCAATTGCTGAAGAAGGACAAGAAGTTTAAATGGACCGACAAGTGTGAAGCGAGTTTTCAAGAACTCAAGAGGAGATTGATTTCAGCCCCAATCTTGATCATGCCGGATATCTCGAAACCCTTCGATGTGTATTGTGATGCATCCAAGATCGGTCTCGTATGTGTGCTAATGCAAGAAGGCAAAGTTATATCCTATCTATCTCGACAATTGAAACAACATGAGCAAAATTACCCATCCCATGACCTCGAACTCGCAGCCGTAGTTCTAGCCCTGAAAACAGGGAGACATTACCTGATGGGAAATCGTTGTGAGATTTATACGGATCACAAGAGTCTGAAATATATATTCACTCAGAAGGAGCTGAATATGAGGCAGAGAAGATGGATTGAGCTAATCAAGGATTACGATCTGGACATTCACTATCACCCTGGTAAATCCAATGTGGTAGCCGATGCCCTTAGCAGATTGCCGTGTCGCTTGAACTCCATGATTTTAAAGGAGCAACCAAGTTTGCACAAAGAGATGGAAGATTTTCGAATGGAATTAGTAAGTGAAGGATTTTTGGCTATATAGAACTTCAGCCCACTTTGATCAGCCATATCAAAGAGGCGCAGAAAGGAAATGCTAGTATCGACGGAATCAAGTGTCGTATCAGTACAGGCAAGGTACCCGGATTCACCAAAAACGAAGGAGTTCTGTGGTACAAAGGACGCCTTTGTGTACCAGCAGATTCTGAGTTGAAAGAAGTTATTTTGAAGGAGGCTCATGATACTCTTTATTCTATCCATCCCGGAGGAACTAAGATGTATCAAGATTTGAAAGAGCAATTTTGGTGGCATAAGATGAAGCGAGAAATCGGAAGCTATATCGCCAAGTGTGATATATGTCAGCGAGTCAAGGCAGGACATCAAAGACCCGCTGGATTGTTGCAACCATTGCAGATTCCGGAATGGAAATGGGATTCTGTAGGAATGGACTTTATCACTGGACTGCCTACTTCTAGTAGGGGAAATGACTCTATTTGGGTCATAGTGGACAGATTGTCCAAAGTCGCCCATTTCTTGCCCGTCAAAACCACATATCAGAGTTCGAAGCTAGCGGAGTTGTACATCGCTAGAATCGTTAGTTTGCATGGAGTCCCCAAGAACATTGTATCGGATCGAGGAACTCAGTTTACCTCGAGATTCTGGAAGAAAGTTCAAGAAGATTTAGGAACCCGCCTAGATTTTAGTACCGCGTATCACCCTCAGACCGATGGACAAACGGAGCGAGTAAATCAAATACTCGAAGATATGCTTAGAGCATGTGTGTTAGAATATGGATCCAAGTGGGAAGACTGTCTACCGTTTGCAGAATTTTCCTATAATAATAGTTACCAAGCCAGTTTGCAAATGGCCCCATTTGAGTTCACGTACGGAAGAAAGTGTCGCACCCCTTTGAACTAGTCGGAAGTAGGAGAGAGTCAGATTTTCGAACCCGACATCCTACAAGAAGCAGAAGAGAAGGTTCACAAGATTCGTGAGCACCTCAAGACCGCCAAATCCAGACAGAAGAGTTACGCTGACAAGAGACGTCGAGACCTCGCCTTCAACATAGGAGATTTTGTTTATCTGAAAGTGTCGCCATTGAAGGGAATGCAGCGTTTCCAACTCAAAGGGAAGTTAGCCCCCAGATATATCAGACCTTTCAAGATTCTGAACCGTCGAGGAGAAGTGTCGTATCAATTGGAACTATCCGAAGAAATGTCAGCCGTCCACAACGTGTTCCATATCTCGTTACTTCGCAAGTGTCTCGAAGTTCTAGAGAAGACGGAAGTGTTCAAAGATATCGACCATCGGACTATAGAGATCAACGATGACTTGACCTATCCCGAAGTACCCATCCGCATTTTGGAAGAAGCTTTTCAAACTACCCGAACCCGAAGCATCAAGTTTATCAAGATCCAGTGGAGCAACCACACAAAAGAGGAAGCTACCTGGGAGCGCGAATATCACATCAGGACGGAGTTTCCCGATCTCTTCAAGTCCTAGGTAATCTTTTCGTCCTTTTTCAAATCTCGGGATGAGATTTTGTTTAAGGGGGGAAGGTTTGTAACACCCCAAAAATACTAAGCTTGGATCATCAAACACTAGTCATCAACATTTAGGGTTAACAAAAACTTTGCTAAATAAAACTTTGAAGGCATGCATATGTGTATGCATGGATTTTGAAATTCTTTGGAACCACCTTGTTTAATTGTTTCATTGCTTGTAAAATGTTTCTTAGGTGAAATAAACATCATCTAAAACATTTCCCAAACTTTTCATAAAGACAAGTAAATCAAAACAAATATATTAAGGGAATGGTCATTTTGACCAATTTAACTCCCATGCCTACTTTGGCTGTCTCAAACTTTCAAAACCTATCAGAAACTTTTCTGGATCTTTGCACCCCTTGAATGTACTCATAACAAAGTATCAAGGCCCACTTTGTGATCATCCAGAAACTTTCAAATGCATAGTTTAAATGGCAATTCAAAATTGAATCTATATCATATGGGAAGATCCCACTTTTTCAAAAACCACTCAAACAAGCTCAACTTTCAAAACCCAAGCATCTACAGACTCACCAGCACCAACCTAGCACACCCACCAAAAATCTTTTCAAAATTCAAAACTTGAGTTCTTGCGGCCATTTCATCAAACAGGTTGTAGACACAAATCAAACAAAATCTAAACACTATAGTGAGCAGTGATTGGAGCCTAACATGTTCCCTCTTTAGCTCACAACCATATCAGTAGATCATCTAGCAAGCTAAACTAAGCACTAGCACCACTGTAAGCTTGGCATTGTCATCAATGGTGAACAGCCGAAGCTAACCATGCCACCCCAGTGGAGACAACAAGCTAGGAGGAGAAACAAGCCTAGCCAGCATGTCTGGGAGAAAGCCAACACCCCACCGCCACTCCCTGTCCACCGCTCGAATGTTGCCAGCCACTGGACCACGCGCAAGAACCATGCCAACCTTGCCAGCAACCATGCCGAGAGCACGCCCCGTGCGCCATGCTCGACCGACGCACACAGACCGCGCGCCGCCCTCGCCGCGTGCATACTTGATCACCACCATCCTAGCAACCCTGCAGACACGCTCGTTTGCCGCCGCGCGGACCACGCACGCTGTGTGCCATTAAAATCTCCGTCGGGCACGCGCAGAGCACCGCCGCATTCTGACCAAGCCACACCGCCCCACGCCTCGAAACCATGTCGTTGAGCATCACCAGGGAGCACCGCACCGTCCCCTACCTTCGCCCCTGCCGATAGCCGTCTGTACCACTGCCCCCGACGAGCTCACCATGCGCCCCGTCGGTCCCCTCGCTCGACTATAAATAGAGGCCACCCCCAGTCGAATTCTTCACACCATTCTACTCCCATCTCCTCACTGATCGTGACACACCGTTCCCGGAGCAAGGCGAGCACCACCTCGTCGGAATTTCACTGGAGCCCGCCACCTCTGGAGAAGAAGGGAGCCAGCGATTGGAGCCGCCCCAGGAGAAGCCACCGGTACCAGGAGATTTGCCATCGTCGACTTCGTTCGCCGCTTGCCGACCTCACACACCGGTGAGCCCCACACCGCCGCGCTAGGTTTCTGTCTCGCCGGCGTTGCTCAACGTCGACGATGACTCCCAGCCGTTGGATTAGAATCAGATCGAAAGTCCCACGTTTCCCCGTACCGCTTCGCACCCCCCTGTGTCA
The DNA here is from genome assembly GCA_023614405.1 of Avena insularis. Lineage (NCBI taxonomy): Eukaryota > Viridiplantae > Streptophyta > Magnoliopsida > Poales > Poaceae > Avena > Avena insularis. The sequence continues at coordinate 193,654,755 of CM042691.1, forward strand.
CTGACGAGTGGGGACACCCACTTAAACAGCCCGCAGGAGCACTGCGCTTAGTAGGCCGGCCCAGTAACTTTTCCCGCGCAGCCTAGTTATTCAAATTAAACCTTTTTCTTTTTAATTCAAACACACTTCTATACCCATTTTCAAAAATCAACCCAGGTCGATTCAGTGCGCCAATTTGAATGAAACCAATTTTGTTGGAAAGGTATGTGAATGCTGAATCCAAGCCCGTTGGATTCAAGTCATTTGGATCTGTAGATCATCCTTAGTAAAAATAACAAGGCAGAAGCTTTTCTGCATTCAAATTTTTTTCAAAGTTAAACCATAATAGCTTTTGAGTTGATTCCAACTCTCAAAAATCACATTTAACCATACCTTTCAGAATATATAAAAATATATAGGGTTACTTACAAAAATATGGTTCAAGTAATAAAAGAATACTACATAGGCATTTCTAGCCTATAAAGTGGTGTCACAATTTAATAAGGTTTAACCTTTTTATTTTATTTAAATGACTATAATTGCCTACGTGGCATTCCTTTATTGCTTGAACATTATTTCTGCAAGTAAACACATATGTTTATATATATTCTGAAAGGTATGATCAAATGTGATTTTTGAGAGTTGGAATCAACTCAAAATCTCTTAATGTTAAATTTTGAAAAATGTTTGAATGCAGAAAAGCTTCTGCCTTGTTATTTTTTTTATCATGGTTGATCTACAAATCCAAATGGTTTGAATCCAATGGGCTTGGATTAAGCTTTCCAGTACCTTTCTAACAAAATTGGTTTCATGCATTTTGGTTTAGGAAATCGAGCTGGGTTGGTTTTTGAATCTAGGTACAGAACTGTGTTTAAAATTAAATGAATAAAATTAAATTTGAATTGTTGGGTCGCGCGGGATGTTTTACTGGGCCGGTCCACTACACACAGTGTGTACGCAGGCTGGTTAAGTGACTGTCCCCACGCGTCAGTGAGACGGGGATGGGCGAAGTGATACGGGGCAACGTGGACCGTGGGATCTCGTTCTAATCTAACGGCTCTGGTTCATAGTCCACGTCGGGCAGCGCCGGCGAGATAGAACCCTAGCGCGGCAGGTGGGGGTCGTGGGAGGCTCACCGGGGCTCAGGCGAGGGTCGGCGACAAGGGCGAATGACGAAGTCGACGACGGCGGTTCTCCTGGTGCCGGCAGCTTCTCCTGGGGAGGCTCCAATCGACGGCTCCCTTCTTCTCCAGCAGCGGCGAGCTCCGGCCAAATTCCGGCGTTGCGCTGCTCGCCTTGCTCCGGGAGTGAGGTGGGATGGTTCTGAGGGAGAGGGGAGTGAGATGGTGTGGAGGAATCAAGCTGGGGAGGCCTCCTTTTATAGGCGAGCGAGAGGGGCAACACGGTGTGGGCTGAGGTCGTCGGAGGCGACGGTACATGCGGCTATCGGCATGGCTGAGGCTAGGGGACGGTGCGCGGTCTCCTGGCGATCATTGCTAGCTTAAAGGCGAGGCGTAGGGAGGTGGGATTTGGTCTGGAACGCGTGGTGCTCTGCGTGGTACCGACGGCGAACTTCGCGGCGTGCAGCGGCTACGTGGTATGGTCGAGGAAACGAGCATGTCTAGTGGTCTCCTGGGACGGTGGGGTTCATGCTGGCGGGCGACAAGGGCTCGAGGTGGTCAGGTTGAGTGGGAACGGCGCGTGCACGGTGGTGCGCGTCGGCTTGGTCGACAGCGGCGCGGGCACGGTGTTTCCGGCGGTTCCTGTCTCTGTCTTCGAGCTAGGGCTGGTCTAGAGGGGGCGGTGAGGCATGGGCAGCATGCCAGACAAGGTTGGCACAACTAGTTCTTCCTGTAGCTTGTTGTCCACACTAGGGTGGCATGGTGAGGCTCGGCCTGCTCACCATTGATGGAAATGGCAAGCTCACAGTGGTGCTAGAGGTTACTAACTAGGTTAGATGATCTACTAAATGTTTGTTGCAACCAGAGAGGGAACAAGGTTGGCCAATTTTACTGCTACAAATAGTGTTTGATGTTTGTTTGATTTGTATCTGCAAGGTGTTTGATGAAATGGCCGCAAGAACTTTGAATTTGAATTTTGGATTCAAACTTGGTGGGTTTGCTAGGCACAAGCTAGGGAGTGTCTGGTTAGTTGGATTAGTCAAGAGGCACTGGTTTGGTTGGGTTTTGAAAATGGGTGATCTTCACATATGATAAAGATTCAATTTTGAATAGTCATTTGAATGAGGTTGCCAAATGTTTCTGTAAGTTTGAAAGGTGGGTTTTGATTCACTTTTACTTGTTCTAGCAAGGGGTGAAAAGAATTGGTAAAGTTTTTGTTTGAAATCTTGAACTAGAAACACTCAAAGTGACCTAGTGAGCAAGATTGTCAAAAATGACCATTTGCTTTATTTGATTTGTTTTTGATTTTCTCTTGATTTTTTTCTACATGGAAATGTTTTAGATGATGTTATTTTCATCTTTAAACCATTTCTTGCTATTTATATTAATCACACAAGTCAATTCATGCATTTATTAAATCATCTCATTCACACATGCATTCATATGATTTTAATTAATCAAAGTTTTTGTTAACCCTAATTTTAGTGATTAGAGTTTGATGATCATTGTTTTATATTTTTGGGATGTTACAAACCTTCCCCCCTTAAACGAAATCTCGTCCCAAGATTTGAAAAAGGAAGAAAAAGATTACCTCGGATTTAAAGAGATCGGGAAACTCGGTCCTGATGTGATCTTTGCGCTCCCAGGTAGCTTCTTCTTCAGTGTGGTTGCTCCACTGAATCTTGAGAAACTTGATGCTTCAGGTACTGGTGGTTCTGAAAGCTTCTTCCAAAATACGGATGGGTACTTCGGTATAGGTCAGGTCATCATTGATCTCTATGATCCGGTGATCAAGGCATTTGCGAAGTAACGATATATGGAACACATTGTGCACTGCTGACATTTCCTCTGGCAGTTCTACTTGATATGATACTTCTCCTCGACGATTCAGAATCTTTAAGGGTCCGATATATCTGGGGGCTAACTTTCCTTTCAGCTGGAAACGTTGCATTCCTTTCAACGACGACACTTTAAGGTACACGAAATCTCTGATATTGAAAGCGAGGTCTCGACGTCTCCTGTCGGTGTAACTCTTCTGTCTTGACTGGGCGGTCTTGAGGTGCTCACGAATCTTGTGAACTTTCTCTTCTGCTTCTCGTAGGATGTCGGGTCCGAAAATCTGACTCTCTCCTACTTCCGACCAATTGAAAGTGTGGGACACTTCCTTCCATACATCTTTGTTCCTCCGGGGTGGATAGAATAAAGAGTATCATGGGCTTCCTTCAAAATCACTTCTTTCAAATCCGAATCTGCTGGTACACAAAGGCGTCCTTTGTACCACAGAACTCCTTCATCTTCGGTGAATCCGCGTACTTTGCATGTACCGATACAACGTTTGATCCGTCGATACTAGCATTTCCTTTCTGCGCCTCCTTGATCTGACTGATCAAAGTGGGTTGAAGTGCTATGCTAGCCAAAAATCCTTCACTCACTAATTCCATTCAGAAATCTTCCATCTCTTTGTGCAAACTTGGTTGCTCCTTCAAAATCATGGAGTTCAAGCGGCACGACAATCTGCTAAGGGCTTCTGCTACCACATTGGCTTTACCGGGTTGATAGTGAATGTCCAGATCATAATCCTTGATTAGCTCAATCTATCTTATCTGCCTTATATTCAGCTCCTTCTGAGTGAATATATACTTCATGCTCTTGTGATCCGAATAAATCTCACAGCGGTTTCCCATGAGATAATGCATCCATGTCTTCAGGGCTACAACTACGGCTGCGAGTTCGAGGTCATGGGTTGGATAGTTATGTTCATGCTGCTTCAGTTGTCGGGATAGATAAGATATAACTTTGCCTTCTTGCATTAGCACACATCCAAGACCGATCTTGGATGCGTCACAATACACATCAAAGGGCTTCGTGATATCCGGCATGATCAAGATTGGGGCTGAAATCAATCTCCTCTTGAGTTCTTGAAAACTCGCTTCACATTTGTCCGTCCATTCAAACTTCTTGCCCTTCTTCAGCAATTGGGTCATGGGTCTGGCAATACTCGAGAATCCTTCTACGAACTTGTGGTAGTATCCCGCCAATCCGAGAAATACACGAACTTGGGTTTGAGTGGTCGGGGCTTGCCAATATTCGACATCCTTCACCTTCGCAGGGTCAACGGCAATTCCTCCGGCTGATACAATATGTCCGAGGAATCCTACCTCCTGTAACCAGAATTCACATTTGCTAAACTTGGCATACAACTGATGCTCTCTAAGGGTTCCAAGAATGGTCCTTAGGTGTAGCTCATGTTCTTCTTCTGATTTGGAATAAATCAGAATGTAATCGATGAAAACAACTACAAACTTATCCAGGAAGTCCATAAAAATCTTATTCATGAGGTTCATGAAATAAGCGGGGGCATTGGTTAATCCAAAAGAAATGACAGTATACTCGTATAATTCATATCTGGTGGTAAAGGCAGTCTTTGGAATATCCTTTGCGCGAATCTAGAGTTGATGATAGCCAGTTCTAAGATCAATCTTATAAAATACTTTGGCACCAGTCAACTGGTCAAACAAATCTTCTATCTTCGGCAACGGGTACTTGTTCTTGATGGTGACATCATTCAACTTCCGATAATCCGTACACAGACGGTTACCTCCATCTTTCTTGTCCACAAACAGCACAGGTGATCTCCAAGGTGACGCACTTGGTTGAATCAGTCCAATTTCCAGCATGGCATCCAGTTGCTTCTTCAGTTCCTCTAGTTCAGACGGGTTCATACTATATGGTCTCTGGGCTATAGGTCCTGTTCCAGGGATTATTTCAATGATAAACTCGATATCCTGATCTGGGGGCATACCGGGCAAAACATCTGGAAATACATCGGGGTATTCACAGACTATCCGAACTTGGTCAATGGTAGGCTAGGCTATACTCTTGTTGCACTTGAATTGACGAGGCAAGGTTTCAGATACATGCTCGACTGATACTCCGGCTGTACTGGTCATGGTTATGGCTTTCTTGGCACAGACGATTAATCCTTTTTGTTTGGACATCCAATCCATTACTAGTACTACTTTTAAACCCTTAGTTCTGAGTACTATTAGATTAGCATAAAAATCTATGCCATGGATTCGGATAGGAACGGCTTTGCAAATTTGCCTAGCCTTGGTGGTTGAACCGAGTATTTGAACAATCATAACATGCTTCAGTTTGGTTGGTTGAATCTTACTAGTGCATGCAAATTCTTCAGTGACAAATGAGTGCGATGCTCCAGAATCAAACAACACTCTTGCAAGTACTGAGTTAACAAAAAACATACCCAGCACGACATCTGGCGCTTCTTGGGCTTCTTCAGCATGCATGGGAAAGAGACGGTGTAACACCCTCAGAATCGATCCTATGTAGGTTCCAACGATCCCCGCCAAACCCGCATAGAAACGATTCAAAGGTGCCCACCAGGCACTTTCGTGCGGGTGGAAAACGAAGTAATATCATTACACAATAGTCCGCGATGGAACCCACAGAACAGATATATACAACAGCGACTCAAAGAGTCAAGAATACAGATATACCATACAAAGATCCAAATCACCTTTAAAACGATACAACGTCCGAGTACGGACAAGATGCAAATTGAGCTAAGAGCCCTGAATAATAACCAATGGCGTCCATAACCCTGCCCAGGCCAAGCCGGAAGGGTAACCCTGCTAACAACGTCGATCTCAAAACCTGCTTAAACAAAAGGGGTGCCGACAAAGGGCAAAGGAAAAAGAGAGCGGTCAGTACTGAGGCCAGTACACGGCGAGAATAGAATTCGGCGGTCCTCGCCTACATAGGTATGGTGGACTGAAGCGGCAGCGCAGCATGCACTAAACATCCTATAGAGACTCAAAACAACTGACGGCTATCAGATAGGGATAAGAAAGACCTACTCGGATCCAACCTGATCCTAACACCAAACATACCCATCCTGGTATTCCCCCTCGATACCAACCGAGGAAGTCAACCGAGGAACTCACACAGTTGGCAGTTTTATTCATTTCGTTATAGTAGCAGCAATTACTAGTCAGATATAGATAGCATGAGTCATCCTGGTATAGTAAGCAGTGGGCAGTTTTAGGTAACCATTCCGTTGTAGTTGTAGTACTTACTAGTCAGATACATATAGCATGAGGCATCCCAAAAACCCAGCAGTTTTTGGCACTTTTATTTAGCCATTCCGTTGTAGTTGCAATACTTACTAGTCAGATTCAATGGTACAACCCAAACCAGCAATTGTTGGCACTTCTAATTAGCCATTCCATTATAGTGAAGCTGATTACTAGTCATTATAAAGTCAAATTTATAGCACTACTTTAGTTATAGTTGTCTATGATCGAGATACTGTGCTCCAAGTCGTCCATAACATGACACGGCTTTCAGAAAGTTTTACCCTGCAGGGGGCACAAATAGCAACACATGCACGATCAACCTCGAGAAAAACCAATAAAAACCCAACGAGGCATCACGACAGAGCAATTGCAAGATTCATATAAATTTCAGGGGGCCACCCCACCAAGCTAACCGCGACGAAGTTGGCCGGCTCCGAGACGGACTCAGAGGTTTGTGCCAATGGTTGTAAATGACCGGGAACCCGAAAGTGTGACTGGGCTTGTCGATGCCGCGAAAACATTCCACATTTGTTCCTCAACAGTACAGGCGCTCCACGCGCAATCGTAAATAAAGCAGTAAAGCATGGCATAAGTACAGGATAGTAATAAAGCCCCAAACTACTTTGTGGCTCCAAGAAATAAATATGACTCAAGCTCTGGCTAGGGGGATTCATGGTCCCACATGCGGATAGTGCGAATATTCAAAGAACAGGTATCAAGTACTCGGGGTCCTACTGGGACACAAGTGGACGGTTAAAAACCAAATAACATCTATTGCCCACCTATGCCTCTGCATTATTTACTTAATTCAATTTTAGTTATTAAACGGTAATTAAAGTCATGATCATCTCCAACATAAAGCATATGTCAGCCTTCCAACAGTTGTGGTACTGGACGACACGCAACAACACTTGAGCAAGCGACTACGACGCGCAAGTCCAACTATCTACCAAACAACAGGTAATAGGATGTGTCCAAGGCAATATAAGGCTGCAAGGGATATCACGGGCACGAAAACTGGAGCATCGCAACACAGATAGCAATAGATCAACAGGAGGGAATAAATACTATAAAAGTAAGATAGGTAGAAAGGGGGAGATTGCTCGCCTGGAAAACATTGCTGAAGGTTCATCCGAAGATCGAGTTTGACACTCACATCAACTCATTGGCCTAATCCGTGAAGAAGCAAAACACTAGCAAAAACACCGGATGCAATATTTAATACTATGGCGGAAGACCGGGCATGATGTATGTATGATGTATGACATGTCAAAGGTGCGATGCAATTAGGTCATATTAAGCGGAACCAGGGTCCCAACGATTATTTAATAGGTTCAAGTTGTTTCGATACCCCGCAATTTAAATGTTGTATTAACAAGGCGAAAACATGGCATCGGTTCACTACACAATTTAAATGGGGCCAATATTAGACTAAATTTGCCCGCATATGGCCTCCATATTTAATTATGAGGTGAATCGGCATAATGCCCCCAACCCACATGATATGTATGCGAGCATGACAATTTAAATGCAACAATATATCTCATTCATAAAATAGGGGTCTTGGAAAAGGGGGTCACACATTAGGGGGGTTCGGGCGATCTTGGGGGCTCGGTCTTCGGGTCCACAGGATCGAGGCTTCGCATTCCGGGAAGGAGATATTGGGGTACCATCTTGATCATGTAGGGGTTCGTAGCATGGAAAAACAAAAAATTTCTACCGCATGCAAACAAACAAGCCAAGATCTATCTACTAGTTTGTAGCAACGAGTCAATAGAGGAACTCACCCTTGAAGATTCCAAAGCGGTTAACGAGAGCAGATTCTCGTGGGTGATGTAGTCGTACTCTTGCCGATCTCAAGATCGCGTAGACGATCCTTCAAGGCCATGCTCCAGCAGCGCCTTCAGCAATGGTCACACGCTCTGCATCGACTGACAAAGACCTTCCTCTCCTTGTTCCAAAGCAGGCATGGAGGTTGTAGCACTCTCCTCGTGATTCCGGCAGCAGACGGCGTGGTACCGAAGTAGAGGGAGATCTCAGGCTTCGCCTTAAGCCGAGCGAGTATGGTGGACTATGAGAGAGCCTTGGTGATCTAGGTTTAGACACACCAATTAGAAGGGGATAAACCGCGGCTAGGGCAATTAGAAGCTCTAACTCGGCTTGGGAGAAATCCTAGGCTGTGGCTAGGGTTTAGGTTTAGAGGTAGGGAACTTGTGTCTAGGAGGGAGCCCTGCCCTCCTCTTATAGGTGGAGGGAGGCGCTGGGAGGGAGTCCCTCCCCAACTCGGACCCAAGGTGGGCCGGCGGTGGGAGGAGGAACTCCTCCCCCAAGTCGGTTTCAACCTTCCTCCTCTTTTCCTCTTTCCAAATTTAGCTGTTTGACTTTTCAAACTAGCTGTTTGACTTTTCAAACTAGGATTTGAATTAATCCTTTATTTGGTTCAGCGCTGACACTTAGTACATGATGCAATCATACCAACTTGATACAACACATTCATGTACCCTTCCCCTCCGGAGTGTCGGACATTCCGGAACATTCTAGAACATTCCCGATGAAAACACCTAACCATTCCCCAACTCAAACAGGACTTTCCTTATATGAATCTTATTCTCCTGACCATTCCGGATCTCCTCGTGATATCCCGGATCCCATCCGAGACTCCGAACAACATTCGGTCTCTTACTCATCATTCCATAACTACTCAACAACATCGAATCCTTAAGTGTGTCTCCCTATGGTTCGTGAATTATGCCGACATGATCGAGACACTTCTCCGATCAATAACCAATAGAGGAATCTAGAAATTCATATGGCTCCCACATATTTCTACGATTACTTTGCGATCGAATGAACCACTTACATACGATACCAATTTCCCTTTGTCTCACGATATTTTACTTATCCGAGGTTATGATCGTCGGTATCTCTGCATACCTAGTTCAACCTCACATCGATAAGTACTCTTTTCTCGTTCCCGTGGTATGTGATCCCTTGTGAGCCAGTCACATGCTTGCAAGCTAATTGGATGACATTCCACCGAGAGGGCCCAGAGTATATCTATCCGTCATATGGATGGACAAATCCCACTCTTGATCCATGTGTCTCAACCAATACTTTCCGAACACTCAATGCCACCTTTATAGCCACCCACATTGGTGTGGTGTTTGATGTCATCAAAGCATCCTTCCGGTAAAGGTGATATTCATGATCTCATGGTCGAAGGAATTAGGTTACTATGTATCAGAAAGCTTATAGCAAATGAACTATATTAAATGACTTGATCTTTATGCTATGCTTAACTATAGGAGTATGTCCATCATATCATTCTCCTAATGATATGACCCTGTTGTTAATAACATCTCTATGTTCATGATCAGGAAACTATGATCATATATTAACCAACAAGCTAGTTTAACAAGAGGCTTTACTAGGGACTCTTTTATGTTTACAAATCACACAAGTATTAATGCTTCTGGTTAATACAATTATAGCATGGTATGTAAACATTTATCATAAGTATGAAGATATGATAATAACCACTTTATTATTGCCTCTTGGGCATATCTCCAACAGTCTCCCACTTGCACTAGAGTCAATAATCTAGTTTCAAACCTTTGTGTATTCAACACCTATGGATTTCTGGTGTTGTATGTACACGATTGCTAGTGGTCAACTGATCTCCGGATCTGACACTTCCAGGTCTGTGTGTAATTGCATGTCTTTGCGTCTCTATGCATCACTCATTCTCTAATGAGATGGCTTTGTATAATTTTGGTCCTACGGTGAGACCTTTAGTTCTTTGGGGTTAAAACATGTTGATAATATTGTCGTACAATATATCTTCATAGTATTATCCCGCTGTGAACTACACCTAGTTTAACAACAAACTATTTGACACAAATGCCCTCTTTAGCTGCTATTATAGCAGTCATATACTTAGCCTTTTGTTGTAGTATCTGTTACAATGTCTTAACTTTGGAACTCATCCAAATCCATTATGGAACTTACTTTCCATTATATTGTGCCACCCTTAGTTTAGATTGAGATAAACTTAATTTGTACTTTGTGACAAAACTAGTATCAATGTAATACTTTTACAATGAACTAACCATCTATTTGCCACTTCTACAAAATAATATACTCTTAGTTCTTCCAAAAGATCATAAGAATATCCTTACTATCGTCCAATGATCATCTTATGAATCATTCTGGTATATGCTCATAACATTTAGAGCATAGGACATATCTGGATTTGTACATATCACAGTATGATTGATATAAATACTCTTTGTGATTTCATACATCAAGTATCAATCTATACTTGAATCTTTGTTTCACTTACCAAGTGTCAATACACTTGAATATATCATCAATATTGAACTCATTCAATCCTTTCTGTGCGACAAGAACCTTTCTTGTAGTTTCTATATTGAACTCATTCAATATATCATCTATGTACTTTTGGCACAACCATATTAGCGTCTATTGATGCCAAATATTTGGGTTTTGCCTAAGTCTTTCATCGGGATGAAATTCTTAATATGTGTTAATAAAAGATACATCATTTCTAATCAACAATATGTCCTCCACATAATGTATTAGAAATATGTCTTAGCGCTCCCACTTAATTTCTTGCAAATGCAAGCATCTTCATTGTCTCTGATGAAATTAAACTCTTTTAACAGTTTCATCATAGTGAAGATTCCAACTCCGCTATGCTTACTTCAACCATTGAAGTTTGCATATGCTTTTAGCATCCTTTGAATTAATCAAAACCCCTTTGGATCGTGTCATGCACACGTCCTAGGTAACCCTTCTATTAGAAGAACTTGTTTTGTTTATTCAACTACCACATAACAAAATTGTAGTGGTTGCTACATTAATCCGTCTAGACTAAATATCGCTATGAAAGATGCAATCTTGTCATAGTCAACCTTTGAACATTTTTTGTGAACTCTTTCCCAACATGTCGACTATTTCATAGATGTGAAACATCCATGTCTACTTCTTTATAGATCCAAACACAACTGTAAGGTCTTACACCTTTCTCGAGGGTCCTTCAAGTTCAAAAACTTGATTTCTCGTGTATGGAACTATCACGGATTTTATGGCTTCAAGCCATTTGACGGAGTCAGGGCCCATCATCACTTCTTTGCATGTAGTCCGTTCATTATTCTCAAATAATGATTCAACCCTCAAATCTTGGTATTTGATTGTTTACTCGACCTACTTGGTTCAATAGAAACTTAGACCTCCGTGACCGCAACCTTTGAGGCACGTGAACCATGAGCATTGTTGCTGCCTCCGGAACACTTTTCGGTGCTGCGCAACTCTGCACATATAGCTAAGGTTCTTTTATCCTTATCAAAGTTCTATTGTCCTCCCACTTAACTTTTCACGAAAAATTCCTTCTCAAAGAAACTTGACGTTCTAAGCGACAAACACTTTTGTCTCCGGTGTTATGGAGGAATACTTAACAAAGACAGGTTCATCCGACTTTGGTTGCAAACATCTTTCTTATGCATAGCATACCAATGTTTAAGAAAGGACAACTTGGGTTTTATCCCAAACCATAACTTTATATGGTGTCAATTCAACGGATTATGATGGAGCTCTTTTCAGTGGAAAAACGGTAATCTCTAAAGCTTTTAATCTTTAAAATATAATGGCAGTTTTTATGAATTACACCTTCGATCTTACCATGTCAAACAAGGTTTTAATTACATATCTCGAACGCTCCATACTCTTATGGTGTTTCGGGAAATGCAAATCCACAGAACGATTCCTTAAATCTTAGGTATTACACTAAACTTGTAACTCAAATATCTTCCTTTATGATCTTTATCATAAACTATTTATATTCTTATTACAATGATTTTGCACTTCATCTTGAAAGACTTTGAACTTTTTCAAATGTTTCATACTTCATCCTTATTAAGTAAATATTCATATATTCACTTAAATTTTTGGAGAAAGCATATGAAGTTGAAATCCATCGCTCTTGACTACATATAATGGATTTCATACAACAATATGTACAAGTTCCAATAAGCTAGTCATTCGTTCCCTTTTGGGCTATGAACGAAGTTTTAATTATCTCTAGGAAAGTTTCACAAGCGTCATGTGATCAAAAATCAAAAGACTCCAAAATTCCATCCACATGGAGTTTCTTCATGTTTTCTTTCCAATATAATTTAAACGGCGATGTCACTTCCTAAGTGATCTTTCAATCAATTTGTCTTTCGACATTTTTAGCACTAGTTTTATGGATGTGATTTCTCCAACGAGATTTGTGAATCATCCATCTTTTATGGATTACGGCAATTATTTGAACAACCCTTTTATTCTCATAATACCTGATAAAACAAATCTTGAAGGCAAGCTTTGATGTTTAACGAGCAACACAATAACCCTTTATTTGTTCTCGATGAACATCATCACATATTCTTTTGCTAGTCACTTAGGCCATTGTAGTTCATGAATTGTGTTGTTTCGTATGATGATTCACACCAACAAATTCAGTATCAAATACTTAAGAACCACATTGTTTAATAAGCAAAGAATATAGCCATAACATGTATATCATCTATATACTTAAACTGAACAATTCTAGTCTTTTCTTTTCTGCCATATATTTATGAGATTCTCTTTCAGTATTTCCTGTTCTGTTTGAAAGAATCTATCAACATCAATAGTGGAGTCATACATATGACTCATAGTCCAAAGCGTGCATAGTTAAATACCAATGTCTTTGGACTTGCACTTTGAAGTAGATCACCATTATCAAATGTTTGGTGTTCTTTCAAATTCCTTTCTTTAGTAATCTCTTGGTGTAGTAAACATTTTACCTACATAAAATATTCACCCTTATCATGGAATTATCCATGATCAAGCTACTTTTAGCTTGTAACGGTGAATCGCGAGTATAATGTTGCTCTCCAAAGCCTTTTGGAGGATTAAGACAACTAGTGTCTCCAACCTTTTGCAAATTCTCATCAAATATGAGAACATGACTTTTGCCATATTATACTCTATCATGTTGCAACCAAAACTTCGTTTCAGATATCACAATATCTTCCACACATCATGGTTTCTGAAACAACTCTTTCAGATCCTAGATAACCTTGATATTAAGACAATCCTTTGAATATCAAGAATCATGGAGACAAACATGATACTCATACACTAACACTTGGAATTGTCACTCTTGTTTTAATACTAATTATTAAACTTCATGGAGTAACCGGAACTTACTGAAAGTTTGCAATAGGACTTTTAAACTTTAGATTAACACTTCAAAACAATACGATACCAGTTCGTAAAGTAACTAACCAGAATTCTATAGTTCTATCATCTCAATTAAAACTAAGCGCAAGGTGGTAAACGGATGCCAATGACTACAACAACTATGCAAATTCACTTTGATTTAATTTATGATAAATAGTGTTCAACTTTTAATCATATTGTCGTTGAACTCCCACTCAAAACAATATCCCTCACATTGTTTTAGTGAGATCACGAACCAAATCCACCACATCAAAACTGATCATCACGAGAGTTGATGTAGCTTCAATGGCGAACAATTAACATGTTCATCATATCTACTATATGACTCATGCTTTACCTTTCGGTGATCCGTGTTCCGAGACCATGTCTGTACATGCTAGGCTTGTCAAGATCAACCTTAGCTTCCGCATGAGCAAATCTGGCTTGCTCACGTTGTATACATTCGCAGAATCTAACACACCCGATCATCACGTGGTGCTTCGAAACAACGAGCTTTAGCAATGGTGCTTACTAAGGATGAACACTTTAAAACTTGAAATTGTGTGTTTGAGGGATCATCTTATAATGCTACTGTCGTTAACTAAGCAATACAAGATGCATAAAAGGATTAACATCACATGCAATTCATAATATGTGATATGATATGGCCTTTCTTCTTGTGCTTCCGATCTCCATCTTCAAGCACGAACATGATCTCCATCATTACCGGCATTGCATCAAGGTCAATGACGCCGCTCCATGGTTGTCGTCCACCAGCTTCAACTATTACAACTACTTTGAACAGACAAGCGGGTCTTAACAGAATTTAAAAACAACCATATGGCTCCTGCCGGTTGCCAACTTACAATAAGGAACATTGCATACATCATATATAATCATAATCATGGCCATATCACATCACAGCACACCCCTGCAAAACAAAGTTAGACGCCTCTAATTTCCTTTGCATGTTTTACGTGGTTTGGGGCTTTCAATAAGTGTCGTTCTAACTTACGAACAAGAACCACAACATTGATACTAGTATTGTCAATCACCCGTTGTAAATTGAATCTTAACTATGTTGGGAGAAACAGGCACCCGCAAAGCCACTTATGCAATACAAGTTGCATGTCAAGCGTGGAGCAAGTCTCATGAAGGATGTCATGTAAGGTTAACCCGGGCCACTTCATCCCACCATCCCGCAAGATGCAAAGTACACAAGAAGCAATCGACAACAAAACATCAACGCCCACAATGACCATTGTGTTCTACTCGTGCAACAGATCTACATATAGACACGGCTCTGATACCACTGTAGGGGTTCGTAGCATGGAAAAACAAAAAATTTCTACCGCATGCAAACAAACAAGCCAAGATCTATCTACTAGATTGTAGCAACGGGTCAATAGAGGAACTCACCCTCGAAGATTCCAAAGCGGTTAACGAGAGCAGATTCTCGTGGGTGATGTAGTCGTACTCTTGCCGATCTCAAGATCGCGTAGACGATCCTTCCGGCGCTGCTCGTCAAGCGCTTCACATCGCTCGCACGTTCGGCAAGACCTTCCTCTCCCTTGTTCCAGCATGCAGCAGAGGTTGTAGCACTCTCCTCGTGATTCCGGCAGCACGATGGCGTGGTACCGGAAGTAGAGGGGAGATCTCGCAGGGCTTCGCCTTAAGCCAGAGCGAGTATGGTGAACTATGAGAGAGCCTTGGTGATCTAGGTTTTAGACACACCAATTAGAAGGGGCTAAACCGGCGGCTAGGGAAATTAGAAGCTCTAACTCGGCGGCTTGGGAGAAATCCCTAGGTTGTGGCTAGGGTTTAGGTTTAGAGGTAGGGAACTTGTGTCTAGGAGGGGAGCCCTGCCCCTCCTCTTATAGGTGGAGGTAGGGAACTACTCAACAACATCGAATCCTTAAGTGTGTCTCCCTACGGTTCGTGAATTATGCGGACATGATCGAGACACTTCTCCGATCAATAACCAATAGAGGAATCTGGAAATTCATATGGCTCCCACATATTTCTACGATTACTTTGCGATCGAATGAACCACTTACATACGATACCAATTTCCCTTTGTCTCACGATATTTTACTTATCCGAGGTTATGATCGTCGGTATCTCTGCATACCTAGTTCAACCTCACATCGATAAGTACTCTTTTCTCGTTCGTGGTATGTGATCCCTTGTGAGCTACCACATGCTTGCAAGCTAATTGGATGACATTCCACCGAGAGGGCCCAGAGTATATCTATCCGTCATATGGATGGACAAATCCCACTCTTGATCCATGTGTCTCAACCAATACTTTCCGAACACTCAATGCCACCTTTATAGCCACCCTGTTACGGTGTGGTGTTTGATGTCATCAAAGCATCCTTCCGGTAAAGGTGATATTCATGATCTCATGGTCGAAGGAATTAGGTTACTACGTATCAGAAAGCTTATAGCAAATGAACTATATTAAATGACTTGATCTTTATGCTATGCTTAACTATAGGAGTATGCCCATCATATCATTCTCCTAATGATATGACCCTGTTGTTAATAACATCTCTATGTTCATGATCAGGAAACTATGATCATATATTAACCAACAAGCTAGTTTAACAAGAGGCTTTACTAGGGACTCTTTTATGTTTACAAATCACACAAGTATTAATGTTTCCGGTTAATACAATTATAGCATGGTATGTAAACATTTATCATAAGTATGAAGATATGATAATAACCACTTTATTATTGCCTCTTCGGCATATCTCCAACAGATCATCGGTGGCGAACTTGGGGCTCGACGACGGGGTCTTCAGGTTCCATGTCAGCGATCTCGTGGCTCCTTGGTACATCGTTGTCAACTTGCGTCTGTGATCTTGTCGATAAGAAGATCTTGGTACTCTAAGCCATGCGTGGGCGACGAAGGTCTTGTAGATGTGTCGGGGTCGGCGAACTTGGCATCATACCGATGACCTTGGGTACATGGACACGACAAGAAGTAATACGGGCAGAGCAACAAAGTAAAGTGCACATGCCATCTTCACATCGCCACTCCATCGATCACCTTCAGACACCAAACAAAGAGCACCACACGATGGCTCCACTTGGTTCAGAAAAAGAGAAAACACCCTATGCACCTAGGAGCTTGGCCGATGGTGGCGGGCAGAGGTGAAGAGGTGGCCATTGGCGAGCCGCCATGCTGGCCAGGCTTGCAGATGTCGGGGCGGAGGGCAGTGGGGAGGGGCCGTGACGAGGCCAGCGAGGTGCACATGCCGACGGGGACGGCGCTGCAGGGGAAGCTCGGCAGCGGGAGAGCAAGCTGCCGCTGCAACGGCACTCCGGTGGGCGGCGGAGGAGCGCCAGGAGAGGCGGCGTCGACTAGCAGGACCCGAGCGGCGGCCTGCTGGTCGGTGGCGACGGGCAGAGCACGCAGGGAGTGGAGGGTCGTGCGAGGTTCGGTCGGAGAAGAGGGAACTACGGGCGATGGCAGCGAGCTCCGCTCGGTCAGCAACAAGAACGGGCTCCAGAGCTCTGGTCGAAGCAGAGGCGGCCCATGGCGGCGGCTTGCTGACGAGCAGGTAGAGGCGCGACACTGGACGCAGATGAGGCCAGCGGCGAGGAGGCCGCGAGGTCGGCCTGGCTCGGGTGCACGGGGTGAAGACGAGGAGGGCCCCCTGGCGGCGGTGGTCGCCGAGGGAGGTAGGAGGAGGGATCGATCGGAGGGGAGCGTCGGGTTGGGAAGGGAGGAGTTCGTGGGGAGGCGAGAGATGGTGGGTGGGCCCCTTGGGAAACGCGTGCGGGCATGGGAAGGTCGATCAGGGGGAGGCGGTCCCGTAGGTGTCTTGTGTTGGCCGGGTCGGGGCGGGCGTGCTGACGTGAGGATTGGGTCGAGGGAGCGGGGTCGTGGCAGGGTGAGCGCGCGCGAGCTGTGAGGCTGGCGGCGGCAAGGTGGGAGAGGTGGGATTAGGGTTAGGGTTTGGTGGATGTTTGGGGTTGTAGGTGGTTTCCCGGCTGGGCCTTTTGGGCCTGGCCGGTGTCGGCCTCTCCAGGAAAAATAGTTTAGTTTTAACTAGTTTGTTTTAAAAGATTTTGTAAATTGTTTAAGACAAATACAAGATTCGAACGGACCAAGAGGTTTGATGTGAAAATAAAGGAGGGCTAATTTGGAAAACAACATAGTCTTTTGCGAAATAGTTTTAGAAAAATAATATGCATGATGATGTCATGATTATGCACAGAGATACAGACAGGCGATTTCTAGTAGTGGATTTTACCCGGGGTGCTACAATTCGACACCACTAACAATGGATCTCGCCCTCGAGATCCGCCTCCTAGTACAGGGAAGAAAGCCGATGACCTGAATCTTCTCACTTCCTGTAGATCCTCGCGACACCACTAACAAGGGTTCCTTCTTCATCTTGAAATCGGCGACACCACCAACAAGGGCTCGTTGTTCTCGTTCGTCGAGAGAACACTCCAGAGAAACAAAGACGAAGGTAGAGGTATAAAAAAGATAAGGCCACCTCTCACTTCCATGGAAAGAGTACAATTGCATCAATCCGCTATTCCCTGTACAAAAGCGAATGATAAGAGTAGTGGTATGGTCGCGACTCCATCCCGCACTCAAAGCATTACTCTGTACATGAATAGAAGAATTTGCAACTATCCTCGAGATTTAGATTGAATATCTTAACAAATGATATTCGGAAACAAAGGAGTGATGCAGGTTCTTCATCGGACCTGATGCAGATGAAGTCGGCTCATTCAAAAACACCGGAGATACAAAGAAAAATTTTAGTGACTTTTTGGTCCACTAAAAGATACACAGAAGAAGATTCGTCAAATAGCGTGAGGGCCGAATGTAGCAACACCGTTACAAGGGAAAGGAAGTGAAGCCCTAAAGGTACGAAAGAAACCCATCCACGGGAATTCCTGGACTCGGGAAAAAGATAAGATGGCAGATTCAAAACACGAAGAGATAAGAGGAGAATAGCAGAGGGGTAAGGAGTAAAAGCAGACCTAATCAGATCTATCCAACCGATTTTTCGAAAATAGTTTTGACACTCTACAACGTCCGTTAGCTAGCTTGTCCTACAGGCTGGACCATTGGGGTATCGTAACTGCTGAGCTCTGATACCACTCTGTAACACCCTCAGAATCGACCCTATGTAGGTTCCAGCGATCCCCGCCAAACCCGCATAGAAACGATTCAAAGGTGCCCACCAGGCACTTTCGTGCGGGTGGAAAACGAAGTAATATCATTACACAATAGTCCGCGATGGAACCCACAGAACAGATATATACAACAGCGACTCAAAGAGTCAAGAATACAGATATACCATACAAAGATCCAAATCACCTTTAAAACGATACAACGTCCGAGTACGGACAAGATGCAAATTGAGCTAAGAGCCCTGAAGAATAACCAATGGCGTCCATAACCCTGCCCAGGCCAAGCCGGAAGGGTAACCCTGCTAACAACGTCGATCTCAAAACCTGCTTAAACAAAAGGGGTGCCGACAAAGGGCAAAGGAAAAAGAGAGCGGTCAAGATCGAGGCCAAGACACGGCGAGACTAGAATTCGCGGTCCTCGCCACATAGATATGGTGGATCAAGCGCAGCATGCACTAAACATCCTATAGAGACTCAAAACAACTGACGGCTATCAGATAGGGATAAGAAAGACCTACTCGGATCCAACCTGATCCTAACACCAAACATACCCATCCTGGTATTCCCCCTCGATACCAACCGAGGAAGTCAACCGAGGAACTCACACAGTTGGCAGTTTTATTCATTTCGTTATAGTTGCGGCAATTACTAGTCAGATATAGATATCATGAGTCATCCTGGTATAGTAAGCAGTGGGCAGTTTTAGGTAACCATTCCGTTGTAGTTGTAGTACTTACTAGTCAGATACATATAGATGAGGCATCCCAAAAACCCAGCAGTTTTTGGCACTTTTATTTAGCCATTCTGTTGTAGTTGCAATACTTACTAGTCAGATTCAATGGTACAACCCAAACCAGCAATTGTTGGCACTTTTAATTAGCCATTCCATTATAGTGAAGCTGATTACTAGTCATTATAAAGTCAAATTTATAGCACTACTTTAGTTATAGTTGTCTATGATCGAGATACTGTGCTCCAAGTCGTCCATAACCGCGGACACGGCTTTCAGAAAGTTTTACCCTGCAGGGGGCACAAATAGCAACACATGCACGATCAACCTCGAGAAAAACCAATAAAAACCCAACGAGGCATCACGACAGAGCAATTGCAAGATTCATATAAATTTCAGGGGGCCACCCCACCAAGCTACCCGCGACGAAGTTGGCCGGCTCCGAGACGGACTCAGAGGTTTGTGCCAATGGCTGTAAACGACCGGGAACCCGAAAGTGTGACTGGGCTTGTCGATACCGCGAAAACATTCCACATTTGTTCCTAAACAGTACAGCGCCCACGCTAATCGTAAATAAAGCAGTAAAGCATGGCATAAGTACAGGATAGTAATAAAGCCCCAAACTACTTTGTGGCCCCAAGAAATAAATATGACTCAAGCTCTGGCTAGGGGGATTCATGGTCCCACATGCGGATAGTGCGAATATTCAAAGAACAGGTATCAAGTACTCGGGGTCCTACGGGACACAAGTGGACGGTTAAAAACCAAATAACATCTATTGCCCACCTGTGCCTCTGCATTATTTACTTAATTCAATTTTAGTTATTAAACGGTAATTAAAGTCATGATCATCTCCAACATAAAGCATATGTCAGCCTTCCAACAGCTGTGGTACTGGACGACACGCAACAACACTTGAGCAAGCGACTACGACGCGCAAGTCCAACTATCTACCAAACAACAGGTAATAGGATGTGTCCCAAGGCAATATAAGGTTGCAAGGGATATCACGGGCACGATAACTAGAGCATCGCAACACAGATAGCAATAGATCAACAGGAGGGAATAAATACTATAAAAGTAAGATAGGTAGAAAGGGGGAGATTGCTCGCCTGGAAAACATTGCTGAAGGTTCATCCAAAGATCGAGTTTGACACTCACATCAACTCATTGGCCTAATCCGTGAAGAAGCAAAACACTAGCAAAAACACCGGATGCAATATTTAATACTATGGCGGAAGACCGAGCATGATGTATGTATGATGTATGACATGTCAAAGGTGCGATGCAATTAGGTCATATTAAGCGGAACCAGGGTCCCAACGATTATTTAATAGGTTCAAGTTGTTTCGATACCCCGCAATTTAAATGTTGTATTAACAAGGCGAAAACATGGCATCGGTTCACTACACAATTTAAATGGGGCCAATATTAGACTAAATTTGCCCGCATATGGCCTCCATATTTAATTATGAGGTGAATCGGCATAATGCCCCCAACCCACATGATATGTATGCGAGCATGACAATTTAAATGCAACAATATATCTCATTCATAAAATAGGGGTCTCGGAAAAGGGGGTCACACATTAGGGGGGTTCGGGCGATCTTGGGTGCTCGGTCTTCGGGTCCACAGGATCGAGGCTTCGCATTCCGGGAAGGAGATCTTGGGGTACCATCTTGATCATCGGTGGCGAACTTGGGGCTCGACGACGGGGTCTTCAGGTTCCATGTCAGCGATCTCGTGGCTCCTTCTTGGTACATCGTTGTCAACTTGCGTCTGTGATCTTGTCGATAAGAAGATCTTGGTACTCTAAGCCATGCGTGGGCGACCAAGGTCTTGTCGATGTGTCGGGGTCGGCGAACTTGGCATCATACCGATGACCTTGGGTACATGGACACGACAAGAAGTAATACGGGCAGAGCAACAGCAGGGCCGAGTGCACATGCCATCTTCACATCGCCACTCCATCGATCACCTTCAGACACCAAACAAAGAGCACCACACGATGGCTCCACTTGGTTCAGAAAAAGAGAAAACACCCTATGCACCTAGGAGCTTGGCCGATGGTGGCGGGCAGAGGTGAAGAGGTGGCGCGCTGGGCGAGCTTCTGCCGCGGCTGGCCGGGCTTGCAGATGTCGGGGCGGAGGGCAGTGGGAAGGGGCCGCGACGAGGCCAGCGAGGTGCACATGCCGACGGGGACGGCGCTGCAGGGGAAGCTCGGCAGCGGGAGAGCAAGCTGCCACTGCAACGGCACTCCGGTGGGCGGCGGAGGAGCGCCAGGAGAGGCGGCGTCGACTAGCAGGACCCGAGCGGCGGCCTGCTGGTCGGTGGCGACGGGCAGAGCACGCAGGGAGTGGAGGGTCGTGCGAGGTTCGGTCAGAGAAGAGGGAACTACGGGCGATGGCGGCGAGCTCCGCTCGGTCAGCAACAAGAACGGGCTCCAGAGCTCTGGTCGAAGAAGAGGCGGCCCATGGCGGCGGCTTGCTGACGAGCAGGGAGAGGCGCGACACTGGACGCAGACGAGGCCGACGGCGAGGAGGTCGCGAGGTCGGCCTGGCTCGGGGTGCACGGGGTGAAGACGAGGAGGGCCCCCTGGCGGCGGTGGTCGCCGAGGGAGGTAGGAGGAGGGATCGATCGGAGGGGAGCGTCGGGTTGGGGAGGGAGGAGTTCGTGGGAAGGCGAGAGATGGTGGGTGGGTCCCTTGGGAAACGCGTGCGGGCATGGGCAGGTCGATCAGGGGGAGGCGGTCCCGTAGGTGTCTTGTGTTGGCCGGGTCGGGGCGGGCGTGCTGACGTAAGGATTGGGTCGAGGGAGCGGGGTCGTGGCGGCAAGGTGGGAGAGGTGGGATTAGGGTTAGGGTTTGGTGGATGTTTGGGGTTGTAGGTGGTTTCCCGGCTGGGCCTTTTGGGCCTGGCCGGTGTCGGCCTCTCCAGGAAAAATAGTTTAGTTTTAACTAGTTTGTTTTAAAAGATTTTGTAAACCGTTTAAGACAAATACAAGATTCGAACGGACCAAGAGGTTTGATGTGAAAATAAAGGAGGGCTAATTTGGAAAACAACATAGTCTTTTGCGAAATAGTTTTAGAAAAATAATATGCATGATGATGTCATGATTGTGCACAGAGATACAGACAGGCGATTTCTAGTAGTGGATTTTACCCGGGGTGCTACAGACGGCCGTTGCGGTTGAGCGAGTTTCCTAGGGCAAACCGTCTTTCGGGCTGAACACGACGTTGTTGCTGAGCTGGGGCATTTGCATTGGGGGTTGTGGCGATCTTCTTGGGGCACTCATTGGAATATTGATCCTTGGTTCCACTTCCATAGCAAATCACTTGCGACTTTTTATTTGCCGCAACAGGCACATCATTGCTTCCAGTCCTTGGGGCAGTGTTGGTATTGGTGGCGTTGTTGTTGTTGTTGAACTTGGGTGGTGCATGGTTGAAATTGCTGGAGTTGCCGGGGTTGTTGTGATTTCCTCCGGGGCTTGGATTTCCACGGTTGGGATAGGTCGGATGGTTCATCGGGGGTCTGTTGTTTCTTGGGGCAAATCCTGGAGATGGGTTGGGGCGATACTTTGGTGTCTGGTGGGTTCCTGGTTGATGCATCATGCGACGCTTGCGGTTCTCATTGGCTTGGTTGATCTTTCCTTCCATCTGAATGGCAGAGTCAACTAGTTCTTCAATATCAGCAAAGGGGATATTGACTAACACCGTCTGCATCTCATCGTGCAGACCATTCAGGAATCTCTCTTTCTTCTTGGCTTCGGTGTCGATCTCATCTAGTGCATACCTAGCTAGTGACAAGAATTTGTCACGGTATTCCACTACTGTCATCCTTCCTTGCTTCAGTTCCCTGAATTCATCTCTCATCCTCTTGATTAAACCCGGTGGCACATGGGTTCTGCTGAACTTGACCTTGAATTACTCCAAAGTCATCATCTGACCTCCTGCCATTGCACGAACGCTGTTCCACCATGCTCTTGCATCTCCGGCCAGATAGTGGGTGGCGAACAAAACCTTCTCGTTAGCTTCCACTCCTGCGACTTCCAGATTGTTCTCCATGGTTTGCAGTCAATCATCTGCATCTAGGGGCTCTTCTGACTTAGTGAAAACAGGTGGATTGGTGTTCTGGAAATTCTTGAGCTTAGATCCATGGTTGTCCTGATTACCATGGCCTTGATTGTTTGTGGCCATCTGGGCGATGTGTTGAAGGGTGGCTAGGTTGGCTTGATGTTCGAATCTTTCAGCTTCGTGGTCAGAAACCAACATTTGCAGGATCTGCAACATCGGGTCCGGGGATGAACCACTTCCTCCGCGAGCCATCTGAAGATTGAGATAGATCATGAGAAAAGAGGGAAATTTATAAGGTTCAGGGGTTGTTGAAAAGCTTTTAAAGTTTGACTCATATGTTTCTAGAAACTTGCTTTTCATTCATTCATTCATCCAAAGCACACGATACAAACACACACCACAACAAAGGAAAACAGATGGTTTTAAGAACCATTATGGAAACTACGATACAGTGGGACCGAATACAACTCACTAACGCTAGTGCTCAAGTGCTACTACTCCTCGGAGTCAGTGTACTCATCATCCTCCTCCTCATCATCATCATCGATGAAGGCGAAGTCATCCTCATCGGTGAAGGAGTCCATGGCCTAATCCTCCAGAAAGTCATCATCATCGTTGAGATAGGAGTAGGGGTCTCCACGAAGGTCTTACCCTGCATTCTCCCTCTCTTCCAACTGCATGTCTCTTCTCCTCCAAATCCGTGATCCGGTGGCGAAGATGGGCAATGATGCGCTCCTTCTTGTCGAGCTGATGGCGACGAGACTTGCAATCCTTCACTAGCATGGCGAGGGTCTGATCCTTCTTCTTAGCGATGGCGGATTTGTGGTTGGCGTAGGAACGTGCATTGTCCAACTCCTTCTGACGGTCATACATCATGAAGCTGAGGTGGTCCAACTGAGTCTTCAGCTCGAGGTGGTATGGGGCCTCCAGTTGCTGTCCCATAACATCACGCCTTGGGTAGAACTCAAAACGGGTACCCTTGATTTTATTGATACTCTGCCCACACAGACGGGCAAGAGCTTCCTGTATGGCCCTGGCAAGTCCATCGAGCCAGTTATTCTCTCTTAAGGTGAACTGAATTCCCTCTGCAGTGGGAGGTTCAATCTTTCCTGGGAGACTTGCAACAACTAGCCACTGCAAATCTTCTCCTTCCTGATCATTGAGCTGAGCTCTGAAGAACTCGGGGCGGACGCCCAAAGATCTCCCGGTACCGTCCAAGTCACGCTCAAGATGAGGTCTCCTCCATTCCCCAACTGATAAAACTTGCTATACTTCACGTCCATATATAAGAATATAGGATGAGTAAGTTAGTAGATTGATCAAGTGTGTCAAATTTTATGTATTTTGCAAGAATTTTTTTAGGAACATGAATTTTCATGAAAGAATCAAAGTGATAAGAATGGGAATAAGTTTTTGTAAATACTCCCTTCCTTTGGTTTTGAAACTAAGTTTTTGATTCAAACGTCCATTCTAACTAGGGTCTCCTATGGTCAGGATGGCTCTGATACCAACTTGTCAACACCCGGATTTTTAATCACATATGCCTGTTATGTCATACATCGCAATCCCAGGATTACCATTTTTGCGAGACATAACAGATTTGGATATCACAGTACATCATCCATTACAAACCATACATAAGGTCTTACACAAATAAGGATCTCATGATCCAGTTCTTAATACAATTCAAGCAGCGGAATAACGTAAAGATAACGATAGCGAAGGCAAAGCTCCATCTTCATGGTCACAGGCAATGCTGGCGATGGGAGATGATCCTAGTTGTCGTAACCTTCCTGCGGTCTGTCATCCTGATACTCCTCTTTATAGTCTGGCCATGAGAATAGCCAGGGACAAAGCCATGAGTACTCTTTAAGTACTCGCAAACTAATACTAACAAGTTAAGGGGGTTTTGTAGCAGGATGCTAAGCTCTAGGGTTGTTTTGCAAAAATCCAGATTTACCTCTACTAAGTTCAGAAGGAAAGAAAACTAGTTGAAAGTTTTATAACACCTAAGTGGGAACTTGAATTTCATATCACAACTCTGTTGTGGTCAAGTCAAAGTCATAAATCATTTCATAAGTCATTTTGAAAACATCTGACGATAGAACAGTATGGCCACTCCAACTGTCCATAACCGCGGACGCGGCTATTCGAATAGTTTGACACTCTGCATTGATTGTACACTTTCACCATAATATTCGATACATCCGTCAGGAACAATCCTGAATTCACCATACTCAGTATGCGGATAATCAATCCTAACCTTTCCATTACACGCCCTAGTATAGGAACCTCTCCTGTGAGTTTGGCCTCCCAACCATGACCAACTGTCATCTTGGGTACTGCACAGGTGGACAATCTTCACAAGGTAGCCTCAGCTCAGACCTTGGCCGCGAGGGAACCCATACTAAGGTATATAAATTTCCAGTCAAGCCCAACCCAATTTTCGGGTATTGTGGTTGTACGGTAAAAATTGAAATGGTATCGCATCCAGACAACCATCAGTTTTATAAAGGGCTAAGTCTCATGCCTCAACATTTTCATCGTCCAAAATCATATGGTGTTCGGAAAACACATGTCAAAACATTTCAGTAGAATGACTCATCATTCTAAGGTTTTCATAACCATTTTCACCAAGTATTCCCATCTAAAGTTGCTCAAGTTTTATGCTTAGCACTAGCATCTACAAGTGGGGGTAAATACTAATGAGAGGTGGTAAACAAGTGGGGATTTACTAATTTCAATCTCATGCCTTAGGATGACATCAAGATTATCTTAGTTAGGCCAAATTTTATGCTCTTTATGCTACCTTCCAATATCCTCCTAATATCTACAATTAGCTAAGTAAACTCTAAGTGAAAGCTTTGATGAAGAATTAAAATACTTAAGCTTGCCAGAAAACTACGATTGGGTATCAAGTGGGTGTAATCACATATGCTTAAGGCATATAGTTGGCATAGTAACAAGCAAGTTGTAGCTTGCTAAGATATCAGTATAAACTTGCTGAGTTGCAAGTGTTAGCTTGCAAATATTGGCTTGCCTTGTGCAGAGCAGTGGTTGAAGTTCTCCTCGGCTTCTTCCTCGTAGAATCCTCCTTCCTCCTCGTATCCTTGGTCGGTACTAGCGTCTATAAATAAATACGAGGTACACAATCACCAAACAATATTTAACTATTTCTAATGATCACACAAAGGTTCATACTAGATGATCTAGCATCATCACTAACATTACAAGATTAAAGCACTTGTCTTATTTAATTTATTTTAGAAAAGTAATTTCTACTTATTGAAAAACTACGTAAGATTTAATATTCTCCAACTTAAACATGGGATCATGTTGACACATGTCATCACCACATATTTCAGTACATGGAAATGTGATTTAAAGTGGTGTCACAATTTAATAAGGTTTAACCTTTTTATTTTATTTAAATAAAGTGACTAGAATTGCCTATGTGGCATTCCTTTATTGCTTGAACATTATTTCTCCAAGTAAACCCATATGTTTATATATATTCTGAAAGGTATGATCAAATGTGATTTTTGAGAGTTGGAATCAACTCAAAATCTCTTATGGTAGAATTTTGAAAAATGTTTGAATGCAGAAAAACTTCTGCCTTGTTATTTTTATCATGGTTGATCTACAAATCCAAATGGTTTGAATCCAACAGGATTGGATTAAGCTTTCCAGTACCTTTCTAACAAAATTGGTTTCATGCATTTTGGTTCAGGGAATCGAGCTGGGTTGATTTTTGAATCTAGGTACAGAACTATGTTTGAAATTAAATGAATAAAAGTAAATTTGAATTGTTGGGTCGCGCGCGATGTTTTATTGGGCTGGCCCACTACACACAGCGCATACACGGGCTGGTTAAGTGGCTGTCCCCACGCGTCAGTGAGACGGGGAGGGGCGAAGCAGTACGGGGCAATGTGGACCGTGGGATCTCGTTCTAATCTAACGGTTCTGGTTCATCGTCCACGTCGGGCAGCGCCGGCGAGATAGAACCCTAGCGCGGCAGGTGGGGGTCGTGGGAGGCTCACCGGGTTCAGGCGAGGGTCGGCGACGAGGGCGAATGACGAAGTCGACGACCGCGGTTCTCCTGGTGCCGGCAGCTTCTCCTTGGGCGGCTCCAATCGACGGCTCCCTTCTTCTCCAGCAGTGGCGGGCTCCGGCCAAATTCCGGTGTTGCACTGCTCGCCTTGCTCCGGGAGTGAGGTGGGATGGTTCTGAGGGAGAGGGGAGTGAGATGGTGTGGAGGAATCGAGCTGGAGAGGCCTCCTTTTATAGGATAGCGAGAGGGGCAGCACGGCGTGGGCTGAGGTCGTCGGAGGCGACGGTACATGCGGCTATCGGCGTGGCTAAGGCTAGGGGACGGTGCACGGTCTCCTGGCGATCGTTGCTAGCTTAAAGACGAGGCGTAGGGCGGTGGGATTTGGTCTGGAACGCGAGGTGCTCTACGCGGTACCGACGATGAACTTCCCGGCGTGCGGCGGCTACGGGGTATGGTCGAGGAAACGAGGATGTCTAGTGGTCTCCTGGGACAGTGGGGTTCATGCTGGCGGGCGGCAAGGGCTCGAGGTGGTCGGGTTGAGTGGGAATGGCGCATGCACGGTGGTGCGTGTCGGCATGGTCGACAGCGGCGCGGGCACAGTGTTTCTGGTGGTTCCTGTCTCTCTCTTCGAGCTAGGGCTGGTCTAGAGAGGGCGGTGAGGCATGGACAACATGCCAGACAAGGTTGGTACAACTAGTTCTTCCTCTAGCCTGCTGTCCACACTGGGGTGGCATGGTGAGACTCGTCCTGCTCATCATTGATGGCAATGGCAAGCTCACAGTGGTGCTAGAGGTTACTAACTAGGTTAGATGATCTACTAAATGTTTGTTGCAACCAGAGAGGGAACAATGTTGGCCAATTTTACTGCTGCAAATAGTGTTTGATGTTTGTTTGATTTGTATCTGCAAGGTGTGTGATGAAATGGCCGCAAGAACTTTGAATTTGAATTTTGGCTTCAAACTTGGTGGGTTTGCTAGGCACATGCTAGGGAGTGTCTGGTTAGTTGGATTAGTAAGGGGCACTGGTTTGGTTGGGTTTTGAAAATGGATGATTTCACATATGATAAAGATTCAATTTTGAATTGTCATTTGAATGAGGTTGCCAAATGTTTCTGTAAGTTTGAAAGGTGGGCTTTGATTCACTTTTACTTTTTCTAGCAAGGAGTGAAAAGAATTGGAAAAGTTTATATTTGAAATCTTAAACTAGAAACACTCAAAGTGACCTAGTGAGCAAGATTGTCAAAAATGACCATTTGCTTTATTTGATTTGTTTTTGATTTTCTCTTGATTTGTTTCTGCATGGAAATGTTTTAGATGATGTTATCTTTAAACCATTTCTTGCTATTTAGATTAATCACATGAGTCCATTCATGCATTTATTAAATCATCTCATTCACACATGCATTCATATGATTTTAATTAATCAAAGTTTTTGTTAACCCTAATTTTAGTGATTAGAGTTTGATGATCATTGTTTTATATTTTTGGGATGTTACACCTTCTTGGTACGATTAGGACCGAGGCTCGGGCTTGGGCTGCGGCCGGTGCGATTGATCTTCGTGCCTTGTTGCCGCCGGCCTAGTAGACCTAGGGGTTGAGTTGTACGGGGTGTCGGCTCTCCTGAGCCTGTATATATCTGTTGTTAAGAACTCTCTTTTTCTATCAATAAATCGAAACGCAAAGCTTTTTGCGTTTTCGCGAAATCTTCAGATAAGAGTACCTTGTTCATTTTTTTCACATTGTATTATCGTTGATGATTGTGAGTATTTTCCAACATGGGAAGTAGCATTTGTGTGACTGAAGGACCGCTAAAATCTTCTTTGATTTACTATTGCCACAAATACTCTTTTTGCTACAAATACTCAATGTACATCAGCAATAGTAATGCTTTGTTTGCTACCGCTTACCAGTACAGCCATGCCTACACTATTTAAGGGATCTGCTATATTTTTGTTAATTGTTTGTTGTTGTTGTTATATCTTCCAGGAATTTACATGAACAATGGTTACTTGATGATATCGTGCAATGGTGGTCTGAACCAAATGCTCGCTTCTGTAAGATATTATAAAAAATAAATGTTTAGTGGGTACTTCTCCACTCGGATAGAAGAGGGCCAGCAACATTTTTGAGACAAGCAATCTTTGTTCAGAATAGGTACTTCACTGCTACCTTCTGCAGGCTAATACTAGATCAAGTCATATAATATGGGCCCGTTCTTAGTGAGTGGATATAATATGGGTACTGCTATATGGAAATTGGCATGTTTGTACAAACTGGTTTGGCCGTTGGGTTTACATTGTAGGTAACGGTGGAACCTTTTTCTTTAGCAAGGTTTTTTACTTTGTCATGTAAGTTTCTATTTGAAAGCCTCTTTTTCTAATGTATGAAAGCCTTGGTTTGAACTATCAAGTATGTGTACCAAGACTAACATTTATGTTCGATGCACAAACACATATATATTTGCATCTCCATTTAAATTTGTAGCTTTCAATACCCAGTCTTAGATTGAGGAGATCCAAAATGTTCTTGGTTTACCATTCCTAAATCTAATCAATCATATGTGTCGCATTCTTACTGATATTTTATATATTTGTTAACTAAATATAATGCATTAACTTTTGCATTCAAAATATTTGTGAATCCCTTGCTGCAAAATATTTTGAAGAACATTTGGTAGTTTTATCGTTTATAGTTTCTCAATTTCCTAGGATATGGTTATATAGGAATAGGACCACAGTGAGTTTAACCAATCAAAATTAAAAAGCAAGATGGGTCATGACTTGATCCTTGGGTGCCTAACTAACCTATTTTACTATCCATCTATTACTGATTTGGATGAAATTGTTAGCTTATCAATTAGTATCATGTCTCTATCTACTATAAATATTATTTGTGTTCTGCGACCATATGATATCAAGGCAATAGACCACCTGTTTGTTGGTCGTTGGTGCTTCTTGCACGTTATTGCCTGCTACTTGTCTCTCTTATAATTTTTCATAATTTTGATTTTCCCCTTTATTGCAGAAATAGAGTTTGGGTCAATGGTGTGTTCTCTACTGGTGGATCAGTGATTGAAGAGGGATTTATATTTTTAGACAAGAAAAAAATTTCATTCCAAAATTGAGGGGGCTTATTCTATTCCAAACCTGTAGTCAATTATTGCTGCTTCACATGGGGTTCTGTAGGCTTTATTTTCTCCCTTTAATATTCATTAATGATAATTACCTTCAACATATAGGCTTTAGAACTTAATTACCATCAGGTATATAATATGAGGCATTTGTTTCATGCAGGTTCATGGAGAGCATCTGATGGATATATGCCCATATCTTTGGAAATGGAAATGGACATCATCTATCCCAATCGTAAGGTAATGATTTAAATGTCAAATGTCTCAAGTTTGGTCATTGTTTTGGTATATGCTTTCCAGGCATAGTCCTGTGTCGATTGAAAGTATAGTCTTTTTTGGTATTTTTGACTCGGCTGAGATCTTTAAACAATGAAAAGTCATCTCAGGTTTTCTTAACCAGTCTCACACCGAAAATGCTTGGTATGCTGTTTTTTCTTTGTTCAGTGCAATGTATTATAAGGATATTGCAGCTGCACTGTGTATCCTTTCTGTTTTTGCCGTGTAATGGTCAGGTAATTGTGAACTCCTAGATAGCCTTGTGATGCACATGGTGGTACGTACTGCAGTGGGCTGCTGTTGCAGTATCAACCACCATCTTCATGACAATCGCAAGGCAAAAGGATTAGTGAAATTGCTTGGCTAATATAGTCTTTTTTTCTTCAAAAAACTAGCCTGGCAGGGTACATTGAGCGAGATTCTCAAAATATTGATTTATAGTGTAAGTCCTTTCAGAGTGATTCCTTCATATTGTATAAAATTTTGAAATGGAAACATGGTTGTAAGTTGAGTTTAATTGTTTGGCATCTTCTCATGGCTTTCACGACCTTGGGCTCCTCATATATGATTTTTATCCACGGTCCAACAGTTTCGAAGGCGGATAGATAATGCTCTGCATTTACTAGGTTTGTGTTCATTTAACCTTTATTTCACTTGAAACTTGGAACTGGTTTGTTGGTGCTTTATTTATGACACTAATAGATGTAGTACCTTCGGATGAGAAACATTCTTAACTAATAAACGTTCGGTTTGGGCATGGTAATGTCCTAAGAAAAGTCAAAATTCTCATTTCTCTGTCTTTTTGGCTTTGATAGAAGATATCAGTGCATTTAAAACTTCTATGGCGCTGAAATTTTGATAGAGTTGATATCAGGTTGCATCTTAATAATATGTTTTTATTCAAACTAGCATGGTGGCCCTCGCAAATGCGAGGGCACCACCTTTAGTGTTTCAACATTTATTAAAAAATGCCTTCATAAATTCATCTACTTAACATTATTAGTGATTGAAAGTAATACATTATATAGTCATCATTTGTATTTATATGATAAATAGTTACCAAATGCGTAGAATAGTTACAAATTGTATTTAATTTTTGGGTAAAAGATTATTAGGATATTTTGAAAATAGTACATTAATGCATGACCATTTGTAAAATTTGTGCCTGAGATTAAATTCGTTTATACTGATGAAATTTAAACCGTGAGGTAGATGATAGTTTTTGCATGATGTTAGATAAGTATGCATGACTAACATTCATATTAGTTAAATATTAGGGTTTACTTGAGAAATGATCGCACAATGTTTAGTCCATTCTCATGGAATAGAAAATATGTTGTTAATAAGGCTAAGTAAAAAAGAATGTATCCTCATTCATATATATAGGTGGACTAAACATTTAGAATTTTAATTCTACTTTTATCTGATCTTTTTTCCTACTGTCTCTTCATTTGTCGTAAAAATACACTGACATTCTTATGTTGTTTTGGAATACATGATACCTTACGAATGCAAATTTTATAATATACAACCTTGACCATACTTATGTTATTATAGAAATAAGGAAGTATATTTCATCTCAAATTTAGTGATCTTACTTTATTTTTTCAGGTTTCAATAATATACTTTTTATACCAATAAGGATAACCTAGCTTTTATTTTCCAAATGGATGCAATATTATGTTTAACTATTTTAACTCTCTTTCTATTGAACATACTATTCAATCTAGTCATAATGTGCGCTCTCTCTTGCTTGTTGTTGCCTTATCATTTAACATGAATACATTGTCATAGACAACATAGTTCTGGCATCTTAATCAGTCGCCACTTTTTCTAGATGATTGGAAATTCCAGTGACGTGTCCTAATAAAATCTATGGACAAAAAACCATAGAAACTTTCTCGTGGGTTTTGAATTTACGTAATCATGTACATTATAGTAAAACCACAAGAAATCATTATAATTTTATAAGTTTGAAAATGTTAAACTTAAAACAAAATATTTCAAGTTGACCGTGATTTATATAAATACTTTCAAAGATTTACATTCCTCAGAAATAAAAAATCTTGCCCCATAGGAAATTCCTAAGAATTGAAATAATACAACGACTTCCAAATTATTTGAATTGACATTGTGACTTTCAAATTATCGTTATAATATCTTAAAAAAAACTTGATTTGATAGTATTGATACTTATGTAGAGGTATCATTGTTATAAGCTTTTTTCTAAATGGGGCTTCATCGCGATTATTGCTCTATGCCAAGCAATCACATAATTAATAACCGACCAATGATTCCTCCATGCACATCTTTAGCTCCGTACCACCATGTTTGTGTTATTCCAATCGTGTTAATGGGCTATGGACTATGTCATAAAGCTCAAAACCAGCTACAAAACTCCAATCATATTCACCTTCAGACACTAAATCGTAAGGTTACATAGATAATTAGACCCCTTCATTATATCATTTCATAATGTAAGGTGACACTCATACTTCTACTTACATATATATATATATATATATATATATATATATATATATATATATATATATATATATATATATATATACACCATAAGGTCTTGCACAAATGTTGAGCTACTCAAATGATTTTAATCATTCAAATTATACTATCCTTGGATGATGTTTAGATATGATTTTAAGTAGACTATGATGATATCTTTCGCTCGTAAAGAGTTCACGCTATTTATTATTAACTATTAAAAATCTGGTACACTTTAGGAAGATCTATCACTAATTGGTAAACTTGCTGCACTTTAGGAACACCCGTCGGTTGCAATATGTTCAGGTATACTTATGATGATCTATTAACTTTAATTTTTTATTGACTCTTATTTGTGTAAATAAAATTATGATGATAAGATGTTAATTTAACAGTTTTTTATTTATTAATAAAATAGGATCGGTTTGATTGACCTGGATGTTTTGCTTCTCCTAGAACTTTTAGCAATGTCTCTTTACCTACCATATTGTGCTCCTCAATCATTTTATATTTAAAAGAGTCTTCCTTTTGATATGGATAGTTAAAAATATGATGATACATTATGAATGACATGTTCAAGTGAATTTATTAGTATATATGTATATAAATATATTATTTTGTTGTGTTTTCATTGTAACTAATAAATTTTAGTATTTCTTGATCATGGAAGATTGGTGTGAGGGACCTTTAGCTTCTTTCTGCAAAAATAATAATATCCTTGAGTATGTGACTATATGGACCAGTAGCCATAATACTTTTCAGGAGCTTGTATTCTCATTGGATTTTCTGAGGATGTTATGTTTCTTATGTTAGTGTGAATATTTTTATGTATTTTATCATAAAAAAGTATGGCCACATGACTCGTCCTTTACCCTAGACAATTATTTGACTATGGAATTACCTTCGCCTTGAACCTTCTATGTATTTTATTACTATGCACCGAAAAGAATTAGTTTCAACCTCCCATGTTTAAGTCGACTTCCAACATCTGATAAAGGCCCGTTTTAATCTCCCGATTTACAATTGACTTTCAGCAATAACTGGTAGAACCTCTGAGTGGTGAGGGAGGCAATTTCTTGGTGGTTGATACGGTGTCGTACAAAATAAAGGTATGTTGGCTTTATTTAATTTTTGGTATTTTCATACAGATCAAATTTATTATGTATTAGTAAATGGAACCGGTTGTGCGATTTGGTGTTAGAGTTTTGGTTGGACAGTCTGCCTTATGAAGATTGTGTCTATGGAATCACCATGCCTCCCATGACTTAGGTTCTACATTGGTGTTAGAGTTTTGGTTGGGCAGTCTTCCTTATGAAGATTGTGTCTATGGAATCACCATGCCTCCCACGACTTAGGTCCTACTCATGTCGAACGCGTTTTCAAAACCTGCAAGGTTAATTAAAGTGATACAAATTATATTTTCATATTTGTATGTATTCGGTGATATATATATATATATAGGCATATATGGATGTATAAATCAGTCTAACCTTCGATCGTTCTGTATATATTTTCTTGCCAGGTTGTCAATAGAACTCTCAGTATGTTGTAACACGCATGATATTAGACAGTTTTGAAGTAATTTTTTACCGATATGCTTTTGAGGTAGCCTCCAATACACATGGGATCTATACATGGTAAGCTAGCTGATCGTTTGTGCTGATCGATATCGGTTCATGTGTGTTAGCTGGTACCTAGCTAGCTTATCACGTAAGTACTACTCCATTAAGGGAGTACTATCCGTTCAAAAAAAATTATGGGAGTACTAAGCTAGCTAGCTGATCGATTATGGGTTGATCCATCTTGTTCCGAAGCAAGCTAGCCTTTGGTCGCAGTTTAAAGTCGTAGTACATATGGAACCGCTTTGTAGTTTTTTTAGCCTTTGGTCGCAGTTTAAAGTCGTAGTACATATGGAACCGCTTTGGAGTTTTTTTTTTTACATCAACGACTTTTGGCTCTAGAGTAAGTCTCGAGTAGGCCTCCGGTAATATAAATTTTTTTTGAGATGTTGTTCGGTAAATATGTTGTCCAGATTTTTTTAAACGACTTTTGGCTAGACTTAATCTTATTTAGGCGTTCGGTCTATTTTTTTTAGATGGTGTTCGGTAAAGACGTTGTCCAGCTTTTTTTATGGTTCTTGGTACAAGGTGCCTGCCCGATCACGTCTAATACGTGTGTTACGTAATTTGCTAAACTGATTAAATCGTAGCCACATATTATCTATCTGACAGTCCAAATAATATAGGTGATGTGGATTAACGTGACGCCTCGAAAAACAACCTTATATTGCTTTTAGTATATAATAGAAATAGACTATCAACATTCTTTTATCATTGCGTCTTTTGGCTTGGCTTAAAAGACGGAGCTTATGTTACAGCCAGTGCCACCCTCACTTTCTGTCGTAAGCTTGTTCATCTTGTATATTAACTGAGATATATAAAGAAACCTGTAGCATGCACTAGAGGCAGAATATAAGCTGGCGTAGTACAATTTGTTCCTTGGCCAAAGGCAGCAGGCATACTAGCATGCCCAGAATTTGAAGTGTTGAAGTTACATTTCCCTTTTCTTATCAGTGAGCATTTAGATTATTTATTATTTATTAATCTCAATCGATTAGTAGGAAAATAGTTGATAGGGCGATTTTTGTCAAGCAATCCAAGAAAAACTTGCAACCGCTATTGTGATTAACCAGATTTGTTGTGTATACGGTGATGTCGCCAAAACCAGATTTGCTGAGGACCCTCAAGAGTAAGAATCATGGATGTTATGGTTGTAGCGCTCGCGCCACTGCAGCCTGGTGCATGTGAATTTTTTTATCACATGAGAGCCTCCTATTGGGTCTTCATGGTTGGCGTGGAGGAGCAAGGCCGATGGTGCGGGGAAGGAGCAGAGAGGCCGGAGATGTTGAGAGGGTGGCATACAGGGGCGATGCTAGAAAGAAGAAGCGGGGCAGCACTCCTCCACCAATAGAGATCGTGGCCGAATCAGAGCACACAACCGTCTCCTTACACCTGCATCTTCCATGTGAGTTCCTTCTTTTGATTCCCTGATTTAGTTTTTGTCCTTTTCATCTGAGGCTTGGGTTGTGGCATGTAGATTCTTACTCTGATTTAGTACTATTTTCTCCAGGGTTTTATATGTGGCCTGTAAATTCTAACACCGATGGGGGAGAGAGGTCGTCGTAGGAGACGACAACGACAACAGTGGTCAAATCGGAGCACACCATCATCATATCGTTTCAGTATGAGTTCAGATGCTTATTGCTACATTTCCTTTTTTTAATTAAAGATGCCTATGTGTCTTTTTTTACTTGCATTAATTCCATTCAACCAATCAGTCCATGAGCCATCAGTATGCATGTTTCTGAATGTGAGTCTCCACAGTTCTACTAGATTTGAGTTGCACGGCTCCTGTTTTACTCCTTTTTCAAAGTGTGAGTCTTCAAAGTATATCTAAATATCTCTTTTTTCAGTATGAGTACAAACCATGACGCTTTCCCTGCTTTGTATTTAATATAGCATAGCGTTCGTGCTTATGGAGTAATCTATCTTTTTTTCAAAACATGTGAATCTTCTCTATCTTATTATATCTGAGTTCCAATGCTCTTGTTCTACCATTTTTCTGGGTCAATTAATTTGGAACAAAGGGAGTATATGACAACTTCCATGTTTAGAGAGTTATGCATTTTTATTGCAACCTAGGGTATTCTTGTGATAGAGCTAAGAACAATTTTTAGGTTTACACGTCCTATTTGATAAAAGAACTTCAAATATTGTACCTACTTTTTGAAATAACTGAACTTGCTCACTATTTCCGTTGCCTACCATACTGAATCTAGCTGTTTGGATGTACGTTTTCAGGCACATTAAGAGAGATATAAAAAATACGCAGGAGACTACCAGTTCATGCAAGTCTAATATTCTCTCATAGAGATACCGAGTGAAAAAGCAAGTTATTATAATTTATTTGGAGACTTCCTATTTTGTTTTGCTCTCTGAGTGGTTAATCATTTCATATGTCCTTGTTTAAGTTCGAATTGTATATCGCTATCCTAATGCTTGTTCTTATTCCAGTTGTGTGCACATGAATGATTTAGATTACGAATATAATTATTTCATAGAACACCAACTTTGTTTGCTGGTAGCCTGGTAAGCGAAAGTCCCTCTTCCCTTTCAATTATGCCTCCTTGTGTGAGTTGCTTCTGATTCGTTCACTCCATTTGAATATTTCTGTTTTTATAGCTAGGCAGTAGCCTTTTAGCTGACTTGTCTGAACATTAGGTAGTTCTGACCATTTAGAGCTGCTCAAGATTTAGGTAAGGGGAATACGACCATAATTATAGGGTGTGACCAATCAAAAAAAAGTTTGAGCCATCATTTGATCATTGAGTGTATATAACTGATGATCTGGATGGAACAGCTAGCCTATCATGTCTGACTATAAAAATATTGTTTGTGTTATGCAGTCATATGATCGTAGGGTAATAGACCATTTGTTACTACTCTGTGGCCCTGCCTGCATTGTAATACCTGCTACTTATCTCTTTCCTAATTTGTATCTTGAAGAAGTCAACAGTGAGAATGAAGCATTGGAAGTTGTTCATGAACAAAAATGAGACTGACTGACGGGCTGAAGGAAGCAATGGCTTCAACAGCTAAGCAGTTTGAAAATTGAATTGGATCATCGTAATCTTGAAGTTGACAAGTGCAAGTAGGAGCTTAGAGAGCTTTCAGCCAAGTGTCTACATGATAAATCTGCTCTTGAGGTTGAGACTGGAGTGCTTCAGGCAATCATCACGAATTACGGAGGTGAGCTTGCAACATTGTCACAGGAGAAGTTGCAGCTGGGGTGTCGCATTAAAGAGCTTGAACAGGCAGCATGCAACCTAGATAATACAGCTTCTGAGATGGTGAAGCTGCAAGAGTGATAAATAATACAAAAGCAGAATTAGAAGAAGTTTCACTCGAGAAAGCAGAATTAAAAGAAGTTTCACTCGAGGAAGCAGAAACCATCTTGCCCGGGTTTCTGAGCTCGAGGAAGTGGTGGAGAAGAACCTTAAGATTTGTGAGATTGCCGAGGGGAAGCGCGAGGAAATCAGGCAGCTGGGCTTATCCCTTGATCACTACCGCAACGGGTACCAGCAGATGTGCGAGATACTCATCATGGAAGGAGACCATTGGTGATGATGGCATCCTGATTAAGTGCATCCTTCTTGCCTTCCAAAGATACAATGAAAATGAAATATACTCTTTTGCATAAGGTCAATTCAGTTGCTATTCACAAAAAATGGTCAATTTACTTGCTTCAAATTGATAATCCGATATGCGAACGCAGGTCAACTAACTCTGGGCTGCCAAGTGGCGGACCCAACAGGTTTTTAGTCTACGTGTGAATGCTTCATGAATTCTGTGGTTAATGAATATTAATCATGAATAAAACTTATGGCTAAAAAGAAGGCAAGCATTATCTTTGTAAATGACATTAATCTGAGCGAGCTTACAAAGCGTGAGCCGAGTTCTCAGAGCAATATCTTTGTCGTTTCCATACCTACGATCATGAATAGTAAAACTTTATGGTTAAATTACGGTCTCGCTTTCAGTCTCGGCGCCAGCGGCGCACCAGGTCATCTAGTAACATAAACAGTGGCAAAGTTCAGTAAGCAAGTAGCAACAACTAATATGATCATTACCTAAGGGCATATCTAACCCAATCGGTTAGAGGAGTAAACTGTTCAAAATCGGTTAGAGGAGTAACCGATAGCAGTTTCTAACCGATCTCCTAAAATTAGCGGAGTAAATCAAACGATTACCTCCAAATCCGATCAAATTCGACGGAATTCAAACCATTTGGGCATCAGTTAGGCCATATGTTGGTGGTCGCCGAAGACGGAGGAGAGCACGCGGGAAAGAGGGGAATCTTTTACTCATCGGTGCAGCCGATAAGTAAATATAGGAGTCGGCCGCACCGATGAGTAAAATTTTTACTCCTCTAACGCCGTTTGGGCATCGGTTAGGGCATCTCTAACCAATCCCCTAAAATCGTCTAGAGGAGTAAAAATCTAGAGGTGTTGCACCTAACCGATCCCTAAAACGGTTAGAGGGGTATATTTTTACTCATCGGAGGAGTAAACCGAGCGGCGAATCCTAAATTTACTCCTCGGCTACCAATTCCAAGAAAAACTCATGCCTCCCAACCTCCACCTCCCACCTTTCGCCTTTCTTTCCCGCTCGCCTCCCCGCTGGCACCGATGTCACCGACTCTGCTCGAAATCGATGCATAGCTCTCCGCGCACCTTCTCTGACCATCCCTGGTGTCTCCAACACCCTGACACCGCCACAATCAGAGATATCCGCCACGATCGCGGGTCAGAAAAGGTTGGGGGCCAACAACATGGTCTGTCTGGCTGGCACGGCCATCAAGGCCTCTAGAAAGGCCGCCGGCAAGCATGTGGAGGATCCCGAGGTGGTGCTGCATCCTCCCCTTGCTCATGTGGCCGACCGGAGGCAGAGCAAGCCGAATTCGGCCAAAGTGGATCTCACGGAGGAGGCGACCAATAAGAAGATGAAAAAGGACACTACAGAGCTTCCAAAGGCTACACCAGCCCCTTCGACATGCAAGACCTCGCCGATGAACCCTCCCCTAGGCCAGACACCGCGGGCAGCCGTCATCAACATTGACGAGCGCGAGGTGTTCGATGGATCGTCGGCAAGGTAGAAAATTTATTTTTCTCCTCGCCTCTCATTGGTTGGAGATTTGTAGACACACGGTGATATTGTTTTGATGATATGTAGTACGGTGGAGGAGGATGTGGCCGGCTTCATGACACAATTGGAGAGAATCCATGCCACCAGGATCGATGACCTCCACTTTGACGATGATGACGTTGAGTTCACCACCGAGCAAGGAGAGGCCGACGAGGAAGATGTTGAGGTCACCACCAAGCAAGGAGAGGTGGAGGAGACATATGCAAGCACAGAGAAGACAAAAGCCACCAACTATATCGAGTAAGAAGACGTTGCATTGTGCTATGCTTGGATGAATGTGTCACTTGATGCATCGGTTGGCACCGACCAATCGAAGGACAAGTTTTCGGCTCGTATCGAGGACTACTATGTAGGGGTTCATAGCATGGAAAACAAAAAATTCTACCGCATGAACACACACAAGCCAAGATCTATCTACTAGATTGTAGAAAAGAGTCGATAGTGTACTAACCCTTGAAGATTCCAAAGTGGTTAACGAGATCGGATTCTCGTGGGTGATGTAGTCATTCACTTTCCGATCTCAAGATCGCGTAGATGATCCTTCTGGCGCCGCATTCTGGCAGCGCTCCTGCAGTCGGTCACACATTCGGTACTCGATGAAGACCTTCCTCTCCCTTGTTCCAGCAGGAAGCGGAGGTTGTAGATCTCTCCTCGCGATTTCGGTAGCACGACAGCATGGTGGCGGAAGTAGAGGAGAAATCTCCCAGGGCTTCTGATACGTCATAAACGTGTCTATAATTTTTGATGCTCCATGCTTGTTTTGTATCAACTTTTTTATGT
This sequence comes from Avena insularis, assembly GCA_023614405.1. NCBI lineage: Eukaryota > Viridiplantae > Streptophyta > Magnoliopsida > Poales > Poaceae > Avena > Avena insularis. Next base: position 193,695,690 of record CM042691.1, read on the forward strand.
TTTTTCTACACTTTGAGGTATTTTTATACATTTTCTGGAACTAACATATTGACAAGATGTCGTAGTGCTAGTTGCCTGTTTTTTGATGTTTTTGGTTTTAGAAAAGCTAGTAAGGAAATATTCTCGGAATTGGACGGGACAAAAGCCAAAGTAAATATTTCACCGGAGCAAAGACGAAGTCCAAAGGGCAGCCAAAGTGGGGCCACAAGGTGGCCACACCTGGCACGACCACCCCCTAGGGCGCGCCGCTCCATGGTGTGGGCCCCTCAGGCGCCCACCGACCTTCCCCCTTTGCCTATTTGAGCACCCCGATGCAGAAACCCTAAGCACCCGATCAGATCTCCAAGAAACAGTCTATAGCCACCGCCACCATCGTCCCTAGATTGAGGGGATACGAAGCTCTTCCCGGCACCTTGCTGGAGGGGAGAGATCATCCCAGAGGCCTTCTTCATCACCATGCCAGTCTCTGGGGTGATGCGTGAGTAGTAGACCCTTGCACTATGGGTCCATACAGTAGCTACATGGTTGTTTATCCTCCTTTGTGCTATCATGTTTAGATCTTGTGAGCTCCGTTCATGATCAAGATCATCTATTTGTAATACTACATGTTGTGTTTGTGGGGATCCGATGGATATTGAGATACTATGTCAGATTGATTATTGATTCTAGCATGTCTCTGTTATTTGTGATCTTGCATGCTCTCCGTTGCTAGTAGATACCTTGGCCAAGTAGATGCTTGTAACTCCAAGAGTATTTATGCTCGATAGTGGGTTCAAGCATGTAGTAATCTGGGAGAGTGACACAAACTTCTAAGGTTGTAGATGTACTGTTGCTCTAGGGAGAAAACAACAATTATTTGTCCATGGGGCAATTGTATTGTTTACTTTACACACTTTGCTTAATGCAATTATCCGTTGCCTGCAACTTAATACTGGAAGGGGTTTAGATGATAACCTGAAGGTGGATTATTAGTAATAGATGCAGTTAGATTACGGTCTATGTATTATGTTGTAATGCCCAATCAAATCTCATAGGAGTCAAGATGTCTAGTATATGCATTGTTATGCCTTCTCAATCTGTCAATTGCCCCACTGTAATTTGTTCACCCAACATGCTATCTATCTTATGGAGAACACCTCTAGTGAACTGTGGACCCTGGTCCATTCCTTATCATTGATATACCATTTACCGTTACTGTTTACTTTCTACAAGCAACTATTATCTTCCACACTATACGTTTAATCTTTTGTTTTCAGCAAACCGGTGAGATTGACAACCTCACTGTAAGTTGGGGCAAAGTATTGTGGATTGTGTTGTGCAGGTTCCAAGTTGTTAGAAACACCTTGGAGTTGTTTCCTTACTCCTACTGGTTTGATAACCATGGTTTCATAACTGAGGGAAACTTCCTGTTGTGCTCATCATACCTTCCTTTTTAGGTTCCCAACGAGATCTACATATCTGAGCCATCAAGCACTTTTCTGGCGCCGTTGCCGGGGATATAAGGACAGCTCAATCTCTTGCTCCTCGTCAATCACTTTTCAGGGAGAAAGAAGATTCTCGCAAGGATTGAATTTTTCTTCAAAAAATCTATTGGATTCTGCTGCTGGAGGTACCTTTATGACCATTACTTTGGGTGCTGCAACAAAGCTCCTTGATAATATGATGGTTAACCATTCTGAATGGCACATTGAGAGAGCTCCACAAGGTAAGAAGGTAAATTCTGTTGAAGAAACCTCCTCCTTGAGTGATAAAATTGATGTTATTATGTCTATGCTTGTTAATGGAAAAGCTCATATTGATCCAAGTAATGTTCCTTTAGCCTCTTTGGTTGCTCAAGAAAACCAAGTTGATGTGAACTTCATTAGAAATAATAATTTTGGCAAAAAATGCTTATGGTAATTATAGGCCATACCCTCCTAATAATAGCAATAGTTATCATGGTAAATCTGGAATGCTAGTGAAGAAAGGATTATGGAAGTTGAAATATCCACTAAAAACTTCATGCAAATGCAATATGAGCAAAATAAATTATTCACTAAAACCATGGAGGAACAATCTACTATTTTGAAAAATATTAGTCATCAACTTGAGAATTTAAATAGGGAAATTCCTGGTTTGCAATCCAAAATTTCACTAAAAAATATTTCATCTTTGTCTGAAGCACAATCTTCTTTGATTAATAAAATGGCTGCTAAACCTGAAACCATGGAAAATCCCTTTGCTGCTACTAATGCCATACAAGTTAGAATTGATGAAAATGTTAGAATGTTAGCAGAATTGCATGCTAGGTGGGAAAGAGAAGATGAAATTTCTATAAATAGTAGTATTTGTACTATTAACATCACCAATGTTGATGCTAGAAAACCACCTAAAGGCCCCATTCCTTTTCCCAATAAAAATGCTGAAATTCTTCAAAATATGGGGAAAAATAATTCTACTACCTTGGATGCTAATGTTGATTTTGATCTTGATGGTTGAAATATTTCTGAAGTAATTATGTTCCTACAAAAGCTTGCTATAAGTCCTAATGCTAGTGCTATGAATATGGCTTTCGCAAAACACATTACAGATGCTCTCATGAAAATTAAGGAAGAAAAATTGAAACATAAATCTTCTATTCCTAGGAAATTATAAGATGGTTGGGAACCCATCATTAATATGAAAGTGAATGATTTTGATCTCAAAGCTTTATGTGACCTTGGTTCTAGTGTCTCTATTATGCCTAGAAAAATTTATGAAATGCTTGATTTTCCACCATTGGAAGATTGTTATTTGGATGTCCATCTTGATGATAATGCTAAAACTAAACTTATGGGGAGAATTAATGATGTTGTTATAATGGTTAACAATGCCTTTTTCCCAGTTGATTTCTATTTTTTGGATGTTGAATACAATGCTTCTTGTCATATTAATTTGGGAAGACCTTTTCTTAGAACTGTTGGTGCCATTATTGATATGAAGGAAGGCACCATTAAATATCAATTCCCATCAAAGAAAGGTATAGAACACTTACCTAGAAAGAGAGAGAAGGTACCTTTTTATTCTCCTACTAAAACAAAAGTTAATCTTAATGCTTCTTCATTTGAAAATACTTGATTCTTGCTTCCTATGCCTAGCTGAAAGGCGTTAAAGAAAAGCACTATTGGGAGATAACCCAAATTTATTTCAGTAAGTTTGTCTTTTGTTGAGTCTTGAAAGTTGTTGCCTCTGTAATAACCTCTCCTTATCCTTTTTGTGTGGTTTTTGTGCCAAGAATAACCTCTAATGAGAAGACAAGTAATATTTGGGGAAGTTGCTGTCCTGAAACAGAATTTTGTGCTTCACTGTAAAAATTCGTGAAAAGTCCCAGTACATAAGATTGAGTTGTAATTTTCTCAGAATATGCCCCAGGTTATTATCCAAATTTCGTTAGTTTAACCCTTTTTGATTTGAGCAACAGAAGGTCTTCGAATAAATCGGTTTTTACCTGCTGGTCTGTTTTGACAGATTTCTACCATTATTTGCATTTGCCTCTTAATCGGTTTCTTTTGAGTTCTCTTTGATCACTTGAGCATTTAAAATAAGTTGCTATCGTATCTTGTGTTTTAATAAAAGTTTAACTTGTGTTGAAACTATACCCAAAGGCTTATTATCTTGAATACACTAATGTTGCTAATGAAGATTGTGTGAAGTTTTGTATGAAGGAAATTTTCAAGTGTAGGGTAAGAATGATGTTATAAGTTGAAGAATGGACAAAAGCTCAATCTTGGGTATGCCACCCCGTGTCACCCCAAGAAATATTCTAGAGGTACAAGTGTCAAAGCTTGGGGATGCCCAAGGCATCCCCTTCTTCATCAATAAAAATCTTAGGTTTTCTTTCAAAACACTTTATTTTGCTTCATGCACTATTGTGTTTTTCTTGGAGCGTATTAGTTTTTGTTTTTAGTTTTATTTTGTTTGGTTTGCTGCAATAATTTCGACCCATGCATTCTCATTTTGTTTCAAATAAGTTGATTGGTGTTGGAAAACAATAGAAAAGCTTCATGCTATTAGTGGTACAAAAAGGAGTTTGTTTTGACTGTGGCATAGACTTTATCATGTCATGTTAGATGTTGCTTTGACCTTATGCTTAGTAATTATTGTTGTAGCATGACTTGTTCAAAATAATTGAGATTGCTTAATGTGCCTTGAAAGAATCATGTGTTGTTTTAGCTTACAAAAATCATAATATTGTGGTATTCTCCTTTGATGCTTTATTTGGGTTGACTTGGTACATGCTTACACCATGTTATGACTATGAACCAGTCACCCTAGCCTCTATGATCATTTAGTTTTTTACTTGTGATATCACTTGATGCTTTGATTAATAATGTTTTGTCGCTTTGCATGATTATGGACATTATTGCTCTCTTAGTTGGTCGCTCCTAGTCTTTTGCTAGCCTCCACTTGTACTAAGTATGAGCTCTACTCGTGCATCTAACTCCCAATAAACCAAGTTATTCCAAAGAGTCCACTATAAATTCCTATGCATGGTGTGTTACACCATTCTAAGTATATTCATGGTTTTATCTACCTTCCAAATTAAAATTTTGTTATGTGAAAATTAGTGATTAAAGCTCTCACAAACTTGATGGCACACTTTATTTCTTGCACTTAATAAACTTGAACCATTGTGCCCATCTATGTTGCTTATATGCTTGCAAATTATAAGTTGTGAATTAGCAGAACCATGATGTCATGGGGAACGCTTTCAACATTGCACTTATTCTATTCAGTTGATATAATGTTCTTTTGTTTATGGATCCCGACGGTGTGAAATAAAAGGGGAACTTGTAAGCTCATGGAGTTTGTATATGTGTTAGAGAAACGCCTGGGCGGCTAGCCTAAGCCATGCCTAATCATGGTGGAAACTTACATCGTAACCATAATGAGTATTCTATGAAGCATCCTCAATAAAAACCTATGCAAATAGCAAATAAAAAGAGCACTGAGATGCTCATTGTCTGTTGCCTTGTCATTTTGATATGGGATAGCTCATGTGTGATGGCGCAAGGGGTACCCCGTTGGCGGTTCTCTATGATATACATATACTTGCAATGACAAGAACTTGCTTGTGACCAAAGTTGAGTAGCATGAGGTTCGGTACTCGTAAGCAAGGGGCATGAGATTTTCAACTTATAACTTATCAAGCATATACTCATATTTGTGTCACTTTAACCTTAATCACTTCAAGATTCCAATGATAGGGGCAATGAGTGCTGAAAGCTAATAAGTACCATAATTTTTGGAAGCTCTTTATGAAACTTGAAATCCCTGCTTCCCTCTGTGAAGGGCCTTTCTTTTTACTTTTATGTTGAGTCTCCACCTTCTATCTTTATGCACCAATTAAGAGAGCATAGTTGTCATTCTTAGTTCAATGTGCATTGTCCCAAAACTTATTGATTGATTCATAATGTTGGCATTGCTTGTTCTTAAATTATTTGTATCTAGTCACCCTTATAAACTTTGAAGGTGTCCTATGCATTTATGTTTTGCTATTCCATGAAGGACAAGCTGCATACCACTCTTGCTATGTGATGCGGCTTGGTGACTGTAGAGCCTCATTGGGAAACCCCAAGAGCAAGGTGTGATGAACACATCAGCAAGTTTTCCCTCAGTTATGAAACCAAGGTTATCAAACTAGTAGGAGCAAGGAAACAACTCCAAGGTATTTTTGATGCTCCATGCTTGTTTTGTATCAACTTTATTATGTTTTGTCTACACTTTGAGGTATTTTTATACATTTTACGGAACTAACCTATTAACAAGATGCCTCAGTTCCAGTTGCCTGTTCTTTGATGTTTTTGGTTCCAGAAAAGCTAGTAAGGAAATATTCTCGGAATTGGATGGGACAAAAGCCAAAGTCAATATTTCACCTAAGCAAAGAAGGAGTCCAAAGGGCAGCCGAAGTGGGGCCACGAGGTGGCCACACCTGGCGCGACCACCCCCTAGGGCGCGCCGCCCCATGGTGTGGGCCCCTCGGGCACCCACCGACCTTCCCCCTTCGCCTATTTAAGCACCCCGATGCAGAAAACCTAAGCACCCGATTCGATCTCCACGAAACAGTCTGTAGCCACCAGCACCATTGTCCCTAGATCGGGGGGATATGAAGCTCTTCCCGGCACCCTGACGGAGGGGAGAGATCATCCCGGAGGCCTTCTTCATCACCATGGCAGCCTCAGGAGTGATGCGTGAGTAGTTCACCCTTGGACTATGGGTCCATACAGTAGCTAGATGGTTGTTTCTCCTCCTTTGTGCTATCATGTTTAGACCTTGTGAGCTCCATTCATGATCAAGATCATTTATTTGTAATACTACATGTTGTGTTTGCGGGGATCCGATGGATATTGAGATACTATGTCAGATTGATTATTGATTCTATCATGTCTATGTTATTTGTGATCTTGCATGCTCTCCATTGCTAGTAGATATATTGGCCAAGTAGATGCTTGTAACTCCAAGAGGGAGTATTTATGCTCGATAGTGGGTTCATGCCTCTAGTAATCTGGGAGAGTGACAGAAACTTCTAAGGTTGTTGTAACATCCCAAAAATTTTAATCAAGGTTATCAAGTTCTAATTACCCAAATTTAGGGTTAACAAAAACTTTTGTTAATTAAAATCAATATAAATGCATGTGTGTATGTGATGAATGCATGAATGCTTGTGTGGACTTGTGTGATGGTTATGAATGGAAAGGATTGGTTTAAACATGAAAAAACATCATCTAAATCATTTCCATGCAGAATCAAATGATGAGAATTCAAAAACAAACCATATAAGCAAATGGTCATTTTTGCCAATCTTGTTCACTAGACCACTTTGAGTGTTTCTAGTCCAAGATTTCTAACAGAAACAAATCCAATTCTTTTCACCCCTTGCTAGAGAAGTAAAAGTGAACCCAAACCCACCTTGCAAACCCATAGAAACATTTGGCAACCCTATTCAAATGACATTTAAAAATTGAATCTAGTTCATATGGTAAGATCACCATTTCTCAAAAACCAACCAAATCATTTCACCTTGACAAATCCAAGCAACCCTATACTCTCAATTATGTGCCCAGTACACTCACCAAGTTTCATCCAAAAATTCAAATATGAATTTCTTTCGGCCATTTTGTCAAACACCTTGCAGACACAAATAAACTCTGGCCTAACTACACTGTGTTGAGCAGTGATCTTCGACCATTTGGTCCCCTTTAACTATCTTGTCAACCCTGAGCCTAGCCAATCCCCAGACCAAACCCTTCTTAGCCGTGGGCACAGTGGAGCGCCGCCCATTTTTGGTCGTCGCCGACCGACAGTGGACAGCACGCCAGGAGCATCGCCGCCCTCACCCCCGACGCGCACCGGACACGCCGCACACCACTGCCACCCCATGTCCTAGCCTAGACCGCAGAAGAGCCCTGGACCACCTAGCACCTCCGCGCCCCATACCTCTGTGCCATGTCCAGAGCGCGCCGGCTCGCCATAGCCAACCGCCTCGCACAAACCGCGCCTCGCCCTATCCGCGCTCGCTCACACGCACCATGATCACAGCAACCCCGCAGACACTCCCATTCGCCGCCGTGCGACCCGCAGCTGCCGCACGCCGTCGCAAACACCTCTGCGTTCGCGCAGAGCACCGCACGCTCCCGACCAAACCCCACCGCCCCACGCCTCGCCTTTAAGCTAGCAACGATATCCAGGAGACCATGCACCGTCCCCTAGCCTCAGCGATGCCGATAGTCGCCTGTACCGTCTCCTCCGACGACCTATGCCCACGCCATGCTGCCCCTCTCGCTCGCCTATAAAAGGAGGCCTCCCCAGCTCGATTTCCCTACACCACCTCTCTCCCCACCTCTCACCGATCCTTCCCACTTCTTCCCGGAGCAAGGCGAGCTCTCTCTCACCGGAATTTGGCCGGAGCCTGCCTCTGCTGCAGGAGAAGGGCGGCGTCGATTGCGGCCACCCCAGGAGAAGTCGCCAGTACCAGGAGAACTGCCATCGTCGACAACCTCATCCACCCCCGTCGACGACCCTCGCTTGAACCCTGGTGAGCCTCCCCAGACCCCCACTGGTCGCCTTAGGGTTAGTTCCTCGCCGGAGTAGCTCGTCATCGACGACGACCCTTAGCCGTTAGATTAGAATTAGATCGTATGGCTCAGATTCGTAGATACCGTTTCGTTTAGTTAGTTCCGCTGACTAGTAGACCCCATCTCGTGAGCTCTCACATGGTCTTGTGATGGGCCCAAGAATCTCTCGCAACCCAGTTAGTTCAAATTAGATTTTTCCATTTAGTTTCAAACCCTAGTTTTGCCTATTGATTCAAAAATAAATTCAGAGAAATTTGCTAAACCAAATAGCATGAAACCAATTTTGTTAGAAAGGTATTGAAATTCTTAATCGAAGCCCATTAGATTAAAACCATTTGGAATTATATATCACCTATGGTAAAAATAACAAGGCAGAAACTTTTTTGCATTCAAAATTTTTTCAAAATGCAACCATAAATGCTTTTGAGTTGATTCCAACTCTCAAAAATCACATTTGACAAGACCTTTCTGAATATATAAAAATATCTAGGTTTACTTGTAGTAATAATGGACAAGTAATAAAAGAATGCCCTATTGGCATTTCTAGTCACTTTAATTAATTAAAATAATAAGGTTAAAAATTATTAAATTGTAACACCACTTTAAATCACATTCCCAAGTATTAGAATATGTGGTGATGACATGTGTCAACATGATCCCATGTTTTAATTGGAGAATATTAAATCTTAAGTAGTTTTTCAATGAGTAGAAATTACTTTTCTAAAATAAATGAATAAGACTATTGCTTTAATCCTTGTGATGATTGTGATGATGCTAGATCATCTAGTGTAAACCCTTGGTGTGCTAATAGAAGTAGTTAATTATTGTTCGGTGATTGTGTACTTCGTATTTATTTATAGACGCTAGTACCGACCAAGGATACGAAAAGGAAGGAGACTACTACGAAGAGGAAGCAGAGGAGAACTTCAACCACCGCACTGCACAAGGCAAGCTACCACTTTCAAGTTTCTTAACCATGCAATATAAGATAAAACCATGCAAGTCTTACTTGCAAGCCTAAGACCACTAATTAACCTATGCAAGATGCATTAGGCATGTTTGCTTATACCACTTGATCATACTAAATTCCCGTTTTACTTGCAAGCTTTATTCTTTTATTTCTTTATCAAAGCTTTTTATTTATGTTTACTTAGTGTCTTGTGAATTTTGGAAAGTTCTTCGAGCTAGCATAAAGAGCATAAAAATTGGCCTAAGTTAGATAGAATTAGATGTCATCCTAAGGCATGAGATTAGATTTGATAGTCACACTTGATTATCACCCCTCATTAGTGCTTACCCCCAACTTTAGTGGTTAGTGCTTGTAACATCCCAAAAATATGAAACAATGATCATCAAACTCTAATCACTAAAATTAGGGTTAACAAAAACTTTGATTAATTAAAATCATATGCATGCATGTGTGGATGTGATGATTTGACCAAGGCATGAATAGACATGTGTGGTTAACCTAAAATAGCAAGAAATGGTTTAAAGATGAAAATAACATCATATAAAACATTTCCAAACAGAAAAAACAAAGAGAAAATAAAAAACAAATCAATTAAAGCAAATGGTCATTTTTGCCAATCTTGCTCACTAGGTCACTTTGAGTGTTTCTAGTCCAAGATTTCAAACAGAAACTTTTCCAATTCTTTTCACCCCTTGCTAGACCAAGTAAAAATGAATCAAGGCCCACCTTTCAAACTTGCAGAAACAATTGGCAACCTCATTCAAATCACAAGTGAAAATTTAATTTGTATCATATGTGAAGATCACACATTTTCAAAACCCAACCAAACCAGTGCCCCTTGACTAATCCAACTAACCAGATACTCCTTAGTATGTGCCTACCAAACCCACCAAGTTTGAATCCAAAATTCAAATTTGAATTTCTTTTGGTCATTTCATCAAACACTTTGTGATCAGCAAGCAAACCAACAACAAACACTATAGTGAGCAGTGAATTTCCCAACCTTGTTCCCTCTCTAGATCACTCTATACTCTCAATAGATGAACTAGCCAAATTAACAAGCTTTAGCACCACTGTGAGCTTGGCATAGCCATTAATGGTGACCATGCCGAGCCCCTTTGCTAAACCCAATGGAGACAACAAGCTACACGCCTCTCTAGCCTCGCCAACCTTGTCTCACAGACGTAGTAACGTCCACCGCCACTCCCTGTCCAAGCCCCGAGTGTAGCCATCCCCTGGACCACCCGCCAAGCCCGCGCCCAGTTTCTCTGCGGCCATGCCGAGAGCGCACCAGAGCGCCCCGCTCGAGAAGCTCGCACCGATAGCGCGCCACCCTCGCCGCTTGCAGATGTGATCACCAACACCTCAGCACCCCGCCAGACATGCCCGTTCGCCGCCGCGCGGACCACGCACACTGTGCGCCATTAAAATCGCCGTTGGACCCGCCCAGAGCATTGACGCGTTCCGACCGATCAACACCGCCCCACGCCTCGCCACCACGCTGTTGAGCTTCGCCAGGGAGCACATCACCGCCCCTATCATCGCCCATTCCATTAGCCCTTTGTGCCGTCGACCACGACGAGCTCAGCCCGCAACCTTCGGTCCCCTCGTCGCACTATAAAAGGAGGCCTCCCCCGCTCATTTTCTTCACACTAGTTCACTCCCCACCTCTCACTGATACCCCCCCACTCACTCCCGGAGCAAGGCGAGCTCCAGGTGGCCGGAATTTCACCAGAGTTCGCCGCTGCAAAGGAGGAGAGGCGTCGTCGATTGGAGTCGCCCCAGGAGAAGCTGCCGGTACCAGGAGGATCGCCGTCGTCGACTTAATCGTTCGCCCCCGTCGCCGACCATAGCCAGAGACCCGATGAGCCTCCCACGACCCCCACTGGCCGCGCTAGGGTTCGTGTTCGTCGCGTCCTGTTCAGGCGTGGACGATGAACTCAAGCCGTTCAATTAGAATTAGATCCCACGGTCCACATCGCCCCATACCCCTTCGCCACTCGTTGTCTCACTAACGCGTGGGGATAACCACTTAACCTGCCCGCGTATGCACTGTGCGTAGTGGGCCGGCCCAGTTAAACCTCCCGTGCAACCCAACAATTCAAATTTAGTCTTATTCATTTAATTTCAAACCAAGTTATGTACCTAGATTCAAAATTCAACCCAGCTCGATTCACTGAACCAAAATGCATGAAACCAATTTTTTTAGGAAGGTACTGGAGTGCTTAATCCAAACCCGTTGGATCCAAACCATTTGGATTTGTAGATCAACCATGATAAAAATAACAAGGTAGAAGCTTTTCTGCATTCAAATATTTTTCAAATTTTAACCATAAGAGCTTTTGAGTTGATTCCAACTCTCAAAAATCACATTTAACTATACCTTTCAGAATATATAAAATATATAGGTTTACTTACGGAAATAATGATCAAGTAATAAAAGAATGCCACATAGGCATTTCTAGTCACTTTAATTAAATAAAATAAAAAGGTTAAACCTTATTAAATTGTGACGCCACTTTAAATCACATTCCCATGTACTGAAATATGTGGTGATGACATGTGTCAACATGATCACATGTTTGAGTTGGACAATATTAAATCTTAAGTAGTTTTTCAATGAGTAGAAATTACTTTTCTAAAAATAAAATAAATAAGACAAGTGCTTTAATCTTGTAATGTTAGTAATGATGCTAGATCATCTAGTATGAACCTTTTGTGATGATTAGAAATAGTTAAGTATTGTTTGGTGATTGGGTACCTCGTATTTATTTATAGACGCTAGTACCGACCAAGGATACGAGGAGGAAGGAGGATACTGTGAGGAAGAAGCCGAGGAGAACTTCAACCACTGCTCTGCACAAGGCAAGCCAATACTTGGAAGCTATTAACTTAGCAATCTTATACTACTATCTTAGCAAGCTAAACCATGCAAGTTTTACTTGCAAGCATACACCCCTTGATACCAAATCCTAGTTTTACTTGCAAGCTTAATACTCTATTTTCCTTATCTAAGTTTTCTCTTAGAGTTTACTTAGTGACTTATAGATTCTAGGAAGATCATTGAAGGTAGCATAAAGAGCATAAAATTTGGCCTAAGATAGATAATCCCGATGTTATCCTAAGGCATGATATTGAACTTAGCTAATCCCCACTTGTTTACCACCCCTCATTAGTATTTACCCCCACTTATAGATGCTAGTGCTAAGCATAAAACTTGATCAACTTTAGATGGGAATACTTGGTGAAAATGGTTATGAAAACCTTAGAATGATGATTCATTCTACTAAAATGTTTTGACATGTGTTCTTGAACACCAGATGATTTTGATGATGAAAATGTTGAGGCATGAGCCTTAGCCCTTTATAAAACCGAGGGTTGTCTGGATGCGATACCATTCCAATTTTATCGTACAACCACAATACCCAAAAATTGGTAGGGCTTGACTAGAAATTTATATACCTTAGTATGGGTTCCCTTGCGGCCAAGGTTTGAGCTGAGGCTACCTTATGAAGATTGTCCGCCTGTGCAGTACCCAAGATGACAGTTGGTCATGGTTGGGAGGCCAAACTCACAGGAGAGGTGCCTATACTAGGGCGTGTAATGGAAAGGTTAGGATTGATTATCCGCATACTGAGTATGGTGAATTCAGGATTGTTCCTGACGGATTTATCGAATGTTGTGGTGAAAGTGTACAATCTCTGCAGAGTGTCAAACTATTCGAATAGCCGCGTTCGTGGTTATGGACAGTTGGAGTGGCCATACTGTTCCCCCGTCAGATGTTTTCAAAATGACTTGTGAAATGATTCATGACTTGACTTGACCACAACAGAGTTGTGATATAAAATTCAAATTCCTACTTAGGTGTTATAAAACTTTCAACTAGTTTTCTTTGCTTCTGAACTTAGTAGAGGTAAATCTGGCTTTTTGCAAAACAACCCTAGAGCTTAGTATCCCACTACCAAAAACCCACTTAACTTGTTAGTATTAGTTTGCGAGTACTTAAAGAGTACTCATGGCTTTGTCCCTGGCTATTACCGTGCCCAGACTATGAAGAGGAGTATCAGGATGACGGACCGCAGAAAGGTTACGACAACTAGGATCATCTCCCATCGTCAGCATTGCCTGTGACCTTGAAGATGGAGCTTCACCTACGCTATCATTATATTTACGTTATTCCGCTGCTTGAACTGTATTAAGAACTGGATCATGAGATCCTTATTTGTGTAATACCTTATGTATGGTTTGTAATGGATGATGTACTGTGATATCCAATATGTTATGTCTTGCAAAAATGGTAATCCTCGGATTGCGATGTATGGCATAACAGGCATCTGTGATTAAAAATCCGGGTGTTGACAAGTTGGTATCAGAGCCAGGTTGACCATAGGAGACCCTAGTTAGAATGGATGTTCAAATAAAAAAACTTAGTTTCAAAACCCAAGGAAGTGAGTATTTACCAAAAACTTATTATTATTCTTATCACTTGGATTCTTTCATGAAAATTCATGTTCCTCAAAAATTCTTGCAGACTTACATAAAAATTGACACCCTTGATCACTCTACTAACTTACTGATCATATATTCTTATAGATGGACGTGAAGTACAAAAAAATTTATCAGTTGGGGAATGGAGGAGACCTCATCTTTGAGGGTGACTTGGACCAACTGGAAGAAATGCTGGAGCGTCCACACCCCGAGTTCTTCGGAGCTCAGCTCAATGATCAGGAAGGAGAAGATTTGCAGTGGCTAGTTGTTGCAAGTCTCCGAGGAAAGATTGAACCCCCCACTGTAGAGGGAATTCAGTTCACCTTAAGAGAGAACAACTGGCTCGATGGACTTGCCAGGGCAATGCAGGAAGCTCTTGCTCGTCTGTGTGGGCAGAGTATCAATCAAATCAAGGGTACCCGCTTTGAGTTCTACCCAAGGCGTCATGCTATGGGACAGCCACTGGAGGCCCCATACCACCATGAGCTAAAGATTCAATTGGAATACCTCAGCTTCATGATGTATGACCGTCAGAAGGAGTTGGACAATGCCCATTCCTACGCCAACCACAAGTATGCCATCGCCAAGAAGAAGGATCAGACCCTCGCTATGCTAGTGAAGGATCGCAAGTCTTGTCGCCGTCAACTTGACAAGAAGGAGCGCATCATTGCCCGTCTTCGCCACCGGATCACAGAGTTGGAGGAGACTGTCCACGAGAGAGATATGTAGTTGGAGGAGAGGGAGAATGCGGGGGAAGACCTTCGTGGAGACCCCTACTCCTATCTCAGTGATGATGATAATTTTCTGGAGGATCAGGCCATGGACTTATTCACCGATGAGGATGACTTCTCCTTCATCGATGACGATGATGAGGATGGTGAGGAAACTGAATCCGAGGAGTAGTTGCACTTGAGCACTAGCGTTAGTGAGTTGTATTCGGTCCCATTATATCGTAGTTTCACATAATGGTTCTTAAAACCATCTGTTTTCCTTTGTTGTGGTGTGTGTTTGTATCAGGTGCTATGAATGAATGAATGAAAAGCAAGTTGCTAGAAAAATCTAAGTCAAACTTCAAAAACTTTTCAAAACCCCCGAACCTTAGAAATTTCCCACTTTTCTCATGATCTATCTCAATCTTTAGATGCCTCGCGGAGGAAGCGTTTCATCCCCGGACCCGATGTTGCAGATCTTGCAAATGTTGGTTTCTAACCGCGAAGCTGAAAGAGCCGAACGTCAAGCCAACTTAGCCACCCTTCAACACATCGCCCAGATGGTCAACAATCAAGGCCATGGAAATCAGGACAACCATGGATCTAAGCTCAAGAATTTCCAGAACACTAATCCACATGTTTTCACCAAGTCAGAAGAGCCCCTAGAAGCAGATGATTGGTTGCAAACCATGGAGAACAATCTGGAAGTTGCAGGAGTGGAAGGTAACGAGAAAGTGTTGTTTGCTACCCACTATCTGGCAGGAGATGCAAGAGCATGGTGGAACAGTGTTCGTGTAATGATAGGATGTCAGCTGATGACTTGGGAAGAGTTCAAAGTCAAGTTCAGCAGAACCCATGTGCCACCAGGTTTGATCAAGAGGATGAGAGATGAATTCAGGGAACTGAAGCAAGGAAGGATGACAGTAGTGGAATACCGTGACGAACTCTTGTCGTTGTCTAGGTATGCACCAGATGAGATAGACACTGAAGCCAAGAAGAAAGAGAGATTCCTGAATGGTCTGCACGAGGAGATGCAGACGGTGTTAATCAATATCCCCTTTGCTGATATTGAAGCCTTAGTTGACTCTGCCATTCAGATGGAAGGAAATATCAACCAAGCCAATGAGAACCGCAAGCGTCGCATGATGCATCAACCAGGAACCCATCATACACCAAAGTATCGTCCCAACCCATATCCGGGATTTTCCCCAAGAACCAACAGACCCCCGATGAACCGTCCGACCTATCCCAACCGTGGAAACCCAAGGCCCGGAGGAAACCACAACAACCCCGGCAACTCCAGCAATTTCAACCGTGCACCACTCAAGTTCAACAACAACAATGCTGCCCCCAACACCAACACTGCCCCGAGGACTGGAAGCAATGATGTTCCTGTTGCGGTAAAGGACAAGTCGCAAGTGATTTGTTATGAATGTGGAACCAAGGGTCACTAATCCAATGAGTGCCCCAAGAAGATTGCCGCGGCCCCCAATGCAAATGCTCCAGCTCAGCAGCAGCGTCGTGTCCAGCCCGGAAGGAGGTTTGCCCCAGGAAATTCGCTCAACCGCAATGGCCGTCTCTTTCTCATGCATGCTGAAGAAGCCCAAGAAGCGCCAAATGTCGTGCTGGGTATGTTTTCTGTTAACTTAGTACTTCCAAGAGTGTTGTTTGATTCTTGAGCATCGCACTCATTTGTTACTAAAGAATTTGCATGCACTAGTAAGATTCAACCAACCAAATTGAAGCATGTTATGATTGTTCAAATACCTGGTTCAACCACCAAAGCTAGACAAATTTGCAAAGTCGTCCCTATCCGAATCCATATCATAGATTTTATGCTAATCTAATAGTACTCGGAACTAAAGGTTTGGAAGTAGTACTAGGAATGGATTGGAAGTCCAAACATAAAGGATTAATTGATTGTGCCAAGAAAGCCATAACCATGACTAGTACAGCCGGAATATCAGTCGAGCATGTATCAGAAACCTTGCCCCGTCAATTCAAGTGTAACAAGAGTATAGCCCAACCTACCATTGACCAAGTTCGGATAGTTTGTGAATACCCCGATGTGTTTCCAGATGTTTTGCCTGGTATGCCCCCAAATCGGGATATCGAGTTTATCATTGAACTAATACCTGGAATCGGACCCATAGCCCAGAGACCATATAGTATGAACCCGTTTGAACTAGTGGAACTGAAGAAGCAACTAGATGCCATGCTAGAAATTGGATTGATTCAACCAAGTGTGTCACCTTGGAGATCACCTGTTTTGTTTGTGGACAAGAAAGATGGAGGTAACCGTTTGTGTACGGATTATCGGAAGTTGAATGATGTCACCATCAAGAACAAGTACCCGTTGCCGAAGATAGAAGACCTGTTTGACCAGTTCACTGGTGTCAAAGTGTTTTCTAAGATTGATCTTAGAACTGGCTATCATCAACTCAAGATTCGCGTCGAGGATATTCCAAAGACTGCCTTCACCACTAGATATGGATTATATGAGTATACTGTCACGTCTTTTGGATTAACCAATGCCCCTGCTTATTTCATGAACCTCATGAATAATATTTTTATGGACTTCCTGGATAAGTTTGTCGTTGTTTTCATTGATGACATTCTGATTTATTCCAAATCAGAAGAAGAACATGAGCTACACCTAAGGACCATTCTTGGAACCCTTAGAGAGCATCAATTGTATGCCAAGTTTAGCAAATGTGAATTTTGGTTACAGGAGGTAGGATTCCTCGGACATATTGTATCAGCCGGAGGAATTGCCGTTGACCCTACGACATGAAGGATGTCGAAGATTGGCAAGCCCCGACCACTCAAACCCAAGTTCGTGCATTTCTCGGATTAGCGGGATACTATCGCAAGTTTGTAGAAGGATTCTCGAGTATTGCCAGACCCATGACCCAATTATTGAAGAAGGACAAGAAGTTTGAATGGACGGACAAATGTGAAGCGAGCTTTCAAGAACTCAAGAGGAGACTGATTTCAGCCCCAATCTTGATCATGCCGGATATCACGAAGCCCTTTGATGTGTATTGTGATGCATCCAAGATCGGTCTCGGATGTGTGCTAATGCAAGAAGGCAAAATTATATCTTATCTATCCCGACAACTGAAGCAGCATGAACAGAATTATCCAACCCATGACCTGGAACTCGCAACCGTAGTTCTAGCCCTGAAGACATGGAGGCATTACCTTATGGGAAAACGTTGTGAGATTTATTCGGATCACAAGAGCCTAAAGTATATATTTACTCAGAAGGAGCTGAATATGAGGCAGAGAAGATGGATTGAGCTAATCAAGGACTATGATCTGGACATTCACTATCACCCCGGTAAAGCCAATGTGGTAGCAGATGCTCTTAGTAGATTGTCGTGCCGCTTGAACTCCATGATTTTGAAGGAGTAACCAAGTTTGCACAAAGATATGGAAGATTTCTGAATGGAATTGGTGAGCGATGGATTTTTGGCTAGCATAGAACTTCAACCCACTTTGATCAGTAAGATCAAGGAGGCGTGGAGAGGAAATGCTAGTATCGACGGAATCAAACGCCGTATCGGTACAGGCAAAGTACCCGAATTCACCGAAGACGAAGAGGGAGTTCTGTGGTACAAAGGACGTCTTTGTGTACCAGCAGATTTGGAATTGAAAGAAGTGTTTTTGAAAGAAGCCCATGATACTCTTTATTCTATCCACCCCGGAGGAACAAAGATGTATCAGGATTTGAAGGAGCAATTTTGGTGGCATAAGATGAAGAGAGAAATCGGAAGCTATATCGCCAAGTGTGATATATGTCAGAGAGTCAAGGCAGGACATCAAAGACCCGTAGGACTGTTGCAACCATTACAGATTCCGGAATGGAAATGGGATTTAGTTGGAATGGACTTTATCACCGGATTGCCTACTTCTAGTAAGGGAAATGACTCTATTTGGGTCATAGTGGACAGATTGTCCGAGGTAGCCCATTTCTTACCAGTCAAGACCACATACCAGAGTTCGAAGCTAGCAGAGTTATACATCGCTAGAATCGTCAGTTTGCACGGAGTCCCCAAGAACATAGTATCAGATCGAGGAACCCAGTTTACCTCGAGATTCTGGAAGAAAGTCCAAGAAGGTTTAGGAACACGACTAGATTTCAGTACAACGTATCACCCTCAGATCGATGGACAAACGGAGCGAGTAAATCAAATACTCGAAGATATGTTGAGAGCATGTGTGCTGGAGTATGGATCTAAATGGGAAGACTGTCTGCCTTTCGCAGAATTTTCATACAACAAAAGTTATCAAGCTAGTCTGCAAATGGCCCCATTTGAGTTCATTTATGGAAGGAAATGTCGCACCGCTTTGAATTGGTCGGAAGTAGGAGAGAGTCAAATTTTTGGACCCGACATTCTCCGAGAAGCAGAAGAGAAAGTTCACAAGATTCGTGAGCACCTCAAGACCGCCCAGTTAAGACAAAAGAGTTATGCCGAGAAGAGACGTCGAGACCTCTCTTTCAATATCAGAGATTTCGTGTATCTCAAAGTGTCGCCTTTGAAGGGAATGCAGTATTTCCAGCTCAAAGGAAAGTTAGCCCCCAGATATTATCGGACCCTTCAAGATTCTGAATCGTCGAGGAGAAGTATCATATCAATTGGAACTGCCAGAGGAAATGTCAGCAGTGCACAATGTGTTCCATATATCGTTACTTCGCAAATGCCTTGAAGTTCCGGAGAGGACTGAAGTTTTCAAGAACATTGATCATCGGACCATAGAGATCAACGATGACCTGACCTATCCCGAAGTACCCATCCGTATTTTGGAAGAAGCTTTCGGAACCACCAGAACTCTAAGCATCGAGTTTCTCAAGATTCAGTGGAGCAACCACACCGAAGAAGAAGCTACCTGGGAGCGAGAAGATCACATCAGGACGGAGTTTCCCGATCTCTTTAAATCCTAGGTAATCTTCTTCCTCTTTTTCAAATCTCAGGACGAGATTTTGTTTAAGGAGGGAAGGTTTGTAACATCCCAAAAATATGAAACAATGATCATCAAACTCTAATCACTAAAATTAGGGTTAACAAAAACTTTGATTAATTAAAATCATATGCATGCATGTGTGGATGTGATGATTTGACCAAGGCATGAATAGACATGTGTGGTTAACCTAAAATAGCAAGAAATGGTTTAAAGATGAAAATAACATCATATAAAACATTTCCAAGCAGAAAAAAACAAAGAGAAAATAAAAAACAAATCAATTAAAGCAAATGGTCATTTTTGCCAATCTTGCTCACTAGGTCACTTTGAGTGTTTCTAGTCCAAGATTTCAAACAGAAACTTTTCCAATTCTTTTCACCCCTTGCTAGACCAAGTAAAAATGAATCAAATCCCACCTTTCAAACTTGCAGAAACAATTGGCAACCTCATTCAACTCACAAGTGAAAATTGAATCTTTATCATATGTGAAGATCACACATTTTCAAAACCCAACCAAACCAGTGCCCCTTGACTAATCCAACTAACCATATACTCCCTAGTATGTGCCTAGCAAACCCACCAAGTTTGAATCTAAAATTCAAATTTGAATTTCTTTCGGCCATTTCATCAAACACTTTGTGATCAGCAAACAAACCAACAACAAACACTATAGTGAGCAGTGAATTTCCCAACCTTGTTCCCTCTCTAGCTCACTCTATACTCTCAATAGATGAACTAGCCAAATTAACAAGCCTTAGCAGCACTGTGAGCTTGGCATAGCCATTAATGGTGACCATGTCATGCCCCTTTGCCAACCCCAATGGAGACAGCAAGCTACACGCCTCTCTAGCCTCGCCAACCTTGTCTCACAGACGTAGGACCGTCCACCGCCACTCCCTGTCCAAGCCCCGAGCGTAGGCTGCCCCTGGACCACCCGCCAAGCCCGCGCCTAGTTTCTCTGCAGCCATGCCGAGAGCGCGCCAGAGCGCCCCGCTCGACACGCTCGCACCGACCGTGCGCTGCCCTCGCCGCTTGAAAATGTGATCACCAACACCCCAGCACCCCGCCAGACATGCCCGTTCGCCGCCGCGCGGACCATGCACGCTGTGCGCCATTAAAATCGCCGTCGAACCCGCCCAGAATATATAAAAATATATAGGTTTACTTATAGAAATAATGATCAAGTAATAAAAGAATGCCACATAGGCATTCTAGTCACTTTAATTAAATAAAATAAAAAGGTTAAACCTTATTAAATTGTGACACCACTTTAAATCACATTCCCATGTACTGGAATATGTAGTGATGACATGTGTCAACATGATCCCATGTTTGAGTTGGATAATATTAAATCTTAAGTAGTTTTTCAATGAGTAGAAATTATTTTTCTAAAAATAAAATAAATAAGACAAGTGCTTTAATCTTGTAATGTTAGTAATGATGCTAGATCATCTAGTATGAACCTTTGTGTGATAATTAGAAATAGTTAAGTATTGTTTGGTGATTGGTTACCTTGTATTTATTTATAGATGCTAGTACCGACCAAGGATACGAGGAGGAAGGAGGATACTACGAGGAAGAAGCCGAGGAGAACTTCAACCACTGCTCTGCACAAGGCAAGCCAATACTTGCAAGCTATTAACTTAGCAAGCTTATACTACTATCTTAGCAAGCTAAACCATGCAAGTTTTACTTGCAAGCATACACCCCTTGATACCAAATCCTAGTTTTACTTGCAAGCTTAATACTCTATTTTCCTTATCTAAGTTTTCTCTTAGAGTTTACTTAGTGACTTATAGATTCTAGGAAGATAATTGAAGGTATAATAAAGAGCATAAAATTTGGCCTAAGATAGATAATCCTGATGTTATCCTAAGGCATGAGATTGAACTTAGCTAATCCCCACTTGTTTACCACCCCTCATTAGTCTTTACCCCCACTTATAGATGCTAGTGTTAAGCATAAAAATTGATCAACTTTAGATGGGAATACTTGGTGAAAATGGTTATGAAAACCTTAGAATGATGAGTAATTCTACTGAAATGATTTGACATGTGTTCTTTAACACCAGATGATTTTGATGATGAAAATGTTGAGGCATGAGCCTTAGCCCTTTATAAAACTGAGGGTTGTCTGGATGCGATACCATTCCAATTTTACCGTACAACCACAATACCCGAAAATTGGGTAGGGCTTGACTGGAAATTTATATACCTTAGTATGGGTTCCCTTGCGGCCAAGGTTTGAGCTGAGGCTACCTTGTGAAGATTGTCCACCTGTGTAGTACCCAAGATGACAGTTGGTCATGGTTGGGAGGCCAAACTCACAGGAGAGGTGCCTATACTAGGGCGTGTAATGGAAAGGTTAGGATTGATTATCCGCATACTGAGTATGGTGAATTCAGGATTGTTCCTGACGGATTTATCGAATGTTGTGGTGAAAGTGTACAATCTCTGCAGAGTGTCAAACTATTCGAATAGCCGCGTTCGTGGTTATGGACAGTTGGAGTGGCCATACTGTTCCCCCGTCAGATGTTTTCAAAATGACTTGTGAAATGATTCATGACTTGACTTGACCACAACAGAGTTGTGATATAAAATTCAAATTCCTACTTAGGTGTTATAAAACTTTCAACTAGTTTTCTTTGCTTCTGAACTTAGTAGAGGTAAATCTGGCTTTTTGCAAAACAACCCTAGAGCTTAGTATCCCACTACCAAAAACCCACTTAACTTGTTAGTATTAGTTTGCGAGTACTTAAAGAGTACTCATGGCTTTGTCCCTGGCTATTACCGTGCCCAGACTATGAAGAGGAGTATCAGGATGACGGACCGCAGAAAGGTTACGACAACTAGGATCATCTCCCATCGTCAGCATTGCCTGTGACCCTAAAGATGGTGCTTCGCCTACGCTATCGTTATCTTTATGTTATTCCGCTGCTTGAACTGTATTAAGAACTGGATCATGAGATCCTTATTTGTGTAAGACCTTATGTATGGTTTGTAATGGATGATGTACTGTGATATCCAATCTGTTATGTCTCGCAAAAATGGTAATCATGGGATTGCTATGTATGGCATAACAGGCATCTGTGATTAAAAATCCGGGTGTTGACAGTGCTAAGCATAAAACTTGATCACCTTAGATGGGAATACTTGGTGAAAATGGTTATGAAAACCTTAGAATGATGAGTCATTCTAATGAAATGTTTTAACATGTGTTATGAACACCAGATGATTTTTGATGATGAAAATGTTGAGGAATGAGCCTTAGCCCTTTATAAAACTGATGGTTGTGTTCGGATGCGATACCATTCCAATTTTACCGTACAACCACAATACCCGAATTGGGTAGGGCTTGACTGGAAGTTTATATACCTTAGTATGGGTTCCCTTGCGGCCGAGGTTTGAGCTAAGGCTACCTCGTGATGATTGTCCACCTGTGAAGTTCCCAAGATGACAGATGGTCATGGTTGGGAGGCCAAACTCATAGGAGAGGTGTCTATACTAGGGTGTGTAATTGAAAGGTTAGGATTGATTATGCGCATACTGAGTATGGTGATTCAAGATTGTTCCTGATGGATGTATCGAATATTGTGGTGAAAGTGTACCACCTCTGCAGAGTGTAAAACTATTCAAATAGCCGCGTCCGCGGTTATGGACAGTTGGAGTGGTGATACGTTGGAAACGTATCTATAATTTTTGATGCTCGATGCTTGTTTAGTATCTACTTTCCTGTACTTGTCCACACTTTGAGGTGCTTTTTACATGTTTTCTGGTACTAACCTACTAACAAGTTGCAACAGTGCTAGATGCCTGTTTTCTGCTATTTTTGGTTTCAGAAAAGTTAGTAAAGAAATATTCTCGGAATTGGATGGGACAAAGGACAAAGTCAATTACTTTCCGTGGGGAACAAGAAGTCCAGAGGGGAGCTGGAGGGGCCAGCCTGGCGGGCCAGACCCACCCCAGGCGCGGGTGGTGCTAGCCCCGTGACTGGCTAGGGTTTCCTGACCCTGCCCGCCTCCTCGGTCTCCCCCTTCTCCTATAAAAAGCCCCCAATGCAGAAACCCTGAACACCCGATCAGAAATCCACAAAACCGTTTGTAGCCGCTGCCACCATCGTCCCTAGATCAGGGGGATCTGAAGTTCTTCCCGGCACCCTGCCGGAGGGGAGATCATCCCAGAGGCCTTCTCTCCGGTATGATGCGTGAGTAGTTCCGGCTTGGACTATGGGTCCATGTAGTAGCTAGATGGTTGTATCTCCTCCTTTGTGCTTTCATATATAGATCTTGTGAGCTCCATTCATGATCAAGATCTAATATATTTGTAATCATGCATGCTGTTGTAAGATCCCTCCTTTGTAAAGGAAAAGGATCCCTATGATTGCAATGCTAGTCCCTGGATCATTGCTAGCATCCACAGTTTAAGATGAAGTACACAGATACAAAGGTCATTTATTACATCCATTCCAGAGATAAAACATAATCTTTTACAACTCAAGGCCACAGGCCTAATACAAGAGTTTTGGAATAAGTAAATAAACATAAGTCTTCATCTTCATGTGCCACAGGCAAGCATGTTGAGTGTAGACTCATGACACCTAATCATCATCGGAGTAACCTGCAACATCACAAGTTACAGCCACAGTGGGTCAATACTTTGGAATAGTATTGGCAAGTGATACCTTAGTAAATTTTAAGTGGACTATATTACTACATGCATTTTGGCTAAGTGTAATTTAGCTTGCTTTGCTCAAATAGGTTTTTCCTATTAGTTGAAATCACTAAGTTTTTTTTTCTTTGTCAAAAACTTTCCCAAGAAACCATCAATAGACATTGAGGTCCTTCACCCTTGTTCACCCACAAGTTTTACTTAGAAGTTGGAGTGATGAGATTCTTGATAGCTTCCATGTCTTGATGCTCAAGTTGTCCATTGCCATGGACTTGGCTAAGTACTTAGATTTTTCCATCTGCAGAGGTTGTGCACTTTCCCCACCAGACTTGGTTTCCCAAGACAGGACCTTTCAGAAGCCTTCCCTTAGCCAAATGGACGCGTTCCAACCTATCATTCCCACTACCACCAACTTTCCAGATGACTAAGTTCTAGCAACCTATGTGATCAAGGCAGAGCCCATATTGCCAAGTGGCTGCACTATAAGCTTCTCAACACTTGGCCTCCAAAATCCCTTTGTGCCTGGGTGGCATACCACAAGTGAGATACACAAGGTAAACCATATCCATGAGCCTTGTGTAACCACTCAACCAAAAACCACCATTCAAGTCCCATTCCACCCAGGAGGTTCATTGACTTAGTTGTTTTATTAAGAAAACATAAGTCCAATGACTTAGAAATATTTTCATCATAGCATGTATATATTTTTACCAACCCTTGTTTGCTACTAGCTAGGCTAAGCATGGCAAAGTAACTTAACTTAGGAAATTTCCTAGCAATTCTACTACTACTTAGGATTTCCCAACATAGCATTTGGCAAAAAGTAACATGCAAGATCTAGCAAAATATTTCTAATGCTTGTACAAAATATAGGGATGTAATTATTCATGAAGTACCACTTGCCTTGGTAATGGGGAGAGGAGCACTCTTCACAATCACAGTCACTAGCAAAGTCTACACAAAAATAGTAGCACAAAATTACACACAATTCACATACACTCATAAATATATATGCATGCAATGCAAGAAAATGCTAAGTGATGATTTTTGAAAACTCCACCAAGCAAGTGCATGATACAGAAACATAACCAAGTCAAAAACTTGCCAACTAAACTTATTTAGCACTAAACAATTTACTAAACAAATTCCATACCCAAAATAGTCCTAAACAAGTTTCTGCATAAAAAGTCATTTTAACAGAAACTTTTCACTAAACACATTGCATAAACAGATAGGGCTTGTCTCCCTGATTCCAATGATATAAAATTTGCAAAAATCTAACGTGGGAATCAAAAGTTATAGCAATTTCAAAACTGAATCTAAATCTGTTTTCAAATCTGTTTTTGATTCATATCCTAGCCACGTGTCTTAACGCTACTGGCGCGTACCGGTTCGGACAGATCGAGCTCTGCGGGCCGTTGGATCTAAGTCAGATCTGGTGGCTCAGATGCGCGCTTACCTCTTCGCTTAAGTTCTAATTTCAGCCGCAGGATCTGCATCTAACGATCCAAAACGCTTTGACCTAATACGAGCAGCGCTAGCGGCGGCGGCGGCGAAGTTCGCTCATGCGGCGCGGCGCTACAGATCGTCCGGAGGGGCAGGAGGATGCTTACCAGTTTCGCAGCGTCGAGGGGAAGCTCAACCTAGCAGTGGCTTGACGAGGGGCGCACGGGCACGGTCTCTGGGGCTCGTCGGAGTTGCGGCGGCGTCTGTCGTTTGCAGTCGAGGTTGTTGCCGAGGTTTGGCGTCGCCCTAGTGCGAACCAGAGGGTCAGGTGATGCACAAGATGAAGGCTATTATTCCCGTATGAAAGAGGAGGCAAGGGGCGCTCGGGTTTTACCTCAATTGGTCGCCGGAGTCGAGCGGTGGCGCAGTTGGTTGCAGGCACGAACGGGGACGACGGCCTGGGTCACGAGAATGCAAATGAAGAGTATCAGGAGGTGCGCAAGATCAAGCTGGGCACGATTGTTTGAACCAGAGAGAGGGGGGTGGTCGAGGCTCACCGGAATCGGTCGCCGGAGTCGTCGGTGCTGCGGGGCTTCGAAGTCAAATGCGCGCAGCCTGGTGGCGGAGTGAGCGAGGAGAGTGGGGGAAAATGACCGCGGCGAGGCGTGGTTTAAATAGGCTCACGCGCGACAAGAAACGCTTGCGGCATCAAGGCTAATTACGCCGCGCCATTACCGACATCGACAGCAGCGGCGACGTGGTCTGCGGGCGGGTTTTGGGGAAGAAGGTGACGGACGGCCCAAGCGTCCAACAAATAAGGTAGAGGGAGTAGGGTCTGGGTGACAGTGGGTGTGTTGCCACAAGGCGAAGCGAAAGAGAGTGGCCGGGTGGGCTAGCTGGGCCGGTTCCTGCTGCTGGGCTAGATTAGGGCGCCTGGCCTTTTTCTTTTCTTTTACCCTTTTCTTTTTCTGTTTTGATTTTTCAGGAATGATTTTCAAATGAATTCAAGTCCCATTTGAATTCAATTCAATTTGAGATTTTTGCAGTGTGCAATAGTCTCAAATATAGGCCTAAAACCATGTGGTTACTTTGCAAAGGCTTGGTCACTCTTGGAGAAACAAAATAACAGGGACTTTGCATTTGAATTTCAAATGTTTGAAAAATGGTTTTTGAACCATTTCCATTTTATAAAACTTGGTTCAAAATTCCACACTCAATCCATTCAACAAAAGAGACAAACATTCTAAGTTTAAAACATTCAAACTCTCAAATAGGGATGGCCATTTGATTTAAGTTTGCTCACATGAAATGATAGCACTATGTGTCTCTGTTTTCTCTGAAATGAGTTTGAAATTGATCTCAATTCTATATGCAGGCATGAATGATATGCAAACTTTGAAATCATGATTTTTGGGATGTTACAAATCTAACCCCCTTAAGGTGAATCTCGCCCTCGAGATTCGGATTGGCTAGCAAATAGGTGAGGGTGGTCTTTCCAAAGATCATCTTCTCTTTCCCATGTTGCTTCCTCTTCGGAATGATGATTCCATTGCACTTTGCAAAACTTGATAGTCTTTGTCCTTGTGACTCTTTCTGCAGTCTCAAGAATTTTGATAGGTTTTTCTTCATATGTGAGGTCACTTTCTAGTTGCACTTCCTCCAATGGTATGGTATCCTTCAAAGAAGTTTCTTCCATTTCTGGGTGACATTTCTTAAGCTGACTCACATGAAACACATTATGGACTGCTGATAGAGATTCTGGTAGTTCAATTTCATAAGCAACTTCTCCCTTGCGACTCAGAATCTTGAATGGCCCAACATATCTTGGTGCCAACTTTCCTTTGACTCCGAATCTTTTCACTCCACGAAGTGGTGATACTCTAAGATAAGCTCTATCACCAACTTCGTAGGTGACTTCTCTACGCTTAGGATCGGCGTAGCTTTTCTGTCGGGACTGTGCTATCTTCAACCTGTCCTTAACCAATTTGACCTTCTCTTCGGCTTCTTTGATAAGATCTGGCCCGAATAAACTTCTTTCTCCCACACCATTCCATAATAATGGGGTGGTACACTTTCTCCCGTAGAGAAACTCAAACGGTGCCATCTCAATGCTGGCTTGATAGCTGTTGCTATAAGAAAATTCTGCGTAAGGCAGACTTTCATCCCAACTTGCTCCATAGTCTAGGGCACATGCCCTCAACATGTCTTCCAGAATTTGATTAGTTCTTTCTGTTTGTCCATCAGTTTGAGGATGAAAAGCAGTACTGAATCCCAACCTCGTTCCCAATGACTCATGTAGTTGTCTCCAAAAATGGGAAGTGAATTGAGTTCCCTATCACACAATACTCTTGGGCACACCATGTAGACATACAATTCTACTCATGTAGATTTTGGCTAACTTGGCACTTGTATAAGTTGTCTTCACGGGTATGAAATGAGCCACTTTAGTTAAGCTATCCACTACTACCCATATGGAATCATATCCTGATCTGGTCCTTGGTAATCCGGTAATGAAATCCATACCAATCTTGTCCCACTTCCAATCGGGAATAGGTAGTGGTTGAAGCAAACCTGCTGGTTTCGATGTTCGCCTTTACTCTACTACACACATCACACAAAGCAATATGTTCGGCGATGTCCCTCTTGAGATTATTCCACCAAAATCTTTCTTTCATGTCCATGTACATTTTGGTGTTACCCGGGTGAATAGAATACGGAGAGTTGTGTGCTTCTTGCAAAATCAGTTTCCGTAACTCCGGATCTTGTGGAACACAGATACGTTTCCCATGCCATAAAGTACCCTGTTCATCTTCATGGAAATTTTTAGCTTTCCCTTGGCCAATCTTTTCCTTAATCTCTTCAATTTCCTTATCAGTCTTTTGAGCTTCTCGAATCTTGTCCAACAAAGTGGGTTGGACATCTAAAGACATGAGATGTCCCTCTGGCACAATCTCCAATCTGAGTTCTCGGAATTGGGCACACAAATCATCTGGCAATTCTCCTTTGGTAAGGCCATTCACAAATACCTTACGACTTAGAGCATCTGCTACAACATTTGCTTTACCGGGGTGGTATTGCAAACTTAAGTCATAATCTTTGATAAGCTCTAACCATCTTCTTTGTCTCATATTGATTTCCTTTTGGGTGAAGATATACTTCAAACTTTTGTGGTCCGTAAACACTTCACAACACTTTCCCAAAAGGTAATGTCTCCATGTTTTGAGTGCATGGACGACAGAGGCTAACTCCAAATCATGAGTAGGGTAGTTTACTTCATGAGTTTTGAGTTGTCTCGAGGCATAGGCTAGAACTTTACCGTCTTGCATAAGTACGGCTCCCAAACCTTGATGAGACGCATCACAATATACTTGGAAATCTTTTCCAAGTCAGGCAGACATAGAACTGGTGCTGTCACAAGTCTCTTCTTCAACTCCTGAAAGCTGACTTCACAACCTTCAGACCAAGCAAACTTCTTGTCTTTCTTTAATAATTCAGTCATTGGCTTAGCAACCTTTGAGAATTTTTCAATGAACCTTCTGTAGTAACCTGCTAAGCCAAGGAAACTACGAACTCCCTTCACGTTCTTTGGAGATTCCCATTCTGTTACAGCTAAAACTTTAGCAGGATCAACTGCCACACCATCCTTTGTCATAACATGACCAAGAAAACCAACTTCCTCTAACCAAAACTCACACTTGCTGAATTTGGCATAAAGTTTATGCTCTCTTAACTTCTCGAGTATTAAACGCAAATGTCCTTCATGTTCTTCCTTGCTCTTGGAGTAGACTAAGATGTCATCGATGAAAACGACAACAAATTTGTCAAGGAATTCCATGAACACTTTGTTCATCATATTCATGAAGTATGCTGGAGCATTGGTTAAGCCAAAAGGCATTACGGTATACTCATACAACCCATACCTTGTGGTGAATGTTGTTTTAGGTATGTCCTGCTCTCTTATCTTAAGTTGAAAATAGCCTGACCGGAGATCAATCTTTGAGAACACACATGCTCCTTCTAGTTGATCAAACAAGTCATTGATTCTAGGCAAAGGATATTTGTTCTTGATAGTTACCTCGTTGAGTGAACGGTAATCTATGCATAACCTTTGCTTCTATCCTTCTTCTCCACAAACAAAACTGGGGCTCCCCAAGATGAAGAACTTGGTTGAATGAATCCTTTCTGCAACTGTTCTCCTAGTTGCTTCTTGAGTTCTTTAAGTTCATCAACTGACATTTTGTATGGTCTCTTTGCTATTGGTCCAGAACCTGGTACCAAATCTATCAGAAATTCCACATCTCTATCTGGTGGCATTCCTGGCAACTCTTCCGGAAACACATCCGGATACTCATTCACAATTGGCACACTGTCCATGCTAACCCCCTTAAGAGAATTAAGCATACTCCTTTTTGCTTCAAAACTGGTCTTGAATCTGATTCTTTTATTTTCCGGAGTTGTGAGTGAGACAGTATGGCTGGCACAATCTATCACTCCTTTGTACTTAGTCATCCAGTCCATTCCCATAATGACATCCAATCCTTGGGAGTTTAATATTATCAAGTTAACGGGAAACTTATACTTCCCAAATTCTATGATTAGATCATGGCATCCTGAATTCACTAACATTTCTCCACCAGGAGAACTTACTTTTATAGGACACCCAATAGTTTCTACCGGTAGTTCATTTCTTTCAACAAATGCTCTTGATATGAATGAATGAGATGCACCAGTATCAAAGAGTACAAATGCTGGAATAGAATTGAGTCTGAACTTACCAGCAACGGCGTCAGGTTCCTCATAGACCTCCTCCACACTCATGTGGTTCACCTGTCCTTTCTGGAAAGGATTGGGCTTGACAGGTCCTTCAACTTTCTTTTCGGGGCACTCATTTGCATAGTGTCCCATCTTCTTGCATTTGAAGCATTCAACCTGACTGATGTCCCTTTTAGCAGGCTGACTTCCACTTCCACTACCATTACCACCGTGGTGGCTCTTATGTCCACTCTTGTGGTTCTTGTACTTGTCATTGTCATGACTGCGATGATACTTGTTGTCATGACGATTGTGGTTGTGGTGCTTGTTGAATTTCCCATGCTTGTGGGATCCTGAGTTTGCACTGTCATCATAGTGAGATCGTTTGTGAGACGATCCCGAGTTGTGCTTGTCGGAGTGCTTCCTCTTTCTACTCTCGACTTGCTTCATTTTGTTCTCCAATATAGCAGCCTTGTCATAGAGCGACTGATAAGTGGGAACATATGCCACAGCCAGCTGCAGATTCAGCTCATCATTTAAGCCTTCCAGAAATTTTTCCTTTCTCTTGGCATCGGTGTCAACCTCATCCGGTGCATAACGCGCCAGATTGTTGAACTCTTCAATGTATTCAGCCACGCTGCGGTGGCGTTGCTTCAGATTGTGGAACTCTTTCTTTTTCAGGCTCATTATACCTGACGAGATATGAGCAGTGCGAAAGCCATCCTCAAAGATAGCCCAAGTCACCTCATCTATAGGAGTGGTGATTTGGAAGTTTTCCCACCAAGTGGCGGCTAGCCCTTCCAGCAGATGTGCTGCAAATCTGACCTTTTCAGCGTCAAATATTACGGTCACTAAGTCCTTGTTTACAGAACGTAGCCAATCATTGGCCACCATGGGATCAGTCGTCCCCGAGAACTTAGCTGGCCTCAATCGCAGAAATCTGGTGAGCATATCAAAGCCCGGAGGGTTGTTGTTGTTGTTATTGTTGTTGTTATTGGGGTTGTTGTTGTTGTTATTATTCTGGTTATGGATGAATGTTGTCATCATCTGCATAAGCTGTGTTTGAGCAGTCATCATTTGCTGCATTTCTGGTGTGATGTTGTTGTTGTTGTTGGGGTTGGGGTTTGCGACGGGAGGCATCGTGGTTTGTTCAAATAGAGATAAGAATGAGATACCCATAGATGTTTTTATGCACATTACATCACATAAGCAAACACATAGCATGCAACACAAAGATAAAAGTTCAACAACAAGATAACAAGTTCACAAAGTAAAACACACAAGTAGCAAGCCATCCACATGTCGGATGGTCCAATAACAAGTTCACAAATAACAAGTACGATAATAAAAGATAAACGAGTAGTCAAGTCTACTCATCAGCATCAATCTCCTCCTCGACAAAGGTAAGACCTGCGTTCTCCATCGCGGTCTTGTTCTCCTCAATGGTAGTGTTCAGGGACTCAATCTTGGCCTTGAGAGACCTCTTCTGGGAACGAAGCCTCTCAATCACCATCTGCTGCTGCTCTAGCTCGAAGTCCTTGGACTGCAGTTCTTCAGTCATATCCCGGATCTTCTTGTTCCTATCCTGGACACGCTTCTCCTGACTCTTGAACTTCCTGTCCTGGGTCTCGAACTTCGCCTCCATTTCCTTGACTATCTCGTCCTGCTGTGCGAAAAGCTTGTCCTTCTCGCGTAGCTGCACCTGGAGCTCGTCATTGCTGAGCATGACATTGGTCATGTCCGTGTCCACGTGCCTAATGAGAGACTCTAAGTCCTGGAGGTACAGACGTATCGGCTCTGCTGCGTCCCTCGAGTCGTCCTCGAAGTCAATGGACTCTCCGTCCTCATCACGTCTTCCGAAGACGTGAAAGTGGGTGCCTCTAACCTGTCGGGAGTGACGGCCTAGCAGACGTCCTATCAGGTCCTGCATAACTACGTCCATGCCTCTCTCCCTGTCATTGTGCATAAGCTTGAAGACGATGGCCTCCGTAGTAGGCTCTGTCTGGCGTTCGGGCTGGTTCACCTTGAAGCCCCAGAGGTCCTTCCTCTCGAACTTGGTGAGTGGATGCACCATGATGGTGGGAAGAGGGAGATTGAGCAGGGTGGTAAGCTCAACGATACGAGGACCAAAGCGGGTAACCTGGAACTCCTCAACAGTGCTGATGGTAATAGGCATCTATTTTATGAAATGGAAAAGTTAGAACAACACAATTCAAGATAAAACAAAAGTCATAACATCACATACATATCCTTGGAACACAAGATCACACAAGTCATTCATACATGAATCCATTACATCAACCAAGGTCCAAACTTATTTAAGGTATCATTTTGGAAAATAAGGTGATATGTGGTGGTCCAACTAACGAAGTACGTTTACAATCCTATCTCACTGGATATGTTGGCTAACACAATGTTCCTAGAGGCAATCAGCCTATCTTGCTCACATGATTCCATCACTAAGTCTATAATATCTCCCCTTAAAGTTTGGTTGGTGGCTTCCAACTCTTGGGTATGTTCCTTCTCTTTCTCTAAGTCTTTTTGGAGGTTGAGCATTCTGCACTTGACTCTAGCACTAAGTTCTTTGATAGTCCTCCAAGCTGCTTCTCTTGCTGACTCAAAGAATGTGGTGTGCACCACAGTGTTGGTGTACATGCAGAATCCTTTTTCTTTGTGGTTGTCTTCCTTGTTTTTGTACAAGTGAAGTTGCACCCACCAGTACTCAACTCCTTCATCCTTCACTGGAAAGCCCTTGTACACAGCTGCACCATGTATTTCCATTGCCACCATGAGGTCCTTTAGAATTTTGGGAAACTCAGTCTCACACTCCAAGGTCATGGTCATGAGTGGTCCTTTCCTTACGGCTTCGTTGATGGAGTTCATCTACAAATAGAGATGAGAATGAGAAGATTAGAAAAGTTTACGAGAAGAATAGACAAGTGTAGAAGTAGTTGAAATTTTTTTCCTTAGTGGTTTCCAATCCTGGGGTCATAATCCTACAGGCAACACAGTGCTCTGATACAATCTGTAAGATCCCTCCTTTGTAAAGGAAAAGGATCCCTATGATTGCAATGCTAGTCCCTGGATCATTGCTAGCATCCACAGTTTAAGATGAAGTACACAGATACAAAGGTCATTTATTAAATCCATTCCAGAGATAAAACATAATCTTTTACAACTCAAGGCCACAAGCCTAATACAAGAGTTTTGGAATAAGTAAATAAACATAAGTCTTCATCTTCATGTGCCACAGGCAAGCATGTTGAGTGTAGACTCATGACACCTAATCATCATCGGAGTAACCTGCAACATCACAAGTTACAGCCACAGTGGGTCAATACTTTGGAATAGTATTGGCAAGTGATACCTTAGTAAACTTTAAGTGGACTATATTACTACATGCATTTTGGCTAAGTGTAATTTAGCTTGCTTTGCTCAAATAGGTTTTTCCTATTAGTTGAAATCACTAAGTTTTTTTCTTTGTCAAAAACTTTCCCAAGAAACCATCAATAGACATTGAGGTCCTTCACCCTTGTTCACCCACAAGTTTTACTTGGAAGTTGGAGTGATGAGATTCTTGATAGCTTCCATGTCTTGATGCTCAAGTTGTCCATTGCCATGGACTTGGCTAAGTACTTAGATTTTTCCATCTGCAGAGGTTGTGCACTTTCCCCACCAGACTTGGTTTCCCAAGACAGGACCTTTCAGAAGCCTTCCCTTAGCCAAATGGACGCGTTCCAACCTATCATTCCCACTACCACCAACTGTCCAGATGACTAAGTTCTAGCAACCTATGTGATCAAGGCAGAGCCCATATTGCCAAGTGGCTGCACTATAAGCTTCTCAACACTTGGCCTCCAAAATCCCTTTGTGCCTGGGTGGCATACCACAAGTGAGATACACAAGGTAAACCATATCCATGGGCCTTGTGTAACCACTCAACCAAAAACCACCATTCAAGTCCCATTCCACCAAGGAGGTTCATTGACTTAGTTGTTTTATTAAGAAAACATAAGTCCAAAAACTTAGAAATATTTTCATCATAGCATGTATATATTTTTACCAACCCTTGTTTGCTACTAGCTAGGCTAAGCATGGCAAAGTAACTTAACTTAGGAAATTTCCTAGCAATTCTACTACTACTTAGGATTTCCCAACATAGCATTTGGCAAAAAGTAACATGCAAGATCTAGCAAAATATTTCTAATGCTTGTACAAAATATAGGGATAGAATTATTCATGAAGTACCACTTGCCTTGGTAATGGGGAGAGGAGCACTCTTCACAATCACAGTCACTAGCAAAGTCTACACAAAAATAGTAGCACAAAATTACACACAATTCATATACACTCATAAATATATATGCATGCAATGCAAGAAAATGCTAAGTGATGATTTTTGAAAACTCCACCAAGCAAGTGCATGATACAGAAACATAACCAAGTCAAAAACTTGCCAACTAAACTTATTTAGCACTAAAACAATTTACTAAACAAATTCCATACCCAAAATAGTCCTAAACAAGTTTCTGCATAAAAAGTCATTTTAACAGAAACTTTTCACTAAACACATTGCATAAACAGATAGGGCTTGTCTCCCTGATTCCAATGATATAAAATTTGCAAAAATCTAACGTGGGAATCAAAAGTTATAGCCATTTCAAAACTGAATCTAAATCTGTTTTCAAATCTGTTTTTGATTCATATCCTAGCCACGTGTCTTAACGCTACTGGCGCGTACCGGTTCGGACGGATCGAGCTCTGCGGGCCGTTGGATCTAAGTCAGATCTGGTGGCTCAGATGCGCGCTTACCTCTTCGCTTAAGTTCTAATTTCAGCCGCAGGATCTGCATCTAACAATCCAAAACGCTTTGACCTAATACGAGCGGCGCTAGCGGCGGCGAGTTCTGTCTGCGGCGGCGCGGCGCTACAGATTGTCCGGAGGGGCAGGAGGATGCTTACCAGGTTCGCAGCATCGAGGGGAAGCTCAATCTAGCAGTGGCTTGACGAGGGGCGCACGGGCACGGTCTCTGGGGCTCGTCGGAGTTGCGGCGGCATCTGTCGTTTGCAGTCGAGGTTGTGGCCAAGGTTTGGCGTCGCCCTAGCGCGAACCAGAGGGTCAGGTGATGCACAAGATGAAGGCTATCATTCCCGTATGAAAGAGGAGGCAAGGGGCGCTCGGGTTTTACCTCAATTGGTCGCCGGAGTCGAGCGACGGCACAGTTGGTTGCAGGCACGAACGGGGACGACGGCCTGGGTCACGAGAATGCAAACGAAGAGTATCAGGAGGTGTGCAAGATCAAGCTGGGCACGATTGTTTGAACCAGAGAGAGGGGGGTGGTCGAGGCTCACCGGAATCTGTCGCCGGAGTCGTCGGTGCTGCGGGGCTTCGAAGTCAAATGCGCGCAGCCTGGTGGCGGAGTGAGCGAGCAGAGTGGGGGGAAATGACCGCGGCGAGGCGTGGTTTAAATAGGCTCACGCGCGACAAGAAACGCTTGCGGCATCAAGGCTAATTACGCCGCGCCATTACCGGCATCGACAGCAGCGACGACGTGGTCTGCGGGCGGGTTTTGGGGAAGAAGGTGTGACGTGGACGGGGCCCGCGCGTCAGCCAAATAAGCATAGAGGGAGTGGGGTCTGGGTGTCAAGATCACAGGTGCGAAGCGAGAGAGTGGCCGGGTGGGCTAGCTGGGCCGGTTCCTGCTGCTGGGCTAGATTAGGGCGCCTGGCCTTTTTCTTTTCTTTTACCCTTTTTTTCTGTTTTGATTTTTCAGGAATGATTCTCAAATGAATTCAAGTCCCATTTGAATTCAATTCAATTTGAGATTTTTGCAGTGTGCAATAGTCTCAAATATAGGCCTAAAACCATGTGGTTACTTTGCAAAGGCTTGGTCACTCTTGGAGAAACTAAATAACAGGGACTTTTCATTTGAATTTCAAATGTTTGAAAAATGGTTTTTGAACCATTTCCATTTTATAAAACTTGGTTCAAAATTCCACACTCAATCCATTCAACAAAAGAGACAAACATTCTAAGTTTAAAACATTCAAACTCTCAAATAGGGATGGCCATTTGATTTAAGTTTGCTCACATGAAATGATAGCACTATGTGTCTCTGTTTTCTCTGAAATGAGTTTGAAATTGATCTCAATTCTATATGCATGCATGAATGATATGTAAACTTTGAAATCATGATTTTTGGGATGTTACAGCTGTGTTTGTGGGGATCCGATGGATATTGAGATTATTATGTTGGTTTGATTAATGATTTTGTCTTTATGATTATATCATGTCTGTGTTGTTTGTGATCTTGCATGCTCTCCGTTGTTAGTAGCTATCTTGGCCAAGTAGTTGCTAGAGACTCCAAGAGGGGGTATTTATGCTCGATAGTGGGTTCATGCCTCTAGTTTCCAAGGGAAGTGACAGAAATCTCTTCGGTTGTAGATGTGATGTTGCTACTAGGGAGAAAAAAACGGTCTCTTGTTCATGGAACATGTGGACTATTTACCTTACACACTTTTCTTAAAGCAGTTGTATGTTGCTTGCAACTTAATACTGGAGGGGGTTCGGATGATAACCTGAAGGTGGACTTATAGTCATAGATGTAGTGGGATGGCGGTCTATGTATCTTGTTGTATTGCCCAATCGAATCTCATAGGATCTTTTTGACTAGTAATTGCATTGTTATGCCTTGCTCAGTTCCTGTCAATTGCCCTGCTGTAATTTGTTTACCCTTCATGCCATGTTGTTTATCTAAGGAGAGCACCTCTAGTGAACTATGGACCCCGGTCCAATCTTTACCATTGATACATCCTCCATTGTTACTTGTTTACTTGCTGTAAACCATTGCCTTCCACACCATACTTTTACTCTTTTGTTACAGCAAACCGGTGAGCTTGACAACCTCACTGATTCGTTGGGGCAAAGTCTTGAGTTTGTGTTGTGCAGGCCTCCGCGTTGCTCGCAACACATGTGTGACATTTCCTTCCTCCTATTTGTTCGATAACCTCGGTTTCTTACTGAGGGAAACTTGCTGCTGTGCTGCTTCATACCTTGCTCTTAGGGTTTCCAACGGAGCATCCCACGACAAGTGGTGGGCGCCATCAAGCTCTTTTCTGGCGCCGTTGCCGGGGAGGCCAAGGACGTCTTCACTAGGGGAGTCCTTCACTTCCTTTCTCTTTACTTTGTTTTAGTTTGCTTTGTTTCTTTTGCTTGGTTTTGTTTTCCTATTTTCAAAAAACCCAAAAAATTAGTATAGTTTGGTTTGCTTGCTTTATTCACAAACACAAAAAAAATTAGTTCCTGCTCTAGCTGTTGCTGCTGCTGTTTTTGGCTTGCCCACCTTTGCCAAAATGAACTCTGCTGAGAACACCAAGTTGTGTGACTTCACTAGCACCAACAACAATGATTTCCTAAGCACTCCTATTGCTCCACCTGCCCCTGATGCTACCTTTTATAAAATTAAGCCTCCTTTGTTGAATCTTGTGATGAGAGAGCAATTTTCTGGTGCTGGTTCTAATGATCCTGCAACTCATCTCAATAGCTTCATTGAACTTTGTGAGATGCAAAATACAAGGATGTAGATGGATATATTATTAAGCTCAAGCTTTTTTCCTTTGTTCTTTGAGGGGAAAGCCAAAGAATGGTTTCTTTCTTTGCCTAAAAATAGTATTGATTCTTGGACTAAGTGCAAAGATGATTTTATTGGAAAGTACTATCATCCTGCTAAGATTATATCTTTGAGAAGTGACATTATGAAATTTAAACAACTTGATAGTGAACATGTTGCTCCAGCTTGGGAAAGAATGAAATCTTTGGTTAAAAATTTACCTACTCATGGACTCACTGCTTGGATGATTATCCAGACTTTTTATGCAGGTTTGAACTTCTCATAAAGAAATCTATTTGATTCAGATGCTGGACGTACCTTTATGGGCCTCACTTTGGGTGCTGCAACAAGGCTCCTTGATAATATGATGGTTAACTACTCTGAATGGCATGTTGAGAGAGCTCCATGTGGTAAGAAGGTAAATTCTGTTGAGGAAACTTCCTCTTTGAGTGAAAAGATTGATGTTATTATGGCTATGCTTGTTAATGGGAAAGCTCCTTTAGATCCTAATAGTGTTCCCTTAGCATATTTGGTTGCTCAAGAAGAGCAAGTTGATGTGAACTTCATTAGAAACAACAATTTCAACAACAATGCCTATAGGAATAATTTTGGTAGCAACAACAATTATAGGCCTTATCTTCCTAATAATGGAAATTCCTATGGAAGCTCTTACAATAATGCTAGAAGTGCCCCCTCTGAACTTGAAGTCATGCTCAAGGAATTTATTAGTAAACAAACCACTTTTAATAATACTATAGAGGAAAATCTTTTAACTGTTGAGAAAAATATATCCTCTTTGTCCGAAGCTCAGTCCTCCTTGTTTAATAAAATGGCTGCTAAACCTGAAGCCATGGAAAAGACCTTTCCTACTGCTCATGCCATACAAGTTACTATTGATGAAAATGTTAGGCTGTTAGCTCAACTTCATGCTAAGTGGGAAAGGGAAGCTGAAATTGATAGAAACAATAGTGTGTGCACTATCACCACTAAACCACAAGTAGTCCCAATTCCTACTCCTACTATTCCTAAGCCTATTGAGCCTACTACTAGTGATGCCAAGTTTGACTTTGATATTGATGGTTGCAATATTTCTGAAGTGATTATGTTCTTGCAAAAGCTTGCTAGAAGTCCTGATGCTAGTGATATGCATGTTGCCTTTACCAAACACATTACAGATGCCCTTGTTAAGATTAAGAAAGAGAAGCTAAAACACAAAGCTTCTATTCCTAGGAAAGTAGAAGACAGTTGGGAACCCATTATTAATATGCAAGTGAATGACTTTGACCTCAAAGCTTCATGTGATCTTGGTTCTAATGTCTCTATTATGCCTATGAAGATTTATGAAATGCTTAATTTGCCACCTTTGGAAGATTGTTATTTGGGTGTCCCACTCAATGATAATGCTAAGAAGAAACTCATGGGGAGTATTAATGACGTTCTCATCATGGTTAACAATGCTATGTCTCTGTTGATTTCTATGTTTTGGATGTTGAATACAATGCTTCTTGTCCTATTGCTTTGGGAAGACCTTTTCTTAGAAAAGTTGGTGCCATCACTGATATGAAAGAAGGCATCATTAAATATCATTTTCCATTCAAGAAAGGTATTGAATACTTCCCAGTGAGAAGAGAGAAGTTGCTCTTTCCTCCCCCTTTGAAGGAAAGGTTTGATGTTAATGCTTCTTCATTTAAAAACACTTGATTCTTCTTGCTTCTTGTGCCTAACTTAAAGGCGTTAAAGAAAAGTACTTGTTGGGAGATAACCCAAGAGTTTCCTTGAGTATTGGAAGTTATTACTACAGTAATGACCTCTCCTTATCCTTTTTGTTTTCTTTTTGTGCCAAGAATGACCTCTAATGAGAGGGAAGTAAAATTTGGGGAGTTGCTGTCCCGAAACAGATTTCTGTCCTCCACAAAAAAAATTCGTGAGGAGGCTCTGTAACTCTTATTGAGCTTACAATTTATGAATAAATCCCCCAGTATTCTGTCTAACTTTTGTTAGTTCAACACTTTTTTATTTGAGCAACAGAAGATGTTCAAAAAAATCGGTTTCAACCTGTTGGTCTGTTTTGACAGATTTCTGCCATTATTTGCATTTGCTTCTTATTGATTCCTTTTTGAGTTCTCTTTAGGTGAATTGAGATTTTTGAAGGAGTTACTACAGTAGCTTGTGTTTTTAGTGAAAATCCTTGTTGTTCCAAATCTTTGCCAGTTGTCTAATATCTTTTGAATACACTAATGTTGCTAATGAAGATTGTGTGAAGGAAAAATTCCAGATGTAAAGAGATAATGATGCAATGAGATGAAGAATGGATAAAAGCTCAATCTTGGGGATGCCACCATGGTGTCACCCCAAGAAATATCCAAGATGTACAAGCGTCAAAGCTTGGGTATGCCCAAGGCATCCCCTTCTTCATCAATAAAAAGCTCAGGTCTGTCTAGACACTTCGTTTTTATTATTTCATGCAAAGTTGTGTTGTTCTTGGAGCGTCTTAGTTTTCGTTTGCTTGCTTAGGTTGTTTAGTTTGCTTGAATAATGTAGTTTGTACCCCCATTCTCGCTGTGTTAATTTGCAAATAAGTTTGCTTGGTGTTGGAAAGGAGTAGTAAGTTCTTGCTTGAAGTGCAAGAGGAGCTTGCATTGACTGTGACTTAGACTTTAGCATGACATGTTAGGTGTTGTTTTGACCTTATGCTTAGTGATTATTGTTGTAGCATGTCTTGTTCAAAACAATTGGGATTGCTTAGTGTGCCTTGAAGAAATTATGCGTTGTTTTAGCATGCAAAAGCATAGTATTGTGGTATTCTCCTATGATGCTTTGCTTGGGTTGACTTGGCACATGCTCACACCATGTTATGACTCTCACAAGCCACCATTAGCCTCTATGATCATTTATTCCTTGACTTATAGTACCAGTCTTTGCTTTGATTAGTATGCTTTGTTGCACTGCATGATTTTGGCCATTATGCTCTCATAGTTGGTTGCTCCCAGTCTTTTGCTAGCCTCCACTTGTATGAGTAAGTTCTACTCATGCTTCCAACTCCCAAGAAACCAAGTTATTCCAAAGTGTCCACTATAAACTCTTATGCATGGTGTGTTACACCATTCCAACTATATTCTTGTTTTCAACTATCTTCCAATTAAAAACTATTTTGTTATGTGAAAACTTAGTGATTAAAGCCCTCACGAACTTGATGGCACACTTTATTCTTTGCCCCTAATAAACTTGAACCATTGTGACAACTTTGTTGTATATGCTTGCACTTATAAGTTGGAATTAGCAGAACCGTGTTGTTACGGGGAACGTTTTCAACATTGCACTTGTAATTTGTACTCAGTTGATATCATGTTCTTTTGTCTATGGATGTCACCGGTGTGAAATAAAGAGGGAACTTGTAAGTCTATGGAGTTTGTATCTTGTGTTAGAGAAACGCCTGGGCCGCTAGCCTAAGCCATGCATAATCATGGTGGAAACTTGCAGCATCACCATAATAAGCTATCTATGAAGCATCCTCAATAAAAAGCTATACATATGGTAAATAAAAAAATTGCTGAGATGCTTATTGTGTGCTTGCCTTGTCATTTCGGTTATGGGAAAGCTCCTGTACCATGTGAAAGGGGTACCCCATTGGCGGTTCTCAATGATATGCAAATACTTACAGTGACAAGAACTTACCTGGACCCAAAGTTGAGTATGCATGAGGTGTGGCCCTCGTATTCAAGGGACTTGAGATTGCCAACTTATACTTCGTCAAGCATATACTCCAGCTTTGCCACTTTAACCTTAACCACTTCAAGATGCTTATGATAGGGGCAATGAGGGCTGAAAGCTAACAAGTACCATAATTTTTGGAAGCTCTTTTTGAAACTTGTAATCCCTGCTTCCTTTACAAAAAAAGGCCTTTCTTCCACCACTATTGAGTCTCCACCTTCTACCTTTAGGCACCATTAAGAGAGCATAGTTGTCATTTTGTGTGCAGTGTTCCGAAGCTTATTAATTGATGCATATTGTGATATTACTTGTTCTTGTTCTACTTGTTTCCAGTCACCCTTGTGAACTTTGCAGGTGTCCTATGCATCTATTTGCTACTCTATGAGGGACAAGCTGATTGCAACTATGCTATGTTTTCTGCATGTGAAACAAACAAACGTTTTTCAATGCATGTTATTCATGATCTTTGTTTGTAGCTTGTCATGTTGCATGCATAGTTACTATGTCCTATTGTTAGAACTCCATCTTTCATGCACATGTTTAGAGTTCTTTGATCCCAGCTTTCAATGCTTGCAAATGGTTGGATCTTTATTGTGAGGGTGCATGTCACCTCAAAAATTATTATTTTATCACTTACCTACTCGAGGACGAGCAGGAATTAAGCTTGGGGATGCTAATACGTTGGAAATGTATCTATAATTTTTGATGCTCCATGCTTGTTTAGTATCTACTTTGCTTTACTTGTCCACACCTTGAGGTGATTTTTACATGTTTTCTGGTACTAACCTACTAACATGTTGCAACAGTGCCAGATGCCTATTTTCTGCTGTTTTTTATTTCAGAAAAGTTAGTAAAGAAATATTCTCGGAATTGGACGGGACAAAGGACAAAGTCAATTACTTTCCGTGGGGAACAAGAAGTCCAGAGGAGAGCTGGAGGGGCCGGCCAAGGGGGCCATACCTACCCTAGGCGCGGGTGGGCCCAGCCCTGCGCCTGGCTAGGGTTTGGTGACCCTGGCCGCCTCCTCGGTCTCCCCCTTCGCCTATAAGAAGCCCCTGATGCAGAAACCCTGAACACCCGATCAAAAATCTACGAAACCGTATGTAGCCGCCGCCACCATCGTCCCTAGATTGGGGGGTCTGAAGTTCTTCCCGGCACCCTGTCGGAGGGGAGATCATCCCGGAGGCCTTCTCTCCGGTATGATGCGTGAGTAGTTCCACCTTGGACTATGGGTCCATGTAGTAGCTAGATGGTTGTATCTCCTCCTTTGTGCTTTCATGTACAGATCTTGTGAGCTCCGTTCATGATCAAGATCTAATCTATTTGGAATCATGCATGTTGTGTTTGTGGGGATCCGATGGATATTGAGATTATTATGTTGGCTTGATTAATGGTTTTGTCTTTATGATTCTATCATGTTTGTGCTGTTTGTGATCTTGCATGCTCTCCGTTGTTAGTAGCTATCTTAGACAAGTAGTTGCTAGTGACTCCAAGAGGGGGTATTTATTCTCGATAGTGGGTTCATGCCTCTAGTTTCCAAGGGAAGTGCCAGAAATCTCTTCGGTTGTAGATGTGTTGTTGCCACTAGGGAGAAACCAATGGTCTCTTGTTCATGGAACATGTGGACTTTTTACCTTACACACTTTGCTTAAAGCAGTTGTATGTTGCTTGCAACTTAATACTGGAGGGGGTTTGGATGATAACCTGAAGGTGGACTTCTAGTCATAGATGCAGTTGGATGGCGGTCTATGTATCTTGTTGTATTGCCCAATCTAATCTCATAGGATCTTTCTGACTAGTAATTGCATTGTTATGCCTTGCTCAGTGCCTGTCAATTGCCCTGCTGTAATTTGTTTACC
The DNA here is from genome assembly GCA_023614405.1 of Avena insularis. NCBI lineage: Eukaryota > Viridiplantae > Streptophyta > Magnoliopsida > Poales > Poaceae > Avena > Avena insularis. The sequence continues at coordinate 193,738,963 of CM042691.1, forward strand.
CTTCATGCCATGTTGTTTCTCTAAGGAGAGCACCTCTAGTGAACTATGGACCCCAGTCCAATCTTTACCATTGATACGTCTTCCACTGTTACTTGTTTACTTGCTGCAAACCATTACATTCCACACCATACGTTTAATCCTTTGTTACAGCAAACCGGTGAGCTTGACAACCTCACTGATTCGTTGGGGCAAAGTCTTAAGTTTGTGTTGTGCAGGCCTCCGCGTTGCTTGCAACACCTGTGTGACGTTTCCTTCATCCTACTGGTTCGATAACCTCAGTTTCTTACTGAGGTAAACTTGTTGTTGTGCTGTTTCATACCTTGCTCTTGGGGTTTCCAACGAAGCGTCCCACGACAAGTGGTGAGCGCCATTAAGTGGCCATATTGTTCCGTCGTCAGATGTTTTCAAAATGCCTTGTGAAATGAATCATGACTTTGACTTGACCATAACAGGGTTGTGAACATGAAAACTAATTTCCCACTTAGGTGTTGAAAGATATTAAACTAGATTTCTTTGCTTCTAAACTCAGATAGAGATAAACCTGGCTTTTTGCAAAACAACCTAGAGCTTAGGATTCCTACTTGAGACCTCTTTACTTGTTAGTGATAGTTTGCGAGTACTTAAAGAGTACTCATGGCTTTGTCCCTGGCTATTCCCGTGGCCAGACTATGAGGAGGACTACCGGGATGATGGACAACAGGAAGTCTACGACAACTAGGATCATCTCCCATTGTCAGCATTGCTTGTGACCCTAAAGATGGAGCTTCACCCATGCTACCGTTATTATATTATTCCACTGCGTTGATTGTATTAAGACTGGATCATGAGATCCTTTATTTGTAAGACCTTTATTATGGTTTGTAATGGATGATGAACTATGGTACCAATCTGTTATGTCTTGCAAAAATGGTAATCCTAGGATTGCGATGTATGGCATAATAGGCATCTGGGATTAAAAATCCGGGTGTTTACAAGTTGGTATCAGAGCCATCCTGACCATAGGAGACCCTAGTTAGAATGGATGCTTGAATCAAAAACTTAGTTTCAAAACAAAAGAAGTGAGTATTTACCAAAACCTATCCTCATTCTTATCACTTAGATTATTTCATGAAAATTCATGTTCCTCAAAAAATCTTGCAAACTTACATAAAATTTGACACACTTGATCACTCTACTAACTTACTCATCCTACATTATTATAGATGGACGTGAAGTATAGCAATTTCTATCAGTTGGGCAATGGAGGAGATCTCACCTTTGAGTGTGATTTGGACCAACTCTCGGAACTTCTCGAGCGCCCGCACCCCGAGTTCTTCGGAGCCTAGCTAAACAATCAGCAAGGAGGAGAATTGCAATGGCTGATCGTTGCAAGTCTCAGAGGGAAGATTGAAGCCCCCACCTCAGAGGGAATCCAGTTCACCTTAAGAGAGAACAAGTGGCTAGATGGACTCGCCAGGGAGATACAGGAAGCTCTTGCCCGTCTGTGTGGGCAAAGCATCAATCAGATCAAGGGCACGCGCTTTGAGTATTACCCAAGGTGTGATGCTATGGGACAACCATTGGAGGCACCATATCACCCGGAGCTGAAGCATCAAGTGGACCATCTTAGCTTCATGATGTATGACAGGCAGAAGGAGTTGGACAATGCTCGCTCCTACGCCAACCACAACTACGCCATCATAGTCAAGAAGGACCAGACCATCGCCATGCTTGTGAAGGATCGCTAGTCTCGTCGTTGTCATCTTGACAGAAGGATCGCATTATTGCACGCCTTCGCCACAGAGTGACAGACTTGGAGGAGATCATCCACGAGCGGGACATGCAGCTTGAGGAAAGGGAGAATGCAGGGGAAGATATTCGTGGAGACCCCTACTCTTACCTCAGTGACGATGATGACTTCCTGGAGGATCAAGCCATGGACTTCTTCACAGATGATGATGACTCCGCCTTCATTGATGATGATGATGATGAAGCCACCGATTCCGAGGAGTAGTAGCACTTGAGCGCTAGCGTTAGTGAAGTTGTATCCGGTCCCATTGTATCGTAGTTTCATAGAAGGGTTCTTAAAACCATTTGTTTCCTTGTTGTGGTGTGTGTTTGTATTGTGTGCCATGAATGAATGAAAAGCAAGTTGCTAGTTAGCAAAATATGAGTCAAACTCAAAATTTAAAAAACTTTTCAAAAACAAACCCCTAAACCTTAGAAATTTCCCTCTTTTCTCATGATCTATCTCAATCTTCAGATGCCTCGCGGAGGAAGCAGTTCATCCCCGGACCCAATGCTCCAAATCTTGCAAATGTTGGTTTCAGACCGTGAAGCTAAAAGAGCCGAACGACAAGCCAATTTAGCCACCCTTCAACACGTAGCTCAGATGTCCAACAACAATCAAGGCCATGGAAACCAGGAAAACCATGGATCCAAGCTCAAGAACTTTTAGAACACCAATCCACCCATCTTTAGTAAGTCTGAAGAGCCATTAGATGCTGATGAATGGCTGCAGACTATGGAGAACAACTTAGAAGTCGCAAGAGTGGAGGCCAAGGAGAAAGTACTATTTGCCACCCACTATCTGGAAGGAGATGCAAGATCTTGGTGGAACAATGTTCACGCCATGAATGGAGGACAAATGATGACTTGGGATGAATTCAAACTCAAGTTCAGCAGAACTTTGTCATTAGATAGGTATACACCAGATGAGATTGACACTGAAGCTAAGAAGAAGGAGAGCTTCTCGAATGGTCTGCATGATGAGATGCAGACAGTGTTAGTCAATATTCTGTTTGCTGACATTGAAGCCTTGGTGGATTCTGCAATCCAAATGGAAGGCAAGATCAACCAAGCCAATGAGAACCGCAAGCGTCGAATGATGCATCAACCAGGAACCCACCATACCCCAAAGTATCGCCCCAACCTGTCTACATGATTTGCCCCAAGAAACAATAGACCCCCGATGAACCATCCTAACTATCCCAACCGTGGAGGAGGAAACTGATATGTAGGAAACGTATCTATAATTTTTGATGTTCCATGTTTGTTAGTATCTACTTTGCTTTGCTTTATCTACACTTTGAGGTGTTTTTTACATATTTTCTGGTACTAACCTATTAGAAAGTTGCCACAATGCCAGTTGCCTGTTTTCTGCTGTTTTTGGTTTCAGAAATTCTAGTAAAGAAATATTCTCAGAATTGGACGGGACAAAAGCCAAAGTCAATTACTTTCCGTGGGGAACAAGAATCGAGAAGACGAGACGGAGACGCAAGCCAGGGCGGCCAGACCCCCCTAGGCACGGGTGGGCCCTGCCCTGTGCCTGGGAGGGGTGTGGGGCCCCTGGTCGCCTCCTCGTCCTTCCCCTTCGCCTATAAGAAGCCCCTGATGCAGAAACCCTAAGGACCCGATCAAATCTCCATGAAACCGTCTATAGCCACTGCCACCATCGTCCCTAGATTGGGGGATCTGAAGTTCTTCTCGGCACCCTGCCGGAGGCGAGATCATCCCGGAGGCCTTCTCTCTGGTATGATGCGTGAGTAGTTCCACCTTGGACTATGGGTCCATGTAGTAGCTAGATGGTTGTATCTCCTCCTTTGTGCTTTCATGTATAGATCTTGTGAGCTCCGTTCATGATCAAGATCTAATCTATTTGTAATCATGCATGTTGTGTTTGTGGGGATCCGATGGATATTGAGATTATTATGTTGGCTTGATTAATGGTTTTGTCTTTATGATTCTATCATGTTTGTGTTTTTTGTGATCTTGCATGCTCTTCGTTGTTAGTAGCTATCTTGGCCAAGTAGTTGCTAGTGACTCCAAGAGGGGGTATTTATGCTCGATAGTGGGTTCATGCCTCTAGTTTCCAAGGGAAGTGCCAGAAATCTCTTTGGTTGTAGATGTGATGTTGCCACTAGGGAGAAACCAATGGTCTCTTGTTCATGGAACATGTGGACTGTTTACCTTACACACTTTGCTTAAAGCAGTTGTATGTTGCTTGCAACTTAATACTGGAGGGGGTTCGGATGATAACCTGAAGGTGGAATTCTAGTCATAGATGCAGTTGGATGGCGGTCTATGTATCTTGTTGTATTGCCCAATCTAATCTCATAGGATCTTTCTGACTAGTAATTGCATTGTTATGCCTTGCTCAAGGCTCAATTGCCTGCTGTAATTTGTTTACCCTTCATGCCATGTTGTTTATCTAAGGAGAGCACCTCTAGTGAACTATGGACCCCACCAATCTTTACCATTGATACATATTCCATCATACTTGTTTACTTGCTGCAAACCATTACCTTCCACACCATACGTTTAATCCTTTGTTACAGCAAACCGGTGAGCTTGACAACCTCACTGATTTGTTGGGACAAAGTCTTGAGTTTGTGTTGTGCAGGTTTCCACGTTGCTTGCAACACCTTTGAGACGTTTCCTTCCTCCTTCAGGTTCGATAAGCTCGGTCTCTACTGAGGGAAACTTGTTGCTTTGCTCATCACGCCTTGCTCTTGGGGTTCCAACGAAGTGTCCCACGTCAACACTGGGTGCACGAATCAAGATTTCTGGCGCCGTTGCCGGGGAGGCTAAGGACGTCTTCACAAGGGGAGTCCTTCACTTCCTTTCTCTTTACTTTGTTTTTAGTTTGCTTTGTTTCTTTTGCTTGGTTTTGTTTGCCTCTTTTCAAAAAAACCCAAAAAAATAGTCTAGTTTGGTTTGCTTGCTTTATTCAAAAACAAAAAAAATTAGTTCCTGTCAATTGCCCTGCTGTAATTTGTTTACCCTTCATGCCATGTTGTTTATCTAAGGAGAGAACCTCTAGTGAACTATGGACCTCGGTCCAATATTTACCATTGATACATCTTCCACTGTTACTTGTTTACTTGCTGCAAACCATTACCTTCCACACCATATGTTTAATCCTTTGTTACAGCAAACCGGTGAGCTTGACAACCTCATTGATTCGTTGGGACAAAGTCTTGAGTTTGTGTTGTGCAGGTTTCCATGTTGCTTGCAACACCTTTGAGATATTTCCTTCCTCCTTCAGGTTCGATAACCTCGGTCTCTACTGAGGGAAACTTGCTGCTATGCTCATCACACCTTGCTCTTGGGGTTCCAACGAAGTGTCCCACGTCATCACTGGGTGCACGCATCAGAAACCCAAGCCCCGGAGGAAACCACAACACCAACCGCGGCAACTCCAACAATTTCAACCGTGCACCGCCCAAGTTCAACAACAACAATGTCGCCAACAACACAAATACTGGCCTAAGGACTGGAAGAAATGTTGTGCATGTTGCAGGAAAAGACAAGTCTCCGGTGACTTGTTATGAATGCGGAACCAAGGTTCACTATGACAATGAGTGCCCCAAGAAGGTTGCAACAGCCCCCAATGTGAATGCCCCAGCTCAGCAGCAGTGTCGTGTTTAGCCTAGAAGAAGATTTGCCCCAGGGAATTCGCTCAACCGCAACGGCTGTCTGTTTCACATGAATGCTGAAGAAGCCCAAGAAGCGCCAGATGTCGTGCTGGGTATGTTTTTTGTTAACTCAGTACTTGCAAGAGTGTTGTTTGATTCTAGAGCATCGCACTCATTTGTTATAGAAGAATTTGCATGCACTAGTAAGATTCAACCAACAAAATTTAAGCATGTTATGATAGTTCAAATACCTGGTTCAACCACTAAAGCTAGATAAATTTGCAAGGCTATACCTATCAGAATTCACGGCATAGATTTTTATGCTAATCTAATAGTACTTGGAACCAAAGGTTTGGAAGTAGTACTAGGAATGGATTGGATGTCGAAACATAAAGGATTAATCGACTGTGCCAAGAAAGCCATAACCATGACCAATACCACTGGAGTATCAGTAGAGCATGTATCTAAAACCTTGCCCCGTCAATTCAAGTGAAACAAGAGTCTAGCCCAACCAACCATTGACCAAGTCAGAGTAGTCTGTGAATACCCTGACGTATTCCCAGATGTATTGCCTGGTATGCCCCTAGATCGGAATATCGAGTTTATCATTGAACTAATCCCTGGAACCGGACCCATAGCTCATAGACCTTATAGTATGAAACCGCTGAACTAGTGGAGCTCAAGAAGCAACTAGATGCTATGCTGGAGATAGGCCTGATTCAACCAAGTGCGTCGCCATGGAGATCACATGTATTGTTCGTGGACAAGAAAGGTGGAGGTAACCGTTTGTGTACGGATTATCGGAAGCTGAATGATGTCACCATTAAGAATAATTATCCACTGCTGAAGATAGAAGTTCTTTTGACCAGTTGACCGGTGCCAAAGTGTTTTCTAAGATTGATCTTAGAACTGGTTATCATCAACTCAAGATTCGTGCAGAGGATATTCCAAAGACTGCCTTCACCACCAGATATGGACTGTATGAGTACACTGTCATGTACTTTGGATTAAACAATGCCCCCGCTTATTTCATGAACCTCATGAATAAGATTTTTATGGACTTCCTGGATAAGTTTGCCGTTGTTTTCATCGATGACATTCTGATTCTAAATCAGAAGAAGAACATGAGATACACCTGAGGACCATCCTTGGAACCCTTAGGGAGCATCAGTTGTATGCCAAGTTTAGCAAATGTGAATTCTGATTACAGGAAGTAGGATTCCTCGGACATATCGTGTCGGCAGGAGGACTTGCTGTCGACCCTGCCAAGGTTAAGGATGTTAAAGAATGGCAATCCCCAACCTCTCAAACCCAAGTGAAAGGATACGGATGTCGCCTAGAGGGGGGGTGAATAGGCGATTAAAACTTTTCCTAGAGTGGCTCAACTAAGGCAGAATAAAACTAGTGTTTACTTTGTTAAGAACAACCTAGAACAACTAAGGTTCACCTATGTGCACCAACAACTTATGCTAAGCAATACAAGCAACAAAGTGATAGCAAGATATATATTACTTCAAGCACGAAGGCTATCACAATGTAAAGTGCATAAGTAAAGATCTCGGATATAGAGATAACCGAGGCACGCAGGGACAACGATATTTTACCGAGTTCCTCCCAACATGGAGTACGTCTCGTTTGGAGAGGGGGTGGTATCTAACCACCTACGCCACAAAAGGCCTCCCTTATTCTCCGGTGAATCTTACCCCAACGGTACCGATCCACACTTCCACTATCGGTGCACTTGTCGGTGGCAAACCGGAACCTCTCACAAGGTTGGGGCACTTCTCCACAACTTAATTGGAGGCTCCCAACAAACGCCGCCAAGGCCACAACCTGCAACACCAACAAACCGTCTAGGGTTCCAATAACCCAAGAGTAAAAAGCTTATCAACTTTCACTCAAACGAGTCCTCACCGAGAACTCAAACCGATGCACCAAATGCAATGGCAAGAACACAAGTAGTGCTCAAATCCTTCTCTCCCAAATTCCACCAAAGCTACAAAAGATTGTGGAGGAATAAGAGAGGAAGAACAATGGAGGAAATCCACAAAAGACTCTAAGATCTAGATCCCAAGATGTTCCCCTCACTTAGAGGAGAGATGGATTGGTGGGATTGTAGATCTAGATCTCCTCTTTCAAATCCCTAAAGTATATACAAGAATCAAGAGAGGGATTGAAGGGGGAGCAAGGTCAAGAGGGTCAAGAATGGAGGAGAAAGCCTGTTAAAACTCGAGCAAAGACATTGGGGAAGAAGGGCCCCTTTTTATAGGCCCACAGATTTCTGGCCGTTTTCTGCCTGTTGGGGAAAAGTCAGACCGGAGACTCCGGTCTACACCGGAGACTCCGGCCCAACCTCCGGACTAGACTCCGGACCACCTATATGAATGACCTGGACCAGCCACATCCCAACTTGGCCGGAGACTCTGGTCCTCCAACACCAGAGACTCCGGACTGAGCAAAGACCGGATATTCCGGAGTAGCCTCCGGACCTTGCTCCGGACCCCCATATAGTATGTCCCTGCCATGATTCTGAAGTCACCACTGGAAACACATTCGGAAACTCCAGACCACACCGGATACTCCGGTCCATGCAGACCGGAGACTCCGGTCTGGACCAAATAAGAGGCAAACTTCAAATGGCGATATCTAGAGTTTGGAAACTCCGATTGACCCGAAACCAATTTTATTGGAAAGAGGACAACAAGAGTTACCCAACAAAAGGTGAAAATATTGGATACCACCAAGATAGAACATTTCATGTATTATAATGTGAGATACCTCTCTTGGTGAGAAACCGAAAAACCTCAAGGATCAAAAACGCAATATGATATAAAAGGGAAATCCGTTTTTGATGAACTAGAGCTTGTTATGGATATTACCACAAGCTCTAGAACCTCAAATGGATAAGATCCAAATAATAACCAAGAAAGGATGATGCTAAGTATGCAAAGGTTTGAGCTCTCTCTGAAACATATGATCGAGTTACTCACTTGAGAGCCCCTCTTGATAGTATGGTTGTCTATCCTATAAACCGGTCTCCCCAACTAACACCACGAGACCGGTAAGAAGGAAACCCTATCAAGATCATACCTTCTCCTTGCACATATTCCACTTGATTATGATGTAGACGGTCTTGTCCTTCTCAAGATGGAACACCTTTCTTGATTGCTCTTGTACGCACTTGCTTGATGAAGACTTGCAAGTTACTCCCCCATACAACATGGGGAAACCTTTACTTTGACCTTGTCTTCATCGATCCATATCACCGAGGATGGCAAGCTTCAACCATGAGATCTTCTAGATATTGCACATCTTTAGCTTGCACATCATTTCTTCTTTTCTTCATTATGTTGATGCCGTGAAGGTGCACCAGAGATATTACTCCATCTTATTCTTCAAGACATACTTGCCATAGGTTTAACTCTCACATGACCAATCTGTGGATCACTCTTTGAACACCTTGGTCACCACTTGATCCTCTTCACTTTCTTCTTCTCCAAACCTTGAAGCCAACATATGGTTCAAGCATTGCCTATGGAAAATTCCTACAAGTGCAACTTGATACAAGCATTAGTCCATAGAGATTGTCATTAATTACCAAAACCACACATGGGGGCCCACATGTTCTTTAACCAAGTTCGTGCATTTCTCGAATTAGCGGGATATTACCGCAAGTTCGTAGAAGGATTCTTGAGCATCACAAGACCCATGACCTAGTTGTTGAAGAAAGATAAGAAGTTTGAACGGACGGACAAATGTGAAGCGAGTTTTCAAGAACTTAAGAAGAGATTGACCTCAGCCCCAATCTTGATTATGCCGGATATCACGAAGCCTTTTGATGTGTTTTGTGACGCATCCAAGATCGGTCTCGGATGTGTGTTGATGCAAGAAGGCAAAGTCATATATTTTCTATCCCGACAACTGAAGCAACATGAGCAGAATTACCCTACCCATGACCTTGAACTAGCAGCCGTAGTTTTAGCCTTGAAGACATGGCGGCATTACCTCATGGGAAACCGTTGTGAGATTTATTCAGATCACAAGAGCCTAAAGTATATTTTCACTCACAAGGAGCTGAATATGAGGCAAAGGAGATGGATAGAGCTAATCAAGGACTATGACATTGACATTCACTATCACCCCGGTAAAGCCAATGTGGTAGCACATGCTCTTAGCATATTGCCGTGTCGCTTGAACTCCATGATTCTGACGGAGCAACCAAGTTTGCACAAGGAGTTGGAAGATTTCAGAATGGAGCTAGTAAGTGAAGGATTTTTGGCTAGCATAGAACTTCAACCCACTTTGATCAGTCAGATCAAGGAGGCACAGAAAGGAAATGCTATGTAACATCCCAAATATCATCAAATACAAAACCATGTATTGCATTCATATCATCATGTCTTGCACAAAATTTTTCAAACCAAAACCCTAAATAAAACCATATTTATGCCCTTTTATTATATTCATATGAGGCATGGCTTTATTTTTATTTTCAAAGGACCAAAGTGTTTGAGTAGACAGATGTGTTTGACACACTTTTGAATGCTAGGGACACAGTACAAAATTGTAGAAAAGGTTTGAATTCAAACAAGTTGGAATTAGGGTTTCAAATTCATTCCTAAAAATCAAATTGGAAAAATAAAAGGTTAAAGAAAAAAATAAAACCCTGTGCTACCCTTTCTTCCCAACAACTCTTCTGGCCCATTAAGCCCACCCGAGGTTCTCTCCCTCTACCCCCTCTCTCACCCACGCGAACCTGACCCCGCACTCGCTGCCACTAGGCCCAATGCCACGTCGTCATCGTCCCCAAATCCCGCACCCGCAGACCGCGTCCTCACCGCCGTTTCCTCCTTCATTGTCGCGATTGATTCGAGCTTAATTGCCGATCAATGCATGCATAATTCTCTTGGCCCTCACCGGCTACTTAACCCCCTCTGCCTCACGGCCATTTCCCCTCAAACTGCAACGCCCAAGCGCCCCCAGGCTGCCCACAATCAAGCTTGCACCGCTGCAGACCCGAGCATCTCCGGCGGGCGATTCTAGTGAGCTTCCACCCCGTGCCCACTGGTTCACCCTACCATACTCGCCACCCTCTTGCGCATCTAACCGTGTCCCTGGTTCGTCCTATACTGCCCCAGGTTGTCAGCCCCGTTAACCCCTGTGAGCACCCGAAGCTCCGTCCAACTCCGATGAGGGATTCCAGTAAGAATCGAGCGCCCCTTGCCTTCTAGTTCAATAGCACAGCCACTGATGCCCTTTGTTTGCGCTATGGTGACCTAGGTCGTTGCCTCCGTCTCCGTTTGCAAAAGGCCGACGCCAGCAGCAACTCCGACGAGCTCCCACGGTCGCAGCAGCACACCCATTTCCAAGCCAACTGCGCCTCGAGCTTCCTCGCATCTGTGTGACGCTGGTAAGCCACAACACTACCCCTAGCCCCTTCTGGATTCGTCGGAGTGTCACCGGCAGAAGCGCCGCCGCCAGTGCCATCAGCGTCGCTCACTTTTGGTCGCATGCTCCAGGGTCGTTAGATCTAGATTGTGCGTTGTAGATTACATCATGAGTGAAGTGTTAAGTTTTGATCTGGCGCGTTGGATCTGACTTGATCCAACGGCGCGGAAGGGTGATCTTGCGCGAAACGGTATCAACCAATCAGATGTGTCCACTTGTCTGGCTGTTTGATTTAAAATCTGTTTTTGAATCTATTAGTTGATTTAACTTGTAAAATTCATATCTTTAGTTCTGTTTTGCCAAAATTTGCAAATAATATATCATTGGATTCAGAAAATTAAGACCTACATTTCTATAGACTTGTTTCCGTATTTTGCTTTTGAAAAAATAGGATTATTTGCAGAACCAATATTAGGATTATTTTGACTATACAAAATGTTTAGAAAATTGTTTTAAAGCAAATTTGGGTTGGTTTAGACCTTTGATAGATTACTTTGTGATCAATACTGTTTGGTTTGACTTGTTTAGTGTAGAAAATCATTCCATTGCATTTGCATGCATTCATATATATTTTGTATGAATATTTGAATGTGGATTTGGTGCTATGATTTTATGTGTAGATTTTGGTGATAGTGGTGATTGTGATTGTGAGGACTATTGCTACTCTCCCAACTATCAAGTCAAGTGGTGCTACATATTTTTGTCCTATTATTTTGACTATGCACAAGTGATATTTTGAGTAGGACTTGCATGGATTTTTTCTAAGTATATATATATGCTATGCTATCTTGGGAAATCCTAGTAGTTGTAGTCTTAGTAGATTTTTCCCTAAGTTGAGAAAACTTGTTATGTTATCATGCTTAGCCTAGATAGTAGAAAACAAGGGTGGAATATTTCATGCTATGAAATTTTGCTATGTCTATGACTTGTGTTTTGATTAATAAAACAACTATGTGAATGAATCACCTGGGTGGAATGGTATGGTTGGTTTATGTTGAGTGGTTACACAAGGCCCATGTCTATGGTTTACCTTGTGTATCACACTTGTGGATTGCCACCCAGGAACAAAGGGATTTGAGATGTTTAGTGTTGAGAAGCTTCTAGTGCAACCACATGGCATACGGGCTCTGCCTTGACCAAATAGGTTGCAAGAACTTAGCCAGATGGACAGTTAGTGGTAGGGTGATAGGATGGAATGCGTCCATGGTGGTCTAAGGGAATTCTTCTGAAAAGTCTCGTCTCGATGCATGTCGAGTCTTGTGGGGAAAGTGCACCACCTCTCGAGAGGGTAAAACCTAAGTACTTAGCCGTGTCCCCGGCAACGGACAATTTGAGCATCAAAGACATTGAAGCAATAAATGATCTCCTCATCCCAATTTCTAAGTTAAAAACTTGTGGTTGAACAAGGGTAAAGGTTCATCAATGTCTATTGGTGGTTCCTTGGGTGTTTTGACAAACAAAAACTTAGTGTTTTCAACTAATAAGGAAAACCTTATTTTGAGCAAAGCAAGCCTAAGCTAGACTTAGCCAAAATCATATAGATGTTAGATACTACTATTCTACTATGGTATCACTTGCCAATACAATTCCAAATGTATTGACCCACTGTGGGTGTAACTTATGATGTTGCAGGTACTGTGATGGAGATTAGGGTTGTGAGTCTACACTCAACATGCTTGCCTCTGGCACATGAAGATGAAGACTTATAGTTATTTCCTTTATGTTATGAACTCTATGTATTAGACTTGGGCTATTGAGTTGTAAAGACTATGTTATCTCTGGAATGACGATGTAATAACGACCTTTGTATCTGTGTACTTCATCTTAAACTATGGATGCTAGCATTTGATCCAGGGACTAGCATTGCAATCACAGTGACCTTTACCTTAAAATGTGGGGTCTTACATGCTAGTATCGATGGAATAAAACGTCGTATCGGTACAGGGAAGGTAGCCGGATTCACCGACGATGAAGAAGGAGTTTTGTGGTACAAAGGATGTATCTGTGTGCTAGCAGATTCAGAATTGAAGCAAGCTTTTTTTGAAAGAAGCCCATGATACTCTTTATTCTATCCACCCCGGAGGAACCAAGATGTATCAGCATTTGAAGGAGCAATTTTGGTGGCATAAGATGAAGAGAGAAATCAGAAGCTACATAGCCAAGTGTGATATTTCTCAGAGAGTCAAAGCGGGACATCAGAGACCTGCAGGATTGTTGCAACCATTGCAGATTCCGGAATGGAAATGGGATTCAGTAGGAATGGATTTTATCACCGGTTTGCCTACATCTAGTAGGGGAAATGACTCTATTTGGGTCATAGTGGATAGACTGTCCAAAGTCGCCCATTTCTTACCAGTCAAGACCACATATCAGAGTTCGAAGCTAGCAGAGTTGTACATTGCTAGAATAGTCAGTTTGCATGGAGTCCCCAAGAACATTGTGTCGGATCAAGGAACTTAGTTTACCTCGAGATTTTGGAACAAAGTCCAAGAAGGATTAGGAACCCGACTAGATTTCAACACAGCTTATCACCCTCAAACGGAGCGAGTAAACCAAATACTCAAAGATATGTTGAGAGCTTGTGTGTTAGAATATGGATCTAAATGGGAAGACTGTCTGCCTTTTGCAAAATTTTCATACAACAGCAGTTACCAAGCCAGCTTGCAAATGGCCCCATTTGAAATCATGTATGGAAGGAAGTGTCGTACCCCTTTGAATTGGTCGAAAGTAGGAGAGAGTCAGATTTTCGGACCCGACATCCTACGCGAAGCCAAAGAGAAAGTTCACAAGATCCGTGAGCACCTCAAGACCACCCAATCCAGACAGAAGAGTTATGCCAACAAGAGACGTCAAGACCTAGCCTTCAACATCGAAGATTTTGTGTATCTCAAAGTATCACCCTTGAAAGGAATGCAACGTTTCCAACTCAAAGGAAAGTTAGCCCCCAGATATATTGGACCCTTCAAGATTTTGAATTGCCGAGGAGAAGTATCGTATCAACTAGAACTGCCAGAGGAGATGTCAACTGTGCATAATGTGTTTAATATCTCGTTACTTCGCAAATGCCTAGAAGTCCCGAAGAAGACCGAAGTTTTCAAGAATATTGATCACCGAACCATAGAGATCAACGATGACCTGACATATCCTGAAGTGCCCATTCGTATTTTGGAAGAAGCTTTCAGAACCACCAGGTCCCGGAGTATCAAGTTTCTCAAGATCGAGTGGAGTAACCACATTGAAGAAGAAGCTACCTAGGAGCAAGAAGACTACATTAGGACGGAGTTTTAAGATCTCTTTAAATCCTAGTTTTCTCTTTTTCTCAAATCTCAGGACGAGATTTTGTTTAAGGAGGGAAGGTTTGTAACATCCCAAAAATATTAATCAAGGTTATCAAGTTCTAATCACCCAAATTTAGGGTAAATAAAAACTTTTGTTAATTAAACTCAATATGAATGCATGTGTGTATGTGATGAATGCATGAATGCTTGTGTGGACTTGTGTGATGGTTATGAATGTTAGGGATTGGTTTAAAGATGAAAACAACATCATCTAAATCATTTCCATGCAGAACCAAATGAAGAGAAATTCAAAAACAAACCATATAAGCAAATGGTCATTTTTGTCAATCTTGTTCACTAGACCACTTTGAGTGTTTCTAGTCCAAGATTTCTAACAGAAACAAATCCAATTATTTTCACCCCTTGCTAGATCAAGTAAAAGTGAACCCAAGCCCACCTCGCAAACCCACAGAAACATTTGGCAACCCTATTCAAATGACATTTAAAAATTGAATCTAGTTCATATGGTAAGATCACCATTTCTCAAAAACCAACCAAATCAGTTCACCTTGACAAATCCAAGCAACCATATACTCTCAAGTATGTGCCCAGTACACTCACCAAGTTTCATCCAAAAATTAAAATATGAATTTTTTTCGGCCATTTTGTTAAACACCTTGCAGACACAAATAAACTCTGGCGTAACTACATTGTGGTGATCAGTGATCTTCGACCATTTGGTCCCCTCTTAACTCTCTTGTCTCTCCTGGGCCTAGCCAATCCCCAGACCAAACCCTTCTTAGTCGTGGGCACAGTGGAGCGCCGCCCATTTTTGGTCATCGTCGGCCGACAGTGGATAGCACGCCAGGAGCATCGCCGCCCTTGCCCCCAGCGCGTACTAGACACGCCGCACTCCACCGCCACCCCCTGTCCCAGCCTCGACCGCAGAAGAGCCCTAGACCACCCTAGCACCGCCGCGCCCTATACCTCTGTGCCATGTCCAGAGCGCGCCAGCTCGCCATAGTCGACTGCCTTGCACAGATCGCACCTCGCCCTCGCCTCGCACGTGCACACATACCATGATCACAGCAAACCCGCAGACACCCCCGTTCGCTGCCACACGACCCGCAGCTGCCTCACGCAGTCGCAAACACCTCTGTGTCCGCGTAGAGCACCACACGCTCCCGACCAAACCCCACCGCCCCACGCCTCTCCTTTAAGCTAGCAATGATCGCCGGGATACCGCACACCGTCCCCTAGCCTCAGCCACGCCGGTAGACGCCTGTACCGTCGCCTCCGACGACCTCTGCCCATGCCATGTTGTCCCTCTCGCTCGCCTATAAAAGGAGGCCTCCCCGGCTTGATTTCTCCACACCACCTCACTTCCCACCTCGCACTGATCCTTCCCACTTCTTCCTAGAGCAAGGCGAGCTCTCTCTCGCCGGAATTTGGCCGGAGCCTGCTGCTGCTAGAGGAGAAGGGCGTTGTCGATTGCGGCCACCCTAGGAGAAGCCGCCAGTACCAGGAGAACCGCCATCATTGACAACCTCATCCGCCCCATCGCCGACCCTCGTCTGAGCCTCGGTGAGCCTCCCTAGACCCCCCACTGGTCGTGTTAGGGTTAGTTCCTCGCCGGAGTAGCTCGTCGTCGATGACGACCCTCAGCCGTTAGATTAGAATTAGATCGTAAGGCTCAGATTCGTAGATACCGTTTCCTTTAGTTAGTTCCACTGACTAGTGGACCCCATCTGTCAAGAGCGCAGCCCAAGAACTCTCTCCGGCCAAGAACCTAGTTAGTTCAAATTAGATTTTTCCATTTAGTTTCAAACCCTAGTTATGTCTATTGATTCAAAAATCAATTCAGAGAAATTTACTAAACCAAATAGCATGAAACCAATTTTGTTAGAAAGGTATTGAAATTCCTAATCCAAGCCCGTTGGATTCAAACCATTTGGAATTATAGATCACCTATGGTAAAAATAACAAGGCAGAGACTTTTCTGCATTCAAACATTTTTCAAAATTCAACCATAAATGATTTTGAGTTGATTCCAACTCTCAAAAATCACATTTGACAAGATCTTTCTGAATATATAAAAATATTGAGGTTTACTTGCAGTAATAATGGACAAGTAATAATAGAATGCCCCATAGGCATTTCTAGTCACTTTAATTAATTAAAATAATAAGGTTAAACATTATTAAATTGTGACACCACTTTAAATCACATTCCCAAGTATTAGAATATGTGGTGATGACATTTGTCAACATGATCCCATGTTTTAATTGGAGAATATTAAATCTTAAGTAGTTTTTCAATGAGTAGAAATTACTTTTCTAAAATAAAATGAATAAGACTATTGATTTAATCCTTGTGATGATTGTGATGATGCTAGATCATCTAGTGTAAACCCTTGGTGTGCTAATAGAAGTAGTTAATTATTATTTTGTGATTGTGTACTTCTTATTTATTTATAGACGCTAGTACTGACCAAGGATACGAAGAGGAAGGAGACTACTACGAAGAGGAAGCAGAGAAGAACTTCAACCACCGCACTACACAAGGCAAGCTACCACTTGCAAGTTTCTTAACCATGCAAGCTAAGCTAAAACCATGCAAGTCTTACTTGCAAGCCTAAGACCGCTAGTTAACCTATGCAAGATGCATTAGGCATGTTTTCTTATACCACTTGATCATACTAAATCCCAGTTTTACTTGCAAGCTTTATTCTTTTATTTCTTTATCAAAGCTTTTTATTTATGTTTACTTAGTGACTTGTGAATTTTGGAAAGTTGTTCGAGGTAGCATAAAGAGAATAAAAATTGGCCTAAGTTAGATAGAATTAGATGTCATCCTGAGGCATGAGATTAGATTTGATAGTCACACTTGATTATCACCCCTCATTAGTGCTTACCCCCAACTTTAATGGCTAGTGCTAAGCATAAAACTTGATCACCTTAGATGGGAATACTTGGTGAAAATGGTTATGAAAACCTTAGAATGATGAGTCATTCTAATGAAATGTTTTGACATGTGTTATGAACACCAGATGATTTTTGATGATGAAAATGTTGAGGCATGAGCCTTAGCCCTTTATAAAACTGATGGTTGTGTTCGGATGCGATACCATTCCAATTTTACCGTACAACCACAATACCTGAATTAGGTAGGGCTTGACTGGAAGTTTATATAACTTAGTATGGGTTCCCTTGCGGCCGAGGTTTGTGCTGAGGCTACCTCGTGATGATTGTCCACCTGTGCAGTTCCCAAGATGACAGATGGTCATGGTTGGGAGGCCAAACTCATAGGAGAGGTGCCTATACTAGTGTGTGTAATTGAAAGGTTAGGATTGATTATCCGCATACTGAGTATGGTGATTCAGGATTGTTCCTGATGGATGTATCGAATATTGTGGTGAAATTGTACCACCTCTGTAGAGTGTCAAACTATTCGAATAGCCGCGTCCATGGTTATGGACAGTTGGAGTGGCCATACTATTACGTCATCAGATGTTTTCAAAATGAATTGTGAAATGAATCATGACTTTGACTTGACCACAACAGGGTTGTGAACATGAAAACTCAGTTCCCACTTAGGTGTTGAAAGATATTAAACTAGCTTTATTTGCTTCTAAACTCAGTTAGAGATAAACCTAGCTTTTTGCAAAACAACCTAGAGCTTAGGATTCCTACTTGAAACCTCTTTACCTGTTAGTGATAGTTTGCGAGTACTTAAAGAGTACTCATGGCTTTGTCCCTGGCTATTCCCGTGGCCAGACTATGAGGAGGACTACTAGGATGATGGAAAATAGGAAGTCTACGACAACTAGGATCATCTCCCATCGTCGGCATTGCCTGTGACCCTGAAGATGGAGCTTCGCCCATGCTACCGTTATTATATTATTCCGCTGTGTTGATTGTATATAGACTGGATCATGAGATCCTTAATTTGTAAGACCTTTATTATGGTTTGTAATGGATGATGAAATATGGTACCAATCTGTTATGTCTCGCAAAAATGGTAATCCTGGGATTGCGATGTATGGCATAACAGGCATCTGGGATTAAAAATCCGGGTGTTGACAGTTGTAGATGTGCTGTTGCTACTAGGGAGAAAACAACAATCATTTGTCCATGGGGCAATTGTATTGTTTACTTTACACAGTTTTCTTAATGCAATTATCCGTTGCCTACAACTTAATACTGGAAGGGGTTCGGATGATAACCTGAAGGTGGATTATTAGTCATAGATGCAGTTGGATTACGGTCTATGTATTATGTTGTAATACCCAATCAAATCTCGTAGGAGTCAAGATGTCTAGTATATGCATTGTTATGCCTTCTCAATCTTTCAATTGCCCCACTGTAATTTGTTCACCCAACAAGCTATCTATCGTATGGAGAACACCTCTAGTTAACTGTGGACCCTGGTCCATTCCTTATCATTGATATACCATTTATCATTATTGTTTACTTTCTACAAGTAACTATTATCTTCCACACTATGTTTAATCCTTTGTTTTCAACAAACCGGTGAAATTGACAACCTCACTATAAGTTGGGGCAAAGTATTGTGGATTGTGTTGTGCAGGTTCCAAGTTGTTAGCAACACCTTGGAGTTGTTTCCTTACTCCTACTGGTTCGATAACCTTGGTTTCATAACTGAGGGAAACTTGCTGTTGTGCTTATCATACCTTCCTCTTGGGGTTCCCAACGAGCTCTACATAACTGAGCCATCAGCTTCGCCTAAGCCGGAGCGGGTATGGTGGAGTAGAAGAGGGCCTCGATGATCTAGGGTTTAGAGGGACGAGGTTTAGAGGTGGCCGACGTCTAGTAGAGGTGCGAGGCGGCGGCTAATTTTAGAGGCTCTAAATCAATTGCAACTTTTAAAGGCTGCAAGCAATCTAGGGTTTGAGGTGAGGGGTATGGGGCGCCCTACCCATCCTTATATAGGTGGGGAGAGGCGGTGGGGGCAAGGGAGTTCTCCCCCAACTCCACCTTGTGGCCGGCGGCAAGGATAGGGAGGAATCCTCCCTTAGGTAGGATTCCTTCCCTCCCTCCACTAGGCAATCAATGTTGGGTTTGACTTTTTCAAACTAGCATTTGACTTTCAAACTAGATTTTGATTTCTCTCTTTCCATTGCCCAGCCAAGTGACCTAGTACATGATGCAACCATTCCACTTAGTCATGACACATCCATGTACCCTTCCCACTCTAGATCAGTGGACCTTCTAGACCCTTCTAGAACATTCCGGTGAATACACTGAAACCATTCCCGAACTCCAGAATTGGACTTTCCTTATGTGAATCCTGTTCGCCGGACCATTCTGAATCTCCTCGTGATATCCCGGATCGAATCCTAGACTCCAAACAACATTAGGTATCTTTACTCACTTTCCATATCTACTAAACAACATCGAATCCTTAAGTGTGTATCCCTACAGTTTGTGAATTATGTGGACATGACTGAGACTCTTCTCCGATCAATAACCAATAGAGGAATCTAGAAATTCATATGGCTCCCACATATTTCTATGATTACTTCGTGATCGAATGAACCATCTACATACGACACATATTTCCCTTTGTCTCGCGATACTTTACTTATCCGAGGTTTGATCATCAGTATCTCTGCATACCTAGTTCAACCTTGTTACCGATAAGTACTCTTTTACTCGTTCCTGTGATATGTGATCCCTTGTGATCCAATCACATGCTTGTAAGCCAATTGGATGACAATCCACCGAGAGGGCCTAGAGTATATCTATCCGTCATATGGATGGACAAATCCCACTCTTGATCCATGTGACTCAACACATACATTCCGAACACTCAACCTTTATAGCCACCCAGTTACGAAGTGGTGTTTGATTTCATCAAAGCATCCATCCGGTGATGGTGATTAACATGATCTCATGGTCTAAGGATTTAGATTACTATGTATCTGAAAGCCTATAGCAAACAAACTATTGAAATGACTTGATCTTATGATACTCTTGACTATAGGAGTATGTCCATCACATCATTCTCCTAATGATATGATCTTTTTATTAATAACATCTCAATGTTCATGATCAAGAAACCATGATCATGTATCAACCAACAAGTTAGTATTACAAAGAGGATTTACTAGGGACTCTTACAAGTTTACAAATCACACAAGTATTAATGTTTCTAGTTAATACAATTATAGCATGAATGTAAACATTTATCATAAACACAAAGATATAATAATAACTACTTTTATTATTGCCTCTTGGGCATATCTCCAATAGTCTCCCACTTGCACTAGAGTCAATAATCTAGATTACATGGTAATATACCTAACACCCATGGAGGTTTGGTGCTGGTCATGTTTTTTCCTCGGAGAGGTTTAGTCAACGGATCCGCCACATTCAGATGTGTGTGTACTTTGCAAATCTTTATGTCACCATCTTGGACATGCTCTTGAATAGAGTGAAAATGTAGCTTGATATGCTTCAGCTTCTTGTGTGACCTTGGCTCCTGCGCATTGGCTATGGCACCCATGTTATCATAGTAGATAGCCACACCAAGCTCCGTAATGAACTCCTCCATCCATATCGCTTCTTGTGAAGCCTCGGAAGCAGCCATGTATTTCGATTCAGTTGAAGATCTCGCCACAACGCTTTGCTTTGCACTCCTCCAGCTAACTATTGCACCATTCAAAGTAAATACATATCTAGATTGTGATTTAGAATCATTCGAATCGGTGTTCCAACTAGCATCGGTGTAACCATTAACAACGAGCTATTCATCACCTCCATAAGAAAAAACCATATCCTTAGTTCTTCTCAAGTACTAAAGGATGTTTTTGACCGCTATCCAGTGATCTATTCTTGGATCACTTTGATATTTTCTAGTCAAACTAACAGCATATGCAATATCTGATCTAGTACATAGCATCTCATACATGATAGATCCTATGGCAGAGGCATAGGGAGTCTTACTCATCCTCTCTCTATCTTCTATCGTAGTAGGACTTTGATTTTTACTCAAGATCATATTGGCCAACATGGGCAAGAACCCTTTCTTGCTATCTTCCATTCCAAACCTCTTTAGAACTTTGTCCAAATATGTACTTTGTGAAAGCGATATTAGGCATCTCGATCTATCCCTATAAATCTTTATGCCTAATATATAAGCAGCTTCGCCAAGATCCTTCATTGAAAAACTATTATTCAAATAATCTTTGACACTTTTAAGAAGATATACCTCATTCCCAATCAACAATATGCCATCCACATATAGTACTAGGAATGCTACAGAGCTCCCACTCACTTTCTTGTAAATACAAGCTTCTCCATAAGTTTGTATAAAACCAAAACTTTTGATCACCTTATCAAAACATTGGTTCCAACTTCAGGACGCTTGCTTCAATCCATAAATGGATCGTTGAAGTTTTCATACCTTGTTACCATCTTTAGGATCGACAAAACCTTTGGGTTGTACCATATACAACTCTTCATCAATGTCTCCATTGAGGAATGTTGTTTTGACATCCATCTACCATATATCATAATCATAATATGCAGCGATTGCTAACAAAATCCTCACAGACTTTAGCTTTGCTACCGGTGAGAAAGTCTCATCGTAGTCAACTCCTTGAATTTATCGGAAGCCTTTCGTGACAAGTCGAGCTTTATAGACGGTTACATTACCATCATCATCTGTTTTCTTCTTGAAAATCCATTTGTTCTTGACAGCCTTTCGGCCATCCGGTAAGTCCACCAAAGTCCACACTTGGTTTTCGTACATGGATCCAATCTTGGATTTCATGGCTTCTTGCCATTTATTGGAATCTGGGCTCATCATTGCTTCCTGATATATCGTAGGGTCATCGGTGTTGTCCACCAACATGACACTCATAACGGGATCATACCAATCAGGAGTGGTATGAGTCCTTATTGACCTGCGAGGTTCCATAGTAACTTGGATCGAAGTTTCATGATCTTTGCCATTAGCTTCCTCTGTTATTGGTGTAGGCTCCACATGAACTTCCTCCGGTCATGCGATACTCTCAAATCCGAGAGAAGGTTCGACAACCTCGTTGAGTTCTACTTTCCTTCCAGTCACTTCTTTTGAGAGAAACTCCTTCTCTAGAAAGGATCCATTCTTGGCAACAAAGACTTTGCCTTCGGATCTATGATAGAAGGTATACCCAATAGTTTCCTCCGGGTATCCTATGAAGACGCATTTTTTTGCTTTGGGTTCAAACTTGTTGGGCTGTAACTTTTTTACATAAGCTTCACAACCCCGAACTTTAAGGAACGACAATTTAGGTTTCTTCCCAAACCATAATTCATACGGTGTCATTTCAACGGATTTAGATGGTGCCCTATTTAAAGTGAATACGGTTGTTTCTAATGCATATCCCCAGACCAACAATGGTAAATCTGTAAGTGACATCATAGGTCGAACCATATCTAAAAGAGTTCGATTATGACGTTCAGACACACCATTACATTGTGGTGTTTCCGGCGGTGTCAATTGTGAAAGTATTCCGCATTTCTTCAAATGCTCGCCAAACTCGTAACTTAGATATTCACCTCCATGATCAGATCATAGAAATTTAATCTTCTTGTTACGTTGATTCTCAAATTCACTTTGAAATTCCTTAAACTTCTCAAAAGGCCACACGCATAGGTATATATGATTTCCAATAAGTCCGTAGCTCGCTCCATCATACCAGAAAATGGAGTCTTAGCCATTTTACCCATCAGACATGCTTCGCATCTCTCAGGTGATTCAAAATCAAGTGATTCAAGAAGTCCATTGGAATAGAGTTTCTTCATACGCTTCACTCCAATGTGACCAAGACGATAGTGCCACATGTATGTAGAATTATCATCTAATTTTAAATGTTTAGCATCTATATTATGAACATGTGTATCACTACTATCGAGATTCAACAAGAATAGACCATCTATCAAAGGTGCATGACCATAAAAGATATTACTCATATAAATCGAACAACCATTATTCTCGGACTTAAAAAAGTAACCGTCTCGCAATAAACAAGATCCTGATATAATGTTCATGCTCAACGCAGAAACCAAATAACAATTATTTAAGTATCAAACTAATCCCGATGGTAGATGAAGAGGGAGCGTGCCGACCGCGACTACATCAACCTTTGATCCATTTCCAACGCGCATCGTCACCTCGTCTTTCGCTAGTCTCCATTTATTCTACAGCACATGTTTCGAGTTACAAATATGAGCAATCGAACCAGTATCAAATACCCAGGCACTACTACGATTACTAGTAAGATACACATCAATAACATGTATATCGGATATACCTGTCTTCTTGATGTTGCCGTTCTTCAGATCTGCCAAGTACTTGGGGCAACTCCGCTTCCAGTGACCTTCTCCCTTGCAGTAAAAGCACTCAGTATCAGGCTTGGGCCCAGCCTTGGTCTTATTTGCAAGCGCGGCAGCTTTCTTTTCGCCCTTCTTGAAGTTATCCTTTTTCTTAGGCTTGCCTTGCTTCTTGAAATTGGTGGTCTTATTGACCATCAACACTTGGTGCTCTTTCTTGATCTCCACTTCCGCAGACTTCAACATAGAGAAGAGTTCTGGTAACAACTTATCCATGCGCTGCATGTTGTAGTTCATCACAAAGTTCTTGTAACTAGGTGCTAGTGATTGGAGGACACGGTGAATCCCCAAAGCATTAGGAATCACTATACCCAAGCTTTGGAGCTTATTGGCATGCCCAGACATCTTAAGCACATGCTCACTGACGGAGCTGCCCTCTTCCATCTTGCAGTTAAAGAACTTTTTAGAAGCTTCATAACTCTCAACTGCCGTGTGAGCCTCAAATATCATTTTGAGTTCACGGACAATATCATGTGGGTCAAAGTTCTCAAACCTCTTTTGAAGCTCTGATTCCAAACCATACATGATAGCACACTGAACTGTGGATTACTAATTCTTCCGAGTGAGGAAAACATTTTTCACCTCATCGGTAGCATCATCTGCAGGTGGGTCACCCAACGGTGCATCCATCACATAGGTAAACTGACCAGCATTAAGGACAATCCTCAAATTGCAGAACCAGTCCACGAAGTTGCTTTCATTGTTTTTCAACTTTTCTATCTCTAGGAACGCATTAAAATTGATGGTAGGGGCCGCCATGATCTACAACATATTTGCAATAGTTTAGACTAAGTTTATGACAAATTTGAGTTCAATTAATACTTAAATTAACCTAGTTGAACTCCCACTCAAAACAATATCCCTCACATTGTTTTAGTGATCACATAACCAAATCCACTACATCAAGTCCGATCATCATGAGAGATGATGTAGTTTCAAAGGCGAAAAATCATCATGTTCATCATATCTACTATATGACTCATGCTTTACCTTTTGGTATTCCGTGTTCCGAGACCATGTCTGTACATGCTAGGCTCGTCAAGGTTAACCTTAGTATCCGCATGAGCAAATCTGGCTTGCTCCCGTTGTATGCACACGTAGAATCTATCACACCCGATCATCACGAGGTGCTTCGAAATGATGAGTCTTAGCAACGGTACCTACTAAGGATGAACACTTTATTACTTGATATTTTGTGAGAAGTATCATCTTATAATGCTATCATCTCGATCTAAGCAATACAAGATGCATAAAAGGATTAACATCACATGCAATTCATAATATTTGATATGACATGGCCTTTCTTCTTGTGCTTCCCATCTCCATCTTCAAGCACGAACATGATCTCCATCATCACCGGCTGTCAAGGTCAATGGCGCCGCTCCATGGTTGTCATCCACCAACAACTATTACAACTACTTTGGATAATATACATGCAAGTCTTAACAAAATTAAAAGACAACCATAAGGCTCCTTCCGGTTGCCGACTTACAATAACGATCATTGCATATATCATAAATAATCACAATCATGGACATATCACATCACAACACACCCCTGCAAAACAAAGTTAGAAGCCTCTAATTTTCTTTGCATGTTTTACGTGGTTTGGGGCTTTCGAATAAGAACCGTTCTAACTAACGAACAAGAACCACAACACTGATGCAAGTACTATCAAGTTCCCATTGTAAATTGAATCTTAACTATGATGGGAGAGACAGACACCCGCACAACGACTTATGCAATACAAGTTGCATGTCGAGCGTGGAGCAAGTCTCATAAACGATGTCACGTAAGGTTAGCCCGGGCCGCTCATCCCACCATCCCGCAAGATGCAAAGTACACAAGAAGTAATTGATAATAAAAGCACCACCGCCCACAATGAACATTGTGTTCTACTTATGCAACAGATCTACTTATAGACCTGGCTCTGATACCACTGTAGGGGTTCGTAGCATCGAAAACAAAAAAATTCTACCGCATGAACACACACAAGCCAAGATCGATATAGTAGATTGTAGCAACGAGTTGATAGAGTACTGATACGTTGGAAACGTATCTATAATTTTTGATGATCCATGCTTGTTTTGTATCTACTTTGCTTTACTTGTCTACACTTTGAGGTGCTTTTTACATGTTTTCCAGTACTAACCTATTAACAAGTTGCAACAGTGCCAGATGCATGTTTTCTGCTGTTTTTTATTTCAGAAAAGTTAGTAAAGAAATATTATCGGAATTGGACGGGACGAAGGACAAAGTCAATAACTTCCTGTGGGGAACAAGAAGTCCAGAGGGGAGCCCGGAAGTCCAGCCAGGGGGGCCAGACCCACCCTAGGCGCAGGTGGGCCCAACCCCGCGCTTGGCTAGGGTTTGGGCACCCTGGCCGCCTCCCGGTCTCGCCCGTTCGCCTATAAGAAGCCCCCGATGCAGAAAACCTGAGTACCCGATCAGAAATCCACGAAACCGTCTGTAGCTCCCTCCACCATCATCCCTAGATCGGGGTGACCTGAAGTTCTTCCCGGCACCCTACTAGAGGGGAGATCAACCCAGAGGCCTTCTCTCCGGTATGATTCGTGAGTAGTTCCACCTTGGACTATGGGTCCATGTAGTAGCTAGATGGTTGTATCTCCTCCTTTGTGTTTTCATGTATAGATCTTGTGAGCTCCGTTCATGATCAAGATCTAATCTATTTGTAATCATGCATGTTGTGTTTGCGGGGATCCGATGGATATTGAGATTATTATGTTGGTTTGATTAATGGTTTTATCTTTATGATTCTATCATGTATGTGTTGTTTGTGATCTTGCATGCTCTTTGTTTCTAGTGGTTATCTTGGCCAAGTAGTTGCTAGTGACTCCAAGAGGGAGTATTTATGCTCGATACTGGGTTCATGCCTCTAGTTTCCAAGGGAAGTGACAGAAATCTCTTCGGTTGTAGATGTGTTGTTACTACTAGGGAGAAAACAATGGTCTCTTGTTCTTGGAACATGTGGACTGTTTACCTTACTCACTTTGCTTAAAGCAGTTGTCTGTTGCTTGCAACTTAATACTGGAGGGGGTTCGGATGATAACCTGAAGGTAGACTTCTAGTCATAGATACAATTGGATGACGGTCTATGTATATTGTTGTATTGCCCAATCAACCTCATAGGATCTTTCTGGCTAGTAATTTCATTGTTATGCCTTGCTCAGTTCCTGTCAATTGCACCGCTATAATTTATTTACCCTTCATGTCATGTTGTTTATCTAAGGAGAGCACCTCTAGTGAACTATGGACCCCGGTCCAATCTTTACCATTCATACATCTTCCAATGTTACTTGTTTACTTGCTGCAAACCATTACCTTCCACACCATACGTTTAATCCTTTGTTACAGCAAACTGGTGAGCTTGACAACCTCACTGATTCGCTGGGGCAAAGTCTTCAGTTTGTGTTGTGCAGGTCTACACGTTGCTTGCAACACCTGTGTGACGTTTCCTTCCTCCTACTGGTTCGATAACCTCGGTTTCTTACTGAGGGAAAACTTGCTGCTATGCTGCTTCACACCTTGCTCTTGGGGTTCCCAACGAAGCGCTCCTACATCAACTCAGCGCTGCATCAAGCTTTTCTGGCGCCGTTGCCGAGGACATATATAGAACAGCCTCAACCTTTTCCTCCCCATCAGGCACTAGCTAACAAGCTTTTCTGGCGCCGTTGCCGGGGAGGCTAAGGACGTCTTCACTAGGGGAGTCCTTCACTTCTTTTCTCTTTACTTTGTTTTTAGTTTGATTGGTTTCTTTTGCTTGGTTTTGTTTGCCTCTTTTCAAAAAACCCAAAAAAATTATTCTAGCTTGGTTTGCTTGCCTTATTCAAAAACACAAAAAAATTAGTTCCTTCTCTAGCTACGACTGCTGTTTTTGACTTGCCCACCTTTGCCAAAATGAAATCTGCTGAGAACACCAAGTTGTGTGACTTCACTAGCACCAACAACAATGATTTCCTAAGCACACCTATTGCTCCACCTGCTCCTGATGCTATCTTTTATGAAATTAAGCCTGCTTTGTTGAATCTTGTGATGAGAGAGCAATTTTCTGGTGTTGGTTCTGATGATCCTGCTGCCCATCTTAATAGCTTTGTTGAACTTTGTGAGATGCAAAAGTATAAGGATGTAGATGGAGACATTATTAAGCTCGGGCTTTTTCCTTTCTCCTTGAGGGGAAAAACTAAAGAATGGTTGCTATCTTTGCCTAAAAATAGTATTGATTCTTGGACTAAATGCAAAGATGCTTTTATTGGAAAGTACAATCCTCCTGCTAAGATTATTGCTATGAGAAGTGACATTATGAAATTTAAACAACTTTATAGTGAACATGTTGCTCCTGCTTGGGAAAGAATGAAATCTTTGGTTAAAAATTGCCCTACTCATGGACTCACTGCTTGGATGATTATCTAGACTTTTTATGCAGGTTTGAACTTCTCCTCAAGAAACTTATTGGATTCTGCTGCTGGAGGTACTTTTATGGGACTCACCTTGGGTGCTGCAACAAGGCTCCTTGATAATATGATGGTTAACTACTCTGAATGGCATGTTGAGAGAGCTCCACATGGTAAGAAGGTAAATTATGTTGAGGAAACTTCCTCTTTGAGTGAAAAGATTGATGTTATTATGGATATGCTTGTTAATGGGAAAGTTCCTCTAGATCCTAATAGTGTTCCCTTAGCCTCTTTGGTTGCTCAAGAAGAGCAATTTGATGTGAACTTTATTAGAAACAACAATTTCAACAACAATGCCTATAGGAGTAATTTTGGTAGCGACAATAATTATAGGCCTTATCCTCCTAATAATGGCAATTCCTATGGAAGCTCCTACAATAATGCTAGAAGTGCCCCCTCTGAACTTGAAGTCATGCTCAAGGACTTTATTAGTAAACAAACCACTTTCAATAAGACTATAGAGGAAAAGCTTTTAACTATTGAGAAAAATATATCCTGTTTGTCTGAAGCTCAAACTTCCTTGGTTGATAAAATTGCTGCTAAACCTGAAACTATGGAAAACACCTTTGCTACTGCTCATGCCATACAAGTTACTATTGATGAAAATGTTAGGTTATTAGCTCAACTTCATGCTAGGTGGGAAAGGGAAGCTAAAATTGATAGAAACAATAGTGTGTGCATTATCACCACTAAACCACAAGTAGCTCCTATTCCTCCTCCTACTATGCCTAAGCCTAGTGAGCCTATTACTAGTGATGATAAGTTCGACTTTGATATTGATGGTTGCAATATTTCTGAAGTGATTATGTTCTTGCAAAATCTTGCTAGAAGTCCTGATGCTAGTGATATGCATGTTTCTTTTACCAAACACATTACAGATGCCCTTGTTAAGATTAAGGAAGAGAAGCTAAAACACAAAGCTTCTATTCCTAGGAAAGTAGAAGATAGTTGGGAACCCATTATTAATATGCAAGTGAATGACTTTGATCTCAAAGCTTCATGTGATCTTGGTTCTAGTGTCTCTATTATGCCTAGGAAGATTTATGAAATGCTTGATTTGCCACCGTTAGATGATTGTTATTTGAATGTCCCACTCAATGATAATGCTATGAAGAAACTCATGGGGAGTATTAATGATGTTATCATTGTGGTTAACAATGCTTATGTCCCTGTTGATTTCTATGTTTTGGATGTTGAATACAATGCTTCTTGTCCTATCACTTTGGGAAGACCTTTTCTTAGAACAGTTGGTGCCATCATTGATATGAAAGAAGGCACCATCAAATATCATTTTCCATTCAAGAAAGGTATTGAACACTTCCCTATGAGGAGAGAGAAGTTGATTTTTGCTCCTCCTTTGAAAGCAAGGTTTGATGTTAATGCTTCCTCATTTGAATACTTGATTCTTCTTGCTTCTTGTGCCTAACTTAAAGGCGTTAAAGAAAAGTACTTGTTCAGAGATAACTGAAGAGTTTCCTTGAGTATTGGAAGTTATTACTTCTGTAATGACCTCTACTTATCCTTTGTTTGCTTTTTGTTCCAAGAATGACCTCTAATGAGAGGGAAGTAAGATTTGGGGAGTTGCTGTCCCGAAACAGATTTCTGTCCTCCACCAAAAATATTCGTGAGGAGGCTCTGTAACTCGGATTGAGCTCCAAATTTACGAATGAATCCCCCAGTATGTTGGCTAACATTCGTTTAGTTCAACACTTTTGATTTGAGCAATAGAAGATGTTCGAAAAAATTCATTTCTACCTGCTGGTCTGTTTTGACAGATTTCTGCCATTATTTGCATTTGCTTCTTATTGATTCCTTTTTGAGCTCTCTTCAGGTAAATTGAGTTTCTTTGAAGGAGTTACTACAGTAGCTTGTGTTTTTAGTGAAAAGCCTTGCTGTTCCAAAGCTTTGCCAGTGGTCTAATATCTTTTGAATAAGCTAATGTTGCTAATGAAGATTGTGTGAAGTTTTGTATGAAGGAAAAATTTCAGGTGTAGAGAGAGAATGATGCAATAAGATGAAGAATGGAAAAAAGCTCAAGCTTGGGGATGCCACCATGGTGTCACCCCAGGAAATATCCAAGAGGTACAAGCGTCAAAGCTTGGGGATGCCCAAGGCATCCCCTTCTTCATCAATAAAAAGCTCAAGTCTGTCTAGACACTTAGTTTTTATTGTTTCATGCACAGTTGTGTTGTTCTTGGAGCATCTTAGTTTTCGTTTGCTTTGCTTAGTTTGTTTAGTTTTCTTTAGTAGTTTGGACCCCCGCTCTCGCTGTGTTGTTTTGCAAATAAGTTTGCTTGTTGTTTGTAAAGGAGTAGTAAGTTCTTGCTTGAAGTGTAAGAGGAGCTTGCATTGACTGTGACTTAGACTTTAGCATGACATGCTAGGTGTTGTTTTAGCATTATGCTTAGTGATTATTGTTGTAGCATGTCTTGTTCCAAACAATTGGGATTGCTTAGTGTGCCTTGAAGAAATTATGTGTTGTTTTAGCATGCAAAAGCATAGTATTGTGGTATTCTCCTTTGATGTTTTGCTTGGGTTGACTTGGCACATGCTCACACCATGTTATGAATATGACAAGTCACCATTAGCCTCTATGATCATTTGGTCCTTAACTTGTAGTACCACTCTTTGCTTTGATTAGTATGCTTTGTTGCACTGCATGATTATGGCCATTATTGCTCTCTTAGTTGCTTGCTCTCAGTCTTTTGCTAGCCTCCACTTGTATGAGTAAGTTCTACTCATGCTTCCAACTCCCAAGAAACCAAGTTATTCCAAAGTGTCCACTATAAACTCCTATGCATGGTGTGTTACACCATTCCAAAGTATATTCTTGTTTTCATCTATCTTCCAATTAAAAACTATTTTGTTATGTGAAAACTTAGTGATTAAAGCCCTCACGAACTTGATGGCACACTTTATTCTTTGCCCCTAATAAACTAGAACCATTGTGACAACTTTGTTGTATATGCTTGCACTTATAAGTTAGAATTAGCAGAACCGTGATGTCACGGGGAACGTTTTCAACATTGCACTTGTACGTTGTTGTACTCAGTTGATATCATGTTCTTTTGTCTATGGATGTCACCGGTGTGAAATAAAGAGGGAACTTGGAAGTCCATGGAGTTTGTATCCTGTGTTAGAGAAACGCCTGGGCCGCTAGTCTAAGCCATGCCTAATCATGGTGGAAACTTGCAGCATCACCATAGTGACATCTATGAAGCATTCTTCTTATAAAAAAGAGACACATTGAGAAAAGAGGAAAGAGAGAAAAAAGCACCATATTCCCATGGTACAAAAGAATAATTGCTGGGATGCTCATTGTCTGCTTGCCTTGTCATTTTGGTTATGGGAAAGCTCATGTACCATGTGCAAGGGGTACCCCGTTGGCGGTTCTCAATGATATGCAAATACTTACAGTGACAAAAAACTTACCTGGACCCAAAGTTGAGTATGCATGAGGTGTTGCCCTCGTATTCAAGGGGCATGAGATTGCCAACTTATACTTCGTAAAGCATATGCTCCAGCGCTGCCACTTTAACCTTAATCACTTCAAGATGCTTAAGATAGGGGCAATGAGGGCTGAAAGCTAACAAGTACCATAATTTTTGAAAGCTCTTTTTGAAACTTGTAATCCATGCTTCCTTTACAAAAAGGCCTTTCTCCACCACTATTGAGTCTCCACCTTCTACCTTTAGGCACCATTAAGAGAGCATAGTTGTCATTTTGTGTGCAATGTTCTAAAGCTTATTAATTAATGCATATTGTGTTATTACTTGTTCATGTGCTATCTGTTTCTAGTCACCCTTGTGAACTTTGCAGGTGTCCTATGCATTATATTGCTACTCTATGAGGGACAAGCTGATTTCCACTATGCTATGTTTTATGCATGTAAAACAAACAAACATTTTTCAATACATATTATTCATGATATTTGTTTGTAGATTGCCATGTTGCTTGCATAATTACTATGTCCTATTGTTAGAACTCCATATTTCATGCACATGTTTAGAGTTCTTTGATCCCAGCTTTCAATGTTTGGAAATGGTTGGATCTTTATTGTGAGGGTGCATGTCACCTCAAAAATTATTCTGTTTATCACTTACCTACTCGAGGACGAGCAACAGTTAAGCTTGGGGATGCTGATATGTTGGAAACATATCTATAATTTTTGATGCTCCATGCTTGTTTTGTATCTACTTTGCTTTAATTGTCCACACTTTGAGTTGCTTTTTACATGTTTTCTGGTACTAACCTATTAACAAGTTGCAACAGTGCCAGATGCATGTTTTCTGCTGTTTTTGGTTTCAGAAAAGTTAGTAAAGAAATATTCTCGGAATTGGATGGGACGAAGGACAAAGTAAATAAATTTCCGTGGGGAACAAGAAGTCTAGAGGGAGGAGGAGGAGCCGGGGGCTGACCCACCTAGGCGCGGGTGGGCCCAGCCCCGTGCCTGGCTAGGGTTTGGGCACCCTGGCCGCCTCCCGGTCTCGCCCCTTCGCCTATAAGAAGCCCCCGATGCAGAAACCCTGAGTACCCGATCATAAATCACCCAAACCGTCTGTAGCCGCCGCCACCATCGTCCCTAGATCGGGGGAGATCTAAAGTTCTTCCCGGCACCCTGTCAGAGGGGAGATCATCCCAGAGGCCTTCTCTCTGGTATGATTCATGAGTAGTTCCACCTTGGACTATGGGTCCATGTAGTAGCTAGATGGTTGTATTTCCTCCTTTGTGCTTTCATGTATAGATCTTGTGAGCTCTGTTCATGATCAAGATCTAATCTATTTGTAATCATGCATGTTGTGTTTGCGGGGATCCGATGGATATTGAGATTATTATGTTGGTTTGATTAATGGTTTTATCTTTATGATTCTATCATGTATGTGTTGTTTGTGATCTTGCATGCTCTCTGTTGCTAGTGGTTATCTTGGCCAAGTAGTTGCTAGTGACTCCAAGAGGGAGTATTTATGCTCGATAGTGGGTTCATGCCTCTAGTTTCCAAGGGAAGTGAAAGAAATCTCTTCGATTGTAGATGTGATGTTGCTACTAGGGAGAAAACAACAGTCTCTTGTTCATGAAACATGTGGAATGTTTACCTTACACACTTTGCTTAAAGCAGTTGTCTGTTGCTTGCAACTTAATACTGGAGGGGGGTCGGATGATAACCTGAAGGTGGACTTCTAGTCATAGATGCAGTTGTATAACGGTCTATGTATATTGTTGTATTGCCCAATCAACCTCATAGGATCTTTCTGGCTAGTAATTGCATTGTTATGCCTTGCTCAGTTCCTGTCAATTGCCCCGCTGTAATTTGTTTACCCTTCATGCCATGTTGTTTATCTAAGGAGAGCACCTCTAGTGAACTATGGACCCCGGTCCAATCTTTACCATTAATACATCTTCCACTGTTACTTCTTTACTTGCTGCAAACCATTACCTT
Organism: Avena insularis; assembly: GCA_023614405.1. Classification (NCBI taxonomy): domain Eukaryota; kingdom Viridiplantae; phylum Streptophyta; class Magnoliopsida; order Poales; family Poaceae; genus Avena; species Avena insularis. The sequence goes on from CM042691.1 coordinate 193,772,395, forward strand.
CCACACCATACATTTAATCCTTTGTTAGAACAAACCGGTGAGCTTGACAACCTCACTGATTCGTTGGGGCAAAGTCTTGAGTTTGTGTTGTGCAGGTCTCCCCGTTGCTTGCAACACCTGTGTGACGTTCCCTTTCTCCTACTGGTTCAATAACCTCGGTTTCTTAGTGAGGAAAACTTGCTGTTGTGCTGCTTCACACCTTGCTCTTGGGGTTCCCAACGAAGCGCTCCTATATCAACTCAGAGCTGCATCAAGTACTAACCCTCGAAGATTCCAAAGTGGTTAACGAGATCTGATTCTCGTGGGTGATGTAGTCGTTAACTTGCCGATCTGATTCCGGCGCCACGTTCCGGCAGCACTCCTGCAGTCGGTCACACGTTCGGTACTCGATGAAGACCTTCCTCTCCCTTGTTCTAGCAGGCAACGGAGGTTGTAGATCTCTCCTCGCGATTCCGGCAGCACGATAGCGTGGTGGCGGAAGTAGAGGGGAAATCCCGCAGGGCTTTGCCTAAGCTGGAGCAGGTATGGTGGAGTAGAAGAGGGCCTCGATGATCTAGGGTTTAGAGGGCCGAGGTTTAGAGGTGGCCTACGGCTAGTAGAGGTGCTAGGAGGCGGCTACTTTTAGAGGCTCTATATCGATTGCAACTTTTAGAGGTTGCAAGCAATCTAGGGTTTGAGGTGAGGGGTAGGGGGGCGCCCTACCCCTCCTTATATAGGTGGCGAGAGGCGGTGGGGGGAGGGGAGTCCTCCCCCAACTCCACCTTGTGGCCGACGACAAGGAGAGGGAGGAATCCTCCCTTAGGTAGGATTCCTTTCCTCCCTCCACTAGGCAATCAATGTTGGTGTTTGACTTTTTCAAACTGGCGTTTGACTTTCAAACTAGAGTTTGATTTCTCTCTTCACATTGCCCAACCAAGTGACCTAGTACATGATGTAACCATTCCACTTTGTCATGACACATCCATGTACCCTTCCCACTCTGGATCGGTGGACCTTCTAGAACATTCTGGTGAAAACACCGAAACCATTCCTGAACTCCGGAATTAGACGTTCCTTATATATCTTATTCTCCGGACCATTCCGGATCTCCTTGTGATATCCCGAATCCAATCTGAGACTCCGAACAACATTCAGTCTCTTTTCTCACTTTCCATATCTACTAAACAACATTGAATCCTTAAGTGTGTCTCCCTACGGTTCGTGAATTATGCGGACATGACCGAGACTCTTCTCCAATCAATCAATAGCGGAATCTGGAAATTCATATGGCTCCCACATATTTCTATGATACTTTACTTATCCGAGGTTTGATCGTCGGTATCTCTGCGTACCTAGTTCAACCTCGTTACCGATAAGTACTCTTTTACTCATTCCTGTGATATGTGATCCCTTGTGAGCCAGTCACATGCTTGCAAGCCAATTGGATGACATTCCACTGAGAGGGCCCCAGAGTATATCTATCTATCATATGGATGGACAAATCTCACTCTTGATCCATGTGCCTCAACACATACTTTCTGAACACTCAATGCCACCTTTATAGCCACCCAGTTACGAAGTGGTGTTTGATGTCATCAAAGCATCCATCCGGTGATGGTGATTAACACGATCTCATGGTCGAAAGATTTAGGTTACTATGTATCTGAAAGCTTATAGCAAACGAACTATTAAAATGACTTGATCTTATGTTACGCTTAACTATAGGAGTATGTCCATCACATCATTCTCCTAATGATATGATCTTGTTATTAATAACATCTCAATGTTCATGATCAGGAAACCATGATCATCTATCAACCAACAAGCTAGTATTACAAAGAGGCTTTACTAGGGACTCCTACAAGTTTACAAATCACACAAGTATTAATGTTTCTGGTTAATAAAATTATAGCATGAATGTAAACATTTATCATAAACACAAAGATATAATAATAACTACTTTTATTATTGCCTCTTGGGCATATCTCCAACATACTACAACAACACCATCACCATGCCGATCACTCGCACACAAGGCTCTCTTGGCCACCAGTGGGGTGCCATTGTTTAGCAATGCAACCGTTGGTCTGGTTGTGTTGATCAATTGCACAACAACCCACCTAGTGGAGTGCCCGTGACGGAGTATGATCGACACATCCACAATCTCTACAAGCTTCACAACAAGGAGAATGGTGGCAAAGTTTCACCTTGCAACATTGCTATGACGAGCTTGTTGGCAATGAAAAGTCTGTGCGGAGGAATTGGGAGACCACTCCAAAGAGGTCAAGGGTGAGCATCTCCGTCGAGGCCAACGATGAGGAAGATGAAGACCCACACAAGAGTCCCGAGGGGCAAAAGTTTGCAAAGGAGAGGAAAAAGATAGGTGCACAAGGAGGAGTATACAAAGAAGAACTATGTGCTATGGTTGAGACCAAGAAAGCCTTGGCGGCCGAGAGGAGAGATGAGAAGGTGGCAAGGTGGTCCGATCTCAAGGCAATGGATGAGGATAAGTGGAAGAAGATGGCTGCCGAGGAGAGGAGGGACATTGTGGAGGAGAGGAGGGTTGCACTTGAGGAGGAGAGGATAGCAAAAGAAAAAGAGATAGATGAGAGTGCTATTATGTTCATGGACCCAAGCAACATGGATACCACGGCTAGGAAATATTGGGATCTTACTTGAGCAAAGATCCTTCAATGATCTTTTGGTGGAGGTTCTCATGGTTGTGATCAGGGCCGTATCTGAGGAAATGGAGAACCGGTGCGGAACACAAACAATGGCCCTTAATATAACAATTGGCAATTAGCAAAACATGGTTTTATGTTATATTTATTTTCAGTTTAGTGGTATAATTTTTTGGAAGAATGGCATCTTATCAGATACTGATAACAGAGCTTTCAAAAAGAAAGTGATAACATAATTCAAAAGTACCCCTTAAGACAAAATATTTACTAGAAACATGCATCCTTCTAGTATTTTTTGAGATGAAATATTCAATTAGTTCTTCATAAGAAACTTTCTCCAAAATATTGTTTTTAATTTTTATTATAAATAGAACGGATCTGCTTTGAAAATATCGTGACGGAATTAAGAGTTGATTGAGAGGTGCAGACCAGACGTTGCATTTACTCATTGCATGCATCAACACATCTTTTCTGGAAAAATCGTGACAGAATTAAACACACGAAGGAGCTATGATTGGAGCTATGAAAGAACTGCGCTAGCTAGATGAGAAAGAGAAGGAAGAGAGAGAAGGGAGGCTGGGCAAATTCCTAAGCGATAGAAATGGAATTAATTCTGGACAAATTTCCAAGAGGTGGAATGGTTCAATGGATTTAGTAGGCCCAATTAAACCTGTCATTAATAGCACTAACTAATAGTTTAACGTAAAAAATAGAGGCCATCCTATTTTGTAGGCCCTGTGCATTGAACCTCCTGCACATGCATGCCATACGGGCCTGGTTGTGATGATGGTGTTGGCCTAGGAGGAGGAGGAGGAGGAGGAGGAGGAGGAGATGAGTTCTTCGGAGATGGTCCATAACATATGAGGTGATATATTGGTGGTTTCTTTTGGACCAAACAAGGTCAATAGCTTCTTTTTGGGAAACCTTGATCGATGGTGGTGATAGAGTTTACTTTTGAATGAACTTTATGCATGTTTTATTTTGATGTGTTCGATTTGATGAACTATGCCTATGTATGTTGTTTACATGTTGTGTTGCTTGCATTTTAATTTTCAGTATGTTTAAATTGATTTGTATGAACTCTGTGTAACATGTATGAATGCATATGTGGAATGGTAGAGAGAAATAGGGCAAAAAAAAAGTTTTACTCCTCTAAGTTTAGGGATTCGGTTAGAACCGCCGACCTTTAGAAGAGTACTTTTACTCTAAAATTTACTCATCCGTTTATTACTCCTCTAAAGATTAGGGGATCGGTTAGAGATGCCCTTAGACATCTTTTACTCTTCTAACCGATTTTTATATATCGGTTGGAGATGCCCTAAGCAGCTAGCCTAACACCACATCTGAGTGAATTGACAAGTAGAATAGTTAGCCGTACAATGCCATATCATGACCACACAATACACACATACATAAATAGTTCCACAACTAAGTTGGGCAAACAACCGGCAAGGCAGGCTAAACATATATGAGATTGGATGTGCCTTCAAACATCAATCCCGATTGCTGGCAGAAACCAAAAACCAAGAAACAGTCACTTCCATCTTGCAGAAAACAAGATTACAGGTGCTAGTAGTTGCGCCCGTCAATTTCACCCCAAAGCCGACCGTGCCTTTTGCATAAAACCTATTACGCCAGACCTCCACAGAAAAACTCAGTTTTCCATCTGGGAAATCTACAGAAACAAGACGCCTTGAAAGCTCTACAGCACCATCTGAATTGGTAGGAAGTTTTCCATCTTGAAAATCAAGCAGCACCACTTCCCCTTCTTTTGCACTATCGGTCTTGCAAACAATCAGTCCTGAGCACTGATCGGGCCATGATCCATCAACAACTCGGAAACCCACAGTGGCACCGACTGACTTAGGCAGCACCGCCAAAGCGCACTCGAGCGTGCAGCGCTGGCCGGGGATGCGTGTTGTAGGGATGCCATCTTTCAGCAGACAAATTTGGTCGAATTCAAAGCATTTGAAAGACAATACTTTATCTTCAGACTCTTTGTCATCACCCTTTAACTTTAGCTGAACTTCAATCGCAACTTGGTCGATTAACAGAACCGCGCGAGATGGTCCTGTTAAACGCAAGAACGGATCCTGCAATCCAAGCATATCACAATAATAAATAAATAAATAGTTGCCAGACTACTACAAATCTCAAGCAGGGCACACGAAGAATTAGATTGTACTCCCTCCGTTTTCAAGATATAAGATATTTTAGATTTGTGAATAAAATATATCTATTTTTTTTAGTGTGTAGATTTACTCTAAATCTAAGTAAACCTATATATTAAAGAAAGTCTAGATACATTTGCTTTAAAAAGCTAAAACATCTTATATTTTAAAATGGAGGGAGCAGGTCTAATAGTACTAGCAGGCAGCAAGAGAATGAAGGTAGTCGCACTGATTCACCTTTTTGGTGAGAGTTTGGCAGCTATCCCTGTCGCATCTGAAAAGATAGTTGCGTTTATGATCTACTGAGTCCCTGGCAGCGATAAAGCCATGGACCTGCAGTGGCCAGCTCAGGCTATAACTTAGGTCGGTGACTTTGATGGAGAAGAACGGCAAGGAACTCTCCGGAAGAACATTTGGTAGGATGGTTCGTGTTGCAAAGTACATGGGACCAAGAGAGGCTGCACGAAAGAGAGCTAAAGTGAGAACATCAAAAGAAAATGTGAATCAAATTACATGACAGAATTTAATTTGTTACAAGGAAACAATTTCAGCATAGTTCCATTCATGTTAAGAACATCATCCCGCGGTACTACAAATCGCGGATGCGGTACCGGAAACCTGGTTTGCGGTATCGAAAATCATGGAGCGGAACAGATACACTAATCCAAACTGCATATTTAAAAATCATCACATTTTGGAGCCAGATTATATAGAGAAGGGTTTGATCATCTAGATCTACATATAAGTTTAGCACTAATTGATGTCGCGTCCTGCATCGAGAATTCACCTAGCATCTACGTAGCTCCATCGGCAGTACCTACTCACCGGATCATGTACAGCGGCTGTTCGCACACGAACACGTCACCGTGTACCCTCGGCGCCGAGCGCGATACGCGGCAGCACGCGTCGAGGGAGGCTCACCGGAAGCGCGATACGCAAGACAGTCCGGCGGGCACTTTTAAGACCCGAAACCCCGCTCGCCCGGGAGGGACCCCGTCAGGGCAGCGCGGCGGCTATGGGCTTCCCTAGGTCGGCCTGACCGCCCCTAGAGCCTCGTGGATTCGCAGCCTCCAATCTTGAAGAACGAGAAGAAAGATACAAGGGAGAGGGATAAAGAGTAGATGAACACAGAAAAGTAGTAGATTTGTTTGTTCGATTGGTGTTGGTTTAATCGGCCGTCACCCCTCGTGTATATAAGGAGCGGCTGGACTTTTCGTGCAAGAAAGAAGACTGGATCCACGTCCAAACCCTAGTTGGGGTCCAACTCGAACAAGCAAACTCGAAATTTGCGTAACTGTTCGGTCAAAAACTTGTCTGTAACTTCTGGACCACTTTTGAGACAGTAAACGAGCTCAGAACAAAATGTCGTAAAAAGTAAAGTTGTTCGTCTCGAAACTACGAAAAACTTTCATGTTTTGCACTTTTTCATATGACCTGATCTTCATTGCCTTTTCCTCTTGTTTTCGTATCAAATTCGGATGGTGACCAACGAATTTAACTTAATTCGGTCGTATTTTAAATCTGTAGGTCGTATACTTGCTCGGATGAAGATGGTTCCAAAAGCAAAGTTGTTCGCCTCGAAAAACTGAACAACTTTCATGTTTACGAATTTTTCATCCGAGTTGATCTTGACCGCTCAATCTTGTTCGTAAGCAGATACGTTAGTCTAGCGGTTTTCAGACGAATTTTGCACTTCCATCCACGCCAAAGGTGAGACAAGGTCTGTGGTCCAGCGACCACTCGGTTCTGTCCGTGTCAATTTGGCCTTTGGCGGTATTTTGACTCTAACTTTCGGATACTAACTCGGATTGAGATGATTCAAAAAGCAAAGTTGATTGTTTCGACGAGACGCACAACTTTTGTGTTCTGAACTTTTCCATTTGAAGTCATCTTGAATAAGCCATAGTTGAAGCCTCCATATATCAGTCTTTGAATCTTCTCTGGACACTAGCATAATCGGCTATTAAGCCTGATCATCGCTTGACTTGATATGGTACCTCTTTGATGATGATTAATATTCCTTGTAGTGGACTTTTCCGAGTGTGTGTCTCTCGCCATTTTCCTTGATTAGCTACGAGCCTAAAACGAGTGCCAACACATGCCCCCCTGTTTTCTGGCAGAGCTTGCGTGTCAGAAAATAACTTGCTTCACTTTTAGTCTAAGGACGATGTCAACACTCCATCGGCCACTGGTTGTCTTATGGTGATAACTTCATATCGGCCATTTTCTGTCTAGATTTGTTGCCACTTGGATAAAATATCTTCAAATGATTTGCATTGAGAACAACCACTTCATCTTGAATATCATAATTGTCTTTGAACAACTCCCACAATGATCCTCGCCTGGTCTTCATCCAAGTGCTCAAGAATAATATCACCAACCGTTAGAAAATAAAGATCATTACCTTAAAGAGTATTTGAACACATGAACTGTCATGTTCACCCTTTAGTTCAGATTTTCATGTAATAGACATTGGGTTTCCTTTGTTGTTCTCCTTCACCTGCACTAGATTTTTCATTAGCGGCCAAAATTGTGGTCTCCAATCTGGCCTTATCTATGTTGGCACAAAGCATCGGCTCTTGTGGAATATGGAATATATTATGAATAATATGATAGCCGAATGTTTAGTTGAGCCAACTCATTTGCACTTCAGTTTTTATGTCTAGATATATGAGCAATGATAAATCAATCCAAGATGAAATTCACATCTAGACATGTATCAAGATAAATAACAAGTGATTCGTCGAAACCTTGGTAAACGATGGACATTGTTGCACTACTCACAACGAATCACTAGAAGCCTCAATATTTTTAGCACCTATAGCAATAAAATGTTCTAGCACAAATATCAAAACTGCAAATTCGGCATGACTCTTTGTGCAAGATATTCTAAGCAGGATGAGACTTCATAGAACAGTATCATAAGGAGATAAATAAACAATACCAACGCATTGACTATTGATTTTAAAACCGAAGAGTCAAAATGTAATTCCCATAGTACTATAGAGACAAGATCAATATCAATATCATGCTCAGCATCTACGCCTATAATGAAATTAAAGACAATTTGGTCTTTTATATATTTTAAAGGTTTATAAGCCAAATTATGAACACATAATCATAAGCACAGTTGCTAATGAATGCATACCCTGTCTCAGTCTCAGTAACACTAAGGACGATGTTAGAACACCACATCGGCCATAACTGGATAATGATCTAAGGGCGATATAATAAATATCGGCCATATATCTTTGCCCCAATGGACATGTATAACCCATCCACCAAAGTATGTAAAGCCGAAGTAAACAAAAGAACAAATCTGATTATGTACTTCAAGTGTTCGGCCTCTTGGATTAGCAAAAAATTGCAACTAATCAAATGAATAATGATTTGGTAATACCCTTTCATGATGTATAAAATTATGATGCAACCAAGGATCAAAATAGAACCATGGTGGGTAACCAATCATACCTGGGGATGAATTCCATGGCGTAGGAATTAAAGGAGAAGTAGAATAATATGGATGATGTGCTCGCCAAAGTTTTTGATAGTGATACCGAATTCTTTGGCCCGATCGCTTGTTGGCTTTATTCTTTTTGCTCTTTGCTTTTGCTGCCCTTCTTATGATAGGATTTCGCACATCTTCCTTGCCTTGAGGGTTTACTTTGAGAACCCATGCCATGTTTCTTTTCTTCAGCTCCCCGACTCTAAGCTGATATAGCTTCCTCTCCTGCCAATGTGATAAGACGAGTGGGCATCTCGGCTCTGGTTTTCTTTCACACAATGGCATGACTTTATTAATCTTGGGCACTTTCGACTTGGATTGTTTGGACTCGACGATTGGGACATTGAAAGTTACTCGCTTCACTTCCTTTCCCTTAGTAGCCAATGTTAATTCCGCTGGCTTTTCATTATTTGGAGTCGAGTCTGAAACAACACACTTGCGTCCATCTTTTTTGATTCGGTATACCTGCTTGACCACATCCTTCTTTACCCATGAACTCCGGACTGATTCTTTTCTATTAAAACGGTCTTTGACATGCTGATCAACTGAACTTCTTGGAGCTGCATAATTTGGGTGAGATGATCTATAATTAGATGGATAACGTGCCCATGAATCATACCTTTCCCATGATGGATATGAATAAAAATTAGCATATGGAGGTATCCATGACATTGGCATTGGTGGCCCAAAAGGAGGAGACGAATTTGTTGCATTGAATTTCCCCTTTCGCCAATCCCTGTCTTTAGAACTTTGCCTTGGGGGTGATCTTGATGCTTTTGCACTACTTGGCCAATAAGAACTTTTTGCTTCACTCTCTTTTTTATATTTTTCCAGCAGCTGTGCGAAAGTGACTTTTGGTTTTCTACCATTGTTCTTATTGCGGCCTTTGTCTTTTTGAGCTTTGCACGCATCGATCTTCGAATTTTGTTGTTGCCCCCCAGTGCTTGATGTCTTCATTGTAGCTTCATTGGAACTCCCGCCTTCAAGAACATTTGCAATATGTTCTTCAATAATATCTTTGCTTGAAAGCTTGATCCCATCATCCTCGGTGTGTACCTGATCCTCATCGTATGAATCGGCTATAGACAGCTGATGCAATGTCGTTTGGCCATCAAGACCAATCAAAATAGATTCCTCATCAATTTGTGTTTCAACAAATTTCAATCGTCCTTTATTAACAGCCGATTGTACTATTTGATGAAACGTGGTGCAACTCTCTATACTATGATCGAACGAATCATGCAACTTGCAATACATTCGTCCTTGTAATAATGGCTCAGTATTGTGATCAAGAATTCTAACATAATCGATTTTCAATACCATATCAAAGATATGATCGCACATACTCAAACTATGGATACACCTTTTATCTTCTAACCGATCTTGTTGCGAGAACGGATTTGGAATTGAGCAACCGCATTGTTCAGATTTCACATCATCTAATTCGGTTATGCATTGTTTTTTGCACTTCTCTTCTGATGTATTTGAATACAAAGTTATACTAGCATCGACTTCCTCAAGAGACAATAACCTTGACTTTAGGTTTCTGAAACTAAAAATATTAAAACACCTATGTCTCACTTGAGACCAAATGTAAGCCAAGTATGAAATAAGCAAAGGTACCCATGTAAATATAAAATACATAGGAAACACTAGGGATAACTTATGCCATGAAAATATGTTACTATCGGTCTCTCTAAAGGGTACGACATGTTGACCGATAAATTCTATGAAAATTATATTTCTAACAAATAAATTACTTCTCTCGATTGGTCTTTCGTAGCTTATGATAATTTTGCTAACATATGTATCAATATTAAAGTCTTGACCAAATCGGAATATAAGTAAATTATTTGCTAAATGTACCTCTTTGGAGACGTTGGAAGCGTATGATGGCCGGATGTCCTGAACAATATCTTGCTCGGCCTCTAGATAATTCTCCAACGCCCCGTACTCTTTGTTTTCTGGATTTTGTGCCTCTTCACTTTGATGCTCTTCATCAACCGAACATTGTTCGGCTATATCTTGTTGTTGTTGATGTTCACAAATTTCTTTGGCATAACACTCATAGGGCAACACGTAAGCTTCCTTACATCTAGAAAATCAAGCATAGCAGTTTTGCTAACCTTGCCATGCTCTTGATCAATGAAGCTTGCTTCTTCTGATTCGATAGATTCAACATATGTATTTTCTGATTCGGCTTTTTCAATAACCGAATTAACCATCCTAGTTGAACCATTGATGTTTTCTTCATGAATTTCACTAGAGAGCAAAGCTTCTTCTTTTTGTCTCAATGTAGCAGAGGTTTCAACTTGATTGCTGCATGGATGAGATGAGTTGATTCCTTTAACTTGAGTATTATTGTCTTGATGGTCCTTTCCAAGACTTGCAAGAAACTGCTGCAGTTCTTCCTCTTCAAGTTTTTTCTTATATGCTTCATGATCCTCTTTCAGCTTCTTTTCAAGTGCTTCAAACTCCTCATCACGCTTCTTCTTGAGTGTCTCAAATAACTGGAGATGTTCCTCCGATAAATCATTAAACGTAATGACCTTATCGGCGTTAACCTCAGTAACACATGATTGCCCCCCAATGCTTTTAGTTTCTTTCGGCAATGTAGTGTTGCCGAAACTTAGCAATTGAGAAGGGAAAAACCTGATATTGTTTGCTTTGCGCTCCTCTTCACGCTTCTTGTTGTATGCCTCATAAGATTGTATTGTAGCAAGATCATGGGGCCTCTCTTCTAGTTCTCGGTGAAGAGAATTGAGCTTTTTGAACTCAGCTGCAAGTTTTTCCTTTCAGTCATTTGTTCCTGCATAATAATGCCCCCCAATACTTTTTGTATCTTTCGGCAATGAGGTGTCACCGAAACTTTGCAATTGTGTGAGGGACATATCATATGCTACAGTACTAGATAAAGACACATTAGCTCCTACTGATTTTCCACTTATTCGGCTATAACCATTGTAAATGTGTGGAGCCGAACTATGAATATCACTAGTTGCATATGGTGCTGAAACATTACTAACATAAGGTGTAGCATATGATGATTGTGAGTAATTGGGCAAATAACTAATTGTAGCATGTCCAATTTCCCTATCCATCAGCATGTTTGAAGGTAAACCTAGTGATTGCAAGTTATTTGCCAATGAATATAAAGATGAAACACTTGGTTGCATGCCATTGAAATTTCTAAAATCACGTGTTTCATGCGGATTAACAGAATTCGTCATGTTGTTCATCGGCACATGAATTTTTGGGGTTGCCGATGCATGAGCATTCGAATTTACATGTTGCAAGTTACTAAGATGAGTTGAAGTATGTAGGTTATTTTGCATCGGCTTTTGCACATAGTAAAAACTAGGGCTAGCCGATACAGTACACATATCAAAAGATCTAGCAACATCAACATAAGAGTAATCTACATCTACGTAGGAAGATTGAGGATTCATGATACCGTTGTAGATTGCAGCCTATTGATGACGCTCTCTTCGTAGCAAGAACGGGCTAGAGACCGTTCGAAGCTTCGGTCCCCAGCGGAGTCGCCAAAAAGTGTGTTCGCCACACGAACACGTCACCGTGTACCCTCGGCGCCGAGCGCGATACGCGGCAGCACGCGCCGAGGGGGGCTCGCCGGAAGCGCGATACGCAAGACAGTCCGGCGGGCGCTTTTAAGACCCGAAACCCCGCTCGCCCGGGAGGGACCCCGTCAGGGCGGCGCGGCGGCTATGGGCTGCCCTAGGTAGGCCTGACCGCCCCTAGAGCCTCGTGGATTTGCAGCCTCCAATCTTGAAGAACGACGAAGAACGAGAAAAAGATACAAGGGAGAGGGATAAAGAGTAGATGAACACAGAAAAGTAGTAGATTTGTTTGTTCGATTGGTGTTGGTTTATTCGGTCGTCATCCCTCGTGTATATAAGGAGCGGCTGGACTTTCCGTGCAAGAAAGAAGGCTGGATCCACGTCCAAACCCTAGTTGGGGTCCAACTCGAACAAGCAAACTCGAAATTTGCGTAACTGTTCGGTTAAAAACTTGCCTGTAACTTCTGGACCACTTTTGAGACAGTAAACAAGCTCAGATCAAAATGTCGTAAAAAGTAAAGTTGTTCGTCTCGAAACTACGAAGAACTTTCATGTTTTGAACTTTTTCATATGACCTGATCTTCATTGCCTTTTCCTCTTGTTTTCGTATCAAATTCGGATTGCGACAGAACGAAATTAACTCAATTCGGCCGTATTTTAAATCTGTAGGTCGTATACTTGCTCGGATGAAGATGGTTCCAAAAGCAAAGTTGTTCGCCTCGAAAAACTGAACAACTTTCATGTTTATGACTTTTTTATCCGAGTTGATCTTGACCGCTCAATCTTGTTCGTAAGAAGATACATTAGTCTAGCGGTATTCAGACGAATTTTGGACTTCCATCCACGCCAAAGGTGAGACAAGGTCTGTGGTTCAGCGACCACTCGGTTCTGTCCGTGTCAATTTGGCTTTTGGCAGTATTTTGACTCTAACTTTTGGATACTAACTCGGATTGAGATGATTCAAAAAGCAAAGTTGATTGTTTCGACGAGACGCACAACTTTCGTGTTCTGAACTTTTCCATTTGAAGTCATCTTGAATAAGCCATAGTTGAAGCCTCCATATATCAGTCTTTGAATCTTCTCTGGACACTAGCATAATCGGCTATTAAGCCTGATCATCGCTTGACTTGATATGGTACCTCTTTGATGATGATTAATATTCCTTGTAGTGGACTTTTCCGAGTGTGTGTCTCTCGCCATTTTCCTTGATTAGCTACGAGCCTAAAACGAGTGCCAACAGCGGCGGCGCGCCCTTACTCCTCGGCGGTGTCGTCGTTGTCGTAGTCGTCGGTGGTGAAGAACTCGTCAGGTAAGTCGGCTTCCAGGGCCTCGAGCCGCCCCAGGTGCTCGTAGAGGGAGATGGGACTGACACGGAGAAGGTTACGCTTCTCCGTCCTGCGCGCATCACGGTGTCGCTTCCGGCGCTGCACGATATGCATGACCACAGTGCACAGAGAGTTGAACTTGGCCTCGGTGCCAAGACCTCCTCCTGCTCGTCATTGACAGCAGGCTCACAGACGACCGGCGGGAGGACGCACATTACGGCCAACAACAGCTTCTCTGCTTGGTTCGTGGCATCGTCCTCGGCATCATCGAGCGGAAGCGGCTGGGTCGCGTGGGTGGGACCATGGGCGCCGCGGCCATGTTCCTGCACCGGGAGGCGCTCGCGTCCCACCTCCTCCGATGGTAGCGCCAGCAATCTCGCACGCCGGAGCTTCCGCCGCCGCCAAGAGAAGCGACGACGTGTGCGCTCAAATCGAGACTCGGTTGATTGGCCATGGGAAGATGGGGAGTGCGCTCAAAGCGACGATTTGTTTTTGGACGGCCGAGTCGACCGGAATCGGAGACGGTGGCGGGCCGCGACGAGAGTTTCTAGGCGGGGGAGGAATGGGAAAATGGATGCGGTTTCCCGCATCCAGCCCCCCCACCCACATCGAATATATGCGGGACGGACCAGCCGTTTTGCGGGAAACAACAAAAATATTATGGTACGGGCTCTTTTACGGTATCTGGAAAGGCCAATATCGGCGAAAAAAATTGCGGGCGGACAGATATACGATATCGGCTAGAGATGCTCTAAAAAGATAGGATATCGGCGCAAACTAGGGTCATTAATCTAATGCTACGGTATCCTGTTCCTAGTACTATATGCAAAAAAAAAGCTACTCTTTTATATATTGCCGTGGAGTAGATTATTTGTTGTCATCGTTACAAAATAAATTGCAATTGAAACATACAATACTACAACAGCATCCTTGCATCCTAATTTGCTATGCAACAAGGAATGTCTCTACTGTTTCTAATGGTCTGTAGTTGGGTTTAAAAATAAATCTACTTCTCGCCCAATTAAATCGTACAGTACAATAAAAACATGGCTTTCCTTATGTTCCTGCATCCATCTCAACAAATCACGTAGGCAAGCCAAGCTAGATTCAGAATTTCTTACTTTCTTGATCGAAGGAACCGAAGCTACGGCCGTAGCAGCTCTCCCATTGTTCACGGTAGTCCTCAATCTCCTGATCCTCTCTAGGAGGCTTCTCCTCGTCCCTCCTCTGGATCCCATTCTTGCGAAGATATTCGTTTACCATCTCATCGATCCCCTCCTGCAACTCTTGGAGGCTTTCTTGCTGCGGCTTCTTCCTCGACCTCGTCTTCCGTGTAGGAGGAGGAGCCGTCTCCTCTACCTGCTCCCCCCTCTGGATCTCAGGTGGGCGTGGATCGCGACGAGATTGCTCCTCCGTCTCTGTACTGGACTCGCCGCCAACGGAGACGTCCATCCGCACTCCAGAACGGATGTGATTCGACTAGGTGAAGCAGCAGATCGCTGTAGCCTGAGAATATGATTCCCTAGGCTCGTTGAAGCAGAAGATGAATCAAACTCCGGAAAAAAAGGAATAGACTTTTCTTGTCTGTTGTTATTATGTGCTGAAAGAAGGAAGTTTTCCGCCAATAGGACTCTGTTTCCCGGCGATTTGGTGCGCATATATAAGGAAACAAACCCCTGAACCCCGATTGATCGACTGAGAGAGATGGAGCTGATCGAGAGCGGGCTGGCGGGGATGGAGATCATCCCCATCCCCATCCCCATGGACGACGAGTCCTCCAGCACTCCGGAGACGAGGCCGATGACGAGGAGCGAAAGAGAGGCGCAGTCGGCAGAGATCCTGAGGCACATCGAGGAGATGGAGCAGCGATATCTTCGCGAGCATGGGATCTATCCGAGGGAGCAGCCTACGGAGGAGCAGGAGGTTGAGAACTACCGCAAGTACTGGGAAAAGTGCTTCGGCCGCCGCCACGGTTCCTACAACGCCGAAAGTAAGAAAATTCTCAACTTTATAATTGCACTAGTATACGTACTAGTATCTAATTTCTTGATTAAATTCACCTTTTCTTTAAACGCTCTTAATTTAGCTGCTTCTTCCATGCAGCTTCTCTTGGTCCCATGTCAGGCGATCTTGAGAGTTCATTGCAGTTCTTCTCCATCAAAGTCACCGACCTAAAATATGGCCTCAGGTGGCCACTGCAGGTCTATGGCTTTGTTGCGGCCAGGGACTCGGTAGATCGCAGACGTAACTATCTCTTCAGATGCACCAAGGATACCTGCCAAACCCTCACTAAAAATGTAAGCCATTTCCTCTTGACGGTATATATCCATTTATCTTACCTTCATTCTCTTGCTGCCTGCAATCTAACTCTTCACTTTCTTCAAACGGTATGCATGATTGGCAGGCTAATTAATTAACAGTTATTTTGATGCTTGCAATGTGTTTGCAGGATCCATACCTGCGCTTGACAGGCCCGTCCCGCGCGGTTCTGATGATCGACCCGGTTGCTATCGAGGTTCAGCTGAAAGTAAAGACCGAAGCAGAATCAGAAGAAGACAATGTGTTGGCTCTCGATTGTTTTCAGTTCCATGAAACTTATCCTTTGGAAGATGGGATCCGTGCGCGCATCCCCTGCCGGCGCTGCACGCTCGAGTTCGCATTGGAGGTGCTGGGCATGTCGGTCGAGACCATCGTGGGTATCCGGGTCATCGGCGGGTCGTGGCCCGATCAGTGCGCGGGGCTTATTGTCTGCAGCACCGAAAAAGCAAAAGACGAGAGGATGGTTTTTCTCGAGAAGGGAAACGTAGCCCCGGCCTCTGCATCATCAGAAGGGAGAATGGTGCTGCTTGATTTTCCAGATGGAAAACTGCCTACAAAGTCGGATGGCACAGTCGAGCTCTCGAGGCGTATTGTTTCTGTCCATTGGCCAGCAGGGAAGCTGGTGGTTTCCGTGGAGGCATCTCGGGAAGGGTTTTATGCACGAGACACGGTCGACTTCGGGATGAAAAAGTCTGGCGCAAGCACTTGCATCTGTGACCTTATTTTCTGCAGGATGGAAGTGACCGTTACTTGGTCTCTTGTTTCTATGTAGAGGCAAAAATTAATGTTTGGTGTTGGAGGCGCCAAACCTATTCTGGTGTTGTGTTAGGCTTCGCTGCATAGCTGTTGCTACTGAACTTTGCTTAATATCATGCCTTATTCGTGCTACTCCCTCCGTTTCAGAATAGATGTCTTAAGATTTTCAAATTTTAGATGAATCTATATACTAAATAGTGTTTAGATTTATTTTAAATTTTAATAAATTTGAGACATCTATTTTAGGACGGAGAGAGTACATTATTGTGTAGCATCTGCCATAACTTTGCGTGCACCTGGTACCCTAATGGTCGTGTTTTAGTTGGGTTTCTTGTGCAGTTTGATCAGAACTTCTGATATTTCCTTTTGTATTTTCGTCCTGGAACATACCTTCTGCTGGTCTGAACTGAAATCGCTCCGGCCTGGGGTTAATTAATTTGGTAGCTAGATAAACAATGGTTGATCCATGGAGAAAATCGAGTAGTCGACCAAATTAGCCGGCGGTCTGCTGCAGGCTGCAGCGTTAGGGCTCCAAGGGAACGCCCTTGCCACCGTTCACCTCCTTGGCTGAATTGGAGTAGTGGAGCTGCCGCATGTATCCTGAGATATGCGTATGATAGAATTGACATGCCTGCTGCACACGTGTGCTCTGCAAGTTCATTCGACAATAATGCATACTGCTAGTAGAAAACAAAGGGACGCTTTGCTGTGTGTCAATTTTAGTATAGATAAACCAATGATACTAGATATATCTACCAGAATTAAGACAGTACAAAGAAGATGCCCCCCCTCCCCCCGCGTCGCCCAATGATACTAGATATATCTACCAGAATTAAGACAGTACAAAGAAGATGCCCCCCTCCCCCCGCGTCACCCTCCTCTGGCGACACGGGGCAACCCTAGCCGCCACCTCCTTCGCACCGCCGCTGCAGGAGGGGATGACGGCAAAGTTGTGCTCGCCCCAAGGAAGGTGGCGGCGAGGCATCTTCGTTTGCATTTCCCGGGCGTCGGTGCTTGGTGGCCGGCTGGCACTGGGCAGCAGGCGGCGCGTGCGGCAGGGCGGGCTAGCGCTCGGGGCCTGACGGTGGCTATTGGCGAGGCAGGTGGCGTTGAGGCGGCTCTCCTCTGCTGCGGGCGACGTCATGGTCACGTGGGCTCGATCTAGGCCCGCGATGGGCTGGGCGGGCCGAGTCAGATCCCGTCCTACGGCTGGCGTGGGAGGTGTCAAGCGGATGCCTCGGGCTCGCCTGGTACTGACCGGCTCTCCCGCCCATGCAGGGGCGGTAGCCTCAGGGCATGCAGATTCTCACCCTCCTCCAGGACTGGTGGTGGTCCTCCTCTAGGACCGGTGGTGACCAGAGCTGCAGCTCCGGGGCGTAGGTGTACCGGCTTCGCCCTAGCATGACCATCTCGATCTCAGATCTGGTGAGCTAGGAGACTGCTGAGGTGGTGGGCAACGTTCTCCTCCACTGGCGATGAGTTGCTTCCTACGGTGGTAGTTCGAGCCGGCAGCGTTGCTACTCGGCTCTGTTTTGCCGAGGTCGCGGTCTTTGGCCCCGGTGAAAACCCTGCTCGGTTACTCCGATGCTGACCACGTTGACGCCTACGGGTGCAATTCCCCTCCTTGGAGGCATGGTCTTGGGCATGCCCGTTTCCTCCCCCGCTCGACATCAGGGAAACCCTAGGTTTGCTTTGTCGGACCGGACAGCAACGACGCAACAGCGTCGTTTCCCTTCATGAAGGCGTTGTTTAGGCTGCATGGGGTCTCCCCAATGTGGCATGCGGAGGTGGCCTTGCCGGTGTTGGCTACTACTGAAGGTGTGAGTCTCCGGGGCGCAATGTACGTTATCGTCAACTTCCTCCAGTCGACTCCTTTCCAAGTTCGGCCACCTTGTCACTTGCTTGCTTCATCTTCTAGACGCATGTAGTGTTACGTTGGTCTAGGCAACTCTGGTTTTGGTCGTGCTTTGGTGGTGTTTGGTGTTGATTGTGACGCGGCTTGTAGACTCAGTGTCTGCTTCCTCGCCATTCTTGGCTAGGGCTAGGCAAGGCGAGATCGTTGCTTGTGTTGTAAGCCGAAAGGGAGTGTAGTGTTGTAGTTATTCTATGGCGTTTCTGTCAACTTAATACAAAGACACACACATCCGTTATGGGTTCTCAAAAAAAAATATAAATGTTTACGTTGAATAGTTACATGAGTTAATTTGTTGAATACTTATAAAAAATATATAAATGTTGCGTTGAATAGTTACATGAGTTAATTTGTTGAATACTTATAAAAGATATATAAATGTTTGCGTTGAATAGTTACATGAGTTAATTTGTTGAATACTTATTTGCGTTGAATAGTTGCATGCGTTGTAGCTTGAATCTTGTTTGAGTCATAGTTTTTCCCTTCTTTTTACAAGATTTGACTAAAGTTTGCTTTGTGAAAGAACATGTTGGGCTCCCATGTGTGGTTTTGGTAATTAATGACAATCTTTATGGACTAATGTGTGTATTAAGTTATACTTGCAGGATTTGTCCATTGGCATCGCTTGGAGCATGTGTTGGCTTCAAGATCAATGAAATGCAAAGAAGATTTGTTGGGCAAGCTCAATATGCGAGATGATGAGGAATTAAGAAAGGCGTTCCATCTTGAGAAGGGTAAGACCGTCTACATCGAGCTCAAGTGGAATGCTCAAAGCAAAGGTATAATCGTAATAGGTTTTCTCTTTTGCCGGTCTCTTGTTATGTGTAGGAGACCGGGTTTAGGATAGATAACCGTACTATCAAGAGGGGCTCTCGAATGAGTAACTCGATCACATCGTTCGGAGAGAGCTCAAACCTTTGCATACTTGCATCATCATATTTGGTTGTTATTTGGTCTTATCCATGTGATGATATAGAGCTTGTGGTAATCTCCATAACAAGCTCTTGTTCATCTAAATCGGATCTCCTATTTGTATCTTGTTGCAATTTTGATTTATGCGGCTTTTCGGTTTCTCACCAAGTGAGGTATATCACATTATTCTACTTGATACTTTCTTACTTGGTGATAATAAATATTTCCACTTTTTATTGGGAAGCCCTTATCGCCCTCTATCCAACGCAATTTGAATCGGGTCAATCGGAGCTTCCAGTCAAAAGTTATTGTTGTTTAAATATTTGCGTGTTTGTCTGTTTTCTGGGCCGAGCGGTAGTACCGCCCGGACGGGCCGGTAGTACCGCCCGGGCCTGAAAACGGCCCGTTTTTGTTCTGTCTCGCTAGGTACCCAGATCCCGTACTAGCGGCCGGCTCGGTAGTACCGCCCGGGTGGGCCGGTAGTACCGGTTGGCCCAGAAACTTTTCCCAGTTAAAATTCCCAGATCCAGATCTTGATACCGCGCAGCCCTGCCCGTCTTTGCACGTTGACCCGCTTCCTGGCCCACGCGCCCGCGCCGCTGATCTCGCGCTCGCCCGCGCGCGCAGCTACGCATGCGCTGACCGCCTGCAGCTGTCGCGCTGCCTGCTGCGTGGCCCCACCGCCTGCTGCCGCTGTCCCCCGCGCGCGCGCTGCGATGCGCTGCTCGCTGCTGCCGCGCTGCACAGCTTAACGCGCACGCGCCTGACCCGCCTGCTGGTGCCTCGCTGCTCGCTGGGCCCCCCACCCGCGCCACTCGCCCGCACGCGCGCGCCCTGCCGCCCGCTGCTGCTGCTGCTTGCATCTGCCATGCATGCGCGCGCTGCTGAGTGTCCGCGCCTGCGCTTGGCCCCACCTGCTGGCGCTGCTCGCTGCTGCTGCTGTGGCTCACTACGCGTGTCTGCGTCAGCTGCTGCCGCACTTGCTGCTGGCCCACACCACCGCGTGCTCGCCCGTGGACCCAACTCGCGCTGTTGCTGCTGTTTTTCTGGGTTGGGTCCGGTACTACCGGTTAATTCCGGTACTACCGGACCGTCCAGAAAAATACCCCAACGGCCATATTTTGGCTAGCCCTATATAAGTCTTTTGCCCTTTTTCATTTAGGGTTACTTCTTCCTCCTTTTCTTGCCCAAGCTTTGCCCCCATTTGGTCTACTTCTTAAGCTTGATTTCTACACACCCTTCCATTGATTCTTGCATATCTTTGAGGGGTTGTTGGAGGAGATCTAGATCCACGTTTTGACCAAACCAAAACATCTCTTTGTGAGTGTATCTTTGGGGATCTAGATTTTGGGGGATTTTGTCTCTCTTTGATTTCTCCTCTCTTGTTCCCCCGATAGCTTTGGTAGCTTTGTTGGAACTTGAGAGTTAGGGATTTGAGCATCTTTGTGGTGTTCTTGCCATTTGCATTTGTTGCATCGGTTTGGGTTCTCCTCGGAGGATTTGGTTTGAATTGCTCATTGGAGCTTGTCCCTCTTGGGTTCTTGGAACCCTAGACGGTTTTGTGGCCTTGGTGGCATTGTAGCCTTGGTGGCATTTGTTGAGGCCTTTTGTGGCTTTTGTTGGGAGCCTCCAATTAAGTTGTGGAGTTGTGCCCCAACCTTGTGAGAGGTTCCGGTTGTCACCGACAAGTACACCGATAGTGGAAGCGTGGATCGATCCCATTAGGGTGAGATTCACCAGAGAATAAGGGGGGCCTTTTGTGGCGTTGGTGGTTTGATACCACCTCCTCTCCAAACGAGACGTACTCCATGTTGGGAGGAACTCGGTAAAATATCGGTGTCCCCGCGTGCCTCGGTTATTTTTATACCCGAGCTCTTTACTTATGCACTTTACATTGTGATAGCCTTCGTGCTTGAAGTAATATATATCTTGCTATCACCTTGTTGCTTGTATTGCTTAGCATAAGTTGTTTGTGCACATAGGTAAACCTTAGTTGTTTCTAGGTTGTCCTTTACAAAGTAAACACTAGTTTTATTCCGCCTTTGTTGAGCCACTCTAGGAAAAGTTTTAATCGCCTATTCACCCCCCCCCCTCTAGGCGACATCCGTATCCTTTCACTATGTTTCTAAAAATACGCTAAAACACAATAACATGCTATAGTTGTGCTTTCATAGGCTATGAGAAAATACACCTCTAAATGGAATAGCCGGCTATTTTAAACTATAGTCAAAAGCCATACAAATACATTAGTTTTCGTTGTTGCTGGCGGGATAATGAAGAGGCCCATATGTAAAGAAACATGTCAAACAGAAAGGCAAAGTAAGTTAAACGTAACGGCGACCGTCGTTGTGGCCGATGGGACAAAGAAGAGGCCCATATGCAAAGAAATATATCAAACAGATGGCAAGTAAGCTAGATGTAACGGCAGCCGGCGTCGTGTAGACGTAACGAAATCGTGAAAGCTTGTGACATTTTTTTAATAGGTTGAATTCTAGTGCATTCGTCTGATTCTTTGTAGGAACTACCCGTAATAATGAACTTGCAAAATAGATTTGTTTATCATAAAGAGATTCGTTGTTCCTGACCCTGCTTCACCTTAATTGTTATTTGAACAAAAAGATCATAATAAATTTTTGGTAAAAGTTCTGTCTTGGTCGGAGTAGGCTTCCCAGGGGTCATAGGAAACGGATATATCTTCGCCTTGCCTGATCCCCCCCCCACCCCACACACACACAAGGGAAGACTGTTTTCTTACTCCGTTCGTTTCATCAACCCTCTGCCCCCAATCTTGGGGGTTCACCTATCTCAGGAGCTAAGGTGAGACAGGAAAAGCAGTCAGTGGACAGAAAGGAAAATACAGAACATAAAGCATGTTCAAGCTCATTAAAATATAATCATACTTTACTTTAACAAGAGAACATTAATAAGACTTAAAAGGTACAACGTAAGACTGTAAAGAGAAAATTTAACTTTGGCATCAAGGAAGCTTTCAAGATCATAAAGTTGATCTTCACAATCTGTAACTAATAAGACACCCGCTAAGTGAAGGAACTGCCTATTCCGACCGAGGAGAACAGGCCATTCCACATGGTGATTCGGAAATTACAGAAGCTTGGTTTGATTAAGCTGCTGAGTATTGGAAACAAGCTATCACGCTTACTCCGGGAAGCACAGTCACAATATCGGGCGCGCGAACAAGTGGCATCATTGTAAAAAAACCTACTCCCTCCGTCTTAAAATAGATGTAGCGGGTTTATTAAAATTTGGATGAATCTATATATTAAATAGTGTCTAGATTCATCTAAACTTTGACAAATCTGCGATATCTATTTTAAGACAGACGAAGGGAGTACATTTAATGTTAATAATTAGCATAGAGTTGGCTCAAGATGCTAGTACTCATTGTGTGTTCTTTATTTTACAATCGACTCTAGGTGAGGTGGGGGTTCCGAATAAGTGAGTGAATCGCTCTAACTTTGTGCATGAATGCCCTTAACCACGAGCTTAATTGGCAACATGCCGTAAGTGGACTTGGCAAGGTCCCTCACGACCCCATCTTGGCGACGACGATGATCTTGTCCAGATGGAAGAGGTGTTTCCGTACGCGGTAGACGTGGAGCGTGTACATGAGCGCCGCGAAGGTGACGAGGAAGAAGGACATGACGATGAGCTCGCTGAAATCCTGTTAGTCGTCGGTTGTACACGTTCAAAATGGGGCAATCATAGTTTGGCAACAAGTACTAGTAATAAGGAGTTGGGGTACGTACCCTGGGGTCGGAGATGATGATGGCCATGACGTAGGTGAGCAGGTCGAAGATGGACTGCAGCGAGCTCTGCACCCCTCCGACGACGCACCGGTCCGTGTCCGGGACACTGTCCTGCATCAGCTGCGTGACCGCCAGGTCGAACATCCAGAGGCCAAGGCGCGAGGCGGCGACGCCGGCCATGAGAAGCCACGCCGACGCCACGCGGCCGCTCACCCAGACGGAGCCGACGCAGAGCAGCAGGCAGCACCACTGCATCCAGATGGACCAGAGCCCTGTTCGGAGCGTGGACACCCAGGAGTGCACGACAGGGTACAGCAAGGTCGCAGCGATCCCGACGATGGCGCTGAACCCCCGGGCCAGACTGATCACGTATGCGGGGATGCCTTTCCAGTCCAGAGCGGCCGTCATCAGCGTACCAAAGCTGCAGAAGCAAGCAGGTGGGGGTCATCTAACAAGACTGAATCTGACCACAATAATGGGGAACGCTGCTGCACAATTACCTTAGGACAGTGAAGTAGAGGATCGCTAGGGCAACCCCTGGCAGCACCACCTCCTGCCTCATGTACACAGCCCAGGACTCGCAGCAGAGCAGACTCGAGAGCTGCTTCCTTGCACGCACCTTCCAACCCGCCGAATGCACCTCCTCGCCCGCCGGAGCAACGATCTCCGCCGCCGACTCTCTTCTCTTGTGGACGTTTTCGCCCAGAGCGGGCACGCCGTTGTAGACGGAGACGAAGAGCCAGTACACCATCCCAACAGAGGCGACGTTCCACAGCGCCAGCGTCACCGCGGAGGCCTGCGTCGATACGAAGCTGATCACCAACCCGGACAGCACCGGCGCCAGCAGCTTGCAGCTCAGGTCGATCCTCCGGATCACCGAGTTGATCTCGGTCAGCACCGCCGCCGGGTGCCCGCTGCACATCACCACCACCCTGCATGCACGAATAATGCACAGCGCTGTGAGTTGTTAAAATATACAGTATGTTGTAGGACGATTTGCATACCATTCTCGCTCGATCAGTATGGTGCCGGCGAGAGTTGAGAGCGCCGCGAGCGCGCCCGACGCGTTGGTCACGACGACGAGGGCCACGAAGACCGGGAATCTTGTGTCCTTCAGCTGGTTATGGAAGACTAGGAGAGCGGTTACTGAGACTCCAGCTATGACGAAGGATAAGCTCTGAACTACCAACCAGAGGCCCAAAACCTGCAGCATATTCATCGATTACGGATAGAGATGCAAGTGGGATCTCATCTAAATGCCACTTATAGTTCATTTTACCATTTCTGGTTTAAATTTTAGAATTTTTTTCCTAGAAAACACAAAATGAATTACAAGTGGGATTTAGGTGGAATCTCACTTGACACCTTAATTATGGAGAAAAGCTAAACTTAAGTCAGACCCAAAACTATAATGCAAAAGGAGAGCTTCTCCTGGTTTGCGTCAAAAAACTAGTTGCTATACATCCACTCTGGAAGGAGATTGCGCAACGGGCATATATATGCCCACACCAAGACCCGGAGATGTTTCGATTGTTCAATGGTCTTGTTTTTAGTTTTCTATAAGAACATGAAATTATGTAAGATGGCAATTTAATCCACGGGTATAGGTACCAACGGGTATCGTAGCCGTATGGGGCCTCCTTCTTTTCAGCTTCTTGGCCAGCTTCTCCCAGAAGCTACCATCGACCAGCTTCTTCCAGAATCTCATCTTTAAAATTCATTCGAACTTCTTAACTAGTAGTTTCAAGTCAATTTAAAAGTATAAACGATTTTCGCAGATGAGATTCTGGGAGAAGCTGGTCGAGGATAGCTTCTGGGAGAAGCTGGCCAAGAAGCTGAAAAGAAGGGGGCCTGGGTAGGGTATGAGCATATTTTTATACCCATGTGTAATATCCATATCCTGCCCATTAGGTATAGGGTTGTACCCGTGGGTATACCCATACCCTGTCCATTTAGACTGACTTATAAAACTTAACTGTAGAGTTTTAACCATTGACTATATGGATATGGGTATGGTATTGCTCTACCGTGCCCATTGCCATTCTTAAAATTATGTACACCAACATTATTTTCTATCTAAGCTGTGGATGCCGAGGTGGTGGCCGCAGGATGTTCTCATGGCTACATAAACAGAAGATACTATGGTGTTGGTGCGGGTCTTGCTTGGTGCAAGTGTTAGACGGAAGTCGAGATGGCAGTATTGGAAGGGGTGAATGCGATCTGTGATGGGCATATTAGGGCTTCAGGCGTCGGATCAGTAGTGTGGCCTCGGTAATCATGGTCTTTGAAGCATCAAAAGTGGCGCATGATTCTAGAAGAAAACTTTTAGTTCTACCAAAGTAGTCCAAAACTGCTCCTCCCATAACGTGCTTGGTGTTTCTCCTGTCGAGGAGAGGTTTTTGCGGTGTCATGGTGTCACACTATGGTTAGGCATCTCAAGTGCTCCTTTTGGAGCCCTGCTGAATTTTTTATGGCATTTACTGCATTGGTCATGCAGTATCGGGCTTGCTCAGTAAAGGCGGGCGGTGTGAGAATGACATGATCCAATGGGGATACTAACATAGCACTTGGCGTGTTGGTGGTAAGGGTGAGCAAAAACGGTTTGATTGGTTTGACCGGTTTGGGTCAGTTTCCTTTTTTAAACCAGATTTCGTTTGTGAACTATATTAGAAATCTAAATTGGGTTTTTGAATAAAAATGATCTAGAACTAGTTTGGACGGTTTCTGTTTTTTTCTACTCCTAGTTGGTGGTGCGTTTTGTTTGTCATGTGTCATTTGTCTTCCCCGATAAAAGCATGTACTTCCTCTGTTCACTATTATAATACCTTGCAGGTACTAAAATGTGGACTAGATATGTATCTAAGAAAGCCGTTTTATACTTATTTATTCTGCTGTACCAGTGAGGAAGTAAATCGATTAAAACTTACAAAACAGCAGCTGTACCGCCAAACCACGGTTCAATGGTGAACCACAATCTGATCACCGGTCTGATTTTTTAAACTATGATCACAAAAAAAAATCAAACAAAAAAAAAAAGGCTGACTCCACAGGAAAAAAAGGTCTATCCTGAGCTAAGTTAAATCTCGGCTAACCGAGAACAAGCTATCCCAAAAATGTTTCCACGTTGCTGGAATGTTCTCATGGCTACATAAATAGAAGACACTATGGTGTTGGTGCGGGTCTTGCTTGGGGCAAGTGTTAGACAGAAGTCGAGATGGCAGTATTGGAAGGAGTGAATGCGATCTGTGATGGGTATACGAGGGCTTCAGGCGTCGAATCAGTGGTGTGGCCGTGGTAATCATGGTCTTTGAAGCGTCGAAAGTGGCACATGATTCTAGAAGAAAACTTTTAGTTCTACCAAAGTAGTTCAAAACTGCTCCTCCCATAACGTGTTTGGTGTTTCTCCTGTTGGAGAGAGGTTTTTGCGGTGCCACACTATGGTTAGGCATCTCAAGTGCTCCTTTTGGAGCCCTGCTGAATTTTTTCTGACCTTTTTTGCATTGGTCATGCCGAATCAGGCTTGCTCAGTAGAGGGGCTGCGAGAATAGCATGATGCAATGGGAATACTAACATAGCACTCAGCGTGTTGGAGGTAAGGGTGTTTAATTGGTTTGACTGGTTTGGATCGGTTCTCTTTTTTAAACTAGATTGGAAATCTAAAATCGGGTTGTGAAGAAAAATGATCTAGCACTAGTTTGGACATTTTCAGTTTTTGCCTACTCCTAGTTGGTGGTGTGTTTTGTTTGTCATGTGTCATTTGTCTTCCCCGATAAAAGCATGTACTTCCTCTGTTCACTATTATAAGACCTTGCGGATACTAAAATGTAGACTAGATACGAACCCAAGAAAGCCGTTTTATACTTACTTATTCTGGCGTACCAGTGAGGAAGTAAATCAATTAGAACTTAAAAAACAGCAGCTGAACCACCAAACCACGGTTCAACGGTGAACCACGATCTGATCTTCGGTCTGGCTTTTTAAACTATATGGTCACAACAACATAAAACATCAAACAACAAAAAAGAGGCTAACTCCACATGAAAAAAGGTCTATCCTGAGCTAAGCTAAATCTCGGCTAACCGAGAACTAGCTATCCCGGAAATGTTTCCACGTCGCTGGAATTATAGCTAATGAAATCACCCAACACCAATGAGCATTGCACAAACCTGCAGGTACGTGAGCCTGTGGACGAGGGTGCCGACCATGGGGCCGAATACGGCGACGGAGGAGGACTCGACGACGCCGTAGATGGCCGCGAGGAGCAGCGAACCTGGCCAGATGCGGATCATGTACAGCCCCACCGAGAACTCCCACATACTGCAACACAGACAGACGCACACGGTAATCTCAGCTGTTCTCATGGCATGGATCAGAATTCGGAAAGGTGTGGGTGGATGGTTGCGGCGATCACCGTGCACCCCATCTGGTTAGGAACTGGCCGACGTAGAGGCGGCGGAGGAGCGACGCGTCCAAGCCGCTGCCCTGGCCGTGGCCGCGGGGTCCTCCTCCCCCGACCTGAGGGTCCCCGACGACTGCGCTCATGCCGACTCTGTCTGCAGCTGCTCCTACCTTCCGTCTCCTATGCCTCCGGCATCTCCAAGCTCGGACTACAGTCCTGCCTACTTGTTTGGGAGTTTACAAAACAGACTCCCTCGCATGCTGCCTAGTCTCTTGGGATTTTTCAAAACAGACTTCATGCGATTAGCGTGTGAACTACCCCCACTAATTACGGACCCAAGAATCATTCAGGTTCTGTGGAGCAATCTGTGTACGCAAATTCCTAACCAAATGGGGTGCACGGTTGTCGGTCAAGTAGCCATCTGTGGAGCAATCCTTCCTGCTATTACTATCCAAGTCAAGTGCTCCTATATCGCCACGATTATTCTTATCTCCTGCTATGCCATCACTATTGTCGGTCAAGTAGCCACAGTTTGCCTTTGGACGACACATGACATAACTCTCTCTGCAGTACGTGTGCACGAGTATTTTGGTACTTGTGGACGTACGGCACCCGAGTCAGCATCCCGGATGGGCTTCAGCTGCTGGATGGTGGTCACTGAAGAGAGAGAGAGAGAGAGAGCAATCTGTTCATCGGTTAATAGGATTGACGAGGTGCATTTCAGACTTCTGGTCGACAGTGATCAGCAAGCCGAGCGAGGACCCAATCATTGTTAGACTGTGTATACCTTCTGTAACTGTACGTGTATTGTACCAACTGTAACACACCTATTATATATATATATATATATATATATATATTCAAGAACCATTTCCTGAATAACTATTCAGGAACTCGCTGTTATTGTTCACGTGAACACCAGAAACCCTCTGTTAACTTTCAGGCGCGAGTTAACTTCTTTTTCTTTCTAAGTTAACTTTCAGTATGTAACAGTAATAGTGAATGTTAACTTTCACTGTGTAAGTTAACTTCCGCGACCATTCTTAACTTCCTCATGTGTGCAAGTTATAGCTCTGCTATTCAAGAACCACTTCCTGAATAACTATTCAGGAACTCGCTGTTACTGTTCACGTGAACACCAGGAACCCTCTGTTAACTTCCAGGCGAGTACGAGTTAACTTCTTTTTCTTTCTAAGTTAACTTCCAGTATGTAACAGTAATAGTGAATGTTAACTTTTACTGTGTAAGTTAACTTCCGTGACCATTCTTAACTTCCTCATGTATACCTTCTGTAACTGTGTGTACGTGTATTGTACCAACTGTAACACACCTATTATATATATATATATATATATATATATATATATATATATATATATATTCAAGAACCACTTCCTGAATAACTATTCAGGAACTCGCTGTTATTGTTCACGTGAACACCAGAAACCCTCTGTTAACTTTCAGGCGCGAGTTAACTTCTTTTTCTTTCTAAGTTAACTTCCAGTATGTAACAGTAATAGTGAATGTTAACTTTCACTGTGTAAGTTAACTTCCGCGACCATTCTTAACTTCCTCATGTGTGCAAGTTATAGCTTTGCTATTCAAGAACCACTTCCTGAATAACTATTCAGAACTTCGCTATACGCTCACGTGAACACGGGAACCCTCTGTTAACTTCCGGTGATGCGAGTTAACTTCTTTTTCTTTCTAAGTTAACTTCCAGTATGTAACAGTAATAGTGAATGTTAACTTTTACTGTGTAAGTTAACTTCCGTGACCATTCTTAACTTCCTCATGTGTGCAAGTTAACTACCTCTTTCTTAACTTCCACCTATGCAAGTTAGCTTCCGTAAACATTTTAGTTGTCCCGTGTGTACAAGTTAACCCCCTCTTTCTATGCTAGTTAACTTCCTGACGGACAATCGATTTTGTGTGTGTTTTTTCGCGGACTGAATGTTAACTTCCGCATATGCAAGTTAACTTCTGCGACCCTTCTTAACTTCCTCGTCTGTACAAGTTAACTCCCTCTTTTCTACTAGTTAACTTCCTGACGGCACGCTGGGCGGAGAAGGCTAGCCACACACGGGGGAGGAGGGCGCAAAGGAGGTTGGATACGCGCGGGGCGGAGGTGGCTGCGGTGGCGCCTGGTGTGGAGGAGGCCGGCGGCGAGTAGGGCGGAGGAGGTCGGTGATGCGCGGGTGAGGTGAGCATGGAGGAGGCCGGCTACACGCGAGGCGGAGGATTCCACGGTGGCACGCGGGGTGGAGGGTGCAGCGATGCCTGGTGCGGAGGAGGCCGCGGCAACGACTAGGCGGAGGAGGCCGCGACGATGACTGGTGTAGAGGAGGTCGCGACGGTGACTGGTGTAGAGGAGGCCGGCGGGCGGCTCCCGGGGCGGAGGATCTTGTGTTGAGGCAGAATGAGGTCGGCGTGGGGGTTAGATGTGACGAGGAAGAAAGTGGTTAGGTGGGGGAGGGTAGTTAGGTGGGGGGTTCCTGAATAAGCTTATCTAGGAACCTCTTAAGGGGGTGTTTCTGAATAGTCCTGTCGTATATATATTATATATATATATATGTGTGTGTGTGTGATAGGCCATCCCATTGAGGGTTGAGCCGGTTCCCCCAATTCTGTTGTTTCACATGGTATCAGACTTGGTTACGTCCTACGCTTCCGCCGCCTCCACCAAACCCTAGCCGCGCGGCCATCGCCGATCGCATCACCGATCGACGTCGTCGCCGCCATGACCAGCGCTGCCGCCTCTGGCTCCACCAACGCGGGCTACCTGCCCACCTCCCTCGCCGCCCTCCTCTCCCGCCCCATCGACGCCGCCGCCATCCGGCCGCCCTCGATCGGGACGAGGAGCGTCGGCTCCTTCTTCTCCAACCATCCCCTGACCTCTTCGTCGTCGAGGCACTCGCTGACAGTCCACACGTCCAGCGCCTCCTCGCCCGCATCCACGCTCGCCGCCGTCTCGCCGCTCGCCTTCGCGCTTGCGGCCTCCTCGGCGTCCTAGACCGTCAGGCCCTATGCGTCGGATCTCGCGCTGATGCACCATGCTCTCACGGCGTCCGCGCCTCCTGTAGGGTCTCACCCCGTGCCGCATGCGGGTTCTTCCCCGGCACCAACGGCCGCGCCTCCCATCTCTTTCCCTATGGCGTACGCGCCTCCGGCAGTCTTCTCGACAGGCTCGCTGCCTCCGCGGGCTCCTCCGCGAATGTTGTCTACAGGGGCAGCCGGCTCTCCTCGGGTGCCCCGTCATCCGCCTCGGGCAAGGGGCCCGCGCCGTTAACTCCATCTCCGACCGGCCCTCCTTCGACGTTGTCTTCCAGCGGGGGTCGGCGCTGCCAGCTGTGTGGTATTGAGGGGCACTGGGCCTCCAAGTGCCACCGCCGCTTCCAGAAAAGTTTCATCGGTCTTGGTAATGACGGCAAGGATGCGTGTAATAATGCGCGCCAAGCGGCTATGGCCGATCGTCCGGCGCCACCTCCGAAGCCCCAGGCGAACCTTGGACAAACTCAGTCCTACTTCGTTGGCCCATAATGGTACATGGACTCGGGGGCAACGGAGCACATGACGAACGAGATGGGAAAGCTCCACACCCACAAGCCATATCACGGGTCTGACAAGGTCTACACCTCCAATGGATAAGGTATGCACATCTCCCATATTGGTCAAGCATCTCTTCTCACTAGTCATGCCAATAGGAGTCTCCAACTTCACAATATTATTCGAGTACCATGTGTGACGCGTAATCTTATTTCAATTCCTAGACTCACCCATGACAATAATGTTTTTTGTGAATTTCACCCGTTTGGTCTTTTTATTAAGGATCGGGACATGAGGGACGTGCTTCTTAGTGGGCGTATGTGTCAGGGCCTCTATCGTCTGGAGCATCCTGGAGTCTCTCGCGTTTTCAGTGGAGTTCGCGTTTCGTCGTCACAGTGGCATGCTCGCCTTGGTCATCCTGCCACTCCTATCGTTCGTCATGTTTTGCGTCGTCATGAGCTTCCTATCATGCCTAGTAATAAAGATGTAGCAGTGTGTGATGCTTTTCAGCTGGGGAAGAGTCATTAACTTCCTTTTTCGGAGTCTACTCGTGAGGTGAAACATCCTCTAGAACTTGTGTTTTCCGATGTCTAGGGACCTGCCCAAACCTCTGTTAGTGGTCATAATTATTATATCAGTTTCGTTGATGCTTACAGTCACTTTACCTGGCTTTATCTTATTAAGCGTAAATCCGATGTGTTTGATATTTTTGTTTAGTTTCAAAAACATGTTGAACGCCTTCTCAAGCATAAAATTGTCCATGTTTAATCGGATTGGGGTGGTGAATATCGTAACCTCAACTCCTTTTTCCAGTCGCTTGGGATCGCTCATCGTTTAGCATGTCCACATACACATCAGCAGAATGGCTCCGTAGAACGTAAGCATCGTCATATTGTTTAAACTAGTCTTACTCTTTTAGCCCATGCATCGTTTCCGTTTCGGTTTTGGAGTGATGCCTTTACCACTGCATGTTTTCTCGTCAATCATACTCCCACACGTGTTCTAGACATGAAGTATCCTATTGAACTTCTTCTTAATGAATAACCTGATAATACCTTTTTAAAGTGTTTGGGTGTGCTTGCTGGCCGCATCTTCGCCCATACAATAAACGCAAGCTGGAATTTCGGTCCAAAAAGTGTGTCTTTCTTGGCTACAGTTCCCTTCATAAAGGCTACAAATGTCTTCATCTTCCCACTAATCATGTCTATATATCTCGGGATGTCGTGTTTGATGAGCATATTTTCCCTTTGCCAAACTCCCTGTGTCCACCGATGAACCTCCATCCATGCATTCATCCTCCATTGCCTCTGACCAATTTGATGATGTTGCATACTCTCATGTATTGTTGCCTAACCATGGTGCAGGCACTGGACGCGGGGCTTGTTTGGAAATTTTGGAGACACCAGCAGCTCCATCGCTGGCATCATCCGATGCGCACGTCGATCCGCCAGTGCTCCTGTATGGCCTCGGACATCGTGCCCATGTATGCCCGGTCGATGCTCATGTGACGTCGTGCCCGGCCTCGCCCCCTGTCACTGGGCTGGTTTGCCCCCTGACGCTGGGCTGGCCTCGCCGAGTCTTCGGCCTTCCACGCCTGCCTATGTCGCCTTCGCCTGGGCTGGCTCCCTCGCCGAGCAGCCCAGCTCCTGCGACTCCCTTGGCGGGCTACGACTCGGCTTCCTTGACGCCCAGCGCGTCGCCGGCCTTCCCGACGCCTAGCATGTCGCCATGCAGCGTGTCGCCCGGTCCCTCAATGACTGGGCCACTGCTGTCACCATCGCCTAGCACTTCGCCGACTGGGCCCTCTTTGTCACCATCACCCAGCCCCTCGTTGGCTTCACCTTCGACCTCTACGGCTCTTGTACTGCGCCCCCATACGCGCAGTCGCAGTGGCATTCATCGCCCCAAGGAGCGCACTGATGGCACAGTTGCCTGGCATGCTGTGTGTATGACTGCTGCCAATGCGGATCCATCCTCCGAGCCCCCCACGTACCAGGCTGCTATAGAGTATTCCTCATTGGAGAGAGGTTGTGGAACAGGAATATCACGCTCTTATTCGCAATAAGACGTGGACTCTTGTTCCTCCACCACTGTGAGTTAATGTGATTGATTCTAAATGGGTATTTAAAGTGAAGAAGCATTCTAATGGGTCTATTGAGCGCTACAAAGCGCGTCTTGTTGCTAGAGGATTTCAGCAACGTTATGGTCTTGACTATGAAGACACCATCATTCCAGTGGTCAAGCCTACTACCATCAGGCTTCTTCTATCTATTGTCGTCACTCGAGGTTGGTCTCTTCGTCAGCTTGATGTGCAGAATGCCTTCCTTCATGGTGTGTTTGAGGAGGAAGTTTATATGTGACAGCCGCCTAGGTTTTCTGATCCTGATCATATCTGTCGTCTTACCAAAGCACTATATGGCTTGAAGCAAGCTCCTCGTGCCTGGCATGCCCGTCTTGCTACAACTCTTCGTGCTCATGGTTTTGCACCGTCCACTGCTGATTCATCGTTGTTTCTTCTACAGAAGCCTGAGGTCACTATGTACTTGTTGGTCTATGTGGATGATATTATTTTGGTCAGCTCCTCTCAGTCAGTTGCCAATGCTCTTGTTCGCTCTCTTGGTACTGATTTTGCTGTCAAGGATCTTGGAAAGCTCCATTACTTTCTTGGTGTGGAGGTTGCTTCTTGTGCTGATGGACTTGTTATGACGCAAAAGAAGTATTCATTGGACTTGTTGCAGCAAGACGACTACTATGCCTATGTCTACCACTGACAAGATCACTGCTGTTGATGGTAAGCTTCTGTCTTATGCTGATGTGACGGAGTACATAAGTATTGTTGGTGGTCTCCAGTATTTGATGATCACGAGATCAGATATATCTTATGTTGTCAACAGAGTTTGTCAGTATCTCCAGACGTCTCGCGACACTCATTGGTCAGCTGTTAAGCGTATCTTACGCTATGTCCGTCTGACAGTGTCTCATGGGCTGCATATACGGCCGAACCCCTCTGGGGTCCTCTCGGTGTATTCATGCGGACTAGGCTGGCAGTCCGGCTGACAGGCGATCCACGGGGGGCTATGACGTGTTCTTTGGCTCTAATTTGATCGCCTATAGTGCTCGGAAATAGGCTACTGTCTCACGTAGCAGTACTGAAGCCGAGTATAAGGTTGTGACTAATGCTACTGCAGAGATTATTTGGGTACAATCTTTTCTTCAGGAGTTGAGTATATCTAAACCGCAGCATCCTATCCTTTGGTGTGATAACATCGCTGCTACATACTTTTCTGTAAATCCGGTATTCCATATCCGAATGAAACAAATCTAAGTTGACTATCACTTTGTGTGGGAACGTGTGTCACAGAAGCAACTACAGATCAGGTTCATCTCCTCTAACGATCAACTTGCAAACATCTTCACCAAGCTGTTGCCTCTACCACAGTTTGAGACCTGCACCCTTCTAGATTCTTTAGGAAGCTAAGATTGAGGGAGAGTGTTAGACTGTGTATAACTTCTGTAATTGTGTACGTGTATTATTTCACAATCATGAACCTACTGCCCATCAGTAGATCCGAGTCAGCCTGTAAACCCTCTTCTTATCCGGTCTTAGTGCATTGGTAAAACCAGTCATTGTTAATTTAGAAAATTGTCTACAATAAGGTTTTTGGATTGTTGGAATATTAGGCACAATTTTCATGATTAATTTTAGAATATTAAACATGATAAAACCAGCTACTAGCTCATGTAACTCGAACATACTAGATGTACTAAACAACAGGATGAACGGAAACAAGTAGCAGCTAAACATGTACTCGCAGAACATGCTGAATAACCAAACAGGAGCATGTCGCACGTACCGTTCGCTTGTCGCGACAAAGAATTTAGGAAAAGGATCGACTGATCAGGCGGCGATAAGACGGCCAGAACCGACTTGGATTGAAGACGACCCATGATGGATAACTTGAGCACTCGCGTGGAGCGCTTCCCAAAAACCTTATTCGCCCTCTCCCGTACAGGATCACAAAGGCGAGTGGTTCCGGAGACCTGCTCTCCCATCCGCCGGTGCACGCTGGCAAGCGGGATGGAGTAGACTACGGTGGCCGTGCAAGCAGCGAGGGGGCAAAACCCTAGATTGGTTTTCGGTGTGTTGAGTGGGCCAGGAAACCCTAACGGAGGCAAATGTGGGCAGAGTCCACATTGTGCACGTACAGTAGCCCACGATCCGGGAGCGACCCGAATAAGCTAACTGTTTGACACGTTTGTCAAAACCTCACAACTTTCCTGAGCAGCAAATAAAGCTCGGCTCGGCGAGATCCCTGCAACCCGCAACCACAAAGCCTCATTAATGACAAAGCCAGCGGAAAGTAGAGTTCTGTCAAATTTCTCATGTCATTGCTTAGATGCTTGTTTCAGGCCATATAAATTTTTTCATAACTTACACACCTTTATCTCTTCACCTTGTACCACAAACTCATCCGGCTGATCCATATATATCTCCTCTTCGAACTCTCTATTAATAAAATATGTCTTCACGTCCATGTGATGAAAAATAAGACCATAAGAGGCAGCCAGGGACAATAGTACTCGAATGATGGTCAGTCTAGCGATAGGTGAATAGGTATCAAAGTAATCTTCGCCTTCTTTCTGTTTGTCGTGGTATTGCCGACGAGCACGCCATGGAGGGGTCCTCACAGTGCGTGTTTAGAGACGTGGGGTAAGGTGGACGGTTGACGGGTACGAGGTAACACAGCTTACCCAGGTTCAGATCCCACAATGGTGGCGGAATCCTACTCCTGCTATAAATCACTATAATGGCAATACGCCGAGTTACAGAGATAGGTTCGCTGTGCGAGGTGTGTGTAAAACGATGCCCTAAAGGCTCCCATAGGCCCGACTTATATAGTCGCCAGGTCCTAGGGTTACAGGGAAAAGTCCTAGCCGGACAGGTTACAAAGTTCTACACCGTCTATTACTAGTCTTGTGTATCTTGCACTCCAAGGCTCCGGGTACGCTGGTGACTCCATCGTAGCCTTCCTTTATCCGTCATGGGCCTCCCTTCTGGATCCACCTAACTGGGCTGCCCAGCAGGCCACAGGCCATGCTACCGACTATGGGCCACTCGGGTTAGTCGGATAAGAGACATGCTATGAGGATACCCATATATCATATCCCCAACAGTAGCCCCCGGAGAACTCCGAGATCTTGCGCCGTCTTGCCTCTTCCCGTGGAATGCTCCGTCTAGATGGATGTCGGCAAATCGTCAAGCAATATCTTGTAGTCCTCCCAAAGAACCCTGCAAAAGTTTCTCCGTCTTCTATGAGTAAGCTGGAGAAAAGCTGAATCTTCCATCGTACGCTCCTGTTGTCGGATTAAATCCGTCCATGCCGGAATCTTCGATGGGACGGCTCATCTACCATGTCAGTTATGGCGACGTAGGATGTAGGTCAGCGACGCCTCGTAACTCACACATGCATAGAACGCAACCATATCCGATTTTCCCGCATGAGTAATGCGAACCGTTGGCGGCGGCGGTTGGAGACGTGGCGAAATTACCGCGCACATTCACGAACACGTCGTCTACGCGGCAACCTTCCGATTAGCTGCACGAATCTTGACGCAGAGTAAGATAAATAGTAACCGTGGGACACTTGCCACTTTTTCACCCCATTCTCTCGCGTTATCGTCTTCTTCCTCCAGCCGCACGGCCCCTCGAGCTCTCCGCGGAAAACCTCGAGAAACCCTAGCCTCTCTCTCTGCACCAGTCGCATCCTTCCCTCCTCCATGGCTAGCAGTAGCTCATCCCCGTCAATGACGGCGTCGAGCGAAGCCACGACGAAGCCGACGGGCTCCGTCGTGGTGCCCCCAGAGGGTCTGGTCATCCCCGCATCGGCGGTGATTGAAACCACCGGCGGCGACCACAATCTGGCGGCACTAGAGCCCCTGGAAGAGGAGCCATACTCGCACAAAGGCGACTGGCGCGGCTCGGACATCACCAGCCGCGACATCCAAGAGATGGTCGCCGAAGGCTACCTTCCCGCGACGGAGGGGCTTACCTGGCGGGCGGCGCCGGCCGGTGAGGTGACGCCTTCTCCCAAGCCGGAGAGAAAGTGTACCTCAAGGCGCAATTGGTACGCGGCGTTTCTCTGCCCATCTCCCACTTCTTTCTGTCCGTCTTGAATCACTTCAAGGTCCAACCCCATAAACTCTCCCCCAATAGTATCTTAGTGCTTAGCAACTTCGCAGCACTTTGTGAGGGTTACCTAGGGATTAGGCCTAGGTTAGATTTGTTTGCGTACTTCTTCACCGTCAAACGTGAAGCCATACACAGTAGGGAGGAGCTTAGGAACTACGGCACCATAAGCTTCAAGATCCGTCCTGGCCGGTGGTTCCCCGACATCGTCGGCCACGAGTCATGCAAAAACTGGCAGCAGACATACTTCTACGGCCCCGACGTTCCTTTGGCGGGCCGAGAAGTAACGTACCCGGACTTCGTGGATGGAGCCGCCGCCGAAGTCTCCACATGGCGGTCCCATGCCTCCCTTCCCTCCGACCTCGACGCTTCTCGCGCAATAAGGCGGATCGAGTGGTTCATAGAGACGGGTCTGACTGGCTTGGACCTAGCCATGTGCTGGTTCATCAGGCGGATCCAACCTCTGCAGCACCGCATGAAGTATATGCACGAGTACACCGGCGTCAAGGATACCCTCCGGATCTCCGAGGACAACTTCTCGAGCGACTCCGTCAAGTTCCTCCTCAAGGACATCGTCAAGGTGAAGGACAAGAAGTGTGGCTTCACCCTCACCTACGACATGTTCGTAGACGGAAAGTGCCCAAAGGTAGATATTTATTTCCCGTGTATGACATTGCTCCAGTCTTTCCGTCTTACCAATACCATCTTATCTAACATGATGGTTTCTTACTTAACAGCTTAGCGATCTAGAGGAGGGCAACCTGGCTGCCCAAATCTATGATCCAAAGATGAAGGAAGTCACGGTCGTGTCCGACGATGCCCGTTAGTAGCGGCGGAAGAGCTCCACCTCGGCTGCCGACGGAGTAAGAAAGAAGAAGAAGAAGGCGGAGGGTGGAGCCTCCAAAAATCTTGCCGCCTAGAGGCGGAAAAGAAGAAAGCCACCGGGATGTT
Source organism: Avena insularis (assembly GCA_023614405.1). NCBI lineage: Eukaryota > Viridiplantae > Streptophyta > Magnoliopsida > Poales > Poaceae > Avena > Avena insularis. The sequence goes on from CM042691.1 coordinate 193,810,383, forward strand.
TGCCAAAGCGCCCCCCCCCCCCTAGTGTAAGCTTCTCATTCTCCGACATTGTCTATTTATCTATCTTGCACCTGTACTTATGCATTTTGCACGTTTCAGGAAGAAAGCCACAACCAACCTCAAGAAGTCCTCCAAGACTCTTGGGGCTTCTAGAAATATCAAAGATATGTTGCATCGCGACTCCTCTCCCGCCATCGCCCTGCCACTCCTGCCGTCAAGCCCTCCTCCGCTCCGACAAGCTCCCAAGTCCAGGAGGCACCAGGCCCTTCCGCCAAGGAAGTGGACTCTGGCGCCTCAACCGAGCTTGCTGTTGTCGGCGAGCAGGCGAGGCAGGAGAGTGCTGCTCTCCAAATGGTTGAAGCTCCGGCTAAGGATGCCATCGGTAGCGGCAAGGCGGTGATGGGAGCTGGTACCTCTGTCGAAGGCGGCGCCTCTGCTCCCCAGAAACCCTTCGAGTTCCCGAAGATTGTTTACCCGGCGCTCATGCCGAGTAACACAACTATGGTTCCTGGAGGAGTGCCGTCATCTCCGACATGCGGTCTTGAGGAGCTACTCCGGCAAGCAGACATCTTGCATGGAAACAAGATTGCCTTTGGCAAGCTGCTGGCCAAGAGCGCTACAAGCCTCAAGATTATTGCACTTGTAAGTTTCACTTTACCTTTTGCATTTCGTATGAGTATCCCACTGTAGCCCCCGAGGATGTAGACGGAAAACCATTGGTTTTGCATCTATATGCTCTAAGAGTGACTAAGCTAGAAAAAACTCTCATTGTAGCCCCCAAGCATTTAGATGGAATGAATTATTCCGACTAGATGCTTTAAGAGTAGCATACACAATGTTCATAATTAAGTGTTGTAGCCCCCAAGCCTCTAGTTGTAACTGAATTAGTTCCGACTAGATGCTTAAAGAAAAGCTAAGCATTTTCTGAGTTAAAAACTTTATACTGTAGCCCCCAAGCCTGTAGTCGAGAACTGAATTAGATCCGACTAGATGCTTAAAGAAAAGCTAAGCATATTGCTAAGTTAAAAACTCTCGCTGTAGCCCCCAAGCATCTAGGTGGAAAATCTCCGACTAGAAGCTCCAAGCAGACTAAACAACGACTTGACTTTGTATTTGTTTCCACAGAACGAGAATGCTCGGAGGGGCATGGCCAATGACAAGTACCAGAAGATGCGCGCAGACCTTGAAGCTGAAAAGGGTAAAACCGCCATCTTGAAGGAACAGATCATCAAAAACAAGAGTTTGTTTTCTTATGACACATTTCCGTCTTATTTTTGTGCCCACAATCTCTGAGTACTCAATGTGTACTTTGTTTTCTCCGACTTGCAGAGCATGTCGCCAAGGCCAAGGATATTGTCGAGCAGTCCAAGCACATTCAGCATCTGGACAACAAGAACAAGATCCTTAAGAAGGAGAGGGAAGAAATGCTGAAGATGCACGAGGATTCCATGAAAGCCCTGCAGGACTCCGCCTCCGCGGAGATCAATCGCTTGAAGGAGGAGCTTGCGATCCTAAAGGATCAGAAGCAAGCTGCCGATGAGCAAAACCTTCACCATAGCGAAGCGTTTAAGCTCCTCCAACAAGAGAAGGAATCCTTGGCGGACGTCGTCTGGCAGGCTAAGGCCAGCATCTTTAGTAAGTGTCCTCCGCCTTGTAGTTCTGTAGTCTGGATACTTCGAATTTTTGAACTCATGCAATCTTTGTCGGAATTTTCAGCGCCCATGGGTTTAACCCGCTCGCCTCCTTCAAACAAGTAATGCATGATTCTTGCCGGCAACTTCATTAACACCGCCATCGCCCAAGCCAAAGAGATTGCCAAGCCCCTCCAGATCTATATCAAGGCCTCGGACTCCATGGTGAAGTACTCGGAGATTCTGCGCCGAGCCCCCGAGCGTGTTGCAAGCTGGAAAGCTTCATGTGCATGGGCTGGCGCAAGGATGGCGCTGTCTATGGTGAAGGCACACTATGAAGATGCCGACATCGACACGGTGACATCTGGTATCCCCGACGTGGATGATGACGGCAAGGAGATCGATCATGAAGCCAACTTGTCATCACTCGCGGGGTATGATACTAGGGTTGCCGAGTTGGTAGATGTTGACGTCTTCGTGCCCAGGAACTTTCTCGACAACGCCAACCCGGAATCCTCCGAGTCTCACCATAGCACCGATTCTGAGGGTGATTCTCCGGCTGGTGATGATGCGGCCTCCAAGTATCCTGCACCCAAAGAGTGAAAAACACTTTGTAATTTCTGTTTCACCTCTGGAGTGTGTGCGGGAAAAACTTTGTTGATGTAATCTTAAGGCGGAAAACAATGGTTATCGTATCCTACTACTTAAGAATTAAGTTTCAGCATGTGTATATTTTTTAAGCAAGTGTTGGCTTATCCATTACTTTGGTTCTTATGCTTGACTTTTCGTGAGTCGGAAGACTCGTTGTCGGAACCATGCGCTTAGGTGATGATGCGCAATGGCACCGTCAATAACCTGAGCACAAAATCGCCGACAACAAGTGCCGAAAGTCACTACTATAGAATCCACATAAAAACAACAAAGAACGTGTAGACCAGAAAACTTAAGCTAACGCCCGTAGGCGGAATTTTCACAAGTGCAATCGCAAGGCTTGTGCATAAAGGTTTTTATATGATCCAAAAATGAACACTAAAGGAGGTAGAAGACTCAGCAAAATGAGTGAACCAAAGAGCTTTATTTCATTGATCATATAAGAGGTACACAATTAGATAAAAAAATGCTAAGTGTAGAAAGGACGTAGCTGTGCTATGTTCCATGGCCGATCAAGCTCCGGGTAGTCATCATCCGGGTCACGTCGCTTACGCTTATGATCCTTGTTGGGTCTATCCTTGAGTTCACGATTGTCGACCAGGTAGTAAGACCCATTGAGCAGCACCTTGCTTATGATGAACGGTCCTTCCCATGGCGGGGATAATTTGTGTGACTTCTTTTGCTTAAGTCAGAGCACCAAATCCCCCTCTTTAAACGAGCGATGCCGAACGCGGCGACTATGGTAGCTGCGTAGCTTCTGCTGGTATATGGCGGATCTTTGGCATGCCAAAACGCGCTCCTCCTCGAGAAGGTCCACATCTAGGCGTCTGGATTCTTCAGCGTCATCTTCGTCGTAGGTGGCAACTCTTGGTGCATCGTGGAGGATGTCGGAAGGTAGGATGGCTTCTGCTCCATATACCATGAAATAGGGGGTGTAGTCGGTGGATCTGTTGGGTGTAGTTCGTAAACTCCACAACATAGATGGCAATTCTTCCGCCCAGGCTCCAACTGCTCTATGTAGCGGTGCCTCCAAACGTGGCTTGATTCCCTGGAGAATTAATCCATTGGCTCGCTCAACTTAACCATTGGATTGTGGGTGTGCCACAGATGCAAGGTCAAGTCGGATGCCTTTGTCCCAGCAATAGGCCTCCACTTCTCCGAGTGACAAGTTTCTTCCGTTGTCGGTGATGATGCTATATGGGAGACCAAACCTCACCACTAGATCCCGGACAAACCTGAGGGCAGTTGCCCCATCAAGCTTTCTAATGGGTTTAGCTTTTATCCATTTGGTGAATTTGTCAACTGCTACAAGCAGATGCGTAAATCCACACGATGCCGTTTGTAACGGGCCCACCATGTCTAGCCCCCAGACTGTAAACGGCCAAGTTATTGGTATTGTTCGCAATTCTTCAGCAGGAACATGTGGTTGTCGGGCATAATACTGGCATCTTGTGCATGTCTCAACCAGCTTGTCGGCGTCGCCTTGCGATCGGCCGAGAGAATCCTTGCCGGAAGGCTTTCGCGACCAACGATCGAGGAGCGGCGTGATGTCCGCAATCTCCGAGATGGATCTCGCGCAGGATTTCTATACCTTCTAGCTGGGAAACACACTTTAGGTATACACCAGTAGTGCTCCTTTTATAGAGTTGCCCATTGATTATGGTATAAACTTTTGCTCGCCGTACTATTTGTCGTCTTTCGACCTCGTCGTCGGGCAAAGTTCCGTGTTCGAGATATTCCATGAACAGTTTTGTCCAAGCCGGAGGGATCTTTGTCACCATGTTGACGAAAGAGTCAGCTCTATTCGGGTCGTCGATGTCGGCGCCCTTCACAGATGGTGTGCGTAGATGCTCTAGGAAAATTCCTGGCAGAATTCGCGCATACGATCCAAGTTTAGACGATGAGATCAGCCTCGTTTTTCTCCCTAGGCACATACTTGACTTCGTAGCCCAAGAAGCTCTTGGCTATCTCGTCCACTTCGTCGCGATATGCCGCCATCATAGGGTTCCGCGCATTCCGGTGCCACCACTGTTTGGGCAACCAAGTCGGAATCTCCACAGCAAACTATGTGCTTAATGCCAATATCCTTGGCTACACGCAGTCCGTGAATGAGTGCTTCATACTCCGCCATGTTGTTTGTAGCCTCGAAGTGGATCTGCATAACGTAGTGTATCTTGTCTCCTTTTGGTGACTGTAGCAATACACCAGCCCCCGAGCCGTTGAGCAACTTTGATCCGTCAAAGTGCATCACCCAGTACTCTGGTTCCGGCAACGGAGTGGCATCTGGCATCTCTGTCCAATCTGCAATGAAATCTGCCAAGGCTTGTGACTTGATAGCATCGCATATCTTGTAGGTGATCTCGAAGGAGGCAAGTTCAATGCCCCACTTCGCGACCCTTCCTGTAGCATCGCTGTTGTTGATGATGTCGGACAGTGGAGTCTTGCTCACTACTGTGATTGGGTGCTCCTGAAAGTAATGCCTCAGCTTCCGCGAAGCGAGGAATACTCCATAAGCTATCTTTTGGTAGTGTGGGTAACGCTGCTTGGACTCCGTCAAGACTTCGCTTACATAGTAAACTGGTCGTTGAACTCTGTGCTCATAGCCTGGTTCCTTCCGCTCTACCATGACAACGATGCTGATAACCCGGTTGGTTGCCGCCATGTAAATTAACACGGGCTCTCCAGGCTCGGGTGCTGCAAGGATGGGCGCTGAGGAAAGAATCTCCTTGAGCTGCTTCAATGCTGCATCTGCCTTGTCCATCCATGTGAATTTGTCTGCCTTCTTGACAACTTATACTGGCGAGCCTTCTCTCCAAGTCGGCTGACGAACCGACTAACTGCTGCAACACAATCTGTTAGTCGTTGGATGTCCTTTAGGCATGTCGGACGATTTATGTTTAAGATGGCCTTGATTTTCTCTGGGTTGACCTTGATTCCGTGCTGGGAAACGATGAAGCCCAACAGTTTGCCGGCTGGAACCCTGAAGACGCACTTCTTAGGGTTGAGCATCATGTTGTATTTCCGGAGATTATCAAAGGTTTCTTTTAAGTCGGAGATTAAGTCATTTGATTTTTTAGACATCACCGCGATATCGTCCACATAGGCGTGAACGTTCCGACGAATTTGGTCATGAAGGCAACGTTGCATTGTCCGTTGGTAGGTAGCACCTGCGTTTTTCATCCCAAAGGGCATCGTGACATAGCAAAACGTGCTGTAAGGGGTAGTGAACGAAGTGGCCAATTGGTCCGACTTCCTCATTTTGATCTGGTGGTATCCTGAGTATGCATCGAGAAAACACAAAAGTTTCGAGCCAGCCATCGAGTCAATGACTTGGTCAATGCGAGGCAAAGCAAACGGATCTTTGGGACATGCTTTGTTCAAGCCGGTGTAATCAACGCACATTCTTAATTCAGTAGTTCCCTTTTTGGGGACAAGTACAGGATTGGCCACCCATCGGGTGTGAAGGACTTCTCGGATAAAACCAGCCTTAAGTAACCTAGCTATCTCTTTTCCAATGGCGCGTCTCTTCTCATCTCCGAAGCGTCGTAGAGGTTATTTCACGGGTTTACATTTTGGATCTATGTTTAAGCTGTGCTCGGCAAGTTCCCTAGGTACACCTTTCATGTCGGCAGGTTGCCAGGCAAAGATGTCCCTATTATCACGGAGGAACTCGACGAGCATGCTTTCCTATTTGGGATCCAGGTTTGTCCCAATGGCGACGGTCTTGGAGGCATCACCTACCACAAGTTCCACCGGCTTGGTCTCGATGGCGGCCTTGAACGCAGGAGCGGAGTCAGAGATCTGCTTCTTCGACACGGGCATCTCTGAGTCATTTACCTTGCTCTGGATCTCCTTGAATTCTTCGTTGTAGAGGACAGCTTCTGCAACGGCTGCTTCATTGATCTCGCAGTCCCTTGCCTTGGTAAAGCTTCCGGATACGGTGATGACACCGTTTGGTCCGGGTATCTTGAGCTTGTTATAGACGAAGCATGGCTTGGCCATGAACGTGTGGAATATGTCGCGGCCGAATATGACGTGGTACATGCTCTTGAAGGGGACCACCTCAAAGGTCATGCGCTCTTGGCGGTAATTATTAACGTCGCCAAAGGCTACCTGAAGTGTGATGCACCCAAGGGACCGAGCCTCCCGACCAGGCACTACGCCATGGAACACGGTGTTGGTCCGCCTTAGGTTTGCCTCCGTCAAGTTCATCTTCTGCAGTGTATCCAGGTACATGATGTTGATGCTGCTTCCACTATCCACCATGCACTTGGTGAACTCCATGCCGTCAATCAATGGGTTGATGACCATGGCGTACTGGTTCTCCGTGGGCACAAGGTCTGGGTGGTCCGTCCTGTCCCAAGTGATTGGAACCTCCGACCAGCACAGGTATTGGGGAACTGGGGGGAGAGTAGCCATCAGGATCCTTAGAGAGGTCTTCTGTTGTCGGACGGTGGGGGTGCCAAGGAAAGTGTGGTAGATTGGGGCCTTCTTTGTGAAGGGGTTCTTTCCCTTGTCGTCGCTCTTGGCGGCGTGCTTGGGGTTGACGTCCTCGTCCATGTCACTTGAATCCTTGGACTCCTCCTCCTTCTTCTTCCCCTTGCCCTTGCCTCATGATGCATTCTTCCGACTTCGCTTGTAGCCGGACTCCGGGTCTTCCTTGAGGTCGTTGACGAACTTTCAGTGTCGATTGGTATGGGTGGCCTTGCCGTTGGCATCGAGGTGTACGAGGCACGGCATATCGCGGTACTCCTCGTACGTTTGGGGAACACGGAGCGGCACCGAGTTGGTTTCATTTCCTCGTTCCTGCCCGCGACCTGCTCCCCTTCCTCGGCCATGTTGTCCGCCTTCTCCTTGTCCTGCAAAAGTCATGGCGACCATGTCGGTATATTGCTTTTCTTCTGGAGCGGTTTTCTACTTTGTACTACTGTTCCTCCGAGCTTGGGTTGGAACGGCCGTTGCCGGCAAAGAGCCACGAGCATCATCGTCGGCAGCTGCGAACTCACTAGCTAACTGAATCATCTGATTCAAGTCAAGCTGATGATTGTCCTGCAAGCGCTTCAGCTTATGTCGGATCAACGTGCCCCTTTCCAACCCATCGATGAAGGCGGCCATGGCGGTCTGGGCGTGCACTCCTGCGCAGGAATTTTTCATATCCAGCCAGCGGGAGAGGTAGGCGCGAGATGTCTCGTCTTTCTCTTGCACGCACCTCCGTAGATCGCCCACAGTGCAGGGACGCTTGTATGTACCCTCAAATTTCTTGGTGAATGCTTCTTGCATGTCCGGCCAGTTGTAGATAGATCTTTCCGGCAAGTCGTCGATCCATTGACGGGCCGTGCCCGCCAACATTAACGGGAGGTACTTGACGGCGACGTTGGGGTTGCCTCCGGCAATCTCCACTGCGTTGCCGTAGTCCTGCAACCATGTGGCCGGTTTGGCGGTGCCGTCATAGGGCTTGATGGTCTTGTCAATCTGGAAACCTTTGGGGTAAGTTGCGGACCTTATTGTAGGTCCAAAGCAACGTGGTCCCAGGTATGGTCCTTCCCGGGCCTCGTGGATCTTATCGATCCGCGAACGTGCGTCGTATGGCTCCGGGTTCTTCTTCTTGTTGTCAACAGGGGACGGGCTGCGTGAACGACGCGGGCCTCTTCCGCCATGGTGACTGCTTGGCGGCGATGGAGGCGGAGGTGGCGGTGGGTTAGCCTTCTTGCTGTTACCCTCCTGCGACGCCCCACGCCTGTCGCGGTTGCTTGTCGGATACGGAGGGTCGTGGTGTGACCTGCTCTTATGTCCTTGGTGGCGCTCTTCATCATGACGGGTCTGTGTCGCGTTGTCGCGGATGACGATGCCGCACTGCTTTGGTGGAGGCATATCCATGTGATGGTGAGTCTTGTAGTCTTCCTGACGTCGGGGGTATCGGAGCGGTGGCGATGGGCGGTGAGGTTGGGCTCTTTCTCCGTGGTCGGAGGATATGGGGATAGCATCCTTCCTGTTGTGCACATCCCTCCGTCTTTCATTCTGATGAACCCGTCCGTGATCCGACATCTTGAGGAGATCTGTCCCTTGGCGGTTTATACTGGCTAGATCGGCAGAGCGCTGGGTCAGACTCAAGCCTTTGAGAGGTGTCCTTTTCCTGCTGCTTTACCGCCTTGGCCACTAGGTCATAGACCTGTTCCACTGCCTCAGGCGATCTATCCTGCTCCAGAAGGGTCTTGGAGACGGCGAGGTTAAGGAGTGGGGTGGGCATCACCTGCTTGCCTTCACTATCAATGTATGGCTTGGCCTGTGCTGGCTTCGAGGGAGCCCATCCTAGGTTGCGCCGTACACCAGGATCGTTGATGACGCGAGCCGGAGCCTTCTTAGCCTTATGCTGCTGGAGCAGAGTCTTGTACTCGGCCTCCATTGCTCTATCTTTTTCTATGGACTTCTGCGTGTTGACCAGATCTCGATCTAGTTTAGCGCCTTGCTCCGTGATGGCTTGCGCTTCCTCCAGCAGCTGCTGGCGCTTCTCGTCAAGCTGAGTCACGTTCCGGATATGATCAACAGTTAGTGGCTCAACGAGGAAATTGTCGTACATCACTCTATCAGCTGGAGTAACATGGGCTGCTGCCGACGTGGATGTTGGAGGCGGCAAGTTTGCGGTGTTGTTGTTGCTCGGACCGATGCCGAGTTCCTGCGGCTGCTGCACTGGATTAGGCGGAGGGGGCATGACTCTTGCGCGATCATCATCAGCAGCAATAAGTGGCCCTTTCCCCTTATCCAGCGCCGTAGGCGGAGCTTGCCCGGGCTGGTCTTCATCCATCGCTGTCCCGATGGTGACGAACACCCCTATAGATAAGCGTAGCATAAAGATCAAGTCATTTTAATAGTTCAATTGCTATATGCTTTCTGATACATAGTAACCTAATTCCTTCGACCATGAGATCATGCATATCACCTTTACCGGATGGATGCTTTGATGACATCAAACACCACACCGTGGCGGGTGGCTATAAAGGTGGCATTGAGTGTTCGGAAAGTATTGGTTGAGACACATGGATCAAGAGTGGGATTTGTCCATCCATATGACGGATAGATATACTCTGGGCCCTCTCGGTGGAATGTCATCCAATTAGCTTGCAAGCATGTGACTGGCTCACAAGGGATCACATATCACGGGAACGAGAAAAGAGTACTTATCGGTAACGAGGTTGAACTAGGTATGCAGAGATACCGACGATCATAACCTCGGATAAGTAAACTATCGTGAGACAAAGGGAAATTGGTATTGTATGTAAGTGGTTCATTCGATCGCAAAGTAATCGTAGAAATATGTGGGAGCCATATGAATTTCCAGATTCCTCTATTGGTTATTGTTCGGAGAAGTGTCTCGATCATGTCCGCATAATTCACGAACCGTAGGGAGACACACTTAAGGATTCGACGTTGTTTGAGTAGTTATGGAATGATGAGAAAGAGACTGAATGTTGTTCAGAGTCTCGGATGGGATCCGGGATATCACGAGGAGATCCGAAATGGTCCGGAGAATAAGATTCATATAAGGAAAGTCCTGTTTCGGAGTTGGAGAATGGTTCCGGTGTTTTCATCGAGAATGTTCTAGAAGGTTCCGGAATGTCCGGCACTTCGAAGGGGAAGGGTACATGAATGTGTTATATCAAGTTGGTATGATTGCATCATGTACTAGGTGTCATCGCTGAACAAAATAAAGGGTTTATTCAAATCCTAGTTTGAAAAAGTCAAACGCCAATTTGAAAGTCAAACGGCTATTTTGGGAAGTGGAGAGGGAGGTGGAAACCGAGTTGGGGAGGAGTTCCTCCCCTCCACCATGACCACCTCCAAGCCGAGTTGGGGAGGGACTCCCCTCCCCTTGGCCGGCCCCTCCACCTATAAAAGGAGGGGCAGGGCTCCCGTCCTAGACACCCAACACCTCCACCTCTAAACCCTAGCCGCCGGCGCCGCCACCTCCACTGCCGCTGGCGCCGCCCTAGGGCAAACCGCCGCCGCCGTCTAGCTAACCCTAGCCGCCGGCTTGCCCCCTCCTCGGCGTGTCTAAACCTAGATAGTCGAGGGCTCTCTCATAGTCCACCATACTCGCTCCGGCTTAAGGCGAAGCCCTGCAAGATCTCCCCTCTACTTCCGGTACCACGCCGTTGTGCTACCGGAATCGCGAGGAGAGTGCTACAACCTCCATTTTCTTTGGAACAAGGAGAGGAAGGTCTTCGTCAAGTACGAGCGTGTGACCGATTCTTGGGGCGCTCTTGAACGCATGGCCGGAAGGATCGTCTATGCGATCTTGAGATCGGGAAGAGTACGACTACATCACCCACGAGAATCCGCTCTCGTTAAACACTTTGGAATCTTCGAGGGTGAGTTATTCCATTGACTCGTTGCTACAATCTAGTAGATAGATCTTGGCTTGTTTGTTTGTATGCGATAGAAAATTTTTGTTTTCCATGCTACGAAACCCTACAGTGGTATCAGAGCCGTGTCTATATGTAGATCTGTTGCACGAGTAGAACACAATGGTCATTGTGGGCGTTGATGCTTTTATTGTCGATTGCTTATTGTGTACTTTGCATCTTGCGGGATGTTGGGATGAAGCGGCCCGGGCTAACCTTACATGACATCGTTCATGAGACTTGCTCCACGCTTGACATGCAACTAGTATTGCATAAGTGGCTTTATGGTGCTGTTTCTCCTAGCATAGTTAAGATCCAATTTACAACGGGTGATTAACAATACTAGTATCAATGTTGTGGTTCATGTTCGTAAGTTAGAACGACACTTATTGAAAGCCCAGACCACGTAAAACATGCAAAGAAAGTAGAGGCGTCTAACTTTGTTTTGCAGGGGTGTTCCGTGATGTGATATGGCCATGATTGTGATTATATTTGATGTATGCAATGTTCCTTATTGTAAGTTGGCAACCGGCAGGAGCCATATGGTTGTCTTTAATTTATGTTAAGACCCGCGTGTCTATTCAAAGTAGTTGTAATAGTTGAAGCCGGTGGACGACAACCATGGAGAAGCGTCATTGACCTTGATGCAATGCCGGTGATGATGGAGATCATGTTCGTGCTTGAAGATGGAGATCGGAAGCACAAAGTAGAAAGGCCATATCATATCACATATTATAAATTGCATGTGATGTTAATCCTTTATGCATCTTGTATTGCTTAGTAGACGACGGTAGCATTATAAGATGATCCCTCATGCACATGAATTTCAAAACATAAAGTGTTCACCCTTAGTTAGCACCGTTGCTAAAGCTTGTTGTTTCGAAGCACCACGTGATGATCGGGTGTGTTAGATTCCGCAAGTGTATACAACGTGAGAAAGCCAGATTTGCTCATGCGGAAACTAAGGTTTGATCTTGACGAGCCTAGCATGTACAGACATAGTCTCGGAACACGGATCACCGAAAGGTAAAGCATGAATCATATAGTAGATATGATGAACATGTCGATTGTTCGCCATTGAAACTATATCAATTCTCGTGATGATCGGTGTTGATGTGGTGGATTTGGTTCATGTGATCACTAAAACAATGTGAGGGATATTGTTTTGAGTGGGAGTTCACCTAGATTAATTTAACTATTAATTAGAACTCAATTTGTCATAAACTTAGTCTAAACTATTGCAAATATGTTGTAGATCAATGGCGGCCCCTACCATCAATTTTAATGCGTTCCTAGAGAAAGAAAAGTTGAAAAACAATGGAAGCAACTTCGCGGATTGGTTCCGCAATTTGAGGATTGTCCTCATAGCTGGTAATTTGACCTATGTCTTTGGATGCACATTTGGGTGACCCACTGCGGTGATCTTGCCGAAGTAAAGAATGTTTACCTCGCTCGGAAGACTCGGTACTCCACGTTCAATGTGCTATCTTGTATGGTTTAGAATCGAGCTTGAAAAGGTTTGAGAATTCAGACCCACATGATATTGTCCGTGATCTCAAATTGATCTTTGAGACTCACGCGGCAATTGAGAGCTATGAGGCTTACGAAAAGTTCTTTAAGCGCAAGATGGAAGAGGCGCTCCATCGGTGAGCATGTGCTTAAGATGTGCAGGCACGCAAACAAACTTCAAAGCTTGGGTATAGTGATTCCTAATGCTTTGAGGATTTACCGTGTCCTCAATCACTACCACCAAGTTACAAGAACTTTGTGATGAACTACAATATGCAAAACATGAACAAGCGGTTGCGACTGTTTGCTATGTTGAAATCTGCGAAGTGGAGATCAAGAAAGAGCACCAAGTGTTGATGGTCAATAAGACCACCAAATTCAAGAAAGGCAAGTCTAAGCAAAAGGTACACTTCAAGAAGGGTGGTAAGAAAGTTACGGCATGACGAAGAAGACCAGGCTGGACCTAAGCATGATCTTGAGTGCTTTTCCGCAAGGGAGAAGGTCCTTTGGAAGCGGAATTGCCCAAAGTACTTGGCGGATTTGAAGAAGCACAACATCAAGAAGAAAGGTATATCCGATATACATGTTATTGATGTGTATCTCACTAGTACTTAGTAGTGCACAGGTATTTAATCTTGGTTCGGTTGCTCATATTTGTAACTCAAACAGTCTTTGCGAATAAATGGAAGCTAGCGAAGAATGAGGTGACGATGCGCGTAGGAAACGGATCAAAGGTTGATGTGATCGCGGTCGGCACGCTACCCCTTCATCTACCACCAGGATTAGTTTTATACTTAAATAATTGTTATTTGGTGCCTGCGTTAAGCATGAACATTATATCGGGATCTTGTTTATTATTGAGCGGTTACTTGTTTAAGTCGAGAATAATGGTTGTTCGATTTATATGAGTAATATGTTTTATGCACATGCACCTTTGATAGATGGTCTATTCTTATTGAATCTCGATAGTGGAAATACACATATTAATAACATTGAGGCTAAACGTTTGAAATCGAGCGATAACTCGACCTATATGTGGCACTGTCGTCTTGGTCACATTGGAGTGAAGCGTATGAAGAAACTCCATTCCGATGGACTTCTTGAATCACTTGATTTCGAATCACTTGATAGATGTGAAGCATGTCTGATGGGTAAAATGACTAAGACTCCATTTTCTGGTATGATGGAGCGAGCTACGGATTTATTGGAAATCATACATACCGATGTGTGTGGTCCAATGAGTGTAGCATCGCGCGGTGGTTATCGTTATGTTCTTACCTTCACGGATGACTTGAGTAGATATGGGTATATCTATTTCATGAAACATAAGTCCGAAACTTTCGAGAAGTTTAAGGAACTTCTAAGTGAGGTGGAGAATCAACGTAACAAGAAGATTAAATTTCTACGTTCTGATCGTGGAGGTGAATATCTAAGTTACGAGTTTGGCGAGCATTTGAAGAAATGCGGAATACTTTCACAATTGACACCGCCGGGAACACCACAGCGTAATGGTGTGTCCGAACGTCGTAATCGAACTCTCTTAGGTATGGTTCGTTCTATGATGTCACTTACAGATTTACCGCTATCATTTTGGGGTTATGCATTAGAAACAGCCGCATTCACTTTAAATAGGGCACCATCTAAATCCGTTGAAACGACACCGTATGAATTATGGTTTGGGAAGAAACCTAGATTGTCGTTCCTTAAAGTTTGGGGTTGCGAAGCCTATGTAAAGAAGTTACAGCCGGACAAGCTTGAACCCAAAGCAGAAAAATGCGTCTTCATAGGATACCCCGAAGGAAACTATTGGCTATACCTTCTATCATAGATCCGAAGGCAAAATCTTCGTTGCCAAGAATGGATCCTTTCTAGAGAAGGAATTTCTCTCGAAAGAAGTGACTGGAAGGAAAGTAGAACTCGACGAGGTTGTCGAACCTTCTCTCGAAATTGCGAGTAGCGCAGCACCGGAAGAAGTTCTGTGATGCCTGCACCAATAAGAGAGGAAGCTAATGATGATGATCATGAAACTTCGGTTGAAGTTGCTACAGAGCCTCGCAGGTCAACGAGAACTCGTACCACTCTAGATTGGTATGATCCCGTTATGAATGTCATGTTGGTGGACAACACCGATGACCCTGCGACATATGAGGAAGCGATGATGAGCCCAGATTCCAACAAATGGCAAGAAGCCATGAAATCTGAGATTGGATCCATGTACGAAAACCAAGTATGGACTTTGGTGGACTTAGGATGGTAGGAAGGCTGTCGAGAACAAATGGATTTTCAAGAAGAAAAACAGATGTTGATGGTAATGTTACATCTATAAAGCTCGACTTGTGCAAAAGGGTTTGGCAAATTCAAGGAGTTGACTACGATGAGACTTTCTCACCAGATGCGAAGCTAAAAGTCTGTGAGGATTATGTTAGCAATCGCTGCATATTATGATTATGAGATATGGCAGATGGATGTCAAAACAGCATTCCTCAATGGAGACATTGATGAAGAGTTGTATATGATGCAACCCAAAGGTTTTGTCGATCCTAAAGATGCTAACAAGGTATGCAAACTTCAACGGTTTATCTATGGATTGAAGCAAGCATCCCGAAGTTGGAATCAACGTTTTGATAAGGTGATCAAAACTTTTGGTTTTATAAAAACTTATGGAGAAGCTTGTATTTACAAGAAAGTGAGTGGGAGCTCTGTAGCATTCTTAATACTATATGTAGATGACATATTGTTGATTGGGAATGATGTAGACCTTCTTAATAGTGTCAAGGAATATTTGAATAATAGTTTTTCAATGAAGGATCTTGGCGAAGTAGCTTACATATTAGGCATAAAGATTTATAGAGATAGATTGAGACGCCTAATATCATTGTCACAAAGTACATATTTGGACAAAGTTCTAAAGAGGTTTGGAATGGAATATAGCAAGAAAGGGTTCTTGCCCATGTTGCCCAATACGACCTTGAGTAAAACTCAAAGTCCGACATCGGCAGAAGATAGAGAAAGGATGAGTAAGACTCCCTATGCCTCAGCCATAGGATCTCTAATGTATGCCATGTTTTGTACTAGACCCGACATTGCATATGCTGTTAGTTTAACTAGCAGATATCAAAGTGATCTAGGAGTGGATCATTGGACAACGGTCAAAAACATCCTTAAGTACTTGAGAAGGACTAAGGATATGGTTCTTTCTTATGGAGGTGATGAACAACTCGTTGTTAATGGTTACACCGATGCTAGTTGGAACATCGATCCGGATGATTCTAAATCACAATCTAGATACGTATTTATTTTGAATGGTGCAGCAGTTAGCTGGAGGAGTGCAAAGCAAAGCGTTGTGGCGAGATCTTCAACTGAATCGGAATACATGGCTGCTTAGGAGGCTTCACAAGAAGCGATATGGATGAAAGAGTTCATTACAGAGATGGGTGTGGTTCCTAGTGCGCTAGACCCATTGTCTATCTACTGTGATAACATGGGCGCCATAGCCAATGCGCAAGAACCAAGGTCACACAAGAAGCTGAAGCACATCAAGCTACGTTTTCACGCTATTCGAGAACATGTCCAAGATGGGGACATAAAGATTTTCAAAGTACACACAGATCTGAATGTGGCGGATCCTTTGACTAAACCTCTCCCGAGGGAAAAACATGACCAGCACCAAACTGCCATGGGTGTTCGGTATATTACCATGTAATCTACATTAGATGACTCTAGTGCAAGTGGGATACTGTTGGAGATATGCCCTAGAGGCAATAATAAATGTAGTTATTATTATATCTTTGTGTTTATGATAAATGTTTACATTCATGCTATAATAGTATTAACAAGGAAACATTAATACTTGTGTGATTTGTAAACTTAAATTGAAGTCCCTAGTAAAGCCTCTATACATCACTAGCTTGTTGGTTAATAAATGATTGTGGTTTCCCTATCATGAACATTGAGATGTTATTAACAACAAGATCATATCGTTAGGAGAATGATATGGTGGACATACTCCTATAGATAAGCGTAACATAAAGATCAAGTCATTTTAATAGTTCAATTGCTATATGCTTTCTGATACATAGTAACCTAATTCCTTCGACCATGATATCATGCATATCACCTTTACCGGATGGATGCTTTGATGACATCAAACACCACACCATAACTGGGTGGCTATAAAGGTGGCATTGAGTGTTCGGAAAGTATTGGTTGAGACACATGGATCAAGAGTGGGATTTGTCCATCCATATGACAGATAGATATACTCTGGGCCCTCTCGGTGGAATGTCATCCAATTAGCTTGCAAGCATGTGACTGGCTCACAAGGGATCACATATCACGGGAACGAGAAAAGAGTACTTATCGGTAACGAGGTTGAACTAGGTATGCAGAGATACCGATGATCATAACCTCGGATAAGTAAACTATCGTGAGACAAAGGGAAATTGGTATTGTATGTAAGTGGTTCATTCGATCGCAAAGTAATCGTAGAAATATGTGGGAGCCATATGAATTTCCAGATTCCTCTATTGGTTATTGTTCGCAGAAGTGTCTCGATCATGTCCGCATAATTCATGAACCGTAGGGAGACACACTTAAGGATTCAACGTTGTTTGAGTAGTTATGGAATGATGAGAAAGAGACCAAATGTTGTTCGGAGTCTCGGATGGGATCCGGGATATCACGAGGAGATCCGGAATGGTCCGGAGAATAAGATTCATATAAGGAAAGTCCTGTTTCGGAGTTGGAGAATGGTTCCGGTGTTTTCATCGAGAATGTTCTAGAAGGTTCCGGAATGTCCCAGACTTGAAGGGAAGGGTACATGAATGTGTTATATCAAGTTGGTATGATTGCATCATGTACTAGGTGTCATCTCTGAACAAAATAAAGGGTTTAGTCAAATCCTAGTTTGAAAAAGTCAAACGCCAATTTGAAAGTCAAACGGCTATTTTGGGAAGTGGAGAGGGTGGTGGAAACCGAGTTGGGGAGGAGTTCCTCCCCTCCACCACCGGCCCACCTCCAAGCCGAGTTGGGGAGGGACTCCCCTTCCCTTGGCCGGCCCCTCCACCTATAAAAGGAGTGGCAGGGCTCCCCTCCTAGACACCCAACACCTCCACCTCTAAACCCTAGCCGCCGCCACCTCCACTGCCGCCGCCGCCCTAGGGCAAACCGCCGCCGCCGTCTAGCTAACCCTAGCCGCCGGCTTGCCCCCTCCTCGGCTTAAGGCGAAGCCCTGCGAGATCTCCCCTCTACTTCCGGTACCACGCCGTTGTGCTGCCGGAATCGCGAGGAGAGTGCTACAACCTCCGCTGCCTGCTAGAACAAGGGAGAGGAAGGTCTTCGTCGAGTACCGAGCGATGTGACCGGATTGCAGGAGCACTAACGCAGCCGGAAGGATCGTCTCACGATCTTGAGATCGGGAAGAATGCGACTACATCACGAGAATCTCTCGTTAAACACTTTGGAATCTTCGAGGGTGAGTTATTCCATCGACTCGTTGCTACAATCTAGTAGATAGATCTTGGCTTGTTTGTTTGTATGCGATAGAAATTTTTTGTTTTCCATGCTACGAAACCCTACAGCCAGGACTTCCTCGATGACGGGCGGTGGAGGTGCAACAGCTTCGATGATGATTGGAGGTGGTGGTGCTGCTACGACGATGGCGGCCGGAGGCGGTGGTGGTGGCTGAATCGAAGGGGCTCCATCAATGAGCGCAAGCGCTGTCAGAGCTGCCGCTTCAGCCTCCGCGTAGTTGTTGACGGTGTTCACCACGCCTTCGAAGGTAAGGCGTCTTGACGCCTGTTGCCGTCTTAGAGAATGTCAGAGAAGCGTGCCATGGTCTAGTCCTTCCACAAAGTGATAGATGGCATCATCATTGGGGTAGTTGGCCAGGTCGGCCCGTATGCGGAGCCACCTGGCGAGGTAGTCGTGGGGTTTTTTGCCCTCTCTCTGAACGCAGCGCGCCAGATCGAAGATGGTAACCACGCCGACGAACTTGGATTTCTGCTGTCCAGACGCACGGGCAAAGCCGGTGGATTTGCAGTGATCTTCCACCTTTATCTCCTGCACAGGGACGGTTTGGGTGGGTCTTGAATTTTTCCGATCTTTGCCGGCAAACTCCGAGGAGAGATCCGACATCGATCCTTCCGCGAGCGTATCCTGCCCGTAGGCGGTCCGTGCGGGTCTTGATGCTTTCCGATCTTTGCCGGCAAACTCCGAAGAGAGATCCGACATCGATCCTTCCACGAACGTATCCTGCCCATAGGCGGTCCGTGCGGGTCTTGATGCTCCTCCGACTCCCAGGGGACTAGTGCCTAAGTCGGTTTCGCCGATGAAGAGGTGGATGTCTCTGATAGGAACGATCGAACACCGCATAGGGTTCATCTTTGCCGGGATCCAGAACTCGTCGGGAGGGACGATCGGAACATTGCCGGAGAAGAGAACGCGACCGATGGCTACAGTTTTGCCGATTCCCGCGAAGATCTTGGTCCTCGCTCGCTGAAGAGCCTGAAGCGCCTCTTGCCCCACGGTGGCGCCAACTGTCGTGGTATTGCCGACGAGTACTCCATGGAGGGGTCCTCACAGTGCGTGTTTAGAGACGTGGGGTAAGGCGGACGGTTGATGGGTACGAGGTAACACAGCTAACCTAGGTTCAGATCCCACAATGGTGGCGGAATCCTACTCCTGCTATAAATCACTATAATGGAAATATGCCGAGTTACAGAGATAGGTTCGCTGTGCGAGGTGTGTTTAAAACGATGCCCTAAAGGCTCCCATAGGCTCGGCTTATATAGTCGCCAGGTCCTAGGGTTACAGGGAAAAGTCCTAGCCGGACAGGTTACAAAGTTCTACACCGTCTATTACTAGTCTTGTGTATCTTGCACTCCAAGGCTCCGGGTACGCTGGTGACTCCACCGTAGCCTTCCTTTATCCGGCATGGGCCTCCCTTCTGGATCCACCTAACTGGGACGCCCAGCAGGCCACAGGCCATACTACCGACTATGGGCCACCCGGGTTAGTCGGATAAGAGACATGCTATGAGGATACCCATATAGCATATCCCCAACACTGTTTGTAGCCCTTAGCTACAAGTCGCGCCTTGTACTTCTCAATAGTACCATCAGGCCTTAGCTTCTTATTAAACACCCACTTACAGCCCACAGGTTTACAACCATAGGTCGTTCTTATAAATCCCAATGTCGTCGTTATGGAAACGAAAGAGCCTAAGGAGGCTAGATAGAGGTGTGGGAGCAAGCAGGGCGACTGTGACGTTGTCCGCAGGCGGGATTGGGTACAAGCAAGTGCGGTGAGACACAGGAAGTACCCAGGTTTGGAGCCCTCGTGGTGAGGTAAAACTCCTACTCCTGCATGTCTGACAGTATATGTGGATATAATCGGGTTACAGGGTGCTCCTCGAGCTGTATCTGAGAATGTATGTGTGCCCGTATGAGAGCAAGCTAGCTAGCTGAAAGCTGATCGATGTGTGCTGCATGTGCGTGTGGCGTGAGCTAGCAGGGAGTGAGAATATGAATGAGGCCTCGTGTCTCTGAGAGCTCCCTTGGTGCCTTATAAAGATGGCCCAAGGGAAAAGGGCGGGCCCCGCGTGCCTAACTCCACTATACATGATGTCATCCAATAGTAGAAGGTGTCATGCATAGTGCTACACTATTGCATGTGTCATCTGATTGAGATACACTATGTCATGCATAGTGTTTACTAGTGCATATGTCATCTGATAAAGTAGCATGGCCCGGGTCTTGTCGATGTCTAGTCTGGCTTGTACTTCTTATCTGGTATATTTCCTGGGAGTAGCTGTCGATCCGGCTGGGTTGAAGGGCAGCGGAAAGGCCGGCTACGCCCACTACCAGCTGTCCATCCGGCCACAGGTAAGCGGCGGCGGGAGTGGCTAGATGGGAGCCTCCAGCCGTCTCAGGTTGAATCTGCCGCACTTGTCTTTTGTCGTTGCCTTTTTTGACTGTCTTGGGGCGCTTTTGTGGCGTCTTTGGGGTACCCGGGGACCATCCCCCCGACACTAGCCCACGAGCGCGGGCTGATTTCATCCGAAGGAGGAAATGAGCACAAGCTCAACAAAACTTGATGTTGTCATTGTAGATGAAGTTCTTGAATGGCGTCTGGCTGGACGCCTCCAGCCCTGGAAGCCACCCAACTCCAAATAAGGCCAGCGAGAGGTGCTTGAATCTTCACTATGCGAGATCCGACTCGATGCAGTCAGATAAAGCAAACACAAAGAAATAAATTTTTGTCAGTACATTGACATATAGTACACATGCTTTCAACCAAATGATGGTTTTTCTTTCAAAAAACTAGCTCGTGCTTTTCTGAACACTTAGTCACTTTCTCGTGCGCAATGCTGTTTACGCTGCACCTTGCCGGACACCCGGGTTGTGGTCTGGATCCGGAACCAAAGGGAGCTGACAATACATTTCCGCACGATACTACAGGCTTAGTAGCCAGAAAATACCAACTAGGCACATGGCCGAAATGTACGATCTGTCGCATCTTGCACCGTTTTTATTGTGGAATGCCCTCGGGCTTTTGCTGTTGCTAGCCAGACAGCCGAGTTGCGGTATGTAGCTGAGACGAAGAGTGGGCATGTGGCATCATCGCACACTACAGCCGGTTTACAGAATTAGCAGGGCGGGCCAACCGGAGAGCCCCCGGGTAGGGGTTACCGGCGCCGGAAAACTGAAGGCAGGAAATATGACAACATCTGGCAGGCTCTCGAGGGTTGCTCGAGGCCAAAAAACACTCACATTGCTGTAGTCGGTCGCGGACGGGTCGAAGACACGATTCTGCACGCGTCGCGGGTGCTAAAACGGTCCAACTGGCGTTCCAGCCGGATGGCCTAGCTCTAGCCGGCCACGCAGCCAAACACGGCTTAGCCGGATTCGGTACCCAGCCAGCCAGACAACCAAACGCGAAGGGGTGCGCTGAACCGGCCTGGCCCAGCCAGACCGGATCTGATTGGCCGAACCGGCAACCAAACAGGCGAAGTCGCTTCCAGCCAGCCGAATCGGTAGCCAAATGGGCGAAGTTGCGCCAAATCGGCCCGACTCAGCCAGAACTAGACCGATCCGGACAAATCGGGCAGACAAACATGACGCCAGCCGGACCAGGCTCTAGTCGAATAGGCCCATTCGGCCATTTTCTTTCTTTTACCGCTCCAACCGGCTAACTTCCTCGGCCGTTTTTTTTTCTCTTCACTCAATCGGATTTTTTTTCTCTCTTTTTTTTTGCCGGCCAAACTTGCCTTTTTTATTTTCCTTCCTAACCGACTAGCCTCACTGACCTCTCCAGCCAGCAGGTACCTGCCCTTTATTTTTCTTCCATCTGCCTCACCCGGTCGTACTCCTCCTTTTATTCTAGCCGCCAGGAAACGGACTCGCGGCCGGGTACATAGCCGGGCGAGAACGCATGCGGTAGCGTGGCGCAACCAGGCGGGGCAGCAGCCGCGTGAGCAAAGCGACATGCAAGGACGTGTTGGAAATATAAGCAATAATCCATATGATTTAATCCGAATTATAAACTTATAAATCATGATTATACAGATAGTACTAAAATAAATCATGCAGATCAACCAAGTAGATGAACAGATTACATTTATACAAGATAAACCTATCACATCTACACCAAACGCTAGAACAAAAAACTCTAGCATAATCCGAAAGAGAGAAATCGAGATCACATACGATGTAGGCTGAATAGCAGCCGCAGCGGTTGCAGCAGCGTCGCCCATGTTGAGGCTGTCGAAGAGGTCGCTCACGTCCGGAAAAAAGTCGTCGTTCGGGAACTCGCCGTCGGACGACGTCGTGGTTGCCAGTAGTCGCGCTTGAGCGCTCCCCAAAAACCCGATCGCCCCTCACCCGTACAGGTTCACGAGAGGCGGCGTTCCGGAGGCCTACTGTCCCAATCTGCGGTGCATGCCGCAAGCCGGGATGGAGAAGACGAAAGCGGCAGCGCAAGGTTCTGGAGGGTAGGAGCGTGTGTGGATTGATACGGGTGCCGATTAGGTTTTAGCCCGGACGGTTATATAGTGCAGGTTAGGAGGATCGTGGGCTCAGCCCACGTCCGAGTCGGTAACAGCCACGTCCATAAAAACTGGAAATGGTTATAATTAACGCGTCCGTTAATGACTCATAATCAGTTTTTCCAACAAGCAAAATAAAGCTCGACTCGGCAAGATTCCCGCAACCCGCGGCGCGCGCGCGTCGTGACGAGGCGAGGCGAGGCGTGGCATGGCGAGGCGGTCGGCGTCGGAGCAGGAGTGCGCGAGGGCTACTCTTCTTGTCACACCTTAGTGAGTGGTGCAACACTCTACTATATAAGGTGGTCCAACTCCCCTTCAACTAGCAATGTGGGACTAAACTTTAGCACCACTAGCACAGCCATATGCTGCCATATACAAGTGGGCCAAAGAGAATTTCAGAATTTGTCTAATGGGCCACCAAAACTCACCAAATTCCAACAATCCCCCACAAAGTCTCATTGGCACATCACATCACTTTCCTTCCAGAACATTGTTTTATATACCAGTATATAGTGGAGACTGTTAACCTGAACTTCCACGTTAAACTTTATGCTACACTAGCTAGCAACTTGAATAGTGGACTATGCCCTGAACTACAAGTTTTCTGCGCGCTAGTTTCACACAAAATCTAGACCGGTACAGGGATACCGTCGGCTTCCCCGCGGTTTGGAGCTTATGCGTCATACTCTAGGGCCTTTTATGAGTTTATTAGAGAGCATCCAACTCTCATGGACTGCGACGTTTGACAGTCAGACTCATATAGGTGTGTTCCTCAAGAGATGTTCTGCAGGACAACATCTCCGCTTATAAAAAGCCACTTGGAACACATTAAGATAAATATCAACCTGCCATGCAGATTAAGAGAGTATTGAATCTTTATGGAGATGTAAATATAATATGGGGATACTCTCCTCTTAGCTGACCAACAGCTTGTCTCTCAGCTCTAATTCACGGGATCTCTGATCACATAGAGTGGGTTGCCACTGGGATCAACTCATAGCGTGGGTCTCAAACCCATCTCCCTCGATGCATTATCTATCACATTGTGTGATAAACCCTTTGTGAAGGGATCTACCAGGTTTTTAGATGTTTGGATATAATCCAACGCAATAACTCCGGAGTTTCTCAGTTTCCTAACAGATTTCAACCTCCTCTTCACATGCCTTGATGACTTCATATTATCCTTAGAACTGTTTACTTTGACGATCACAGTTTGATTATCACAGTTCATCGGGATGGCGGGTATTGGTTTTTCAACAACAGGTAAGTCCATCAAGAGCTCACGAAGCCACTCTGCTTCAACAGTGGTCGTGTCTAATGCTGTGAGTTCTGCTTCCATTGTTGACCTCGTTAAGATGGTCTGCTTGCAAGACTTCCAGGAAACAGCGCCACCACCACGTGTAAACAAATAACCACTTGTGGCCTTAATCTCATCAGCATCAGATATCCAGTTTGAATCACTATAACCTTCAAGTACTCGAGGATACCCAATATAGTGAATACCATAACTCGCAGTGCCTTTCAAATAGCGCAAAACTTTTTCAAGAGCATGCCAATGATCATCTCCAGGATTTGACACAAATCGACTCAGTTTTCTTACAGCAAAGGAGATGTCAGGTCTAGTAGCGCTGGCTAGATACATGAGCGAGCCAATAATTTGAGAATATCTCAATTGATCTTTAGCATTCCTTCGATTCTTTCAAAGTAGCACACTCGGATCATAAGGCGTTGGAGAAGAATTGCAGTCTCTATACCCAAACCGACTCAATATCTTTTCCACATAGTGAGACTGAAGCAATGTAATCCCACCATTGTCATCCTTTAGTAGCTTGATGTTTAAGATTACATTAGCCACTCCCAAGTCCTTCATCTCAAAGCAGCGAGATAGGAACTCTTTGACCTCCTCGATAACAGCGAGGTTGGTCCCGAATATCAATATGTCATCAACATAGAGACACATAATAACTCCCTCTCCCCCACCATGGCAATAGTACACACATTTGTCAGCTTCGACAAAGCCTTCAGTAGTTAAAGTTCTTTCAAACTTCTTGTGCCACTGTTTAGGAGATTGCTTAAGACCATATAAAGACTTCACTAACTTACTCACCTTTCCTTCATGACCATCTACTACAAATCCATCAGGCTGCTCCATATAAATTTCCTCATCTAGCTCTCCATTTAGAAAAGTTGTCTTAACGTCCATTTGATGAACGAGAAGACCATGTGAGGCAGCCAAGGAAAGTAGTACTCGAATAATGGTCAATCTGGCTACAGGTGAGTAGGTATTAAAGAAGTCTTCACCTTCCTTTTGGGTATAACCCTTAGCCACAAGACATGCCTTATACTTTTCAATAGTACCATCAGGTCTTACATCCTACAGGTTTACACCCATAAGGACGATCAGTGATTTCCCAAGTACCATTAGCTAAGATGGAGTCCATCTCGCTTCGGACAGCTTCCTTCCAGTAGTCAGCATCTTGAGATGCATAGGCTTCTGAAATAGAAGTGGGAGTATCATCCACAAGGTACACAATGAAATCATCACCAAATGACTTTGCAGTCCTTTGTCTCTTTCTCCTTTTGGGAGCTTCATTGTCATCCTCCACAGGATCATCAGAGTGTTCTATCGGCATAGTGGGTTCAGGAATTATAGAAAATTCCTGACTAGATGAACTAGTCATCTCCTGATTTGATGAGCTAGACATACCTTTCATAGGAAAGATGTCCTCAAAGAAATTCGCATCATTCGACTCCATAATTGTACCAACATGCATGTCGGATACCTCAAATTTTACCATCAAAAATCTATAGCCAATGCTATGAAAAGCATATCCCAGAAAAACACAATCAACGGTACCAACACCATGCTGCACGTTCTTCAGCTCTACGGTCTTCCCCGAAGTAAACTTCAGATACCGTACCAACACCATGAACAGAAGCACGTGAGCCGTTTCCCATCAGCACGGAAGAAGTCCTTGAGACCTGATAAGAGGAGAACATGGAAATATCAGAACATACATGTGTATTAGCACCCGTGTGTATCCACCAATCAGGAGAATGACATACTGAAAGGATATTAGGTAAAATACCATACCTAGCATCCTTCATCTCAGTATCGCTAATAACAACATTAGCGGCATTGCCGTTGTTCCCATGTTGACGCTTGTCAAAGCGATTAGGACAGCTAGGAGCCCAATGACCAGGATCACCACAGACGTGGCAAGAGCCTTTCCTCTTATCATTTTTCTTCTTGAAGTTGGTTGAGTGTGTGGCCTTGTTCTTGCCATCAAACTTCCCCTTTCCTTCAGTTTTGTTCTTATTCTTAAACTTGTGGGATTGGAAGTTTTTCCTCTGCACTAAATTGGCAGTAGAACTTCCCTCAAGTCCTCGAGCAGTTTTGTTCTTTGCTCTCGCCTTCTCTTCCACATGAAGAGACCCAATGAGATCCGTAACGGAAAACTCTTGTCTCTTATGTTTCAGAGAAGTAGCAAAGTTCCTCCACGAAGGAGGAAGCTTGGCAATAATGCCACCAGCCACAAATTTGTCCGGTAAGGAACACTTGAACTGCTCAAGTTCTTTGGCAAGTGATTGTATCTCATGAGCTTGCTCAACGACGGAGCGCTCATCAACCATCCTGTAGTCATAGAATTGCTTCATGACATACAGCTCAGTGCCAGCGTCCGAGACCCCAAACTTGGCCTCGAGCGCTTCCCACGCGTCCTTACCATTATCAAATGACATATATGGGTCAATAATGTTGTCCCCAAGAACACTGAACAAAGCCGCCATAAACATGGTATCGGCTTTCTTAAAGTTAAATATAAGCAATAATCCATATGATTTAAAATCATACAGATAGTACTAAAACCAATCATGCAGATCAATTGTAGCATCCCAATTGTCTAACAATTGTAATGTTACTTGCCTAGTCTATATATTGCTACTTCCAACATGTCATTCATTGCATCATTATTATATCATGCTCATGTCATCATTGCCACCTTGCATTTGAGCATCATATTAAAACCTATTCGATTTGGTTTTTCTCTTCATATTGCATTTGCCTTATTAATTGTATTTGTTTCTTCATGCAATGTATTTGGTTTTTGATAAATGTTCTTGATGCCCAAATTGAGTTGAGGGCACGTCTCTTTAATTTATTCTACCTACTAACTTGCTTTGGATCCATGTGAGCTTAACTTGCTCATTATTTCTACCGTACATGTATATGATCTTCTACACTCACATGCAATAATAGTCCTTCTACTTATTCTAGTGTTCTTGTTTGGTGTTGTTTTGTTTTCCATTAAAATCAAGGGAATTTAATTCAATCTAAATTTTCAACCTAATCTTCCTCACCATCTCTCTATCTCTCACCACCCATCCACATGTGTCCTTACACACACCCACATAGCTACACCCCATGCATAATCCCTTGTCCATGGCACACTAGGCCATCAAGCATACACGTCTACCCCTCCTTTTGCTTGCAAAGCAAGATGATCAGCACCAACCCACGAGCTCCCCTCCTCCCTCGGTCCCTCCCCAGCCCTCTCTCGGCTACAAGACAGAAAAGAGAGGAAAAGAGAAGACCTAGCCCGTGTATCTCCTCCTCACCTTTTGCAAAAGCAAGCCAAAACCCCATGTGCTTCCTCCCTCCCTCTCCTCACCTAACCAGCCACCCCAGGGCAGCCCCAGATCGAGATCTGGAGGCCCTTGAACCTCTCCTTCCTATCCTAACCGAGCTCCACATCTCCCATGGCCACATCAAACCCTAGCCTTGGCAGCTTCTCCCCCCCCCCCGTCGCTCCGCTGTACGCCAACCAAGCCCGATGGCACCAAGATATTATCCTGTGTCCCCTTTGTCAACCAAGACTGTGGGCGAGCCAGGAAGCCCTGTAGCCGTCGTCGCCATGGCCGGGAGGAACCGAAGCTCCACGGTCGCGAGCCACGCTGCCATTCTCCACCACCTCTGCGCGATCCAACTGCACCGTCGGCCTCCTAGTGAGCTCCCAGTCCTTCTATACATGGACCCCTTCCCTCTCTTGCAGAAGGCTGCCGCCTGCGCCGAAAGCACCCTGCGTGTGTCGCCATGATCACCGCCAAAGGCGCTGCGTCGATCGCACTCACGACCTCACGCCCTTGGTTCCCCTAAGATTTCCGAGCTCCGCAGACCTCCGTTGGAGAACCTCCGAACATCAAAGATGTAGCTTGTACTTCCCTCTTTAAAACGAGCCGTCACACACCCGTTTTGGTGCACCAAAGACCTGGGAATCATCCTCGAAAGAATGATTGATCTAGCAGTTTTCGGGTACAGAAAAATTCAGCTTTCGTCACTTGTTTTGGCTTCTGTTCACTCTTCCTTTCCGGCGCACAGAGACCTTATACGAGGAAACTATGAACACCAAAGTTGTACCCCTTGTTCTTCTATGCAATTTTCGTTTTTGTGGCACCTCCAAATTCGCGACCAAATGGTCTCCATCGTCTTCCGAACTTGGTTCCAGCTCGCAGTTTTTCGAGTGTTAAAATTCAGTTTGCGTGTCCGACAGTCAGCAGCCCGACAACTTTTATAAAAACGCCCCTGCTCTTTGTTGTTTCTGAACCCGCACACCTTGGACCGACCACCACGTGTCACAGCCTGAACCGTTCACACGCGCAGTGGGCCTCCCAGCTTTCTGGCCGACCTGTCATTGACTTGGAGTAGGAAAGACCTGAGTGAGAAAAGTGTCTCTGATTCTCTAATCCAAACAAATTCCAGGATTTGAGTATTAATCAAATGTATTAATAACTTTCAAATACTTTTAAATTTGAATATTTTTCCAACATGAAATATGTTTTATTTTTGCAAATGAATTCAAATAGAAATTCAAATAATTTCAGAACTAATTCAAACTAGTCAAACCTTTGACTTTGACTCCATTTGACTAACTTTGACTTTAATATTAATTTAAATTCATAATTTCAAATAATACGAATAATATATGTTTTTAAATCAGAAAAATGTGAGAAATCTGTTTATGCTATTTATAATATTATTTGAGCAATTTAAATTTTTTCGAATTAATAAATGCTAATAAATACACATATCTTAATAATTGCATAACTTTAAATTCGTAACTCCGAATTCGACAAATGATATGTCTAAAGCGATCAGCACGACGAGACCTCTCCAACCATGATATCCATGTTATCATTTGCATCATGCATTAAGAGCAGTTTTATAATCAGTACTGTTTATGCAAGAAAAACATGCTAAATAAAATTGGAAACTAATTGATTCTTATTAATAAGGCCTCACAAATGCGATATCATCAATGAGCGATGCTCCTAATACCTTTCTAACATAGTTTGTATCCTTAACTTGCCATGCCATGCATCATATCATAATCATGCTGATTCTTCTGCATTAGTTGTAATTGTGGCATCTCTTGTTTCTTTTAGTGTTTTGCTTCTTCCCGGATAGGACGATGAGATGTTGTGAGCTTCGACAAGTTCTTCGGTTATGAAACTTCGCCAATGTTTTCAGGCGAGCAATCTCCTCCTTTCTACCTATCTTACTTTTATAGTCTTTATTTTCTCCTGTTGATCTATTACTATCTGTGTTGCGATGCTCTAGTTTTCGTACCCGTGGTATCCCTTGCAGCCTTATATTGCCTTGGACACATCCTATTACCTGTTGTTTGGTAGATAGTTGGACTTGTGTGTCGTAGTAGTTTGCTCAACTGTTGTTGCGTGTCGTCAAGCACCACAGTTGTTGGAAGACTGTCATATGCTTTATGTTGGAGATGATTATAACTTTAATTACCGTTTAATAACTAAAATTGAGGTAGGTAAATAATGCAGAGGCATAGGTGGGCAATAGATGTTATTTGGTTTTTAACCGTCCACTTGTGTCACGTAGGACCCCGAGTACTTGATACATGTTCTTTGAATATTCGCACTATCCGCATGTGGGACCATGAATCCCCCTAGCCAGAGCTTGAGTCATATTTATTTCTTGGGGCCACAAAGTAGTTTGGGGCTTTATTACTATCCTGTACTTATGCCATGCTTTACTGCTTTATTTACGATTGCGCGTGGAGCGCCTGTACTGTTTTGGATCGCGACACGATTAGGCGTATCGACAAGCCTAGTCACACTTTTGGGTTCCCAGTCGTTTACAGCCGTTCTCGCAAACCTCTGGGTCCGTATCGGAGCCGGCCAACTTCGTAGCGGGTAGCTTGGTGGGGTGGCCCCCTGAAATTTATATGAATCTTGTAGTTGCTCTGCCGTGATGCCTCGTTGGGTTTTTATTTGGTTTTTCTCGAGGTTGATCATGCGTGTGTTGCTATTTGTGCCCCCCTGCAGGGTAAAACTTTCTAAAAGCCGTGTCCGCGGTTATGGACGACTTGGAGCACAGTATCTCGATCATAGACAACTATAACTAAAGTAGTGCTATAAATTTGATTTTATAATGACTAGTAATCAGCTTCACTATAATGGAATGGCTAAATAAAAGTGCCAACAATTGCTGGTTTGGGTTGTCACTTGTTACCATTGTATCTGACTAGTAAGTATTGCAACTACAACAGAATGGCTAAATAAAAGTCTTCCGGAACTCAGTAGGCCCCAAGATCAATGTTGGCCAGCGACATGCAGTTCATCATCACGGCGAGAGAGAAATCCAAGGACCGCCACCTTTATTCAAAGCTGCGCTAGCAACCCCCACGCCACCAGCCGGCAGGAGAAGAAGACGAACTCGAGGTGCCAAAACAGGGGAAGAAAGCCACATGGTCGGCAATATAACTGGGCATGGGAAACCCGGCCTGGAAAAAGCCCAACGAGTTGGCTTTTTTGGCCTACGAGCCGGGCCTAGGCCGCAGATCTGGAGCCCGTGCGCATCTCAGGCCAAGCTTGGGCCTGGAAAAAGTTGAAAACAGGGAAGGCCCGACCCTTAGGCCCGACCGCTGCAAGTATGGGCTGGGCCCCGGCCTGAATTTTTGGCCCGCTGGCCGGGCTCGGGCCAGGTTTTGTCCCACGGGCTTTTCTAGCCCGTCCTGACCCGAAAAACGCCCAACTATAGCTGGCAGGTACCACACAGTACCAAGATCAGGTCCAGAACAGCCCGCCCCGCCTCTAACGATGTGCCATCAGCACAACGCCGCGTCGTTGCCGACCTTCGCTTCCCGCGCCCGTCCGCACCCGCCCTGCATTCGCTCCTCCAAGAGAGATCCAAGACCCGTCGAAGCCGTACCCCACTGCCCATAGAGATCAGCCCCACGAGCCCTCTCCTTCCGTCCGCCTTCGGAGAGAAGGGCGCCGTCACCGCCGCCAGCATCAGCGACGACAGCGGCCTGTCGGGGCTGGAGGTGGAGGAACTAGGCGGCGATGGCTAGGGGCCTCCGAGATTGCTGGAGCGGGGCGATGCGGGAGGGATCCTATTTTCATGGAGCATCCCAATCTATTTCTCTATGTACTCATCATCATCGGTAAAGTAGGCATGATTTTTTTTTTTGACATCAGGCAGACATTCTTTTGCGCTGAGACAAAGTGAATGGTTATGCCCAATAAACAGCACATGGTCAGGCAAGCAGTCAATTTCCACAAGCCTCATTGTACCCACATCAACTTTGTGTAAGTTAACTTCCACAGTACTAGTAGTTATGCACGCGGAGTGCTAATTGATTATACGTTCAGTTCAGAGATTCACATAATATATGTCCAAGAGTTTTAATCTACATAACTTTTAGCCAACATATGATATGTCACTATACTTCAATAATCTAAGATGTTATCGATTATAAATAAGCGGAAAATCTTAACTCGTTTTGCTACACCGCTATATATCGAGATATCCTTTCCCATCTTATAGAAACCTCTGATGTCTCCCGTCTCTCTTTATGACAACAAGCTGATATGTCTATGTGCTCTCGCTGGTGCTGGTGCGGCTGCTTATTTGGGGACGTTCTATCATATCCAAAATTCCAAGCTTAGTTGGGACATTCTGATTTGAAGGTTTCAAGGACCTAAGTTGCTTCAGAATGCACTCTATATCAAAACTCGCACTTATATGTAAATAACAAATTAGATAAATGCCTCAGCGTCTACAAACTCCAAATAAATGTATAAACGATACTACCGCTTGACAAAATAAACAAAAAAAATCATATGAAAACTCAGTAGCCTCCTCCAATGACAGACATAAGTTGCACAAACAATTCGTTGTTGGTATTATATGAAGGAACACCAACAACTACAGTTATTTTATATTTGATAACGCTTATAGAATGATTCAATATAGTATACCGTAACCAACATTGCTTAGGACTCTCTTGTAAGTCGTCTTCATATTTTCATACAAACACAATCAGTGTGTCCTCATTGCATTGGAGGTTTGTCTATAGTGCAAATTCCATTCTAGCTTCCAATATATGTACCAAGCCACTAAGTTAATAAAAGATGATACAAATTAGCTTCAGTATATTTTCAGATTAGTAAGTCAAAACGAAAGGGAGCTATTCGTCAATTCAGCAACAAAAGTTTTGGACAAGTTGACTACTGCATCCGTGAAATATAATACTCTCTCCGGCCCATATTAGTTGACTTAGATTCATCTAGATATGAATATATCTAGTTTAGTTTTAGTGCTAGATACGTCTGTATCTAGACAAATTTGACTCAACCAATATGGGTAGGAGGAATTACTTACATCAAAGAAAAAAACAGTACTTGCATCATATATCGTTATATCAAAGGACGGTACTACGCGTCCCCCGGGGGATTTGATCCCCTGATCCCCCGGGTCCGGAACCGTAGGATGGAATCGTCCTGGGCCGTCGATCCTACTTACTTGGTCAACGAACGTATCCATCGTTCTCATCTCTTTCTCCCTCCCCTGTAACTACCTACCCATGGCTTCCGCGTCTCACTCCCTCGTCCCCATCTCTCTCTCTCTCTCTCTCTCTCTCTCTCTCTCTCTCTCTCTCTCTCTCTCCCATGCAGATGCAACTGCCCCATGGCTTCTCCGTCCGCAGCAATAAAAATGCCATCACATGAGAAGATTGATCGCAGCTTTTCCAAGGCGGTGGCGCCATCGCTCATATCAATGCCATCCACTACTTGTGTAGCAAAATTAACCGACGCAGATAGCAAAGACACTCGCCGCATATAGAAAAAAGGCGCCAGAGCACCGCCATGGCAGCACTGCTAGCTTCATGTAGCAAGTCTGGTCGCCTCCGGTAGCAATGCCACTAACTCCATGTAGCAAGTCGGGCCGTCTCCGGTAGCAACACCGCTAGCTCCATGTAGCAAGTACAGCCACCTCCGATAGCAACGCCACCCGCCTCCGGTAGCAACGCCGCCTACTCCATGTAGCAAGTCTGGTCGCCTCCGGTAGCAACGCCGCTAACTCCATGTAGCAAGTTGGGCCGTCTCCGGTAGCAACACCGCTAGCTCCATGTAGCAAGTACGGCCACCTCCGATAGCAACGCCACCCGCCTCCGGTAGCAACGCCGCTACTCCATGTAGCAAGTCCGTCGCCCGTAGCAACACCGCTAACTCCATGTAGCAAGTCGGGCCGCCTCCGGTAGCAACACCTCTAGCTCCATGTAGCAAGTACGGCCACCTCTGATAGCAACGCCACCCGCCTCCGGTAGCAACGCCGCCTGCTCCATGTAGCAAGCCGTGTGCCGCCTCGTGTAGCATCGCCGCTAGCTCCATGTAGCAAGTCCGTCTCGCCTCGTAGCAACGCCAGCTCCATGTAGCAAGTCTTGCCGCCTTCGGTAGCAACGTCGCTAGCTCCATTTAGCAAGTCCGACCGCCTCATGTAGCAAGGCTGGCCGCACTGTCGTCTTTGCCGATTCATGCATGAGAGAGATGGGGAGCAGCAGCAGCAGGCGTCATCGAGCGTGGGGAAAGGAGATGGTGGGAGGTGCCGGTGTTGTGGACAGGCAGGGCAGTGCCGACGTGGTGGTGGCACAGGGCGGCGCTTGGGCGGTGGTCTGGTAGGCGTCGTGGTACTGGAGCAGGAGAACCGAGCGGGGAAAGAAAGCAGGTTGCAAGAAGAAAAGTGTGTGGAAGGGATTAGTACCAGGAAGAGATAAGCAACAGGGTGAGCCTCGTCGGTGCGTCGTTTTCTCCCGGCTCCAGCCACGCGGGGGACACGTGTCGCGCGTGGGATGCGGACGATCGCGTCGCGCGATCCCCCGGGGGAGATGTATCCTTTTCCTATATCAAATTAGAGAAACCAGCAAACAATTATGTAGATTATGGGTTCATACCTGCAAAGTGACAAAGTTGTACTGTGTGCTTGATCCTACTGGTTTTGCCAATTCTGCTTTTAAGATGAACTACAAGTAGGCGACATGTGAAAACAAAAATTAGGGGACAAGATCACCTGGCAGCGGTCGTGCATCTGCCTGGGGCCTCCGCGATCCACCAGGATTCACAGCCGGAGAAGCACCCTGCTGCCCTCCTTGATGCACGAAGCCAGGGGCGCCCCCTGCACTCCGCCCACAAAACCAGTAGGCGGCATCCCGCTGTAAAGTGCAGGAGCCGGCCCTCCGTACGACGGCTGAAGAAGACGTTGCTGGGCAGTCAGGGCACGCCATAGCCCGCGGGGGGCCTGAACTGCATCCCGACGGAAACCTTGTAGGCCCCGATTGTGGCGGCTGTGCATACGACGGCGGTGGAGAATGCAGAATCGGTGCGGTTGGCGGTGTAGC
The DNA here is from genome assembly GCA_023614405.1 of Avena insularis. NCBI lineage: Eukaryota > Viridiplantae > Streptophyta > Magnoliopsida > Poales > Poaceae > Avena > Avena insularis. Next base: position 193,844,320 of record CM042691.1, read on the forward strand.
TGTCGTCCCGCGAGCTGGTGTAGGAGATCGGGCGAATGCTAAGCCACCGGAAGGTGCAGAGGTCTGGGCCTCCTGCGCCTCGACGACACTCGACTAAGCGGGGCGAACACGGAGATCAGCTCGTGGCGTAGGAGATCGGGCCAACGCTAAGCCGCCGACAGGTGCACAGGCGGTCGGGCCATGAAATCCGGAACATGGAGAGGATATCTGTAAAATCAGGCATGACCTGCTTGGTTTTTTTTGTTGAGATTACTTGACCTTTTTAGACGCGTGAATTGGGGCATGGGGCTGTGGAACAACAGTTTCTTTTCCTCTGCGGTGAAGTACGGTCAGCCGGAATAAATTACTAAGTACACATAAGAGAATGTTAGTGGTTAGATTGAGTTAACTGGGCCTAATCATATGATGGTAGTATGTCCATGTATGTTTTATAGGGTGTGCATAGGGAAAATAATGTTTGCTCTTTTATTAGTAGTAGAAATATTTCGTTAAAAGTACTTCAGGATCAGCGTCTTCGTCATCAGCTAACTCCATTGATCTCGAAACAAGCAGCAGACCACCCCACGGAGCTTGAACAATGTATACGGCACCAAGATCTAAATACACGTCCATCCCCCTAATATCTCCATTGTAACAGCAGGAGCACTAAGATCGAAGGCATGAATCTTCTGCTTAAGCCAACTCCAACGGCAATCTGCGGACAAATCCGGCCAGTTTTTGTTCAGTCAGACAAAGCCCATCTTCCAACGGGCTACCTCATATTTCTATTTGTCCGTTTTTTGTCCCACACACTGCATCTCCGGCCCAACTTTGAGATCGATCTGCGGCAAGGCGGACAGACCACGCGACCAACCCCTTCACGTCTGTCCTCGCGCGACCCACCCCTGCCCCACTTGACAGCCACCCATCTCGCAACCCTTCCCCGTCATCGGCCGACCAATCCTTGCATGCCCCCAACCTGCGCCACCGCCAGCACTAGACCCCGTGCCACCGCCTGGCCCGCCTGCCCGTCCTTGCGTGCCCGTGACCCTGCGCCGCTGCCCGGCCCTGCGTGCCCGTCTCCCTGCGCCGCCGTCCTTCACCGCTAGCGGCGCCTTGACGCCCGACCCTGCACCGCCGCCCTTCATCGTCTGCGCCGCCTCGAGCTCTACCTCCCCGAGCCCTCCTGGAGCCAGCGCTGCGGGCAGAGGAACGCCCTGCTGAAATCCGCCCATTTCGCGAGCCAAGGGTCGGCGTTCTAGGCCGCCTGGAGCCAGCGCTGCAGGCAGAGGAACGCTCCGGGTCGATGGCAGGGAGATCATCGGCGAGGCGGAGGTAGCAAGCATGGAAGTAGGGCTTATCGAAGATGCCCAATCTCGCCGGCAGTGTCCATATGGGGAATCACTACTAAGAAAAGGGTTATAGGTAATCCGCACATCCGTGGCTCGCGTGGTTGAAGTGCCCCACTGATAAAACAGACGTGACACACTGCCCACAGGTGTCCTATGGCTAACTTCCGTAAATATGGCGCACATGGGGGTGGTGCGCCACGACTATGCGTGGGCCAGCGCACATGTGGCCACAGACCACATACCCGTAGCGCACTAAGTCAAGGTGCGCTACGGATGTGAAACTTAGCCGTAGGGCACTTCGCCCTAGTGCGCTACGGGGCTATGTGCTGCAGCAGCTGGGTCAACTTAGTCGTAAGACACTAGGGCGGCTAAGTGACCTACACCAACTCCAACCCCCCTCCCCCTCCCTCCTTGGATCGGCTTTTTAACCTTGCAAAAAATAAAAGAAAATAAAAAACACTTTAAAAAATAAAATCCTTTCATATTTAGGTAGATAATGTGGTCTAGTTTCTAGGAAAATTAATAAACAATTTCGAATTTTTTTGTAAAAAAAAGTCATGCCACGGCAAACAGTCATAACTTTTGCATACGATGTCGAAAAAATACGTTTAATATACCAAAATAACGAGAACGAGATTTCGCATCCGCTCGCAACCACCTTTGGTTATTTAGCGATTTTTTAGATTTTCAAAATTCAAAAAGAGTAAAAAGTTACGATCAAAAGACCGTTTTTCCCGTAGAAAAAAATATAGGGCAACTTACCCGTAGCGCACCACCACCTAGTGCGCCACGAGTAAGTGGGCGAGATTCGAAATTTGAATCACCACCCCGTCCACCTAACCCTCTACTTTTCCTTCCCACTTTTCCTTTTCCTTCTCCCTTTTCCTTCTCCTTCTCCTTCTCATTTTCCTTCTCCTCCTTCCCCTTCTCCTCTCTCTGACCACCTTGCTCCGGCGTCCTTTCTCCTTGCAGTGACGGCAGCGCGACGACAGCCTTCTCCTCCTCCTCGCAGTGACGACGGCCGACGGCGACATCCTTCTCCTCACCGACCTCCCTTCCCCCCTCTCTTCCTCTCTTCCTACCTCCCTCTCTTTCTACCTCCCTTTCTCCAACCGACGGCGGCGAGGACTAGAGCGGCCACGGCCTCCCGCACCTCCCTACGGTGGTAGGTCATGGCCACGGCCATGCTCCGGCGAGGCGACACGACAGCGACGGCTATGCACTGACCCGGTTGCTTTTGCAATTCAAAACAAAGGTGTTTTTTTGCATTTTTTTGTTTTTCAAAAAAAAAATAGGCGTGGCGCACCTGGACCCCTTCCTGTGGCGCACTAGGTGGTGCGCCACAGATAACTTTTACCCGTAACGCACCAGGTAGTGCGCTGCGAATAAAACTTAGCCGTAGGGCGCGGCTAGTGGCGCAGATGACCTTTTTAGGTGCGCCATGGATGTGCTGTTTCCTGGTAGTGGAAGAACCATCGTTAAGGGCAAGGGAAAAGTTGGGTCGAAGACCCGTTCGATTTTTGTTCGGCCCACCCTGTAAACGGACCTAATCGGATAAATCTGGTGTCTGATTTAGTCTAGCCCGTTGGAGTTGGCCTTATAGTCACTACATACAACAAGGTCCTTGTAGGTGCACTCATGATAGTGACTGTGTGGTGGCAGCCTATTCCACTTATCATCCCCTACTCTCGCGAAAGAGATCTTACTGAATGGCCCGTGGATGAGCACCACAATGAAGCTTCGCTTGGATGTATTATAGAACACAAACGCCTTAAGGCCTTGTTTACCTCTATGGTATTTCCACCCCTAGGGGTTTGGGGATGGGAGGGGATTTGGTGAATCCCTCCATTTCACCCAATCCCCACATTTTCCCACATATCCCAAACCCCTCTGGTAACTTTGATTTTTTTGGGATGGGAGAGGATTGAGATCAGTTGATCAAAAAGTAACTTTACACTCACAACATGATAATGGATATAGTCACTAGAGTAAAAACTCGATTTTGCAATAAATATACATGAATGTCTATCAAACTTTGCACGACATGACAAAGAAAAAGAACAAACATCAGCTCAATGTCATGCAAATTTTCCATTCGATTGCAAGATAATTTTCCATGGAGTTTAAACATCTACTTGCAGTGAGCTGTCAATGATAGGATCATTTCCAGCTCCTTCCAAATAGTTCTCAACCTATTATAAAGGCAACATATACAGGTTAGCCACAATATTTCTAGTCCAAAGCCAGTCAAACAAGAACTGTAGCAACATTGAGCTTACAACCATTAAGGCCAAAATAATTACTAGGAAAACTACACCATATCCAGTGAGTGTGGCGCCATATCATTTGTACAAATGCAGCACACAGACATAAATCAAGCAGAAAACTGACTATAAATAAACTACAAGATCAAGTCTTGTTTGCCCTGATGTACCTCAAAGAATATAGTAGTCGAGAGAGTGACAAAACCTCAGGCGAAAAATCTGGAGCTAGCTATCTTTGCAGCTTACTGATTGTCACTAACAATACTGACAGAAACAAACATAAGTGATGCAGTATAAACTGCAAACTAAAGACGGATTCAAATTTCACTATTATATGATGAAGAGCTAGTTATGCGATGGAAGAAAACTATGGTAGTTAGCATTGATATGACATAAATCTCGAGAGCATAAGATTAACAAACTAATAATGGCTTCCAACTAAACCGTGTCAGTTTGATTTTTCCACACATATTAGCTACTGCAGGACAAGATTTGGCGAGTACAACTCAAATACTCCCAGTTGTTAATGGCCTACCTTGCATTCTAGAATATAAAAAATTGCAGTAGTAGGACTACCAGAAGACAGTTGTGTGGTGAAGTACATCACGTTACAATTTGCACAGTCTGAAACTACTGCTAGCATAGGTGACAAGAAAAGGGACTTGCATCAGTCAACCAGAATTACTTTCTACATCCGAATTATCTCTGAACATTTTTCATTTGCGAGTCACTGTACTGATACTGTAGTATGGGCATTTACATGACAAAATGAATTAACAAAAAGAAGAAAGAAAGGTACGGGAGAGCTAGAGTATATCATCTGAATAATGAAACGTACATGTAGCGGCTATTCTGACGCGCACGTCCCGAGAGATCGTATGCTTCCAAGAAAATGGGCATCGACTGCAGGCTTAAACTGTCAAAAAGGTTGACTCCAAAGCAAGAAAAAGTGCTGAAATTTACAATGAAACATTCGACTCTATTAATTCCATTATCCCGTGTGGAGATGAATAATCAAGACATCTAGAAGACCAATATAGTGGTGAATTATCAAGACAGCTCCTACTTCAGAACAGAGCCATTTGCATGGAAATTAACTAGGAGTAGAATAAAATACAAGAAAATCTACCATCAACCTTCAGACGTGAAAAAGGAACCGTTGCTGAAAATAAAAATTGTAAAGAATGATACATATTGAAACTTTTTTTGGACTAGGAGGAGCCATGCTGCAAACAAAAGCATCTACATTTTCTCCAAATCTACAGGACTGAACAACATACTAATATTACTTTTATTGGGTGAACATACACACTCCAGAACATAATTCAACAAAAATCTGACGTGAAAGTTACGCAAGAAGAATTAATACACCATACTACTGCAAGAAACAAGCCCCAAGAAAATGGCAGGTCAATTAAGCAACCAAACTCTAAGCACACAAATAGAAACGAAACTACTTAACCAAAAACTCCCAAGGATGCACTCGATCAGATACAATTTTTTTTTTTGGAAATGAGCATATACAAAATTTATTGGGACGTCCGCTGAGTTTTGTACTCCTCTGTGCTGTGCTGCGCATTCTGTTTTTTCGCAGTACTGTTTTGGCCACCTTCTAAGTGGCTTGTAAAACTAAACTCTTCTCTGCAATGAAATGAAACTCAATATCATTGCGTCTTCCCGAAAAAGCATATATTAATATCGCAAAGATATTAATTACACTCAGCCTGTGCAACACACATTGATCTAGCGGCCTTACGGATGCACACAACCAACAAAAGAAGAAGAATTACAAAAAAGAAAAATCCCGCTACAGTGATCCATTCCTTAAAACAGCAGTACTACCACCACCAAGACAACATCAGAAGTCCAGCTTCTCCAAGAAAGGAACAGTGCATAAACACCGTCATCGCCCGATCATAGATCTTAGGTTTTCACCCTGAAAAAAGTCCTCACTCTTAAAACAATACCTTCAACAAGACCATTGCCAGGCATAACCAATTAAGGCCAGACCCTGGGTTTTCATCCTGAAACGTAGGACTATGAACTTCTCATGTACCGTCGCCCCCGCTTGCATGCCACTGCTCCAAATTACAAGTCACCAAACCAATACAGTTATAAAAGCACAGAGAAGAACCGAGAAGAACCAAAGACATAGAGGCACGTCTATGTGTTGAGATGTTGAAAAGGAACTTCAAAGCTACTACTCCATGTCGTCTACATGTCACAAGAATATACAGATGAAAATATCCAGGAATCTCGTGCTGCTCTAGGAGCTTGGCCATGGTGGCCAACTTGTCGAAGCCACGAGCATGGCCACGAGAATATCATGCTTGTATCCCTTAGATCCACCTCCATCGTGTCATCTCCCTGGTGCCTCTCCTCTCTTCTCTCCCGAGAAAACCTGACCCGAGCGGCTGAACCAAGAAAGCCTAGGGCACAAGGAGTGGAGGAGAGGGTACCAGGCGTGAGAACTAACCGTAGAGAAGGGCCAGGCGTCTGCCGCCGCCAAAGAAGGTTTCTGTTCGTGGCCTCCCGACGGAAGCGTCTACGCCGTTGCCTCCGGTCCACGGCGTCCTAGGGCAGCGCTTGCGCCGTCGCCTCTGAGCCGTTGTTTTCCCGGACGCACGAGGTGGAGAGAGGGTCGTGTGTGAGAATACCGGGCCCTGTCGACTTTCTGTGGGGGATTTTCGGGGATGGGCCGGAGAAACCGCTAGAAGTAAACAGCCTTGTGGGGAAATTTTGGGATCAGCGAGTGGGCCGGAAAAAAACCCCTCGGAACCTAGAAAAAACATGAGAAGTAAACGAGGCCTAAAGTGGAAGGATTCACACAGCTCACAAAGATCATAGAATGAGTAGTGCTAGGTACCATTTGAGTGTTTCTCTAAACAAAAAATTAATAAATAAATTGTCCCTTTGTAAAAAAACTAGGTGATGTGGCGTGGCGTCACGCTGCGCCCGGGATGAGAAAATGCGTTGAATAATCGGATAAAAGTACTTCCATAGATTGATATTGTTATCTGAAATTACTGCACAAGACAACATTAATATTTCGTCAGATAAATAAGATGACATATTTAGTGTGAAGGAATTAAAAAACATTGCCAATGAATTTACATCCGAAAAATTACTCACGCCCTCGAAGAATTCCGAAGGATAGTTATCGTGAGAAAATTATGGTTGGGAAGTGTGTCAAAAAACTATTGACATAGGATAAAAGAAAACCAACAAATAAGTTACTGTTGACAAATTACATAGGAGAATTACTCATCAACGAAGATTTACCTTTGGGTAAATATTGGAGAGGAATTACAGCCAGAAAGCGATGCAAAAATATTACTATCAAAGAATAGGAAAAATAACATTGGCGAGGTTACATTCGGGAAAATACTCACCGGCGAAGCATCACCGTAGGGTAACTAAAGTCGTAAAATGACGGCCAAAAAATTATGTCAAAAAGTTACCGACGAACATAAAAAATAAGTAACAAATATTGCCATAAACGCGGGATACTACGGTCCAGAAAATACAAAAGGAAAGTTCTATCAAAAAATTACTGGTCAAAGAATTAAAAATCAAAAAAATTAAAAAGTTACCGTCGTACATAAAAAAGAAGTAAAAAAAATATTGCCATAAACATGGGGTGGCTACTGTCGGAAAAATACGAAATGAAAGTTTTGTCGAAAAATTACTGGTCAAAGAATTAAAAATCAAAAAACATTATACGAACGTAGAAGACTTACCGTCAAATACCGACATCAAAGAATACTTGATAAAGTTACTTCCAACTAATAACGCCGCCAAACTGACATGAGATAACCGTTGGGGAATTACAGTTGAAAAATTGTCCGCAATGAAAAACTACTACTGTTAATAGCTATTCAGAAATATAATGTTGAGTTTGCAGCTTATCCGGAAAATTACTTGAAAAAATTACCATGAGGGAAGTTATTGTAGATTGGTGCCATGTGTCACATGTTTATTGGCTAAAATTAGGATATCTACGGTGCAAATAGGTTGTGAGGACGTGGGACGCTGTAGAGGCTTGAAATCTTCAAGCTTTAATATATAGTATCTATATTACTCAACAATCTTGTTGTACTGCGCAAATAAAATCATAAAGTCCTGTGAATGATTTTGTGTGGCGGTGAAAAGTGTGTAGTCTAGTTGCGCACCGTGTTTCAGAAGAAGCATATTGAAAAGATAATAAAAGCAAACACAAATTACCTTATCTAACAAAACAGTGTTCTTACAGACCTGTTTGCAACAAATATATTTTCTCTGAACAAACAAACATGCAGAATAACTGATGACCACCACACAGTAAATAAGTTTAAACCAAAACAATAAAGAAGCTTAAACCAAAATATATCCAGAACCAGTGGCATAAGCATTAGCTTGGGAAGACATTTATATGCTCTTGTTACTCTAGCTCCTTCAAAAGATATTTATCCTCACATTATAATGACACTGGTGAACAATACCATCAAGACTAGTAGACTACATGCCACTCATGTATCTGCTACAATGGCTACATATGCTCTGTAAGAATATGCTATAACTAACTCAATATTTTGCTGAAAGTTATACCATTTTCTTACAGAACGTACAATCCAGAACAACATTACTTGGGACTAAATCGCCACAAACTCTAAACAGTCACCCCCACATTATCTCGGAATTTACATCGCCTCCAGAAAGCCAGTGCACATATCACAGCACTACCCCCTTCCAGAGAGAAAGATGCTAGTACTATGTGGGTACAACATACAGCTCCCTCTGATCCTCCTTCCACCAAGCGAGCAAGATCACAATGATCGCTACAGCACAGACGAAGAGAAGAAGCAGAGCACGAGAGCAGTTCGTGCTCCCTTTCTTGCCCCCGGTCATCTTCCTGTTCTCAGTTTGAGGTTCTTCACTTGGAGATTTTCCTGCATTGTCAGAACGCTCGCCGTTGGTCGGTAACTTCAGGTCTTCTATCAAGGTGTCATCACTCTGCACGTGACATTGGTTGTCATGCCGAATGGCATCCCAGTAGTCATTCCTTTCCACGATTTCACCATTCGTACATTGTCCTGAACAGCGCCGTATCTGTCTCAAAGCTGGGCTGTCAGGTAATCTGTGAGTATCTCTTTTTGAATCACTGCAAGAGTTGTAAAACTGGAGCTGCTTCCTTGGGGTCGACTGCATCCTAACGTCTTCTGAGAAAGTTCCTCGCCTAGATATCTGAAACAATTCCACAAAAGAGACAGACAGAGAGATGTAAATTTATTTGCATCAATGAAAGGTCAAGCATCTGAAATTTTTAGAAACTGGAACCAGTGAGAGCCCAATTCGTCAACGCATCCAAGGAAATACCGTAAGAAATCTATGAACATATGTGGAATATCTGTTTTTTATGCATGGAGAATATTTGCTTTACAGAAGTTATTAAGTTCCTTTTGTAACCAAAAATCAAAAGGTTTGTTGTTCCTATCATTGAAAGATACTATTGCAGAACAAAGTGCAAACGCTAACTCAAATATCAAGTCTTGACATGATAAGGCCAGTCCTATAATTACTCGTACATATGAGAAGGTGACCAAGTCATCAAGAAATTAAGATATGCTGTGTACCTGAGAGCATCGATTAGTAGTTTGGGGTGTCAAACATGTAGGGCATGGATCGGCAATTCTTGTTGGCACACCTGAAGACCTCCTCACTGACTTAAGCAGACCAGCAGAACTAGATTGCGCTATCACTCCAACACCATCATGGTAATCATCACCAGAATATTGATGTGATTTGTCAGATTCATTACTCCATAGTCGCCTCCTTGCCCGTGCACTTCCAGGTAGAACCGGGTATTGTCCCACTGAAGGTTGAGAATCATGGTCTCTAAAACGATGAACAGATTGTAAATCATCAGAAAGAGATTCATTTGAACCACTGTCTCTAATCTCCGCATCATCCATAACAGAATGTGAATATGATCCCTTCCTATTATGTTTTCCACCATATTTTGCTAATGGACTAATTCTTCTACCATATTCACACTCTTCCTGCCTGCAGAGTTTCTTAGCAGTCTCAGCTGCCTGAAAAGCTGGACTGCTGATCTCTGGCATATGATCATCCTGCAGTTGCTCCATAGCTTGGATAATGCTACTGATCTCAGAAGATATTATGCTCAAATCCAAACTCTTCATGATGGAGTGTATCATTTGAATGGATGATATGATCATCTGAGAATTGCTTTCTTTAGTATTCTCATCCAATATACTTAGGCCTGATCTTATCAAAGACCGCCCATAAGGCTCAAGTGTCAACCAATTCTGTTTTAGTAGAGCAACCACCAAGCCTAAGTGTGAAATAGTCTGGCAGTGTACCTCCTCCAGGGCCCCTGAGACTTTTAAGCAGATATCATTAATCAACTCATGAGATGCAAACTGCCAATTGTTGGACTGGATAAGTGCGGTGACACAGAGAGCGGAACCAGAAGAGACACTCTCATTAGTGCTCATCAAGCAACCAGAAAGGGGGCTACAGAGAGAGCTAATGATTCTGCTTTTCTCTTGTTCTGCTCCCAGAGGATCAATGACATAGCGGGATAGTGTGCATATCACCTTGGAGCAACCCACACTATGCAAGGACCCTGTGGCTGAGGACATGAAGCTGACGACGGTTGAAACGATCTGGCTGACATGTGGTAAAATGTTGCAGCCATGGACTTCTGCAGCAGTCTCAAACACACATAGAACCTCCTCCGCAGTATATTTGCACTTTTCAGGGTCACAGAGGCGTGCGAGAAATGGTGGGAGTGTGTTCGAGTCGAGTTCTTTTAGATACAGCTTCAACCCTAGGAAGGATTGCTTTTCGTTGAAAGGATCTGTCAGGGAATCCTCCAGTTCTGCATGGTGTCCTGCTCTAAAACTTCTACCCATTGCATACACTGGATATATTCAAGAAACGAATAAAAATCCATGAGTAGAAGTAAAATCAGTAGCTATATTTGGAAGTAGGGAAATAACTTCCACGGGTCAACGAGGTGTCGTCTATTCGATTTGGAAGTGCCAAAAGGAGCAACATTTATTGAAAATTCCTCACTTGACTCATACTGAACCAAAAGCATACAGAACACAAAACAGAGCACAAATTCCACAAGCCCTAAAAGGAAATGCACTGCACAACTGGACACAGGATCCTACGCCTGTTTTAAACGTTTCCAAAATGGCGCAGAAATGTAGCACGATAAACTGATATAAGACGCTCTATCTCTTTTTCTAAGCAAACTTCTGAGGTAAGGTTTAAACAGATCATGGGAAACGTTAAATCCCAAGTTATTACTAAAACACCATAAAATCCACAGAGCACTTGTGTCAATGCTACTATAAATTATCTCAGCAGAAAAACTGCAGCACACTACTGATAGAGTGATAGCTTCTCCGTAAATTCCCCCCAATTTCTTACCACTTCCAAAAAAATACCCAGTTGCCAACATGCTGCCAAACAAACCGATGGTTCTGGATCGAGAAGATCCTGGTATCCCCTTACTACTCTCCCCCAGATCCCGAAATCTCGAGTACCAGCAATCCAAGAACAGGGAAAAATTAATACGCCGAAGTGACTGAACCTTCCCCCAAACATGCCGCAACTCGTAGCACCATTTCGCTAGTTTAGGGTACCAGCGATAGCACTATCAACGGGAACTGAGATCAGCAATCCAAGAAACGCGTGGTTGACTCGACTGCCGACGGGAGCAATCGGAGAAAAGCTAGGGCGTGCTCACCAGCGAGGGATTGGGAATCCGGAGTCCGGTGGAGGGGAGGAGGAGGGCACGCCGACGGGGCAGATCTCGTTCCGATGGAGGCGGCGGGCTTGCTCCGGTCGGAAGGGGCAGGAGGAGGGGGAGCGGCGGGCGCGGAGGCGGAGGCTGCGGCGCCGGTGGGGTTTCTTGATTCTTTCCTTTTTTTTCTTTTTCCGGTGACTTTGGGGGAAACGGACCGACCAACGAAAACAGGGAGCGGGAACCGAAATTTTATTGGATCTGGAAGTGTGTGGATAGTGGGCCTCACTCGGGCCTAACCCGTGCCGAGAGAAAACGTATTCTAAAGTAGCTTTTTTTTTTTGGAGAATCACAATCTTTATTAACTCAACAATATCAGCACTCACACTATCAACTAAAAACTCTGGGGAAATTCCAACCCAATCATGTGTGACGTTATTAACACTAGCCAACTTGGCACAAACATGAGCTACTTGATTATCTTCTCTACCTAGGAAAACCAAAAAGAAACTCTGAAACATCAAACTTAAAGAGTGAATTTCCTCCAGCAGTGGCGCGATCACTGTCCTTTCACAACCTCGAGCCTCCCAACACCGGACAAGCTCCTGACAGTCAGTATCGAACACCACCTCCTGATAACCTCGCGCCCGCGCAAACAGAAACGCGTCATGAACAGCCAACGTCTCGGCAATAAACGGGTCCTGCACTCCAGTATAAACCTTTGCTCAGGCACCTCTGGAGCCCATCGCGTCCCTCGCGACATCGCCACTGCCTGCTCTCCCGTTCTCGGCACAAATAGCACCATCTGAGTTAATCTTTATCACAAGACCCTCCGGTGGTCTCCACTTGCCATCATTCTTCCGTGCCTCCCTGGGCACCGTCTTCCTTGGCACAACGATCTCCAGTAAATCATGTGATATAGCTTCCACGCATCTTGCTGGATCATACCCCTTAGACCCATGCACTAGTTTGTTAAGCGAATCCCATATCGCTGCCAAAACGGAGATCATCTTGGATTGATCGCTGGGTGAGAACCAATTCTCACATAAAATGTCCTTCGCCCACGTTACAGGATGGATCCAGGGTAATTGTAGAGAGAACACATCAAGTGCCGCCGCCAAAAATTGGCGCGTGTGTGCGCATTCAAAAAGTGCATGCATCAACGTCTCTAGAGCTGCTTTACAAATTCCACAGGTTGCAATTTCTTTGACATGCCGTTGAGTGAGAGTCGAGTAGTCAGGCACAATGCCTCGTGGAACTCTCCACCAAAAGTATGCACCCTGGGAATGACGTTCAGCCTCCATAGTTTTCTCCAAACCTCTGAATTACCATCTGATGTCTCAATGTCATCACTGATTATGTGTTTAGCCACTAGAGCTTGATAGGCAGAGCGCACCGAGTAAACTCCGGACTTCTCGAGAGCCCATGTTGTTGTTGGAGATATGCCCTAGAGGCAATAATAAAAGTGGTTATTATTATATCTTTGTGTTTATGATAATAGTATTAACCAGAAATATTAATACTTACGTGATTTGTAAACTGAATTAGAGTCCCTAGTAAAGCCTCTTTGCAATACTGGCTTGTTGGTTGATAGATGATCGTGGTTTACTGATCATGAACATTGATATGTTATTAACAACAAGATCATATCATTAGGAGAATGGTATGATGGACATACTCCTATAGATAAGCGTAGCACAAAGATCAAGTCATTTCAATAGTTCGTTTGCTATAAGCTTTCTGATACATAGTAACCTAATTCCTTCGACCATGAGATCATGCTAATCACCATCACCGGAAGGATGCTTTGATGACATCAAACACCACACCGTAACTGGGTGGCTATAAAGGTGGCATTAAATGTTCGGAAAGTATGTGTTGAGGCACATGGATCAAGAGTGGGATTTGTCCATCCATATGACGGATAGATATACTCTGGACCCTCTCGGTGGAATATCATCCAATTAGCTTGCAAGCATGTGACTGGCTCACAAGGGATCACATATCATGGGAATGAGAAAAGAGTACTTATCGGTAACAAGGTTGAACTAGGTATATAGAGATACCGATGATCAAACCTCGGATAAGTAAACTATCACGAGACAAAGGGAAATTGGTATCGTATGTAAGTGGTTCATTCGATCGCAAAGTAATTGTAGAAATATGTGGGAGCCATATGAATTTCCAGATTCCTCTATTGGTTATTGATCGGAGAAGTGTCTCGGTCATGTCCGCATAATTCACAAACCGTAGGGAGACACACTTAAGGATTCGATGTTGTTTAGTAAATATGGAATGTAAGTAGGGAAACTGAATGTTGTTCAGAGTCTCGGATGGGATCCGGGATATCACGAAGAGATCCGGAATGTTCCGGAGAATAAGATTCATATAAGGAAAGTCCGATTTCGGAGTTCGGGAATGATTTTGATGTTTTCATCAGAGAGGTTCTAGAAAGTTCTAGAAGGTTCACCAGACCGGAAGGGGAATGGTCCATGAATGTGTCATGGATAAGTGGAATGATTGGATCATGTCCTAGGTCACTTGGTTGGGCATTTGCGAGGGAGAATTAAATCTCTAAATTGAAAGTCAAAAATGAGGTTTGAAAAGTCAAACTGGAACAATAGTTTCCTAGTGGAAGAAGGAAAGAGTCCTTCCTTCTATCCAACTTGGTTTTGGGTATGGATTCAAACTCCCCTCTCCCAAGGCTGCCCCCCTCTCATAAATAGAGGGGGAGGGCTGCCCCAAAGAACACAACACCAGCCCTGTCCACCCCGTGCGTTGCCGCCTCATGCCGTCGCCGCGCCGCCGTCACCCTAGCCGCCGCCGACACCACCTCCTCCTCTCCGGCCTTCTAAACCTAGATCATCGGAAACCCTAGATCCACCATAACTCGCACCGGCTTAGGCGAAGCCCTGCGGGATCTTCCCTCTACTTCCAACACCACGCCGTCGTGCTGCCGGAATCACGAGGGAAGAACTACAACCTCCGCCGCCTGCTGGAACAAGGGAGAGGAAGGTCTTCATCAAATACCGAACGTGTGACCGACTGCGGAAGAGCTTCCGGAATGCAGCGCTGGAAGGATCGTCTACGCGATCTTGAGATCGGCAAGTGTACGACTACATCACCCACAAGAACCTGCTCTCGTTAACCGCTTTGGAATCTTCAAGGGTGAGTACTCTTATCGAATCATTGCTACAATCTAATAGATAGATCTTGGCTTATTTGTATGCATGCGGTAGAAATTTTTGTTTTCAAGCTACGAACCCCTACAGTGGTATCAGAGCCGTGTCTATATGTAGATCTGTTGTACGAGTAGAACACAATGGTCATTGTGGGTGTTGATGCTTTTGTTGTGGATTGCTTCTTGTGTACTTTCATCTTGCGGGATGGTGGGATGAAGCGGCCCGGGCTAACCTTACATGACATCGTTCATGAGACTTGCTCTACGCTTGACATGCAACTTGTATTGCATAAGTGGCTTTGCGGGTGTATGTTTCTCCCAACATAGTGAAGATTCAATTTACAACAGGAAATTGACAATACTAGTATCAACATTGTGGTTCTTGTTCGTAAGTTAGAACGATACTTATTGAAAGCCTCAAACCACGTAAAACATGCAAAGAAAATTAGAGGCATCTAACTTTGTTTTGCAGGGGTGTGCTGTGATGAGATATGGCCATGATTGTGATTATATATGATGTATGCAATGTTTCTTATTGTAAGTCGGCAACCGACAGGAGCCATATGGTTATCTTTTAATTCCGTTAAGACCTACGTGTCTATTATTCAAAGTAGTTGTAATAGTTGATGCTGGTGGATGAGAACCATGAAGCGGCTCCATTGACCTTGACGCCATGTCGGTGATGATGGAGATCATGTTCGTGCTTGAAGATGGAGATCGAAAGCACAAGAAGAAAGGCCATATCATATCACATATTTTGAATTGCATGTGATGTTAATCCTTTTATGCATCTTATATTGCTTAGTTCGCGACACTAGCATTATAATATGATCCTTGTAGCACAAAAATTCAAGTTATAAAGTGTTCATCCTAAGTAAGCACTGTTGCTAAAGCTCGTTGTTTTGAAGCACCACGTGATGATCGGGTGTGTTAGATTCTGCGAGTGTATACAACGGGAGCAAGCCTGATTTTCTCATGCGGAAGCTAAGGTTTGATCTTGACGAGCCTAGCATGTACAGACATGGTCTCGGAACACGGATCACCGAAAGGTAAAGAATGAGTCATATAGTAGATATGATGAACATGTTGATTGTTCGCCATTGAAGCTACATCAACTCTCGTGATGATCGGTTTTGATGTGGTGGATTTGGTTCGTGTGATCATTAAAACAATGTAAGGGATATTGTTTTGAGTGGGAGTTCACCTAGATTAATTTAACTATTAATTAGAACTCAATTTGTCATAAACTTAGTCTAAACTATTGCAAATATGTTGTGGATCAATGGCGGCCCCTCCCATCAATTTTAATGCGTTCCTAGAGAAAGAAAAGTTGAAAAACAATGGAAGCAACTTCGCGGATTGGTTCCGCAACTTGAGGATTGTCCTCAATGCTGGTAATTTGACCTATGTGTTGGATGCACCGCTGGGTGACCCACCTGCAGCTGATGACATGGTTATACCCTGCGGGTACACGACTTTAGCATACCTGGTCCAGCCCAAGGAAGGCCCACGAGAATACACGCATCCCATGAAGACTTTCGGGTGGCCCAAGCCCATGACGTCTTTGGATCCTTGGAGAGCAAGACTAGAACAGATAGAATATTCAAAGGGGGAAACCCTACAACCTGTAACCGACTCGATCTGTGTCCGGGACCTGCCTATCTATATAAAGGCTAGGAGGGCACGACGAGGAGGACAACCTCTCATACCACCGCATACACACCTCCACGCCAGATTGCATCTGCGCACCCCTGTAACTTCGGTTCCGCCGTAATCAAGAGCAGACAAGTAGGAGTAGGGTTTTCCCTCTGGGGCCTGAACCTGGGTAAATCTCGTGTCCCCTGGTTGCATGTCTGTTAACCATTTCGCGATCTCCAGCATCCCCATCTTCTCCAAAACCCAAGCTCATAACAATGGGCATTGACGAGATCAAACCTCGTCAGCTGATGCTACCAGAATGTTTTCCTCGCTCGGAAGAATTAGTACTCCACAGTTCGGTGTGCTATCTTGTATGGTTTGGAATCGGAGCTTCAGAAAAGGTTTGAGAACCATGACCCACATGATATTGTCTATGAACTCAAAATGATATTTGAGGCTCACGCGGCAGTTGAGAGTTATGAGGCTCACGCGGCAGTTGAGAGTTATGATGTCTGGGCACGCAAGAAAGCTTCAAAGCTTGGGTATAGTGATTCCTAATGCTTTGGGGATTCACCGTGTCCTCCAATCACTACCACCAAGTTACAAGAAATTTGTGATGAACTACAATATGCAAAACATGGACAAGTCATTGCCCGAACTCTTCTCCATGTTAAAGTCTGTGGAAGTGGAGATCAAGAAAGAGCACCAAGTGTTGATGGTCAATAAGACCACCAAATTCAAGAAGCAAGGCAAGTCTAAGAAAAAGGGAAACTTCAAGAAGGGCGGTAAGAAAGTTACCGCGTCGGTGAAGAAGACCAAGGCTGGGCCTAAGCCTGATACTGAGTGCTTTTACTGCAAGGGAGAAGGTCACTGAAAGCGGAATTGCCCTAAGTACTTGGCGGATTTGAAGAACGTCAACATCAATAAGAAAGGTATATCCGATATACATGTTATTGATGTGTATCTCACTAGTACTCGTAGTAGTGCCTAGGTATTTGATACTAGTTCGGTTGCTCATATTTGTAACTCGAAACAGGTGCTGCAGAATAGACGGAAACTAGCGAAGAACGAGGTGACGATGCGCGTTGGAAATGGATCAAAGGTTGATGTGATCACGGTCGTCACGCTACCTCTTCATCTACCATCGGGATTGTAGAAATACACATGCACATAAGTAATATGTTTTATGCACATGCACATGATCAAAGTCCGAGAATAATGGTTGTTCGATTTATATGAGTAATATGTTTTATGCACATGCACCTTTGATAGATGGTCTATTCTTATTGAATCTTGATTGTAGAAATACACACATTAATAACATTGAAGCTAAACGTTTGAAATTCAGCGATAACTCGACCTATATGTGGCATTGTCGTCTTGGTCATATTGGAGTGAAGCGTATGAAGAAACTCCATTTCGATGGACTTCTTAAATCACTTGAAAGATGTGAAGCATGTCTGATGGGTAAAATGACTAAGACTC
Organism: Avena insularis; assembly: GCA_023614405.1. Lineage (NCBI taxonomy): Eukaryota > Viridiplantae > Streptophyta > Magnoliopsida > Poales > Poaceae > Avena > Avena insularis. The sequence continues at coordinate 193,861,978 of CM042691.1, forward strand.
CATTTTCTGGTATGATGGAGCGAGCTATGGACTTATTGAAAATCATAGATACCGATTTGTGTGGCCCAATGAGTGTAGCATCGCGCGGTGGTTATCGTTATGTTCTTACCTTCATGGATGACTTGAGTAGATATGGGTATATCTATTTCATGAAACATAAGTCCGAAACTTTCGAGAAGTTTAAGGAATTTCAAAGTGAAGTAGAGAATCAACGTAAGAAGAAAATTAAATTTCTACGATCTGATCATGGAGGTGAATATCTAAGTGATGAGTTTGGCGAGCATTTGAAGTATGCGGAATACTTTCATAATTGACACCGCCGGGAACACTACAACGTAATGGTGTGTCCGAACGTCGTAATCGAACTCTCTTAGATATGGTTCGTTCTATGATGTCACTTATAGATTTACCGCTATCGTTTTGGGGTTATGTATTAGAAACAACCGCATTCACTTTAAATAGGGCACCATCTAAATCCGTTGAAACGACACCGTATGAATTATGGTTTGGGAAGAAACCTAAATTATCGTTCCTTAAAGTTTGGGGATGCGATGCTTATGTAAAGAAGTTACAGCCAGACAATCTTGAACCCAAAGTGGAAAAATGTGTCTTCATAGGATACCCGAAGGAAACTATTGGGTATACCTTCTATCATAGATCCGAGGGAAAAATCTTCGTTGCTAAGAATGGATCCTTTCTAGAGAAGGAGTTTATCTCGAAAGAAGTGACTGGAAGGAAATTAGAACTCGACGAGGTTGTCGAACCTTCTCTCGAACTTGAGAGTAGCACAACACCGGAAGTAGTGAAAGAGTAATTGTCCCTATGTGTGGTTTTGGTGATTAATGACAATCCCTATGGACTAATGTTTTCACTAAGTTTTATATGAAGGAATATTCCATAGGTCATGCTTGTAGTCTATGTGTTGGATTCAAGTATGGATGCCATGAAGATAAAGATATACCTTGAGTATTGGCATCAAGATCATCGAGTTGAAGAGAATAATATGATATGATCAAGATCTTGAGAGTGTGATCTCAATATAAGAATTCGAGATATGGCTCTAAGACGGTGTCATGATAGCCTCATTAGTTGAGCTATGATTGACTAAGATTTAGAGCATGTAATCAAATTAAGAGTTCTTTATGTACCTCAAGATATTGAGATGGAGCATGAGAAGATACATGGTTGACCTATACAAAGAGTGAAGAGTGATTTCAAGTTGGTCAACACATGAAGTATAAAGAATGTACCACATGGATCTTGTGGTATGGTAAGCCTTTTAAATTATGCATCATGAACTAACCCATTATATATGTGCCTTTGCGTTTTCTATATGGGATAGGTATCTTTCCATGGGCATGCTACAAAAGTGAAGATCTTATATAGCCCATGAGAGGATGACATCAAGTGGTGATCGTCATCAAGGTTGAGAAGGGCAAGTTCAAGATAAGCATCTCGAGAAGATCATTTGCTTGAAGCTTGCCGTCCATATTGGTGATAATGTACATGTGAAGACATGTATTAATGAAGCTATCCAATAGTGGTGTATGGGGGAGCAAATTAGGAGTCTTCATGAAGCAACAATGATCAAGTGATGCATTCAGGCTTGGATGGAGATTGAAGTGTTGTCAGCAAGATCAAGTGGGATGTGCAAGGCAAAGGTATGGACTTGCTAGGTTTTCCTTTTACCGGTCTCAAGGTGGTTGTTGGGAGACCGGGTTATAGGATACATAGCCGCACTATTAAGAGGGGCTTTTGGTTGGGTAACTTGATCACATCGTCATAGAGAACTCAATCCTTTGCATTCTTTGCATCTTCCTATTTTGTTGCTTCTTGGTGTTTCTCCAAGTTAGGTTCTTGAGCTTGTTTCTAGCTCTTCAAAAAGCCCAAGTTCATCGAAAACGGAATTCGTATGCATCTTCTATGGCGTTTTCGAGTTTGAAGGTTTTATCGGTTCTTCGTGTAGGGAGGCTTCTTACCTTTCTTTATTTTTTTCTATCCTTATTTTCTGGACTATGATTTTTCTCTGCACCATCTTGTAGGGCTTGTTGTCCTCGTCAAAACAAGCCTAAGATCATCGAAATCGGAGTCCGGATGCAAAAGTTATCGCTGTTTTCGTGTGCCTTGTTTCATCGCCGGAACGTGTTCGCCCAACGCATCTTGCTTCCAACGGTCATCCCCCTTGAAGGGGTATAAAAGGGTGGCTTCTTCCCCAAAGTTCTAAGGCTCTTGAGCATTTTTTTGACCTCCATTATTGATCCCTTTGAGCTTTCTTCCGCTCTCTTCCCTCCTATGATTCTTGCATCTTTTTTAGGGCTTTGGAAGAGGAGATCTAGATCTACAATCCCCACCAATCAAATCCTCCTCTAAGTGAGGGGAACCCATTGGATCTAGATCTTGGAGTCATTTGTTGGTTTCCACCATTATTCTTCCTCTCTAATTCCTCCCTAGAACTTGTTGCTTTGGTGGGATTTGAGAGTGAAGGATTTGAGCACCCTTGGTGTTCTTGCTTTGCATTCTTGCATAAGTGTTGAGCTCTCCATTACGATTTGTTCGAGTGAGAGACCGTGAGCTTGTTACTCTTGGAGGGTGACCTCCTAGTTGGCTTGGCGGTTGGTGCCGTGGTGTTCTCTTCGTGGAAGATTGTGAAGAGACTCAGGCTTCTCTTTTGTGGAGCTTGTGAAGTGGTTGTGGAGCTTGCCATCTCCGGAGTGGAGGAAAAGCTAGCCATAAGGAAAGGGCCTATTCCTTCGTGCGATAGACTCGGAGAAGAAGGTGAGCCTTTGTGGCGCGTGAGGAATCCTTCCTGGAACCTCACACCTCTCCAACATGACGTAGCCCCCTTTCGAAAGGTGGTGAACATGGGAATACATCTTTGTCTCCGCGTGCCTCGGTTATCTCTATATCCGAGCTTACTTTCCTTGTGATAGTCATCGAGCTTGAAGTACTTATATCTTGCTTATCACTTGTGGTATATTTATCTTGTGTTATCTTGCTTAGCTTAATTTGTTATTGGTGCACTTAGTTGAGCCTAGTGTATTTAGGTTTTGTGCTTGTAAAATAAACGTTAGTTTAATTTTCGCATTCTATCAAGCCAAAACCGCAATAGTTTTGAAATTGCCTATTCACCCCCCCCCCTCTAGGCGATATCTCTATCTTTTCAATTGGTATCAGAGCAAGGTCTCTCCTTGTTTAGGCTTCACCGCCTAGAGTGTAAAGATGTCGGCTAGGAGTATAGTGCACAATGACACAATTATCTTTGATGGCACAAATTATGCTTTGTGGAGAAATTGCTTGCTTTGTAATCTTAGGACCTTGTGTCCAAATATTGAGCGATTTCTAGATGTAGGTTTTTCTCCTTCGATGGATCCTCAAAATCTATCTCTAGAGGATGAGAAAAATTTACATCTCGAAGCTCAAGTATCTAATGAGCTTATTTTCTCTTTGAGCCCCACAGTTAATTTGTTCTTGACGATTGTAAAGCGCAAGTCGTCTCATGAGATGTGGACCAAGCTTAAAGAAATATTTGGTGGCTCCATTTATCATAGGGTCGGTGGTATCTCCAAGGAGCTCTCTCTCCCTCACATCATGAAGAGTTCCAAGTTTCTTCCACCTCCGGTCGCGATATGATCTCAATTATTTCCACTTCACTTACATGTGACAAGTCACAAGGTAATGGCATGGTGAGTGGAAAAATCATATGTGATGATGGTAGTGTTTCTCTTTACACCAATGATTCTTGTTCTATAAATGATAATGGTGTAGAGAGTTTGGACTTAAGCACTTCTTGCAACAATGATGATATATCCCCTTGTGTTGCTAGTCCTTGTATATCATCTAGAAATTATTTGAGTACTAGTGTAGATGATATGCTTGATTTGCCTTGTTCCCATGAACAAAATGCTTCTATTTCCTCTAGTTGTTTATCTAACAATGTAGAGGAAATCAAACATTCTATAAAGCAAGACATGATCATGAATGAAGATTCAAGAATATCCTCATCTTCATCCTCTCGTGCTCACATGTGCCTTATGGCAAGAGGATCAAAGGTATCTCCTACTTTGGATCCCAATATATCTTCCAAAGATAATAGAAATGATAATGATGATAGTGATGATGACATTGATGAGGATACTAGTGCTCTCTTGCTTGAGTTGACCTTTTTGTGTACCTCTCTTCGTGGTAATAATAAGGACGTTACTTGTCTCAAACACGTTATGGACACCATAACTAAACAAACGGGAACCATAGAGGAGTTGGATTTCCAACTTGATGATGGGAGTCAGAGATTCAATCTCCTTAAGCAAGACCTTGCCGAGGAGAAGCACACTAATTGTCTCCTCACACAAAAAATTGAATCTTATGAGCTTGAAAAGGAAAATTCCATTAACGATTCTTGTGTTACTAACTCTACTTCTTGTGAAGCATCTACCCTAAAGGAGAACGTTGAGCTAAGATCTCAACTTGAGTTGCTAACTAACAAGTATAGGAATTTGGAAGAAAGTCATGAAAAGCTCTCTGGCTCTCACAACGATCTTCTAATCTCCCATAATGGGCTAAAGTTAGCTTGTGAGGCAAGTATTACCAAGGTAACATCTTGTGAGCCTCTTTTGGACATTAGCACAACTTCTACTCGAAATGTTATTTTGCCATGTGCTAGTCCTAGTAATCCATCTAGCCATACTATTGATAAACCTTGTGTTGGATTACTTGCTTTGCCTTGTTGCTCTAACAATGAAGCTTCTACTTCCTCTAGTACTTGTATTTCAACTAACCATGTAGAGGAAATCAAAGAGCTCAAGGCCCAAGTCACTTCCTTGAGGAATGACTTGGAAAAGAGTCATGAAGGGAAATTCACACTCGATAATATTTTGAGTGTGCAAAAATCCCCTAATGATAAATTTGGACTTTGATTCAACTCCAATAACAAGAAAAAGTCCAAGATAAACAATAAAAAGGGCCAAAACCAAGTCAAGAATTCGACCAAGATTATTTGCTTCAAGTGCAAGGTTGAAGGACATCATGTAAGATCATGTCCTTTGAAGAAAAAGCACTTGAGTGAGAAGCAACAAGGGAAGCGGCCACAAGTACAAGGTCAAGCCCAAGTTGAAGTTAAGCCACTTCCGAAGAAGAATCAAGATAATGCTCCCCAAGCCAAGAAATCAATGAAGAAGAGAAAGGGGAGAACTTGTTGCTACATATGTCGTGTGAAGGGGCACTTTGCCTCTTCATGTTCAAACAATATCTTATCTAATCCTATCATTATTAATGATGATTATTCTCTTGGGAAGGATAAGGATGGCAATGTGTTTGCCAAGTTTGTTGGAACTCAAAAGTGGTGTCAAGAAAAGAACCATTTGGGTTGCCAAGCCTATTGTGACTAACCTCTTAGGACCCAACTTAGTTGGGGATCAACAAGCTCAAACTTGATCAATATGTGTTTCTGGAGGGCATTGGAGACTTGGCTAACTCATGAAGAATTAAGGGATCTTCATATATTATATTTGATCAAGCCAAATCATTAGGATTATCTTATCCCTATCTTATATCCAATGCGCCTCTTCGCGGTAACTTGTACTAAACTCATTTATATTGTAAGTTACTTGCCCCTTTACATGTTTTGGTTTTGTACCAAGTATGTGTTTGTATTTGGTGTTCTTCATGCTTGCTTATTTTGTGTATTCAAGTATGTCTAGGTGTTTGACACATCATTTACTCGTGTCTTTCGTTTTGATCCTCTAATGCATCTTGATGATATCTTATTTGGCTCTTTTCGAGTGGTTAATGGAACATCCCATTTTGGGGGAGTGACATGCCTCGCGCATCTCTCAAACCTTAAAATGTGTGTACATGAGTACTACCACTTAGTATTGATATTGCAAGCTTATCTAGTCACTATGTGGTGTGTCATACTCATGAGAAATTCAAATTCTAAATGTCCATTAATTCTCTCTAGTTGAGGTTGATTTGCCTCTTATTAAGAAAAAAAATGAATATCACATTATGGGGGAGTAATATGCTTCTTTTGCATATCACAATCCTAGGAAATGTGAACATATGAGGTAGTGCCACTTAGAGTTGATATTGTTGATTATCTTGTTTCTAGGTGGCATGTTGGCTCAAACAAGGTCCTATTTTTTTAGAATATTTTATTGCTCGTCTTTTCGGTCTTTGTTTGAGTAAGAAATTCTTGATGCGGTCTTCCTCAAATACACATCTCTATATCTTATTTGCGAGACCATTTGCTTCAAGTTATTATATCATTGCTTTGCATGATTGTGTGACTAGATTCAAGCTATCAAGAATCTCTATCTTTGCATAGTGCTTAATATTTTTATTCCTATTATATGCTTTTTATTGTGAAGATTTATCTTTAATAGCCATGCAATATACCACCGAAATCAATTCCAATACACTCATTGTATTTGACAATTGATATACTTATGTGTGGTATCATTTGTGGATCATCTTCACCTTGGATTTCACCTCTTATTGCCTTATTTTATTTCCAAAAATTTGTTGTGTCTCCCATTGTCTTCCTTGGATTTTGAACATCTCTTTGATAATGTTTTTGATTATTATAAAATGTGTTTTAGTGGAAGACAAACCTTTTCTTCTCGGAACCTTGTGCCATTGTGAAAAGTGTTAAGGGTTTGGTTTATTTGTTGAAACCTTGCTCTTTTGGGAGTTTGTTATCTCATTCTTTCTTCTCTATTTTATTTGCTTGAGTGAGATAAATCCTTGAGTATTTTTGTTTTATTTCATATTTTTCTCAATAGTTTTTGCTTAGTTCATTTTTTGAACTTCGTTGAACAAATCTTTTGTTGATTTGATTCTGTGATATAGTTTGGGCAACAAATGTGTTTTGTCACACCTTGTATGCCTTCTTGAATATTTTGGTGTTTTTCCAAATTATATCTTCTTTTGGATATTGAAAGTCTCCATGTGTTTGCTTTCTTTGATCCAATATATAGGTTATACTCCATCAAATCCTTAAACGGCTAAGATGTGCATGAAATTAAAATTTCATCTCTAAATATGTACATATTTTTATGGAGTGTGTCCTATGTGTTGTGGTTAGTCTAACCACTTTGGACCTAATAAGTTTGGGGACCAAGATGTACTTGAATGTTGTTTTAGGTACATTGGAGATGCAATGGATGCTTGTCTCGTCTATAAGGAAAGTGTTGTCACCTCATGATAATTGGATCCAAGCTAGGATGATCGAAAAATTCTTATCTACTACATCATACCATTGCTATCTCAGTAACAAGTATCTTATTCATGCATACTATTCTTTCACCCAATCTCTTGTAGGTTGCATCTTGGCATGAATTTATCCGTTTGTAAATGTTGCGGCTCTTGCAAGGATCTTTGAAAGACTTCTTTATCCTTATTGCTTATGTGAGTAATTTGAGATGATGCATATAATGGGGAGTATATAAAATCATGTTCATGATTCACCAATTCCAAATATGCCTTCTAGCAATTTATTGCATATCAATTCCTCAAGGTACTCTCATGTGCAATATTGTTGAAATTGCTTTGAATCCTTCCTTTTGCTACTCTTTGCCTTTCTCAAAGTATCCCAACTAGCATTTGTTCCCTTAGTGTTAGTTGTGATGTTTTTGAGGTTTTTAATTTTTCTTTGGTGAAGTTCATTGATATACCATAAGAGAAAATAGAGCCATGGGCTATATATGCACTTAAGCTTGTCTTAATAAGTGTATTTATTTATATCTACTCCTTGTATCTTGTTTGTGTTCTAAATAATATAGAGGGAGTGAGGATTCCATGTTTGTGGATATTGTATTCAAATACAATAATTAAAATTTATGCACGAACCTCGGGGAGCTTCCTTATTTCATTTAGAGCACTATTTGTCCATTTGATTTTTTGGACCATTGGATTGCTTGCTTCATCCGTTGAAGTTTCTTCACCATTTTATCATTGTAGCAATCTTTGATCCTCAATATAGCTTGATTTCCTCCAAATATTTGTCATTGGATATGTGCATTTGATTTCACTCAAAATATTAGAAATGCACACCTTGGAGAGGAACTCATACTATATTGGCCTTCCATCTTTGTCATCCATTTTGGCACTTGTTGTCAATGGGGGAGAAGTTTAGAGGGTTTAAGGGAAATGGTTTTATACTTAAGATTGGTTTGTTCTAAAGTGTTTGCCTTTCATGCATTTCATCTTTATTATGTTTTGCATGGTTCCATATATAGTGTAAACTCTTCCAAAGTTTATTCTAGACAATGTATGCAATGAAATTCAAGTTCATCACACATGCATATATTGTGGGGGAGTTTGCTCTATATATATGTTGGTTCTACTCACATCTCTTGCATTAGTTGTAGTTTGTGTAAGTAGAATCGGTTTTGATATGTGCTAGTAGCTTTGTGTTACTTGACCATATCAAATGCAACCTCTTGTACACAACTTATTCTCGGATAAGCTACGTACTTGTTTCTAATATTTATTATATAAACCCTCTTGCTGTGATCGTCATCAATTACCAAAATGGGGGAGATTGAAAGAGTAATTGCCCCTATGTGTGGTTTTGGTGATTAATGACAACCCTTATGGACTAATGTTTTCACTAAGTTTTATATGAAGGAATATTTCATAGGTCATGCTTGTAGTCTATGTGTTGGATTCAAGTATGGATGCCACGAAGATAAAGATATACCTTGAGTATTGGCATCAAGTTCATCGAGTTGAAGAGAAGAATATGATATGATCAAGATCTTGAGAGTGTGATCTCAATATAAGAATTCGAGATATGGCTCTAAGACGGTGTCATGATAGCCTCATTAGTTGAGCTATGATTGACTAAGATTTAGAGCATGTAATCAAATTAAGAGTTCTTTATGTACCTCAAGATATTGAGATGGAGCATGAGAAGATACATGGTTGACCTATACAAAGAGTGAAGAGTGATTTCAAGTTGGTCAACACATGAAGTATAAAGAATGTACCACATGGATCTTGTGGTATGGTAAGCCTTTTCAATTATGCATCATGAACTAACCCATTATATATGTGCATTTGCGTTTTCTATATGGGATAGGTATCTTTCCATGGGCATGCTACAGAAGTGAAGATATTATATAGCCCATGAGAGGATGACATCAAGTGGTGATCATCATCAAGGTTGAGAAGGGCAAGTTCAAGATAAGCATCTCGAGAAGATCATTTGCTTGAAGCTTGCCGTCCATATTGGTGATAATGTACATGTGAAGACATGTATTAATGAAGCTATACAATAGTGGTGTATGTGGGAGAAAATTAGGAGTCTTTACGAAGCAACAATGATCAAGTGATGCATTCCGTCTTGGATGGAGATTGAAGTGTTGTCATCAAGATCAAGCGGGATGTGCAAGGCAAAGGTATGGCCTTGCTAGGTTTTTCTTTTACCGGTCTCAAGGTGGTTGTTGGGAGACCGGGTTATAGGATACATAGCCGCACTATTAAGATGGGCTTTCGGTTGGGTAACTTGATCACATCGTCATAGGGAACTCAATCCTTTGCATTCTTTGCATCTTCCTATTTTGTTGCTAATTGGTGTTTCTCCATGTGAGGTTCTTGAGCTTGTTTCTAGCTCTTCAACAAGCCCAAGTTCATCGAAAACAGAATTCGTATGCATCTTCTATGGCGTTTTCGAGTTTGAAGGTTTTATCGGTTCTTCGTGTAGGGAGGCTTCTTACCTTTATTTATTTGGTTCTATCCTTATTTGATGGACTATGATGTTTCTCTGCACCATCTTGTAGTGCTTGTTGTCCTCGTCAAAACAAGCCTAAGGTCATCTAAATCAGAATCCGGACGCAAAAGTTATCGCCGTTTTCGTGTGTCCTGTTTGGTTCCAGCGGAATTCGGCGAATTCCAGCGGACAGTCAATGGAAATTCAGCGACCGCCGGAAATTTCTGGCAAACCGCTGAAAAACTGTTCTGTATGCTGTTTCGGTTTGTACCGGAACTTTCGGTTTTGACCGGAAATTCCGGCGGCTGATCCGGCGGCGCCGGTTTCGTCGTCGGAACGTGTTCGCCCAGCGCATCTTGCTTCCAACGGTCATCCCCTTTGAAGGGGTATAAAAGGGGGGCTTCTTCCCCAAAGTTCTAAGGCTCTTGAGCACGTTTTTGACCTCCATTGTTGACCCCTTTGAGATTTCTTCCTCTCCCTTCCCTCCTATGATTCTTGCATCTTTTTGAGGGCTTTGGAAGAGGAGATCTAGATCTACAATCTTCACCAATCAAATCCTCCTCTAAGTGAGGGGAACCCATTGGATCTAGATCTTGGAGTCATTTGTTGGTTTCCACCATTGTTCTTCCTCTCTAATTCCTCCCTAGAACTTGTTGCTTTGTTGGGATTTGAGAGTGAAGGATTTGAGCACCCTTGGTGTTCTTGCTTTGCATTCTTGCATAAGTGTTGAGCTCTCCATTACGATTTGTTCGAGTGAGAGACCGTGAGCTTGTTACTCTTGGAGGGTGGCCTCCTAGTTGGCTTGGCGGTTGGTGCCGTGGTGTTCTCTTCGTGGAAGATTGTGAAGAGACCTAGGCTTCTCCTTCGTAGAGCTTGTGAAGTGGTTGTGGAGCTTGCCATCTCCGGAGTGGAGGAAAAGCTAGCCATATGGAAAGGGCCTATTCCTTCATGGGATAGACTCGGAGAAGAAGGTGAGCCTTTGTGGCGCGTGAGGAATCCTTCGTGAAACCTCACACCTCTCCAACGTGACGTAGCCCCCTTCCCAAAGGTGGTGAACACGGGAATACATCTTCATCTCCGCGTGCCTCGGTTATCTCTATATCCGAGCTTACTTTCCTTGTGATAGCCATCGAGCTTGAAGTACTTATATCTTGCTTATCACTTGTGGTATATTTATCTTGTGCTATCTTGCTTAGCTTAATTTGTTGTTGGTGCACTTAGTTGATCCTAGTGTATTTAAGTTTTGTGCTTGTAAAATAAACATTAGTTTAATTCCGTATTCTATCAAGCCAAAACCGTAATAGTTTTGAAATTGCCTATTCACCCCCCTCTAGGCGACATCTCTATACTTTCAAGTAGTTCATGTGGCGTCTACACCAATAAGAGAGGAAGCTAATGATGTTGATCATGAAACTTCAGTTGAAGTAACTACGGAACCTCGCAGGTCAACAAGAACTCGTACCACTCCTGATTGGTATGATCCCGTTATAAGTGTCATGTTGGTGGACAACACCGATGACCCTGCGACATATGAGGAAGCGATGATGAGCCCAGATTCCAATAAATGGCAAGAAGCCACGAAATCCGAGATTGGATCCATGTACGAAAACCAAGTATGGACTTTGGTGGACTTACCGGATGGCCGGAAGGCTGTCGAGAACAAATGGATTTTCAAGAAAAAACAGATGCTGATGGTAATGTTATTGTCTATAAAGCTCGACTTGTCGCAAAAGGGTTTCGACAAATTCAAGGAGTTGACTACGATGAGACTTTCTCATCAGTAGCAAAGCTGAAGTCTGTGAGGATTTTATTAGCAATCGCTGCATATTATGATTATGAGATATGGCAGATGGATGTCAAAACGGCGTTCCTCAATGGAGACATTGATGAAGAGTTGTATATGGTACAACCCAAAGGTTTTGCCGATCCTAAAGATGCTAACAAGGTATGCAAAATTCAGCGGTCCATTTATGAAATGAAGCAAGCATCACAGAGTTGGAATCAACATTTTGATAAGGTGATCAAAAGTTTTGGTTTTATACAAACTTATGGAGAAGCTTGTATTTACAAGAAAGTGAGTGGGAGCTCTGTAGCATTCTTAATACTATATGTAGATGACATATTATTGATTGGGAATGATATAGACCTTCTTAATAGTGTCAAGGATTATTTGAATAATAGTTTTTCAATGAAAGATCTTGGCGAAGCAGCTTACATATTAGGCATAAATATTTATAGAGATAGATCGAGACGCCTAATATCATTGTCACAGAGTATATATTTGGACAAAGTTCTAAAGAGATTTGGAATGAAAGATAGAAAGAAAGGGTTCTTGACCATGTTCCCAATACGACCATGAGTAAAACTCAAAGTCCTGCAACGTCAGAAGATAGAGAAAGGATGAGTAAGACTCCCTATGCCTCAGCCATAGGATCTCTTATGTATGCCATGCTATATACTAGACCCGACATTGCATATGCTGTTAGTTTGACCAGCAGATATCAAAGTGATCCGGGAGTGGATCATTGGACATCGGTCAAAAACATCCTTAAGTACTTGAGAAGAACTAAGGATATGGTTCTTTCTTATGGAGGTGATGAACAGCTCGTTGTTAATGTTGGAATTATGCCCTAGAGGCAATAATAAAGATGTTATTATTATAATTCTTGTTCATGATAAAGTTTATATTCCATGCTAGAATTGTATTAAGCGGAAACTTTAATACTTGTGTGGTTTGTGAACAACACCGTGTCCCTAGTACGCCTCTATGGACTAGCTCATTGATCAATGATGGTTAAGGTTTCCTAACCATAGACATGAGTTGTCAATTGATAATGAGATCATATCAGTGGGAGAATGATGTGATGGACAGACCCAAACTAAGCAAAGCAATTAGATCGTTTCATCGTGTTCATCTTTGCGAAGCTTTTCCTATGTCAAATATTGTATTCCTTAGACCATGAGATAATGCAACTCCCTGCAGGAAGAAAGCTTTGAGGTCATCAAATGTCATCCTATGAGAGGGTGATCATAAAGGTGTCTCTCGGTGATCGGAAAGTATCATTGGGTTGTATGTATCGAGATGGAATTTGTCCCTCCCAAGTCGGAGAGATATACTTGGGCCCACTCGGTGTCGATATCAACACCACTTGCAAGCATGTGGTTAAGGAGTTAATCACAAAGTGATATCGGATTACGGAACGAGTAAAGTACTTGCTGTGAACGAGATTGAACTAGGTATGACGATACCGACGATCGAATCTCGGGTAAGTAAAATATCGCGAGACGAAGGGAATATATATATGGGATTGATTGAATCATGGCATCGTGGTTCATCCGATATGATCATCGATGAATGTGTGGGAGTCAATATGGGTGCCCAGACCCCGCTGTTGATTATTGATAGAAGATCATGTCTGCATATTCTCGAACCCGCAGGGTCACACACTTAACGTATCTCGGCGCTAGGATAGATTGGATACTTGGTTTATGAATTTTTGTTCGGAGTCTTGGATGGGATCCGGGACATCACGAGAGGTTCCGGAGTGGTCCGGAGAATAAGATTCATATAAAGGCGATGCAGTTTTGGAGTTGAATTGTTAGGATTAATCGGTATTGCCGAAGCTTCTAGAACCTTCCGGAAGGGGGCCAACGTGGTCCCACCTTCCGGGAGGGGGCATGGGCCTATGAGGGAGTGTCCTGGACGCATTGGGCCAGGGGCACAAGGCCCCATAGGGCCCAGCTGATCCTAGATAAGTTTAAACTCGTTTAAACTAGAGATAGGATTTCTAGATAAGGGATAAGTTTAAAATCGTTTAAACTAGAGATAGGCTTGGAGGATGGGCAAGGGCTGGCCACCCCCTCTATATATAGAGGGCTGGTGCCTCTTCCCAACCACACACCTTCCTCCAAACCCTAGTAGCCCTCGCCCTCCTCTCTCCCTCCCATTTGTTTGTGGCGAAGCCTGCGGCAGAAATTCTCCACCATATACACCACGCCGTCGTGTTGTAGATCCAATCTATCTCTCCACCCTACTTGCTGGTCCGAGGAAGGAGTAGACGTCGAGGTGCCGCACGTGTGCATCTCACGGAGGCACCGCCACTTGTGGTGCTAGATCGGATCGGATCGCGAGGAGGAGAAGCGAGTACGACTACATCACCCATGTTCCGATTTAATGTTCCGGTGCGAATCTTCAAGGGTATGAAGATCTAATCCAATCTCTCGTTGTTTGCATCTACTAGATTAGATCTTGGCTTTCCCTCTGTTACTTCGTAGAAAATTTTGATTTACTATGCTGCGAAACCCTTGATGGTATCGAGCTAGATCTATGCGTAGATGTGATTCACGAGTAGAACGCATAACATGGTTGTTGCGGGAGTTGATGTTTTCTGTTGCAAGCCTCTTGTTTGTGTTCTTCTTATGACGGGATAGTGAGATTGAAGCGGTCCAGGCCAACCTTAGCGACGTCGTTCGAGACCGGCTCCGCACTTGATGTGTGGCTTGTACCACACATGCGGCTGGTGGATGTCGATTTCTCTCACTATAGTTGTCATGGGATTAACGCGAGTTTGGCAACCATAATATCACCGTTGTGGCTTTCCGTAGGTAAGAATCGTTCTTAGCATCTACTCCCATAAGCCACGTAAAACATGCAACAACAAAGTAGAGGCGTCTAACTTGTTTTTGCAGGAGTGTTTTCGTGATATGGTATGGCCCAAGATGTGATGTGTATAATGTATGCGATGATCATGTTTTGTAATGTTTCACGACTTGCATGTCGATGTGTACACAACTGGCTGGAGCCATATGGTTGTCTTTATAATTGTGTTTGACCTGCGAGTCAACTTCTTTTTCTCCATGTAATAGCTTTACTTTATCGCTAAGTAGTTAGCAATAGTTGTAGTTGCTATTCGTGGTGGAGGCAATCATGGTGAAGTGATGGAGATCATGCTTAACGCACAAGATGGAGATCATTCTTGCGAAGATTGGCTATACCATGTCACATAAAGTTATATGCATGTGATGTTTATCCTTTTATGTATCTTATTATGCTTAGATCGCGGTAGCATTATAAGATGATTCCTCATAAATATCAAGATAAAAGCTGTGTTCTCCCCAAGTATGCACTGCTAGAAAGTTCGTCGTGTCCAAGCATCACGTGATGATCGGGTGCTATAGACTCTACACTCACATACAACGGGTGCAAGCCAGTTTTGCACTGCCGGAAATACTTGGGTCTAACTTGACGAGCCTAGCATGTACGGACATGGCCTCGGAACACACGACCGAAAGGTTAAGCATGAGTCATATGAATGATATGATCGACACTTTGTTGTCCACCATTGAAACCACATCTCTTCGTGAAGATCGGATTAGGTGTGGTGAATTTGGATCGTGTTCACTAAACAACTTGAGGGATGTTGAATTTAGTGGAGTTCATCTAGTAATTTGATTAAAAGTTGAACTATTTATCATGAACATAGTCTAAATTGTACTTGCAAAATCATAGATCACATGGCCAAGTCCAACTTCAACTTCAACGTTTTTGCTGAGAAAGAAAAGCTTAGAAACAATGGGTCTAACTTCACCAACTGGTTCCATAATCTAAGAATCATTACATCGGCGGACAAAGGACTATGTCCTTGAGAAAGCGTTAGGTAACCCCTCCGCAATCAAGCTACCGATGAGAAAGCTGTCATCAACAAGAAAGATGATTATGGTGTGATTAAGAGCACCATGTTGTTTGCTATGGAACCGAACTTCAAAATCGTTTTGAAAACTATCCGGGCCCTTTGAGATTCTCGAGGAGCTGAAAACCATGTTTGAGACTCAGGCCCGTTCGAGAGATATGAGATCTCGAGAAGTTCTTTAAGCGCAAGATGGAGGAAGGGAGTTCCGTTAGTGAGCACGCCATAAAGATGTCGGGCTACACTCAACGCCTTGAGAAACTGGGCTGCAAGATTCTAGAGGAGCTCAAGATTGACAGGGTTCTGCAATCACTCCCTCCCAGCTAAAAAAGTTTTGTAGTGACTCATAATCAGATTGGTTCCACTTATACGATCACCGAGCTCTTCGCAAAATTTGAAGGCTGGAGGTGGACATCAAGAAGGATAATCATGTGTTGATGGTCAACAAGCCCTCCTTTAAGAAAGGTAAAGGTGCAAAGAAGCCCTTCAAGAAGAAGCGGCAAGAGCGCAATGCCCTGCTGAGAAGAAGCTCGTGGCTGGTCCCAAGCCGGAAAGTGCTTCTATTGCAAGGACAAGGGTCCTTTGGAAGCAATCGTCCAAGTACTTAGCGGACAAGAAGGGGCACCATCAAAGGTATATTTGATATACATGTTATTGATGTTTTCCTTACTAGCCCTCGTTGTAGTGCACGGGTATTTGATACCGGTTCGGTTGCTAATATTTGTAACTTGAAAGCAGAGCTGCGGAATAGGCGGCTTGCGAGGATGAGGTGACGATGCTGCGTTGCGGATCAAGAGTTGATGTGATGGCCGTCGACGCTCTCCTTAGTTTTACCTTCGGGATTAGTTTTAAACCTTAATAAATGTTATTATACTGCGTTGAGCATGAACATTATTTCTGGATCGTGTTTATTGCAAGACGGTTATTCATTTAAATCGGAGAATAATGGTTGTTCTATTTATATGAGTAACATCTTTTATGGTCATGCACCTCTTGTGAATGGTTTATTTCTTCTAAATCTCGAAAGGGGTGAAACACACATCCATAACATTGAGGCTAAGAGATGCAAAGTAGATAGTGATAATACTACTTATTTGTGGCATCGTAAATGCAGGTCATATTGGTGTAAAGCGCATGAAGAAACTCCATTCTGATGGACTTTTGGAGTCTCTTGATTTTGAATCATTTGACACATGCGAACCATGCCTCATGGGCAAGATGATCAAAACCTCGTTCTCCGGTATGATGGAGCGAAACAGCGGACTTGTTGGAAATCATACATACCGATGTATGCGGACCGATGAGTGTTTGACGCGGTGGATATCGCTATTTTCTCACTTTTACCGATGACTTAAGTAGGTATGGGTATATCTATTTAATGAAACATAAATCTGAAACGTTTGAAAAGTTCAAAGAATTTCAGAATGAAGTGGAGAACCATCATAACAGAAAGATTAAGTTTCTACGATCCGATCGTGGGGGCGAATATTTGAGTTATGATTTTCTCACACATCTCAAAGCAAGTGGAATCGTTTCACAACTCATGCCACCCGGAACACCACATCTCTGTTGGAGATATGCCCTAGAGGTAATAATAAATGTAGTTATTATTATATATCTTTGTGTTTATGATAAATGTTTACATTCATGCTATAATAGTATTAACAAGGAAACCATTAATACTTGTGTGATTTGTAAACTTAATTTGAAGTCCCTAGTATAGCCTCTATACTTCACTAGCTTGTTGGTTGATTGATGATGTGGTTTCTTTGTCATGAACATTGAGATGTTATCAACAACAAGATCATATCGTTAGAAGAATGATATGGTGGACATACTCCTATAGACAAGCGTAGCATAAAGATCAAGTCATTTCAATAGTTCAATTGCTATATGCTTTCTGATACATAGTAACCTAATTCCTTCGACCATGAGATCATGCATATTGCCTTTCTTGGATGGATGCTTTGATGTCATCAAACACCACCGTAACAGGTGGCTATAAAAGTGGCATTGGGTGTTCGGAAAGTATTGGTTGAAACACATGGATCAAGAGTGGGATTTGTCCATCCACATGACGGATAGATATTCTCTGGGCCCTCTCGGTGAAATGTCATCCAATTAGCTTGCAAGCATGTGACTTGGTCACAAGGGATCACATATCACGGGAACGAGAAAAGAGTACTTATCAGTAACGAGGTTGAACTAGGTATGCAGAGATACCGACGATCACGACCTCGGATAAGTAACATATCGTGAGACAAAGGGAAATTGGTATCGTATGTAAGTGGTTCATTCGATCGCAAAGTAATCGTAGAAATATGTGGGAGCCATATGAATTTCAGTTCCTCTATTGGTTATTGTTAGAAGTGTCTCGATCATGTCCGCATAATTCACGAACCGTGGAGACACACTTAAGGATTCGACGTTGTTTGAGTAGTTATGGTATTATGAAAGAGACCGAATGTTGTTGAGTCTCGGATGGGATCCGGGATATCACGAGGTGATCCGGAATGGTCCGGAGAATAAGATTCATATAAGGAAAGTTCCGTTTCGGAGTAGCGGAATGATTCCGGTGTTTTCATCGGGAACATTCTAGAAGGTCCCGGAATGTCCGGCACTCCGGGGGGGAAGGGGTGCATGAATGTGTCATTGCAAGATGGAATGATTGCATCATGTACTAAGTGTTCTCGCTGTCCAAAATAAAAGGTTTATTTAATTCCTAAATTGGAAAAGTCAAACGGCTAGTTTGAAAGTCAAACTGCCAATTTTGGAAAGTGGGAAAGAGGAGAAGGAGGAGGCCGAGTTGGGAGGAGTCCTCCTCCCAAGCCGGCGCCCACCAAGCCGAGTTGGGAGGGACTCCTCCCCATGGCGCAGCCAGCCCTCCCACCTATATAAGGAGGCAGGGCTCCCTCCTAGTACACACAGTTCCTATCCTCTAAACTAGAAACTAGATCTAGACCCGGTTTAGAGCTGTTGGTTTAGAGCCTTCTAATTGGTTTAGAGCCCTCTAATTGGTGTGTCTAATTACTAGACCACTAATAGCCTCTCTCATAAGCTCCACCATACTACTGGCTTAAGGCGAAGCCTGCGATCTCCCTCTACCTCGGTACCACGCCCGTTGTCTTTGGGAATCGCGAGAGAGTGCTACAACCTCCATTTTCTTTGGAACAAGGAGAGGAAGGTCTTCGTCGAGTACCATTTAACGCATGTGACCGATCAAGGGAGCGCTATGGAACGCGCCGGAAGGATCGTCTCACGATCTTGAGATCGGAAGAGTACGACTACATCACCCACGAGAATCTGCTCTCGTTAAACACTTTGGAATCTTCAAGGGTGAGTTATTCCATCGACTCGTTGCTACAATCTAGTAGATAGATCTTGGCTTGTTTGTTTGTATGCGATAGAAAATTTTGTTTTCCATGCTACGAACCCCTACAATGTATCGAGCCGTGTCTATATGTAGATCTGTTGCACGAGTAGAACACAATGATCATTGTGGGCGTTGATGCTTTATTGTAGATTGCTTTTGTGTACTTTGCATCTTGCGGTATGTTGGGATGAAGCGGCCGGGCTAACCTTACATGACATCGTTCATGAGACTTGCTCCACGTTTGACATGCAACTCGTATTGCATAAGTGGCTTTATGGTGCTGTTTCTCCTAGCATAGTAAAGATCCAATTTACAACGGGTGATCAACAATGCTAGTATCAATGTTGTGGTTCTTGTTAAGGTTAGAACGACACCTATGGAAAGCCCCAAACCACGTAAAATATGCAAAGAAAGTAGAAGCGTCTAACTTTGTTTTGCGGGGTGTCAAATGATGTGATATGGCCATGATTGTGATTATATTTGATGTATGCAATGTTCCTTATTGTAAGTTGGCAACGGCGAGCCATATGGTTGTCTTTAATTTACTGTTAAGACACGTGTCTATTCAAAATAGTTGTAATAGTTGAAGCTGGTGGGCGACAACCATGAAGGAGCATCATTGACCTTGGTGCTATGCGGTGATGATGGAGATCATGTTCGTGCTTGAAGATGGAGATCGGAAGCACAAAGAAGAAAAGGCCATATCATATCACATATTATGAATTGCATGTGATGTTAATCCTTTATGCATCTTGTATTGCTTAGTAGGCGGTAGCATTATAAGATGATCCCTCATGCACATAAATTTCAAGTTCTAAAGTGTTCACCCTTAGTATGCACCGTTGCCAAAGCTTGCTGCTTGAAGCACCACGTGATGATCGGGTGTCTTTGATTCCATGGTGACTTCTAACGTAAGCAAGCCAGATTTGCTTATCACGGAAGCTAAGGTTTGTCTTGTGAGCCTAGCATGTCTGAACATGGCCTCGTGAACACGGATCGCCGAAAGGCAAAGCATGAATCATATAGTAGATATGATGAACATGATGATTGTTCGCCATTGAAACTATATCAACTCTCGTGATGATCGGTGTTGATGTAGTGGATTTGTTCGATGTGATCACTAAAACAATGTGAGGGATGTTGTTTTGGTGGGAGTTCACCTAGTTTAATTTCATTAATTAATTTGAACTCAATTTGTCATAAACTTAGTCTAAACTATTGCAAATATGTTGTAGATCAATGGCAGCCCTACCATCAATTTTAATGCGTTCCTAGAAAGAAAAGTTGAAAAACAATGGAAGCAACTTCGGATTGGTTCCGCAATTTGAGGATTGTCCTCACAATGGTAATTTGACCTATGTCTTTGGATGCACCGCTAGGTGACCACCTGCGGTGATGCTACCGATGAAGTAAAAAAGTTTACCTTGCTCTAAGAATCGGTACTCCATAGTTCAGTGTGCTATCTTGTATGGTTTAGAATCGGAGCTTGAGAAAGGTTTGAAGAGTCGACCCATATGATATTGTCGAGAATCTCAAATTAATCTTTGAGACTCATGCGGCAATTGAAAGTTATGAAGCTTCTGAAAAGTTCTTTAACCGCAAGATGGAAGAGGGTAGCTCGTCGGTGAGCATGTGCTTAAGATGTGCAGACGCAAATAAACTTCAAAGTTTGGGTATAGTGATTCCTAATACTTTGGGAGTTTACCGCATCCTCAATCACTACCACCAAGTTACAAGAACTTTGTGATGAACTACAACATGCAGAACATGAACAAAGAGTTGCGAACTATTTGCTATGTTAAAATCTGCGAAGTGGAGATCAAGAAAGAGCACCAAGTGTTGATGGTCAATAAGACCACCAAATTCAAGAAAGGCAAGTCTAAGCGGAAGGACACTTCAAGAAGGGTGGTAAGAAAGTTACCATACCGACGAAGAGGACCAAGGCTGGACCAAGCCTGAAACCGAGTGCTTTCTTGCAAGGAGAAGGTCCTTTGAAGCGGAATTGCCCAAAGTACTTGGCAGATTTGAAGAACGGCAACATCAAGAAGAAAGGTATATCGATATACATGTTATTGATGTGTATCTTACTAGTATTCGTAGTAGTGCACGGGTATTTGATCTCGGTTCGGTTGCTCATATTTGTAACTCAAGCAGAGCTACGAATAAACGGAAGCTAGTGAAGAGCGAGGTGACGATGCGGCGTGGGAAAGCGGATCAAAGGTTGATGTGATCATGATTGACACTACCTCTTCATCTACCATCGGGATTAGTTTTATACTTAAATAATTGTTATTTGGTGCCTGCGTTGAGCATGAACATTATATCGGGATCTTGTTTATTGCGAGACAGTTACTTGTTTAAATCCGAGAATAATGGTTGTTCGATTTATATGAGTAATGTGTTTTATGCACATGCACCTTTGATAGATGGTCTATTCATATTGAATCTCGATAGTAGAAATACACATATTAATAACATTGAGGCTAAACGTTTGAAATCAAGCGATAATTTGACCTATATGTGGCACTGTCGTCTTGGTCACATTGGAGTGAAGCGTATGAAGAAACTCCATTCCGATGGACTTCTTGAATCACTTGATTTTGAATCACTTGAAAGATGCGAAGCATGTCTGATGGGTAAAATGACTAAGACTCCATTTTCTGGTATGATGGAGCGAGCTACAGACTTATTGGAAATCATACATACCGATGTGTGTGGTCCAATGAGTGTAGCATCATGATGGTTATCGTTATGTTCTTACCTTCACGGATGACTTGAGTAGATATGGGTATATCTATTTCATGAAACATAAGTCCGAAACTTTCGAGAAGTTTAAGGAGTTTCAAAGTGAGGTAGAGAATCAACGTAACAAGAAGATTAAATTTCTACGTTCTGATCGTGGAGGTGAATATCTAAGTTACGAGTTTGGCGAGCATTTGAAGAAATGTGGAATACTTTCGCAGTTGACACCGCCGGGAACACCACAACAGTAATGGTGTGTCGAACGTCGTGTCGAACTCTCTTAGATATGGTTCGTTCTATGATGTCACTTACAGATTTGCCACTATCATTTTGGGGTTATGCATTAGAAACAGCATTCACTTTAAATAGGGCACCGTCTAAATCCGTTGAAACGACATATGAATTATGGTTTTGTAATAAACCTATATTGTCGTTCATTAAATTTTGGGGATCTGAAGCCTATGTAAAGAAGTTACAACGGACACGCTTGAACACAAAGCGGAAAAATGCGTCTTCATAGGATACCTGAAGGAAACTATTGGGTATACCTTCTATCATAGATCCGAAGGCAAAATCTTTGTTGCCAAGAATGGATCCTTTCTAGAGAAGGAATTTCTCTCGAAAGAAGTGACTGGAAGGAAAGTAGAACTCGACGAGGTTGTCGAACCTTCTCTCGAAATTGCGAGTAGCGCACCGGAAGAAGTTCTGTGGTGCTGCACCAATAAGAGGAAGCTAGTGATGGTGATCATGAAACTTGGTTGAAGTTGCTACAGAGCCATGAGGTCAACGAAATCGTACCACTCCAGATTGGTATGATTCCGTTATGAATGTCATGTTGGTGGACAACACCGATGACCCCGAGACATATGAGGAAGCAATGATGGGCCCAGATTCCAATAAATGGCAAGAAGCCATGAAATCCGAGATTGGATCCATGTACGAAAACCAAGTATGGACTTTGGTGGACTTACGGATGGCGGAAGGCTGTCGAGAACAAATGGATTTTCAAGAAAGCAGATCTTGATGGTAATGTTATTGTCTATAAAGCTCGACTTGTCGCAAAAGGGTTCGACAAATTCAAGGAGTTGACTACGATGAGACTTTCTCACGGTAGCGAAGCTAAAGTCTGTGAGGATTATGTTAGCAATCGCTGCATATTATGATTATGAGATATGGCGGATGGATGTCAAAACAGCATTCCTCAATGGAGACATTGATGAAGAGTTGTATATGATGCAACCCAAAGGTTTTGTCGATCCTAAAGATGCTAACAAGGTATGCAAACTTCAACGGTCCATCTATGGATTGAAGCAAGCATCCGAAGTTGGAATCAACGTTTGATAAGGTAATCAAAAGTTTTGGTTTTATACAAACTTATGGAGAAGCTTGTATTTACAAGAAAGTGAGTGGAGCTCAGTAGCATTCTTAATCGTATGTGGATGACATATTGTTGATTGGGAATGATGTAGACCTTCTTAATAGTGTCAAAGAGTATTTGAATAATAGTTTTTCAATGAAGGATCTTGGCGAAGCAGCTTACATATTAGGCATAAAGATTTATAGAGATAGATCGAAGCCAAATATCATTGTCACAAAGTACATATTTGGACAAAGTTCTAAAGAGGTTTGGAATGGAAGATAGCAAGAAAGGGTTCTTGCCCATGTTGCTAATATGACCTTGAGTAAAACTCAAAGTCCGACATCGGCGTAAGATAGAGAAAAGATGAGTAAGACTCCTATGCCTCAGCCATAGGATCTCTAATGTATGCCATGCTATGTACTAGACCCGACATCGCATATCTTTGTTAGTCTAACTAGCGAGATATCAAAGTAATCGAGTGGATCATTGGACATGATCAAAACATCCTTAAGTACTTGAGAAGAACTAAGGATATGGTTCTTTCTTATGGAGGTGATGAACATTTCGTTGTTAATGGTTACACCGATGCTAGTTGGAACACCGATCCGGATGATTCTAAATCACAATCTGGATACGTATTTATTTTGAATGGTGCAGCAGTTAGCTGGAGGAGTGCAAAGCAAAGCGTTGTGGCGAAATCTTCAACTGAATCGGAATACATGGCTGCTTCGGAGGCTTCACAAGAAGCGATATGGATGAAAGAGTTCATTACAGAGCTGGGTGTGGTTCCTAGTGCGCTGGACCCAATGTCTATCTCTTGTGATAACATGGGCGCCATAGCCAATGCAAGAACCAAGGTCACACAAGAAGTGAAGCATATCAAGCTGCGTTTTCACGCTATTCGAGAACATATCCAGGATGGGGATATAAAGATTTGCAAAGTACACAGATCTGAATGTGGCGGATCCGTTGACTAAACCTCTCCCAAGGGCAAAACATGACCAACACCAAACTGCCATGGGTGTTCGGTATATTACCATGTAATCTAGATTAGATGACTCTAGTGCAAGTGGGAGACTGTTGGAGATATGCCCTAGAGGTAATAATAAATGTAGTTATTATTATATATCTTTGTGTTTATGATAAATGTTTACATTCATGCTATAATAGTATTAACAAGGAAACCATTAATACTTGTGTGATTTGTAAACTTAATTTGAAGTCCCTAGTATAGCCTCTATACTTCACTAGCTTGTTGGTTGATTGATGATGTGGTTTCTTTGTCATGAACATTGAGATGTTATCAACAACAAGATCATATCGTTAGAAGAATGATATGGTGGACATACTCCTATAGACAAGCGTAGCATAAAGATCAAGTCATTTCAATAGTTCAATTGCTATATGCTTTACGATACATAGTAACCTAATTCCTTCGACCATGAGATCATGCATATTGCCTTTCTTTGGATGGATGCTTTGATGTCATCAAACACCACACCGTAATAGGGTGGCTATAAAAGTGGCATTGGGTGTTAGGAAAGTATTGGTTGAAACACATGGATCAAGAGTGGGATTTGTCCATCCACATGACGGATAGATATTCTGGGCCCTCTCGGTGAAATGTCATCCAATTAGCTTGCAAGCATGTGACTTGGTCACAAGGGATCACATATCAGCGAGAAAAGAGTACTTATCGATGTGAGGTTGAACTAGGTATGCGAGAGATACCGGCGATCACGACCTCGGATAAGTAACATATCGTGAGACAAAGGGAAATTGGTATCGTATGTAAGTGGTTCATTCGATCGCAAAGTAATCGTAGAAATATGTAGAACATATGAATTTCCAGATTCCTCTATTGGTTATTGTTAGGAGAAGTGTCTCGATCATGTCCGCATAATTCACGAACCGTAGGAGACACACTTAAGGATTGACGTTGTTTGAGTAGTTATGGTATTATGAGAAAGAGACCGAATGTTGTTGAGTCTCGGATGGGATCCGGGATATCACGAGGTGATCCGGAATGGTCCGGAGAATAAGATTCATATAAGGAAAGTTCCGTTTGAAGTAGCGGAATGATTCCGTGTTTTCATCGGGAACATTCTAGAAGGTCCCGAATGTCCGGCACTCCGGGGAAGGGTGCATGAATGTGTCATTGCAAGATGGAATGATTGCATCATGTACTAAGTGTTCTCGCTGTCCAAAATAAAAGGTTTATTTAATTCCTAAATTGAAAAGTCAAGCGGCTAGTTTGAAAGTCAAGCGCAATTTTGGAAAGTGGGAAGAGGAGAAGGAGGAGGCCGAGTTGGGGAGGAGTCCTCCTCCCCAAGCGCCCACCCAAGCCGAGTTGGGGAGGGACTCCCCTCCCCTTGGCGGCCAGCCCTCCCACCTATATAAGGAGGGGCAGGGCTCCCCTCCTAGTACACACAAGTTCCTATCCTCTAAACTAGAAACTAGACCTAGACCCCGGTTTAGAGCTGTTTCGGTTTAGAGCCTTCTAATTGGTTTAGAGCCCTCTAATTGGTGTGTCTAATTACTAGACCACTAATAGCCTCTCTCATAAGCTCCACCATACTACTTGGCTTAAGCGAAGCCTGGGATCTCCTCTACCTCCGGTACCACGCCAGTTGTCTTTAGGAATCATGAGGAGAGTGCTACAACCTCCATTTTCTTTGGAACAAGGGAGAGGAAGGTCTTCGTCAGTACCCGAGCGTGTGACCGATTGCGGGAGCGCTCTTGAGCATGGCGCGGAAGGATCGTCTCTGCGATCTTGAGATCGGAAAGAGTACGACTACATCACCCGAGAATCTGCTCTCGTTAAACACTTTGGAATCTTCAAGGGTGAGTTATTCCATCGACTCGTTGCTACAATCTAGTAGATAGATCTTGGCTTGTTTGTTTGTATGCGATAGAAAATTTTTGTTTTCCATGCTACGAACCCCTACAATCTCAATGGTGTGTCTGAACGCCGGAATCGAACCCTATTAGATATGGTCTGATCGATGATGTCTCTTACTGATTTGCCGTTATCATTTTGGGGTTATGCATTAGAAACCGCTGCATTCACTTTAAATAGGGCTCCATCTAAATCCGTTGAGACGACACCGTATGAACTATGGTTTGGTGCTAAACCTAAGTTGTCGTTTCTTAAAGTTTGGGGATGCGAAGCTTACGTCAAGAAGTTGATGCCGGACAAGCTCGAACCCAAAGCGGAGAAATGCGTCTTCATAGGATACCCTAAGGAAACTATTGGGTATACCTTCTATCACAGAACCGAAGGCAAAGTGTTTGTCAGAAGAACGGTTCCTTTCTTGAGAAGGAGTTTCTCTCGAAAGAAGTGAGTGGGAGGAAAGTAGAGCTAGACGAGGTTATTGAACCTTCTCTTGAATTGGAGAGTAAGCGCGACCTGAAATTGTTCCAAAGGCCACTGCACCACGATAGAGGAAGCTAATGACAAGGATCATGAAGCTTGGACGATCTCGCTCTTGAACGTCGCAGTCGACAAGGTCGCGTGCCCCTCCAGTGGTAATGCAACCTGTCTTGATTGTCTTGTTAGTAGAAGACGGTGAACCTACGAACTATGAGAGCGATGATGATCCCGGACTCGAGAAATGGCTAGAAGCCATGAAATCCGAATTGGGATCCATGGCGAAAACCAAGTATGGACTTTGGTGGACCCTCCTAGCGACCGAAAGGCCGTTGAGTGCAAATGGATCTTCAAGAAGAAAAGCGGACGCGGATGGTAATGTTACCGTCTATAAAGCACGGCTTGTGGCGAAAGGTTTCGACAAGTTCAAGGTGTTGACTACGATGGGACTTTCTCTCCGTGGCGATGTTTAAGTCCATTCGGATTTTATTAGCAATTGCTGCGTTTCATGATTATGAAATATGGCAAATGGATGTCAAGACTGCTTTCCTCAATGGCAACATTGATGAAGAGTTGTATATGATGCAACCCGAAGGTTTTGTCGATCCTAAGGATGCTGATAAAGTATGCAAACTTCAGCGTTCCATTTATGGACTGAAGCAAGCATCTCGGAGTTGGAACCTTCATTTTGATCAAGTGATCAAGAGCTTTGGATTTGTTCCAAATTGCTGTGAAGCTTGCATCTACAAGAAAGTGAGTGGGAGCTCGGTGACGTTTCTGGTACTATATGTGGATGACATATTGATTATTGGAAATGACATCAACATGCTTAACGATGTGAAGAGTTATTTGAACAAGTGTTTTTCAATGAAAGACCTAGGTGAAGCTGCTTATATATTGGGCATCAAAATCTATAGAGATAGACAAAAGGCGCGATAGCTTTAAGCCAAAGTACATACCTAGACAAAGTTCGAAAAGGTTCGAATGGATAAGGCATTGAAAGGTTCAAAGGCCTATGTTGTCGAGTAAGATATTGAGCAAGGCTCGAGGTCCGACTGATGAAATGATAGGGAAGCTATGAGCAAAGTGCCTTATGCCTCGGCCATAGGTTCCATCATGTATGCCATGCTGTGTACTAGACCGGATGTGTCCAATGCTCTTAGTTTGACGAGCAGATATCAAAGTGATCCAGGAGTGGAACACTGGACAACCGTGAAGAACATCCTAAGGTACCTAAATAGGACTAAAGAAATGTTCTTAGTCTATGGGGGTGATGAACAGCTCGTCGTAAAAGGTTACGTCGATGCTAGTTTCGACACCGACAAGGATGATTGTAAATCTCAGACAAGATACGTGTATATTTTGAATGGAGGAGCTGTGAGCTGGAGAAGCTGCAAGCAAAGCGTGATCGCGGGATCTACAGTAGAAGCGGAATACATGACCCCGCAGAAGCGTCAAGTGAAGGAGTTTGGATCAGGAACTTCATCACTGAGCTTGGCGTGGTTCCAAGTGCATTGGACCCACTGGAGATATTGTGTGACAACACTGGCGCCATAGCACTCGCTAAGGAACCAAGATATCATCCAAAGACCAAGCATATCAACCGCAAGTTTCATATAATCCGAGATTATATAGCAGATGGAGATCTGAAGATCAGCAAAGTACATACAGATCTGAATGTCGCAGATCCATTGACTAAACCTCTTCCACGTGTAAAACATGATCAGCACCTCAGTGCCATGGGTGTGAGATTGTTGCCAAATGTAAACTAGATTATTGACTCTAGTGCAAGTGGGAGACTGTTGGAATTATGCCCTAGAGGCAATAATAAAGATGTTATTATTATAATTCTTGTTCATGATAAAGTTTATATTCCATGCTAGAATTGTATTAAGCGGAAACTTTAATACTTGTGTGGTTTGTGAACAACACGGTGTCCCTAATGCGCCTCTATGGACTAGCTCATTGATCAATGATGGTTAAGGTTTCCTAACCATAGACATGAGTTGTCAATTGATAATGAGATCATATCATTGGGAGACTGATGTGATGGACAGACCCAAACTAAGCAAAGCAATTAGATCGTTTCATCGTGTTCATCTTTGCGAAGCTTTTCCTATGTCAAATATTGTATTCCTTAGACCATGAGATAATGCAACTCCACGGTACGGAAGAAAGCTTTGAGGTCATCAAGCGTCATCCTATGAGAGGTGATCATAAAGGTGTCTCTCAGGTGATCGGAAAGTATCTGTTGGGTTGTATGTATCGAGATGGAATTTGTCCCTCCCAAGTCGGAGAGATATACTTCGGGCCCACTCGGTAATCGATATCAACACCGCTTGCAAGCATGTGGTTAAGGAGTTAATCACAAAGTGATATCGGATTACGAGCGAGTAAAGTACTTCAGTGAGCGAGATTGAACTAGGTATGACGATACCGACGATCGAATCTCGGGTAAGTAAAATATCGCGAGACGAAGGAATATATATATGGGATTGATTGAATCTGGCATCGTGGTTCATCCGATATGATCATCGATGAATGTGTAGTCAATATGGGTGCCCACCCGCTGTTGATTATTGATAGAAGATCATGTTCATATTCTCGAACCCGAGGTCACACTTAACGTATCTCGACACTAGGATAGATTGGATACTTGGTTTATGAATTTTTGTTCGGAGTCTCGGATGGGATCCGGGACATCACGAGAGGTTCCGGAGTGGTCCGGAGAATAAGATTCATATAAGGCGATCAGTTTTTGGAGTTGAATTGTTAGGAATAATCGGTATTGTCGGAAGCTTCTAGAACCTTCCGAAGGGGCCAACGTGGTCCCACCTTCCGGGAGGGGGCATGGGCCTATGAGGGAGTGTCCTGGCCGCATTGGGCCAGGGGCACAAGGCCCCATAGGGCCCAGCTGATCCTAGATAAGTTTAAACTCGTTTAAACTAGAGATAGGATTTCTAGATAAGGGATAAGTTTAAAATCGTTTAAACTAGAGATAGGCTTGGAGGATGGGCAAGGGCTGGCCGCACCCCCCCTCTATATATAGAGGGCTGGTGCGCCCCCTCCCCCAACCACACACCTTCCTCCAAACCCTAGTAGCCCTGCTGCCCTCCTCTCTCCCTCCCGACTGTTTGTAGGCGAAGCCCTGCGGCAGAAATTCTCCACCATATACACCATGCCATCGTGTTGTAGATCCAATCTATCTCTCCACCCTACTTGCTGGTCCGAGGAAGGAGGAGACGTCGAGGTGCCGCACGTGTGCATCTCACGGAGGCACCGCCACTTGTGGTGCTAGATCGGATCAGATCGCGAGGAGGAGAAGCGAGTACGACTACATCACCCACGCGTTAACGCTCAACAGGCGAATCTTCAAGGGTATGAAGATCTAATCCAATCTCTCTCGTTGTTTGCATCTCCTAGATTAGATCTTGGCTTTCCCTCTGTTCGCTTCCGTAGAAATTTTTGATTTACTATGCTGCGAAACCCTTCAGTTAATGGTTACACCGATGCTAGTTGGAACACCGATCCGGATGATTCTAAATCTCAATATGGATACGTATTTACTTTGAATGGTGCAACAGTTAGCTGGAGGAGTGCAAAGCAAAGCATTGTGGCGAGATCTTCAACTGAATCGGAATACGTAGCTGCTTCAGAGGCTTCACAAGAGGCAATATGGATGAAAGAGTTCATTACAGAGCTCGGTGTGGTTCCAAGTGCGCTGGACCCAATGTATATCTATTGTGATAACATGGGCAACATAGCCAATGCGCAAGAACCAAAGCCACACAAGAAGCTGAAGCACATCAAGCTACATTTTCACGCTATTCGAGAGCATGCCCAAGATGGTGACATAAAGATTTGCAAAGTACACACAGATCTGAATGTGGCGGATCCGTTGACTAAACCTCTCCCGAGGGCAAAACATGACCAACACCAAACCGCCATGGGTGTTTGGTATATTACCATGTAATCTAGATTAGTTGACTCTAGTGTAAGTGGGAGACTGTTGGGGATATGCCCTAGAGGCAATAATAAAAGTGGTTATTATTATATCTTTGTGTTTATGATAAATGTTTACATTCATGCTATAATAGTATTAACCGGAAACATTAATACTTGTGTGATTTGTAAACTGAATTAGAGTCCCTAGTAAAGCCTCTTTGTAATACTAGCTTGTTGGTTGATAGATGATCATGGTTTTCCGACCATGAACATTGAGATGTTATTAACAACAAAATAATATCATTAGGAGAATGGTATGATGGACATATTCCTATAGATAAGCGTAGCATAAAGATCAAGTCATTTCAATAGTTTGTTTGCTATAAGCTTTCCGATACATATTAACCTAATTCCTTCGACCATGAGATCATGCTAATCACCATCACCGGAAGGATGCTTTGATGACATCAAACACCACACCGTAACTGGATGGCTATAAAGGTGGCATTAAGTGTTCGAAAAGTATGTGTTGAGGCACATGGATCAAGAGTGGGATTTGTCCATCCATATGCCGGATAGATATACTCTAGGCCCTCTCGGTGCAATTTCATCCAATTAGCTTGCAAGCACGTGACTGGCTCACAAGGGATCACATATCACGGGAACGAGAAAAGAGTACTTATCAGTAACGAGGTTGAACTTGATATGCAGAGATACCGACGATCAAACCTCGGATAAGTAAACTATCGCGAGACAAAGGGAAATTGGTATCGCATGTAAGTGGTTCATTCGATCGCAAAGTAATCGTAGAAATATGTGGGAGCCATATGAATTTCCAGATTCCTCTATTGGTTATTGATCGGAGAAGTGTCTCGGTCATGTCCGCATAATTCACGAACCGTAGGGAGACACACTTAAGGATTCAATGTTGTTTAGTAGATATGGAATGCAAGTAGGGAAACCGAATGTTGTTCGGAGTCTCGGATGGGATCCGGGATATCACGAGGAGATCCGGAATGGTCCATAAAATAAGATTCATATAAGGAAAGTCCGATTCCGGAGTTCGGGAATGATTTCGATGTTTTCATCGAAGAGGTTCTAGAAGGTTCTAGAAGGTTCACCGGACCGGAAGGGGAATGGTCCATGAATGTATCATGGATAAGTGGAATGATTGGATCATGTCCTAGGTCACTTGGTTGGGCATTTGCGAGAGAGAATTAAAGCTCTAAATTGAAAGTCAAAAGGAAGGTTTGAAAAGTCAAACTGGAACAATAGTTTCCTAGTGGAAAAAGAAAAGAGTACTTTATTCTATCCAACTTGGGTTTGGTATGGATTCAAACTCCCCTCTCCCAAGGCTGCCCCTCCTCTCATAAATAGAGGGGGAGGGCTGCCCCAAAGAACACAACACTAGCCCTCCCTCACTTGCAGCCGCCGCCAAAGACCACTGGCTGCTGGCGCCGACGCTGTCATTGCCGCCTAGCCGCCGACACCTCCTCCTCCTCTCCGGCCTTCTAAACCTAGATCGCAGGAAACCCTAGATCCACCATAACTCGCACCGGCTTAGGCGAAGCCCTGCGGGATCTTCCCTCTACTTCCGACACCACGCCGTCGTGCTGCCGGAATCACGAGGGGAGAACTACAACCCTTTCTTTGGAACAAGGAGAGGAAGGTCTTCATCGAGTAGCGTAACGTGTGACCAATCAGTGAAAGCGCTTAACGCCACGGAAGGATCGTCTATGCGATCTTGAGATCGGCAAGTGTACGACTACATCACCCACGAGAATCTTCTCTCGTTAACCGCTTTGGAATCTTCGAGGGTGAGTATTCTTATCGACTCGTTGCTACAATCTAGTAGATAGATCTTGGCTTGTTTGAATACATGCGGTAGAATTTTTTTGTTTTGCATTCTACGAACCCCTATAGTTGTCCAGTCATCCCCGCCTATACTCCTCAATGGAATTTGCCGAATTATTTCCACGTCGACGGGAAACAGGTTCGCCTGCAAAGCTTCCTCATTCCACATGTGTGTCTCAGGGTTTATCAATCACTACTAGAAATCCCCAGATTTCCGACGGTTAAACATATTATCCGGCCCCTCGGCTATTATGTTGATAACCGACAGTATCTGTAATGGACGACGGTTATAGTGAACCTCTCAGTTATGACCACTAATAACCGACGGTATAGTGAATTTACCGACGAGGCATACCCAACTCTCGGCTATTAGTGCAAATAGCCGATGGTGAAATTTAATATCCGACGGTCCAAATGTAACTCTCGGGTATGAGTGGAAATGGTCGATGGTACAAAAGTAACCCTCAGTTATAAGCGATAATATCCAAACGGAAAATAGTAATAACCGACCATTCACTTCCACTCTTAGTGATATTGTTTAGTGGCCAAGGATACATCTATAACTCTCGTCATAAGTGAACATATACGATGGAGAATAGTAATAACCGACAATTGACTTTGATAAATTCATCCAAATTTTACCAAACTTGCGAAATGAGGTAGTAGAATTAAATTGTGAAAGAAAAAGTTATTTGGCGGCTAAAATTTCACCCCTTCGCGCTGTTTGGCGCACTTTCCAGATAAACTTGTGCGGCCCACTAACTCGGTTAATCTCGAGCACTTGACCTGGTCTCCCCTATCTCTAGGTCTGCAACCTCCCAGTAAACAATACCCTTCCGGTTCCGGCTCCTGCAGTCGCACAGATCGCCTCCTCTCCGACTTATCCGGACCTCCCCCTAGATCGTATGCTCCTATCCCTTCCATCCGCATCCTATCTCCTGGAGTCGCAGCCAGATCTGAGCAGCTGATCACCTTGCGTCGCCGGTGGATGTAGACTCGTTGCTCTTGCTTCCCAAGATGTAAGATCTCTCTGCCACTGTCCAGGCCCTCCTTGTGGTTGTGCACTCCGCAGTTCGTGAAGGTAGGTGCTGGGCCTAATTCTTCTGGTACTCGGTTGTAGTACAAGAAAGTGATTCACAAAGATTGGTGCTGAGCTCGATAGATCCTTTTTTTCTTGATTTGATTCACGAGCCTTTTTTTACTGACCAACTTGTTGTTTATAGACGATCGCATCTTGAGCTGGTTCAAGCTAGATGGTTCTGAACCACTACTACGAAAGCAGCTGAAAGGTTCTTTTCCTCTATTTCCTCATAATATTTGTTTTGTTCCGTACATGGAATTGGTCGTGATGATCTGATGCCAAATTGATTGACTCTTTTTCCCCATCTAAAATACGTGTGACTGTACCGCATGTAAAATATAGCCCCTCTTCTATGCCATTTGTTATAAAATTAGTCCTTCACTGAAGATCTATGATCTGGTGCTTCTGTTCTTATTACAATTCAGAACAAATTTGTCTGGACAATTTCCTAGCGAAATTGCTCTTAATTACTATTGTTTCTTTGTGTTTTCTGCATGACGTTAACTTATCTAAACAACATATCCATGACTATTCAGAAGTGTGTAACTAATATTTCAAGCTCAAATAGATCTGCATACTATGGAAATAACCTGATCCATTTCTGCATTGTTCTTATTTTTGGTACCATGTTGACTTGTTGAGATGACTGTGTACCATTTCTGCATTGTATTTACACGGACATTGTTATGATTGAGATGATTGAAGATGTTGATTCATTCATGGTCCCTTTGTCACAGGTTATGTATGAAACGATGAACGGGAAGTCATGCAGTCGTTTTGGATGTATTAACAGGAAACTGAAATAATATGGCAGGTTAGGGACGAAGCCTGTCAATAGATTCAGTGGGTAAATCAAGAGAGAGACAAATAGTAGACATTACTCAAAGGTTAGTTCAACACAGATTCTTAATACACAGTAATAAAATTAATTACTTCCAAGCATATAGTCGACATTAAAAGACGTGTACTAAGTTAGTACTTCCATAAGTGCAATTTTCAGAAGTGCTAGTACATAGGCATTTGTCATATCTTTTTAGCCATTGTACAATTATTTACTTTTGCTTAGTTAACCTCTTGTATTTTCTTCTTTGTGAAAACTTTTGCGGACGCTGCATGAGAAATTAAAGAGAATTGCTAGAAATTGTTCTCTGGTAATGTGGTCCTTAGTAAGTTCTAGCATACTTAGAGTGATTAGTTAAAACACAGCAAGTAGAATTACATGACTGGCATTATGGGTCTTTATCCACATCTATGGTCAAGTAGTGGAGTAAACTACTATGTATTACACCAATATACTTATTATACACTTGTGAGTTCATAGTTCCAACACTAAGATTTGCTTAGTTATATGTCCCCATGTGGATAATGCCAATACAATTAAGTCAGTCTCTGTAGCTCAATTAAGTTTCATCCATTACATTATTTTTCATATCGCTTACAACTAGTCTTATCATTTATTAGGGAGTTGGAAGTAATACTTGAGGAATCACAAGCGTGAAACTGATCATGATATCAACGACGATGAGCATGTCACCTATGGCAACATAGTAGATTTTCTATATGGCAAGGATGATGATGGCTATGGCGATGAGTGTTATCATCTATATGGCGATGGGCTGTGATGATATCTATGGCTGGTGAGGATTGGTGATGAATCTAATGACCTTCTTATTCAACAAAGTGAAGTTCTGGAGTTTGGACAATTTAGCTTATGCAAAATGTTTGGATCATTGTAACTTAGTTACTATTTTGTTTTGCACGACACTTCATAGATGGATAGTATACACTATGAGGTTATGCTAAAAATAATACATTTTCTTTGGTCATGTGCGTGCTTCCTGTAACTATGAGATATTTTTGAAATGTCAATATTATGAAATGTTGCCTTCATGAATCCCATTTCCTTGTCTTGAAATACCCCTCCCTGAAAGCAATCCATGAGGTTTGAGTGTGTGACTAAATCGTGATGGTGTGGCAGACGGTTGGAAAATTTTGACCTCCAAACCATTATATATAGTAAACGATGGGTGTACAAACAGGCAGTAATCTTACTGAACGACTGTTTAGATCTCCTCTTAGTTATAACTACACTGACGGTTTAAACTTGCCGTCAGCTACTATGAAAACCGACGGGGGCAATAACTGTTGGAAAATTAATACCCGAGGGGGCCGTCGGCTATAAGTGTTCACGGGCTACTCTAGGGTTCGTTGGTGATCAAATAATTTCCGATGGCTCACCGTCAGTTTCTTACTGTCGGCCAAGACATAACTGATCGTACCGTCGGTTATGTGAGTAATGGCCGACCGAGCATAGCTAATCTTATCCAACGGTGAACTAAAATATCCGACGGTAATTCGACCCTCGGCTAAAATGGGATATCTAGTAGTGGTGATGCATAACAATGACTGATGGGACTATACAACTCGTTGTTAAATTCGAAAACTGACAGTGTGGGTGACCTCTCAAATATATTAATCCCCGATAGGACAATGCACAGTCAATTACAGTGAAAACTGACGGGATCTAGCAATCGTCAGAAGGTAAACATCCGACATGAAACCGTCGGTTGTAAGTCTCGCCGAGAGGTGGCAGAGAGGCTGGTGGACTGAACATGACCGAGGGCACCCCGTCAGATTATCCCTGTGAGAAAACTAATTAACCGACAGTACCGTCGGCTACATGAGTAATGGCCGACCGAGCAAGGCCGACGGGACATAACCGACGGTGTACCGTCGGATTTAAGATTATCCCATGGTAAACAAAAATAACCGACGGTATTGTCACCCTCGGATAAAAGGTGATATCTAGTAGTGAATTCACTTACGAAATCCGAAGTGCTCTCATCTTTCCTCCCAAGAGGTATCATATGATGTGCACACGACATCCAATTATCATTCCAAATCAAAATCAAACTTCCTGAGTGAATTCTCTTTATGATTCCGGTCTGCAACGCCTCCACGCCTGCAATGATTGAGCGCCAAGTGCGAGAGGCCATCCTGGGCACAGTTGCCAACATGAAATCTTTATCATGGAAGTACCTACTCCGCAAGACTTGGGCACACAAAAGAATCTCGGGCAGCCATTAATTTTCATCCTTGCTTCCCTAAAAGGGACAAGTTAAAAAGTTAGAAATCACGGAAGCCCATTCCTCCTCTTCCTTTTGGTACGGACATCTTGTCCCAAGAGAGCAATGCATTGACCTCTTATCTAGGTTACCACTCCATCAAAATTTAGAGGCCAAGGATGCAAATTTCTGAAGTAGCTTTGTGAGATAGATTTGAGCCTAGTAGTAGGCATGCCATAAATTTCAGTCATGGCAAAAAAAAGACACAAATTTCAGTGAGCTTTTTTTGAACAATTTTAGGGATCGTTTGATTCAAAGAAATCGCATTGGAATTTTGATCCTTAGGAATTTTTTCTATGCGCATTATTTGATTCATAGGATTTGACCCTTATTTTTTTTCATAATTACACTATGTTTTGGAGGAAACTTTTCATTCAGCTCAACCTCATGTTACGATTCCTTTGTTTTTCCCGTGAATCAAACACTTCTTTAAGAAAAATTCAAGTTGGCTCCAAATTCTGTAGGATTCAACTAGACATGATATTTTAATCCTGTGTTTTTCTTATTCTTACGTGTTTCCTATCCCGCGAATCAAACAAGCCCTTAATGAATTGAGTTTGAATTAGTTTTCCATATAAAAATGTTTGCTATTAGTTCTTTTAGACAACTGGGAAATCAACTTTGCGACATCAAAAGAGAAAGGC
This sequence comes from Avena insularis, assembly GCA_023614405.1. Lineage (NCBI taxonomy): Eukaryota > Viridiplantae > Streptophyta > Magnoliopsida > Poales > Poaceae > Avena > Avena insularis. The sequence continues at coordinate 193,898,868 of CM042691.1, forward strand.
TAGAAAAGAAATATATAGAACAATAACCTTTTTAAAGCGTATCAGCCGACCCGGCTTACGAATTTATACCAACTATCAAGGAATTAATAAAGTTTTGGATGGAATTGAAATTGCTATTCTTTCTACTTTTTTGCTCGACAAAATGGTTACAAGGATAACGTGCTCGTCAAAAGATATGCGGAGTCTAGCATGGCAATCCTAGATTGAAGTGATATACTTCTTCCGTCCCGGAAAAAATAACATACCTGATTTTGTCGTTTTAGTCCTCAATAAAATGAATTTCACGTCATGATTTTCCATGCTTCTAAGATAGAACATTGACTATGTTCATGAATTTTTTAAATTCTTTTAAAACATTTAAATATGATTTTAAAATTTAAAATGAAGGAAGCACCGTAACTTGGGAACACTTTCCGTGTAATTTATGAGTTATAATTTAAGCTTTTCTATAAGTACGGCCACACAATGCTCTATAATATGATTTTTTTGTGTACACCTTCATTTCAATTTAGTTTATAAAATCGAGTCAACTAATTTAAGACATAGGAAGTATTTATTCAAAAAATTCATTTATTTATTTTGGATAAATTTGTTACTCCCTATATTAGCTGACTCAAGTTTTTCTAGATACGGGTAGATCTAGCATTAAAATTTAACTAGATAAATTTGCATTTCGATGAATCTAAATCAATTAATATGGGTTGAAGAAAGTAAATTTTTGCGTAGAGCTAATAATAACATCGAGGGTATACAAACTTGTCCCGTGAGAGCAAATTAGTACACAAACTTCCAATTTGTGGTGAACTGGTCCATATACGTGTGGGACGGGTGCAAATTCGTCCACACTCGTTCAGAGGGTGACAAGTGCCACTGTTTGCTTTTATAAAAAGCACCTTGTATGTTTCTTTTTTGAAGTTGTGTCCTTTCCGTATGTTCCCCAATTGATCTAAACTTGCTTCGGTGCTCGACGAGCTGAGCATCCCCAGTCTGTCGTGCATCTAGGCCTCGGTATCTTCCACCAGCACGGGCGTAGGTACGGGCTCTATGGCAAGGGCAAGCATGGCAAGAGAGGCCGGCCTTGCCAATATGGTGTTTGCCACCGATAGCCTGGCCGCCGGTCTGAGGAGGCGTGGCTATTCTCCCATTGGCCTCTGTCGCGCCAACGAGCGCCGACTTGCAATTGGTCCATGTCTGATCCTTGAGCCCGAGCAGCTGCATGAACTGTAGCGCCGATAGGGAGATCACTGTTAAAAATAGCTAACTTTTATTCCTCTGGAGGCCAAAGGCCACAATATATAGTATAGGTACAAGTGCAAATATGCAGGAAGCCCTCTAACACATGTGGAAACTACTATATATAAATATATACATCTAACACCCCCCTCAAACTCATGGTGGATCCACAACACTGAGTTTGGAGAGTAAGAAATCATGCTGCGCTCTGGTCTGTGCCTTCATAAAAAAATCTGCCAACTGTAAGTCTGAAGGCACATACTGAAGTGCAACAACCTGAGCCTGCACCTGAGCACGTGTATAGAAAGCATCAACACCAATATGCTTGGTAAGCTCATGCTTGACCGGATCACGTGCAACACTAATAGCACCTGTACTGTCAGACAAAACCAAAGTGGGTGTAGTAATAGAGACCCCAAAATCCGCAAGTAACCATCGTACCCAGGTCACCTCAGCAGTCAACAAGGCCATAGCACGCAACTCAGCCTCAACACTCGAATGGGAAACCGCTGTCTGTTTCTTCGTCTTCCAAGCAATGAGCGAACCACCAAGAAACACACAGTAAGCAGAAAGTGAACGGCGATCCGAAGAATCACTCGCCCACGTAGCGTCCGAATAGCACTGGAGCTGGAGGGGGTTGGAACGAGGAAAGAAAAGGCGACGAGTGATTGTACCACGAAGATAACGAAGAATACGGAGAAGATGACTATAGTGAACAGTGGTAGGAGCAGAAACAAACTGACTCAGAATATGAACAGGATAAGAGATGTCAGGACGAGTGACAGCGAGATAAACAAGACTCCCAACAAGATAACCATAACGCGTCGGATCAGGAAGAGGATCACCATCAGTAGATTGAAGCTTAACATTAAGCTCCATAGGGGTCTCAACAGTGCGCTCATCCCCAAGAGCAGCACGAGCACGAAGATCCTGAATATACTTTTCCTGAGAGATGTAAAAGCCATCAGAAGTGGAGGAAACCTCAATCCCAAGAAAGTATCGGAGAGGACCAAGATCAGTCATAAGAAACTGATCACGAAGACGAGCCTTAACAAAGGCGATATACTCAGAATCATCACCAGTAATGATCATATCATCAACATAGAGAAGAAGAAGAGTGCGGCCACGAGGAGAAGTGTGAACAAACAACGCTGGATCATGATCACTAGGGGAGAAACCAGCAGCAGTCACTACAGAAGCAAAGCTCTCAAACCAGACACAAGGGGCTTGTTTGAGGCCATAAAGAGAACGTCGGAGACAACAAACCATCCCCTCGGGAACAGAATACCCAGGAGGAGGCTGCATATAAACCTCCTCACTCAACTCACCATTGAGAAATGCGTTCTGAACATCAAGATGGGACACAGACCAGTGACGAACAGAAGAAACAACAAGAAGAGTACGCACAGTGGTCATATGAGCCACAGGAGAAAAGGTCTCATCATAGTCACGACCATGCTCCTGCTGAAAACCACGAGCGACAAGACGCGCTTTATAGCGCTCAAGATCCATCAGAGCGGGTCTTAATATTATAGACCCACTTACACGTGATAGGACGAACACCGGGAGGGGGAGAAACAAGATCCCAGGTGCCAGTGCGCTCAAGCGCAACAATCTCCTCAGCCATGGCCAGCTGCCATTCAGGATGATGCTCAACATCCCGATAAGAAGTCGGCTCGGAGGCAACAGAAAGATCATACTGACTAGGAGAGTGACAGTTGGGGGCACGACGCTGACGAACATGACGAGTAGAGGGAAGCTCATCAGAGGAAGACGACTCAGGAGACGATGATGAAGAAGAAGGAATAGCAGAGGAAGACTCCGGAGAACGAGGAGAACTAGGAAAACTAGACGGAGCAGAGGAGGACGGTGCCGAAGAAGATACATCAGAGGGAGGAGATCCTGAAGAAGACACAATAGGAGTGGAAGGAGGTATGTCAGGAAAGAGAAGAAAAGATATATCTTCCACCGGGTAGGTACCAGCGGTGGGACAAGGATAGAAAGGACACATCTCATCAAAAGTAACATCACGAGAGATACGCATCCGACGACCAACGGGGTCCCAACAGCGATAGCCCTTATGCTCATCACTGTATCCAAGGAAGACACACTCAATAGACTGAGCGGTCAGTTTGGTGCATTCGTGAGGAGCAAGGAGAACATAGCAAACACAACCAAACAAGCGAAGCATGGAGTAGTCTGGAGACTGTCCAGACAGGCGCTCAAGAGGGATTGTTGGAGATATGCCCTAGAGGCAATAATAAATGTAGTTATTATTATATCTTTGTGTTTATGATAAATGTTTACATTCATGCTATAATAGTATTAACAAGGAAACATTAATACTTGTGTGATCTGTAAACTAAATTAGAGTCCCTAGTAAAGCCTCTTTATAATACTAGCTTGTTGGTTAATAAATGATTGTGGTTTCCCTATCATGAACATTGAGATGTTATTAACAACAAGATCATATCGTTAGGAGAATGGTATGATAGACATACTCCTATAGATAAGCGTAGCATAAAGATCAAGTCATTTTAATAGTTTAATTGTTATATGCTTTCTGATACATAGTAACCTAATTCCTTCGACCATGAGATCATGCATATCACCATCACCGGAAGGATGCTTTGATGACATCAAACACCACACCGTAACTGGATGGCTATAAAGGTGGCATTAAGTGTTCGGAAAGTATGTGTTGAGGCACATGGATCAAGAGTGGGATTTGTCCATCCATATGACAGATAGATATACTCTAGGCCCTCTCGGTGCAATGTCATCCAATTAGCTTGCAAGCATGTGACTGGCTCTGAGGGATCACATATCAGGAGCGAAAAAGAGTACTTATCGGTAACGAGGTTGAACTTGATATGCAGAGATACCGACGATCAAACCTCGGATAAGTAAACTATCGCGAGACAAAGGGAAATTGGTATCGCATGTAAGTGGTTCATTCGATCGCAAAGTAATCGTAGAAATATGTGGGAGCCATATGAATTTCCAGATTCCTCTATTGGTTATTGATCGGAGAAGTGTCTCGGTCATGTCCGCATAATTCACGAACCATAGGGAGACACACTTAAGGATTCAATGTTGTTGAGTAGTTATGGAATGATGAGTAAGAGATCGAATGTTGTTTCGAGGAGATCCAGAATGGTCCGGAGAATAAGATTCATATAAGGAAAGTCCTGTTTCGGGGTTGGAGAATGGTTCCGGTGTTATCATCGGGAATGTTCTAGAAGGTTCCGGAATGTCCGGCACTCCGGAGGGGAAGGGTACATGAATGTGTCATAACAAGTTGGAATGGTTGCATCATGTACTAGGTGTCATCGCTGAACAAAATAAAGGGATAAATCAAATCCTAGTTTGAAAAGTCAAACGCCGATTTGAAAAGTCAAACCTCTATTTTGTTTGGTGGAGGGAGAGTAGGAAACCTACTTGGGGAGGAAGTCCCTCTCCCTCCACCGCCGGCCTTGGAAGCCGAGTTGGGGAGGGACTCCCCTCCCCTTGGCCGGCCCCCTCCACCTATATAAGGAGGCGGGGCGCCTCAAGCACACAACTTGACCCCTGCAAACCCTAGCTCCAAGCCACTTGCCGCCACCTCCTGCTGCCGCCTGAGGCTAAACCCCTAGCCGAGTTGGGGCATCCCCTTGCCCTAGCCGCCGGCCTAGCCTCTCCTACTTGGTGCGTCTAAACCCTAGATCACCGAGGCCTCTCTTATAGCCCACCATACTCGCTCCGGCTTAAGGCGAAGCCCTGCGAGATCTCCCCTCTACTTCCGGTACCATCTTGCCGTCTTCTTGGAATCGCGAGAGAGTGCTACAACCTCCAGCTGCTGGAACAAGGGAGAGGAAGGTCTTTCGTCAGTACGGCGTGTGACCATTGCCGGAAGCGTTGTTAACGCAGCGCCGGAAGGATCATCTACGCGATCTTGAGATCGGGAAGAGTACGACTACATCATCCACGAGAATCCGCTCTCGTTAAACACTTTGGAATATTCGAGGGTGAGTTATTCTATCGACTCGTTGCTACAATCTAATAGATAGATCTTGGCTTGTTTGTATGCGGTAGAATTTTTTTGTTTTCCATGCTACGAACCCCTACAGGGATACCACCCTGCAGAGCGGCAGAAGGCTGAATATTGATGAGGTAAGCCGACGTAGCGTATAGCCAATGCGCGAAAGAGAAGAAGCAATCATCATGGCACGAGTGGTCTCAAGAAGATGGCGATGCTTACGCTCAGCAATGCCATTCTAATCATGTGCGCCAGGACAGAAGAACTGAGCAAGGGTTCTGCTCAGCAAGAACACCTCGCAACATCTGGGAGATATACTCACCAGCAGAATCAGCACGAAACACACGAATGGGGGTAGAATATTGAGTGCGGACCATGGCCGCAAAACGCTGATATATGGAGAGAACTTCACTACGAGAGCGCATAAAATACAACAAAGTGTACCGAGAAAAATCATCTATGAATAAAATATAGTAGTGATGGCCCCCTTTCGAAGCGAAAGGAGCCGGACCCCAAACATCGGAATGAACTAAATCAAAAGGTCGCTGAGATACAGACGTGCTAGCAGGATAGGGAAGCTGAATCTGTTTGCCCAACCTACAGCCCTGACAATGTAAAGACCCATCTCCTGAGACAGACCCCATAAGACCACGATGAACTAATAACGATAGGCGAGAGTCACAAAGGTGACCAAGACGATAATGCCACTGCTGAAAAGAGCTGGTAGCAGAGGCGACGATCAGAGAAGAACTGGCGGATGAAATGGCAGCGGAAGGAACACGAAGCCAGTCTAACTCCCAAAGTTCGGAAGAGTCACGGCTGCGAGGGCCAGCTCCAACCAGGGCCTGAGTGCGACGGTCCTGGACAACACAAGAATCAGCATAAAAAATGACGCAACAACCAGAGTCAGTAAGCTGGCTAGCAGAGAACAGATTCATCTTAAGACGAGGAACATGAGAAATATCAGGGACAAAAAAAGAAGAAGTAGAAAGAGTGCCCCTACTAGAAACAGGAAGAGAGGTACCATCGGCCGTGAGAACACGGATAGGAGAAGTGAGAGAATGAATAGCAGACAGAAGAGAAGACTCAGAGGACATGTTAAAAGAAGCTCCAGAATCCAGATACCACGGGACATACATGACTGTGTAGAAGGTGGTGGTCGCGCAGTGCCTAAAGAATCGATCCACAGAACCAGGTGCACGCCGAAGAAGAGCACATGGCAGCAAGCAGACCACGAAGACTCCTGATAATGTCCTGATCGGAGAGAGCAACTGCTGAAGATCCGGAAGGAGCCGATTGCCCACGCGCCTGGTGCTGCTGACGTAAACTGGGATCCCGTGTATAACAGGTGGCCCAAGTGTGGCCATCCTTGTTATAGTAAGAGAAGTGACGAAAAGAACCACGACGACCCTGACCATGAGCCTGCTGGTGCTGAATCTGACCTTGAGACTGCTGGTGCTGACTCTGACCCTGACCTGGAGGAGTGGGTAGTATCGGCGGTGGCACAGAGGACCGCAGCTGAGTTGAGGGAGCAGACGACATAGGAGGACCATGAGTAGAAAGCACAGATGGAACCGCAAGAAGACCAGCACCACGAAGACGGGTCTCCTCAGCCCGAAGCTCAGACAACACCTCAGAGAGCGGAACACGACCACGAGCATTCAGCTGAGCACGCCGGGGCTCAAACTCCTGGCGGAGCCGAGACAGAAACTCATAGATGCGGTGAAACTCCAAATCCGAGCGCACAATATGGCAACACGAGCATGTGCCACAAACAGCAGTACAAAGAGAATCAAGCTGACGCCAGATAGCAGCACTCTGAGTATAGAACTCATCAATAGTGGAATCACCCTGCTGAAGAGCATGCTCCTGACGAACCACAAACAGGTAAAGAGCATCCCCGGACGGCTGATAGCGCTGACGAAGATGTGCCCATTGAGCGGCAACAGTAGGGAGACTCATGAACTCAGCAACATACTGGGGCAGAACACTGGAGGTGAGAACAGCAGTAGCACGAGCATCCTCATCGACCCACTGAGTGTAGACAGTCAGAGCGTGGCGATAGGCCTCGAGATCAGAAGAGTACTGCTTGAACTTCAGGTCATAAGCAGCAACAACACTATCATCGGCACTCTGAGCAGCATCCTTGGCCTCCTGAGAAGCATCAGCGCCGAGAACAATCGGTGTCGGCGGAAGAGGAGCCATAGGAGCAGGAGGCACGGCGGACAAGAGACCTCGCCGGAGAGCACACCCAAAGACGGAGACCGCGCATGTGAACGCGCATAAAGCCCACGAAATCAGGGTAATTTGCGCCATCGAAGATCACCGGGCAGCGAGGAATCGCAATATAGCCCGATGCAGAAGACATCTCTCTCACTTTTTTTGGAACAGATCTAGTCAACCCCGCCGCAGGAAGATGCTGGCCGAAATCCGGCAAACCGGGACGAGGGACGGTGCCTAAGGGCCGGGGGAGGCCAATTCCGGTCGCCGGGGATCGATTCCCGACAGCGATCTGGCGAGCTGGCAAGTGAAACGAGGCCGGAAGGTCAACGCAGTAGGGACCAGAGACCGAGGGCGGGAGGCGGCGGGTGGTGACCGATCTGGCGAGAGGCAGGTGTCCCACGCGTGGAGAAGATCGCGCAGGAGAGGTCGTTGGCGCGTCGCGTGAACCGAGGCCGTGCATGGAGGTGGACGTGTCTCGCGCGTGGTCTACCGAGGTGGTTTGTCGGCGCGTGGAGGAGCGCGTGGAGGTGGCCCGCGTCCCGCGCGTGGAGGTTGAGACGGCCCGCGCGTGGGCCTCGATCGATTCCTGTCCCAGGCGTGGAGGCGATGGGTGGCGACCGATCTGGCGAGAGGCAGGTCCTGCGCGTGAAGAAGTCAGATCGATCTGGAGAGTACACGGGATACACGGGATCTGGATCGAAAGAATACCGATCTAAGAAACCGATCTGGTGACGAACTGAATAGGCGACGACCGATCTGGAGGGAGAGACCGATCTTAAGGGCACCCAGACAGGCGGCAACGACGGCAAGGCCGTCGGCGACAAGGACGGTGGCGGCTGTAGCGACGAAGTTGCGAGTAGGAGAAGACTAACGTGGCTCTGATACCATGTTAGGCGTGTATTCCTCTAGGGGCCAAAGGCCACAATATATAATACAGGTACAAGTACAAATATGCAGGAAACCTTCTAACACATGAGAAAACTACAATATACAAATATATACATCTAACAATCACCACATACAAGATCATGCACACCGTGGCTGGAGAGCTTGCTGGGGTAGGCTATGAAGGCGTCCTCACACGCGGCGGTGGTTTGGCGCGCATAAACCTGTCTGCCTCCTTCGGCGCCATACCTCAATGGAGATGACCTCCTAGTGCTCCATGAGCCTCCGCACCAGCCGCTCGAAAGATGTCAACGCGCTCTTGCTTATGCTGCTCGGTGCGCCATCTCGGGCTCCCGCTGACAACGGGCGAGAACCATGCCTGCACTCTGACGCCGGGATAGTGGCCACCAGGATGGCACGGCTGTTCAAGATGTCGCGGCTCTGGGACCACTCTTCTGTTGATAGAGATGACTCGCTCAGCTCTCAAATGCACATAGGAACACCGGCGGAGCTACGTGAGGGCAAAACTGGGCCGTGGCCCGCCCAGCTTTGGAGCAAAAGTGAAAATACATGTGCGTAAGCCTAGAACGCAAGCAGAACTGCAGCACATCCACGACCCATTCCCCTCAACACCTCCGATTCAGTTCGTTGTCTACGAAACCATGGGATAGTCTAGGAGAACTGCGGCGCATCCATACACGGAGAAAAACTGCAGCACAGAAGTTCGGCGATCAATGGCCTCAATCCGGCGAGTGGCTAACCTTTAGAAGCGAGCAGCTGCGGGCCTGCGGCGAACCAAAGATCCTGCGCCCAAACCCTATATGGCAGGCAGCTAAGAGCTAGCAGCGGCGAGCCGGCGACCCAGCCCCAAGTGAACACACGCACTGACTCATCTCTGACTCTAATTTTTCTGCTACCTTAGGACCGCACTCGTAATTTACTTGATCAAATTTAACTTCATCAGATCGGAAAGATGATTTATTTCTCAGGCCCGATGGTCAATATGAAACCATGTACGACAGTACGAGTAACATCTATTAATATATGTATGTCCTGAACCAATATGAAGAAGAGGTAGCACTTCCTCCGTTCAACGAATATAAGACGTTTTAGATTTGTGAAATAAATATATCTAGATGTTTTTAGTGTATTATATTTTATTTTTGACCTAGACGTTTTTTAGTGTAATAGAGGGAGTACTTACTAAGAGCAAGACTAGTGGTCCTTATACTCTCCCAACCCGTATTTTGCGAGTACAGGGCACTGTGCTCTAGTTTAACGCGTGCAAAATCATCCGCGCAGATCAAAACCCCTAAACTCAACCCGTATTTTAAAAATTAAAAAAATGTGAAAACATTTCTCGATCTAGTGCGATACTTTGCGGATTCTTGCGTAATTTACATCAAATAGCAAAATAATCTACTCCTAATGTACCCCTAACTACCTGGTGGAGATCGCCGGAGCTCTGGCCGTCGCGCTTTTCCCCTCCCCCTAGCCTGACGCAGGAGGATGTTAAATAGCATGTTGTGTGTAAGTTACAGTTGTATCTGTTGTGGTTTTTTGGGATCGCCTAATTTAGATATCTTCCTTGTAGGTTTCTTAATAGTCAAGACAAATCCCAACAACTCAATCTGTAATTATAACTGACTATATTAACACGCAAACATCCTTGCCAGAGGCACACGTCCCACCCTGTTTTTCTATATTCGTCTTGTGGTGGAGGCCGCGAAATCGCTCTCCGGAGTTACTCGAAATGCGGGGGCGTGACGAAGGAAATAAGGGTTTTGACCCGCCTCATTCGCCGTAGCCGATATAAATAGCGGCCGCAGTGAATTTTACAACCCCCCTCCCCCCCCGAAATAATTACGATACAGGCTGACCCGTTTATGTTTTCTGCTAGATGCACTATTGTGAGCCGGCCCATAAATTTGCCGAATTTTTAAGGGTCCGGCAGGTTATGTAGGAACTTCTAGTCTTGCCCTAATGTCTGCAGGAGTAGTATAGTTCAGAATTTGAGTTCTTTTATGCTTGGTCCGCCCAGTTAATTCTTTGAAGCTCCGCCACTGCATAGGAACAAGGAGATTTTGGGTCTCGTCTGCCTCACACAGCATGAGCTTTTCTTCTCTCTATATATCTTTGTCCAAATAGACATGCTTACAGATTCTTTAAATAGCACACACGCACACGCGTTTAGATGTAAAATGCTAAAGAAAGCATGTCTTCTCTTAGTTCTCCACATCATTTAGAGAAGACACAATATATAACTTATACAATGCATTATCTCTTATTGCTATCTCTAGCAATTAATAGAATTAACTATTTTTAGTAAAAAAGTGCTTGACTAAGAGAAGACATATGGTACAATGGAGAAAAATAGTCTTCTCTTATTGCTAAGAGATCATCCCTTAGCTAAGGGAAGACAACCCTCTCTCTCTTGTTTCTCTCTCCTCTAACTAAGAAAAATCCAACGTGGCGAGCATAAGGGAAGGCTGATATCACCGCATTGGGTGACACGCTCCGGCCACTAACAACACGTCTGTACGCACGTAGCTATGCACTCCACAACTAAGAGCTGGCCCGATCTCTCCTAGAATCACTCTAACAGAACCTGACCTGGTCACTCATGCACACATGCAGCTAACATGACCAACACGCTCAGCAGCCTCTCTCGCCACCATCGGCATCTCGCCTAACTCTCCGCATCACACGGCAGAGCAGCATCTCACCATGCGTGCAGCCTGAAACCAACTACATGATCTCAACTAACTAAATGCAAAACGTAAACAGATATGCAGATAACTAAATCAAGACTAGTGCTAACATCCGACGGCACTAGCTCGGCTCCGCGTCTGATGCCATCTCGAACAGCCATATCGGCCTGGATCATGAGTGCGTGTTTACCGCCATGGCATGAACTCTCTGCTTGCGCGCTCGCACCAACATGTGATGCCGAGATAGCACAAGTGCACCACAGCAGAGATTAGCTACTGCTCTATATTTCCACCGTGTCCGCGCTGACCTCACGGATGAGCGTGATCCGCACTGGTCGCTGCTCCACCTGCGGTGGCTCACGTGGTGGTCGTCGTCGTTGGCTCGTTGCCCGGCGAGACCTTCTTCGTTTATCGCTCGATCAAATCAATCTTGAGAAATTAGTGACGAGCGGAGAGGGATCAGATCATAACTGCTGTTGCAGCAGCAAACACCATCCCATATGCACAAGAACCACAACTAGCGCAACAGCTAGAGAAGAGCCCGCAATACCACATCAACTTCCCGGGTCGGGACCGAGCTGGTGGAACAGGAGGAACCCGATGGACCATCATGTTTGGGTTTGGAGGATGAAATCAATGGTGGGCAAATGTTTCGACCTCTCGTGCTCCTGGTGCTCCTCGCGGCCATGTCGCCGAGGACATAACGGCGACAGAATCCAGCTGGCGAGATTTGAAAACGAAAAATATTTAAGAGTTTTTTCGTAAAATAAGCAGCGACATGTGTAAGCACTGCTAGGACGATTTGGACTATTTTTGCACCACAATCACAACTTAGTGGACCAGTTTATCACTGTTTGCAAATTTGTGTAGGAGTTTGCACGTAACGGACAAGTTTATGTATGACCTGTTAGATTGATCTCAACGTGACACAGCCCAACGGCCTGTCACGCCCCTATCCGCGCCCTGATCGGGGACGCTCAACCCTATCTGGTAGGTGGGCCCCTGTCGTCGCGCTATATAAAGTGGTAGGAGGACCGGCAGCACGGATCACGAGGATCGCCGTTGTGCCAATCACCCCACCTACACCCCTACCGATCTAGGGTTAGCGTGAGCCGACGGGAAGCGCCGCCACCACCGCATACCCACGCCGTCGACCCTTTCCCATGGCTAATGACGGCGGATCTAGCTCTTGGACTAGCTCCGGCATCCCCTCTGGCCCGTGCTTGTCGAGCCAGGGCGCAGGTAGTGTCTCTCCTCTCCGCTCTCTCTCTCTCTCTCCCTCTCAGGTTTACGAGTTCGAATCTTAGAGTGCATCTATCAAGGTTAGACTAGACCTAACAATGGTATCAGAGCATCTTAGATGATAGTTTTCTTTCGGTAGAAAAGAAAAGAACAAAAAGTAAAACCATAGATCTAAAGTGCGCCTGCCCCTCTGGCCGCGACGTTCCTCTCTATCTCGACGCGCATCGGCATGCCGAGGCGTCGAAAGAAGAACACACCCTCTTCGGAGGGCAAAGAAAATCAAAGCAAATAATAGAAACCCCTAGTTTTCCCCAGATCCCACCCCGAATCAAGCAAAGTAGATCAAAAAGTTGAACCCCAATCCTATTTTCTCCCAGATCCCGCATGCAAATCCCCACCCAAAAGAAAACCACAAAAGAAATACCCAAAACAACACCGGCCGCCGCCGTGCGCTGGCAAAGTAGCTCCACCACTGTGCTGCTTGACGGGCGTGCGCCCACCCTCGGGAGGACGCACCGCCGCCAAGGGGGGGCAGAAGGGGCGCAGCGGCTCCGCCGCTCGTCGATGTCTCTCCTCTCTACCTCGTCATTACACAGGGTGGGGGGGGGGAGGGTGGACAGAGGAGAAGGAGAAGGGGGGTGGCGGCGTAGGAAAGGGAGGGGACCGTCGCCGACGTAGTCGCCGGACGGACGGCCACCTTGCCTCCCCAGCGCCGCCAGAGAGAAAGCCGCCGGGGCAACCGCTGCTCACCGAGCGCGGGGTTAGGCGCCACCGCTGCTGTGGGCAGAAGGGTGCGTGGGAGGAAGGGGCTCGCCGCCGACAACGCTACCAGGTGGCGCAGCCGCCTCGCCATTCCCCACAGCGCCGCCAGAGAGCAGGGCAGTGGCGGGTGGCTTGCGGGGTGGAGGGGGGCGAATGTGGGCTAGGGTTCTCCAGGGGCGCGGGCGGGCGGTTTTGTCCCCGCGAGGCGCGCGAGGAGCCGTCCGATCTAAGGTAAATCAGACGGGCGGTCAGGATCCTGGCGGGCCAAGCAGGCCAAGCGGCCGGGCCACACGGCGCTGGCGGGATACGGCTAGTCCGCTAGCGAGCGAGCGAGCGTGCTCTGCTGCACGTGGGCGGCGTTTTGGCTAGCGAGCGCGCGGGCGGGGAAGCGCGCAGGCAGGCCGTGGCGGGCTGCTAGTGGGCAGAGTTGGCGGGCCAGTCCGCGTGCAGCTGGCCGCTCTAGCGAGCGCACACACGCGGCAGATAAATGCCGGGCCGCTGCGCCACGCTGGGCCACATAATAGTTTATGTTTTATTTTTTTATTTTTACAGAGGCTATGTTTGATGTTTTTTATCAATTTTTTGATAGTTTTTTGCACAGATTTCTCTGGTCAATTTATTTCAGTGAATTTTTGTCTAGAGAATGGAATAGAGGCAGAATTTTTCTGTAAAGTTTAAAGTTCCATGAAAGTTGTAATATTGTTTTCGCTGCAAATAGTTGACTTAAATTGCTAAAATGCAATAAAGTGTATTAAATCTTGTTTTAAAAGATGTGATAAAGTAATTTAAAGTTGATTATGTTCCATGTTATTAATTGACCAATGTTATTAATAAACATGATCATGATATCTTTCATTAAGTATTAAAGGTGCATTTTATTTTATTTTTACCCAACGGTTATATAACTTTAAATGGCACAAATAATTGCATGCTTAATTTATACCAACGTTGGATTAATGCATACAGTTGTTTTTGGTTATCTCACATCTTTTGTTGTTTTCAGGAGGTCTCAACCTCATGATCTGCCTGAAGGATATCCCACTGCTCAGAGGGGAAACTATTCAGAATGGAGGAAAAAGGTTGACCTGGCCTTTGTGTGCGCCGAGGTGGACTGGGTCGTTGATACTAAACAGTCAATCAAGCCTGAGGACCCAGTGAGGGGTGATGCTGAGGAAAGTGCTGCATTCGAAAAGAGAAAGAGAGACCATGCTCCTTTGGAGCTGGCCTACTCAATAGATAACCAAAAGTGGGTCAATGCAAATAAGAAGTGATTGGCTTTTGTCAAGAACACGATTGAGAACGCAATAGTGGGCTCAATGAAGAGTGTGCCTCTGTTGGTGAGTACCTTGCAAAGATAAAGAGCCAGTTTACTGGCTCTTCAAAGATGTATGCAACCCAGCTGCTAAAACAGCTGGTGACAGAAAAGTATACGGGAGGGCCACATGGCATTAGAGAGCACATCTTGAGGATGTCCAACATGGCGGCTAAGTTAAAGCTCATGGATGCAGACCTCGAGCTCAAGCCTACTCTACTGGTGCATCTTGTCATGGCCTCTCTTCCCCAACAGTTCGAGAATTTCGTCATCAACTATAACATGTCCCCTGAAAAGTGGGACATTAAAAAGACCATAGGGATGTGTTCTTAAGAGGAAGAAAGACTTAAGTCCATTCACGATGGTTCCTTGAACTACGTGAAGGAAAATAGGAAGATGAACTTCACCAACAGCAACCATGGTGGCTCCCCTTCCAAGCCACATGGCAAGGGCCCCCTACAGCACCAGCATCAGTATCAACAGTCTCTCCCTGAGGACAAGGACCATTGTCACCATTGCAAAAAGCCTGGCCACTTCAAGAAGGATTGCCATTTATGGCTTAAGACCATAAAGGCAAAGAACGGTAAAGACATAATATCTTTTGTAAATGAATTCTTGTATGAAAAGTTTTCTAAATCTACTTGGTGGATTGACTCTGGTGCAACCGTTCCTGTTGCCAACTCTTTATTGGGGTTCCGTTCGACAAGGACTTTGCCAAGAAGAGAAAGACACATTGAGGTGGCGAATGGGGTCCAAGCAGAAGTGGAGGCTGTTGGCGACATTCCTCTGGAGCTAGCTGATGGCTCTACTATTCTTCTTAAGGATGTTTTGTTTGTTCCTTCCATCCATAGAAATTTAATAAGTGTGTCGTGCCTGGACAAAGACATGTATGAGTGTTATTTTGGACATGGCAAATGTGCCATTTGGTTGAAAGATACTTGTATGGGTGTTGCTTCACTACATGACAAGCTTTATCTATTATCCTTGCATGAGAAAGTATTTTCTATGTGTGATGTGAATGAACAAGTTCCCTTGTCGAACAAAGAACAAAAGAAAAGAAAGCGAACTCTTGACTCATCGAAGTTATGGCACTGTAGATTAGGCCATATTTCGAGGGGAAGAATAGAAAGCCTCGTTAAAAATGACATTCTTCCTCCGTTGGAGTTCTCAGACATCGAGCAATGCATAGATTGCATTAAAGGAAAATATGTAAAACAAATTAAAAAGGGTGCAAACCGAAGTATAGCTACACTAAAAATAATCCACACTAATATTTGTGGACCGTTTCCTATGAAAAGTGTGGATGGTTATGATTCATTCATAATATTCACGGATGATTACTGCCGGTATGGTTATATTTATCCAATTAAAGAAAGATCTAAAGCATTGGATAAATTTAAATTTTTTTAAATCTAAAGTAGAAAATCAGCATGATAAAAGAATTAAGATAGTCCGGTCTGACCGTGGGGGGGGGGGGGATTACTACGATCGGCATACTCCATATGGTCAAGTACCAGGACCTTTTGCAAGGTTCCTACAGGAAAATTGAATAGTCGCCCAGTATTTTATGCCGGGCGAACCTCAGTAAAACGGAGTAGCTGAAAGGCGTAACCGTACCCTTATGGATATGGTGTGCAGCATGATGAGCTATTCCACCCTCCTATTGGGATTGTGGATGGAGGCGCTTAAAACCGCCATCCACATTCTCAACAGAGTACCAAGTAAGTCGGTGTCCAAAACACCGTATGAATTGTGGACAGGCAGAGGCCATATTTTGATTTAGAGTTATATCAAATGGATGTTAAGACGATATTTCTAAATGGAGATTTAGAAGAAAATGTTTACATGAAATAGCCCAAGGGTTTTTTCATGGAGGGGAAGGAACATATGGTATACCGCCTAAATAAATCCATTTATGGGTTAAAGCAAGCCTCTAGGCAGTGGTATTTAAAGTTCAATGATACAATTAAAAGATTTGGATTCAAAGAGAATGTTGATGACAACTGCATTTATGCAAGGTTTAAAAGTGGGAAATATATTTTCCTAATTCTGTATGTGGATGACATCTTGCTAGCAGTGATGTCAGTCTACTACTAGAAACAAAGAAGTTCTTGTCTTCAAATTTTGACATGAAAGACCTTGGTGAAGCTTCTTATGTTTTGGGCATAGAAATTCACCGAGATAGAAAGAATGACGTGTTAAGACTGTCGCAGAAAGCGTATTGTGAAAAGATTCTAAAGAAATACAATATGCATGCGAGTAATGCAACACCTGCTCTCATAATCAAGGGCGATAGTTTTGGAAAATCCCAATGTCCAAAAAACCAATATGAGATCGATCAAATAAAGTCAGTACCATATGCTTCAGCTGTTGGAAGCTTACAGTATGCACAAGTGTGCACTCGCCCTGACTTAACTTTTATCATAGGGGTACTCGGTAGATATCAAGAGAATCCATGCATAGAGCACTGGAAGATGGTAAAGAAAGCTTTGCGTTATGTGCAAGGCACAAAAGGTCTCATGCTAACATATAAAAGATCTGATTCCCTAGAGATAAAAGGGTATTCAGATGCGGATTTTGCGGAAGATAAAGACGACAGAAAATCCACGACAGGATATGTCTTTACTCTCGCAGGAGGTGCTATTTCGTGGAGAAGCGCCAAACAGTCGATAGTTGCATCATCTACGATGTATGCAGAATTTATAGCATGTTATGAGGCCATTGGACAAGCGTTATGGTTAAAAGAAATTTCTACCCGACTTAAAAGTGGTTGACTGCATCAGCAGGCCACTAAAGATGTACTGTGACAACGAGCCCGCAGTATTCTATGCTCACAACAACAAGTCGAGTAATGCTACAAAGTCTATAGATATAAAGTACTATGTTGTGAAGGACAAAGTCCAGGATAAAACTATAAGACTTGAGCATATAAGGACAAAGGATATGCTTGCGGATCCGCTAACGAAAGGCTTACCACCCAATGTGTTCAAGGAACACCGACATGGGTTTAATGGAAAGCCTATGATTCCTGGACTACAGAGGCCCAAAAGTAACAGGGTTTGTTTCAAAGTAGAAAAATATGTAGTGGCTGTCTGATTCTATCGGCAATTGAGCTGAGACGAAGAAACATGCTTTATGTATCGATCTGTGATGAAACGAGTAAAGTACAAAGTTAAAAGTAAAGTCGAGATCAAGGGGGAGAATGTTAGATTGATCTCAATGTGACAGAGCCCAACGACCTGTCATGCCCCTATCCGCGCCCTGATCGGGGGCGCCCAACCCTATCTGGTTGGTGGGCCCTTGTCGCCGCGCTATATAAAATGGTGGGGGACTGGCAGCACGGGTCACGAGGATCGCCGCTGTGCCAATCACCCCACCTACACCCCTACCGATCTAGGGTTAGCGTGAGCCGACGGGAAGCGCCGCCACCACCACACACCCACGCCGTCGACCCTTTCCCATGGCTAATGACGGCGGATCTAGCTCTGGGACTAGCCCCGGCATCCCCTCTGGCTCGTGCTTGTCGAGCCAGGGTGCAGGTAGTGTCTCTCTTCTCCGATCTCTCTCTCTCTCTCCCTCTCAGACCTACGAGTTCGAATCTTACAGTGCATCTACCAAGGTTAGACTAGACCTAACATGACCAGTGTTATTAACTCTTTTGTATCTAAAAAAACTCTTTTGCGTATGATACATAACTTTTAAATTCGAGTAAAAATTCTACAGCGAAATTTCGAGTGAAGACACAGCGAGACTAGAAGAGAGGGGGAGGGAGAGAGAGAGAGCTGGCGAAACCTAGCCCGTATCACCCGGCTAATCGGAGAGCCGGCGGCGGTCGTCGTCCCCTCCGCATACCCGGGGAGCCCAGGGCATTCCCGAAGATCTTGGATCGGACGGCCCTCCCCGCGTGCCGGGCGGCGATCTCGCCGGCGCCTGCCGGCCTGCTGGTTCCGAATGATTTCACTACTAAGATTGTTACCTGGTACGCACTCATCTCCCTTCATTAGCAAGTTCACGAGTCAGTGGCGATCTCGGATTAATAACCCTCGTCCTTCGATTCCTCTTCCTTTTCAACTCGGATTCAGCACTAGCCTTTATAACAATGCCCCCGGCTGCTGATTGTAGGTAGATCCACGAGCGCCCACGGAGACAGGCCACCGGAACCGGAATTCAGCAATCGACTTCACGAATTACAAGTTTCTGCAACTCGGATCAAGCCACTGTCATGTCGAAGCGGCAGCGGCAGGCCGACCAAAACCACCACCAGTGCCGCTGCATCTGCGGCAAGGTGCCAGAGCCGGGGAGCCGGTGGCGGAGCAAGCACCTCTACATCGTCTTGGATGATTGGGAGCAGGGGTACAGCATCCACAAGCTTGATGCCGACAACTTTTTAGCCGGCGAAAGTGAGGACGGCGGCGAGGACAGTTGCGCTGGGGCTGGGCTCATGCGTCTCCTCGAGCCCCCGGCAGCACGGCTACCCCATTCAGGCCGGGCCGAGGACATGTTCATCGCCTCTCTGGGCAGCAAGATCTTGGTTGCGAACGGCCTGTCGTGCAATGAGCAGGCTTGCACCCTTGCCTACGACACCGAGACCGCTGCGATGACCACGGGCCCCAACCTACCCGGAAACCTGTATGGCTTGACCGTGGCCGTCGGAGAGAAACAGCAGCAGAAACTGTATGCGCTGTCAGGCCAGAGCGGTGAGACCGGCCAGACACGGGTGTCCTTCGAGGTGCTGTCATGGGTGCGCTGTGGAGGGCTTTCGAGCAACAAGATCCATAGGTGGTTCTGGGACATCGACGCCCCACCTCCGGCACCGTTCTGCGGCAGCGAAGAGACTGTAGCCGCCTACGCCGTGCACCCGGACGGAACCACCATCTTCTTTTCCACCGAAGACAAGAACACCCGGCGCCGCGAGCGCACCTACTCTTTCAACGCTGTTCGTGGCGAGTGGAGGTCGCATGGACGGTGGGTGCTGCCTTTCCTTGGCCAGGGTTACTTCGACCGCGAGCTGGATGCGTGGGTCGGGCTCCGCCGCAAGGACCACCGCGGCTACTACGTTTGCGCCTGCCAGGTCGCCTCCCGCAGCGGCAGGGCGGAGCCGGAATGGACCACGGCGAAGGGCAAGCTGTTCCAGGAGGTGCCCCCGGAGAGGCACCTCGGGGCCACTCTCACTTACATGGGCGACAGCAAGTTTTGCCTTGTCGAGAGGGTGATAGACGAAGATGTGGAGCTGGAAGACGCCTCCGGCCATGGCTGCGCGCTTCATGTCACCTTCTTTGGCCTCAAGTACAATCGTAAGGGGGAGCTGGAAGCTACGAATCACCGCACCACCAAGTCCTACGCGGTGCCCATGCATCTACATTCATTTTCGCATGTAGCATTTTGGATGTAGGAGCAAGTTGTTTGAGTAGATACACACATGCACTACCGGAATGGGAAGCTACGCCGACGGCCAAACGTCGGGACCGTCGGCGTAGCCATCGTCTAGGTCAGTCCCGGCAAGCAGTCGTTGGCGTAGAATTGCCTTCGGCATATCCTATGCTACGCCGACGGCTGACCTCGGCGTAGCTATTTTTTATTTTATCTCATTAAACTTTGAAAAATCATAACTAAATCATTCTAAGAAAAATATAAATAATATATCAAAATTTGCAGAAAAATAAGACCTATCTATTTACACTCAAATATTATACATTTTTAAATAAAAATTAAGTAAAACATAAAACATTATATATAGTTTAAAACGGGCATAAAAAATTCAAAAATGATCGAAACAATGCGAAACCTTCGCGTGGTGTTATATTATGTGACATAGTTATAAGGAAAAAAATCAAACTTGATATATTGATTATGTCTCAAAAAACCTTCACAAAATGACCTATCTCATTCGAGGTTTCTTGGCTTTCGGGTCAAATGACCAATGTTATGGCTAGAATCAAGGCATAGTTTGTGATAATGTGCTCATATTGTGCATACACATGCATCATGGGATGGCGGACAATATTGTAGGAGAAAGTTTTTCTTTTCGTCGCACCAAAAAGCCATTTCCCATTTTCCGAACACAAAAAACGGACGGTTTTATGAAGCAACCACCAAATGGCTAATTCAAAATGCTACCACCATATTTTACAAAAATACTATACCACCTTATATGGACAATGTCCCAACAGGGCGATCCAAAACCTTTCCGTCCACCTCTGGTGAAAAAGATAAATTCCTGCCGAATCGGTAGGAAGTGGGTCAGATATGAACTACAGGTACATGATCCGATGCTCATGTTTTTTTTACAAAAATTATTTTTAGGTTTATATGCTATTTTATCAAAGATCCAATGCAAGTTTAGCGAGGCTCGGCCCCGAGCTAAGAATCTTCATGCCCGCTGTTCGACAAAGTTTGACGATAGTTTAAAACAGGCATAAAAAATTCAAAAATGATCGAAACAATGCGAAACCTTCGCGTGGTGTTATATTATATGACATAGTTATAAGGAAAAATATCAAACTTAATATATTGATTATGTCTCAAAAAACCCTTCACAAAATGACCTATCTCATTCGAGGTTTCTTGGCTTTCGGGTCAAATGACCAATGTTATGGCTAGAATCAAGGCATAGTTTGTGATAATATGCCCATATTGTGCATACACATGCATCATGGAATGACGAACAATGTTGCAGGAGGAAGTTTTCCTTTTTGTCGCACCAAAAAGCCATTTTCCATTTTCCGAGCACAAAAAACAGTCGGTTTTATGAAGCAACCACCAAATGGCTAATTCAAAATGCTATCAACACATTTTACAAAAATACTAGACCACCTTATATGGACAATGTCCCAACAGGGGAATTCGAAACCTTTCCGTCCACCTCTGGTGAAAAAGACAAATTCCTGCCGAATAGGTAGGAAGTGGGTTAGATATGAACTACAGGTACATGATCCGATACTCATGTTTTTTTACAAAAATCATTTTTAGGTTCAAAATATGCTATTTTATCAAAGATCCAATGCAAGTTTTCCTTTTCATCGCACAAAAAGGCATTTTTCATTATCCGAGCACAAAAGGGAATTTTCTAAAGCAACCACCAAATAGCTAATTCAAAAACGGAGGGTTTGTGATTAGTTGATATGGATATCATATTTGGATTCCTCTCATTTTTATGATCAATTTAGACATATTATTTGTTAAATTTCGATTTACAGATTTAAAAATATTAATTATTCTATATTAAATAGAAAAATACAAAAAAAATAAAATTATTATATTTTTATTTGAATTCAATAATATTTTTACTTATTCATTAATGTTTACTTAAATAATTATTTGTAATTTCAAAAAATACAAACATGTGACATGATAATATAAGAGTTAATAGGATTGATATCATAGTATTGACAACAATGTATGAATTACTTTGCGGAAACAGATTATGAAGGAACGAGGAAGTTAAGCGTGCTGGAGCTGGAATAGTATTAGGATGAGTGACTGGCTGAGAAGTTTGACCAAGACTGCAATTTAATTAAATATTAAATATAATTAGTGTTAAAAATGTTCAAAGTGAGAGATTAACGAGTCAAACAATTCAAAGATTAAAAAATTAAGAAAAAAAAATAAAAAAAATATTTTAAAAAAAATGTTTTTACAACATGTCGACAGGCTATGCCGACGGCCACTACGCCGAGGGCATACGCCGACGGTATTTTGATACGCCGACGGCCTCTATATGCTCCGCCGAGGGAGACCTTTGCCGAGGAGGCTACGCCGAGGGCAACCGTCGGCGTATCATACGCCGAGGGAATTTTGGCCTACGCAGATGGCTTTTTGCCCTCGGCGTAGCGCGCGTCCTGTAGTGATGTAACATACTTAGCCAAGAAAAAAAGGGGATTCTTATGCTAATGTTTTTCTCCTGTATAATGAATCTGATCTCTGATTCCCTGAAAAACTGTATTGTCAGCAACTTGAGTAGTAATGTTTTTTCTAGAATAGATGGTTAGAATCTGGCGTCTGGACATCATGTACTTACTCCCTCCGGTCCATAATAAGTGCCCCTCATTTTGTACTAAGCTAGTACAAATTTTATACTAGATGAGCCACACTTATTATGGATCGGAGGGAGTACTTTTTATGCAATTTTTTTTGCTGCATAATGAATCTGATTGTTGGCAAACTTTGGTAAGAAAGAAGTACTGCTTGTAAATCGAGCACTGCTTGTTTTAGAATAAAACGTTACTGTTTAGTTCAAGGATGTATGTTGCTGATCATGTAGTTACTGTCTGATGGAGGTCTGCATTCTTTGTGCCAATATGCTGTGAATCTCCTTTTGAGTTTCCATGCAGCATGCTGCACATAAGAAACTCAGTCTGACCAAGGGCAATCTGGCGAAAAAAATCATATATCTTCCTTTATTGCTCAACATGCCCAGAAAAGCTTAGGTTGCCACACTTTGGGTGGGTTTGTGAAGGGCCTAAAACCTTTTGAAGACAATCGGATTAATCAATTTTCAAACTGAAGAATATTCCCAGTTGTGAAGGTAAAGTGATTCATTGTCCAATTCAATGTGGTCTGCTGTACCCTACTTCTCACTTTGGCCCATCTTGCAGATAGGTATGGGTGATCGCTTGAAGCTTTGCGAGCAAAGCCGGCATGAAGCTGAAGATATGGCCAGGGTTTTGTTTGTTCAGCAATATTAGCCTGTCTAAGGTGTAGCTATTCCACATCAAGAGTACATACAGTTTCTGTACTCTGATGGTTGCTGGAATGTTTGGTTGGCATGTAATATCTGAAATAAAATATGGAAAAGAAAATCTCGATCTCGATCTCTGTTTTCTTTTTTCCGTCTCTTCATAAGAGAGCATTATATTCACCTGTTGCATTAATCAGCTGGATTAGTATAAATGTTGTCACCCTCTAAGCATGTTCTATACAGGTATTGGGTAGCCACTGCTTGTTTAGCACAAGAATGAGCTAGCTGCTGGGAAGTTTACAATACCAATTCCAAAACCTGGTGTATCTCAGCAAGAATCTGACAGCGCTTCTCAAACATCAAGCATCGATCAGGCGTGCTGCAAACACAAATCTTCAGAAGAAGCATCAGATAAAGCATTTATTAGTTTAGCTCACTGGTAATGATACATAGATCCGGCTATGACTAGTCTAGAAGTATTCGTGTAGCCAAGGTGTGTACCTCCTTTTCGCACCACTTATAATTCCCTTATCCCTTCACTTTATCTCTCCGTGTGTTCTACTACCTCTGTTTCTAGATATAAGATGCTTTAGGAGTTCAACGTTTTGAGAGTTTTAATTGAACTCTTGCCAAAACATCTTATATTTAGGAACGGGGAGAGTAAAATTTACCTAAACTGAGGAGAATCAGGCTGAAACTAATTCCCATGCTCTGACAGCTTTGTTGTCACACTGAGCTGAGCTTAGTTACACTTTGAGACAATATTAAGCTATAAATCAAACTGGAACAATTGTCTGTTCTACTTATGGGGATTTTGTACTCTATGGTTGCTGGAATGTTTGGTTGGCATGTAGTATCTGAGATAAAATATGGGATATTTGCTCCTTTTATCGTGAATTTTTTTTTGATCTCTGTCTTCTTTTTTCTGTCTCTTCATAAGAGAGCATTATATTTACTTGTTGCATTAATTAACTGGATTAGTATATACTAGGTGGAAAGGCGCGCTTTGCCGCGCTGCTCACAGTACGTTTTGGCACTATGTGGTAGGCGTGATGAATTTACATATTGCCACGCTGGGACGTTCTAGCGTCAGCATCATTTTTCATTTGGGTGATCTCGATGTCATCTACTTCCTCTGTTTTAAAATATAAGATGTTTTAGGTTTTTTCTAAAACACATGTATCAAGATGCTTTCTATGTGCAGGTTCACCAATTCTGCTGAAAATCTAAAAACTAAAAAGCATCTAGATACATATTTCAAAAAAGAGCCAAAACATCTTATATTTTAGAAAGTCAGACATGTCCAAAATCGAGTGGGGTGGGTCCCTTCTTGGTCACACGAAGAAGACCCTTATTTTCATCTGAGCTCGTAGCAATACAGCTACCACTGGAACCACTAAATAAGAATGTACATCAAGCAAATTGCAAAAAGAGTACGTCAAGCACACTCGAAGGTAAAAAATACTCATGATGTCGTCACAGCTAACTTACTAAGACCATATTGTAGGCTTGTTCGGCAGCTACTAAATTGGTGTTTGCAACTTGTTGGATTACAGAGCCTAGTGAAAGTTCCTTAACATTAGTAAGTTAGCAATGTCAACGGAAAGGACTTGGACGTACATACATTCTCAGGCTCCAAAAAAAATGGAAACAAAATAGTCCGTTTAAGGATTAGGATTAGGATTACTTCGTATGGTTTAAGGATTAGGATTACTTACGTGTATGATGTTATAGCAATATAAACACAATCACTTTGATCGTAATACTATACTTCGGATGAATGTTTATCACACCATTCCAATAATGTTTTGACCTCGTTCTTAACAACATCCAATGTCCATGATCAGAAAACCTTGACCATCTTGTTAATCAATGAGCTAGTTTATAAGAGAGGCATAACTAGGAACTTTCTATTTGTTTATTAAACATACATGTATTAACGTTTCCGTATTGATACAATTATAGCATGCAAAATAAATATCTATCATATACTTGGAATATACATAATAACAACTTTATTATTGCCTCTCAGGGCATATTCCCGGATGGAGTGAAACCGGCGCTTAATATGTTTGTAATTCTTGTGATACCTTGGTTCTTTAGCATTGGCTATGGCTCCATTATTGTCACAATAGATCACCATTGGGTCCAACGCGCTAGGAACCACACCTAGTTCGGTTATGAACTCCTTCATCCAAACTGCTTCCTGAGCCGCTTCCGAAGCAGCAATATATTCGGTCTCCGTTGTTGATCCCGTCACTACTGGTTGTTTGGAACTCCTCCAACTAACCGCTCCTCCATTTATGAGAAATACGTATCTGAATTGAGACTTAGAGTCATCCAGATCGGTGTCGAAGTTAGCGTCAACATAACACTTAGCGACGAGCTCTTCTTCACCTCCGTACACGAGAAATATTTCCTTAGTTCTTCTTAAGTACTTAAGGATATTCTTGACCTCTATCCTGTGTTCTGATCCTGGATCAAATTGGTATCTTCTAGTCAAACTAATAGCATGTGCCACATCAGGTCTTGTACATAGCATGGCGTATATTATAAAGCCTATGGCTGAAGCATAGGGGACCTTTTCCATTATCTCTCTTTCTTCCGCCGTAGTCGGACTTTGAGTCTTACTCAATGTCTTGCCTTGCAACATAGGTAAGAACCCCTTCTTACTTTCGTCCATTTTAAACTTCTTTAAAATCTTATCAAGGTATGTACTCTATGATATCCCTATTAGGCGTCTTGATCCATTTCTATAGATATTTATGCCTAATATGTATGACGTTTCACCTAGGTCCTTCATTGAAAATTTACTGTTTAGATAACTTTTAACACTGTTTAAAATATCTACATCATTTCTGATCAGTAATATGTCATCCACATATAATATCAAAAATGCCACATTGCTCCCACTCACTTTCTTGTAAATAAAAACCTCTCCATAAGTTTAGAAAAATCCAAACTCTTTGATCACCTCATCAAACCGGAGATTCCAACTCCGGGATGCTTGCTTCAGTCCATAGATGGATCGCTGAAGTTTGCATACCTTGTCAGCATCCTTAGGACCGACAAAACCCTTTGGTAGTATCATATACAACTCTTCTTCATTGTTGCCATTGAGGAACACAGTTTTGACATCCATCTGCCATATCTCATAGTCAAAATATGCAGCAATTGCTAACATAATCCTAACTGACTTTATCATCGCTACAGGAGAAAATGTCTCATCTTAGTCAACTCCTTGAATTTGTCAAAACCCCTTTGCGACAAGTCGATCTTTATAGACGGTTATGTTACCATCAACATCAGTTTTTCTTTTGAAAATCCATTTGTTCTCCACGGCCTTTCAGTCGTGAGGTAAGTCCACCAAGGTCCAAACCTGGTTTTCGTACATGGATTCCATCTCGGATTTCATGGCTTCTAGCCATTTGTTGGAATCCGGGCTCATCATCGCTTCTTCATACGTTGCAGGGTCATCTATTTCATCAACCATGAAATTCATAACAGGATTTCTGTACAGTTCAGGAGCTGCACGCGTCTTGCTTGACTTGCGAGGTTTGGTAGTATTCTCTTTCATAGTTTCATGATCATTATCATTAGTTCCCTCCTCATTCGGTGAAGTCAACTCTGGAACAACTTCCGGTGTTGTGCTACTCGCCATACTATGAAGAGAAGGTTCAATAACCTCTTCGAGTTCTACCTTCCGACTACACACACCTTTCGCGAGAAACTCTTTCTCTAGAAATGATCCATTCTTGGCAACGAAAACCTTGCCCTCGGATCTGTGGAAGAAGGAATATCCAATAGTTTCCTTAGGGTATCCTATGAATATGCATTTTTTCGCTTTGGGTTCGAGTTTGTCAGGATGAAGTTTCTTCACATAAACATCGCATCCCCAAACTTTAAGAAATGACAGCTTAGGTTTGTTTCCAAACCACAATTCATACAGTGTCTTTTTAATGGATTTAGATGGTGCCCAATTTAAAGTGAATGTAGCGGTTTCTAGTGCATAACCCCAAAATGATAGTGGCAAGTCAGTCAGAGATATCATAGATCGAACCATATCTAGTAAAGTACGATTACGACGTTCCGACACACCATTTCGCTATGGTGTTCTGGCAGGTGTGAGTTGTGAAACTATTCCACGCTCTTTCATATGTGTGCTAAACTCGTAACTTAGATACTCACCTCCACGATCAGATCATAGAAATTTGATCTTTCTATTACGATGATTTTCCACTTCATTCTGAAATTCCTTGAACTTTTCAAAGGTTTCAGACTTGTGTTTCATCAAGTAGATATAACCGTATCTACTCAAATCATCCATGAAAGTAACAAAATAAGGATATCCACCTCGCTCCGACACACTCATTGGACCACATACATCAGAATGTATGATTTCCAATAAATCTATCGCCCGTTCCATTGAACCGGAAAAAGGCGTTCTAGTCATCTTGTCCATAAGGCATGGCTCACATGTATCAGATGGTCCGAAATCAAGTGATTCCAAAAGTCCATCTGAATGGAGTTTCTTCATGCGTTTAATGCCAATATGACCTAGACGGCAGTGCCACATATATGCAAATATATCATCATTAAGTTTAATCCTTTTAGCATCAACATTATGCATATGTGTAACACTATTATCGAGATCCAATAGAAATAAACCATTCATCACAGGTGCATGACCATAAAATATATCATTCATATAAATCGAACAACCATTATTTTCAGATTTAAATGAATAACCACTTCGCATCAAACACGATCCGGATACAATGTTCATGCTTAGTGCAGGCACCAAATAACAATTATTTAGGTTTATAACTAATCCTGATGGTAAGTGGAGAGGCAGCATTCCAACGACGATCACATTAACACTTGATCCATTGCCGACATGCATATTGACCTCACCCCTTGCTAGCGGTCGCTTGTTTCGCAACCCCTGATTCGAGTTACAAATATTAGCAATCGATCAGGTACAAATACCCAGGTGCTACTGCGAGTACTAGTCAAGTACACATCAATAACTTGTATATCATATATACATTTGTTTTCCTTGCTGGCCTTCTTGTCTGCCAAATACTTGGGGCAGTTGCCCTTCCAGTGGCTAGTCCCCTTACAATAATAGCACTCGGTATCAGACTTAGGGCCATCTCGGGATTTCTTTTCAGGTGTGGCAACAGATTTGCCGCCCTTCTTTCCTTTCTGTTCACCCTTCTTGTCTTTCTTGAAACTGGTGGTCTTATTGATCATCAACACTTGATGTTCTTTCTTGATCTCCACCTCTGCAGTCTTAAGCATTGATAGAAGCTCGGGGAGAGACTTCTTCATGCCCTGCATGTTATAGTTCATCACGAAGATCTTGTAGCTAGGTGGCAAAGATTGGAGAACACAATGTATGCCTAAGTCAATGGGAATCGATATTCCTAAGGACACAAGCTTATCAGCGTACCTAGACATTGTGAGTACATGCTCACTAACGGAGCTGTTCTCTTCCATCATGCAGCTAAAGAACTTTTCAGAAGCATTATAACTCTCTACAACAACATGGGTGACGAAAATCATTTTCAACTCACCTATTGTATCAAAGGCATTGCCGTTTTCGAAATGCTTTCAAAGTTCTGGCTCTAGACCATACAGTATGCTGCCATGAAGTAAGTTGTGGTCCTCCTGACGAGTCTGATAGACGTTATTTTCCTCATCAGGGGCATCATCAATTGGTGGGGGGCCTAGTAGCGCTTATAGCACATATTTCTTTTGTTCAGAAGAGAGGAGAATCCTCAAATTCATGGCCTAGTTGGTAAATTTGCTACCATTCGTTGCAAGTTTCTCTTTCTCCATGAAGACATTGAAATTAAAAGCAGGTGATGCCATCTATAACAGAATTTGTAAAGTTTAGACTAATTTTATGATAGATCGAGTTCAACTAATCCAAATTATGAATGAACTCCCACTCAAAAACGACATCCCTCATGTCTTTTTGGTGATTACATGAACCAAATCCACTACACCAAGTCTGATCATCACGTGAGTCGGTGTAGCTTCAAAGACGAGCATCTATATGGGCATCATATCAAATATATGACTCATGCTTAACCTTTCGGTCCGTGTTCCGAGGCCATATCTGTACATGCTAGGCTCGCCAAGTAAGAACCTTAGTATTTTGCGTGTTTAAAACTGTCTTACACCCGAAATATGATTGTGGATTCAAGTACACTCGATCATCACGTGATGTCTTGAATCAGCGAAACATAACCGGTGCATACTTAAGGGAAAACACATTTTTTATCTTGATATATAAATGAGGGATCATCTTATAATGCTAATAAAACACCAAACAAGCAATATAAGATGCAACAACATCATGTGTGAAAAGTGAAATGATATGGTTCTTGCACTTGATCACTATCATGTGCATCGTGGTATGATCTTTATCATTCCTTTGTGTGTAAGGCCAAGGTATATGGAACTTACACATTAGGAGTGTTGTAAGAGTATAAACTATACATCTACTTACAACATTACCATATCATGACACTAGCCCAACAACAATCTAAACTAGACGCTTCTAATTTATCCATTAGAAGTTTTACGTGGCTTAGGGCTTTCGAAGATAGAATCGGTCTTACCTACGAACATGGAACCACAACAAGGATAA
This sequence comes from Avena insularis, assembly GCA_023614405.1. NCBI lineage: Eukaryota > Viridiplantae > Streptophyta > Magnoliopsida > Poales > Poaceae > Avena > Avena insularis. The sequence continues at coordinate 193,928,592 of CM042691.1, forward strand.
CAAAATTATTAACAACTCGTTTTAAATTAGATATTGACTATAGTAGGAGAGACAGACACCTGCTAGCCACTGATGCAGCACTGAGTTGATGTAGGAGTGCTTCGTTGGGAACCCCAAGAGCAAGGTGTGAAGCAGCACAGCAGCAAGTTTTCCCTTAGTAAGAAACCGAGGTTATCGAAACAGTAGGAGGAAGGAAACATCACACAGGTGTTGCAAGCAATGTGGAGACCTACACAACAGAAACTCAAGACTTTGCCCCAACGAATCAGTGAGGTTGTCAAGCTCACCGGTTTGCTGTAACAAAGGATTAAACGTATGGTGTGGAAGGTAATGATTTGCAGCAAGTAAACAGTAACAGTGGAAGATGTATCAATGGTAAAGATTGGACCGGGGTCCATAGTTCACTAGAGGTGCTCTCCTTAGATAAACAACATGGCATGAAGGGTAAACAAATTACAGCGGGGCAATTGACAGGAACTGAGCAAGGCATAACAATGCAATTACTAGTTAGAAAGATCCTATGAGGCTGATTGGGCAATACAACAATATACATAGACCACCATCCAACTGCATCTATGACTAGTAGTCCACCTTCAGGTTATCATCCGAACCCCCTCTAGTATTAAGTTGCAAGCAACAGACAACTGCTTTAAGCAAAGTGTGTAAGGTAAATAGTCCACATGTTCCATGAACAAGAGACTGTTGTTTTCTCCCTAGTCGCAATAACACATCTACAACCGAAGAGATTATTGTCACTTACCTTGGAAACTAGAGGCATGAACCCACGATCGAGCATAAATACCCCCTCTTAGAGTCACTAGCAACTACTTGGACTAGATAGCTACTAACAACGAAGAGCATGCAAGATCACAAACAACACAAACATGATCGAATCATAAAGATAAAACCATTAATCAAACCAACATAATAATCTCAATATCCATTGGATCCCCGCAAACACAACATGCATGATTACAAATAGATTAGATCTTGATCATGAACGGAGCTCACAAGATCTATACATGAAAGCACAAAGGAGGAGATACAACCATCTAGCTACTACATGGACCCATAGTCCAAGGTGGAACTACTCACGCATCATACCGGAAGGCCTCCGGGATGATCTCCCCTCCGGCAGGGTGCCAGGAAGAACTTTAGATCCCCCCGATCTAGGGGCGATGGTGGCGGCAGCAACAAACGGTTTCGTGGATTTCTGATCGGGTACTCAGGGTTTCTACATCGGGGGCTTCTTATAGGCAAAGGAGGAGACCGAGGAGACGACCAAGGCCACCAAACCCTAGCCAGGTGCGGGGTGGGACCCACCCACGCCTGGGGTGGGTATGGCCTCCCGGGCTCTCCTCTGGACTTCTTGTTCCCCACAGAAAGTAATTGACCTTGTCCTTTGTCCCGTGCAATTCCGAAAATATTTCTTTACTAACTTTTCTGAAACCAAAAACAGCAGAAAACATGCATCTGGCACTGTTGCAACTTGTTAATAGGTTAGTACCATAAAACATGTAAAAAACACCTTAAAGTGTGGACAAGTAAAGCAAAGTAGATACAAAACAAGCATGGAGCATCAAAAAATTATAGATACCTTTCCAACGTATCAGCATCCCCAAGCTTAACTCCTGCTCGTCCTCGAGTAGGTAAGTGATAAAAATAATAATTTTTGAGGTGACATGCACCCTCACAATAAAGATCCAACCATTTGCAAGCATTGAATGCTGGGATCAAAGAACTCTAAACATGTGCATGAAAGATGGAGTTCTAACAATAGGACATAGTAACTATGCATGCACCATGGCAAGCTACAACAAAGATCATGAATAACATGCATCGAAAAACATTTCTTTGTTTCATATGCAGAAAACATAGCATAGTGGCAATCAGCTTGTCCCTCATAGATTAGCAATATAAATGCATAGGACACCTGCAAAGTTCACAAGGGTGACTAGAAACAAGTAGCACAAGAACAAGTAATAACACAATATGCATCAATTAATAAGCTTTGGAACACTGCACATAGAATGACAACTATGCTCTCTTAATGGTGCCTAAAGGTAGAAGGTGGAGACTGAATAGTGGTGGAAGAAAGGCCTTTTTATAAAGGAAGCAGGGATTACAAGTTTCAAAAAGATCTTCCAAAAATTATGGTACTTGTTAGCTTTCAGCCCTCATTGCCCCTATCATAAGCATCTTGAAGTGGTTAAGGTTAAAGTGGCAAAGCTGGAGTATGTGCTTGACGAAGTATAAGTTGGCAATCTCATGCCCCTTGAATACGAGGGCCACACCTCATGCATACTCAACTTTGGGTACAGGTAAGTTCTAGTCACTGTAAGTATTTGCATATCATTGAGAACCGCCAACGAGGTACCCCTTGCACATGGTACAGGAGCTTTCCCATAACCAAAATGACAAGGCAAGCAGACAATGAGCATCTCAGCAATCTTTTTATTTACCATATGCATAGCTTTTTATTGAGGATGCTTCATAGATAGCTCATTATGGTGATGCTGCAAGTTTCCACCATGATTAGGCATGGCTTAGGCTAGCGGCCCAAGCGTTTCTCTAACACAGAATACAAACTCCATGGACTTACAAGTCCCCTCTTTATTTCACACCGGTGACATCCATAGACAAAAGAACATGATATCAACTGAGTACAACAAGGTACAAGTGCAATGTTGAAAACGTTCCCCGTGATAGCACGGTTCTGCTAATTCCAACTTATAAGTGCAAGCATATACAAAAAAGTTGTCACAATGGTTCAAGTTTATTAGGGGCAAAGAATAAAGTGTGCCATCAAGTTAGTGAGGGCTTTAAACACTAAGTTTTCACATAACAAATAGTTTTTAATTGGAAGATAGTTGAAAAAAAGAATATACTTGGAATGGTGTAACACACCATGCATAGGAATTTATAGTGGACACTTTGGAATAACTTGGTTTCTTGGGAGTTGGAGGCATGAGTAGAATTTACTCATACAAGTGGAGGCTAGCAAAAGACTGGGAGCAACCAACTATGAGAGCAATAATGGCCATAATCATGCAATGCAACAAAGGAAACTAACCAAAGCAAAGAGTGGTACTACAATTCAAGGACTAAATGATCATAGAGGCTAATGGTGACTTCTCATAGTCATAACATGGTGTGAGTATGTGCCAAGTCAACCCAAGCAAAGCATCAAAGGAGAATACCACAATACTATGCTTTTGCATGCTAAAACAACGCATAATTTCTTCAAGACACACTAAGTAATCCCAATTGTTTGGAACAAGACATGCTAGCAATAATCACTAAGCATAATGCTAAAATAACACCTAGCATGTCATGCTAAAGTCTAAGTCACAGTCAATGCAAGCTCCTCTTGCACTTCAAGCAAGAACTTACTACTCCTTTTCAAACACCAAGCAAACTTATTTGCAAAACAAAACAACGAGAACGGGGGTCCAAACTACTTAAGCAAACTAAACAAACTAAGCAAAGCAAACAAAAACTAATACGCTCCAAGAACAACACAACTGTGCATGAAACAATAAAAACGAAGTGTCTAGACAGACCTGAGTTTTTTATTGATAAAGAATGGGATGCCTTGGGCATACCCAAGCTTTGACGCTTGTACCTCTTGGATATTTCTTGGGGTGATACCATGGTGGCATCCCCAAGCTTGAGCTTTTGTCCATTCTTCATCTTATTGCATCATCCTGTCTCTACACTTGAAAATTTTCCTTCACACAATCTTCATTAGCAACATTAGTGTATTCAAAAGATATTAGACCACTTGCAAAGCTTTGGAACAGCAAGGCTTTTCAGTAAAAACACAAGCTACTGTAGTAACTCCTTCAAAAATCTCAATTTACCTGAAGAGAACTCAAAAAGGAATCAATAAGAAGCAAATGCAAATAATGGCAGAAATCTCTCAAAACAGACCAGCAGGTAGAAACCGATTTTTTCGAACATCTTATGTTGCTCAAATCAAAAAGTGTTGAACTAAAGAAAGTTATCTAACATACTGGGGGATGTATTCGTAAAGTTTGAGCTCAATCCGAGTTACAGAGCCTCCTCACGAATTTTTTTGGTGGAGGACAAAAATCTGTTTCGGGACATCAACTCCCCAAATCTCACTTCCCTCTCATTAGAGGTCATTCTTGGCACAAAAATCAAACAAAAAGGATAAGTAGAGGTCATTATAGAAGTAATATCTTCCAAGACTCAAGGAAACTCTTGGGTTATCTCCCAACAAGTACTTTTTTAACGCCTTTAAGTTAGGCTTGATAGCTTGAGAAGATGCTCACATAAGAATTATAAATTGAAGTCAAAGAGAGCATCAAGAAGCAAATTCAAAACACATTTAAGTCTAACCCTCTTCCTATGCATCGGAATCTTGTACACAAATAAGTTCACAAAGAACAAAGTGACATGCATATGAAGAGAAAACAAGCGTAACTTCAAAACTTTCAGCACAAAGAGAGGTGTTTTAGTACCATGAAAACTTCTACAACCATATTTTCCTCTCATAATAATTTTTAGTAGCATCATGAATAAACTCAACAATATAGCTATCACATAAAGCATGCTTTTCATGATCTACAAACACATAATTTCTATCAAGCTCAAAAATAGTGGGATTAAAACCTCCACAGGTTTTATCCAAAGTAGATATTTCAAAAGGATCCACATGAACATAACATTCATCCTCCTTGGTAAGCATGGGGGACAATCAAATAATATAAGGGTTAAAGAGTTACTCTCATTATAAGGTAGGCATGGGTAGATCCATTCTTCCTCCTTTTCTTCATCACTCTCTTCCTCTTTTTCATCTAATGAGCTTCCAGTTTCAACAATTTCTTCTTCCATAGGCTCCTGCAAGGCATTAGTATCTTCCATTTGTGGAAAACGCCTATTAAAATATTCAAGAATATAGCCATTTTCTTCCTTGTAATTATCAAAGCAAAATTTAAGTATCTTATAAACCTCACATTCATAAGGTGCATCATCAGTATTTTCAAGAAAACTAGCAAGTTCAAATGCACCCTTGAAGGCAATAAATTCTTCAATTTGTTCCACATCATCAAAATCATAATTTCCTTTAACATAAGAAGATATGGTAACATTATCATTATACTCACATTGAAAGGGTAGGTGTTTATACCTCCTGTAGCAACAAGCTTTATCAAAGCAATACGTAACATTATAAGTAGAGAACATGTCTCTAGCAATAGTATTCAACTTATCAATTTGTTCCCATAAGTGTTTCCCTTTTTGTGACAAACGGTGTTCCTTATAATAATACTTTTGTTCTTCCGTGAACCCACCTTGCCAATAAGAACTAGTTTCAAAGAAACCATCCATTGATAGAAATCATGACTAAGCAAGGCAACAACAGACCACCAACTAGAGTAAGAACTAATTTTTGTGTGTTTTTGAATAAAGCAAGCAAACCAAACTAGACTATTTTTTTTGGGTTTTTTGGAAAGAGGCAAACAAAACCAAGCAAAAGAAACAAAACAAACTAAAAACAAAGTAAAGAGAAAGGAAGTGAAGGACTCCCCTAGCGAAGACGTCCTTAGCCTCCCCGGCAACGGCGCTAGAAAAGCTTGATGTAGCACTGAGTTGATGTAGGAGTGCTTCACTGGGAACCCCAAGAGCAAGGTGTGAAGCAGCACAGCAACAAGTTTTCCCTTAGTAAGAAACGGAGGTTATCGAACCAGTAGGAGGAAGGAAACATCACACAGGTGTTGCAAGCAACGCGGAGACCTGCACAACACAAACTCAAGACTTTGCCCCAATGAATCAGTGAGGTTGTCAAGCTCACCGGTTTGCTGTAACAAAGGATTAAACGTATGGTGTGGAAGGTAATGGTTTGCAGCAAGTAAACAGTAACAATGGAAGATGTATCAATGGTAAAGATTGGATTGGGGTCCATAGTTCACTAGAGGTTCTCTCCTTAGATAAACAACTTGGCATGAATGGTAAACAAAGTACAGCGGGGCAATTGACAGGAACTGAGCAAGGCATAACAATGCAATTACTAGTTAGAAAGATCCTATGAGGCTGATTGGGCAATACAACAATATACATAGACCGCCATCCAACTGCATCTATGACTAGTAGTCCACCTTCAGGTTATCATCCGAACCCCCTCTAGTATTAAGTTGCAAGCAACAGACAACTGCTTTAAGCAAAGTGTGTAAGGTAAATAGTCCACATGTTCCATGAACAAGAGACCGTTGTTTTATCCCTAGTAGCAACAAGACATCTACAACTGAAGAGATTATTGTCACTTCCCTTGGAAACTAGAGGCATGAACCCACTATCGAGCATAAATACCCCCTCTTAGATTCACTAGCAACTACTTGGCCAAGATAGCTACTAACAACGGAGAGCATGCAAGATCACAAACAACACAGACATGATAGAATCATAAAGATAAAACCATTAATCAAACCAACATAATAATCTCAATATCCATCGGATCCCCGCAAACACAACATGCATGATTACAAATAGATTAGATCTTGATCATGAACGAAGCTCACAAGATCTATACATGAAAGCACAAAGGAGGAGATACAACCATCTAGATACTATATGGACCCATAGTCCAAGGTGGAACTACTCACGCATCATACCGGAGATAAGGCCTCCAGGATGATCTCCCCTCCGGCAGGGTGCCAGGAAGAACTTCAGATCCCCCGATCTAGGGACGATGGTGGCGGCGGCTATAGACGGTTTCGTGGATTTCTGATCGGGTACTCAGGGTTTCTGCATCGGGGGCTTCTTATAGGCTAAGGGGAGACCGAGGAGGTGGCCAAGGCCACCAAACCCTAGCCAGGCGCAGGGTGGGGCCCACCCGCTCCTGGGGTGGGTCTGCCCCCCTGGCTTGCCTCCCGGGCTCTCCTTTGGACTTCTTGTTCCCCACGGAAAGTAATTGACTTTGTACTTTGTCCCGTCCAATTCCGAGAATATTTCTTTACTAACTTTTCTGAAACCAAAAACAACAGAAAATAGGCATCTGGCACTGTTGCAACTTGTTAACAGGTTAGTACCATAAAACATGTAAAAGGCACCTCAAAGTGTGGACAAGTAAAGCAAAGTAGATGCAAAACAAGCATGGAGCATTAAAAATTATAGATACGTTTCCAACGTATCAGCCACTTATGCAAAAGTAGTTGCATGTCAAGCGTAGAACAGGTCTCATATGCGAGGACATGTAAATTTTGTCCGGGCTGCTCCATTACACTATGCCACCAATATCCAAAGTACAAACAAGAAGCAATAACATGATCATCATTGCCCACATACTCATATGTGCACTACCCGTGCAAAGCATCTATGCATAGATCCGGCTCTAATACCACTATAGGGTTCGCAGCATAGAAAACAAAATTTTCTTATGATGGGAACAACTATGTACCAAGATCTATGTACTAGATATAAGAAACGGGTGGATATACATCTATAGAGAACATACCCTTGTAGACTGACAAAGTTTAACGAGGTTGTACTTGTTGATCATGTAGACCAGCGCTTGTCGATCTCAAGATCGAGAAGAAGTCCAGCGCCGCAAAACAACATCACATCCGTGCTCGCACACACGTCCAAGCCATCGAGAAACCTCTGCCTCCTCGCACCAGCGATGCAGTGGAAGCAATAACTCTTTCCAAACGAAAAGCCATCGGGAACATGTATATCGCTAGTCCGAGACCATGGGGGATAAACTAGAGGGGGGGAGAGATCCTTCACGAGGAGGTGTGAGTATGAGAGAGGGAGAGGGAGGTCTTATATATGAGGAGGGGGAACCCCAAGGGGGTGGCTGGCACGTGGGTCTGCCCCCGTCCCTTCCTTCCATTCATGTGGGTGGAGCTTCCACTCAGAAAAGGCCTCTTCATTTATCCACTCAAAAATCCCATTAAATTTCCACCAAATTTAATGTAATCTCTCTTTAAATAAAACTCCTTTTATTTATTTATTTAGAATTTTTTCAATTACATTAATTAAAAAAATTCATATAAAACCCCTTGCTAGTAATCTATTTCACATGCAGAAACACTTTCAGCAATTTCACCCGAAACAATTCCGGTGTCTAGTGAAATAATTCCTGCTCTTTGTAATTATTTTCGTCTAGAACATATTTGTTCCAAATGGTGTCAGTATCTCTTAAGTGTGCCACCCTACGATTCATGAATAATGCGGACATGATCGAGACCTTTTTCAGATCAATAATCAGAAGCGGGACCTGAAGATCCATACTGACTCCCACACATTCAATGGTGACTTCTTGTGACCGTGAGAACCTTTTACACTAGTAACTTAATCCCTTTGTCTCGCGATATATTACATGTCCGAGATTCGATCATCAATATATCCATACCTAGTATGATCTCGTTACCGACATGTATTCTTTTCTCGTTCCCATGATATAACATTCTAGTGATCAAATCACTTGCTTGCAAGCTAACTAATGTGATATTACCGAGAGGGCCCAGAGTATATCTCTCCGTCATCGGGATGGACAAATTCCACTCTTGATCCATGAGCCTCTACATAACACCTTCGTAGCATTGAACCCATCTTTGCAGTCACCATGTTACGGTGTGACGTTTGATGTTATCAAGATACTCTTTCGGTGTTAGTGATTGACATGATATCATGGTCTAAGGATTAGGATTACTTAGTATGATGTTATAGCAATATAAACATAATGACTTTGATCATAATGCTATACTTCAGATGAATGTTCATCACACCATTCCAATAATGTTGTGACCTCGTTATTAACAACATCCAGTGTCCATGATCAGGAAACCTTGATCATCTTGTTAATCAACGAGCTAGTTTATAAGAGCGGCATAACTAGGAACTTTCTATTTGTTTATTAAACACACATGTATTAACGTTTCCGTATTAATACAATTATAGCATGTAAAATAAACATCTATCATATACTTGGAATATACATAATAACAACTTTATTATTGTCTCTTAGGGCATATTCCCTTCATAGCCTAATTAAACTGGAACAGTTGTCTGTTCTACTTATGGGGAGCATCCCTGTGCAATTTCTTGAATTACTTTAGGGCCTTGTTGTGGCCTTATCTTTCTCAACTGTACATGAGGCATTTGCTAAAATGTCCATAGAATTGACAATGCATGCTAGCTGTTGGCTGCTGATCTGCTCAACATTAGAAGTGATGAAGAAGAGTTGAATGCTGATGAACATGAGCGTTGTCCTGATTGAATTGCTGAAACCGTGTCAAGTTGGCATCGGTCGATGATTTATGGAGCCGATTCATTGAACTCAATTACAAGATGCAGGTACATGATCCAGCAGTGGCAAGCACGAAATCATTAGTGTTGCAACTTATGCACGTCCTCGGGAATGATAACGGAGTAAATTTCACACTCCCGCAACTGTTGCAAAGGTCTGAGCAACCTCAACCCTCGAACTGGCAATAGGGGTGCACGAAGGAATCCTGAGAGCAACTCTAACGGAGCCCATAAAACTGTGGAAACTATAAAAAAACGTTAGTTTACGGTTTTTGAAAGAAACATTCGCTCTAGCGAAACCTGTAATATCCTGAAAACTGTAAACATTTTTACGGTCTGCGGAGAAACCCGTCTCCCAAAACCAAAATTCCCAGTGCGGGAGGCCGACCCGAGCCAACCCTATACTGCACCCCAACTTTGCGCACGAGTGACATTTCGCTTCCTCCTCTCCTACCCGTGCCACCGCCGCCCCCCAGTTTTCCGCCACCGACACTCACCGAATCTGTAGCCATGGACCCCAGCGAGCTCCCACCCATCGTTGTTGAGGTCGCAGAGCCTCAACAACCTATCCCCGCTGTCGTTGTTGGTGCAGGAGCTCCGCTGGCTAGATTCGGCTTGAAGAGGAAGAGGCTGGGGAACACCAGCACCCCGAAGGTCGGTGATGTGGCAATAGCTAGGCCAGCCAAGCCATACGGGACGAAGAAGACGAAGTAGGCCATGCACCGCATGGGTCTTCCTCCCATCGCCACTCAGCAGCCACCCGCCGCTCCGCAGCAGCCTCCGACGCACGACACCAGTTCGTCGACGTGCTAAACGAGAGTGTGGTTGACATATCTAGCCCGCAGCTCCAGTTCGGCAATGATGAATGAAGGCGAAGAAGAGGAAGCCGAGGCAGAACTGGAAGAGATCGAGGAGGAGGTGTTCGATGCATCTCAAGCATCGCCGACAAAGAAGAGGAGGGCGATGAACTACACTGATATCGAGGACACTTGCTTAGCCCGGGCATGGTACCAAGTGTTGATCGATACTGTGACCGGCACAGACCAAACCGGCAAGTGCTACTAGCAGCGCATCAAAGATAAGTTCTTCAAATTGATAACTCGTGTTGCCTATCATGTCTCTCGATCGTATCGGTCTCTTCAAGGGCTATGGGATGTCATAGAACCAACTTGTAGTCGGTGGGCTAGAGCTATGGCGCAAGTGAGGAACAGTCCTCCAAGTGGCGTCTCTCCGGATGACTATGTGAGCTGTTCTTCCCTTTTCACGAAGCAATTGTGAAATTATGAATAAATTGATGATTAAATTGTGCAATTTAGGAGAAAATTTCCCAAGAAAGGTATAGGGCAATGAAGGGCTTGAAGAACAAGTCGTTCAACCTCCATCATTGTTGGAAGTTGCTTGAGAATATGCCATAGTGGAGTTTGAGGGATCAAGAAACCACACCCAAGAGGGAGGCCATGAAGGAGATGGTCGATGCTAGTGACAACAAATATGGAGGGAGGAACATTGGTAAGCCGAAAGGCAACAAGAAGGCGAAGGAGAGTATGAGGCTTGAAGCAGAATCATCTTTTCTGAGGGATACGATTGATGAGATGGTGAAGTTCAAGGAAATGTTGACAACCACGACACTGGAGATGACTATGATAATGCATGAAAAGAAGATGGCGATGAAGCAGTCAAGGTGGGAAGTAATCTGAAGTGAAGCCAAGTACAAGACCCAGCTACAGGAGAAGAGGCTTAAGATAAAGGAGGCCAAGACAATGAAGGAGTTCATGACTGAGGAGAAGGAGATCATGATGATGGATACCTTGAGGATGAATCCTACTCAATTTGAGTTGCATCGAATGATGATTTACTACATCTTGGAGAGAAGGAAGCAAGCTCATCAAGGCGGTGGAGCTTCGGCAAGTGGTGGCGTTGGAGATGTGCATGACGGGCGCGATGACGACGACTATATGGGTTGATTTTGTTGATTTGGTATATGATTGAACATTGCCCAATCTATGTTTGGGTTGCTGTGATCGGAACAATTTGATGTACACAACTTTGAACCATTGCATTCATCGCTTGGCTGTGAGATCATTATTCAATTTTCTCAAATTGTGAACTAGCAACTGCTTTTACAGGTTGAAAACACGAGGTGCGGAATGAAGCCCGTAAAAATGGACCTGTAAAAGAGAATATGGGTCCATTTATGGGCTTTGTTCTATGCCTCGTGTTTTCAACCCGTAAAACCAATTTTCTGCATGTAAACGTGTTTTACGGGTCGTGGTTTTACGGGATCTGTTGGAGCTGCTTTGAATGGCTTGCCGGTGAGGAATGGGCAAAGTAAGCCTTGTAATAGATGAGAGCCGAACTTGAGGGCTATTTGTGGGAGGAACGCTTGTAGGAGAAACTCGGCGAGTGGAGATTTTTTTCTCCCAAGGTGCGGTGTTCTGGTTATTTTAAAAAAGGGATTTCTATTTTTGTGCCCTTGGTTCGTTAGTTGTACTCACTTTTCTCCAGCCGCTTAACTTTTCCTCACTTTTCCCCTCGCCATGTTAAGAAACCCTCGCGGGCGCTCGCAGCCGCTCGGACGAAGGGATGCCATCAGGTCAAAGGCTTGACCGTTACATGCTGACTGGTGGGACCGCGTTGGGGCAGGTCGGACGTTGAGCGTTATGTTACGAGGCCTCGACCGTTACATGCCTGACCGGTGGGCCCGCATTGGTACGGATCCTGCATACATGGTGAAGGGTGGGGCCGCGTTGGGACGGGTATTGCACCAATTGTGAAGAGTGGGGCCGCATGGAGACACGTCAGACCGGCCACCACACCGCCGCTCCGCTGCCCCGCCGTCGTGCCCTCCTACCTTATGTCATCCTCGGCCCAAGATCCGTCCCTCTAGCCGTGGAGCTCACTCCACCTCCGGCTCTGCTCCCGCCCTTGTAGATCTACCCCTTTCGCGGAACAGTATGCAACGCCAGCTGGGGCACCATCCATCCCCGTCGAGCACGGAGAAGATTGGCTGGAATCGCAGGGATCTAACGCATGGATTCCATCTGGGTAAGCATCGTCTCCCTTTTGTGGGTTGATTATTGGCAGTATTTGAAAGCGAATCGCTGGTGCTCAACTAACTGCCTTGATTTTCGAATAGGATTGATCCAGTGATGGCGTAATTCATGGTTGTGAACAATATCTCTCTGGATTTTACTTTCTAGCGGTGGTTTCAACCTCCATAACTCTCAGAGATAGATGAAATCTCCCTAAAATCTATTGTAAATTTCCCTGGAGAAGTGGCGATTCAGTTGGTTTGGAAGAGTGTTTATAATTATGAAACTCTCGCGCGGTCTGAAACTATAATTGACACAACTCTCGCACGGCTAGCGATTCACTTTCAAATTAAAAAAATTATACAACTCTTAATGTACAAGATTGTTTATAATTAACACAACTCTTGAACACTTTCAAATTTAAAAAAATTATACATCTGTTAATGTAAAAGAGTGTTTATAATTGACACAACTCTTGAACACTTTCAAGTTAAAAAAAATCATACAACTCTTAATGTAAAAGAGTGTTTATAATTGACACAACTCTTGAACACTTTAAAATTGAAAATATTATACAATTCTTAATGTAAAAGAGTGTTTATAATTGATACTACTCTTGAACACTTTCAAATTTTAAAAAATTATACAACTGTTAAAGTAAAAGAGTGTTTATAATTGACACAACTCTTGAACACTTTCAAATTAAGAAAAACCATACAACTCTTAATGTAAAAGAGTGTTTATAATTGACACAACTCTTGAACACTTTCAAATTGAAAATATTATACAATTCTTAATGTAAAAGAGGGTTTATAATTGACACTACTCTTGAACACTTTCAAATTAAAAAAAATTATACAACTCTTAATGTACAAGAGTGTTTATAACTGACACAACTCTTGAACACTTTCAAATTAAAAAAATATACAACTCTTAATGTAAAAGAGTGTTTATAATTGACACTACTCTTGAACACTTTCAAATTAAAAAATTATACAACTCTTAATGTAAAAGAGTGTTTATAATTGACACTACTCTTGAACACTTTCAAATTGAAAAATTATACAACTCTTAGTAAAAGAGTGTTTATAATTGACACTACTCTTGAACACTTTAAAATTGAAAAATTATACAACTCTTAATATAAAAGAGTGTTTATAATTGAAACTACTCTTGAACATTTTCAAATTGAAAAATTATACAACTCTTAATGTAAAAGAGTGTTTATAATTGACACTACTATTGAACATTTTTGAATTGAAAAATTATACAACTCTTAATATAAAGGAAAAGGGTGTTTACCTTTTAACACTATGAAATCACACTAAATACGTGATAATGATATGCTAAGAAAATCTTGATAGATTATCATTTTCATAGAATGTAGGGATGTAATGTATAAACTTGCATATGGCAAAAATTATACACCTTTGAACTCTTTGAAATCGCACTTAGGACATGGAGTGAAATATAATGCAAAAATTATACACATTTGAACACTTTCCCTTCAAATTATATTCAAAATCATTTGTTTATAGAGTTAAAGCATCGGTGGCAAACTCGTTATTTTGCATGAATAGAGGGTGCCCCCGATAGATACAGGGGTTATAATGTCCGCTAGATCATAGAGGATCAATCAGAGGATCAATGGTTGGTGGATACGATCCGCGTGACAACTGTCTCGACCAATCAGAGCGTAGCAGCCAAGATGAGCACATGTGTGCGAGTTTATCACAAAGAGAGAGGGGAAAACTGAGTAGACATTAAAAACCAAGGGCAAAACTGACAAGGGGGTTCAAATATAAAACAAAAAGTGATTTAAAAAAATGGAAAATGCTTCTTTTATACAATAAAATACACTTTGGCATACATCAAACTATTTGAAATTTAAATATACATCAGTTTGACAATTATTGCCTCATTCAGACAAATTATATTTTTGGGAGGGATGTTTTGGGGAGAGGCTTGAGTAGAAAGCCATGAACCTTCATAGATAGTAGGTGATTTGAGAAGTGGCGATTTAGGTTAAAACTTGATATATATATATTTCTTATGGTGGCAGGTCACATAATAAGACTCCTTGGATAGATGCCACTATGTTTTGATCTTTTTGAATTTGTTGTGCATAAAATTACTCAATTATCTAGCTAAAACCCATTCGTTAACTCTCTGTTGACCAGCCACCAGAGGGTAAAAGTGAGTATATTGCACACGGCAATGTTAGTAATGGAGGGCAAAATTGAGTACAACCAAACTGCCAGTGCTACAGTCGAGGGTATAACTGAGCACAACTAAGTGTCCAAGGTTAGACACGAGGGGGGAAACGTGACGCACGGTATGCGTGTCGCGATGAACGGGGCGGTAGAGGACGCGTGTGGGCGTGCACGGTGCAGTAGCACACACGGTACATAGTGGTGCAACGAAACGTATCCTCCCTTCACCTTTATAGAGGCCTTCTCACTCTCACTCATCACTCACTCGCTCACTCACTCACGCAACCATCTCCATTGTCCCATCACCTTCTGCAAACCCCCAAGAAAACCCCAACCACCTTGGCGATGGAGAAGAACGTCACGGTGGCCATCATCTCCTCCAAGGCGGCTGACGAGGAGGCCCCCGTCCCCGTACTGGCCCCCGTCGAGGCATTGAAGGCATCCGCCATCCCCGTCCAGACCCTTGTCACCGTCGGCGAGGAGGCCCCCCGTCCCCGTACAGGCCCCCGCCATTCTCTTGCAGACTCCGCACGGCTGGGACCCCTACAAGGACAACGATTACATTAGGCCAGAGAACCCCTTCGACATCAGCTTAGCCTACCCATGGTCGGAGGTAACTATGGTTTTATCTCCTTCCTTTGTTCTTTCCCCATTCACATCGTTGGATGCTAGATCGTGTGTTTTTAGGACTCGGCTAATCGGTGGATGCTAGGTATTTTTACAGTAGCTAATCCTCTTGTGTTAGATCTCGTATTTCGATGAATGCCCCTAGTTGGGATCAGTACTAGTGCCGATCTATAGTTGGGATCAGTACTAGCACCGATCTGTAGTTTGGATCAGTACTAGCAGCGATCTGTACTTGGGATCAGTATTCAATTTGGTTTGAGATTTGGGGATTGGGGAATAATCAGGGGATCTTAATCGGTTAATTTATGCAAGTAATCAATTGTGATAATCACGGTATCTCAATCATGTCCTTATTGGATGCTACTGTTTTTGTAATAGGTGTATAGCAGCGACATCTGCAGCGACGACGAGTCCATGGATACCAAGACTCGTTAGGTGCCGAGGAAGATGAAGTCCGGCCAGTTCAACGACTTCTTTGCCGGTGACGTCTACAGGTGCCCCCTCTGCACCAGGAGCCTCGCCACCGACTTCAACTCCTTCATGATGCATGCCGAGGATGTGAAGACCTGCGGCCCGTCAAAGAACACCAACGACTTCAGAGCCCAGCACAAGGCGCTCGGTTTTCACCTTCGCAACCTCCAGAAGGTGGCCATCGAGGAGGGTGGCATGCCGCTGATCAAGCCCAAGGCGCCCAAGGCTAAGGGACTGGGCAACAAGAAGTGGAGGAAGCGCCATAGGGAGGAGGCAGAGGCCCTCCTAGTGCAGGCCATGACGGGCCACTGATCCTGTGCTGCTGATGATGCTGCTGCTGCTGCTACTGCTATAAAGCAGCTTATTTTGTTTTGTTGTCTGTGTTGAAAATGTAAGCTGCTGCTGACCAGTCTAATTGTTGAACCTGGTTTAAGTATCATACTATATAAACCTTATTAGCTGCTTTATCTACATCTGCTCTGTTCATCTACATATTTATGGTGCTGGTTAGATTTGCTGCCAGATTGGGAAAATACGAGGGCCAAAAGGAACCATGAATGAAGAGAGAAGCTGCTCTAGATTTGCTGCCTTTTTGGACAAAAATAACAACTGTTAGCGATATAAAGGGGAAATAGCACCCTTAAAAAGACTAATCATAAAAATAACAAAAAAGAAATCTTCCAATTTAGGCGACAGGGCGCACGTAACTACCATACGCGTCCCATATGGTCCCACACCACATCTCCAAAACGCGTTCCCAACAAGCCGGCCCCACACCATGGGGGGTCCTACTACGGGACCCGATTGAACGTGGCCCCACCTGTTATCACGTAACGGGGGTGGGTCCTACTTGTCAGCATGTTGCAACGAGGGTCTACTATGGGACCCACCTGAATGCGGCTCCACTTTTCAGCATGTAACGACGAGGGTCCACTAACGGGACCCGACGGAGAGCGAGTTTCAGACCAATGTGAGAGTTCCATAATAGGAGCTGGACAAAAGTGAGAAAAAACTAAGCGGCTGGGAAAAAGTGAGTACAACTAACAAACCAGGGGCACGAAAATAGAAATCCCTTAAAAAATACAAAATCCTATTTGTGAGTTCTAAACAATATTAGAAATTTGGATGTAGCCCATGATTTATCCTAGAAACGTGTAAAATATTAATTTCAAATAATTTGTATTTTAAACTATACAAAAATGACAATAGTGTAGATCTATTCAAATATGTTTTCAAATCCTCAAATTTATCAGATCCATCATTTTTATGTATCACAAAATACAAATAATTTCACGTCATGATTTTACATGCTTGTAGGATACAACATTGATTATGTTCAAAATTATTTTTAGATATTTTTAAGACCTATAAAATATGGTTTTTAATTTTCTTTTAAATGAAGAGAGCACTAGTGCTCGGGATCCAAAGACACTTTTCAAAACTCGGCTTGGAACTTACAAACATACGGGCAATGTCGTGGAGAGGAAGAAGAGAGGAATTGGCTGGGTGCTGGTTGTGGATCGGCTTGAAACTTGTCGTAATCCACTATATCCATGAGTAATACAATCTCGAGTAGAGTTATAGCTTATATCTGGTATTATAGCCAGTCCATCCAAAGCCCTAGAATTTCCCACTCATACCCACACCACCGGATTCCTGTCATGCCCCTGTGCTCAGGCCACAGAGAATTTGTTGTCGGTGTTGGGGATATACTTTCCGGGTATACCCACAGGACTCGCTGACCAGGGTAGCCCACCAACGGGTTAGAGCTTTGCTTTACGGGCGACCCAGTCAGAGAAAGAGGAGGAGCCAGTTCTGGCTACGACAAGGCCCAGAAGAGTTACCAACTTAGGCCTGTGGTATTACTTGTAGTCCAAGCTATATCTAGTTACCGACTCTGTAACGTAGCCGGATAGGTCGCTCCTGTAACCCTAGGTCCCAGTGACTATATAAACCGGCCCTATGGGAGCCTTTAGGGCACAACCAATAGTACTACCACAATCACAATTCGCACAACCGAACCTCTCTTGTAATCCGCTGTAACATCCGACTTACACCGATATATTACTGGGTTGCTAGCAGGAGTAGGATCCGATCACCACAGTCAGATCTGAACCTGGGTAAACTTGTGCTCACCTCTCCTAGAACATCCGACGTCTCACACACCCCATCTTTCCAACGCCACTAGGACCCCCTATGGCATACTTGTCGACAATCCGACGATAGTTGGCGCCCACCGTGGGGCAGGTGATCTTTGGAGCTTCGTTCCAGGTAGATTTGCGCGTGCAGGAATCGGCAAAACTATCACCATGGGTCGCATGGTCTACGCCAGTGATGTCCCTCTCGTCCTTCTTGACGAGACCTGGATTCCGGCTTCAAAACTCGTGACGACCTACACGATCATGTCTATCGGTGAGATCGATATTTATCTCGGTTTCGCTGAAACCGCCCAACCCACCCTTGAGGTGATTACCATGGCGGAAGAAAAATCCGGATCTACTTTGTCCGTAGAGGCAGAAGAGTTCAAGATCCCGAAGAAAATCGAACCCACCCAGCCCAATCCTGTAGTGTAAGAAGAGGTGGAAGAAAAATCCAGATCTGATTTCTCTAACAAGATCGGATACATGGACGAAGAATACATCCGCTGCGGATGCAGCCCTGCCAACGTCGTAGCAGAAATAGAACTCTTGAGGAGCAAGATGACAGAGATGACGAGACACCCTTGCATCGATTATGAAGCAATCACCGACATCAAGGAGAACTTCGAGATGGCAGAGGCGGAAACCAAGTTGTACCACTACCTCAAGAACATAAACAAGAAGAAGCACTATTTCGTGGGCCACATAAGCTCTGGATCTGACTCTGTCGATGCTGGATCCGGCAGCGATTCAGTACTAGATGCAATCGAAGAAAACACCGACTTACCTGACTCCCCTCAAGAGTCAATAAAGTCACAGGAACTTCGTGACTTCGACAAGGAGATGGAGGAGTACGAGCAAGAACACGTCTCCAAGACAACACAAGGTGAGCCAGAAAATTCCCCTAGTCCATATGATAGCATGGATGAAAGCTACACCTCGCAGGATGATATGGATACCGGAGATTCCTCCGAGGTCCACAAGCCAACCACTATGGAAAGTACCAACAAAAGTTTATCCCCCGGTACCGGACCAAAAGTTGTCTTTGCCACTGGTACGCACGTTAAAGCTACTGGACGGTCAAAGAAGAAGAACAAGAATCCGACACCGGCAGATCTAGACATCGAGGAAACCAACAAAGAAAAAGTTGATGAAGAGATTGAGATGGAGAATCAGGATGGAGGTCCGATTAATACCACGCCAATCAACCCTCCTGTGGATGGACACGTCGTCACCAAGGGTGCACATTAAATTTACGGATATGCTCTCACAATTCCAATCCCTATGGCTTAGGATCTTATACTGGAGGCGCTGGAGAAAAGGGTTGATGTGGTGATCCAGCATACCACTGCATGTGTAGTATACTATAGTCGTTGCCATGAAATCCACAAAACACCGTTCTGTAAATATCACATCTCTCAGAGTGGTACAACAAAAACATTGCGGGTCCATATTAACTATACACACCTTATTATTATTACAATACCGGAAGTTCAAGACTTCCAAAAGATTCAACTTACAAACCAAAATATAAAGTGTTTCAGTGGAATATAAAAGTAACAACTCCGACTAGGAGTTGAGCTCAATAGCTTATTCTATAGAGTTCATGCTGCTCGGCTCCGTTGGTTACTACTAACTAGGGATACTTAGTTGGACTCATTATCATCGACACCATAGCGGATTTCGTAATCCACTCCTTCAACACCTCCGGACAGATCAGGTTCCTCGTAGAACACATCTTCTTGGCATTCGGCTGCATACATTGGCACGTCTTCGGGATCCTCAGAGTCTAAGCAAGGGATCAAAGGAAAGAATGAGTAACAGCGTTACCCAACAAGTTCATTATATGCAAGGTGGGAAGTTTTATGCTCTAACTAACACCTCGGACTATAAGTCCTTGGCACTATGCAATTTTTGTAAATCTTTCTTCAAAGATTGATTTTATTATGAAAATCTATGACTATCATCCTTCACAGGTTGACCAGAACTTTCATGGAGTTCCTTTCCTGCCGCGTTCGTAGCTCCTTCCCGGAATAGGGCGTAACTAGTTACAATTCTTACACTCTGCAGAGGTGCGTTACTTTACCCATGAGAGATCAACTCCTTGTTGCACAACCGGGCGTACTTTCCCGTCCACAATTCCATGATGTGGGGCCCAGTAGTTGGTCCAAGCCAATCACCGCCCCCTTCGCGACCTCACATGCCTCCTTGGTGTATACCATACCCACATAATGAATTACGGCAATGGTTTGTACAAACCGTTAGATGCTAGAACTATTATGGGACGATGAGGGTTCCCACCCATATGCTGCATATCCTCTATGAATTACCAATTAATATGCACGCTACAAGGATAACAGCCACGACCTGCACATCCAGCTTCATGCGAGAGGAAGAAGATACATCTGACTTCTCTATCCCATTCCAAATCTCATGGCTAAAGCGTAATATACGGCGCTAGAATCACTGATGTCAGGGGTTATTAAGTCCCTAATTGATTATCATCATTACAAATAGAACCCTAAGTTCTATTGCTCCATTTTATCATCACTTAGGATGATATCTATGATTTCTTTATTTGTCAAAATAATATTTTCTTTCTTTTATAGCATAAATGATAACACACAATTTGCAAATACTTTGATAAAGACTCTTCAAAGGACATGAGCAAGTGATGAACTTGCCTTGTGATGGCAAGGTAGTGAAGTCTGATGCTTGCACTGGACCTTGAGCTTCTATGTCTACAAAAACATCATTATTGCCCGGTAAGGACAATATTTAAAGAAGCAAAATGATTATGCAAGTAATACAAGGCATCATTTAACTTGATATGCAATCTCCTCAATATTATGAAAAGTCTTTTTAATAGTACATGATTCATAAATATTACTTTTTAATATTTATAATATATATTGAATTATTTTATTTTATTTTCCTTTTATTTGACTTATATTGTTTTAATAATTCTTTTAGGAATTATCACTTAATTATCAAAAATGGTTATTAAATATTTAATTAGTATTTTTCAAAAATACTACAATATTAATATATAAATAAAGTGATTTTTATTTATTTTTATCATCTTTCAATAATTTTTTAAAATTCTATAAGGAATATATAATTTACAAAATTCCTAATAAGATTTAAACGTCTAAAATTTTATATTTTAATTTATTTGGATAGTATGGATTATTGTGAATCCAAAAATATTTTATTTATAATTTTTTTGGACTTTTATTTTATTTTCTAGAATTTAATTAAGTTGAGGGGTATTTTGGTCTTTTCCTATTTATTAAAACAGACCTTAAAGGTTTTTGGGCTGGTTTAATCTTATTAGGCCCTGGTGGCCCATTAGTCATAATCAAAATAGCCACCCCGAAGGGTCTGGCCCAACTTAGCCCACTCCCCTGTTGCCTCTCTCCCTCGAGCTCATTCCCCTCCTCCTCTGCCCCGACCCCGTGGTTGGTGATATCGCCGCCGGCGATTCCCGCCGTCGTGGGCCGTTCTGGTCGCTGCCATGGTGCAGTAGGAGGTTGTGCATCGTGGTGATTCGCCTCGCCTCTGGGCATGGTCATGGTCGCTGCCATGGCGCCGTATGGGTTGCAGAGCCCCCTCTGGGGTGCTCCCCATGCCGCCATGGTCGTCAACCCCTCTGCTTCCTCTTCTAGTCTCTAGCGAGGACCCTTTGGTGAGTTCTTTTTCTCTCCCCTTGTGCTCTCTGTGCTCGCTCATCCCATGCTGGATGTTGACAGTGACCTCTCTGGTTACTGTCTTGTCCTGATTAAGATGGTTTATTTCATTTAGGGTTCTTATCATATGATTGATCATATACTGGATGAATTCGATCATGTGTGGATGGTCTGTAAGCATGCTAAATGGTTATTAGCCTGAGGCTTGTTGCTTGAGATGAACTTTAATGGTTTTGATGGCTTATTAGATGCTTTTATGCTTGGATTGAATATGATTCAGATGGTATAGTTGCTTTGGAACCAATGCTTGGTAAAGTCAGTGACTTGATAACTTTCCACTGTCATTTCTTGGTTTAGGATCATGGTTATGGTGTGATGAAATCACTGTCTTAGTGCTGTTGGCTTAGAATTTAATATGTGGTTTGAGATCACAATGATCTGAAACAGTAAATATAAACATTAGAATGTTTTAATTATGATTCCTGACAGGAAAATGATTAGTAGATTGATTTGTTGAATCTGTGATGATTGGATGTTTATCCTGATTCATGTAAAATTGTTCTTGTGACACCATCTTGGTATGGCACACAAGATTGATTCTTATTCATTGATTGGGTTGGTTTAAGCTTAAGACAAGCTTGGCTGTATCAGATAAATAGAAATGTTCTTCTCTGAAATCCCTAAGACCAATGATGTTGGTCTGAGGCTTAGGGGTTTAGGCCTTATCTAGTTGATTCATATAAATAGTCCTGGTAGTGGTACCAGCTATTGTTCTTGAATTAAAGCTTGGAAAAAATGATATTAGGCTTGATCATTATCTGGATGCAAAGGATTAGTTTCTAAGGTGCTACCCTTATCTTAGGGATGTGCCTAGAAATTAGATCTTAGCTATATTTGTGCTTGAATTGAAATATATAGCTTGACAACCAAATCAATGATGTTGTTCTGAGCTCTGGTTGGATCCTTGTACTTTGCTGTTTGCTTTTAGAGTTTAAAATCTCTATGATGGATTCACCCCACTTGGGTGCTTTCTGAGAGTTTGTTTCATAAAACAACACATGCTTCTGTCTAGATAATATGATTAGATCATGTGAGGGTTTTATGATGCTCACCAGAAAATCTGATGATTGTGGAGTAAGGTGGTGATGTTGATCTTGTTTTGCTGAGCTCCTAAGCTTGACCTTGGGCTAGCCTGCTCCTCCTAGCTCCTGGACTTGATCTTGCTGTCCACCTGATCTTTCCCCCTCCTTATGTTACCATCCTGGTGATGAGATCTGGGGCTTTGGTTGGTTTGGTTACTGGCTGCTGTGCTTGGTTTAGCTGCTGTCTAAGCTGGCTGTTCTTGTGTGTGTGCAGTGAAGAGATGCACTAGTGCCTCTCCATGGCCGTGCTGCTGGTTTTGTGTGTTGGAGCTGTGCTGTGAAGCTGACAGCACACCACATGCATTTTGGTGTGTGTCCTGCCTGTGTGCTTGTTGTGCACTTGTGGATATGTTCAGAATTTTGAAACTTACAGTTATCTGGTTACTTTTACCTGGCTGGTGAAACTTGCCCCTCTTTCCTGTCATTTGACTTCTGGCTTAAAAATTATGGAAGATTTATCCTTTCATATTGGTGAAACTTGCCCCTTATATACTCAATGATGAAATATTGAACAGTGCACTTCACTGTCAACTTCTGAGAGTAAAACAACACTAACCCTAACTTTCCTTTTTCTATTTAGTTTCTGTTAGTTTTGCAGGTACAAATTTAAAGTGAAGATTTTAGTTTAGTTTTTCTTTCTAGGATAGTGAATGTAATCTTCTTTATTCTTTTGTAATTTTCATTTTATTATTTTGTAATCTTCATTCTATTCTTTTGTAATAAAGATTATATTATTATCAATAAAGAATATACTTATTCTTTATTTATTTGCTTTTGTGAAGTGTGTGGATAATTTCAATAAGTTACATTTTTGTAACTTATTTATTAAATGAAAATATGAAATAAGTTTTTATATTCTTAATTGTTTTCTTTAGATAGAATTTGAGTTATAATAATTAACTCCTAATTAAATCAAGATTCAAACCTTATTCCTAATTCATTTGAATTATAATTTAAACACTCAAATTTCAATTTCAAATTCCTTTTCCAAATCACATAATTCCTCAAAGATCACATCAAAGTCTATAGCAATCATCCTTTAAGACTAAACCTAATCTCAAAGTATGAAAGTAACCTTGATCACTTTTGGTTTTTACCCACATTTTCACAGATGAATGCATGCAACATTCCAAATTCCTAAATCTACCCTTCGTTAGTTCCTAAATGCTGGGATGTTACAGTTGAGGACCTGGAAAAGCATCGTCTGTTTCTGCTAGAAGAGGCCGCGCGCATCGTCGAGCTTAGGCAGCAGTTAGACAGTGATCCTGCCAAATACCAGTCAGATTTAAAGCGACACCCAAACAAAACAAGGGGAGGTTCGTTTCTTGCTAACAAGAACCTGAATATCCACAAAGATCTATTCGACAGAAAAACATGAGAGAAGATCCGAGTCTACAGCACGCCGTTGGAAAATGCTGCTGCAGCTCAAACCATCCTCGCCAACAATCCGTCTCCACAGTAGGTCCAGCAGTGCGTTGTGTTGTTGGACAAAGGATTAAAGTAGCAGAAAATGTCCGCGTCATTCAGTGGCAAGCTGGCCTCAAAGTCAGAATTTTGCCACACTGGCACTGACCAAAGCGCTGACGGAAGGCTCTGCAGGGATACAAATCAGCGCTATCGTCCCCGCGGAGAAGAAGAGAATTCAATAACCGGCTCAAATGGCCACTCTTACCGGCCGACGCGTGACTAGGCAAGAGTTATTCCGGCTGCGTCCAAAGACGCCATCAGGGCAATGGTTCCTCATCATGACCATCGTCGGCAAAACCGCTATAGAGAAGACCTGGAAACACGCCGCCAACAAGAAGAGAATGATCGGATAAGGATGCCACCACCGAGCCGTCCGGCTAGTAACGCTGGACAAATAGATGACCCGGACCGTCCTGAATCAAGTAGGGACGGGCCCCGAAGAAACCGGCATCAGAGTCAGCATAATGAGGCTCCACCGCCACCACCACGTAACCCAGCCAGAAATAATCCACCAGGGCCACCATCACCTCCTGGCAGCAACAATGAAGGATCCCGACATAGCCATGGAAGCCACAGGGGTGGAGGCGGCAATGCTGAGAGGAGAAGCAGAAATCCGACTCCACCGTGCAGAAGCCATGAGCCTCCGAGGCGCATATCTCTCTCGCCAAACGACCCTCGCCATCGCATCGAATCAAACATAGAAGCGCAGTGGTACGAGGAAGAAGACGTGTACGTGGGACCTAAGTGCTTTGGACCACACATACGTCGGACCAAATTTCTGGTTGACTTTGGTATTTCCAAACACATTTAGCCCTATGACGGCGCAGCTCGGCCAGATACCTGGCTCCAGGATTTTTTCCAGGCTTGCTGCATTGCCAAAGGAGGAAACAACCTGGTCGCATTCCGATATCTCCCGCTTATGCTGAGGAAGACGGCTCGATCATGGCTGAATGAACTACCAAAGAATTCAATTCATAACTGGTATGATATGAAAAGTGCATTCTTATCAAACTTCGAGGGAACATACAGGAGGCCCTGCATAGTCGGAGACTTGTAGCGTTGCACACAAAGACCTGCCAGGATTACCTCGGACGCTGGATCGACACGAAGAACTCCTGCGAAGGAGTAAACGAGCAAACTGCGATAGAAGCTTTCATCACAGGACTCACAGTCGGACTTTTGCGTCATAGACTGAAGCATGACCATGTCACAGATTTGGGAGAGATGATAGAGACGGCAAGCAAATATGCTGATGCCGATGATGATTCAGAAGGGCTGCTAAACATTTTGGCCAATCCCAATGCGGCCAAACAACCAAAATAACAAGATCAGAAGCGCAAGAACACCTCGGAGATGATAGAGACGGCAAGCAAATGCAGCTGTCAACGCAACATTTGGATCTGGAGGACGAGGAGGGCGCGGAGGCGGCTGGGGTAGAGGCCGTGGAACTTCCCGTATCCAGGGCAGAGGATATCAGCAACCCGGAAGAACCTATAATGGGCCGATATTGCCAATAATCCCTGTGTCCACCACTTGGATAGTAACGAAGTATCTACCCACACAAATGCCGAGTGTCGTTTCAATGACGACATCAAGAAAGACGAATCCGCTGGCTATAGAGCCAAGCGACGAAAAGAAAAGAAAATTTTCGAGAAAGGAAAGGAGCCCATGGAAGATTCCGACATGGAAAAGCGGATGCCACAGAGCCCAAGTCGGGTGGAAAGAAGAATTTTCCGACTAAAAAAGAGGCATACGTCTGCTTCCTTGGATCCCAACCTGCTAAAGAAAAGAAGGCGGCTCTCCGTGAGCTCAATGCCACAGTTCCGGCTATTCCACAATTTCTGGACTGGTCAGACATAACCATCACCTTTGATCTCTGAGATCACCCGAGGAAAACACATCGTCGGGGAAAGTACCCTCTGGTCGTTAATCCTCTTATTGATGGCTATGAGTTCTCGAAAACACTCATGGACAGTGGGTGCAACATCAATATCCTCTACATCGAGACGCTCCACTGCATGAAGCTACATGAGAGCCAGTTGAGTTACAACAGTGTAACTTTCCATGGCATTGTACCAGGAAGACAGGCGGATTCTCTAGGTAAGATTACTATAGACATGGCATCCGGAACCCGAGACAATTACCGGACCGAGCCACTCTCTTTTGAGGTGGTACTGTTCAAAAGTGCTTACCACGCCATCTTCAGATGTCCAGCTTACTGGGCGTTCATGGCTCGTCCCTGTTACATCTACAATATGATTAAACTTCTAGGTCCAAAGGGCATAATCACCATCCAGGGAAATCCGAGGAAGGCGCGAGAGTGCGACGAAGGATCTGCTGCCTTCGCCGAAGCCATGCTGCACGCCCAAGAGTACCAGGAGATCAAGAAGACCATCAACCCGCCCGAGATGCCCGCTACGAAGAACAAGGTGCTAAAGCCAAGTTTGCAGTTCAAGGCGCCGGAAGAGACGAAGAAAATGTCGCTGAAGGAAGACGATCCCTCCAAGATGACGAACATATGGGTAGGCTTAGACCACACATAGGAAAGCACTCGTCGAGTTCCTCAAAGCTAATAGTGACATCTTCGCATGATAGCCTTCTGACATGACCGGAGTACCTAGGGAACTTGCCGAGCACTCTCTTAATGTGTACCCTAACGCTAAACCCGTCAAACAGACCTTACGACGGTTTGGTGATGAAAAGCGCAAAGCAATAGCCAAGGAATTAGCCCGACTAGAGTTAGCCGGATTCATAACAGAGGTCATACATACAGATTGGGTGGGAAATCCTGTACTCGTCCCTAAAAAGGACACCATTGATTTAAGAATGTGTGTTGATTATACCGCTTTGAACAAGGCATGCCCAAAAGATCCGTTCCCTTTGCCAAGAATAGATCAAGTTATCGACTCAACGGCAGGATCAGAATTACTCTGTTTTCTCGATGCATATTCTGGATATCACCAAATACCGATGAAAGAGTCAGATCAAATTAAGACGTCTTTCTTCACTCCTTTCGGAACCTTCTGCTACAAAACTATGCCTTTTGGCTTAAAGAACACAGGAGCAACATATCAGCGTACTATGCAACATTGTCTCAACGATCCAATCAGACGCAACGTCAACGTATACGTAGATGACATAGCAGTTATGTCCAAAAAGAAGGGAAATTTAATTTCCGACTTAGAGGAAACATTTTCTAGTCTACAAAAATTCAATATGATGCTAAATCCGAAGAAGTGTTTCTTTGGAATTCCAGCCAGAAAATTTTTAGGTTTCATCGTCTCTGAACGAGGCATAGAGGTGAACCGAGACAAAATCAAGGCTATACTTAATATTACTAGTCCAACTCGCCTGAAGGATGTGCAACGTCTCATAGGCTGCATTGCAGCAGTGAGTCAGTTCGTCAGCCGGCTTGGCGAAAGAGCCGCACCTTTGTACAAACTCTTGAAGGAAACCGACAAGTTTGTCTGGACCCAGGAAGCTGAGATCGCCCTACAAAGTTTGAAAGACCTACTTTCAAACCCACCATTTCTCGCAACGCCAGAACTTCAGGAGCCTATGTTACTCTACATTGCAGCGACTAACAAAGTCGTAAGTGTGGTAACAGTAGTAAAGCGCGGGGAAGAAGGCCACGGTCATAAGGTGCAACGACCAACTTATTACCTAAGTGAGGTCCTGACAGAGTCAAAACAATGGTACCCACACCATCAAAAGCTAGCCTATGGAGTGTTCTTTGCATCCAGAAAGCTATGCCACTATTTTCAAGAGCACAAGATCATAGTGGTGAGCACCGCTCCCCTGCGAGATATAATCAATAACCGCGACCGCCACAGGATGTGTTGCAAAGTTGGGAATACAGCTTGCAGCTTTCGACATTGAGTACAAGCCGCGTACAACAATCAAGGCACAAATACTTGCCAACTTTGTTGTTGATTGGACAGAGATGACAGAAAACACAAGTCCTCCGGACTCGAAATTTTGGAGCCTTCACTTTGATGGATAAAAAGCACGAGGAGGCTCGGGGGCTAGCGTGGTGCTCAAATCACCCCAAGGAGATAAGTTGTTCTATGTGTTGCAAATACACTTCACGACATCCAACAATATTGCCGAGTATGAAGCATTGCTGCATGGAATACGCATGGCCAAAAACATTGGCATAACAAGACTCATGTGTTACGGAGACTCGGATTTAGGTGCATAGCAAGTATCCGACATCTGCAACACAAATAAACACATGGCAGCGTACAAAGATGTTGTGGATGAACTATCTAAATCGTTCGAGGGTTTTGAGGTTCAACAAATCCCTCAAGCAGAAAATGAGGAAGCAGATGCTCTATCAAGGATAGGCTCTGCGTGGAAACAAGTACCAGATGGTGCTTTTTTAGAGCATTTAAGGGTCCCCTCCATAGTCGGAGTTGACGAGGACTATCCAACGAAATCCGACTCACCTTTAATAGCAGTTCTGGCTGTAATTTCTAGCTGGACAAAACCCTATCTGTATTTCCTGATAGACGGAAAATTACCCGAAGATGAAGTCTTGAGCCGGCAGATCGTCCGACGAGCAAAAGCCTATTCTATAATAAATGGTGAGATCTATAAGCGTATTGTTTCTAGCATTTTCTAGCGATGTATTTCTTCCGAAGAAGGAGTGGAAATCTTGCAAGATATCCACAAAGGCGAGTGTGGTCACCATGCTGCAGCCAGATCCTTAGTGGCAAAAGCTTTTCGACACGGATTCTTTTGGCTTACAGCTAAGGTGGATGCTGACAAACTGGTCAAAACGTGCAGAGGCTGCCAAAAGTACGCCCATCAGGCACACGTTCTAGCTGAATAGTTGCGAACAATCCCTATTACATGGCTATTTGCGGTCTACGGGCTTGATATGGTAGGGTCGTTGTGCACGGAAAAATGTGGAATTACTCAACTACTAGTAATGGTGGATAAATTTACAAAATGGATTGAGGCTAAACCCGTAACAAGTTGCTATGGATCCATAGCCAGAAAGTTCGTTGAGGACGTAATCATCCGATTTGGATATCCGCATAGTATAATTACTGACAACGAGAGCAATTTTTCCATGGGAGACCTTGCCGAATTCTGCGAAGAACAAGGGATCCGACTCGATATTGCATCAGTCGCACATCCACATGCTAATGGACAAGTTGAAAAAATAACGGTCTTATTTTATAAGGACTCCGACCTCGTCTCGAGGCACCACTTCGTCGGGCTACGGGGGCTTGGGCGGAAGAATTACCGTCTGTGATATGGAGCTTACATACAACTCCTAACAGATCAACCGGATATACTCCTTTCTTCTTGGTCTATGGTGTAGAAGCAGTTCTTCCAAGCGATCTAATTCATAAGTCTCCACGAGTTAAAGCGTATATCAAAGAAGATGCAGAAGTTTCTCGACAAGATGATCTCGATATAATCGAAGAAGTACGCGTCGTTGTTGAGTAGAGATCTACATCCTATCAGTAGAAGTTATGCAAGTATCATAGTCAGAGAGTTCAAAACCGTTCTTTCAGAAAAGACGATTTGGTTCTCCGACTTGTGCACAAAAGAAAGCACAAACTTTCCCCGATTTGGGAAGGACCTTTTATGATTAGCAGAGTTCTGCATAATGGTCGTATTATTTAACCGATATGAGATCAGTCAAGGAAAACCGGATAATTAGAAGAGAAAGAA
Source organism: Avena insularis (assembly GCA_023614405.1). Lineage (NCBI taxonomy): Eukaryota > Viridiplantae > Streptophyta > Magnoliopsida > Poales > Poaceae > Avena > Avena insularis. The sequence continues at coordinate 193,958,332 of CM042691.1, forward strand.
AGCTGGCGGTAGCACAAACCCGGATGAAATAGACCGACCATGGAATATTGCATAGCTACGTCCCTTCTATTCTTAGTTATATTTCCTTGTAATCATATATGTACATGTTCAAAGTGAAATAAAGTATTGGTTTCCTCATATGTTATCTTTGAGAAGTTTTTGCCATTTTATTTCCAAAAGAGCATGTCATTTTCAAAAATCCCAGAATGCTTGAAAGTACTTTATGCTGATGTTCGTTCTGGTTATGATTTTTGAATATCTAAAAAAAATTACCATAGGGTAAAAAATTCAATTTATTGTCTGTACTTTGGTTTTTTATTTGATTGCTTAGACGCGGGTATTTTTCGATTAATGAATTTTTGGTACTGGAAGTCGGCTTTGTTTCCGAGTTTAAACTGGTTTAGCAATTGAGCTCCGTTGTTTGGCAAAGTTTCCGTGCTAAAGGTTGACCGGCTCATGAAAGGGATGAGGCAGAGAGCCATATAAACGATAAGTATAGGCATAAAACAAAAATGCTTCAAAATTTTCTCAAGCACACACATAAAATATGTAAACATAAGTGCTACGATAGTAAAAGCATTAAGTTTTTACAGACCAACACAAATAAAAATATTGTTTTCGTCATTACATTGCCCAAAAGTTCAGAATAATGCATAAAAACTATTTATGCTGCAGAGCCAGGCAGTGGTGATGAAGAAGGTGGAGCGCTGGAGTCGACAACATTGTCGTCCTAAATCTCAGACTTGGAAGCTGCAAGGCTGTCTTCTGTCTCTTGAGGCGAGGGAGGCACAACGACGGATCCGAAGAATGGCGTCGAATAGTTGGTATCTCCGCCACACGACAAGCATAACCTGCACAAGAATCTTGGATTGCCTTGACGTCCTATGGGTTACCCTCATCGTCCTCCCCGACGATACCTTTGGTGACATGCCAGATTTCTATCTCGTTGTGGTGGCTCTATTCATAAGTCTAAACGAGTTAAAGCGTATATCAAAGAAGATGCAGAAGTTTCTCGACAAGATTATCTCGATATAATCGAAGAAGTAAGCGTCGTTGTTGAGTAGAGATCTACATCCTATCAGCAGAAGTTATGCAGGTATCATAGTCAGAGAGTTCAAAACCGTTCTTTCAGAAAAGGCGATTTGGTTCTCCGACTTGTGCAAAAAAGAAAGCACAAACTTTCCCCGATTTGGGAAGGACCTTTTATGATTAGCAGAGTTCTGCATAATGGGTCGTATTATTTAACCGATATGAGATCAGTCAAGGAAAACTGGATAATCAGAAGAGAAGGAAAGCTGGCGGTAGCACAAACCCGGATGAAATAGACCGACCATAGAATATTGCATAGCTACGTCCCTTCTATTCTTAGTTATATTTCCTTCTAATCATATATGTACATGTTCAAAGTGAAATAAAGTATTGGTTTCCTCATATGTTATCTTTGAGAAGTTTTTGCCATTTTATTTCCAAAAGAGCATGTCATTTTCAAAAATCCCAGAATGCTTGAAAGTACTTTATGCTGATGTTCGTTCTAGTTATGATTTTTGAATATCTAAAAAGTTTTACCTTAGGGTAAAAAATTCAATTTATTGTCTGTACTTTGGTTTTTTATCTGATTGCTTAGACGCGGGTATTTTCCGATTAATGAATTTTTGGTACTAGAAGTCGGCTTTGTTTCCGAGTTTAAACTGGTTTAGCAATTGAGCTCCGTTGCTCGGCAAAGTTTTCGTGCTAAAGGTTGGCCGGCTCATGAAAGGGACGAGGCAGAGAGCCAGATAAACGATAAGTATAGGCATAAACCAAAAGTGCTTCAAAATTTTCTCAAGCACACACATAAAATATGTAAACATAAGTGCTACGATAGTAAAAGCATTAAGTTTTTATAGACCAACACAAATAAAAATATTGTTTTCATCATTACATTGCCCAAAAGTTCAGAATAATGCATAAAAACTATTTATGCTGCAGAGCCAGGTGGTGGTGATGAAGAAGGTGGAGCGCTGGAGTCGACAACATTGTCGTCCTAAATCTCAGACTTGGAAGCTGCAAGGCTGTCTTCTGGCTCTTGAGGCGAGGGAGGCACAACGACGGATCCGAAGAATGGCGTCAAATAGTTGTGTCATCTCCGCCACACGACAAGCATAACCTGCACAGGAATCTTGGATTGCCTTGATGTCCTATGGGTTACCGTCATCGTCCTCCCCAATGATACCTTTGGTGACATGCCAGATTTCCATCTCGTTGTGGTGGCTCATCACCATGGTAAGAATTTTCCGACTAAGAAAGAGGCATACGTCTGCTTCCTTGGATCCCAACCTGCTAAAGGCGGCTCTCTGTGAGCTCAATGCCACAGTTCTGGCTATTCCACAATTTCTGGACTGGTCGGACATAACCATCACCTTTGATCTCTGAGATCACCCGAGGAAAACACATCGTCGGGGAAAGTACCCTCTGGTCATTAATCCTCTTATTGATGGCTATGATTTCTCTAAAATACTCATGGACGGTGGGAGCAGCATCAATATCCTCTACATCGAGACGCTCCACCGCATGAAGCTACATGAGAGCCAGTTGAGTTACAACAGTGTAACTTTCCATGGTATTGTACCAGGGAGACGGGAGGATTCTCTAGGTAAGATTACTCTAGACGTGACATCCGGAACCTGAGACAATTACCGGACCGAGCCACTCTCTTTTGAGGTGGTACTGTTCAAAAGTGCTTACCACGCCATCTTCAGATGTCCGGCTTACTGGGCGTTCATGGCTCGTCCCTGTTACATCTACAATATGATTAACCTTCTAGGTCCAAAGGGCATAATCACCATCCAGGGAAATCCGAGGAAGGCACGAGAGTGCGACAAAGGATCTGCTGCCTTCGCCGAAGCCATGCTGCACGCCCAAGAGTACCAGGAGATCAAGAAGACCATCAACCCGCCCGAGATGCCCGCTACGAAGAACAAGGTGCTAAAGCCAAGTTTGCAGTTCTAGGCGTCGGAAGAGACGAAGAAAATGTCGCTGAAGGAAGACGATCCCTCCAAGATGACGAACATATGGGTAGGCTTAGACCACACATAGGAAAGCACTCGTCGAGTTCCTCAAAGCTAATAGTGACATCTTCGCATGATAGCCTTCTGACATGACCGGAGTACCTAGGGAACTTGCCGAGCACTCTCTTAATGTGTACCCTAACGCTAAACTCGTCAAACAGACCTTACGACGGTTTGGTGATGAAAAGCGCAAAGCAATAGCCAAGGAATTAGCCCGACTAGAGTTAGCCGGATTCATAACAGAGGTCATACATACAGATTGGGTGGGAAATCCTGTACTCGTCCCTAAAAAGGACACCATTGATTTAAGAATGTGTGTTGATTATACCGCTTTGAACAAGGCATGCCCAAAAGATTCGTTCCCTTTGCCAAGAATCGATCAAGTTATCGACTCAACGGCAGGATCGGAATTACTCTGTTTTCTCGACGCATATTCTGGATATCACCAAATACCGATGAAAGAGTCGGATCAAATTAAGACGTCTTTCTTCACTCCTTTCGGAACCTTCTGCTACAAAACTATGCCTTTTGGCTTAAAGAACATAGGAGCAACATATCAACGTACTATGCAACATTGTCTCAACGATCCAATCAGACGCAACGTCAACGTATACGTAGACGACATAGCAGTTATGTCCAAAAAGAAGGGAAATTTAATTTCCGACTTAGAGGAAACATTTTCTAGTCTACGAAAATTCAATATGATGCTAAATCCGAAGAAGTGTTTCTTTGGAATTCCAGCCGGAAAATTTTTAGGTTTCATCGTCTCTGAACGAGGCATAGAGGTGAACCGAGACAAAATCAAGGCTATACTTAATATTACTAGTCCAACTCGCCTGAAGGATGTGCAACGTCTCATAGGCTGCATTGCAGCAGTGAGTCGGTTCGTCAGCCGGCTCAGCGAAAAAGCCGCACCTTTGTACAAACTCTTGAAGGAAACCGACAAGTTTGTCTAGACCCAGGAAGCTGAGATCTCCCTACAAAGTTTGAAAGACCTACTTTCAAACCCATCATTTCTCGCAGCGCCAGAACTTCAGGAGCCTATGTTACTCTACATTGCAGCGACTAACAAAGGCGTAAGTGTGGTAACAGTAGTAAAGCGCGGGTAAGAAGGCCATGGTCATAAGGTGCAACGACCAACTTATTACCTAAGTGAGGTCCTGACAGAGTCAAAACAATGGTACCCACACCATCAAAAGCTAGCCTATGGAGTGTTCTTTGTATCCAGAAAGCTATGCCACTATTTTCAAGAGCACAAGATCACAGTGGTGAGCACCGCTCCCCCGTGAGATATAATCAATAACCGTGACGCCATAGGATGTGTTGCAAAGTAGGGAATAGAGCTTGCAGCTTTCGACATTGAGTACAAGCCGCGTACAACAATCAAGTCCCAAATACTTGCCAACTTTGTTGTTGATTGGACAGAGATGACAGAAAACACAAGTCCTCTAGACTCGAAATTTTGGAGCCTTCACTTTGACGGATAAAAAGCACGAGGAGGCTCGGGGGCTAGCGTGGTGCTCAAATCACCCCAAGGAGATAAGTTGTTCTATGTGTTGCAAATACACTTCACGACATCCAACAATATTGCCGAGTATGAAGCATTGCTGCATGGAATACGCATGGCCAAAAACATTGGCATAACAAGACTCATGTGTTACGGAGACTCGGATTTAGTTGCACAGCAAGTATCCGACATCTGCAACACAAATAAACACATGGCAGCGTACAAAGCTGTTGTGGATGAACTATCTAAATCGTTCGAGGGTTTTGAGGTTCAACACATCCCTCAAGCAGAAAATGAGGAAGCAGATGCTCTATCAAGGATAGGCTCTGCATGGAAACAAGTACTAGATGGCACTTTTTTAGAGCATTTAAGGGTCCCCTCCATAGTCGGAGTTGACGAGGACTATCCAACGAAATCCGACTCACCTTTAATAGTAGTTCTGGCTGTAATTTCTAGCTGGACAAAACCCTATCTGTATTTCCTGATAGACGGAAAATTACCCGAAGACGAAGTCTTGAGCCGGCAGATCGTCCGACGAGCAAAAGCCTATTCTATAATAAATGGTGAGCTCTATAAGCGGATTGTTTCTAGCATTTTCTAGCGATGTATTTCTTCCGAAGAAGGATTGGAAATCTTGCAAGATATCCACAAAGGCGAGTGTGGTCACCATGCTGCAGCCAGATCCTTAGTGGCAAAAGCTTTTCGACACGGATTCTTTTGGCTTACAGCTAAGGTGGATGCTGACAAACTGGTCAAAACATGCAGAGGCTGCCAAAAGTACGCCCATCAGGCACACGTTCCGGCTGAACAGTTGCGAACAATCCCTATTACATGGCTATTTGCGGTCTGGGGGCTTGATATGGTAGGGTCGTTTCGCACGGAAAAATGTGGAATTACTCACCTAATAGTAATGGTGGATAAATTTACAAAATGGATTGAGGCTAAACCCGTAACAAGTTGCTATGGATCCATAGCCAGAAAGTTCGTTGAGGACGTGATCATCCGATTTGGATATCCGCATAGTATAATTACTGACAACGAGAGCAATTTTTCCATGGGAGACCTTGCCGAATTCTGCGAAGAACAAGGGATCCGACTCGATATTGCATCAGTCGCACATCCACAAGCTAATGGACAAGTCGAAAAAACTAACGGTCTTATTTTATAAGGACTCCGACCTCGTCTCGAGGCACCACTTCGTCGGGCTACGGGGGCTTGGGCGGAAGAATTACCGTCTGTGATATGGAGCTTACATACAACTCCTAACAGATCAACCAGATATACTCCTTTCTTCTTGGTCTATGGTGTAGAAGCAGTTCTTCCAAGCGATCTAATTCATAAGTCTCCACGAGTTAAAGCGTATATCAAAGAAGATGTAGAAGTTTCTCGACAAGATGATCTCGATATAATCAAAGAAGTACGCGTCGTTGTTGAGTAGATATCTACATCCTATCAGTAGAAGTTATGCAAGTATCATAGTCAGAGAGTTCAAAACCGTTCTTTCAGAAAAGGCGATTTGGTTCTCCGACTTGTGCAAAAAATAAAGCACAAACTTTCCCCTATTTGGGAAGGACCTTTTATGATTAGCAGAGTTCTGCATAATGGGTCGTATTATTTAACCGATATGAGATCAGTCAAGGAAAACCGGATAATCAGAAGAGAAAGAAAGCTGGCGGTAGCACAAACCCGGATGAAATAGACCGACCATGGAATATTGCATAGCTACGTCCCTTCTATTCTTAGTTATATTTCCTTGTAATCATATATGTACATTTTCAAAGTGAAATAAAGTATTGGTTTCCTCATATGTTATCTTTGAGAAGTTTTTGCCATTTTATTTCCAAAAGAGCATGTCATTTTCAAAAATCCCAGAATGCTTGAAAGTACTTTATGCTGATGTTCGTTCTAGTTATGATTTTTGAATATCTAAAAAAAATTACCTTAGGGTAAAAAATTTGTCTGTACTTTGGTTTTTTATCTGATTGCTTAGATGCGGGTATTTTCCAATTAATGAATTTTTGGTACTGGAAATCGGCTTTGTTTCCGAGTTTAAACTGGTTTAGCAATTGATCTCCGTTGCTTGGCAAAGTTTCCGTTCTAAAGGTTGGCCGGCTCATGAAAGGGATGAGACAGAGAGCTAGATAAACGATAAGTATAGGCATAAAACAAAAATGCTTCAAAATTTTCTCAAGCACACACATAAAATATGTAAACATAAGTGCTACGATAGTAAAAGCACTAAGTTTTTACAGACCAACACAAATAAAAATATTGTTTTCGTCATTACATTGCCCAAAAGTTCAGAATAATGCATAAAAACTATTTATGCTGCAGAGCCAGGCGGTGGTGATGAAGAAGGTGGAGCGCTGGAGTCGACAACATTGTCGTCCTAAATCTCAGACTTGGAAGCTACAAGGCTGTCTTCTGGCTCTTGAGGCGAGGGAGGCACAACGACGGATCTGAAGAATGGCGTCGAATAGTTGGTCATCTCCGCCACACGACAAGCATAACCTGCATAGGAATCTTGGATTGCCTTGACGTCCTATGGGTTACCCTCATCGTCCTCCCCGACGATACCTTTGGTGACATGCCAGATTTCCATCTCGTTGTGGTGGCTCATCACCATGGTAAGAGCAGTCTAGGCAGCATTCCAGTCCTCGATAAGCTTTGGAATCGCCTCGGCCTTGTCCCTCACCTCTTGCAGTAACATCGTGTGCAAGTCAGAAAGCTTGACCGACTTGCCAGCCTCTTCAAGAGTCTGGTGGAAGTCGAAGAAGATATCTCCGACGAGTTTGATGCGCTTGAGGCAAGGTTCAGAGGTAGGAGAGTCGGAAAGATTCAGGGAGGCTGGGAAAGAACCAAAAGTCAAAATTCGACTGAAAAGAAAGTCAAAAAAATCAACGTAAAATGTAAGTCGGAAATCTTACCTGGCATAGAATGATTCCACTAGGCATGGTCCTCGCGGAGGCTATTCAGCTCGCTCTCTGTGGCCTGGGCCAGATCCCTCTGACTACCAAAGTCCTTCTAAAGATCGTCTAATTGTTTATATCGGAGGGCCAGCAGGTTCTCGAGCCTCACGGTCTCATGGTTGCTTGACTCCAGGACAGGAGCTACGGATTTGTCTGACTTGATAGTGAGTTTCTGAAGCTTGTCCTGGAGCTCAGCATTCTCCAGTTCCAAGACCTTGAAGTTCTCGGATTGCTCCACCATCTTGCTGGACTCGCACAATAGCTCTACAAAGGGAAAAATATCAGTCGGACATAACAAGTTTGACTATGACAAAAAGCTAATTAACAAAGAGGAAGTCGAAAAAATTTACCTTCTGCTTCATCTTTCTCAACTTTTAACTTTGAATTCTCAAGGCGCAAGGCTTTGATTTCCTTGTGTTTATTACAAATGTTCTTGAGCAAATCCTGGTTGGAAGATGCAATTTTCTGTAAGTTTAAAGATAGAATACCGTCAGACGGCTACTAAGACTCGGGTTGTAATTTAACTAAGTAAAAATACAGCACGAGCCTTGGGGGCTACACTACATCATTCTTTTGCAACCTAAAAGCATTAACTCGGATCCAACGATGTTTATATGACTTTATGCTTGGGGGATAGAGGATATGATAATAAAATAAATGCAAATAAGAATCGGAAACTTACAATGTGTTCCAAGTGCAACTTCTAAAATCCGAGTTTGGTGCTGTGAAACACCTCCTCAGCAAGGGAGAGGGAGGGAACATCCATTGCTGGGAGTTCGCCAGACTCTATCTTAGCATCCCGGACCAAAATTTGGTCTAGGAGGCTAACCAGCTTGACGTCCTCCTACTCATGGCTTGCTGCCTCTGCGGTTAAGGTTTGCTTCTCAAGGCTGGAATGAGCCAGCCTGAGGATCTCTTCCTTCTTCTTCCTCTTCAGGCCAGAGACAGCAGAGCCGGCCACTTTATCCAAACTTCCTATAGAAATTACCATGGGATCATTACCCTTGACGGGTTCACCCTTGTTAGTTGCTTGATCACCAACGATGACCAAGGATTTCGAGACGTTGCCAGCATTAGGAGAGGCAGAAGCCTCTGGTGCTGATGGAGTACTGGATGGAGTCGGTGGCGGCATGACAGGGGAGATGACAAGCTTCTGCTGACGCAGTTGCTTGCCCGGCTTGGTCTTACTCTTTAAAGACATTTTAGCTCTAGAGCATGAAAATCTGAATATTAGGAGTGATCTGGAGTGAAAGAAAGGTACAAGGTACTAAAAACAAGGGACATGGTGCTTACTTTTTAACTACTGGCAGCACTTGGCTACCAGCAGTGATAACAACTTCATTCGCCTTACGCTTCTTGGAGGCATAGAAGATAACTTCTTGCACCTCATCATCCTCCGTTCCCTCCGGATCGTCTGAGAGATAGCCCTCTAGTGGAGCTAGCTCAGACTCAGGGAGTTTCTTGAGATGACAAATTCATCGATGAAAATAGAGTCAGAGAAAGATAGAACAGAAAAACTGACAAAGCGCAAAAGCAGAGTCAAAATATTTATCAGAGTCAGAGGACGGTTGGACGTAAACATCTTCATGGAGACATCTGGAACTTTTAGTTCCACTCTTTCCTTGATCAAATATTGCATAAGGGTCTTGTAGTCCTTCGCCAAAATCCGGCTCAAACTGTCCTTCTTGTCGCTGGAGATCTGGTGCATGAGGCGGTCTCCATGGTGCTACAGAGGCTGAATCCGGCGCTCCAGCCAGCAGTGGATCAAGTCGGATCCACGGAGCTCGATGTGCTTCATCAGAAACTCAATCCGCCTTTTTGCGAGGATCAAGATATCCGATAGTACCGGCGCTTCCATGTCCCATGAATTCTGGTGGGGGGCGGCACCATCGACGAAGTTCGGAAGACATTCCGCCTTTCTAGGGGACGGAATATCCTTATGATAAAAGAAGGTTTCAGCCCCGCGTTTGACGGATTCGCTAGTGTTAATCCTAGGATAAACTCGGTTACTCCTAAGGACTAAGCTAAGGGTGCCGGTGATGTAAGGCACACCGACGCTGATGGAGTTCTTCCGGGTACCATAGTAGTACCAAAAAAGGGTGAGACTTGGACTAATGCCAAGAAACCCCTCGCACAGAGCTGCGTGAGTACTAAGCTCGAGTAGAGAGTTGGGAGGGAGGTTATGGAGTTGCACACTGTAATAGTTGAGGACCTCGATGATGAAGTCCGACGGTGGCAAGATGAGGCCATGGTCGACGTGCGTGCCGAACAACACCCTCTCGTCGTTGCACGGGGCGGGAACGACGTGCCCTGAGGCGCTCCGCCACGCGCCAGCGATGATGAATCCTTCGTCCTCCATGACCTGGGGTTCAGCATCGTCCATGACACTGGGGACCTAGTGGCCCTGCATCTTGTTCTCATCCGCCGCCGACGAACCCGCCGCCACTCCTGAGCCTGAGGCAGACGCCATTTATCTTGGAGAAGAAGGACTGGTGGGGGTGGAGAGATTTTTTCTTGAGATGTGTAGATGGGAATGGCTGCGGAGCGCTCGAGGAGTACGAGGAGACAATGAATGAATCAACAGAGAGATAAATCTTAGAGAAGGGTTTTCTCCTCTCTTTTATTTGACTCTGTGCTAAGATTCGTGCGTTGGTACACGCGATTTACGCCACGCGTATAGGAGAGAGGTGGGTAACTTCCTCGCGACTCCTCCGCCCCCTCGATTCTCGCGTGAGCAATGAAATGGTGCTATGTTCCATAAGGAGCGGACCCACCAACGGTCGTGTTGATGGGACTCTTGTTAGTGAAAAGACCTGGTCTGAAAAGTTGTCAGCCCACACGCCGCTGTAAAATCCGGCTCATGTTTCAAACTGAGCAAGTAAAAGACTGAAGTCAGAATACAACATATCCGACTCAACTGACTGGGAATCCTACACTACTAAATGAAGTTTTTGGAAACCCTTCAAGATTCTCAAGATGAAGAAACTATAAGCTAGATGATTTATCCGACTTTGGATCTTGGAGACTTCCGGGGGATACTGTTGGGGATATACTTTCCGGGTATACCTGCTGACCAGAGTGGCCCACCAACGGGTTAGAGCTTTGCTTCACGGGTGACCCAGTCAGATAAAGAGGAGGAGCCAGTTCTGGCTACGACAAGGCCCAGAAGAGTTATCGACTTAGGCCTATGGTATTACTTGTAGTCCAAGCTGTATCTAGTTACCGACTCTGTAACATAGCCGGATAGGCCTTTCCTGTAACCCTAGGTCCCGGTGACTATATAAACCGGCCCTATGGGAGCCTTTAGGGCACAACCAATAGTACTACCATAATCACAACTTGCACAGGCGAACCTCTCTTGTAATCCGCTATAACATCCGGCTTACGCCGATATATTACTGGGTTGCTAGCAGTAGTAGGATCCGATCACCGTAGTCGGATCTGAACCTGGGTAAACTTGTGCTCACCGCTCCTAGAACATCCAACGTCTCACACCCCATCTTTCCGACGCCACTAGGACCCCCTATGGCGTACTTGTCGACAATCCGATGACAGTCGGAGTCCAAGACTCTCTATGATATCTTCAAGTCTAGGACGAGCGAGATCTACAATATGAAATTCGTGTCGTATAAGAAGGAAATGCTTGATGTTGTGAACCTGGTCATTGATGACATGAAGATGCAGATCAAGGGGCTCAACACCTCCATCGACGATGTCCAAGGTTGAGTCAAGTCCAGCATCACCTTCGTTAGGTACTATGCTTGGCGGTGTGCTCGAGGCCGTCAAGCAAACTCTTAGCATAGAGATCTCTCATCTCATCGATGTTGTTAACCGTGTCATCGCCCCTGCTCAAGAGCTTCAGTGGGTGATCCACTGACGCCGTCCATATGAATGACATAGCATACTATTGTCGGCCCACTTGGGCACTACTCAGATCCGCACCACCGAGGGAAAGCTTGTGCTCAACACCAGCCACCTTCGGTTGGAGGTATGCACTTCGACCACAATTCCATTATGCTTAGTTTATGTTTGGGCAAATTCACACGGATATTTCTCAGCCCGGAATCACCAGAAAAAACATAGCATGCAGCGTTTTCACCTCATTCGACAATTCATCGAGGGAGAAATAAATTTATGCAAAATAGATACAAATTAGAAAATTTCAGATCCTTTGACAAAGCCTCTCTCTTAGCCTAGGCATGAGGCGCACACAAGAGAAATGGGTGTGAGACACATTCTAGATTGACACTTGTGCAATCGAGAGATAGATGGAAATATGCCCCAGAGATAATCATAGAAATAATTATATTTCTACGTATTCATGATTTATTATATATATTTCTTGAATATCCACAAGAGACAACTTTTATTTATTGGAAATTATGTGAATTGTGTGTGAAACTCTTTAATTGTATGGTTATGTCTCTATTCAGAGTTCACGTGAGAACACACTTGAACATTAGACTAGCACATGGATTGGTTGATGACTATGGTTGCCAAGTCACATAAAAAACACCCTCGGATCAGCGCTAGATTCCCGCCAAACTCGCATAGAAATGATTCAAAGGTGCCCACTAGGCACTTTCGTGTGGGTGGAAAACAAAGTAATATTATTACATATTAGTCTAGGATGGAACCCACAGAACAGATATATACAACAATGACTCCATGAGTCAATAATGTAGATATACAGTACAAAGATCCAAATCACCTTGAAAACTATACAGTGTCCGAGTATGGGAAAGATGCAAATGGGGCTAAGACCCCTAAAGGATAATCAATAGTGTCCATAACCCTGCGCAGGCCAATCCGGAAGGGTAACCTTGCTAACAACGTCGATCTCAAAAACCTGCTAAACAAAAGGGGTGCCGACAAAGGGCAGTGAAAAAAAAGAGCAGTCAGTACTGAGGCCAGTACACGGCGAGTCTTATAATTCGGCGGTCCTCGCCTACAAAGGTATGATGGACTGATGTGGAAGCAAAGCATGCTCTAAACAACCTATAGAGACTCGATATATCTAGCGTCTATCAGAGAGGGATAAGAAAGACCTATTTGGGTCAAACCTGATACTATCACCAAGCATACCCATCCTGGTATTCCCCCTCGAGACCAAAGGAGGAAGTTATACCGAGGAAACTCACACAGTCGGCAATTTTATTCATTCCATTATAGTTGCAGCACTTACTAGTGAGATATAGATAGCATGAATCATATTGATATAATAAGCAGTGGGAACTTTAAGTTAACCATTTCGTTGTAGTTGCGATACTTACTAGTCAGATACACATAGCATGAGGCATCCCAATTCTAGCAATTATTGGTACTTTTATTTATCCATTCGATTGTAGTGAAGCTGATTACTAGTCATCCCAAAGGCAAATTTATGGCACTACTTTAGTTATAGTTGTCTATGATCGAGATACTGTGCTTCAAGTCGTCCATAACCGTAGACATGGCTTTCAGAAAGATTTACCCTACAGGGATGCACAAATAGCAACACAAGCATGATCAACCTCGAAAAAACCAAATGTAAACCCAACGAGGCATCACGACAAAGAAATCACAAGATTTATAAAATATTTCAGGGGCCACCCCACTAAACTACCCGCTACGAAGTCGGACGGATCCGCGATGGACCCAGGGTGTGTGGCGATGGCTGTAAACGACTGGAACCCGAAAGTGTGACTGGGCTTGTGGATAAAGCGGAAACATGGCACGGGGTTCCTAAACAGTACAGAAGTAAACGCTCTCCACGAGAAATAGTAGTAAATAAAGCGGTAGAATGGCATAAGTACATGATAGTAATAAAGCCCCAAACTAGGTTGTGGCCCCAAGAAATAAGTTATGACTCAAGCTCTAGCTAAGGGGATTCATGGTCCCACAAGCAGATAGTGCGATAGTCAAGAAACATGTATCAAGTACTCGGGGTCCTATGGGGCACAAGTGAGCGGTTAAAAACCAAATAACATCTATTGCCCACTGATGCCTTTGCATTATTTACCTACTTTCAATATTAGTTATTAAACTATAAATAAATCCATGATCATTTCCACCATAAAGCATGAGGCATTCCTCCAACAACTAGGGAACATCGGCGGCACGAAGCAACACCTGTGCAAGCGACTACGACTCGCAAGACCGACTATCTACGAAACAACAGGCTATAGGGAAATATAAAGGGGTACAGAATCTATAGCATCGCAACACAGATAGCAAATAGTCAATAGGAGGAAGTAAAGACTATAAATGCAAAATAGGTAGAAAGGGGAAAATGCTCGCCTGAAACACTACCGAAGGTTCATTTGAAGATCGGGTCGACACTCGCATCAACTCATCAGCCTAATCCGTGAAGAAGCAAATCACTAGAAGAAACACTGGATGCACTATGTAATACTATGTTAGAAGATCAGACATGATGCACATATGATGGGTGACATGGCAAAGGTGCGATGCAATTAGGCAATATTAAGAGGAATCAGAGTTTTGACAATTAAATATATGGTTCTAGTTATTTAGATACCCCACAATTTACATGTTTTATTAACAAGGCAAAATATGTCACGGTTTGCTACACGAATTTAATGGAGCCAATATAAGACTAGAAAAACTCGCATATGGTCTCCATATTCAATTATGAGCTAAATCGGCTAAAAGCCCCCAAATCACATGATATGTGTGAAAACATGAACAATTATATGCAACAGATAGATATTATATATTATAAAAACATTGGTCTCAAAAAGGGGTCACACATGGGTTTGGCGAACTTGGGCTCCGGGGGTTCGGTTCGGTTCGGTCTTGACGGGAGCGGTCTTCGGACTCCGGGATCGGTATTCGGACTTCGGGAACGAGGCCTTGTAGAATTGGCGTCATCGCCTCCGGGTTCCACGATGGAGATCTTGGGGTTACAACTTGGTTTGTTAGTGAAGATCTTGATTCGACATTGGTTACTTTGGGTTGGTTTGTTCGTGAAGAGATCTTGTGAACCCAATCAAATCATCGGGTAGATCTTATGGAGACATGGGCCATCTCTGTTACAACAAACCATCAACAAGATGGACACGGGGCAAAGGCGCCAAATACAGAACAAACAAATGGAGCATGTCCCATATGGTCACTGGCTCGAACAACTTATGGAGAGGCTGTCGTGCTTGTGCTGTAGAAAGGCAAAAATAGCCGACGAGAAACACAACCAGCGGTGGCCCGGGAAGTGTCCACGTCAGGAGAAAGCGAGACAACAACAACGAAAGGACGACGCAGGAGGAGGTCAAGGTGGCTGCGAGGAACGAAGCAGAGAGGTGGCGTCATGCGCTGACAGCGGCTGTAGAGGCGGGCCGACAGCAGGGCACGGGAACGAGGCGTGTCAGATTGATGCGAGGGAGGTGCGGAAGAGCGTCGTCCGGTCTCGAGGAAGATTAGGGGCGCCAACGAGCGGACGACCGTAGGGGAACCATGGAGGCGGGCTTGGCAAGGCAGAGGAGGGAGCCACAGTGGCCTCATCTTGGTGGAGAAGCAAAGGCGCTGGGGAAGGCTCGGGCTGCGCTGGCGCATGAAGCGAGGCGAGGTCTTGGTCAATGGCGAGGGGAGGCGGGTAGGGGCGGCGCCGGGGAGCTTGGCTTGGCAGTAGGGTAAGACATAGGGCAACGACAAGGGCTAGAAGGTGCACGACAGGGAGGCCGCAGGGAACAAGGAGGGGAGACACACGGGAAGGGAGCTCGACAAGGGGAGAGAGCCGAGGCGACGGTGGTCATGCGGGAGGGCAGCTGGAGGCGAGGTGTCCGTGGCTCGATGGTGGTTGCGCATCCGGCGGAAGCGTGGGGTGCACGACAGCAGTTTCACGTGAGGGAGGAGGCGGCTCGGGGGGGGAAAATATCGGGGGTGGGAGGAAGGAGGACATGGCAGTTGCGCGGTGGGGCCTGGGGCACGAACATGGAGTGGCCAGGAATCGCGTGCGCTGGTGGGTGGTTGTCGCGAGCGTCCAGGAAGAGAGACATGTGAGCCGATGTGTTTGGGTGCATGTGCGGGTACTGGGTGGGACGTGCGCGTGTGTGATGTGGCGGTCGGGTAGGATGGTTGGCACAGGGACGGGTTGGTGCAGTCGATGCTAGGCTAGGTGTGGTGTGCCGCTGGGGTAGTGGGTGGCGGCGGTTTAGGTTTAGGCGGGGCCAGGGTTAGGGTTTAGTGTGTGGGGTTGTAGGCTACTGCTAGCTGGGCCGTTGGGCCTGGCCGCCGCCGGCCTCCCTGAGGAGTTCTATAAAATAGGTTTATTTTTAGTTTTGTAAAACAAAACCATTTTGTAAAATAGTTTTTAGGCAGATGTAAGAAGTAGTATTGCAGAGGCAAACTAGGTTTTAGCAAGATTATGCAAGATGATGTCATGATGATGCAAACAAGACAAACAACAAGCGATATTCTAGTGGTGGTTTTCCTGGGGTGCTACAATTCGACACCACTAACAATGGATCTCGCCCTCGAGATCTGCCTCATGGTACAAGGAAGAAGGCCAATGATCTCAATCTTCTCGCTTTGTGTAGATCCTTGCAACACCACTAACAAGGATTCTTTCATCATGTTGAAATCGGCGACACCACCAACAAGAGGTCGTTGCCCATGATCATCGAGAGAACACTCCGGAACAAAGGACGAAGGTAAAGGTATCAACAAATAAAGCCACCTCTAACTTCTATATAAGGAGAGAAAAGATGCATTCTAATCCACTTCAATGTACAAGAGCAAATAGAATGAGTAGTCGGTATGGGGTCAATCCATCACGCACCCAAACGATTACTCCACACATGTAGTAGAAAATGGTGCACCCATTCTTGGAATTTAGACTGAAGATCTTGATAAGTGATGTTCGGAAAGCTTCCGAAATAGAGGGGTGATGCAGGATCTTCATCGGATTAGGTGCAGATGATGTTGTCGTGACGAGAAAACACCAGAAGATACAAAGAAATTTTTTAGTGAATTTTCAGTCCATTGAAAGGTACAACAGAGGAGAATTCCCCAGATAGCAAGAAGACCAGATGTCGAAGCACCATTACAAGAGGAATAAGTGAAACCCTGAAGGTATGACGGGAACCCAACCACAAGAAATCCTGGACTCGAAGAAAAGATAAGAGGGCAGATTCAAAACACGCAGAGGTAAGAAGAGAATATCACATGGGTAAGGAGTAAAAGCAGACCTAATCAGATCTCTCCAACCGATTTTCCAAAATAGTTTTGACACTCTACGTCATCTGTTAGCTAGGTTATCTTGCAGGCTGAACCAGTGCGGTATCGTAACTACTGAGCTCTGATACCACTTTGTAACACTCTCGGATCGTCCCTATGTAAGTTTTAGCGATTCCCGCCAAACCTTCATAGAAAAGATTCAAAGGTGCCCACCAGGCACTTTCGTGCGGGTGGAAAACAAATTAATATCATTACACATTAGTCCATGATGGAACCCACATAACATATATATATACAAAAACCACTACATGAGTCAAGAATATAGATATATAATACAAAGATCCAAATCACCTTGAAAACTATACAGCGTCCGAGTACGGGAAAGATGCAAATGGGGCTAAGAGCCCTGAAGAATAATCAATGGCGTCCATAACCCTGCCCAGGACAAGCCGGAAGGGTAACCCTGCTAACGATGTTGATCTCAAAATCCTGCTAAACAAAAGTGGTGCCGACAAAGGATAGAGGAAAAAGAGAGCGATCAGTACTGAAGCCAGTACACGGCGAGTCTTAGAATTCAGTGGTCCTCGCCTACATAGGTATGGTGTACTGTTGCGGCAACAAAGTATGCTCTAAACAACCTATAGAGACTCTATATATCTAGCGGCTAACAGAGAGGGATAAGAAAGACCTATTCGGGTCAAACCTGATACTATCACCAAGCATACCCATCCTGGTATTCCCCCTCGATATCAAACAAGGAAGTCATACCGAGGAAGCTCACATAGTTGGCAATTATATTCATTTCGTTATAGTTGAAGCACTTACTAGTCATATATAGATAACATGAATCATCCTGATATAATAAGCACTGGGCACTTTTAGTTAACCATTCCGTTGTAGTTGTGATACTTACTAGTTAGATACACATAGCATGAGGCATCCCAATTCCAGCAGTTGTTGGTACTTTTATTTAGCCATTACATTATAGTGAAGCTGATTACTAGTCATTCAAAGACAAATTTATAGCACTACTTTAGTTATAGTTGTCTATGATCAAGATACTATGCTTCAAGTCATCCATAACAGTGGACACAACTTTCAGAAAGATTTACCCTGCAGGGGTGCACAAATAGCAACACAAGCACGATCAACCTCGAAAAAACCAAATGAAAACCCAACGAGGCATCATGACAAAGCAATCACAAGATTCATAAAATATTACAGGGGGCCACCCCCACTAAGCTACCCGCTATGAAGTCGGCCAGCTCCGCGACAGACCCAGGATATGTGGTGACGACTGTAAACAACTGGAACCCAAAAGTGTGACTGGGCATATCGATACAACGGAAACGTGGCACGGGGTTTCTAAACAGTACAATAGTAAACTCTCTCCAAGAGCAATAGTAGTAAATAAAGAGGTAGCATGGCATAAGTACAAGAGAGTAATAAAGCCCCAAACTAGTTTGTGGCCCCAAGAAATAAGTTATTACACAAGCTATGGTTAAGGGGATTCATGGTCCCACATGCAGATAGTGCGATAGTCAAGAAACAGGTATCAAGTACTCGGGGTCCCATGGGACACAAGTGGGAGGTTAAAAACCAAATAACATATATTTCCCACCGGTGCCTTTGCATTATTTACCTACTTTCAATATTAATTATTAAACTGTAATTAAATCCATGATCATTTCCACCATAAAGCATCAGGCATTCCTCCAACAACTAGGGAACATTGGCAGCGCGAAGCAACACATGTGCAAGCGACTACGACTCGCAAGGACAACTATATACCAAACAACAGGTAATAGGAGGTGTCCATGGCAATATAGAGGCTACGTGGAAGTATAAAGGGGTACAGAATCTATAGCATCGCAACACAAATAGCAAATAGATCAATAGGAAGAACACTATAAATGCAAAATAGGTAGAAAGGGGGAGAATGCTCGCCTAAAAACATAGCCGAAGGTTCATCCGAATATCGGGTTGACAGTCGCATCAAATCATCATCCTAATCCATGGAGAAGCAAATCACTAAAAGAAACACCGGATGCACTATTTAATACTACGACAGAAGATCGGGCATGATGCACATATGATGCATGACATGGCAAAGGTGCGATGCAATTAGGCAATATTAAGCGGAACCGGGGTTCCGATAATTAATTATATCGTTCTAGTTGTTTGGATACCACGCAATTTAAATGTTGTATTAACAAGGCAAAATATGTCAAGGTTTGCTACACAAATTTAAATGGAGCCAATGTAAGACTAGAAAATCCCGCATATGGTCTCCATATTCAATTATGAGGTGAATCGGCTAAAAGCCTCCAAACCACATGATATGTGTGAAAACATGAACAATTATATGCAACAGATAGATATTATATATTATGAAAACATTGGTCTCAGAAAAGGCGTCACACATGGGCTCGGCGATCTTGGGCTCTGGGGGTTCGGTTCGGTCTCGACGGGATCGGTCTTTGGACTCCGGGATCGGTACTCGGACTTCGGGAACAAGGCCTTGTCAAATTGGCGTCATCGCCTTCGGGTTCCACATGGAGATCTTGGGGTTCCAACTTGGTTTGTTAGTGAAGATCTTGATTCGAAATCGATTACTTTGGGTTGGTTTGTTCATGAAGAGATCTTGTGAACCCAATCAAATCATCGGGCAGATCTTATGGAGCCATGGGCCATCTCTGTTACAACAAACCATCAATAAGACGGACACGGGGCAAAGGCACCAAAGACAGAACAAACAAATGGAGAATCTACCATAAGGTCACTGGCTCAAACAACTTGTGGGGAGGGCGTCGCGCTTGTGAAAAGGCAAAAATAGCCTACGAGAAACACAGCCAGCAGTGGCCCAGGAAGCGTCCACGGCAGGAGGAGGCAAGACAACAACGACGGAAGGATGACGCAGGAGGAGGTTGAGGCGACTGTGAGTAACAGAGCAAAGGACGGCGGCTGTAGAGGCGGGCCAGCAGCGGGGCGTGGGACCGAGGGGAGGCAGGTCAGTGCGAGGGAGCTGCAGAAGAGCGTCGGCCAAGCTCGAGGAAGAGGAGGGGCGCCGACGAGTGGACGGCCACAGGGGAACCTCGACGGAGAGCTTGGCGAGGCAGAGGAGGGAGCCACGGTGGCCTCGTCTTTGTGGAGAAGCATAGGCGCTGGGGAAGGCTCGGGCTGCGCTGGCACGGAGAGGAAGGAAAGGTCTTGGTCGATGGTGAGGGGAGGCGGGTAGGGGCGGCGCCAGGGAGCTCGTCTTGGCGGAGGGGTAGGGCAGAGGGCGGCAACGTGTGATAGAAGGTGCATGACAGGGAGGTCGCAGGGAACGACGAGGGGGACGCATGGGAAGGGAGCTCGATGAGGGGAGGGAGCCGAGGCGGTGGTGGTTGTGCGGGAGGGCGGCCAAATGCGAGGTGGCCACGACTCGATAGTGGTGGCGCATCCGGAGGAAGCGTGGGGTGTGCGGTAGCGGTTTCACGCGAGGGAGGAGGCAGATCGGGAGGTAAAAATATCATGGGAGGGAGGAAGGCGGACACGACAGCTGCACGGTAGGGCCTGGGGCACAGACGCGGAGTGGTTGGGAATTGCGTGCACTGGTGGGGTGGTTTTTGCGTGCGTCCAGGGAGAGAGATGTGTCGGCCACTGTGTTTGGTTGCATGTGCGGGTATTTGGTGGGACGTGCGGGTGTGTGTTGTGGAGGTCGGGCAGGGTGGTAGGCACACAGGAACGGGATGGTGCAGTCAATGCTAGGTTAGGTGTGGTGTGCCGCTGGGGTAGTGGGTGGCGGCGGTTTAGCTTCAGGTTTAGGTTTAGGTGGGGATCAGGTGGGGCTAGGTTTAGCGTTTGATGTGTGGGGTTGTAGGCTTATGCTAGATGGGCCGTTGGGCCTGGCCGGCGGCGGCCTCCCCCAGGGGTTTTATAAAATAGGTTTATTTTTATTTTTTAAACAAAACCATTTTGTAAAATAGTTTTTAGGCAGATTTAAGAAGTAGTATTGCAGAGGAAAACTAGGTTTTAGCAAGATACTTTTAAGAGACAAAAATATGCAAGATGATGTCATGATGATGCAAAAAAATACAGACAACATGCAATATTCTAGTGGTGGTTTTTCCGGGGTGCTACATCACATGTCAAACCAATGAGGTGGACATATATTATGGACATGGGTTTGGTCTGACCCAACACAATACATGGAAAGATTGCTTACAGTTATCTCTCTACATGATGTGTACACTTTCACCTTAGACCTAAGATTGTCACATGTACTCAAGATGTGAATCGACCTACTTAGGGGCTATAAAATGTTTCACCATAACATGGTAGTTATAAAGGTAGCTTTCAGGTTTTTCATGAAGCATGCCTGCAAGGCATGATCAATCAAGATGTGCTTTGCCCCTCTCTACATCAGATAGATATCTCTGGCCCCTTTGAGTAATTGGATCCAGAAATGCATGGCTATGCTAGATAAGATTAAGAGTTAACCTAGTAAGGGATTCCAAATCATAGAATCAAGAAATAGTGGTAAGCTTGGATCTGGACCAAATATCGTGAGTCAAAGGGAATGCATGCATGTAACATTGTGATGGTTCACCTGACATGATCTTTATGCACATTAAGGAGTTGGCACATCTTCCTAGAGTCCGCTGCCAACTAAAGGCCGATTAGACGTACTCGCGACATGTCTCGACATGTGTGAACCTATAGGGTCACACCCTTAAGGGGCTGGAAGCCTATTTTAATTTGACCAGGCTTAGGAGTACTAATGGGCCCCTAATGTAAGAGCCCATCAGGTATACCAATAAAAGATAGGGTGGGGAGATATTGTAGGTTTGCAACATAGAAAACAAAAAATTTCCTATGATGGGAACAATTAAGCACCAAGATCTATATACTAGATACAAGCAAGGGGTGCATATACATCCATAGAATACATACCCTCGAAGACCGAAAGATTTTTCGAGTATGAACTCGTTGGTGATGTAGTCGATCTCTTGCCGATCTCAAGATCGTGATGAAGTCCATCTGGTCTAGCTAGTCCAGCATCATCAAGTCCAACACCACAAAGCAGTGGTGCATCCGTGATCGCACACACGTTCGGGTATCCTAACAACCTCCACGCCCTCGCCCTAGCGAAGCAGCGAAAGCAAAAAATCCTTCCAAAAAAATCCACCGGGAACATGTATCTCACTGATCCGAGACCATGGGGGAATTCTAAAGGGGAGAGAGAGATCCTTCACGAGGAGGTGTGAGAGTGGAGGAGGAGGTGCTCCTTATATAGGGGAGGGTGCAGCCCAAGGGGGCATGTCCGCCGTCCATAGAGGGTGCCCCTACCTCTCCCTCATTCATGTGGTGGAAGCTCCACTCACATAAAGATGACCCTCCATTTTCTCCACTCAAATTCCCATTAAATTTCCACCAAATTTAATGTAATCTCTCTTTAAATAAAACTCCTTTTATTTATTTATTCATAATTTTTTTAATTACTTTAATTAACAAACATTCACATAAAATCCCTTACAACATTTCAATTTCACATGCATAACCAGTTTCAGCAATTTCAACCGAAACAATTCCGGTATCTAGTGAAATAATTCCCGCTCTTTGTAATTATTTCTCTGGAATATTATTTGCTCCAAATGGTGTCAAAATCCCTTAAGTGTGTCACCCTATGGTTCGCGAATAATGCAGACATGATCGAGAGCCCTCTCCGATCAATAATCAGCAGCGGGACCTGGAGATCCGTACTGACGCCCACACATTCAACGATGACTTCTGTGATCGTGTGAACCTTATATGCATGTAACTCAATCCCTTTGTCTCGCGATATATTACATGTACGAGATTCGATCATCAGTGTCTCCATACCTAGTTTGATCTCATTACTGACATGTACTCTTTTCTTGTTCCCGTGATATAACATTCTAGTGATTACATCACTTGCTTGCAAGCTAACTAATGTGATACCACCGAGAGGGCCCAGAGTATATCTATACGGAATCGGGATGGACAAATGCCACTCTTGATACATGAGCCTCTACATAACACCTCTGTAGCACTGAACCCATATTTATAGTCACCTTGTTACGGCATGACATTTGATGTTATCAAGATACTCTTTCGGTGTTAATGATTGACATGATCTCATGGTCTAAGGACTAAGATTATTTCGTATGATTTTATAGCAATATAAACACAATGACTTTGATTGTAATGCTATACTTTGGATGAATGTTCATCACATCATTCCAACAATGTTTTCACCTTGTTATTAACGACACCCAATGTCCATGATCAGGAAACCTTTCATCATCTTGTCAATCAACGAGATAGTTTATAAGAGAGGCATAACTAGGAACTTTCTTTTTGTTTATTAAACACACATGTATTAATGTTTCCATATTAATACAATTACAACATGCAAAATAAACATTTATCATAAACAAGGAATAAGATAATAACCACTTTATTATTGCCTCTTGGGCATATTCCCTTCAGTCTCCCACTTGCACTAGAGCCAATAATATAGTTTGAAAACTTTTGCGTATTGAACATCTATGGCTTTCTGGTGTTCCATATACGCGATTGCAAGTGGTTAACATAATCTATGGATCTGACGCTTTCAGGTCCGCGTATATTTTCATGTCTTTGCGTGTTCACGCATCACTCATTCTCTAATGAGATGGCATTGTATAAATTTGGTCTTTTGGTGAGATCTTTAGTTCCTTGGGGTTAAATCATGTCGATACTATTGTCGTACAAACTATCTTTAGTGTTAGCCTGTTTTGAACCACACCTTAGTTTGATAACAAACTACTTGACACAAATGCCCTCCTTTGATGCTACTATAGCAGTCATATACTTAGCCTTTTGTTATAGTATCCGTCACAATGTCTTAACTTTGGAATTCATCCAAATCCGTCATGGAAACTTATTTCCATTTTATTGTTCCACCTATAGTTTAAATTGAGATAAACTTAATTTGTATCTTGTGACAAAACTAGTATCATTTTTCAATGAACTATTTGTCTCTTCTACAAATAGAATACATTCTTAATTCTTCCAAAATATTATAAGAATATTCTTACTATCGTCCAATGATCATTCTATGATTCATTATGGTATATGCTCATAACATTTAGAGCATAGGACATATCTGGATGTGTACATATCACGGTATGATTGATCAAAACATTCTTGTGATTGCACTCATCAAGTGTCAAAGCACTTGAATCTTGTTTCACTTATCAAGTGTCGATACACTTGAATCTTGATTCAATTCTTTTCCATGCGACAAGAACCTTTTCTCTCCGTTTCCATATTGAACTCATTCAATATCTCATATATGTACGTTTGGCACAACCATATTAGCGTCACAGTCTATCCATATAGACATTCATGCCTAATATTCGGGTTTTGACTAAGTCTTTCATAGAAATAAAATTACCTTTGTCAATAAAAGATACATCATTTTCAATCAACAAGATGTCGTCCACATAATGTATTAGAAATATGTCTCAGCACTCCCACTTAATTTCTTGCAAATTCAAGCATCTTCATCGTCTCCTGATGAAATTAAACTTCTTTAACAGTTTCATCACGGTGAATATTCCAACTCCGCGATGCTTACGTCAACCATTGAAGTTTGCATGCCCTTTTTAGCATCCTTTGAATTAACAAAACCCTTTGGAACGTGTCGTGTACAAGTCCTAGGTAACCATTCTATTCGAAGAACTTTGTTTTGTTTGTTCAACTACCATATACCAAATTATATGTAGTGGTTGCTACATTAATCCGTCGAGACTAAATATCACTATTAAAGATCAAATCTTGTCATAGTCAACTCCTTGAACATTGTCATAAAATCTTTACTGACATGTCGACTATTTCATAGATGTGAAACATCCATGTTTGTTTCTTTATAGATCCAAATACGACCGATAGGTTTTTACACCTTTCCGAAGGATCTTCCAAGTTCAAAAAACTTGATTTCTCGTGTATGGAACTATCACGGATTTTATGGCTTTAAGCCATTTGACGGAGTCAGGTCCCATCATCGCTTCTTTGCATGTAGTCGGTTCATCATTGTCAAACAACAATAATTTACTCTCAAATCTCAGCATTTGATTGTTTATCCGACCTACATGGTTCAATGAGAACTTATACATCTGTGACCACAACCTTTGAGGCACATAAGCTATGAGCATTATGGCTGCCTCCAGAACGATTTCCGGCGCTGCGCAACTCAGCACATTTAGCTAAGGTTCATCAACCTTATCAAAGTTCTATTGTCCTCCCACTTAACTTTTACGAAAATTCCTTTTTCAATAAACTTAAAGTTTTAAGCGACAAACTCTTTTATCCTCGGTGTTATGGAGGAATACCCAACGGTTATTAGAAATAACCTATAGATACATGCTCATCCGACTTTGGTTGTAAAACATCTTACTTATGCTTAGCATACCGAAATTTAAGAAAGGACAACTTGGGTTTTACCCCAAACCATAACTTATATGGTGTCATTTCAACGGATGAAGATGGAGCTCTTTTAAGTGAAAAAGCGGTTGTCTCTAAAGCTTTAATCTTTTAAAACATAATGGAAGTTTTATAAATAACACCTTTGATCTAACCATGTCAAACAAGGTTTCATTACAAATCTCAAACACTCCATATTCCTATGGTGTTTCGGGAGATGCAAATCTAGGTGTTTTGATAAATTTGCAACTCAAATAAATCCCTTTATGATCAAATCATAAATTATTTATTTTCTTATTACAATGATTTTCCACTTCATCTTGGAAGTCTTTTAATATATTCAAATATTTCATACTTCTTCCTCATTGAGTGAATATTCACTCAAATTTCTGGAGAAAGCATATGAAGTTGAAATCCATCGCTTACGTCTACACATAATGGACTACATACATCGATATGTCTAAATTCCAATAATTTAGTTGATCGTTCTTCTTTGCCCTTTGAACAAAGTTTTAATTATCCCGAGGAAAGTCTCACAAGCGTCATTTGATCAAATCAAAGACTCCAAAAATACATGAATATGGAATTTCTTCATGTTTTCTTTCCAA
This sequence comes from Avena insularis, assembly GCA_023614405.1. Classification (NCBI taxonomy): domain Eukaryota; kingdom Viridiplantae; phylum Streptophyta; class Magnoliopsida; order Poales; family Poaceae; genus Avena; species Avena insularis. Next base: position 193,984,112 of record CM042691.1, read on the forward strand.
TATATTTTAAACGGCGATGTCACTTCATAAGTGATATTTCAATCATTTGTCTTGCGAAATTTTAGCATTAGTTTTATGGATGTGATTTCTCCAACTAGATTTGTAAATCTCCCATCTTTTATAGAATACAGTAATTATTTGAATAATCTTTGTTCTCATAATATTTTATTTAAATAACAATTATTAAAACAAATCTTTGATGTCAACGAGAAATACAAACAACGGCTTGTTTGTTTTCGATGAACATCATCACATATTCTCTTGCTAGTTACTTAGGCCATTGTGATTCATGAATTGCATTGTTTTGTATGAAATTTCATACCAATCAATTAGGTATCCAATACCTAAGAACCACATTTTTAACAAGCAAAGAATACAACCAGAACATGTATATCATCTATATACCTGAGCTAGACGTTTCCAGTCTTTTCTTGTCTCTGCCAAATATTTTATAGATTTTCTTTCGGCATTTCCTTTATCTTTTAAAAGAATCTATCAACATCAACAGTGGCGCCATATACATGACACATAGTCCAAAGCGTGTATATTCAAATACTAATACCTTTGGACTTGCACTTTGAAGTAGATCACCATCATCAAATGATTGGTGTTTTTTCAAAAGCCATTCTTTAGTAATCTTTTAGTGTAGTAAATATTTTACATACATATTCTATTCATTCTTATCATGACAACTTTTATGATCAATCTAATGTAGCTTATAAAGGCGAATCGTGAGTATAACGTTACTTTCTAAAACCTTTTTGGATGATTGGGATGTCTAGCATCTCCAACTTCGCAAATTCTCATCCAATATGAGAACGTACATATATTATACTCTATCATATTGCAACCAAAACATTTGTTTCATATATCGTAATATCTGTCACACATGATGGTTTCTGAAATAATTCTTTCAGCTCCTAGATAACCTTGATATTCAAAACAATCAAGAATCATGGAGGCAAACATTATACTTTAGATACTAATACTAGAATTGTTACTCTTGATTTAATACTAATTTTTAAATTTCACGGATTAAATAGAGTTCGATGAAAGTTTGCAATAGGACTTTAAACTTTAGATTGACACTCAACACAATACGATACCAGTTTGTAAAGTAAATATCCATAATTCTATAGTTCTATTATCTCAATTGCAACTAATCATAAAGTGGTGAACGAATGCCAATGACTACAATAAATTATGCAAATTCACTTTGATTTAATTTATGATAATTTGAGTTCTACTAATTCAAATTATAAATGAACTCCCACTCAAAAACGACATCCCTCGTGTCTTTTTGGTGATTACATGAACCAAATCCACTACACCAAGTCCGATCATCACGTGAGTCGGTGTACCTTCAAAGGCGAGCATCTATATGAGCATCATATCAAACATATGACTCATGCTTAACATTTCAGTCCGTGTTTCGAGGCCATGTCTGTACATGCTAGGCTCACCAAGTAAGAACCTTAGTATTCGTGTGTGTAAAACTATCTTACACCCAATGTATGATCGTGGATTTAAGTACACCCGATCATCACGTGATGTCTTGAAGAGGCAAAACATAGTCGCTGCATACTTAAGGAAGAACACATTTTTATCTTGATATCTAAATGAGGGATCATCTTATAATGCTAATAAAACGCCAAAAAGCAATATAAGATGCAAACAAACATCATATGCTACAGTGATATGATATGGTTCTTGCACTTGATATCTATCTTGTGCATCGTGGAATGATCTTTATCATTACTATATGTGTAAGTCCATGGTCTATGGAACTTACCCTTTGTCATATTATAATTTTCAATAATATCAATCCATACTACAAATCATAACACTACCATATCATAGTACTTGCCTGGCAAAACCAAAAACTAGACGTCTCTAATTTATCTTTTGCATGTTTTACGTGGCTGAGGGCTTTCGAAGATAAAACCGTTCTAAACTATGAACATGAAACTACAACGATGATATCAAATTATTGACAACTCGTTGTAAATCAGATATTGACTATAGTAGGAGAGACAGACACCCGCAAGCCACTTATGCAAAACTAGTTGCATGTCAAGCATGGAACAGGTCTCATGTGCGAGGACATGTAAAGTTTGTCTGGGCCGCTTCATCCCACTATGCCACCAATATCCAAAATACAAGGAAGAAGCAATAACATGACCATTAGAGCCCACATACTCATATGTGTACTACCCGTTCAAAGTATCTACGCATAGATCCGGCTCTGATACCATCGTAGGTTTCGGAGCATAGAAAACAAAAAAATCCTACGATGGGAACAACTAAGTACCAAGATCTATCTACTAGATACAAGCAACGAGTGGATATAAATCCATAGAATACATACCCTCGAATACCAAAAGATTTTTTGAGTATGAACTCGTTGGTGATGTAGTCGATCTCTTGCCGATCTCAAGATCGTGATGAAGTCTATCTGGTCCAGCTGGTCTAGCACCATTAAGTAGAGCACCGCAAAGAAGCGGTGCATCTGTGATCGCACACACATTTGGGTATCCCAACAACCTCCGCGTCCTCGCTCCAGCGAAGCAGCGAAAGCAACAAATCCTTCCAGAAAAAGCCACCGAGAACATGTATCTCGCTGATCCGAGACCATGGGGGAATTCTAAAGGGGGAGACAGATCCTTCATGAGGAGGTGTGAGAGTGGAGGAGAAGGTGCTCCTTATATAGGGGAGGGGTAGCCCAAGGGGGCATGGCTGCCGACCATAGAGGGTGCCCCCACCTCTCCCTCATTCATGTGGTGGAAGCTCCACTCACATAAAGATGACCCTCCATTTTCTCCACTCAAATTCCCATTAATGTAATCTCTCTTTAAATAAAAAGCCTTTTATTTATTTATTCAGAATTTTGTTAATTACTTTAATTAACAAACATTCACATAAAACCCCTTACGACATTTCAATTTCACATGCAGAACCAGTTTCAGCAATTTCAACCAAAACAATTCCGGTGTCTAGTGAAATAATTTATGCGCTTTGTAATTCTTTCTCTGGCATATTATTTACTCCAAATGGTGTCGGTATCCCTTAAGTATGTCACCATACGGTTCAAGAAGAATGTAGACATGATCGATATCCCTCTCCGATCAATAATCAACTGCGGGACCTAAAGATTCGTACTGACTCCTACACATTCAATCATGACTTCTGTGATCGTGTGAACCTTATACGCATGTAACTCAATGCCTTTATCCCGCGATATATTACATGTCCGAGATTATCATCGGTATCTCCATACCTAGTTTGATCTCGTTACCGACATGTACTCTTTTCTTGTTCCCGTGATATAACATTCTAGTGATCAAATCACTTGCTTGCAAGCTAACTAATGTGATATCACTGAGAGGGCCTAGAGTTTATCTATCCATCATCGGGATGGACAAATTCCACTCTTGATCCATGATACTCTACATAACACCTTCATAGCACTGAACCCATCTTTATAGTCACCCTGTTATGGTGTGACGTTATGTTATCAAGATACTCTTCCAGTGTTAGTGATTGACATGATCTCATGGTCTAAGGACTAAGATTACTTCGTATGATGTTATAGCAATATAAACACAATGACTTTGATCGTAATGCTATACTTCGGATGAATGTTCATCACATCATTCCAACAATGTTGTGACCTTGTTATTAACGACATCCAATGTCCATGATTAGGAAACCTTTGATCATCTTGTCAATCAACGACCTAGTTTATAACAGAGGCATAACTAGGAAATTTTTTTTGTTTATTAAACACACATGTATTAACGTTTCCATATTAATACAATTATAGCATGCAAAATAAACATTTATCATAAACAAGGAATAAGATAATAACCACTTTATTATTGCCTCTCAGGCATATTCCCTTCAGATATGATAAGGGTTGATCATTCCACCTGGCCTCCACATCTCTCACGGATCTACTGCTTGCATGGACGTAGCAGTCAGGCGTGTGATGCTTCCACTTCGTATGTGTGGATACCTTGGAGGTGTTGTATCTGGTAGACGAACCCCCTAAGTGGTAACCGAGCAAGTAGTAATCCCGTATAGGTACCCTCCCTGCTATCCAAATCCATCCATAGCCAACTCCGGCTATCGCCACCTCGCCATACCATCAGCCAAAATCCCAACTCCGGCTATCGCCACCTCACCGTACCATCAGCCAGAATCACCGCTGGAGCTAGAGCCACCAATCGGAATCCTCACTAGTGCTAGCACCACTAGCAGGAATCCTCACAAGGAGAAAGGGAGCCACCCCTGTAATGGAGACCCTTTGGTTCACTTCGTCATCTTTGACAGTTCATATATTTTATAGAGTTACCCAAGCTCAACATCCGGTTTGACGGTGAGATAGGAGGAGCTCTTCCGCACCATGCCAAGCACACCATGGCTTTGCCACCGGCCTTATGTCACCTCCCTACACTAAAAATGACTCAGCTCGTACCCTTCTGGACGATGAAGAAGAGAAGGAGCGCTCTAACCCCCACATCTCAAGTTTCACCCAAAGAGGTCTCTCCCACAACTCGGGACACCCCCTTACTGCCTGCCGATTTCGGTCGTAGATAGTTGGTGATGTTTGTGGAAAGCGAGCACTTAGATTGGTCTTGAAAGACCGCTTGAGTATATCCTTCCGTTACACCAACCCAAGAAATACGAGTGCTAGCCACCCAAGCCGTCAACTACATAGAACCAAATAAGGCCATCAACTCCACTCCGACATGGATGCTCATGTCACACGTCGGAGTCCTGCAAGCCACATAGGAAGCAGGCGGCAGGGAGCCCGCCCACCTGGAAGACCATCATGGGGGGCTTACCGAGGAGTGGTAGGCTTCTATGGTCGCTCACTAGGTTCCGAAAGAAGAAGGCATGATAGTCCTTTGCCCCGGCACGGCGCAAGGGACTAGAACCGTCACCCGACACTTGACATAAGATCATCTCCACCCGCGTTCCCATGAGGGCATTCCCAGGGCGATTTTTTTCATTCAGACTATGGTATTTCGCCCAGTCGTGTTCCCAGGATGCCGAATTGCGCCGAATTTGGCCCAACTTTCATCCGGCATTACCAGGCCGAACCCAAGGCGTTGGGAATTTCCTAGGAACGCTGCACCCAGCGAAAAATGGGTGGGCCAGCCCTATCGGCAAGACAACCCCATTCCCCACCGCGACTCGGCTCTCCCGAGGGAGAGAGATTTCCCCCAGCTTCCCCCGCTACCATGTCGTCGCTAATGAAGCCCCACCACACCAAGCCAAAACCACACCTGTAGATAGGTCCACCGCTGTCACCGCATCCTTTCCCCTCGGCCTGGGCCTCGCTTCACCGTTCTTCCTTCGCCATAGCTTGGCTTCATACTGAGCTCCTGCCACCATGCCCACGAAGTTTTTGGCGTTTTGCCTATTCGGTCATGAACTCCGATGACGAGGAGATGTTTGCCCCATTGCCGAAGAAATAGACTGCCACAGCTGCCTAAGATACATAGCACATGCAGATCCTCGCCTCTCTCGGTCGATTGTACATGCAGATTGCAGCAGTGAAGCATGGAGGCTCGGTGAAGGGTCGTCGGAACGGCAAAGCAAGGCAGCTGATGGAGGGCTACTGCATGTTGTACGCCAACTACTTCACCGACAAGCCGCTACCCGAAGAGGCCGTGTTTCGGCGCCATTTCAAGATGAGCCAGAAGCTCTTCCTCGACATTGTTCATGCCATCTGGGACTTCGACCCCTACTTCATTTGCAAGAAGGACTACACCGACATGATAGGGTTTTCTGCACTGCAGAAGTGCACAGTAGTGATGAAGTTGCTTGCATACGGATCTCGGGGTGACAGTGTCGATGACTATCTCCGTATGGCCGAGTCCACCATCATCAATTTCTTGTAGAGGTTCTGTAGGGCAGTGATTGTAGTGTTTGGGCCACAGTACTTGAGAACACCCACTACTGAAGACACTCCTTGGATCCCTGCAGTCAATGAAAGTAGAGGATTTCCTGGAATGCTAGGAAGCATAGACTACATGCACTGGCACTAGAAGAACTTCCCATTTGCATGGCAAGGAATGTACAAAGGCCACAAAGAAGGTTGCAGTGTGATACTCGAGGTAGTTGCTACACATTTCTTTGGATCTGGCACTCCTTCTTTGGTATGGTAGGATCGAACAACAACATCAACGTCCTCCAATCCTCAAATGTCTTTGCCAAGCTTGTTGTGGGTCATGCCCCCCTTGTGGAATTTGAGCTCAACGGGCACCACTACAACAAGGGATACTATATTGCAGATGGCATATATCCAAGATGACCAACATTTGTAGACTATCTCAAACCCGATGCTCCCTAAGCATGCTCAGTTTGCCAAGGAACAGGAAGCTTGCAGGAAGGACGTGGAGCAGGCATTTGGTGTGCTCTAACAGAGGTTTGCAGTTGTTTGGTTACGTGCTATAACCTGGTCGAAAGATTAGATGTGGGAAGTGATGAACTCTTATGTGACCTTTCACATCACGATCATTGAGGATGAGAGGAAGGACCCATTGGATTTGGTTGAGCAGGACGAGCCATACAGACAGGGAAATCTTGCAGAGCCTGATCACCAGGTGCCGCCAACCTGGGCTGCCTTCATCGTCATGCGTCAGGAGATTCGAGACCTAGGAGTGCATCAATAGCTGTAGGATGATCTGTTTAAACACATATGGATATGGAAGGGCAACATGTAGATGCCAAGCATGATCATGCATAACTAGGACAAACTATGTTGTATTTCAGTCTATGCCAAACTATGTTTAATTTCATGCCGAACTATGTTTAGTCCCATGCCTAACTATGCCGAACATTGCTCTGTATTCATATTTATGCCGAACTATGCCGAACTCTGTTTGCATTTGATCCAAATTTGGGAAAAAACTTGCCGATTTTGCATCGCCTGGGAACCACATCTAGGAACACAAGTGGGAAAAGAGCCATTACCAGGTCGAAAGTTACATCATAGCGCCATATTTCGGCCTGGAAACGCCCAACGAGTGGAGGTCCTCTAAGGGATGAAAGCCAACAACAGGGAAGACCACAACCTCCTCTTGGTTACCAACAACATTGTCATCAATGACAAAGCGGTTCCTGGCATACATGAAGGCTATCAGCAAGATACCGTTTTTCTATAGAGAACGTTATAGGTTTGAAATGGTAAACATTTCTTTCCTCTCGAAGTATCGACTTTGAATCGACTAGGGGGGAGGGGTGAATAGGCGACTACCAATTTTTAATTAGTTACTCAATTTTAGGCTTGGAAAGAAGATAAGTTCTCTAGATATGCAACTAGGTGAACAACCTATATGCTAGAGAACTAACAACAAGCACAAGAACGGTAAAGAGCAAGTAGTAAAGGTAATGAACGAGATAACCGGAGTGGGGACACGGAGATGTAATTCCCACAGTTCACTTCCAAGGAATCTACGTCTACGTTCGAGAGTTGTCGGGGCCACACAAGGTCACCCGAGCGCCACAAAGGCCTCACCTTCTTCTCTGGTGAGCTCCCCCACAAAGGAGGCCTCACAATCCACTAACCGATGACCTTGAAGGCGCCAACCGAAACCTTTACAAAAAGGTTGAGGGGGAATCTCCACAACTCAATTGGAGGCCCTCAACGACACCACGAAGCTTTACAACACATGCCCATAGCTCCGAGGATGCCCTACACTGTCTAGGGTTCCAAGAAACCCAAGAGTAACAAGATCCACAAAGGATAGGTGGGGGGAATCAAATCTTCTTTGGTGGAAGTGTAGATCTAGGTCACCTCTCCCACCTCTCAAAATATCAAGTGATTTGAGTGGCTAGGGAGAGAGATCTAGTAAGGTGAAGCTATAGTATTAATGGAGGAGAGAGAAAATTGAAGAGTTAGGTAGGAGGAAGAAGGAGGGCGCCTTAAATATGCCCCCTCCAAACTGAACCGTTGGGCAGTTCGCGACCTTACCGGAAGTTCCGGTGAGGGGCCGGAAGTTCCGCCCAGCGCTACTCTAACGGTACGAAGACCGTTGACGCACGCTCCAAAGCTTGACCAGAAGTTCCAGTCAGAATGACCGGAAGTTCCGGTGAAACTTCTGGAGCAAGTTCCAGGCCAATTTCCGTCAATTAGAACACTTGCCAACAGAAGTATTCTAAACCTCAGCGGAACTTGGAGCGGAACAACTGGGTCGCAAAACATGCCTGACCAGAAGTTCCGATGCCTGGGCGGAAGTTCCGCTCAGGGTCTCAGTGGGAAAAGCGAAGGAAGTTCCTGACCGGAACTTCTGGTGCTACTTCTGGTGGAAGTTCCGTCAATTAGAACATTACCATATAGTAGGTTCTGAACTCTGGCTGGAACTTCCATCGGAAGTTGGACCGAAAATAATCCCAGATCCAGCCCACATAGCACCCTGAGCGGAACTTCTGACTCCTGGCCGGAAGTTCCGATCAGACAAAAATTGCTCCAACTGATCAGAAACTCGCTCTCTCGCTGATGAATAGGATGGATGTGGTGGTGCAAATATGGTTTGTGCAAGAACAGATGATTCCCCACAGCCTTCTGAGGTGGACCCCTCTTTATAGTACGGAGAACTAAATCAATAAAATGAGAGAAAGAGAAAACCGAAAGACCGCCGTCTTCACGAGATCCCAGGAATAGCATCCACACACTCCATAAGCTCCATCAAAAACAATTAACCTGAAACTCAATCACAAGGTTATATCACAAGTGGGATTTCCATCATCACCAAAATAGCAAGGGAAAACATAGTCCTTTCAATCTCCCCCTTTTTGGTGTTTGATGACAATCCCAAATGATTTGCATAAGAAGGAGCAGTTTTTTTGCAATGAACGGAACATGCTCCCCCTATATGTGTGCAAGGTAGAGATAAATCTCTAAGGACAAGACTAGCACACATATAAGGAGGCTCCCCCTTTCTATTGCAAAAATAGCACATGTGTAAGGGAAAACAAGATAGGGGACATACCGTTGCACCAATCATATGTGGTGGATACAATAGATGAAATAATATCAATGTAGACTCCACCACCATATACAAACAGCCATAAGCCAACAACAAGCATACCATACAACATGCATAACATACCACATAGTCGCATACATAAATAAGACGCACAAATAACAAGGTCCACAAATAACACAAATAAACTAGAGAGTTCACGAGCAAGAAAGGATCAAAGATAAAAACGAACTCGTGACTCAACCCATGCAAATCCCATGAACAACCTAATAGACATCTTTCTCCCCCTTTGGCATCATGACACCAAAAAGGGAGAAAAGACCACTATAATCGCCCCAACCATGGACATGAGGAGGATAAGGCTCGGGGTCCCAAGAGGGATTGTTCCACGCAGGTGGGGGGCCGGTGACTTCCTCCACAGAATCAGACCACTTGCAGTTGTCATGAATCCACTCATCCTTGGGCACAATGAAGGAGATAGTCTCTGGAGAGCAAGGAAGACTGACCGCTATCATAATAGCCTTCTAATGCCGAGCACTGTGCCGCTGATCAACATAAGCCTGGTACTCACAATTCTGCAAGAAGCAAAACGTCTTCTTCACCTTCCCTAGTAGTTTCTTGGCCCAAGACGGCTTCCTCTCAAGAGTGAGACCACCAGCACTAGAACCAGCATGAGCCAAAGAGGGACCACCAACACCAGTAGCACCCCAGACTTCCATATGGCTTCTTCCTTCTCATATTGGGTCCTAGGATTCTCATGCTTACTCACACGCAGCTTCTTCTCCTCATGAATAGTGATGTCGTCCTGAGGGAAGCGGGTACGAGTTGCTTCGAACCACTTGGCATTGATAAGAGTTTGAATGTATGGAGCATAGGGGCACGAGCGCTTGTCAATAATAGCTTGCCAGATCTCATTGTACAAAAAGTGCATAACATCCATCTTCCGGTCAGAGTCGCGGCGACGGTGAGTCTGAAACATAAGGTCAATTTGATAATCATGAAACTGATCAAACTTGCCTGCCTTTGGAGATATGGAGTTCAATAAGACCCTGCGCATGATGTCATAGACTGGCTAGAGATAATTCACATAACAACAAGTACCCCAACCCTCAATATAGAGTGGCTCTAGAACCTCAGGAGCAGAAGGCTGGGCGCCATGAACACGCCAACCATTTGCACCCTTACCAGGCAAGATGGGATATCCAAGGAGCGTCCCAAATTCAGACAAGGTGCCATCAATAGGATTAATTTCCACGTGAAGAATGGAGTAGAACTGAGCAATAGCGGCCTCATCAAAGTTCTCACGATGCTCCATGATAGGAATCAGCCCAAACTTCCTGCATATCTCAAGAGACTCACCAAAGTACTCAAGCTTGCTTTCCATATGAGCCACATTGATGTATTTCTGAGGAGCTACAATGAACTTGGTCTTGGTGGCATAGATCTCTGCAAAAATCTGCTCTTGGCGACAATTGTAGAAGAGATGATCCAAGCAAAGACGGTCACGCGGGACAAGATAGGGATCCACATGGTGGAACGCTGAATAGGCCTTCTGAGGCCACTTGGAGATCTTGTTCTTGGAGGAGTCAGGCCCAGTAGCAGTGGCCTTCTGAGAAGCAATAACAGGCCGCTTCCCTTCAGCAGTAGCAGCACGGCGAGTAGCAGCAGACCTCTGACGGGCAGTCTGAGTAGAAGGTCGCATAACCTCAAGATCTTCTTCATCAATCTTGGGAGGAGGACCGGTAGGAATATGGGTGCGCTTGCCTCTACGGAAACCACCTTGCCTTGAGAAGAAAGCAAAGAATAGGGAGGGATGGTGGGGTAAGTGCACAAGTTCGAAGGAAGAAACAAAGATAGATTGGAAAAATACAGTCAGTGAATCAAATATAGTGCACCGGAACTTCCAGTGAACCGTCATAACTTCCGGTGAAAAATTCACCACCAGAAGTTATGGTCGTGACTCACTAGAAGTTCCGGTGAGGCCATGAACAGAGAGGTTCAACAGGAAATCGCATGGATCCAAGATCTAAAGTGCACACGTACGGATTCACACAAATGTATTGGTTCAATCTACCCTAGCAAGGTTCCCTAGTCCTACCAAGACCTCCCAACAAGTTCTAGCCAAAGAAATAGCCTAGACATGGTGAGCCCTAACTCAAGTAATGGAGTGAGAAAGATCTCCATTAATGTAGGGAGTTGAGGGAAAATACCGTAGTCCATGGCAGGAGATCGAGGTGGGGAAGGTTCCCACGGAGCAAATCTGAGAATGGGTGGCCGGAGACGGAGGGGCCGAAGCACCTCCATAGAGAAGACATCATTGACGGCTGCTCCAAATAAAAGGTGGGTATTGGGGAAAACTGTAAGAAGATCCCGTTTTTCCCACGACCCACTTTATATAGGACAAAGAGCCTCACTAGAAGTTTCGGTGAACCGAAAGTTCCGAGCGCAGGAGGAAGTAGCCAGGCCATCAAGTAGTTCCGAAGAACTACACACTGACCGATACTTCCGGCAGCTGGCCAGAAGTTCCGGTGACTCCAGAAACACTTCCCAGGATAGGAAGAAACCAAGGGAGAACTTGTGCAGGGAATAGAAGGGGCTTGAGGAAAGGAAAAACACTTCCCAGGATAGATAGCTCAAACTGTGAAGAACCAAAACAACAAAACATATCAAGAATACACAAGAACAACCAAGCTCAAAAACACAAGGAAAGCCAAACAAGAAACACAAAAGAGGCAGTGGCCGAAGCCACCTTAAATAAGAGTAAATGACTTGACACCGCGAAGATATATCTTGGGTTCATTACCAACACCCATCATGAATCTCAAATGGTCTCCTTTAGAGACTATAGAGTATGAAAACTTTAATGTGCGCATAATAGGGACGGTGTTTGTTCATAAGAGGAACTACACTCCCCCTAAATCCATGCCTACATCCAAACAAAGATACACATTGAGACATGGGTAGGTGTGCAAGGTACTCAAGCCACATTGCTAGAATCTATGATATTTATCTCATGCCTTAACTCTCGGAACCTTGCTTCATCAAGATTCGTGAAAAGACCCACAAGATTTGCCTTGGTGGGAACATACTCCAAAGAAATGTCTCCTCTTGCAACATGGTCCCGAATGAAATGATGACGAATCTCAATGTGCTTAGTCCGGTTGTATTGCACGGGGTTGTGAGCAATGGAAATGGCACTCTCATTGTCACAAAGAAGAGACACCTTGTCAAAAGAAAGTCCAAGATCCTTCAAGGTTTGCTTCATCCATAACAATTGAGCACAACAACTTGCGGAGGAGATGTACTCAGCTTCGGCAGTGGACATAGACACATAGTTTTGCTTCTTTGAGGACCGACATACCAAGGATCTTCCAAGAAATTGACAAGATCCGGAGGTTGACTTCCTTCCCACTTTGTCTCCAGCCCAATCTGAGTATTGTATCCAATGAGGTTAAAACTGTCTCCCTTGGGGTACCACAACCCAAAGTTTGGGGTATGAACCAAATATCGAAAGATTCTCTTGACCACCACCATGTGGATTTCTTTTGGTACGACTTGGAATCTTGCACACATACCCACACTCAACATAATATCCGGTCGGGATGCACAAAGATAGACCAAAGAACCAATCATAGAGCGATAAGGTTTTTGACCCACATCCTTACCCTTAGGATCAAGATCAAGATTAACCTTAGTTGGAATGGGAGTCTTAGCACCTTTGACTTGATCAAACTTGAACTTCTTGAGCATGTCTTGAATATATTTGGCTTGGTTGATGAAAGTCCCCTTCCTCAATTGCTCGACTTCAAATCCAAGGAAGAACTCCAACTCTCCCATCATGGACATCTCGAAGCGATCGGTCATGAGCTTGGAAAAATCCCCATTGAAAGCTTTGTTAATAGACCCAAAGATAATGTCATCAACATAGATTTGGCAAACGAACAAGTGGCCTCCGACTTTCTTAGCAAAAAGAGTGGGATCAATGAGGCCCACTTTGAAACCACGGTCTAACAAGAGCTCTCTAAGGTAATCATACCACGCACGTGGGGCTTGTTTGAGACCATAGAGTGCCTTATTGAGATTGTAGACATGGTTCGAGAAAAGTGGATCCTCAAAGCCCGGAGGTTGCTTGACATATACCAACTCTTTCAAAGGACCATTAAGAAATGCACTTTTAACATCCATTTGATGCAACTTGAAGTTATGATGAGTAGAAAAAGCAAGAAGCATACGAATGGATTCAAGGTGAGCAATGATGGCATAAGAATCACCGTAGTCAATTCCCTCAACTTGTGAGTATCCTTGGGCAACTAACCTTGCCTTGTTGTGCATGACTATCCCATTTGCATCACACTTGTTCTTCAAGACCCACTTGGTTCCGATGACGTTTTGACAAACTTTAGGACGCTTAACCAAAGTCCATACTTTGGTCCTCTTGAAGTTGTGAAGTTCTTCATCCATAGCGTCGAGCCAATCATCATCTTCAAGAGCCTCGAAGACTTTCTGTGGTTCCACATGAGAGATAAAATCATGGTGAGATCTAAAAGAGGCTAATTTCCTCCTAGTAGTGGAACCTCTATTTAAATCTCCATAAACATTATCAAGGATATGGCCATCTCGGACGAGATTGGCGAGACGATAGGCTTGACGGAAGGCTTGAGCTTTAATACGAGATTCTTAAGCAAGCACTTGGTCATTGCCACCATTTGAGTCCCCGCCTTGACTATAAGCATGAACACGAGGATCATCTTCATCAATCTCCACTTCGGGAGAGTCATCATTTGGAGTAGAGCCTTGATCAACATTAGCTTGCCCTTGTTCTTGACGAGCTTGACCTTGTTCAAGACTAGCTTGACCTTGGGATATGTCTTGAGAAGGAGCCCCATCTTGGGGAGGAAGGTGTTATTGATGAAGAGCTGGAGTATAGGGGCTAGAAGAGTCATGAGCATGAGGAGCTTCGGGAGAGCTTGAGGAAGCTTGTGCAAAAATAGTGGGTCCTTGAGGGGCAAGATGATCTTGATAAAGTGAGGGCTCCACTTGAGTAGAGCTTGGTCCTTCTCCTTCGGCCACAAGGGGATCCTCAATGGGGAGGTGGAAACCCACACCCATTATTCTTATGGCCTTAGGAGAAATTTCATCACTTGGATCACGAACATTGTCCTGCCTAACAAGGGACTCATGGTCTTCATCAAACTTCACATTGATCGTCTCTTCAACTCTTCCATTGGCTTTGTTGTAGACTCTATAAGCATGGGACTGATTTGAGTATCCAACAAAAATTCCTTCTTGTGCCTTGGATTCAAACTTGTACAAACGAACTCCTTTCTTGAGAATATAACACTTGCAACCAAACACTTCAAAGTAGCTAACATTGGTTTTTTTTTATGAGTAGCTCATAAGGGGTCTTGTTCTTTTTCTTGCGAAGGTAGAGCCGGTTGGTTGCATGACAAGCGGTGGAGATGGCCTCGGCCCAAAAGTTGTATGGAGACTTGAATTCGGCTAGCATAGACCGAGTTGCATCCATCAAAGTGTGATTCTTCATTTTGGCAACACCATTTTGTTGAGGGGTATAAGGAGTGGAGTATTGATGCTTGATGCCTTAATCACTAAGAAACTCATCCAAGGTATAGTTTTTGAACTCGGTGCCATTGTCACTTCGGATGGAGAGAATGGTTGCATTGTGTTTCCGTTGAACTTCATTTGCAAAGTTGATGACGGTTTGTTGAGTCCCACTCTTGTACTTGAAGAAGAACACCCAAGTGTATCTTGAGAAATCATCCACAATGACCAAACAATACTTCTTGCCTCCAAGACTATCATGAGAAGGAGGGCCAAAGAGGTCCATCTGCAAGAGCTCCAAGCATATTTCCGTGGTGATTTGATTGAGAACTTTGTGAGGAGTTTCATGCATCTTTCCTTCAATACAAGCCCTACACACAATCTTTGGCAAAATAAACATCGTTAAGACCAAGGATGTGGCCCTCGGAGTGAAGTCTTTGCAAATTTCTCATGTTAACATGGGCTAGGCGGCGATGCCACAACCAGTCCTTGTTGTCTTTAGCATAGAGACATAGAGCATGAGGAGCGGTGGTCCCTGAAAAGTCCACCACATACAAGTCATGCTCTATATAGCCTACGAAAGCCACCTTGAGAGACTTGCTCCACATGAGGACCACAGAATGCTCATTGAAGAAAGAAGAGAGACCCATAATGGAAAGAGAACGAACATAAAGTAAATTGTAACCAAGGGTTTTGACAAGCATGACGTCAACCAAGGATACATCCAGGGTTACCACCACTTTGCCAAATCCTAATACCTGAGAAGTTGTTTTATCACCGTAGAGACCATAGTGTTGTCAATATTTGGCCTTATATCCGTCATGATAGACTTGCTTCCGGTCATATGACTTGTGGCGCCGCTATCAAGCACCCATTTTGCTCCACCGGAAGCATAGTCCTACAAGAAAATCAAGCTTTGGTTTTAGGTACCCATTTTGCAATGGGTCCCCTTTTGTTATTAGCAAGAGTCTTTGGCACCCATATGGCCCAATGATAATCATGCTTGTAAGAAGTTCCAACATATCTAGCATATACATGACCATCATAGGAATTGCAAAGAATATAAGAGGGATTGTTATTTCCGGCAAAGTTGTCGCTTTGCAAGATGGTTGGACCATTAGAAGGTCCTTGAGCCCAGCCCTTGTTCTTTCTCTTCTTATTTTTTTTCTTCTTCTTAGCCTTGGCAAGTTGATCCTTCAACCCCTTGTTCTCCTCAATGAGATGCTCATGCTTGCAACAAGGGTTAGAAGGACTAGACAAGTCTATAATTTGCACAGCGGAAGACTTAGCAAGTTCACAAGTTAGTTGAGTTTGAAGTTGTTCATGGGCTTCAAAAAGACTTGATAATTTGCTCTCCAAGGCTTTGTGTTCCTCTTTGAGTTTCTCGAGGTCTTCTCGAGTCCTATCATGACCAACACCAATCTCAACTTTCTCTTTCTTAAGCACCTTCACCAAAGCTAGAGCATGATCACGTTCTTTAGGGAGAGAACACATGGTGTTTTTATGGTCATCTACAAGCTTAGACACATTTTCTTCAAGATTAATTCTCATATTTTGTTCATCCTCAAGACTTTGAGTGAGAGAAGCAATTTCATTGGCGGCATCCCTTTCATTTTTACTTATCAAGTCAAGAAGTTCTTCCTTTTCATCTAAAGCATCCCTAGAATTGTCAAGTTGTGCAAGCAAGGAATCAAAGAAAGTTTTAGTTTCTTCATCCAAGGTAGCAATAAACTCACACATGTCTATCATCTCTTTCTTTATCTCTAGACCTTCAAGATCAAGAGAAGAAGTCTCACTAGAGATGGGTTGAGGAGTGGGTTTAGATGCTACCTCGGTGGCCTTGGCCATGAGACACTTTTGGTTGGAGGAGACGACGTTCTCATTTGGTGAGTCGAAGAGGGACAATCGTGGAGTAGAGGTAGTGGAAATAGCAGCAACTCCCACAATCTCTCCGCATTGGACTTCATCATCATCATCTTCATCCGTGCCAGAAAGGTATTCCTCATGGACCACAATAGCCCTTTCCTTGTTGGCGACATTCTTGATGGTGTAGTGCTTGTTCAAAGGATGAGGATGCCTTGACTTGATCTTGCGAATGAGAAGACCACCATTGTCTTCACGGTTCTCAAAGGGACACTTTGCCACAAAGCGACTCTTGTCATTGCAATTGTAGCATGATCTCCCCTTAGGAGACTTGTTGGATGAGTTGAATCTTGGGTTGTCCCTTCACCTTGAATTGATGACGGGCTTGTTCAAAAAGGCTCTTGAAGCGAGAGCAAGATGTTCGTTGAAGGCACACTTGAGGTCCTCTTGAGACCACTCACTTGATGTATCATCATCATCAACTTCAATAGCCTTGGCCTTCAATGCAAGATTCACTTTTGTTGATCCAATCTCCCTAGCACGAGCGACTCTACGTTCTTCTTGGCAATGGTCATGGCAATCACTTCATTCAAGACTTCTTGGGATGTCATCAAGTGAAAGTTGGTTCTTCCCTTAATGGAGTTGAGCTTTTGTTCTTCAAACGGAAGGAGAGTTTGAATGAACTTCCTCTTCATGAACTTGTCAGCAACATAGGTGGCACCAAGATCCCTCATAGTGCAACAAAGGACCTTGAGCTGCCTATACATGTCTTTGGGAGTCTCATCATCTTGCATAGCAAAACCATCGCACTCATTGTTGACTTCATCAAACTTGGAGCTTTGAATGCTTGTACTCCCAACAAATAGCTCGGTAAGGTGATCCCATGCTTCCTTGGCGGTGTTGAATTGGAAAATGTGAGCAAAGTCCTTGGGAGTCAAGGCCTTTTGAATCATGCCCAAAGCCGTGGCATTGAGTTGCTTGTCCACCACTTCACCTTGAGTCAACTTCTTTGGGTCATATGGAGAGAACCCATCCTCCACAATCCTCTTTAACTCAACAAAAGAGCTGGAAATATGTGAGCGCATTAGATATTGCCAATTGGCAAAAATTGAAGTATCTAACATAGGTGGTGCTCCTTGAGGAATGATGTGTGGCATGGGAATGGGTGGATCCGGAGTATAGTTCGGCAGTGGGGGCACCGTCGAGTAGTCCTTTCCTCCAATTTCCTCTTTGGAAGTTGAGTCTTCGAGCCCCTCGGTGTTCTTGCTTGGAACCTTGGTAGATGTTTGAGCAACAAAACCAAGTCCCAAGTGAGTGGTGACAGCCGCGGGATTCACTCCAGGGGCGGTCACGGGAACGGTGGAGGAAGCTCGGTGGTTTGGGGTGTGACAAGAGGAACCATGGGGTTTGGCTTAAGAGACTGCAAAATAGTCATCATTTACTCAAACTTGGACATCATAGATGTCTCCAATTGCTTGAGGTCATCCATGGTGGCCAAGTTCTTGGAGTTATCATTCTCACAACCACCTTCGCCGGCCATCGTCTCTTGGGTGATAAAGCCCGAAATAAGAGCCTTGGCTCTGATGCCAATTAAAAGTACTAACTTTGAATTGACTAGAGGGGGGTGAATAGGCGACTACCATTTTTTATTTAATTACTCAATTTTAGGCTTGGCAATAAGATAAGTTCTCTAGATATGCAACTAGGTGAACAACCTATATGCTAGAGAACTAACAACAAGGACAAGAACGATAAAGAGCAAGTAGTAAAGGTAAGGAACGAGATAACCGAAGCAGGGACACGGAGATGTAATTACCGTAGTTCACTTCCAAGGAAGCTATGTCTATGTTGGAGAGGTGTCGGGCCACACAAGGTCACCCGAGTGCAACAGAGGCCTCACCTTCTTCTCCAGTGAGCTCCCCCACAAAGGAGGCCTCACAATCCACTAACTGGTGACCTTGAAGGCGCCAACCGAAAACTTTACAAAAAGGTTGAGGGGGAATCTCCACAACTCAATTGGAGGCCCTCAACGACACCACGGAGATTTACAACACATGCTCTTAGCTCCGAGGATGCCCTACACCGTCTAGGGTTCAAAGAAACCCAAGAGTAACAAGATCCACAAAGTATAGGTGGGGGGAATCAAATCTTCTTTGGTGGAAGTGTAGATCTAGGTCACCTCTCCCACCTCTCAAAAGATCAAGTGATTTGAGTGGCTAGGGAGAGAGATCTAGTGACGTGAAGCTCTAGTATTAATGGAGGAGAGAGAAAATTGAAGAGTTAGGTAGGAGGAAGAAGGAGGGCGCCTTAAATAGGCATTGGCTGGCTGTTGACGTGGGAGCTTCTTCTTCTTTTGTTCCCGGGAAATGGCGCCAGAAAACATGTTGATGACTCCTTGATGGCGCTAGAAAACTTGGTGCTTTGATGTGGAGTCTTGTTGGGAACCCCAAGAGAAAGGTGTGAAGAGTACAACAGCAAGTCTTCCCTCAGTTGAGACCGAGGTTATCGAACCAGTAGGAGGAAGGAAACGTCACACATGTGTTGCAAGCAACGCGGAGACCTGCACAACACAAACTCAAGACTTTGCCCCAACGAATCAGTGAGGTTGTCAAGCTCACCGGTTTGCTGTAACAAAGGATTAAACGTATGGTGTGGAAGGTAATGGTTTGCAGCAAGTAAACAAGTAACAGTGGAAGATGCATCAATGGTAAATATTGGACCGGGGTCCATAGTTCACTAGAGGTGCTCTCCTTAGATAAACAACATGGCATGAAGGGTAAACAAATTACAGCGGGGCAATTGACAGGAACTGAGCAAGGCATAACAATGTAATTACTATCCAGAAAGATCCTATGAGGTTTATTGGGCAATACAACATTATACATAGACCATAATCCAACTGCATCTATGACTAGAAGTCCACCTTCAGGTTATCATCCGAACCCCCTCCAGTATTAAGTTGCAAGCAACAAACAACTGCTTTAAGCAAAGTGTGTAAGGTAAACAATCCACATGTTCCATGAACAAGAGACCGTTGTTTTCTCCCTAGTAGCAACAACACATCTACAACCAAAGAGATTTCTGTCACTTCCCTTGGAAACTAGAGGCATGAACCCACTATCAAGCATAAATACTCCCTCTTGGAGTCACTAGCAACTACTTGGCCAAGATAAAAACTAGCCACGGAGAGCATGCAAGATCACAAACAACACAGACATGATAGGATCATAAAGATATAACCATTAATCAAACCAACATAATAATCTCAATATCCATCGGATCCCCACAAACACAACATGCATGATTACAAATAGATTATATCTTGATCATGAACGTAGCTCACAAGTTCTATACATGAAAGCACAAGGAGGAGATACAACCATCTAGCTACTACATGGACCCATAGTCCAAGGTGGAACTGAAGGGAATATGCCCTGAGAGGCAATAATAAAGTGTTTATTATGTGTATTCCAAGTATATGATAGATGTTTATTTTTCATGCTATAATTGTATTAATACAGAAACGTTAATACATGTGTGTTTAATAAACAAACAGAAAGTTCCTAGTTATGCCTCTCTCATAAACTAGCTCGTTGATTAACAAGATGATCATAGTTTCCTGATCATAGACATTGGATGTTGTTAATAACGAGATCACAACATTAGTGTAATGATGTGATGAACATTCATCCGAAGTATAGCATTACGATCAAAGTCATTGAGTTTATATTGCTATAACAACTTACAAAGTGATCCTAATCCTTAGACCATGAGATCATGTCAATCACTAACACCGGAAGAGTTTCTTGATGACATCAAACATCAGACCGTAACTGGGTGATTATAAAGATGGCTTCAGAACTACTAAAGTGTTATGTTGAGGCTCATGGATCAAGAGTGGAATTTTTTCATCCCGATGACGGATAGATATACTCTGGGCCCTATTGGTGATATCAATTGGTTAGCTTGCAAGCAAGTGATTTGATCACTAGAATGTTATATCACGGGAACGAGAAAAGAGTGCATGTAGGTAACGAGATCAAACTAGGTATGGAGATACCGATAATCGAATCTTGGACATGTAATATATCGTAGAACAAAGGGATTAAGATACTAGCGTAAAAAGTTCCGACGATCACAAGAAAGTCATCGTTGAATGTGTGGGAGTCAGTATGGATCTCCAGGTTCCGCTTCTGATTATTGATCGGAGAAAGGTCTCGATCATGTCCGCATTAATCGTGAACAGTAGGGTGACACACTTAAGGGGCACTGACATCCAATTGGAGAAAAAGTTTCATGCCGGAAAGAATAACAAGCGCAGGAATTTATTTCACTAGATACCAAAACAGGTTTTCGGTGAAATTGCAGAAAGTTTTTTTGCATGTGAAATGGAATTCTAGCAAGGGGTTATATGTGAATGTTTGTCATTAAAGTAATTGACAAAATTCTGAATAAATAAAAGGAGTTTTATTTAATGAGAGTTTGCATTAAATTTGGTGGAAATTTAATAGCAATTTTGAGTGGGATTTTGAGTGGAGAGAATTGAAGAGTTTTTTGTGAGTGGAGTGTCCACCCACATGAATGAGTGGAGGTCAAGGGGGAAGCCCCCATGCACCGGCCACCCCCTTGGGGTTCCCCCATCTCCTATAAAATGCACCCCTCTCCCTCTCTCTCACTCACACCTCCTCGTGAAGGATCTCTCTCCCCCTCTAGAATTTATCCCCCATGGTATTCGGCAAGAAAGGGTTGTGCTTCCGCTGCATTGCTAGAGCGAGGAGGCGGAGGTTGCTTGGTGTCTTGTACGTGTGTGCGAGCACGGATGCGCTGCTGCTTTGCGGCGCTAGGACTTCCTCTCGATCTTGAGATCGGCAAGAGATCGTCTACATCAACCACGAATTTAACTCGTTAAGCTTTTTCGGTCTTCAAGGGTATGTTCTCTACGGATATACATCCACCCGTTGTTTGTATCTAGTAGATAGATCGTGGTACATAGTTCCCATCGTAGGAATTTTTTCTATGCTGCGAACCCTTCAGTGGTATCAGAGCCGGATCTATGCGTAGTTGCTTTACACGGGTAGTACACATATGAGTATGTGGGCTATGATGATCATGTTGTTGCTTCTTAGATGTAATTTTGGATATTGGTGGCATAGTGGGATGAAGCGGCCCGGACAAACTTTACATGTCCTCGCACATGAGACCTGTTCCACGCTTGACATGCAACTAGTTTGCATAAGTGGCTAGCGGGTGTCTGTCTCTCCTACTATAGTCAATATCTATTTTTCAACGAGTTGTCAACAATTTGGTTATACTCGTTGTGGTTCATGTTCGTAGGTAAGAATGGTTCTATCTTCAAAAGCCCTAAGCCACGTAAAAACTTGCAATGGATAAATTAGAGGCGTCTAGTTTAGATTGTTGCTGGGCTAGTGTTATGATATGGTGATGTTGTAAGTAGAAGTATGAGATGATACTCTTACAACACACATAACGTGTAAGTTCCATAGACCTTGGCCTTACACATAAAAGTATGATAGTGATCATACCAAGGTGCACATGATAGATATCATATGCGGGAACCATATCATTTCACTAATAAACATGTGATGTTTGATAGCATCTTATATTGCTTGTTTGGAGTTTTACTAGCATAATAAGATGATCCCTCATTTAAATATCAAGATAAGAATGTGTTCTTCCTTTAGTATGCACCGATTATGTTTTCGTCGCTCCAAGACATCACGTGATGATCGGGTGTTCTTGGATCCACTACCATATTTCGGGTGTAAGACAGTTACACACGCGAATACTAAGGTTCTAACTTAGCAAGCCTAGCATGTACAGACATGGCCTCGGAACACGGACCGAAAGATTAAGCATGAGTCATATAGTAGATATGATGCCCATTTGATGCTCGCCTTTGAAGCTACACTGACTCGCGTGATGATCGGACTTGGTGTAGTGGATTTGGTTCATGTAATCACCAAAAAGGCACGAGGGATGTCGTTTTTGAGTGGGAGTTCATTCGTAATATGGATTAGTTGAACTCAATCTATCATAAACTTAGTCTAAACTTTACAAATTCTGTTGTAGATGGCACCACCTGCTTTTAATTTCAATGTGTTCATGGAGAAAGAGAAACTTGCAACGAACGGTAGCAACTTTACCGAATGGGCCATGAATTTGAGGATTCTCCTCTCTACTGAACAAAAGCAATATGTGCTAGAAGCGCCGCTAGGCCCCCCACCTTTTGATGATGCCCCTGACGAGGAGAAGAATGTCTATCAGACTCGTCAGGAGGACCACATCTTAGTTCATTATGGCATATTGAATGGGCTAGATCCAGAACTTCGAAAGCATTTCGAAAACGGCAATGCATTTGATACAATGGGTGAGTTGAAAATGATTTCTGACACACATGCTGCTATAGAGAGCTACAATGCTTCAGAAAAGTTCTTTAGCTGCATGATGGAAGAGCACAACTCCGCAAGTGAGCATGTACTCAAGATGTCGGGTTACACCGATAAGCTTGTGTCCTTGGGAATATCGATTCCCATTGACTTAGGCATCCATCGTGTTCTGCAGTCTCTGCGACCTAGCTATAAGAGCTTCGTGATGAACTATAATATGCAAGGCATGAAGAAGTCTCTCCCCGAGCTTGTGTCAATGCTTAAAACTGTATGTGGAGATCAAGAAGGAACATCAAGTGTTGATGATCAATAAGAACACTGGTTTCAAGAAAGACAAGAAGGGAAAACGGAAGGGAAGTAAGGGCGGAAAGAAGGTTGCCGTGCCTGAAAAGAAACCCCGAGTTGGACCTAAGTCTGATACCGAGTGCTACTATTGAAAGGGGACTGGCCACTGGAAGCGCAACTGCCCCAAGTATTTGGCAGACAAGAAAGCCGGCAAGGCAAACAAAGGTATATATGATATACATGTTATTGATGTGTACTTGACTAGTGCTCGCAGTAGCACATGGGTATTTGATACCGGTTCAGTTGATAATATTTGTAACTCGAATCAGGGGCTGCGGAACAAGCGACCGCTAGCAAGGGGTGAGGTCAAGATGCGTGTCGGCAATGGATCAAGCGTTGATGTGATCGCCGTCGGAATGCTACCTCTCCACTTGCCGTTGGGATTAGTAATAAACTTGAATAATTATTATCTGGTGCCAGCACTAAGCATGAACATTGTATCTGGATCGTGTTTGATGCGAAGTGGTTATTCATTTAAATCCGAGAACAATGGTTGTTCCATTTATATGAATGAAATCTTTTATGGTCATGCACCAATGATGAATGGTTTATTTCTATTGGATCTCGATAATAATGTTACACATATTCATAATATTGATGCTAAAAGGATTAAACTTAATGATGATATATCCGCATATATGTGGCACTGCCGTCTAGGTCATATTGGCATTAAACGCATGAAGAAGCTCCATTCGGATGGACTTTTGGATCACTTGATTTTGAATCTTTTGATACATGTGAGCCATGCCTTATGGGCAATATGACTAGAACGTCGTTTTCCGGTTCAATGGAACGGGCGACAGATTTATTGGAGATCATACATTCTGATGTATGTGGTCCAATGAGTGTGTCGGCGCAAGGTGGATATCGTTATTTTGTTACTTTCACAGATGATTTGAGTAGATACGGTTATATATACTTGATGAAACACAAGTCTGAAACCTTTGAAAAGTTCAAGGAATTTCAGAGTGATGTGGAAAATCATCGTAATAGAAAGATCAAATTTCTATGGTCCGACCGTGGAGGTGAGTATATAAGTTACGAATTTAGCACTCACATGAAAGAGTGTGGAATTGTTTCACAACTCACACCTACCGGAACACCACAGCGAAATGGTGTGTCAGAACGTCGTAATCGTACTTTATTGGATATGGTTCGATCTATGATGTCTCTGACGGACTTGTCGTTGTCATTTTGGGGTTATGCACTAGAAACCGCTGCATTCACTTTAAATCGGGCACCATCTAAATCCGTTGAAAAGACACCGTATGAATTGTGGTTTGGAAACAAACCTAAGCTATCATTTCTTAAAGTTTGGGGATGCGATGTTTATGTGAAGAAACTTCAACCGGATAAACTCGAACCCAAAGCGGAAAAATGCGTCTTCATAGGATACCCTAAGGAAACTATTGGGTATTCCTTCTATCACAGATCTGAGGGCAAGGTTTTTGTTGCCAAGAATGGATCCTTTCTAGAGAAAGAGTTTCTCGCGAAAGGTGTGAGTATTCGGAAGGTAGAACACGAAGAGGTTATTGAACCTTCTCTTCAAAGTATGGCGAGTAGCGCAGCGCCGGAAGTCGTTTCGGAGTTGGCTTCACCAGTTGAAGAAGGAACAAATGATAATGATCATGATACTCCAAAAGAGAGTACTACCGAACCTTGTAGGTCTAGCAGGACGCGTGCAGCTCCTGAGCTGTATGGAAATCCTGTCATGAATTTCATGGTTGATGAAAATGATGACCCTGCGACGTATAAAGAAGTGATGATGAGCCCGGATTCCAAAAAATGGTTAGAAGCCATGAAATCCGAGATGGAATCCATGTATGAAAATCAAGTTTGGAACTTGGTGGACTTACCTCACGACCGAAAGTCCGTGGAGAATAAATGGATTTTCAAAAGGAAAACTGATGCTGATGGTAATGTGACTGTCTATAAAGCTCGACTTGTCACAAAGGGGTTTCGACAAATTCAAGGAGTTGACTATGATGAGACATTCTCTCCCGTAGCGATGCTAAAACCAGTTAGGATTATGTTAGCAATTGCTGCATATTTCAATTATGAGATATGGCAGATGGATGTCAAAACCGCGTTTCTCAATGGTAATATTAAAGAAGAGTTGTATATGATACAACCAAAGTGTTTTGTCGATCCTAAGGATGCTAACAAGGTGTGCAAGCTTCAGCGATCCATCTATGGACTAAAGCAAGCATCACGAAGTTGGAATCTCCGCTTTGATGAGGTGATCAAAGAGTTTGGATTTGTCCAAACTTATGGAGAAGCTTGTATTTACAAGAATGTGAGTAGGAGCAATGTGGCATTTATGATACTATATGTGGATGACATATTATTGATCGGAAATGATATAGATCTTTTAAATAGTCTTAAAAGTTATCTAAACATCAAATTTTCAATGAAGGACCTAGGTGAAGCGTCTTACATATTAGGAATAAAGATCTATAGAGATAGATCTAGGCACCGAATAGGGCTATCGCAAAGTACATACCTTGATAAGATTTTCAAGAAGTTTAAAATGGACGAAAGTAAGAAGGGGTTCTTCCCTATGTTACAAGGCATGACATTGAGTAAGACTCAAAGTCCGGCTATGGCGGAAGAAAGAGAGATAATGGACAAAGTCCCCTATGCTTTAGCCATAGGCTCTATAATGTACGCCATGCTATGTACAAGACCGGATGTGGCTCATGCTATTAGTTTGACTAGTAGGTTCCAATCAGATCCAAGTTCGGAACACTGGAAAGCGGTCAAGAATATCCTTAAGTACTTGAGAAGAACTAAGGATATGTTTCTTGTATACAGAGGTGAAAAAGAGCTCGTCACTAAGTGTTATGTCGACGCTAGCTTTGACACCGATCCGGATGACTCTAAGTCTCAATCCAGATACGTATTTCTCATGAATGGCGGAGCAGTTAGTTGGAGGAGCTCCAAACAACCTGTGGTGGCGGGATCAACAACGGAGGCCGAATATGTTGTTGCTTCGGAAGCGGCTCAGGAAGCAGTTTGGATGAAGGAGTTCATATCCGAACTAGGTGTGGTTGCAAATGCGTTGGACCCAATGGTGATCTATTGTGACAACAATGGGGCCATTGCCAATGCCAAAGAACCAAGGTCTCACAAGCATTCCAAGCATATTAAGCGCCGATTTCACTCCATCCGCGAGCATGTCAAGGATGGAGATATAAAGATTTGTAAAGTACATACGGATCTCAATGTAGCAGATCTTGTAGGGATACGGGTAGGCTACACTAGCGCAAATCAAAAAAATTCTACCGCGTAAACCAGGATTACTGTTGTCATAGATCACGGGATTACCACTAGACGCGCAGTTGCGGAATTGATGAAGCGCGTTGAGGCAGTGCAGACGTTCCACGTCTCCTCCTTGTCCTCGTCCTACGAGAAGCTTCCCTTGCACGGCTCGTCCAAGCGCTATAGATACAGCGCCTCCGAGGTATCCACACGTACATGGTGGAAGCGTCAGACACCGGACTGCTAGGTCATGGCCTTGTTCTGAGCGTGAGGAGTGGCGGCTGGGAATGATCTGAGGTCTAAGGTCTAACCCTGGTCAGCTCACCCTACCCTCTCTTATATAGGCATCCCTAGTGGGCTTCTACATTAGCAGCCCATTAGTACCCTAAGCCTGGTCTAATTCGGATCCAATCCTCATTAGGCTTCCAGCCCCTTAAGTGTGTGACCCTATAGGTTCATATGCGTATAGACATGACACGAATACACTTATTCTGTCAATAGTTGGTAGCGGACTCTAGCAAGACGTTCCAACTCCTAAACGCATACAAAGATCATATTGGACGAACCATCACAAGGTTTAGTACATGTCTTTCCCTTTGCCTCACGATATTTGGTCTAGATCCAAGCTGACCTCCTTTCTACCGATCGTGATTCGAATCCCTTTACTAGGTTAACTCTTAACCATATGTAGCACGGCCATGCATTTCTGGATCCGATCACTCGAGGGGCCCAGAGATATCTCTCTCAAGTAGAGAGGGGCAAATCCCATCTTGATTGACCATGCCTTGCAGCATGCTTCAGGACAAACCTGAAAGCTACCTTTATAACTACCTAGTTACGGTGCAGCGTTTGATAGCCCCAAAGTAGGTCGATCCACATCTCAAGTACATGCGACAATCTCAGGTCTAAGGACAAAACATACACGATGTGTAGAGAGAGAGCTGCAACTAATTGCTAGTCTCAGGTTGGGTCAGTCCAACCCCATGTTCATAACATGTGTCCACGTCATTGGTTTGACATCTCCATGTCTATGACTTGCGAAACATAGTCATCAACCAATCGATGTGCTAGGGACAACTCTTAAATAACCATACAAGTATAGAGTTTCACAAACAATTCACGTATGCCAATCAATACAAGTTGCCTGATATGGATATTCAAGGAACATTACAATAACTCATGGATACATATGAAATATCATCATCTCTATGATTGCCTCTAGGGCATATTTCCTTCAGATCTGTTGACTAAAACTCTCCCTAGAGCAAAACATGATCTACACCAGAACTCAATGGGTATTAGATACATCACTATGTAACTAGATTATTGTCTCTAGTGCAAGTGGGAGACTGAAGGGAATATGCCCTGAGAGGCAAAAATAAAGTGTTTATTATGTGTATTCCAAGTATATGATAGATGTTTATTTTGCATGCTATAATTGTATTAATACGGAAACGTTAATACATGTGTGTTTAATAAACAAACAGAAAGTTCCTAGTTATGCCTCTCTCATAAACTAGCTCGTTGATTATCAAGATGATCACAGTTTCCTGATCATAGCATTGGATGTTGTTAATAACGAAATCACAACATTAGTGTAATGATGTGATGAACATTCATCCGAAGTATAGCATTACGATCAAAGTCATTGAGTTTATATTGCTATAACAACTTACAAAGTGATCCTAATCCTTAGACCATGAGATCATGTCAATCACTAACACCGGAAGAGTTTCTTGATGACATCAAATGACACAGCGTAACTGGGTGGTTAGAAAGATGGCTTCAGAACTACTAAAGTGTTATGTTGAGGCTCATGGATCAAGAGTGGAATTTGTTCATCCCGATGACGGATAGATATACTCTGGGCCCTCTCGGTGATATCACATTGGTTAGCTTGCAAGCAAGTGATTTGATCACTAGAATGTTATATCACGGGAACGAGAAAAGAGTGCATGTCGGTAAAGAGATCAAACTACGTATGGAGATACCGATGATCAAATCTTGGACATGTAATATATCGTGAAACAAAGGGATTAAGATACTAGCGTAAAAGGTTCCGACGATCACAGGAAAGTCATCGTTGAATGTACTCAACAAGATAACTATCACATAAAGCAGGATTTTCATGAGCTACAAACACATAATTTCTATCAAGCTTAAAAATAGTGGAATTAAAACCTTCATAGGTTTTATCCAAAGTAGATATTTCAAAAGGATCCACATGAACATAACATTCATCCTCCTTTGGTAAGCATGGGGGACAATCAAATAATGTAAGGGATAAAGAGTTACTCTCATTAGAAGGTAGGCATGGGTGGATAATCCATTCTTCCTCCTTGTATTCATCACTCTCCCCCTCTTTTTCATCTAATGAGCTTCCAGTTTCAACAATTTCTTCTTCCATAGGCTCTTGCAAGGCATTAGTCCCTTCCAAATGTGGTAAGCACCTATTAAAATATTCAAGAATATAGCCATTTGCTTCCTTGTAATTAGTCCCTTGTAATAGTATTCAACTTATCAATTTGTTCCCATAAGTGTTTCCCTTTTTGTGACAAACGGTGTTCCTTATAATAATACTTTTGTTCTTCCGTGAACCCACCTTGCCAATAAGAACTAGTTTCAACAAAACCATCCATTCATGGAAAGCATGACCAAGCAAGGCAATGATAGGCCACCAACTAGAGTAAGAACTAATTTTTTTGTGTTTTTGAATAAAGAAAGCAAACCAAGCTAGACTATTTTTTTGGGTTTTTTGAAAAGAGGAAAACAAAACCAAACAAAAGAAACAAAGCAAACTAAAAACAAAGTAAAGAGAAAGGAAGTGAAGGACTCCCCTAGTGAAGACGTCCTTAGCCTCCCCGGCAGCGGCGCCAGAAAACTTGTGTTGGCTGGCTGTTGACATGGGAGCTTCTTCTTCTTTTGTTCCCCGGCAACGGCGCTAGAAAACTTGTTGATGACTCCTTGATGGCGCCAGAAAACTTGGTGCTTTGATGTGGAGTCTTGTTGGGAACCCCAAGAGCAAGGTGTGAAGAGTACAACATCAAGTCTTCCCTCAGTTGAGATCGAGGTTATCAAACCAGTAGGAGGAAGGAAACATCACACAGGTGTTGCAAGCAATGCGGAGACCTGCACAACACAAACTCAAGAATTTTTCCCCAACGAATCAGTGAGGTTGTCAAGCTAACCGGTTTGCTGTAACAAAGGATTAAACGTATGGTGTGGAAGGTAATGGTTTGCAGCAAGTAAACAAGTAACAGTAGAAGATGTATCAATAGTAAAGATTGGACCGGGGTCCATAGTTCACTAGAGGTGCTCTCCTTAGATAAACAACATGGCATGAATGGTAAACAAATTACAGCGAGGCAATTGACAGGAACTGAGCAAGGCATAACAATGCAATTAATAGCCAGAAAGATCCTATGAGTGTTGGGGATATGCTGTATGAGTATCCTCATAGCATGTCTCTTATCCGGATAACCCGGGTGGCCCACAATTGGTAGCATGGCCTATGGCCTGCTGGGCGGCCCAGTTAGATGGAGGCCCATGCTGGATAAAGGAAGGCTGCGGTGGAGTCACCAGCGTACTCGGAGCCTTGGAGTACAAGACAAGCTATACTAGTCATAGTCAGTGTAGGACTCTGTAACCTGTCCGGCTAGGACTTTTCCCTGTAACCCTAGGACCTGGCGACTATATAAGTCGGGCCTATGGGAGCCTTTAGGGCACGATAACTTAGACTTTCTAGTCACACCTCGCACAACGAACATATCTCTGTAACTCGGCGTATTGCCCTTATAGTGATTTATGGCAGGAGTAGGATTCCGCCACCGTTGTGGGTTCTGAACCTGGGTAAGCTGTGTTACCTTGTACCCGTCAACCGTCTGCCTTCCCCCACATCTCTAAACACGCGCTGTGAGGACCCCTCCATGGCGTACTCGTCGGCAATACCACGATAGTTGGCGCCCACCGTGGGGCAAGAGGCGCTTCAGGCTCTTCAGTGGGCGAGGACCAAGATCTTCGCGGGAATCAGCGAATCTGTAGCCATCGGTCGCGTTCTCTTCTCCGGCAACGTTCCGATCGTCCCTCCCGACGAGTTCTGGATCCCGGTGAGGACGAACCCTACTCGGTGCTCGATCGTTCCTATCGGAGACATCCACCTCTTCATCGGCAAAACCAACTCGGGCACTAGTTCCCTGGGAGTCGGAGGAGCATCAAGGCCCGCACGGACCGCCTACGGGCAGGATACGTTCGCGGAAGGATCAATGTCGGATCTCTCTTCAGAGTTTGCCGGCAAAGATCGGAAAAACTCAAGGCCCACCCAAACCGCCCCTATGCAGGATATAATGGTGGAAGATAACTGTTGGGGATATGCTATATGGGTCTCCTCATAGCATGTCCCTTATCCGGCTAACCCGGGTGGCCCATAGTCGGTAGCATGGCCTATGGCCTGCTGGGCGGCCCAGTTAGATGGATCCAGAAGGGAGGCCCATGCCGGATGAAGGAAGGCTACGGTGGAGCCACCAGCGTACCCGGAGCCTTGGAGCACAAGATACACAAGACTAGTGATAGACAGTGTAGGACTCTGTAACCTGTCCAGCTAGGACTTTTCCCTATAACCCTAGGACCTGGCGACCAGTGGCAGAGCTTCAGGCCGGCGTGCCTGGGCAGCTGCCCGGGATTTTCTCCTAGTCCCTCGCTAAAGTTCTTAGCTGCTAATGAGGATTAATCTACTTTTTCATGGGCAAAGTATCCATTCGCTAGGGGCCTTCGTACTCTGCCGAGGCTACCTGGCTCAGCTGCCTCCGCCACTGCTGGCGACTATATAAGTCTGGCCTATGGGAGCCTTTAGGGCACGATAACTTAGACAACTTCAGACAATCTCATACAACCTCGCACAGCGAACCTATCTCTGTAACTCGGCGTATTGCCCTTATAGTGATTTATAGCAGGAGTAGGATTCCGCCACCGTTGTGGGATCTGAACCTGGGTAAGCTTTGTTACCTCGTACCCGTCAACCGTCCGCCTTACCCCACATCTCTAAACACGCATTGTGAGGACCCCTCCATGGCATACTCGTCGGCAATACCACGATAGTTGGCGCCCACCGTGGGGCAAGAGGCGCTTCAGGCTCTTCAGCGAGCGAGGACCAAGATCTTCGCGGGAATCGGCGAAACCATAGACATCGGTCACGTTCTCTTCTCCAGCAATGTTCCGATCGTCCCACCTGACGAGTTCTGGGTCCCGGCGAAGATGAACCCTACGCGGTGTTCGATCGTTCCTATCGGAGACATCCACCTCTTCATCGGCGAAACCGACTCGGGCACTAGTTCCCTGGGAGTCGGAGGAGCATCAAGACCCGCATGGACCGCCTACGGGCTGGATACGTTCGCGGAAGGATCGATGTCGGATCTCTCTTTGGAGTTTGCCGACAAAGATCGGAAAGCATCAAGACCCACACGGACCGCCTATGGGATGGATACGTTCACGGAAGGATCGATGTCGGATCTCTCTTCGGAGTTTGCCGGCAAAGATCGAAAAAATTCAAGACCCACCCAAACCGCCCCTGTGCAGGATATAAAGGTGGAAGATCACTACAAATCCACCGGCTTCATCTATGCGTCTGGACAGCAGAGATCCAAGTTCGTCGGTGTGGTTACCATCTTCGATCTGGCGCGCAGCATTCAGAGAGAGGGTGAAACCCCCCGCGACTACCTGGCCAGGTGGCTCCGTATACGAGCCGATCT
Organism: Avena insularis; assembly: GCA_023614405.1. NCBI lineage: Eukaryota > Viridiplantae > Streptophyta > Magnoliopsida > Poales > Poaceae > Avena > Avena insularis. The sequence continues at coordinate 194,016,287 of CM042691.1, forward strand.
AGCCCACTACCCCAATGATGATGCTATCTATCACTTTGTGGAAGGACTGGACCATGGCACGCTTCTCCGACATTCTCTAAGACGGCAACGGACGCCTTACCTTCGAAGGCATGGTGAACACCGTCAACAACTACGCGGAGGCCGAAGCGGCAGCTCAGACAGCGCTTGCGCTCATTGACGGAGCCCCTCCGATTCAGCCACCGCCACCACCGCCTCCGGCCGCCATCGTCATAGCAACACCACCACCTCCAGTCATCGTCGAGGCCGTTGCACCTCCACCGCCCGTCATCGAGGAAGTCCTGGCACCCTCCGACTCTGTCATTGACGTGCTTTATGCTGATTTCAGTGCAGATTCAGAGGAGATAGACTTCAGTCCAGAAGAGCTAGACTCCGCTATGCAGGAGATGGATGAGGAGTACTCGCGCGACGAGCAAGCCAACAACACCGTCACGTCTCGAGGGGTGTTCGTCACCATTGGGACGGTGATGGATGAAGATCATCCTGGACAAGTTCTGCCTACAGCGCTGGACAAGGGCAAGGGGCCACTTATTGCTGCTGACAATGATCGCGCAAAGGTTATGCCTCCTCCGCCTAACCCAGTGCAGCAGCCGCAGGAACTCGGCACCGGCCCGAGCAACAATAACACCGCAAACTTGCCACCTCCAGTATCCACGTCGGCAGCAGCCCATGTTACTCCAACTGATAGAGTGATGTACGACAATCTCCTTGTCGAGCCACTAACCGTCGCTCATATCCGGAACGTGACCCAGCTTGACGAGAAGCGCCAGCAGCTGCTGGAGGAGGCGCAAGCCATCGCGGAGCAAGGCGCCAAACTAGATCGAGATCTGGTCAACGCGTAGAAGTCCATAGAGAAAGCTAGAGCAATGGAGGCCGAATACAAGACTTTGCTACAGCAGCAGAAGGCTAAGAAATCTCCGGCTCGCGTCATCAACGATCCTGGTGTACGGCGCAACCTAGGATGGGATCCGTCGAAGCCGGCATAGGCCAATCCATACATTGACAGTGAAGGCAAGCAGGTGATGCCCACCCCACTCCTTAACCTCGTCGTCGTCAAGACCCTTCTGGAACAGGATAGATCACCTGAGGCAGTGGAATAGGTCTATGACCTGGTGGCCAAGGTGGTGAAGCAGCAGGAAAAGGCCACCTTTCAGAGGCTTGAGTCTGACCCAGCGCTCTGCCGATGTAGCTAGTACAAACCGCCAAGGGATAGATCTCCTAGGATGTCGGATCACAGACGGGTTCATCAGAACAAAGACGGAGGGATGCGCGCAACAGGAAGGATGCTATCCCCATATCCTCCGACCATGGAGAAAAAGCCCAACCTCGTCGCCCATCGCCACCGCCCCGATCCCCCCGACGTCAGGAAGATTACAAGGCTCACCATCGTACGGATATGCCCCCACCAAAGCAGTGCGGCATCGTCATCCGCGACAACGCGGCGCAGACCCGTCATGATGGAGAGCACAACCAAGGACACAAGAGCATGTCACACCACGACCCTCCACGTCCGACAAGCAACTGTGACAGGCGTGAGGCGCCGCAGGAGGGTAACAACAAGAAGGCTAACCCACCGCCACCTCCGCCTCCGTCGCTGCCAAGCAGTCACCATGGCGGAAGAGGCCCGCGTCGTTCACGCAGCCCATCCCCTGTTGACAAAAAGAAGAAGAACCCGGAGCCATACGATGCACGTTCATGGATCGATAAGATCCACGAGGCCCGGGAAGGACCATACCTGGGACCACATTGCTTTGGTCCTGCAATACGGTCTGCAACTTACCCCAAAGGTTTCCGGATTGACAAGACCATCAAGCCCTATGACGGTACCGCCAAGCCAGCCACATGGTTGCAGGACTACGGCAACACGGTGGAGATTGCCAGAGGCAACCCCAACGTCACCGTCAAGTACCTCCCGTTAATGTTGGCGGGCACGGCCCGTCAATGGATCGACGACTTGCCGAAGAAGTCTATCTACAACTGGCTGGACATGCAAGAAGCGTTCACCAAGAACTTTGAGGGTACGTACAAGCGTCCCTGCACTGTGGGCATTCTACAGCGGTGCGTGCAAGAAAAAGACAAGAAATCTCGCGCCTACCTCTCCCGATGGCTAGATATGAAGAATTCCTGCGCAGGAGTGCACGCTCAGACCGCCATGGCCGCCTTCATCGATGGGTTGGAAAGGGGCACGTTGCTCCGACATAAGCTGAAGCGCTTGCAGGACAATCACCATCTTGACTTGAATCAGATGATTCAGTTAGCTAGTGAGTTCGCAGCTACCGCCGACGATGCTCGTGGCTCTTTGCCGGCAACGGCCGTTCCAACTCAAGCTCGGAGGAACAGCAACACAAAGCGAAAAACCGCTCTAGAAGAAAAGCAATCTACCGACATGGTCGCTATGACTTTTGCAGGACGAGGAGAAGGCGGACAACGTGGCCGGGGAAGGGGAGCTGGCCGTGGGCAGCAACGAGGAAGTGAAACCACCTCGGCACCACTCCGCGTTCCCCAAACCAACGAGGAGTACCGCGATATGCCGTGCCTCGTACACCTCGGCATGCAGCAAGGCCACCCGCCAATCGACACGCAAGTTCGTCAACGACCTCAAGGAAGACCGAGTCCGGCTACAAGCGAAGTCGGAATGCATCACGCGAGGCAAGGGCAAGGGATGAAGAAGGAGGAGGAGTCAAGATTCAAGTGACATGGATGAAGGCGTTGACCCCAAAGCACGCCGCCAAGAGCGGCGACAAGGGCAAGAACCCTTCGCAAAGAAGGCCCGATCTACCACACTTTCCTTGGCACCCCACCGTCCGACAGAAGACCTCTCAGGATCTGATGGCCACTCTCCCCAGTCCCCGATACCTCGCTGGTCGGAATTTCCAATAACTTGGGACAGGACGGACCACCCAGACCTTGTGCCCACGGAGAACCAGTACGCCATGGTCATCAACCCCTTGATTGACGGTGTGGAGTTCACCAAGTGCATGGTGGATAGTAGAAGCAGCATCAACATCATGTACCTGGATACACTGTAGAAGATGAACTTGACGGAGGCAAACCTAAGGCGGACCAACACCGTCTTCCACGGCGTAGTCCCTGGTCGGGAGGCTCGGTCCCTTGGGTGCATTACACTTCAGGTTGCCTTTGGAGATGTTAATAATTACCGCCAAGAGCGCATGACCTTCGAGGTGGTCCCCTTCAAGAGCGTGTACCACGTCATATTCGGCCACGACATATTCCACACGTTCATGGCCAAGCCATGCTTCATCTACAACAAACTCAAGATACCCGGACCAAACGGTGTTATCACCGTATCCGGAAGCTTTACCAAGGCAAGGGACTGCGAGATCAATGAAGCAGCCGTTGCAGAAGCTGTCCTCTACAGCGAAGAATTCAAAGAGATCCAAAGCAAGGTCAATGACTCAGAGATGCCTGCATCGAAGAATAAGATCTCCGACTCCGCTCCTGCGTTGAAGTCCGCCATCAAAACCAAGCCGGTGGAACTTGTGGTAGGCGATGCCTCCAAGACCGTCGCCATTGGGACGAACCTGGACCCCAAATAGGAAAGCGCGCTCGTCGAGTTCCTCCGTGAGAATAGGGACATCTTTGCCTGGCAACCTACCGACATGAAAGGTGTACCTAGGGAACTTGCCGAGCACAGCTTAAACATCGATCCAAAATGCAAACTAGTGAAAGAGATAGCTAGGTTATGACGCTTCGGAGATGAGAAGAGACGCGCCATTGGCAAAGAGATAGCTAGGTTACTTATGGCTGGGTTTATCCGAGAAGTCCTTCACACCCGATGGGTGGCCAATCCTGTACTTGTCCCCAAAAAGGGAACCGCGAATTAAGAATGTGCGTTGATTACACCCGCTTGAACAAAGCATGTCCCAAAGATCTGTTTAATTTGCCTCGCATTGACCAAGTCATTGACTCGACGGATGGCTCGGAACTTTTGTGTTTTCTCGATGCATACTCAGGATACCACCAAATCAAGATGCGGAAGTCGGACCAATTGGCCAATTCGTTCACTACCCCATACGGCACGTTTTTCTATGTCACAATGCCCTTTGGGCTGAAAAACGCAGGTGCTACCTACCAGCGGACAATGCAACGTTCCCTTCACGACCAAATTGGTCGGAACGTTCACGCCTATGTGGACGATATCGCGGTGATGACTAAAAAGTTAAACGACTTAATCTCCGACTTAAAAGAAACCTTTGATAATCTCCGGAAATACAACATGATGCTCAACCCTAAGAAGTGCGTCTTCGGGGTTCCATCCGGCACATTGTTGGGCTTCATCGTTTCCCAACGTGGAATCGAGGTCAACCCGGAGAAAATCAAGGCCACCTTAAACATAAACCGTTCGACATTCCTAAAGGACATTCAACGACTAACAGGTTGTGTTGCAGCAGTTAGCCGGTTCGTCAGCCGACTTGGAGAGAAGGCCCTGCCACTGTACAAGTTGCTGAAGAAGGCGAACAAATTCACGTGGACGAACGAAGCAGATGCAGCATTGAAGCAGCTCAAGGATATTCTTTCCTCAACGCCCATCCTTGCAGCACCCGAGCCTGGAGAGCCCCTGTTAATTTACATGGCGACAACCAACCGGGTTATCAGCATCGTCGTCGTGGTAGAGCGGAAGGAACCAGGCTATGAGCACGGAGTTCAACGACCAGTTTACTACGTAAGCGAGGTCTTGACGGAGTCCAAGCAGCATTACCGCTACCAAAAGATAGCTTATGGAGTATTCCTTGCTTCTCGGAAGCTGAGGCATTACTTTCGAAGCACCCAATCGAGTAGTGAGCAAGACTCCTTTGTCGACATCATCAATAACAGCGGCCTTCTGAGGAAGGGTCGCGAAGTGGGGCATTGAACTTGCCACCTTGAGATCACCTACGAGAGGCGACGCTATCAAGCCACGAGCCTTGGCGGATTTTATTGCAGATTGGGCGGAGATGCGGATGCTACTCCGTTGCGAACCAAATCTTTGGGTGATGCACTTTGATGGATCAAAGCTGCTCAGCGGCTCGAGGCTGGTGTATTGCTGATCACCAACAGGAGACAAGCTACACTACGTTCTGCAGATCCACTTCGAGGCTACAAACAACATGGCGGAGTATGAAGCACTCATTCACGGACTACGTGTAGCCAAAGATATTGGCATCAAGCGCATAGTTTGTTGTGGAGATTCCGACTTGGTTGCCCAGCAGGTGGCTGGCACCTGGAATGCGCGGAACCCTATGATGGCGGCATATCGAGACGAAGTGGATGAGATAGCCAAGATCTTCTTGGGCTACAAAGTCAAGTATTACCTAGGGAACAAAACGAGGCGGCTGATCTGCTGTCTAAGCTTGGATCAGGGCACAAGCGAATTCTGCCAGGTGTTTTCCTAGAGCATCTGCGCACACCATCCGTGAAGGGAGCCGGCATCGACAACCCGGATAGAGCTGACTCTTTCGTCAACATGGTGACTAAGGTCCCTCCGACTTGGACAAAACTGTTCATGGAATATCTCGAACACGGAACTTTCCCCGACGACGAAGTCGAAAGACGGCAAATAGTACGACGAGCAAAGGGTTATACCATAATCAATGGGCAACTCTATAAAAGGAGCACTACTGGTGTATACCTAAAGTGTGTTTCCCAGCTAGAAGGTATGGAAATCCTGCGTGAAATCCATCTCGGAGATTGCGGGAATCACGCCGCTCCCCGATCGTTGGTCGCAAAAGCCTTCCGGCAAGGATTCTACTGGCTGACCGCGAAGGCGGACGCCGACAAGCTGGTTGAGACATGCACGGGATGCCAGTATTATGCCCGACAACCACATGTTCCTGCTGAAGAATTGCGAACAATACCAATAACTTGGCCGTTTGCAGTCTGGGGGCTAGACATGGTGGGACCGTTACAGACGGCACCTTGTGGGTTTACGCATCTGCTTGTAGCAGTTGACAAATTCACCAAATGGATAGAAGCTAAACCCATTAGAAAGCTGGATGGGGCAACTGCCCTCAGGTTTGTCAGGGATCTAGTGGTGAGATTTGGTCTCCCACATAGCATTATCACCAACAACAGAAGCAACTTGTCACTTGGAGAAGTGAAGGCTTACTGCTGGGAGAAAGGCATCCAACTTGACCTTGCATCTGTGGCACACCCACAATCCAATGGTCAGGTTGAGCGAGCCAATGGATTAATTCTGCAGGGAATCAAGCCACGTCTTGAGGCACTGATACATAGAGCAGCTGGAGCCTGGGCGGAAGAACTGCCATCTGTGTTGTGGAGTTTACGAACTACACCCAACAGATCCACCGGCTACACCCCTTACTTCATGGTATATGGAGCAAAAGCCATCTTGCCTTCCGACATCCTCCACGATGCACCAAGAGTTGCCGCCTACGACAAGGATGACGCTGAAGAATCCAGACGCCTAGATGTGGACCTTCTCGAGGAGGAGCGCGTTTTGGCATGCCAAAGATCCGCCATCTACCAGCAGAAGCTACGCAACTACCATAGTCGCCGCGTCCGGCATCACTCATTTAAAGAGGGGGATTTGGTGCTCCGACTTAAGTAGAAGAAGTCACACAAATTATCCCCGCCATGGGAAGGACCGTTCATCATAAGCAAGGCGCTGCTCAATGGGTCTTACTACCTTGTTGACAATCGTGAACTAAAGGATAGACCCAACGAGGATCATAAGCGTAAGCGACGTGACCCGGATGATGACTACCCGGAGCTTGATCGGCCATGGAACATAGCACAGCTACGTCCTTTTTACACTTAGCATTTTTTATATAATTGTGTACCTCTTATATGATCAATGAAATAAAGATCTTTGGTTCACTCATATTTCTGAGTCTTTTACCTCCTTTAGTGTTCATTTTTGGATCATGTAAAACCTTTATGCACAAGTCTTGTGTTTGCACTTGTGAAAATTCCTCCCACGGGCGTTAGCTTAAGTTTTCTGGTCTACACGTTCTTTGTCGTTTTTATGTGGATTCTGGAGTAGTGACTTTTGGCACTTGTTGTCAGCGATTTTGTGCTCGGGTTATTGATGGTGCCATTGGGCATCATCACCTAAGCGCATAGTTCCGACAACAAGTCTTCCGACTCACGAAAAGTCAAGCATAAGAACCAAAGTAATGGATAAGCCAGCACTTGCTTAAAAAATATATACATGCTGGAAACTAGTTCTTAAGTAGCAGGACATAACAACCATTGTATTCCGCCTTAAGTTACATCGCCAAGTTTTTTCACGCATACACCAAGGGTGAAACAAATATTACATAGTGTTTTTCATTCCTTGGGTGCAGGAGACTTGGAAGCAGCATCGTCACCAGCCGGAGAATCACCCTCAACGTTGGCACTGTGATGAGACTCGGAGGAATCTTGGTTGACGCTGTCGATGGTGTTCATGGGCACGAAGACGTCAATGTCCACCAACTCGGCAACTCTGGTGTCGTACCCCGCGAGTGATGACAAGATGGCTTCATGATCAATTTCCTTGTCGTCATCATCAACGTCGGGAATACCAGAGGTCACCGTGTCGATGTCGGCACCTTCGTAGTGTGCCTTCACCATTGAAAGTGCCATCCTTGCGCCAGCCCGTGCACATGAAGCTTTCCAGCTTGTGACACGCTCGGGGGCTCGACGCAGAATCTCCGAGTACTTTGTTATGGAGTCCGAGGCCTTGATGTATATCTGGAGGGGCTTGGCAATCTCTTTGGCCTGGGTGATGGCGGTGTTGATGAAGTTGCCGGCAAGAACCATGCATTCCTTGTCCGAAGGAGGCGAGCGGGCTAAACCCATAGGAGCTGCAAATTCCGACAAGGAGCGCATGAGTTCAATAAACTCTAAGTATCCAGACTACAGAAATACAAGGCGGAGGAAACTTACTGAAGATGCTGGCCTTGGCCTGCCAGACGGTGTCCGCCAGGGATTCTTTCTCTTGTTGGAGGAGCTTAAACGCCTCGCTATGGCGTTGGTTTTGCTCATCAGCAGCTTGCTTCTGATCTTTTAAGATCGCAAGCTCCTCCTTCAAGCGATTGATTTCCGTGGTGGCGGAATCCTGCAGGGCCTTCATGGAATCCTCATGCATCTTCAGCATCTCTTCCCTCTCCTTCTTAAGGATTTTGTTCTCGTTGTCCAGCTGCTGGATGTGCTTGGACTGCTCAACAATATCCTTGGCCTTGGCGACATGTTCTGCAAGTCGGAGAAAACAAAGTACACAGTGAGTACTCGGAGATTGTGGGCACAAAAACAAGACGGAAATGCGCAAAAAGAAAACAGACTCTTGTTTTTGATGATTTGTTCCTTCAAGATGGCAATTTTACCCTTTTCGGCTTCAAGATCTCCGTGCATGTTCTGGTACTTGTCGTTGGCCATGCCCCTTCAAGCATTCTTGTTCTGTGGAAAAAAGGAAAAAGTTAAACCGTTGTTTAGTCTGCTTGGAGCACCTAATCGGAACATTTCCACCTAGGCGCTCGGGGGCTACAGCGAGAGTTTTTAACTTAGCAATATGCTTAGCTTTTCTTTAAGCATCTAGTCGGAGCTGATTTAGTTCTCGATTATAAGCTTGGGGGCTACAGTATAAAGTTTTTAACTTGGAATCTGCTTAGCTTTTCTTTAAGCATCTAGTCGAAACTAATTCAGTTACAACTAGAGGCTTAGAACTCTGATATTGAAAATTATAAACACTGCGTATGCTACTCTTAAAAGCATCTAGTCGGAATAGTTTGTTCCATCCAGATGCTTGGGGGCTACAGTGAGAGTTTTTTCTAACTTAGTCACTCTTAGAGCATATAGATGCAAAACCTATGGTTTTCCGTCTACATCCTCGGGGGCTACATTGGGATACTCGTATGAAATGCAAAAAGGCAAAGTAAAACTTACAAGTGCAATAATCTTGAGGTTTGTAGTGCTCTCGGCTAGCAGCTTGCCAAAGGAGATGCTATTTCCTTGCAAGATATCCGCTTGTCGGAGAAGCTCCTCAAGACCGCACGTCGGAGATGACAGTACTACTCCAGGAACCAGAGTTGTGTTACTCGGAGTGAGCGCCTGGTAAACTATCTTCGGAAACTCAAAGGGTTTCTGGGGAGCAGGGGCACCGCCTTCGGCAGAAGTACCAACTTCCACCACTGCCTTGCCGCTACCGATGGCATACTTAGCCAGAGCTTCAGCCATTTGTAGAGCAGTGCTCTCCTGCGTCGCCTGCTCGCCGACAACAGCGAGTTCGGTAGAGGCGCCAGAATCCATGTCCATGGCGGAAGGGCCTGGTGCCTCCTTAGCTTGTGAGCTTGTCGGGGCAGAGGAGGGCTTGACGACAGGGGTAGCAGGGGCAATGGCGGGGGAGGCATCGCGATGCAGCATGTCTTTGATATTTCTAGAAGCCCCAAAAGTTTTGGAGGTCTTCTTGAGGCTGGTTGTGGCTTTCTTCCTGAGACATGCAAAATGCATAAGTACAGGAACAAGACAGATAGATAGACAATGTCGGAGAATGAGAAGCTTACACTAGGGGGGGCGCTTTGGCAAAAATCCCGGTGGCTTTTCTCTTTTCCGCCTCCAGGGAGGCGGTAGTCTTCTTGGAGGCTCCACCCTCCGTCTTCTTATTCTTGCCTCCGTCGGCAGCGTCAGAGGTGGAGCTCTTCCGCGCCAGCAACAGACATCGTCGGACACGACAGTGACTTCCTTCATCTTTGGATCATAGATTTGGGCAGCCAGGTTACCCTCATCTAGATCGCTAAGCTGTTAAGTGAGAAATTACTGTGTTAGATAAGATGTTATTGGCAAGACAGAAAAACTAGAGTATATGTCGTACACGGAAAATAAATACCTACCTTTGGGCACTTGCCTTCTATGAACATGTCGTAGGTGATGGTGAAGCCACGCTTCTTATCCTTCACCTTGACGATGTCCTTTAAGCGGATCTTGACGGAGTCGCTCGAGAAGTTATCCACGGAGATCTGGAGGCTATCCCTTTGATCACTGGTATACTCGTGCATATACTTCGCGCGGTGCTACAGAGGTTGGATTCGCCTGATGAACCAGCACATGGATAGGTCCAAGACGGTCAAACCCGTCTCTACGAACCATTCGATCCGCCTTATTGCGCGATAAGCGTCGAGGTCGAAGGGAAGGGAGGCATGGGATCTCCATGTAGAAACTTCAGCGGCGGCTCCATCCACGAAGTCCGGGTACGTCACTTCTCGGCCCGCCAAAGGAATGTCGGGGACGTAAAAGTACGTCCGCTGCCAGTTCTTGCAGGACTCGTGGCTGACGATGTCAGGGAACCGCCGGCCAAGTCGAATCTTGAAGCTTATGGTGCCGCAGTTCCTAAGCTCCTCCTTACTATGTCCGGCTTCACGTTTGATGGTGAATAAGTACACGAACAAGTCTAAACTAGGCCTTATCCCTAGGTAACCCTCGCAAAGTGTCGCGAAGTTGCTAAGCACTAAGATGCTATTGGGAGAGAGGTTATGGGGTTGGACCTTGTAGTGGTTCAAGATGGAGAGGAAGAAGTGGGAGATGGGCAGGAAGCGCGCACTACGGTGAGCCTTGAGGTACACCTTTTCTCCGGCTTGGGAGAAGGTGTCACCTCATGACGCCGCCTGGCCAGCGAGCCCCTCTATCACGAGGAGGTAGCCTTCAGCGACCATCTCTTGGATGTCGCGGTCGGTGATGTCCGAGCCACGCCAGTCACCCTTATGCGAGTCTGGCTCTTCTTCCAGTGGCTCTAGCGCCGCCAGATTATGGTCGCCGCCGGTGGACTCGATCACCGCCGATGCGGGGATGACCAAGCCCTCTGGAGGCATGATGATGGAGCTCACCGGCTTCGCCGCGGCTTCACTCGACGCCGCCATCGATAGGGAGGAGCTGCTGCTGGCCATGGAGTGATGCACGGATGCGACTGGCGCAGATGGAAGCTAGGGTTTTCGAGGTTTATCGCGGAGAGCTCGAGGAGACGTGCGGATGGAGGAAGAAGACGACGTGAGAAGAATGGGGTAAAAAGTGGAGAATTCCCCATGGTTACTAGTTATCATCCTCGGCGTCAAGATTCGTGCAGCTAATCGGACGGTTGCTGCGTAGACGCCGTGTTCGCGAACGTGCGCGGAAATTTCGCCACGTCTCCAACCGCCGCCGCCAACGGTTCGTATCGCTCGCGCGGGAAAATCGGACATGATTGCGTTCTCTGCATGTGACATGGTTATACCCTACGGGTACGTGACTTCAGCATACCTGGTCCAGCCCAAGGAAGGCCCACAGCAGATATACACTGGCCCATGAAGATTTTCGGGTGGCCAAGGCCCCTGACGCCTTCGGATCCTTGGAGAGCAAGACTAGCGGAGATAGGAAATTCAAAGGGGTAAAACCCTAGAACTTGTAACCGACTAGGACTATGCCCGGGACCTGCCTAAGTCTATATAAAGGCCAGGAGGGCACGTCCTGGAGCAATCGACTCATACTCTCGCACATGCATCCACGCCAGATCGAATCTGCGCACCCTGTAACCTTCGGTTCCGCCGTAATCAAGAGCAGACAAGCAGGAGTAGGGTTTTCCCTCCGGGGGCCTAAACCTGGGTAAATCTCGTGTCCCCTGGTTGCTTGTCTGTTAACCGTGCCACGATCTCCAGCATCCCCATCTTCTCCAAAACCCAAGTCCATAACAATGGGCATTGACGAGATTAAACCTCGTCAATTGGCGCCGTCTGTGGGAATAGGGGCTGTTGATTGTGCGATCGTGACGGTCCTGACCTGATCGATCTACAACTCCGCGGTGACGGAGAATCACCTCCTCTTCGGCGCTTTCGACTTCACCGCCCACTCGCCGGCCACCATGAAGGATTTCGAGCCCGTAGGCGACGGACTCGAAATTTTGTTCGAAACTTGCTTCCAGGTGGGACAAACTGGCACCCTCCGCCTCCCTGAGCGGGTGCCCGTGCCGTCAATCAGGCCCGCCTCATGGGCTCCACACCCTGTGCTACGCACGTCACCATCAACAGATGAGTTTTACGACAGCAGCAGCTGTAACTCCGATCTATGTGATCCACCTTCGGATGAAGGGACCTACGGTTCCGGATCCGAAAGCTGCGGCAGCAGCCGGCCAATCTGCGAGCGCTATCTATGCGCCGCAGCAATCCAAACCGACGAGGAAACACCTAACCCGCCGCCCAACCGAAACGGCGGAAACGGCGAAAACAGAAGAAGCCAGTCCCCCCCACCCAACGGGGAAAATAACGGCCACGTCATCCAACTTAGCAAAGAAGGATGGGTCCAGGCGCGCCGTGCCGTCGAAGGCGACATCGTCTTACCTGCAGACGCCTCACGTGAACTACTGATAGCATACCACTATCTCCTCATCGAGGAGCACAAGAAACAAGTCAAGATGCAGGAGACGCTCGACAAACGCAAGCAAGCAGCCTCCGAGTCCAGCGCGCGACGAGCTGCGCTCTCCGCCATGGCACCCGGCTCTAGCACAAACAGAAACCAGGGAAACAAGCACCGCTCTCGGGTGGAAAACATGGATCCCCAGGAGCGGCGTGACGTGACCCGAACTCTCCACACATCGTTCATGGATATGGATGCCGATGGCAACATCATCCCGAAGACGCCACAAGCTACGATCATGGCAGCCACTGCGTACCTCGCAGCCCACCCACCTCCGGAGAGGGACCCGAAAAGGGCCATGCATAGGTCCGCACTCACCGGACTAGGACTAATCGGAGCTGCGCTCCACAAAGACGCTCCTGCGGAGCCGAAGAAGAAAGCTCCGGCCAGGCGCGACCGGAGCCCCACCCCCTCATCCGAAGAGGAAGAGGAGCACGATCTTCCTCGAAGGAAGAAGAGCTCGCACCGCCATAAACGCGACTACGATACCAGAGACAAGCTTACATAGCGCAAGATCGAGAAAGCACGCACCAAACGCGCATGCTCGTCTGAATCTGAGATGGATGAAGACGAAGGAGAACTCTGCGGGGCTCGATACTTCAGCAGATCTGTTCGGCGAATACAGATGCCACGCAACTTCAAGCTTCCTTCGGATACTCCAAACTTCAACGGCACGCAAGATCCAAAATCCTGGCTCAGTGACCATCTGTCATCCGTCAAACTTCACGGAGGCAACAAAGAAACCGCCATGCAATGCCTTCAGCGGTGACGGTATGCGCGAATCGCTCAGCAGCCTATCATCAGGATCCATCCGAAGCTGGGAGGAGATCGCTTACAGCTTCATCCGAAATTTCAAAGGCACCAGCAAGAGGCCCGCCTCAATCGAAGAGTTGCGAGCCTGCACTCAGAGAACGGGTGAATCTATTCGCTCGTACATACTACGCTGGTCTACAACCAAGAACTCCGCAGCACACATCTCCGAAGAGAGGGCCATCGACGCCTTCAGGGACGGCGTCAAGCGCCAAGACTTCAAGGAGGAACTTGGGCGTGTAAAGCCCAAGACACTCGACCACCTCATGGAAATCGCCAACAGTTGGGCAGACGGCGAAGACTGCATCCAGCGAGCGCAATCAAATGAAGAGGACGAATATGGCCGAAGACGTGAACGCCGCAGCAAGAGGAGATCACGCGTCTATGAGGACCGTGACGGACCCGACATGGTCGCGGCCGGCTACGCCGACCGCCGTAACGACAACAGCCGCAACAGCGGAGGATACCGCGGCGGAAACTTCCGCGACAACGGACGACCAACGCAGTCGTGGCAACGCCGCGACCGCGACAATGGACCCTCAGCATTCGACAAACTTTCGGGTCCATGCACCATCCACTTCTACATCGACAAACAGGATGGCAAAAAGAAAGCCAGCCACATGCTCAAGGACTGCCGCGAGTTCCAGAAACTCAGTGAAGGCATGGTGCAGATGAGGCAACAAGCCCCGATCCCTGCGTTTGGAAATGCACCTGCGCCAGGTGAAATAGCACACGGAGCTCCTCCACCGCCACCTATTGGAGGCCCAAATCAACCCGATCGCCAGCAAAACAACGCCGGGTCGGATACCCCCACCAAAGGGAGCACTAAATATGATCCGAAGGGCGCCCACAAGCAGGTGCAGAAGAAAATCACCCGACAAATCAACTTGGCCGTGGCAACTCCGCCTGCAATCCCTGAGTACCTCAGCGGATCGGAGTCCTGCATCACATTCACTCGCGCGGATCACCCTTTCCAGATCCCTCGCCCAGGTCATGCTGCCCTGGTGCTGGAGGCGTAGATTGGAGGCTTCGAGATGAGTCGCGTCTTCATGGACGGCGGCAGCGGCATCAATCTAATGTTCGCAAGCACTCTAGCAGCTATGCGAATCCCGCAATGCATCTTGGAACAATCAGACACAACGTTCCATGGCATTGTCCCAGGAAAGGGCATATTCCCCCTGGGCAAAATAGGGCTCGACGTCATCTTCGGGAAGCCGGACAACTTTCGGCAGGAGCGCCTAGAATTCGAAGTGGTGGACTGGCCGTTGCAATACCACGCCATCCTGGGGCGTGTAGCATTCGCAAGGTTCCTGGCTGGCCCACACTACGCATACCTACTACTCAAGATGCCAGGACCAAGGGGCGTCATCACAGTCCACGGGAGCTTCACCCGATCGGACCAATGCGACAGGGATTTCAACAAAATCTCCCAGTCTTTCGGCATGCAAGACGAGCTTGTAAGGCTCCACGAAGTGACGGACAATGGGCTACCCCCAGTCACAAGGCAGAATGCACCTGACATGTCCTTCGACTCCACCGTTAACACCAAGAAAGTACAGGTCCATCCGACGGATGCCTCCAAGACGGCCTTGATCGCCAATGACCTCAGCACCGCATAGGAAGGTGCGCTCGTCGAATTCCTCCGTGAGCACTGGGAAATCTTCGCCTGGTGTCCTGCGGACATGCCAGGAGTTCCCAGAGAATTCACCGAGCATGCACTCAACGTCTTTCCAGACACCAAGCTAGTCAAGCAGTCCATCCGAAGACTATCGGAGCCACGAGCCGAAGCTATCGGCAAGGAAATCAACAGATTACTCGCAGCAGACTTCATCCGGGAAATCAAGGAAAGCGAGTGGCTGGCAAACACGGTGATGGTCCCGAAAAAGGACACGGACATCCTGCGGATGTGCATGGACTTCACGTCACTAAATAAGCATTGCCCAAAGGACCACTTCCCTCTTCCACGGATCGACCAGATCATCAATTCGACTACAGGTTGCGAGAAACTCTCCTTCCTCGACGCCTACTCAGGCTATAACCAGATTCGACTCAAGGTCAAAGATCAAGAGAAAACAGCGTTTATCACACCGTTTGGAGTATTCTGTTACAACACAATGCCCTTCGGGCTAAAGAACGCGGGTGCCACGTACCAGTGATTCATGCAGGCCTGCCTTAAGGACCAGATCGGTCGCAACGTCCAAGTCTATGTCGACGACATAGTAATAAAAACTAAGGAGGCAAGGACACTTATCGACGATCTCCACGAGACGTTCGACAACCTTGATCGCTACAGGATCAAGCTCAATCCAGAAAAGTGCGCCTTCGGCGTCCCCTCGGGTCAGCTGCTCGGGTACTTCATCTCTCGACGAGGGATTGAGGCGAACCCGAAGAAAATCAGAGCCATCATGACAATGGAGAAGCCGAAAAACCTCAAGGGCGTTCAGCAGCTCGCAGGGCGAGTAGCGGCACTAAGCAGGTTCATCAGCCGCATGGGCGAGAAGGCCCTACCATTCTACCAGCTACTGCGCAAGGCAGACAAGTTCGAGTGGACACCAAAAGCCAACGACGCATTCGAAAGCCTCAAGCGGCTCCTCTCCACCTCGCCAGTTTTGGTCACGCCAAAGGAGCGCGAACCCCTGCTGTTGTACATAGCAGCCACACACCAGGTGGTCAGCACTGTACTCGTGGTCGAACGACCCGAAGAAGGCAAGACCCACGGGGTCCAGCGCCCAATTTACTACCTCAGCGAGGTTCTCACTCCAACAAAACAGCGGTACCCACACTACCAGAAGCTAGCCTACGGCGTGTTTATGACGGCTGAGCCACTACTTCCAGGAGCATCAGGTGATGGTCGTCAACGAGGCACCCCTGAACAGCATCCTGAATAACCCGGAGGCCACAGGACGCGTGGCCCTGTGGGGCATCGAACTGTCACCCTTGGACATCATCTACGAGAAGCGACACGCAATAAAATCTCAAGTCCTTCCGGACTTCCTGGTACATTGGATGGAGCTGCAGCTGCCAGATACCCCGGACATGTCGCAATCATGGACGATGCACTTTGATGGCTCCAAGAGAGAAGCTGGGGAAGGAGCAGGGGTCATACTGACCTCCCCGCAAGGAGACAAGATGAAGTACGTTCTCCGGATGAAATTCAGAGCCTCCAATAACGAGGCCGAATACGAAGCCCTCATCCATGGCATGAGGATGGCAAAGATATGCGGCGCAACGCGCCTGGTCATCTATGGTGACTCCAACCTCGTCGTCCAGCAGACGATGAATGAGTGCGATGCACACGCCGAAAACATGATAGCGTACCGCGCGCTCTACAACGCACTCGAAGGAGAATTCGACGGCTGCGAGCTTCGACACGTCGGAAGAGAAAGCAACGAGGAAGCCGACAGACTCGCCAACATCGGCTCCACTTGTGCAAAGGTGCCACCAGGTGTGTTCCTCGAACAGATCTGCGTGCCATCCATCAAGCGGAAATTCCCCAAAGGATCACCAGAAGAAGCAGAACACTCGGGGGCTACGCTACCCGAAGGTCATGAAGGACCCGAAAAGTTGGATACCGAAGTTGCCATGGTCAACCTAATGCAGGTCATGGCAGTCGAAGAAACTTGGACGCGACCATACCTCCAGTTCCTGATAAACGGAGAACTACCTGACAGCCCGACAGATGCCCGGCGCATATCTCGTCGGTCAAAAGCCTTCACCATCATCAACGGCGAACTGTACAAACGCAGCATCACGGGTGTACTACAACGGTGCGTCACCATCGATGACGGCAAAGCCATACTCCAAGACATCCATGAGGGCATCTGCGGCCACCACGCAGGCAGCCGCTCCCTTGTCGCCAAAGCTCTACGAGCAGGATTCTACTGGCCAACGGCCATGAGCGACGCGAAGGACATCGTCCGAAGATGCAACGGGTGCCAACGGTTCGCCGACAAACCGCACGCACCTGGGTCCGAGCTCAGACCCATACCTATAGCTTGGCCTTTCGCCCAATGGGGCCTTGAAATGATTGGCAAACTGCCAAAATCCTCGAAAGGGGGACACGTCTTCCTCCTGGTCGTAGTCGACAAATTCACCAAGTGGATCGAGGCCATGCCAGTCACCAACCAGAAGGGCAAAACCGCCGTCAAATTCTTCGAATCCATTGTCTACAGGTTCGGCGTACCGCACAGCATCATCACCGACAACGGATCGAACTTCATCTCCGAAGAATTCCAGGACTTCTGCGAAGGCCTCGGGATCAACATCACGTATGCCTTAGTGGCACACCCGCAAACAAACGGGCAAGTGGAAAAGGCCAACGGCCTAATCGGCGCCGGCATCAAGAAGCGCCTCATGAGCTCACTCGAGCAAAAAGCTGGAAACTGGACGAAAGAGCTACTGTCTGTCCTGTGGAGCTTACGGACTACGCCAAACAGCTCCACCGGCTACACACCGTTCTTCATGGTGCACGGAGCTGAGGCCGTGCTACCAACCCACCAGTCGTCGCCACGGTAAGCCGAGTCCACGACTGCACTCGAAGACGCCGTCGACACACTCGACGAAGCGCAGGATATAGCAGCAGCTCGATCAGCGGTGTACCAGCAGAGTCTCCGCAACTATCACAGCCTCCGGCTGCGCCCAAGGTCCTTCGTCGAAGGAGACCTCGTTTTGCGACTCAAGCAAAAGCGACCGAATAAATTCGAGTCACCATGGGAAGGACCCTACGTCATCACCGAAGTCATCCCAGGTGGCGCCTATCGCCTCAAGCACGTGGAGTCTGGAGTCGCATACTCCAACCCATGGAATATCTCGCACCTGCGACGATTCTACCCATAGCAACCTACCCCCCTGTTTACTTTCAATAAGGCTTTCAGCCAAGGCTACTCAGCCGAACAATGTACCTCCTCTATTATGATATAAATAAAGCTAAGTGTCTCGCCCCCAAACTTCGGTTGACTATTTTTCCGCAACTTTATTACATGCTACAAACGCACTCGGGGGCTCCCCCACCTCACGATTTCATCGACTGAGGACAAAACGTGTACACCTGAGTAGCTGACCACGTCAGGCAAACGAAAAGGACACGTACTCAATCAAAGCACTGCGTGCTCACAAACAAGCAAACCTTTACAACAAAGGGGACAAAAACGCCCAGCCGAAATATACAAATTTTACATTTATCTGTTTATTTTCAGGTCCTACCTATTCTGAAGAATAACCTGAGCACGCTGCTCAAACAAATCTACAATCTGTTCGGCATACTGCCTTACAGCCGCGTAATGCGGACGCATGTCCCACTCGCCACCATCCGGTCGAAGAGGTGGCCCAGCTGCCACAGCAGCCAAATCTACGTCAGGGCGGTGCACCCTCACAAGAGACAAAGCAGCCTTCACTCCTGCGACGAGCTGCTGCCGCACCAGCTCCTTGACATTGCTGGCACTCCGAAACTTCGACAGAAGACCTGCAAGGGTCGTCGGCACGGCATCCAAAGGAAACATGACGTGCAGCACCGAGGAAAGTGATGTCTGCACCTGGCGGAGCACCCGCGAAACTTGATAAACACGATCCTGCACCGTCGCCAGAACCATGGCGCGATCGCGATCCATCCAGAAGAAGCCGCCGGCCTCCATGTCCTGTTGAGTCAAGCAATTGACCCGAACAGCGACACACTCTTTTTCTTCCCTCGGAGCAAGATTCGCACCTGCGACAATCGCACAAAACAAGAATAAGGCCAGCAGGCCCATCCGAAGAACTGAGCTACAGCCCGAAACAAGGATCAACTTACATTGCAGCTGCTCGGACAGCCGACCCAGCTCCGCCATCAAGTACTCCTCTCTGGCTGCACCACGATCCGCCTTGGACTTCCAAACGTCGGCGCGACCACGTAACCCGAGCAATTCCCTCTCCAAACTGCGCACGCGATCTCGAAGGAAAGCGAGCTGCGAGGAATCATCCAACGATGGTCGCAAGGGCTTTGCGGATGAAGTGTCAACTGGGTCAGCACCCGAAGGAACCTATAGCAGCAGAAAAAAGAAGGCACACAGACATTCAGCCAAGGATAGAGAACAACTCGGAGGAATTCATTAAACATATAAGGCCACTACGTGGCACAAAGACGGTACTCCTCAAGATATTTACAACAAAAGTAGACTACACACTACCCTACGTCTACTATGCCTAAGATGCAGGACACTGAGTCGCCTCGGAGCCAGACTGCCTAGCTTTGGCCTCGCCCTGCTGCCGCAGTGCGTACTCAGACAGCAAGTCAATGAGCTTGGGCCCATATAAATGCATGGCAGCGGAGTAGGCAGCGAAGGCTACCTCGGATCCATCCGCAGTCGTCGGCATCCGAGAAGTGATCTGGGGCAAGTCCAGCTCCGCTCCAGCCGCCAAGGCCATCGCCAGCCCGACGGACGCGCCGCTGCCCTTCTGCTTGCGCTTGTACGCCGCAGGCGCTTTGGCTGACAGAGCCTCTGCCAGGGCATCCACATCATCAAGGGCTGCGCCCTTCGGAAAAAGCTCCTGGTAGAAGCAACCAAGGACCTCTTTCGCCTTGGCAAGGGAGTTGACGACGGTGCCGCAGCGGTCTTTGACCGCCACAGTGGCATCATCTAGAGCGCTCCCGTGCTCTAGGGCACCGCGGTCGAACTCGATGCCTGCGCATCTGAGACGAAAACAAAGAAAAGCATGAAGAAAGGCAGCATAGAAGAAGACCCGTAGAAAAAGAAACAAGTACAAAAACTAGCACTCACCCGAAATGGCCTTGGCAGCAGCCATGAGCTTCGCCGCCACCCCTCTTTCACGAGCAGCCGCGGTGGCCAGCTGCTCCTCACGATCCATGGCCTCCGCTGCAGACGCCTCCTCGCCTGCCTTCGTCAGCTCTAGCTCAAGGCGCTCTTTCGCACCGACGGCGGCTTCGGCTTTCTACTCCGATTGACCAAGGCTCTTTTTAAGAGCGTCGACCTCACGGAGAGAGTCGTTATGCTCCTCTGCATTTAAGACAAGCAAGTGTCAAAGAACATGACCAGGATAAACAAAGAGAGGTATTAAAAGGCAGACGGACACCTTGAAGCTGCCGAAGTTTCGCCTCCAGTGCCAGGCGCTCCCCCACCAGCCGCTTGGCCTCCTGTACAAAAGGCTGCAGAAAAAGGAAATAGCAGTAAGAAAAGGACTTGGGGGCTACGAAGACATCAGCACACGAAGACACTCGGGGGCTTCCCCTGTGACATGAAGCAGAAAACTTACATGCTCCGACGGCGACCCCGAAGCCCCGCCTGCGAAATTTTGAGGCGCAACCACCAGCACCTCCCGCACAGGAGGATCTGGAGCGACGCCACCCGAAGTCGCCACCGTCTGAGGAGGAGGCGATGCAATGTTCGACTCCCCCATCATCTCCCGCGCACCATCACTAGAGTCATGGGAGGATTGCCTGCATACGAACCAATCAACACAGGTGCAAAAATCATGAAGGAAAAAGGACAATAGTACAACAAGAAAACTTATGAGCCCAATGCGCTCAGGTCGAAGATAGGAGAAGCCCTTCAGGCCCTCTTCTCCTCTTTCTTCTCTTCCTTCTTCTCCTCCTTCTTTTCTTCCTTCTTCCGCTTTGCCGGCGGGTGCGACGCAACAGCCCGCATAGGAATGGCAGGAAGGGGAGAGGAAGAACCTCCATGACCATCACTATGACGCTCAAGGCCCAGAGGATTTCTGGGAGTCGGAGGAGTCGAGGCATCCGAAGACTCGCTGGAGCTCCGTGATCGCTTGCGCGTATGGTCCTCACTCGACTCGTCGGCATCCTTCGCCGGAGATCGCGCCGACGGCAGCTCGGACACGGACTCAACCACTTCATTATCCGGGGCATTCGGATACTTTTCGAGCAATGGTGGCACCATGCCCGGTACTTTGAAGCTCTGCAAAAACATAAGGAACTTTGTTAGCAAACAAAGGAACTAAAGACACAGCCGACAAAAGAACTGCATGCACAAATCTACACCTGCGGTACGGCCAATGCCAAAGAAAATGGAGGAGTTAGATCCCCGGAATTTCTTCTCCGGCCTTGAACTTCAGTAGCGCGCGAAGAGCCCTGTCAAGATCCCCCTCGGACATTTTCTCAGCCGAAACCCTCGTCGGATCACGGCGCCCAGAATAAAAAAACATCGGATGCGCCCTCGCTTGGAGAGGCTGCACCCGACACTCAAGAAAAGTACGGATGATGTCCACGTCGTTCACCTCTTTCTCCGGAATCAGCTAGAGATCCTCCACCCGACGGTAAAGGGCCTCTATCTCCTCCACCTCACCATCCAAGATTTGGTTTTTCCAAGATCTTTTTCGCTCAATCATCTGGGAGGGGTCAAAAGGAACAAGACCAAAATCTTGCCCGGGCACTACGGAGTCGCGGATATAAAACCATCGCCTCCGCCAGTACTGGACAGATTCGGACATGGAAAAGGAAAAGAATTGCAGATTGGGACTGAGGGAGATGATGAAACCCCCAATGGATACACACCATCCGAACCAGATTGCCTCTTCACGGAATAAAGCTTCCGGAAGAGGCCAAAGTGTGGCTCAATGCCAAGCCAACACTCGCAAAATGTGATAAAGCACGCAACGTGGAGAAGAGAATTGGGAGACAGATGATAAAGCTGAATCCCATAGAAGAAGAGCAGTCCACGGAGGAAGTCGTGGACCGGAAAATAAAACCCGCGCACAACGAAGGAAAGAAACATAACCCGGTACCCAGATGGGGGACGGGGGATTACCTCATTGCCGGGGAGTTTGACGGCCTCCATATCCTGCGGGATGAGGCTTCGCTCGTGCAGCTTGCGGAGATCACTCTCCCGCGTCTCTGACCGCCGCCAGCCACCATCGGTGACGCGAGCAGCGGTGGTGCCCTTATTGCCTCCGGCGGCGCTGGTCCCAACTGCAGATGAGGACTTCTTTGCTTTCCCCATTGCGCTACGGCGATGGTGGCGATGACAATGCAGAAAGAACGAAGGAAATGTGGAAGGAAATCTAAGCGCGCAGCAAGAATCGCTCAAGAACAAGGAGGCAGTGAACACAAGAACTGGTGCGGTGAAAACAAACCACGATTTCACCCAAGGATTATAACAGCGAAGACGACGCACGACAGCCGTCCATCGGGAAGACCTAACGCCAACGATAGATCTGGCCGTACACGTGTCAGCATCACAACGAACCGTCGTTAGCACGGAAATCGAGGAGACGCCGTAATTATCTCCATGACGCGCGTGACCGGTCAATTCAAAGTCAGCAAGTGGGACCCATGCTTCGTCCAGTCAAGTCATCTCTGGCGTAGCAGACATTTGAGGTCATCAATCGTCAGCACTGACGTCATCAAAAGCTATACTAGCACCAACTTCGGCTACACAGCTAAGAGTATTCACTCGAATCTTCGATTCGATTAAATACTCGGGGGCTACTCCTATCAGGAGCGTTGGCCGCGCACCCGACAGACAAATGAGGACAAATTACTTCTCTGAGTCCTCGTCAGTCTCGACTCCACTCTGAACTCGGGGCTACTCCCATAGGGAGGACGGATTTAAGCATCCGAAAATTTTCGAGTCCTGCGGACTTAACGACTGAAACAAGGCTTGAACTAAAGTCTCCATTCGAGTCTACGACACGAACAGACACTTGGGGGCTACTCCCATAGGGAGCGCTGGTCGCGCACCCTATGAAATCTTCGACTGCGATCTTCCGGATCAGCACGCAAAAACTTTTTGGCAACTTTGCCCCAACAAAACGACCGAGTGAGCGACAACCTCCTAGGCCACCCGAAGCACCTCCGAGGTGATAAATGTTCAGATGCTGCGTCTGCGACGCAAAGATAAGACCTGCAGATATCATCTGATGGCACGCAACGACCGATCGCGCTCGCTAGTATGAACTGCATCACAGTGCGATGAAAAATCCCGACGGACGCATTGGGTACACCA
Organism: Avena insularis; assembly: GCA_023614405.1. Classification (NCBI taxonomy): domain Eukaryota; kingdom Viridiplantae; phylum Streptophyta; class Magnoliopsida; order Poales; family Poaceae; genus Avena; species Avena insularis. The sequence continues at coordinate 194,039,449 of CM042691.1, forward strand.
ATTAAAATCACTGGAATTCCACTCCTGTAAGTCCTCCGCGGCCTGAGTCGAATTACGCCAGCATATGTTCCAGGTCCGGGTTGAGGGACTCGAACCTGAAGAAGATCGTGTCGTTTTGTCCTAAGACAGTTAACTGACCCCGATCCGTCGGGTGAGTCAGGCACATGCATCAAAAATCCCTACACACATATACTATTAATATATAGTTACACCCGAAGGATGGAAGAGTCCTCAGCCGAATCTACGATTCGACTGATCACTCGGGGGCTACTGACATGGTTATACCCTACGGGTACGTGACTTCAGCATACCTGGTCCAGCCCAAGGAAGGCCCACAGCAGATATACACTGGCCCATGAAGATTTTCGGGTGGCCAAGGCCCCTGACGCCTTCGGATCCTTGGAGAGCAAGACTAGCGGAGATAGGAAATCCAAAGGGGTAAAACCCTAGAACTTGTAACCGACTAGGACTATGCCCGGGACCTGCCAAAGTCTATATAAAGGCCAGGAGGGCACGTCCTAGAGCAATCGACTCATACTCTCGCACACGCATCCACGCCAGATCGAATCTGTGCACCCTGTAACCTTCGGTTCCGCCGTAATCAAGAGCAGACAAGCAGGAGTAGGGTTTTTCCTCCGGGGGCCTGAACCTGGGTAAATCTCGTGTCCCCTGGTTGCTTGTCTGTTAACCATGCCACGATCTCCAGCATCCCCATCTTCTACAAAACCCAAGTCCATAACAATGGGCATTGACGAGATTAAACCTCGTCAGCATGTGTGAGTTACGAGGCATCGCTGACCTAAGCCTACGTCGTCCTAGCTGACACGGGTACATGAGCCGTCACATCGAAGATTCTGGCATGGACAGATTTAATCCGACTATGGAAGAGTATGATGGAAGATTCAGCATTTCTCCGACTTACAAATCAAAGACGGAGAAAACCTTGTAGGGTTCTTTGGGAGGACTACAAGATGTTGCTTGACGATCTGCCGACATCCATCTAGACGGAGCATTCCACGTGAAGAGGCAAGACAGCGCAAGATCTCGGAGTTCTCCGGGGGCTACTGTTGGGGATATGCTATATGGGTATCCTCATAGCATGTCTCTTATCCGGCTAACCCGGGTGGCCTATAGTCGGTAGCATGGCCTATGGCCTGCTGGGCGGCCCAGTTAGATGGATCCAGAAGGGAGGCCCATGCCGGATGAAGGAAGGCTACGGTGGAGCCACCAGCGTACCCGGAGCCTTGGAGCACAAGATACACAAGACTAGTGATAGACGGTGTAGGACTCTGTAACCTGTCCGGCTAGGACTTTTCCCTGTAACCCTAGGACCTGGCGACTATATAAGTCGGGCCTATGGGAGCCTTTAGGGCACGATAACTTAGACAACTTCAGACAATCTCATACAACCTCGCATAGCGAACCTATCTCTGTAACTCGGCTTATTGCCCTTATAGTGATTTATAGCAGGAGTAGGATTCCGCCACCGTTGTGGGATCTGAACCTGGGTAAGCTGTGTTACCTCGTACCCGTCAACCGTCCGCCTTACCCCACGTCTCTAAACACGCATTGTGAGGACCCCTCCATGGCGTACTCGTCGGCAATACCACGACAATCACTGCAAATCCGCCGGCCTCGCCCATGCGTCTAGACAGCAGAGATCCAAGTTTGCCGGCGTGGTTACCATCTTTGATCTGGCGCGTTGCGTTCAGAGAGAGGGCGAAACCCCCCGCGATTACCTGTCCAGGTGGCTCCGTATACGAGCCGATCTGGCCCACTACCCCAATGATGATGCTATGTATCACTCTGTGGAAGGGCTGGACCATGGCACGCTTCTCCGGCATTCTCTAAGACGACAGCAGGCGTCGGGACGCCTTACCTTCGAAGGCATGGTGAACACCGTCAAAAATTATGCGGAGGATGAAGCGGCAGATCAGATAGCGCATGCGCTCATTGACGGAGCCCCTCCGATTCAGCCACCGGCACCACTGCCTCCGGCTGCCATCGCCGCAGCTGCACCGCCACCTCCAGTCATCGTCGTTGCTGTTGCACCTCCACCCCCGTCATGGAGGAAGTCCTGGCACCCTCCAACTCTGTGATTGACGCGCTTTATGCCGACTTCAGTGCAGATTCAGAGGAGATAGATTTCAGTCCAGAAGAACTAGACTCCGCCATGCAGGAGATGCAGGAGGAGTACACGTGCAACGAGCAAGCCAACAACACCGTCGCGTCTCGAGAAGTGTTCGTCACCATTGGGACGGCTATGGATGAAGACCATACCGGACGAGCTCTGCCTATAGCGCTGGACAAGGGGAAGGGGCCACTTACTGCTGCTGACGATGATCGCGCAAAGGTCATGCCTCCTCCGCCTAACCCAGTGCAACAGCCGTAGTAACTCGGCACCGGCCCGAGTAACAACAACACCGCAAACTTGCCGCCTCCGGCATCTATGTCTGCTGCTTCCCAAGTCACTCCGGCTAATAGAGTAATGTACGACAACCTCCTCGTCGAGCCACTAACCATCGCTCATATACGGAACGTGACCCAGCTTGACGAGAAGCAAGAGCAGTTGCTGGAGGAAGCGCAACCCATCGTGGAGCAGGGCGCTAAGCTAGATCGAGATCTGGTCAACGCGCAGAAGTCCATAGAGAAAGCTAGAGCAATGGAGGCCGAATACAAGACTCTGCTGCAGCAGCAGAAGGCCAAGAAAGCTCCGGCTCGCGTCATCAACGATCCTGGCATACGATGAAACCTAGGATGGGCTCCCTCGAAGCCGGCACAGGCCAAGCATGGAGCATCTCAAAGTAAAAACATGTAGAAAGCACCTCAAAGTATAGACAAGTAAAGCAAAGTAGATACAAAACAAGCATGGAGCATAAAAAATTATAGATATGTTTCCAACGTATCAATAGGCCCCCTCCAAACTGAACCGTTGGGCAGTTCGCGACCAGTTCCGGTGAGGGGCTAGAAGTTCCTACCAGCGCTGCTCCAACGGTACGAAGACCGTTGACGCACGATCCAAAGCCTGACCGGAAGTTCCGGTGAAACTTCCGGAGCAAGTTCCAGGCCAAGTTCCGTCAAATAGAACACTTGTAAACAGAAGTATTTTGAACTCGAGCAGAACTTTGAGCAGAACAACTGGGTCGCAAAACATGCCTGACCAGAAGTTCCGATGCCTGGGCGAAAGTTCTGCTCAGGGTCTCATTGGGAAAAGCAAAAGAAGTACCTGACCAGAACTTCCGATGCTACTTCCGGTGGAAGTTCCGCCAATTAGAACATTTCCATACAGTAGGTTCTGAACTCTGGCCAAAACTTCCATCGAAAGTTGGACCGGAATAATCCCAGATCCAACCCACAGAGCACCCTGAGCGGAACTTCCGGCTCCTGGACGGAAGTTCCTATCAAACAAAAAGTGCTCCAACTGATGAGAAACTCGCTCTCTCCCTGATGAATAGGATGGTTGTGGCTATGCAAATATGGTTTGTTCAAGAACAGATGATTCCCCACATCCTTCCGAGGTGTTCCCCCTCTTGATAGTACGGCGATCTAAATTAATAAAATGAGAGAAAGAGAAAAACGAAAGACCGCCGTCTTCACGAGATCCCAAGAATAACATCCACACAGTCCATAAGCTCCATAAAAAACAATTAACCTGAAACTCAAGCACAAGGTTAGATCACAAGTGGGATTGTCATCATCACCAAAATAGCAAGGGAAATCATAGTCCTTTCATCCTCGAAATAGCCTTTCGGCCTGCTATATTAATATAGCAACTTCCCGATACAACGATACAGTTGTTGGGGCCTCAACATAGGTAAACCCAACGAAATAAGAGAGAAAACAAAAAAGAAAAACAATGGCAACAATGGCATATCGAATAAACGAAGACGGTTCGCAACCATTGTGCCCTCTGAAGATGTCGAACCACACTCCTAAACCTCCGAAGCGTCGCATATCAAGCAACATCTTCAAGAAGGGATGCGATGATGATGACGCTGCTGCTCAGACTGTCCTAGGGTTTCCCCATATGCGAAGGTCAGTGAGAAAGGGGTACACCTGACGCCCTTCACAAAGGAGTGGCGGCACCCCGCCTATGTCGGAAAACCGATAGGGATTTCTCCCGATCCCAAAACCACTACCCGACCGCTCCGTAGGCTTCCAACCATCCACGCCGCCCACGAACATGCGCCACCACGGTTTTGAAGCCACCATCATCGTCTGACTGTGAACCGATGCGTGGCCTCGAGGACGAAAAACTTGGAACAACCGGTAATAGGGGAGACAGTGTTGCAGCCGACGGAAGGAAACTGCCTCCACCGCTGTCGCGGTAGCCGACCGGACGCGACAGCAAGGGAAAAATAGGCCCAAACGGGCCCGACCGAGCCCGGATTGGGCCCATAATGCCCCCGCTGCCATGCTGCAGTAGGCCGGTTCAGCACCGTCGAACCCTAGAACCTTCCTCCCCGAGCCCACCTCGAGGAAGCAACAACACCCTCCAGAGATGTCGGCCCGCCCCAACCCAGATGGGGCCCAAATTTTTTTCCATACAATCCCCCAAAGAGAGGGATCGGGTTCCATTATCAACAGATGGGGCCCAAATGGGCACAGATCTGGGACGAGCGGGCACCACCAGACGTCTGCACGTGTAGCATCTCTCCGCCGCCAAGCAGCGGTGCCAACCGCATCTCCTTCCACCCGGGGTCAGCACGCCGCCGCCGGACATGTCGCAAGGAGCACCGTCGCCGGTCGCCCTTTCCCGATCTAGGGTTCACAATGCTTGGGGAGAAGCAGAGGAAGCCACCGCCACCGGCACCGTGCGGGCAGCTCCCGGCGGCATACGCCGGCAGCGGCTGGAGGGGGGTTAGTGGAGGGGGGGACACCGGGAGAGGAGGGGAGCCCCCGGTCGCCACGCCGGTGAGGCGACCCAGTGGTGAGAGCGGGGGTCAGGAATCGTTTATTTCGTTCGTTTGGTGGTTGACCTCAGTCTCTTACTCCCTCCCGTAAACATTTCTTTTGTGAAATAAAAAATAAACGGTATGGTTCAGCAGTATCGATCCCACTTCCCAAGTACGTTTCATGCACAAATAATATACTTTCTTCATCTTAAAATAGATGTCATAAAATTTTCTAAATTTAAATGTATCTAAACACTATTTAATTAGTATTAGATATATTGAAATTTAAACAAATTTGAAACAAGTATTTTGGTATATATGAAAAGAGTATATGTGAATGATATCGGGTTATCTTCCGGTGGCTATGCCCGACACCACATTTTTCTTTCTTTCTCTGCGCCACGTACTGCTAATTTAGGTCTAAGCGGTTACGCCACATGCTAAAATTCTGTCCTTTCACACTAAAATATGATTCGTTGCATGATAAGCTTCTTGCACTGTTCATTGGTGCGTAACGTGCATGAAACATGCACCGGCGGGCCGGATTGCTAGCTCAAGCTGTTGCATTATCGCCAAAATTCCATGACAACTCCCTCGTGCCAAAATCTTGCCATATCTCTCTAAAACAACTGGCGCATCATGCAGGAACGACCGAGCAATCCTGGAACCGATCGACTCACACCAGCTGGCTGGCCACACGTATGATAATTGATAGGTAAGCTCGATCCTATGCTAAACAACTCCATCTCACCGGGCTATAAATACACCACTCTTCAAGCTCGATCTCCCGCATCCCAAACCAACACCACTCGAGCCAAAGCTGCAGCGACTCGTGTACGCACGATCGATCACGATGGCATCCAAGGTCGCACTCGTTGTTGCCCTGAGCCTCCTCTCTGCCGTCGCGGTGCATGGCTGCGGATCATATTGCCAGCCACCGGTTGCGGTGCCACCGCCACCTGTCGCCGTTCCGCCGCCGCCGTACCTTCATCCACCAGTTGTGGAGCCGACGCCACCCGTCGCCGTTCCGCCGCCGCCGTACCTCCAGCCACCGGTTATGGTGCCGACATCACCCATCGTTGTTCCGCCACCACCGCACCATGGAGGAGGAGGGAACAGCCATGGCGGGAAGTGCTCGATCGATGTGCTTAGACTGAGGGTGTGCGCCAACGTTCTCGGCGGACTGCTCGGCCTCCTCAAGGTTGGAATTCCGACCTACGATGAGTGCTGCCCGCTGCTGCGGGGGTTAGTCGACCTCGACGCAGCCGTTTGCCTCTGCACCGCTGTCGAGGCCAATGTCCTCGGCATCGTCCACCTCAGTGTCCCTTTGGACATCACCCTTCTCCTCAACCACTGCGGCAAGACATGCCCGTCCGATTTCACTTGCTCGGTCCAGCATTAATAGACATACTATTGCATGCACTCGGGAGCCTAATAAGATTTAATTTATTCCATACTTTGTTGTTAATTTAATGAGGAGTGGAATTGTTCCACTTTCACATTTGAATTGCTGTAAGCAAGTTACTCCTAGTATACTTTATGCAAAAAAATATGTATTGCACACTTCGTATTCATCAATGAGTAAATTACTCTAGTTGTTGAATTTTAGTTTTTCTTAATAAGGGCGACGAGTCTACAACTTGATGCCTGCTTCCCCACCCACATCACCTGTTGCGGCATCGTACTTAAGCATATAGGATTGAAAACGGAACAGAAATAGACGGAAACATATGTTATTGTTCCACTGGACATCACCCTTCTCCTCAACCACTGCGGCAAGACGTGCCCGTCCGATTTCACTTGCTCAGTCCATCATTAACAGACATACCATTGCACGGCCGCCGAATACGATTTGATTTTTTGAGTAGTTTGTTGTTAATTTCACGAGGCATGGAATTGTTCCACTTTCATATTTAAATTGTTGTAACCGTGTTACTCCTAGTATTCTTTATGCAAAAAAAAGTATCATACACTTCGTGTTCATTAATGAGTAAATTACTCTACTTGTCAAATTTTAGTTTTTCTTGAAAAGGGCGATGGCATACAACTCGACGCCTGCTGCCCCACCCACATCACCCATTGTCTCTTCTTATTGTGCACTTCAAATTATTCAGTATATTAAAATCTTGGATTATAAAAGATTAAGACATGTACCAACCATGTGAAAATATATAGCACGAAGAAGCTATCCATTAAGTACTCTACTAGTGTGATGCTAGCCAATAGCCTAATGGTAGATATCCTAAGAAACCATCTGCAGCCGATTCATCTAGTAGCCATATGTCCCCGTTGGTCCGCTAGGAGAGATAGGCCCACAGTGGATCCAACTAGGGATGGCACCCACGGCTATTGGGTGCGGGTGGAGCTTAACCAAACCCGCACCCGCAATCTCAGTTATTTCCCGCAACCTGCATCCGCACCCGCATGTGGGTATAGATTTTATCCCATACCCGCACCCGTCGAGGGTAAAAAAAAACCGCGGGTAATACCCACCCATTAGTCCAAACAACTTAACAAGGTATTGTAATAACACAATATATAAAAAATGATAGCATATATTTTTATTCATTCATGATTTTAGCAAGCAAGCAAATATATATTAAATAGTGAAAAGACATAGCCAAATACATGATATATGTGAATAAAACAAGTTATGTTCAAACATAAGTTGCTTAGAAAGTATATTTTTCAAATTTTTAAATCTCAAAAGAATTGCAAAATAGTCACATGCCATACCACAATCAGTCACATAACAACACTTGTCAACTCTAGAATTTCACAATTTTTAAGAAAAATGGTATAATACTAATGCCCCATGTGTCATCTACTAAGATGTCGGGTGTGTGGGTATGCGGGTGCGGGTTTTCCATTACCATACCCGCACCCGCAATACCCAATGGATAGAGATTTTTGCCCAATTACTTACCCGTAGGTATAAATTTATTACCATACCCTTACCCTAATGGGTAAAAACCCGCAGGATAAGCGGGTTGCGGGTACCCGTTGCCATCCGTAGATCCAACGTGTAGCAAAGTGAATAACCACAAAAAAATGTATTATTTTTCGTGTTAAACACAACTTTATTTCTACATGTCTAAATGGACAACAGAAAGCTGAAAATACGTATCCAACCTTTATTCCTCCTATCAATTCTATTTAACCATCTAACGAATATATTAATAATATTGATCAGGGAGGAATATTATATGTGAAATAGAACATGCGACGTGCAAAAGGACAAGTAAGACATAAGTGTTTATGGTCTCCATTGAGTCACAAGAGAAACATATTTGATAGAGAAAACTATTATAAAATTGTATAATTTTTTAAAAATGTCAAGAAAATCTGAAACAAATATTTCCTGTACACCCAGATATTCTATGTTCATACACATGTTTTCAGAAAGAAATAACATTTTATGTGATTTTTGCAAAAAGACAAAAAATGTCCCTGAATAGTCATGTTTGAGCATCAAATAGTCTTATTTATATGGGACACACGAAAATTGTTCTTTTCCCCTAAAAACTTGTGTGCTAACATAAAATGTCTGGATGTACATGAGGATATTTGTTTCTACATTTTTTAACATTTTGAAAAATGTTTCCAAACAATAGGTTCATATGCACAGTGTGGAAAATTGGATTCTTGCACTTTTAACATCCATATTCTAATTTCTCTTAGCTGGATTATCCTTTGTTAACAAAACTTTATTATTAAGTAACCACATGAAAAAAAAATTATTGGGAGGAATTTTTAACTTCCACAAGTATTTATATAAGAACCTAGTATGACCATTCAATAAATTTAAATACATACACTTTATAGTAAAAAAAGAAATGTGGATGTAAATTTCAAAACAAAATTATCATCTGTATCAGATAATTATACCATCAGCACTCTCTAACACAAAATTTAACTATTTGTTCCATTGATTGTCGGTTAAAGCCCTTCTAAAACCAGCATTTAGTGTGGTTTGTGAAAGAACATCCTTTATTGTCCCAGACAGAACAGGTTTATTGTCACTATACATGAAGGGGGTTTCTACAAGCCCTACCCGTTGTTTGAGATTGTTGCAACCGAGGCTGCTTTTGTCGCTCCCAAACCAAAGTCTTTGATGGACATCATCTATCCTTTATCAAGCTTGACTGCGGTGTAGTATTGCATATGCATCCGGCTCTGTTTCATGGGATGGATGATGGACGTATAGTCGAAGTGTTCGTTCATACCCTATATAATAAACTAGGTTTATCGTGGCTTTATTTGTTCAAAGCAACAATTATTTTGTTGATATGTTTCTATGTTGTAACATATGTCAGCCAAAGTTGTTACCCACTTATGTAATACCCATAAGGTTGTTTGTAGCCTCTCCAATTCACCTATTTTGTTGCTTTTGACACGCCAGGTTATACTAATCTGTTGTAATTTCCTTCTGGTTTTAGTAATTATGTTTAGATGTTATCTTTGTTTTGCCTTAGCTTATTATTTGATGTTTTATGAAATGTTTGTCGATGCGAAAAATGAGGCGCACATATAAATCTAGTAAGATCAATAACTTAAGGTGTTGTTGCATCTCGTGAAAGCGATGCAAAGGAGACGCACACCATAAAACATACATGCATACAGCTTTGGAAGCTATTGAGATTATGGTAGAGCGAGCCAAACATGGTGGTTTTATTAAAGGTTTGATAACGGATTTCATCTCTGATGTACTTATCATCTTGCAGTTTGCAGATGATACAGTCTTCATCAATAAGGATTATTTTATTAGGAGTGCTAAGAACTTGAAGTTTTTTTTTTGCTTTTTATGTTCGAATAAATGTGGTCTTTAACATTGAAGGATTAATAATGGACCTAAAAATTAACATGGGCAAAATTGATCTTTACTGTTTTGGTGAGACTGAGGAGAAAAATGAACATTATAGTTCGATTTTTGCCGATGGCTTTTTTTACCGGTCTTCATGTTTCGTACTTGTATACCGACGGCCCCGATAAATAGTCCTCGGCGTACATGAAGGCTATCGGCAACATGCCATTTTTTCGTAGTGTACGTTATCAGCTTCAGTTTGAAAAAGTAAAAAAAATTGTGAGGAGAAAAATAAACGTTGCCCTAATAATACGGTATATACGAATGGAGGTAATAATGTAATCCATGATATCTGCTAACCTTTCGGTGCCTGTGCCGCCCATCACATATTTTTTCTTTTTCTCTGCGCCGCGTACAAGCGGTTACGCCACATGGTTGGTCAATTTGCTAATGTAATCATGTCCTTTCACTCTAAAATATGATAACATTGCATGATCAGGTTCTTGCACTGTTCATTGCTCCGTTAACCTGGGATTGCTAGCTCATCTTGTTGCATTATCGATCGCCAAAATTAACAACTCCCCCATACTAGCTCATCTTGTTACATTTTTTTTTCCTTTTTAAAAAAACTCTCTCATGCTAAAATCTTGTCATATCTCTCTAAAGCAACAAACGCATCATTGCACGAATCACACATTGCCATCGTATGATATGTAAGCTCCCATGCCAAACAGCTCCATCTTACTGGGCTATAAATAAAGCACTCTCCAAGCTCGATCAAAGCACCACTAGTCAAGCATCATGATGGCATCCAAGGTTGCGCTCGTCGTTGCCCTGAGCCTCCTCTCCACCGTCGCGGTGCACGGCTGCGGACAATATTGCCAGCCACCGGTTGCGGTGCCGACGCCACCGGTTGCTGTTCCGTCGCCACCGTACCTCCAACCACCGTTTATGGTGCCGACACCTCCCGTCGGCGTTCCGCCGCCGCCGTACTTCCAGCCACCAGTGGTGGTGCCGACGCCACCTGTTACCGTTCCGCCGCCGGCGTACCATGGAGAAGGAGGGCACGGCCATGGCGGGCAGTGCTCCATCGATGTGCTCAGACCGAGGGTGTGCGCCAACGTTCTCGATGGGCTGCTCGGCCTCCTCAAGGTCGGGATTCCGGCCTATGACGAGTGTTGCCCCCTGCTGCGGGGGTTGGTTGACCTCAACGCCGCCGTCTGCCTCTGCAACGCCATCGAGGCCAACATCCTCGGCATCGTCCAGCTCAGCGTCCCGGTGGACATCACCCTCCTGCTCAACCACTGCGGCAAAAGATGTCCATCCGACTTTACTTGCTCAGCCCATTAACAGACATATCTCTTGCAACAAGATTTGATTTATTCCGTACTTTGTTGTTAATTTCATGAGGTGTAGAATTGTTCTACTTCCACATTTGAATTTTGTAACCAAGTTACTCATAGTATTCTTTATGGCAAAAAAAAATAATGTATTGTACACTTCATATTCATCAATGAGTAAATTACTCTAGTTGTCGAATTTTAGTTTCTCTTGGAAAGGGCGATGGCGAACAACTCGATGCCTGCTGCCCCACCAACATCACCCATATACTCAATCGTGTTACCATGGGAGGAGGTTGTTTTCGAAATGGGGAGTGTGTAGCCCTGGCCTAACTGTAGGAAATTGGTAGTGCCCAAAACACACGGCAAAGGGTTTGTTGTATGTTTGCTCAGCATATACTCTAACCGCAAATAATGGCCTGTAAATCGTCAATTTGCCAAGAGCATTCTACCGGGCTCATGGTGCCGAAAGCATTCCATCGACCGGTAAAATTGGGCTATCAACAAAGAAACACATGACGGACAAGAGACTGTGACGTCGGCTCTGTCAAGTGGGGCCCACCTAGTCGTTTTGCCATGTACATCTAGAAAACTGCCAGTGTGATCCCCGTGTGTGAGTAGTTTATCGTGACTTTTGTTATGGTGCCGGCAAACTCTCCAAGACTTTGCCATGAGGTTTAGTATGGATGTCAGCAAAGGCCTAATGTGGGGATGGGGGGTACTATGCTCAAACTTTGCCGTGAGCTTCCCTAAAAGCTCTCACCAAAATATAAGCATGACACAAGTAATTTTAATTTTCATTATAGGTGAATCCCTTGGGTCACATGCAAAGAATTGTTACCAAGCAATTCTTTACTTAGCTTAGAACATAATGCGAAAACTAAATAGACCAGCAGTGGAGGAGAGGATCCAAAAAATATTTAGGATACAAAATTGAGCATTGGCAGTTTATCAAACTGAAGTCAAGAAGGATTCATGTAGCCAAGGTGTGTGGCTCCTTTTGGTACCATTTATTTCGTTTGTTCATCCACTTTTCACTCTCCTGTTGTATCTATCTAAACTGAGGGTCTTTGCTTGGAGAATCAGGCTGAAATAGACGCCATGATCTGACGACATTGCTTTTGCACTGATCTGACCTTAGTTACACTTTGAGGCAATATTAGAAAATAAATTAGGCTGAAACTATTGTTTGTTCTAACGATGGTTGTGATTTGTGGTGGTCTAGCCGTAAGTATGCCCGTACGTACGTGTTGTTTCCTGAATTATGTTAGGCTCTTGTTTTCGCCTTAATTTACCCCAATTGTACATTTGCCATTTGCTATAGTCCAATCCAATTCGCATATGCAGATAAAGTCCTGATCTGCAAATTCAAGAAAAAGGCATCGCCTGCTAGCAGCGCAGTCTTGCTTTATTTGTTTGCATTTTAAATTTTCCCTTCAAGTTAAAAATGAGTCTTAGTTAGTCTCAGTTCAGAGAATTGACACTGAGGCTGCAATAATCCTACACCTACGGAGTGATTTTACGGACTGGAGCTACGGACTAAACGTGGCCTGATTTGGTTGGAGAATTTCCAGTGTTGGTTATTTTTCTAGCGAATCACAACGCATGGCTGCTCACCACATCATTCCATAAGCCTAGTCCGTAAATAAATTATCCGTATGTGTAGCATTACTCGAGCTGGCAGGCTACACACGAGGTAGTCGAGACGAGGCTGGCTTGTTGATCTGCAAGCCTTGCTTCGGTATCCCCTCTAGACAAAGAAATTCAGCGCTATCGGGTTTCGGTTCATGCTTCGGGTGGAGACCGAATGGAGATGGAGACCGTACTGGCTACGTATACCACAACGGCATACGTGATCGGGCAGGATTGTAATTGATCAGTTGCGAGGAGGGCATACGAGAAGTTTGGGATCGGTTGCGACGAGCGTATGTGACCGCGCAGATCATATTGGCCGCCATCGCTAGACAGAGAGAAGATCGCGGCCACACTCTCGCTTGCCGCCCTCGCGCAGTTCCTTCACCTTCCCTCGCTCCTCTTCCACATGGCCATCCACACCTGCATCCACCTAGACCTATATACCCACCATGGTGTTATCCATCGTCCTCCACGCCCAGCATCAACCTGTAGGTCGGCATGTCCACGGCGGTCCGTCAACTTGCCTCCTGTGCCCCTTTAATCAAACGGAATTAAGAATTTGCCTGTTTAAGTTCCGTATAGTTTCCGCGGCGTCCGCTCTACCTGCCAATTAGCGACCGGAAGCTCTATTCTGTTTGTTTCCTTATCCATGTACTCCACTGCAGTTCTACTCATATCGACCGTATAAACCAGTACAAGGTAGAGGACATGCGCAGCATCATGAACTTCCACTCATGGCCGGACCATTGACCTCTCCGCCGGCGGCCGTCGTTGCCTAGGCACCGATCTCCATCATGTGTCCTGCTGCACCTACGCCTGCGGCAAACTCCAATCAGTCGCTGCCGCAGTAGAAGGTATCGTGGGGGTCTGCTCCTTCTCATGGCGGTGGCGGCGCTCATGCCTGTGGATGCGCTGGAGGTCGACGGAGAGCGGGGCTGCGGGGCATCCTGTTCGCCGGTGTCTTCATCCTCATGCTCTCGACAGCAACCGTAGCTGCCCATCCATTGAGGAAGAAGCAAGGAAAAGTGGAACAGTTTGTTTCCTTTTTTTTTTGGAGCGACGGTTTATTTCCTAAGCGAGAACGAGAAAGAATTAGTGAGCTTAATTTGGCAGAGGATTGGCTGCCACCGGGTTATTGCAATCAATCGATGCCTCGCTCATTGCTGGCTGGGTTGACTATGGGCGACGGAAACTTGTACGTACAAATTTGCAGATTGTAGTGGGTTGGCGGCGGTAGCGGACGGGCCGCGACTGCCCGCCAGTTTACAGTTCTTATCTGTGGGTGTCAACAGATGTGATTAAAAGGGAACGGCCTGGCGGCGCCGTGGGCAGCCGTCCCCACTTGCACCCTGAGCCCAGCACTAGCACGACGCCCAGCTCCTCTTCCCCAACCTCCACGCCTAGCGCTAGTAACTCTGACTACAACTGCTCCCGATCTACACAACATCTAGCTCCCAATCTAAGCCCGGTCTCCACCCGGAGCACGAACCCGAACCCAGTGGCGCTGAATTTCTTTGTCTAGGGGATACGGAAGCAAAAGTCTCTGCAAAATCGAGGTACTAAAGTGTTCTCAAATCCAGGGAAACACAGGTACGGTCGCCACATGAATCGGAGTATACACTGTCAATTCGATATTGGTGATATCAGCAGCAACATCTTCATTCAGGCTCCGACAGCTAGCTACTGCCCGACATGTCTCCAGGCTGAAGCTTCGATCGATCGGCTCTTCTCCTTCATCTGCAGCACAAGTGGCTTTCCTCACCGATAACATCGCCATCGCCAAGGCAGCAGCATCCAGGGATGTCAGACGCAAACCCAAGTCATTTGGGATAAAAAAATTCCAGATAGTAGCAGATTATCTCCAGGTCTCCCTGAATCTTGGGCCGCCGGTGTACCACATATCTTGAACACTTCAACGGACAACTGTGCTCATCAGGTCCTTAGATAAAATGTGTCTGAGCCTGTCATTAGCTGCGTCAATTCAGCTATCATAGAAAATGCAGCTGTCCTGTAGCTAATATTGCTTTCCAAAATACTGTTATACATGGATGTGCACTGCACGCTGTAACTTTCTCCCTGAGCTAAATGATACTCGTGCATCATCTCTCTAGTTAAAAATGCAAATGCTGATGCGGCGGTGTTGACAGAGACACCATGTTATAATCTTCGGAGACGGCCATTGCAAGCAACATCAAGAAGATGTCCCAAGTATAAGAGTAAATATGTGTGCACTTGTGTATGTTTTGTTCGATGGAGTTGCGAAGAGGCAATGGGATTTAAGAGGCTCAGGCCGTTAAATACTCATACTCCTATGAAAATAAATCTACAAAATTACATAGCTAACTCCATGACCGACTGTTATGTTTTCCTCAGCATATAAAAACTAAAATAAAAACATTTCTTGCTAGTCACTCGGCACGTTATGTTGCTGACGGGATGATAGGATAATGTGTTTCCCATCATGCAGTAGCAGCAGTAGCTGCAAGCCTGCAACAAAACAGACAAATTCTTCCTATTCTCTCCCAAACAGAGCAGCATAGAGAATCTGGAAGAAAATTGCTTGATGCATAAAAGAAAAAGGAATGCCTGCATGTAGTAGATCAGAACAAAAACAGTGATATCAACCCTCGAAAAAAGATAATCAGAAATAGTGACAGGCCTGAAAAATATCAGTTAAAAAATATCAGGGAACAGTGCAGAAACTTTTTTTTAACCATGGTATATTAGAAGGAAGGAAAGGCCATAGAGGCGAAAAGTACAAACACACAACTCTGAAAGTATAGGAACGACCTGAACCTAAACTACACCTACGACCATCACTGAATGAAAAGGAAAGCTACAGAGGGAGATTGAAACGACCGTGACTAGCTGAGACCCAAGAAGCAGCGTCAGATTTCAGTTGGTCAAGTAGTAGCTGGATCGGTTTGTAAGATAGGAAGAGCCTAGACACGCTGACCATTTGGACGGATTTGGTGTGAGAGGATCAGTGCGGAAGCATTAGTAGTCCTTGAGATTTGCATAAATAAATAGTACACTGAAATACAGTGGTGCATATATGCTCGTGGTAATAGCGTAGGAACTGTAACATCACTGCCATTCGGGCAAGGAAATTATTCCAATCATGATACTACAATAATTGGCAAAATTCCTAAGCTGTGTGACCAGCAAGCGGGCACAAAATTACACGCAACCAAATCTGCACCCTAAAAACCAATTCACTATGGAAATTCCTGCCTGCAAACGAGGAAGTAGGCTAGATCGGCCTTTGCTATAGGAAACTGACATCCTGATTCGAAGCGCTCGACCCTGACGCTGACGCTGCTGGGTTTAGCAGCTAGGGCTTTGGGGGATCTGGCTGGGTCTGCGGGAGGGAGACTCCTCCTCCGGCGGCGGTGGCTGCGGCGCGCTTGCGGGCGATGAACGCCTCGAGTACCTTGCGTCGCTCGGCGGCCTTGGCTCGCTGTGGCTCGACGTTGGCGTAGGAGAGGCGTGCGGCGAAGGCGATGAGGGCGGCGCCGGTGAGGAAGAGGCAGGCCGTGGCGGCGCGCTGCCTCCGGGTCGCCGCGTACTGCAGCGACACCATCTCGCCTCCGGGACGGACGACTATGGAGCACGGAAGACGGAGTAGATGTCGTTAGCACAAAAGGGATTGTAGAAACGGAAAGAAGATTAATACGTCTTCGTGGAGAGAGCAGGGTTGTCTTCAAATCCGCCCCGCTTTATAAATAAAGCAACATCCAGATACAATGTTTAGAGAGCATCCACCACGGTCTAGGCCAACGGAAAAATAAAAAGGGTTCACACGTCCGCTGAGGCACAGCACAAGCACACCCAAAAAGAAACTAAAACCGCAGCGAGAAGGCGGGGAAGACACTCAGGCCGCCGGGGAGGATGAGGCCGGAGCTGAGAGGGGGAGCGTCGCCGTCCTCAAGGCACGCATAGAGCCGTCGAAAGCCGCCCGATCACGCTGCCGCACCAGGGGGACAACTGCTGGAGGAAGGCAAGAATGAAAAAAACAGAGTCAGACACACGGGAAGGATAAACCTTCTCAATCACCATCTTATTTTGCATGTTCCACAGAGACCACGAGATGGCCGCAAACACAAGCCAGAAGAGGCGGCGTCCTCCTCCGGCCCTGTTAGCCTAAGACTGCAGGAACTCCCCAAGCTCATGCGCGTCCCAGTCAGTCCCCAACGCCTCTTTGACAAAGGTCCAAAGAGCCTGATCCGCCGAACAAGAAAACATAATATGGACACAAGTCTCCGGAGTCCCACATAAGGGACACAGCCCATTGTCCCGGGCCGCTACGCTTGGCCACCTCTACCCCCGAAGGTAACCGATCACGCAGAAGTTGCCACACGAAGATACGAATACTAAGCGAGAGGGGGCCTTCCACAATGGTGACGTCCAGCTCAGCTCCGGACCCTGGAACAAGGCTCGATAAGCCGAGTCCACCGTGAACTCACCCGACAGATGAAGCTGCCAAGCTGCCGAGTCCGGGGCCTCGGATAAGGCCTCGGGGAGGGAGCCAAGCAGCTGCTGGAGGTCCGCGACTTTCGCCGCGCTAAGGTGCCGACGGAACAAGACGTTCCAGTGACCCTCTAGGAAGGCCTCCTTCACCAGAGCCTCGGGGGAGGCGGAGATAGCAAATAGGATGGGGTATTGGATCCCCAACGGGATCGGGAGCAGCCAGGGATCAAGCCAAAACCGAATCCCCTGACCGCAGCCAGCCGCAAAGGAGATGCCGAACCCAATGAAATGCTTGATCCCTTGGAGGGCTCTCCAGAACTGAGAGCCCTCCCTCCGCTCGCAAGCCAAAAGGGGACGGCCCTGGAGATATTTGGCTTTGATAAGCTGAAGTCAAAGCCCTCCGTCGTCCCTGAGGATGCGCCAGACCCATTTCAGCATCAGCGCCACATTAAAGCGGCGAGAGTCAAGGATACCTATGCCCCCAAAACTCTTGAAGGCGCAGACGTCTTCCCATTTGACCATGTGGTATTTCTGATGGCCATCTCTCACCGCCCAAAAGAATCTAGACAACTCCTTTGCGAAGTCGGCATGAGTCCCTTCGAACAGAAGGTACAGCCCCATCTAGTACATGGGAAGACTCGAGAGACACGAGTTAATCAGAACCGACTTGCTTCCCTTAGACGTAAGACTCGCTCGCCAGAGTTCCGCCCTCGAGCGCACCCTCGTAATCAAAGGGGCCAAGTCTCTGATCAGCAATCGCGTCTCCTTGATGGGAGTCCCAAGATATGTAATAGGAAATTCCGCGAGCTTACAATTCAGCCCATCCCACAATCCGCCGACGCTCCTCCTCGGGGTATCCTAGAACCATAATCTCGCTTTTGTCAAAAATTATCGTCAGGCCTAAGATCTTCCTTACAGATGAGTGCGTACACACTTGGATTACACACTCACACAGCTAAATCTTGATCGAGGCAGTTGGCAACAAATTAAGCCATTCATCGATGATCTAGTTACATCGTTCTTGAACTGGACAGGTACCTACTGTATGCCACACGCTTTCACCTAGTAGAATTGACCACTATCTAATTGACTCAGCTCTTAGAGCGGCCTATCCTATCGACGGTCGACGGAGGAGTTGGAGCTGTTGCTCGCGTACGTGCTGGGCAGCCGGCGGCAGGGACATAAGGATGGCGATGGACAGGATATGAACAGGGTAGAGCAATACCATACTCATACCCGTGTATCCAATGGGTACAAAAGCTTACCCATACCCGTACTCGTGGGTATAAAAGTTTACCCATATCCATACCGGCGGGTACCAGTACCCATTAGGTATCCGGCGGGTATATTCAATAGTATACAAGTTATTCAAAATTTTACTTTCATCAATAAAATATTTGAAAAAGATAATAATCTCTACTTACTAATAGTAGACGAGTACATGAAAATATCAAATTAAAGTTTAGAAGTCCCAATCTCATACTCGTTCCTAGGCTTCTTGGTCACGTAGGTTCAAACTCTATAGGTAAGTTTGACATCTCAGTTTAAACGGGCAGGATATGGGTATACCCATGGGTACAAGTATATACCCGTGTCCATACCCGTGACTTAATGGGTAAGATATGGGTATTACCCATGAGTATAAAAGTGCTCATACCCTATCCATACGGGTACGATACCCGCGGGTAATATTGCCATCCTTGCAGGGACGTGGTCGACATCGGAGTCATCCTCCTTGGCGATGGGGTCGAGGCAGCCCGCGGTGGCTCGGCGGTGTAGGCGCAGGACACGGAGGGTGTCCGTGGGCGCCAACTCGTCGGCGGCGGCGTCGAATGAGCAGCAGACGACGCAGGATATGGAGGCCATGGACATCGATAACGCCTACTTCTGATCGGTCCCAGAGATTGATCAGAGAGAGCTAGGCACGGCAGGCTTCTAGCTTGATCGGAGGTGCCTGCTTGCTTGTTGCTCTTGTGCGGTGGTGGTGGTGGAAGTCCGTCGGAGGTTTCTTTTCGTGTCAGGACATCCACTATGTGCAAAAAACCACACCTTAAGTCCTATGTGGCAATGTTTGTAGTCTACCTTATACATAGTGGAGGAAATATGAGTTGTCTATAAGCTTGTATGTGACCTTAAGCTTATGAGTTGTCCACAAGCAATAGAAAATAATTTACCATCTCTTCCCTCTCATGCATGAGTGTACATGATGAGATATGTGGGTTCCAGCTTAAGGTTAAAGTTCATCTTATACATATTGAAAATTTTTATAAGAGAGATAGATCCCACCTTATGACTAAAGTTCAGCTCATACATAGGTGATGCCCTCAGTCACTTTCGCTGCCTTTGCTCCGTGGCCACGAACCAACCACATGTACACGCACTGCTTCATGGCTCGTGCCACGTACACCACTCGTATGCACGCGGACACACCTTGGTACTTGGCCTAACAGGCACAACACGTTTGTCTATGCCTATGCGCTCGAGCAAAACGTGTCCTGGGTTAGTTAAACGTACGCCTAGGTAGCTACAAGCCCTGCAACTTACAACACATGTCGTGATGGGGGATGAACTACATGTCGTGATGCATCCATGTGGGCATCATAGAGAACTTGTAACATGCGACGTGTCATCAAGTTAAAAACGGTAGAAAAACTAAAACCTAGACAAGGTGGAGTGTCTACCAAATTAGTCAATAACATAATGAACCGGTAAAGAAATCTATGGCGATCGCGAGGCGGCAGCTAAAATCCGTATATGGGCCCTTCCCGATAACAGGCAGCTGCAGATCTAGAAACATTTGAAAACAAACGAGCTTAAGATGCCAGGGTCGGAGCAACCGAACCCAGAATCGGATGGTCCGGTGCCAGGGCCGGTCGGACCGAACGCAGAATCGGACGGTCCGGTGTCAGAGCCGGAAAACCGGACTCAGACCGGATGGTCCGGTGCCAGGGCCGGAACAACCGGGTTTGAAACCGAGATCCACAGAGACCACTATGCAATGTAAAAAACATCGTACCAATGACTCAAGTACTTGCGCAAATACAGTTCTAAGCAGAGTGGGTAGGACATGGAGGAACGAGGGTGGGGAAAAAAACTAGGTGGACCCCTAATTTCTCAAATCCAACACAATGTATAGCAAAACATAGGGATTTGAGAAGGACAAGAGGAGAGGGATAAAAGGAGTACCCGAGGACATGGCTTCCTGTGAAGGAAAGCACCAAGGAGCCCTTGAGGAAGGAGAACACCAAAAAGATCCCGAACCACCGCGAGAGGAAGAAATTCCTTTGGTGAGAAGCCTCCAAAAGTCCTTCCTTACGAAATGGTGGCCCGATCTATGGATCCTAGGGGTGGAATCACCCTAGGAGAGGAGGGGAGGGTGGGGAGGGGCGACAATGGAGGAGGAGAGGTCGGGGGAAGTGAAGTGGAACTGTGGGAGGAGGGGGGGGGGACCAGGGAGAAGAGGGAGAAAAGGAAAAAAAACAGATTTGAAACTCAGTTTTAAGTTCGGTTGAACCGAGATCCAAACTGGAGGACCCGGTCTACAGCTCGGAAAACCGGAGTAGAACCGAAAAACGGTTCAGATACGAGATCCGGATAGACCCGGTATAGTATAACCGGACTTTCCGGTTTTGGTCCGGTTTTCCGACGCTTGCACCGGGCTGTCCGGTCTGGGAGCCGGTTCGACCGGGCCAAGAACCGAACAACAGAATTTTTTTTTCCGAGGATGGCATGTGCAATTAGAGGAAGATAGTAGACTCCAAAAGGGTAGAGGAAGCAGGTGATCTAGGCATGCCTATTGGAAAGAATCAATTTCAACCTCACAAAGAGCAACAATAGGCATGATTCGAAGATATCAAGAGCGAGAGGAAAGATCAAACTCAGAGAGCCTCAAGATGGAAAACATTGAAAAGCAAAGGAGGCTAGAAGGTTGTGGGGGATTTCTCCCCCTATGTTTAAGCACATGTGTCATGACGCCTCAAAGATAGATGCTTGGACTCATATCATGACATGAGATCAATTTATGTTGCACACATAGGTATGCATCAAACCAAGACATGGTAAGATGGCTATCCCTACATGTGCGGCGCAACTAGTCTACATAGCATGTTAAGAGCAAGAATATAGTGCAAGAAGCAAATCAATCCAAGTTTTGGGGATCTAGGATACCGAGTTCTCGCCTCAACATGACAAACCGGGCTTCATCCAAAGGCTTCATGAAGATATCGGCCAATTGGAACATCGTACCCACATGAGTGAGATTGATATCACCATTTGCGACATGGTCACGTAGGAAGTGGTGGCGAATGTCAATATGTTTGGTGCGGCAATGTTGGACGGGGTTGTTGGCGATCTTTATCGTGCTTTCATTGTCACATAGAAGAGGCACCGTACCAAGAGACACACCATAGTCTTTCAAGGTTTGCCTCATCCATAACAATTGAGCACAACAAGATGCATGGATATGTATTCGGCGGTGGATAGGGCTGTGGAGTTTTGTTTCTTGGAAGACCAACTAACCAACGACCGGCCAATAAATTGGCAAGCCCCGGAGGTTGATTTCTGGTCAACCTTATCACCTGCCCAATCGGCATCCGAATAGCCAACAAGCTCAAAGGTTGACCCCTTTGGATACCAAAGCCCGAGAGTAGGAGTGAGAACAAGGTACCTAAAAATCCGTTTGACCGCCATCAAGTGGCACTCCTTGGGAGCGGATTGAAAACGAGCACACATTCCTACACTTAACATGATATCCGGCCTAGAAGCACAAAGGTAGAGCAAGGAACCAATCATAGAACGATATACCTTTTGATCCACGTCCTTCTCACCTACTCCAAGGCCAAGTTGTCCATTTAGTGGCATGGGTGTCTTCATGGGATTAGCCTTGGCCATCTCGAACTTATTGAGCATATCCTTAATGTACTTTTCTTGAGAGATTAAAGTGCCATGAAGAAGTTGCTTTATGATGAAGCCTAGAAAGAACTTCAACTCCCCCATCATGGACATCCTAAATTTCATAGTCATCAACTCGGCAAAAGCTTTGTTATGAGATTCGTTAGTTCCACCAAAGATAATATCATCAACATATATTTGAACAATAAATAAGCCACCCCCTTTAACCCGTTTGGTGAAAAGGGTGGAATCGACTTTACCCACGCTAAACCCATCCATGAGTAGAAAATCCCTAAGGTGATCATACCAAGCACGAGGAGCTTGCTTTAGTCCGTAGAGAGCCTTATGGAGTAGATACACATGGTTGGGATAGCGTGTGTTTTCGAAACCCAGGGGTTGAGCTACATATGCAACCTCTTTCAAGGGACCATTAAGAAATGCACTTTTCACATCCATTTGATAAAGCTTGAAGTTATGGAAAGATGCATAAGCAAGCAAGAGACGAATAGCTTCAAGACGAGCAACGGGCGCAAAGGTGTCCTCATAGTCAATACCTTCTATTTGGGCATACCCTTGCGCCACTAACCTTGCTTTGTTCCTCGTGACGACCCCGTTCTCATCTTTCTTGTTTTTGAACACCCACTTGGTCCCAATAACATTGATGCGATGATCTTTAGGCCTCTCCACTAGAGACCATACTTCATTGCGGGTGAAACACTCGAGTTCTTCTTGCATGGCAATGACCCAATCCGGATCCTCCAAAGCCTCATGAACCTTAAGGGGCTCGAAGTTGGACACAAAAGCATGGTGCCCACAAAAGGTTTTGAGGTTCTTCTTCCTGGCACGGGTCTCGATCCCTCTTGATATGCTTCCAAGGATATTGTTGACTTGAAGACCACTTGCAATGGAGGCGGCCTTAATCTTCCGAATTGTGCCTTCATGATCAACAAATTCATCTTTTGTGGGGCCTTGATCGTTGACTCCATCTTGAGCTTGGCCTTGAGATGGAGGTTGAACTTCTACTTGGTCTTGCTCGAAGGTTTGAGGGCTTGGTTCTTGTTCTTCGGTTTGCAAAGCATCATGAGAGAGATGTTGATCTTGTGATGCATTTGATGGCTCAACTTGGATAGAGCTCGGCTCTTCTTGAGTTGAGCTTGATTCTCCCCCATCATCTTGTTGAACATGAATGTGAGACTCGGTAGGCAAGATGTGCCCAATACCCATCAACTTGATGACTTGAGAAGAATCACCATCTCCTACATCACGAGAAGAAACTTGCCCCTCATGGGGACCATTATTCTCCAAAAACTCTACGTCACAAGATACTTCAACACAACCATTAGTCTTGTTGTAGTATCTATAGGCATGAGAGTTTTCCGCATAACCAACAAAAATACCCTCTATAGTTCTAGATTCGAATTTACCGAGCTTTTCCTTTTTGTTCTTGACGAGACATTTGCACCCAAAGACACGGAAGTAGTTGACATTGGGCTTCTTACTTGTGAGAATCTCATATGGAGTCATGTCAAAGGGAGCACGGAGGAAGAGCCGGTTCGTGTAGTGGATCAAGGGTAGCAATAGCTTCTCCCCAAAAATTGTGAGGAGACTTGAATTCACTCAACATTGTTCTTGCCATATCAATGATTGTCCGGTTCTTCCTTTCAACAACACCATTTTGTTGAGGGGTATAAGGAGCTGAGAATTCATGCTTGATCCCCTCATCTTCAACAAATTCTTGCATGGTGTAATTCTTGAACTCGGTGCCGTTGTCGGTTCTAATAGTCTTGATCTCCACACAATGAGTGCGTTGAGCTTGCTTGGCGAAGATCATGAATTCCTTGAAAGTCTCATCCTTCGTCTTGAGAAGAAATACCCAAGTATACCTTGAGTAATCATCAACAATGACAAGACCATATCTTCTTCCACCAAGAGAGTCATATGTCGAAGGCCCGAAGAGATCCATATGGAGCAATTCCAAGGGTCTTGACGTGGCCACCTTGGTAACGGAAGGATGATGCTTTCCAATTTGCTTCCCTGAAATGCAAGAACTACACACACGATCTTTCTCAAAGGAGATACCGGTTAGTCCAATAATATGTTCACTTTTTAGGAGGAGATTGAGATTTCTCATGTTGACATGGCCTAGGCGACGATGCCCAAGCCATCCCTTGTTAGCCTTGGCCATTAGACATGTAGGAAGAGATTGACTCTCTTTCGAGAGGTCGACCACATAAAGGTCGTCTTCCACGTGTCCAATGAGAACCAAGCTGAGATCATCACCCCTAAATACCTTCACAAAAGTTCTAGAGAAATAGGAGTCATAGCCGGCATCCGCGAGATGTTTAATAGAAAGCAAGTTGTAACCAAGGTTTTCAACATGTAGGATGGTCTCAAGAGTCAAAACCTTGGAAATTACCAACTTACCATAATCAAGAACCTTTCCTTTTGAGTTATCTCCAAAAGTGATGCTTGACGTTGAGTTGACATCGTGAATGAATTGGTCAAGCCCACTCCTACCTCCGGTCATGTGATTGGTGCATCCACTATCAAACACCCATTTTGATCCACCGGAGGCATAACCCTACAAAATAAATTCTATGATTTAGGAACCCATTGAGTAATGGGTCCCCTAGCATTAGCAACAAGATCCTTAGGTACCCAAATTGAGTACCACCTATAAGCATAACCATTTCGAGGGCCAACATATTTGGCATATACATTTCCTTGAGTGCCCTTAAAGAGCACATAGGAAGGATTAGACTCTCCCGCATACTTGTGATTGGGATTGCCCCTCATGGCTCCCCATTCACCACATTCTTTTTGACCCGGTCAACCACCTTGTCACCTTCCTTCACAAAGGTTATCTTCTTCGGTGGAATGGCATTGCTCGTGTTGTTCTTTGGATCAAAACCGACACCTTCCTTGGAAACTCTCGTCTTTTGACGGGATAAAATCTCATCTAGGATCTTTCCCTTGGAGGTAGGTGCACGACGCTCTTTCTCAAGTTGCTCTTTCAACTTCTTATTTTCCTCAATGAGGTGAGCTTGATCAAAGGTAGAGTTAGAGGTACAAGAATCGTTTTCAACTATAATTGGATCCTTCAATGTACCAAGAGCTTTCTCATAGGACACCCGAAGTTGATCATGGTTCTCTCCAAGTTTTATGAGCTCACGCTTGACAAGCAAACTAGCCTTCTCAAGGTGCTCAAGGTCCTTGGTAAGAGAAGCATGGGCAACTTCAAGCTCTTTCTTTGAGACATCGAGCTCTTGAGACAATGAGTTAGCCCTATCAATAGTGTCCATATCTTTTGCTTTATCAATTTCAAAGATTTCAATTTGTAGTTTAAGAAAAGAGTTGGTATTCTTTTCCTCACAAAGCTCTTGCTCAAGAAGATTGAACCTTTGTTTCTCATCATCAATATGAGATTCCAAGGTATCAATGGTCTCATCGCGTGAGCTAACAAGTTCCATTAATTGCTTGACTCTAGCACGAGCAATAGGAGGAAGAGACTTCATGATAGCATACATTTCTTTTATATATTCTTTTCCAAATTCATCATTATCACTATCACTATCATGGTCACTCTCAAGATCATCCAAGACACTAGATAGGGATGGAGGAGAGACAATTACCTTGGAACTTCTTGCCATAAGACAAGAACCGGTGATCTTGGGAATAGGAGAACTCTCGATGTAGTCCTTGGAGTAGTCGTAGGTGAGAGGTGAACCGGATTCGACATATGCCAAACCGGTCACACCCACCACTTTCTCCTTATCCCCACACTCCACGTCGGACTCGTCCTTGGAGCTCCTTGCCATGAGGCAAGTGGCAGTGAACTTGGGGTTAGGAGAGTCGTCGGTGTAGTCCTTGGTGTAGTCATAGGTGAAGAGAGACCCGGGTTTGGCAAAGGACAAACCGGCCACTCCAACCACCTTTTCTTCATCCTCTTCCTCATTGTCGGATATGTATTCTTGGCCTAGGAAGCCCTTACCATCATGCCTATTGTTCCTCTTGTATCTTTCATTGATGGGGTTGGGCTTCAATCTTGGTTTGGCACCTTCTTCATATTTAGGCTTGTCAAGCCTCTTCTCATAAGGACACTTGTCGGCAAAATGGGTTGCCTCATCACAATTGTAGCACGTCCTCTTCTTCTCACTTGATCCCATTGAGCTTCTCCTTCTTCGGAACTTCATGTTCTTGGTGAAGAGAGCAAGTTGAGAGATCATATCATCATCGCTATCTTCATCACTAGCAACATCTTCTTGCACTTGCTTGGCCTTCAAAGCTAGAGAGTGGGAAGACCCGATAGCACGGTTGATCTCCTTGATCTTTTGCCCTTCATCCGCCAAGTTATCCGTGGCAACTAGATAAGAGACTAGATCATCAGGAGTGAATTGATTAGCTCTATCGAGGAGTTGCAAGTTCAAGGCAAGCTTCTTGTCAGTGACCGCGATCATGGAGACAATCTTGGACTTGATAAGTTCATCATTCAAATTGAATCCATCATCATACTTCTCACACCCTAGGCCACCAATCTTCACGCGGAGGGCAATGAGTCTCTTGTATGCTTCAGCGATAGTTTCACCATCATGGCTCATGAACATGTTCATCTCAGACTTGGCAGCTTCATACTTGGAATTTTGGATAAGAGAGGTTCCCTCTTGGAGAATGACAATCCTATCCCAAAGATCCTTTGCGGTGGGGATGTCGCTGACTTGATCATGGAGAGTGCGGTGAATGGCACTCCTTATCTTGTCACAAGCCGTTGCATTTAGTTGATGGTCGTAGTACTCTCCTAGGGTAAGGTTGTTGGGATCATGAGGGTGGAAGCCGGTGCATACAATCTCCCAAAGCTCAACGCTGCAGCTGCGAAGATGAGATTCCATAAAAGCTTTACAATGAGAGAAATGAGTTCCATCATAATGAGGTGCAGGGCCTGACCCATTAATATGAGGCATGATGTTCTTTTGCTTAGGATAAACATAAGGGAATTGATTAGGGGGCGTGGAAGTTTTTGACGAGCCGCCCTCATGAGCAGACTCGGCATCCTTATCCTTCTCGATGTCCATTGGTCTCCCTTGAGGTACTACCAATGGATTACCAAGAAAAGCCCCATCGCCAATGGCCTTAAGTTGTCCTTCTAGGTAACTCATTCGAACAAGGAGATCGGAATCCGCCTTGGCCTTTTCAAGGGCACTCTTGGCTAAGATTTCACGAAGCTCCTTGACCGAATAAGATTTTTCCTCCTCATCATCGGAGAAAACCATATTTCCTCTTAGGCGTAAAGCCCTTAAAAGAGCCCTTGGCTCTGATACCAATTGAAAGTGTAAGATGGTTAACCTAGAGGGGGGGTGAATAGGTTTCTACAAAATTCTTTATAATCTTTTGCAAGTTTTAGGCTTTGCGGAATATAAGTGAGCCTAAATGCAAACTAGGTGAGGCAACCTAGATGATGTACAAGATACTTCAAGCTCGAAGGCTATCACAAGATAAGCAACACAAGTAAGAGATCGGTTAAGGAATAACCGAAGCACGCGGAGACGAAGATGTATTCCCGTGTTCACCACCTTTGGGAAGGGGGCTACGTCACGTTGGAGAGGTGTGAGGTTCCACGAAGGATTCCTCACGCGCCATGAAGGCTCACCTTCTTCTCCGAGCCTATCCCATGAAGGAATAACTCACTTACTCGTGGTAGACTTTAAGGTAGTCTCCAAACCCTCACAAACTTTCCACGGGGCAAATCACAAGCCGAATGCCTCTGGGCGACCCTAGCCGCCTAGGGTTTCCCACAAACCCAAGAGTAACAAGCTAACTCGATGGACTCAAGGGGGGATGAACTTTGGCTTGGTGGAAACGTAGATCGGGACCTCCTCTTCCTTTCTACCAAAGGGATTTGGATTTGGTTGGGTAGAATGGGAGATCCTCAAGCTTTTGTGTTTCAACAATGGGGAGAGAGAGAGAGAGATTCAAGAAATGATATAAACTGAATGCCTAACCTACTCAAGCTGGAAGAAGGGATATTTATACTCAAGGAGAAAAACTAGCCGTTTTGAGCCAAAAACGCAAGGTCCGGTTTTAAGTTCGGTTGGTCCGGTCCACACACCGGACAGTCCGGTCCACACACCGGACAGTCCGGTCCACATCCCAGAAAACCGGACTGAAACCGAAACTGCTCTCAGTACCCAGACTCGGATAGAATCGGAGTGAGTAACCGGAGAACCCGGTTTGAGTCCGGATTTCCAATCCTGACACCGGACGGTCCGGTCTAGGAGCCGGTCCAACCGGTCTGAAAACCGGATCTGCAAAAAAGGCTCAGGTGGATAGGATTTCTTCTCTTCTCTCTTTGGTGATGGATTAGGTAGGAAAAAGGGATGTGTATATGGCTTAGGTGATCATCCCAACAAGCTCATCGAGAGAACCCCTCTTAATAGTCCGGATCTCTTAACCGGACTCAAATTACATAAAAAAGGGAAAACTCCGGTGCGTTGCTTCGTTATCAAAATGGGGGGGTCTCTGATAACATTTCATCACAGCATTGGATTAGAACCTGTGTAAGACACTAGAAATAGCATTAGTCCACTCTTACCATGGTGTCATTGTCAACCAAAAATAGCATAGGGTAAAATACCCTTTCACCCTCTTCTTTGAGTGCATAGTTTCGAGGAAAACGGCGGTATGGGACACTCCTCCACTTCGAGATCGGGTTCGATTCGACTCTTCAGGTGCTACGCATGACATTTTAAATAGAGGTGTTAAGTCATATCTGACCGAAAGGTGCCATACAAGACGTCTCATAAGGATGCGTCAAGACATGCATGTTCCTAGCATGTGCTACGTACGAGAAATATTATGGTATCATGTCATAGATGTTTCCGCTCGATAGAACAATGTGCGATAGTGGTCGGAGGCATGGTGGTATGGCACATCAACGACTTCCATTTTCTCCTCCATCGCTATCCTATGAGCGAGGAGTTTTTAGTCGGATAAGGATTGATGGTAGAAGCATCTTCAGAGGTGAGTTTGCACACTCTAGAAAACGCTTGGTCTGATCTGGCAGTGTCAAAGTGTTCATGTGTCGTGCTCTTGCTGAAGACATGAAGGTAATGACTCAAAACCCGGATTTAGGGATGAGTCCTTTCCAAAACGAGTTCATCCTCTCTTCGCCAATCTCATGTTGTAGGCCAGCTTGTGTCGAATGGGTGCATCCAATTTCAGTTAGGTTTGAATCAGTTTTGTTGCAATTTCTCGATAGCTTGCTTTTTTTTCAATTCCAGCGGGAGCCGAGTCCGATAAGAGTAGGGGTGGGCCAGAGCCACTGCAAATCGCGCTCATATACTACATTGAAATCGCAGGCAGGCTTGTATAGCACAATGACCCTAAGAAGACGTCTATTTTGGTGATTATGGCAATCCCGTCCAAAGATTATGAATAGATCAACAACCTCATAAGTAGACTATGAATAGCTCAAACCTCACTAATAGAAAACAGGTCTTCGGTTCGGTCCCGATTCTGGCACTAGTCTCGGTTTGTTGTCTCCAATGGCTAGGATCCCGGGGAAGTCCTAATCTCGGGCCGTTACGGACCTATAGTACCGTTCCGTGATACAGCCTGAGACTAGAGACCTCGCGCCAGCCAGCCGCACTATGTGGAAACAATTAGTCCCGGTTTATATCACGAACCGGGAGTAGAAGTTAATCACTAGAGATATGAACCGGGACTAGAAGTTAATCACTAGTTCTAGTTTGTTATACCAACCGGGACTGTTGGTTTCTCTATATAATTCGGTTTTGTCTATGTCCGAGCCATGGCCATTTTTCCTCCAAAGGAAGCCGAGTTCATGTCCATTTTTTTCCAAGATTGTCAAGATTTGGTGGCAACCCCTAAGTCCATGGTTTTAAAAGGTTAGCAACTCTATCCTTTCATTTCTCATTTTTAGTTTAGCTCAATGTGATAGAAGTAGAGATGCATTACATGCTCTAGAAGTATAGGGATTTTTAGATGCGTAATTTTAGACAAATTTTGATTAGGCAAAAAGTTACTGAAAATTGAAATGTGTAATTTTAGAGTTTCAGAGCTTAGAATGGAATGATACTTTCACTGCTAGAACAATAATTAAAAACTCCATATTTTTCATGTTAATTGTTTTGTCCAATTCAAAAATTGGTGCATGTAAAATTTTCAAAATTCAATTTTAATGCTCTAGAAGCTCACATTATAACTTGTATTAAATTGGTCATTGATATCTATTCATGATGTTGTGTAATGGTTTTTGGTATATTTTTACAATAATGCAGCTGGTCCAGAAATGGATGTACAGTACTGACCGACGCTCTAGCGAGTTCATTAATGACGTGCATGAATTCATCCGTGTGGCTAGTGCAAAAAAGCGGAATGATTTTGTATTATGTCCATGTAGTAGATGTAGGAATCAGAAGGATTACTCTGACTCAAAAACCCTTCATAGCCACCTGTTGAAGTCCGGTTTCATGTCCAGCTATAATTGTTAGACCAAGCATGGAGAGAGAGGGGTTATCATGGTGGAAGCTAAAGGGGAGGGTGGAGAAGAGGTACATGATGAGCCCGTTGATGATCTTGGTCGGACCATTGCTGATGCACGGAGAGACTGCGAAAATAGAAATGAGAGGAAGAAGTTCGATCACATGTTAGAGTATCACAAAAAGTTGGTGTACCCAAATTATAAAAATGGTCAGAAAAACTGGATAGCAGACTGGAATTGCTGCGATGAAAGGCAGAGTGTGGTCTATCTGACTCCGGATTTGAAAAGTTGCTGAAAATGATAAAGAATATGCTTCCAAAGGATAACATATTGCCCGTCAGTACATATGAAGCAAAGAAGGTTGTCTACCTTATAGATTTAGAGGTTCAAAACATACATGCATGCCCTAATGACTACATCCTCTACCGCGGTGAGAAGTATGAGAATTTGGATGCATGCTCAGTATGCACTGCAATGCGGTATAAGATTAGACGAGATGACTATGGTGATGTTGAGGGCAAGCCCCCCGAAATAGGATTCCTGCGAAGGTGATGTGGTATGCTCTTATAATACCACAATTGAAATGTTTGTTTAGAAACAAAGAGCACGCCAAGTTGTTGCGATGGCACAAAGAGGAACATAAGTCGGACGGGATATTGAGACACCTCGCTAATGGATCACAGTGGAGAAAAATTGATAGAAAGTACCCTAACTTTGCAGATGACGCAATGAACTTAATATTTGATCTAAGTACAAATGGCATGAATCCTTTTGGGGAGCAGAGCTCTAGTCATAGCACCTGACCCGTGCCTCTATGTATCTATAGCCTTCCTCCTTGGTTGTGCATGAAGCGGAAGTTCATTATGATGCCAGTGCTGATCCAAGGCCAGAAGCAACCCGGCAACGACATTGATGTGTACCTAAGGCCATTAGTTAAAGAACTTTTACAGTTGTGGCAAGAACCCGACGTATGTGTGGGGGATGAGCACAAGAAGGAGGAATTTGACCTCCGAGCGTTGCTTTTCGTAACAATCAATGATTGGCCAGCTCTTAGTATCCTTTCAGGACAGACAAACAAGGGATACAATGTATGCACGCACTGTTTATATGAGACTGAAAGTATACATTTTTGAACATTGAAAGAAGAATGTGCACACGGGGCATCATCAATTTATTTTGTACAAGCATCCCTTAAGAAAGGAAGGCAAGCATTTCAACTGCTAGACATGTCACCAGATGAAGCCTAAGGAACATACTGGTGCAAATGTATTTGATATGGTCAAAGATTTGGATAAAATATTAACCTTTGGAAAGGGTCCTGGCGGACAATCTGTTCCGAAGGACGCTGAAGGACACACACCCATGTGGAAGAAGAAATATTTATTTTGGGAGCTACCCTATTGGAAATTCCTAGAGCTCCGCTCTACAATCGACGTGTTGAATGTGATGAAGAATCTTTGCATGAAACTTCTAGGCTTCTTGGTCGTGTATGGAAAAAAAGATACACCGAAAGCATGGAAGGACCAGCAACATATGAAAGACCCCAAAGGCCTGCATCCAGAACGGTTTCGAGCAAATGCCAGGTACGCTCTTACCAAACAAGAGAAGAAATCTTTTTTGAATGCCTGAGCAGTATCAGGGTCCCGTCTGGCTTCTCGTCGAATATAAAGGGAATAGTAAATATGTAGAGAAAAAGTTCCAAAACCTAAATTCTCATGACTACCACGTGATTATGACGCAAATGCTTCCGATTTCATTGAGGGGGCTTCTACCGATTATGTTTGAGTACCCATTGTGAAGCTATGTGCATTCCTCAATGCAATCTATCAAAAGAGAATCAATCCTGAAGATCTACCACGGTTACAGAATGATGTGGTCCAATATCTTGTCAGTTTCGAGTTGGTGTTCCCACCATCCTTCTTCAATATTATGACGCACCTCCTCGTTCACCTAGTCGAAGAGACTTCCATTATCGGTCCTGTATTTCTACACAATATGTTCCCCTTTGAGAGGTTCATGGGAGTATTAAATAAATATGTTCGTAACCGTGCTAGGCTTGAAGGAAGCGTCTCTAAGGGCTATGGAACAGAGGAGGTCATTGAGTTTTGTGTTGACTTTGTTCCTGACCTTAAGCCGATTGGTCTTCCTCAATCGCGGCATGAGGGGAGACTGAGTGGAAAAGGCACTCTAGGAAGGAAATCAATAATATGCAGGGATGGTCATGCTTACACTGAAGCACATTACATAGTTCTACAGAATTCCATCTTGGCGGATCCGTATATCGAGGAACACAAGAAAATTTTACGCTCCAACAACCCTGGGAAGCATGACGACTGGATTAGAAAGGAACACATGCAGAATTTCGGCGGTTGGTTGCAACATCTCATAAAAAACAACACTCTTGTAGATCAGCTGTACTTGTTGTCCAGGTCACCATCTTCAACTATATCGACTTTCCAAGGCTATGAGATAAATGGGAATACATTTTACATGATTGCCCAAGATAAAAAGAGCACCAACCAAAACAGTGTTATCCGCTTTGATGCAACAAACAACAATGGGTCAAAGACCACATATTATGGTTACATAGAGGAGATATGGGAACTTAACTATGGACCTACTTTTAAGGTCCCTTTGTTT
This sequence comes from Avena insularis, assembly GCA_023614405.1. NCBI lineage: Eukaryota > Viridiplantae > Streptophyta > Magnoliopsida > Poales > Poaceae > Avena > Avena insularis. The sequence continues at coordinate 194,072,620 of CM042691.1, forward strand.
CGATGCAAATGGGTAAAGCTGACAGGAGGCATGGTAAAGGTAGACGAGCAGTACGGAATGACAATAGTGGATATCAACAATCTTGCGTACTTAGACGAACGATTTGTCCTAGCCAATGATGTGGCTCGGGTTTTATTTGTGAAGGACATGTCTACCAAACCAAGAAAAATAAAAAATAAGAAAAATAATACATCAGACGATGAGCCAAAGTGCCACATAGTTCTTTCAGAGAAAAGAAACATCGTGGGGGTGGAGGACAAGGCAGACATGTCAGAAGATTGTGATAAGTTTCATGAAATTCCGCCCTTCGTAGTTGAAAGTACCGACTTTGAATCGACTAGAGGGAGGATGAATAGGCGAATACCAATTTTTAATTTGTTACTCAATTTTAGTCTTGGCAAGAAGATAAGTTCTCTAGATATGCAACTAGGTGAACAACCTATATGCTAGAGAAAACAAGCACAAGAGCGGTAAAGAGCAAGTAGTAAAGGTAAGGAACGAGATAACCGGAGCGGGGACACGGAGATGTAATTCCCGTAGTTCACTTCCAAGTAAGCTACGTATATGTTGGAGAGGTGTCGGGGCCACACAAGGTCACCCGAGCGCCACAAAGGCCTCACCTTCTTCTCCGGTGAGCTCCCCCACAAAGGAGGCCTCACAATCCACTAACCTATGACCTTGAAGGCGCCAACCTAAACCTTTACAACAAGGTTGAGGGGGAAGCTCCACAACTCAATTGGAGGCCCTCAACGACACCATGGAGCTTTACAACACATGCCCTTAGCTCCGAGGATGCCCTACACCATCTAGGGTTCCAAGAAACCCAAGAGTAACAAGATCCACGAAGGATAGGTGGGGGGAATCAAATCTTATTTGGTGGAAGTGTAGATCTAGGTCACCTCTCCCACCTCTCAAAAGATCAAGTGATTTGAGTGGCTAGGGAGAGAGATCTAGTGAGGTGAAGCTCTAGTATTAATGGAGGAGAGATAAAATTGAAGAGTTAGGTGGGGGAAGAAGGAGGGCGCCTTAAATAGGCCCCCTTCAATCTGAACCGTTGGACTGTTCGCGACACCACCGTAAGTTTCGGTGGAGGGCCTGAAGTTCTACTTAGTGTGGCTTCAACGGATCAAAGACCGTTGACGCACGCTCCAAAGTTCGACCGGAAGTTCTGGTCAGACATGACCGGAAGTTCTGTTGGAACTTTCAGAGCAACTTCCGAGCCAAATTCTGTCAAATAGACAACTTCCAAACAGAAGCATACACTGCTTGACCGGAACTTGGAGCGGAACAACTGGGTCACAAAACTGCCTAACCGGAAGTTCCGATGCATGGGCATTAGTTCCGCTTAGAGTCTCGGAAGAACTAGCAAAGGAAAATCCCGTAGCCAGAACTTCTGGTGCTACTTCCGGTGGAAGTTCCACCAATTAGAACACTTCAATACAGAAGGTTCTGAACTGGGGCTGGAACTTCTGTTGGAAGTTGGACCGGAAATATGGCCAGTTCCATTCCACAGAGAACCTGCGGAACTTCCGCTCTGGCCTAACTTCAGACGATAAAAACAACACCAATGCTCGAAACTCACTCTCGTGATGGATAGGATGGTCATGGTGAAAATATGGTTTGTACAAGAACAAATGATTCCCCACAACCTTCCGAGGTGGACCCCCTCTTGATAGTATGGCGATCTAAAACAATAAAATGAGAGAAAGAGAAAAACTAAAAACCACCGTCTTCACGAGACTCCAAGAATGGCATCCACACACTCCATAAGCTCCATCAAAAAACAATTAACCTGAAACTCAAGGACAAGGTTAGATCACAAGCGGGATTGTCATCATCACCAAAATAGCAAGGGAAAGCATAGCCCTTTCAATCTCCCCCTTTTTGGTGTTTGCTGACAATCCCATAAGATTTGCATAAGACGGAGCAGATTTTGCAATGAACGAAAAAGCTCCACCTACGTGTGTGCAAGGTAGAGAGAAAGATCTAAGGACAAAACTAGCACACATATAAGGGGGCTCTCCCTTTCCATTGCAAAAACAACACATGTGTAAGGAATAAAAAGATAGGCAACATACCTTTGCACCAAACATATGTGGTGTGAGACAATAGATGAAATAATATCAATGTAGACTCAACCACCATATACAAACAGCCATAAGACAACAACATGCATACCAACAACATGCAAACGATAGCACATAGTCTCATACATAGATATGACACACAAATAACAAGGTCCACAAGCACACACATAAACTAGAGAATTCACGAGCAAGAAAGGATCAAAGAAAAAGTAGGCTCATGACTCGCCCCATGCAAATCCGGGGAACAACCTAATAGATATCTTCCCCCCCTTTGGCATCACGACACCAAAAGGGAGAAAAGACCACTCTAATCGCCCCAACCATGGAAAGGAGGAGGAGAAGGCTCAGGGCCCCAAGAGGCATTGTTCCATGCAGGCAGGGGGAGGGGGGAGGGGGGAGGGGGGGACCGGTGACTTCATCCTCGGAATCAGACCACTTGCAGTTGTCGTGGATCCACTCAGCTTTTGGCATGGTTACGGAGCTGGTCTCAGGGAGCAAGGAGCACTGAGCACTGACAAGATAGCCTTCTGTCGCTGATCAACATAAGCCTGGTACTCACGGTCCTGCAAGAAACAAAATGTCTTCTTCACCTTCTTCAGCAGTTTCTTGGCCCAATATGGCTGCCTCTCAAGAGTGGTACCACCAGAACTAGAACCAGCATGTGCAGAAGTGGTACCAGTAGCAACCCCAGACTTCCATATGGCTTCTTCCTTCTCAGATTGGGTCCTAGGATTCTCATGCTTACTCACACACAGCTTCTTCTCCTCATGAATAGTGATGCAGTCCTGAGGGTAGTAGGTACCACTTGCTTCCCTCCACTTGGCATTGATAAGAGTCTGAATGTATGGAGCATAGGGGCACAAGCGCTTGTCAATCATAGCAAACCAGATCTCATGGAACAGAAACTGCATAACATCCATCTTCTGGTCAGAATCGCGGTGAAGGTGAGTCTGAAGTATAAGGTCAATCTGAAATGCATGAAACTGATCAAAGTTGCCTACCTTTGGAGAGATGGTGTTCAAGAAGACCCTGCGCATGATGTCATAGACTGTCTGGAGATGATTCACCTGACCACATACACCCCAACCCTCAATATAGAGAGGCTCCAGAACCTCAGGTGCAGAAGCCTTGGATCCAGGAACGCGCCAACCATTAGCACCCTTTCCAGGCAAGAGGGGATATCCAAGAAGAGCACCAAACTCAGACCATGTGGCAGATAATAGCTGATTCTTAGTCATCCACTTCAAGGTGCCATTTATAGGATCCGTCTCCATGTGAAGAGTGGAGAAGAACTGAGCAATAGAGGTCTCATCAAATTTCTGACGGTGCTCCATGATAGGAATCAGCCCAAACTTTCTACATATCTCAAGAGCTTCCCCAAAGTACTCTAGCTTGCTTTCCATATGAGCCACATTGATGTATTTCTAGGGGCAACAACAAACTTTGACTTGGTGGCATAAATCTCTGCAAAAAATTTCCCTTGGCGACGATTATGGAAGAGGGGATCCAAGAAAAGAGGATCACGCGGGACAAGATAGGGATCCACCTAGCAAAACGTTGCATAGGCCTTATGAGGCCACTTGGAGATCTTGTCTTTGGAGGAATCAGGACCAGCAGCGGTGGCCTTTTGAGAAGCAAGAGTAGGCCGCTTCCCTTCAGCAATAGCAGCACAGCGAGCAGCAGTAGACTTCTGACGGGCAATCTGAGTGGGAGGTTGCAGAGCCTCAAGGTATTATTCATCAATCTCAGGAGGACCGGAAGGAATACGGTTGCGCTTGCCTCTACGAGAACCACCTTGCCCTGAGAAGAAAGCAAAGAATAGGGAGGGATGGTGGGATAAGTGCACAAGTTCGAAAGAAGAAACAAAGAGATATTGAAAAAATACATGCAGTGAATCAAATATAGTGCACCGGAATTTCCGGTGAATCATCGGAAATTCCGGTGGAAAATTCATCACCGGAAGTTCCATTCGTGACCCACTGGAAGTTCCGGTGAGGCCACGAATACAACGGTTCAACAGGAAAACTGCAAGGATACTGTCATGGTATTGCCGACGAGTACGCCATGGAGGGGTCCTCACAGAGCGTGTTTAGAGACGTGGGGTAATGCGGAAGGTTGGCGGGTACGAGGTAACACAGCTTACCCAAGTTCAGATCCCATGACGGTGGCGGGATCCTACTCCTGCTATAAATCACTATAATGACAATACGCCGAGTTACAGGGATCGGTTCGCTGTGCGCGATATGAGTTGTGTTGTTCTAACTTGTGCCCTAAAGGCTCCCATAGGTCTGGCTTATATAGTTGCCAGATCCTAGGGTTACAGGCAAAGTCCTAGCCAGACAGGTTAAGAGTCCTACACGGTATACAACTAGTGTAACGTGTCTTGCACTCCAAGGCTCCGGGTACGTCGGTGACTCCTCTATAGCCTTCCTTTATCCGGCATGGGACTCCCTTATGGATCCATCTAATTGGGCCTCCCAGCAGGCCATGGGCCTTGCTACCAACTGTGGGCCACCCGGGTTATTCGGATTAGAGACATGCTATGGTGATACCCATTTAGCATATCCCCAACAGTAGCCCCCGGAGAACTCCCAGATCTTGCACCGTCTTGCCTCTTCAGGCTGAATGCTCCGCCTAGATGAATGTTGGCAAATCGTCAAGCAATATCTTGTAGTCCTCCCAAGAACCCTGCAATGCTCTCCGTCTTCAACTTGTAAGTCGGAGAACTTCTGAATCTTCCATCATACTCTTATCGTAACCGGACTGGATCCGTCCATGCCGGAATCTTCAGATGGGATGGTTCACCTTCCCGTGTTAGCTAGAGCAACCTAGACCATAGGTCAGTGATGCCTCGTAACTCACACATGCAGAGAACACAATCACAACCGTTTTTCCCGCGCGAAGGATGCAAAACGTTGGCGGCGGCGGTGGGAACATGGCGAAATTTCCATGCACGCGCATGCACGCGCTGTCCATGCAGCAATCGTTTGATCAACTTGCACGAATCTTGACGCAGAGTACTATAAATTATAACCGTGGTAGATTTTATCTTTTCACCGCATTCTTCCTCGCGTCATATTCTTCCTCCAGCGAACGTCTCCTCGAGCTCTCCACGCGCACCGAGAAAAACCCTAGCTTTCGCCAGTCCCATAATCAGCTTCCTCCCCACACCAATGGCGAGCAGCACCACAACCCCATCCATGGCGGAAACAAGCAACACCGTGATGAAGCCGGCATGCTCTGTTCAGGTACCCCCAGAGGGCCTGGTGCTTCCAGGCACCGCGGTGGTGGAATCCACCGGCGGTGACCATATTCCAGTGGGGATGGAACCGCTAGAGGAGGAGGGAGACTCTCACAAAGGAGAGTGGCGCGGCTCCAATATCGCTGATGGCGATCTCAAGGAGATGCTCGCCGAGGGATACCTCCCCACGACAAAGGGGCTGGTCTAGCGGGCGGCGCCGGCCGGCGAGGTTACCCCTTCTCCCCAAGACGGAGAAAATGTGTACCTCAAAGCACAATTGGTACACGGCGCCTCCCTCCCAATCTCCGACTTCTTCTTAGAGGTCCTTAGCCACTACCGGGTTCAACCTCAGAACCTATCTCCGAATAGCATCCTCGCGCTTAGCAACTACGCGGCGCTTTGTGAGGGCTACCTAGGAATTAGGCCTAGGTTAGATCTGTTCATATACTTCTTCACCGTCAAGAGGGAAGCCGAAGCGAGCAAGGATGAGCTCAGAAATTGTGGAACCATTAGCTTCAAGATCCGGCCCGGACGACGGTTCCCCGACATTGTAGGCCACGAGTCCTGCAAAAACTGGCAGAGGATGTACTTCTACAGTCCAGATATCCCTCTGGCTACCCGAGAAGCAACATACCCGGACTTTGTCGACAGGGCCGCCACTGAAGCCCCGACATGGAGACCCCAAGCCATCCTAACCTTCGACAATGAAGCCTCCCGCGCTGTAAGGAGGATCGAGTGGTTCGTAGAGACGGGTCTAACCGGGTTGGACCTAGCCATGTGCTAGTTCATCAGGCGGATTCAGCCTCTATAGCACCGCGCGAAGTTGATGCACCAATATACCAAGGATAGGAAGGATAGCCTCCGCATCTCTGAGGACAACTTCTTGAGTGACTCCATCAAGATCCGCCTCAAGGACATCGTCAAGGTGAAGGACAAGAAGCGTGTCTTCACCATCACCTACGACATGTTCGAGGACGGCAAGTGCCTGTAGAACCCCGGGTAAAACCACTACTAGAAAATCGCGGTTGTTTGTATGTTGCGCATCATCATGGCATCAACATGCATATATATGTCTAAAACTATTTCCGAAAAGACCTATTTTGTTTTCTATAAATAGTCCTCTCTCTCTATTTCAAATGTCAAACCCTAGTATTTTCCGGACATTTGGTTTGTCTAAAAACTACTTGCAAAACATTTTATTTTTAAAAAAATAAATAATTAAAACATTTTATAAACACCGAGGGAGACCGCCGCCGGCCAGGCCCAATGGGCCAGCTAGCAGCAGTCTACAACCTCGGTAGCACCAAACCCTAACCCTAATCTAACCTAGACCTACCACGACCTCCATTCCTTCCCATCCGCCCCACCGCCACTCTCCCCTGGCACCCGCAGCGACACACACGCACTCACGTGGTACATACCAACCCAACACCACCCACACGCAGGCAGGACCCGCCCGGTCCATCCCATCCCTTCCCGATCAGGAACCCCCACGGCCCCTACCTTGGCACACCCTCCCGTCCATCCCCACACGCCTCTCCTGCACGCGATCCCTCCTCCCTATCGCGAGCGCCACCGCCCTCTGTCCTTTCTACCGCGTGCCTTCTCTCCTCCCGAAGCGCGCCGCACCTCTCGCTATGGACCTCACCGAGCCACCTCGATCTTCGCCTCTTCTCCGGCCTCGTGGGTCCCTCACCATCGTCGTGCGGCCCCTGGCTTTCATCGCCTCCCCGCGCCTTCCCCCAACCACCGCCGCCACGTGGCCCGGCCCGCACCATCGCCTCGCGGGCTCCCTCTGCTGCAACCCCCGGCTCTACCTCACCTGGCCTCCGTCGCCCGCGTTCGGCCCTGATGTCTGCGGCCCCATCGACCCCTCTCTGCTCTGCAGCCGCCAGCGGCAGTGGCCCCCTCTGCGGGCGAGCCCCTCGCTACCGTCGGTCTTCCCTGCCGACCGCCCTCTTGGTGTTCCTTTGCCAGCCGCGTCGCCATCCTGAGCACCGGTGTCGCTGCCAAGCCGCCGTTGACCTTCCTCGCCTGCACGTCACCAGGGACCCTCCTCGGTCTACTCTCCTGAGCCGCCCAGGTCCCGTGCCACCTCCCTAATTGCGCCTGGAAGCCTACCGACCATTCCCTGCAGCCCTTTTGTCCATGTGTTGAGTCATTGTTTCCCTGTGCAGCTGATATGGTGAAGAGCTAATGCGATATGGTGGTTTGAGTTGTTGGTAAAATTGGTGCAGTAGTATACAACCAATGTGAGATGCCGCGCGACTGACTCGAGAACTTCATCACGGAACCCAGAGATCTCCTACACGGACCCGACGAACCATACAAGACCATCGGCGCTTGAATCCGAGGGAACCACGCCGAGAACATGTGGTACCCGAAGATCGACACCAGACTGGGACACCAAGATTCCGGAATCCAAAGACCGATCCCTCGACCCCTCGGAACCCCAAGACCCCGGATCCGCCCCCCATGTGTGACCCCTATCCGAGACCCCTATATTTTTAATATATGATATTTGACTTGTTGCATATAAAATTGTCAGGCTTGCGTACATATCATGTGGTTCGGGCGCTTTTAGCCGATTAATCTCACAATTAATTATGGAGACCATATGTGGGCTTTTCTAGTCTTATATCTCCATTTAAATTTTTGTAGCGAACCGATGCTATGTTTTGCCTTGTTAAGTCAACATTTAAATTGCGGGGTAGCTAAACAACTATAACCATATACTTAATTGTCGGGACCCGGTTCCGCTTAATATGGCCTAATTGCAACGCATCTTTGCCATGTCATACATCATACATGCATCATGCCCGATCTTCTGTCGTAGTATTAAATAGTGCATCTGGTGTTTGTGCTAGTGCTTTGATTCTTTACAGACTAGGCCGATGAGTTGATGCGAGTGTCGACCTGATCCCCGGTGAACCTTTGGCAATATTTTCAGGCGAGCATTCTCCCCCTTTCTACCTATTTTATATTTCTAGTCTTTACTTCCTCCTATTGATCTATTGCTATCTGTGTTGCGATGCTATAGATTCCGTACCCCGTTATACTTCCCTGCAGCCCTTATATTGCCTTGGACACATCCTATTACCTGTTGTTTGGTAGATAGTTGGACTTGTGTGTCGTAGTCGCTTGCTTAAGTGTTGTTGCGTGTCGTCAAGTACCATAGTTGTTGGAAGACTGCCATATTATTTATGTTGGAGATGATCATGGCTTTAATTACCGTTTAATAACTAAAATTGAAGTAGGTAAATAATGCAGAGGCATAGATGGACAATAGATGTTATTCAGTTTTTAACCGTCCACTTGTGTCCCGTAGGACCCCGAGTACTTGATACATGTTCTTTGAATATTCGCACTCTCCGCATGTGGGACCATGAATCCCCTTAGCCAGAGCGTGAGTTATATATTATTTCTTGGGGCCACAAAGTAGTTTGGGGCTTTATTACTATCCTATAATTATGCCATGTTTTACTGCTTTATTTACTATTGGGCGTGGAGCGCCTGTACTATTTTGGAACCCCATGCCATGTTTTCGCGGTATCGACAAGCCCAGTCACACTTTCGGGTTCCTAGTCATTTACAGCCATCGTCACAAACCTCTAGGTCCGTCTCGGAGCCGGCCAACTTCGTCGTTGGTATCTTGGTGGGGTGGCCCCCTGATATATTATATGAATCTTGCAATTTCTCTGTCGTGATGCCTCGTTGGGTTTTCATTTGGTTTTTTCCGAGGTTGATCGTGCGTGTGTTGCTATTTGTGCCCCCCTGCAGGGTAAAACTTTCTGAAAGCCGGGTCTGCGGTTATGGACGACTTGGAGCACAGTATCTCGATCATAGACAACTATAACTAAAGTAGTGCTATAAATTTGAATTTATAATGACTAGTAATCAGCTTCACTATAATGGAATGGCTAAATAAAAGTGCCAACAACTACTGTTTTGGGATGCCTCATGCTATATGTATCTGACTAGTAAGTATTGCAATTACAACAGAATGGTTAATTAAAACTGCCCACTACTTATTATATCAGGATGATCCTAGCTATATATATCTGACTAGTAATTTCCGCAACTATAAAAAATGAATAAAACTGCCAACTGTGTGAGTTCCTCGGTTGACTTCCTCGTTTGGTCTCGAGGGGGAAATACCAGGATGGGTATGCTTGGTGATAGTTTCAGGTTGGATCCGAATAGGTCTTTCTTATCCCTATCTGATAGCCGCCAGTTGTATTGAGTCTCTATAGGTTGTTTAGTGCATGATGCGCTGCCGCTTCAGTCCACCATACCTATGGAGGCGAGGACCGCCGAATTCTAGTCTCGCTGTGTACCGGCCTCAGTACTGACCGCTTCCTTTTTTTACTTTGCCCTTTGTCGGCACCCCTTTTGTTTAAGCAGGTTTGAGATCGACGTTGTTAGGAGGGTTACCCTTCCGGATTGGCCTGGGCAGGGTTATGGACGCCATTGGTTATTCTTCAGGGCTCTTAGCCCCATTTGCATCTTGTCCGTAGTCGGATGTTGTATCGTTTTCAAGGTGATTTAGATCTTTGTACTATATATCTGTATTCTTGACTCATGGAGTCGTTGTTGTATATATATGTTCTGTGGGTTCCATCGTGGACTATTGTGTAATGATATTAATTTGTTTTGCACCCGCACGCAAGTGCCTGGTGGGCACCTTTGAATCGTTTCTATGTGAATTTGGCGGGAATTGCTAAAACTTGCATAGGGCTGATCTGAGGGTGTTATAGAGTGGTATCAGATCTCAGCAGTTACGATACCCCACTGGTCCAGCCTGTAGGATAACCTAGCTAACGGCCGTTGTAGAGTGTTAAAACTATTTTATAAAATCGGTTGGATAGATCTGATTAGGTCTGCTTTTACTCCTTACCCCTCTGCTTTTCCCCTCTTACCTTTGCGTGTTTTGAATCTGCTCTCTTATCTTTTCTTTGAGTCCAGGAATTCTCGTGGTTGGGTTTTCGTCGTACCTTCAGGGTTTCACTTCCTCCTCTTGTAACGGTGCTTCGACATTCGGCCTTCATGCTATCCGAGGAATGTTTCATCTGTTGTACCTTCTAGTGGACCCAAAAATTCACTAAAATTTTTCTTTGTATCTTCCGGTGTTTTTCAATGCGACAACCTCATCTGCATCATGTATGATGAAGAACTTACATCTTTCTTTTTTTTCCAAAACTGAATTGTCGAGATCTTCAGTCTAAATTCCGAGAGTTGATTGCATAATTCCCCTATTCATGTGCAGAGTAATGCTTTGGGTACGCGATGGACTGATCACCATCTGACTACTCTTATCATTCGCTCTTGTACATTGAATGGTGGATCGATGCAATTATACTCCTTCCGTTGAAGTTAGAGGCGGGCTTACCCTTTTGATACCTCAACCTCCAGTTGTGTTTCACCGAAGTGTTCTCTCGACGAACATGGACAACGACCCCTTGTTGGTGGTGTCGTCGATTTCAAGACAGAGAGGAATCCTTGTTAGTGGTGTTGCGAAAATCTACACGAAGCGAGAAGATTCAGACCGTCGGCCTTCTTTCCCGTACCATGAGGCGGATCTCGAGGGCAAGATCCATTGTTAGTGGTGTCGAATTGTAGCACCCCGGGTAAAACCACTACTAGAAAATCGCGGTTGTTTGTATGTTGCGCATCATCATGGCATATGCATATATATGTCTAAAACTATTTCCGAAAAGCCCTATTTTGTTTTCTATAAATAGTCCTCTCTCTCTATTTCAAATGTCAAACCCTAGTATTTTCCGGACATTTGGTTTGTCTAAAAACTACTTGCAAAATGTTTTATTTTTAAAAAATAAATAATTAAAACATTTTATAAACCCCGAGGGAGACCGCCGCCGGCCAGGCCCAACGGGCCAGCTAGTAGCAGTTTACAACCTCAGTAGCACCAAACCCTAATCTAACCTAGACCTACCACAGCCTCCACTCCTTCCCATCCACCCCGCCGCGACTCTCCCCTGGCACCCGCAACGACACACACACTCACGCGGTACACACCAACCCATTACCACCCACGCGCAGGCAGGAACCGCCCGGTCCATCCCATCCCTTCCCGATCAGGAACCCCCACGGCCCCACCTTGGCACACCCTCCCGTCCATCCCCGCGCACATCTCCCGCACGCGATCCCTCCTCCCTATCGCGAGCGCCGCCGCCCTCTGTCCTTTCTATCGTGTGCCTTCTCTCCTCCCAGAGCACGCCGCACCTCTCGCTATGGACCTCGCCGATCCACCTCGATCTCCGCCTCGTCTCCGGCCTCGCGGGTCCCTCACCATCGCCTTGAGGCCCCTGGCTTTCATCGCCTCCCCGCGCCTTCCCCCAACCACCACCGCCGCGTGGCCTAGCCCGCACCATCTCCTTGCGGGCTTCCTCTGCTGCAACCCCTGGCTCTACCTCGCCTGGCCTCCGTCGCCCGCGTTCGGCCGTGCCGTCTGCGGCCCCATCGCCCCCTCTCTGCTCTGCAGCCGCCAGCGGCAGTGGCCCCCTCTGTGAGCGAGCCCATCGCTGTCGTCGGTCCTCCTTGCCGGCCGCCCTCTTGGTGTTCCTTTGCCAGCCGCGCCACCATCCTGAGCGCCGGTGTCGACCTTCCTCTGCCATGCCGCCGTCGACCTTCCTCGCCCGCGCGTCACCAGGGACCCTCCTCGGTCTACTCTGCCGCCCAGGTCTCGTGCCCCCTCCCCAAGTGCGCCTGCAAGCCTACCGACCGTGCACTGCAGCCCTTTCGTCCATGTGTTGAGTCATTGTTTCCCTGTGCAGCTGATATGGTGAAGAGCTAATGCGATATGGTGGTTTGTGTTGTTGGTAAAATTGGTGCAGTGGTGTACAACCAATGTGAGATGCCGCGCGACTGACTCGAGAACTTCGTCATGGAACCCAAAGATCTCCTACACGGACCGACGAACCACGCAAGACCATCGGCGCTTGAATCTGAGGGAACCACACCGATAACATGTGGTACCCGAAGATCGACACCAGACTGGGACACCAAGATTCCGGAATCCGAAGACCGATCCCTCGACCACTCGGAACCCCAAGACCCCGGATCCGACCCCCCATGTGTGGCCCCTATCTGAGACCCCTATATTTTTAATATATGATATTTGACTTGTTGCATATAAAATTGTCATGCTTGCGTACATATCATGTGGTTCGGGGGCTTTTAGCCGATTAATCTCACAATTAATTATGGAGACCATATGTGGGATTTTCTAGTCATATATCTCCTTTTAAATTTGTGTAGCGAACCGATGCTATGTTTTGCCTTGTTAAGTCAACATTTAAATTGCGGGGTAGCTAAACAACTATAACCATATACTTAATTTTCGGGACCCGGTTCCGCTTAATATGGCCTAATTGCAGCGCATCTTTGCCATGTCATACATCATACATGCATCATGCCCGATCTTCAGCCGTAGTATTAAATAGTGCATCTGGTGTTTGTGCTAGTGCTTTGCTTCTTTATGGACTAGGCCGATGAGTTGATGCGAGTGTCGACCTGATCCCTGGTGAACCTTCGGCAATGTTTTTAGGCGAGCATTCTCCCTCTTTCTACCTATTTTATATTTCTAGTCTTTACTTCCTCCTGTTGATCTATTGCTATCTGTGTTGCGATGCTATAGATTCCGTACCCCGTTATACTTCCCTGCAACCCTTATATTTAGGGCTGGACTATCGAGTAGCTCGACTCATTAAGGCTCGGCTCGTTAAGGCTCATACTCGTTAAGGCTCAGATCATTAAACTCGTTAAGGATAATGAGCAAAAAGTAAAGCTTGGCTCAGTTCGTTAGATGTTAATGAGCACTCACGAGCTACTCGTTAAGAAAATACGAACGAGTAGGGATCCAGGCTCCAGAGTCCAGTCGGCAAGGCTCGGTAGGCGCCGTCGCCACGGTCAAAAGATCTAGATCGAGAAGATGGGAATGCGGTGGGGACTGGGAACTAGGTCTGGGGAGACGACGAGTCTAGGAGAAATAAGGGGTCTGTCGACGACGGTGAACGGTCGCTCTCGCCTCTCGGGCTCTCGGCCTCTCGCTCCTGATCGATTGGTCTTCCTGGGCCAAATGTTTGTCTTAAATGGGCTGTCAAATTAGACATAAGTGGGCTATACCTTGGTTGTTACCAAGTTTAACGAGTAGCTCACAAACATCGTTAGCTCGATCATTTAGCTCGTTAAGGATAACGAGCAAAAACTTCAGCTCAGCTCGAATCGCTAAGGAAACGAGTCGATTTCGAACGAGCCGAGAAAACGAGTGCTCGTTAAACTCGTCGAGTTTCGAGTTTTATGTCCATCCCTACTTATATTGCCTTGGACACATCCTATTACCTGTTGTTTGGTAGATAGTTGGACTTGTGTGTCGTAGTCGCTTGCTTAAGTGCTGTTGCCTGTCGTCAAGTACCACAGTTGTTGGAAGACTGCCATATGCTTTATGTTGAAGATGATCATGGCTTTAATTACCGTTTAATAACTAAAATTGAAGTAGGTAAATAATGCAGAGGCACAGGTGGGAAATAGATGTTATTCGGTTTTTAACCGTCCACTTGTGTCCCATAGGACCCCGAGTACTTGATACCTGTTCTTTGAATATTCGCACTAACCGCATGTGGGACCATGAATCCCCTTAGCTAGAGCGTGAGTCATATATTATTTCTTGGGTCCACAAAGTAGTTTGGGGATTTATTTCTATCCTGTACTTATGCCATGTTTTACTACTTTATTTACTATTGCGCGTGGAGCGCCTGTACTATTTTGGAACCCCGTGCCACATTTTCGCGGTATCGACAAGCCCAGTCACACTTTCGGGTTCCCAGTCGTTTACAGCCATCATCACAAACCTCTGGGTCCGTCTCGGAGCCGGCCAACTTCGTCGCGGGTAGCTTGGTGCGGTGGACCCCTGAAATATTATATGAATCTTGCAATTGCTCTTTTGTGATTCCTCGTTGGGTTTTCATTTGGTTTTTCCGAGGTTGATCGTGCGTTTGGTTCTATTTGTGCCCCCCTGCATGGTAAAAACTTTCTAAAAGCCATGTCCGCGGTTATGGACGACTTGGAGCACAATATCTCGATCATAGATAACTATAAATAAAGTAGTGCTATAGATTTGACTTTATAATGACTAGTAATCAACTTCACTATAATGGAATGGCTAAATAAAAGTGCCAACAACTGCTGGTTTTGGGATGCCTCATGCTATATGTATCTGACTAGTAAGTATTGCAATTACAACAGAATGGTTAATTAAAACTGCCCACTGCTTATTATATCAGGATGATCCCAGCTATATATATCTCACTAGTAATTGCCACAATTATAACATAATGAATAAAACTGCCAACTGTGTGAGTTCCTCGGTTGACTTCCTCATTTGGTCTCGAGGCGGAAATACCAGGATGGGTATGCTTGGTGATAGTTTCAGGTTGGATCCGAATAGGTCTTTCTTATCCCTATCTGATAGCCGCCAGTTGTATTGAGTCTCTATAGGTTGTTTAGTGCATGCTGCGCTGCCGCTTCAGTCCACCATACCTATGTAGGCGAGGACCGCCAAATTCTAGTCTCGCCGTGTACTGGCCTCAGTACTGACAACTTCCCTTTTTCCTTTGCCCTTTGTCGGCACCCCTTTTGTTTAAGGAGGTTTGAGATCGACGTCGTTACCAGGGTTACCCTTCTGGCTTTGCCTGGCAGGGTTATGGACGCCATTGGTTATTCTTTAGGGCTCTTAGCCCCGTTTGCATCTTGTCCGTAGTTGGATATTGTATCGTTTTCAAGGTTATTTGGATCTTTGTACTGTATATCTGTATTCTTGACTCATGGAGTCGTTATTGTATATATCTGTTCTGTGGGTTCCATCGTGGACTATTGTGTAATGATATTACTTCGTTTTCCACCCGCACGCAAGTGCCTAGTGGGCACCTTTGAATCGTTTCTATGCGAATTTGGCGGGAATTGCTAAAACTTGCATAGGGCCGATCCGAGGGTGTTACAGTGCCCAGAGGTATCTGTTTATTTTTCGTGTATGACATATACTCTAGTTATTTCATCTAGCCATTACCATTCCATCTAACACTTCGGGATTCACTTTACAGCTAAAGAATCTAGACGAGGATAGCATGGTTGCCCAAGTCTATGACCCCAAGATGAAGGAAGTCACCGTCGTGTCCGACGATGATGTTCCATTGGTGCGAAAGCGGAAGAGCTCCACCTCTGATGCTGTCGACAAAGGCAAGAAGAAGAAGATGGAGGGTGGAGCCACCAAGAAGTCCACTGCCTCCCTAGAGGCGGAGAAAAGAAGAATCACCGGCATCCTGTTTGCCAAAGCACCGACTGTTGTGTAAGCTTCTTATCATCCGACATTGTCTCTTCCTCGTCTTATTCATGTACTTATACTTCTGCATGTTTCAGGAAGAAAGCTAGTTTGAGTTTGAAGAAGACCTCCAAAACATCGGGGGCTTCTAAAAACATCAAAGATATGTTGCACCAAGCGTCTCCCACCATCGCCCCTACCACTCCCAGCGTCCAGCCTGCTGCCGTATCGACAAGATCTCCAGCTAAGGTAGCATCTGACCCTTCCGCCATGGAAGTGTACCTAGGTGTGGCCGCGGATCTTGCTATTGTTGGCAAGCAGGCGACACAAGAAAGCACCGCATCCAAAGTGGCTGAAGCTCCGGCTAAGGATGCCACTGGTAGCGGTAAGGCAATGGTGGAAGGCGGAACTTCTGCCGAAGGCGGCGCCATTGCACCCAAGACACCAACTAAGCTCCCGAAGATTGTCTATCTGGCGCTTACGCCGAGTATCTCAGCTCCGGCTCCTGGTGCAGCGCCAACTTCTCTGACTTGGGGTCTTGAGGAGCTGCTCAGGAAGGCGGAAATCCTGTGCAGAAATAGTCTTTCCTTCAGCAAGATATTTGCCGAGAGCGCCACCAACCTCAAGATCATTGCACTTTAAAGTTTTATTTGCCTTTTGCATTTCATATGTAGTATCCCACTGTATCCCCCAAGCCTCTAGTTGAAACAAAATTAGTTCCGACTAGATGCTTAAAGAAAGAATAAGCATATTGCCGAGTTAAAAACTCTCATTATAGCCCCCAAGCCTCTAGGTGGATATTATACGGCTAGATGCTCCAAGTAGACTAAGTAGTTTTGAATTTATTTCCACATAATGAGAATGCTCGGAGAGGCGTCGCCAATGAGAAGTTCCACAAGATGCACGCTGAACTGGAAGCTGAAAGGGTAAAACAGCCTTCTTGAAGGATCAAATCACCAAGAGGAAGAGCCTGTTTTTCCTTTCAATTTTGCACTCAAACTTGGTATTGTGCCATCACTCTCCGACTACTCATTGTGTGCTGTCATTTCTCCGGCTTGCAAAAACTATTGCCAAGGCGAAGGACATTGTCAAGCAATCCAAGCACATAGAACTGCTAGATAGCGAGAACAAGATCCTCAAACAGGAGAGGGCTGACACTCTGAAGATGCAGGCCTTGCAGGAGTTCGCCAACACGAAGATAAACCTACTGAAGGAGGAAATTGCAATCCTCAAGGAGCAGAAGAAAGCTTCCGATGAGCAGAACAAATGCAACCTTGAGGCTTACAAGGTCCTCCGACAAGAACAGGACTCCATGGCGGAGACACTCCAACGAGCCGAGGCGAGCATCTTTGGTAAGCGATCTCCGTCTTTGTACTTCTGTAAGCCAGGTACTCTGAACTTTTTTGTGTTATTGCACTCACGTACTCCTTTGCTTGCCGGAAATGCAGCTCCAATTGGTTTAACCAATACGCCACCTCCACCAAAGGAATGCATGGTCGTCGCCGGCAACTTCATCAGTACCACCATCAAGCAAGCCAAAGAGATTGCCAAGCCCCTGCACATCAACATCAAGGTGGTGGATTCTGTCATGAAGTAATCGGAGATTCTGGGTCAAGCCGCCGAGCGTATCGTAAGTTGGAAAGCTTCATGTACCTGGGCTGGTGCTAGAATGTCGCTGGCGATGCTCAAGGCCCACTACGAGAATGCCAAAATTGACACGGTGACCTTGGGTCTTCCTGACATAGACGATGACGGCCATAATATTGATCATAAAGCTATCTGGGCATCGCTCGCCGGCTTCGTCACCAGAGTTGCCGAGTTGGTCGAGCCAAACTCTTTTGTGCCTCTTGAGATCATTGATGGTGACCAGCCCAGCTCCTCCGAGTCCCTCAAGAATACCGGCTTGGAATATGATCAGGATGGCTCTCCTACTGACGATGATGCTACCTCAAAGTCTCCTGCGTCAGAGGAATGAAAAAACACTTTGTAATATTTGTCTCCTCTAGATGTATGTATGCGGAAAAACTACTGTGTTGATCTTAAGGCGGAAAACAATATCTGTATGTTTCCTGCTACCTAAGCACTAGTTTCAGCATGTAAATATTTTTTAAACAAGTGTAGGCTTATCCATTACTTTGGTTTTTATGCTTGAATTTTCGTGAGTCGGAAGACTCGTAGTCAGAACCATGCGCTCAAGTGATGATACCCAATGGCACCGTCAAAACCTAAGCATAAAATCACCGACTTCAAGTGCCAAAAGTCACTACCCCAGAATCCACATAAAAACAACAAAGAATGTGTAGACCAGAAAACTTAAGCTAACACCGGTGGGCAGAATTTTCACAAGTTTAAATGCAAAACTTGCGCATAAAGGTTTTACACAATCCAAAAAATAAACACTAAAGGAGGTAAAAGACTCAAGAATATGAGTGAACCAAAGAGCTTTATTTCATTGATCATATAAGAGTTACACAGTAGACAAAAAATATGCTAAGTGTAGAAAGGACGTAGCTGTGCTATGTTCCATGGCTGATCAAGCTCCGGGTAGTCATCATCTGAGCCACGTCGCTTACACTTATGATCATTGGTGGGTCTATCCTCAAGTTCACGATTATCAACGAGGTAGTAAGACCCATTGAGTAGCGCTTTGATTATGATGAACGGTCCTTCCCATGGCGGGGATAATTTGTGTGACTTCTTCTGCTTAAGTCGGAGCACCAGATCCCCCTCTTTAAATGAGCGATGCCGAACGCGGTGACTATGGTAGCTGTGTAGCTTCTGCTGGTAGATGGCGGATCTTTGGCATGCCAATACGCACTCTTCCTCGAGAAGGTCCACATCTAGGCGCCTGGATTCTTCAGTGTCATCTTTGTCGTAGGCGGCAACTCTTGGTGAATCGTGAAGGATGTCGGAAGGCAGGATGGCTTCTGCTCCATATACCATGAAATAAGGGGTGTAGCTGGTAGATCTGTTGGGTGTAGTTCGTAAACTCCACAGAACAGATTGTAATTCCTCCGCCTAGGCTCCAACTGTTCTATGTAGCGGTTCCTCGAGACGTGGTTTGATTCCCTGAAGAATTAATCCATTGCCTCGCTCAACCTGACCATTGGACTATGGATGAGCCACAGATTCTAGGTCAAGTTGGATGCCCTTCTCCCAACAATAAGCTTCCACTTCTCCCAGTGATAAGTTGCTGCCATTGTCAGTGATAATGCTATGTGGGAGACCAAATCTCGCCACTAGATCCCGGACAAACCTAAGGGCAGTTGCCCCATCAATCTTTGTAATGGGTTTAGCTTCTATCCATTTGGTGAATTTATCAACTGCTACTAGCAGATGCGTAAACCCACATGGTCCCGTCTGTAATGGACCAACCATGTCTAGCCCCTAGACTACAAACGGCCAAGTTATTGGTATTGTTTGCAATTCTTTAGCTAGAACATGTGGTTGTCGGGCATAATACTGGCATCCCATGCATGTCTCAACCAGCTTGTCGGCCTCCGCCTTTGCGGTAAGGCAGTAGAATCCTTGCCGGAAGGCTTTGGAGACCAACGATCAAGGAGCGGTGTGATGGCCGCAATCTCTGAGATGGATC
This sequence comes from Avena insularis, assembly GCA_023614405.1. Lineage (NCBI taxonomy): Eukaryota > Viridiplantae > Streptophyta > Magnoliopsida > Poales > Poaceae > Avena > Avena insularis. The sequence goes on from CM042691.1 coordinate 194,091,879, forward strand.
TCACAAAGGATTTCAATACCTTCTTGCTAGGAAACACACTTGAGGTATACACCAGTGGTGCTTCTTTTATATAGCTGTCTATTGATTATGGTATAGCCTTTTGCTCGACGTACTATTTGCCGACTTTCAACCTCGTCGATGGGCAAAGTTCTGTGTACGAGATACTCCATGAACGGTTTTGTCCAAGCCGGAGGGACCTTTTTCACTATGTGGACAAAAGAGTTAACTCTATCTGGGTTCTCGGGGTCCACTCCCTTCACGGATGGTGTCCGTAGATGCTCTAGAAAAACGCCAGGCGGAATTTGTTTGCGCCCTGACCCAAGCTTTGACAGTAGGTCAACCGCCTCATTTTCCTCCCTCGGGACATACTTGACTTTGTAGCCCAAGAAGCTCTTGGCTATCTCGTCCACTTTGTCTCGATATGTCGCCATCATAGGGTTCCACGCATTCCAGGTGCCAGCCACCTACTGGGCAACCAAGTCAGAATCTCCACAGCAAACTATGCGCTTGATGCCAATATCCTTGGCTACGTGAAGTCCGTGAATGAGTGCTTCATATTTCGCCATGTTATTTGTAGCCTCAAAGTGGATCTGCAGAACGTAGTGTAGCTTTTCCCCTGTTGGCGACTGTAGCAGTATGCCAGCCCCCGAGCCGTTGAGTAGCTTTGATCCGTCAAAGTGCATCACCTAGTATTCTGGATCTGGTATAGGGGTAGCATCTGGCATCTCTGTCCAATCCGCGATGAAATCCGCCAAGACCTGTGATTTGCTAGCGTCACGTCTCTTGTAGGTGATCTCGAAGGCGGCAAGCTCAATGCCCCACTTCACAACCCTTCTTGTGGCGTCGCTGTTGTTGATGATGTTAGACAGTGGAGCTTTGCTCACAACTATGATAGGGTGCTCCTAGAAATAGTGCCTTAGCTTCCGAGAAGCAAGGAACACTCCATAAGCTAGATTCTGGTAGTGTGGGTAACGCTGCTTGGACTCCGTCAAGACCTTGCTTACATAGTAAACTGGTCGTTGAACTTCGTACTCATGCCCTTGTTCTTTCCACTCTATTACAACGACGATGCTGATTACCCAGTTGGTGGCCGCCATGTAGATCAACATAGTCTCCATAGGCTCGGGTGCTGCAAGTATAGGTGCCGAGGAGAGTATCTCCTTTAGCTTCTTCAGTGCTGCATCTGCCTCGTCCGTCCATGTAAATTTGTCCACCTTCTTCAGCAACTTGTACAATGGCAGAGCCTTCTCTCCAAGTCGGCTGACGAACCGGCTTACTGCTGCAACATAGCCTGTTAGCCGTTGTATGTCCTTTAGGCATGTCGGATGGTTTATGTTTAGGATAGTCTTGATCTTCTCCGGGTTAACCTCGATTCACGTTGGGAAACGATGAAACCCAACAATTTGCCGGCTGGAACCCCGCAGACACATTTCTTGGGGTTAAGCATCATGTTGTATTTTCGGAGATTATCAAAGGTTTCTTTTAAGTCGAAGATTAAGTCGTTTGACTTTTTAGACATCACCGCTATATCGTCCACATAAGCGTGGACGTTCCGACCAATTTTATTGTGTAGGCAACGCTGCATGGTCCGCTGGTATGTAGCACCTGCGTTTTCAGCCCAAAGGGCATCGTGACATAGCAAAATGTGCCGTAAGGTGTGGTGAACGAAGTGGCCAATTTGTCCGACTTCGTCATATTTATCTGGTGGTATCCTGAGTATGCATCGAAAAAACACAAAAGTTCCAAGCCAGCCGTCGAGTCAATGACTTGGTCAATGCGAGGCAAAGCAAACAGATCTTTGGGACATGCTTTGTTCAAGCCGGTGTAATCAACGCACATTCTTAATTCTTTGGTTCCCTTTTTGTGGACAAGTACATGATTGGCCACCCATCGGGTGTGAAGGACTTCTCAGATAAAACTAGCTTGAAGTAACCTAGCTATCTCTTTGCCTATGGCGCGTCTCTTCTCATCTCCGAAGCGTCGTAGAGGTTGTTTCACCGGTTTGCATTTTGGATCAATATTCAAGCTATGCTCGGCAAGTTCCCTAGGTACACCTTTCATGTCGGCAGGTTGCCAGGCAAAGATGTCCCTATTCTCACGGATGAACTCGACGAGCGCGCTTTCCTATTTAGGGTCTAGGCTCATCCCAATGGCGGTGGTCTTGGAGGCATCGCCTACCACAAGTTCCACCGGCTTGGTCTCGATGGCGGCCTTGAAGGTGGGGCGGAGTCAGAAATCCGCTTCTTCAACGCCGACATCTCCGTGGCATCGACCTTGCTCTGGGTCTCCTTGAATTCTTCGCTGTAGAGGACAGCTTCTGCAAAGGCTGCTTCTCCAATCTCGTAGTACCTTGCCTTGGTAAAGCTTCCGGATACGGCGATGATGCCGTTAGGTCCGGGTATCTTGAGCTTGTTGTGGAGGAAGCATGGCTTGGCCATGAAGGCATGGAAGATGTCGCGTCCTAAGATGACGTGGTACACGCTCTTGAAGGGGACTACCTCAAAGGTCATGCATTCTTGGCGGTAATTATTAACATCATCGAAAGCTACCTGAAGTGTGATGCGCCCAAGGGACCAAGCCTCCCGTCCAGGAACTATGCCATGGAACATGGTGCTGGTCCGCCTTAGGTTTGCCTCCGTCAAGTTCATCTTGTGCAGCTTATCCAGGTACATGATGTTGATGCTGCTTCCACTGTCCACCATGCATTTGGTGAACTCGTTGCCGTCAATCAGGGGGTTGATGACCATGGCGTACTAGTTCTCCGTAGTGATGAGGTCTGGGTGATCCTTCCTATCCCAAGTGATTGGAACTCCGACCAGCGTAGGTACTGGGGAACTTGGGTAGGGTGGCCATCAGTACCCTCATGGAGGTTTTCTATTGCCAGACAGTAGGGGTACCAAGGAAAGTGTGGTAGAGGGCAGACTTCTTCTCGAAGGGGTTCTTGCCCTTGCCATAGCTCTTGTCGGCGTGCTTGGGGTCAACATCCTCGTCCGTGTCACTTGAATCCTTGGACCCTCTTCCTTCTTCTTCCCTTTGCCCTTGCCTCACGGTCTGTTCTTCCGACTTCGCTTGTAACCGGACGACGGGTACTCCTTCAGGTCGTTGACGAACTTGCAATGGCGATTGGTGTGAGTGGCTTTACCATTGGCGTCGAGGTGTACAAGGCATGGCATATTACGGTACTCCTCGTACGTTTGGGGAACACAGAGCGCTGCCGGGGTAGTTTCACTACCTCGTTGCTACCCACGACGAGCCCCCCGTCCTCGACCATGTTGTCCGCCATCCCCTCGTCCTACAAATGTCATGGCGACCATGTAGGAGGGTTGATTTTATTCTGGTGGGTTCTTATTCTTGGTGTTGTTGTTCCTCTTAGCTTGAGTTGGAACGACTGTTGCCGACAAGGAGCCGTGTGCATCATCGTCGGCAGCCACGAACTCACTGGCCAGCTGGATCATCCGGCTGAGATCGAGCCTATAATTGTCCTACATGCGCTTCAACTTATGTCAGAGAAATGTACCTTTCTCCAACCCATCGATGAAAACGGCCATGGAGGTCTAAGCGTGCACTCCTGTGCAGGAATTCTTCATATCCAGCCAGCGAGAGAGGTAGGCGCGAGATGACTTGTATCTCTCTTGCACGCACTGCTGTAGATCGCCAACAATGTAGGGACGCTTATACGTACCCTCTAAGTTCTTGGTGAACGCTTCTTGCATGTCCAACTAGTTACAGATGGACTTCTTCGGCAAGTCATCAATCCATTGACGGGCCGTGCCCGCCAGCATCAGTCGGAGGTACTTGACAGCAACATTGGGGTTACCTCCGGCGATCTCCACCGCGTTGCCCTAGTCTTGCAACCATGTAGCTGGTTTGGCGGTGCCGTCATAGGGCTTGATCATCTTGTCAATCCGGAAACCCCTGTGGTAAGTTGAGGTCCGTATTACAGGCCCAAAGCAACGTGGTCCCGGGTATTGTCCTTCCCGGGCCTCGTGAATTTTGTCCAAGCGTGAACGTGCGTCGTATGGCTCCGGGTTTGCTTTTTTCTTCTTGTTGTCAGGGGATGGGCTGCATGAACGACGCGGGCCCCCTTCTACATGGTGGCTACTAGGTGGCGACGAAGGCGGAGGTGGCGGTGGGTTAGCTTTCTTGCTGTTACCCTCCTGCGACGCCTCGCGCTTGTTGCAGTTGCTTGTCGGACGCGGAGGGTCATGACGCAACCTGCTCTTGTGTCCTTGGTTGTGATCTACATCGTGATGGGGCTGCGCCGCGTTGTCGCGGATGATGATGCTGCTTTGTCTTGGCGGAGGCATGTCTATACGACGGTGAGATTTGGGGTCTTCGTGATGTCGGGGAGATCAGGGTGGTGGAGATGGGCGACGAGGATGAGCATTGCCTCCATGGTCGGAGGATATGGGGATAGCATCCTTCCTGTTGCGTGCATCCCTCCATCTTTGTTCCATGAACCCGTGTGAGACCCGACATCCTGAGGAGATCGGTCCCTTGGAGGCTTAGGATTGCTAGACTGTCAATATGCTGGGTCAGACTCAAGCCTCTAAGAGGTGGCCTTGTCCTGCTGTTTCACCGCCTTTGCTACAAGGTCATAGACCTGTTCCACAGCTGCGGGTGATCTATCCTGCTCCAGAAGGGTCTTGGCGACGGCTAGGTTGAGAATAGGAGTGGGCATGACCTGCCTGCCTTCGCTGTCAATGTATGGCTTGGCTTGTGGCGGCTTCAGGGGAGCCCATCCTAGGTTTCACCACACACCGGGATCGTTGATGACGCGAGCCGGAGCTTTCTTAGCCTCTGCTTAATCAGAGTCTTGTACTCAGCCTCCATGGCTCTAGCTTTCTCTATTGACTTCTGCGCCTTGGCCCGATCTTGATCCAGCTTTGCGCCTTGCTCTACGATAGCCCGCGCTTCCTTCAGTAGCTGCTGGCGCTTCTTGTCAAGTTGGACTATGTTCCTTATGTGAGCCACAGTCATGGGCTCGACGAGCAAATTCTCGTACATCACTCTATCAGCTAGAGTGATTTGGGTCGCCGCAGACGTAGATGCCGGAGGCGGCGGGTTTGCGGTGTTGTTGTTACTCGGACCAACGTTGAGTTCCTGCGGCTGCTGCACTGGGTTAGGTGGAGGGGGCATGGTCTTTGCACGATCATTGTCGGCAGCAATAGGTGGTCCCTTCCCCTTGTCTAGCGCTTTAGGTGGAGCTTGTCTGGGTTGATCTTCCTCCATCACGGTCCCAATGGCGACGAACACCTCTCGGGATGTGATGGCATTGTCTGCCTGCTCGTCGCGTCTGATATCCTCCTCCATCTCCTGCATAACAGAGTCGAGTTCCTCCGGGCTGAAGTCTATCTCCTCCGAGTCAGCGCTGATGTCAGTGTAGAGTGCGTCCAGGAAGTAGTCAGAGGGTGCCGGGGCCTCCTCGATGATGGGTGGTGGTGGTGCGACAACAGCGATGATGACTGGAGGTGATGGTGACGGTGGCTGAGGCAGCGGGGCGCCGGGTACAGCGGCGAGCACTGCCTGAGCATCTGCTTCAGCAGCCGCGTAGTTGTTGACAGTGTGAACCATGCCCTCGAAAGTGAGGAGACAGGTGGCCTGCTGCCGTCTTAGCGTATGCCGGAGAAGTGTACCGCGGTCCAGTCCTTCCACAAAGTGATAGATGGCATTATCATTGGGGTAATGTTCCATATCGGCCCGTATATAGAGCCACCTGGCTAGGTAATCGCGGGGGTTTTCAACCTCTCTCTAAATGCATCGCGCCAGATCGAAGATAGTCACCATGCCGACGAACTTGGATCTCTGATGTCCAGACGCATGGGCGAAGCCGACGGACTTGCAGCGATCTTCCACCATTATATCCTGCACAGGGGTGGTTTGGGTGGGCCTTGAATTTTTCTGATCTATGCCGGCAAACTCCAAAGAGAGATCTGATTTTGATCATTCCGCGAACGTATCCTGCCCGTAGGCGGTCCGTGCGGGCCTTGACGCTAGCTCCTCCGACTTCCAGAGAACTAGTGCCCGAGTCGGTTTCGCCGATGAAGAGGTGGATGTCCCATATTGGGACAATCGAAAGCAGTGGGGTTCCTTCACCGATCCGTAACTCTGGGAGGGACGATCGAACGCTGTTGAGAAGAGAACACAGTCGATGGCTACGGTTTCGCTGATTCCCGCGAAGAGCTTGGACCTTGCGTGTTGTAGAGCCTAAAGCGCCTCTTGCTCCACGGTGGGCGCCAACTGTCGTGGTATTGCCGACGAGTACGCCATGGAGGGGTCCTCACAGTGCGTGTTTAGAGACATGGGGTAAGGCAGAAATTTGGCGAGTATGAGGTAACACAGCTTACCTAGGTTCACATCCCACGACGGTGGCGGGATCCTACTCCTGCTATAAATCACTATAATGGCAATACGCCGAGTTACAGGGATCAGTTCGATGTGCGAGATATGAGTTGTGTTGTTCTAACTTGTTCCCTAAAGGCTCCCATAGGTCTGGCTTATATAGTCTCCAGATCCTAGGGTTACAGGCAAAGGCCTAGCCAGACAGGTTACAGAGTCCTACACGATATACAACTAGTCTAACGTGTCTTGCACTCCAAGGCTCCGGGTACGTCGGTGACTCCTCCGTAGCCTTCCTTTATCTGTCATGGGACTCCCTTCTAGATCCATCTAACTGGGACGCCCAGCAGGCCATGGGCCTTGCTACCAACTATGGGCCACCCGGGTTATCCGGATTAGAGACATGCTATGGTGATACCCATTTAGCATATACCCAACAGATACTAGATCTAGGGTGCACATGTACGGATTCACACAAATATATAGGTTCAATCTACTCTATCAAGGTTTCCTAGGCCTACCAAGACCTCCCAACAAGTTCTAGCCAAAGAACTAGCCTAGACATGGTGAGCCCTAACTCAAGCAATGGAGGGAGCAAGATCTCCATTAATGGAGGGAGTTGAGGGAAATTATCGGAGTCCATGGCGGGAGATCGAGGCGGGGAAGGTTCCCACGGAGTAGATCTGGAAAAGGTTGGGGGGGCCGGATCGCCTCCATGGAGTAGTTGTCACCGGCGGCTGCTCCAAATAGAACGTGGGTCTTGGGGAAAACTGGGAGAAGACCCCGTTTTTCCTAGGGCCCACATTATATAGGTCGATGAGCCTCACCGGAAGTTCCGGTGAACTGGAAGTTCCGAGCATAGGCAGAAGTAGCCAATTCAGAGAGAAGTTCCAGAGAACTTCGCACTGACCGGTACTTCCGCCAGCTGGCCGGAAGTTCCGGTGACGCCAGAAACACCTTCCTAGGATTGGAACAAATCAAAGAAGAACTTGTGCAGAGAATAGAAGGGGCTTGGGGAAAGAAAAGGCTTGGGATAGAGAGTTCAAACTGTGAAGAACCAAAACAACAAAAGACACCAAGGAAACACAAGAACAAACAAGTACAAAAATACAAGAAAACCAAACAAGAAACACAAAGGGTCGATGGCCGAGTCCACCTTATATAAGAGTAAATGGCTTGACACCGTGAAGAGATATCTTTGGTTCATTACCAACACTCATCATGAAGCTCAAGTGGTCTCCTTAAGACACTATATAGTATGAAAACTTTAATGTGCACATAATAGGGATAGTGTTTGTTCATAAGAGGAACTAAACTCCCCCTAAGTCCATGCCTACATCCAAACAAAGATACACATTGAGACACGGGTAGGTGTGCAAGGTACTCAAGCCACATTGCTCGAATCTATGATATTTAGCTCATGCCTTAACTCTCGGAACCTTGTTTACTTCATGAAAATATTCGCAAGATTTGCCTTGGTGGGAACATACTCCAAAGAAATGTCTCTTCTTGCAACATGGTCCCGAATGAAATGATGACGAATCTCAATATGCTTGGTCCGGTTGTGTTGCCTGGGGTTGTGAGCAATGGCAATAGTACTCTCATTGTCACAAAGAAGAGGCACCTTGTCAAAAGAAAGTCCAAGATCCTTCAAGGTTTGCTTCATCCATAGCAATTGAGCACAACAACTTGCGGCAAAGATGTACTCAGCTTTGGCAGTGGACATAGACACACAGTTTTGCTTCTTTGAGGACCAACATACCAAGGATCTTCCAAGAAATTGACAAGCTCTGGAGGTTGACTTCCTTCCCACTTTGTCTCCAGCCCAATCCGAGTCCGTGTATCCAATGAGGTCAAAGCTGGCTCCCTTAGGGTACCACAACCCAAAGTTTGGGGTATGAACCAAATATCGAAAGATTATCTTGACCGCCACCATGTGGCTTTCTTTTGGTGTGGCTTGGAATCTTGCACACATACCCACACTCAACATAATATCCGGTCGGGATGCACAAACATAGAGAAAAGAACCAATCATAGAACGATAAAGTTTTATCCACATCCTTACCCTTAGGATCGAGATCAAGATTAACCTTAGTTGGCATGGGAGTCTTGGCACCTTTGACTTTATCAAACTTGAACTTCTTGAGCATGTATTGAATGTATTTGGCTTGGTTGATGAAGGTCCCCTTCCTCAATTGCTTGACTTCAAATCCAAGGAAGAACTCCAACTCTCCGATCATAGACATCTCGAAGTGGTCGGTCATGAGCTTGGAAAAATCCTCATTAAAAGCTTTGTTAATAGACCCAAAGATAATGTCATCAACATAGATTTGGCAAACGAACAAGTGGCCTCCTACTCTCTTAGTAAAAAGAGTGGGATCAATGAGGCCCACTTTGAAACCATGGTCTAACAAGATCTCTCTAAGGCAATCATACCATGCACGTGGGGCTTGTTTGAGACCATAGAGTGCCTTATTGAGCTTGTAGACATGGTTCAGTAAAAGTGGATCCTCAAAGACTAGAGGTCGCTTGACATATACCAACTGTTTCAAAGGACCATTAAGGAAAGCACTTTTAACATCCATTTGATGCAACTTGAAGTTATGATGAGTAGCAAAATCAAGAAGCATACGAATGGATTCAAGGAGAGCAACAGGGACATAAGTCTCACCATAGTCGATGCCTTCAACTTGTGAGTATCCTTGGGAAACTAACCTTGCCTTGTTGCGCACGACTATCCCATTTGCATCACACTTGTTCTTGAATACCCACTTGGTTCCGATGACGTTTTGACAATCTTTAGGCCACTCAACCAAAGTCCATACCTTGTTCCTCTTGAAGTTGTGAATTTCTTCATTCATAGCGTCGATCCAATCATCATCTTCAAGAGCCTCGAAGACTTTCTATGGTTCCACATGAGAGATAAAAGCATGGTGACAGCTAATAGAGGCTAATTGCCTCCTAGTAGTGGAACCTCTATTGAAATCTCCATGTCATGGGAATGGCCAAGGCAGATGCTGCAATCAGCAGCGAGTAGTAGAACATGGGGCAAGGGCGGCCAGCCATCTGCGGTGCGAGATGAGGGCGGAGACACAAGGGTTTACCCAGTTTCGGCCCCCTAGAGGGTAAAGACCTACTCCTTCTAGATTGTATTATGGAGAGAGTACAAAGGGCGAGCTCGATGACTAGGCGGCGAGTCGCTAGGGTGTATGATGGAACGTGTCCTGTATGCGTACCCTAGGGAGGTTTATATAGTCTCACCTCGCTAGGGTTTACAGATTCCCAACCGAATTAGTTAAGGATTCGGAGGGTCTTTGACTTAATCTGACTGGGCCTAGCTACGCTTCTGGGCCTCCAGGTTCCAGTCGCCTGAGTCCACGCCAAGTCTCGATCCAGTCGCCGTCCTGCAGGCCCACTCGTTGGCAGCTTGGGCCAATAGGAAACGTCCCGCTGGGCATACCCAGTAGGCATATTCCCATCAGTAGTCCCCGAGGCCGTGGTTGATTCATCGCAGGTGTTCGTTGGCAATAGGAGTATGCGGGTCCAATTCAGACGCCCAGTCGAATCGGTGGTGGACCCCTGAACAAAGGAAATAACTAGTCATGGTAGTCGCAATAACGGCGACCAATCAGGTCGCAGCTTGGCGAACAGGTCGGCGAATAATCAAGTCACCGTTATAGTGATCGGGTCGGTGAATCATCGAGTCGCTAAAGACAACGAGTCGAGTGGACGAAGTTGGACCGTCAGCTTGGTCAAACTATCCGTTGGGTAATCCAACAGTAATATCGGCGTAATTACCGCGTGGTAACGGCTCCCCGAAAATGGCGGGTAACAACCACTATATAAGGAGAGTGATGGGTGAGGGGAAAATGCTTCCCTCACTTCCTCCGAACTTGGCGCATTCTCGTTCCCCCATTCCGCACGACGACCAGAGCGACCGAGAGCGATCCACAACCCCCGATCCCCCAGCTGATGGCTCCTCCTGCAGAACCATGGGGCAGATCCAAGTGCACAAAGGCGCTGCTAAAATCGTTCGAAGAGGCAGGGATCCTCCACGCCGGGAGATGGCGCATCCCCGCAGCTGGAGAAGTGATTCCAGATCCGCGCGAGGGGGAATTCGTTTTCTTCACCAGCCACCTGGAACAGGGGCTCGGATTCCTCACTTCCCTCTTCTTCCGGCGCTTCCGCGCCTACTACGACATCCAGCCATCAGACCTGGATCCGCTTAGCATCGAGTAGCTCGCCATCTTCGTGGCGTTCTTCGAGTGCTACCTGGGATGCAGGCCCTACTTTCCCTTATGGCAAGATCTATTTCATGGGAGGATCAACCGCGAAGAGGTAGGCGGTCCAATGCTAGCCGCGGGCGGCTTGACCTTCCAGCTGAAGTCAAAGGCGTCATTATTTGATCTGATGCTGCCCGCCAAACCAGCGAACGAGTGGAAGAAGAGCTGGTTCTACGTTACCGAGTCGACACCGGACGACGAGGTGGCGCTTCCAAGGTACTCTGCCGACCGGCCCGAGCCGCGTCGGCTACAGGTCACCAAGCTTCCGCTGGACCAGCGGATGGTCGTAGACGAGATGCTGCAGACCATCCACAACTTGAAGAAGAAAGGCCTCCAAAGCATCAATATCTACAATTGCTGGCTCGGGTGGCGGCTCATGCCTCTGGCCAACCGCGCCTACTATATGTACGAGTACTCGGGCAAAGAAGACCCGATTAAGTCCGGTTACGACGTATGGAGACTCAACAATTACACCCTGGCCCTAAAGAAGATCACCCATGCGGTGTACCTTGACGCAAAGGCCGGGGTCGCACCCAATACCGCGAAGCGCCCGGCTCCAACGGTGAGTGGTTATTCCCCTTGCACTCACAGTCGCAGTTCGTGTCGTGCTAACGTTATTTGTTTGTTGCAGTTATTCCAAGTGGTGGAAGGATGGCTTCCACCCGCAGATGACGAGAACTCGAACTCGTTCACCGGGGACGATAGAGAGTCATTGCCCGACAAGGGCGATGTCAGGAGTGACGAGGGCGGCGATGGTGACGACGAGGATGATGGCGACGAAGCAGTGGAGGTTTCTGCCCCCACGGTTCGCAAGACTCGTGGGCAGCACTAGCGTGAACTCGAGGCTAGCAAAAGCCTCGAGGCTCATGATCATGATGACGAGGAACTCCCTGAGCATACCTCACAGCGTGAGGCCACGCCGTCAAAGAAGAAGAAGCCACCTGCACCCAAGAAGAAGACGAAGCCGACCAAGCTGGTGTCTCTGCCTTGTTCTGCGAGTAGATCCGATGCTACCAGCGCAGCCGAAGAACCAACGGCTCACTTGGCTGCAGCGACCGGCGCGGCCGTCGTGGAGGACGAGGCGCCGCTGGCATCACTGCCACCACCGTTCGCCCCAGTTACCGGGTTGGTGGCTGCTCCAGCCTCAGGGGCCTCACCGCTGAGAGGAGCTCCCGCGGCGATTGCCACTGAGGCTCCTGCCGTGGCCTCATCCTCGAAGAAACCGTCAGTGTCTTGGGCACAAAGAGTGTTCGAAATGGGCCTCAGTTGGAAACTGGGGCCAGAACTGGAGAAGTCGGCTAACATCCGCATCGGCCTGTGACTCATTCCGGTCACCAAGTGAGTGTTCCTCGACCTTTCAACCATTTGCTTGCTTCGTGTTTCGATCGGCGAGTGTTATTGAAGGAGTTGTTTTGCAGGACTGGAGTTAAGAAGATAGGCCACCCTTTGGTGGCCAAGGTTCCACCAGTCGCCACGGAGGTGCCGGCTGATCCCTCGAAGAAGAGGAAGGGCGACGAGGTCGTTGCTCCCACGGAAGGCACCAAGAGAACAAAGGGTGATGACGTTGTCACGATATCTGATGAGCCGGCGGCTACCTCGAGCAAACTGCCAACCGCAGTGGACGTAGCTATGAAGGCCAAGGAGGACGCGGGGTCGCAGCATGCACTGCCCGTGGTTTCGAACGAGGTGACCGGGCCGCCCTCGAGTGGGGCGGGTGCCGCAGTGGCAACATTTCCTCGCTTTGTGGCGAGAGCCGCCACGGTGAGTGCCTCGGTGTCGTCGAGCCAACTCCTTGGGGCCGCTGGCATGGAGGTCGAACAACGTTGCGGGCACACTCCGCTCGTGCTTGCGTCGGTGGACGCGATGGAACTCCATGGCATGCTAGGTGCCACCATCTAGGTATGTCTAGTCCCCGAGGATCTGGCCACTGAATTTCAGTGGTTGAATTCTTACTGTTTTTTGTCGTCCAGTCCCCGAGTGCCTAGTCGCTGAATTTCAGCGGCTGGGCACCTAGGAATTTTGTCGTCCAGTCCCCGAGTGCCTAGTCACTGAATTTCAGCGGCTGGGCGCTTAGGAATTTTGTCGTCCAGTCCCCGAGTGCCTAGTCGCTGAATTTCAGCGGCTGGGCACTTAGGAAATATGTCGTCCAGTCCCCGAGTGCCTAGTCGCTGAATTTCAGCAGCTGGGCACTTATGAATTTTTGGTTGCTAATGCTGTGATTGTTATACAGGGCTTGCAGAATGATTCAACCGAGAGGCTTGCTGCCAAGTGCCGCGTGGAGAAGGAGCTTCTCGCTGTCCGGGGTACGAACGAGGAGCTTCGAACGACGGCGGGTGAGTGTTTGTCTTGTTTGGTGCTTGTCGCGAACTTGTTGCGGTGTTGACCGTTTTGTTTTGAAAACAGAGAATAGTGCGGCCGCAGTGAAGGAGGATCGCCAAGGCCTTGTTCCAGCGAGTGTGTTGGCGGCGGCACAGTCTTCCTTGAGTGTCGTGGAGAAGGGAATCGCTGAACTGGAGCGTGAGCTCAAGGAGGTGAAGGCAGAAGCGAGCTCGGCAGAAGGACGAGCTAAGGCGGCCATCACATCTCCTGCCGAGGAGCGGAAGGTATCGGACGCACTCGTTGCCGGGTTGCAGAATGACCTCTCGGATCTTCAGAATTTCATCACGGACCTCTGCCGCCCGCTGATTGGTGAGCTTTCCTTCAGCCACTTTCCGAGCTCGTGTATCGCACTTTGACTTTAGTGCTTGGCTCACTGTTTGCTTGTGTATTGCAGGCCCGATCACTGATAACACCGAAGAGGCATAGTCGTACGATGCGTGGTAATGCGTGACCACCCTGGTCAACTCGACCGTGCTGTCAGCAACTTGCCTTCGTGCATATATTCAGGAAATCTCGCCTACGAAGGTGATCCCCAGCGACCTCGTCGAGGTATGGAACTATCTGGAGAAGGCCCCGTCGGTCGTGGAGTTCATGACGTGGTCGGCCTTCTGTCATGGAGTGGCGACTGCACTGAGCCTTGGGTTTGCGCACTTTCCCGACGATTTCGACCTCCACGACGTCACGAGCGGGTATCCCTTGTCGATGGGCTCGGTCGAGATTGCCGAGGTGTTGAAGCTGACGGACCGAGCCGCGGTGTACTCCGACCGCGTTTGGGCGATGGGCGACCTTATTCCCTATCAGGAGACGGTCATCGCCCCCAATGACCCTGAGCCGAAGCACCGCGACTTCAAGGTGGAACAGCCATTTCGTGCAGCGATGGCAGGCGAGCTCACGACGTATCCGTCGAGTCCCTGGGTTCCTTTTATCCGCAACCACAGGGATGGTGGCGCCTCCTCTTTGAAGCCTACGGAATAGATTGTGTTGACAATCGACGTTAGTGTAAGACAATCATGTAACTCTCCTTGTATGCGAACAATTATTGCTGCTATGAAGGAATGCGCAAGTTATATTGTCATTGAATTTGTGGTTTGAGTGTTTGTTGTACGAGTCCCCGAGCGCGTCCGCCCTTTTTATGGGCTTTACCTCGTTTATGTATGTTGTGTGAACTGTTAGTGAGTGGGGGTCGACTCGCCATGGCTTGGGAAGCCAGTCGCATAGCGACTCCCAGGGGTGATCTTTACTTAGCCGTTTTCCCGAGCGCGAACGGGGTCGGGTCGCCGAGTCCCCGAGCGTGGTACTTGGACGTTCTAATCGCATGGCCAAGGAGGTGAGGACTAAGCGCGTTGTGTTAGGCGCGTCGCTCCGCCTGATCCGTAAGATCAGTCGCATGGCGAGTCCTGGGCGTGCTCTCTTACTTGGCGTTTTCCCTAGCCGCTCTTCTTTGGGCTAGTGTCAGTCCCTGAGCGCGGTACTTTGCCGTTCGAGTCGCTGTGCCGAGGATGTGGAGGACTGGGTCTCTGTGGGAAGCGAGTGCATTCGTATTGGCTCGGGGAGCCAGTCGAGCTAGGCGACTCCAATGGGGTTTCGGGTTAGCTTTTTTCGTGGAAGGTACGAGGCCTGAATTTTTCCAGTGCCCTCGTACCGCACTACTTGGCCGTACCGGTCGCGTTACCAAAGGTTGACTTCTGCGAGTAGCGTAACGCTGTTATTACGAGTGCGAGTGGCACAAGACATGGAGAGTAGACGTAATTTGCGCGAATCAATCTGCTTTATTTCATAGCGGGTAGGGGTTACATGATTGGGGTTCTAAGTGTAGAACTTCCATAGGAGGCTTACATTCCATGGCCGCTTGACGTCGAGTTTTCCGTCGCCTCGGACGTCGGTGAGGTAGTAGGCGTCGTTGCCTAGGACTCGCCCGACGGTGAATGGTCCCTCCTAGGAGGGGGAGAGCTTGTGCATGCCTTTCTTCTCCTGGATTAGACACAGTACCAGGTCGCCTTCCTGGAAGGTGCGGGTCCGTCCTTGCCGGCTATGGTAGCGGCGGAGACCCTGCTGGTCGATGGCGGTGCGGGAGCGAGCTAGATCACGCGCTTCATCGAGCTGGTCGACTCCCTAGCGCGGCGAAGCTCGTTGTCGCCTTCGTAGTTGACCACCAAGCGAGTCATGCTCGAGGTCGGTTGGCATGACTGCCTTGGCACCGTACACCATGAAGAAGGGGGTGAACCCCGTCGGCCTGTTGACGGAGGTGCGGATGCCCCAGATGACCGAGGGGAGTTCTTCGACCCAGCACCCGGTGCGCTCAAGTGGGGCTTGTAGCCGTGGCTTTAGGCCATGGAGGATGCTATGGTTGGCGCGTTCTGCCTGTCCATTGGACTCTGGGTGGGCGACTGAGGCGAGGTCGAGTCGGATGTTGTGCTCCTCGTAGAACTCGGCCATGGCTCCCTTGACGAAGTTGGTGCCATTGTCCATGATGATGCTGTTTGGGAACCCGTAGCGATAGATGAGCTCGTGTAGGAATTTCGTAGCGGTCTTCCCGTCGCATTTGCGGACTGGCTTGGCCTCCACCCATTTTGTGAATTTGTCGACTGCGACTAGGAGGTGCATGAATACGGAGGGGGCCTTCTTGAAGGGGCCTACCATATCCATGCCCCATACATCGAACGACCAGGTGATGGGGATTGTCTTGAGCGCCGAGCTTGGTACATGAGTCTGGTTGGCGTACTTCTGGCACCCGATGCACCGCTGGACGATGTCTACAGCGTCGGCGTGTGCGGTGAGCCAGTAGAAGCCGTGTCGCATGGCCTTGGCGACCAGAGAGCGGGCGCCGGCGTGGTGGCCGCAGTCGCCGGAGTGGATGTCCTGGAGGATCTTGCGTCCTTCAGCGGGTTGGACGCAGCGTTGGAACACGCCGGTCACGCTGTGCTTGTAGAGCTCGCCGTTGATGATGACGAAGGATTTGCAGTGGCGTGCTATCATCCGGGCCTCTATTTCGTCTGCGGGTAGGGTGCCTCCCTCCAGGTAAGCGACGTATGGCGTGGTCCAGTCGCTTGGCTCGGCGATTAGTGCTACCAGGGCTGCGTCTAGTTGCAGCGGAATTCCAATGTCGATCTCCCTTGTGGGGAGATAGAGGGCTTGGTGATGGTGTCTAGGAAGATGCCGGCAGGTGGTGCGAGTCGAGCCGAGCCGATGCGAGAGAGTGCGTCGGCCTCCTCGTTCTTCCACCTTTCGATCCACTCGATGCAGTAGCCTACGAAGTGGCCTCCTAGCTGGACCACTGCTTGACGGTATTGCCACCATGGTGGGGGATACTGCGTCGTAGGTGCCGGCGACTTGCTCGGCGACGATGTCGGAGTCTCCGTAGCAGCGCAGGCGATTGATGTTCATCTCCTTGGCTGCCCGCATGCCGTGGAGTAGCGCCTCGTACTCGGCCATGTTGTTGGTGCAGGGGGTCAAGTCGAGGTAGAGGACATAGCATAGCTTGTCGCCCTTCTGGGATGTTAGCACGATCCCGCTCCTGCACCATCTGCGTTCTTGGAGCCGTCGAAGTGTAGGCTCCAATAATGGACGTATGGCAGCTTCTCTGGCTGCTGGGCCTCCTCCCAGTCGGCGAGGAAGTCTGCGAGAGCCTGCGATTTGATCGCTTTGCGCGGCTCGTACCTGATGTTGTGGACGCCGATCTCGACGGCCCACTTGGCGACTCGCCCGGTCGCCTTGCTATTGCGGATGATGTCCTGCAACGGTGCTGAGGAGACGACCATTATTGTGTGCTCCTGGAAGTAGTGCGGTAGTCTCCGCTGTGCTCTGAAGACCGCATATACCAATTTCTGGTACCGCGGGTAGCGCTGGCGCGACTCGGTGAGGACTTCGCTGGTGTAGTATACGGGTCGCTGTACCAGGCACTCCTTGCCATCCTCTGGTAGTTCGACGACCATGACAGCGCTGACGACGCGCTCAGAAGCCGCGATGTAGACCAGCATGGGCTCCTTGTCGACGGGGGGGGGGGGAGGCGACTAGCGGTGCTGCGAGCAGCACCTCCTTGAGAGCGTGGAGCACGTCGTCTGCCTCCTTATCCCACTGGAAGGTGGGGTTCTTGCGCATTAGGCGGTAGAGGGGCATTGCCTTTTCACCTAGCCGGGGAATGAAGCGACTGAGAGCCGCGACTCACCCGGCCAACGTTTGGACGTCGCGCAGGCACTCGGGTCTGCCGAGCCGGGCGATCGTGTTAATCTTGGCGGGGTTCACCTCGATCCCGCGCTTGGAGA
Source organism: Avena insularis (assembly GCA_023614405.1). Taxonomy (NCBI): domain Eukaryota; kingdom Viridiplantae; phylum Streptophyta; class Magnoliopsida; order Poales; family Poaceae; genus Avena; species Avena insularis. The sequence goes on from CM042691.1 coordinate 194,109,142, forward strand.
CGACATATCCCAGCAGCTGTCCAGTAGGTACACCGAAGGTGCACTTCCCTGGGTTTAGCTTTATCTTGTACCTCCGCAGGTTGGCAAAGGTTTCCGCCAGGTCGGCGAGTAGATCGCCCTGGCGAGTGGATTTTACCACCACGTCGTCGATGTAGACGTGGATGTTGCAGCCAATTTGGCTCGCAAGGCACTCCTGCATGCACCTATGGTAGGTCGCCCCGACGTTCTTGAGGCCGAAGGTCATGGCGGTGTAGCAGAAGGCTCCGAATGGCGTGATGAACGCCGTCTTCTCTTCGTCCTCGACTGCCATTTTGATCTGGTTGTACCTAGAGTAGGCATCAAGGAAGCATAGCGATTCCAAGCCCGCGGTTGAGTCGATGATTTGGTCGATCCGCGGGAGGACGAACTGCTCCTTGGGGCAGGCACTTTTGAGGTTTGTGTAGTCAATACACATTCTCCAGGTCCTGTTTTTCTTCTCGACCAGGACTGGGTTTGCCAGCCATTTGGAGTATTTGATTGGCCGGATGAAGCCTGCAGCGAGTAGACGCTGCACCTCCTCGGCGATTGCTCGGCGGCGCTCTTCATTGAAGGGCCGCAGCGACTGCTTGACAGGTCGCGCTTTGGGGTCGGCGTTGAGTTTGTGCTCAGCGAGTTCCCTCGGGACACCAGGCATGTCGGATGGCTTCCATGCGAAGATGTCGCGATTCTCACATAGGAACTCGATGAGCGCGCCTTCCTATGCTGGGATCTTGCCCGTCCCGATCGTCACCGTCTGGCTGGAGTCGCCTGGGACCAGTTCGATGGTTCGAGTGTGTGTTGTTGCCTCGAAGGCGGTGGAGCTTCCACCCTCCGAGTTGGGCTTCTTGAGTATGGTGGGGTCATCGTTGTTGACCCCGCTCGCGTACTTGGCGAGCTCCTCGGCGTGGTTGGCCTCTGCCGCGATGACGGCGTCAGCAAGTTTGGCGCCTTTGGGCTCGCATTCTGCGGCCATGTCGGGGTCGCCATGGACAGTGATGATTCCACACGGCCCGGGGAGCTTCATCGCGTTGTATGCGTAGTGGGGCGCTGCCATAAATTTGGAAAATGCATGGCACCCCAGGACGAAGTGGTAGGGTCTGTTGAATGGCACCAGCTCGAAGACGGTCCGCTCGGTGCGGAAGTTTGCTGGTGTGCCGAAGGTGACTGGCAGCATCACCTTGCCGATCGGGTATGCCTTCTGACCGGGGACAATGTCGTGGAAGGTGGTGTAGGTCATCTCGATCATCGACTGCGGGAGCCGCAGTCGCCTGAATGTGTCCAGGTATAGGATGTTGATGGAGCTGCCGCCGTCCATCAGCGTCTTGGGGAGCCAGTAGTCCCCCACCTTGGGCTTGACCACCAAGGCGACTCGGCCCCGATATTCGATCCGTGGCGAGTGGTCCTCGCGGCTCCAGGTGATTGGTTGCTCGTACCAGTTGAGGAACTGGGGGATTTCTATCTAGGACACCGCATTGACGGCAACGGTGCGGGCGATGACCTTCTTCTCCCGCTTCGTGTTGAAGCCTGTGAAGGTGTGGAGCGAGCCGGCGACGCTGGCGAATTATCCGCCATTTGGCGGGTTGTTGTCAGGATCTTCCCTTGCGCGTCGTGACTTCTCAATCTCCTTGAGGGAGTGGCACTCGGCGGTCGTGTGCGTGGAGGGCTTCCCTTCCCTGCTGTGAAACACACAGGGTTGATTGAGGAGAGCCGTGGGTCGAACCTTCATTTTGCCTTGTAGTTTCCACCGTCGCGGCACTGGCCTCCGTCGCGTCGGAAGATCTTGGGTTCGCGCGGCGCGTATCCGGCATTGGCGACGAAGTCGACTCGCCCATCACCGTGGCGCTTGCCGGTGAGCAGAGTGTTGCTATAGAGTATCTCGGGTCGCCTCCCGTTGTCGTGGACACTCGTGCGGCGATTACCTCCTGACTCGTCGTCGGTTTCTTGATTTGGGTCCTCCTCCGAGTACCGCTTGGCGATCTCCAGGAGGTCCGGTATGTTGTCGAGTGTTCTGTACACTCACTTGAGCTTGGTGACCAGGGGCTCATAGCGGCATGAGGTCTTGAAGTAGTGGATCGCGGTGTCCGGGTGGATTCCGGCCGCGTTATACCACATGTCTTGCCACCATTGGACCCAGCTGCGGGTCGACTCGCGGGGTCCCTGGACGACGCCTGTGTCCTCGATGGTGGTGGCGGGTGTATGAACCCTCGGCGTTCGAAGGCGTCGCGCATTTCCTCCCAGGAGTCGATGCTGTCCGCAGGGAGGGTGTTGATCCATTGCCTACACGCTCCCTCCATCATCAGGGGGAGGTAGCATGCGGCAAGCAGGTCGGTGTGGCTAGCGATCCCTATTGCCATGAGGTAGGTATCGAGCCACATGGACGGGTCGTAGGAGGGATCGTACTTCTCGATCTCCTTCGGCGCCTTGAAGTTCGCCGGGTATTTTTCGCCTCGAATCATTGGTCCGAAACATTGGGGTCCGACTCGACTCAGGATCCCCTTGGTTCGCCGTCGCGGCGGTTGATGAGGGTATGCCGAAGGTCATCGGGCTGCGTGTGCGCCAGCTCTGGTTGTTGATGATGTGGGTGCGCGCGTCGACTGGCTGCCCGTTGGCGGCGACGAAGTTGTTTACCGTCCGCGGATCATTGGTGGAGAGTGCCACATTTGCGGGTCGATGTTGGAGCTGTAGGGGCTCGGGTGGCGGGCAGTTGAGGGTATTCGCAACCATTGGGAGGCTGCTCGAGGCCGCCCTGCTGCCTGAGGAACGCGAGTACATTCGACCCTGTGAGTCGGCACCCACGTTTTGTTGCTCCACTGCCTTGGCCAGCAGAGCCTTGGCATACTGGATCTGCAGGGCGCCTTCCCTGGTTACGTTTATGTTGTCGACCGCTGCCCGGCTCGTGATGACATTGTCCATCGGAGTGGAGAACAGCGGGAGGCCATTTGCATCTCGCTCCCGCGAGGAGACCATGATTCTTGGTTGGTCCCTGGGGGCGCGTGGTTGGGTGGTGGTGGGGCGCCATTAGCCGTCGCGCGTGGTGGGGTCCGGGAGCTCCCTCCTGGCGGCGCGTTCTCGCAGATCGCGCACTCGGCCGCACAAGCCGGGTCGTTCTCGTCGTCGAAGTTCAGGGCACGCCCCTGAATGGTGGGGTTCAGGCGCGACCTGATTCAGAGTTGGTGGTAGTGCGAGAGCTCCTGCACTGTCACCTGCTCGAGGCAAAAAAATTTGCGCTCGGCTTGTTCTTTGTGGACCGCCTCCTCCAGCCACAGGCGGAGTTCCTCGACCTCTCTTGCCGTTGCGTTCGGTGGGATCGGCATGGAGAAGGGGTCTTGCGAGGGGTCAGTGCCAGTCGCCATGTAGGTTGCGACGTGGCGACCGGTCCCGTCATGGAGGTCGGCGGAGTTCTCCGACCCGGAGTCGAAGTCGAAGATCCCAAGGATGGAGGGGTCCTCGAAGTCTCCCATGTTGGAGACCTGGGTGATGGAGCCCGTGGGCGATGCAGCGACGATTGTCCCGGCAGCCAACGCCAGGATCGCCGAGTCGGCGTCGTCGTTGAGGGCCGCGTCGTCCGTGGCCATGGTGGTTTCGGCCACGTTGCTGTGGGCCAAGTCATACTCGAAGGCGGGGCGGTGGATCGTGCGGACCTGGCTCTCAGAGAGCTGGTCACATGGTGGCGACTCGCGGATGCGAGCCGAGTCCTCCGAGACGATGACGTCGGTGAGGCCGATGAAGAGGCTGATAGTGCTGACCGGCATGATCACGCTGTGCGTGACGGGGCGTGCCGCTGGGACGTAGCTGCTCGGCAAGATCTAGAGGATCTCGCCGATCACGATCATGCAGCCTGTGGCGATCATCTCGTTGATGGGCAGATTGGATCTCGCCGCAGAACACCGACCTGACCGGCCAGGCCCCACGATGGGCGCCACTGTTGTGGGAATGGCCACGACAGATGCTGCAATCGGCAGTGAGTAGTAGAACATGGGGCAAGGGCGGCCAGCCATCTGGGGTGTGAGATGAGGGAGGAGACACAAGGGTTTACCCAGGTTCGGCCCCTGGAGGGTAAAGACCTACTCCTGCTAGATTTTATTATGGAGAGAGTACAAAGGGCGAGATCGACGACTAGGCGGCGAGTCGCTAGGGTGTATGATGGAACGTGTCCTCTATGCGTACCCTAGGGAGGTTTATATAGGCTCACCTTGCTAGGGTTTACAGATTCCCAACCGAATTAGTTAAGGATTCGGAGGGTCTTTGACCTAATCCGACTGGGCCTAGCTACGCTTCTGGGCCTCCAGTTTCCAGTCGCCTGAGTCCACGCCAAGTCTCGATCCAGTCGCCGTCCTGCAGCTTGGGTCAATAGGAAACGTCCCGCTGGGCATACCCCGGTAGGCATATCCCCATCAGTCCATAAACATTATCAAGGATATGGACATCTCGGATGATCTTGGCAAGACGATAGGCTTGACGACAATCTTGAGCATCAACCCGAGATTCTTGATCAACCACTTGGTCATTTCCACCATTTGAGTCCCCGCCTTGACTATAAGCACAAGCACGAGGGTCATCTTCATCAATCTCCACCTCAGGGGAGTCATCATTTGGGGAGGAAGGAGTAGAGCCTTGATCAACATTATCTTGCCCTTGTTCTTGACTAGCTTGACCTTGGGAGATGTCATCAGAAGAATCCCCATCTTGGGGAGGTAGATGTTGTTGACGAAGAGCTTAAGTATCGGGGCTTGAAGAGTCATGAGCATGAGGAGATTCTGAAGAGCTTGAGGGAGCTTGTGCAAAAATAGTGGGTCCTTGATGGGCAAGATGATCTTGTGAGAGTGAGGGCTCCACTTGAGTAGAGCTTGGTCCTTCTCCTTCGGCCATAAGGGGGTCCTCAATGGGGAGGTGGAAACCCACACCCATTCTTCTTATGGCCTTGGGAGGAATTTCATCACTTGGATCACTAACACCATCTTGCCTAACAAGGGACTCATGATCTTCATCAAACTTCACATTGCTCGTCTCTTCAACTCTTCCATTGGCTTTGTTGTAGACTGTATAAACATGGGACTGATTTGTGTAACCAACAAAAATTCCTTCTTATGCCTTGGATTCAAACTTGGACAAACGAGCTACTTTCTCGAGAATGTAGCACTTGCAACCAAACACTCAAAAGTAGCTACATAGTAGGGGGAGGGTGGCCGAACCCCCCGGGGCGTGCAAGGGTCGTGTTTTATGGGCAAAAACACGTGGATTTGAGTGGGATCCAAGAGGTTGGCGCACACCCCTAGGCAAGACGTAGCGGTTGGCTCAATCGGATGTCGTTTCCCTGTAACCATCACCATAAACCGGTCCTTTAGTATCCGTACGGGGATCTAGGTCTAAGGTGTATTGCATGAGGTGTAGCACCATGAAATTTATGATTTGAGCTCCGCCATGCAACAACGTGTTAATCCTGTGTCATCCACGATACTTGGGCTTATTCCCCATGAGCAGCTCATAAGGGGTCTTGTTCTTTTTCTTGCGAAGATAAATCCGGTTGGTTGCATGACAAGCGGTGGAGATGGCCTTGGCCCAAAAGTTGTATGGAGACTTGAATTCAGCTAGCATAGACCGAGACGCATCCATCAAAGTATGATTCTTCCTTTCGGCAACACCATTTTGTTGAGGAGTATAAGGAGTGGAGTATTGATGCTTCATACCTTCATCACTAAGAAACTCATCCAAGGTATAGTTCTTGAACTCGGTGCCATCGTCACTATGGTTGGAGAGAATGGTTGCATTGTGTTTCCGTTGAACTTCATTTGCAAAGTCAATGACGGTTTGTTGAGTCTCACTTTTGTACTTGAGTAAGAACACCCAAGTGTATCTAGAGAAATCTTCCACAATGACCAAACAATACTTCTTGCCTCCAAGACTATCATGAGAGGGAGGGCCAAAAAGGTCCATGTGCAAGAGTTCCAAGCATCTTTCTATGGTGATTTGATTGAGAGCTTTGTGAGGAGTTTCATGCATATTTCCTTCAATACAAGCCCTACACACACGATCTTTGGCAAAAGAAACATCGTTAAGACCAAGGATGTGGCCGTCAGAGTGAAGTCTTTGCAAAGTTCTCATGTTAACATGGGCTAGGCGGCGATGCCACAACTAGCCCTTGTCGGCTTTAGCATAGATACATAGAGCATGAGGAGTGGTGGTCCCCGAAAAGTCCACCACATACAAGTCATGCTCTATATACCCTACGAAAGCCACCTTGAGAGACTTTCTCCACATGAGGACCACAAAGTGCTCATTAAAGAAAGAAGAGAGACCCATAATGTCAAGAGCATGAACTAAAAGTAAATTGTAACCGAGGGTTTTGACAAGGATAAAGTCAACCAAGGATACATCCGGGGTTACCACCACTTTGACAAAACCCAATACTTGAGAACTTTTTATCACTGTAGGAAACCATAGTGTTGGAAATATTTGTCCTTATCTTCGACATGATAGACTTTCTTCCGGTGATATGACTTGTGGCGCCGCTATCAAGCACCCATTTTGCTCCACCAGAAGCATAGTCCTACAATAAAATCATGCTTTGGTTTTAGGTACCCATTTTGCAATGGGTACCCTTTTGTTTGTAACAAAAATCTTTGGCACCCAAATGGCCCAATGATAATCATGCATGTAAGAAGTTGCAACATATTTAACATAGACATGACCATCATAGGATTTGCAAAGAATATAAGAGGGATTGTTCTTTCTAGCAAAGTTGTCACTTTGCAAGATGGAGGGACCATTAGAAGGTCCTTGAGCTTTGCCCTTGTTCTTTCTCCTCTTATTCTTATTCTTCTTATTAGCCTTGGCAAGTTGATCCTTCAACACCTTGTTCTCCTCAATGAGATTCTCAAGCTTGCAACAAGGGTTAGAAGGGCTAGACAAGTCTATAATTTGCACAGCGGAAGACTTAGCATGTTCACAAGTTAGTTGAGTTTGATGTTGTTCATGGGCTTGAAAAAGACTTGAGAACTTACTCTCCAAGGCTTTGTGTTCCTCTTTGAGTTTCTCAAGGTCTTCTCGATTCCTATCATGACCAACACCAAACTCAACTTTCTCCTTCTTAAGCACCTTAACCAAAGATAGATCATGATCACGTTCTTTAGTGAGAGAGCACATGGAGTAGTTATGGTCATATACAAGCTTAGACACATTTTCCTCAAGATTAATTCTCATATTTTGTTCATCCTCAAGACTTTGAGTGAGATAGGCAATTTCATCGGTGACATCCCTTTCATTTTTACTTAACAAGTCAAGAAGTTCTTCCTTTTCATCTAAAGCATCCCTAGCATTATCAAGTTGGGCAAGCAAGGAATCAAAGCAAGTTTTAGTTTCTTCATCCAAGGTAGCAATACACTCACACATGTCTATCATCTCTTTGTTTATCTCTATACCTTCAAGGTCAAGAGAGGAAGGCTCACTAGATATGGGTTGAGGAGTGGGTTTAGATGTTACCTCGATGGCCTTGGCCATGAGACACTTTTGGTTGGAGGAGATGACATTCTTGTTTGGTGAGTCAAAGAGGGACAATCATGGAGTAGAGGTACTAGCAATATCAGCAACTCCCAGAATCTCTCCGCCTTGTACTTCATCATCTTCTTCTTCTTCCGTGCCCGAAAGGTATTCTTCATGGACCATAATAGCCCTCTCCTTGTTGACGACATTCTTGACTACGTAGTTCTTGTTCAAAGGATGAGGAGGCCTTGACTTGATCTTGCGGATGATACGACCACCACTGTCTTCACGTTTCTCAAAGGGACACTTGGCCACAAAGTGACTCTTGTCATTGCAATTGTAGCATGATCTCCCCTTGGGAGACTTGTTGGATGAGTTGAATCTTGTGTTGTCCCTTGATCTTGACTTGATGTCGGGCTTGTTCCAAAAGGCTCTTGAAGCAAGGGCAATATGTTCATTGAAGGCACACTTGAGGTCCTCCTGAGACGATTCACTTGATGTATCATCATCATCAACTTCAATAGCCTTGGCCTTCAATGCAAGATTCACGTTTGTTGATCCTATCTCCCTAGCACGAGCGGACTCCACGTTCTTATTGGCAATGGTCATGGAAATCACTTCACTCAAGACTTCTTGGCAAAGTTGGTTCTTCCCTTAATGGAATTGAGCTTTTATTCTTCAAATGGAAGGAGATCTTGAATGAACTTCCTCTTCATGAACTTGTCATCAACATAGGTGGCACCAAGATCCCTCATAGTGCAACAAAGGACCTTGAGCCACCAATACATGTCTTCGGGAGTCTCATCATCTTGCATAGCAAAACCATCGCACTCATTGTTGACTTCATCAAACTTGGAGATTTGAATGCTTGCATTCCCAACAAACAGTTCGGTGAGCTGATCCCATGCTTCGTTGGCGGTGTTGAATTGGAAAAATCATGCCCAAAGCCGTGGCATTGAGTTGCTTGTCCACCACTTCATCTCGAGTCAACTTCTTTGGGTCATATGGAGAGAACCCATCCTCCACAATCCTCATTAACTCAATAGAAGAGCTAGAAATTTTTGACCACATTAGATATTGCCAATTGGCGAAATTTGAAGTATCTAACATAAATGGTGCTCCTTGAGGAATGATGTGTGGCATGGGAATGGGTGGATCCAGAGTATACTTCGGCGGTGGGGGAACCGCCGAGTAGTCCTTTCCTCCACTTTCCTCTTTGGAAGTTGAGTGTTCGAGCCCCTCGGTGTTCTCTCTTGGTCCCTTGGTAGATGTTTGAGCAACAAAACCAAGTCCCAAGTGAGTGGTGACGACCGCGGGATTCACCCCGGGGGCGGTCATGGGAACGGTGGGAGGAAGCTCGGTGGTTTGGGGTGTGTCAAGAGGAACCATGGGGTTTGGCTTGAGGGACTACAAATTAGTCATCATTTCCTCAAAATTATACATCATGGATGACTCCAATTGCTTGAGATCATCCATGGTGGACAAGTTCTTGGAGTTGTAATTCTCACTACCCCCTTCGTCGGCCATCATCTCTTAGGCGGTAAAGCCTGAAATAAGAGCCTTGACTCTGATACCAATTGAAAGTACCGACTTTGAATCGACTAGAGGGGGGTGAATAGGCGACTACCAATTTTTAATTTGTTACTCAACTTTAGGCTTGGCAAGAAGATAAGTTCTCTAGATGTGCAACTAGGTGAACAACCTATATGCTAGAGAATTAATAACAAGCACAAGAGCGGTGAAGAGCAAGTAGTAAAGGTAAGGACCGAGATAACCGGAGCGGGGACACGGAGATGTAATTCCCGTAGTTCACTTCCAAGGAAGCTACGTCTATGTTGGAGAGGTGTCGGGGCCACACAAGGTCACCCGAGCACCACAAAGGCCTCACCTTCTTCTCTGGTGAGCTCACCCATCAAGGTGGCCTCACAATCCACTAACCGGTGACCTTGAAGGCGCCAACCGAAACCTTTACAACAAGGTTGAGGGGTGTCAACACCCGGATTTTTAATCCCAGATGCCTGTTATGCCATACATCGCAATCCCAGGATTACCATTTTTGCAAGACATAACAAATTGGTACCATAGTTCATCATTCATTACAAACCATAATAAAGGTCTTACAAATAAAGGATCTCATGATCCAGTCTTAATACAATCAACATAGCAGAATATATAATAACGGTAGCATGGTCGAAGCTCCATCTTCAGGGTCACGGGCAATGCTGACGATGGGAGATGATCCTAGTTGTCATAGAATTCCTGCTGTCCATCATCCTGGTAGTCCTCATAGTCTGGCCACCGGAATAGCCAGGGACAAAGCCATGAGTACTCTTTAAGTACTCGCAAACTATCACTAACAAGTAAAGTAGTTCGAGTAGGAATCCTAATCTCTAGGTTTATTTACAAAAGGACAATTTTATATCTAACTAAGTTTAGAAGTAAAGAAAACTATTTTAATGTTTTACAACAACTAAGTGGTAACTTAGTTTTCATGTTCACAACCCTGTTGTGGTCAAGTCAAAGTCAAAGTTCATTTCACAGGTCATTTTGAAAACATCTGATGACGGAACAGTATGGCCACTCCAACTGTCCATGACCACGAACGCGGCTATTCGAATAGTTTGACACTCTGCAGAGGTGGTACACTTTCACCACAACATTCGATACATCCATTAGGAACAATCCGGAATCACCATACTTATTATGCGGATAATCAATCCTAACCTTTCAATTACACACCCTAGTATAGGCACCTCCCCTATGAGTTTGGCCTCCCAACCATGACCATCTGTCATCTTGGGAACTGCATAGGTGGACATTCATCACGAGGTAGCCTCAGCTCAAACCTCTTCTGCAAGGGAACCCATACTAAGATATATAAACTTCCAGTCAAGCCCTACCCAAATTTGGGTATTATGGTTGTTGATACGTCGGAAACGTATCTATAATTTTTTATGCTCCATGCTTGTTTAGTATCTACTTTTCTTTGCTTTGTCTACACTTTGAGGTGTTTTTATATCTTTTTTGGAACTAACCTATTAACAAGTTGCCACAGTGCCAGTTGCCTGTTTTCTTCTGTTTTTGGTTCCAGAAAGGCAAAAAATCAATATTCTAGGAATTAGACGGGATGAAAGCCAAAGTCAATATTTTACCATGAGGACACGAATCCATAAGACGAGATGGAGACGCTAACCAAGGCGGCCAAACCCCCTAGGCGCGACCAGGGTGGACCTGCGCCTAGGCAGGCTATGGCCCCCCTGGTCGCCTCCCGGCCTCGCCTCTTCGCCTATAAAAATCCCCCGATGCAAAAACCCTAAGTACCCGATCAAAAACTCCACGAAACCTTCTGTAGCCGCCGCCACTGTCATCCCTATATTGGGGGGATCTGATGTTCTTCCTGGCACCCTGCTGGAGGGGAGATCATCTCGGAGGCCTTCTCTCCGGTATGATGCGTGAGTAGTTCCACCTTGGAATATGGGTCCATGTAGTATCTAGATGGTTGTATCTCCTCCTTGTGCTTTCATGTATAGATCTTGTGAGCTCCGTTCATGATCAAGATCTAATCTATTTGTAATCATGCATGTTGTGTTTGTGGGGATCCGATGGATATTGAGATTACTATGTCAGATTGATTAATGGTTTTGTCTTTATGATTCTATCATGTCTGTGTTGTTTGTGATCTTGCATGCTCTCCGTTGTCAGTAGCTATCTTGGCCAAGTAGTTGCCAATGACTCGAAGAGGGGGTATTTTGCTCGATAGTGGGTTCATGCCTCTAGTTTCCAAGGAAAGTGACAGAAATCTCTTCGGTTGTAGATGTGTCGTTGCTACTAGGGAGAAAACAACGGTATCTTGTTCATGGAACAAGTGGATTGTTTACCTTCCACACTTTGCTTAAAGCAGTTGTCTGTTGCTTGCAACTTAATACTGAAGGGGGTTCGGATGATAACCTGAAGGTGGACTTCTAGTCATAGATGCAGTTGGATGGCGGTCTATCTATATTGTTGTATTGACCAATCGAATCTCATATGATCGTTTTGCCTAGTATTGCATTATTATGCCTTGCTCAGTTCCTATCAATTGCCCTGCTGTAATTTGTTTACCCTGCATGCCATGTTGTTTATCTAAGGAGAGCACCTCTAGTAAACTATGGACCCCGGTCCAATATTTACCATTGATACATCTTCCACTGTTACTTGTTTACTTGCTGCAAACCATTACCTTCCACACCATACGTTTAATCCTTTGTTACAGCAACCGGTGAGATTGACAACCTCACTGTTAGTTGGGGCAAAGTCTTGAGTTTGTGTTGTGCAGGTCTCCGTGTTGCTTGCAACACCTGTGTGATGTTTCCTTCCTCCTACTGGTTCGATAACCTCGGTTTCTTATTGAGGGAATACTTACTTCTGTGCTGCTTCACACATTGCTCTTGGGGTTCCCAACAGACTCCACGTCAAGGGCCAAGTTCTCTGGCGCCATCAAGGAGTCATCAACAAGTTTTCTGGCACCGTTGCTAGGGAGGCTAAGGACGTCTTCACTAGGGGAGTCCTCCACTTACTTTCTCTTTACTTTGTTTTTAGTTTTCTTAGTTTCTTTTGCTTGGTTTTTTTGCCTCTTTTCAAAAAACCCCAAAAAATTAGTCTAGCTTGGTTTGCTTTCTTTATTCAAAAACACAAAAAAATTAGTTCCTGCTCTAGCTGCTGCTGCTGTTTTTGGCTTGCCCACCTTTGCCAAAATGAACTCTGCTAAGAACACCAAGTTGTGTGACTTCACTAGCATCAACAACAATGATTTCCTTAGCACTCCTATTGCTCCACCTACTCCTGATGCTACCTTTTATGAAATTAATCCTGCTTTGTTGAACCTTGTGATGAGAGAGCAATTTTCTGGTGCTAGTTCTGATGATGTTGCTACCCATCTCAATAACTTTGTTCAACTTTGAGAGATGCAAAAGTATAAGGATATAGATGGAGATATTATTAAGCTCAAGCTTTTTTCCTTTCTCCTTGAGAGGAAAAGCTAAAGAATGGTTGCTATCTTTGCCTAAAAATAGTATTGATTCTTGGACTAAGTGCAAAGATGCTTTTATTGGAAAATACTATCCTCCTTCTAAGATTATATCTATGAGAAGTGACATTATGAAATTTAAACAACTTGATAATGAACATGTTTCTCAAGCTTGGGAAAGAATGAAATCTTTGGTTAAGAATTGTCCCACTCATGCACTCACTGCTTGGATGATTATCCAGACTTTTTATGCAGGTTTGACCTTCTCTTCAAGAAACCTATTGGATTCAGCCGCTAGAGGTAACTTTATGAGCATCACTTTGGGTGCTGCAACTAGACTCCTTGATAATATGATGGTTAACTACTCTGAACAGCACACCGAGAGAGCTCCACATGGTAAGAAGGTAAATTCTGTCAAGGAAACTTCCTCTTCGAGTGATAAGATTGATGTTATTATGGCTATGCTTATTAATGGGAAAGATCTTCTAGATCCTAATAGTGTCCCCTTAGCCTCTCTGGTTGCTCAAGAAGAGCAAGTTGATGTGAACTTCATTAGAAACAACAATTTCAACAACAATGCCTATAGGAATAATTTTGGTGGTAACAACAATTATAGGACTTATCCTCCTAATAATGGCAATTCCTATGGAAGCTCTTACAACAATGCTATAAGTGCCCCCTCTGAACTTGAAGTCATGCTCAAAGACTTTATTAGTAAACAAACCACTTTCAATAAGGCTATAGAGGAAAAGCTTTTAAATGTTGAGAAAAATATATCCTCTTTGTCTGAAGCTCAGTCCTCCTTGATTAATAAAATGGCTGCTAAAACTGAAACCATGGAAAATACCTTTGCTACTTCTCATGCCATACAGGTTACTATTGATGAAAATGTTAGGCTGTTAGCTCAACTTCATGCTAGGTGGGAAAGGGAAGCTGAAATTGATAGAAACAATAGTGTGTGCACCATCACCACTAAACCACAAGTAGTCCCTGTTCCTCCTCCTATTATGCCTAAGCCTATTGAGCCTACTACTAGTGAGTCTAAGTTTGATTTTGATATAGATGGTTGCAATATTTCTGAAGTAATTATGTTCTTGCAAAAGCTTGCTAGAAGTCCTGATGCTAGTGATATGTATGTTTCTTTCACTAAACATATTACAGATGCTCTTGTTAAGATTAAGGAAGAGAAGCTAAAACACAAAGCTTCTATTCCTAGGAAAGTAGAAGATAATTGGTAACCTATTATTAATGTGCAAGTGAATGACTTTGATCTCAGAGCTTCATGTGATCTTGGTTCTAGTGTCTCTATTATGCCTAGGAAGATTTATGAAATGCTTGATTTGCCACCGTTGGAAGACTGTTATTTGGATGTCCCACTTAATGATAATGCTAAAATAAACTCATGGGGAGTATTAATGATGTTCTCATTATGGTTAATAATGTTTATGTCCCTGTGGATTTCTATGTTTTGGATGTTTAATACAATGCTTCTTGTCCTATTACTTTGGGAAGATCTTTTCTTAGAATAGTTGGTGCCATCATTGATATGAAAGAAGTCACCATTAAATATCATTTTACATTCAAGAAAGGTATTGAACACTTCCCTATGAGGAGAGAGAAGTTGCTTTTTGCTCCTCCTTTGAAAGCAAGGTTTGATGTTAATGCTTCCTTATTTGAAAATACTTGATTCTTCTTGCTTCTTGTGCCTAACTTAAAGGCATTAAAGAAAAGTACTTGTTGGGAGATAACCCAAGAGTTTCCTTGAGTCTTGGAAGTTATTAATTCAGTAATGATCTCTCCTTATCCTTTTGTTTGCTTTTTGTGCCAAGATTGACCTCTAATGAAAGGGAAGTAAGATTTGGGGAGTTACTGTCCCGAAACAGATTTCTGTCCTCCACTAAAAAAATTCGTGAGGAGTCTCTGTAACTCGTATTGAGCTCAAAATTTACAAATAAATCCCCCAGTGTTCAAACAAATTGGTTTCTACCTGCTGGTCTGTTTTGATAGATTTCTGCCATTATTTGCATTTTCTTCTTATTGATCCCTTTTTGAGTTCTCTTTTGGGGAATTGAAATTTTTGAAGGAGTTACTACAGTAGCTTGTGTTTTTAGTGAAAATACTTGCTGTTCCAAAGCTTTGCCAGAGGTTTAATATCTTTTGATTACACTAATGTTGCTAATGAAGATTGTGTGAAGTTTTGTATGAAGGAAAAAATCAGGTGTAGAGATAGAATGATGTAATGAGATGAAGAATGGACAAAAGCTCAAGCTTGGGGATGCCACCCCGGTGTCACCACAAGAAATATCCAAGAGGTAAAAGCGTCAAAGCTTGGGGATGCCCAAGGCATCCCCTTGTTCATCAATAAAAAGCTCAGGTCTGTCTAGACACTTCATTTTTATTGTTTCATGCACAGTTGTGTTGTTCTTGGAGCATCTTAGTTTTTGTTTTCTTTGCTTAGTTTGTTTATTTTTCTTGAATAAAGTAGTTTGGACCCCCGTTCTTGTTGTGTTGTTTTGCAAATAAGTTGCTTGGTGTTGGAAATGAGTAGGAAGTTCCTGCTTGAAAGTGCAAGAGGAGCTTGCATTGACTGTGACTTAGACTTTAGCATGACATGCTAGGTGTTGTTTTGACCTTATGCTTAGTGATTATTGATGTAGCATATCTTGTTCCAAACAATTGGGATTGCTTAGTGTGCCTTGAAGAAATTAGGCGTTGTTTTAGCATGCAAAAGAATAGTATTGTGGTATTCTCCTTTGATGCTTTGTTTGGGTTGACTTGGCACATGTTCTGTCACATCCCAAAATTTTCCAACTTTTGAAATGTGAAAAATAAATAAACAAAAGAATTAATTGTTGAGATTTAGGATGGAAAGAAACTTTTTGCTTCTAAATGGAAACATCAAAACCCTACTTGAACAAAATTTGAATAAGAAAGCAACAAAAAAATATGCAAAAGATCAAATGCAATCTTGCATGGAAAGAATCTTGAATTTAAAGCACTTGGAAAAGTAAACAAAAACCCTAAACCCTAATGTGAGAAATCATTTTCAAATCACCCAAAGACTATGGATTGTTCCATATAAAAATTTGGCAACAAACATTTGTAAATGATCAAAATTGATAAAGAAAAATATTATAAAACCATGGAAATTGATTTCACTCAATTTGGAGCCTAAATAAAAACTTATGAATTTAATAAAGATAAAAGGAAATAATTTCCAAAGCCAATAAAGCTCCTAGCTAAAATCCATACCAAATTGTGAGCAAAGTAATCCTCAAAGGATTTAAAAAGATAAACAAATATTAAAAAAACTATACAAATTGGAATCACCAATTTTGGAACTATAAATAAAAAGATATGGATTTTATAAGACAAAGAAAGAAATAAATAAATAAGGAATATTTAAAAGTCAAATTAAATCTTGGCCAAATCCATAAGGAAATGGAATAAAGATAATCCAAATAAAAATAAAGGAATAAAGATTATTTAAATAAAAATTATATGGGCTTTTACCATATTCAATTTTATTTGAATAAAGACAAAATTTCCTAATATAAATGATTAATTAAATCATGAGAAAAATAATTGAAATTGCCAAAGTGGATTAAAATTTATCTAATTAACTTAAAAAGAATAAAATATTAATTAAATAAAATTATATGGATTAGAACCATATTCAAATTTATTTAAATAAAGACAAAATACCCAAATTAAATAAATATTAAACCATAAGATAATATTTGAAATATTCTAAAATGGACTTTTAAACACATTAATATATAGTATAAACCTACTGAAAAAGTTTTGAAAAGGTTTGATAAAAATCTAAATTCAAATTGAGGTTTAAATCATTTGAATTGAATTAAAACAGAAAATAGCAAAATAAAAAGGATTCAGAAGAAGAAAAAAGAAAAAACCTGCCCAACTAACCTACCTAGCCCAGAAGGCCCAGCAAGCCCAACTCCCAGCCCACCCAGCACCTCCCCTCTCTCTGCCCATTATTTCTCACCCGCGCTAACCCCACCCCCTCTCATTGACAACGCAACCCCACGACCACCTCATCATCGTCCCCGACACGCTGAACCCGCCCCCAACTCCTCCTCGCCGTTTCTGGCTGTTTCTTGAGCAATTGAATTCGATACTGGAGCAGTAAATCAGCCCTGCAACCATGCTATCTTAAGCGCCTCCCTCTCCTCCCCATTTCTCCTCAGTCCCCATGCCACCGGAGCCACCATGTTGTGCTAATTTTCC
The DNA here is from genome assembly GCA_023614405.1 of Avena insularis. Taxonomy (NCBI): domain Eukaryota; kingdom Viridiplantae; phylum Streptophyta; class Magnoliopsida; order Poales; family Poaceae; genus Avena; species Avena insularis. Next base: position 194,125,895 of record CM042691.1, read on the forward strand.
CCTCACACCACACTGTCTTCGACAAGTTGCAGCACCAATTCCGGCCAGCTACTACCATCCCCTTGCCCCTAGATCACACGAGCTTGATCCCCAGCACCTTGCGCACCTGCCATCACTCTCCGCTTGCTCGTGCGCGCCCCAGAACATCGGCAACGACTTTGCCCATGCGTCGCTGTTGTCTGCTTCAACACTGACGAGCTCTCCTCGTAAGTTTTGACCGCCCCTCTTCCTCTCAGTGATGCTGCTACACTCGCCTTCGTCTTGCGCTTCTAAAGCCACATCCCTTTTGTCTTCGCGTGCCTCGTAGCCTCGCCGCCGACGACGGCAGTGCGTGCACGACGCCAGGGACATCTCCGGTGAGGAATTTCTATCACGCCCGTGCGCCCTTCATCAACGGCGACCACGTAGAGCATGTACTCTCTCCTGCGAACCAGTTGAGCCCCTCCTCTTCTGCTCTCGCTTCCTAGGTTCACCGGAACACCACAACCCGAGCACCGTCGCCACGCATCCGTCACCAGCGCCGCCCCTCTGTGGTCAAAATGCTCTGGGCCGTTAGATGTTGATTTGGTTGATAGTATTAGATCTTTAATCAAAACAGTATCGAGTGATCTGCATCGTGTGATTTAAATTAGATCCTGCGGTCCACGTAGCTCAATCCGAACGAAATGTTATGGACCAATAGAATCACTCCACGTGTCCAGACTCTGGTTTTAAAAATAGAAATGAATCTATTAGATGTTTGATATTATAAAATTCATAACTTTCGATCTGCTAGGCCAAAAATTACAAACTTTATAAAAATGGATTTAGAAAAATGTAAACTTTGCAACTATGGCCTTAGTTTGGTATTTTTCTTCTGGAAAATTAGGTGTTTTTGCAGAAACATGTGTAGGACTATTTTGAGTATAAAAATGGTTTTAAAAATGATTTTTGAGTGACACCTTTTGCAAATGTTTTGTTTTGAACTCTCTGACCATAAACACTGACATTTGGATTTAAAAATAAATTTAGCACACAAGGAATTATTACTTGGAATAAAATTATTTCTAGCAAAAAATGATTTAAATGGCCCATTTTCACTAACTTGTTTTGAAATTTTTTGCCACTTTTATAAATGACCATTAGGTGTTTTGAAATGTTTAGAACCTTGTTAGAAACCACTTTTCCAATAAAACAATCTTTTGAATGCTTGCATGCATTTTTTTTTCATTATTTTATGTGGTGAATTGTTTTAATGCTAGTTTTGAATTTGTGTTTGCTTGATTGAATTGTAGTGAACTTTGAAGAGTGTGACAATTGCAAGATCAAGGAGTGTACCTAGTTTATCTACCAAAAACACAAGTGATATTTTGTGTGGCACCCCGAATTTACGGTCCGAGAATACCCGTTACGCATGCAATTCATGTTCCCGTGATAAGTGAGCCGTGAGCATAACCGACTAGTATCATCACAACATCCATAAATTAACGAGTACAAAACTTACAAAGGGGCCATTATGGCAATTACAACACAAGTAGCGGAAGTCTTCAAGCGCAGAGCCCATGTCATGCCTTAACCTACAGGCAACTGACTGGGAAGACGGCCTAGCTCGCATAGATGTCAGTACCTTCATTACTTCTTACATCTGCAATATGGCCAAATAAATAGCCAGGGACAATGTTGATGAGTACTTTGAATGTACTCGCAAACCACCGAGACAAGGTAATAAGAAAATGTATATTTGGCTGTGGCGAGATAGCTCTACACTAAGTTGTTTTCTAAAGGAGTCTACAATGGCATCTCTATATCTTTGTTGAAAAAGAGTTTATAGAAAATATGCCTCCTTTTAGAAAACCCGGACATCTCCACATCCTTGTTAAAAACTTTGAAAACAGTTTTATAGTAACACCCTTTTTAAATTTCTTCGACCATCACTAATCAAAACCAAACTCATTCTTATTCTTCCTCATGACAAAGTCACATCCGTTATTTCATCAAAACATAACCGAAGGGTCCTCATAGCACTTTCCATTCCAACCGTCCTTGACCGTGGCCACAACTATTCAAATAGATTAGACTTTACAGAGTTTGCGCACTTCACCCATAAGAATCAATACATCCGCCGGGATTACAACCACGACCCACTACACACGGTAGACGGGGGTTCGGATAATCAAACCTAGCTTTTCATTTGTCCATCCCTAGCAAAGGCGACTTTTCCTTTTGGGTTTTTTCTCCCTGACACGAGTATGCGGCACTATGGCCTTAGTCCTCCCTGTAGCACTTACGTATACCCAAACCCTCGGCTTGGCAATATATAATTGTTGACTCCACTTCCTTCCCTACGCCTAAAACATGCCGTCTGTGGGAGACCCAATTGTTGCACCGACACTTCCACTATAGCGGGCGATGGAGGCCGAGAGGGGGCTCACGGGAGTTCGTCGGGGTGGGTACCTGCGGTGCTACATGTGGAAAAGAAGGGTAGGGTTAGGTAGAAGAGGAAGAGTAGGTCACAGTGCGGTGACATGCAGAGGGAGAAGGTCTAGGGGGAGTAACTCTGGCTTGATTTCGTGGAGGAGGCGGAAGCTCCTTGCTTCTCTTTGCAAGGGCAAGTCAGAGCTGGGGGGAGGGAGAGGGAGCTCTAGAGAGGAGAGTGAAGGGTGCTGGGGGCAAATGAGAGAGGGGAGAGGAGTTGTAGTGGCATGTGGCCTTATAAACCGAAGGGGTGGTGGTGGGTGGACAAAAATTTATTTGGACAAGGGCTTGGGTGCGGGTTGCCCATTGGCTGCTTGGGGTGGTGCTGGGGGTTGATGTGGGGTCAGGCACGACCGGAGAGGGGGAGGGGAGTGGTGGCTGTGGCTTTTAAGAGAGGGAGATCTTTTGCAAGATATGGATGCCTCTATCTCCTAGTTTTTCTTCCAAGCACAAAGATACAAGGTGCTAGGGGTTGCTACAGTGGTGGTACTGTAGCACACGACCAGAGAGTGTAGTGGGTGCTGTGGTGTAGTACTTGGCAAGGTTTAGTGGTGCTTGGAGTTGGTTTGATTCAAGATTTGCTTGGTTTAGCAAAATTGATCAAATGGAGGCTTGTGAAGGAGTTTGAAAATTTTGCATTGGGCAAAGTGTGGAAATGGTACTGGAGGACAGAGGAGGTCAATTGATCTCTTCATGATTTAAATGGGATTTTTCTAGGGACTAAAATCCCATTTAAATGCACTTATTCAAAAAGTGCAGAAGTAGATTATGCAAGCTTAAGATGATAATTTTACATTGGGAAGGCTTGGTTTTTGTTGTGATATGGTCCTAAATACCATAACACACATTGGAGAATTTTATTGGGATCTAATGAGGTGGGAAAGTATTTTTGGGGAATTATTTCTTATTTCTGCCATTTAAGAAAAAGGGAAAAAGAAATAATAAAGAATCTAAAAAATATTTATATTTCTGTTGGAAAGATGGGATATCATAAATTGGCATCAAATGTTCCTTGAGTTGGCAGGGTGATTTTGGATAAAAGCAAACTTGCCTTTAAGGACAAGGTTGTTGAGAAACTGGTAAGTAAAGGAAATACAATAGTTTAATAATCCAAATAATTGTGGGAATTATTTGGGGATGCTTATATCCAAGGTGAATGATGTATATTTAGAATATATAACAATATCACCTTGGGTATTGACAAACATGAGTTATTTTTGGAAGAAGAGGTTGATTTGAGGATCTAGGGGTTTTGTTATTTTAATGCCACCTAAACAGGGTTGGATTAGGGAGCTCAAAGATCACCTTGGTACAAGGGGTATATGGATGGATAGACCATGCCATATAGATGATCATGGAAGCAAGAGTTGGGCTTGGTTGCATTTGAGGTGATCTAGAAGAGATGGCAAAGTTTGTTGAAAATAAGGCTGCCATAGCACATACATCAGGTAGCCTCCTAGACCAGGTGGGTTTAGGAAGCACAAGGCTCCAATGGAAACAAGTGAAGTAGTTTTTGTTAGGCCATGATTAGTAGATCACCACCAATCAAAGAGTTGGTCAAGGGAAGGTGGCACATAGATGTGAGCTTCTACCAAAATAGGCAAGATGATAAGATTCACAGAAAAGATTATTATCTTTAGTACAAAACCATCATGGATGAGTGGGAAATAGAATGGTTTAGTCAAGGGAAAGAGTAGTCTTTGGAATTACTAAAGATGTACTTCAATTTGGTTCAATTACATTCTCAAGAATGCACACAGGTTGGAAAAGGTAGGGCTCCAAATATTGAATCTAGATACGAAACCCAGACAGCCATTTTGGCAGATTTGGAGATTTTGACTAGTATGCAAGAGGTAGACATTTGAGATGGTGGCAAGGGTTTATCCTTTCCATTAAGTGGTTGAGGTTGAGGTATAGATTGGATGGAGGGGATCACTTGAGTGTCTTAGGATAGATCCAGACTTGGATGCTTCATATGAGCTTGATGATCACAAGCAAGGATTGGGTCCTAAGGGATGAGCTAATAGATCAGATCTCTCTTGATCCTAACCAAACAAGGCAGTCAGCAAATCAAGGCAATTCATCAAATAGCAGATCAAGGCAGTTCATCTTGTTACTTATCTATCTACTACTAGGGTTACCATCAAGCCTATCTTGAGGTAAGGGTGGGTATTTTGAATTGGTTATACTTGGAAGTAAGATAGGGACCATCTTGGTATCCCTACCAAGATTGAAGTGAAAAGGTTTTAAATAAGGTTTTGGAAAATCTAGGGGTAAGAGTAGCTAGGAATTCTGTCTTGAAAACATAAGGAGATTATATATAGGTCTCCATAGTTTTGTTAATAGAAACTAGTAAAGTAATTTGTTATGTGAAAGTCATCTTGGCTCAGGTTTTTGAAATACCAGAACATTTGAGAATATGAAAGATGAGCCAAGACATCTCTTTTGTAAAATAGTTTTTTTTGTAAACCAGTGTTTGAGATGAGGAGTACATCACTAATACACAAACAGTTGCATGAACACTAGCAAACAATTAAGCAAGCATTGCAACAGATAACAAGAAAAAGTTTTTGTTCCCCCTTATTTTTGCCTTTTGGAGAATTAAGCAGGGTTGCTAAAATTGGGATGTTACAGACCTTTCCCCCTTAAAATAATCTCGTCCCGAGATTAGGGAGGAGTAGGGTTCGGGTGATAACTTCCGCTTAGCAATTTCAGTGGTGGAATTTATTAGGTGCTCGCAAGTTTTATAACTATGCGACGTGGCTAGTTATGGATCGGAGCTGAGGGGCTTCGGATTTGGGTGTTTAGATTAAGCTAGTGGAAAAGACACAGTCTTTTCCCCTTAGGATAAGTCTAGGTAGGTTTTGCGTTGATGGAGTACTTCCTTCTTGAGACGAGACGACGAGTTGATTCTTCTTTGTTCCTTCGCCTCGTGGTTGACTTTTCTCTCTTCAGGGTCTTGATACACCGGGGTGTTGGCTAGACGGTCGACCTTGGAGTGGAGGACCTTCCTGAAGTTTCTTCTGATTCTGTGTAAGTGCTGATTGTCGTCCTTCTTGCAGGGTCGATGAATCAGTCTTTGGAGGGCTGATCATCACTTAACGCTAACTAGTGTCGGACTCTCGGGGTCTATAGGGTTTTAGGTGGGAAAGACGCAGTCTTTTCCCCTTAGAGCGACACTAGGGGTATTTGGTGGAGTCGCCAACTTCCTTGATTGGAGTCTTATGCTGATGCTGGGGAATGGCGGTACGCCTTTCCTCTAGAGTAGTTATCTTCTGTCGACATCGTCGGAACAGCCTCGTGAGGTGGAGGGTTTATCATAAGGGGCGTCTACTAGCTTCCGGGTAGTTAGTTCTGAGCTAGTTAGGGGTCCAATGGGTTGGAGGATACCATTGTAGTTAGTTCTGAGATCCTTTCGAATGGGGTCATTCTGGGTTTAGTCTGATGCAACGTCGTGGGTAAAACACGCAAAGAAGGATATCATACTTGCATATCATCTGGAGAGTTTAGCAGGTTCGTGCCAGTCGGTGGCGGAGGTACTTAAGGGGTTACAAGATCGGTATGTGCCACAGGGCGACAAGGCGCTTAGAGTCTTACAAAACATGTTCTAGGATGGTACATAGGTTCTACAATATGCCAAAAGAGGTGAGTCGAGAGAGGAAAACTACTCCATGGGTATCGCTTGACTCTAGTTACCCTTCTTGAGTTATTGCATTGACTTCGGCTACTACAATTCCTCTGGGGTGTGGGGAATATTCAACTCTTCGGCAGTGAGGGTGAGGGTCATGTCTGCTTCCAGAGTTGCTTCGACAGGTGGGTCTTCTGGTGGGGTTGACTGGAAGACAGGGTGATAATCATAGAAGGACAGCTCTTCATTCTCATTCTCAGAGTTGATACCTTCAGAGGTTGAAGAGGCTAGAGCGGCCACTCTCTTTTCTAGACGAGCGTTGGCGGCTTGTAGACTTTTCTCCCGGGTACGAAGTATGGCGAGATCCATACGCATGAGGATGTTTCGTCGACGAGTCTTGTCGAGATCCTCCTGATGGCGTTGCAGGAGGTATTCCATATTCTCTAGCTGATTTCCAATGTAGCAGGTGAGGAAGGATTCGGTGGGAAGTCCATCCTTGTTGCGCTTCCCAAACAGGTGGTAAGGGGTATCTTTCATATCCTCTTCATGGATCTTGCAAAGGCATGCCATGATGTGTTTTATTGCTTGCACGACTCCATCTACCCAGTTGTGGTCAATGAAGGTGAAGATGATGGGCTCCCGGGGTCGTTCTCACGTTCTGGAATGGTGGCCTTGATGACCCACTGAGCTATGCTTGAATTGCTACGAGGAAGATCTGTCCCTTCGATCTTAGGTGGGGGACAACGGATGATCTTCAGTAGCTCATGCAGTTGATCTTCAAAGGGCCAGAAGCTTTATCCGACAATGATGTTTTTTGAGCGGGAGAAAGCCATCTGCAGGGTTTCCTGGTGGAGATAGAGTCTCCGACTGTAGAAGGAAATGGGCTACGGAGTTAGTATTCCGAGTGTGAGGGTAGAGGGAATTAACGAGGTATGATATAGGGTGGAATGCTATGGTTGGCGATGACAGGTCGACAGGGGTTTATTGGGGTTGAGTGGAAAGGCGCGGTCTTTCCACCTTAAGGCTTTACTTGTGGTTGCGGAGGCTTTCTTATGTGGCCATCCTGCTGAGGAGAGGTTTCCGGCTAAGGGGTTGCGAGAGTTAGCATCGGGATATGCCAGCAAGGTATTCAAAATTTTAGGATCGGATGATCTAGGGCAGACAATCAGCACATTCCAAGCATCATACACGCACATGACAAGTAAACAAGGCATACCATAAGTACTAAGTAGGTGACTACACGCCATAAAGGGGAATCCTATATTAGGGATGATAATCCTATTACGGACGTTACGGGGGTCTTAGCTTCTGTCTTGCCGTCTTCTGCCGTCGGTGCCGTACTTGATGGATTTGGGGGCGATGAAGGACTCCGTTGGCAGGGTGATCTTGTAGTGTCTGTCGACGTTGGTATCTCCTTGGTTTTGCTTGTCTCGGTGTCTCTTCATTCCGAAATTTCCGTCTTCATAGTCTCCGAGTCGGACTTTGGTGGTGAAAACAGAGTAGTTGAATTAGACAAGATATAGAGTAATCCATTTTCAAAAAATTTAAGTCAGAGAAGATGAGATAAGAAATATTTCAAAAAGATTTTGAGAAAATAGTTTGCGAAAACCGGTGTTTTCATAAATAGGGGTTATCCTTTCTAACGTACATGCTAACTAAGGTCTCATACAGTCAGGCTGGTTCTAATACCATGTCTGTGGCACCCCGGATTTACGGTCCGAGAATATCCGTTATGCATGCAATTCACGTTCCCATGATCAGTGAGCCGTGAGCATAACCGACTAGTATCATTACAACATCCATAAAGTAACGAGTACAAAACTTACAAAGGGGCCATTATGGTAATTACAACACAAGTAACGGAAGTCTTCAAGCGCAGGGCCCATGTCATGCCTTAACCTACAGGCAACTGACTGGGAAGACGGCCTATCTCGCATTGACGTAAGCACCTTCATTACTTCTTACATCTGCAATCTGGCCAAGTAAATAGCCAGGGACAATGCCGGTGATTACTTTGAATGTACTCACAAACCACCGAGACAAGGTAATAAGAAAATGTATATTTGGCTGTGGCGAGATAGCTCTACACTAATTTGTTTTCTGAAGGAGTCTACAATGGCATCTCTATATATTTGTTGAAAAAGAGTTTTTAGAAAATATGCCTCCTTTTAGAAAACCCGGACATCTCCAGATCCTTGTTAAAACCTTTGAAAACAGTTTTATAGTAACACCCTTTTTAAATATCTTCGACCATCTCTGATCAAAACCAAACTCATTCTTATCCTTCCTCATGACCAAGTCACATCCGTTATTTTATCACAACATCACCGAAGGGTCCTCCTAGCACTTGCCATTCCAACCGTTCTTGATCATGGACACGGCTATTCGAATAGATTAGAATCTGCAGAGTTTGCGCACTTTACCCACAAGAATCAATACATCCGCCGGGATTACAACCATGGCCCGCTACACACGGTAGACGGGGGTTCGGATAATCAAACCTAGCTTTTCATTTGTCCATCCCTAGAAAAGGCGGCTTTTCCTTTTGGGTTTGTTCTCCCCGGCACGAGTATGCGACACTATGGCCTTAGTCCTCCCTGTAGCACTTCTGTATACCCAAACCCTCGGCTTGGCAATATACAATTGTTGACTCCACTTCCTTCCCTATGCCTAAAACATACCGTCCGCGGGAGACCCAATTGTTGCACCTACACTTCCGCCATAGCGGGTGATGGAGGCCGAGAGGGGGCTCACGGGAGTTCGTCGGGGTGGGTACCTGTGGTGCCTGCATGTCGAAAAGAATGGAAGGGTTAGGTAGAAGAGGAAGAGTAGTTCATAGTGCGGTGACATGCAGAGGGAGAAGGGCTAGGGGGAGAACTCTGGCTCGATTTCGTGGAGGAGGCCGAAGCTCCTTACTTCTCTTCGCAAGGGCACGGTATAGCTAGGGGAGGGAGAGGGAGCTCTAGGGAGGAGAGTGAAGGGTGCTGGGGGCAAATGAGAGGGGAGAGGAGTTGTACTGGCATGTGGCCTTATAAACTGAAGGGGGTGGTGGGTGGAAAAAAATTCTTTTGGACAAGGGCTAGGGTGTGGGCTTCCCATTGGCTCCTTGGGGTGGTGCTGGGGGTGGTGTGGGGTCAGCCACGATCAGAGAAGGGAGGGGAGTGGTGGTTGTGGCTTTTAAGAGAGGGAGATCTTTTGCAAGATATGGATGCCTCTCTCTCCACTAGTTTTTCTTCTAGCACAAAGATACAAGGTGCTAAGGGTTCCTACAGTGGTGGTACTATAGCACACGACCAGAGATTGTTGTGGGTGCTGTGGTGAAGTACTTGGCAAGGTTTGGTGGTGCTTGGAGTTGGTTTGATTCATGATTTGCTTGGTTTAGCAAAATTGATCAAATGGAGTCTTGTGAAGGAGTTTGAAAATTTTGCATTGGGCAAAGTGTGGAAATGGTACTGGGGAACAGAGGAGGTCAATTGATCTCTTCATGATTTAAATGTGATTTTCTAGAGATTAAAATCCCATTTAAATGCACTTATTCAAAAAGTGCAGAAGTAGATTATGGAAGCTTAAGATGATAATTTTACATTGGGAATGCTTGATTTTTGTTGGGATATGGTCCTAAATACCATAACACACATTGGAGAATTTTATTGGGATCTAATGAGGTGGAAAAGTATTTTTGGGGAATTATTTCTTGTTTCTGCCATTTAAGAAAAAGGGAAAAAAGAAATAATAAAGAATCTCAAAAATATTTATTTTTGAGTTGGAAAAATGGGATATGAGAAATAGGCATCAAATGTGCCTTGAGTTGGCAGGGTGATTTGGGGAAAAGCAAACTTGCCTTTAAGGACAAGGTTGTTGAGAAACTGGTTAGTAAAGGAAATAAAATAGTTTAATAATCCAGATAATTGTGGGAATTATTTTGGGATGCTTATATCCAAGGTGAATGATGTATATTTAGAATTTATAACAAGATCACCTTGGGTATTGACAAACAGGAGGTATTTTTGGAAGAAGAGGTTGATTTGAGGATCTAGGGGTTTTGTTATTTTGATGCCACCTAAACAGGGTTGGATTAGGGAGCTTAGAGCTCACCTTGGTACAAGGGGTATATGGATGGATAGAACATGTCATATATATGATCATGGAAGCAAAAGTTGGGCTTGGTTGCATTTGAGGTGATCTAGAAGAGATGGCAAACTTTGTTGAAAATAAGGCCGCCATAGCACATACATCCGGTAGCCTCCTAGACCAGGTGGGTTTAGGAAGCACAAGGCTCCAATGGAAACAAGTGAAGTAGTGTTTGATAGGCCATGATTAGTAGATCTCCACCAAGCAAAGAGTTGGTAAAGGGGAGGTGGCACATAGATGTGAGCTTCTGCCAAAGTAGGCAAGATGATAAGATTCGCAAAAAAGATTATTATCTTGACTACAAAACCATCATGGATGAGTGGGAAATAGAATGGTTTAGCAAGGTCAAGAGTACGATTTGGAATTAATAAAGATGTAATTCAATATGGTTCAATTACATTATCAAGAATTCACACAGGATGGAAAAGGTAGGGCTCCAAAGATTGAATCTAGATAAGAAATCCAGACTTTGCCATTTTGGCAGATTTGGAGATTTTGACTAGTTGCAAGAGGTAGACATTTGAGATGGTGGCAAGGGTTTATCCTTTCCATTAAGTGGTTGAGGTTGAGGTATAGATTGGATGGAGGGGATCACTTGAGTGTCTTAGGATAGATCCAGACTTAGATGCTTGATATGAGCTTGATGATCACAAGCAAGGATTGGCTCCTAAGGGATGAGCTACTAGATTAGCTCTCTCTTGATCCTAAGAAAACAAGGTAGTCAACAGATCAAGGCAATTCATCAAATAGATGATCAAGGCAATTCATCAAACAGCAGATCAAGGCAATTCATCTTGTTACTTATCTATCTACTACTATGCTTACCATCAAGCCTAACTTGAGGTAAGGGTGGGTGTTTTGAATTGGTTATACTTGGAAGTAAGATAGGGAACATCTTGGTATCTCTACCAAGATTGAAGTGAAAAGGTTTTAAATAAGGTTTTGGAAAATCTAGGGGTAAGAGTAGCTGGGAGTTCTGTCTTGAAAACATAAGGAGATTATATATAGGTCTCCATAGTTTTGTTAATAGAAACTAGTAAAGTAATTTGTTGTGTCAAAGTCATCTTGGCTCAGGTTTTTGAAATACCAGAACATTTGAGAATATGAAAGATGAGCCAAGACATCTCTTTTGTAAAATATTATTTTTTTGTCAACCAGTGTTGAGATGAGGAGTATATCACTAATACACAAATAGTTGCATGAACACCAGCAAACAATTAAGAAAGAATTGCAACAGATAAGAAGAAAAAGTTTTTGTTCCCCCATGATTTTTGCCTTTTGCACAGTTAATCAGGGTTGCTGAAATTGGGATGTTACACTTTGTTCATCAAAAGTCCTATCTTTTCAATAATGCATTAGTGATATCTTTGTAGTATGCATGATAGGACTATATTTTTTTATATAGCTATGCTATATTAGATCCTATAGAATATATCTTGGCAGGAATTTTCCTAAGTCAAGAGACAAGTTTTGCTAGTATGCTTAGCCTAGATAAAAGATTTCAAGGGTGGAATATTCATGCTATGATATTATGCAAAGTCAATGACTATGTATTTGATTAATAAAACAACTAAGTGAATGAAACACCTGGGTGGAATGGTAATTGCTTGGATGGATTTGTGTTGAGTGGTTACACAAGGCCCATTTCTACGGTTCAGCCTGTGTATCACACTTGAGGATGGACACCCAGGAACAAAGAGATTTGAGATGTTTTGTGTTGAGAAGCTTCCAATGTAGCCACATGGCATATGGGCTCTGCCTTGATCATATAGGTTGCAATAACTTAGCTAGATGGATAGAAGGTGGTAGTGATGATAGGATGGAACACGTCCATTTGGTCTAAGGGAAGGCTTCTGAAAGATCTCTTCTCGATGCATGTTGAGTCTTGTGGGGAAAGTGCACCACCTATCGAGAGGGTAAAACCTAAGTACTTAGCCGTGTCCCCGGCAATGGAAAATTTGAGCATCAAAGGCATTGAAGCAATCAAGGATCTCTTCATCCCAATTTCTCTAAGTTTAAACTTGTTGGGTAAACAAGGGAAGCACCTCGAGGGTATCCAATGTGCCATTGTGTGATGAAAGGTTTTGTCAAAGAGAAAAACTATTTTCAAAGAATAGGGAAAACTTGTTTTATGCAAAGGCAAGCCAAAACTCCACTTAGCCAAATATTCATGTAGATGATAGATTCACCATGTCAATATAAAATCACTTGCCAATACAATTCAAAATGTATTGACCCTTGTGGTTGTAACTTATTATGTTGCAGGTTTGTTTGATGTTAGTGAAGTTTGTTGAGTAGGGATTACAAGTCTACAACCAACATGATTGCCTGTGGCATATGAAGATGAAGGACTCCATGCTATACAGTTATATATGCTGCATTGTAATAAGATAGCCAAATGAGCTATGTAAGATGTAATGAATTATTTTATTCCTGGTTATAAGTTGTAATATGACCTTTGTTTCTTGATATTACATCTTAAACTGTGGATGCTAGCTAATCGATCCAGGGACTAGCATTGTAAACACAGGGATCTCTACCTTATCAGGTTGGGACCTCTACAGATGGTATTAGAGCACTGTGTTTCCTGTAGGATTATAACCCTAGGATTGGACAAAACTCCTTATAAAAATAAGAGTTGCATTTGTTCAAACTTATTTACAAAAAACAATCTTGTAAACTCTTTCCTCAACATTTTATTTTGATTCTACATCTCTCCATTTTCAACTTGATGGACAAAAACTTCAACATTAGCAAGGACTTCACCATCACCAATGACTTCAACTTTAGTTTAACCATGGACTTCAACTTGGACATCACTAAGGACTACAAGTGAAACAAGAAATATTACACAAGACTTGGAGACTAAGAGGAACCATCACCACCTTTGAGCCTTGTGATCAAGATGCAAAAATTTCTTCCAAAGATACCATGATCTTGTTCATAAAGAAACAACTAAGAAGAATGGAATGATCTCAAGTGAACCCCTTAGTTGGACCACCACACTAGTGTTTAGTTTATTAATCACACCAACTTATGTGGTGTAGCAAAAATATTTTATTTCCTAAAATATGCTTGAATCTTGTTGTTTGTGTGGAATGCATGATTGTGATTGCTTGCACATTGCTTTGTGTGATTGTTGTGTGTGAGTAGAATTCATACTCTAGAAATATTTTGCCTAATCTAATACCAATCCAACCCAAACAGATGACTTCTCCAAGAGACCACAATTCCAACATCAAGGATGGTGACAACAACAACCAAGAGATGCACATGAGAGAACAACTACTAGCAACCCAAGCCCAGTTGAATCAAGTGACAACTCAGTTTTTAGCCAACAACCTTGAGTTAGACCCAACCATACTAAAGTTATTGGCAACCCAATCCCAATTGTTGCAAAGGATGACCAATCAGATGATTAACATGAGAAGCAACATTTTCCAAAGTGATTGTGACAACAATGATATAAAGGATGATATTATAGAAGGAACTCAAGATTACAAAATATGTGGAGACATAGGACACACTTATAAAGAATATAAGGACCAATGCCCTAATTGTGAAGATAAACATCCAACTAAACAATGCCCCACATCTCAAGTTTCTTGTTTCCTATGTGAAGGAAATGATCATGTACCTATCCAATGCCCCATCTATCCTATAGTTCAACAGATGAAACAAGATGGAATGCATCAAATGTTTGGAAACCTCCATGAAGGAACAACTTCCACCAAGAATGATGAAGACAAAGTCAAAACTCAGATTGCACCTCCATACATTGTGACCCACTGTAGTGGACAAAAGAGGAAACATGGATGTTATCCTAGGAACCGTTCTAAGAACCGAGGAAATTTTCCCACCTTTGAGGTGAGGTATGAAGAACATGAATTAATAGAACTCCTAGCATTGGAGAAACCCAAGAACAAGATGAAATGCCCCAACCCCAACAAGCAAGACATTAGCCAGGTACAATGTTACAATTGCAAGGATATGGGACACTATGCTAATGAATGCCTAGAAAATAAGAAGGGTCAAGAAAACAAACAAGAGGTAGTGATACCAAAGATAAAAGAGGATATCAGCCAAGTGATGTGCAATAAATGCAAAAAGACAGGCCATTATGCATCACATTGTACAGAAAAGAAGAAGTACAATACAAGCAAACCTGTTAAAAGATCTCAACCTTGTCACATGTTTCAAGTGTGAAAATAAGGGACACTATGAAAAAAATTGTCTAGAGAAGTTACATCAAGACACCAAGTAAGCCAAGATGTAATCTAGTTAAAAATCTTTTAAGGGTGGTAGTACCCTAGTTGTCTTGAAGCCAACTTGTAACCTCTAGCCTTCCCGAATCTCGGGACGAGATTCCTTTTAAGGGTGGTAGTCTGCCACATCCCAAAATTTTCCAAATTTTGAAATGTGAAAAATAATTAAACAAAAGAATTAATTGTTGAAATTTAGGGTGAAAAGAAACTTTTTGCTTCTAAATGGAAACATCAAAACCCTACTTGAACAAAACTTGAATAAGAAAGCAACAAACAAATATTCAAAAGATCAAATGCAAAATTGCATGGAAAGAATCTTGAATTTAAAGCAGTTGGAAAAGTAAACAAAAACCCTAAACCCTAATGAGAGAAATCATTTTCAAATCACCCAAAGACTATGGATTGTTCGATATAAAAATTTGGCAACAAACATTTGTAGATGATCAAAATTGATAAACAAATTTTTTATAAAACCATGGAAATTGATTTCACTCAATTTGGAGCCTAAATAAAAACTTATGAATTTAATAAAGATAAAAGGAAATAATTTCCAAAGCCAATAAATCTCCTAGCTAAAATCCATACCAAATTGTGAGAAAAGTAATCCTAAAAGGATTTAAAAACAAAAACAAATATTAAAAAAATATACAAATTGGAATCACCAATTTTGGAACGATAATAAAATATATGGATTTTATAAGACAAAGAAATAAATAAATAAATAAATAAGGAATATCTAAAAGTCAAATTAAATCTTGGCCAAATCCATAAGCAAATGGAATAAAGATAATCCAAATAAAAATAAAGGAATAAAGATTATTTAAATAAAAATTATATGGGCTTTTAACCATATTCAATTTTATTTGAATAAAGACAAAAATTCCTAATATAAATGATTAATTAAATCATGAGAAAAATAATTGAAATTGCGAGAGTGGATTAAAAGTTATCTAATTAACTTAAAAAGAATAAAAGATTAATTAAATAAAATTATATGGATTGGAACCATATTCAAATTTATTTAAATAAAGACAAAATGCCCATATTAAATAAATATTAAACCATAAGAGAATATTTGAAATATTCTAAAATGCACTTTTAAACACATTAATAAATAGTATAAACCTACTGAAAAAGTTTTGAAAAGGTTTGATACAAATCTAAATTCAAATTGAGGTTTAAATCATTTGAATTGAATTAAAACAGAAAATAGAAAAATAAAAAGGATTCAGAAGAAGAAAAAAGGAAAGAACCTGCACAACTAACCTACCCAGCCCAGCAGGCCCAGCAAGCCAAACTCTCAGCCCACCCGGCACCTCCCCTCTCTCTGCCCATTATTTCTCACCCGCGCTCACCCCACCCCCTCTCACTGACAACGCAACCGCATGGCCACGTCATCATCGTCCCCAACACGCTGAACCCCCCCAACTCCTCCTTGGCATTTCTGGCCATTTCTTGAGCGATTGAATTCGATTAACTGGAGCAGTAAATCAGCCCCGCGACCATGCTATCTTAACCGCCTCCCTCTCCTCCCCATTTCTCCTCAGTCCCCATGCCACCGGAGCCACCATGCTGTGCTAATTTTCTCCTCACACCACACTGTCTCCGACGATTTGCAGCACCAATTCCGGCCAGCTCTGACCATCCCCTTTCCCCTCGCTCACACGAGCTTGATCCCCAGCAGCTTGCGCACCTGCCAGCACTCTTCGCTTGCTCGCACACGCCACAGAACATCGCCAACGACTTCGCCCGTGCGTCGCCGTTGTCTGCTTCAACTCCGACGAGATCTCCGCGTAAGTTCCGACCGCCCCTCTTCCTCTCAGTGATGCTGCTACACTCGCCTTCATCTTGCGTGTATAATGCCACATCCCTTTTGTCTTCGTGTGGCTCGTAGCCTCGCCCTTGATGATGGCAGTGCGTGCCCGACGCCAGGGGCATCTCCGGCGAGGAATTGCTGTCACGCCCGTGCGCCCCTTCGTCAACGGCGACCATGTTGAGCATCTACTCGCTCCTGCGAACCCGGTGAGCCCCTCCTCTTCTCCTCTCGCTTCCTAGGTTCACCGGAACACCACCACCCGAGCACCGCCGCCGCGCATCCGTCGCCAGTGCCGCCCCTCTGTGGTCAAAACGCTCTGGACCGTTATATGTCGATCTGGTGGATAGGATTAGATCTTTAATCAAAACGGTATCGAGTGATCTGCATCGTGCGATTTAAATTAGATCTTGTGGTCCACGTAGCTCAATCTGAACGAAATGATATGGACCAATAGAATCACTCCACATGTCCAGACTCTAGTTTTAAAAACAGAAATGAATCTATTAGATGTTTGATTTTATAAAATTCATAACTTTTGATCTGCTTGGCCAAAAATTACAAACTTTATATTAATGGATTCATAAAAATGTAAAATTTTCAACTATGTCCCTAGTTTGGTATTTTGCTTCTGGAAAATTAGGTGTTTTTGCATAAACATGTGTAGGACTATTTTGAGTATAAAAATTGTTTTAAAAATGATTTTTGAGTGAAAACTTTTGCAAATGGTTTGTTTTGAACTCTCTGACCATAAACACTGACATTTGGATTTAAAAATAAATTTAGCTAACACAAGGAATTATTCCTTTGAATAAAACCATTTTCACTAACTTGTTTTCAAATGTTTTGCCACTTTTATAAATGACCAATAGGTGTTTTGAAATGTTTAAGCCTTGTTAGAAACCACTTTTCCAATAAAAAAATCTTTTGCATGCTTGCAGGCATTGTTTTGTTTTCATTATTTTATGTGGTGAATTGTTTGAATGCTAGTTTTGAATGTGTGTTTGCTTGATTGAATTGTAGTGAAATTTGAATAGTGTGACAATTGAAAGAGTGTACCTAGTTTCTCTTCCAAAAAGGCAAGTGATACTTTGTTCATCAAAAGTCCTATCTTTTCAATAATCCATTAGTGATATATTTGTAGTATGCATGATAGGACTATATTTTTATATATAGCTATGCTATAGTAGATCCTATAGAATATATCTTGGTAGGAATTTTACTTAGTCAAGAGACAAGTTTTGCTAGTATGCTTAGCCTAGCTAACAGATTTCAAGGGTGGAATATTCATGCTATGATATTATGCAAAGTCAATGACTATGTTTTTGATTAATAAAACAACTAAGTGAATGAAACACCTGGGTGGAATGGTAATTTCTTGGATGAATTTGTGTTGAGTGGTTACACAAGGCCCATTTGTATGGTTCACCTTGTGTATCACACTTGCGGATGGCCACCCGGGAACAAAGAGATTTGAGATGTTTTGTGTTGAGAAGCTTCCAGTGCAGCCACATGGCATATGGGCTCTGCCTTGATCATATAGGTTGCAATAACTTAGCTAGATGGATAGAAGGTGGTAGTGATGATAGGATGGAACGCGTCCATTTGGTCTAAGGGAAGGCTTCTGAAAGATCTCGTCTCGATGCATGTCGAGTATTGTGGGGAAAGTGCACCACCTCTCAAGAGGGTAAAACCTAAGTACTTAGCCGTGTCCCCGACAATGGACAATTTGAGCATCAAAGGCATTGAAGCAATCAAAGATCTCCTCATCCCAATTTCTCTAAGTTAAAACTTGTTGGGTAAACAAGGGAAGCACCTAGAGGGTATCAAGTGTGCCATTATGTGATGAAAGGTTTTGTCAAAGAGAAAAACTATTTTCAAAGAATAGGTAAAACTTATTTTATGCAAAGGCAAGCCAAAACTCCACTTAGTCAAATATTCATGTAGATGATAGATTCTCCATGTCAATATAAAATCACTTGCCAATACAATTCAAAACGTATTGACCCTTGTGGCTGTAACTTATTATGTTGCAGGTTTGTTTGATGTTAGTGAAGTTTGTTGAGTAGGGATTACAAGTCTACAACTAACATGATTGCTTGTGGCATATGAAGATGAAGGACTCCATGCTATATAGTTATATCTGCTGCATTGTAATAAGATAGCCAAATGAGCTATGTAAGATGTAATGAATTATTTTATTCCTGGTTATAAGTTGTAATATGACCTTTGTTTCTTGATATTACATCTTAAACTATGGATGCTAGCTAATCGATCCAGGGACTAGCATTGTAAACACAGGGATATCTACCTTATGAGGTTGGGACCTCTACATGTTCACACCATTTTATGACTATGACAAGTCATCATAGCCTCTATGATCATTTAGTCCTTGACTTGTAGTACCACTCTATGCTTTGATTAGTAATGCTTTGTTGCTCTGCATGATTGTGGCCATTATTGCTCTCTTAGTTGGTTGCTCCGAATCTTTTGCTAGCCTCCACTTGTATGAGTAAGCTCTACTCATGCTTCCAACTCCCAAGAAACCAAGTTTTTTCAAAGTGTCCACTATAAACTCCTATGCATGTTGTGTTACACCATTCCAAGTATATTCTTGTTTTCAGCTATCTTCCAATTAAAAACTATTTTGTTATGTGAAAACTTAGTGATTAAAGCCCTCACAAACTTGATGGCACACTTTATATTCTTTGCCCCTAATAAACTTGAACCATTGTGTCATCTATGTTATATATGCTTGCACTTATACGTTGGAATTAGCAGAACCCTGCTGTCACTTGGAACGTTTTCAACATTGCACTTGTACTTTGTACTCAATAGATATCATCCTCTTTTGTCTATGGATGTCACCAGTGTGAAATAAAGAGGGAACTTGTAAGTCCATGGAGTTTGTATTTTGTGTTATAGAAATGCCTGGGCCGCTAGCCTAAGCCATGCCTAATCATGGTGGAAACTTGGAGCATAACCATAGTGAGCTATCTATGAAGCATCCTCAATAAAAAGCTATGCACATAGTAAATAAAAAGATTGCTGAGATGCTCATTGTCTGCTTTCCTTGTCATTTTGGTTATGGGATAGCTCCTGTACCATGTCCAAGGGGTACCCTGTTGGCGGTTCTCTATCATATGCAAATACTTACAGTGACAAGAACTTACAGGTGACTGAAATTGAGTAGCATGAGGTGTGTCCCTCGTATTCAAGGGACTTGAGATTGTCAACTTATACTTTGTCAAGCATATACTCCAACTTTGTTCACTTTAACGTTAATCACTTCAAGATGCTTATGATATGGGCCATGAGGGCTGAAAGCTAACAAGTACCATAATTTTTGGAAACTCTTTTTGAAACTTGAAATCCCTGCTTCCCTTTGTGAAGGGCCTTTCTTCCACTACTATTGAGTCTCCACTTTCTACCTTTAGGCAACATGAAGAGAGCATAGTTGTCATCTATGTGCAGTGTCCCAAAGCTTATTGATTGATGCATATTGTGATATTACTTGATCTTGTGCTATTTGTTTCTAGTCACCCTTGTGAACTTTGAAGGTGTCCTATGCATCTATTTGCTACTCTATGATGGACAAGCTGAAAGCCACTAGGCTATGTTTTCTGTATGTGAAACAAACAAACATTTTTCAATGCATGTTATTCATGATCTTTGTTTGTAGCCTTTCATGTTTCATGCATAGTAACTATGTCCTATTGTTAGAATTCCATCTTTCATGCACATGTTTAGAGTTCTTTGACACCAGCTTTCAATGCTTACAAATGGTTTGATCTTGGTTTTGATGGTGCATGTCACCTCAAAAATTATTCTTTTTATCACTTACCTACTCGAGGACGAGCAAGAGTTAAGCTTGGGGATGCTTGATACATCGGAAATGTATCTATAATTTTTGATGCTCCATGCTTGTTTAGTATCTACTTTGCTTTGCTTTGTCTACACTTTGAGGTGTTTTTATTTATTTTCTGGAACTAACCTATTAACAAGTTGCCACGATTGCAGGTTATGCATTTTCTTCTGTTTTTGGTTCCAGAAAGGCAGAAAATCAATATTCTCGGAATTGGACGGGACAAAAGCCAAAGTCAATATTTTACCGTGAGGGACATGAATCCAAAAGACGAGACGGAGACGCGAACCAGGGCAGCCAAATCCCCCCTAGGCGCGGCCAGGGGTGAGCGCGTGCCTGGGAAGGGTGTGGCCCGCCCGGTCGTCTCTCGGCCTCACCTCTTCGCCTATAAGAATCCCCCGATGCAGAAACCCTATGTACCCGATCAAAAACTCCACAAAACCTTCTATAGCTGCCTCCACTGCCGTGCCTAGATCGGGGGGATCTGAAGTTCTTCCCGGCACCCTGCCGAAGGGGGGATCATCCCGGAGGCCTTCTCTCCGGTATGATGCGTGAGTAGTTCCACCTTGGACTATGGGTCCATGTAGTAGATAGATGGTTGTATCTCCTCCTTGTGCTTTCATGTATAGATCTTGTGAGCTCCGTTCATGATCAAGATCTAATATATTTGTAATCATGCATGTTTTGTTTGCGGGGATCCGACGGATATTGAGAGGGGTATTTATGCTCGATAGTGGGTTCATGCCTCTAGTTTCCAAGGGAAGTGACAGAAATCTCTTCGGTTGTAGATGTGTTGTTGCTACTAGGGATAAAACAACGGTCTTTTTTTCATGGAACAAGTGGATTGTTTACCTTACACACTTTGCTTAAAGAAGTTGTCTGTTGCTTGCAACTTAATACTGGATGGGGTTCGGATGATAACCTAAAGGTGGACATCTAATCATAGATGTAGTTGGATGGCAGTCTATGTATATTGTTGTATTGCCCAATCGAATCTCATAGGATCTTTTTGTCTAGTATTGCATTATTATGCCTTTCTCAGTTCCTATCAATTCCCCTGTTGTAATTTGTTTACCCTGCATGCCATGTTGTTTATCTAAGGAGAGCACCTCTAGTGAACTATGGACCCTGGTCCAATCTTTACCATTGATACATCTTCCACTGTTACTTGATTATTTGCTGCAAACCATTACCTTCCACACCATACGTTTAATCCTTTGTTATAGCAACCGGTGAGATTGACAACCTCACTATTAGTTGGGGCAAAGTCTTGAGTTTGTGTTGTGCAGTTCTTCGTGTTGCTTGCAACACCTGTGTGATGTTTCCTTCCTCCTACGGTTTCGATAACCTCGGTTTCTTACTGAGGGAAGACTTGCTACTATGCTACTTCACTCCTTGCTCTTGTGGTTCCCAACAGACTCCACGTCAAGCGCCAAGTTCTCTGGCGCCATCAAGGAGTCATCAATTGTACGGTGCAATTGGAATGGTATCGCATCCGAACCCAACCATCACCTTTTATAAAGGGCTAAGCCTCATGCCTCAATATTTTCATCATCAAATCATCTTGTGTTAATAACACATGTCAAAACATTTCAATAGAATGAATCTTCATTCCAAGGTTTTAATAATCATTTTCACCAAGTATTCCCATCAAAAGTATTCCTTGGTCGGTACTAGCGTCTATAAATAAATACGAGGTACACAATCACCAATCAATACTTAACTACTTCTATTTGGCACACAAAGGTTCACACTAGATGATTTAGCATCATCACATAAAATAAAGACCTAGTATTATTTATTTTATTTTAGAAAAGTAATTTCTACTCATTGAAAACTACTTAAGATTTAATATTCTCCAATTAAAATATGGGATCATGTTGACACATGTCATCACCACATATTATAATACTTTGGAATGTGATTTCAAAGTGGTGGTCATATTTTATAAAGTTTAAAATTACTATTTTAAATAATTAAAGTGACTAGAAATGCCTATGTAGCATTCTTTTAGTACTAGTCCAAGATCACTGCATGTAAACCTAAATATTTTTACATATTCAGAAAGATCTTGTCAAATATGATTTTTCAGAGTTGAAATCAACTCAAAAGCATATATGGTTTATTTTTTAAAAATGTTTGAATGTGAAAAAGTCTCTGTCTTGTTATTTTTACTATAGGTGATCTATAATTTCAAATGGTTTGAATCCAACGGGCTTGGGTTGATAATTTCAGTACCTTTCTAGAAAAATTGGAATCATGCAATTTGGTTCAGTACATCTCCTTGAATTGATTTTTGAATCTACTGATAGAACTACAGTTTGAATAAAATGGATAATATCTATTTGAATCTCTAGGTTGAGCGCGGGAATAATACTAGGACGGCCCAGCTGCATAGCACACGCAGCGGGCTACTGACAGGGGGGGATCCAGGCATCAGCGTCTCTATCCAAACGAACTGGTATGTTTCAATCTGGATCGTGCGATTAGACTAGGATCTACGGCTGTGGTGCGTCGTCTCCGCCGAACAGCTCCGGCGAGACCAAACCCTAACAGCGACGGTGAGGCTACGCGGTGGCTTACCATGGCTCTAGCTAGGGTCGGCGATGGGGGAGAACAACATTGTCAATGACGGCGGTTCGAACGGTGGTCGAGGCAACTCGTACGGTGGCTCCAATCGACGGCTCCTCTCCTCCTCTGCAGCGGCGGACTCCGATGAAATTCCGGTGGGCTGATGCTCGCCTTGCTCCGGGAAAGGGTCAGTGGTGGTTGAGTGAGATGGTGTGGAGAATGAGGGATGGGGTGGCCTCTATTTATACACCGGCGAGAGGGACAGTACGGCATGGCCAGGCTCCTCCGGCGACGTCAGTACAACGAGCTACGGGCATGGCGAAGGGCGTAGGACAGTGTGGTGTCTCCTAGAGATTGTCACTGGCTTAATGGTACGACACGGGGCGGTCGAGAACGGTCGGGAGCGTTCGGTGCTCTGAGAGGAAACAACGGTGTTCGAGACGGCGTACAGGTGCTGCTGGTCGCGCGGCGGCGAACGGTCGTGTCTGGGAGGTAGCTAGGGTCATGACGCGTGCAGTTACGTGTGGTGAGGGCGAGGCACGGCGTGTGCGATTGTGTTGGCTGCGACACTCTGGCGTGCTCTCGACATGGCGCAGAGAAAATGGGCGCGGCGATTTTCCTGTGGTCCATGGCTTGGCTGAGCTTGAGGGGTGGACAGGGAGTGGCGGTGGACAGTGGCCTGCCTCCTAGACATCATGGACGGGTGCGGCGTTTCCTCCTGCGTGCTGTCCATGGTCGGACGACGAGTGAGCTTCGAGCGGCATGGCACTGGTGCAAAGGTGTAATGCCCCAAAAAAATTACAAAATAAAATTTGCGTGTTAATTTATTTTCGCATCATCATGACATCATCATTCATATTTGACCTCTAAAATATTTTCACCAAAGCCTATTTTGTTCTCTAATTAGTCCTTCCTTTAATTTCAAATTAAAACCCTGGTTTTTTTCGGATCTTTTATCTGTCTAAAAACTATTTATAAAAGTCTATTAAAAATAAAATAAAAAATAAAAGTATTTTTTTGGGAGGCAGCCGGCTGGGCCAAAAGGGCCAGCTAGCCACCTACAACCCGCACGACGGACCCTAATTCTAACCAAATCCTAACCCTAGACACACACACGCCCCACCTGCCGCCGCCGCACACCCTGGCTGGCCAGGCGCACAAAACCACCACGCACACACGCTGCACCCAACACGTTCTCACGGACGCACCCAGGACACACACACAACCATGCGACGTACGCACCCAACACGCCCTGGATCCCGCACGCCCTAGGGGCCACCAGCACATCGCCTCCATCCCGCTCGCCTCCATCGATCCTTGTCCCCGCCGCCATCGCGTCCTCATCCCAGGCGCGTGCCGCCACCTTTGGCCGCCCGTCACTCCTCCTCGGCGGCCTTCCCTGCAAGTCGCTGCCTCCCTCGCCTCTCGTATTCCCGCAACAGGCCGCAGGCACCCGCCGCCACCCTCCTTCTCGTGGCCAGGGCACCATCATCTGACTTCTGCGTGACCCCGTCAACCACGCTCCGCCACCCACAGAGAAGCTCTGTCACCTACCCTCACCTCGCCAACCGCCGCCGTTATCGTCAGAGAGCCTCGCCTCCACCCCGTTATCTAGCCGCCGCCTCCCGAGCCTCCTCAGCTCCGCTAGAGTCACGCGCCCGAACCGGCGGCCCCGCGTCGCTGCTTTTCCCTGGTCCACGTTGTTGCGTCGTCCTGCACGACCTCGTCTGTACCCGAGCCCCGCGCCCTGCCGCGGCCCCTCCTCCCTCGCGTGGGCGCTCGCCTCCGTGAAGTTCCGCATGTCTCCTGCTCCTGTTGGTGTGGCCTTGCCCTCCTCGTCTAGCGCTTGTGTTCCTGCTTCTTTGACCATCGAGCCCGGCACCATGTGTTTGCTTCAGGATATTGGTGCATTTGGTGGCATATGACCACAACCTCCTATTGTGGAAGTTGCATCTGAATCCCGTGAAGTAGTGGCGTGACCTGGGAGTGTAGTGCCGGTGTGAAGATGTGAAGATGATTTAATGGTGTTTGACTTCGACTACCTCGGCTATCTTCGACACCCAAAGTCGGATCACAAGGTCATCGACATGGAACCGTACCTCTTCTTCTTGGAACGCCAAGATCTCCGAGACCCTGGATCCGAAGCCCGATACCTTGAAACCTCAAGTTCTTCGATCGAACATGTGTGATCCCTTTCTGATACCCTATTTTTTATAAATATAATATAACTTGTGCATATTAAATTATCCATGCTTGCATATATATTGTTGTTCGGGGTTAAATAGTGATTCATCGAATAAATAAATATGGAATATATGGGAGTGTTATTTGGCTTGTCCCGGTTCCATTTAAAATTGAGTAGCGAACCGATGCCATGATTTATCTTGTTAAGTCAACATTTAAATTGCGGGGTAGCTAAATAATTTGAACCTTATAATAAAAGTCGGGATCCCGATTCCGCTTAATATTGCTATAAGTGGGACCGCATATTGCCATGCCATGCATCATATCATAAACATGTCGGATCTTCCGCCCAAGTATTAAATATTGCATCCGATGTTTCTTTCTAGTGATTTGCTTCTTCACCGATTAGGACGACGAGTTGATGAGAGATACAACAAGCCTTCGGTTTCTTGACTTTGTCTCACAGGCGAGCATTCTCCCTATTCTACCTATTTTGCATTTATAGTCTTTACTTCCGTTCTTTGATCTATTGCTATCCTTATTGTCGATGCTATAGTATCGTTCCTTTATTTGCCTGCTCCACTATATTGCCTTGGTTATCCTATTGCCTTGTTTGATTAGTTAGCTTTGTCCTTGAGAGTCGTAGGAATGCTTAGTACCGCTCACATACAGGTGGACCATGATACTCGAATATGATTGATGATAAGATAATTAATCTGATGTTGTTGGTTATGGTTTCACCTAATGATAAGGTCCCGGCAGGGACCACCTTTGGGAATTGCTTGAGCCGACCTAGGACCTGTTTGTTCTATGATACCAGTTCTGAGTTGATCGCAGTAACCAAATGTGGGGGCCTCTGGGATCCCCCGCTCAACTACGGGCGCTATTCATATATCCAGAGGGTGACAAAATTGGTTTTCTATTTGGTGCATACGCATAATATGTTCTCGGACATGGGTGAGTTGATATGTCTTCGCACTTGATATTTTGGTGGACTGCCATGGCTTGCATACATAAATCGCGGTACACGGTGGACGCATCCACGGTGTGTACAAGTTACCCGCAGGGCCCGATCCACCAGTAGGCACAAACGTCATGCCTTCCTCGAGAATTGTCGTACCTCTTGTTTGGCTCTCCATAGTAGGTGATGTCTCTGGATATGCGCGTAGTTAAGGAACAGTTCTTGTTGTGAGATTCGGATGGCACGCGTAATATGTTGCCTGAAGGGTTAAGCATGCGTTTGGGTACAGTAGTGCACCCGTGCAGGGTAAATATTTTCGAGAAGCCATGTGTCCACGGTTAGGGACGCCTCAGGAGTACAGTGTCATGATCATAGACAACGCCACTAATGTTTTGCCTCTTTAATAATGTGACTAGTAATTAGCCTTACTAACTAAACACCTGCTTAACTAAAATTGCCACCGTGTGTTTCCCGCAAGGGGACTTCCTCGACTAGTCTTCGAGGGGAAAATCTTCGGATGGGTTATGTTTGGTGTTAGATATAGTTATCGTATAGTGCTCTCTTATCTCTCTCTATTAGCCGAAGTTGTAGCGTGTCTCTATAAGTTTGATAGTGCAAGCTTTGTTGCCGCTGAGCCCACCATACCTATGTAGGCGAGGACCGCCGAATTCTAAGACTCATTGCGACCTCAAGATCTTGACCACTCTCTTTATGTTTTCCTTTGCCCTTTGCCAGCACGTTTTGGCTTTGACAGTTATGTGACTAACGATGTTAGCAAGGTTACCCTTCCAGCTTGGCTTGGGCAGGGTTGGACACCGCTTGGTTATTCTTCAGGACTCTTAGTCCCATTTGGATTTTGTCTGTACTCAGATACTATCTTGCTTTCTTCTTGAGTAGTATCTTCCTACTGTACCTTTTGTATTCTTGACTTGTTGAGTTGTTTTTATATATATAAGTTCTTGTGGACTCTATTGTAAACTACTGTGATGTCACTACTTGTATTCAAATCCCACCCACACGAAAGTATCTGGTGAGCGTCTTTGAATCGCTTCTATGCGGATTTTGGCAGGAAATGCTGAGGTCTGCATAGACCCAATTCGGGGGCATTACAAGTGGTATCAGAGCAAAGGTTTACAATACCCCACTGGTCCAGCATGTAGGATAACCTAGCTAACGGCCGATGTCTAGTGTCAAAAATATTTTTCTACAAATGCGTTGGATAGATCTGATTAGCACTGATTTTACTCCTTACCTCCATTCTTTCCCCTCTTATATTTGAGTGTTTTAATCTGGTCTCTTACCTACTTCAAGTCTAGGATTCTTGTGGTTGGATATTCCGTTGTACCTTTAGGGTTCCGCTTTTCCTCCTTTTGAAATGGTGGAACTACATCTGGATTTCATTCTACTTGATCCCTCTTCAAATGTTTCCCGGTGTCCTGAAATTTCTGCGATGACATCATCTACCTGAATCTTTTGTTAATACCGAATGTCAAGATCTTAAGTCTAAATTCTGAGAGTTGGTTGCATGATCCTTCTATTCATGTATAGAGTAATGCTTTGAGTGCGGGATAGAGTAGCTACCATACCACTACTCTTAGCATTCGCCCTTGTACATTGATTGGTGGAACCATGCAATTTTACTCCTTCTACGGAAGTTAAAGGTGGCCTTATCTTTGATACCTCTACTTACGCCTTTGCCTCTCCGGAGTGTTCTTCCGAAAAAGGTGAGCAACAACCCTTGTTGGTGGTGTCGACGATTTCAAGACGGAGAAAGAATTCTTGTTAGTGGTGCCGCGACCATCACCCTAGTACAAGAACATCCAATCATCACCCCTCCCCCCGGTGTCTTTGCTTGGATCTCCGGACGAGATCCCTTGTTAGTGGTGTCGAGTTGTAATGCCCAAAAAATATTAGAAAAAAAATTGTGGGTTAATTTCTTTTCGCATCATCGTGACATCATCATGCATATTTGGCCTCTAAAATATTTTCACCGAAGCCTATTTTGTTATCTAATTAGTCCCTCCTTTAATTTTAAATTAAAATCCTGGTATTTTCTGGATCTTTTATTGTCTAAAATCTATTTATAAAAGTCTATTTAAAATAAAATAAAATAAATAAATAAAAGTATTTTTTGGGGGGAGGCAGCCGGCCGGGCCAAAAGGCCCAGCTAGCCACCTACAACCCGCACGACGAACCCTAATTCTAACCAAATCCTAACCGTAGACACACACACCCCACCTGCCGCCGCCGCACACCCTAGCTGGTCACGCGCCACACACGCACAAAACCACCACGCACACACGCTGCACCCAACATGTTATCACGCACGCACCCAGGACACACACCTAACCATGCGACACAAGCACCCAACATGCCCCAGGGGCCACCAGCACATCGCCTACATCCCGCTCGCCTCCATCGCTCCTTGTCCCCGCCGCCATCGCATCCCCACCCCAGGCGCGCGATACCACCTCTGGCCGCCCATCGCTCCTCCTCGGCGGCATTCCCTGCAAGTCGCCGCCTCCCTCGCCTCTCGTCTGCCTGCAACAGGCCACAGGCACCCACCGCCGCCCTCCTTCTCGCGGTCAGGGCACCGTCATCCGACTCCCGCGTGACCCCGTCAACCGCGCTCCGCCACCCACAGAGAAACTCTGTCACCGGCCCTCTCCTTCCAACCACCGGCGCTGTTGCCGGAGAGCCTCGCCTCCACCCCGTCGTCTGGCCACTACCGCCTGAGCCTCCTCTGCTCCGCTTGAGTCGCGCGCCCTCCCGGCGGCCCCGTGTCGCTGCTTCCCCTGGTCCACGTTGTTGTGTCGTCCCGCACGACCTCCTCTGTACCCGAGCCCCGCGCCGTGCCATGGCCCCTCCTTCCTCGCGTGGGTGCCCGCCTCCGTGAAGTTCCGCCTGCACCCCGATGTCGTCGCGAGCCCGCATGTCTCCTGCTCCTGTCGATGCTGCCTTGCCCTCCTCATCTGGCGCTTGTGTTCCTGCTGCTTTGACCATCAATCTTGGCACCATGTGTTTGCTTCAGGATATTGGTGCATTTGGTGGCATATGACCACAACCTCCTATTGAGTTGCATCTTTATCCCGTGGAGTGGTGGTGTGACCTGGGAGTGTAGTGCCGGTGTGAAGATGATTTAATGGTGTTTGGCTTCGACTACCTCGGCTATCTTCGACACCCGAAGTCGGATCCCCAAGGTCATCAACACGGAACCGTACCTCTTCTTCATGGAACGCCAAGATCTCCGAGACCCCGGATCCAAAGCCTGATACCTTGAAACCCCAAGTTCTTCGATCCAACATGTGTGATCCCTTTCCGATACCCTATTTTTATAAATATAATATAACTCGTGCATATTAAATTATCAATGCTTGCATACATATTGTTGTTCGGGTTAAATAGTGATTCATCTAATAAATAAATATGGAATATATGGGAGTGTTATTTGGGTTGTCCTGGTTCCATCTAAAATTGAGTAGCGAACTGATGCCATGATTTATCTTGTTAAGTCAACATTTAAATTGCGGGGTAGCTAAATAACTTGAACCTAATAATAAATGTCGGGATCCCGATTCCGCTTAATATTGCTAAGTGGGACCGCATATTGCCATGCCATGCATCATATCATAAACATGCTGGATCTTCCGCCCTAGTATTAAATATTGCATCCGATGTTTCTTTCTAGTGATTTGTTTCTTCACCGATTAGGACGACGAGTTGATGCAAGATACAACAAGCCTTCGGTTTCTCGACTTTGTCTCACAGGCGAGCATTCTCCCCCTTCTACCAATTTTGCATTTATAGTCTTTACTTCCTTTCTTTGATCTATTGCTATCCTTATTGTCGATGCTATAGTATCATTCCTTAATTTACCTGCTCCACTATATTGCCTTGGTTATCCTATTGCCTTGTTTGATTAGCTAGCTTTGTCCTTGCGAGTCGTAGGAATGCTTAGTACCGCTCTCATACAGGTGGACCATGATACTCAAATATGGTTGATGATAAGATAATTAATCTGATGTTGTTGGTTATGGTTTCACCTAATGATAAGGCCCTGGCAGGGACCACCTTTGGGAATTGCTTGAGCCGACCTAAGACCCGTTCGTTCTATGATACCAGTTCTGAGTTGATCGCACTAACCAAATGTGGGGGCCTCTGGGATCCCCCTCTCAACTACCGGCGCTATTCGTATATCCATAGGGTTACAAAATTGGTTTTCTGTTTGGTGCATACGCATAATATGTCCTCGGGCATGGGTGAGTTGATATGTCTTAAGAGTTGATATTTTGGTGGACTGCCATGGCTTGCATACATAAATCGCGGTACATGGTGGCGGCACCCACGGTGTGTACAAGTTACCCCGCAGGGCCCGATCCACCAGTAGGCACAAACGTTGTGCCTTCCTCGTGAATTATCGTACCTCGTGGTTGGTTCCCTAGAGTAGGTGATGCCTCTAGATATGCACGTAGTTAAGGGACAGTTCACGCGTAATATGTTGCCTAAACGGTTGAGCATGCGTTTGGATACAGTAGTGCACCCCTGGAGGGTAAATCTTTTCGAGAAGCTATGTGTCCACGGTTATGGATGCCTCAGGAGTACAGTGTCATGATCGTAGACAACGCCACTAATGTTTTGTCTCTTTAATAATGTGACTAGTAATTAGCCTTACCAACTAAACACCTGCTTAACTAAAATTTCCACCGTGTGTGTTCCGCAAGGGGACTTCCTCGACTAGTCTTCGAGGGGAAAATCTTCGGATGGGTTATGTTTGGTGTTATATATAGTTATCGTATAGTGCTCTCTTACCTCTCTCTAATAGCCGAAGTTGTAGCGTGTCTTTATAAGTTAGATAGTGCAAGCTTTGTTGCCGCTGAGCCCACCATACCTATGTAGGCGAGGACCGCCGAATTCTAAGACTCGCCGTGTACTGGCCTCAGTACTGACCACTCTCTTTCTATTTTCCTTTTCCCTTTGCCGGCACATTTTGGCTTTGACAGTTATGTGACTGACGACGTTAGCAAGGGTACCCTTCCGGCTTGGCTTGGGCAGGGTTGGACACCGCTTGGTTATTCTTCAGGACTCTTAGTCCCATATGGATTTTGTCCGTACTCAGATACTATCTTGCTTTCTTCTTGAGTAGTATCTTCGTACTGTACCTTTTGTATTCTCGACTTGTTGAGTCGCTTTTGTATATATAAGTTCTTGTGGACTCTATTGTAAACTATTGTGATGTAACTACTTGTATTCAAATCCCACCCACACGAAAGTATCTGGTGAGCGTCTTTGATACGCTTCTATGCAGATTTTGGCAGGAAATGCTGAGATCTGCATAGACCCGATTCGGGGGCGTTACAAGTGGTATCAGAGCAAAGGTTTACAATACCCCACTGGTCCAGCATGTAGGATAACCTAGCTAACGGGCAATGTCTAGTGTCAAAACTATTTTTCTACAAATGCGTTGGATAGATCTGATTAGCACTGATTTTACTCCTTACCTCCATTCTTTCCACTCTTATCTTTGCGTGTTTTAATCTGGTCTCTTACCAACTTCAAGTCTAGGATTCATGTGGTTGGATATTCCGTCGTACCTTTAGGGTTCTGCTTTTCCTCCTTTTGAAATGGTGGAACTACATCTGGATTTCATTCTACTTGATCCCTCTTCAAATGTTTCCCGATGTCCTGAAATTTCTGCGACGACATCATCTACCTGAATCTTTTGTTAATACCGAATGTCAAGATCTTAAGTCTAAATTCCGAGAGTTGGTTGCATGATCCTTCTATTCATGTATAGAGTAATGCTTTGAGTGCGGGATGGAGTAGCTACCATACCACTACTCTTATCATTCGCCCTTGTACATTGATTGGTGGAACCATGCAATTTTACTCCTTCCACGGAAGTTAAAGGTGGCCTTATCTTTGATACCTCTACTTCCGCCTTTGCCTCTCCGGAGTGTTCTTCCGAAAAAGGTGAGCAACAACCCTTGTTGGTGGTGTCGACGATTTCAAGACGGATAAAGAATTCTTGTTAGTGGTGCCGCGACCAACACCCTGGTGCAAGAAGATCCAATCATCACCCCTCCCCCCGGTGTCTTTGCTTGGATCTCAGGACGAGATCCCTTGTTAGTGGTGTCGAGTTGTAATGCCCAAAAAATATTAGAAAAAAAAGTGCGTGTTAATTTATTTTAGCATCACCGTGACATCATCATGCATATTTGTCCTCTAAAATATTTTCACCGAAGCCTATTTTATTCTCTAATTAGTCCCTCCTTTAATTTTAAATTAAAACCCTAGTATTTTCCAGATCTTTTATTGTCTAAAAACTATTTATAAAAGTCTAATTAAAATAAAATAAAATAAATAAATAAAAGTATTTTTTGGGGGGAGGCAGCCGGCCGGGCCAAAAGGCCCAGCTAGCCACCTACAACCCGCACGACGAACCCTAATTCTAACCAAATCCTAACCGTAGACAGACACACCCCACCTGCCGCCGCCGCACACCCTAGCTGGTCACGCGCCACACACGCACAGAACCACCACGCACACACGCTGCACCAAACATGTTATCACGCACGCACCCAGGACACACACCCAACCATGCGACGCAAGCACCCAACACGCCCCAGGGGCCACCAGCACATCGCCTACATCCTGCTCGCCTCCATCACTCCTTGTCCCCGCCGCCATCGCGTCCTCACCCCAGGCGCGCGCTGCCACCTCTGTCCACCCATCGCTCCTCCTCGGCGGCATTCCCTGCAAGTCGCTGCCTCCCTCGCCTCTCGTCTGCCTGCAATAGGCCACAGGCAGCCACCGCCGCCCTCCTTCTCGTGGCCAGGGCACCGTTGTCCGACTCCCGCGTGACCCTGTCAACCGCGCTCTGCCACCCACAGAGAAGCTCTGTCACCGGCCCTCTCCTCCCCAACCGCTGACGATGTTGCCGGAGAGCCTCGCCTCCACCCCGTCGTCTGGCCACCGCCGCCCGAGCCTCCTCTGCTCCGCTTGAGTCGCGCGCCCGCCCCGGTGGCCCCGCGTCGCTGCTTTCCCTGGTCCATGTTGTTGCGTCGTCCCACACGACCTCCTCCTGCACCCCGATGTCGTCGCGAGCCCGCATGTCTCCAGCTCCTATCGGTGCTGCCTTGCCCTCCTCGCCTGGCGCTTGTGTTCCTGCTGCTTTGACCATCAAGCTTCGCACCATGTGTTTGCTTCAGGCTATTGGTGCATTTGGTGGCATATGACCAAAGCCTCCTATTGTGGAAGTTGCATCTTTATCCCGTGAAGTGGTGGTGTGACCTGGGAGTGTAGTGTCGGTGTGAAGATGTGAAGATGATTTAATGGTGTTTGGCTTCGACTACCTCGGCTATCTTCGACACCCGAAGTCGTATCCCCAAGGTCATCGAAACGGAACCGTACCTCTTCTTCATGGAACGCCAAGATCTCCGAGACCCCGGATCCGAAGCCTGATACCTTGAAACCCCAAGTTCTTTGATCCAACATGTGTGATCCCTTTCCGATACCCTATTTTTATAAATATAATATAACTCGTGCATATTAAATTATCCATGCTTGCATACATATTTTTGTTTGGGGTTAAATAGTGATTCATCTAATAAATAAATATGGAATATATGGGAGTGTTATTTGGCTTGTCCCGGTTCCATATAAAATTGAGTAGCGAACTGGTGCCATGATTTATCTTGTTAAGTCAACATTTAAATTGCGGGGTAGCTTATAACTTGAACCTAATAATAAATGTCGGCATCCCGATTCCGCTTAATATTGCAAAGTGGGACCGCATATTGCCATGCCATGCATCATATCATAAACATGTTGGATCTTCCGCCCTAGTATTAAATATTGCATCCGATGTTTCTTTCTAGTGATTTGCTTCTTCACCGATTAGGACGATGAGTTGATGCAAGATACGACAAGCCTTCGGTTTCTCGACTTTGTCACACAGGCGAGCATTCTCCCCCTTCTACCAATTTTTCATTTATAGTCATTACTTCCTTTCTTTGATCTATTGCTATCCTTATTGTCGATGCTATAGTATCGTTCCTTTTTTTACCTGCTCCACTATATTGCCTTGGTTATCCTATTGCCTTGTTTGATTAGTTAGCTTTGTCCTTGAGAGTCGTAGGAATGCTTAGTACCACTCACATACAGGTGGACCATGATACTCGAATATGGTTGATGATAAGATAATTAATCTGATGTTGTTGGTTATGGTTTCACCTAACGATAAGGCCCTGCCAGGGACCACCTTTGGGAATTGCTTGAGCCGACCTAGGACCCGTTCGTTCTATGATACCAGTTCTGAATTGATTGCACTAACCAAATGTGGGGGCCTCTGGGCTCCCCCTCTCAACTACCGGCGCTATTCGTATATCCAGAGGGTTACAAAATTGGTTTTCTATTTGGTGCATACGCATAATATATCCTCGGACATGGGTGAGTTGATATGTCTTAAGATTTGATATTTTGGTGGACTGCCATGGCTTGCATACATAAATCGCGGTACATGGTGGCGACACCCACGGTGTGTACAAGTTACCCCGCAGGGCCCGATCCACCAGTAGGCGCAAACGTTGTGCCTTCCTCGAGAATTATCGTACCTCGTGGTTGGTTCCCCAGAGTAGGTGATGCCTCTAGATATGCACGTAGTTAAGGGACAGTTCTTGTTGCGAGATTCGGATGGCACGCGTAATATGTTGCCTGAAGGGTTGAGCATGCGTATAGGTACAGTAGTGCACCCCTGGAAGGTAAATCTTTTCGAGAAGCCATGTGTCCACGGTTATGGATGCCTCAGGAGTACAGTGTCATGATCGTAGACAACGCCACTAATGTTTTGGCTCTTTAATAATGTGACTAGTAATTAGCCTTACCAACTAAACACCTGCTTAACTAAAATTGCCACCGTGTGTGTTCCGCAAGGGGACTTCCTCGACTGGTCTTCGAGGGGAAAATCTTCAGATGGGTTATGTTTGGTGTTATATATAGTTATCGTATAGTGCTCTCTTACCTCACTCTATTAGACGAAGTTGTAGCGTGTCTCTATAAGTTAGATAGTGCAAGATTTGCTGCCGCTGAGCCCGCCATACCTATGTAGGCAAGGACCGCCAAATTCTAAGACTCGTCGTGTACTGGCCTCAGTACTGACCGCTCTCTTTCTGTTTTCCTTTGCCCTTTGTCGTCACCTTTTGGCTTTGACAGGTATGTGACTGACGATGTTAGCAAGGTTACCCTTCCGGCTTGGCCTGGGAAGGGTTGCACACCGCTTGGTTATTCTTCAGGACTCTTAGTCCCATTTGGATTTTGTCCATACTCGGATACTATCTTCCTTTCTTTTTGAGTTGTATCTTCGTATTGTACCTTTTGTATTCTTGACTCGTTGAGTCGTTGTTGTATATATAAGTTCTTGTGGACTCTATTGTAAACTACTGTGATGTAACTACTTGTATTCAAATCCCACCCACACGAAAGTGTCAGGTGGGCGTCTTTGAATCGCTTCTATGCGGATTTTGGCGGGAAATGCTGAGATCAGCATAGACCCGATTCGGGGGCATTACAAAAGGGTAGAGGGGTAGATGCTTCAATGCGTTGCTGGGTGCTGGGGGTGACGAGGGGACAAGAATTGGACAAGGCATTGGTCAATAACAGTGATAGTTAGGAGTTGTTACTGTGCTCACCAAGTGTTTGATGAAATGGCATCATGAAATTTAAATTTAAATTTTTGGCTGAATTTTGGTGAGTGCTCTGGTCACAAGCTTGGTAGTCTGAGGTTGCTTGGGTTTGTCAAGGTGAACTGGTTTGGTTGGGTTTTGAGAAATGGTCATCTTAGTACCTACACATGATTCAATTTTGAATTGTCCTTTAAATAGATTTGAAATTTGTTTCTGTTGGTTTGTAAGGTGGGCTTGGGTTCAGTTTTACTTGGTCTAGCAAGGGGTGAGAAGAATTGGATTTTTTTCTGTTAGAAATCTTTGAATAGGAACACCCAAAGTAGTCTAGTGAACAAGTTTGGCCAAAATGACCATTTTCTCATATTTCTTATTTTTGATTTTCTCTTCATTTGATTCTGCTTGGAAATGATCCAGATGATATTGTTTTCATCTTTAAACCAATCCTTAGCATTCATAGCAATCAAACATGGCATTGCAAGCATTCATGCATTAATCACACACACATGCATTTATATTAGTTTTAATAACAAAAGTTTTTGTTAACCCTAAACTTGGGTGATTAGAATTTGATAATCTTGTTTAATATTTTTGGGATGTTAAAAACCTTCCCTCCTTAAACAAAATATCGTCCTGATATTTAATAAAAAGAAAACTAGGAACTAAGGAGATCTGGAAACTTAGTCCTAATGTAATCTTCTCGCTCCCAAGTAGCTTCTTCTTCAGTATGGTTACTCTAGTAGATCTTGGGAAACTTGATACTCCGGGTTCTGGTGGTTTTGAAGGATTCTTCCAAAATACGAATGGGTACTTCACGATAAGTTAGGTCCTTATTGAGCTCTATGATTCGGTGATCAATATTCTTGAAAACTTCGGTCTTCTCCGGGACTTCTAGGCATTTGCGAAGTAGCGAGATATGGAACACATCATGCACGGCTGACATCTCCTTCGGCAGTTCCAGTTGATAGGATACTTCTCCTCGGTGATTCAAAATCTTGAAGGGTCCAATATATCTGGGGGCAAGCTTTTCTTTGAGTTGGAAATGTCGCATTCCTTTAAAGGGTGATACTTTCATATACACAAAATCTCCTATAGCGAAGGCTAGATCTCGACGACTCTTGTCGGCATAACTCTTCTGTCTGGATTGGGCGGTCTTGAGGTGCTCATGGATCTTGTGAACTTTCTCTTCGGCTTCTCTTAGGATGCCAGGTTTGAAAATCTGACTCTCTCCTACTTCCGACCAATTCAGTGGGGTACGACACTTTCTTCCATACATAAACTCAAATGGGGCCATTTGCAAACTGGCTTGGTAACTGTTGTTGTATGAGAATTTTGCGAAAGGCAGACAGTCTTCCCATTTTGATCCATTTTCCATCACACAAGATCTCAACATATCTTCGAGTATCTGGTTTACTGGCTACGTTTGTCCATCAGTCCGCGGGTGATAAGCTGTGCTGAAATCCAGTCTGGTTCCTAATCCTTCTTGGACTTTCTTCCAAAACCTCGAGGTAAACTGAGTTCCTCGATCTGACACAATGTTCCCAGGGACTCCATGCAAACTGACTATCCTAGAAATGTACAACTCTGCTAGCTTCGAACTTTGATAAGTGGTCTTGACCGATAAGAAATAAGCTACTTTAGATAGTCTATCCACTATGACCCAAATAGAGTCATTTCCCCTACTAGATGTAGGCAAACCGGTGATAAAATCCATTCCAACTGAATCCCATTTCCATTCTGGAATCTGCAATGGTTGCAAAAGTCTTGCGGGTCTCTAATGTCCCGCTTTGACTCTCTGACAGACATCACATTTGGCTATGTAGCTTCCAATTTCTCTCTTCATCTTATGCCACCAAAATTGCTCCTTCAAATCATGATACATCTTCGTTCCTCTGGGGTGGATAGAATAAAGAGTATCATGGGATTCCTGCAAAATAGCTTGTTTCAATTCCGAATCTGTTGGTACACAGATACGTCCTTTGTACCACAAAACTCTTCTTCATCTTCGGTAAATCCGGGTACCTTCCCTGTACCGATATGACGTTTGATTCCGTCGAAATTAGCAGTTCCTTTCTGCGCCTCCTTGATCTGACTGATCAAAGTGGGTTCAAGTTCTATGCTAGACAAAAATCCTTTACTAACTAGCTCCACTCTGAAATTTTCCATCTTCTCATGCAAACTTGGTTGGGCTTCTTTTATCATGGTGTTCAATCGACACAGCAATCTGCTAAGAGCATCTGCTACCACATTGGCTTTGTCGGGGTGATAGTGAATGTCAAGGTCATAGTCCTTGATTAACTCTATCCATCTCCTTTGCCTCATATTTAGCTCCTTCTGGGTGAGAATATACTTCATACTCTTGTCATCTGAATAAATCTCACAGCGGTTACCCATGAGGTAATGTCGCCATGTCTTCAAGGCTAAAACTACGACTGCTAGTTTGAGGTCATGGGTAGGGTAATTCTGCTCATGTTGCTTCAGTTGTCGGGATAGATAGGATATGACTTTGACTTCTTGCATTAACACACATCCGATACCAACCTTGGATGCATCACAATAAACATCAAAAGGATTCTTGATATCCGGCATAATCAAGATTGGGGCTGAAATCAATCTCTTCTTGAGCTCTTGAAAACTTGCTTTACATTTGTTCGTCCATTCAAACTTCTTATCTTTCTTCAACAATTGGGTCATGGGTCTTGCGATGCTCGAGAATCCTTCTACGAACTTGCGGTAGTATCCCGCTAATCCGAGAAATGCACGAACTTGGGTTTGACTGGTTGGGGCTTGCCATTCTTCAACATCCTTGATGACCCACAAGTATAGGGGATCGCAGTTGTATTTGAGGGTAGTATTACCCAATTTATTGATTCGACACAAGGGGAGACAAAGAATACTTATAAGCCTTAACAACTGAGTTGTCAATTCAGCTGCACCTAGAAATAGGTCTTGCTCACGGAACTTTATCAGTAGCAACAGTTTATAGTAGCAATAGCAAAGTAACAGCAGCAGCAAAATAGGAGCAATAGTAACAGTAGTAGCAAACAGTAGGTTATTAGTGCGGTAGGCATAGGGATGGATGGACGGGCGTTGCATGGACAAGTCTAAACATGTAACTTCAAGATCTAGGGCAATTGAAGATAAATAAGATAAAGCATCCAAGTACTAAACAATCATAGGCATGTGCTCCATATATAGTCATGCATGCTCGCAATGAGAACTTGCACAACATCTTTTTTCCTGCCAGCCCATTGCAGCGGGGCCTCAAGGGAACTACTAGCAATTAAGGTACTCCTTTTAATAGAGCGCCAGAGCAAAGCATTAACACTCCGTGAACACATGTGATCCTCACATCACAGCCATCCCCTCCGGCTGTCCCAATTTCTGTCACTTCGGGGCCTTTCGATCCGGACAATGATATGTGTACACAACTTGTAGATAAGATCACAAACAATACTATCATCATGATCTATAATAAATTCAGATCTGAGATCATGGCACTCGGGCCCTAGTGACAAGCATTAAGCACAACAAGTTGCGACAAAGTCAAATAGCACTAATAGAGATACTAGACACCATGCCCTAACAATCTTATTCGATTACATGATAGAAATCATCCAATCCCTACCATCCCTATAGCCTACAGCAGGGGATTACTCAATCATGGATGAGGGAAACATGGATGGTTGATGGAGAGGCGTTGGTGATGATGATGGCGATGATCCTCTCCAAATTCCCCGTCCCGGCAGGGTGCCAGAACGGAGTTTCTGGTTCCGAATCGCGGTTTCTGGTGGTGGCGGCGCAGCGGAACTCTTTCTGGAAAAATGTTGACCCCCCTGAGTTTTTAGGTCAAGTGGAAACTTATAGGCGAAGAGGGTGGCTGAGGGGGTGCCTAAGGCGGCCACACCCCCTCCAAGCACGGCCATGCCTGGCCCGCGCGGCTGGGGGGTGTGGGCCCCCTAGGGACCCACTCCATCTCGTATTCTGGCTCTGTGAGTCTTCTGGTGAAATAGGATTTTTGGCATATTTTCCGGGATTTTTCCTGATATTTGATTTTCTGCACAAAAACTAGACACAAAGGTAATTCTGCTAAAAACAACGCCAGTCTGTGTTAGTTGTATCCTAATCACACAAGTTTAGAGGAGAAACAGTAGCATAAGTGTTCGGGAAAGTAGATACATTTTGGACGTATCAACTCCCCCAAGCTTAGCTTATTGCTTGTCCTAAAGCAATTCAGTTGAAAACTGAGTGCGATAAAAGAACTTTCACGAACACATTTGCTTCATATGATGTATATATTCTTAGCACAGGAGTAGATACTTAGACAATTCATAATAAGGAGTATGCAACTAAGTCTACTCAATAGTCATTGCAAGCTATGAAGAGATTCCAACTCAATAATAATAAGTAGCATGAAACATAAACATAAGAAACATTACAATGCTCATAATAAGGTATGATAGAGTGGTATCTCGCTTGCCTTTGTTTGTAGAGCACAATATAAATGCCAAGGCACCTCTGAAGTTCAAGTGAAGACTAGAAGTAAAGATATCAAAGATATAAGCATCAAAGTCATGACATAATTAACCAAGTTTTGAGACAAGCACATTACACTAAGAATGACAACTATGCTCTCAAGAAGGTGCTCATAGAATAAGTGGTGACTCAACAAGGAAGTGAAAAAGGTTTTGAAAAGTTTGAAAGGCTTCCAAATGTTGAAAGTAAGGTACTCATTATCTTTGAGCTCTCATTGCCCCTATCATAAGCATCTTTAGATGGTTAAGGTGAAAGTGAGGTCCAATATAAGTTATATGTTTGACAAACCATAAACTGGAAATCTCATGTCCCTTGAGTACGAGGGCCGCTCCTCATGCTGCTCAACTTTAGTTACCGATAAGTTCTTGTCATTGTAAATACATGCGTATCATAGAGAACCGCCAACGGGGTACCCCTTGCACATGATACAGGATCTATCCCATAATCAAAATGTCAAGGCAAGCAGACAATAAGCATCTCAGCGATCTTTTTATTTTCTATTTACATAGGTTTTTATTGAGAATGCTTCACATATTGCTCATTATGGCTATGCTGCAAGTTTCCACCATGATTAGGCATGGCTTAGGCTAGCAGCCCAGGAATTTCTCTAACACATATATAACTCCATGAACTTACAAGCTCCCCTTTTATTTCACACCGACGACATCCGCAAACAAAAGAGCATGATATCAACTGGATATATATCCACAAGTGTTGAAAGCTTTCCCCATGACAACACGGTTCTGCTAACTCCCAGCCTATAATTTGTAAGCATATAACTTTCATGGACAGTCACAATGGTTCAGTTTTATTAAGTACAAGGAATAAAGTGTGCCATCAAGTTCGTGAGAGCTTTACTAACTAACTTTCTCAAAACGGTCAAACATTTTATTTGGAAGAAAACAAGGCAATATTGGTTTTGGGGAGTTGGATGCACAAGTAGAGCTCATACTCAGTGCAAGTGAAGGCTAGCAATAGAGAGGGAGCGACAAACAAGAGAGCAATAACTATCATAATCATGCTTACAACAAAACATGACTAATTATGGCATGAAAGTGATACAAGAACTCTGAGGCAAAATAAATCATCGAGGCTTACTGACTATTTTTTAGTCATATGCATGCATGAGCATGTGCCAAGTCGATTCACATGAAACATTCATATGCGGATACCACAATATCATACCAAGTTATGAATAAAACAATGCAAGCAAA
Organism: Avena insularis; assembly: GCA_023614405.1. Lineage (NCBI taxonomy): Eukaryota > Viridiplantae > Streptophyta > Magnoliopsida > Poales > Poaceae > Avena > Avena insularis. The sequence goes on from CM042691.1 coordinate 194,167,194, forward strand.
CATTCATATGACATTCTACAAACTATTAGCAAACTGGAGCTAATCATAAGAGAGAAAGAACTACTAAGCATCCATAAATAACATACACCTTACATGAACAGACTAAGCATGCTCACAATGATGAGTATATGTAAAAAATGAAAACAAATAGAGTTTGTTACCAGCCTCTCACCACACCTCAAGTTGTCTTAATCTTCATTATTGCCCTTCACTTGTGTGACTTGAATAATAACATGAAACCAAACTCCACTAAGGACTGCTGAACCCTGCAAAGAACTTCACAAAACCAAAGAAGAACAACAAATTTTTTTGGTGTTCTCGATTTTTAAAAGCAAGCACACAAAGAAAAATTAAACAAATAAAAAGCAAACAAAGCAAAATATTTTTGTTTTTTTATTTTAAGTCAAACCAAGCTAAAAAGCAAAGAAACAAACAAAGAGAAACAACGAAAATATTTTTTGGTATTTTTGTGTTTTGAGAAAGCAGAAACAAGAACCAAAAAAGAAAGCGACATGGATATACAAAGAACCGATGAAACATGATATATATATGAGTGTGATGTCGGTATACCTCCCCCCAAGCTTAGGATTTTGGCCTAAGTGGGGCTCAATAGCGCGGGTAGTAACCCCAAGATGGTGGGTCATCATAGGAATGATCATAATCAGGCCCTCGCGATGAAGAAGAATACGCGCCTCAATCATAGGAGGGCTGCTAGTATGAAGACTCCCCCATGTTGGAGGGATGAACCGAATCATCTTTGGCATCCTCTCCAACATTCTCCTCTTATTGGGAGAGCTCCGCCACGTAAGTGTCAAACTCCTCCTCCGTGAGCAACCATCCTTGCACGTTATCAAAATTAAACAAAGCAGGTGCAGGAAAATAGACTACTTTCTCAGTCCTACCCCCTCTCCAACCATGCTTGACAAAGGATAATTCATATGATAGACTTCTCACAGTAGCCCAAGAAGAAAAAAAATTATGCTGAACCATGGAATCAAGATCAAGCCTCTCTATGGGGAACCGATAATCTGAATGGTGAGGCTCTAAACCATGGAAATATAGCAACCTAGAGGCAATGAGACCTCCACAAATTCCACCCTTCTCGCAGTTAGTGGTAAGATGGTAAGCTATCAAAGCACCCAAGTTATAAGATCTATCCCTATTCAAAGCCGCTGAGATAAAAGCTAGATCAAAAGAAGATAACTTTATAGCAATTTTTCTAGCAAGAACACACTTGGTAATGAAATAGGCAAAATATCTAATGGATGGGAACTGAATGTTCCGAATTTTACCACTTTCCTTCGATAAGTCGAAACCTTGGCAAATTTCAACATATAAATCCATAAGTGGCTTGGGCCTCTCCTTGATCTTCTCACAAGATCCCCAATGCGGCACTCTAATAGTTGCACAAAAATCTTCAAAAGGCAGGTCGACAGCTATATTGTAGATTTTATAATGGACCATGGGGTTAAACGAGGACCAAGTAAACCGAAAGTCCTGCACCACAGTCATGGTTAGCTTAACATACTGATATGGTTCTTATTTAACAAAGTGTTTCAACCCTGCATTAGTAATCATAGTCCAGAAATCCTGGAAGATTCCCGCGACTCTCATAAATCCAGAGCATGGATATATGGAAGGGAAGACTCCTTCCTCACGATGGAATTTCATTAGCTCAGGTACCATCAAATCATATTGATTTAGTGGGTATGCACTCATCTTCCTTTCTAAAAAAATTAGACAAACATCAAACCAAGTGATTTCCAAGTTGATAAATGATGAGGAACTACTATAGGAACTTGCTAGAGGGCTAAACATGCATAAAAATGAAATCTCTAAGCATATAACAAGCATGCAAGCTCACACAACCTGACACCTATAGCAGCAAAATACTCAAGATACAATCTACAATTCACAAATCTAATTGGACAAGCGGAGGACCAAGGAGCAATCCCTCCAAAAATCAGCAGCAAAGATGGGCTGAACAAGGAGATCGCAAATCGGGAGAAAGAACATCAGGAACTCGAGCTTGAGAAATTTTTCCTGTGTTTTTCGGGAGAGAGAAAGAAGTGGCTGGGAGGAGATAACTTGGAAGGCCACAGGTGGGCCCTACCCAGGCCAGGCGCGCCCTTGGGGCTAGCCGCGCCACCAGGGGGTGTGTTGGCCTGGTGGGTACCCCTGGGCCACTCCAGGTGTCCCTCTGGCCCTTTTTTTGAGGAAAAATTTAATATGAATTTTCTGGGATTTTTTGGAAAACTTTATTTTTGGCCAATTTTCAGGGTATGAAAATATTTTTTTAGAAGAAGCAAAAGCAAACAAGAACCAAAACTACAGAAGTTCCAAGACACTCTAACAAGCAAACAACTAGCAAAACTAAAGCTAACAAGAGAAAGACCAAAAACTAGGAAGGAGAAAAGTAAAAGTGAGCAAGTATAACAACTGTGAAAGCATTGTTTTGTTCGTTAAAATCCCTTTGTTAACAAGGTTGATCAAGTCTTGTTACCAAAACAATCTTATATGAAACAAAACTTTGCATTCCACAAAGTGATTATGTTTCCTCAAACTTGATAGCAATGGTCCCAATCATAATAGTTTCAAAACTTTCTTGTGGAATGGGACAATATATTTATCCAACTTTGATGCTCTCAATATTTTCAATGGAATTCAGACAATAGATCTTATCAATCTTCTTGGGGAAATAGATAGTATGCTCTTTGTCATTAATATTAAAAGTTACTTTTCCTTGATTACAATTGATGACAGCACCTGCAGTACTAAGAAAAGGTCTCCCAAGAATAATAGACATATTATCATCTTCAGGCATTTCAAGCACAAAAAAATCAGTTAAAACCAAGCAATTATGAGCCACTTGAACCGGAACATCCTCAAATATACCAACAAGAATAGTAGTTGACTTATCAACCATTTGCAAACATATATCAGTTGGTATCAACTTTTCTAGCTGGAGTCTCTTGTAGAGAGAAAAAGGCATAACACTGACTCCAGCTCCCAAATCACATAAAGCAGTTCTAACATAATTATTCTTAATAGAGCAAGGAATAGTTGGTATACCTGGATCACCAAGTTTCTTTGGAACCTTACCATTGAAGGAATAATTAGCAAGAAAAGTAGAAATTTCCTCATTAGGAATCTTCCTTTTATTAGAGACAATATCCTTCATATACTTTGAATAAGGAGGCAACTTAAAAGCATCAGTTAACGGAATTTGCAAAAATAAAGGTTTCATCCACACACAAAACTTGTTGTAGTGTTCTTCCTCCTTTGACTTGTGTTTCTTATTAGGAAAAGGCATAGGTTTCTGCACCCAAGGTTCTCTCTCACTACCATGTTTTTAGCAATAAAATCTTCCTTAGTGTATCTAGTATTCTTAGTGTGCTTCTCAGGTTCTTCCTCAACTTCCTCCTTATCAGGAGCATCATTTTTATCATTACCACGCTCAGTTTTAGCATTAGAGACAGATATACCATTAGGATCTACAACAGGTTCAGAGGGTTCCTAAACTATTTTGTGTTTCTTTTTATTTCTCTTACAAGGACTACCACTACTTTCACCTTGTTGAGAATCTTGCTCAATTCTTTTAGGTTGTCCTTTAGGATATAAAGGATCTTGAGTAGCTATACCACTCCTAGTTCTAATTCCATAAGCATGTTTATTTCCAGAGGCATTAACTAGCATATCCTTTTGTACCTTAGCAAGTTGATAAATTTGAGTTTGAACCATTTGAAAGTGTTTACAAAGCATTTTAATATCATTAGCAGTTCTTTTCACAATATCCTTCAACTCATTAATAGCTCTAGAGTTTTCCAATAAATCATTCTGAACTTGTTTATTAAAATTACCTTGTTTAATGATAAAAGTGTCAAGTTCATCTAAGCATTGATCAGGAGGCTTACCATAGGGAATATCACCTTCATCAAAGTGGAGAGAGTGTACCTCAATAGTAGATGAGTGGGGAATTGGCTTGCATAATTCTTCTATAGGAGGTAGATTCTTCATATCTTCAACTCTAATACCTTTCTACTTTAGACATTTCTTAGCTTTCATCATCAGTTCATCATTTAATGCAATTACTCCCCTCTTCTTTGGTGTTGGTATTGGAACTGGTTCAGGCATAACTGGTTCAGGAGTAATAGGCTCAGGTGTATTTAGCTAGTTGAAGTCCAATCATCATAATTCTTGCTTATTTTAGCCATGAATTCTTTAGCATCTGTAGGAGTTCTTTTCCTGAAAACACAATCAGCAAAACTATCTAGGTATGTCCTATAATCATCAGTTAGTCCATTATAATAAATATCAAGAAGCTCATGTTTAGGTAATGGGCATCCAGGATGTGCATGAATCAAGGAACAGAACCTTGTCCATGACTCAGGCAATTTCTCTTCTTCTCCCTGTTTAAAATCAAAAAAATTCTGCAAAGCAACATGTCTAGCACTAGGATGAAAATATTTCTATAAGAAAGAAGCAATCAAACAATCAGGACTATCAATGGATCCAGGAGGTAATCTATTAAACCAAGCTTTAGCTTCTCCTTTTAGTGAAAAGGGAAAGATCTTAGTAAAAAAGTACTTGATCATCTTAAAATCATCAGAGAATAAAGCACTCATAGTGGAAAGCTCATTCATATGTGCCACAACACTCTCACTCTCAGTCCCACAAAAGGTTCTTTCTCAACAATGTCTAAATAGGATAAATCAAGAGAAAAATCATAATCTTCATCTTTAATATCTACGGGAGAGGTGGCAAACTTAGGATCAGAAGACAGTTTAGGAATAATGGTACGTCTCTCAAGGAGACTCCTAATAGCACTAGCACCATGTGTGTTTCGGCACTCTTCAATAAATTCATCAGTCAACTCAATTTAACCATCATTAATATCATATCTCTCTCTAGACTCAGGAGAGCTAACAGATGTAATAGTGTCTTCACTAGGAGTTTTAGTATTTCCTAGACTAGCCATAGTAGCATCTAGGAAATGACCTAATTAACCACTTGCATCAAGCATAGTAGAAGTAACATCATGAGTATCAGAAGCAATTTCAGATTCAGCAGTAGTAGCAGTGTGTGTAGCATGTGTATGTGGTGGTGCTGTACAAATCTTACTTATAACAGACGGTGAATCAAGAGCAGCAGAGGTGTTTAGGACCGTAGCTCTTCTTGTAGTGGATGGTAAAATAGGAAAGTTTTCATCACGAGACTTCCCCATGATGAAAAGAATAGCAGTGAAAAATAATAGATCCAAGTGAACTTACAAATAAAGCTATGCTCCCCGACGACGGCGCCAGAAAATAGTCTTGATGACCCACAAGTATAGGGGATCGCAACAGTCTTCGAGGGTAGTATTACCTAGTTTATTGATTCGACACAAGGGGAGACAAAGAATACTTATAAGCCTTAACAACTGAGTTGTCAATTCAGCTGCACCAGGAAATAGTTCTTGCTCACGGAAGTTTATTACTAGCAATAGTTTATAGTAGTAATAGCAAAGTAACAGCAGCAGCAAAATAGGAGCAATAATAATAGTAGTAGCAAACAGTAGGATATGAGTGCGGTAGGCATAGGGATGGATGGACGGGCGTTGCATGGACAAGTCTAAACATGTAACTTCAAGATCTAGGGAAATTGCAGATAAATAAGATAAAGCATCCAAGTACTAAATAATCATAGGCATGTGCTCCATATATAGTCATGTGTGATCGCAATGAGAACTTGCACAATGTAGCACCCCAGGGTAAATCCACTACTAGATAATCGCGTGTTATTTTATTTGTGCATCATCATGCATGTATTTTCCTGAAACTATTTTCGAAAAGCCCCATTTTTGTTTTCTACAAATACCCCTATCTTTATTCAAATGCGAAACCCCGAACCTTTCCGGATATTTTGTTTATCTAACACTATTTGCAAAATATTTTAAAAAATAAAACTAAATATTAATATAGAAAGTTTTATAAAACCTGTGGGGAGGCAGCCCGGACTAAAAGCCAGGCCACCTACCACCCCGATCAGCCCAGTCCAATCCTACCTAGTCCAAACCCCCAAACCCTAACCCTAGACACCTACCCACCCCACATCCCTCCCAGACACCACTCACCTAACCAAATCCACCCTGACCGAGTCAGCCGTGGTCGCACACACCTTTGCACTGTCCAGCCCACACCACACAACGTTCCTGGCCCCACCCTGGCTTGCTGGCCACGAACCCCACCCACACTCTCCTTGCTCCCCCCGCGGCCCCACCATCCCCACCTCTCCTCTCTCTCGCAAATGCCACCAACCCCCAGCCTCGCACCCCATCTCCCTGCACGCAATCCCATGGCCGGTGCCACCAGCGCAAGCGCATAGCTCCTCACCGAGCACCGCCAGGGGACCCTATCCCCTTCCTCGTCGCTCACCTATGTGCCCTCTCCTCCTTGATCGGTAGCACCTGCCCGTGGCCCCTGCGTCGTCCCGCTCCTCGCCTCTCTCTCCCTCAATCCCGCGTTCCCCGTCGCCTCTGCTCACCTCGTCCCCGTCCCCGGTGAACCAAGCTCCTCCCTGGCGCCGCCGCGACCGCCCTCTCCCTTCAGGTCTCCGCCCCATAGAGCCTCTCTCCACCAAGCCTGCCACCTCCACCCCGTGCAAGATCCGTCGGGGATTCCCTCCGTCTCTGGCCGACGCGCCCACAGCCATCGTTGTCTGGTCAACCCGCCGCCCTTTCTCGAGCCCTGTATGCGCCGCCTCTGCTTCCCTACAGCGTCGGGCACCTCGTCTGTGTCGCCAGGCTCGGCCGTGCCTTTTGCAGTAATCGTTGCCATCAGGAAACCCGTTTTCCTTTGTAATGTGCGGTTTTGTTGTTCCTATCCTGTTGGATTGTTTCAGTGTCTACTCAGTTTGACTGTGTGAACTGCATCCTAGATTGATAGCAAGTTGTACCAGGACCATGTCAAGACCTCCACCGGTTCAGTTCCACGCCATGGATGCCGACAAGATCTCCTTCACGGACCCAAGGCCTATTCCGCCGAGCCCGAAATTCGTCGAAACCCCGAACCAAGATCGTTCGAACCCCTCTAATGTGTGACCCTTTTTCTGAGACCTCTCCTATTTTATAATATATATGACATCTATTTGTTGCATATTAAATTGAACATGTTTGCATACATATTGTGGTTTGGGGGCAATATGCCGATTCACCTCATAATCGAATGTGGAGGCCATATGCGACGAATCTAGAGTAATATTGGCCCCATTTAAATTTGTGTAGCAAACCGGTGACATATTTTTCCTTGTTAATACAACATTTAAATTGTGGGGTAGCTAAACAAGAAGAACCTATTAAATAATTGTTGGGACCCCGGTTCCGCTTAATATTGCCTAATTATATCGCACCTTTTCCATGTCATACATCATACATGCATCATGCCCGATCTTTTGCCGTAGTATTAAATAGTGCATCCGATGTTTCTTCTAGTGCTTTAGTTCTTCACAGATTAGGCCGATGAGTTGATGCGAGAGTTGACCCGATCTTCGGATGAAACTTCGGCAATGTTTTTCAAGCGAGCATTCTCCCCCTATCTACCTATTTTACATTTCTAGTTTTTTACTTCTTCCTGTTGATCTATTTCTATCTGTGTTGTGATGCTATAGATTCTGTACCCGTTATACTTCTTGCAGCCCTTATATTGCAATGGACACATCCTATTACCTGTTGTTTGGTAGATAGTCGGCCTTGCGAGTCGTAGTTGCTTGCACAGGTGATGCGTCGCGTCGTCGATCTTCCACAGTTGTTGGAGTAATGCCTCATGCTTAATGTTGGAGATGATCATGGCTTTAATTACAGTTTAATAACTAAAATTGAAAGTAGGTAAATAATGCAGAGGCACAGGTGGGCAATAGATGTTATTTGGTTTTTAACCGTCCACTTGTGTCCCATAGGACCCCGAGTATTTGATACCTGTTCTTTGAATATTCGCACTATCCGCATGTAGGACTGTCAACACCCGGATTTTTCAATCCTAGATGCCTGTTATGCCATACATCGCAATCCCAGGATTACCATTTTTGCGAGACATAACAGAATTGGATACCATAGTACTTCATCCATTACAAATGATACATAAGTTCTTACACAAATAGGGATCTCATGATCCAGTTCTTAATACAACATCAAGCAGCGGAATACGTAATAATAACGGTAGCGTAGGCGAAGCTCCATCTTCGGGGTGACAGTAATGCCGATATGGAGATGATCCTAGTTGTCGTAACCTTCCTGGGGTCCATCTTCCAGGTACTCCTCTTCATAGTCTGGCCATGGGAATAGCCAGGGACAAAGCCATGAGTATTTTTTAAGTACTCGCAAACTAATACTAACAGGTAAGGGGTTTTTGGATAATAGGACACTAGGCTCTAAGGTTGTTTTGCAAAAAGCCAGGTTTATCTCTACTAAGTTCCAAAGCTAGTCACAATTTTATAACTCCTAAGTGGGATCTTGTAATTCAGGTCACAACTCTGTTTTGGTCAAGTCAAAGTCTCAATTCATTTCACAAGTCATTTTGAAAAGTCTGACGGGGGAACAGTATGGCCACTCCAACTGTCCATAACAGCGGACGCGGCTATTTGAATAGTTTGACACTCTGCAGAGATTGTACACTTTCACCACAACATTCGATACATCCGTCAGGAACAAATCCTGAATTTACCATACTCAGTATGCGGATAATCAATCCTAACTTTTCAATTACACGCCCTAGTATAAGCACCTCTCCTGTGAGTTTGGCCTCCCAACCATGACCACTGTCATCTTAGGTACTGCACAGGTGGACAATCTTCACAAGGTAGCCTCAGCTCAAACCTTGGCCATGAGGGAACTAATACTAAGGAATATAAGTTTCCAGTCAAGCCCTACCCAATATTCGGGTATTGTGGTTGTACGATAAAATTGGAATGGTATCGCATCCAGACAACCATCAGTTTTATAAAGGGCTAAGGCTCATGCCTCAACATTTTCATCACCAAAATCATCAAGTGTTTGGAAACACATGTCCAAAACATTTCAATAGAATGATCCATCATTCCAAGGTTTTCATAACCATTTTTCCACCAAGTATTCCCATCTAAAGTTGATCAAGTTTTATGCTTAGCACTAGCATCTACAGGTGGGGATAGTACTGATGAGGGGTGGTAACTAGTGGAGTTTTACTAAGTTCAATCTCATGTCTTAGGCTGAGATCAAGGTTTCTATCTTAGGCCAAATTTTATGCTCTTTATGCAACCTTTAGCACAACTGTCTAGTATCTACCAAACTCTTAGGTAGACTCTAAGTAAGCTTTGATAAAGAAATAAAGTAAGAAACTTGCACATAAAACTAGGATTGGTTTATCAAATGGGTAATCTTGCAAGGGGTAGCTTGCATAGGTAGGGTATCAGCTTGCACAATCACTAGTAGTATTTGGCTTGCTAAAGTAGAGTGTCTTGCAAGTTTTAGCTTGCCTTGTGCAGAGCAGTGGTTGAAGTTCTCCTCGGCTTCCTCTTCGTAGTATCCTCCTTCCTCCTCGTATCCTTGGTCGGTACTAGCGTCTATGAATAAATACGAGGTACACAATCACCAAACAATACTTAACTACTTGCAATCATCACACACAAGGGTCCTATAGATGATCTAGCATCATCTCTAACATTACAAGGTTAAGGCTTGGTTTAAATATTTTTATTTTTAGAAAAGTAATTTCTACTCATTGAAAAACTACTTAAGATTTAATATTCTCCAAACTAAACATGGGATCATGTTGACACCTGTCATCACCACATATTGTAGTCCATGGGAATGTGATTTAAAGTGGTGTCACAATTTAATAAGGTTTTACCCTTTTATTTTAATTAATTAATGTGTCTAGAAATGCTTATGAAGCATTCTTTTATTCCTTGAACATTATTTCTGCAAGTAAACCTATATATTTTTATATATTCTGAAAGGTATGGTTAAATGTGATTTTTGAGAGTTGGAAACAACTCAAAAGCTTTTATGGTTTAAATTTGAAAAATGTTTGAATGCAGAAAAGCTTCTGCCTTGTTATTTTTACTATTGGTGATCTACAGATCCAAATGGCTTGAATCCAACGGGCTTGGATTAAGCATTCATAGACCTTTCCAACAAAATTGGTTTCATTCAAATTGGTGCACTGAATCGATCTGGGTTGATTTTTGAAGTTGGGTACAGAAGTGTGTTTGAATTTAAAAAGAAAAGGTTTAATTTGAAATGTTGGGCTGCTGGAAATGTTATCGGGCCTGCTAAGCGCAGTGCTCCCGCAGGCTGCTTAAGTGGGTGTCCCCACTCGTCAGTGACACGGGGCTGGGCGAAGCGGTATGGGGCAACGTGGATCGTTCGATCTAGTTCTAATCCAACGGCTGTGGGTCATCGTCGACGCGAGACAGCTCCGGCGAGAATGAAACCTAGCGCGGCCAGTGGGGGGTGCTGGGGGCTCACCGGGGTACGGGCGAGGGTCGGCGAGGCGGGCGAACGACGAAGTCGACGACGGCGAACCTCCTGGTACCGGTGGCTTCTCCTGGGGCGGCTCCAATCGCTGGCTCCTTTCTTCTCCAGAGGCGGCGGGCTCCGGTGAAATTCCGGCGAGGTGGTGCTCGCCTTGCTCTAAGAATGGTGTGGCACGGTCAGTGAGGAGAGGGGAGTGAGATGGTGTGAAGAAATCGTGCGGGGGTGGCCTCTATTTATAGTCGAGCGAGGGGACCGTCGGGGCGCACGGTGAGCTGCGGGGCGACGTTACAGGCGGCTAATGGCATGGGCAAGGGTAGGGGACGGTGCTGTGTCTCCTGGCGATGCTCAACGACATGGTCGCGAGGCATGGGGCGGTGTGGTTTGGTCTGGAACGGGCGGTGCTCTGCACGGCAGAGGCGGCGTCTTCGACGACGGGCGGTGGCTGTATGGCACGGGGCGGCAAACAGGGATGTCTGGCGGTCTCCTGGGTCGGTGGTGATTGCGTGTGCACGCGGTGAGGGCGGCGCGCGGTCTGTGGACGCTGGTCGAGGGTGGCGCTCGCCACGCCGGTGCGGCTTGTGCGCGTGGTCCAGGGCTTGGCAACGCTCGCGGCTGGGACAGGGAGTGGCGGTGGACGGTGGGCTGCCTCCTAGACAAGGTTGGCACAGCTAGTTCTTCCTCTAGCCTGCTGTCGACTATGGGGTGGCATTGAGGTGCTCGGCTTTTCACCATTAATGGCAATGGCAAGCTCACAGGGGTGCTAGTGTTGGGCTAATCTTTCTAGATGATCTACTGGGCTGTGTGTGAGCTAAATAGGGAACAAGTTAGGCAAGAATCACTGCACACTATAGTGTTTGATGTTTTGTTTGATTTGTGTATGCAACCTGTTTGATGAAATGGCCGCATGAAATCAAGTTTTGAATTTTGAAATGATTTTTGGTGGGTTTGCTAGATTGGTTCTGGTGAGTCTGCAGATGCTTGGGTTTTGAAAGTTGAGCTTGTTTGAGTGGTTTTTGAAAAAGTGGGATCTTCCCATATGAAGAAGATTCAATTTTGAATTGTCATTTAAACTATGCATTTGAAAGTTTCTGGATGATCACAAAGTGGGCCTTGATACTTTGTTATGAGTACATTCAAGGGGTGCAAAGATCCAGAAAAGTTTTTGTTAGGTTTTGAAAGTTTGAGACAGCCAAAGTAGGCATGGGAGTTAAATTGGTCAAAATGACCATTCACTTAATATATTTGTTTTGATTAGTTGTCTTTAGGAAAAGTGTGGGAAATGTTTTAGATGATGTTCATTTCACCTAAGAAACATTTTACAAGCAATGGATCACACAGACAAGGTGGTTTTTTAAAGAAATTCAAAATCCATGCATACACATATACATGCATTCATGGGTTTACTTAGAAAAGTTTTTTTTAGCCCTAATCTTGCTGATTAGTGTTTGATGATCTAAGTTTGATATTTTTGGGATGTTACAAACCTTCCCCCCTTAAACAAAATCTCGTCCCGAGTTTGAAAAAGGACGAAAAGATTACCTAGGATTTGAAGAGATCAGGAAACTCCGTCCTGATGTGATCTTCGCGCTCCCAGGTAGCTTCCTCTTCTGTGTGGTTGCTCCACTGAATCTTGAGAAACTTGATGCTTCGGGTTCTGGTAGTTCGATAAGCTTCTTCCAAAATGCGGATGGTCACTTCGGGATAGGTTAGGTCATCGTTGATCTCTATGGTCTGGTGATCGATATTCTTGAACACTTCGGTCTTCTCGGGGACTTCGAGACACTTGCGAAGTAACGAGATATGGAACACATTGTGCACAGCTGACATCTCTTCTGGTGGTTCCAGTTGATATGATACTTCTCCTCGACGGTTCAGAATTTTGAAAGGTCCGATATATCTGGGGGCTAACTTTCCTTTGAGTTGGAAACGCTGCATTCCCTTCAATGGCGACACTTTCAGATAAACAAAATCTCCTATGTTGAAGGCGAGGTCTCGACATCTCTTATCGGCGTAACTCTTCTGTCGGGATTGGGCTGTCTTGAGGTGCTCACGAATCTTGTGAACCTTCTCTTCTGCTTCTCGTAGGATGTCGGGTCCAAAAATCTGACTCTCTCCTACTTCCGACCAGTTCAAAGGGGTGCGGCACTTTCTTCCGTACATGAATTCAAATGGGGCCATTTGCAAACTGGCTTGGTAACTATTGTTGTAAGAAAATTCTGCAAAAGGCAGACAGTCTTCCCATTTGGATCCATATTCTAACACACATGCTCTCAGCATATCTTCGAGTATTTGGTTTACTCGCTCCGTTTGTCCATCGGTCTGAGGGTGATACGCGGTACTGAAATCTAGGCGGGTTCCTAAACCTTCTTGGACTTTCTTCCAGAATCTCGAGGTATACTGAGTTCCTCGATCCGATACTATGTTGTTGGGGACTCCATGCAAACTAACGATTCTAGCGATGTACAACTCCGCTAGCTTCGAACTCTGATAGGTGGTTTTGACGGGCAAGAAATGGGCGACTTTGGACAATCTGTCCACTATGACCCAAATAGAGTCATTTCCCCTACTAGAAGTAGGTAGTCCAGTGATAAAGTCCATTCCTACAGAATCCCATTTCCATTCCGGAATTTGCAAAGGTTGCAACAATCCAGCGGGTCTTTGATGTCCTGCCTTGACTTGCTAACATATATCACACTTGGCGATATAGCTTCCGATTTCTCTCTTCATCTTATGCCACCAAAATTGCTCTTTCAAATCTTGATACATCTTAGTTCCTCCGGGATGGATAGAATAAAGAGTATCATGAGCCTCCTTCAAGATAACTTCTTTTAACTCAGAATCTAATGGTACACAAAGGCGTCCTTTGTACCACAAAACTCCTTCTTCGTCTTCGGTGAATCCGGGTACTTTTCCTGTACCGATACGACGCTTGATTCCGTCGATACTAGCATTTCCTTTCTGTGCTTCTTTAATCTGACTGATCAAAGTGGGCTGAAGTTCTATGCTAGCCAAAAATCCTTCACTTACTAATTCTATTCGAAAATCTTCCATCTCTTTGTGCAAACTTGGTTGCTCCTTCAAAATCATGGAGTTCAAGCAGCACGGCAATCTGCTAAGGGCATCGGCTACCACATTGGCTTTATCAGGGTGATAGTGAATGTCTAGGTCGTAATCCTTGATTAGCTCAATCCATCTTCTCTGCCTCATATTCAGCTCCTTCTGAGTGAATATATACTTTAGGCTCTTGTGATCCGAGTAAATCTCACAACGGTTTCCCATCAGGTAATGTCTCCATGTCTTCAGGGCTAGAACTACGGCTGCGAGTTCGAGGTCATGGGTTGGGTAATTTTGTTCATGTTGCTTCAATTGTCGCGATATATAAGATATAACTTTGCCTTCTTGCATTAGCACACATCCGAGACCAATCTTGGATGCTTCACAATACACATCGAAGGGCTTCGTGATATCCGGCATGATCAAGATTGGGGCTGAAATCAATCTCCTTTTGAGTTCTTGAAAACTCGCTTCACATTTGTCGGTCCATTCAAACTTCTTGTCTTTCTTCAGTAATTGGGTCATGGGTCGGGCGATACTAGAGAATCCTTCTACGAATATGCGGTAATATCCCGCCAATCCGAGAAATGCACGAACTTGGGTTTGAGTGGTTGGGGCTTGCCAATCTTCTACATCTTTCACTTTAAGGTGGTCAACGGCAATTCCTCCTGATACAATGTGACCGAGGAATCCTACTTCCTATAACCAGAATTCACATTTGCTAAACTTTGCATACAATGATGCTCTAAGGGTTCCAAGAATGGTCCTTAGGTGTAGCTCATGTTCTTCTTCTGATTGGGAATAAATCAGAATGTCATCGATGAAAACAACGACAAACTTATCCAGGAAGTCCATAAAAATCTTATTCATGAGGTTCATGAAATAAGCGGGGGCATTGGTTAATCCAAAAGACATGACTGTATACTCGTACAATCCATATCTGGTGGTAAAGGCAGTCTTTGGAATATCCTCTGCATGAATTTTGAGTTGATGATAGCCAGTCCTAAGATCAATCTTAGAAAACACCTCGGCACCGGTCAACTGATCAAACAAATCTTCTATCTTAGGCAAGGGGTACTTGTTCTTGATGGTGACATCATTCAACTTCCGATAATCCGAACACAAACGGTTACCTACATCCTTCTTGTCCACAAACAAGACAGGTGATCTCCATGGGGACGCACTTGGTTGAATTAATCTGATTTCCAACATGGAATCCAGTTGCTTCTTCAGTTCTTCTAGTTCTGACGGGTTCATACTATAGGGTATCTGGGCTATGGGTCCTGTTCCGGGGATTAGTTCGATGATAAACTCGATATCCCGATCTGGGGGCATACCGGGCTAAACATCTGGAAATATATCGGGGTATTCACAGACTATCCGGACTTGGTCAATGGTAGGCTGGGCTATACTCTTGTTACACTTGAATTGGTGAGGTAAGGTTTCAGATATATGCTCGACTGATATTCCGGTGGTACTGGTCATGGTGATGGCTTTCTTGGCACAGTTAATCAATCCTTTATGTTTGGACATCCAATCCATTCCTAGTACTACTTCCAAACCTTTAGTTATGAGTACTATTAGGTTAGCATAAAAATCTATGCCATGGATTCGGATAGGGACGGCTTTGCAAATTTGCCTAGCCTTGGTGGTTGATCAGGGAATTTGCACAATCATCACATGCTTCAATTTGGTTGGTTGAATTTTACTAGTGCAGGCAAATTCTTCGGTGACAAATGAATGCGATGCACCAGAATCAAACAACACTCTTGCAAGTACTGAATTAACAGAAAACATACCCAGCACGACGTCTGGCGCTTCCTGAGCTTCTTTAGCATGCATGAGAAAAAGACGGCCATTGCGGTTGAGTGAATTCCCTGGGGCAAATCTCCTTTCTGGCTGGACACGACGCTGCTGCTGAGCTGGGACATTGGCGTTGGGGGCTGTAGCATTCTTCTTGTTGGGGCACTCGTTGGAATACTAGCCTTTATTTCCACAGTCATAACAGGTCACTTGTGACTTGTCCTTGGCTTCGACAGGCACAACATTGCTTCCAGTCCTCGGGGCAGTGTTGGGGTTGGCGGTAGCATTGTTGGTGTTGAACTTGGGTGGGACACGAGTGAAATTGCTAGAGTTGCCGGGGTTGTTGTGATTCCCTCCGGGTCTAGGGTTTCCACGGTTGGGATAGGTCGGACGGGTCATAGGGGGTCTGTTGGTTCTTGGGGCAAATCCTGGAGATGGGTTGGGGCGATACTTTGGGGTCTGATGGGTTCCTGGTTGATGCATCATGCGACGCTTGCGGTTCTCATTGGCCTGGTTGATATTTCCTTCCATCTGGATAGCAGAGTCGACAAGGGCTTCAATATCAACAAAGGGGATATTGACTAACACTGTCTGCATCTCGTCATGCAGACCATTCAGGAATCTTTCTTTCTTCTTGGCTTCGGTGTCTATTTCGTCCGGGGCATACCTAGCTAATGACAAAAATTTGTCACGGTATTCCACTACAGTCATCCTTCCTTGCTTCAATTCTCGGAACTCGTCTCTCATTCTCTTGATCAAACCTGGTGGCACATGGGTTCTGCTAAACTTGACCTTGAATTCCTCCCAGGTCATCATCTGGCCTCCGGTCATTGCACGAACACTGTTCCACCATGCCCTGGCATCTCCGGCTAGATAATGGGTGGCGAACAGGACTTTCTCGTTGGCTTCCACTCCTGCTACTTCTAAGTTGTTTTCCATGGTTTGCAGCCAATCATCGGCATCTAGGGGTTCTTCTGACTTGGTGAAAACGGGTGGGTTGGTATTCTGGAAATTCTTGAGCTTAGATCCGTGGTTGTCCTGATTTCCATGGCCTTGGTTGTTATGGGCTAGCTGGGCTATCTGTTGCAGAGTGGCTAGGTTGGCTTGACGTTCTGCTCTTTCAGCTTCGCGGTCAGAAGTCAACATTTGCAGGATCTGCAACATCGGGTCCGGGGCTGAACCACTTCCTCCACGTGGCATCTGAAGATTGATATAGATCATGAGAAAAGAGGGAAATTTCTAAGGTTTTGGGTTTTTGAAAAGTTTTAAATGTTTTACTCAGATTTTTCTGGCAACTTGATTTTTGATTCATTCATAGCACACATTACAACACACACCACAACAAGGAAAAACAGATGGTTTTAAGAACCATTCTGGAAACTACGATACAGTGGGACCGACTACTACTCACTACGCTAGTGCTCAGTGCTACTACTCCTCGGAGTCTATGGCTTCATCATCTTCAGCATCATCGATGAAGGCGAAATCATCCTCATCGGTGAAGAAGTCCATGGCCTGATCCTCCAGAAAATCATCGTCATCGCTGAGATAGGAGTAAGGGTCTCCACGAAGATCCTCTCCGGCATTCTCCCTTTCCTCTAACTGCATGTCTCTCTCATGGATGGTCTCTTCCAGAGATGAGATGCGATGGCGAAGACGGGCAATAATGCGCTCCTTCTTGTCAAGCTGACGGCGACGAGACTTGCGATCCTTTGCTAGCATGGCGATGGTCTGATCCTTCGTCTTGATGATGGCAGACTTGTGGTTGCAATAGTCACGGCAGTTGTCCAATTCCTGCTGACGATCATACATCATGAAGCTAAGGTGGTCCAATTGAGTCTTCAGCTCGGGGTGGTATGGGGCTTCCAGGGGTTGTCCATTTGCATCACGTCTTGGGAAAAACTCAAAGTGAGTACCCTTGATCTGGTTGATGCTCTGCCCACACAGACGGGAAAGAGCTTCCTGCATTGCTCTGGCAAGTCCATCGAGCCAGTTGTTTTCCCTCAAGGTAAACTAAATTCTCTCCGTAGTGGGAGGTTCAATCTTTCCTCGGAGACTTGCAACAATTAGCCACTGCAGATCTTCTCCTCCTTGATCATTGAGCTGAGCTCCGAAGAACTCGGGGTGCGGACGCTCCAGAAGTTCCGAAAGATGATCCAGATCCCTCTCAAAGATAAGGTCTCCTCCATTCCCAAGTTGGTAAAACTTGCTGTACTTCACGTCCATCTATAAAAATAGAGGATGAGTAGATTAGCAGAGTGATCAAGTGTGTCAAAATTTTATCTATTTTGCAAGAGTTTTTGAGGAACATGAGGTTTTATGAAAGAATTAAAGAGGTAAGAATGAGAATAAGTTTTCGTAAATATTTTTTTTATTCTTTGGTTTTGAAACTAAGTTTTTGGTTCAACGTCCAATCTAACTAGGGGTCTCCTATGGTCAGGATGGCTCTGATACCAACTTGTCAACACCCGGATTTTTCAATCCTAGATGCCTGTTATGCCATACATCGCAATCCCAGGATTACCATTTTTGCGAGACATAACAGAATTGGATACCATAGTACTTCATCCATTACAAACAATACATAAGTTCTTACACAAATAGGGATCTCATGATCCAGTTCTTAATACAACATCAAGCAGCGGAATACGTAATAATAACGGTAGCGTAGGCGAAGCTCCATCTTCGGGGTCACAGGCAATGCTGACGATGGGAGATGATCCTAGTTGTCGTAACCTTCCGGGGTCCATCTTCCGTACTCCTCTTCATAGTCTGGCCATGGGAATAGCCAGGGACAAAGCCATGAGTACTCTTTAAGTACTCGCAAACTAATACTAACAGGTAAGGGGTTTTTGGATAATAGGACACTAGGCTCTAAGGTTGTTTTGCAAAAAGCCAAGTTTATCTCTACTAAGTTCCAAAGCTAGTCACAATTTTATAACTCCTAAGTGGGATCTTGTAATTCAAGTCACAACTCTGTTGTGGTCAAGTCAAAGTCTCAACTTATTTCACAAGTCATTTTGAAAAGTCTGACGGGGGAACAGTATGGCCACTCCAACTGTCCATAATCATGACGGCTATTCGAATAGTTTGACACTCTGCAGAGATTGTACACTTTCACCACAACATTCGATACATCCGTCAGGAACAAATCCTGAATTCACCATACTCAGTATGCGGATAATCAATCCTAACTTTTCACTTACACGCCCTAGTATAAGCACCTCTCCTGTGAGTTTGGCCTCCCAACCATGACCACTGTCATCTTGGGTACTGCATAGGTGGACAATCTTCACAAGGTAGCCTCAGCTCAGACCTTGGCCGTGAGGGAACTAATACTAAGGAATATAAGTTTCCAGTCAAGCCCTACCCAATATTCGGGTATTGTGGTTGTACGATAAAATTGGAATGGTATCGCATCCAGACAACCATCAGTTTTATAAAGGGCTAAGGCTCATGCCTCAACATTTTCATCACCAAAATCATCAAGTGTTTGGAAATACATGTCCAAAACATTTCAATAGAATGATCCATCATTCCAAGGTTTTCATAACCATTTTTCCACCAAGTATTCCCATCTAAAGTTGATCAAGTTTTATGCTTAGCACTAGCATCTACAGGTGGGGGTAGTACTGATGAGGGGTGGTAACTAGTGGAGTTTTACTAAGTTCAATCTCATGTCTTAGGCTGAGATCAAGGTTTCTATCTTAGGCCAAATTTTATGCTCTTTATGCAACCTTTAGCACAACTGTCTAGTATCTACCAAACTCTTAGGTAGACTCTAAGTAAGCTTTGATAAAGAAATAAAGTAAGAAACTTGCACATAAAACTAGGATTGGTTTATCAAATGGGTAATCTTGCAAGGGGTAGCTTGCATAGGTAGGGTATCAGCTTGCACAATCACTAGTAGTATTTGGCTTGCTAAAGTAGTGTCTTGCAAGTTTTAGCTTGCCTTGTGCAGAGCAGTGGTTGAAGTTCTCCTCGGCTTCCTCTTCGTAGTATCCTCCTTCCTCCTTGTATCCTTGGTCGGTACTAGCGTCTATGAATAAATACGAGGTACACAATCACCAAACAATACTTAACTACTTGCAATCATCACACACAAGGGTCCTATAGATGATCTAGTATCATCTCTAACATTACAAGGTTAAGGCTTGGTTTAAATATTTTTATTTTTAGAAAAGTAATTTCTACTCATTGAAAAACTACTTAAGATTTAATATTCTCCAAACTAAACATGGGATCATGTTGACACCTGTCATCACCACATATTGTAGTCCATGGGAATGTGATTTAAAGTGGTGTCACAATTTAATAAGGTTTTACCCTTTTATTTTAATTAATTAATGTGTCTAGAAATGCTTATGAAGCATTCTTTTATTCCTTGAACATTATTTCTGCAAGTAAACCTATATATTTTTATATATTCTGAAAGGTATGGTTAAATGTGATTTTTGAGAGTTGGAAACAACTCAAAAGCTTTTATGGTTTAAATTTGAAAAATGTTTGAATGCAGAAAAGCTTCTGCCTTGTTATTTTTACTATTGGTGATCTACAGATCCAAATGGCTTGAATCCAACGGGCTTGGATTAAGCATTCATAGACCTTTCCAACAAAATTGGTTTCATTCAAATTGGTGCACTGAATCGATCTGGGTTGATTTTTGAAGTTGGGTACAGAAGTGTGTTTGAATTTAAAAAGAAAAGGTTTAATTTGAAATGTTGGGCTGCGCGGGAAATGTTACTGGGCCGGCCTGCTAAGCGCAGTGCTCCCGCGGGCTGCTTAAGTGGGTGTCCCCACTCGTTAGTGACACGGGGCTGGGCGAAGCGGTATGGGGCAACGTGGATCGTTCGATCTAGTTCTAATCCAACGGCTGTGGGTCATCGTCGACGCGAGACAGCTCCGGCGAGAATGAAACCTAGCGCGGCCAGTGGGGGGGTGCTGGGGGCTCACGAGTGCAGGCGAGGTCGGCGAGGCGAGCAGAAGTCGACGACGGCGAACCTCCTGGTACCGGTGGCTTCTCCTGGGGCTCCGGTGAAATTCCGGCGAGGTGGTGCTCGCCTTGCTCTAAGAATGCTGTGGCACGGTCAGTGAGGAGAGGGGAGTCAGATGGTGTGAAGAAATCGTGCGGGGGTGGCCTCTATTTATAGTCGAGCGAGGGACCGTCAGGCGACGGTGAGCTCGTCGGGGCGGCGTTCTGGCGGCTAATGGCATGGGCAAGGGTAGGGGATGGTCTTGTGTCTCTGGTGATGCTCAACGACATGGTCGCGAGGCATGGGGCGATGTGGTTTGATGCTGAATGGGCGATGCTTTCTGCGGGCGGCGCGTCTTCGACGACGGGCGGTGGTGATTGCGTGTGCACGCGGTGATGTCGCGATGCGGTGAGGTGGCGCTCTGTGGATGCTGGTCGAGGGTGGCGCCCACATGGTCTGTGCGCCGTGGTCCAGGTGCTAGTGTTGGGCTAATCTTTCTAGATGATCTCTTGGGCGTGTGTGAGCTAAATAGGGAACAAGTTAGGCAAGAATCACTGCACACTATAGTGTTTGATGTTTTGTTTGATTTGTGTCGCAACCTTTGTTTGATGAAATGGCGCATGAAATCAAGTTTTGAATTTTGAAATGATTTTTGGTGGGTTTGCTAGATTGGTTCTGGTGAGTCTGCAGATGCTTGGGTTTTGAAAGTTGAGCTTGTTTGAGTGGTTTTTGAAAAAGTGGGATCTTCCCATATGAAGAAGATTCAATTTTGAATTGTCATTTAAACTATGCATTTGAAAGTTTCTGGATGATCACAAAGTGGGCCTTGATACTTTGTTATGAGTACATTCAAGGGGTGCAAAGATCCAGAAAAGTTTCTGTTAGGTTTTGAAAGTTTGAGACAGCCAAAGTAGGCATGGGAGTTAAATTGGTCAAAATGACCATTCACTTAATATATTTGTTTTGATTTACTTGTCTTTAGGAAAAGTGTGGGAAATGTTTTAGATGATGTTCATTTCACCTAAGAAACATTTTACAAGCAATGGATCACACAGACAAGGTGGTTTTTAAAGAAATTCAAAATCCATGCATTCATGGGTTTACTTAGAAAAGTTTTTGTTAGCCTAATCTTGCTGATTAGTGTTTGATGATCTAAGTTTGGTATTTTTGGGATGTTACAAGGACCATGAATCCCCTTAACCCTAGCTTGAGTCATATTTAATTTCTGGGGGCCATAAAGTAGTTTGGGGCTTTATTACTATCCTGTACTTACGCCATGCTTTACTGCTTTATTTACTATTGCGCGTGGAGCGCCTGTACTATTTAGGTAAGTGGAATGTTTCCGCGGTATCGACAAGCCCAGTCACACTTTCGGGTTCCTAGTCGTTTACAGCCATTGACACAAACCTCTGGGTCCGTCTCGGAGCCGGCCAACTTCGTCGCGGGTTGCTTAGTGGAGTGGCCCCCTAAAATCAAATATGAATCTTGTGAATGTTCCGTCGTGATGTCTCGTTGGGTTTTCATTTGGTTTTTTTTCCAAGGTTTATCGTTTGTGTGTTGCTATTTGTGCCCCCCTGCAGGGTAAAACTTTATGAAAGCTGTGTCTGCGGTTATGGATGACTTGGAGCATAGTATCTCGATCATAGACAACTATAACTAAAGTAGTGCTATAAATTTGACTTTATAATGACTAGTAATCAGCTTCACTACAACGGAATGGCTAAATAAAAGTACCAACAACTACAGGATTTGGGTTCTCACCTATTACAATTGTATCTGACTAGTAAGTATCCCAACTACAACGGAATGGTTAACTAAAAGTGCCCATTGCTTATTACATCAGGATGACTCATGCTATCTATATCTGACTAGTAATTGCCGCAACTATAATGGAATGGATAAAACTGCCAACTGTGTGAGTTTCCTCGGTATGACTTCCTCGTTTGGTCTCGAGGGGGAATACCAGGATGGGTATGCTTGGTGATAGTTTCAGGTTGGATCCGAATATGTCTTTCTTATCCCTATCTGATAGCCGCCAGTTGTATTAAGTCTCTATAGGTTGTTTAGTGCATGTTGCGCTGCCGCTTCAGTCCACCATACCTATGTAGGAGAGGACTGCCGAATTCTAGTCTCGCCATGTACTAGCCTCAGTACTGACCGCTCTCTTTTTCCTTTGCCCTTTGTTGGCACACCTTTTGCTTAAGCAGGTTTTGAGATCGACGTCGTTAGCAGGGTTACCCTTCCGGCTTTGCCTGGGCAGGGTTATGGACGCCATTGGTTATTATTTAGGGCTCTTAGCTCAATTTGCATCTTGTCCGTACTCGGATGTTGTATTGTTTTAAAGGTGATTTGGATATTTGTATTGTATATATGTATTCTTGACTCTTTGAGTCATTGTTGTATATATCTGTTTTGTGGGTTCCATCGTGGACTATTGTGTGATGGTATTACTTCGTTTTCCACCCGCACGAAAGTGCCTGGTGGACACCTTTGAATTGTTTCTATGTGGGTTTGGCGGGAATCACTGAAACTTGTATAGGGTCGATCCGAGGGTGTTACAGAGTGGTATCAGAGCTCAGCAGTTACGATACCCCACTGGTCTAGCCTATAGGATAACCTAGCTAACGGACGTTGTAGAGTGTCAAAACTATTTTGGAAAATCGGTTGGATAGATCTGATTAGGTCTGCTTTTACTCCTTACCCTTCTGCTATTCTCCTCTTACCTCGACGTGTTTTGAATCTACTCTCTTATCCTTGCGTCGAGTCCAGGAATTCTCGTGGTTGGGTTTCCGTCGTGCCTTCAGGGATTCGCTTCCTTCCTCTTGTAACGGTGTTGCTACATCCGATCTTCATGTTATCTGATGGATCTTTCACCTGTTGTACCTTTCAGTGGAACGAAAATTCACTAATTTTTTCTTTGTATCTTACGGTGTTTTTCAACGCGACGACTTCATCTGCTCCATATCTGATGAAGAGCCTGCATCGCTCCTTTGTTTTCTAAACATCGCTTGTTGATATCTTTAGTCTGAATTCTAAGAGTTGGTTGCATAAATCTCCTATTCATGTGTAGAGTAATGCTTTGGGTGCGCGATGGACTGATCACCATCCGACTACTCTTATCATTCGCTCTTGTACATTGAATCGGTTGATCATGCAATTATACTCATTCTGTGGAAGTTAGAGGTGGCCTTATCTTTTGAGACCTCGACCTTCATATTTGTTTCTCCGGAGTGTTCTCTTGATGAATGGGAGCATCAACCCTTGTTGGTGGTGTCGACGATTTCAAGACGGAGAAAGAATCTTTGTTAGTGGTGTCGCGAAGATCTACACAAAGCGAGAAGGTTCAGATCGTCGGCCTTATTCGTCGTACCATGAGGCGTATCTCGAGGGAGAGATCCATTGTTAGTGGTGTCGAATTGTAGCACCCTAGGGTAAAACCACTACTAGATAATCACGTGTTATTTTATTTGTGCATCATCATGCATCTTTTTTCCTGAAACTATTTTCGAAAAGCCCCATTTTTGTTTTCTACAAATACCCCTATATTTATTCAAATGCGAAACCCCGAACCTTTCCGGATATTTTGTTTATCTAACACTATTTGCAAAATATTTTAAAAAATAAAACTAAATATTAATATAATTTTTTTTATAAAACCTGTGGGGGAGGCAGCCCGGCCTAAAAGCCAGGCCACCTACTACCCCAATCGGCCCAGTCTAATCCTACCTAGTCCAAACCCTGAAACCCTAACCCTAGACACCTACCCACCCCACATCCCTCCCATCCGCCACTCACCTAACCAAATCCCCCAGCGACCCCGACTTAGCTGCTCGCGTCGCACCCCACACACACACGTCAGTACCCAACCCACACCACACAACGTTCCCGGCCCCACCCTGGCTCGCTCGCCACGAACCCCACCCCCGCTCTCCTCGCTCCCCCTCTCCCGTGGCCCCACCATTCCCACCTCTCCTCTCTCTCTCGCAAATTCCACCAACCCCCGGCCCCGCACCCCATCGCCCTACACGCAATCCCATGGCCGGTGCCGCCAGCGCAAGCCCGCAGCTCTTCACCGAGCACCGCTGGGGGCCCTCTCCCCTTCCTCGTCGCTCACCTCTATGCCCTCTCCTCCTCGATCGGCAGCACCTGCTCGCGGCCCCTGCGCCGCCCCGCTCCTCGCCACTCTCTCCCTCAATCCCGCGTTCCTTGCCGCCTCTGCTCGCCTCGTCCCCGTCCTCGGTGACCCAAGATCCTCCCTGCCGCCGCCGTGACCGCCCTCTCCCTACAGGTCTCCACCCCGCAGAGCCGCTCTCCACCAAGCCCGCCACCTCTACCTCATGCAAGCTCCGTCGGGGATTCCCTCCGTCTCCGGCTAACACGCCCGCGGCCATCGTTGTCTGGTCAACCTGCCGCCCGTTCTTGAGCCCGTGCACGTCGGCTTTGCTTCCCTGCAGCGTCGGGCGCCTCCTCGTCCGTGTCGCCAGGCTCGGTCGTGCCTTCTGCAGCAATCATTGCCATCAGGAAACCCGTTTTCCTTTGTAATGTGTGGTTTTGTTGCTCCTATCCTGTTGGATTGTTTCAGTGTCTGCTCAGTTTGACTGCGTGAACAGCATGCTAGATTGATAGCAAGTTGTACCAGGACCATGTCAAGACCTCCACCGGTTCGGTGTCATGCCATGGATGCCGACAAGATCTCCTTCACGGACCCAAGTCTGATTCCGCCGAGCCCGAAATTCGTCGAAACCCCGAACCAAGATTGTCCGAACACCTCTAATGTGTGACCCTTTTTCCGAGACGTCTCCTATTTTATAATATATATGACATCTATTTGTTTCGTATTAAATTGACATGTTTGCATACATATTGTGGTTTGGGGGCAATATGCCGATTCACCTCATGATCGAATATGGAGGCCATATGCGGCGAATCTAGAGTAATACTGGCCCCATTTAAATTTGTGTAGCAAACCGGTGACATATTTTGCCTTGTTAATACAACATTTAAATTTTGGGGTAGCTAAACAAGAAGAACCTATTAAATAATTGTTGGGACCCCGGTTTCCGCTTAATATTTCCTAATTGTATCGCACCTTTTCCATGTCATACATCATACATGCTTCATGCCCAATCTTTTGCCGTAGTATTAAATAGTGCATCCCATGTTTCTTCTAATGCTTTAGTTCTTCATAGATTAGGCCGATGAGTTGATGCGAGAGTTGAACCGATCTTCGGATGAAACTTCGGCAATGTTTTTCAGGCGAGCATTCTCCCCCTTTCTACCTATTTTACATTTCTAGTTTTTACTTCTTCCTGTTGATCTATTGCTATCTGTGTTGCGATGCTATAGATTCCGTACCCCGTTATACTTCTTGCAGCCCTTATATTGCAATGGACACATCCTATTACCTGTTGTTTGGTAGATAGTCGGCCTTGTGAGTCGTAGTTGCTTGCGCAGGTGATGCGTCGCGCCGTAGATCTTCCACAGTTGTTGGAGTAATGCCTCATGCTTAATGTTGGATATGATCATGGCTTTAATTATAGTTTAATAACTAAAATTGAAAGTAGGTAAATAATGCAGAGGCACAAGTGGGCAATAGATGCCTTCCACTTGTGTCCCGTAGGACCACGAGTACTTGATACCTGTTCTTTGAATATTCGCACTATCCGCATGTGGGACCATGAATCCCCTTAACCCTAGCTTGAGTCATATTTAATTTCTAGGGTCCACAAAGTAGTTTGGGGATTTATTACTATCATGTACTTATGCCATGCTTTACTGCTTTATTTACTATTACACGTGGAGCGCCTGTACTGTTTAGGTAAGTGGAATGTTTCCGAGGTATCGATAAGCCCAGTCACACTTTCGGGTTTCCAGACATTTACAGCCATTGACACAAACCTCTGGGTCTGTCGCAGAGCCGGCCAACTTCGTCATGGGTTGCTTAGTGGGGTGGCCCCCCGAAATCAAATATGAATCTTTCGAATGTTCTGTCGTGATGCCTCATTGGGTTTTCATTTGGTATTTTTTGGAGGTTGATCGTGCGTGTGTTGCTATTTGTGCCCCCCTACAGGGTAAAACTTTCTGAAAGCCGTGTCCGCGGTTATGGACGACTTGGAGCACAGTATCTCGATCATAGACAACTATAAATAAAGTAGTGCTATAAATTTTACTTTATAATGACTAGTAATCATCTTCACTACAACGGAATGGCTAAAAAAAAGTACCAACAACTGCTGGATTTGGGTTCTCACCTGTTACAATTGTATCTGACTAGTAAGTATCCCAACTACAACGGAATGATTAACTAAAAGTGCCCACTGCTTATTACATCAGGATGACTCATGCTATCTGTATCTGACTAGTAATTGCTGCAACTATAATGGAATGGATAAAACTGCCAACCGTGTGATTTTCCTCGGTACGACTTCCTCGTTTGGTCTCGAGGGGGAATACCAGGATGGGTATGC
This sequence comes from Avena insularis, assembly GCA_023614405.1. Classification (NCBI taxonomy): domain Eukaryota; kingdom Viridiplantae; phylum Streptophyta; class Magnoliopsida; order Poales; family Poaceae; genus Avena; species Avena insularis. Next base: position 194,193,980 of record CM042691.1, read on the forward strand.
TTGGTGATAGTTTCATGTTGGATCCGAATAGGTCTTTCTTATCCCTATCTAATAGCCGCCAGTTGTATTGAGTCTATAGGTTGTTCAGTGCATGTTGTGTTGCCTCTTCAGTCCACCATACCTATGTAGGTGAGGACCGCCGAATTCTACTCTCGCCATGTACTGGCCTCAGTACTGACCGCTCTCTTTTTCCTTTTCCCTTTGTCGGCACCCCTTTTGCTTAAGAAGGTTTTGAGATCAACGTCGTTAGTAGGGTTACCCTTTCGGCTTGGCCTGGGCAGGGTTATGGATGCCATTGGTTATTCTTTAGGGCTCTTAGCTCAATTTGCATCTTGCCCATAGTCGGACATTGTATTGTTTTAAAGGTGATTTGGATCTTTGTATTCTATATCTGTATTATTGACTCTTTGAGTCATTGTTGTATATATCTGTTCTGTGGGTTCCATCATGGACTATTGTGTAATGGTATTACTTCATTTTCCACACGCACGAAAGTGCCTGGTGGACACCTTTGAATCGTTTCTATGCGGGTTTGGCGAGAATCGCTGAAACTTGTATAGGGCTGATCCGAGGGTGTTACAGACAACATATTTTGTCCTGCCAGCCCGTTGCAGCGGGGCCTCAAGGGAACTACTGGCAATTAAGGTACTCCTTTTAATAGAGCACCAGAGCAAAGCACTAACACTCCGTGAACACATGTGACCCTCACATCATAGCCATCCCCTCTGGTTGTCCCAATTTTTGTCACTTCTGGGCCTTTGGATCCGGACCATGATATGTGTACACAACTTGCAGATAAGATCAGAAACAATACTATCATCATGAATCAATAATAAGTTCAGATGTGAGATCATGGCACTCGGGCCCTAGTGACAAGCATTAAGCACAACAAGTTGCAACAAAGTCAAATAGCACTAATAGAGATACTAGGCACCATGCCTTAACAATCTTATTCGATTACATGATAGAACTCATCCAATCCCTACCATCCCCATAACCAACAGCGGGGGATTACTCACTCATGGATGAAAGAAACATGTATGGTTGATGGAGAGGCGTTTGTGATAACGATGGTGACGATCCTCTCCAAATTCCCTGTCCAGGCAGGGTGCTAGAACGGAATTTCTGGTTCCGAATAGCAGTTTCTGGTGGTGGCGGCGCGTCGGAACTCTTTCTAAAAAAACATCGAACCCTCCTGAGTTTTTAGGTCAAGAGGCAACTTATAGGCGAAGAGGGAGGCCGAGGGGGTGCCTAAGGAGACCACACCCCCTCCAGGCGCGACCAGGCCTGGCCCGCGCGGCTGGGGGGTGTGGACCCCCCAGGGCCCCACTCCATCTCGTATTCTGGCTCCATGGGTCTTCTGGTGAATTAGGATTTTTGGCATATTTTCCAGGATTTTTTTGATAGTTGATTTTCTGCAAAAAAAACTAGATACCAAGGTAATTCTTTTGAAAACAACATCATTCCATGTTAGTTGTATACAAATCACACAAGTTCAGAGGAGAAACATTAACAAAAGTGTTCGGGAAAGTAGATACGTTTTGGACATATCAATCCTTAATCTTGGCGGGATCGACAGCAATTCCTCCTCCCGACACAATATGACCTAGGAATCCTACTTCCTTTAACCAGAAGTCATATTTGCTAAACTTGGCAGACAACTGATGCTCTCTAAGGGTTTCAAGGATGGTCCTCACGTGTAGCTCATGGCCCTCTTCTGATTTGGAATAGATCAGAATGTCGTCGATAAAAACAACAACAAACTTATCCAGAAAGTTCATAAAAATCTTATTCATGAGGTTCATGAAATAAGAGGGGGCATTGGTTAATCCAAAACACATGAGAGTGTATACAATCCATATATGGTGGTGAAGGTAGTCTTTGGAATATCCGTTGCGTGAATCTTGAGTTGATGATAACCAGTTCTAAGATCAATCTTAGAAAACACTTTGGCACCCGTCAACTGGTCAAACAGATCTTCTACATTCGTAAGTGGGTACTTGTTCTTAATGGTGACATCATTCAGCTTCCGATAATCCGTGCACAAACGGTTACCTCCATCTTTCGTATCCACAAACAAAACGGGTGATATCCATGGCGACGCACTTGGTTGAATCGGACATGTCTCCAGCATAGCATCCAGTTGCTTCTTTAGCTCCACTAATTCAGATGGGTCATACTATAAGGTCTCTGAGCTATGGGTCAAGTTCCAGGGATTAGTTCAATGATAAACTCGATATCCTGATCTGGGGGCATACCGGTCAATTCATTTGGGAATATGTCGGGGTATTCACAGACTACTCTGACTTGGTCAATGGTTGGTTGGGATAGACTCTTGTTGCACTTGAATTGACGGGGCAAAGTCTCAGATACATGCTCTACTGATACTCTAGTGGTACTAGTCATGGTTATGGCTTTCTTGGCACAGTCGATTAATCCTTTATGTTTTGACATCCAATCCATTCCTAGTACTACTTCCAAACCTTTGGTTCCAAGTACTATTAGATTTCATAAAAATCTATTCCATGGATTATGATAGGTACGGCCTTCCAAATTTGTCTAGCTTTGGTGGTTGAACCAGGTATTTGAACTATCATAACATGCTTCAATTTTGTTGGTTGAATCTTACTAGTGCATGCAAATTCTTCTGTAACAAACGAGTACGATGCTCCAGAATCAAACAACACTCTTGCAAGTACTGAGTTAATAGAAAACATACCCAAAGACGACACCGGCGCTCTCGGCTTCTTCAAAGATTCATGTGAAACAGACGGCCGTTGCGGTTGAGCGAGTTACCTGGGGCAAATCTCCTTCCAGGATGAACACGGTGTTGCTGCTGAGCTGGTGCATTCACATTGGTGGCTGCTGCCAGCTTCTTGGGGCACTCGTTGGAGTAGTGACCCCTGACTCCGCATTTAAAACAAGTAATCAGAGACTTGTCTTTTCCTGCAACAGGTATGGCATTGCTTCTAGTCCTTGGGGCAATATTATTGTTGTTGGGGTTGTTGTTGTTGTTGGACATGGGCGGTGCACGGTTGAAATTGTTGGAGTTGCCAAGGTTGTTGTTGTGATTTCCTCCGGGCTTTGGGTTTCCTCCTCCACGGTTGGGATAGTTCGGACGGGACATAGGGGGTCTATTGTTTCTCGGGGCAATTCCAGAAGACCGGTTGGGGCGATACTTCGGGGTATGGTGGGATCCTGGTTGATGCATCATTCGACGCTTGCGGTTCCCATTGGCTTGGTTGATCTTGCCTTCCATCTAGATTGCAGGAATGTTGACCAGCAATGTCTGCATCTCATCATGCAGACCATTCAAGAATCTCTCCTTCTTCTTGGCTTCAGTACTAATCTCATCAGGGGCATACCTAGACAGAGACATAAATCTGTCACAGTACTCTATCACAGTCATCCTTCCCTGCTTTAGCTCCTTGAATTCATCCCTCATCCACAGAATCAAACCTGGTGGCACATGGGTTCGGCTGAACTTGAGTTTGAATTCATCCCAAATCATCATCTATCCTCCATTCATGGTGCGAATGCTATTACACCAAGCTCTTGCATCCACTGCCAGATAATGGGTGGCAAACAGTACTTTATCATTGGCTTCCACTCCTGTGATTTATAAGTTGTTCTCCATGGTCTGCAACCAGTCATCAGCATCTAATGGCTCTTCAGACTTACTAAATATGGGGGGATTGGTGTTTTGGAAGTTCTTGAGCTTGGATTCATGGTTCTCCTGGTTTCCATGGCCTTGATTATTATTGGCCATCTGGGCTATCTGTTGAAGGGTGGCTAAATTAGCTTGACGTTCAGCTCTTCCAGCTTCACGGTCACCAACCAACATTTGCAAGATTTGCAGCATTGGGTCCTGAGATGAGCTGCTCCCTCCGAGAGGCATCTGAAGATTGAGATAGATCATGATACAAGAGGAAATTTTCTAAGGTTCATGTATTTGTGTTTGAAAAGCTTTTAAACTTTGAGTTTGACTCTGGTTTTGCCAACTAGCAACTTTATTTTCATTCATTCATAGAACCCAATACAAACACACACCACACTAAGGTAACATATGGCTTTAGGAACCTTTCTATGAAGCTACGATACAGTGGGACCGGATACAACTCACACCTATGATAGTGCTCAAGTGCTACTACTCGTCAGAACCGGTGGCTTCGTCATCATCAATGAAGGCGGAATCATCATCATCAGTGTGGAAGTCCATGTCTTGGTCCTCCGGGTAGTCATCATCATCGCCGATGTAGGAGTAGGGATCTCCACGGATATCTTCACCTTCGTTCTCCCTCTCCTCAAGCTGCATGTCCCGCTCATGGATGGTCTCCTCGAAGTCTGACTCTTTGCGATGAAGGAGGGCAATGATGCGATCCTTCTTGTCATGCAGACGGCGAAGTGACTTGCACTCCTTCACTAGGATGGCGAGGGTCTGGTCCTTCTTGACTGCAATGGCATAGTTGTGGTTGGTGTAGGCACGAGCGTTGTCCAAGTCCTTCTGCCTGTCATACAGCATGAAGTTGAGATGATCCACCTGATGCTTCAGCTCTGGATGGCCTGGTACCTCCAATCGTTGTCCCATAGCATCACGCATTGCGTAGTACTCAAAGTGAGTGCCCTTGATCTGGTCGATGCTTTTCCCACACAGACGGGTAAGAGCCTGCTACATAGCCCTGGTGAGTCTGTCTAGCCAGTTGTTCTCCCTCAAGCTGAATTGGATCCCCTCTGAGGTGGATGCCTCCATCTTGCCTCTGAGATTGGCAATGATCAGCCATTGTAGTTCTCCTCCTTGTTGATCATTGAGCTATGCTCCGAAGAACTTGGGGTGCGGGCGCTCAAGAAGTTCCGAGAGTTGGCTTAAATCACGCTCGAAGATGAGCTCTCCTCAGTTGCTGAACTGGTAGAACTTGCTATACTTGACTTCCATCTATAAGAATATAGGATGAGTAAGTTAGTGAGGTGATCAAGTGTGTAAAATTTTATGTAGGATTGCAAGAATTTTTGAGGACCATGAATTTTCTTGAAAGAATAGGTTTTCATAAATACTCATTTTTCCGTTTTGAAACTAAGTTTTTGATTCAAGTGTCCATTCTAACTAGGGTCTCCTATGGTCAGGATGGCTCTGATACCAACTTGTCAACACCCGGATTTTTAATCCCAGATGCCTGTTATGCCATACATCGCAATCCCAGTATTACCATTTTTGCGAGACATAACAGATTGGTACCATAGTTCATCATTCAATCCAAACCAAAATAAAGGTCTTACAAATAAAGGATCTCATGATCCAGTCTTAATACAATCAACGCAGCGGAATATATAATAACGGTAGCATGGTCGAAGATCCATCTTCAGGGTCACAGGCAATGCTGACAATCGGAGATGATCCTAGTTGTCATAGACTTCCTGCTGTCCATCATCCTGGTAGTCCTCCTCATAGTATGGCCACGGGAATAGCCAGGGACAAAGCCATGAGTACTCTTTAAGTACTCGCAAACTATCACTAACAAGTAAAGTAGTTCGAGTAGGAATCCTAAGATCTAGGTTTATTTGCAAAAAGCGAGGTTAATCTCTAACTGAGTTTAGAAGTAAAGAAAACTAGTTTAATGTTTTACAACACCTAAGTGGGAACTTAGTTTTCATGTTCACAACCCTGTTGTGGTCAAGTCAAAGTCATAGTTCATTTCACATGTCATTTTGAAAACATCTAACGATGGAACAACATGGCCACACCAACTATCCAAGACCGCGAATGCGGCTATTCGAATAGTTTGACACTCTGCAGAGGTGGTACACTTTCACCACAACATTCGATACATTTGTCAGGAACAATCCTGAATCATCATACTTAGTATGCGGATAATCAATCCTAACCTTTCAATTACACACCCTAGTATAGGCACCTCCCCTATGAGTTTGGCCTCCCAACCATGACCATCTGTCATCTTGGGAACTGCACAGGTGGACATTCATCATGAGGTAGCCTCAGCTCAAACATCTTCCGCAAGGGAACCCATACTAAGATATATAAACTTCTAGTCAAGCCCTACCCAAATTCGGGTATTGTGGTTGTATGGTAGAATTGGAATGGTATCGCATCCGAACCCAACCATCAGCTTTTATAAAGGGCTAAGGCTCATGCCTCAACATTTTCATCATCAAATCATATTGTTTTCATAACACATGTCAAAACAGTTCAATAGAATGAATCTTCATTCCAAGGTTTTCATAATCATTTTCACCAAGTATTCCCATCTAAAGTGATCAACTTTTATGCTTAGCACTAGCCACTAAAGTTGAGGGTAATCACTAGTGAGGGTGCTAATCAGGTGTGACTATCCAAATCTAGTATGATGCTTTAGTATGACATCTAGTTCTAACTACTTAGGCCTAGTTTTATGCTCTTTATGCTATCTCTTCTATCTTTCCAATACTCACAAAGCACTAACTAAAAGTAATAAATAACTTTGGTAAAAATAAAAGAATAAAGCTTGGAAGTAAAACTGGGATTTGGTATAATCAAGGTTGCATAACCAAAGCATGCCTAATGCATCTTGCATAGGTTATCTAGCTTGCATAGTTAAGAAATTTGCAAGTGTTATCTTGCATAGGTAACATGCAAGTGGTAGCTTGCTAGGATGGCTTGCCTTGATTGGTGCAGTGGTTGAAGTTTTCTTCTTCGTAGTAGTACTCCTCCTCGTAGCCTTGGTTGGTACTAGCGTCTATAAATAAATATGAAGTAGACAATTACCAAATAATACTTAACTACTTCTATTTGGCACACAAAGGTTCACACTAGATGATCTAGCATCATCACAATCATCACATAAAATAAAGACCTAGTCTTATTTATTTTATTTTAGAAAAGTAATTTCTACTCATTGAAAACTACTTAAGATTTAATATTCTCCAATTAAAATATGGGATCATGTTTACACATGTCATCACCACATATTATAATACTTGGGAATGTTATTTTAAAGTGGTGGTCATATTTTATAAATTTTAAAATTACTATTTTAAATAATTAAAGTGACTAGAAATTCCTATATAGCATTCTTTTAGTACTAGTCCAAGATTACTGCATTTAAACCTAAATATTTTTACATATTCAGAAAGATCTTGTCAAATGTGATTTTTGAGAGTTGGAATCAACTCAAAAGCATTAATGGTTTATTTTTGAAAAATGATTGAATGTGAAAAAGTCTCTGTCTTATTATTTTTACTATAGGTGATCTATAATTTCAAATGGTTTGAATCCAACGGGATTGGATTGATAATTTCAGTACCTTTCTAGAAAAATTGGAATCATGCAATTTGGTTCAGTACATCTCCTTGAATTGATTTTTGAATCTACTGACAGAATAGGGTTTTAAATAAAATGGAAAATATCTATTTGAATCTCTAGGCTGAGCGCGGGAATGATACTAGGCCGGCCCAGCTGCACAGCATGCACGCAATGGGCTGCTGACAGGCGGGTGCAGGCGTCAGCGGCTCTATCCAAACGAAGCGGTATGTTTCAATCTAGGTCGTGTGATTAGACTAGGATCTACGGCTGTGGTGTGTTGTCTCCGTCGAACAGCTCTCGCGAGACCAAACCCTAACGACAATGGTGGGGGTACGCGGTGTCTTACCAGGGCTCCATCTATGGCCAGCGATGGGGTTGAACGACATGGTCGATGATGGTGGTTCGAACGGTGGTCGCGGCAGCTCCTGGGGTGGCTCCAATCAACAGCTCCTCTCCTCCTCTGCACCGGCGGACTCCGGTGAAATTCCGGCGGGCTGATACGTCGGAAATGTATCCATAATTTTTGATGTTCCATGCTTATTTAGTACCTACTTTGCTTTGCTTTGTCTATATTTTGACGTGTTTTTATATCTTTTCTGGAACTAACCTATTAACAAGTTGCCACAGTGCCAGTTGCCTGTTTTCTTCTGTTTTTGGTTCCAGAAAGGCAGAAAATCAATATTCTCGAAATTGGACAGGACAAAAGCCAAAGTCAATATTTTACCGTGGGCAACACGAAGCCCGAAGACAAGACGGAGGGGCGCCATAGGGCGGCCAAACCCCCTAGGCGCGGGTGGGCCTAGCCCGCGCCTGGGCAGGGTGTGCCCCCCCTGCCTCTCCTCTTCGCCTATAAGAAGCCCCCGATGCAGAAACCCTAGGCACCCGATCAAAACTCCACGAAACCTTATATAGACGCCACCACCATCGTCCCTAGATTGGGGGGATCTGAAATTCTTCACGGCACCATGCCGGAGGGGAGATCATCCCGGAGGCCTTCTTCTCCGGTATGAAGCGTGAGTAGTTCCTCCTTGGACTACGGATCCATGTAGTAGCTAGATGGTTGTATCTCCTCCTTGTGTATAGATCTTGTGGGCTTCGTTTATGATCAAGACCTAATCTATTTGTAATCATGCATGTTGTGTTTGCGGGGATCCGATGGATATTGAGATTACTATGTCAGATTGATTAATGGTTTTGTCTATTTGATACTATCATGTGAGTGTTGTTTGTGATCTTGCATGCTCTCTGTTGTTAGTAGCTATCTTGGCCAAGTACTTGCTAGTGACTCCAAGAGGGAGTATTTATGCTCGATAGTGGGTTCATGCCTCTAGTTTCCAAGGGAAGTGACAGAAATCTCTTCGGTTGTAGATGTGCTGCTGCCACTAGGGAGAAAACAACGGTCTCTTGTTCATGGAACAAGTGGATTGTTTAACTTACACACTTTGCTTAAAGCAGTTGTCTGTTGCTTGCAACTTAATACTGGAGGGGGTTCGGATGATAACCTGAAGGTGGACTTCTAGTCATATATGCAGTTGGATGAAGGTATATGTATATTGTTGTATTGCCCAATCGAATCTCATAGGATATTTTTGTCTGGTATTGCATTGTTATTCCTTGCTCAGTTCCTATCAATTGCCCTGCTGTAATTTGTTTACCCTTCATGCCATGTTGTTTATCTAAGGAGAGCACCTCTAGTGAACTATGGACCCCGGTCCAACCTTTACCATTGATACATCTTCCACTGTTTACTTGCTGCAAACCATTCATCACCTTCCACACCATATAGTTAATCCTTTGTTACAGCAAACCGGTGATCTAGACAACCTCACTGATTCATTGGGGCAAAGTGTTGAGTTTGTGTTATGCAGGTTTCCATGTTGTTTGCAACACCTTTGAGATGTTTCCTTCCTCCTTCTGGTTCGATAACCTCAGTCTCTACTGAGGGAAACTTGTCGTTGTTCTCATCACACCTTGCTCTTGGGGTTTCCAATGAAGCGTCCCACGTCAACACTAGGTGCACGCATCAAAGATTTCTGGTGTCGTTGCTGAGGAGGCTAAGGAGGTCTTCACAAGGGGAGTCCTCCTAAACATTTCTCTTAACTTTGTTTTTAGATTGCTTAGTTTCTTTTGCTTGGTTTTGTTTGCCTCTTTTTATCAAAAACTCAAAAAAATAGTTTAGTTTGGTTTGCTTTCTCTTATCAAAAACACAAAAAAATTAGTTCCTACCCTAGTTTCTACCATGTCTAGTTTTGGTCCTATCTCTCTGACACCTATGGTAGAGATCTTTGCTTCCAATTAAAAAGGTGAAGAGAGTTTCAAAGAAGCTTGGTCTAGAATCTCTGCTTTGCAAAGGGAAACTGAGCCTAAGATGAGTGTTATCTTGGTTATCAATAGTTTCTACCACGGTATTTTGCTCTTTATTATAGATATGCTTTAGATGTTGTGGCTGGGAGAGATATTTTCAATGTACTTAGGATGAAGCTTCTAATGACATAAAGAAATTGATTATAATTTATAATACACCTGGCAAGTCTGATTCCTCTTTCATAAATATTTTTGCTAGCACTAGTACAAAAAGGGTCTTCGGTTCGGTCCAGGGTCTAACACTAGTCCCGATTTGTTACGGGACGGGACTAGTATGAGCAATAGACCCGATTCGTACCATTTTTGGTGGCTAGGAGCCCGAGGAAACTCTAGTCCCGGGTCGTTTTGGACCTTTAGTCCCGGGTCGCGGACAACACCCTTTAGTCTCGGGTGTGATACGGCCTGGGACTAAAGGGGTGCGGGCCGCGGCAGGAAAAAATTAAAATGGCTATAACTTTTGTGTACGATATCGAAAAAAAATGTACAACATATCAAAATATGCGGAAACAAATTGTGAGTTCGATTTCAATGGCCTTAGACCGTTTGGGATTATTTTAGATTTTTAAAATTCGAAAAGGAAAAAAGTTATTTAAAAAATTAATTTTTTGCAATTTTATTTATTCCATATTTGGATTCCTCACATTTTTATGATAATTATGGATATATTATTTGTCAAATTTCGATTTACAGATTTAAAGATATTATTTATGCCATATTAAATGAATAAATGGCGAAAAATGAATAAAATATTATTTTATTTAGTTTTTTACTTTCATTGGATTAAAATATTATTATTACTTATTTATTATTGTTTACTAAAATAGTTATTTGTAATTTCAAAAAACACACATGTATGACATATTGATATGGCCTAATAGAATTTATATGGTAGTGTTGACAACAAGGTACAAATGGGCTTCGCGCAAGGACATCCTGATGGAACAAAGAAGTTAAGCGTGCTGAGGGTGGAGTAGTGCTAAGATGGCCGACTGAGAAGTTTGACCACAAGTGTAATTTGACCTAAGATAAATATACTTAGTGCTAAAAATGTTCCAAGTAAGAGGATTACAAGTCAAACAATTCAAAAATTCAAGAAAAAAATAGAAAACAAAATTCGAAAAATAAATTAAAAAAATATTTAGTCCAGGGCCGTATTACAACCCGGGACTGAAGGTCCTTCGTGCCCCACTACAAAAACGTCCATGCGATGCCCTCTAGTCCCGGGTTGTAACAAACCGGGACTAGAGATAGGGGCCTTTAGTCCGATTTCGTAGTCCCGGATGCAAAACCGGGACTAAAGGCCCTTACAAACCGAGACTATATGCCCTTTTTCCACTAGTATAGGTTGAACACTCTTGAGTCCAGTACTGCTTCTTTGAATAGTTGTTATCACACACTTAGGGAGTACTATAATTATGTTCTAATGAATTCTGAGCCTTTAAAGTGGTTTCCCACAATCAAAGTCACTATAAATAGTGCAACTTTTGATGCTCTTTGTGATATCATGTCTGAAATTTGCCTTATGCCTAAAGATATTTATGAGTCTTTGAGTCTTTGGGGGCTTTCTAAAGGAGGATAGGAAATCTCTCTTACTAATAATGCCACTTTATTACCCATTGGAATAACTGAAGGTGTGTTTACAAAAATCTCAGGAAAAATGGTGTCTACTGATTATCTTGTTATTGAATGTGTAGGCAAAGGACATATCACACTTGGAAGATCCCTACTGAAACACATTGGAGCAATAATAGATGTGGGAAAAGGCATTATGCATTTTGCTCCTCCAGTAAGCAATCATATTTTCCCTAAAGAGAAGAAGAAAGGTAATAAAGGAAAGAACAAGAGAGTTGCTTCCTCATTTGAAAATACTTGATTTCTTGCTTCTTGTGTCTAACTTAAAGGCGTTAAAGAAAAGTACTTGTTGGGAGATAACACAAGAGTTTCCTTGAGTCTTGGAAGTCATTACATCAGTAATGACCTCTCCTTATCATTTTTGTTTGCTTTTTTGTGCCAAGAATGACCTCTAATAAGAAGGAAGTAAGATTTGGGGAGTTGCTGTCCCAAAACAGATTTCTGTCCTCCACCATAAAAATTCGTGAGGAGTGTCTGTAAGTCGGTTTGTGCTAAAAATTTACCAATACATCCCCCAGTATGTTAGATAACTTCCGTTAGTTTAACACTTTTTTATTTGAGTGACAGAAGATTTTCAAAAAAATCGGTTTCTACCTGCTGGTCTGTTTTGACAGATTTATGTCATTATTTGCATTTGCTTATTGATTCCTTTTTTAGTTCTCTTTTGGGGAATTAAGATTTTTGAAGGAGTTGCTACAGTAGTCTGTGTTTTTAGTGAAAAGTTTTGATGTTCCAAAGCTAAACCCAAAGGTCTATTATCTTTTGAATACACTAATGTTGCTAATGAAGATTGTGTGAAGTTTTGTATGAAGGAAAAAAATTAGGTGTAGAGAGAGAATGATGTAATGAGATGAAGAATGGACAAAAGCTCAAGATTGGGGATGCCACCCCGGTGTCACCCCAAGAAATATCCAAGAGGTACAAGCGTCAAAGCTTGGGGATGCCCAAGGCATCCCCTTCTTCATTAATAAAAATCCCAGGTCTGTCTAGACACTTCGTTTTTATTGTTTCATGCATTGTTGTGTTGTTCTTGGAGCATCTTAGTTTTCATTTGCTTTGCTTAGGTTGTTTAGTTTTTTTGAATAAAGTAGTTTGGACCCCTGTTCTCGCTGTGTTGTTTCAAATAATTCAATTGGTGTTGGAAAGGAGTAGTAAGTTCTTGCTTGGAAGTGCAAGAGGAGCTTGCATTGAATGTGACTTAGACTTTAGCATGACATGCTAGGTGTTGTTTTGACCTTATGCTTAGTAATTATTGTTGTAGCATGTCTTTTTCCAAACAATTGGGATTGCTTAGTGTGCCTTGAAAGAATTATGCGTTGTTTTAGCATGCAAAAGCATAGTATTGTGGTATTTTCCTTTGATGCTATGTTTGGGTTGAATTTGCACATGCTCACACCATGTTATGACTATGAACAAGTCACCATAGCCTCTATGCTCATTTAGTCCTTGACTTGTAGTACCACTCTATGCTTTGATTAGTAATGTTTTGTCGCTCTGCATGATTATGGCCATTATTGCTCTCTTAGTTGGTTGCTCCCAGTCTTTTGCTAGCCTCCACTTGTATGAGTAAGCTCTACTCATTCTTCCAACTCCCAAGGAACCAAGTTTTTCCAAAGTGTCCACTATAAACTCCTATGCATGGTGTGTTACACCATTCCAAGTATATTCTTGTTTTCAGCTATCTTCCAATTAAAAAGTACTTTGTTATGTTAAACTTAGTGATTAAAGCCCTCAAGAACTTGATGGCACACTTTATATTCTTTGACCCTAATAAACTTGAACCATTGTGTCGTCTATGTTGTATATGCTTGCACTTATACGCTGGAATTAGCAGAACCATGTTGTCATGGGAAACGTTTTCAACATTGCACTTGTACTTTGTACACAGTTGATATCATGTTCTTTTGTCTATGGATGTCACCGGTGTGAAATAAAGAGGGAGCTTGTAAGTACCATAATTTTTGGAAGCTCTTTTTGAAACTTGAAATCCCTACTTCCTTTATGAAGGGCCTTTCTTCCACTATTATATTGAGTCTCCACCTTCTACCTTTAGGCACCATTAAAAGAGCATAGTTATCATTCTTAGTTCTATGTGCAGTGTCCCAAAACTTATTGATTGATGCATTTTGTGATATTACTTGTTCTTGTGCTACTTGTATCTAGTCACTCTTATGAACTTTGAAGGTGTCTTATGCATCTATTTTCCACTCCATGAGGGACAAGGTGAATGCCAATATGCCATGTTTTCTGTATGTAAAACAAACAAACGTTTTTCAATGCATATTATTCATGATCATTGTGTGTATCCTTTGATGTTGCATGCATAGTTACTTTGTCTTATTGTTAGAACTCCATCTTGCATGCACATGTTTAGAGTTCTTTGATCTCATCTTTCAATGCTTGCAAATGGTTTGATCTTGGTTTTGATGGTGCATGTCACCTCAAAAATTATTCTTTTATCACTTACCTACTCGAGGACGAGCAGAAGTTAAGCTTGGGGATGCTTGATACGTTGGAAACATATCCATAATTTTTGATGTTCCATGCTTGTTTAGTATATACTTTGCTTTGCTTTGTCTACACTTTGAGGTGTTTTTATATCTTTTCTAGAACTAACCTATTAACAATTTTCCACAGTGCCAGTTGTCTGTTTTCTTCTGTTTTTGGTTCCAGAAAGGCAGAAAATCAATATTCTCGGAATTGGACGGGACAAAATCCAAAGTAAATATTTTATCGTGGGCAACACGAAGGCAGAAGACGAGACAGTAGGGCACCACAGAAGGTAGTTCCAGCTTGGACTACGGGTCCATGTAGTAGCTAGATGGTTGTATCTCCTCCTTGTGCTTTCATGTATAGATCTTGTGAGCTCCGTTCATGATCAAGATCTAATCTATTTGTAATCATGCATGTTGTGTTTGTGGGGATCCGACTGATATTGAGATTACTAAGTCAAATTGATTAATGGTTTTGTCTATTTGATACTATCATGTCTGTGTTGTTTGTGATCTTGCATGCTCTCCGTTGTTAGTAGCTATCTTGGCCAAGTAGTTGCTACTGACTCCAAGAGGGAGTATTTATGATCGATAGTGGTTTCATGCCTCTAGTTTCCAAGGGAAGTGACAGAAATCTCTTCGGTTGTAGATGTGTTGTTGCCACTAGGGAGAAAATAACGACCTCTTGTTCATGGAACAAGTGGATTGTTTAACTTATACACTTTGCTTAAAGTAGTTGTCTATTGCTTGCAACTTAATACTGAAGGGGGTTCGGATGATAACCTGAAGGTGGACTTCTAGTCATAGATGCAGTTGGATGGGGGTCTATGTATATTGTTGTATTGCCCAATCGAATCTCACAGGATCTTTTTTGTATGGTATTGCATTGTTATGCCTTGCTCAGTTCCTGTCAATCACCCTGCTGTAATTTATTTACCCTTCATGCCAGGTTGTTTATCTAAGGAGAGCACCTCTAGTGAACTATGGACCCTGGTCCAACCTTTACCATTGATACATCTTCCACTGTTTACTTGCTTCAAACCATTGATCACCTTTCACACCATACAGTTAATCCTTTGTTACAGGAAACCGGTGAGCTTGAAAACCTCACTGATTCGTTGGGGCAATGTCTTGAGTTTGTGTTGTGGAGGTTTTCACGTTTATTGCAACACCTTTGAGATGTTTTCTTCCTCCTTCTGGTTCGATAACCTCGTTCTCTACTGAGGTAAACTTGTTGTTGTGCTCATCACACCTTGCTCTTGGTGTTTCCAACGAAGCATCCCACGTCAACACTGGGTGCACGCATCACGGGATGGTGCTCGCCTTGCTCCGGGGAAGGGTCAGGGGTGGTTCTGAGAGAGAGGGGAGTGAGATGGTGTGGAGAATGAGGGCTGGGGTGGCCTCTATTTATACACCGGCGATAGGGGCAGTGCGACATGGTAAGGCTCCTCCAGCGACGTCAGTACAACGAGCTACCGGCATGGCGAAGGGCGTAGGACAGTGCGGTGTCTCATGGCGATCGTTACTGGCTTAATGGCACGACACGGGGCGGTCGATAACGGTCGGGAGCGTTCGGTGCTCTGAGTGGAAACGGCGGTGTTCAAGACGGCGTACAGGTGATGCTGGTTGCGCGGTGGAAAACAGTCGTTTCTGGGAGCTAGCTAGAGTCATGGCGCGTGCAGTTACCCGCGGTGAGGGCGAGTCACGGCGTGTGGAAGCGTGTCGGCTGCGGCGCTCTAGCGTGCTCTCGGCATGGCGCAGAGAAAATGGGCGCAGCAATTTTCCTGTGGTCCATGGCTTGGATGAGCTCGAGGGGTGGACAGGGAGTGATGGTGGATTGTGGCGTGCCTCCTAGACATCATGGACGGGCGCGGCGTTTCCTCCTGCGTGTTGTCTATGGTCGGTCAACGAGTGAGCTTCGGGCGGCATGGCACTGGTGCAAAGGGTAGAGGGGTAGCTGCTTCAATGCGTTGCTGGGTGCTGAGGATGACAAGGGGACAAGAATTGGACAAGGCATTGATCAAGAACAATGATAGTTAGGCAGTTGTTACTGTGCTCACCAAGTGTTTGATGAAATGGCCGCATGAAATTTAAATTTCAATTTTTGGCTGAATTTTGGTGAGTGCTCTAGTCACAAGCTTGGTAGTATGAGGTTGCTTGGGTTTGTCAAGGTGAACTGGTTTGGTTGGGTTTTGAGAAATGGTCATCTTAGTACCTACACTTGATTCAATTTTGAATTGTCCTTTAAATAGATTTGGAATTTGTTTCTGTTGGTTTGTAAGGTGGGCTTGGGTTCAGTTTTACTTGGTATAGCAAGGGGTGAGAAGAATTGGATTTGTTTCTGTTAGAAATCTTTGACTAGTAACACCCAAAGTAGTCTAGTGAACAAGTTTGGCTAAAATGACCATTTGCTCATATTTCTTATTTTTGATTTTCTCTTCATTTGATTCTGCTTGGAAATGATCTACATGATATTGTTTTCATCTTTAAACCAATCCTTAGCATTCATAGCAATCAAACATGGCATTGCAAGCATTCATGCATTAATCACACACACATGCATTCATATTAATTTTAATAATAAAAGTTTTTGTTAACCCTAAACTTGAGTGATTAGAAATTCATAATCTTGTTTAATATTTTTGGGATGTTACAAGGGGGAAGATCCACAACTCAATTGGAGGTCCTCAACGACACCACAGAGCTTTACAACACATGCCCTTAGCTCCGAGGATGCCCTACACCGTCTAGGGTTCCAAGAAACCCAAGATTAACAAGATCCACGAAGAATAGGTGGGGGGAATCAAATCTTCTTTGGTAGAAGTGTAGATCTAGGTCACCTCTCCCACCTCTCAAAAGATCAAGTGATTTGAGTGGCCAGGGAGAGAGATCTAGTGAGGTGAAGATCTAGTATTAATGGAGGAGAGAGAAAATTGAAGAGTTAGGTAGGAGGAAGAAGGAGGGTGCCTTAAATAGGCCCCCTCCAATCTGAACCGTTGGACTGTTCGCGACACCACAGGAAGTTCCGGTGGTGGGGCGGAAGTTCCGCTCAGTGTGGATTCAGCGGCCTGAAGACCGTTGATGCACGCTCTAAATTTCGACCAGAAGTTCCGGTCAGACACGACTAGAAGTTCCGGTGGAACTTCCGGAGCAACTTCCGAGCCAAGTTCCGTCAAATAGACAACTTCCAAACAAAAGCATACATTGCTTGACCGGAATTTGGAGCGGAAGTTTGAGCGGAACAACTGGGTCGCAAAACTGCCTGAACAGAGGTTCCGATGCCTGGGCGGAAGTTCCGCTTAGAGTCTCGGAAGAACTAGCAAAGGAAAATCCCGCAGCCAGAACTTCTGGTGCTACTTCCTGTGGAAGTTCCGCCAATTAGAACACTTCAATACATAAGGTTCTGAACTGGGGACAGAATTTCTGTCGGAAGTTGGACCAGAAATATGGCCAGTTCCATTCCATAGAGAACCCTGGGTGGAACTTCTGGCTCCTGGCCGGAACTTCAGATCAGACAAAAACAGCACCAGTGGCTCAGAAACTCGCTCTCTCGTTGATGGATAGGATGGTTGTGGCGGTGCAAATATGGTTTGTGCAAGAAAAAATGATTCACCATAGCCTTCCGAGGTGGACTCCCTCTTGATATTACGGCGATCTAAACCAATAAAATGAGAGAAAGAGAAAAACGAAAGACCGTGTTCTTCACGAGACTTCGAGAATGGACTCCACACACTCCATAAGCTCCATCAAAAAACAATTAACCTGAAATTCAAGCACAAGGTTAGATCACAAGTGGGATTGTCATCATCACCAAAATAACAAGGGAAAACATAGCCCTTTAAATCTCCCCATTTTGGTGTTTGATGACAATCCCATAAGATTTGCATAAGACGGAGCAGATTTTGCAATGAACGGAAAAAGCTCCACCTACGTGTGTGCAAGGTAGAGAGAAAGCTCTAAGGACAAAACTAGCACACATATAAGGGGGCTCCCCCTTTCCATTGCAAAAACATCACATTTGCAAGAAAGAAAAAGATAGGGAACATACCGTTGCACCAAACATATGTGGTGTGAGACAACAGATGAAATAATATCAATGTAGACTCCACCACCATATACAAACATCCATAAGCCAACAACATGCATACAACAACATGCAAACGATAGCACATAGTCTCATACATAGATATGACACACAAATAACAAGGTCCACAAGCACACACATAAACTAGAGTTCACGAGCAAGAAAGGATCAAAGAAAAAGCGAGCTCGAGACACGACCCATGCAAATCCCGTGAACAACCTAATAGATATATTTCTCCCCCTTTGGCATCATCACACCAAAAAGGGATAAAAGACCACTCTAATCACCCCAACCATGGGCGGAACTTCTGGCTCCTGGCCGAAACTTCCGATCAGACAAAAATAGCACCAGGGGCTCAGAAACTCGCTCTCTCGCTGATGGATAGGATGGCTGTGGCAGTGCAAATATGGTTTGTGCAAGAAAAAATGATTCCCCACAGCCTTCCGAGGTGGACCCCCTCTTGATAGTACGGCGATCTAAAACAATAAAATGAGAGAAAGAGAATAATGAAATACCACCGTCTTCATGAGACTTGAAGAATGGCATCCACACACTCCATAAGCTCCATCAAAAAACAATTAACCTGAAACTCAAGCACAAGGTTAGATCACAAGTGGGATTGTCATCATCACCAAAATAGCAAGGGAAAACATAGCCCTTTCAGCAGTGAACACTGATCCAACAACCCTGTTAATTAATGAATATGCTCCATGTTTACGGCGCAATCAGCAAGGGACACACGCGAAGAAATGATGTGTAATAATGTATTAAACATTTTATGTAATTGTGTTCTAAAAATCACAAGAAAACATTTATGTAATGTATTGTTCCCGAACATTCTGAATAGTTCCCAAGACAATCTCTTTATTTAACTAAACTTCTAATCTGGATATGAAAACTAATACATCTTGCTCAATCAAATTGGACGATGACTCGTGTTTCCTATGTCGCGGGAGGTGAACACCCAAAGAGAAGGAACCATCACAGGAGCATATCTCGGGTGGGACCCCTGAAGAAACTGCCAGGTATTAGAGACCCTGACGTCCAACATCACCATATAGCGACGGATGTGCTTGTCCTCCTCGCTAACACGACATGGTACCACCTCCTTAGGGCCAGCTCCCTCTGCACCGATCCTAAGCCACGCGACAACCACCAAAGAAGCTTTGGGTCAATGAAAAGACTCCGATTCAGCACCTCCTAGTGCCAGCCCAGCGGAGCCCAGTCTCAGACATGCCTGGCAAAGCCCAGTACTCCATCGTTGCCACCAAGTCAACGACAAGGATGCGGGATGGGCATCCTAAAGTAGGCGGCGGGGAATATGTGTTTGTGTGGGTGGTCATGATGGTCAACCTATATATAGAGGGAAAGGGCGGGAAAACATGGCGGGAAGCAAAGGGAAAGGGAGGTAAAACATGGCAGGAAACATCTTTAGTCCCGATTTAAGAAACCAACCAGGACTTAAGGGGTTGCGGTAGGCTGGGGCCGGCGCAAGCATGTTTAGTCCCGGGTGGTGTCTCTAACCAGGACTAAAGGTTCATCTTTACTCTCAGTTGGAGACACCAACCGGTAATAAACATGGGTGGCGACACTATTTTGGTGACTGGTGGCACTATGCCAGTGAGTGACGACACTATGCCAGTGAGTGACGACACTATTTCGGTGGGTGACAACACTATGACAGGGGAGAGTGTCGACACTATGTTGTGCTTCTTAATCTATAAATAGGCATCCTTGTGAAGTTATTAACTGCAAAGAAGATGGTGTGCGAGATTAGGGACAACACTACGGCCAGGTTGAGGGAGATGCTGGAGGAGTCCAGTCCTCCGGCATCTTCCACAAGCTGGCAATAGAGGCACTCCCTAATATGTGAAATTAGTTAGCACCCCGGCGTATTGATCTAGCTAGAGAAGTTATAAACTACAAGATGGTGTGCGAGATCAGGAACACCACTATGACGAGCTTGAGGGAGATGCCTAAGGATCTAGTCCTCGGGCACATCTTCCACAAGCTCGCCATAGAGGCACTCTCTAAGATGTGAAATTAGTTAGCTCCCCGGCACAAGAATAGAACAACATCTTCATAGTTCGGGAAAGTTGTATAGAGACCAACACTAGTAGGAAACGATCCACTAGTCCCGGTTTCCTAACTGGGACTACAGAATCGGGATTAAAGGCCCCCCTTTAGTCCCGGTCCAGCCACAAACCAGGACTAACACTCAAGATATTTATTAATATTTAAAAACCAGGACTACGTAATAGGGACTAAAGCCCCCCCTTTAGTCATACTCATGTCTATCCCTATATACACAACTTTAGGGTCATCTTCGTCGTTGTTGCTAGGCGAACGCGGCTGGATCCTCAGCCTAGCCATAGCATATTCTGGGGGCTTCCAGCCTCGAATTCACGACGCGTGGGGGAGGGGGCTCCCAGAAGACGACGACGCTATGCCTGCGACCTTCACCACCGCTACCCTTCTTGTGGCTCTACGACGGGTGGGGCACCGCATGCGAGAATGATCTCCCTACACGATGTAGCGCATCACGCTGACGATAGTCCGGTCGCCCACCATAGGCGGCGGTTGGCTTCGTTGTGATTCTCCGGGGAAGGGTTATCACCCTCGTACCTGGAGAGCTCCCTTTCCCGCCGGTTAGCGAAGAAGACATCCTACGTGTCGTAGTTGTTGGGATACCAATGGTGATCCATCCGCTACTCCGCCATGAGCTCGAGGTATAAGTGGTTCGTGATGGCCCCCTGGCGTGCAGAACCTTGAGGCACAGGAGGGACAGGAACCCCTCCAGCACTCAATATCTAGTCGGCGGGCAGCCGGTGGGCATGGGTAGCTGGAGGCGCACATCACCTCGGTCTCCTTGAGGGTCAGAATTGCCCAATATACGGTGTCCATTGTTGTGAGAGGGGAAGGTGTGGATGTATGGATATCCATGGCGATCGACATAGATATAGAGGGAAATGGCAGGAAAACATGGCGGGAAGCAGAGACAAATGGCGGGAAAGCATGGCACGTGGCTTGACGGATCTGAGAATGGCAGGAAATATCTTTAGTCCCGGTTATTGCCTCCAACCGGGACTAAAGGCCCCCGAACTATCTTTAGTCACAATTACTAGTTTTAATAGTTAGGTTAACTATTTTATAAAATAGAAAATATTTTTGGATTAGTTATTCAAATTCAAACACTTTTCATATTGAAAGTTTTGTCAAATTCAAAAATATGAAAAAACAATAGTGAATGCATTTTGATTTGAAAATGGCACAATTGATACGTGATGCAAATAGATGTATGGATGATATATTCGGATTTCTTATATTTTTTCTGATAATAATAGACATATTATTTGTATTATTTTGATTTATATAATAGGAGCTATGAATTTCCAAACTTTTCTAATTTATTTGAATTATATAAAAGTAAAGTTACAAAAGAGCCTCTAGCCCCGGGTCGAGGCTGCACCCGGGAGTAAATGGCGGGCCTTGCGCGCGAAAACGAAGCGGCCGAAAAAACCCTCTAGTCCCGGGTCGTGGATAAACCTGGAACTAGGGGGGCTTTAGTCCCGGGTCGTTTTACCGCCCGGGACTAGAGGACCTATAGTACCGAGTGGTACCACGACCTGGGACTAGAGGGTCGTTCCTTTATATTCTTCGCGCCCGTGCCCACCGCGCCTACCCCGCACTTAGCAAAATCGACAAAGACGAAGGCGACGATGCGGAGAAATGTATCGATGCAGGGGAGGTGCTGCTCAATTCCCGCGCCGCCGCCCTCGTCTCCGGCCACCTTGCTCTACTGTCGCCCTCGTCTCCGACCACCTCGCCGTGTCGCCGTGCCATGCCGCAGTGTCGCCTCGTCGTGCCACCGTCCAGCCGCCCTCGACTGCGCATCGTCCTGCCCGATCGGCGATATTCTTGTTAGTGAGCTAGAGTAGAAATTTTTGGAATTTTGATAGTAGTTTTTTTAGTAGACTTTGTTATTAGTTTTTTTACTAGATTTTGTTATTAGTTTTTTGATTAGTAGAATTTTGTTTGTAGTTTTACCCGCTATATTTTTTAGTTGAAATTTATTTTCTACAATGTTATTCAACTAAATATAGCAATGCACTTATATTGCAATGTACTAAAGAAGTCACCTTTTATGTAGATATGAGCAAATAGATGGTCAATTTGCCAATATCTACATAAAAATGTGACCTTTTTTTTAGTACATTGCTCATTTCTTACTATTTTTTTCTAATCTGGTTTACCTTTCTTTTAGAATAGTTAAGTGATGGATTGCATCAACACCGAGGCCAACGATCTTCTTGAGGGCATGATAAGAGGTGAAATTCCTCTTATTACTAGAGGTGAAGATGTTATAGATGAGTATGAAATATTGTCATTTCTGAATCCTTCCGGTGATGGACTAGAACAAGACCAAATGGAAGAAGGGCAAGACCAGATGGACGAAGGGCAAACAAACAACAATGATGGCCCCTCGATAACAACCGGCGAGGTATATATATTAAGCCTCTTGTGACTAAATGCATTAATTGATCTAGATATATATATATATATTTATCACTCTCTTTCTTCTTTTAGCCTACCGGATCGAGGGAATTGACGGCTAGAACGAAACGAGGCCCGAACAAAAAGTTGTAGGGTAATCAAAGGTTCATCATCGACGAAATAGATGATAATGGAGAATCGATTGCTTCAGAAAAGCACGCGAGGATGTTTGTAAATCAATGCAGAGTGATTGTTAGGGACAAGCTCCTGATCACCATTCAAGAATGGAATAAGCCAAAGAAAGCAGGTGAAGATTTCACTAGTTATGTCATCGATGATGCCAAAGATGACCTTTAGCAGAAGCTCGAGCACATTTCATACTACCTCTAGATTATGAAGAATTTAAGGCAGATGGTACTACACCAAGTCCAGGTGGGCTTGAAAGAAGAGCGAAAGTCAAGGAGTGGGCTCTAATGAAGATAGTTGAACTGTTTTGGAACCACAAGAAAGGTTTATACGCAAAGTATGTCGCGAAAAAGAAAACTCCAGACTTCAAAGGAGCACGAGATAAGGTTTATACGTGAAGTATGCGCGCGGCCCGATTTTGTAAACAAGCTATCTTCTGTATCCAAGGCAAAGTAAAAAAAGAATGTGATAAATGCTGCCAAAAAGAAATATCACCATAAAATGGGACAAGTGGATACAAGAGTGTCGTGCCTAAGTGGGAAACTATGGAGACCAACATGAGGGCTAGAGGGATCATTCCAGGTATAGATGGATGGTCCAAGAGGTCAAAGCACTGGTGGTACGGGCACGGGGAATGTTGAACCTAGACACACGGGCGACAGTTTTTCAAGAAAAAATTCTAACACCCACCAATGCACTTGTTAAAGCAATGGTCGATGCGCAATTGGAATTGTTTCGGCCCGAGAAAGAGAACGACGAGTTAACACGCGCCCTCGGGAATCCTAAAAAAGGTGGACGAACACGAGGCAAAGGCGCCGGTGTTATGTGGAAGAAAGGATTTCTAGAGTATGATGATAGTTACAGAAGCCGAAAGAGAAATAAGGACCGGGAGGAAGACCGGATCGGGAAGATAGAAGAGGACCTAGATGGGATGAAGAAGATGATGGAAGCACTTAGCCAAAGGTCATCTCAGTCGTAGGCTGATGATCCTGGATTGGATCATAGCCAACGGAGAAGCGGTGTGGCTTCCATGGAGGTCCGGGCTGATGATCAAGCAATTCTGGATGATGCACCGGCGCCTCGCTACCCCGTGGATAATGTTAGAGAGACAACACAATGTGAGCTACATCAACCAATGAACAACCTGTCCTTCAAGGTGGCGATCGACACTGCTTTACCTTGTCTACCTGGAGCACTCCAACATTCACTTCCGATTCCACCTGGCTATGCTCGTGTCATGGTGGATGAAATAGTGGAGGATTTTGCGGACCTAGAGATTGACATCGCTACACCTGAAGGCCATAAGAAACTGGGAGATAGCAAGCTCCACATAATTCTATGGAAGAAGAAGTACATCAAGTTTCCAGGCTCGGCGCCAAGGACACCGACTCCAAGGAATCAAAATCCATCCCACCCCGATGATCATCAACCTCCAAGTCCACCCCTCGACGGGAGGGATGTCAATCGCTACAGCGTGAGTACATCAACTCGATATCCGTCTCCGCCTCCGTGCAATACTCGATCTCCGCCTCCGCTTCCGCGCAATACTACGTCGTTGAAAAAATGGAAGGTCGGTGCTCCCCACGCCCCACTCAGAAGAAAGGTAGTACGGCGAAGATGGTGGACAACCTGCAGGCTCTTACTAAGAGACCTTATGACAAGACTGACGAGGAAAACGCCGCGGATGTGTCTGCCTACACTAAGGCTTTTTTTTGTACCCAAAAAGTCCGAACCAAAGAAGGTATTTGATGAAAAAATAAAAAACTGGGCTAAGTCCTTTCTTGAGCAACCATCTCAAATATCGATGAACTATAACCCCGAAATTATTAAGCAAGCAAAGCAGAAAAAATTAACAAGTGCAAAAAACGAAAAATAAATTGCCCAGCTCGGACAATAGAAGATTCAATCGGTTCCCCCGCTCATAGTGATTTCAGATATCGACAAGGCCTTCAGAGCCAATATGGATAAGTACATGCAATTGTTGGACCCCAGAGCCAAGGCTGCTGCTGGACTAATTGGCATCAATGTAGCGAAGGACAAACGAATTGGTACGGAAGCAGGTATGTCTCTTGGTCAATTTTTAGTCTATGAAGATATGCTAATGGGTGAGATAGCACGGAATTATGTCAAAGGGCAGCCTCTAGTCAGTCATGAGGAGCTCACGCTTCTATCAACACATATGCTAAATCTGCTAAATGGTACACTGTGCAAACAAAAAAAAGCACCAGAAAGAATGGTTTTTGGTGGATGTTAGAAAGGAGCATCACTTCAAAGATTAATCGATACATATTAAAATGAACGAACTGTTTTAGTTATACAATCAGCTCGCCCTCGACAAATCTATCCTCGGTTGCTATTGTATGTAAGTGATTTATTTCTGTAATTAAGTCTCTAGCTCAACTCGTTCATTGCATGTAATATATTATCCTAACAATATATCCTTTTGTACACTATTATATTATGAATAATGAAGATGCTTGAATGCAAAAGTGCTAGAAAATATCACATTGGGTTCATTGACCTATATATCATTAATGAATATACGTTACACAATCACCCCAAGGACGTGGAGGAAGACATGTGCATGTTTTTAATCGAGCATAATTATGTTAACTAAATACTATTTCCTTACAACTTCAAGTGAGTTTTTCTATCTTGTACACATTTTTTTTGCTTACTCGATGTTAAGTATAATTGATGAGTTATGCATGTCTGCTTATATAAACGTTCGCACGTTTCACTGGATCCTGCTAAACATTCAAGTTGACAAGTTCCTAGTTGAAGTCCACGACTCATTAAGTTGAGACCAAGAGAAATAGAGCGACATGAAAGCAATGCTCCATAAGTAATTTCAATCATTATCGCATTATATCGGCCTCTTTCGTTCATTTCCTGATATCAATTAATTAATAACTCTTTTATTCATTTTGTTTGCCGAGCAAGTGTTGGATACGGTTCAAAAAGAAAGTACAAGGTCCATTCAAATATAAGCTAACTTATAAAACGGTGAAGGGTTTACAGCAGCCACCGGGGACTCATTTATGTGGATTCTATGTTTGCGAGTACATTCGCGAGTTGACTAGTAAGAGGAGAGTTGATTCAAATTATATTCATAGTTTGCGGGAGAATCTCGAGCCAGAACAGCGCATACGAGCAATTCAAGAGAAATTGACGGGATTTCTGATGAAGGAGGTCCTTGATATAAAGGGAGAACATTATGTGGAGGACAAGGAACTCGATATGATTTAGGGATCTCCATGTAATTGATATGATATATCATCAATGACCATGTAATTTTAAACATTTTCTTCCTTTGATATGATCGAATATTGTATATGTATGCTCGCAATAGATCAAATACTAGTTATATATGCAATATTGTATATGTAGTAGCATAGAATAAGTGTACAAAAACATGTTTAAAATTATACTGAAACACAATTAAAAAAGGAACAAAATGGAAAAAAAATGAAAAGGAAAACAACAGAATTGTGTCGCGACAGAGAAACATACGAATCACTGCTACGGCAGGAGAACCTTTAGTCCAGCGTCGTGTTACAGATCGGGACTAGAGATCCTTCGTCTTCCTCTCCGGAAAGCAGCCACATGATGGCCTCTAGTTCCGATTCGTAGCAAACCGGGACTAAAGATATGAGCCTTTAGTCCCGATTTCATAGTCTCGGGTGCGAACCGGGACTAAAGACCCGTTTTTCTCCTGTGCCTGAATATTGGTTCCAACAAAACATTAGTCAAATGTTAAGCACAAGCAAGACGCAGGTAACCTCCAAAGAGCAACTTCAGTTTTGCCATAGTGACCTTCAGTATTGGTTAAGTGCAGCACCGTTGGAAACGTTAGACCGAAGACACTCATAATAATCGTGAGCAAACAATAGATAATGCCCGCATTGGTTAATAAGTTTTAGAGTTAGTAGAGATCAATATCTTGTGCAAAATAACTACTCCCTCACCATATTAGTTCACTCAAGTTTATCTAGATTCATAGATATCTAGTTAAGTATCTTATCTAGATGTATTGTATATAGACAAAGTTAAATCAACTAATACGGGGTCGAAGCGAGTACTACTTTGTTTATTGTTACCTAACTGAAAACCTAGAGTCTATAGAGCGTAGTGGACATACCAAAATAATCATCTTTGTATAATTTTGAAAAAGTAGCATTGCGAAGGCCCCTTGATAGTATCTAAAAAAGGTCAAATCTTTACAATATCCTAAAAATAATACTCCCTCCAGCCCATATTAATTGACTCAAATTTGTCTAGATTTGAATGAATCTAGACACTATTTAGTATTTAGGTTCATCCAAATTTTGACAAATCAAAGTCAATTAATATGGATCAGAGAAAGTATTTGAATTGTAAAGCTATAACATGATGCTAATATGGAATAAAAAACATAATTGTTGGATCAGTGTTGCACACAAGAAGTGCACACGACAGGGACAGCCCTACGAGAGAGAGAGATGAATTGAAGTATGGAACGCGGAATGATGTCGAGCACTCGGAAGTTCCAGTGGGCTATGGGTTTCTCAAAGTTCCAATTTGGTGACGCCTCATTGCAACTCCTATCCTTAAACTTTGAGCTTGGTCTGCCAGCTAGGACCTCGCCGTGAGGTCTACGTGGGACATGGCATCGCCATATCCGCCGGCTTCTCTTGCTTCAGACACGTCCATTGTGTCACCACCTCCCAGCCGTCAGTCTCCAGTCACCTCTCCTGTCGGCAGCGCGCCCGTTGACCCACCCCCAGGCAAGTCGGTCACGACGTCGTCATCATCTTCTGCCTTGCCGGTGCTCGCCTTCACACCCACACCACGACGTCATCATCTTCTCCCTTGTCTCTTGTGAAAATTAATACTCGTCCGCCCCTCCCCCCCTCCCCTCTTGGAAGAAACATGAGCACGTCCTTGTCCCTTGTATCCGATATGTTCCTTGCTAACCACATTCCACAACTGTTTTATTTAACAAAACGAGCAATTAGCCTCATTTTATTTAGAAAAAGCAGGAAAGAATTGACCAATTCATTACGGAAAACCGACCGAAAACCGATACAAATGTATCAATGTCCTCATGGAACAGGACCACATTGGGCACAACCACCATCGGCCGACATGGCCACCCACACGGAGCACGCATACTACAAAGAAGAAAGGCCATCGTCGAGGTTGCCACCTAGCGTCATCGTCATCACTTCTCCGCGAGCCGGCGACTCCAACTTCACCTTCCACAACCCAAACAAAGCCTCGCTTCAAGCGACGCCTGAACCCATGTCGGCCCATGCCAACATTCGGTCACACACACCAACGGCAGACAGCTCCGACTTTGACGATGAGCCTCCCGAGAGAAATATGTTGGGCTTGCACCGACTGAGCCCTCTCCAAAGACCACTGGCTGCCTATCATCATCACCGCATGGACACTCTATCGCAGCTCCGAATCCACAACAACACAACGGGCACAAAGAACCCATCGGACACGCCGGACAGACCGATTACCGAAGCCCAAACCATGGCCCAAGCTCAGCTCGACGCATCATCGTTGCCAAACTGCACATCAGCGCCCTTGAGGATTCGCCTCTGCAGCCACACGACAGCCCAGCCGCCATCCATGAGTCTCCAAGCTCCAGTCGACCCTGAAAATGATGCCCCCAAGGAGGAGAAAGACGTGTAGTGCCTTCATCGTCCGATCCCGAGGATACGACGTTTCCTGAAACTAGTGGTGCAGTCGACGCGCGGTCATGAACATGCCATACGCCAGCTTTTGGGAGTGAGGATACCTCTGTTTTGTTGGTTTCAGTACCTCACTGAGGTAGTACACTGGGCATTGTACCCCGTGAGTCTTGCCCTCTTTGGGTCGTTCAACGAAGAGTACGGTGTTAATCACCTGGTGTGTTGCGGCTATGTATAGCAGCATAGGATCTTTCTCTTTAGGCGTCACCAGGACGGGAGAAGTGTACAGTATGCGCTTGAGGTCTTTAAATGCATCCTGAGCTTCAGCCGTCCACTTGAATTTCTTCGACTTGCGGAGGAGTTGATAAAAGGGGAGAGCCTTTTCGTCCATACGGCTGATGAACCTGCTAAGCGCTTCAATTCGCCCAGCCAGCTGTTGGATGCCCTTGAAGTTCTTTGGCTTCTCCATGGCAAGTATGGCTTTTATCTTCTTTGGGTTTGCCTCGATGCCTCTCGTAGAGATGAATTACCCTAGTAATTGTCCGGATGGGATGCCGAAGGCGCACTTTTCCGGATTTAGGTTGATCATGTACAGATCAAGGTTGTCAAACATCTCGCGGAGATCGTCGGCTAGCGTTCTGCTTTCCTTGATCTTGACTACTATGTCGTCGACATAGACTTAGATGTTTCGACCGATCTGGCTTTTAAGGCAGGGTTGCATGCAGCATTGATAGGTTGCGCCTGCGTTTTTAACCCGAAGGGCATTGTGTTGTAGAAGAAGACGTCGAATGGCGTGATGAACGTTGTTTTCTCTTGGTCCTCCACCTTCATCTGAATCTGGTGGTAGCCTGAGTAGGCATCGAGGAAGGAGAGGCGCTCGCATTCCGTGGTTGAATCGATGATTTGGTCAATCCGCGGTAACGGGAAGTGATCCTTCGGGTAGTGCTTGTTGAGAGCTGTGAAGTCCACACACACATCCGCAGGATGTTCATGTCCTTCTTTGGCACTAGCATGGGGTTAGCCACCCAGGTGCTTTCTTTGATATCTCATATGAACTCAGCATCGAGGAGTCTATTGAATTCTATATCGCTTTGGCTCATCCTTTGGACAAACGATGCATCGACTGCTTGACTGGCCGTGCATCCGGATACACATTGAGTGTGTGCTCGACGAATTCCAAGGGGACTCCTGGCATGTCCGCAGGACACCAGGCAAAAATCTCTCAGCGCTCACAGAGGAATTCGACGAGCGCGAGTTCCTATGCGGAACTCAAGTCATTGGAGATGAGGGCCGTCTTGGAGGGGTCCGTGGGGTGGATCTGGATCGCCTTGGTGTTGACCGTAGAGTCGAAGGACTGGTCAGGAGCATTTTTCTTGGTCACGGGAGGGAGGCTGGTGTCTATTGACTCCTTTAACCTTACGAGCTCCTCCTGCATGCCGAAAGAATAGGAGATTCTGTTAAAATCCCTGCCGCAACTGTCAGATCTGGTGAAACTCCCTAGAACAGTGATGACGTCGTTGGGTCCTGGCATCTTCAGAAGTAGGTACGTGTAGTGCGGTACCGCTAGGAACCGTGTAAATGCCACACGTACTACTTGGAAAATATCTATAGATAGACGAATCTTCTATGACGCATATGTATGACCATGCGCCAGAGACATGCAATGCGCCATAGAAACCTTCACTATTCTATGGCGTATATAGGGGAACAATGCGCCACAGAAATTTGGTGGAACCCGCCACCGGGATTGGGTTTCCAACTTTCCATATGCGCCACGGAAATTATAATGTCCGTGGCGTATATCGACATATGCGCCACAGAAAGTGAAGGTAGGCCCCACCACAGAATCTTGTCGACCAGATGTTGACCAACCATCTGTGGCGCATATGTCTATATGCGCCACAGAAAATGATGTTGACCAACCATCTGTGGCGCATATGTCTATATGCGCCATAGAAAATGATGTTTCTGTGGCGCATATCTCTATATGCGCCACAGAATGTGGAAAAACAGATCCCACACCCCCTGGATCGCCTTTTAACTTTTGTAAAAAATAAACAAAAATGATAAAAACTTCAAAAAAAATAATTTCTTTGAGACGTACTTATATTTTAGGTTATAGTTGTAGGGCAAATTGAAAAATATGAATGTAGATGTATTTTGCAAAATAAAAAGGTCATGGCATGATAAAACGGCCATAACTTTTGCATACGATGTCAGAAAAAAAGTTTTACCCAACAAAACGATCGTCTCAAAATTTCCTACTCGAATTCAACCGCCAAAGGTTGTTCTGGATTTTATAGATTCTCCAAATTCAAAAAGAGTAAAAACTTATGGAAGAAAGAAGTTTTTTCCTGCAAAACATAAAAAAGGGAGAGAAACTTCTGCGGCGCATATCTCCAATATGCGCCACATAATTGTTGGGCAGGATTTGAAATTTGAATCCTATCGGCGCCCCTTCTCCCTCTCTTTTCTCCTCTTATCCTCCTCCTCTCCTCCATACTTCTCCTTCCTCCACTTCTCCTCCCATCTCCTTCCACCTCCTTCTCCTCCCCTTTTCCCCTTATCCTCCATCCTCCTCCCCTTCTCCTCCCTCATCCCTGATGCGGCTTAGATCACTGCAGAGCTTCGTTGGGAAACCCCAAGAGGAAGGTATGAAGAGCACAGCAACAAGTCTTCCCTTAGAAAGAAACCAAGGTTATCGAACCAGTAGGAGGAAGGAAACGACTGAAAGGTGTTGCTAGCAACTTGGAAACCTGTACAACACAAACTCAAGACTTTTCCCCAATGAATAGTGAGGTTGTCAATCTCACCGGTTTGCTGAAAACATAGAATTAACTGTATGGTGTGGAAGGTAATGGTGGCTTGCAAGAAAGTAAGCAGTAATAGTGAAAGATGTATCAATAGTAAAGATTGGACCGGGGTCCATGGTGTTCTCCTTAAGATAAACAACATAACATGCTGGGTAAACAAATTATAGCGGGGCAATTGACAGGACTGAGCAAGGCATAACAATGAAATACTAGATATTCATGATCCTATGAGATTCGATTGGGCATTACAACAATATACATAGACTACCATCCAACTGCATCTATGACTAGTAATCCACCTTCAGGTTATTATCCGAACCCCCTCCAGTATTAAGTTGCAAGCAACGGATAACTGCTTTAAGCAAGGTGTGTAAAGTAAACAATACACTGGTTCCATGAACAAGAGATCGTTGTTTTCTCCCTAGTGGAAACAACACATCTACAACATTAGAGATTTCTATCACTTCCCCAGATTCAATACAGGCATGAACCCACTATCGAGCATAAATACCGCCTCTTGGAGTCACTAGCATCTACTTGGACAAGATAGTTACTAGAAACGGAGAGCATGCAAGATCTCAAACAACACAGACATGATGAATAAATAATATAAAACCATTAATCAATCTGACATAGTAATCTCAATATCCATCGGATCCCCGCAAACACAACATGCATGATTACAAATAGATGATCTTGATCATGAACGGAGCTCACAAAATCGAAACATGGTAGCACAAAGGAGGAGAAACAACCATCTAGCTACTGTATGGACCCATAGTCCAAGGTGGAACTACTCACGCATCATACCAGAGGCTGGCATGGTGATGAAGAAGGCCTCCGGGATGTTCTCTCCCCTTCGGCAGGGTGCCAGGAAGAGCTTCAGATCCCCCCGATATAGGGACGATGGTGGCGGCGGCTATGGACTTTTTCGTGGAGATCTGATCGGATACTTAGAGTTTAGGTATCGGGAGCTTCTTATAGGCGAAGGGGGAGGCCGAGGGGGTGCCCGAGGTGGCCGCACCCCCCTAGGCACGGGCTAGGCCGGGCCATGCGGCCAGGGGGTGTGGGCCCCTTGAGGCCCTCCTCCGTCTCGTCTTCTGGCTCCGTGTTCTCCTCGGTGAAATGTTGACTTTGGATTTTGTCCCGTCCAATTCCGAGAATATTCATTTTCTTGCTTTTTGGAACCAAAAACAATAGAAAACAGGTAACTGGCACTGCGACATCTTGTTAATAGGTTAGTCCCAGAAAACATATAAAAATACCTCAAAGTATAGACAAAGCAAAGCAAAGTGGATACTAAACAAGCATGGAACATCAAAAATTATAGATACGTTTACGACGTATCAAGCATCCCCAAGCTTAACTCCTGCTCTTCCTCGAGTAGGTAAGTGATAATTTTTTAGGTGACACGCACCATCACAATCAAGATCAAACCATTCGCAATCATTGAAAGCTCAGATCAAAGTACTCTAAACATGAGCATGAAAGATGAAGTTCTAACAATAAGATAAAGCAACTATGCTGCAACATGAAAGGATACAAACAAAGGATCATGAATAACAATGCATTGAAAGACGTTTGTTTGTTTCACATATAGAAAACATAGCATAGTGGCATTCATCTTGTCCCTCATGGAGTAGCATAAATGCATAGGATACCTTCAAAGTTCATAAGAGTGACTAGATACAAATAGTTCAAGAATAGGAAATATCAACAATATGAATCAATCAATAAGTTTTGGGACAATGCACATAGAACTAAGAATGGCAACTATGCTCTCTTAATTGGTGCCTAAGGATAGAAGGTGGAGACTCAATATAAAAGTGGAAGAAAGGACCTTCATACGGGAAGCAGGGATTTCAAGTCTCATAAAGAGCTTCCAAAAATTATGGTACTTGTTAGCTTTCAGATCGCATTGCCCTTATCATAAGAATCTTGAAGTGATTAAGGTTAAAGTGAACAAACTATGAAGTATATGCTTGACAAAGTATAAGTTGGCAATCGCATGTCCCTTGAGTACGAGGTTCGCTCCTCATGCTACTCAACTTTAGTTACCTGTAAGTTGTTGTCATAGTAAGTACATGTGTATCATAGATAACCTTCAACGGGGTACCCCTTGCCCAATGATACAGGAGCTATCCCATACCAAAATGACAAGGCAAGTAGAAAATGAGCATCTCATCAATCTTCTTATTTACCATGGGAAAATGGTGCTTTTTTCTCTATTTCCTCCTTTCTCGTCTATTTTTTTTTATTTTTCTCAATCTCTTTTTTTATAAGAAGAATGCTTTATTGATTGCTCACTATGGTAATGCTGCAAGTTTTCACCATGATTAGGCATGGCTTAGGCAAGCGGCCCAGGCGTTTCTCTAACACACATACATAATTCCATGGACTTACAAGCTCCCCTTTTATTTCACACCAACGACATCCGCAAACAAAAGATCATGATATCAGCTGGGTACAATATACAAGTGCAATGTTGAAAGCGTTCCCCATGACAGCATGGTTCTGCTAATTCCAACATATAAGTGCAAGCATATACAACATAGATGACACAATGGTTCAAGTTTATTAGGGGCAATAAAAATAAAGCATGCCATCAAGTTTGTGAGAGCTTTAATCACAAACTTTCACATAACAAGTTTAATTTGGAAGATAGATAAAACATGAATATACTTGGAATGGTGTAACACACCATGCATAGGAATTTATAGTGGACACTTTGAAATAACTTGGTTTCTTGGGAGTTGGATGCATGAGTAGAGCTTACTCAATACAAGTGGAGGCAAGCAAAAGACTGGGAGTGACCAACTAGGAGAGCAATAATGGCCATAATCATGCAGAGCGACAAAACATTTCTAATCAAAGCATAAAGTGGTACCACAAGTCAAAAAATAAATGATCATAGAGGCTAAGGTGACTGGTTCATAGTCATAACATGGTGTGAGCATGTGCCAAGTCAACCCAAACAAAGCATCAAAGGAGAATACCACAATAGTATGCTTTTGTATGCTAAACCAACGCATGATTCTTGCAAATCACATAAAGCAATCCTAATTGTTTGGAACAAGTCATGCTACAGCAATAATCACTAAGCATAAGGTCAAAACAACATCTAGAATGACATGATAAAGTCTAAGTCACATTCAAAGAAAGCACCTTCTTGTACTACTAAAGTAAGAACTTCCTACTCCTTTCTAGCACCAATCAACTTATTTGAAACAACACAGCGAGAGCGGGGGTCCAACTACTTTATTCAAGCAAACTAAGCAAACAAAAACCAAAAACAAAAACTACGCTCCAAGAGCAACACAACTGTGCATGAAACAATAAAAACGAAGTGTCTAGAAAGACCTGAGATTTTTATTGATGAAGAAGGGGATACCTTGGGCATCCCCAAGCTTTGATGCTTGTACCTCTTGAATATTTCTTGGGGTGACACGGGGTGGCATCCCTAAGCTTGAGCTTTTTTCCATTCTTCATATCATTACATCATTCTTCCTCTACACCTGCAACTTTTCCTTCATACAAAACTTCACACAATCTTCATTACCAACATTAGTGCATTCAAAAGATAATAGAACTTTGGGTTTAGTTTTAAAACTGCAAAACTTTCATTAAAAACACATGCTATTGTAGAAATTCCCTCAAAAATCTCTATTTCCAAAGAGAACCCAAAAAGTAATCAATAAGAAGCAAATGCAAATAATGGCAGAAATCTGTCAAAACAGACCTGCAAGTGGAAACTTATTTTTTCGAAGACCTTCTGTTGCTAAAATTAAAAAGTGTTGAACTAAAAAAAGTTATATAACAACCTGGGGGATTTATTCAGAAAATTACAGCTCTATCCGACTTACAGAGATTTTTCAATAATATTAATAGTGGAGAACAAAAATCTGTTTCGGGACAGCAACTCCCCAAATCTTACTTCCCTCTCATTAGAAGTTATTCTTGGCACAAAAATCAAATAAAAAGATAAGGAGAGGTTATTACAGAAGTAATAACTTTCAAGACTCAAGAAAACTATTGGGTTATCTCCCAAGAAGTACTTTTCTTTAACGCCTTTAAGTTAGGCACAAGAAGCAAGAATCAAGTATTTTCCAATGAAGAAGCATTAACATCAAATTTCTTGCTCCTACCTTTCTTCTTATCTTTAGGGAATATATGATTGATTATTGGAGAAGCAAAATGCATAATGCCTTTTCCCACATCTATTATTGCTCCAAGGTGTTTCAGCAGGGATCTTCCAAGTGTAATTTGTCCTTTTCCTACACATTCAATAACAAGATAATCAGTAGACACCACTTTCCCTGAGATCTTTGTAAACACTCCTTCAGCTATTCCAATGGGTAATATAGTTGCATTATTGGTAAGAGATATTTCTTCTCCTCCTTCAGAAAGTCCCCAAAGATTCAAAGACTCACATATATCTTTAGGCATAAGATAAAATTCAGACATGATATCACAACGAGCATCAAAAGTTTCATTGTTTATATCAACTTTTATTGTAGGAAACCATTTTGAAGGCTCAGAATTTGTTGGAACATAATCATGGTGCTCTCTAAGCATGTTATAGCAATCTTTCAAAGCAATTGTACTGGTCTCAAGAGTGTTCAACCTAGCATAGATATTTATAAAGGAAGAATCAGACTTGCTAGGCATATTAAAATTGTAATCAACTTCTTTATGGCATCCAAAGCTTCATTCTCATTACATTGAAAAATATCTCTCCCTGCTACAGCATCCAAAGCATATCTATAACAAAGAACAAGACCATGGTAGAAACTGCTAATAACTAGGCCTAGACTCATCTTAGGCTTAGTTATTCCCTGTAAATCAGAAATTCTAGACCAAGCTTCTTTGAAACTCTCTTCACTTCCTTGTTTAAAAGTAAATATCCTTTCCATAGGTCACACAGTGATTGGAACCACACCAGACATGGTATCAACTAAAGTAGGAACTAATTTTTTTGTGTTTTTGATAAGAAAAAACAAACAAAACAAGGCAAAAGAAACTAAGCAAAACAAAAACAATGTAAAGAGAAAGGTTGTGAAGGACTCCCCTTGTG
Source organism: Avena insularis (assembly GCA_023614405.1). Classification (NCBI taxonomy): domain Eukaryota; kingdom Viridiplantae; phylum Streptophyta; class Magnoliopsida; order Poales; family Poaceae; genus Avena; species Avena insularis. The sequence continues at coordinate 194,230,097 of CM042691.1, forward strand.
AATCCGTCCTTAGCCTCCCCGGCAACGGCGCCAGAAAACTCGTTGATGGTGTGTTGTTGACGTGGGAGCTTCTTCTTCTTTAATTCCCCGACAACGACGCCAGAAAACTCGTTGATGCGGCTCAGATCACTATAGAGATTTATTGGGAAACCCCAAGAGGAAGGTATGAAGAGCACATCAGCAAGTATTCCCTCAGAAAGAAACCAAGGTTATCGAACCAGTAGGAGGAAGGAAACGACTCAAAGGTGTTGCTAGCAACTTGGAAACCTGCAAAACACAAACACAAGACTTTGCCCCAACGAACTTTGAGGTTGTCGATCTCCCCAGTTTGCTAAAAATAAAGGATTAACTATATGGTGTGGAAGGTAATGGTGTCTTGCAAGAAAGTAAGCAGTAATAGTGAAATATGTATCAATGGTAAAGATTGGACCAGGGTCCACAGTTCACTAGAGGTGTTCTCCTTAAGATAAACAACATAGCATGATGGGTAAACAAATTAGAGTGGGGAAATTGACAGGACTGAGCAAGGCATAACAATGCAATACTAGACATTCATGATCCTATGAGATTAGATTGGGCATTACAACAATATACATAGACCGCCATCCAACTGCATCTATGACTAGTAATCCACCTTCAGGTTATCATCCGAACCCCCTCCAGTATTAAGTTGCAAGCAACAGATAACTGCTTTAAGTAAGGTGTGTAAAGTAAACAATACACTTGTTCCATGAACAACAGATCGTTCTTTTCTCCCTAGTGGCAAAAGCACATCTACATGAAGGGAATATGCCCGAGAGGCAATAATAAAAGTGGTTATTATCGTATTCCTTATTTATGATAAATGTTTATTTTGCATGCTATAATTGTGTTAATACGGAAACATTAATACATGTGTGTTTAATAAACAAACAAGAAATTCCTAGTTATGCCTATCTTATAAACTAGCTCATTGATTAACAAGATGATCAAAGGTTTCCTAGTCATGGACATTGGATGTTGTTAATAACGAGGTCGCAACATTGTTGGAATGATGTGATGAACATTCATCTGAAGTATAGCATTACGATCAAGGTCATTGTGTTTATATTTCTATAACATCATATGAAGTAATCTTAGTCCTTAGACCATGAGATCATGTCAATCACTAACACCGGAAGAGTATCTTGATAACATCAAATGTCACACCGTAACATGGTGACTATAAAGATGGGTTCAGTGCTACGAAGGTATTATGTTGAGGCTCATGGATCAAGAGTAGAATTTTTCCATCCCGATGACGGAGAGATATAATCTAGGCCCTCTCGGTGATATCACATTAGTGAGCTTTCAAGAAAGTGATTTGATCACTAGAATGTTATATCACGGAAACGAGAAAAGAGTACATGTCGGTAACGAGATCAACTAGGTATGGAGATACCGATGATCGAATCTCGGACATGTAATATATCGCAAGACAAAGGGATTGAGTTACATGCGTATAAGGTTCACACGATCACAAAAGTCATCGTTGAATGTGTGGGAGTCAGTACGGATCTCCAGGTCCCGCTGCTAATTATTGATCGGAGAGGGGTATCGATCATGTATGCATTATTCGCGAACCGTAGGGTCACACACTTAAGGGATACCGACACCATTTGGAGCGAATAATATGCCAGAGAAAGAATTACAAAGCGCAGGAATAATTTCACTAGACACCGGAACTGTTTTGGTTGAAATTGCTGAAACTAGTTCTGCATGTGAAATTGAAATGTTGTAAGGGGTTTTATGTGAATGTTTGTTAATTAGAGTAATTAACAAAATTCTGAATAAATAAATAAAAGAGTTTTATTTAATGAGAGATTGCATTAAATTTCGTGGAAATTTAATGGAGGTGAGTGGAATTTTGAGTGGGTGGCTATGTATGTGAGTGGGAGCTCCACCCACATGAATGTGGAAGAGGTGGGGGCACCTCCATGGCTTCCATGCCATGGGAGGGGGCTGACCCCCTCTCCCTATAAAAGTAACCCCACTCCCTCCTCTCATCACACACACACCTCCTCGTGAAGGATCTCTCTCCCCCTTTAGAATTTCCCCATGGTCTCGGATCAGTGAGATACATGTTCCCGATGGCTTTTTCTAGAAGGATTTGTTGCTTCCGCTGCTTTGCTGGAGCGAGGGTGCGGAGGTTGTTGGGGTACCCGGACATGTGTGCGATCACGGATGCACCACTGCTTTGCGGTGCTGGACTTGATGGTGCTGGACCAGATGGACTTCATCACGATCTTGATATCGTCAAGCGTTCGACTACATCATCCATAGGTACAACCTCGTTAACGCTATTCGGTCTTTAAGGGTATGTATTCTATGGATGTATGTCCACCCGTTGCTTGTATCTAGTAGATAGATCTTGGTACTTAATTGTTCCCATCGTAGGAAATTTTTTGTTTTCTATGTTGCGAACCCTACATTGGTATCAGAGCCGGATCTATGCGTATATGCTTTGCACGGGTAGTACACATATGAATATGTGGGTGATGATGGTCATCTTATTACTTCTTCCTTGTACTTTGGATATTGGTGGCATAGTGGGATGAAGCGGCCCAGACAAACTTTACATGTCCTCGCACATGAGACCCGTTCCATGCTTGACATGCAACTAGTTTTGCATAAGTGGCTTGCGGGTGTCTGTCTCTCCTACTATAGTTAATATATGATTTACAACGAGTTCCATGTTCGTAGGTAAGAACGGTTCTATCTTCGAAAGCCCTCAGCCATGTTGTGGTTCCATGTTCGTAGGTAAGAACGATTCTATCTCTGAAAGCCCTCAGCCATGTAAAACTTGCAATGGATAAATTAGAAGCGTCTAGTTTAGATTATTGCTGGGCTAGTGTCATGATATGGTGATGTTGTAAGTAAAAGTATAAGTCGATACTCTTACAACACACATAGCGTGTAACTTCCATAGACCTTGGCCTTACACATAAAGTAATGATGAATATCATACCACGATGCACATGATAACGATCAAGTGCAAGGACCATATCATTTCACTTTTCACATAAGTATTGTTGCATTTTATATTGCTAGTTTGGCATTTTATTAGCATAATAAGATGATCCCTCATTTATATATCAAGATAAAAATGTGTTCTTCCTTAAGTATGCACCGACAATGTTTCACCGCTTCAAGACATCACGTGATGATCGGGTGTACTTGAATCCACGAGCATATCTCGAGTGTAAGACAGTTTTACACATGTGAATACTAAGATTCTTACTTAGCGAGCTTAGCATGTGCAGACATGGCCTTGGAACACGGACCGAAAGGTTAAGCATGAGTCATATGCTTGATATGATGACCATGTATATGTTCGTCTTTGAAGCTACACCGACTCACGTGATGATCGGACTTGGTGTAGTGGATTTGGTTCATGTAATCACCAAAAAAGACACGGGGGTGTCATTTTTGAGTGGGATTTCATTTCTAATTTGGATTAGTAGAACTCATTTTATCATAAATAAAATCAAAGTGAATTTGCATAATTTGTTGTAGTCATTGGCATTCGTTCACCACCTTATGATTAGTTGTAATTGAGATAATAGAACTATATAATTCTGGATATTTACTTTACAAACTGGTATCGTGTTGTGTTGAGTGTCAATCTAAAGTTTAAAGTCCTATTGTAACACCGCGGTTCTAAAAAGACTGTGGCTTCTATGTGACATGCCAATCCCTGGATCGGTTCATTGGCCCATAATAGAATGAGATGAATAACATAGCAAATATCCGTGTATCATAAATAACAAAGATCTAGAGTACCATTATTACAATAAAAGCTTAGCTCAAGGCTAGCTCAAATTATTCAGGTAGCAACATAAATAAAGCAAATCCTCCATTCTTCAAATTGCCCACAAGTGAAAAAGTGCCGAGTGGAGTACCATGGCCTATATCGATTACTCAGAATCGGAATATCCTGCAACATGAAATGTAGCAGCCCCGAAGGGTCAATACATGGAATGTATGGCAAGTAGAGCTAGTAATGGAGACAATAGTTCTAACATCTACATGCATATTTGGCAAGTGGGGCTGTGTCTGGCTTGCATTTGCAAATATCTTTGTCCTACTTTCATAAACAGTTTTTGATTTTCTTTGAAAAGATCCCAATTAAGTTAACCCAACAACATTAAAACAATTATGAAATTAGAATGAGCGAGAAACATGTCATGGAATCAATATCAAGCAACTCAGTTGTCCATAATCGGGGACACGGCTAATCGATTAGATCATACACCCTGCAGGGGTTAGTACACTTTACCCATGTGACTTGGCCAGCCCAGCTCGTACCATCACTCTCATTTTGGGTGATGATAGGGAGAAGTCCAAGAAGAGACTGTTCGGAAAGTAGCTCCCCAATCCCGACGCACACCGGTCCAACCTACCAAAATTCTACATCTCTGGATACGCGGGTTCGAGTTACCACAACCTACTAAGTCCAACCAACCGCCCATTTCATTATTGACACATGGTTGTACACGTAAGCTACCAAATAAAGAAGCCAATCAATTTCTCTCGATACCTGGGTGCCTTTCCGCAATGAAACCACCAAAAATTATCAATACCATCACACCCAGGAGATTCATTGATTAAGTTGTTTTAGTTTTTGCAAACCAACTCATTTAGAAACAACTTTCAGTGATGTAACCCAGCCCTCGTTCATCATAGCATGGCTAAGCACATCTACCAACGGTGGTTCATCTACAAGGAAAGCCCTACCACATAATAGGTCATAGCATAGCGATAGTATCATCCTACACATGCATCTACAAAAATACACGACAATGCATTGAAAATAGTAGGACGATATCATGAACAAAGTAGCATCTACTTGCCTTGGTTGTAGCGGTCGGAAGAACAATCCACACACGAGCTAGCGTTGCACTCGTCACAATCTACACGATACAATTGCAATCATAAACAAACAATCAACAAGCATATGCAACAAAGATGATGCATGAAGGTATGCAAGGCAAGTGAATTGGTGCTACAGCTGCACCACATAATCCTATTCAATGATACTACTGATTGCATGCATGGAAAATAGTTTTAGCGCTAGGAAAACTATTATGCAAAATATAGTGCTCAAAACTAGAGCTAGAACTCAAATAATTCACTACCGGTAGTATACTATTTGTAAAATCTTGGGAAAATTCTACCGCATAGGTATTGCTATTTAGGAACAGTACCAACTGGAATTACTCAAAAAGGAATTATAAACCTCCCTGAGTAATTAAAACACTGCAGAAAGGCACTAGACAGTTTCTGCAGAAGTTTTTACTATAAGCCTATCCTTTTAATTCACGACGAGATTCCCCTCATCCTATTGAATCCAGGGACATATCATACACAATTTTTGGAGTTACAGATCTTTTTCTACGAATTAATTACTCCAAAAAGGCCATTAAATAATTTGATTAAACTGTACTAAATCTTGCTGCAAAAGTGTGAAACTAAGGTACAGCAAGATTTTACACGACTTACTGAACCTACACATATTTTATTTACAATTTTTGACCTAGCGGTTTAATTTCTACGCAATTTACAAGTTTTTACCGAAATCTGCCAACTAAATCGACTAAAGAAAATACCCAGTCAAGCGTAATACTGTGGCGCTATTTGGTCGTCTGACTAGTCAACGCTGGAGGCTGACCGATCTGGACCGCTGATCTGAGATCCAACGGTCCCAAGAGATGGCGGCTGCGGACTCACCGGAAACGAACGGCGGCGAGCTCGGGACGGTGGCGGCGATCGGCTCCGGCGACGGCGGTTCCTGCGCGGAAGAAAAGCGGTCAGCGCGCGGATCAAGGTAGTCAACGCGACGGCGGCACGATGTGGCGGCTGGGCTGTGGCAACAGCGGCCGGCAAGCGTGGCGCGGCAGCGCAGCGCGGCGTAAGCGGCGCGGCATGGCGGCAGCGGCTGGCGAAGCGCGGCGCGGCGCCATGGCGGCGCAGCGCACATGCTGGAGGCGCTGGGCGGCCGCAGGCGGCGCGCTGATGCGGCGGCGGCGTGAGGGCGGCGCGGCGGCAGGGTTACCTACGGCGACGGAGGCGGGATGCGGCGGCGGCGGCGGTTTCCGAGGTGGCGGCACGGAGATCAGCGGCACGAGATCGGCGCTGCATCCTTTGTGGGGGCACCGCTGGTCCTACGCGGACACGGGTCCAGATTTTTTTTGGTCCGTTTCTTTTCCCTTTTTGTCTTTTGTAAAACCTCCGTAACTTTTCCGTACGAGCTCCGAATCGGGCGATTTTTGTTCCTAAATTTTTGTAAAATCGAGGGAAACAACCTAGGGTCAAGGGTTGAGTGAAACCTCTAGGATACAAGGGTGGACAACACAAGTCCTACTAAAGCCTCCCGCAGGAGCCTCGTAGTAAAAATAGAGTAGGGTTTGGGAAAAATAGTGTTTTGCCGAATCTTTTCGATCGATGGTTTTGCATGGAAAAGTATGATGCAATGGCATGAATGATATGCAGAACCAAATTCTAAAATTAGGGATATGACAAGACTAACCCCCTTAAGATGAATCTCGTCCCCGAGATTCGGCGCGGCTAGAAAATAGGTGTGGGTAGTCCTCTCGGATGTCATCCTCACGCTCCCAAGTGGCTTCATCTTTAGTGTGGTGGCTCCACTGCACCTTGCAAAACCTGATCGTCTTGGTACGGGTAGTCCTCTCCGCTGTCTCCAGAATCTTGACCGGCTTCTCCTCATAGGTCAAGTCATTCTCAAGCTGAACCTCTTCTAGTGGTACAGTGTCTCTCAATGGTGTATCCACCATCTCCGGATGGCACTTCTTCAGCTGGGATACGTGGAACACATTGTGAACAGCGGACAAAGCCTCTGGCAACTCCAACTGATAAGCAACTTCTCCTTTGCGTTCTAAGACCCGATACGGTCCAATAAACCGAGGTGCCAGCTTACCCTTAATTCCAAATCTCTTGATCTCACGAAGCGGCGATACTCTGAGGTACGCTCTATCACCTATCTCATACACCACTTCCTTGCGCTTAGCGTCAGCGTAGCTCTTCTGCCTTGATTGTGCTACCTTTAGCCTGTCCCTAATCAAGGCGACCTTCTCCTCAGCGTCCTTGATCAAATCAGGTCCAAACAACTGGCGTTCTCCTACTCCATCCCATAGCAATGGTGTTCGACACCGTTTCCCATACAGCACATCGAACGGTGAAGTCTTGATGCTGGTTTGATAGCTGTTGTTGTAGGAAAACTCAACATATGGCAAATTCTCATCCCAACTAGAGCCATGAGCCAAAGCGCATGCTCTCAGCATGTCCTCCAAAATCTGATTCACCCTCTCGGTCTCATCCATCGATGCAGGTGAAACGCTGTGCTAAACTCAATCTAGTACCAAGTGACTCGTGGTGGCGCGGAAGTGTGATGTAAATTGGGTGCCTCTATCAGATACGATACTCTTGGGAACTCCATGTAGGCACACAATTCTGTCCATATAAATCTTGGCCAACTTTGCACTCGTATAGGTTGTCTTCACCGGTATAAAGTGGGATACCTTGATCAAATGGTCGACCACTACCCAAATGGAGTCATATCCTGACCTAGTCCTGGGCAATCCTGTGATAAAATCCATTCCCACTCTATCCCACTTCCAATCCGGCACGGGCAATGGCTGTAGCAGTCCTGCTGGCTTCTGGTGTTCCGCCTTCACTCGGCTACATACATCACATAGGGCAATATGCTCTGCGATGTCTCCCTTCATGTTGTTCCACCAGAATTTGTCCTTTAGGTCCATATACATCTTCATATTGCCCGGATGTATGGAATACGGCGAGTCATGAGCTTCCTGCAGAATCAACTTCCTTATCTCCGGATCGTTGGGAACGCACAAACGATCTCCATACCACAAGGTTCCTTGCTCATCCTCGCGGAATTCCCTTGCTCGACCCTCCTTCATCTTTTCCTTAACTTCATCTATCTCTTTGTCTCCCACTTGAGCCTTCCTGATTCTGTCCTGTAGCGTTGGTTGGACTTCCATTGTTGCCAAGTATCCTTCAGATACTACCTCCAGTCTAAGGTCCTTGAATTGCTTGCACAAATCCTCAGGCAACTCCCCAATTGTCAATCCATTGGCGTAAACCTTCCGGCTCAGAGCATCTGCTACTACATTGGCCTTTCCTGGGTGGTATTGCAGATTCATATCGTAATCCTTGATAAGTTCCAACCATATCCTTTGCCTCATATTCAGTTCCTTCTGCGTGAATATGTACTTCAGGCTCTTGTGGTCGGTGTATACATCACAGTGCTTTCCCATTAAGTAATGTCTCCACACCTTGAGCGCATGAACCACTGACGCTAACTCCAAGTCGTGTGTGGGGTAATTCCGCTCATGGTGCTTGAGTTGTCGCGAGGCATATGACACCACTCTCCCATCTTGCATCAGCACACTCCCAAGTCCCTGTCGAGAAGCATCACAGTACACTTGGAAATCCTTCAAGGTCCGTAAACACGTAAGTGCACGGTCACTAGTCGGCCTTCAGTTCTCGAAGCTGGCTTCACACACATCCGTCCATTCAAACTTTCTCTCCTTCTTCAGAAGTTCAGTCATCGGCTTAGCAATCTTGGAAAAGTTTTCAATGAACCTCCTGTAATATCCAGCAAGTCCCAAAAAGCTTCGTATCTCTCCGCATTCTTGGGTGCTTCCACTCGATTCTGCAGTCACTTTGCTTGGATCAACAGCGACTCCTTCTCCTGACACTACGTGTCCAAGAAACCCAACAGTGTTAAGCCAGAATTCACACTTGCTAAATTTGGCATACAGTTTGTGTTCCCTCAGCTTCTCCATAATCAGTCGCAAATGCTTCTCATGCTCAGCATCATCCTTGGAATATATCAGTATGTCATCAATAAACACCACCACGAACTTGTCCAAGTACTCCATAAATACCTTGTTCATCGTGGTCATGAAGTATGTCGGGGCATTCGTTAGTCCAAAAGACATAACTGTATACTCATATAAACCATACCTAGTGGTGAAGGAGGTTTTTGGTATGTCCTCCTCCCAGATCTTCAATTGAAAGTAGCCTGATCGTAGATCAATCTTGCTGAACACCTTCGCTCCTTCCAGTTGATCAAACAAATCATTTATGTTCGGCAGAGGGTACTTGTTCTTGATAGTCACTTCATTCAGCGAGCAATAGTCCACCACTAAACTCTTGCTGCTGTCTTTCTTCTCCACAAACAGAACAGGTGCACCCCATGACGACGAACTAGGCTGAATAAATCCCTTGTCCAACTGCTCTTTCAGCTGCTTCTTCAATTCCTTCAGCTCATCCACATCCATCTTATATGGTCTCTTTGCTATAGGTCCTGTTCCTGGCATCAGGTCGATAAGAAACTCCACTTCCCTGTCAGGTGGCATCCCTGGCAGCTCTTCCGGAAAGACGTCGGGGTAATCCCTAATCACTAGCACAGTATCCATGCTAACCCCCTTAAGAGAATTCAACTTACAGCTTCGTGGTCGCACAGCTAACTTGAATCTAATCCTCTTACCATCCGGGGTTTTGAGTGAAACGGCTCGCTGTGCACAATCTATGTGTCCCTCATGCATAGACATCCAATCCATACCCAGAATAACGTCTAATCCCTGTGATTCCAACACTACCAAATGTGCACTGAAGTTGTGTGTTCCAATCCTCACAGTTAAATTGCGGCATCCCGCGCTAGCTATCATATCTCCTCCAGGTGAACTCACTCTAATAGACCCTTTCATAGACTCCGTAGGTAGCTTATACTTATCCACAAAAGCCCTTGATATGAATGAATGCGATGCACCAGTATCGAAAAGTATAAGTGCAGGGTGAGTGTTGATTGGAAACTTACCAATCACAAGGTCAGGCTCATCTGGGATCTCCTCCACATTCATGTGGTTCACTGTGGCCTTCTCGTTGTTGGTTGGCTTCAGTCCTTTCCTCTCCGGACAGTTATCAGCATAGTGTCCCTTCTGTTTACACTTGAAGCACGTCACCTCACTCAGATCCTTCTTCACAAAGCTGCGATCGCGGTTGCGGTCATGTCCACCGTGTCCTCCAGAGTGGTGAGAGTGTCCTCCCTTGTGGCTGTGGTGGCTGCTCTTGTGGTTTTCATGGCGATGTCCATCGCCTCCATGGTGGTGGCGGTCATGGCTCCCATGTTTACTCCCTCCATGCTTGGAGTATCCATCATATGAAGTGCGAGACTTGTGATGTGAACCAGAGTGGTGATTATTGCTCTTTCTCTTGCGGTTCTCCACCTGTTTGTGCTTCCCTTCCAAGATCCTGTCCTTGTCCATAAGCTCCTGGAAAGTGGGGCAATAAACCACCAGTAGTTGCACTGAAAGCTCATCACTGAGGCCATCCAGGAATCTCTCCCTCCTTTTTGCATCAGTGTCAACATCCTCAGGTGCATAACGGGACAGGTTGTTGAACTCCTCAATGTACTCAGCCACGGTGCGATTGGTTTGGCGCAAGTTGCGAAACTCCTTCCTCTTCAGGCTCAGAACTCCTGAAGACACGTGGTTGGTCCTGAAACCTTCCTCAAACATTGCCCAAGTCACAGTGTCCAGCGGGTGGGTGATCTGAAAAGTGTCCCACCAAGAAGCAGCTGGTCCCTCCAGTAGGTGAGCGGCAAACCTCACCTTCTCAGCATCCGTGCATCCGACAGTTACCAGATCCTTGTTGACTAAACGCAACCAGTCGAGAGAAACCATTGGTTCCGTTGCAGTAGAGAACTTAGCTGGCCTTAGCCTCAGAAATCTGGTGAGAGCATCTCCCTAAGGCTGGTTGTTTCCATTGTTGTTGTTGTTCTGAGTTGCCATGAACTGAGTCATTACTTGGGTCAGCTGTGCCTGAGCTGCCATGAGTTGCTCCAACTCAGTGGGTTGACGGTGGGGAGGCATCTACGGTTCAGCACAGGTAAGCTTAGAAAGAATCAACTACGATAATAGGATTCTACCCATGCATATGATCAAACAACAACAAACAATAGCAGACAATCACAAGCAAGCAACACATCAACAAACAAGTGATCCAGCAACATCCCAGGGGTTATCCTAGCAGTATATACCTACTGAAATAGTTTTACAAGAGTTGGCAATGGTTAACTAAACAGTTGATCAACTAAGCAACAAAAACAGCAATCTACCAGAACAGTCCAGCAGCATTCACGAATTTTTTTCTACCTGACTTAGACTCGTCAGAAAATTTAGCTGATTTTTGCACATACAGTACAGAGAGTTTCGCATCAGCCCAATGTTTTTCAGATTTTTCCCAGTTACCAGAAAAATATGAAAAATCATACAGTACTGCTGTATCAGCAGAAAACTGCAGCGAAAATAACACAGATGTTAACCAATATTGCCATAACTCTTTCATAGAATTTTGCACAAATAATTCCTGGGATATTGGAGTACACAAATAAGCAACTAATCACTCTTAAACTAACAGCAACTAAGTTTCACATCGATCGAGACTAATCCTAACGATTTTACCTAACGAGGACTAATTGGTGGACTTCTATCTACTTCTTGAAGAGGTTGCGGTAGGTCCTTGCACTCATGCGTTGGCGCTTCGGTCCATGGTTCAACCATGGCGGCGGAGTGTACACTTATCCTGAATCATCACTTGAGATCTCAAACTCCACCTCTTCTGGATACTCCTCTTCTTCTTCACTCTCAGCTGCAACTGCAACAGCTTCATCTCCTCCACCATCATCGTCTCCATCATCATCATCCTCGTCCTCATCATCATCATCGTTCCCACTGTCATCATCATCCCCATTGTTGCCATCATCTCCATTGTCATCATCCGAGGGTGGATTCAGCTGTGCTTGGAGAGCGGCAATCTGGGTTGTCATAGCTTCAATAGTTTGATCCCTTTCCTGGACGGTCCCTTGCAACTGTTGTATGTTCTGGGTGTTCTCCTGCACCGTACCATGAAGATGAGATATGGTTGCATCTCTGGCTATCAGGGCATTCTCCAGAACTCCCATAGCTTCATGCAGGGTGTCAATCTCCTGTCCTTGGACCACCATACCATTGCTAGCAAAATCTGCAATCTCCTTTATCATCATCACTTTCTCAACTAGAGCTCCATTCTCCCTTTCCATGTCCTCTATGTGCCTCCAACGGGGTGGCATGTTGTTCCTGTCGCCCGGGGTAACCACAATGTGCCCATCTTCATCACGCCTCCCATAGTCACGGTAGGGTGAATCTGCTGGCAGCAGGTGTCGGACTTGATGGCACTGGCGAGACAGGGCTTCATGTATGGCCAAGTTAATTCCAAGTCCCCAGTTGCAGTATGTCTTGGTGTAGATAGGTGCACAGGGTTTGGCAAGGCGGCATCTCTGAATATGAAGGTAGTGATCTCCCATGCATCCTCTCCATATCCATAGGTGTACAACCTTCTTCCCTTGAACATGGACAGTGGCAATCCCAATGACTGCGAGAGCTGTGCTAACTGCCTTGCAAAGGGCCTTGGTGACTCCATGGTTGCATACTCAGTCCTGACTTCTCCCATCTATCAAGTAAAAGAGGAAAGTGTGAGAATAGCATATGGTAAGAATTTACGAGGGTGAAAGGCATAAGATGAAAGACAGAGTTAATATAGGCTTTAATAAATCTAAGGCTTCCTAATCCAATCCTAGGTCACGATCCTACAGTCGACACACGGGCTCTGATACCATCTTGTAACACCGCGGTTCTGAAAAGACCGTGGCTTCTATGTGACATGCCAATCCCTGGATCGGTTCATTGGCCCACAATAGAATGAGATGAATAACATAGCAAATATCCGTGTATCATAAATAACAAAGATCCAGAGTACCATTATTACAATAAAATCTTAGCTCAAGGCTAGCTCAAATTATTCAGGTAGCAACATAAATAAAGCAAATCCTCCATTCTTCAAATTGCCCACAAGTGAACAAGTGCCGACTGGAGTACCATGGCCTATATCGATTACTCAGAATCGGAATATCCTGCAACATGAAACGTAGCAGCCCCGAAGGGTCAATACATGGAATGTATGGCAAGTAGAGCTAGTAATGGAGACAATAGTTCTAACATCTACATGCATATTTGGCAAGTGGAGTTGTGTCTGGCTTGCATTTGCAAATATCTTTGTCCTACTTTCGTAAACAGTTTTTGATTTTCTTTGAAAAGATCCCAATTAAGTTAACCCAACAACATTAAAACAATTATGAAATTAGAATGAGCGAGAAACAAGTCATGGAATCAATATCAAGCAACTCAGTTGTCCATAACCGGGGACACGGCTAATCGATTAGATCATACACCCTGCAGGGGTTAGTACACTTTACCCATTGTGACTTGGCCAGCCCAGCTCGTACCATCACTCTCATTTTGGGTGATGATAGGGAGAAGTCTAAGAAGAGACTGTTCGGGAAGTAGCTCCCCAATCCCGACGCGTACCGGTCCAACCTACCAAAATTCTACATCTCTGGATACGCGGGTTCGAGTTACCACAACCTACTAAGTCCAACCAACCGCCCATTTCATTATTGGCACATGGTTGTACACGTAAGCTACCAAATAAAGAAGCCAATCAATTTCTCTCGATACCTGGGTGTCTTTCCGCAATGAAACCACCAAAAATTATCAATACCATCACACCCAGGAGATTCATTGATTAAGTTGTTTTAGTTTTTGCAAACCAACTCATTTAGAAACAACTTTCAGTGATGTAACCCAGCCCTCGTTCATCATAGCATGGCTAAGCACATCTACCAACGGTGGTTCATCTACAAGGAAAGCCCTACCACATAATAGGTCATAGCATAGCGATAGTATCATCCTACACATGCATCTACAAAAATACACGACAATGCATTAAAAATAGTAGGACGATATCATGAACAAAGTAGCATCTACTTGCCTTGGTTGTAGCGGTCGGAAGAACAATCCACACACGAGCAAGCGTTGCACTCGTCACAATCTACACGATACAATTGCAATCATAAACAAACAATCCACAAGCATATGCAACAAAGATGATGCATGAAGGTATGCAAGGCAAGTGAATTGGTGCTACAGCTGCACCATATAATCCTATTCAATAATACTACTGATTGCATGCATGGAAAATAGTTTTAGCGCTAGAAAAACTATTATGCAAAATATAGTGCTCAAAACTAGAGCTAGAAATCAAATAATTCACTACCGGTAGTATACTATTTGTAAAATCTTGGGAAAATTCTACCGCATAGGTATTGCTATTTAGGAACAGTACCAACTGGAATTACTCAAAAAGGAATTGTAAAACTCCCTGAGTAATTAAAACACAGCAGAAAGCCACTAGACAGTTTCTGCAGAAGTTTTTACTGTAAGCCTATCCTTTTAATTCACGATGAGATTTCCCTCATCCTACTGAATCCAAGGACATATCATACGCAATTTTTGGAGTTACAGATCTTTTTCTACGAATTAATTACTCCAAAAAGTCCATTAACTAATTTGATTAAACTGTACTAAATCTCGCTTCAAAAGTGTGAAACTAAGGAACAGCAAGATTCTACACGACTTACTGAACCTACACATATGTTATTTGCAATTTTTGGCCCAGCGGTTTAATTTGTACGCAATTTACAAGTTTCTACCGAAATCTGTTAACTAAATCGATTAAAGAAAATACCCAGTCAACTGTGTCTGTTGACTGGTTAACGCGGCTGCTGACTGGGCGCTAACTGGGCGTCTGACTAGTCAACGTCTGGGGGCTGACCGGTCAACGGCCGATCTGGACCGCTGATCTGAGATCCAATGGTCCCAAGAGATGGCGGCTGCGGACTCACCGGAAACGAACGGCGGCGAGCTCGGGACGGTGGCGGCGATCGGCTCCGGCGACGGTGGTTCCTGCGCGGAAGAAAAGCGGTCCGCGCAAGGATCGAGGCAGTCAACGTGACGGCGGCGCGGCAGCGCGGACGGCGCGGCAGCGCGGACGGCGAGCGGCGGCGCAAGGCGGCGCGGCAGCGCGCGCGGGCGGGCGGCGGCCGGCAGGCGGCTGCGCGGGCAGGCGCCGGGCGAGCGGGCGCGGCGCGCGAGGTGGGCACGCGGAGCGGCGGCGCGGCGTGGGAGGCGGCGTGCAGCGGCGCGCGTGCGCGGAGGCGGGCGCGGCGCACGTGGCGCGCGGGGGCGGCTGCAGCGGCGGCGCGGCGCGGATGCGGCGGTGCGGCGGCGGCGTGAGGGCGGCGCGGCGGCGGGGTTACCTGCGGCGGCGGAGGCGGGATGCGGCGGCGGCGCGGGCGGATCCTGAGGCGGCGGCGGTTTCCGAGGTGGCGGCGGCACGGAGATCGAGGGCGCGGCGGCGGCTACGTCCTTTTGTGGGGGGGGCACGCGGGTCCTACGCGGACACGGGTCCAGATTTTTTTTGGTCCGTTTCTTTTCCCTTTTTGCCTTTTGTAAAACCTCCGTAACTTTTCCGTACGAGCTCCAAATCGGACGATTTTTGTTCCTAAATTTTTGTAAAATCGAGGGGAACAACCTAGGGTCAAGGGTTGAGTGAAACCTCTAGGCTACAAGGGTGGACAACACAAGTCCTACTAAAGCCTCCCGCAGGAGCCTCGTAGTAAAAATAGAGTAGGGTTTGGGAAAAATAGTGTTTTGCCGAATCTTTTCAATCGATAGTTTTGCATGGAAAAGTATGATGCAATGGCATGAATGATATGCAGAACCAAATTCTAAAATTTGGGATTTGACACCTATTGCAAACTTCCAACAAACTTTGTTTACTCCGTGAAATTTGATAATTAGTATTAATCGAGAGTAAAAATTCCAGTGTTAGTATCTTAAGTATCATGTTTGCCTCCATGATTCTTGATTTAAAAATTGAGATTATGTAGGAGCGAAAAGAATTGTTTCAGAAACCATAATGTGTGGCAGATATAACGATATCTGAAACAATGTTTTGGTTGCAATATGATGGAGTATAATATATGTTCTCATATTGGATGAGAATTTGCGAAGGTTGGAGATGCTAGACATCCTAATCATCCAAAAGGGTTTTGGAAAGTAATGTTATACTCACGATTCGCCTTTATAAGGTACATTAGCTTGATCATGAATGTCGTCATGATAAGGATGAATAGAAGATGTATTAAAGTGTTTACTACACTAAAAGATTACTAAAGAATGGATTTTGAAAGAATGCCATTCATTTGATGATGGTGCTCTACTTCAAAGTGCAAGTCCAAAGGTATTAGTATTTAAATATACACGCTTTGGACTATGTGTCATGTATATGGCGCCACTTTTGAAATTTATGGATTATTTTAAAAGGAAAAGGAAATGCTGAAAGAGAATTTATAAAATATATTTGGCAGAAAAGAATATACTGGAAATATCCAGTTTAGGTATATAGATGATATACATGTTATGGTTGTATTCTTTGCTTGTTGAAAAATGTGGTTCTTGGGTATTGAATACTGAATTGGTTGGTATGAAATTTAATACAGAACGATGCAATTCATGAACCACAATGGCCTAAGTAACTAGCAAGAGAATATGTCATGATGTTCATCGAAAACAAACAAACCGTTGTTTGTATTTCTCGCTGGCATCAAACCTTGCCTTCAAGATTTGTTTTAAAAATAGTTATTTAAATCGTGTATTATGAGAACAAAGATTGTTCAAATAATTACCTATTCCATATAAGATGGATGATTTACAAATCTAGTTGGAGAAATCACATCCATAAAACTAATGCTAAAATGTCGCAAGACAAATGATTGGAAGATCACTTACGAAGTGACATCACCATTTAAATTATATTAGAAATAAAACATGAAGAAACTCCATTTTCATGGATTTTGGAGTCTTTGATTTGATCAAATGACGCTTGTGAGACTTTCCTCGGGATAATTAAAACTTTGTTCAAAGTCCAAAGAAGAATGAACGACTAAAATATTGGAATTTATACATATCGATGTATGTAGTCCATTATGTATAGTAATAATCGATGGACTTCAACTTCATATGCTTTCTCCTGAAATTTGAGTGACTATTCACTTAATGAGAAAGAAGTATGAAATGTTTGAAAATGTTCAAAGACTTTCAAGATGAATTTCTAACAAGAAAATAAATAATTTATGATTTTATCATAAAGGGATTTATTTGAGTTGCAAGTTTAGCAAAACACCTAGATTTGCATCTCCTCAAACACCATAAGAATATGGAGTGTTTGAGATTTGTAATGAAACCTTGTTTGACATGGTTGGATCAAAGGTGTTATTTATAAAACTGCCATTATGTTTTAAAAGATTAAAGCTTTAGAGACTACCGCTTTTACACTGAAAAGAACTCCATTTTGATCCGTTGAAATGACACCATGTAAGTTATGATTTGGGATAAAATCCAAGTTGTCCTTTTTTAAATGTTGGTATGCTAAGCATAAGTAAGATGTTTACAACCAAAGTCGGATGAGCATGTCTTTGTAGGTTATTTCGAATAACCATTGGGTATTCCTCCATAACACCAAAGACAAAAGCGTTTGTCGCTTAAAATGTCAAGTTTCTTGGAAAAGGAATTTATCGCAAAAGTTAAGTGGGAGGACAATAGAACTTTAATAAGGTTAACGAACCTTAGCTATATGTGTTGAGTTGCACACCGCCGGAAAACGTTCCGAAGGCATCCGTAATGCTCATGGCTCACGTGCCTCAAAGTTTGCGGTCACGGAGGTCTAAGTTCCTATTGAACCAAGTAGGTCAGATAAACAATCAAATGCTGAGATTTGAGAGTAAATCATTATTGTTTGACAATGATGAACCGATTACATGCAAAGAAGCGATGATGGGTCCTGACTCCGTCAAATGGCTTGAGGCCATAAAATCCGTGATAGTTCCATACACGAGAAATCATGTTTTTTGAACTTGGAAAACCCTCCAGAAAGGTGTAAAAACCTATCGGTCGCATTTGGATCTATAAAGAAACAGACATGGATGTTTCACATCTATGAAATAGTCGGCATGTCGTAAATTATTTTACGACAATGTTCAAGGAGTTGACTATGACAAGATTTGATCTTTCATAAGCGATATTTAGTCTAGACGGATTTAAGTAGCAACCACTACATATAATTTGGTATATGGTAGATGAATAAACAAAACAAAGTTCTTCTAATAGAATGGTTACCTAGGACATGTGCATGACACGCTCCAAAGGGTTTTGTTAATTCAAAGGATGCTAAACAGGGCATGCAAACTTCAATGGTTGAAGTAAGCATCGCGGAGTTGGAATCTTCACCGTGATGAAACTGTTAAAGGAGATTTTATCAGGAGACGATGAAGATGCTTGCATTTGCAAGAAATTAAGTGGGAACGCTGAGACATATTTCTAATACATTATGTGGAGGACATCTTGTTGATTGGAAATGATGTATCTTTTATTGACAAAGGTTTCATTTCGATGAAAGACTTAGGCAAAACCCGAATATTTAGCATGAATGTCTACATGGATAGACAGTGACGCTAATATGGTCGTGCCAAATGTACATATATGAGATATTGAAGGGGTTCAATATAGAAATGACGAGAAAAGGATCTTATCGCATGGAAAAAGAATTGAATCAAGATTCAAGTGTATCGACACTTGATAAGTGAAACAAGATTCAAGTGCTTTGACACTTGATGAGTGCAATCACAAGAATGTTTTGATCAATCATACCATGATATGTACACATCTAGATATGTCCTATGCTCTAAGTGTTATGAGCATATACCAGAATGAATCATAAAATGATCATTGGATAATGGTAAGGATATTCTTATAATCTTTTGGAAGAATTAAGAATATATTATATTTGTATAAGATACAAATAGTTCATTGAAAAATGATACTAGTATTGTCACAAGATACAAATTAAGTTTATATCAATTTAAACTATGGGTTGCATAATGAAATGGAAAGAAATTTACATGACGGATTTGGATTAATTCCAAAGTTAAGACATTGTGACGGATACTACAACAAAAAGGCTAAGTATATGACTACTACAGTAGCAGCAAAGCAGGGCATTTGTGTCAAGTAGTTTGTTATCAAACTAAGGTGTGGTTCACAACGGGATAACACTAAATATATATTGTACGACAATAGTATCGACATGATTTAACCCCAAGGAACTAAAGGTGTCACCAAAAGACCAAATTTATACAATACCCTCATTGGAGAATGAGTGATGCGTGAAGACGCAAAGACATGCAAATACATACGGACCTGAAAGCGTCAGATCCGTAGATTATGTTAACCACTTGCAATCGCGTATATGGAACACCAGAAAGCCATAGGTGTTCAATATGCAAAGTTTTCAAACTAGATTATTGTCTCTAGTGCAAGTGGGAGACTGAAGGGAATATGCCCGAGAGGTAATAATAAAAGTGGTTATTATCATATTCCTTATTTATGATAAATGTTTATTTTTCATTCTATAATTGTGTTAATATGGAAACGTTAATACATGTGTGTTTAATAAACAAAAAGGAAGTTTCTAGTTATGCCTCTCTTATAAACTAGCTCGTTGATTAACAAGATGATCAAAGGTTTCCTGGTCATGGACATTGGATGTTGTTAATAACGAGGTCACAACATTGTTGGAATGATGTGATGAACATTCATCTGAAGTATAGCATTACGATCAAGGTTATTGTGTTTATATTTCTATAATATTATACGAAGTAATCTTAGTCCTTAGACCATGAGATCATGTCAATCACTAACACCGAAAGAGTATCTTGGTAACATCAAACGTCACACCATAACAGGGTGACTATAAAGATGGGTTCAGTGCTATGAAGGTATTATATTGAGGCTCATGGATCAAGAGTGGAATTTGTCCATCCTGATGACGAAGAGATATACTCTGGTCCCTCTCGTTGATATCACATTAGTTAGCTTGCAAGCAAGTGATTTGATCACTAGAATGTTATATCACGGGAACAAGAAAAGAGTACATGTCGATAACAAGATCAAACTAGGTATGGATATACTGATGATCGAATCACGTACATGTAATATATCGCGAGACAAAGGGATTGACTTACATGCAGATAAGGTTCACACGATCACATAAGTCATCGTTGAATGTGTGGGAGTCAGTACGGATCTCCAGGTCATGCTGCTAATTATTGATCGGAGAGGGGTCTCGATCATGTATGCATTATTCGCAAACCATAGAGTGACACACTTAAGGGATACCTACACCATTTGGAGCAAATAATATGTCAGAAAAAGAATTACAAAGCGCAGGAATTATTTTACTAGACACCGGAACTGTTTCGGTTGAAATTGCTGAAACTAGTTCTGCATGTGAAATTGAAATGTTGTAAGGGGTTTTATGTGAATGTTTGTTAATTATATTAATTAACAAAATTCTGAATAAATAAATAAAAGAGTTTTATTTAATGAGAGATTGCATTAAATTTCGTGGAAATTTAATGGAGGTGAGTGGAATTTTGAGTGGGTGGCTATTTATGTGAGTGGGAGCTCCACCCACATGAAAGTGGAAGAGGTGGGGGCACCTCCATGGCTTCCACGCCATGGTAGGGGGCTGCCCCCTCTCCCTATAAAAGTCACCCCACTCCCTCCTCTCATCATACACCTCCTCGTGAAGGATCTCTCTCCCCCCTTTAGAATTTCCCAATGGTCTTGGATCAGCGAGATACATGTTCCCGGTGGATTTTTCTAGAAGGATTTGTTGCTTCCGCTGCTTCGCTGGAGCGAGGGCGCGGAGGTTGTCGGGGTACCCGTCCGTTTGTGCGATCACGGATTCACCACTGCTTTGTGGTGATGGACTTGATGGTGCTGGACCGGCTGGACCAGATGGACTTCATCACGATCTTGAGATCGGCAAGCGTTTGACTACATCATCCACGAGTACAACCTCGTTAAAACTATTTGGTCTTTGAGGGTATATATTTAAAGGATGTATATCTACCCGTTGCTTGTATCTAGTAGATAGATCTTGGTACTTAATTGTTCCCATTGTAGGAATTTTTTTGCTTTCTATGTTGCGAACCCTACACTACAACCTTAGAGATTTCTGTCACTTCCCCAGATTCAATAGAGGCATGAACCCACTATCGAGCATAAATACCCCCTCTTGGAGTCACTAGCATCTACTTGGCCAAGATAGTTACTATAAACAGAGAGCATGCAAGATCTCAAACAACACAGACATGATAGAATCAATAAAATAAAACCATTAATCAATCTGACATAGTAATCTCAATATCCATCGGATCCCTGCAAATACAACATGCATGATTACAAATAGATGATCTTGATCATAAACGGAGCTCACAATATCTAAACATGGTAGCACAACAGAGGAGAAACAACCATCTAGCTACTTTATGGACCCATAGTCCAAGGTAGAACTACTCACACATCATACCGGAGGCTGGCATGGTGATGAAGAAGGCCTCCCGGATGATCTCTCCCCTCCGACAGGGTGACGTGAAGAGCTTCAGATCCCCCCAATCTAGGGACGATGGTGGTGGCGGCTACAGACTGTTTCATGGAGATCTGATCGGGTACTTAGGGTTTAGGTATCGAGGGCTTCTTATAGTCAAAGGGGGAGGTCGAGGGGGTGCCCAAGGCGGCGCACCCCCCCCAGGCGCGGGCCAGGCCTGTCCACGCGGCCAGGGTGTGTGCCCCTCGAGGCCCTCCTCCGTCTCGTCTTCTGGCTCCGTGTTCTCCTCGGTGAAATATCGACTTTGGATTTTGTCCCGTCCAATTCCGAAAATATTCATTTTCTGGCTTTTCTGGAACCAAAAACAACAACAAAAACAGGCAACTGACACTACGACATCTTGTTAATAGGTTAGTCCCAGATAACATATAAAAATACCTCAAAGTGTAGACAAAGCAAAGAAAAGTAGATACTAAACAAGCATAGAACATCAAAAAATATAGATACGTTTACAACGTATCACTCCCCTTCTCCTCTCCTCCTCCACCACCTCCGGTGACCAACTACAGCGATGACCTCCTCCTCCGGTGACCTCCTCCTCCACCATCTCCGGTGACCTCCTCCAGCGACGAGATCCTCCTCTGGTGACCACCTCCTCCGGCAACCTCCTCCTCCACGACCACCTCCTCCACCACCACCACCTCCGGCGACCACCTCCTCCACCACCATCTCTGACGACCCCCTCCTCCACCCACCTTCGCCCTCCTCCGGTGACCCCACAAAATTCTGGTGACAAAATTCCGGTGGTTGCGGGGCTAGATCCAGATCTAGGTATGCCCTCGCTTTTTTTCAATTCAAAAAAAATTCAGTGGCGCATATTGCAATATGCGCCATAGAGTTATGTGGTGCATATTGCAATATGCGCCACTAAATTTTGAGATTTCTGTGGCGCATATCAATATGCACCATAGATAAAAAAATTAGTAGCAACATAACAGTGGAGCATCCCATATGTGCCACAGAAGTCCAAAGAAAGAATTCCTTATATGACACTACTCCTAAAATATGATTCCTTATTTGACACTCAAAACTTTTTGCTTTCTTATATGACACTTGGTGTAATTTTTTTGTCTTACATGACACTCTAGTGCATTTGTAGGTCTAATGGTGTCAACCGGGAAACTACAAAGACACTTTTGCCCCTGGTGCAATATGTTTCGAAATTACTAGAAATTTTGTTGTCTTATGTAATATGGAACCTATTTTACTTCAAAAAACATTGCACCATCCATATTTAGTCGTGTGACAACAAAGGAAGAGAAACACTTGCTGATTCAGACTATACTAATATCTCGAATATTAATTAAATAAAATCAAAAAATTGGCAGAACCTTCCCTATATTTTGATGACATATCCCCTTCACACAATTCATATATACATACAACCAATCAAACAACATACCAATAGCTTCCATAAGCATCCAGATTCATGCATAAGTCATCGGTAGTTCACATGTATCACATATATCAGGCTAAATGACCTCCAAAAGAACCATTACATCACGGGAACTCCAAAATAACCATTACATCAAGAGAATCGAAGTGCGCACAAGCCATATGAAAATTACAAGCTGAGCCTTCTTTTGCTTCTTGTGCTCATAGCAGGGCTAGGAGGGTAAAATTTTCTGCTCCTTATGTCCATTGCTGGGCTGTCAAGTGGTACAATAGGAATGTTTTCAGCAACATCTCCCTTTTTGTCTTGGTGTTTATATTCACAGGAGAAATCCTCTCAATGGAACCATTTTTTGATCTGAACACATGTGTGTATGGCAACAATAAGTTTAGGATAGTAATGGTAGCATTACGTAAGTAATGGCAGCAGTAAGAAACACAAAATTACCTCTTTGATCCTCCAGATTTAGAGTTTACATGTTTTCTCTTTTTATTTATTGTAATCTCCAAGATTTGGCTATGGTGAGAAAGAAGAAACTTAGAACTTATAGTGAGTGGGAAAAGCAACATAGAAGTGTAGAATTTTGCTAACCTTGGTGGGAAAAGCATCCTTATTGGTTCTCCATCCTCGCAAGGCACAATGGATGATTGGGCTATTTTGCTAGCATTTGTCCTCTTCTTTGGTGGTTCTATACATAAGCAGCAAGAAAAGTAGTTAATACATTTAGTTGCAAACAAAAATAATAAAGCAAGAAAGAGAAATATATATTACCTAATAGCCATCATTGCAGCAATGTCATCAGGGTTACCCTTCTTACAATTGTGCCAATGATGCCTATATTCCTTACAAATTGGCATAAGTGCTTGCCTTTCTTTATTTTATTGTCACTACAACCATTATACCTCTCAGTTTTAGGCCTGCCATCTGTCGCTTTAAGTAGTGGTGGATGCATGAAGAATCCATGGTCAGATTCAGGCCATTATTTTTTGTCAGGCATAGCAGGTTCAGGTGGGCATAAGATGCTCTAAATTTTTTAGTGGAGCAATACGAGTCAACATAATTCTTTATATGTGCATCACTAAGTGATGTGATGAAAGAGCATGTTTGCAAGGAAGTCCACAAACTTGCCATTGTCTATAAGAATATGTTCTATCTTGCAAGTTAACGACAAACCTAAAGCCGTTGCCTCCTAATGCAGTCACTTCAGCCACATCTTCTAAGCATTCTACCACCTCCAAGTTTAAATCCCTGGTCATTGCACTCAACTTCTTCATTATTTGGGGAAAAATCAATCCATATAACTTCTTTGCTACTTTTTCCTCTCGTTACACTTGATCATAATCAACTGCCTCGCCTTATCCATGAAATCGTCCAAGTTTAAATACTTGTGGTGCTTGATCCAATTGTTAAAGCACTCTGCCAAGTTGTTTGTTACATAGTTCACCTTGCATATGGTCGAGAACTGACTCCTAGACCACAACTTATTGTGCCACTTCCTAATATATGTGGTTGCAGATGGCTTCGCTACCTCCATTGCAACCCATTTTTTGTCAAATAAATATGGGTTCCATGAGTAAGCCGCTCCCCATAGGTGGTCATCAAATATTTTTCCATGAAACTTATTCTTGAAGTTGCTCACCAAGTGAAACATACATTCTCTATGTTCTGTCTCCGGGAACACTTCTTTTACCCCTATCATCACTGCTTGGCCAGCATCAGTGCATATGGCTAAACCAACATACTCATTCTCAGGGATTGGGTTCGAAAGATAACTATCATCAGACTCTTTTGTGTTGTTGTTATATGCAAATATAGGCTCTAGGTCATCACTACAATACTCGGAGATAGGCTCATAAGGTCCAGAGGGATCACAGTATGCAATCAGCAATTATACAACCTTTGTCTTAGCATGTTTATCAAACATAGACATCAATTCTTGGTCTGATTTTACTTCTGGGAGTATTTTAAGAACATCATCATAGTACTAGACATGTACACCTTCCAAATAACGTGGTGGGTACTACTCAACGATGGATTCAACCAAATCCTTATAATATAATTTTTTAAATCACTATCAATGACCTTCTCAAAACAAAAACATCTAATTTCCTTTCTAACTTTTTTGGGGTTTCCAAACAAGCTAATTTTTAGCAAGTAAATAGAATTGGGATCCATCCTATAAATAAATATAAAGGCATAAACATTGCTACTAATTTCAGCAAACGATGGTGCAATGGAGAGAAATTTGTCAAATACACTCACCCTTCCATGCCATGGACTAAGATTGGATTTGAGTACCTCGACGGGTGCTCCACTGCAGAAGCATACGCACTCGCCGCTGAGCCTTGGCCGCCCTCGGAAGCCCCAGCATGGCCGCCCTCCGCCCCGCCTTCTTCTCCGTCCGGTGCCTTGCCTGGGCCCACTTCCGTGCTTGGCCTCCCATCCGCCACAGACCCCATGGTACATGGAGCTCACCTCAGGCCGCATGCGCCGCCGCTGCGAACAAGCAATCCACCCGCGCTGCCGGCCGCCACGCGCTAGGGTTCATGACCGGG
Organism: Avena insularis; assembly: GCA_023614405.1. Lineage (NCBI taxonomy): Eukaryota > Viridiplantae > Streptophyta > Magnoliopsida > Poales > Poaceae > Avena > Avena insularis. Next base: position 194,255,558 of record CM042691.1, read on the forward strand.
ATAAAGGGACAGGAGAGGCTCGTATCCTTCTGATTCTGTTCGATTGGGACAACTTAGCTTGGACACGTACATATACAGGGGTATTTTCGTCTAGACGGAACCATGTAACGGATTGAACAACAATGTCATGTAAGGAAAAAAAATACACAGGATGTCATATGGGGAAGAAAAAATTATGAGTGTCAAATAAGAAATCATATTTAAGAGTAGTGTCGTATAAGGATTTTTCTCAAGTCCAAAACACATGCACCATAGGTAGCTGTTTTCCTAGTAGTGGCGCCCAAGGATGGCGTGGTACTGTGATGGCCAGTCGACCACCTCGAAATCGAGTCGCTCATGCCTAAAGTTCTTGGGGGTGCCGAAGATGACGTCGATCCATATCTTGCCCAGGGGTAGACTCCCTTTCCTAGGATGATGACGTGGAAGGTTGTGTTGGATGCCTCTAGGCTGCAGAGCGGGATCCGCATGGCCTCCAGGGTGCTGGTGAACATAAAATTTATGTCAATGTCGTTGTCCATAAATACTCGACTCATCTCGAACACGCCGATCTGAGCCTCGAGCACCAGGGCGGAGTGGCCTGGGCAAGGGATTTGGCGAAGATGATCGGATCGGTCGAAGGTGATGCATGATTCTGAGCCGCTGAGGTACTCAGGTACGACCGGTGGGGAGGTGATGTCTACGCATGCTTATATTCTTGTAGACAGTGTTGGGCCTCCAAGTGCATAGGTTTGTAGAACAGCAGCAAGTTTCCCTTAAATGGATTACCCAAGGTTTATCGAACTCAGGGAGTAAGTGGTCAAAGGTATCCCTCTCAAGCAACCTGTAGCACCCCGGGTAAAACCACTACTAGAAAATCGTTGTTTTTTTTATTATGTGCATCATGACAACATCATGTATTTATTCGCCTAAAACTATTTCCCCAAAAGTCTATTTTGTTTTCTAGATATTCTCCTCTTTGTCCAAATCGAAATCCTAGATTCGTCCGGATCTTTTATTTATATAAAACCTTTTTGCAGATGTTTTGTTTTATAAGAAAGAAAAAAATAAATATAAAATATTTTGTTAGTGGGGGAGGCAGCCCAGTCGGCCAGGCCCAAAGGCCCAGCCAATAGGCCACCTACTACCCCACTAGACCAAACCCTAGCCTAACCCTAACCCTACCTAATCCCTCCCTACTCCCTCACCCCGCTGCCACCGCCCCTGTATCCACCCCGCCGCCGGACAACCCCACCCACCTGGTACCCAGCACACAAACACACAACACGCGCACGCCACACCCCCTGGTGCCCCTCCCCTAGCCCCACCCGCAGCAAACAAGCCCACCCCACTCTCGCACGTCTCTCCTTGCCCCGCTCCTCGCTCATCCCGCGTCGACCACCTCCCTGCAGATCGACAACCGCCGCCGCCTAGAATCCTTCCGCCGCAGCACCCTGCAGCGCCACCGGTGCCCTCCCCGGCACACGGACCACCTTCTGCATCGTCTCCCCGAGCACCCCCTCTCCCCGTGCCCGCTGGAGGCCATCTTCGACTGCCCTCTGCGTTCCCTGCATCCCCTCGGCGGCTCGCCCCCGCCAAGCTCTGCCAGGAGATCGCCGCGTCCTCCCGCTCTCCTCGCGCCTGGCCCGCATCGCCGCTGAGGCCGCCCGAGCCGCCGCCGGCCTGCAGCCGCTCTCCTGGCCTCCTCCTCGCCCACGTGCAGGAGCTTCTCTGCCGCCGCCTCATGTCGTCCTCTTGTCCTGCCTTCCACATGCGAGGTGCCCGCTGTCCCTATTCCTACAACGGCTCTGTTGCCCACTCTGTTTTGGTTGGTGGTACGTTGATGGACGTGGTGTGCTGATGGTAGATGGTGTGCTGATGTGCCAGCCCGGTGGTTCCTCCAATTCGTTTGATAAGATGGCGTTGTTGTTTGTGATGACCCCATGTTGATGTTGCTGCACGAGACCCTTCCGAGCGTCAAGACCTTCCTTGGGGTACACCAATTTCTCCTTCATGGATCTGAAGGCCAAACCCTGAGGCCATGGACCCTGTCGACCCCTCCGAGCCCCCAAGATCTTCGGCCACCATGTGTGACCCCTATCTAACCCGTCCATATTTTTGTAGTATGATATATATCATGTTGCATAATTAAATTGTTCATACTTGCATACATATTCAGTGGTTTTGCGAGCATTATGCCGATTCACCTCATAATTAAATATGGAGACCATATGCGAGCGAATCTAGTCTAATATTGGCTCCATTTAAATTTGCATACCGAACCAATGCCATGTTTTTCCTTGATAAGACAATATTTAAGTTGCGGGGTACCTAAACAACATGAATGATATAATTAATTATCGGGACCCCGGTTCCGCTTAATATTGACTAATTTCATTGCATCTTTGCCATGTCATACATCATACATGCATCATGTCTGATCTTCTGTCGTAGTATTAAATAGTGCATCCGGTGTTTCTTCTAGTGCTTTGCTTCTTCACGGATTAGGCCGATGAGTTGATGCGAGTGTCGACCCGATCTCTGGTGTATATTCGGCATTGTTTTCAGGCGAGCATTCTCCCTCTTTCTACCTATTTTACATTTCTAGTCTTCATTTCCTCTTCTTGATCTATTGCTATCTGTGTTGCGATGCTCTATTTTCCGTACCCGTGGTATCCCTTGCAGCCTTATATTGCCTTGGACACATCCTATTACGTGTTGTTTGGTAGATAGTTGGACTTGCGTGTCGTAGTCGCTTGCTCAAGTGCTGTTGTGTGTCGTCAAGTACCACTGTTGTTGGAGAAATGCCTTATGCTTTATGTTGGAGATGATCATGGCTTTAATTATCGTTTAATAACTAAAATTGAAGTAGGTAAATAATGTAGAGGCACAGGTGGGCAATAGATGTTATTTGGTTTTTAACCGTCCACTTGTGTCCCATAGGACCCCGAGTACTTGATACCTGTTCTTTGAATATTCGCACTATCTGCATGTGGGACCATGAATCCCCCTAGCCAGAGCTTGAGTCATATATTATTTCTTGGGGCCACAAACTAGTTTGGGGCTTTATTACTATCTTGTACTTATGCCATGTCTTACTGCTTTATTTACGATTGCGCGTGGAGCGCCTGTACTGTTTAGGAATCCCATGCCACGTTTTCGCTGTATCGATAAGCCCAGTCACACTTTCGGGTTCCCAGTCGTTTACAGTCGTCGCCACACACCCTGGGTCCGTATCGGAGACGGCCGACTTTGTTGCGGGTAGCTTAGTGGGGTGGCCCCTGAAATTTATATGAATCTTGCAATTGCTCTGTCGTGATGCCTCGTTGGGTTTTCATTTGGTTTTTCTCGAGGTTGATCGTGCGTGTGTTGCTATTTGTGCCCCCTGCAGGGTAAAACTTTCTGAAAGCCGTGTCCTCGGTTATGGACGACTTGGAGCACAGTATCTCGATCATAGACAACTATAACTAAAGCAGCGCTATAAATTTGACTTTATAATGACTAGTAATCAGCTTCACCATAATGGAATGGCTAAATAAAAGTATCAACAATTGCTGGTTTGGATTGTCACATGTTACCATTGTATCTGACTAGTAAGTATTGCAACTACAATGGAATGGCTAAATAAAAGTACCAACAGTTGCTGGGTTTTGGGATGCCTCATGCTATATGTATCTGACTAGTAAGTACTACAACTACAACGGTATGGTTAACTAAAACTGCCCACTGCTTATTATCTCTCTAACACCATCCGGATCGGCCCTATGCAAGTTTTAGCAATTCCTGCCATACCCGCATAGAAACGATTCAAAGGTGCCCACCAGTCACTCTCGTGCGGGTGGAAAACAAAGTAATACCATTACACAATAGTCCACGATGAAACCCGAAGAACAGATATATACAACAATGACTCATCGAGTCAAGAATACAATATTCAGTACAAAGATCCAAATCACCTTGAAAACGATACAGCGTCCGAGTACGGACAAGATGCAAATTAGGCTAAGAGCCCTGAAGGATAACCAATGGCGTCCATAACCCTGCCCAGGCCAAGCCGGAAGGGTAACCCTGCTAACGACATCGATCTCAAAACCTGCTAAAACAAAAGGGGTGCCGACAAAGGGAAAAGGAAAAAGAAGGCGGTCAGTACTGAGGCCAGTACACGGCGATACTAGTATTCGGCGGTCCTCGCCTACATAGGTATGGTGGGCTGAAGCGGCAGCGCGGCATGCACTGAACAACCTATAGAGAATCAATACAACTGGCGGATAAGAAAGATCTATTCGGATCCAACCTGATGCTAACACCAAACATACCCATCCTGGTGTTTCCCCCTCAAAACCAATCGAGTAGCACCCCGGGTAAAACCACTACTATAAAATCGCTGTTGTTTTTATTATGTGCATCATGACAACATCATGTATTTATTCGCCTAAAACTATTTCCCCAAAAGTCTATTGTGTTTTCTAGATATTCCCCTCTTTGTCCAAATCTAAATCCTAGATTCGTCCGGATCTTTTATTTATATAAAACCTTTTTGCATATGTTTTGTTTTATAAGAAAGAAAAATAATAAATATAAAATATTTTGTTAGTGGGGGAGGCAGCCCAGTTGGCCAGGCCCAAAGGCCCAGCCAATGGGCCACGTACTACCCCACTATACCAAACCCTAGCCTAACCCTAACCCTACCTAATCCCTCCCTACTCCCTCACCCCGCCGCCACCACCCCTGTATCCACCCCGCCGCCGGACAACCCCACCCACCTGGTACCCATCACACAAACACACAACACGCGCACGCCACACCCCTGGTGCCCTTCCCCTGGCCCCACCCGCAGCGAACGAGCCCACCCCACTCCCACACGTCTCTCCTCGCCCTGCTCCTTGCTCATCCCGCGTCGACCACCTCCCTATAGATCGACAACCGCCGCTTCCTAGAATCCTTCCGCCGCAGCACCCTGCAGCGCCACCGGTGCCCTTCCCGGTGCCCGGACCGCCCTCTGCACCGTCTCCCCGAGCACCCCTCTCCCCGTGCCCGCTGGAGGCCATCGTCGACCGCCCTCTGTGTTCCCTGCATCCCCTCGGTGGCTCGCCCCCGCCAAGCTCTGCAAGGAGCTCGCCGCGTCCTCCCGCTCTCCTCGAGCCTGGCCCGCATCGCCGCTGAGGCTGCCCCGAGCTGCCGCCGGCCTGCAGCCGCTCTCCTGGCCTCCTCCTCACCCACGTGCAGGAGCTTCTCTGCCGCCGCCTCATGTCGTCCTCGTGTCCTGCCTTCCACATGCGAGGTGCCCGCTGTCCCTGTTCCTACAACGCCTCCGTTTCCCAGTCTGTTTTGGTTGGTGGTACGTTGATGGACGTGGTGTGCTGATGGTAGATGGTGTGCTGATGTGCCGTCCCGGTGGTTCCTCCAATTCGTTTGATAAGATGGTGTTGTTGTTTGTGATGACCCCATGTTGATGTTGCTGCACGAGACCCTTCCGAGTGTCAAGACCTTCCTCAGGGTACACCAATTTCTCCTTCACGGATCTGAAGGCCAAACCCTGAGGCCATGGACCCTGTCGACCCCTCCGAGCCCCCAAGATCTTCGGCCGCCATGTGTGACCCCTATCTAACCCGTCCATATTTTTGTAATATGATATATATCCTGTGGCATAATTAAATTGTTCATACTTGCATACATATTCTGTGGTTTTGGGGGCATTATGCCGATTCACCTCATAATTAAATATGGAGACCATATGTGAGCAAATCTAGTCTAATATTGGCTCCATTTAAATTTGCATAGCGAACCAATGCCATGTTTTGCCTTGATAAGACAACATTTAAGTTGCGGGGTACCTAAACAACATGAACGATATAATTAATTGTCGGGACCCCGGTTCCGCTTAATATTGACTAATTGCATCGCATCTTTGCCATGTCATACATCATACATGCATCATGTATGATCTTCTGCCGTAGTATTAAATAGTGCATCCGGTGTTTCTTATAGTGCTTTGCTTCTTCACGGATTAGGCCGATGAGTTGATGCGAGTGTCGACCCGATCTCTGGTGTATCTTCGGCATTGTTTTCAGGTGAGCATTCTCCCTCTTTCTACCTATTTTACATTTCTAGTCTTTATTTCCTCCTGTTGATCTATTGCTATCTGTATTGCGATGCTCTAGTTTCCGTACCCGTGGTATCCCTTACAGTCTTATATTGCCTTGGACACATCCTATTACCTGTTGTTTGGTAGATAGTTGGACTTGCGTGTCATAGTCGCTTGCTCAAGTGCTGTTGCATGTCGTCAAGTACCACCGTTGTTGGAGAAATGCCTTATGCTTTATGTTGGAGATGATCATGGCTTTAATTATCGTTTAATAACTAAAATTGAAGTAGGTAAATAATGCAGAGGAACGGGTGGGCAATAGATGTTATTTGGTTTTTAACCGTCCACTTGTGTCCCGTAGGACCCCGAGTACTTGATACCTGTTCTTTGAATATTCGCACTATCCGCATGTGGGACCATGAATCCCCCTAGCCAGAGCTTGAGTCATATATTATTTCTTGGGGCCACAAACTAGTTTGGGTCTTTATTACTATCCTGTACTTATGCCATGTCTTACTACTTTATTTACGATTGCGCGTGGAGCGCCTGTACTGTTTAGGAATCTCGTGCCACGTTTTCGCTGTATCGACAAGCCTAGTCACACTTTCGGGTTCCCAATCGTTTACAGCCGTCGCCACACACCCTGAGTCCTTATCGGAGACGGCCGACTTTGTTGCGGGTAGCTTAGTGGGGTGGCCCCCTGAAATTTATATGAATCTTGCAGTTGCTCTGTCGTGATGCCTCGTTGGGTTTTCATTTGGTTTTTCTCGAGGTTGATCGTGCGTGTGTTGCTATTTGTGCCCCCTGCAGGGTAAAACTTTCTGAAAGCCGTGTCCGGGGTTATGGACGACTTGGAGCACAGTATCTCGATCATAGACAACTATAACTAAAGCAGCGCTATAAATTTGACTTTATAATGAGTAGTAATCAGCTTCACTATAATGGAATGGCTAAATAAAAGTGTCAACAATTGCTGGTTTGGATTGTCACCTGTTACCATTGTATCTGACTAGTAAGTATTACCTTCTAGCGGAATGGCTAAATAAAAGTACCAACAGCTGCTGGGTTTTGGGATGCCTCATGATATATGTGTCGACTAGTAAGTACTACAACTTCTGCGGAATGGTTAACTAAAGCGCCTTTGCTTATTATGTCGAGGATGACTCATGCTATCTATATCTGAATAGTAATTGCCGCAACTATAACGAATGAATAAAACTGCCAACTGTGTGAGTTCCTCGGTTGACTTCCTCGATTGGTTTTCAGGGGGAAACACCAGGATAGGTATGTTAGGTGTTAGCATCAGGTTGGATCCGAATAGATCTTTCCTATCCCTCTCTGATAGCCGCCAGTTGTATTGAGTCTCTATAGTTTGTTCAGTGCATGCCTTTTGCCGCTCCACCATACCTATGTGGCGGCCAGAATTCTAGTCTCGTAGTGTCTTGGCCTCGATCTTGACCGCTCTCTTTTCCTTTTCATTTATTTTCCCTTTTGTTCAAGCAGGTTTGAGATGGCGTGGTTAGCGTTGTTACCACGAAGAATATAATGGGTATCCATATACCTTGAGCCAGGAAGGTAACCACAACTATGGCGTCGATCTCAAAACACACCTTAGAAAACCAAATAAAACCCAACGAGGCATCACGACAGGCAATTGCAAGATTCATATAAATTTCAGGGGCCACCCCACTAAGCTACCATGAAGAAGTTGGTGGCTCGGAGACGGACCAGAGGTTTGTGACAATGGTACAGAAACCTGGAACCCCAAAGTGTGACTGGGCTTGTCAATACCGCGAAAACATTCCATGTTGGTTCCAAAACAGTACAAGCGCTCCACGCGCAATCGTAAATAAAGCAGTAAAGCATGGCATAAGTACAGGATAGTAATAAAGCCCCAAACTACTTTTTGGCTCCAAGAAATAATATATGACTCAAGCGCTGGCTAGGGGATTCATGGTCCCACATACGGATAGTGCGAATATTCAAAGAACAGGTATCAAGTACTCGGGGTCCTACGGGACACGAGTGGACGGTTAAAAACCAAATAACATCTATTGCCCACCTGTGCCTTTGCATTATTTACCTACTTCAATTTTAGTTGTTAAACGGTAATTAAAGTTATAATCATCTCCAACATTAAACATCAGGCAATACTCCAACAACTGTGGAACATCGACGGCGCGACGCAATACCTGCGCAAGCAACTACGACTCGCAAGGCTGACTATCTACCAAACAACAGGTACTAGGATGTGTCCAAGGCAATTTTAATGGCTGCAAGGGATATCACGGGTACGAAAACTAGAGCATCGCATCACAGATAGCAATAGATCAACAGGAGGAAACAAAGACTATAAAAGTAAAATAGGTGGAAAGGGGGAGAATGCTCGCCTGAAAACATTGCCGAAGGTTCATCCAAAGAACGGGCGTCAATCGCATCCACTCATTGGCCTAATCCGTGAAGAAGCAAATCACTAGAAGAAACACCGAATGCCCTATTTATTACTACGGCAGAAAACTGGGCATAATGCATGTATGATGTATGACATGGCAAAGGTGCGATGCAATTAGGCAATATTTTTAACCGGGCCCCGACAATTACGTATATGGTTATAGTTGTTTTAGATGCCCCACAATTTAAATGTTGTATTAACAAGACAAAATATAGCATCGGTTCGCTACACAAATTTAAATGGGGCCAATATTAGGCTAGAATCGCCCGCATATTGCTCCATATTTAATTACGAGGTGAATCAGCATAATACCCCCAAACCACACAAATATGTATGCGAGCATGACAATTGAGATGCGACAAGTATATATATCATTTATAAAAATAGGATCTCGGCAAAGAGGTCACACATTGGGGATCGATGATCTTGGCATTCACCGAGAGAGGTTCGACAGGTTCAGGCTCGGTCTCGGGATTTGGACTCCAATATCGATCTTCGGATCCTCGGAATCGGGTCTTCGAGGTTGCGTGATGGAGGCCTTCGTGTCCGGCGTCATCACCTTCGGGTTCTAGGTCGAAGTACTTGGGGACTCCGACTTGATGGTCCGTGTAGAACTTTAATGGGCACGAGTGGTTCATCGGGAGACCTTGGCGGCGGCACGATATCCTTGTGGGGGGTTGCGGTTCACCTCAGTGCATCGTCGTCGGATAGGTAACAGAGATCTTGTCTCGGCTTTAATGTCGGTGTAGAACTTTATTAGGTACTCTCCGGCTACCATAATACATCTACAAACAGCTTCTGCTAATCAGAACAAAAACAAGGCAGAGAACCATTGCCTGCTACAGAGAACCAGGAGGCATCCCGCGTGGCTTAACCAGAGGCGTGGCTCGACGAAGTAGGAAGACCGATGACACAGAGCAACGACAGTGGCGCTCGCGGACTGGAGGAGGGCTGGCCTCGCGTCGAGGACGAGCCGAGTGGTGGCAGAGGCGAGGTCACCGCGGCGCCGGAGGGAGGCGGCACAGCAAGACGAGGCGGCGGCCGTAGGAGCTGCGAGGCGAGGGGCGTCAGCAGCAGCTCGCTGGCGGGAAGGAGCGGAGGAGGCCAAGGACGCCGGGGATGCACGGGGCGACGACGAGGAAGGGCGAGCTCGGAGACGGCTCAGAGAGGACAAGGGAAGGGCGATGCAGGCGGCCGACGGAGAGGAGAGTGAGGGCCGGCGACACGGGCAAGGAGGAGGCCAGGGGCGACGCCAGGAAAACATGGAGGATTTCTGGCGGCGGTGGTTGGGAAGGTCCCGAGCGAGGGGAACGAGAGAGGAAGGTGGTGTTCGGTCACGGGGAAGGTGGGTTCCAGGGAGCAGATGCGCGACCGCGGGGTGGGGTTGGGACACGGTCCCGATCGAGAGGTGGGGCCAGGAGCGATGTGAGGTGTGTGATGTGTGTCCAGGGGTGGCGGCGGCAAGGGTAGAGGAAGGCCGGGTGAGTTTGGTGGGATTAGGGTTAGGTTTAGAGGGTCTAGGTTTCTAGGGTTTGGGGTTGTAGGTGGCTGCCGGTTGGGGATTTTGGGCCTGGCCGGTGGCAGCCTCCCCCACTAAAATAATTTAGATTTTTATTTATTTTTTTAAATATTCTTTTATAAATATTTTTAGACAAATAAAGGATCCGAGCGGACCGAGGGTTTATGTTTGAAGTCAAGAGGGGAGTATTTATAAAACAAAGATAGGCTTTATAAAATAGTTTTTAGGAACATAGATGCATGATGATGACATGATGGTGCACATAGGTAAATGTAGACGATTTTCTAGTAGTGAATTTAACCGGGGTGCTACAATTCGACACCAGTAACAATGGATCTCGCCCTCGAGATCCGCCTCCTAGTACGGGGAAGAAAGCCGATGATCTGAATCTTCTTGCTTCGTGTAGATCCTCGTGACACCACTAACAAGGGTTCCTTCTTCATCTTGAAATTGGCGACACCACCAACAAGGCTCGTTGCTCACGTTCGTCGAGAGAGAACTCCGGAGAACAAAGTCGAAGGTAAATGTCTCAAAAGGTAAGGCCACCTCTAACTTCTGTGGAAGGAGTAAAATTGCATTGATCCACTATTCAATGTACAAGAGCGAATGATAAGAGTAGTCGGATGGTGATCAGTCCATCACGCACCCAAAGCATTACCCTGCACATGAATAGGAGAATTATGCAACCAAATCTCGGAATTTAGACTGAAGATCTCGCCAAGCGAGGTTCGGAAACAAAGGAGGGATGGAGATTCTCACCAGATATGATGTGGATGGCTTTGTTGTATCGGAAAACACCGGAGGATAGAAAGAAAAAATTTAGTGAATTTTCGGTCCATTGAAAGGCACAACAGATGAAAGCTTCATCAGATAGCATGAATGCCGAATGTTAAAGCACCGTTACAAGAGGATGGAAGCGAAACCCTAAAGGTACGACGGAAACCCAACCACGAGAATTCCTGGACTTAAAGAAAAGATAAGGGAGCAGATTCAAAAGACGTCGAGGTAAGGGGAGAATAGCAGAGGGGTAAGGAGTAAAAACAGACCTAATCAGATCTATCCAACCGATTTGGCAAAATAGTTTTGACACTCTACAACGTTCGTTAGCTAGGTTATCCTACAGGCTGGACTAGTGGGGTATCGTAACTGCTGAGCTCTGATACCACTCTGTAACACCCTCAGAATCAATCCTATGCAAGTTTTAGCGATTTCTGCCAAACCCGCATAGAAATGATTCAAAGATGCCCACCAGGCACTTGCGTGCGGGTGGAAAACAAAGTAATATCATTACACAATAGTCCACGATGGAACCCACAGAACATATATCTACAACAACGACTCCATGAGTCAAGAATACAGATTTACAATACAAAGATCCAAATCACCTTGAAAACGATACAACGTCCGACTACGGAAAAGATGCAAATGGGGCTAAGAGCCCTGAAGAATAACCAATGGCGTCCATAACCCTGCCGGGCCAAGGCGGAAGGTAACCACCTCTATGGCGTTGATATCAAAACCTGCTTAAACAAAAGGGTGCCGACAAAGGGCAAAGGAAAAGAGAGCGCTCGATCTTGAGGCGATTACAGCGAGACTAGAATTGGCGGTCCTCGCCTACATAGGTATGGTGGTGAGCGGCGCAGCATGCACTAAACAACCTATAGAGACGCAATACAACTGGCGGCTATCAGATAGGGATAAGAAAGACCTATTCGGATCCAACCTGATTCTAACACCAAACATACCCATCCTGGTATTCCCCCTCGATACCAACCGAGGAAGTCAACCGAGGAACTCACACAGTTGGCAGTTTTATTCATTTCGTTATTGTTTTGCCAATTACTAGTCAGATATAGATAGCATGAGTCATCCTGATATAATAAGCAGTGGGCAGTTTTAATATTAACCATTCCGTTGTAGTTGTAGTACTTACTAGTCAGATACATATAGCATGAGGCATCCCAAAACCCGGCCGTTGTTGGCACTTTTATTTAGCCATTCCGTTGTAGTTGCAATACTTACTAGTCAGATACAATGGTAACAGGTGACAACTCAAACCAGCAATTGTTGGTACTTTTATTTAGCCATTCCATTATAGTGAAGTTGATTACTAGTCATTATAAAGTCAAATTTATAGCACTACTTTAGTTATAGTTGTCTATGATCGAGATACTATGCTCCAAGTCGTCCATAACCGCGGACACGGCTTTCAGAACATTTTACCCTGCAGGGGGGCACAAATAGCAACACACGCATGATCAATCTCGAGAAAAACCAAATAAAACCCAACGAGGCATCGCGACAGAGCAATTGCAAGATTCATATAAATTTCAGGGGGCCACCCCACTCAGCTACCCGTGAAGAAGTTGGCCGGCTCCGAGACGGACCCAGAAGTTTGTGAGAATGGCTGTAAACGACTGGGAACCCGAAAGTGTGACTGGGCTTGTCGATACCGCGAAAACATTCCATGTTGGTTCCAAAACAGTACAAGCGCTCCACGCGCAATCATAAATAAAGCAGTAAAGCATGGCATAAGTACATGATAGTAATAAAGCCCCAAACTACTTTGTGGCCTCAAAAAATAATATATGACTCAAGCGCTGGCTAGGGGGATTCATGGTCCCACATGCAGATAGTGCGAATATTCAAAGAACAGGTATCAAGTACTCGGGGTCCTACGGGACACAAGTGGACGGTTAAAAACCAAATAACATCTATTGCCCACCTGTGCCTCTGCATTATTTACCTACTTCAATTTTAGTTGTTAAACGGTAATTAAAGTTATAATCATCTCCAACATTAAATATCAGGCAATACTCCAACAACTGTGGAACATCGACGGCACGACGCAACACCTGCGCAAGCAACTACGACTCGCAAGTCTGACTATCTACCAAACAACAGGTACTAGGATGTGTCCAAGGCAATTTTAATGGCTGCAAGGGATATCACGGGTACGAAAACTAGAGCATCGCATCACAGATAGCAATAGATCAACTGGAGGAAACAAAGATTATAAAAGTAAAATAGGTGGAAAGGGGGAGAATGCTCACCTAAAAACATTGCCGAAGGTTCATCCGAAGAACGGGCGTCACTCGCATGCACTCATCGGCCTAATCCGTGAAGAAGCAAATCACTAGAAGAAACACCGAATGCCCTATTTATTACTACGGCAGAAAACTGGGCATAATGCATGTATGATGTATGACATGGCAAAGGTGCGATGCAATTAGGCAATATTAAGCGGAACCGGGGCCCCGACAATTACGTATATGGTTATAGTTGTTTTAGATGCCCCACAATTTAAATTTTGTATTAACAAGACAAAATATAGCATCGGTTCACTACACAAATTTAAATGGGGCCAATATTAGGCTAGAATCACCCGCATATTGCCTCCATATTTAATTACGAGGTGAATCAGCATAATACCCCCAAACCACACAAATATGTATGCGACCATGACAATTGAGATGCGACAAGTATATATATCATTTATAAAATAGCGTCTCGGCAAAGAGGTCACACATTGGGGATCGACGATGTTGGCGTTCACCGAGAGGGGTTCGACAGGTTCAGGCTCGGTCTCGAGATTTGGACTCCTGGATCGGTCTTCGGATCCTCGGAATTGGGTCTTCGAGGTTCCGTGATGGAGGCCTTCGTGTCCAGCGTCATCACCTTCGGGTTCTAGGTCGAAGTACTTGGGGACTCCGACTTGATGGTCCGTGTCGAACTTGAATAGGCACGAGTGGTTCATCGGGAGACCTTGGCGGCGGCACGATATCCTTGTGGGGGGTTGCGGTTCACCTCAGTGCATCGTCATCGGATAGGTAACAGAGATCTTGTCTCGGCTTTAATGTCGGTGTAGAACTTGATTAGGTACTCTCCGGCTACCATAATACATCTACAAACAGCTTCTGCTAATCAGAACAAAAACAAGGTAGAGAACCATTGCCTGCTACAGAGAACCAGGAGGCATCCCGCGTGGCTTAACCAGAGGCGTGGCTCGACGGAGTAGGAAGACCGACGACACAGAGCAACGACGGCGGCGCTCGTGGACTGGAGGAGGGTTGGCCTCGCGTCGAGGATGAGCCGAGTGGTGGCAGAGGCGAGGTCGCCATAGCCGGAGGGCGGCCAGACAAGGCGAGGCTGGGCCGTAGGAGCTGCGAGACGAGGGGCGTCGGCAGCAGCTCGCTGGATGGAAGGAGTGGAGGAGGCCGAGGACGTCGGGGATGCACGGGGCGATGACGAGGAAGGGTGAGCTCGGCGACGGCTCAGAGAGGATAGGGGAAGGGCGATGCGGGCGGCCAATGGAGAGGAGAGTAAGGGCCGGTGACACGGGCAAGGAGGGGGCTAGGGGCGACGCTAGGAAAACAAGGAGGATTTCTGGCGGCGGTGGTTGGGAAGGTCCCGAGCGAGGGGAACGAGAGAGGAAGGTGGTGTTCGGTCACGGGGAAGGTGGGTTCCAGGGAGCAAACGCGCGACCGCGAGGTGGGGTTGGGACATGGTCCCGATCGAGAGGTGGGGCCAGGAGCGATGTGAGGTGTGTGATGTGTGTCCAGGGGTGGCGGCCGCAAGGGTAGATGAAGGCCGGGTGAGTTTGGTGGGATTAGGGTTAGGTTTAGAGGGTCTAGGTTTCTAGGGTTTGGGGTTGTTGGTGGCTGCCGATTGGGCCTTTTGGGCCTGGCCGGTGGTGGCCTCCCCTACTAAAATAATTTAGATTTTTATTTAGTTTTTTAAATATTCTTTTATAAATAGTTTTAGAAAAATAAAGGATCCGGGCGGACCAAGGGTTTATGTTTGAAGTCGAGAGGGGATTATTTAGAAAACAAAGATAGGCTTTATAAAATAGTTTTTAGGCACATAGATGCATGATGATGACATGATGGTGCACAGAGGTAAATGCAGACGATTTTCTAGTAGTGAATTTAACCGGGGTGCTACACTAGTGAACACTCTCAATAAATATATTCTCTTCATGATGCTACGCTGAACTACTCTCTGGTTGGATAACTCTAATCCACGATAGGGCTACAAAAGCACACCTCAAAGTCCGCCTTCGCCATCTAGATAACCCCACAATATCACCTTGAGCCCTAGATGGTTCCAACAAACACCACAATTTCATAAAGACATCCAACTCCAAATATAACTCATGACAAGTATTTATGTATTCTCTAGCCTAAGTGCCACACGGTGTGCATGTTGTCACTTTCACACATAAAGTGGTACCACAAGTCAAAAACTAAATGATCATATAGGCTAAGGTGACTGGTTCATAGTCATACCATGGTGTGGGCATGTGCCAAGTCAACCCAAACAAAACATCAAAGGAGAATACCACAATACTAGGATTTTGTATACTAAAACAACGCACGATTCTATCAGGCACATTAAGCAATCCTAATTGTTTGGAACAAGTCATGCTACAGCAATAATCACTAAGCATAAGGTCAAAACAACATCTAGCATGACATGATAAAGTCTAAGTCACAGTCAAAGCAATCTCCTTCTTGTACCACTATATGCACGGAACTTTCTACTCTTTTCCAACACCAATCGACTTATTTGAAACAACTCACAAAGATAATAATCAATAAAGATCAGTGAGCATGTCTCACAAATCCACAAAGAAGAACTAAAAAGTTCTAAGCAAAAAATCATAAGAAAACTAAGGCTAAACACAGTGCTAGCAAAAGAGAACACTCACAAAACAATAAGAGTGAAAACTAGAGTGTTCTAGGCAATGAAAATAGAGTGTGTCTTGATACGTTGGAAATGTATCTATAATTTTTGATGCCCCATGCTTGTTTAGTATCTACTTTTCTTTGCTTGTCTACACTTTGAGGTGCTTTTTACATGTTTTCTGGTACTAACCTACTAACAAGTTGCAACAGTGTCAGATGCCTGTTTTCTGCTATTTTTGGTTTCAGAAAAGTTAGTAAAGAAATATTCTCGGAATTGGATGAGACAAACGTCAAAGTAAATTACTTTCCGTGGGAAACAAGAACTCCAGAGGGGAGCCGGAGAGGCCGGCCAGGGCAGCCAGACCCACCCTAGGCGCGGGTGGGGCCCTGTCCCGCTCCTGGGAGGGGTGTGGGGCCCCTGGCCGCTGCCTCGGCCTCCCCCTTCGCCTATAAGAAGCCCCCGATGCAGAAACCCTAAGTACCCGATCAAATCTCCACGAAACCTTCTATAGTCGCCGCCACCATCGTCCCCTAGATCGGGGGATCTGAAGTTCTTCCCGGCACCCTGCCGGAGGGAGATCATCCCGGAGGCCTTCTCTCCGGTATTGATGCGTGAGTAGTTCCACCTTGGACTATGGGTCCATGTAGTAGCTAGATGGTTGTATCTCCTCCTTTGTGCTTTCATGTATAGATCTTGTGAGCTCCATTCATGATCAAGATCTAATCTATTTGTAATCATGCATGTTGTGTTTGCGGGGATCCGATGGATATTGAGATTATTATGTTGGTTTGATTAATGGTTTTGTCTTTATGATTCTATCATGTCTGTGTTTTTTGTGATCTTTCATGCTCTCCGTTGTTAGTAGCTATCTTGGCAAAGTAGTTGCTAGTGACTCCAAGAGGGGGTATTTATGCTCGATAGTGGGTTCATGCCTCTAGTTTTGAAGGGCAGTGACAATAATCTCTTCGGTTGTAGATGTGTTGTTGCTACTAGGGAGAAAACAACGGTCTCTTGTTCATGGAACATGTGGACTGTTTACCTTACACACTTTGCTTAAAGCAGTTGTCTGTTGCTTGCAACTTAATACTGGAGGGGGTTTGACTTATAGTCATAGATGTAGTTGGATGACGGTATATGTATCTTGTTGTATTGCCCAATCATATCTCATAGGATCTTTCTGACTAGTAATTGCATTGTTATGCCTTGCTTAGTTCCTGTCAATTTCCCCGCTGTAATTTGTTTACCCTTTATGCCATGTTGTTTATCTAAGGAGAGCACCTCTAGTGAACTATGGACCCCGGTCCAATCTTTACCATTGATACATCTTCCACGGTTACTTGTTTACTTGCTGCAAACCATTACCTTCTACACCATACGTTTAATCCTTTGTTACAGCAAACTGGTGAGCTTGACAACCTCAATGATTTGTTGGGACAAAATCTTGAGTTTGTGTTGTGCAGGTCTCCACGTTGCTTGCAACACCTTTGAGACGTTTCCTTCCTCCTTCAGGTTCGATAACCTCGGTCTCTAATGAGGGAAACTTGCTGCTGTGCTCATCACACCTTGCTCTTGGGGTTCCAACGAAGTGTCCCACGTCAACACTGGGTGCACGCATCAAGATTTCTGGCACCGTTGCCGGGGAGGCTAAGGACGTCTTCACAAGGGGAGTCCTCCACTTCCTTTCTCTTTACTTTGTTTTTAGTTTGCTTTGTTTCTTTTGCTTGGTTTTGTTTGCCACTTTTCAAAAAACCCAAAAAAATAGTTCCTACTCTAGTTGTTGGTCTGTTGTTGCCTTGCTTGGTCATGTTTTCTATCAATGGATGGTTTCTTTGAAATTAGTTCTTATTAGCAAGGTGGGTTCATGGAAGAACAAAAGTATTATTATAACGAACACCGTTTTTCACAAAAAGGGAAACACTTATGGGAGCAAATTGATAAGTTAAATACTATTGCTAGAGAGGTGTGCTCCACTTATAATGTTACATATTGCTTTGATAAAGCCTGTTGCTATAGGAGGTATAAACACCTACCTTTTCAGTGTGAGTATAATGATAATGTTATCATATCCTCTTATGTTAAAGGAAATTATGACTTTTATGATGTGGAACAAAATGAAAATTTTATTGCCTTCAAGGGTACATTTTAACTTGCCAGTTTGCTTGAAAATACTGATGATTCACCTTATGAATCCGAGGTTTATGAGATACTTAAATTTTGCTTTGATAATTACAAGGAAGCAAATGGATATATTCTTGAATATTTGAATAGGTGCTTTCCACAAATGGAAGAGACTAATGCCTTGCAGGAGCCTATGGAAGAAGAAATTGTTGAAACTGGAAGCTCATTAGATGAAAAAGAGGAAGAGAGTGATGAACAAAAGGAGGAAGAATGGATTATCTACCCATGCGTACCTTCTAATGAGAGTACTATCCCTTACATTATTTGATTGTCCCCCTTTCTTACCAAAAGAGGATGAATGTTATGTTCATGTGGATCCTTTCGAAATATCTACTTTGAGTAAAACCTGTGAAGGTTTTAATCCCACTATTTTTGAGCTTGATAGAAATTATGTGTTTGTAGATCATGAAAATCATGCTTTATGTGACAGCTATATTGTTGAGTTTATTCATGATTCTACTGAAAATTATTATGAGAGAGGAAAGTATGGTTGTATAATCTTTCATGGTACTAAAACAACTCTCTTTATGCTGAAAGTTTTGAAGTTACTCTTGTTCTATCTTCCTATGCTTGTCACTTTGTTCTTTGTGAATTTATTTGTGTACAAAATTCCTATGCATAGGAAGTGGATTAGACTTAAATGTGTTTTGAATTTGTTTCTTGATGCTCTCTTTGACTTCAATTCATAATTCTTATGTGAGCATTTTCTCAAGCTATCAAGCCTAACTTAAAGGCGTTAAAGAAAAGTACTTGTTGGAAGATAACCCAAGAGTTTCCTTGAGTCTTGGAAGTTATTACTTCAGTAATGACCTCTCCTTATCCTTTTTGTTTGCTTTTTGTGCCAAGAATGACCTCTAATGAGACGGAAGTAAGATTTGGGGAGTTGCTGTCCCGAAACAGATTTCTGTCCTCCACCAAAAAAAATCGTGAGGAGTCTCTGTAACTCGTATTGAGCTCAAAATTTACGAATAAATTTGGGGATCTGCAGGTCTGTTTTGACAGATTTTTGCAATTATTTGCATTTGCTTCTTATTGATTCCTTTTTGAGTTCTCTTTAGGTGAATTGAGATTTTTGAAGGAGTTACTACAGTAGCTTGTGTTTTTAGTGAAAATCCTTGTTGTTCCAAAGCTTTTCCAGGGGTCTAATATCTTTTGAATACACTAATGTTGCTAATGAAGATTGTGTGAAGTTTTGTATGAAGGAAAAATTTCAGGTGTAAAGAGAGAATGATGCAATGAGATGAAGAATGGACAAAATCTCAAGCTTGGGGATGCCACCATGGTGTCACCCCAAGAAATATCCAAGAGGTACAAGCGTCAAAGCTCGGGGATGCCCAAGGCATCCCCTTCTTCATTAATAAAAAGCTCAGGTCTGTCTAGACACTTCATTTTTATTGTTTCATGCACAGTTGTGTTGTTCTTGGAGCGTCTTAGTTTTCGTTTTCTTTGCTTAGGTTGTTTAGTTTGCTTGAATAAAGTAGTTTGGACCCTCGTTCTCGCTGTGTTGTTTTGCAAATAAGTTGCTTGGTGTTGGAAAGGAGTAGTAAGTTTTTGCTTGAAGTGCAAGAGGAGCTTGCATTGACTGTGACTTAGACTTTAGCATGACATGATAGGTGTTGTTTTAGCATTATGCTTAGTGATTATTGTTGTAGCATGTCTTGTTCCAAAAAATTGGGATTGCTTAGTGTGCCTTGAAGAAATTATGCGTTGTTTTAGCATGCAAAAGCATAGTATTGTGGTATTCTCCTTTGATGCTTTACTTGGGTTGACTTGGCACATGTTCACACCATGTTATGACTATGACAAGTCACCATAGCCTCTATGATCATTTAGTCCTTGACTTGTAGTACCACTCTTTGCTTTGATTAGTATGCTTTGTTGCTCTGCATGATTATGGTCATTATGCTCTCTTAGTTGGTTGCTCCCAATATTTTGCTAGCCTCCACTTGTATGAGTAAGTTCTACTCATGCCTCCAACTCCCAAGAAACCAAGTTATTCCAAAGTGTCCACTATAAACTCCTATGCATGGTGTGTTACACCATTCCAAGTTTATTCTTGTTTTCAACTATCTTCCAATTAAAAACCATTTTTTATGTGAAAACTTAGTGATTAAAGCCCTCACGAACTTGATGGCACACTTTATATTGTTTCCCCCTAATAAACTTGAACCATTGTGACAACTTTGTTGTATATGCTTGCACTTATAGGTTGGAATTAGCAGAACCGTGCTGTCACGGGGAACGTTTTCAACATTGCACTTGTACTTTGTACTCGGTTGATATCATGCTCTTTTGTCTATAGATGTCACCTATGTGAAATAAAGAGGGAACTTGTAAGTCCATGGAGTTTGTATTCTGTGTTAGAGAAACGCTTGGGCCGCTAGCCTAAGCCATGCCTAATCATGGTGGAAACTTGCAACATCACCATAGTGAGCTATCTATGAAGCATCCTCAATAAAAAGCTATGCATATGGTAAATAAAAATATTGCTGAGATGCTTATTGTCTGCTTGTCTTGTCATTTTGATTATGGGATAACTCCTGTATCATGTGCAAGGGGTACCCCATTGGCGGTTCTCAATGATACGCATGTATTTACTATGACAAGAACTTATCGGTAACTAAAGTTGAGTAGCATGAGGAGCGGCCCTCGTACTCAAGGGACATGAGATTTCCAGTTTATGGTATGTCAAGCATATAACTCATATTGGATCTCACTTTCACCTTAACCATCTAAAGATGCTTATGATAGGGGCAATGAGACCTCAAAGCAATGAGTACCATACTTTCCGCATTTGGAATCCTTTCAAAGTTTTCAAAACCTTTTTCACTTCCTTGTTGAGTCACCACTTATTCTATGAGCACCTTCTTGAGAGCACAGTTGTCATTCTTAGTGTAATGTGCTTGTCTCAAAACTTGGTTAATTATGTCATGACTTTGATGCTTGTATCTTTGATATCTTTACTTCTAGTCTTCACTTGAACTTCAGAGGTGCCTTGGCATTTATGTTGTGCTCTAGAAACAAAGGCAAGCGCGATACCACTCTATCATACCTTCTTATGAGCATTGCAATGTTGCTTATGTTTATGTCTCATGCTACTTATTATTATTGTGTTGGAATCTCTTCATAGCTTGCAATAACTATTAAGTAGACTTAGTTTCATACTCCTTATTATGATTTGTCTAAGTATCTACTCATGTGATGAGAATATATACATCATATGAAGCAAATGTGTTCGTGAAAGTTCTTTTATCGCACTCAGTTTTCAACTGAATTGCTTGAGGACAAGCAATAAGCTAAGCTTGGGGGGGAGTTGATACGTCCAAAACGTATCTACTTTCCCAAACACTTTTGCTATTGTTTCTCCTCTAAACTTGTGTGATTTGGATACAACTAACACGATGATCTTTGTTTTCAGAATTACCTTGGTGTCTAGTTTTGTGCAGAAAATCAACTATCAGAAAAATCCGGAAAATATGCCAAAATCCTATTTCACCGAAGACTCACGGGCCGGAAGGCAGAGATGGAGGAGGGCCACGCTGGCCAGCCAGTCGCTACGGGAGGTGTGGCCACCTCGGGCACCCCCTCAGCCTCCCTCTTCGCCTATAAGATGCCTCTTGACCTAAAAACTCAAGGGGGGTCGACGTTTTTACAGAAAGAGTTCCGCTGCGCCGCCACCACCAAAAACCACGATTCGGAACCAGAAACTCCATTCTGACACACTGCTGGGACGGGGAATTTGGAGGGGATCATCGCCATCATCATCACTGACGCCTCTCCATCAACCATCCATGTTTTCCCCATCCATGAGTGAGTAATCCCGCGTTGTAGGCTATAGGGATGGTTGGGATTGGATGAGTTCTATCATGTAATTGAATAAGATTATTAGGGCATGGTGCCTAGTATCTCTATTAGTGCTATTTGACTTTGTTGCAACTTGTTGTGCTTAATGCTTGTCAGTAGGGACCGAGTGCATGATATCAGATCTGAACTTATTATTGATTCATGATGATAGTATTGTTTGTGATCTTATCTGCAATTTGTGTACACATATTATTGTCCGGAACCAAAGGCCCCGAAGTGACAGAAATTGGGACAACCTGAGGGAATGGCTGTGATGTGAGGATCACATGTGTTCATGGAGTGTTAATGCTTTGTTCCAGTGCTCTATTAAAAGGAGTACCTTAATTGCCGGTAGATTCCCTTGAGGTCCCGCTGCAACGGGCTGGCAGGACAAACGATGTTGTGCAAGTTCTCATTGCGAGCACGTATGACTATATATGGAACACATGCCTATGATTGTTTAGTACTTGGATGCTTTATCTTATTTATCTGTAAAAGCCCTAGATCTTGAAGTTACATGAATAGTCTCGTCCATGCAACGCCCGTCCATCCATCGCTATGCCTACCGCACTCATATCCTACTGTTGCTATTATTGTTACTACTGCCTTTGTTTTACTGTTGCTGTTACTTTGCTATTGCTACTGATAAACTACTGTGAGTAAGATTATTTTCAGGTGCAGCTGAATTGACAACTCAGTTGTTAAGGCTTATAAGTATTTTTTTGGCTCCCCTTGTGCCGAATCAATAAATTGGATAATACTACCCTCGAAGACTGTTGCGATTCCCTATACTTGTGGGTCATCAGTCGCCGCCGCTGGTTCCGACCAAAGGCGGAACAAGGATTTCTCCTCGAGAATTTTCAACACCTGCAATCCGAAGTGGCCAACTGTAGCTGCCACCAAACCTCCATTGCCGCCTGACGGAAGACGCATCGGCGACCACATCAGCCGAGAGCGCACCACCTCCTA
This sequence comes from Avena insularis, assembly GCA_023614405.1. Taxonomy (NCBI): domain Eukaryota; kingdom Viridiplantae; phylum Streptophyta; class Magnoliopsida; order Poales; family Poaceae; genus Avena; species Avena insularis. Next base: position 194,278,268 of record CM042691.1, read on the forward strand.
GCCTCCTACCGCTACCAAGTCACGGAAGGTCCAGCAGTACCACCTCACAAGCCACCATCAAAATACCCAGCAGGAGCCAGCCCCTGCAGCAACCGTCACCAGCCACCACACCCAGGGGAGGGCCCTCACGAGCATAAACCCTAAACGGGCCTAGATCGGTCCCGCACGACGTGCTCCCAAGGCGACGGCGCTACGAGGAGCCACGCTCCAGCACCAGCACCTCCGCCCCCTCTAATCCATCTCGTGCCGCCCCGGCCAAGCTCCATGCCTCCACGGTTGCTCCCCCCCCACCCCCAACCTTTGGCAGCGGGGCGCCCGCCATGCCGTCCCGTCGCTTGACTGCGGCGGCGTGGCGAGGGCTCGGCGGAGGGAGGCCCCGGCTAGGTTTTTCTAGGTTTTCCCAGGTCGCCCCCGCACGGGAGCAACTCGGGGTCGAGAGGGGTTTGTTTTAATTCAGTCTTACATTCCACAACTGTACCTTTCATATGGTTGTCTACAGCTCTGGCCTCACGCGCCATTGGCATGGACCAGAAATTTGGCAGGAAGCGATCCTAGCTAGGTTCTGTGTATCTTTCATGGAAAGAAAGAAAGCAACACGCAAGGTTTGTCGTCTCTGTCAGAAAATACAAGTAATGGCGCCCCGCAAAAAAAAAGAATGTTTGAAAGGCAATAATATTATGTTTACTGAAGATTTGTTTTGTTACGGAAGGACTCCTACAAATGTAAAGTGGCCTCAAGACCTGCATCGTAGGTGCACTGAATTCAATAGAATCCTTCCGTAAGTGACCAGTTATTTATTTTAAACTATATGTATGGTTATTTTAAAATTTGTAACAAACCAAACTGCTTAAATCTAGTAGTGGAGCATGACTGAACTGTTAGATAAATAACAACCAAATTTATTGGTTTTATGGGAACACTGACAAATTATAGCAAACACTATTTTTTTGGTTTTTTTATGAAAACAAAAGGGCCGCCAGTTGTTGCTTACTCAAGTGGAGTAGTTAGCAAAACCATAGGTATTTGCCAGTCCAGTGGAGGTTTAAAAAATATGACAAGATGAGGGCACGTACGTCCCCATATGACATGGTTAGCAACTTGGAACGGAGTGTTGACTAGAGTGTAGCAATTAATTTGATGGTGCGTTGATTCATTCCTTGGGTTAGATAAATAACAACCAAAATTATTGGTTTTATGGGAACACTGACAAATTATACTAGTAGCAAACACTATTTTTTTGTTTTTAATGAAAACAAAAAGACAACCAGTTGCTGCTTACTTAAGTGGAGTAGTTAGCAAAACCATGGGTATTTGCCCAGTACTCTAGTGGAGCTTAAATCTCCGAAGCAGATCGTGAGGTCTGAAAATTATAACAAGATGAGAGGGCACGTGCCTATATGACATGGTCAACAACTTGGCACGGAGTGTTGACTAGCTAGAGTGTAGCAAGTAATTTGATGGTGCGTTGATTCATTCCTTGTGTTTCAGCACTTGCCACGTCCATATATGCAGGAGGGCCGGTGTTACACTCCCCCTAACCCAAGTGTAGCATTCCAGTTTGTTCCACCGCTAGCTCATCCAAACACTTGCAAATCGATCGGGACTTGGTACCGCGCGCGTCATGCATCATCAAGCACAAGCATCCATGCCGGTGGGAAGCATGGATCGAGGTCAACCAGGAAGAAAGAGGCGGCAAGAAGAAGGAGCCGGCAACGGAGGCTCGCTCAACTGGATGCAGGAGTTGAAGCTGAAAATCAACCAGGGAGCTGAGGGCGTTTCCTTGACCAGCCTCCCTCCGAACTTGCAAAGGTTCGACCAAATCAATACGGACGAACAGCGCCCGTCCATTTTCATGCCTAGCCGCCAAGTAGTAGCCGTGGGTCACACCGGGGCCGCAACCAGCAGCAGCGGCATCGCTGCCGTCGAGCACAACCATGAGAAAGTAGCCATAGCCGTAGCTCCAGCTCCACCCATGCCCATGATTGCACAGAAAACTTCTCAGCAACCCTTGGATAACACCGGGGCCGCAGCTAGCAGCAGAGAGCCCACCGGCGGCAACGCCATCGTCGCCCCCATTGGGCCGTACCACTACCACCACCACCCGTCGGATTCGCAGCCGCCTCTCATCACCTATGGCAACAAGTGTGCCATCGTCAAGCTCCTTGCTCGCCCAGAGTTGGGCCTCGATATCGACGCCTTCCTCGGGTGGGTATTGGCCAAGGATGCCACCGTTCGCCGATGCTACGAGCGAGGCTCAGTCACGATGGGCCCCATAGAGCTCTCTGAGATGCATCTGCTCGACGGCTGCCTTGTGCTCTTAGCCATCTTCCTGCTCAGAAAGTCGAGCGTGCGCAAGGACCACAGGCCATATCCCTTATGTTTGAAAGAAGACATATCCTGGTCCGCCAAGACGAGGACCTGCAGAGGCCTTACCAAGCGGGCCCAGGATTTCATCAACATGTCGGCGGGCATATCCATGCACAAGAAACAGATCAGGCTGGACCTGCTGCTTCTGGGCAACCAGATCCCCTTCTTCGTGCTTGCCGATCTTCATAGCCGGTTGAAAGGTACCTTGTTCCAGGGGATCAAGCGCAGCATACAAGAGCTTGCCCTCTCTTGCTTCGAGGATATCCACCCCAGCCCCAACTCCAAACACAACAGCCCCAGCCTTTTGTTCCCACCAGCAGTTCATCATCTGCTGCATCTTTTCCACTGGTCCCGAGTACCCCCAGGCAAGCACGCCGTGGACCCCTCTTCGCCGCTGCTCGGCGAGCCAAAATCAAACCTCCCCTGCGCAACCTGGTTCGAGGACTCCCGCATCGGGCTTAAAAAGCATGCAACTCCTCCAGGTACGTTGCACATGGTCTTCCAGAGGAACATGCTTGGAGCGCGAGGGGCGCTGCGCATCCCCGCGTTGCACATCCATGACCTCATCGCGTTCGAGCAGAGCCACCTTAGGTGTGGCCTCGCCGTCACCACCTACACCATCTGCATGGCCCGCCTGCTGCAGAGCGAGGCCGACGCCAAGCTGCTCAGGAAGAGCGGGATACTAGCACACACGCACGAGACCGACAAGGAAATCGTCGACTTGTTCAGGGCGCTCGCAGATGAGTACCGCAGCGACGCCTTCTATTCCAGCCACCTGCTTGATCTCTGCAAGGACGTGGAGACGCACCATCACAGTGCAGCTGCAAGGGCCCTCAAATGGGTCAAGCTGCAGTGCTTCCCCAGGCAGACTGTCACCTTCTTCGTCATCCTGGAGGCCCTTATCTCCATCGCCACGCTCATCAACACAATCTTCTCCGTGTATACGTTCTATCATCCAGAAAAGAAGTAAATTTGGAAACTCTCGGGCACTCTCTTTGCTGCCACATGATTCTGACTCGGCAAATCGACCTTCCTTCCTGAAATACAAGATATATACAATGCTTGTTGTGTACTCTCCTTTCTAATACAGTGCAATCTACTTTTTCTAAAATTTGAGTCATTATTGTGAGCCACTTTGTTAATAAATTTATATTATATTATTATGGTAGGCTGAATAAAATGCGTCATCACGGCCGTCTCGATATTTTTTCTATGGCACGTGTGAACATAATACACATGAAAGCAATGTGTATAAAACGGGTTACCACATAGCCACATAATATTTGCTGCTAATATCTGAACTAAGACCCAGTAGTTAAGCCATCGGCAAAAAACCGTTTTCACATAGGACTTATATACATTGTTGACGAGGGTAAATTCTCTAAGAGTGGTTATTAATCCTGCAGATCCCTATCATGGTATGTAGTCTCCTTGTCGTCCTGGTCATGTGCCACCATTACTGCGTCTCCACTAACGAGGATCGTGTTTGATCCACTTGTTGATCCAATGCGGCTGTTGGGGACACACAGTGTCTGGTGGAACAATGTTGAACTTCGACGTATTTTTTATCAAATCTGCCCAAATCTAAAAAGTTCAAGCGAACGTGACCCCCTCTCGAAACTAATTCGAAATCTGATCTCTGGGGTCGGCGCCGTTTAAAATGGCGCCGAAGTTGTACATGTCGGCGCACACATCAGGAAACCAAACCGAAGGAGGTCGGCTCCGTTTAAAACGGCGCAGACCTCCCTAGTTTGCCTCCCAGCTGCTTCATCTTGGCGCCGACCTGTACAACTTCGGCGCCATTTAAAATGGCGCCGACCCCAGGGATCAGATTCCGAATTAGTTTTAAGGAAGGGTCAGATTTGGTTAAACTTTTCAGATTTGGGCTACAACTTCGACGGCATGGGCTCCTTGCTGCGGTAACCTGTACATGACGTTCGTCATGGTCACCTGGAGGTGGTTAGAGAGACGCCCGACAACACCACCGGTTACGAGGACGAGGTGCCGTTCTTCACCAGGAGCTCTGACGCTAGCGCTAGGACGCTCCCTGTGTCCGACGCCTCGTTCCCTCGCTGGCGGTTTGACCAACACGAGTTGCACCTCGATGGAAACCGTGGGGTCTGTTTTGCAATAATTTCTAAAATCTTGGAGACCATTGTCACATTCGTGCAAATAAAATGTAGGACTAAAGTTTAGTCTCATGTTGCTAGTTAAGTGAGAGTTAGACCTCTTTATAAGGAAGGCTACTCCATCACTTGTACACAAGAGAGTTCGCTCGCTCTTGCTTTGAGGATATCCGCCCCAGCCCCAACCCTAGCCCAAGCCTTATTCCCACTAAGGCCTTGTTCGGTTGCAGTGGATCAGATCCCTAGTAGACCTGACATACGCAGGTATTGGGTGAACCCCAATTGTCACCCTAATCCCCACTAATTCCTCTCCACACGTTTCCGGCTATCCCTCCTTCTAACTGTAATTTGGCTAACCCCTGCCCTAGCACAGGCGATGAGCAATAGCAAGCCACAGACAACAAAGCAGCAACGCACATCAAATAGAATAAGAACATTTTTAATTACAATAACGTACCATTTTAACATAAGCTTGAGCATGGCCAAAAGATGATACTCCCTCCGTCCAATAAAATATGTCTCAGCCACAGTTCAAACTTTGATTTTGCAAAAACAAAACTAAAACAGTCAAAACACTTCAAACTAGGCCTTCAAAATCGAATTACAAACAGTTATCTTGTCTGGCTCCGTCTCCATCGACCGTCGCTCCCCTGCCATCCCTGACCACCCGCCGAGGCCAGGCAGCGTCAAGTTCCATGGAGATGCCAGGGCGCACATGATAGACACGTAACATAGGACACCGTCGATTCAAGTAATTTGGCCTGGAGGGCCGACGCGCTCAAACTCCACGGAGGCCACGCACAGGAGCTCCGTCCCCGCCGTCGTCCTCCCCCGCCTCTGCAGCTTCCTTGTTGTCCCTCACCGTCGCCGCTTTGCCACCGTCTGCTGCTCCCTCCGCCGCTCCGTCGAGGAAGGACGTCGTCTTCCTCCCCCGGGTCGCTTCCAACCTCTTTGAGCCCACCGATTGACCGCGGTGACATCCATTCGCTGCCGAAACAGTTTCTGAGCCATTAGCTGTTGGAAAGCTCCTCTGTGCATGCCTTATCTAGTAGAGTGTTGATATGCAGCGTGTACGCGTCCATCCTTATATCGGCATGCTTCTGAACCTGATCATGGAAAATAAAAGAAAGTCAGGTTTTGTGTAATCCCATCTTATCTGAGAACACACAACAAGAAGTGAAAGTCTTCGTTCTCTGTGCTTCTTTAACTTCTTGACTTCTGCAGCGCAATTGTAACATAAAAGTCTTTCTCAAATAGCATACTCAAAGTAGATTACTGGTTGTATCATAAATGTACTCATGTTCTATCAAAAAACAAAGAAAGATAAATGGTGTGCTAGACATGGATTAGCCCATGTAATTTACTCTTTCGCATCTTGAGTAGAAACACACATATTCCACCTTGAGCATCTAGAAGATAGGACCCTCCAATCCTACGCTATACTCGTCCTTTGTAGCAGCCTGGAAGAAATCAACTTCTGATCGTTCCAAATGGTGTACACTATAGTTGTTGTGCATGTGTTAATGAACAAAGAACAGTCAGAACTTGGATCAGAACAGAAACTCTTTGTTGCCGATGCTAGCAGATCGAGGAGAAATCTTTGGCATGGTAAGATAAAATATTTCTGATGTCTCTTTATTATTCAGAATTCCTTATATATGTGTGCCAAGCAATTATGCATTGCACAATCTTAAGTTTGGCATATAATAATATCACCGAAAAAAGAGCTTTAATGGCTTGCTCACTCCAAGTATATTATAGAACATCCTCAAATCTAGTAAATACAACCACCAGTGAATAATTCAAATTGCATGGCATTTCCTATATTGTTTTTAGTCAGTTTAGAAAATCATGTGCACACTCTGGAGACATCTCTACATATGCGGTCATTACTTACCAGAAAAAATGCACTCAAATGCACCATCTGACTGCAAAATGAAGTACAACAGGTGAACAACCTGACAATTAGGAAAACAAGAAAATGAGTTGTAGCCTAGATCGATCCCCATTGCAGAAGCAAAACAAACAAAACCAGAATAAACTAATAAGAGTAGCTTACAGAAGAACATGGTAGATCATGATTCAGCTGACAATCTATTTCACTGTAGTCCTCCACCAATCATAGGCCTAACAGTCGACAAACCTTCTCCTTGCACAAGAAAGGTCACAAACCTCACCCATGGCTGGTCTCCTTCCGCATCGAACCTAAAACTAGACAATTGTGTCACATGAGAGACAAGGAAGAGGACAAGCAAACTCTCACATCAGGGAAAAATCAGGCCTAGATGGCACCGCCGCTGTCACAAGTCACCCTCAACTGCAGGTCGATTAGAATCCAGGAGCCCTAGAATTTGCGAGAGGAGCAGAGGGGGAAGGAAGAGGAGCTTACCGGCAAGAGGTTTCCGGCGCAAGACTTGCAGTGAACTACCGAACTCTGATAGGTTAGTACTGCTAAAGCTACACCCGTAACCACACAAGCAAGAAGAGAAGATTTATACTGTGGTGACTGATATGCTGCTAGAGTTGTAAGGACCAATACAAGGCTAAGTTGCTCCTATCAGAAGGACGATTACTATGCTCAATCATATACATAACTTGTCTTAGCAATATAATTATAATTTCTGCCACCCAATTGTGCAACATCACAAAATGTATCTCTTTTTACAAAATCAATTCCCTTACAATTTTTTTACAAGATTACAAGGAAAAGACAATCAATGTCTATGGCGTACGGCCATACCAAGAATCTACCACTACTGAACATGCCAAGAACCCTATAAATCGTTATCAAACATGCCAAACCCTAGAAACTGTGGGAGGAGGAGGAGGAAGAGGAGGGGGAAGAGTACGTGCATACCAGTGCGAAGCAGATGGAGATGGAGAGGGCGCCGGAGATTACGTCTCATGAGCGCCGCCGAGCTCGGACGGAAGTGGATCTCCGGGTCTATCTCGCGCCGCTCGGGTGGTCTCTCTGCCGGCGGTTGGAGATGGAAGAGGGAGGGAGAATCACGCGTCCTTGATCTGCACGACTGGTTGCGCCGCCGCCGTCCGGCCGCCCCCGCTGCTGAAAGAACATTTCTTAATCCCTAGTGTTTTGTGTGTTAGATAACAATACCAAGGATCATTTAATGTGTGTTGAAGTGTTGCAGCTCTATTTGAGAATAAAGGGAAAAGAACTCTGCCTTTGGGGGCGGATAATACGGCCCCACCAGGGGCGGATAATCCGCCCCTCCCTTTGCCCAAGCAAGCCCGGAAGAGGCGGAGTTTTGGCGGATTTTCCGGCCCCACGGATAATCCGCTCCTCGGGGCGGATAATCCGCCTGCTCATCGCCATAAGCGCAAGCCCGAGAGGCGGAGTTTCGCGGACTTTCCGGCGTGGCCGGATAATCCGCCCCAGGAGGGGGCCGAATTATCCGCCCCCCAAGATTTCCACTAAGTTCCTCAAGCGCATGCCCCAGAGAGGGGGCGGACTTTCCCCCGGAGAATCCGCCCTTAGGTTGTGCAACGGCCAGATCCCAAGTGGGAGGCGGATAATCCGCCCCCAAAGTTGTGCAACGGCCAGATCTGGGGAGGGGGTATTTAAGCCAACCTTCCCCCTCCTGCCAGAACTCTTGATTCATCTCGAAAAAGACCAGATCAGATCTGAAAGCTTCATCCAAGAGTGCTCCACCTAGATCCACCCAAAGGCCCCATCCCTTTGGGAATCGAAGGAGGAGAACTCGATCTTCATCATCAGCAATCAAGCGCTTCCTCTCCTCTCCATTCATTTGGAGAACCTCCGATCTAGTATTTCTTGCAAATATCTAGATCCTCGTTTTTGTTTATATTGATAAACCTTGTTCTTGTGGCAGCTTGTTGTCATCTCGGGAGCCCCCAATTCGGTTGTGGGTGTGTGCCCCGATAGTGTTGTAAAAGGCACCGGTTCCCGCCTCGAAGGGATCCAATAGTGGAGAAGGTGGATCAGGCCTCTCGTGGCGAGATCCATCGGAGAATAGGGTGAGGCCTATTGTGGCGTGGTGGTCTTAGAACCGCCCACCTTTCCAATGCATATGTACTTCCCTTAACAAGGAAGGAACTGTGGTAAAACAAATCCCTGTGTCTCCGCGTGCTCCACTACGGTTTCCTCGCTCCTCTTTTACGTGCTTAGTAGTTAGGGTTACATATAGGGAAATTCTCGTAGTTGCATATCTAGAGAATTTACTTTGTGTCAAGCCTAAAATTGAAAAAGTATTAAAAATTGGTTAGCACCTATTCACCCCCCCTCTAGGTGCCCATACGATCCATTTCAATTGGTATCAGAGCCTCGGCTCTTATTTCGGGCTTAACTGCCTAAGAGAAGTATGGGTTCCAACGTAGATGGGAGTGATGCTCTGGAGGTAGTCACCATGAACGATCTCAAGACGTTGGAAACAACCTTGGTGAGTTCAATGGAGGCTAAGATGGAAGAGATGCATAAATTGATAATGCGTCTCTCCACATCCGCAACATCACCTCCATCTAACTCTGAGGATACCACTCCGCAATCCAAGGAGACGGGTAAAACTGTTTCCAAAGATAACGAAGTGGTTGGTGATGATATTAGCAAGAGCTCCTCCTCGAAAAAGGATAGCGGTAAGGATGGATACAATGAGGTTTCTCATGTGTATTCCCCTGGTCCGCCTATCCCTCACCCACATATACATAATAGGGGTGATCCACCCAAACTTTCTGCATCTACTTTCTCTCAATGGCAATTTTTGATGAAATCTCATGTGTGCAGTTCCTCCATAGAGTTGTGGAAGATCATCGAAAATGGTCTTCATGTTGGAAACCCCAACAATCTCATAAGAAGAGAAGTGGTCGATAGCCAACTCAACGCTCTGACTCTACATGATACAACTTGGTGTGGGTGACAAAGACATGCCACACATTCAGCATCTTAGCACAGCTAAAGAAGCTTGGGATGCCCTCACCGAGCTCTTCATCGGAAATGAAAGTATGAGAAGGAATAGATATGATGCCTTAAGCAATGAAGCTGAAGGATTCTATATGCTGGATAGAGAAGACCACGAGGACATGTATAGGAGGCTCAAGGTAATAGCCACAACCTTTAGAAACCACGGTGCAGCTCATGTTGATGATGCTTGGATCAAGCGCAAGTATGTCAGTGCTCTTATGACATTTGAGCCCACAGATTTGAAAAGTCTCCAAGGTAGGCATAACTATCACCTCATGTCATCCAATGAGGTAATGCAAGAAATGGCCGCTTTCAAAGTGGCTGCCAGGAATGCCGAAGATGCTCGTGCTCGAGCTATGGGGATGCAAAAGGGGGTCAACATGGCCTTGAATACTAGTGTGATTGATCATGATGAATATGCGGTAGAAGGTCTGGACTGTCCCGAGGATATAAAAAGGATCCACGGACAATACTTGGCTCTTTATGCAAGAAACTTTTGGAAAGATCCAGCCAAGGCTAAAGTTGAACTAGATCGCAAGAGTGGAGCCTATGGAAGAAAAGAAAATGGTCCCAAGCTGAGAACATGCTTCAATTGTGGTGACCGGCTGCACTTCGTAGCTGAGTGTCCATATCAAAGTAGAGAGGATAATGGAGGAAGACTCATTTTCAAGGACAAATCAAAAGCTCCACGTAAGAAACAGTTTGTAAAGAAGAATGCTCCTTTCAAGAAGCAACCAAAGATTGTTCTAGTGACTCAAGAAGAATATTCATCGGGGAGTGAAGATGAGGACGAGGACGATAGCTCTCAAGAGGTGGCTGCTATAGCCACCACATCTACATCAACATCTCTCTTCGACTCTCCGAACGAAAACATCATCAACAAGAATGCTACTTGCCTCATGGCAAGAAGCTCCGAGGTAACTTCTTCTAACTCTTCTTTTCCCAAGGCTATGATAGACATGGATGATACTACTAGTCTTAAGGTTAAAGAAGATATTATTGCTTTGGATTATTTCTACACTAACTTGCAAGGTGAGCACAAAGTTCGTTTTGAAGCTCTTATGGATCAGCTGGCCCAAAACGAAGCACTCCTCGAAGAAAAGGGCAGAATTGAAAGGGAGGATGCAATGGAAATTGCATCCCTAAAAAATGCTCTTGAAGAAGAAGAAGAAGAAGCTCGGGTCTCTCTTGAAGAGAGGCTCGAGTCTATAGAAGAGTCAAATGAAGAAATTGTGACTAAACTTGTTAAGGAACGTGACAATGCTGTCACCAAAGCAAAGAAGTTAAAGAAGGAAAGGATTGACTTTGGGGCTGCTCATGATAGACTCTCCGAGGAATTGGAGAAACTTGACAATGCTCACAAGGCGTTGAAAAACGAGTTCTCTATTCTCAATGAGTCACATGATCAGCTTCAAAGTCGATTGGCCAAATATGATACTCCTAGCTCGTCCAACTCAACATATAGTAACGAGAACAATGCTAGTGTGGAAAAAGAAGTGATCAAGGACATCACTACCAAGGACAAAGGTGTGCTTGATGAAGTCCTTGGCAAGCAAATGTCAAATCATGGCAAAGAGGGACTTGGGTATGTCACCAAGTCCAAGAAGAAGAAAATCAAGAAGAACAAGACCAAGAATGTGCAATTAAAGACAAGCACCGCTAAGAAGAATGTCACGAAAGACAAGACTAATGATATTGGTTTTGCAGGGTCTCACAATCCGAATTATGAACTCTTTTGTGATGACTATGGCGATGTTTATGCTTATTATGTTGGTCCTTTTGATGAATATATTGCTTGGTCTATTTGGGTCCCAAAGACCCTTGTTACTAACATGAAAGGACCCATTGAAAAATGGGTATCTAAAACCAAGAAGTAATTTTCTTGCAGGGCTATGCTTCCGGTGGGTCGAAATGGGTGCTGGATAGTGGTTGTACTAGTCATATGACCGGAAGCAAGGAGATCATCACGGAGATGCGTCCAAATCATGATAATATCACAGTCTCCTATGGTGATAAGTCAAAATCTCAGGTATTGGGTCTTGGCAAGGTTGTGGTTGCCCACGATATCTCTCTCGTGGACGTCATGCTTGTTGAGACCCTTGGTTACAACCTTCTTTCTGTTCGTGCCCTTGGCAAGATGGGTTTTGCTGTTTTTATCGATGATGATTTGGTGGTACTCTTGTGGAGCAAGTCTCTAAAGGTCGCTTTCGTTGGATACATCAAAAATGACTTGTATGTGGTGGACTTCTCAGGGAAAACCACTTTGGGTCCGATGTGTCTATTCGGAAAGGCCGACGTGGGTTGGCTATGGCATCGCCGTTTAGCCCATGTCAACATGAGAACTTTGCAAAGTCTCCAGAAGGGTGGCCACATCCTTGGACTAAAAGACAATGTCTCTTTTGCCAAAGATCGTGTTTGCAGGGCTTGTGTTGAAGGAAAAATGCATGACTCTCCCCACAAGAGGAAGACTATTGTGTCATCAAAGAGGATCTTGGAATTACTTCATGTGGATTTATTTGGTCCTCCTTCTCATGCAAGTCTTGGTGGGAAGAAATATTGCTTGGTCATTGTCGATGATTACTCAAGATATACATGGGTATATTTCTTCAAGCTGAAAAGTGAGACTCAACAAACTGTCATCGACTTTGCTAATGAAGTTCAACATCAACACAATGTTCCTATCTTGGCAATTAGAAGTGACAATGGCTTAGAATTCAAGAACTACACTTTAAACGAGTTTCTTAGCGAAGAGGGGATTAGACACCAATATTCCGCTGCGTACACCCCTCAACAAAATGGTGTAGCCAAGAGGAAGAACCGGACTTTGATGGATATGGCAAGATCTATGCTAGCTGAATTTAAGTCTCCTTATAATTTTTGGGCTGAAGCCATATCCACTGCTTGTCACTCATCAAACTGGCTCTACCTTCGAAAGATCTTGGACAAGACCCCATATGAAATACTTACCGGTAACAAGCCCAACATCTCATACTTCAGGGTATTCGGGTGTAAGTGTTTCTTTCTTATTAAAGGTGTCCGTTTGTCAAAATTTGAGTCCAAGGCTTTAGAAGGTATTTTTGTTGGTTACGGTGCCGAATCCCACACTTATAGAGTCTACAACAAGCTCACTGGGATTGTTGTAGAATCTTGTAGTGTGGAGTTCGATGAAAATAACGGCTCCTTTGTAGGGCAAGTTGATGTTTGTGATGCAGATGTTGAAATACCCCAAGATGCCATAAGAAGAATGGACGTGGGATTTTTCCGCCCCATTGAGGAACCCCTTGTGGCGGATCGGGAAGGACAATGCTCCACACATGTGGAGCCCTCATCTACACAAGATCAACCAGCTCCTACTGTCGGAGAAAATCCTGCATCAACACCGCAATCTGCTGAAGATCAACTGTCCCCTAGAAAAGTTGGTAGTCCCAGGCCGGACTATCCGCCTCCAAGGGGCTGAAAATCCGCCTGCACTCCAACTCATTCCAGAGGATCTGAAGGAGAAGTCAGCAACTCTGAAGCTCCCAGGCCGGATTCTCCGGCCCCCGAGGGCGGATTATCCGGCCCTGGGTCTCCAACTCTCATCAGGCATTCTCAAGAAGATGGCTCGGTTTCTTCACCTCCCAGGCCGGATAGTCCGCCCCTCAAGGCGGATTATCCGGAACTGAAAAATGTTCAGAACAATCTTACAGCGATGCGGTGACCAAGATCAAGGGCAAGGCAGTAATCAAGACAAGGATACAAATATTGAATCAACTCCTTCTAGAAACAATAAGGACATTGAGGCTCGTCACAAGGCTCGTGCTGATAAGAACCTTTAACTAAGAGGTCACACTCTTGACAAGGTTGTTGGTGATCTACGACGAAGGGTATCCACTAGAAGAGAACTTGCAAGCTTCTGTGATCATCAAGCTCACATTTCCATGGTTGAACCGAAGAAGGTTTTTGATGCTCTTGAAGATCCCGATTGGTTTGTTGCAATGCATGAAGAATTAAATAACTTCGAATGCAACAAAGTTTGGAAGCTCGTAGAAAAGCCAAAGGATTGCCGCAATGTTATCGGCACCAAGTGGATCTTTAAGAACAAACAGGATGAAAATGGCATTGTTGTGAGGAATAAAGCACGACTTGTGGCTCAAGGATTCTCTCAAGTGGAAGGAATTGATTTTGGCGAGACTTACGCTCCTGTGGCTCGTCTTGAGTCCATCCGTATCCTTCTGGCATATGCAGCCCATCATAATTTTAAATTACAACAAATGGATGTTAAGAGCGCTTTCCTTAATGGTCCTCTACATGAGTTAGTATACGTCAAGCAGCCCCCGGGGTTTGAGGACCCCAAATTTTCGAACCATGTCTACAAACTCGATAAGGCGCTCTATGGCCTTAAACAAGCCCCACGTGCATGGTATGAGCACCTTAAAGAGCTTTTGCTAGACCGTGGATTCGAAGTTGGGCAAATCGATCCCACTCTTTTTACTAAGAAGGTTAATGGGGAGCTTTTTGTATGCCAACTTTATGTAGATGACATTATTTTTGGCTCTACTAACCAAGCTTTTAACGATGAATTTTTGAAGCTTATGACTGACAGGTTTGAAATGTCCATGATGGGTGAGCTCAGGTTCTTTCTTGGATTTGGGATCAAACAACTTAGAGAGGGAACTTTTATTAATCAATCTAAGTACATCCAAGACATGCTCAAAAGGTTCAAGATGACGGATCTCAATGGCGTTGCTACCCCAATGTAAACCAAGTGTCATCTTGAGCTCAATCCCAAGGGTAAAGACGTGGATCAAAAGGTATACTGATCCATGATCGGGTCTCTCCTTTATCTTTGCGCATCTAGGCCTGATATCGTGTTAAGTGTAGGAGTGTGTGCAAGGTACCAAGCCGCTCCTAAAGAAAGCCACTTAGTGGCGGTCAAGCGAATCTTCCGATATTTGGTTCATTCCCCAAATTTTGGGTTATGGTATCCCAAGGGTTCAAGTTTCTCTCTGTGTGGCTACACTGATTCAGATTGGTCTGGTGACAAAGATGATAGGAAATCAACCTCTAGTGCATGTCAATTCTTGGGCAGGTCTCTAGTGTGTTGGTCATCAAAGAAACAGAATTGTATTTCACTCTCAACCGCCGAAGCTGAATATGTTGCTGCTGCAAGTGCTTGTACACAATTTTTATGGATGAGGCAAACTTTAAAGGAATATGGTGTCAATTGTGACAAAGTGCCTCTATTATGCGACAATGAAAGTGCTATCAAAATTGCGTACAATCCCGTGCAGCATACAAGAACAAAACATATAGAGATTCGCAACCACTTTATTCGGGATCATGTTGCTCGTGGAGATATTGCTCTATCCTTTATAAGCACGAAGAACCAGCTTACTGATATCTTCACGAAGCCTCTTGATGAAGCAAGATTCTGTTATTTGCGGAATGAGCTAAATATCATAGATTCAAGGAGCTTGGCTTGACTACCCTTGCACACTCACTTGCTCTTTTTCATGTATTTGGTTTAGATGCGGGCATAGACATAGGGGGAGTGTGGTCCTAATTGATTGGGCCAACCCTCCCCCCATAATGCCGAAAGCAAGTAAAATCATTTCCCTTAATATCATTTTGTGATATGTGGGTCATCGATGAGCATTGGTTTTGAACTCAAGATACATCTTCGCGGTGTCATGCCATGTGCTCCAACATGGTGGCTTCGGCCACCGCCCTCTTCTTTGAGAAGAGTTGGTTTTTCGTGGGTCTCGTTGGATTTTCTTGCATATCTCATGTCTTATGGAAAACACACTTGGCTTTTGTTTGATTTGATTTTTGCAAATTTGGAGGAGTGATCTTCAGGGGCGTTAGCTTCGCTCTTCTTCCTTTTTGGCATTTCGATGCCAAAGGGGGAGAAGTAGCTCTATTAGGGCTCGTGGATTTGCAAGGGTCGGGCACGAGCTTTTCGATTTTAGTCGGTTTTATTTGCTTGCTTGTGCCTCTTTTCTAGCGTGAACTCATTTGCTATTTGTGTTTGTTTATGTAAGACTTTGTCGTACTCCACTTTGTTTAGTACTATGTTGGGTATTCATGGAATTCTGGATTTATCTATTATGGACCCCATGGAATTCTGGAATTATGGAACATATTTGATGGCATATGGATTCATGGGATTATCTATGTATGCGTTGGCTATTCTCATCCCGGTGGTATGACCTTGTTCCTCAATCCACTTTTGTTCCAATTATCTCTGCCATGGAAGTTGTGCTCTCTCTAGTGTGTGTATTTGTATTCAAATGCAAATTTTAAATATGCACACATCTAGGAGGAGCGCCTTTCATCTTAAGGTGGCGATAGCCGGTTTCATTGCAAATCCTAGTATTGTCATCTAACACCAAAAAGGGGGAGATTGGAAGAACATTTCTTAATCCCTAGTGTTTTGTGTGTTAGATAACAATACCAAGGATCATTTAATGTGTGTTGAAGTGTTGCAGCTCTATTTGAGAATAAAGGGAAAAGAACTCTGCCTTTGGGGGCGGATAATCCGGCCCACCAGCGGATAATCCGCCTCCCTTTGCTAGCAGTGCAAGCCCGGAAGAGGCGGAGTTTTGGCCGAATTTTCCGGCCCCACCGGATAATCCGCCCCCTGCTCATCGCCAAGGCGCAAGCCCGGAGGCGGAGTTCTGCCGGACTTTACAGCGTGGCGGATGTCGCCCAGGAGGGGGCCAGATTATCCGCCCCCAAGATTTCCACTAAGTTCCTCAAGCGCAAGCCCCAGAGAGGGGGCGGACTTTCCCCCGGAGAATCCGCCCTTGGGGCGGAGTTTTCCCAGGGGCGGATAATTCGCCCCCAAAGTTGTGCAACGGCCAGATCTGGGGAGGGGGTATTTAAGCCAGCCTTCCCCCTCCTGCCAGAACTCTTGATTCATCTCGAAAAAGACTAGATCAGATCTAAAAGCTTTATCCAAGAGTGCTCCACCTAGATCCACCCAAAGGCCCCATCCCTTTGGGAATCGAAGGAGGAGAACTCGATCTTCATCATCAGCAATCAAACGCTTCCTCTCCTCTCCATTCATTTGGAGAACCTCCGATCTAGTATTTCTTGCAAATATCTAGATCCTTGTTTTTGTTTATATTGATAAACCTTGTTCTTGTGGCAGCTTGTTGTCATCTCGGGAGCCCCTAATTCGGTTATGGGTGTGTGCCCCGATAGTGTTGTAAAAGGCATCGGTTCCCGCCTCGAAGGGATCCAATAGTGGAGAAGGTGGATCAGGCCTCTCGTGGCGAGATCCATTGGAGAATAGGGTGAGGCCTATTGTGGCGTGGTGGTCTTAGAACCGCCCACCCTTCCAACGCAGATGTACTTCCCTTAACAAGGAAGGAACTGCGGTAAAACAAATCCCTATGTCTCCGCGTGCTCCACTACGGTTTCTTCGCTCCTCTTTTACGTGCTTAGTAGTTAGGGTTACATATAGGGAAATTCTCGTAGTTGCATATCTAGAGAATTTACTTTGTATCAAGCCTAAAATTGAAAAAGTATTAAAAATTGGTTAGCACCTATTCACCCCCCCTCTAGGTGCCCATACGATCCATTTCAGCTGCCGCGCCACCATCCGTTCCTAATCGCGCGAAAGAAATGAGGCCGGGGGAGAGGAGGAGAGAGGAGGGTCACGTACGACTCGGGGATTCGTTCCACGGGATGGGGGCAGATGTTTATTTTCCCTGCGAAATGAATGGGATCGGACGATGAACGCCTCGAGTACCTTGCGTCGCTCGGCGGCCTTGGCTCGCTGCGACTCGACGTTGGCGTAGGAGAGGCGTCTGGCGCCATGAGAAGAGGCAGGTCTGTGGCGGCCGCCTCCGGTCGCATCAGTAGCCACACCATCTCGCCTCCGGGCAGGGGCGGACCCAAGTGTAGCTGAGTGGGGGCCTAGGCCCCCACTCAAAATTTCAAATTCCTTCACTATTTGTTCATATTTGAAAGAAATTTCTTTATATTTTACAAATTTATGGAAGAAAGGCCCTCAGTCAATTCATTTGCCCCCACTCGTAATTTCTTCTGGGTCCGCCCCTGCCTCCGGGAGCGCGGAAGACTATGGAGCGCGGAAGACGGAGTAGAAATTTGCTGGCGGAAGAAGAGAAGTCAAGACAGAAAGAAGGTAAATACGTCTTCGTCGTGTATCGAAAAAGTAGAGCACGCTGCTGCACCGGGAGCATAGCAACGTTTTAGGTTTGGAGCAGAGCAGAGTAGAGTTTCGGACGCTCGTTTGGGTCGGCCCGGTGAAAATGGTTTAATTTCCGGAACGGACGACTATGGAGGGCGGAAGACGGAAACACGATAAGTAGTCTTCAGAATGTGCCGAGAGAGAGCAAAGGAGTAGGGATATAAACGGATCGGATCGGATCGTATATTCCTGTTACCATATCCTATACCATATTTTCTTGCGGATTCGGATCGGAGCGGATAATAGCCGGATGCGGATTCGAATGCGGATTATATCGGATTGCGGATATGGAAAGAATTTGGAGCGGACTCGGATCGGAAGAGGATAATCGAACAAATACACATAGAAAAATAAAAATCTATACTATTAGAAAGATTAGGATAGTTCGTCATCCAAGAAAATTTCCGTCTGCCTTGAAAAGACGCTATTACTCCTGGATTTTCGGACATATGACAAGCTCTGCCACCGCCGAGTCCAAAATTGTTCGCACGGTTCCGATAAAAAGAGCATACACGAATCTTACCCCGACCTCTTCCGGCTCCCCGCCGCAATCAATACGATTCGCTCAATTCAGTGCATCAAACCTCGATCTTCAAGGATTAATAGGACGGAGGCGAGGCGGAGCTCCTGGACACGACGGCTTGTCCCGGGGAGGTCTGCAGCAATGGCACGGAGCGAGCGGCGATGGCGACCCGGACCTGAGCGGCGGCTACAGCTGACGGCATGCGTCGAGGACGGGGCAGGCCCGCGCGCAGAGGGAGGGCGCGGCGGCTCTGCTCGCGGGGGCAGAGGCTACAGCTGACGACATGCGTAGAGGAACTGAGCAGCGGCTACAGCTGACGGCCTGCGTCGAGGACGAGGCAGGCCCGCACGCAGAGGGAGGGCGAGACGGCTCTGCTCGCGGGGCAGAGGCCGCCGACGGGCGTCGGTGCTCAGGGCGGTGGAGGATGCTTGCAGGGGAGGCAAGGGACGCCGGCAGATGGCGGACGGAGAGAGTCTGGCGTCGCGGGGCAGAGCGTGCACGGCCGGCAAGCTGGGCGACACGCGAGTCCGGCGAGGGAAACCAGGGAGAGAGACGGCGGCGCTAGCGAGCGATGGGGAAGAGGGGTTCATGCGGGGGCGGGGTTGGTGGCGCACAGGACGCGGGCGATGCGGGTACGGCCTACATCCCGCGACTTCCGGTTGATTTTCCAATTGTGTTTTACTTATTCTCAAAAACAAATCTAAATATGGTCAATTTCGAAATACTTGGTTCGCTTCCCTGCCAAAGAAACTGGTGAAGCTTAACGCGGCAGCGCCCAGCTTGCCGTCGTCCCCGACTACGATGACATTTTCTTAGCCAGAGGGAAAAGCCGGCGGTGCCAGGCCATGGGAGGGAAGGCCGGAAGGGCAGCGTAGCCGAAGGACATAGGGGCTAGCTAGCTCTATCGCCTAGATCAGCAAAAATCAGGCCAAGCTATCGAGGTGTCATGGTCATGGAAGAAGTAATAATCCAATTATTTAGGTTGGGAAGAAAATTCCGCTCAAACGGTAGGAACTCAGCATTATTTAATGGGCTCTCGCGGCGTTCTACCCTCCAGCTCCTGTGCTACATGGTTTACGACCAACCACAATTTGGCACAGGTCTCCTTTCTGACGAAAGAGGCATCGCGTGACGACTCGAGCTGTGCACCCAGCAGTCCAGCGCCAGCGTCTCACCTGTGGAGAGATCGAAGCACCGTAAGATGAACAGATCAGCTGAGGTTCGACAGAGCTTTTGGTCGTGCGGAGGGGAACGGGCACCGCCGAGCCGATGAGCTTTTTCCGCCGCTAGATCCAAGCGTAACACCTCCACTTCCGCATTTCAACGAAGTCGCCCACCCATGGTCAGACTCGTGGAGGTGGTTGCTGAAGGAAGACGATATTACTGGCTGTATATAATCGTATTTACGAATTATTTTTGTGTGCCTTAAAACGCACGGGGGAAGATGTCGCGCGGTGCACGCCACGTACCCACGGCGCACCGATGGTCGCATGCCGCGGGAACAGGCAAGCCGCATCCGTGGGTTCAGGGCTAGCAGTTGACCAAGCTAGAGCGTGGCGCGCATCTGGCGGTGTGGGTCGCGCGAGGGGAGAGGGTTGGTTGGCGGGACAGCAAGTCGGGCAGGTTTCCTATGAAAAAAGTTCAAAACAAACCTTTAACTTGTAGATAGATGAAAGTTAAATTAAACCTTAAACTTGTAATCCCTGAAATCGGCACACCAAACTTGAGATAGTAGTAAATCATGATTATGCTCGATGAAATCGGCACACCAATCCCTGAAGGCGTGACGTGCAGGCACCTCGTGTACGCGTTGAGGCTAGATAAGACTCGTGATCATGATTATGCTCGATGAAATAATTTTACAGTCGAGTAACGGAAAGAGATTAATATAATATATGTGTATGTTTTTTATTTAGATGGGAGACAAGTGTGATAATAGAAAAATAAAAAACCGTAGCAACGCACGGGCATTCAGCTAGTTTATTTAGTTTAAGCAAAAGAAATAACAAGAAAGCATGCAACATTAGATAGCAGTAGTATAAAAGTGCAAGATTGATAATAGCATATTATAACATGCATATGTAGTATGCATAGCTAGCCGATACACTTACTATCTTGTCTATATATTAGTATTATGCTAAATTTATCAGATTATCCTATTTAAGTACCTCAGATAATGTCGGATTATCCTTATCCGTCGGATATCATCAATACCATATTCGCTACCATATTCGTCGGATATCCGCTTGATAGATATCCGCATCTGCATCCATATCCGACGGATATCTAAAAATACATACCATATCCTTAAAACGGACGCGGATACGGATTCGGAACAGAAATTATCCGTACCATTTACATTCCTACAGAGGAGCACACCGGAAGCAGAGCAGAGTAGAGAGTAGAGTTTGAGGTTTGGAGCAGAGCACACCGGAAGCAGAGCAGAGTAGAGAGTAGAGTTTGAGGTTTGGAGCAGAGCATGAACACTGTCTGTGCCACAGTAGCAAGCAAGGACGAGATCTTCCTTACAGATTAGTGCGTACACAGGTAAATCTTGATCGAGGGAGGCAGTTCGCATCGAATTAACTGAGTCATCGATGATCTAGTTACAGCGTTCGTGAACTAGACAGGTACCTACTGTAATTGCAGCTACAAACAAGACTCTCTCTCTCTCTGTTCATTAGTAGTACTAGTACTGACCACCGTCTCTAATTGATCCAGCTCTGAGACCGGCCTATCGACGGTCGACGGAGTCGCTGGAGCTGTTGTTGCTCGTGTACGTGCTGGGCGAGCTGGCGGCAGTGTCGTCGTCGACATCGGAGTCATCCTCCTCGGCGATGGGGTTGAGGCAGCCCACGGCGGCCCGGCGGCCCGGCGGAGGCGGAGGCGGTGCAGGCGCAGGACGCGGAGGGTGTCCGTGGGCGCCAACTCGTCCGCGGCGGCGAAGGAGCTGCAGACGGCGCGGGACATGGAAGCCATGGACATGCGATGCGACGGACAGTGCCTACTTCTTGTTATCGGTCCCACAGATTGATCGGAGAGAGCTAGCTAGGCACGGCAGGAGGTGAGGTGATTGCTTGCTTGTTGCTCTTGTGCGGCGGTGCTGGTGGTGGAAGTCCGGCGGAGGTTTCTTTATATAATAACCCGGTGCGGCGCCGATGTCCATTGAGCAGGCCTTCGGATCGATCTGGCGCCGCGTACGTTGTACGTCGTATCGCGGGTAGCTTCCAGGTAGTCGGGTTTTTGCTTCCTTTTCGTGTCAGTCACTTTCGCTCGCTTTGCTCCGCGGCCACGAACCAACCACATGTACACACACTGCTTCATCGCTCGTGCCACGTACAACACGTTTGTCTATGCCTATGCGCTCGAGCAAAACGTGTCCTGGGTTAATTAAACGTACGCCTAGGTAGCTACAAGCCCGGCTCCCTGGGCTCTGCGCGAGGTGCTGGCAGCCGGCGGGCCTCTCTCGTCCGGATCACTGGGGCTCTGCGCGGGGTAGTGGCGGGCGGTCCGTTGGCGCTCGTTCCTCGGCGGCGGCGGGTGCCCACGGCGGCGGGTGGCGGCGGGGACGACCGGAGGCGGGTGCATCGGGGCTGGAGGATGCAGCGGGTGGCAGGGGGTGTCGCTGCATGGCCTTGCCGGCCAGATTTGGGCCAGGCGGGCCTGATCTAGGCCTGGCGGGCCGAGGCCAGCATCAGCGCCCCTTCCTGCCATGCGTGGCAGGGCCAGTTGCAGGCCAAGCAGGCCAGTTACCGGCTGGGTTCTGAAGGACCTGACTCGCCGGCGTCGTGGAGGCGCCGTGTGTGCTATGCGGGTCGGCCTTCTGCTCCTTCATGCTTGGAGTTGTCGGCCCTCTCCGTCCATGTTGTCGGACTCGTCAAAGTGGGGACTGGTGTTGTTGGCCCAGGTGGGGTTTCTCAGACCGGCGGCGGTCCGGTGGGGCCGGGTGAGCACGGTGGCGACGGCGTTGCTGCTTGGCGGCGGGGATCTGTGGCGGCGGCAGATCCTCTGGTGGGCGAAGGAGTAGGAACTGGAGTTAGGGTCGGCGCCGCGGTGACACCCTTGCTGCAATGTGGTGGCAGGGCTTCACGAGCCAGTTTAGGCTCGGCCAGGCTAGCGAGGGCCTGGTTTGTCCATGTGGCTACATCTGGTCGGCTATCGCCTCCCGGCGGTGGAGGTTGTTCCCTCCTGCGTGTTACTGTACTGTCGACCCCTGCCAAGGTCGCCTCTTCTCGGGTCTACCAGCCTCACACCATGGGTCACGGTGAGATGATGGGGGTGACGGCAAAACCGTGGGGGCGTATGCTGGTGGGCGGTGAGCTTGGTGGAGCAATTCGGAGCGGCTGGGAGCGTGGTTTTTTTAGGGATCGGGAGAAATCCTTGTCGTCTTGACACCGACGTGACGTCATCTGCGGGTGTCACCATCCTTCTTGAAGGACGTTGGGTGTATCTCTTCCCTACCTTCCATAGCGTATCGGGGGAAACCCTAGGACCAGTCCGGGCAGTAGCGTCGTTGTCGTCGCTTCCTTCTTGGAGGTGTTGCTTGATACGCGTCGCGTCGGAGTGCTAGAAGCGTGGTGGGAATTCTTCGGCGGGCGCAACGGTTGTGGGTCATCCTGTTTTCGTCGAGCCATTGTTGCCGGCTTTCTTTTCTCTTCTTTTTCTTTTTTCTTTTTTTTCTTTGTTGTTTCTTTTGGGCGATGTGCTATCTGGCCCAGCAGCGATCTCAATCGTGGTTGCTATATTTATATAGCTGGGTGTATGCCTCTTTCGAGATAGCTATAAGCCCTGCAACTTAGAACACATGTCGTGATGGGGGATGAACTACATGTCGTGATGCATCCACGTGGGCATCATGGAGAACTTGTAACATGCGACGTGTCATCAAGTTAAAAACTGTAGAAAAACTAAAACCTAGTGATAGAATATATATTTGTATTGATATTGTATAGGAACCGGACTGTGTCCGTGCTGTATAGAAACCGGACTATGTCCGCGTTGTACTCATGTAAACCTCCATGTAATCTCCCGTACTATTATTAATACAAGGTCGACTCTTTACGAGACCGTGCAATACCCATCAAATATTCTTGTATGGTATCAGAGCCTAAAACCTAGATCGTGTTTTGATCGCTACCTCCACTAGATCGATTTGATCGCATCGCTACTTTCGCCGATCATTTCCGTCGACCGCCCCTGATGGCCACCTCGCCGATGACATCCAACGTTACCTCCGGTGCCTCGTCCGCATTGAGTGCCGGCTCCCTCCTCTCGCACAACTCCTCCTCCGGTGGTTCCGTGATGGCAGGATTGACAGCGACCGCAGCATTGGTTATTCCTTCAACACCCATCAGCCTTACCAATCAGATTACCATCAAGCTCAACTCCGACAACTACCTTTACTGGCGCGCCCAGATTGTCCCATTTCTTCGGAGCAATCTTCTCTACGGCTTCGTCGATGGGACCCTACCGTGTCTGCCCGCATGGCTACCCAATCCAGCGGCAACTCAAGATGGGCGTCGTGCCCCTCCTACTAGTGGCGCGCCTTCTAATGGGAACCGGCCGATCTGCCAAATCTGCGAGAAGGTCGGCCATGTCGCCTCGTGTTGCTTCAAGCGTTTTCAACGTAACTTCCTTGGCTCTGGTAATGATGGGCGATACATGGATCGTCAAGTGGCTGCCTTCTCCGTCACACATGGCTCACAGGGGTCTACACCGTCCTACCCTGTTGATCCTAGTTGGTATCCCGACACTGGAGCTATAGATCATCTCACCAATGAGCTAGATAAGCTCACTACACGGGAGCAATATCATGGCAAGGACCACGTCCACACCGCCAATGGCGGAGGTATGCGCATTACTCATATTGGTTAATCCACTATATCCACTTCATTCCATCTTTTACATTTAAAAAATATCCTTCATGTTCCTTCGGTCACACGTAATCTTATGTCCGTTAAGAAATTCTCCTTAGACAACAATGTGTTTTTTGAGTTTCACCCTTGGTATTTCTTTGTCAAGGATCGGGGCACGAGAGAGACTCTTCTTAGAGGAGGATGTCGTGGCGGCCTTTATAATCTTGATGTTTCCTCCGTCAAGCATGTTTTCAGCAGTGTTAAGGTATCGCGAGAGAGGTGGCACTCGCGCTTAGGTCATCCCGCTACTCAGATAGTCCAACATGTGTTACACCGTCATGAACTTCCATCAGTGTCCAATAGCAGTAGTGTAATTTGTGATGCTTGTCAACAAGGCAAGAGTCACCAGTTACCGTTTTCTTTGTCTACTCAAGTCACTACTTCACCACTTGAGATTATCTATTCTGATGTATGGGGTCCTGCCCAAACCTTTGTTAGTGAACATCGGTTTTATGTTAGTTTTATTGATACTTATAGTCGTTTTACCTGGCTCTATCTTCTCAAACATAAATCCGATGTGTTCTAAATATTTCTTCAATTTTAGCAACACGTAGAACGACTTTTGAATAAGAAAATTCTTCATGTTCAAACTAATTGGGGTGGCGAGTATCGTAGATTGAATAAATTTTTCTCAGATATTGGTATTTCTCATCGTGTATCTTGCCCCCATACTCATCAACAAAATAGCACTGCTGAACGTAAACACTGTCATATCATTGAGACTGGTCTCACACTTTTAGCTCATGCTTCTGTTCCCTATCGTTTTTGGAGTGATGCTTTTTCGACCGCTTGTTTTCTTATCAATAGGCTTCCCAGTCGTGTTATTTTCATGGAAACTCCGCTTGAGCGCCTTTTGGGTGAAGTACCTGACTATACCTTTTTCAAGGTGTTTGGATGTGCTTGTTGGCCTCATCTTCGTTCATATAATAATCGCAAGCTTGAATTTCGATCTAAAAAATGTGTCTTTCTTGGCTACAACTCACTACATAAAGGATACAAATGTTTTCATGTTCTCACTAATCGTGTCTATATTTATCGTGATGTTGTATTTGATGAAAACGTTTTTCCGTTTTCACATATGCCGTCGCTTTCCACACAACCATCCTTGTCTACCTCCACCTTACGTCCTGACCAATTTGATGATGTTGCATATACTCCGTTATTATTGACTAACCATGGTGCATGTCGTGGAGCTCGTTTGGAATTATTGGATGATGCTCCTGTTGATAGTTCAGTTCACGTCGATCAAGCTAAAATTCACATCGATGAAGCTGGCCAATGTAACAATGATTGCATGCATGGTGCACCAGCACACCATGCAGCCTGGGTCCCACCTGGCCCATGCACTCCCGTGCGCGCGCGTGCCTTACATGGTAGTACCCTGGATCGTGCTGATCTGGATGGAGCCGGAACGTCTCCTGGCACGGCATCTTCCACTACTGCGTTTCCGTTGCCTGCTGTTACCGGGTTGTCGTCTCCTATGGTTACTGGTCAACAGTCTTCCCCTGTGGTTCTTCCTGACGATACATCGTTGACACCGCCAGCTCCGCGTGGTGCCGTTACTCGTCTTCAGCGCGGGATTCGTAACCCTAAACAGAGGACGGATGGTACTATTGCCTGGGAAGCAGTCCGTCTTGCTCATACAGCTGATCTCGTTCAGACTGAACCCCGTAATCACACGGAGGCTATGGCTTGTCCGCATTGGCGTGCTGCGATGGAAACTGAATTTTCTGCGCTTCAAGCTAATAAAACTTGGAGACTTGTTCCTCCTCTACCTGGCGTGAATATTATTGATTCCAAATGGGTGTTCAAAATCAAGCAAAAATCTGATGGTTCTATTGAGAGGTACAAAGCACGTCTGGTTACAAAGGGTTTTAAACAACAATATGGTCTTGACTATGAAGATACTTTTAATCCAGTTGTTAAACCCACTACTATTCGACTTCTTCTATCCATGGCTGTTACACATGGCTGGCATCTACGTCAACTTGATATACAAAATGCTTTTTTACATGGACTTCTTGAGGAAGAAGTGTTCATGCGTCAACCTCCTGTTTTTTAGGATCCTCATCAGCCTGATCACTTATGTCGTCTTGATAAGGTTTTATATGGACTGAAACAAGCTCCTCGAGCATGACATGCTCGTCTCAGTACTGTTCTTATTGGTCTTGGCTTTACTGCATCGACAGCTGATACCTCTCTCTTCATACTATGTCGACCAGATGTGACTCTATACTTATTGGTCTACATGGATGATATTATTGTGGTGAGTTCTTCCACTACAGCCACGGATCGCCTTATTCATCAGCTCCCTGATTCCTTTGCTCTCAAGGATCTTGGCACTTTGCATTATTTTCTAGGTATTGAGGTTCAACGTTCCCATGGTTCTCTACTACTAAATCAGCGCAAGTATGCTTCTGAACTCTTGTGCCGTGCTGGTTTGTTGAAGTGTACTCCGGTTACTACACCCATGGCTGCATCAGATAAATTGACTGCTAGTGATGGTATCCTTCTTTCTGCTGAGGAATCTACTCGTTACCGCAGCATTGTTGGTGGTCTTCAGTATCTTACTATGACACGTCCGGACTTGTCCTTTGCTGTCAACAAGGTGTGTCAATACCTCCATGCTCCTCGGTGTACACATTGGTCGGCGGTTAAACGCATACTTCGCTATGTTAAAGGCACTTTATCGCATGGCTTACAGTTGAGGTGTCCTACTACGTCTCATGATCTCTTGTCCGCTTTCTTAGATGCCGATTGGGCTGGTAATGCTGATGACCGACGATCCCAGGGGGGCTATGCCATATTCTATGGTGGTAACTTGGTTGCTTGGAGTGCTCGCAAACAAGCAACTGTTTCACGATCTAGTACAGAGTCTGAATACAAGGCTCTTGCTAATGCCACTGCAGAGCTCATTTGGGTACAAGCTCTTCTTGGTGAACTTGGAGTTTCTCAGAGTAGTCCACCTATTTTATGGTGTGATAATATTGGAGCAACGTTTCTCTCGTCAATCCAGTATTTCATGCTCGTACTAAGCATATTGAGGTTGATTTCCACTTTGTTCGAGAACGGGTTGTTCAGAACTTGCTTCAAATATAGTTTATATCATCTAAGGATCAATTGGTTGACATATTCACTAAGCCTCTACCACTACCGTTATTTCAGGCATGTATTCGCAATCTCAATCTTCGAGGATCGGTTGAGATTGAGGGAGAGTGATAGAATATATATTTGTATGTATATTGTATAGGAACTGGACTGTGTTCGTGCTATATAGAAACCGGAATATGTCCGTGTTGTACTCATGTAAACCTCCATGTAATCTCCCGTACTATTATTAATACAAGACCGGCTCTTTACGAGACCGTGCAATATCCATCAAATATTCTTTTACCTAGACAAGGTGAAGTGTCTACCAAATTAGTCAATAACATAATGAACCGGTAAAGAGATCTATGGCGATCGCGAGGCGGCAGCTAAAACCCGTATATGGGCCCTTCCCGATGACAGGCAGCTGCAGATCTAGAAACATTTGGAAGCAAACGAGCTTAAGATGTGACAAATCATAACAAATATCTATTAAAACGCAAGCTTTGCGCTATCAGCAAGGTTGGACGGCTGCTCGGACTGGAGGGATGCTAGGTCGCCTATGATGATAGCCACCGGTCATCACCTTTTAGATTGGTCTAGGGCTTTGAAAGTGTGGCATACCACGACATTTCATTGACGGGAGAATTTTCGTTCTTTTCAAGTCGGTTTTTTGTGTTTTTTCATAGTAGTGAGACAACGACTTAAGATATGTTTTTTTGTGTTTTTTCTAAGTAGTGTTTTTTGTGTCTAGATAAGTTCCCATGATTATTAGTAACATTAATTTTGGCAATAAATACTAATTATTTAATATTTATTATAAACTATTGTTACCCTGTCCGTTTAATTTACTTCACGTACTTGACTTAATCAAACCTAAACTTTGTCATGTTTTACTAATAAAATATAAAAATATATCAACATCCATTTTATTTTATATATATATTTACTAATTGAAGGCACCATACAAGCCTCCACGTTAACTCTAGACAAAAATAGTTTTCATCCGTCCGATTTTGCAACCAGATTAACACGTACGGTTTAGATTACCACATCACCAATCAGTAATCCAGCGTGTCTCACTAGTGGAAAGTCGGGACTAAAGGCCCCTATCTCTAGTCCCAGTTTATTACAACTTGGGACTAGAGGCCATCGCATGGATGTTTTTGCATGGTCTTTTTGCAGCGGGGCATGAAGGACCTTTAGTCCCGAGTTGGACAAATGATTTTTTTTCAATTTTTTTTGATTTTGTTTTCTATTTTTTCTTAAACTTTTGAATTGTTTGACTTGTAATCCTCTTATTTGGAACATTTTTAGCACTAAGTATATTTAATCTTAGGTCAAATTACACTTGTCATTAACTTCCCAATCGGTCACCCATCCTAGCACTACTCCACCCTCAGCACGCTTAACTTCTTTGTTCTATCAGAATGTCCTTGCGCGAAGGCCATTTGTACCTTGTTGTCAACACTACCGTATCAATCCTATTAGCCCATATCAATATGCCATACATCTTTATTTTTTGAAATTTCAAATAACTATTTAGTAAACAACAATAAATAAATAATAATAATATTTTAATCCAACTAAAGTAAAAAACTAAATAAAATAATATTTTATTCTTTTTTTCCATTTATTCATTTAATATGGTATAAATAATATCTTTAAATATGTAGATCGAAATTCGACAAATAATATATCCATAATTATCATAAAAATGTGAGGAATCCAAATATAGAATAAATAAAATTGCAAAACGGCCTAAGACTATTGAAATCAAACTCACAATTTTTTTCCGCACATTTTGATAGGTTGTATATTTTTTTTCGACATCACACGCAAAAGTTATAGCCATTTTAAATTTTCTTGCCGCTTAGTCCCGGACCGTATGAAAACCCGGGACTAAAGGGTGTTGTCCTTGCCCGAACCCCTTTAGTCCTGGGCCGTATCACGACCCGGGACTAAAGGTCCAAAACGACCCGGGACTAGAGTTTCCTCGGGCTCCTAGCCACCAAAAATGGTATGGACCGGAACTAGTGCTCATACTAGTCTCGTTCCATAACAAATCGGGACTAGTGTTAGACTATGGACCGAATCGAAGACCCTTTTTCTACTAGTGTCTTAGGACATGTGCAATGCGGTGACATCAGCCTTCCCTTATACTTGCCACGTCGGATTTTTGTTTAGTTGGAAGAGAGAGAAATAAGAAAAAGAAGGTTGTTTTCCCATAGCTAAGGGATGATCCCTTAGAAAATAAGAAAAGACTATTTTCTCCATTATATCATATGTTTTCCCTTAGCCAATCATTTTCTTACTAAAAAAGTTAATTTTCATTAATTGCTAGAGATAGTAATAAGAGATAACGTATTGTACAAGTTATGTATTGTGTTTTTTCTAAATGATATGCAGACCCAAGAGAAGGCATATCTTCCCTAGCATTATACGTGCCCTTATATACCGTGTACATAATGGACACCTAACTGAATGCCCTTGCATGTCGTGATCTCTCAAGACTCCTTTTAAACATCTCCATGTAGATCAAAGCTATTAAAAAAAATATCTGCTCCCTTTTATGTGGAGACTGCACAAACATGCGCAACTGCTTCTTCGACCCAGAGAAGATGGCTTCGAACATCGGGATTGGAATCTACCGCATCCGACTAAGGTCAGTGCGCACATCAAACTTGCAAATATCTCTCCCTTATTTCTTCGTCAAATTGGATCGGTCGAACTTTGTTGAACCGGTGGTGTCAGTCAATTCGTCAATGCATGACAGATTGTATATAGTACATTTTTGAAATTTCAATAAAAAATATATAGTACATTTTTTCAGGAACACGTGACAGTACACCGCCTTTTTTATATACTCCGATAGAAGCAACACAAAGATTGTATATACATGTCTGGGTGCACAGTTTTATTAGTTGAAGTATGACTAATAATTCAATTCAACTTTATAATAATAGCTTCAACGAGAAAGAAGAATATTGGAAATAGCTCAAGAAGAACGTACACAGTTTTATTAGTTGAAGTATAGACTAATAATTCAATTCAAGTTTATAATATTAGCTTCAACGAGAAAGAAGAATACTGAAAATAGCTCAAGAAGAACGTACTCTCAAATTGGGTGTATGTGTTTATTTAATCAGGTTCAAATTCACATCATAGGGGAAAGTCATCCTGATATCAACTGTAGTTTTCCTCTCATGTGTAAAAGTTCACTAATGCGTCAAACCCAGGTATTAAATCACAAAAGATTTTCCTCTCATCCTGATATCAACGATTTTTTGTAGATTTTTGCTATGTCTATGTGATCATATATCCGTCACAAAAGAAAAGTACGATAATGGCAGAGCTGTATGGGTTCCAATTGGTAAAGTCTACGGTTAAATCTACGAATACAATCTGTGTATTTAAGGTAGAAGCTTAGAAGTAGTGAAATAGTCTTTTGATAATAATAACTCTGACTATGCATCAACTTGATCTTAATGAATATTGGAACATGATTAAAAAAATCATCACAATAGATAAATCTCACAACAAATATGCAAAAAATGATGAAAAAATCTTCCAAATATAATCAAATTTTATTCTCACTTCTCAAATCATACCTATATGAATACATGTAACTCATAAGATCTAAATTTATGATTTAACTCCCCTTTCGCACGTATTAGTATTTAAATGAATGGTGTAATTCCTCCTTTCCTCATTAAAGTCAAAAAATGTTACACGTTTCATAAAAATTAATCATGCAAAAGTATTTCTTTGTTTTCTTATATTTTAATTCATACTTTTCGTTATTAAGAAATGGCATAGTGTTTTTCTACATTTTAATTCATCATTTCAACTATAATAAATAATTTATATAGTATGTGGAATCGCATGAGTTAGGAAATAACCAGGCATCCAAATCAAACCACACTTTTGCAATTTATTCTATTAGGTGTTGGTAAATTTGGTAGATATACATGATAAATAGAACAACAACAATAACAACAACAACAACAACAACAACAACAACAACAACAACGAGTTATATTGTTCGATTAAGCATAACTATAGAGATACCCGCCCAATGGAAGATTCCTTCTCTCCTTTGGTAAAAAGCCATAAGATTTCTAATGTGTTAACGAATTTTACACGTGAATTAATCCCATGTTTTCATGGTAAGTCAATCGTAAAACCTGATATCCAATTTTTTTTGGAAAAGAGTATATATTAATATTACAGGGATACCAATCACACCCAGCCTCTACAACAACCCATGCCCTAGCGGCCCTACGGATGCACACAACCCAAAAAAAGAATTACAAAAAAGAAAGTCCTGCTATGGAGAACTAATCCTCAAAGCAACGACACTGACACCATCAGAACAACACAGTAGTCCTCCACTCCAATAACAACGCCTTCAAGAAAGAAACAGTGCCCAAGCGCCGTCGTTGTCCGATCAAAGATCATAGGTTTTCACCATGGAGAAAGTTCTTGCTCACAAAACAATGCCTTTACCAAGGTCATTGTCAGGCACAACCAGTTAAGGCCAGACCTTGAATTTTTACCCTGCAAGGTAAGACTGAGAACTCCCCATGTGTTGTCTTCCTGCATGAACAGTCGCTGCAACGAGTCCCAGATCATGCAGCTAGTTCTCTGTCGCCACAAGAACAAAAATCACCATCACTACCCTCATATTTCCGCTTTCCTGACATTCTCCGCATCGGACTTCACCATGGCTCTAAGAATGGAACTTGATGGGAACAAACAACAGAGCTTTGCCACGCTCCCGCTGAAACCAAATGGCCAGAAAAACAAGGTGCACACGACCGAATACCTTCCGATCCAGCAATCTCCAGGCATGATACGCCCATGGGATTTTGCTGGCGGAGCCTTCCGGAACCCGCCTCTCCAGACCAGATCAACGAGGGCAGACATCAAGCAGATCTTCGTCTTCGTGCGAAAGAAACCAAAGGACCACCTCCTTTAATAGATTCGACACAACGATCCCCACACCGCCGGTCGGTTTTCGGAGAACGGATCAAGTAGGCAATTAGGGTTAGAGAGCCGATCTAGGTCTTCCAACGGAATCCCATCACCAGCACGTCCTCCACTAGATCGCCACCACAGGGAACCGCTGCCTCCACCCCGACCAAGGGATGCCGCCCAGGTCGCCGCGCTTTAGCCCCCGCCGCTGCCGCCCCAGCAGCTCCGGCTTCCACCTCCGACGCACCGCCCCCCAGCCACCTTCGGCAGCTAAGCCCTCCGCCACGCGGCGAGGGTCGGCGGCAGCAGCGGCGATTGGATCCAGATAGGGGTCTCTAGCGGCGGCGGAGTCGCCCCTGGCGTCGCCCTGTGGAGCGACGCGAGGGGGTATCACGAGGGGGTAGATCCTGATCTCAAGACTACTTGAAGACTCTTAAATGGAGGTAGGATTTCACTTCCCCGGCCTCTGCAACAACTGAGTACCATAATTTTTAAACTTGGTTATCGTCTGTTTTTTTACAATGTTGCGAGCATGCTTAATTATAGTTTGTTAAACAGGATTTAGTAAGCACCCACATTAATCATTGGATAAAGATCTAAAATTACGATGTCAATCAAAATACATACATGTGTATATAAAAAACTAGCCCACACATTTTGTGCGGGTTGAGGACTAGTAATATCTAATACATATAATATAAAATATATTTTATGTCAATTTTGGTACTCCCATTATACCGGATTATTGGGCTAATAACGTTTTCTAGAAGATACCTAATTCCTAGGCTAAATTGTGTATTAATCACCCATATTAACTCCCTGCATGCCCCCTTCCTACTTAAGAAAACCTCTCAACCTTTCCGTGATTTTCTCTCTATTCAGTTTTCTTGTGTGCACACTTCGAATAGACATTCGTTTTAGTTGCATGCAGCGCCATATCAACTCCCAGCGTGGCCTAAGCTGAACTTTGGAATTCTGATATTAATTAGTCAAGGCTAAACCATCCCTTCTCTCTTTTCTCTCATCACCAATCATAAATCACCTTGGTCCTAGTGTTTTTCTAATTTAGCCCAATAATCCGGTATGGAGGAAGTATTGTAGATTTTATATTGTTGATTAATATATACTTACTCTAGGAATACAAGCAATGTGAGAAATTGATGTGTATTAACAATTAGGAAGGCCTGATAGGCTCGATAGATAATATTAACAAGGAACCTATACTTATATGTCTAGACCTCTTTCGGTTAAAGTCATGGGCACCCTCTTCTTTGAGTGCATAGTTTTGAGGAAAACGGTGGTATGGGACACTCCTCCACTTCGAGATCGGGTTTGATTTGCCTCTTCAGGTGCTACTCATGACGTTTTAGACAGAGGTGTTAATTCATGTCTGATCGAAAGGTGTCATACAAGACATCTCATAAGGATGCGTCAAGACATGCATGTTCCTAGCATGTGCTACGTATGAGAAATACTATGGTATCATGTCATGGATGTTTCCGCTCGATAGAACAATGTGCGATAGTGGTCGGAGGCGTGGTGGTATGGCACATCAACAACTTCCATTTTCTCCTCCATCGGTATCCTATGAGGGAGGAGTTTTTAGCCGGATAAGGATTGATGGTAGAAGCGTCTTCAGAGGTGAGTTTGCACACTCTAGAAAACGCTTGGTCTGATCTGGCAGTGTCAAAGTGTTCATGTGTCGTGCTCTTGCTAAAGACATGAAGGTAATGACTGAAAACCCGGCTTTAGGGATGAGTCCTTTCCAAAACGAGTTCATCCTCTCTTCGACAATCTCATGTTGTAGGCCAGCTTGTGTCAGATGGGTGCATCCAATTTCAGTTAGGTTTGAATCAGTTTTGTTGCAATTTCTCGATAGCTTGCTTTTTTTTCAATTCCAGCGGGAGCTGAGTCTGATAAGAGCAGGGGTGGTCCAGAGCCACTGCAAATCGCGCTCATCTACTACATTGAAATCGCAGGCAGGCTTGTATAGCACAATGAACCGAAGAAGACGTCTATTTTGGTGATTATGGCAATCCCGTCCAAAAATTATGAATAGATCAACAACCTCATAAGTAGACTATGAACATCTCAAACCTCACTAATAGAAAACAGGGCTTCGGTTCGGTCC
Source organism: Avena insularis (assembly GCA_023614405.1). Lineage (NCBI taxonomy): Eukaryota > Viridiplantae > Streptophyta > Magnoliopsida > Poales > Poaceae > Avena > Avena insularis. The sequence goes on from CM042691.1 coordinate 194,312,530, forward strand.
CGATTCCGGCACTAGTCTCGGCTTGTTGTCTCCAACTGCTAGGAGCCCGGGGAAGTCCTAATCCCGGGCCATTACGGACCTATAGTACCGGTCCGTGATACAGCCCGAGACTAGAGACCTCGCGCCAGCCAGCCGCACTATATGGAAATAATTAGTCCCGGTTTGTATCACGAACCGGGAGTAGAAGTTAATCACTAGTGATACAAACCGGGGCTAGAAGTTAATCACTAGTTCCAGTTTGTTATACCAACCGGGACCGTTGGTTTCTCTATATAATTCGGCTTTGTCCATGCCCGAGCCATGGCCATTTTTCCTCCAAAGGAAGCCGAGTTCATGTCCATTTTTTTCCAAGATTGTCAAGATTTGGTGACAACCCCTAAATCCATGGTTTTAAAAGGTTAGCAACTCTATCCTTTCATTTCTCATTGTTCGTTTAGCTCAATGCGATAGAAGTAGAGATGCATTACATGCTCTAGAAGTATAGGGATTTTTAGATGTGTAATTTTAGACAAATTTTGATTAGGCAAAAAGTTACTGAAAATTGAAATGTGTAATTTTAGAGTTTCAGAGCTTATAATGGAATGATACTTTCACTGCTAGAACAATAATTAAAAACTCCACATTTTTCATGTTAATTGTTTTGTCCAATTCAAAAATTGGTGCATGTAAAATTTTCAAAATTCAATTTTAATGCTCTAGAAGCTCACATTATAACTTGTATTAAATTGGTCATTGATATCTATTCATGATGTTGTGTAATGGTTTTTGATATATTTTACAATAATGCAGCTCGTCCAGGAATGGATGTATGGTACTGACCGACGCTCTGGCGAGTTCATTAATGACGCGCATGAATTCATCCGTGTGGCTGGTGCGAACAAGCGGAATGATTTTGTATTCTGTCCATATAGTAGATGTAGGAATCAGAAGGATTACTCTGACTCAAAACCCTTCATAGCCATCTGTTGAAGTCCGGTTTCATGTCCAGCTACAATTGTTACACCAAGCACGGAGAGAGAGGGGTTATCATGGTGGAAGCTAAAGGGAAGGGTGAAGAAGAGGCACATGATGAGCCCGTTGATGATCTTGGTCGGACCATTACTGATGCACGGAGAGATTGTGAAAATAAAAATGAGAGGGAGAAGTTCGATCACATGTTAGAGGATCACAAAAAGTTGTTGTACCCAAATTATAAAAATGGTCAGAAAAACTGGATAGCACACTGGAATTGCTGCGATGAAAGGCAGAGTGTGGTCTATCTGACTCCGGATTTGAAAAGTTGCTGAAAATGATGAAGAATATGCTTCCAAAAGATAACGTATTGCCCATCAGTACATATGAAGCAAAGAAGGTTGTCTGCCCTATAGATTTAGAGGTTCAAAACATACATGCATGCCCTAATGACTACATCCTCTACCGCGGTGAGGAGTATGATAATTTGGATGCATGCTCAGTATGTACTGCAATGCGGTATAAGATTAGACGAGATGACTCTGGTGATGTTGAGGGCGAGCCCCCGGAAGAGGGTTCCTTCGAAGATGATGTGGTACGCTCCTATAATACCACGATTTAAATGTTTGTTCAGAAACAAAGAGCATGCCAAGTTGTTGCGATGGAACAAAGAGGAACGTAAGTCGGACGGCATGTTGAGACACCTCGCTGATGGGTCACAGTGGAGAAAAATTGATATAAAGTACCCTAACTTTGCAGATGACGCAAGGAACTTAATATTTGATCTAAGTACAGATGGCATGAATCTTTTTGGGGAGCAGAGCTCTAGTCACAGTACGTGACCCGTGAATCTATGTATCTATAGCCTTCCTCCTTGGTTGTGCATGAAGTGGAAGTTCATTATGATGCCAGTGCTGATCCAAGGCCAGAAGCAACCCGACAACGACATTGATGTGTACCTAAGGCCATTAGTTGAAGAACTTTTACAGTTGTGGCAAGAACCCGGCGTATGTGTGGGGGATGAGCACAAGAAGGAGGAATTTGACCTCCGAGCATTGCTTTTCGTAACAATCAATGATTGGCCAGCTCTTAGTATCCTTTCAGGACAGACAAACAAGGGATACAATGCATGCACGCACTGTTTAGATGAGACTGAAAGTATACATTTTTGATAATTGAAAGAAGAATGTGCACACGGGACATCATCGATTTATTTTGTACAAGCATCCCTTAAGAAAGAAAGGCAAGCATTTCAACTACCAGACATGTCACCAGACGAAGCCTAAGGAACATACTGGTGCAGATGTATTTGATATGGTCAAAGATTAGGATCAAATAGTAACCTTTGGAAAGGGTCCTGGCGGACAATCTGTTCCGAAGGACGCTGACGGACACACACCCATGTGGAAGAAGAAATATTTATTTTGGGAGCTATCCTATTGGAAATTCCTAGAGCTCCGCTCTACAATCGACGTGATGCATGTGACGAAGAATCTTTGCATGAAACTTCTAGGCTTCTTGGTCGTGTATGGGAAAACAAAAGATACACCAAAAGCACGGAAGGACCAGCAACATATGAAAGACCCCAAAGGCCTGCATCCAGAATGGTTTTGAGCAAATGCCAGCTACTCTCTTACGAAACAAGAAAAGAAAATCTTTTTTGAATGCCTGAGCAGTATCAAGGTCCCGTCTGGATTCTCGTCGAATATAAAGGGAATAGTAAATATGGTAGAGAAAAAGTTCCAAAACCTAAAGTCTCATGACTACCACGTGATTATGACGCAAATGCTTCTGGTTGCATTGAGGGGGCTTCTACCGATTATGTTTGAGTACCCATTGTGAAGCTATGTGCATTCCTCAATGCAATCTATCAAAAGAGAATCAATCCTGAAGATCTACCATGGTTACAGAATGATGTGGTCCAATATCTTGTCAGTTTTGAGTTGGTGTTCCCACCATCCTTCTTCAATATTATGACGCACCTCCTCGTTCACCTAGTCGAAGAGACTTCATTCTCGGTCCTGTATTTCTACACAATATGTTCCCCTTTGAGAGGTTCATGGGAGTATTAAATAAATATGTTCGTAACCGTGCTAGGCTTGAAGGAAGCATCTCTAAGGGCTATGGAACAGAGGAGGTCATTGAGTTTTGTGTTGACTTTGTTCCTGACCTTAAGCCGATTTGTCTTCCTCAATCGCGGCATGAGGGGAGACTGAGTGGAAAAGGCACTCTAGGAAGGAAATCAATAATATGCAGGGATGGTCATGCTTACACTGAAGCACATTACACAGTTCTACAGAATTCCATCTTGGCGGATCCGTATATCGAGGAACACAAGAAATTTTTACGCTCCAACAACCCCGGGAAGCATGACGACTGGATTAGAAAGGAACACATGCAGACTTTCGGCAGTTGGTTGCAACATCTCATCAAAAACAACACTCTTGTAGATCAGCTGTACTTGTTATCCAGGTCACCATCTTCAACTATATCGACTTTCCAAGGGTATGAGATAAATAGGAATACATTTTACACGATTGCCCAAGATAAAAAGAGCACCAACCAAAACAGTGTTGTCCGCTTTGATGCAACAAAAAAAATGGGTGAAAGACCACATATTATGGTTACATAGAGGAGACATGGGAACTTAACTATGGGCCTACTTTTCAGGTCCCTTTGTTTCGATGCAAATGGGTAAAGCTGACAGGAGGCCTGGTAAAGGTGGACGAGCAGTACGGAATGACAACAGTGGATCTCAACAATCTTGCGTACTTAGACGAACGATTCGTCCTAGCCAACGATGTGGCTCGGGTTTTCTTTGTGAAGGACATGTCTACCAAACCAACAAAAAATAAAAAATAAGAAAAAGAATACATCAGACGATGAGCCAAAGCGCCACATAGTTCTTTCAGAGAAAAGAAACATCGTGGGGGTGGAGGACAAGACATACATGTCAGAAGATTGTGATAAGTTTCATGAAATTCCGCCCTTCGCAGTTGAAAGTACCGACTATGAATCGACTAGATGGAGGATGAATATGCGAATACCAATTTTTAATTTGTTACTCAATTTTAGGCTTGGCAAGAAGATAAGTTCTCTAGATACGCAACTAGGTGAACAACCTATATGCTAGAGAACTAATAACAAGCACAAGAGCGGTAAAGAGCAAGTAGTAAAGGTAAGGAACGAGATAACCGGAGCAGGGACACGGAGATGTAATTCCCGTAGTTCACTTCCAAGGAAGCTACGTCTATGTTGGAGAGGTGTCGGGGCCACACAAGGTCACCCGAGCGCCACAAAGGCCTCACCTTCTTCTCCGGTGAGCTCCCCCACAAAGGAGGCCTCACAATCCACTAACCGGTGACCTTGAAGGCGCAAACCTAAACCTTTACAACAAGGTTGAGGGGGAAGCTCCACAACTAAATTGGAGGCCCTCAACGACACCACGGAGCTTTACAACACATGCCCTTAGATCCGAGGATGCCCTACACCGTCTAGGGTTCCAAGAAACCCAAGAGTAACAAGATCCACTAAGGATAGGTCGGGGGAATCAAATCTTCTTTGGTGGAAATGTAGATCTAGGTCACCTCTCCCACCTCTCAAAATATCAAGTGATTTGAGTGGCTAGGGAGAGAGATCTAGTGAGGTGAAGCTCTAGTATTAATTGAGGAGAGAGAAAATTGAAGAGTTAGGTAGGGGGAAGAAGGAGGGCGCCTTAAATAGGCCCCCTTCAATCTGAACTGTTGGACTGTTCGCGACACCACCGGAAGTTTTGGTGGAGGGCCGGAAGTTCTACTTAGTGTGGGTTCAACGGATCGAAGACCGTTGACGCACGCTCCAAAGTTCGACCGTAAGTTCTGGTCAGACACGACCGGAAGTTCTGTTGGAACTTTCGGAGCAACTTCCGAGCCAAGTTCCGTCAAATAGACAACTTCCAAACAGAAGAAAACACTGCTTGACCGGAACTTGGAGTGGAACAACTGGGTCGCAAAACTGCCTGACCTGAAGTTCCGATGCCTGGGCATTAGTTCCAAACAGAAGCATACACTGCTTGACCGGAACTTGGACCAGAACTTGAAGCATACACTGCTTTTGGCATGGTTATGGAGCTGGTCTCGGGAGAGCAAGGAGCACTAAGCGCTAACAATATAGCCTTCTGTCGCTGAGCATTGTGTCGTTGATCAACATAAGCCTAGTACTCACGGTCCTGCAAGAAACAAAACGTCTTCTTCACCTTCTTCAGCAGTTTCTTGGCCCAAGATGGATGCCTCTCAAGAGTGGCACTACTAGGAAACAGGCTGTTAGTGGCGCACCCGAAATGCCCATCCGTGGCGCACTAGCAGTGCGCCACGGGCCTTGCGCTACGGCTATCTCTCGATTGGCGCTTGCCTAGTCGCCACGGTTGTGTAGAGATAGGCGTGGCGCACCTCCCTAGCGCCACAAGTTTGGGATGGTGCGCCACAGGATCCTCTCTGGCGCACTACCTAGTGCGCCACTAAACTTCCATAGTGCGCTTTAGGTGTAGTGCGCCACGGAAGGTAGACCATGTGCGCCATGATGTATTTTTGTTTTTTTAATTTGAGCAGATTATATGCAATACAGATTATATACAATATTACAGCAGATATACACACACAGATACAAGATATACAATTATATATATAAATACTCAATATGAAAAACAAGATTGAAACAAATACATATAGATAAGTCTCATACATGAATACATAGTCTAAGTTACATTGTTTCGATCATGTTACAAAGTAGTAGTTGGTGACATGCGAATACATGTGTCGATCGAACAAGTTAGAGCTCGGAAGCTCGCCTAGACATCTAAACTAGCTAGCTAGACACAAACGCGGGATAAATAACCAAAGAAGATAAGCATGATCACCGCCGCGACGAAGGTGTAGGTCTTCATCCGGTTCCTTGTCCTAACTCCCGCTAGATAGCGCGTGTATCTAGCTTCCGCCTCCGCCATAGTGTTGTACCCTTTCTAGCTATTGCCGCTGAAACGGTGCACCTGTCTCCGATCTTCCCAATCATCGTGAACTCGAACCCGTCCCTTGTACACGACGTACCACGTCATCTATAAGTTGACAATAATAATTAACCGACTATTGAAAAAAAACATATATAATTAAAGTCGCATATGAAGATACACTTATAGAAAGTACTCCTAAATCAAAAAGACCAAACTCAAAAAGCATGCCTCATATATAACTAGGTTGTTCGACACAGGAATATGCTACGATGGAACTGTCCGCCAAGTAGGATGCACAACACACGGACCTATGCATAGCACAAGCGGACAATCCCATCGCAGCACATTCACATATAGTGTGCCACGACATTTCAATCATCGGCATTATTCTCGAAAAGACCAAAGTAACTCGAAGCATGCCTCATATATAACTAGGTTGTTCGACACGAGAATATGCTACGATGGAACTGTTCGCCAAGTAGGATGCACAACACCTGGACCTGTGCATAGCACAAGGCGAACAATCCCATCGCAGCACATTCACATATAGTGTGCCACGACATTTCAATCATCGACATTATTCTCGAAAAAGACCAAAGTAACTCAAAAAGCATGCCTCATATATATACATAGGTCGTTGGACACAGGAATATGCTACGATGGAAGCATACGCCAAGTAGGATGCACAACACCTGGACTTGTGCATAGCACAAGGCGTACAATCCCATCGTAGCACATTCACATATATATAGTGTGCGACATTTCAATCATCGGCATTATTCTCGAAAAAGTAAGGAAAAAAGAAGGACCAAATTGAGCAAAGGACCAAAGAGTAAGCAAAAAAACCAAGCATTGATTGATATATAATAATAATAAGCAAAATAAGTTCACTTGTCGTCCACACACACACACAAAGGTCATCTATAGTTTGTAACTACAACTAGGCCAACATCAAGCCTTATGGCTCGGCTTAGGGAACGGGAGGACGCCCTGTCTCGTCATGAACTTCCTATAGTCACCCTGCATCTCTAGGCGATCTTCTATGTCACGGTTATTCGGGATATTTCCTCCGTAGAAGATCCCCGAAGTCATGACATCACGAAGATGATTACCCCCAAGCTGCTGCTGGATGCGATACATCTCTTGTCTAATATCCGAATCATTGATCTTGGCCTTTGCTTGCCCACTGCTTGAGATGATCTGGCAGTAGAATTTTGCTGGTCAAGTAGGAACGCCTCATGTGATGGAGTGCGTAGTAGGCTTCCTTCTTCTGTTTTCCAGCTGCTTCACGCAGGGAACTCCGTTACGTGGTTGAAGACGTGCACGAACTTGACCTTCGACGAAGGTGGTGCCTTCCGTCGAGGCAAAGCCGGTGAGAGCATCATCCGTAACTTCCTTGATCTTGTCGTAGTTTTTCTTCTTTTCTAGACTCCCGAGTCGAAATACGTGGCGTGGGAATGCTTGGCGATAAGGAGATGAGCGTGCGGATGTTCATCTCGCCAAAAAATTCAAATGGAATGTGTTGGAAAAAGAATGATGATGATCTAATAAAGCCAATCGACGGTGGCGAGTGAATAACGACTTACTCGAGAAAGTAAGGCACGAGAATGTATTCCTTTGTCTTGTTCGCCACGAGGATTCTTTTTAGGTACGAGGCCACGATACGTTGTTCGGCGGGGGAACCCAAGCAGCCGTCACGCATGTAGTAGGGGTCCACTATAGTGATGCCCGGTGTGTTCTCTCTAATGATCTGCATGGCTAGGCTGAGAGAAAACAGCCGGACCATGGTATAGTGCAGTGGGTATAGGTGGAACATATTGAAGATGTCGTCAAACCGCAGGAAGAACAGATCCGCAGGGGCATTGTCGACGAAGCCCAAGCCTGGTGGCACCTTAACCACGAATACCGGGTGCGAGGGATCTTTCTCCGATAGAAGGCGTCTCTCTATCGTCAGCACACCGTCATGCACACTCTGCAGTTCCGAACTGGCGAGCTTCCACAAATTCTTAGGTAGCATGGGCTCACCGACCACATGAATCCTCCACATAATTCCCTCGGGTCTTGGTGGCCCGTCCCGAAACCTGATCGGATTCGCAGTTGTTGACGCCACCGGCTGGCTCGAGCTGCTAGATTTTCTTTTCCTGCCCTTTTTCCTTTTGGAGAGCGGGCAGGCACATAATCTGAGCACCGCCCTATGTAGTGTGTCAGGGCTTAGAATAAAGGGCCGGTTGGTTGTATTAGCTGGCTCTGTAAAGGCGCAAGCTGGAGGCGTCTCCTGAGAACCAAACAGACGCTTGGTGATAGTGGCTTTCTCTGTGGGGCCACCAGCTAGGTCTTCTTCGTTGCCAAACTGAGTGCTGAAGAAGTGATCATTCCAGTCTTCGTCGTCCTCGGCCGGATCCTGCGCCATGTGCATATCATCAACATGATCATCCGACCCACCGCGTGGAGGTGATGGCGAGGGAGGTAAGGGGGCCTTGCCACCGCTTGTCACTGGCACGACAGGCGGTGTTGTTGTCTGTGGCGTGATGGCCCCCGCCGTCCCCAAACGGATCATGCTCTTTGGCCATAGCATGAATAAGCCGAAGCAACTTCTGAGGACAGACGACTCTTCTTCATCCGCTCTCTGGGGTTGAATGGGAGGTTCCAGGTCGTCGCAGCCCCTTAGCACCCGACTAATTTTAACCCTATGCACGCTATCTGGCATCGGCTTTGAGTGGAACGTGCGCTGCAAGGGTTGAATGATGGTACCCTTGGCAACATCCCTCAGCTCGTTGTTCATGTAGCATAAGAGAGTGCAAGGAACATCCGTCTGCGGAAAACATGTACGGCGTCGTCAGAGCGAGATGCCATAATAGTAATAGATGGCATGAAAGGCGGTAATTAAAGCAATTTGTTTACCGTGATGGCGTCGAGATCGGCTAATGTCGACGCACCGCATACGGCGACGGGCATGCAAGAGACGGAAGGGCTGCTTGATGGCGCGGTGCTGGCCGCCGGTGTATTCTCCCTACCGACGGGTGCTTGGAGCTCTGGTGCCGCGACGATGGCGAGGGGCACCAACATGTACTCGACGCCGGTGATGGCAGGGAGTCACCAACACTTGCGGCGCCCGCGGTGCTAGCGGAGTCACGAACGTGGATTCGCTGATTTCGGCGCCCGTGTTGTTCGAGTGGCTCGACCATGCTTGGAATCGCACGGCCCTACTCGACCACCGCACTCCGATTCGCTATTGACTCCACCAAGGTAGGCGGGAAGGACGTGAGGGTGATTGCGGTTGTCTTGGACGATCTGCGGGATCCGCGCCACTTGTGCCTTAAGTTCTTGAACCTCGGTTTTCCTCCTCGCTCCTTCCCGACGGGCGCCACATGCGTCCTCGGCGGTGGACCAAAATGATCCACCCAATTCTTACCCCGAGGCGGCGGAAGGCTAGCGATGGCGACTTCTTCAGAATCGGCTCTATTTTCTTGGCCTGGTTCATCGCCTGTTAAAAGGGTTATCCCACCGGTGGCCGACCCACAGGATGAGGAACCCAGGATCCATGACTAGCAACAATTTCCTCCTCCTGAGAAGTAAATGTGATGAATCCTTTAGATCATCGATTAGATTGCAATCGTGTTGATCCGCTTTTATTAGATTATAATTACCACAATTTCCTCGAATTCCTTCACCGCAGGATCCGCGGTGAGTTGTTTGGTTTTTGGGTCCACATTGTAACGGGCCACGATGAAGTTTCGAACCTGCCGGGTTCGAATTTAGCAAAGGGTTTTCTATCCCTTGGATCTATACTCTTCGTCCTCCTTATTCGATTTGGCCTCCATGTTCAGATCCACCAGATCCGAGATGGTGATGACCTATATTCGCCGCTGCGCACCTTTCCCGATTACTATTGGCCAGGGCTCTTTCGGTTCACACCTCTCCTTGAACTCTGGGCTGATCTTGGTGATCTCGGGTCAATCTTCTGGATCTCCTCGAGACTTTTGCCTTCTTTATAGATCTTCTTCTTTATCCGGGTTCTCCAGCTGGCCAGGGCGGTGCTCATCTTTGTGAGGGCGTATTTGTTTACTTCGTTCCCATGATAATTTGTGTTCTGATACTTAGCGGGAATTTGTATCTTGTCTGACTTCTCGAAGAGGAGTGTGCGCAAGTGGCCATTATCTTTATGCGGAGATTCTCGGTGTTGATCGAGATGGTTGTCCGGTGATCGCCGCCACTTGCCCAATGCCCTTTGACGACAAGGCGGGCTCCAAAGGAACCCCTGATGGGCTCACTTGTAATTTCCTCCACTGCCGTCGACCGTGTTCGGGCGCCGGTCCTTCGGCTTCTTCTTCTTCTTCTTCTTCTTCTTCTTAGGAGGGTTGCTACCACTCCCTGTGCCCTCGCCGCCATCAGTGGTTTCATCGTCCGCTGTTCCTTCGGCTTCTTCCTCTGCGTCTTCCATCTCATCATCCTCGCTCTCCTGGGGATGGTATTCTTCATCGTCTTCTAGGACGTGGGCCTCCTGAATGTCAATTGTTTATTTGGAGGTCTGAGTTCTCCTTCAGCGTTGATGCGCTTAGAACATCCAGCCTCGTCGTTGTCACACATCTTTGCACTAATAACAAACAAATAATTGGTTAAATGCACGGAAAAATCCGGCATGACCTTTGCTAATTTTCTTAAACTAGGAGTGCCCGATTTCTGCCGAAATGGAAGTTAATCAACATTTCGGCAAAAATCGGGACTCATTTCATTCAAGAACTTGCATACACGACATAATAAAGTGCTTCATATACAAGCACAAACCATTTCACAACCACATCCATCCAGTCCCAGCACAGTGCCACAACCATATATACTTTTGTTATCAATTTAAGCAAGTGACAGCAAGCAAATGAGAATACAACAAATGACCAAGTTCTATACTAGAAGATCATTACAGCAAGTGACAGCAAGCGAATGACCAAGTGATGACAGCATTCCTGTGAGGTGTAACTAAAAACCATTCCTTGCATGATCATTACTGCATTTGAAATAACCAAGTGATGACAAAGAAGATCATTCTTGCATTTGAAATGACCAAGTGATGACAACAAGATCATTCTTGCATTTGAAATAACCACACCTGTAACTAAAACCATTCCTTGCATGATCATATGTTCCTTTTCTTGTTCTGAATTTATGATGTTGATCAAGTTCTGTGAGGTGTAACTACTTTTGCATATTTTCTTACTACTAGCTAATCCAGAGCACATGGTTCAACACTAATCCGAGCACATGGTTCACCACACATGGTCCTTGCATCTGTTCTTACTATTGCATCTTAAAGAAAATAGAGGGGGCAATAGAAAATCCTCAGCTCTGTACTCACATGGAGTACTAGATCATCATTGGATAGTTTCATAAGCAAGCAATAGCTTTTGTATACAAACATCATCAAAGCCTCATCCTTTGCATCCTAAGCGAGCTAAGTAATGAAGGGATTGTTCTTTGCAATGCTCTAAAGAAAATTGAGCTATAGAAAACCTCTATAGCTCTCTCATTCTGCTCTGATGCTCTAAAGAAAATTCAGAGCTATAGAAAACCTCTATAGCTCTCATTCTTTGTTTGGTTGTCTGTTCCACTCTCTCCTCCTCCTCCCCTCCTCCTCTCTATCTACCATTACCCTCCCCAACTTCTATATAAACCAGCGGTAGGGACAATACTACAAGCGTAAAGCAGAGCAAACACACAAGAACTACAAGCTACATGCTAATAGAACTACAAGCTACATGCTAACGAGAGCAGACCCAGCCTTTTGTGTTGCTGCCATCCATCTTTCAGTTGTGCCTAAACCTAGGGTTCACAGAGAGGGGGCAGAGGAGTTCACACATCATCGCATCTTTTGATTCTTTGCTGCCATCCATCTTCAGTTGTGCCTAAACCTAGACTACAAGCTACATTTATCGTCATGATTCAAGCATCATACGCATCAAAGGAACAAATGGTTCTTGTGCCTTGGTAATTTAACTGAACATGACTCGAACAAATGGTTCCGATGTGCTCTTGGTAATTTAATCTGAACATGACTCTGCAGCCCTTTGGGTAAATGGATTTACATATCCATCAGAGAATGCACTAATTAAAAGTCACCTGAATTTTGTCACTGACAAAGGAAAACAACCACTGAATATCAAATTCCCTCTGAACAAGAACTAAGCAAAACCCACTGCACTGCTTGCCACAGACCATCTGAACAAGAACTCCTCTGAACCCTAACCTCTAATCCTCTGAACCCTAACCTAATCGTCTGAACCCTAACCTCGAGCAGCAGCGGCGAGGCTCTAAGATGGAATGGATGCAGAGAGAGGCGAGAGAGGGAGAGAGGGGAGGGGCGAGGCTCACCTCTAAGATGAGGACGACGACGGGCTCCTCCACGGCCTCCTCCTCCTCGAGCAGCAGCGGCCTCCTCCTCCTCGAGCGACGGGCGCGCGGGATCCTCCTCCTCGAGTGCACGGCCTCCTCCTCGAGCGCACGGGCAAGGTGGCCTCCTCCTCCTCCTCCTCCTCCTGGCGTGGCTAGGATGCGGCGGCGGTGGCATCGTCAGAGATGCGGCGGTGGTGTCGTCAGAGCGGTGTTGGAGGACGATGGGGATGGGATATGCGGCTAAGTACGATGGAGTTGTTAACGCGTGAAATCTGAGTTGTGCTCTTTGATTATTTCTCCCTGCGTCCTCTGTATGCCCCGGTCACTGTACTTCTTCTCGATTAACCTTTTGTGCTTACATGCAAGGATCGACCAGTTCTAAATGCTGTAGCGCGACGAGGTTTGCTCGATCAAAGTCTCGCGTTGAAAATCGAATCCGCATGCGATGTCGCGACCCTCTCGGTGACCAGATCCGTCGATCTTGCCAAGGTGTCTGTTGACGGGAAGACCGACAGGGTTCTCGATGTCTAGATAATTCGTGCAGAAAGAGATGCACTCTTCGGCCAGAAAGCCCTTGGCTATGCTTCCATCTAGACGGGACCTGTTGCGAACGTATCCTTTGATGTGTCCGTTCATCCTTTTGAACGCCATCATGCTGCGGAGGAACATCGGCCCGAGTTGTACGATGTCCTCCATGACATGGACCAGCAGATGCACCATAATGTCGAAGAATGCGGGTGGGAAGTAGACCTCAAGCTCACATAGTATCACCACGATCTCCTCCTGTAGCCTTCCGAGCTGATTCAAGCCAATCGACTTCCTAGAGATGACGTCGAAAAACTTGCATAGGCCAAATAACGTTTCACGGACGTGCTCGTCCATTATCCCTCTTAGTGCGACCAGAAGTACCTGCGTCATTAGCACGGCACGATCATGAGACTTCATGCCCGAACCTCTGCCGCCTCGTCTAGGTATCTCGCTTATCTTGCCAGCGTCGTAAGGAAATTTGACTCCTAGAAGGCACTTGAAAACTGTTTGATCTCATCCGGCTTAGAGTGAAGCAAGAAGGAGGGCGATAATATTCGTTCTTCTTGAACTTTTTACCTTCCGACGACCTTGTGTCGTCTCCGACTCATGATCATCGTCATCTTCATCATCGAGGAGTAGTCGTCCTCCGTGAAGCTCCTTCCGGATACCCAAGCATATCAGGTCGTGCCTTGCTTTCGGACCATATTTCATCCTATCGGCATGTTGATTATGGTGGCGACCGGACTCGCTTACGTTTTCGTGATATGCATGATGTCGAGGCTATGAGGCGTGCAAAGAAACTTCCAAGATGGCAACTCCCGGAAAACAGACCTTGTTTTCCATACCTTCATCAGCTTGTCTTGTTGCTGCCTCTTCGCTTCTTTCCGTGCTTAGGACAATCTTTCCAGTTTTCAGCAACTCTTCCACTTCTTCGCTCCCTCGCTCAGGATTCCTCGGGTCTCGATTTGCCATCGACAGGTCTCCACGCTTTCTCCATGGATCATTCTTGCCGAGCCACCTTGATGCGCCATGAACACGGTTTTCGATGACCTGGATCTTTCTCTAGTTGGATATAGCTTGTGTTATCCATGCACCTAACGCATGCGTAATCCTTGGATAACCTGCCCGAGATATACCCGCAACCTGGATAGTCTTGCACCATAGTGACCAACGCGGCTCTCATAGTGAAATAATCTTGTGCGGCGGCGTCGTAAGTATTGGCTCCAGATTCCCATAATGTGGCTAGCTCCTCTTTCAACAGCGAGATATGATTGATGTCGGCATTCAGGTTGTTTTGGCCCTTGAATTAGCATACTCATTTGTATGTACTTCTTCTTCATGCACAACCATGGAGGGAGGTTGTACATCCATACAAACACGGGCCAAGTCTTTGCGCGTCTGCTCACGGCTACGAACGGATTGAGTCCATCGGTGCTCGCACCAAGCTGATGTTCTCGAATCTCCACGAATTCAGGAATTGAGGTCCAATGCTTTCCACCGCTAGCATCCAAGGGTGCGTCAAGGCTCATCCTTTCAGGTCATCATCATCTCGGCTTCTTCCTTTCCGCATGCCACCGCATGAGCTTCGCTTCCTTAGGGTCCGCGAAATAGCGCTGCATACGAGGAGTGATAGGAAAGTACCATACCACTTTTCGAGGTGCTTTCTTCCCTTTCTTGTATCGACTCACGCCGCACACCGGACATGTGGTTTTCTCCACGTCCTCGCCCCGATAAATGATGCAATCGTTGATGCATACGTGATATCTAATGTGCGGTAGATCGAGAGGACAGACGATTTTCTTGGCATCCTCGATACTAGTTGGACATATGTTCCCCTCCGGGAGACGATCGTGCCAGAATGCCATCATATCGTCGAAGCTTGCGTCGCTCAATTTGTGCTTTGCCTTCATCTCCATAGCCTTGAGCGTTACATTCAACCGGGTATCATCGGGGCTGCATCCTTCATACAATGGAGTAACGCGTCTTTCTCAAGTTGCAAGCTTGGCTTTCTCTCTAGCGGCAGCCAGCGTTACTAAATGCGCTTGAGAAGCAGCTCTTGCACATAAGGGTCCTGCACCCAGCTGACGTTGTTCCATCATCGCTCCTCCTCGGCATCTAGATCATCATCATCCCGCTTCGCTTCCTTCACCATCTCCAGGAGACTCTTCATCATCTCGCCCGTTCTCGCCGTGATGATGATCATCGTCATGTTGGCCACCTTCACCGTCTCCATCATCTACGTCATCGCTTATCCAACGAGTGTATCCATCCATGAAACCATGGCGGAGCAGGTGCGCCTGCAGATTCCCGGAATCTGGGTCGATCACCCAGTTGAGTTTGCATCTTCTGCACGGACATCTTATATCTGTCTTGTTATTTCGTATCATGTCGGCCGTCGCACATTTCAAAAATCTAGCCACAATGCCTTCGCTCATTATGCGGACCATTTTGCACGCACGGTGTACACGGTACAATTTTGAAGTCTATTAGAACCACATAATGAATGCATGCATGCAATGGTCGATAGAAAATTTCGGCATGACCTATCCTAAAATTAGGACCTTTGCGAAATGCCAAAGTCTTGCCAAAATGGAAATGAATCAACATTTTGGCAAAACAAATGGCAACTTGTTCACATACAAACACAAGAGAGAGAGATCGAGACCGATCCATACACACATGAACATATCATTATCCTCTCCATACGCACATGCATGAGCATCATCGATACTCTCCATATACACACACACATATGACCATCCTCTCCACATACACACATCATGAGCATCGATCATCTACATACATATGAGCACATCATCCATATACACATGAACACATCCTTACATGGACAACTTACCGAGATGAGAGACCGATCGCGAGAAAAGATGGAAAGGAGAGGTGCGCGCGTCGACCGGAGAAGGAGATGAGAGACCGGAGACCTCCTCTATTACTTATGTAACATCCAAAGCAAGTTTTACATGCTAAAAATGGTGAATGGGTGGAGAAATTGAGGTGGGAAGGAGAAGATCCCGACTAGATCTAAGGAGGAAGAAGGGAAAGTGAAGTGTGGGGTGGTGGATGTGGTCACACATGTGCACATAAAGTGCTGTCCTAAAAAATCGACACATCCGTGGCGCACGGCCCTAGTGCGCCATGTGAGTAGACAACTGGCGCACTAGGCCATGTCGCCACAGATGTTCTACTCCCATGGCACACTAGGCCGAGTGCACCACAAGTTTGTGGCTGTTTCACAGAGAGCGCGCTTGGCGTGGCGCACCCCCATGTGCGCCATAGATGAGACTAACAACCGTGGCGCACATGACCGTAGTGCGCTACAGATGTTTGGCGTGCGGCCAACAGGCCCCTGGCCCACACACATCTGTGGCGCACTATAGTCATGTGCGCCACGGTTGTTCTAGTTACTAGTAGGGCACTGCCCACAGGTGAGCCACGCCTGTTTTAGCCGTGGGGCACTTCAACCATGTGAGCCACGGATGTGCTGATTACCTATAGCCGTTTTCCTAGTAGTGTGGGACCACCAGCACTAGAACCAGCATGTGCAGAAGTGGTACCAGTAGCAACCCCAGACTTCCATATGGCTTCTTCCTTCTTAGATTGGGTCCTAGGATTCTCATGCTTACTCACACGCAGCTTCTTCTCCTCATGAATAGTGATGCAGTCCTGAGGGTAGCAGGTACCACTTTCTTCCCTCCACTTGGCGTTGATAAGAGTCTGAATGTATGGAGCATAGGGGCACGAGCGCTTGTCAATCATAGCAAGCCAGATCTCATGGAACATAAACTGCATAACATCCATCTTCTGGTCAGAATCGCGGTGAAGGTGAGTCTGAAGCATAAGGTCAATCTGAAATGCATGAAACCGACCAAAGTTGCCTGCCTTTGGAGAGATGGTGTTCAAGAAGACCCTGCACATGATATCATAGACTGGCTGGAGATGATTCACCTGACCACATACACCCCAACCCTCAATATAGAGAGGCTCCAGAACCTCAGGTGCAGAAGCCTTGGATCCATGAACGCGCCAACCATTAGCACCCTTTCTAGGCAAGAGGGGATAGCCAAGAAGAGCACCAAACTCAGATCATGTGGCAGATAAAAGCTGATTCTTAGTCATCCACTTCAAGGTGCCATTTATAGGATCCGTCTCCATGTGAAGAGTGGAGAAGAACTGAGCAATAGAGGTCTCATCAAATTTCTGACGGTGCTCCATGATAGGAGTCAGCCCAAACTTTCTGCATATCTCGAGAGCTTCCCCAAAGTACTCTAGCTTGCTTTCCATATGAGCCACATTGATGTATTTCTAGGGGCAACAACAAACTTTTACTTGGTGGCATAAATCTCTGCAAAAAAAATTCTCTTGGCGACGATTGTGGAAGAGGGGATCCAAGCAAAGAGGATCACGCGGGACAAGATAGGGATCCACCTGGAGATCTTGTCTATGGAGGAATCAGGACCAGCAGCGGTGGCCTTTTGAGAAGCAAGAGTAGGCCGCTACCCTTCAGCAATAGCAGCACGGTGAGCAGCAGTAGACTTCTAACGGGCAGTCTGAGTGGGATGTTGCAGAACCTCAAGGTATTATTCATCAATCTCGGGAGGACCGGAAGGAATACGGTTGCGCTTGCCTCTACGAGAACCACCTTGCCCTGAGAAGAAAGCAAAGAATAGGGAGGGATGGCGGGATAAGTGCACAAGTTCGAAAGAAGAAACAAAGAGAGATTGAAAAAATACATGTAGTGAATCAAATATAGTGCACCGGAATTTCCGGTGGAAAAGTCACCACCGGAAGTTCCATTTATGACCCACTGGAAGTTCCGGTGAGGCCACGAATACAACGGTTCAACAGGAAAACTACAAGGATAATGTCGTGGTATTGCCGACGGGTACGCCATGGAGGGGTCCTCGTAGAGCGTGTTTAGAGACGTCGGGTAAGGCGGAAGGTTGGCGGGTATGAGGTAACACAGCTTACCCAGGTTCAGATCCCACGACGGTGGCGGGATCCTATTCCTGCTATAAATCATTATAATGACAATATGCCGAGTTACAGGGATCGGTTCGCTGTGCGCGATATGATTTGTGTTGTTCTAACTTGTGCCCTAAAGGATCCCATAGGTCCGTCTTATATAGTCGCTAGATCCTAGGGTTACAGGCAAAGTCCTAGCCAGACAGGTTATAGAGTCCTACACGGTATACAACTAGTCTAACATGTCTTGGACTCCAAGGCTCCGGATACGTCGGTGACTCCTCTGTAGCCTTCCTTTATCTGGCATGGGCCTCCCTTCTGGATCCATCTAACTGGGCCGCCCAGCAGGCCATGGGCCTTGCTACCAACTATGGGCCACCCGGGTTATCCAGATTAGAGACATGCTATGGTGATATCCATTTAGCATATCCCCAACAGTAGCCCCCGGAGAACTCCGAGATCTTGCGCTGTCTTGCCTCTTTAGGCTGAATGCTCCGTCTAGATGAATGTCGGCAAATCATCAAGCAATATCTTGTAGTCCTCCCAAGAACCCTGCAATGCTCTCTGTCTTCAACTTGTAAGTCGGAGAACTGCTGAATCTTCCATCGTACTCTTATCGTAACTGGACTGGATCCGTCCATGCCGGAATCTTCAGATGGGATGGTTCACCTTCCTGTGTTAGCTAGAGCAACATAGACCATAGGTCAGTGACGCCTTGTAACTCACACATGAAGAGAACGTAATCACAACCGTTTTCCCCGTGCGAAGGATGCAAAATGTTGGCGGCGGCGGTGGGAACATGGCGAAATTTCCACGCACGCGCATGCACGCGCTGTCCACACAGCAATCATTTGATCAACTTGCACGAATCTTGACGCAGAGTACTATAAATTATAACCGTGGTAGATTTTATTTTTTCACCGCATTCTAACTCGCGTCATCTTCTTCCTCCAGTGAACGTCTCCTCGATCTCTCCGCGCTCACCGAGAATAACCTAGCTTTCCCCAGTCCCATAATCACCTTTCTCCCCACACCAATGGCGAGCAGCACCACAACCCCATCCATGGCAGCAACAAGCAACACCGCGACAAAGCCGGCAGCTGTTCGCTCAGTGCCCCGAGGGCTTTGGTGCCGAGCACCTTGATGGGTGGAATCCACCAGCAGTGACCATATTCGAGTGGGGATGGAACCGCTGGAGGAGGAGGGAGACTCTCACAAAGGAGAGTGGCGCGGCTCCGATATCGCTGATGGCAATCTCAAGGAGATGCTCGCCTAGGGATACCTCCCCACGATAGAGGGACTGGTCTGGCGGGCGGCACCGGCCGGCGAGGTTACCCCTTCTCCCCAAGCCGGAGAAAATGTGTACCTCAAAGCACAATTGGTACACGGCGTCTCCCTCCCAATCTCCGACTTCTTCTTAGAGGTCCTTAGCCACTACCGGGTTCAACCTCAAAACCTATATCCGAATAGCATCCTCGCGCTTAGCAACTACGCAGCGCTTTGTGAGGGATACCTAGGAATTAGGCCTAGGTTAGATCTGTTCATATACTTCTTCACCGTCAAGAGGGAAGCCAAAGCGAGCAAGGATGAGCTCAGAAATTGTGGAACCATTAGCTTCAAGATCCGGCCTGGACGGTGGTTCCCCGACATTGTAGGCCACGAGTCCTGTAAAAACTGACAAAGGACGTACTTCTACAGTCCAGATATCCCTCTGGCTGCCCAAGAAGCAACATACCCGTACTTTGTCGACAGGGCCGCCGCTGAAGCCCCGAAATGGAGACCCCAAGCCATCCTACCCTCCGACAACGAAGCCTCCTGGTATGGCGGATCGAGTGGTTCGTAGAGATGGGTCTGACCGGGTTGGACCTAGCCATGTGCTGGTTCATCAGGCGGATTCAGCCTCTGCAGCACCGCGTGAAACTGATGCACCATTCTAATAAGGATAGGAAGGATAGCCTTCACATCTCCGAGGACAACTTCTCGAGTGCCTCCATCAAGCTCCGCCTCAAGAACATCGTCAAGGTGAAGGACAGGAAGCGTGTCTTCACCATCACCTACAACATGTTCGAGGACGGCAAGTGCCTGTAGCACCCCGGGTAAAACCACTACTAGAAAATCGCGGTTGTTTGTATGTTGCGCATCATCATGGCATCAACATGCATATATATGTCTAAAACTATTTCCTAAAAGCCCTATTTTGTTTTCTATAAATAGTCCTCTCTCTCTATTTCAAATGTCAAACCCTAGTCTTTTCCGAACATTTGATTTGTCTAAAAACTACTTGCAAAATATTTTATTTTAAAAAAATAATTAATTAAAAGATTTTATAAACCCCGAGGGAGACCGCCGCCGGCCAGGCCCAACGGGACAGCTAGCAGCAGTCTACAACCTCAGTAGCACCAAACCCTAACCCTAATCTAACCTAGACCTACCACAGCCTCCACTCCTTCCCATCCACCCTGCCGCCACTCTCCCCTGGCACCCGCAGCGACACACACGCACTCACACGGTACACACCAACCCAACACCACCCACGCGCAGGCAGGAACCGCCCGGTCCATCCCATTCCTTCCCGATCAGGAACCCGCACGGTCCCACCTTGGCACACCCTCCCGTCCATCCCCGCGCGCCTCCCCGGCACGTGATCCCTCCTCCCTATCGCGAGCGCCGCCACCCTTTGTCCTTTCTATCGCGTGCCTTTTCTCCTCCCGAAGCGCGCCGCACCTCTCGCTATGGACCTCACCGAGCCACCTCGATCTCCGCCTCGTATCCGGCCTCGCGGGTCCCTCACCATCGCCGCGTGCCCCTGGCTTTCATCGCCTCCTTCTTCCCCCAACCGCCGCCGCCGCGTGGCTCGACCCGCACCATCGCCTCGCGGGCTCCCTCTGCTGCAACCCCCGGCTCTACCTCGCCTGGCCTCCATCGCCCACGTTCAGCCCTGCCGTCTGCGGCCCCATCGCCCCCTCTTTGCTCTACAGCCGCCAAAGGTGTCTCCTCGCCCCCGCCCTCCGAGCCCCTACCCCTCTGCCGCCACCCTCTTGGTGTTCCTTTGCTAGCAACGCCGCCATCCTGAGCGCCGGTGTCGCTGCCAAGCCGCCGTCGACCTTCCTCGCCTGCGTCACCAGGGACCCTCCTCGGTTACGCTCCTGATCCGCCGAGGTCCGGTGCCACCTCCCCAAGTGCGCCTGCAAGGCTACCGACCATGCCCTGCAGCCCTTTCGTCCATGTGTTGAGTCATTGTTTCCCTGTGTAGCTGACAACCCTTTCGTCCATGTGTTGAGTCATTGTTTCCCTGTGTAGCTGATATGGTGAAGAGCTAATGCGATATGGTGTTTTGAGTCATTGGTAAAATTGGTGCAGTGGTATACAACCAATGTGGGATGCCGCGCGACTGACTCGAGAACTTCGTCATAGAACCCAGAGATCTCCTACACGGACCCAACGAACCACGCAAGACCATCGGCGCTTGAATCCGAGGGAACCACGCCGAGAACATGTGGTACCCGAAGATCGACACCAGACTGGGACACCAAGATTCCGGAATCCAAAGACCGATCCCTCGACCCCTCGGAACCCCAAGACCTCGGATCCGACCCCCCATGTGTGACCCCTATCCGAGACCCCTATATTTTTAATATATGATATTTGACTTGTTGCATATAAAATTGTCATGCTTGCGTATATATCATGTGGTTCGGGGGCTTTTAGCCGATTAATCTCACAATTAATTATGAAGACCATATGTGGGCTTTTCTAGTCTTATATCTCCATTTAAATTTATGTAGCGAACCGATGCTATGTTTTGCCTTGTTAAGTCAACATTTAAATTGCGGGGTAGCTAAACAACTATAACCATATACTTAATTGTCGGGACCCGGTTCCGCTTAATATGGCCTAATTGCAGTGCATCTTTGCCATGTCATACATCATACATGCATCATGCCCGATCTTCTGCCGTAGTATTAAATAGTGCATCTGGTGTTTGTGCTAGTGCTTTGCTACTTTTCGGACTTGGCCGATGAGTTGATGCGAGTGTCGACCTGATCCTCGGTGAACCTTCGGCAATGTTTTCAGGCGAGCATTCTCCCCCTTACCTATTTTATATTTCTAGTCTTTACTTCCTCCTGTTGATCTATTGCAATATGTGTTCTGATGCTATAGATTCTGTACCCCATTATACTTCCCTACAGCCCTTATATTGCCTTGGACACATCCTATTACCTGTTGTTTGGTAGATAGTTGGACGTGTGTGTCATAGTCTCTTGCTTAAGTGCTGTTGCGTGTCGTCAAGTACCACAATTGTTCGAAGACTGCCATATGCTTTATGTTGGAGATGATCATGGCTTTAATTACTGTTTAATAACTAAAATTGAAGTAGGTAAATAATGCAGAGGCACAGGTGGGCAATAGATGTTATTTGGTTTTTAACCGTCCACTTGTGTCCCGTAGAACCCCGAGTACTTGATACCTGTTCTTTGAATATTCGCACTATCCGCATGTGGGACCATGAATCCCCTTAGCCAGAGCGTGAGTCATATATTATTTCTTGGGCCACAAAGTAGTTGGGGCTTTATTAATATCCTATACTTATGCCATGTTTTACTTCTTTATTTACTATTGCGCGTGGAGCGCATGTACTATTTTGGAACCCCGTGCCACGTTTTCGCGGTATCGACAAGCCCAGTCACACTTTTGGGTTCCCAGTCATTTATAGCCATCGTCACAAACCTCTGGGTCCGTCTCGAAGTCGGCCAACTTCATCGCGGGTAGCTTGGTGGGGTGGCCCCCTAAATATTATATGAATCTTGCAATTGCTCTGTCGTGATGCCTCGTTGGGTTTTCATTTGGTTTTTTCTGAGGTTGATCGTGCGTGTATTGCTATTTGTGCCCCCAGAGGGTAAAACTTTCAAAGTATGCCGGTTCATGTTATGGACGACTTGGAGCACAGTATCTCGATCATAGTCAACTATAACTAAAGTAGTGCTATAAATTTGACTTTATAATGACTAGTAATCACTTCACTATAATGGAATGGCTAAATAAAAGTGCCAACAACTACTGGTTTTGGGATGCCTTATGCTATATGTATCTGACTAGTAAGTATTGCAATTAAAATGGAATGGTTAATTAAAACTGCCCACTGCTTATTATATCAGGATGATCCCAGCTATATATATCTGACTAGTAATTGCCACAACTATAACAGAATTAATAAAACTGCCAACTGTGTGAGTTCCTCGGTTGACTTCCTCGTTTGGTCCCGAGGGGGAAATACCAGGATGGGTATGCTTGGTGATAGATTCAGGTTGGATCCGAATAGGTCTTTCTTATCCCTATCTGATAGCCGCTAGTTGTATTGAGTCTCTATAGGTTGTTTAGTGCATGCTGCGCTGCCGCTTCAGTCCACTATACCTATGTAGGCGAGGACCGCCGAATTCTAGTCTCACCGTGTACTGGCCTCAGTACTAACCGCTTCCCTTTTTTCCTTTGCCCTTTGTCGGCAACCCCTTTTGTTTAAGCATGTTTGAGAACAACGTTGTTAGCAGGGTTACCCTTCCGGCTTGGCCTGGGCAGGGTTATGGACGCCATTGGTTATTCTTCAGGGCTCTTAGCCCCATTTGCATCTTGTCCGTAGTCGGATGTTGTATCGTTTTCAAGGTGATTTGGATCTTTGTACTGTATATCTGTATTCTTGACTCATGGAGTCGTTGTTGTATATATCTGTTCTGTGGGTTCCATCATGGACTATTGTGTAATGATATTACTTCGTTTTCCACCCGCACGCAAGTGCCGGGTTGGTACCTTTGAATCATTTCTATGCGAATTTGGCGGGAATCGCGAAAAATTGCATAGGGCCAATCCGAGGGTGTTACAGTGCCCAGAGGTATCTGTTTATTTTTCGTGTATGACATATACTCCAGTTCTTCCATCTAGCCATTACCATTCCATCTAACACTTCGGGATTCACTTTACAGCTAAAGAATCTAGACGAGGATAGCATGGCTGCCCAAGTCTACGACCCCAAGATGAAGGAAGCCACCGTCGTGTCCGATGATGATGTTCCGTTGGTGCGAAAGCGGAAGAGCTCCACCTCTGATGCTGTCGACAGTGGCAAGAAGAAGAAGATGGAGGGTGGAGTCTCTAAGAAGTCCACCGCCTCCCTGGAGGCGGAGAAAAGAAGAATCACCGGCATCCCGTTTACCAAAGCACCGAGTGTTGTGTAAGCTTCTTATCATCCGACATTGTCTCTTGCTTGTCTTATTCATGTACTTATACTTTTGCATGTTTCAGGAAGAAAGCTAGTTTGAGTTTGAAGAAGACCTCCAAAACATCGGGGGCTTCTAAAAACATCAAATATATGTTGCACCAAGCGTCTCCCGCCATCGCCCCTACCACTCCCAGCATCCAGCCTGCTGCCGCACCGACAAGCTCTCCAGCTAAGGTAGCATCTGACCCTTCCGCCATGGAAGTGGACCCAGGTGTCGCCACAGATCTTGCTATTGTTGGCAAGCAGGCGACACAAGAAAGCACCGCATCCAAAGTGAATGAAGCTTCGGCTAAGTATGCCACTGGTAGCGGTAAGGCAATGGTGGAAGGCGGAACTTCTGCCGAAGACGGCGCCACTGCACCCAAGACGCCAAGTAAGCTCCCAAAGATTGTCTATCCGGCGCTTACGCCGAGTATCTCAGCTCCGGCTCCTGGTGCAGAGCCAACTTCTCTGACTTGGGGTCTTGAGGAGCTGCTCAGGCAGGCGGATATCCTGCGCGGAAATAGTCTTTCCTTCAGCAAGATATTTGCCGAGAGCGCCACCGACCTCAAGATCATCGCACTTGTAAGTTTTATTTGCCTTTTGCATTTCATATGTAGTATCCCACTGTAGCCCCCAAGCCTCTAGTTGAAACAAAATTAGTTCTGACTAGATGCTTAAAGAAAGACTAAGCATATTGCCGAGTTAAAAACTCTCACTGTAGCCCCAAGCCTCTAGGTGGATATTTATCCGGCTAGATGCTCCAAGTAGACTAAGTAATTTTGAATTTCTTTCCACAGAATGAGAATGCTCGGAGAGGCGTCACCAATGAGAAGTTCCACAAGATGCGCGCTGAACTGGAAGCTGAAAAGGGTAAAACTGCCTTCTTGAAGGATCAAATCACCAAGAGCAAGAGTCTGTTTTTCCTTTCAATTTTGCACTCAAACTTGGTATTGTGCCATCACTCTCCGACTACTCATTGTGTGTTTTCATTTCTCCGGCTTGCAGAAACTATTGCCAAGGCGAAGGATATTGTCAAGCAATCTAAGCACATAGAACTGCTGGATAGCGAGAACAAGATCCTCAAACAGGAGAGGGCTGACACTCTGAAGATGCACGAGGAGTCCATGAAGGCCTTGAAGGAGTCCGCCAACACGGAGATCAACCGACTGAAGGAGGAAATTGCAATCCTCAAGGAGCAAAAGAAAGCTGCTGATGAGCAGAACAAATGCAACCTTGAGGCTTACAAGTTCCTCCGACAAGAACGGGACTCCATGGCGGAGACACTCCAACAAGCCGAGGCGAGCATCTTTGGTAAGCGATCTCCGTCTTTGTACTTCTGTAAGCCAGGTACTCTGAATTTTTTTTGTGTTATTGCACTCACGTACTCCTTTGCTTTTCGGAAATGCAGCTCCAATTGGTTTAACCAATACGCCTCCTCCAACAAAGGAATGCATGGTAGTCGCCGGCAACTTCATCAGTACCACCATCAAGCAAGCCAAAGAGATTTCCAAGCCCCTTCACATCAACAATCAAGGCGGTGGATTCCGTCATGAAGTAATCGGAGATTCTGCGTCAAGCCTCCGAGCGTATCGAGCTTCATGTACCTGGGCTGGTGCTAGAATGTCGCTGGCGATGGTCAAGGCCCACTACGAGAATGCCAACATTGACACGGTGACTTCGGGTCTTCCTGACATAGACGATGATGGCCAGAAGATTGATCATAAAGCTATTTGGGCATCGCTCGCCGGCTTCGTCACCAGAGTCGCCGAGTTGGTTGAGCAAAACTCCTTTGTGCCTCTTGAGATCATTGATGGTGACCATCCCAACTCCTCCGAGTCCCTCAAGAACACCGGCTTTGAATATGATCAGGATGGCTCTCCTGCTGTCGATGATGCTACCTCAAAGTCTCCTGCGTCAGAGGAATGAAAAAACACTTTGTAATATTTGTCTCCTCTAGATGTATGTATGCGGAAAAACTACTGTGTTAATCTTAAGGTGGAAAACAATATATGTATGTTTCCTGCTACCTAAGCACTAGTTTCAGCATGTAAATATTTTTTAAACAAGTGCAGGCTTATCCATTACTTTGGTTTTTATGCTTGACTTTTCGTGAGTCGGAAGACTCGTAGTCAGAACCATGCGCTCAAGTGATGATACCCAATGGCACCGTCAAAACTAAACACAAAATCACCGACTTCAAGTACCAAAAGTCACTACCGCAGAATCCACATAAAAACAACAAAGAATGTGTAGACCATAAAACTTAAGCTAACGCCCGTCGGCGGAATTTTCACAAGTGCAAATGCAAAACTTGCGCATAAAGGTTTTACACAATCCAAAAATGAACACTAAAGGAGGTAAAAGACTCAAGAATATGAGTGAACCAAAGAGCTTTATTTCATTGATCATATAAGAGTTACATAGTAGACAAAAAATATACTAAGTGTAGAAAGGACGTAGCTGTGCTATGTTCCATGGCTGATCAAGCTCCGGGTAGTCATCATTCGGGCCACGTCGCTTACACTTATGATCAACGGTGGGTCTATCCTCAAGTTCACAATTATCAACGAGGTAGTAAGACCCATTGAGTAGCGCCTTGATTATGATGAACGGTCCTTCCCATGGCGGGGATAATTTGTCTGACTTCTTCTGCTTAAGTCGGAGCACCAGATCCCCCTCTTTAAATGAGCGATGCCGAACGCGGCGACTATGGTAGATGCATAGATTCTACTGGTAGATGGCGGATCTTTGGCATGCCAATACACACTCTTCCTCGAGAAGGTCCACATCTAGGCGCCTGGATTCTTCAGCGTCATCTTCGTCGTAGGCGTCAACTCTTGGTTAATCATGAAGGATGTCAGAAGGCAGGATGGCTTCTGCTCCATATACCATGAAATAAGGGGTGTAGCTGGTAGATCTGTTGGGTGTAGTTCGTAAACTCCACAGAACAGATTGTAATTCTTCCGCCTAGGCTCCAACTGCTCTATGTAGCGGTTCCTCGAGACGTGTCTTGATTCCCTGCAGAATTAATCATTGCCTCGCTCAACCTGACCATTGGACTGTGGATGAGCCACAGATGCTAGGTCAAGTTGGATGCCCTTCTCCCAACAATAAGCTTCCACTTCTCCCAGTGATAAGTTGCTGCCATTGTTGGTGATAATGCTATGTGGGAGACAAAATCTCACCACTAGATCCCGGACAAACCTAAGGGCAGTTTCCCCATCAATCTTTCTAATGGGTTTAGCTTCTATCCATTTGGTGAATTTATCAACTGCTACTAGCAGATGTGTAAACCCACATGGTCCCGTCTGTAATGGACCAACCATGTCTAGCCCCCAGACTGCAAACGACCAAGTTATTGGTATTGTTCGCAATTCTTTAGCTAGAACATGTGGTTGTCGGGCATAATACTGGCATCCCATGCATGTCTCAACCAGCTTGTTGGCCTCCGCCTTTGCGGTCAGCCAGTAGAATCCTTGCTGGAAGGCTTTGGAGACCAACGATCGAGGAGCGGCGTGATGGCCGCAATCTCTGAGATGGATCTCACGAAGGATTTCAATACCTTCTTGCTAGGAAACACACTTGAGGTATACACCAGTGGTGCTTCTTTTATAGAGCTATCCATTGATTATGGTATAACCCTTTGCTCAACATACTATTTGCCGACTTTTGACCTCGTCGATGGGAAAAGTTCTGTGTACGAGATACTCCATGAACGGTTTTGTCCAAGCTGGAGGGACCTTTGTCACTATGTGGACGAAAGAGTTAACTCTATCCGGATTCTCGGGGTCCGCTCCCTTCACGCATGGTGTCCGTAGATGCTCTAGAAAAACGCCAGGCGGAATTTGTTTGCGCCCTGACCCAAGATTTGACAGTAGGTCAACCGCCTCATTTTCCTCCCTCAGTACATACTTGACTTCGTAGCCCAAGAAGCTCTTGGCTATCTCGTCCACTTCGTCTCGATATACCGCCATCATAGGGTTCCGCGCATTCTAGGTGCCAGCCACTTGCTGGGCAACCAAGTCATAATCTCCACAACAAACTATGCGCTTGATGCCAATATCCTTGGCTACGCGAAGTCCGTGAATGAGTGCTTCATATTTCGCCATGTTATTTGTAGCCTCGAAGTGGATCTGCAGAACGTAGTGTAGCTTTTCCCCTGTTGGCGATTGTAGGAGTACGCCAGCCCCCAAGCCGTTGAGTAGCTTTGATCCGTCAAAGTGCATCACCCAGTATTCTGGCTCTGGTATAGGGGTAGCATCTGGCATCTCCGTCCAATCTGCGATGAAATCCACCAAGACCTGTGATTTGATAGCATCGCATCTCTTGTAGGTGATCTTGAAGGCGGCAAGCTCAATGCCCCACTTCACAACCCTTCTTGTGGCGTCGCTGTTGTTGATGATGTCGGACAGTGGAGCTTTGCTCACAACTATGATAGGGTGCTCCTAGAAATAGTGCCTTAGCTTCCGAGAAGCAAGGAACACTCCATAAGCTAGATTCTAGTAGTGTGGGTAACGCTGCTTGGACTCCATCAAGACCTTGATTACATAGTAAACTGGTCATTGAACTCCGTACTCATGCCCTGGTTCTTTCCGCTCTACTACGACGACGATGCTGATTACCCGGTTGGTGGCTGCCAAGTAGATCAACATAGTCTCCATAGGCTCGGGTGCTGCAAGTATAGGTGCCAAGGAGAGTATATCCTTTAGCTTATTCAATGCTGCATCTGCCTCGTCCGTCCATGTAAATTTGTCCACCTTCTTCAACAACTTGTACAACAGCAGAGCCTTCTCTCCAAGTCGACCGACGAACCGGCTTACTGCTGCAACATAGCCTGTTAGCCATTGTATGTCCTTCATGCATGTCAGACGGTTTATGTTTAGGATAGTCTTGATCTTCTCCAGGTTGACCTCGATTCCACGTTGGGAAACGATGAAACCCAACAATTTGCCGGCTGGAACCCCGAAGACACATTTCTTGGGGTTAAGCATCATGTTGTATTTCCGGAGATTATCAAATGTTTCTTTTAAGTCAGAAATTAAGTCGTTTCACTTTTTAGACATCACCGCTATATCTTCCACATAGGCGTGAACGTTCTGACCAATTTGATTGTGTAGGCAACGCTGCATGGTCCGCTGGTATGTAGCACCTGCGTTTTCAGCCCAAAGGGCATCGTGACATAGCAAAATGTGTCGTAAGGTGTGGTGAACGAAGTGGCCAATTGGTCCGACTTCCTCATCTTTCATCTTTATCTGGTGGTATCCTGAGTATGCATCGAGAAAACACAAAAGTTCCGAGCCAGCCGTCGAGTTAATGACTTAGTCAATGCGAGCAAAGCAAACAGATCTTTGGGACATGCTTTGTTCAAGCTGGTGTAATCAACACACATTCTTAATTCTTTGGTTCCCTTTTTAGGGACAAGTACAGGATTGGCCACCCATCGGGTGTGAAAGACTTCTCAGATAAAACTAGCTTGAAGTAACCTAGCTATCTCTTTGCCTATGGCGCGTCTCTTCTCGTCTCCGAAGCGTCGTAGAGATTGTTTCACCAGTTTGCATTTTGGATCAATATTCAAGCTATGCTCGGCAAGTTCCCTAGGTACACCTTTCATGTAGGCAGGTTGCCAGGCAAAGATGTCTCTATTCTCACAGATGAACTCGACGAGCGCGCTTTCCTATTTAGGGTCCAGGTTCATCCCAATGGCGGTGGTCTTGGAGGCATCGCCTACCACAAGTTCCACCGGCTTGGTCTCGATGGCGGCCTTGAAGGCGGGGCGGAGTCAGAAATATGCTTCTTCGACGCTGGCATCTCCGTGGCATCGACCTTGCTCTGGATATCCTTGAATTCTTCGCTGTAGAGGATAGCTTCTACAAAGGCTGCTTCTCCAATCTCGTAGTCCCTTGCCTTGGTAAAGCTTCCGGATACGGCAATGATGCCGTTAGGTCCGGGTATCTTGAGCTTGTTGTGGATGAAGCATGGCTTGGACATGAAGGCGTGGAAGATGTCCCGTCCAAAGATGACGTGGTACACGCTCTTGAAGGGGACTACCTCAAAGGTCATGTGTTCTTGGAGGTAATTATTAACATCATCGAAAGCTACCTGAAGTGTGATGCGCCCAAGGGACCGAGCCTCCCGGCTAGGAACTACGCCATGGAACACGGTGCTGGTCCGCCTTAGGTTTGCCTCCATCAAGTTCATCTTGTGAAGCTTATCCAGGTACATGATGTTGATGCTGCTTCCACTGTCCACCATGCATTTGGTGAACTCGTTGCTGTCAATCAGGGGGTTGATGACCATGGTGTACTAGTTCTTCGTAGGGATGAGGTCTGGGTGATCCTTCCTATCCCAAGTGATTGGAATCTCTGACCAGCGTAGGTACTAGGGAACTGGGGTAGGGTGGCCATCAGTACCCTCATAGAGGTTTTCTATTGCCGAATAGTAGGGGTACTTCGGTGACCCAGCATACCACTGTATGATGTAGTATACTATAGTTGTTGACATAACACCAATGATACACCGTTCACTAGTATTACATCCCACAGAATGGCACAACAGAAACACAGCAGGTCCAATACATGGCTAAAGGTTACAACTCACTCTTTACAAAAGATCCAGAGAACACTCTAGGTTAAAGGGAGAGAAAGAACTTCTTACGAAGAAGAATCACAGGTGAATAACGTAAAACAATTATACTATTAAAACTAGTATTTAACTAAGGAATTGGCATTGCTGCTATTGCCACGCACTACAGAGATAAGTTCTTTGGTTAGAGATTGTATTTATGTCTAATCAGTAACTTTGTCTTCACTTGAGTTGAGGTATATGTTGACTTTCTTGTCTTCATTGAAGAGCTTTAGCTGGTCTTGATAAGTCCTGGAACATATCTTGATGTAGACATTGTTTTAATGGCTTCAGAATCTAGCAAGGGTTAAGTAGATACTTTGAGTATGAGCGTACTCAGCAAAGTCACTATAAAAGGAGTGTTTGATGCACTATATCTACAGCCACCGACCGTAGGTCGTGGGAAATGCAAGTTTTCATAAACATTTCTTCAAAGGTTGCTTTTATTCTGAAAACTATGTCCGTCAGCCTTCACGGGTTTACATGAACTTTCATGGAGTTCCTTTCCCGCTGCGTTCGCAGCTCCTTCTCGGAACAGGGAGTAACAAGTTATAGTTCTTACACTCTGCAGAGGTGCGTTACTTTACCCATGAGAGATCAACTCTTTGTTGCACAACCGGGAAGCTTATTCCCGTCCACAATTCCATGATATGGGGCCCAGAAGATGATCCAAGCCAATCACTGCCCCCTTCGCGACCCCCCATGCCTCCTTGGCGTACACCATGCCCACATAAAGAATTACGGAAATGGTTTGTACAAACCGTTAGATGTCAGAACTATCGTGGGACGTTGAGGGTTCCCACCCATATGATGCATATCCTCTACGAATTACCAATTAATATGCATGCTACGAGGATAATAGCCACGACCTGCACATCCGGCTTCATGCGAGAGGAAGAAGATACAACTGACTTCTCCGTCCCATTCCAAATCTCATGGTCAACGCGTAATATACGGCGCAAGAATCACTGGCGACATTGGTTGTTAAGTCCTAGGTGATATAGTTCTGAACAGTGGTATTCCAACTGCGGACTTAATAGATTAACTGATCACCCTGGATCAGTAATCAATAGTTCTCATTATTAATGAAAATAGTGTTTTCTGACCTTTTTCAAATGCAGGTGAAGACAACACTGGATTTGTAAAATACTTTATAAAAAATAAACAAAGGACATGAGCAAGTGTGAACTTGCCTATTGTGATTGCAAGATTATGCACTCACGGTCTTTGAGTCAGTATAAGATCCAAAATCTGAAATCAACATCATTGGTCCGGTAAGGACTAATGTTTAAAGAAGAAATATGCCTTTATGCATAAATAATGTGATGCACATTCTACACGCAAATCCCGGGGATAACGTTGTCCTAGGGTTTGGATTTTGGAAATGATTACTTTGAAATGTGTGGTCCTTTTAGATAAGCTTCATAGTTGTAGTTTTATTAGAGTTTATGAGTGATTGTAGTCAGCACATATGTAGGAGTAAAGTATAAATACTTATGACATACTAGTTAGTATTTCTTATACAAGAGTTCTTATTTAAAGTGGCAAAAAGGATAACCTTCGAAGAAAAGATTTCTCTCCTAAGGTCTAAACAAACTTTGTGATTAGTTAGTGGTGATTGATGTTATTTGTTTGCTCAAATGGTTTGGCTTGAGTTGCTTTATAGTTTAACTACTTCAGACCAAAGTTAACTATAAAATATATAATAATGCTTATAGTGTTATATTAAGATTCTGTAGACTAAAGTTAACTTTAAAGTATAGATAGTTTTGAAAGTATCGTACTTATACATTGGTATTTTGTATATCTGAAATGTGTCCTTTAAATTACTTAAGAATGTTTATTCTGTTACTTGAGTAATGATTTCTTGATTTGAGTATGGAGTAATATCATTTATCTTTTATAGATAAGTGAGTATAGTTTATGAACCAAATATAATATTACTTAACTACTTATGGGTTTATATATTGTTGTGGTAGTTTTTGTAATTTGGTAGTTAATATAGATAAAAAAAATTGGTGTATTCATAAGTTGTTCTTTAAGGTTTTTATTATGAATTGAAATCTTTTTAGAATAAAATCTTCATTTAATGTTGAAGATAATTTAATAAAAAGGTTTTTATAATGTTTTAAACCATTATAGCTTCATTTTATTAATATTTAAGATTAATACAATTTATTAAATTTAATTTACTCATTTTAGGAATATTCCTAATTTTTATTTATCCTTATATGAATTATTAATGAAGTAAACATGTTTAAATTTGAGTTATTAAAATATTTGAATTTTCATTTAATTCAAAAGTATAATATTAGATTTTTATCATGTCGATATTATTTTTATGATCATTTTGGTATATCACATTTTTTTTGTGATTTATAAAATAATAAGATATGATTTTTATAATGCTTATTACTTTATAATTATTTAATAAATAATAATACTTAATTAAGTGAAATAATAATACTTGATTATAGTTTTAAATTAGAATTCTTATTTTTCTAAGATTTTTTGGTATTTTATTTATATTATTAACATGTATCATTTTAAAAATATGAATTATTAAAGTTTTATTACTTATAAAACCTTTATTAAATAACATTTATTTAAATAATCATCATAATAATATTTGATAATAGTTTTATGTTGTAGATTTTATTTTTCTGAAAATTTTCATATATTATACATATTTTTCTGAGTTATAAATCAAAAGTTATTAATTAAACAAGATTTAGTTATTTATTATATTTCTGGAATATTATTAATTGGATTATAACATTTTATTTATTTCCTAACAGAAAAATACTTTTTTACACCACGACCAGAGCTAGCCCCAGTCACTGACCTGTGGGCCATTGTCCACCTTAGCTCTCAGGTTAAAAGAATTACATTTGTTACCGATTGGTTATCTACCCTAGTCAATGACATATGGGCCCTAAGCCATGACACTTTCCATGTTAGCAAAGACCAGTCAAACTAGCTGATGTGGCTCGATCATGAGGTAAGCATGGTGTCAGCATCACCACCGTCGTCGGTGAGTGGTCACCGGCGACGATCTATGGCGGCCTAGCAAGCGAGATACGACTAGTTCGAACAATCGCAACCTACTGAACCTAATAGTGGCAGCGCCGCTTGGCAATGGTCATTGGAGGGTCATCGGTGACGAGCTACTGCAGCAGCGAGTGGTGCTCAACAAAACTAGACCTACGGTGCGAATCAACAATTAAACTAGGGTCTAGAAATGCGCAATCTTACCCTGATGACGATAGAGCGGTCGACGAGGACATGCACGGTCGGAAACAAGCTCCCCGGCGAGGATTCTGATGAACTGCTGCAAAGAGGAACGACCAAATTCACCCGCTCTAGTGCTCCCCTTGATGCAAGCTTCTACCCAGAGGATCTACGGAGGACGGCGCTTCTCCATGACGGCTCAGAATGGTGTGGGGAGACGTGGTTCGACGGTGAGGAGTGGCTCTGTTGAGCTAGGGTTCGGTCTCGATCGTATCTGAGAGGATAAGGAGGGATTGGAGATAGATATGGAAGCAATGTGTCGCGGTGGCCTTCTTATCCCCTCCTGGCAACGACGGCGAGTATCTTGGCATAATGACGGTGATGACGGCATCGGGCGGTATGCGTGTGACGATGACGACGATGGTCGTTTTGGAGATAACCCCCTAGTGATTTCTTTATCTCAACCCGCGGTCCTCACCTAACCCCACTTGTCAGTCACAGATGGAGAAGGACCTGGGCTAGTTACTGGGCTGTTGTGGGCTGCACAGGGCGTCAGATAGGTGTAGAGTTGTTAGGCTACGGCCAGGTTTGGTTTTATTTGTTTTATCGTTTTTCTATTTTCTGTTTTCTTATTCAGATTGGAATTTGATTTACATTTTGAATCTTTCCTTGTATAATTTGTTTGCTGGATATTTACAACAATACAAAAAAATATACCTAGTCTCATTTGTAAATTCTTATTATATCCTCTTTTTGTCTTTCTTACATTTACTTAATGTGAACCCCTTTGGTAATATTTTATATAAACTTTTCTTATTATTTTTCTCTACTTATTTTAGTTAGAGATTTATTGAATGATATAATCTTATTTGCTTATCAATTTAATTTTAGTGAGCTCATAGTTTGAATAGAAACTTTATATATAAGTACAATGATTTTATACCCTTTTTTGATGCATGAAATATAAAGACATTAATATGGTGATTATTACTCCTATTAATTTGGAAAATATCAATGTATGTGATAAACAAAGAAGTTTAGGGTTTTGAATTACGAATACTACCCTTAGCTTTAGGTTTTTGTATAAGCTTAAGTTCCTTTTAAGAGTTAAGATTTAATGGCTGAGCATATT
The DNA here is from genome assembly GCA_023614405.1 of Avena insularis. NCBI lineage: Eukaryota > Viridiplantae > Streptophyta > Magnoliopsida > Poales > Poaceae > Avena > Avena insularis. Next base: position 194,347,591 of record CM042691.1, read on the forward strand.
GCCTTATGTATATAGTATTTGATGAAATCTTCCTTTTTAATAGGAAGTTGTAATTAGAGTGTTTTATAGAAGTGAATATACTTAAGCACATATAGTTATGATGGTTGGAATTAAGAGAGATGTGCTTATGTAACTTGCTATAGGAAAATATTTCTATTAAGTGTTATAGACATCTGATGATGGATTAATGGTATAAGATGGATATTATGTTTGAGTTGAGATTTATAGTTGATTGCTTACCAAGATTAAATAGGAAATGATTTTTAACATATAACTATTTTTCACAATCTTGGATCTCTAATTAAGGAATTCCTTTCGTAGATATAATACCTCTTTCTATCCATCACCATGGTTAGTTTGATGGACTTACTTATTAAAATCTTGTTATTCAATATATCATTCTTCTAACTTATGGATGAATTCAATGAGTTTTATACAAAGGCACTTCATTGCTTTCTCATATCCTTACTTGGTTGTATTAACTACTCTACTGTTGATAATCTTCCATCCAACCAGTAATTCCTTCAAAATCTACTCCCAAATTTCCTTAATCCTCCATCACTAATCTTTCTCTAAAGTAAACTATCCTTAAGGATGAATAACACCAATTTTATGACTCTATGCTACACTAGCTTTAGTTGAATAACACCATCTTATAAGTACTTAACCCTCATGACTTACACTTCAATCCCTGAATTATATTTATGTGGTTTGCAAAGACTTCTCTAGGATCACTTATCTTTACTAAGGTTCCAATCATGTTCTACCCACCAGTATTACCTATACTAAATATAAGCATTCCATGTTGTGGCCAAAACATTACCATTATAATACTTTAATCATTTATTACTTAAGTTTTTAGTTGGCTAAGCAGGGCTTTATCAATCCTATCTTTTAATGTCTGGAAATTAGCTTCTTAGTATCTTATATTGGATTAAGGTTATTAATGGACTATGCCCTCATTAGAAGATTTGAGTAGATGTTCTGATAAGATCAAATAATAGATCAAAGACTAATAGTTAAAGAAGTTGTGAAGCAATGGGAAATTACCCAACATTGATGAACAACAGATATTGAGATGAGTTTCATAAAGATTGTATAGAAAGATATATATATATATATATATATAGTGGATGATCTTGACTTAATCTCTTTCCAACTCCAACTCATCAAAAGAGCTTTTAAGGTTAGATGTTATTATGATACTCAGAATGCATGCAGATGGGATTTAAGATATAGTGGTTACATTCTTATTATTTGTTTTATATCCTTAACTTGGTACTTATGAGTGATTATAATAAATTCTATAACATGATCACCTAATGATCAAATATAATTCATATTATATTAAGGTTTAACTTATAGTATATTTGAGCTACCCTTAGATCAAATCTCTCTTACCCAAAATGAGATTTTAACAAAGGTCTTATTGAAACTTATCGTAGCCAACTTGATGATCTACTTCAATTCCATCAAGCTAAAAGAAGCTTCAATCACTTTGACAAGTTTTGTTTAAAAGCGCGGAAATTATTCAGATTTTCTATGCATGAATGCAATGCACATATCTAGGTTCAACTTATTTCTAGTCTATAATGCTGGGATGTTACAGACTCTCCCCCTTAAAATAAACTTCATCCTCGAAGTTCGCAAATTCTCATGTTATGGAGTAAAACAAAATTGTCTTGTAGTGGTTGCTATATTCTCCACATCATGATGACCTTAAATGGAATTAATTGGAGTATTCCACAACCTGATTAAAAATCCTCATTCAATTCTTTTTCTTGAATCATCAAACTTCATTACTATTTTAAGTACAGTTTAGAGGTTCTCACTTCCATAAGTTTTTAAGTTTCTATATATGCATTTTAATAGTCAATAGACTATATTACTATTCCTGTCATTATATAGTTGATACTGGTATTCCTTCCAAGATTGGATTTGAACTCAATTTGTCCATACCCATTGGAATTTTTCATTCTCGAAACTTGTTGAATTAGGGTTCTATATTACTTCTTAAGGGTTACTTAAAAGTTGTTTCTTTTTAAATTTGATTGTTAAATGTATCCTTTATCACCCTCAAGTTTATACCTTCTTAAAATCTTTATATAACTTTTCTTTATTACCTATAGTATTTTCTTCAACTTTTATTCCTAATGTTTACTCTCCCCTTAAGTTTTACTAATAGTTTTGAAACTCCATACATAGAAGCTATTGATTCTTGAACTAAAAGGTTGGTTCCTGTTCAGTTTATATTTTACTGGTTTAAGGTCCAATGAAAGATTATATGGTGCATCCACATAGTTGTGGATCTCCGAAGCAAATCTTTCAGCACTAAATGTCGTACTTACTATTGGGAATTCTTGCTGAATAAACTGGATCTTGCAAAGCATCTTGCCAAGCGATCACCTTCAGATCTGTTAAACTTTCTTAGGTCTTACTTAACTTAGGCCAAATTTAATGCTCTTTATGCAACTTTTAAAAAGATTTGGTTAACTATTTCAACCAAATATCAGCTGCGGACAAAATACCAACTGTGGATTAGTTACTAGCTATGGATCAAATACCAATTGCGGATTATTACCAGCTGCGAACCGTCCTAGGGTATGTGTATTACCCTATGGTTTCTCACATACCTCTCACATTCTCTTGGAATTGTCAGAGTTTGAATACCATTTTGGTTCCAAAGCTAACTATTTGTACTTATTCATGATACTTCCATGAACTTGGTACAATTTTTCCATTACTTCTTACTAGTATTACCCACTTTGATTGAACTTTAGTTTAATAATTTTTTTGTGGCTCCCTACATCTTCTATACCCAACTTCTTTCTTGGGTCTGGCTAGGAATAATCTATGCTCTACCTATTCTCCAAATGGTGTTAACACTCCTTATATCTTGCTTCTTCCTTCAAGTAAGTCTTCCTTTTTGATCTCTGAAATCGTCGCTCTCCTACACGAATTCCTATTCCTATCTAGGTCTATATCATCAAGTAATAACTGGGTGTTACATCATGCATTTGAACACCTAATTAAACTTCATGTATAGATCTAGTCAATCAAGAAGATCCAATAAGATCCAAAAGTCGATCAACAACAAAGCATATACCCTGTATTACACATAGGTTTTAAATAATTTACAAATGTACTAGATGTTCCAACGGTTTGCTCCATACCTATTTACATAACTATCTTACAAGAACTTCTTGCTCTTGTGGATATATCCTCACTTATTTCGGCAAACTCTTCAAACTACAATACGCATTACCCTCTATATACATTATTGAAGCCCGCATCCCTTGGTATGTTGTTTTTCTCTCACTTTTATCTTCCTCTAGTGCTTCCTGGAGTTCCGTCGATGATGACGTGAAGTCCTACGACTGCCTTCTGGAGCATAGGAGCATCCAGGAGGTGCGTAATCTTGATTAGAAGTACTGAGACTGCGATTAGTCATTGAAAAATGACTAGAGTTGGCGTAATCTTCCACCGAATAGTTCGGGTTTTCTGGCAACGCTTCCTCATAGTAAGTTGGTTCCTTAGATTTTTCTTGGATCCAGCTATATATGTTGGTATAGTAGCTATTGGAATACTTTTCTAAGTTGAGTGGATTAGTATTACCCCCGTATGGTCCATAAGGCTCTCTATCGTTATAGTTGGTCTCTTCTTCAATTCCTGCATCACAAGGTATAGGATTCCCTATGGTTTTACCTTGAGATTCTATTTCCCATCCATAATGGTTAGGCTCTGGTTTATTTCGAATAACTTTATTCCATTCCTGTTGTTCGGAATTATACTTGGTACATAGGTCTTCAGGTGGCTTGAAGTCATTCTGGTAATAGGCATAATTTTCTGAGTTTGGGTCATCAAACTCAGTTTCTTCAAACACCACTCCTGATGGGATGTATTTGGGATGCCTAGCTTCTTTATCTAGCTTCTTCCTACGAGCCATTGCTTTATCAGGATCGGTAAAATCCTCAATGACCGTATCCAGCTCCTGAACTAAGACTTCGTGAGTGTTATGATAAGTGTTTAACAAAGATCGATAACGATCCATATACTCTGCAGCTAGAGTAGGTTCAGCTTGGCCTAAGGTAGAGTGATCTAACTCATGCTCTGAGTTTGAGGTTTCATGCGGTATAATGGTGTGAGTACTACCTTCTAGAGCTTGGGAGACTTCTTGGGTAACATGATCATGACACAATATTTAGCTAATACCTGCCCATCATAGTAACTGTAAATCTTGACCAGAAGTCTTGATTCACATTCCAAACTCCATAGAAGTTGTCGGAGATTGTCTGTCCAATCCCCTCCGTAGTCATCCAACGTCCTGTTCATCACTTGAACATTCTGGGGTGGATACCGAGGTGCCATGTGGAACCGTGGATAAGAAATTATCGTCAGTCACATAGAGTTAAAACTCTTGGGTAATGATTGAAAATTGCAATCATATAAAAGAGTTATCACACTAGTAACATAACAGGATTATTCTCAAGTGAATATCCCTCATATCACTAGAGAACTCCTCATTATTGCTAGGATGTGTCCTACATGTTCTACCCATTTACTAGGTTTCCAACCTAAGGTCAAAGCATATGCTCTGATACCAACCGCGGTGACCCAGCATACCACTGCATGATGTAGTATACTATAGTCGTTGACATAACACCAATGAAACACCATTCACTAGTATTACATCCCTCAGAATGGCACAACAGAAACACAGAGGGTCCAATACATGGCTAAAGGTTACAACTCACTCTTTACAAAAGATCCAAAGAACACTCTAGGTTAAAGAGAGAAAGAACTTCTTACGAAGAAGAATCAAAGGTGAATAACATAAAACAATTATACTATTAAAACTAGTATTTAACTAAGGAATTGGCATTGCTGCTATTGCCACGCACTACAGAGATAGGTTCTTTGGTTAGAGATTGTATTTCTGTCTAATCAGTAACTTTGTCTTCCCTTGAGTTGAGGTATATGTTGACTTTCTTGTCTTCATTGAAGAGCTTTATCTGGTCTTGATAAGTCCTGGAGCATATCTTGATGTAGACATCGTTTTAATGGATTCAGAATCTAGCAAGGGTTAAGTAGATACTTTGAGTATGAGCGTACTCAGCAAATTCACTAGAAAAGGAGTGTTTGATGCACTATATCTACAGCCACCGACCGTAGGTCGTGGGCAATGCAAGTTTTCATAAACATTTCTTCAAAGGTTGCTTTTATTCTGAAAAACTATGTCCGCCAGCCTTTACGGGTTTACCTGGACTTTCATGGAGTTCCTTTCCCGCCGCGTTCGCAGCTCCTTCCGGGAACAGGGAGTAACAAGTTACAGTTCTTACACTCTGCAGAGGTGCGTTACTTTACCCATGAGAGATCAACTCTTTGTTGCACAACCGGGCAGCTTATTCCCGTCCACAATTCCATGATGTGGGGCCTAGAATATGATCCAAGCTAATCACTGCCCCCTTCGCGACCCCGCATGCCTCCTTGGTGTACACCATGCCCACATAAAGAATTATGACAATGGTTTGTAAAAACTGTTAGATGTCAGAACTATCGTGGGATGTTGAGGGTTCCCACCCATATGATGCATATCCTCTACGAATTACCAATTAATATGCATGCTACGAGGATAATAGCCACGACCTGCACATCTGGCTTCATGCTAGAGGAAGAAGATACAACTGACTTCTCCGTCCCATTCCAAATCTCATGGTCAACGCGTAATATACGACACAAGAATCACTGGCGACATTGGTTGTTAAGTCCTAGGTGATATAGTTCTGAACAGTGGTATTCCAACTGTCGGACTTAATAGATTAACTGATCACCCTGGATCAGTAATCAATATTTCTCATTATTAATGAAAATAGTGTTTTCTGACCTTTTTCAAATGCAGGTGAAGACAACACTGGATTTGTAAAATACTTTACAAAAAATAAACAAAGGACATGAGCAAGTGTGAACTTGCCTTTTGTGATTGCAAGATTATGCACTCACGGTCTTCGAGTCAGTATAAGATCCAAAATCTGGAATCAGCATCATTGGTTCGGTAAGGACTAATGTTTAAAGAAGCAATATGCCTTTATGCATAAATAATGTGATGCACGTTCTACACACAAATCCCGGGGATAACGTTGTCCTAGGATTTGGATTTTGGAAATGATTACTTTGAAATGTGTGGTCCTTTCAGATAAGCTTCATAGTTGTAGTTTTATTATAGTTTATGAGTGATTGTAGTCAGCACATATGTAGGAGTAAAGTATAAATAATTATGACATACTAGTTAGGATTTCTTATACAAGAGTTCTTATTTAAAGTGGGAAAAAGGATAACCTTCGAAGAAAAGATTTCTCTCCTAAGGTCTAAACAAACTTTGTGGTTAGTTAGTGGTGATTGATGTTATTTGTTTGCTCAAATGGTTTGGCTTGAGTTGCTTTATAGTTTAACTACTTCAGACCAAAGTTAACTATAAAACATATAATAATGCTTATAGTGTTATATTAAGATTCTGTAGACTAAAGTTAACTTTAAAGAATAGATAGTTTTGAAAGTATCGTACTTATACATTGGTATTTTGTATATCTAAAATGTGTCCTTTAAATTACTTAAGAATGTTTATTCTATTACTTGAGTAATGATTTCTTTATTTGAGTGTGGAGTAATATCATTTATCTTTTATAGATAAGTGAGTATAGTTTATGAACCCAATATAATATTACTTAACTACTTATGGGTTTATATATTGTTGTGGTAGTTTTTGTAATTTGGTAGTTAATATAATAAAAAAAATTGGTGTATTCATAAGTTGTTCTTTAAGGTTTTTATTATGAAATGAAATCTTTTTAGAATAAAATCTTCATTTAATGTTGAAGATAATTTAATAAAAAGGTTTTTATAACGTTTTAAACCATTATAGCTTCATTTTATTAATATTTAAGATTAATACAATTTATTAAACTTAATTTACTCATTTTAGGAATATTCCTAATTTTTATTTATCCTTATATGAATTATTAATGAAGTAAACAGGTTTAAATTTGAGTTATTAAAATATTTGAAATTTCATTTAATTCAAAAGTATAATATTAGATTTTTATCATGTAGATATTATTTTTATGATCATTTTGGTATATCATATTTATTTTTGTGATTTATAAAATAATAAGATATGATTTTTATAATGCTTATTACTTTTTAATTATTTAATAAATAATAATATTTAATTAAGCGAAATAATAATACTTGATTATAGTTTTAAATTATAATTCTTATTTTTCTAAGATTTTTTTGGTATTTTATTTATATTATTAACATTTATCATTTTAAAGTATGAATTATTAAAGTTTTATTACTTATAAAACCTTTATTAAATAACATTTATTTAAATAATCATCATAATAATATTTGATAATAGTTTTAAGTTGTAGATTTTATTTTTCCGAAAATTTTCATATATTATACATATTTTTCTGAGTTATAAATCAAAAGTTATTAATTAAACAAGATTTAATTATTTATTATATTTCTGGAATATTATTAATTGGATTATAACATTTTATTTATTTCCTAACAGAAAAATACTTTTTTACACCACGACCAGAGCTAGCCCCAGTCACTGACCTGTGGGCCATTGTCCACCTCAGCTCTCAGGTTAAAAGAATTACATTTGTTATCGATTGGTTATCTACCCTAGTCAATGACATATGGGCCCTGGGCTACGACACTTGCCACGTTAGCAAAGACCAGTCAAACTAGCTGACGTGGCTCGATCATGAGGTAAGCATGGCATCAGCATCACCACCGCCGTCGGTGAGTGGTCACCGGCGACGATCTATGGCGGCCTAGCAAGCGAGATACGACTAGTTCGAACAAGCACAACCTACTGAACCTAATAGTGGCAGCGCCGCTTGGTAATGGTCATCGGAGGCTCATCGGCGACAAGCTACTGCGGCGGCCATTGGTGCTCAACAAAACTAGACCTATAGTGCGAATCAACAAACGAAACTAGGGTCTAGAGATGCGCATTCTTACCCTGATGACGATAGAGCGGTCGACGAGGACATGCGCGGTCGAAAATGAGCTCCCTGACGAGGATTCCGACGAACTGCTGCGAAGAGCAACGACCAAATTCACCCGCTCCAGTGCTCCCCTTGATGCAAGCTTCTACCTAGAGGATCTACGGAGGACGACGCTTCTCCATGACGGCTCAGAATGGTGTGGGGAGACGTGGTTCGGCGACGAGGAGTGGCTCCAGTGAACTAGGGTTCGGTCTCGTTCATATCTGAGAGGATAAGGAGGGATTGGAGATAGGGATGGAAGCAATGCGTCGCGGTGGCCTTCTTATCCCCTCCTGGCAACGGCGACGAGTATCTTGGCACAATGACGGCGATGACGGCATCGAGCGGCGGCGAGCTCCGCAGCGAGTTATCTGTGTGCGTGACGATGACGATGATGGTCGTTTTGCAGATAACCCCCTGGCGATTTCTTTAGCTCAACCCGCGGTCCTCACCTGACCCCACTTGTCAGTCACAGATGGAAAAGGACCTGGGCTGGTTACTGGGCTGTTGTGGGCTATACAGGGCGTCATATAGGTGTAGAGTTGTTGGGGTGCGGCCAGGTTTGGTTTTTATTTGTTTTATCCTTTTTCTATTTTCTGTTTTCTTATTCATATTTGAATTTGATTTACATTTTGAATCTTTCCTTGTATAATTTATTTGCTGGATATTTACAACAATATAAAAAAATATACCTAGTCTCATTTGTAAATTCTTATTATATCCTCTTTTTGTATTTCTTACATTTACTTAATGTGAACCCCTTTGGTAATATTTTATATAAACTTTTCTTATTATTTTTCTCTACTTATTTTAGTTAGAGATTTATTGAATGATATAATCTTATTTGCTTATCAATTTAATTTTAGTGAGCTCATAATTTGAATAGAAACTTTATATATAAGTATAATGATTTTATACCATTGTTTGATGCATGAAATATAAAGACATTAATATGGTGATTATTACTCCTATTAATTTGGAAAATAGCAATGTATGTGATAAACAAAGAAGTTTAGGGTTTTGAATTACGAATAATACCCTTAGATTTAGGTTTTTGTATAAGCTTAAGTTCCTTTTAAGAGTTAAGATTTAATGGCTGAGCATATTGCCTTATGTATATAGTATTTGATGAAATCTTCCTTTTTAATAGGAAGTTGTAATTAGAGTGTTTTATAGAAGTGAATATACTTAAGCACATATAGTTATGATGGTTGGAATTAAGAGAGATGTGCTTATGTAACTTGCTATAGGAAAATATTTCTATTAAGTGTTATAGACAGCAGATGATGGATTAATGGTATAAGATGGATATTATGTTTGAGTTGAGATTTAGAGTTGATTTCTTACCAATATTAAATAGGAAATGAGTTTTAACATATAACTATTTTTCACAATCTTGGATCTCTAATTAAGGAATTCCTTTCGTAGATATAATACCTCTTTCTATCCATCACCATGGTTAGTTTGATGGACTTACTTATTAAAATCTTGTCATTCAATATATCATTCTTCTAACTTATGGATGAATTCAATAAGTTTTATACAAAGGCACTTCATTGCTTTCTCATATCCTTGCTTGGTTGTATTAACTACTCTACTGTTGATAATCTTCCATCCAACCAGTAATTCCTTCAAACTCTACTCCCAAATTTCCTTAATCCTCCATCACTAATATTTATCTAAAGTAAACTATCCTTAAGGATGAATAACACCAATTTTATGACTCTATGCTACACTAGCTTTAGTTGAATAACACCATCTTATAAGTTCTTAACCCTCATGACTTACACTTCAATCCCTGAATTATATTTATGTGGTTTGCAAAGACTTCTCTAGGATCACTTATCTTTACTAAGGTTCCAATCATGTTCATCCCACCAGTATTACCTATACTAAATATAAGCATTCCATGTTGTGGCCAAAACATTACCATTATAATACTTTAATCATTTATTACTGAAGTTTTTAGTTGGCTAAGCAGGGTTTTATCAATCCTATCTTTTAATGTCTGGAAATTAGCTTCTTAGTATCTTATATTGGATTAAGGTTATTAATGGACTATGCCCTCATTAGAAGATTTGAGTAGATGTTCTGACAAGATCAAATAATAGATCAAAGACTAATAGTTAAAGAAGTTGTGAAGCAATGGGAAATTATCCAACATTGATGAACAACAGATATTGAGATGAGTTTCATAAAGATTGTATAGAAAGAAAGATATATATATATATAGTGGATGATCTTGACTTAATCTCTTTCCAAGTCCAACTCATCAAAAGAGTTTTTATGGTTAGATGTTATTATTATACTCAGAATGTATGCAGATGGGATTTAAGATATAGTGGTTACATTCTTATTATTTGTTTTATATCCTTAACTTGGTACTTATGAGTGATTATAATGAATTCTATAACATTATCACCTAATGATCAAATATAATTCATATTATATTAAGGTTTAACTTATATTATATTTGAGCTACCCTTAGATCAAATCTCTCTTACCCAAAATGAGATTTTAACAAAGGTCTTATTGAAACTTATCGCAGTCAACTTGATGATCTACTTCAATTCCATCAAGCTAAAATAAGCTTCAATTACTTTGACAAGTTTTGTTTAAAAGCGCGAAAATTAAACAGATTTTCTATGCATGAATGCAATGCACACATCTAGGTTCAACTTATTTCTAGGCTCTAATGCTGGGATGTTACAGGTACCAAGGAAAGTGTGGTAGAGGGCAGCCTTCTTCTCGAAGGGGTTCTTGCCCTTGCCATCGGTCTTGTCGGCGAGCTTGGGGTCAACATACTCGTCCGTGTCACTTGAATCCTTGGACTCCTCTTCCTTCTTCTTCCCTTTGCCCTTGCCTCGCGGTTTGTTCTTCCGACTTCGCTTGTAACCGGACTCCGGGTCCTCCTTTAGCTTGTTGACGAACTTGCAATGGAAATTGGTGTGAGTGCCTTTACCATTGGCGTCGAGGTGTACTCCTCATATGTTTGGGGAACGCGGAGCGCTACCGGGGTAGTTTCACTACCTCGCTGCTACCCACAACCAGCCCCCCGTCCTCGGCCACGTTGTCCGCCATCCCCTCGTCCTACAAATGTCATGGCGACCATGTAGGAGGGTTGATTTTATTCTGGTAGGTTCTTCTGCTTGGTGCTATTGTTCCTCTTAGCTTGAGTTGGAACGACTGTTGCCGACAAGGAGCCGTGTGCTTCGTCGTCGGCAGCCGCGAACTCACTGGCCAGCTAGATCATCTGGTTGAGATCGAGCCTGTCATTGTCCTACATGCGCTTCAACTTATGTCGGAGCAATGTACCTTTCTCCAACCCATCGATGAAAGATTCCATGGAGGTCTGAGCGTGCACTCCTGTGCAGGAATTCTTCATATCCAGCCAGTGAGAGAGGTAGGCGCGAGATGACCCGTCTCTCTCTTGCACGCACTACTGTAGATCGTCAACAATGCAAGGACGCTTATACATACCCTCGAAGTTCTTGGTGAACGCTTCTTGCATGTCCAACCAGTTACCGATGGACTTCTTCGGCAAGTCATCAATCCATTGATGGGCCGTGCCTGCCAGCATCAGTCGGAGGTACTTGACGGCAACATTGAGGTTACCTCCGGCGATCTCCACCGCGTTGCCGTAGTCCTGCAACCATGTAGCTGGTTTGGCGGTGCCGTCATAGGGCTTGATCGTCTTGTCAATCTGGAAACCCCTGGGGTAAGTTGCGGTCCGTATTACACGTCCAAAGCAACGTGGTCCCAGGTATTGTCCTTCCCGGGCCTCGTGAATTTTGTCCAAGCGTGAACGTGCGTCGTATGGCTCCGGGTTTGCTTGGATGGGCTGCGTGAACAACGCGGGCCCCCTTCGCCATGGTGGCTACTAGGTGGCGACGGAGGCGGAGGTGGCGGTGGGTTAGCTTTCTTGATGTTACCCTCCTGCGACGCCTCGCGCTTGTCGCGGTTGCTTGTAGGACGCGGAGGGTCATGACGCAACCTGCTCTTGTGTCCTTGGTTGTGCTCTCCATCGTGACGGGTCTACGCCGTGTTGTCGCGGATGACGATGCTGCTTTGCCTTGGCGGAGGCATGTCTGTACGATGGTGAGATTTGGGGTCTTGGCGATGTCGGGGAGATCGGGGCAGTGGAGATGGGCGACGAGGATGAGCATTGCCTCAGTGGTCGGAGGATATGGGGATAGCATCCTTCCTATTGCGTGCATCCCTCCATCTTCGTTCCATGAACCCGTCTGAGACCCGACATCCTGAGGAGATTGGTCCCTTGGCGGCTTAGGATTGCTAGACTGGCAATATGCTGGGTCAGACTCAAGCCTCTGAGAGGTGGCCTTGTCCTGCTGTTTCACCGCCTTTACTACAAGGTCATAGACCTGTTCCACAGCTGCGGGTGATCTATCCTTCTCTAGAAGGGTCTTGACGATGGCTAGGTTGAGAATAGGAGTGACCTGCCTGCCTTCGCTGTCAATGTATGCCTTGGCTTGTGGCGGCTTCAGGGGATCCCATCCTAGGTTTCGCCGCACACCAGGATCGTTGATGACGCGAGCAGAAGCTTTCTTAGCCTCTGCTTAAGCAGAGTCTTGTACTCGGCCTCCATGGCTCTAGCTTTCTCTATTGACTTCTGCGCCTTGGCCCGATCTTGATCCAGCTTTGTGCCTTGATCTGCGATAGCCTACGCTTCCTTCAGTAGCTGCTGGCGCTTCTTGTCAAGTTGGACTATGTTCCTTATGTGAGCCACAGTCATGGGCTCGACGAGAAAATTGTCGTACATCACTCTATCCGCTGGAGTGATTTGGGCCGCCGTAGACATAGATGCCGGAGGCGGCGGGTTTGTGGTGTTGTTGTTACTCGGACCGACGTTGAGTTCCTGCGGCTGCTGCACTGGGTTAGGCGGAGGGGCATGGCCTTTGCGCGATCATTGTCGGCAGCAATAGGTGGTCCCTTCCCTTGTCCAGCGCTTCAGGCGGAGCTTGTCCGGGTTGATCTTCCTCCATCACGGTCCCAATGGCGACGAACACCTCTCGGGATGTGATGGCATTGTCTTCTTGCTCGTCGCGTCTGATATCCTCCTCCATCTCCTGCATAGCAGAGTCGAGTTCCTCCGGGCTGAAGTCTATCTCCTCCGAGTCAGCGCTGATGTCGGTGTAGAGTGCGTCCAGGACGGAGTTGGAGGGTGCCGGGGCCTCCTCGATGATGGGTGGTGGTGGTGCGACAACAACGATGATGACTGGAGGTGATGGTGACGGTGGCTTAGGCGGCGGGGCGCCGGGTACAGCGGCGAGCACTGCCTGAGCATCTGCTTCGGCAGCCGCGTAGTTGTTGACAGTGTGAACCATGCCCTCGAAAGTGAGGAGACCCGTGGCTTGCTGCCGTCTTAGAGTATGACAGAGAAGTGTACCGCGGTCCAGTCCTTCCACAAAGTGATAGATGGCATCATCATTGGGGTAATGTTCCATATCGGCCCGTATATAGAGCCACCTGGCTAGGTAATCGCGGGGGTTTTCACCCTCTCTGTGAACGCATCGTGCCAGATTGAAGATAGTCACCATGCCGACGAACTTGGATCTCTGATGTCTAGACGCACAGGCGAAGCTGGCAGACTTGCAGCGATCTTCCACCATTATATCCTGCACAGGGGCGGTTTGGGTGGGCCTTGAATTTTTCCGATCTATGCCGGCAAACTCCGAAGAGAGATCTGACTTCGATCGTTCCACGAACGTATCCTTCCCGTAGGCGGTCCGTGCGGGCCTTGACGCTCCTCCGACTTCCAGGGAACTTGTGCCCGAGTCGATTTCACCGATGAAGAGGTGGATGTCCCATATTGGGACAGTCGAGTAGAAGGTGGGGTTCGTCTTCGCCGGGATGTAGAACTCGTTGGGAGGGACGATCAAAACGTTGCTGGAGAAGAGAACACAGCCGATGGCTACGGTTTTGCCGATTCCCGTGAAGAGCTTGGACCTTGCCCGTTGTAGAGCCTAAAGCGCCTCTTGCCCCACGGTGGGCGCCAACTGTCGTGGTATTGCCGACGAGTACGCCATGGAGGGGTCCTCACAGAGCGTGTTTAGAGACGTGGGGTAAGGCGGAAGGTTGGCGGGTATGAGGTAACACAACTTACCTAGGTTTAGATCCCACGACGGTGGCGGGATCCTACTCCTGCTATAAATCACTATAATGGCAATACACCGAGTTACAGGGATCGGTTCGCTATGCGAGATATGAGTTGTGTTGTTCTAACTTGTTCCCTAAAGGCTCCCATAGGTCTGGCTTATATAGTCGCCAAAGCCTAGGGTTACAGTCAAAGTCCTAGCCAGACAGGTTACAGAGTCCTACACAATATACAACTAGTCTAACGTGTCTTGCACTCCAAGGCTCTGGGTACGTCGGTGACTCCTCCGTAGCCTTCCTTTATCTGGCATGGGCCTCCCTTCTGGATCTATCTAACTGGGCCGCCCAGCAGGCCATGGGCCTTTCTACCAACTATGGTCCACCTGGGTTATCCGGATTAGAGACATGCTATGGTGATACCCATTTAGCATATCCCCAATAGATACTAGATCTAGGGTGCACATGTACGGATTCACACAAATATATAGGTTCAATCTACTCTAGCAAGGTTTCCTAGGCCTACCAAGACCTCCCAACAAGTTCTAGCCAAAGAACTAGCCTAGACATGGTGAGCCCTAACTCAAGCAATGGAGGGAGCAAGATGTCCATTAATGGAGGGAGTTGAGGGCAAATACCGGAGTCCATGGCCTGCTGGGGAAGGTGGGGAAGGTTCCCACGCAGCAGATCTGGAAAAGGTTGGCCGGATACGGAGGGGCCGGATCAACTCCGTGGAGTAGTTGTCGTCGGCGGATGCTCCAAATAGAACGTGGGTCTTGGGGAAAATTGGGAGAACACCCTGTTTTTCCCAGGGCCCACATTATATAGGTCGATGAGCCTCACCGGAAGTTCCGGCGAATGACCGGAAGTTCCGGTGAACTGGAAGTTCCAAGCATAGGCGGAAGTAGACAAGTCAGAGAGAAGTTCCGGAGAACTTCGCACTGACCGGTACTTCCGGCAGCTAGCCGGAAGTTCCGGTGACGGCAGAAACACCTTCCTAGGATTGGAACAAATCAAGGAAGAACTTGTGCAGAGAATAGAAGGTGCTTGGGAAAAGAAAAGGCTTGGGATAGAGAGTTCAAACTGTGAAGAACCAAAACAACAAAAGACACCAAGGAAACACAAGAACAAACAAGTACAAAAATGAAAGGAAAACCAAACAAGAAACACAATGTCAACACCCAGAGTTTTAATCCCAGATACCTGTTATGCCATACATCGCAATCCTAGGATTACCATTTTTTCGAGACATAACAAATTTGGATACCACAGTACATCATCCATTACAAACCATACATAAGATCTTACACAAATAAGGATCCCATGATCCAGTTCTTAATACAACTCAAGCAGCAGAATAACGTAATAATAACGATAGCGTAGGTGAAGCTCCATCTTCGGGGTCATAGGCAATGCTGACAATGGGAGATGATCCTAGTTGTCATATCCTTCATGCTGTCCATCATCCCGATACTCCTCTTAATAGTCTGGCCACGGGAATAGCCAGGGATGAAGCCATGAGTACTCTTTAAGTACTCGCAAACTAATACTAACAGGTAAGGGGGTTTTTGTAGTAGGATACTAAGCTCTAGGGTTGTTTTGCAAAAAGCCAGATTTACTATACTAAGTTCAAAAGCAAAGAAAACTAGTTGAAAGTTTTATAACACCTAAGTGGGAACTTGAATTTCATATCACAACCCTGTTGTGGTCAAGTCAAAGTCTCAATTCATTTCACAAGTCATTTTGAAAACATCTAACGGGGGAACAGTATGGCCACTCCAACTGTCCATAACCGCGGACGCGGCTATTCGAATAGTTTGACACTCTGCAGAGATTGTACACTTTCACCACAACATTCAATACATCCGCCAGGAAAAAATCCTGAATTCACCATACTCAGTATGCGGATAATCAATCCTAACCTTTGAATTACACGCCCTAGTATAGGCACCTCTCCTGTGAGTTTGGCCTCCCAACCATGACCAACTGTCATCTTGGGTACTACACAAGTGGACAATCTTCACAAGGTAGCCTCAGCTCAAACCTTGGCCGTGAGGGAACCCATACTAAGGTATATAAATTTCCAGTCAAGCCCTACCCAATTTTCGGGCATTGTGGTTGTACGGTAAAATTGGAATGGTATCGCATCCAGACAACCATCAGTTTTATAAAGGGCTAAGGCTCATGCCTTAACATTTTCATCATCCAAATCATCTGGTGTTCGAGAACACATGTCAAAACATTTCAGTAGAATGACTCATCATTCTAAGGTTTTCATAACCAGTTTCACCAAGTATTCCCATCTAAAGTTTGATCAAGTTTTATGCTTAGCACTAGCATCTACAAGTGGTGGTAGGTACTAATGATGGGTAGTAAATAAGTGGGGATTTGCTAAGTTCAAACACCTGCCTTAGGATAACATCCAGATTATCTAACTTAGGCCAAATTTAATGCTCTTTATGCAACCTTCTATTATCTTTCTAGTATCTACAATTCACTATGTAAACTCTAAGTGAGAGCTTTGATAAAGAAATAAAGCTTAAAGCTTGCAAGTAAAATCTATGATGGTTTAACCAATGGTATAAGATTGCTAAGTTAATAGCTTGCATACATAAGATAACTTGCAAGTGTTAGCTTGCTAATTCAACCAGTGGTATTAGGCTTGCACAAGTATCAGTATAAGCTTGCCTTGAGCAGAGCAGTGGTTGAAGTTCTCCTCGGCTTCTTCCTCGTAGTATCCTCCTTCCTCCTCCTATCCTTGGTCGATACTAGCGTCTATAAATAAATACGAGGTACACAATCACAAAACAATACTTAACTACTTTCAATCATCACACAAGGGTGTACCATAGATGATCTAGTATTATCACTTAACATTACAAGATTAAGGCATTTGTCTTATTCATTTTAATTTGAGAAAAGTAATTTCTACTCATTGAAAAACTAATTAAGATTTAATATTCTCCAAACCAAACATGGGATCATGTTGACACATGTCATCACCACATATTTCAGTATATGGGAATGTGATTTAAAGTGGTGTCACAATTTAATAAGGTTTAACCTTTTATTTTAAATAAATAAAGTGACTAGAAATGCCTATGTGGCATTCTTTTATTACTTGAACATTATTGCTGTAGTGAAACCCATATGTTTTTATATATTCTGAAAGGTATGATCAAATGTGATTTTTGAGAGTTGGAATCAACTCAAAATCTCTTATGGTTGAAATTTGAAAAATGTTTGAATGTATAAAAGCTTCTGACTTGTTATTTTTACCAAGGTTGATCTACAGATCCAAATGGTTTGAATCCAATGGGCTTGTACTAAGCTTTTCAGTACCTTTCTAACAAAATTGGTTTCATGCAATTTGGTTCATTAAATCGAGCTGGGTTGATTTTTGAAACTAGGTACAAAACTGTGTTTGAAATAAATGGAAAAATCTAAATTCAAACGGCTGGGTCGCGCGGGAGAGTTTAATGGGCCGGCCCAATGTCACTCCGCAGCATGGGGCGCAGCTGACAGGGGGGTCCACCAGTCAATGGCTCGTAACGTGCGAAGCGGTACGGGGCGGTGTGGTTCGTTGGATTAGAAGGGATGAACATGTCACCGGCGAGCTCGTACCCTAGCGGCTCAGTGGGGGTGCATAAGGGGCATACCAGGGCTCCAGCAATGACGGCGAGGCAGGCAAATGAACGAGTAGTCGATGGCGATCTCAGGGACAGTCGAGGCAGCTCCAAGGGTGGTCGAAATCAACGGCCCCCTTCTCCTCCAGAGGCGGCCTACTCCAGCACAATTCCGGCAAGCTGCTGCTCCTCGTGCTTCGGCTAGAGGGTGGAACGATCAGTGAGGTGAGGGGAGTGGTATGGTGTGCTTCAAATGGCTGGGGGTGGCCTCCTTTTATAGGCTTGACGGTGATACCGAGAGGGATGGGCAGGCGACGGTGGCGACATGGCTACGGGCAGCTAGCGGCATGGCTGAGGTTGGCGATCGACGGGCGGTCTCCTGGTGATGCTCTAGAGCTTAAATGTGTGCGTAGGGGCGGTGGCAATCGGTTGGGAACGTGCGGTGCTCTGCGAGGCAGAGGCGGTGAACTCCGCGGCGAGCGGTGGCTGCGGGGTATGGGGCGGCGAACGGGGGTGTTTGTCGTGTTCCTGGGATCATGGCGAAGCGGTGGGCACGAGCTGTGGTCGAGGGGCGGCGTGTGCATCCGTGCCGGGTGTGGTGCTCTG
Source organism: Avena insularis (assembly GCA_023614405.1). Taxonomy (NCBI): domain Eukaryota; kingdom Viridiplantae; phylum Streptophyta; class Magnoliopsida; order Poales; family Poaceae; genus Avena; species Avena insularis. Next base: position 194,365,994 of record CM042691.1, read on the forward strand.
GGGCGGGCTCGGCATGTCGCAGTGGCATTGGGCGGGCGACGTTCCTGGTGGTCCACGGCTTACACTGGCTTGGGGAGGGGACAATGGGCGGCGGTGAGGTGCTGGCTACCTCCCAGACAAGGTGGGCAAGGCTAGGGTGGCTGCTATCTGGCCAGCGACAAAGGGGTGGCATGGTGAGACTCAGCCTGCTCACCATTGATGGCAAGGCAAGCTCACAGTGGTGCTAGAGGTTTACAATTGAGATAGATAATCTACTAAAGACTAGTTGCAACCAGAGAGGGAACAAGTTAGGCCCAATTTACTACACACTATAGTGTTTGTGATTTGTTTGATTTGAATCTGCAAGGTGTTTGATGAAATGGCCACAAGAACTTGAATTTTTAATTTTGAAAAGATTTTTGGTGGGTGTGCTAGGCATGTGCTGGGGATTCTGTGGGTGCTTGGGTTTTGAAAATTGAGCTTGTTTGAGTGGTTTTTGAAATAGTGGGATCTTCCCATATGAGATAGATTCAATTTTAAACTGTCATTTAAACTTATCATTTGAATGTTTTTGGAAGATCACAAAGTGGGCCTTGGTACCTCCTTATGAGTACTAAAAAGGGGTGCAAAGATCCACAAATGTTTCTGTTAAGTTTTGAGTTCTTGGAATAGCCAAAGTAAGCATGATAGTTAATTTGGCCAAAGTGACCATTCAATTCATTTGTTTAATTTGAGTTGTTTGTCTTTGGGAAAAGTTTGGGGATTTTTTGGATGATGTTTAATTCACCTAAGAATCATTTTACAAGCAAAGAAACACAGAACCATGGCAATTCAAAAGAATCCAAATTTCAAATACACATACATATGAATGCTTTCATATTTTTATATAGGAAAGTTTTTGTTAACCCTAAATTTGATGATTAGAGTTTGATGATCCATGTTTAATATTTTTGGGATGTTACAAACCTTCCCGCTTAAACAAAATCTCGTCCCAAGATTTGAAAAAGGACAAAAAAAGATTACCTAGGATTTAAAGAGACCGGGAAACTCTGTCCTGATGTGATCTTCGCGCTCCCAGGTAGCTTCTTCTTCCGTGTGGTTGCTCCACTGGATCTTGAGAAACTTGATGCTTCGGGTCCTGGTGGTTCTAAAAGCTTCTTCCAAAATACGGATGGGTACTTCGGGATAGGTTAGGTCATCATTGATCTCTATGGCCCGATGATCAATGTTCTTGAACACTTCATTCTTCTCCGGAAATTCGAGGCACTTGCGAAGTAATGAGATATGGAACACATTGTGCACGGCTGACATCTCTTCGTGCAGTTCCAATTGATACGACACTTCTCCTCGACGGTTTAGAATGTTGAAGGGTCTGATATATCTGGGGGCTAACTTTCCTTTCAGTTGGAAACGTTGCATTCCTTTCAATGGCGACACTTTTAGGTACACAAAATATCCGATGTTAAAAGCGAGGTCTCGACGTCTCTCGTCGGTGTAACTCTTCTGCCTTGACTGGGCGGTCTTGAGGTGCTCACGAATCTTGTGAACTTTCTCTTCTGCTTCTCGTAGGATGTCAGGTCCGAAAATCTGTCTATCTCCTACTTCCGACCAGTTGAAAGGGGTGCGACACTTTCTTCCATACATGAGTTCAAATGGGGCCATTTGCAAACTAGCTTGATAACTGTTGTTGTACGAAAATTCTGCGAAAGGCAGACAGTCGTCCCATTTGGATCCATACTCTAACACACATGCTCTCAACATATCTTCGAGTATCTGATTTACTCGCTCCGTTTGTCCATCAGTCTGAGGGTGATAAGCTGTGCTGAAATCTAGTCGGGTTCCTAAACCATCTTGGACTTTCTTCCAAAATCTCGAGGTAAACTGAGTTCCTCGATTAGATACGATGTTCTTGGGGACTCCATGCAAACTGACAATTCTAGCGATGTATAGCTCCGCTAGTTTCGAACCCTAATATGTGGTCTTGATTGGTAAGAAATGGGATACTTTGGACAATCTGTCAACTATGACCCAGATAGAGTCATTTCCCCTACTAGAAGTAGGTAATCCGATGATAAAGTCCATTCCAACGGAATCCCATTTCCATTCCGGTATTTGCAATGGTTGCAACAGTCCTTCGGGTCTTTGATGTCCCGCCTTGACTCTTTGACATATATCACACTTGGCGATATAGCTTCCGATTTCTATCTTCATATTATGCCGCCATAATTGTTCTTTCAAATCCTGATACATCTTCGTTCCTTCGGGGTGGATAGAATAAAGAGTATCATGAGCTTCCTTCAGAATAACTTCTTTCAACTATGAATCTGCTGGTACACAAAGACATCCTTTGTACCACAGAACTCCTTCTTCGTCTTCCGTGAATCCGGGTACCTTGCCTGTACCGATACGATGTTTGATTCCGTCGATACTAGCATTTCCTTTCTGCGCCTCTTAGATCTGACTGATCAAAGTGGGTTGAAGTTCTATGCTAGCCAAAAATCCTTCACTCACTAATTCCATTCGGAAATCCTCCATCTCTTTGTGCAGACTTGGTTGCTCCTTCAAAATCATGGAGTTCAAGAGGCACGGCAATCTGCTAAGGGCATCTGCTACCACGTTGGCTTTACTGGGGTGATATTGAATGTCCAGGTCATAATCCTTGATTAGCTCAATCCATTTTCTCTGCCTCATATTCAGCTCCTTCTGCGTGAATATATACTTCAGTCTCTTGTGATCCGAATAAATCTCACAACGGTTTCCCATGAGATAATGCCTCCATGTATTCAGGGCTAGAACTACGGCTGCGAGTTCGAGGTCATGGGTTGGATAGTTTTGTTCATGCTGTTTCCGTTGTCGAGATAGATAAGATATAACTTTTCCTTCTTGCATTAGCACACATCCGAGACCGATCTTGGATGCGTCACAATATACGTCAAAGGGCTTCATGATATCCGGCATGATTAAAATTCGGGCTGAAATCAATCTTCTCTTGAGTTCTTGAAAACTCGCTTCACATTTATCCGTCCATTCAAACTTCTTGTCCTTCTTCAGCAATTGGGTCATGGGTCTGGCGATACTCGAGAATCCTTCTACGAACTTGCGGTAGTATCCTGCCAATCCGAGAAATGCACGAACTTGGGTTTGAGTGGTTGGGGCTTGCCAATCTTTGATATCTTTCACCTTTGCAGGGTCAACGGCAATTCCTCTGGCTGATAAAATGTGGCCGAGGAATCCTACCTCCTGCAACCAGAATTCACATTTGCTAAACTTGGCATACAACTGATGCTCTCTAAGGGTTCCAAGAATGGTCCTTAGGTGTAGCTCATGTTCTTCTTCTAATTTGGAATAAGTCAGAATGTCGTCGATGAAAACAACGACAAACTTATCCAAGAAGTCCATAAAAATCTTATTCATGAGATTCATGAAATAAGCGGGGGCATTAGTTAATCCAAAAGACATGATAGTATACTCGTATAATACATATCTGGTGGTAAAGGAAGTCTTTGGAATATCCTCTGCACGAATCTTGAGTTGATGATAGCCAGTTCTAAGATCAATCTTAGAAAACACTTTGGCACCGGTCAACTGGTCAAACAGGTCTTCTATCTTGGGCAATGGGTACTTGTTCTTAACAGTGACATCATTCAATTTCCGATAATCCGTACACAAACGGTTACCTCCATCCTTCTTGTCTACAAACAAGACTGGTGATCTCCATGGTGATGCACTTGGTTGAATCAATCCAATTTCCAGCATGGCATCTAGTTGCTTCTTCAGTTCTGCTAGTTCAGACGGGTTCATACTATATGGTCTCTGGGCTATGGGTCCTGTTCCAGGGATTAGTTCAATGATAAACTCGATATCCCAATCTGGGGGCATACCGGGCAAAACATCTGGAAATACATCGGGGTATTCACAGACTATCGGACTTGGTCAATGGTAGGTTGGGCTATACTCTTGTTGCACTTGAATTGACGAGGTAAGGTTTCAGATACATGCTCGACTGATATTCCGGCTGTACTGGTCATGGTTATGGCTTTCTTGGCACAGTCAATTAATCCTTTATGTTTGGACATCCAATCCATTCCTAGTACTACTTCCATACCTTTAGTTCCGAGTACTATCAGATTAGCATAAAAATCTATGCCATGGATTCGGATAGGGAGGCTTTGCAAATTTTCCTAGCTTTGGTGGTTGAACCGGGGATTTGAACAATCATAACATGCTTCAGTTTGGTTGGTTGAATCTTACTAGTGCAGGCAAATTCTTCGGTGACAAATGAATGCGATGCACCAGAATCAAACAACACTCTAGCAAGTACTGAATTAACAGAAAACATACCCAACACGACATCTGGTGCTTCGTGGGCTTCTTCAGCATGCATGGGAAAAAGACGACCGTTGTAGTTGAGAGAGTTCCCTGGGCAAACCTTCTTCCGGGCTGAACACGACGCTGCTGCTGAGCTGGGGCATTTGCATTGGAGGCTGCGGCATTCTTCTTGGGGCACTCATTGGAATAGTGACCCTTATTTCCACAGACATAACAAGTCACTTGCGACTTGTCCTTTGCTGCAACAGGCACAACATTGCTTCCAGTCTTTGGGGCAGTGTTGGTGTTGGCGGCAACATTGTTGTTGTTATACTTGGGTGGTGCACGGTTGAAATTGCCAGAGTTGCCGGGGTTATTGTGATTTCCTCCGGGCCTTGAGTTTCCATGGTTGGGATAGGTCGGACGGTTCATCGGGGGTCTGTTGGTTCTCGGGGAAAATCCTGGAGATGGGTTGGGGAGATACTTTGGTGTATGATGGGTTCCTGGCTGATGCATCATGCGACGCTTACGGTTCTCATTGGCCTGGTTGATCTTTCCTTCCATCTAAATGGCAGAGTCGACTAGAGCTTCAATATCAGCAAAGGGGATATTGACTAACACAGTCTGCATCTCATCATGCAAACCATTCAAGAATCTTTCTTTCTTCTTGGCTTCAGTGTCGATCTCATCCGGGGCATACCTAGCTAATGACAAGAATTTGTCACAGTATTCCTCTACAGTCATCCTTCCTTGATTCAGTTCTCTAAATTCATCTCTCATCCTCTTGATCAAACCCAGTGGCACATGGGTTCTGCTGAACTTGATCTTGAATTCCTCCCAGGTCATCATCTGTCCTCCGGTCATTGCACGAACGTTGTTCCACCATGCTCTTGCATCTCCGGCTAGATAGTGGGTGGCAAACATAACTTTCCCATTAGCTTCCACTCCGACGACTTCCAGGTTGTTTTTCCATGGTTTGTAGCCAATCATCTGCATCTAAGGGCTCTTCTAACTTAGTGAAAACAAGTGGGTTGGTGTTCTGGAAATTCTTGAGCTTAGATCCATGGTTGTCCTGATTTCCTTGGCCTTGATTGTTGTGGGCCAGCTGAGCTATCTGCTGAAGGGTGACTAGGTTGGCTTGACGTTCTGCTCTTTCAGTCATAGCCGAAACCAACATTTGCGGTGATCTGCAACATTGGGTCCGGATGAACCACTTCCTCATGAGGCATCCAAGATTGAGATAGATCATGAGAAAAGAGGGAAATTTCTAAGGTTCAGGGACTTTGAAAAGTTTTTAAAGTTTGACTCAGATTTTCTAGCAACTTGCTTTCATTCATTCATAGCACACGATACAACACACACCACAACAAAGGAAAATAGATGGTTTTAAGAACCATTCTGGATACTATGATACAGTGGGACCAGATACGACTCACTAACGCTAGTGCTCAAGTGATACTACTCCTCGAAGTTGGTGTAATCGTCATCCTCATCATCATCATCATCATCATCATCATCATCGATGAAGGCGAAGTCATCCTCATCGGTGAAGAAATCCATGGCCTGATCCTCCACAAAATCATCATCATCGCTGAGATAGGAGTAGGGATCTCCACGAAGATCTTCTCCGGCATTCTCTCTTTCCTCCAACTGCATGTCTCTCTCGTGGATGGTCTCCTACAAATCCAAGATACGGTGGAGAATACGAGCAATGATGTGCTCCTTCTTGTCAAGCTGACGGCGACGAGACTTGCGATCCTTCGCTAGCATGGCGAGGTCTGATCCTTCGTCTTGATGATGGCAGACTTGTGGTTGGAGTAATCATGGGCATTGTCCAACTCCTGCTGACGATCATACATCATGAAGCTAAGGTGGTCCAACTGAGTCTTCAGCTCGGGGTGATGTGGGGCTTCCAGTGGCTGTCCCATAGCATCACGCCTTGGGTAAAACTCAAAGAGGGTACCATTGATCTGATTGATACTCTGCCCACATAGACGGACAAGAGCTTCCTACATGGCCCTGGCAAGTCCATCTAGCCAGTTGTTCTCTCTTAAGGTGAACTGAATTCCCTCTGTAGTGGGAGGTTCAATCTTTCCTTTGAGACTTGCAACAACTAGCCACTACAGATCTTCTCCTCCTTGATCATTGAGCTGAGCTCCAAAGAACTCGGGGTGCGGACGCTCCAGAAGTTCCGAAAGCTGGTCCAAGTCACGCTCAAAGATGAGTTCTCCTCCATTCCCCAACTAATAAAACTTGATGCACTTCACGTCCATCTATAAGAAGGTAAGATGAGTAAGTTAGTAGAGTGATCAAGTGTGTCAAATTTTATGTATTATGTAGGAGTTTTTGAGGAACATGACTTTTCATGAAAGAATCAAAGTGATAAGAATGGGAATAAGTTTTTGTAAATACTCACTTCCTTTGGTTTTTAAACTAAGTTTTTGATTCAAACGTCCACTCTAACTAGGGTCTCCTATGGTCACGATGGCTCTGATACCAACTTGTCAACACCCGGATTTTTAATGCCAGATGCCTGTTATGCCATACATCGCAATCCTAGGATTACCATTTTTGCTAGACATAACAGATTTGGATATCACAGTACATCATCCATTACAAACCATACATAAGGTCTTACACAAATAAGGATCTCATGATCCAGTTCTAAATACAACTCAAGCAGCGGAATAACGTAATAATAACGATAGCGTAGGCGAAGCTCCATCTTCGGGGTCACAGGCAATGCTGACGATGGGAGATGATCCTAGTTGTCATATCCTTCCTGCGGTCCATCATCCTAATACTCCTCTTCATAGTCTGGCCACGGGAATAGTCAGGGACAAAGCCATGAGTACTCTTTAAGTACTCGCAAACTAATACTAACAGGTAAGGGGGTTTTTGTAGTAGGATACTAAGCTCTAGGGTTGTTTTGAAAAAAAAGCCATATTTACTCTACTGAGTTCAAAAGAAAAAGAACTCTAATTGAAAGTTTTATAACACCTAAGTGGGAACTTGCATTTCATATCACAACCCTGTTGTGGTCAAGTCAAAGTCTCAATTCATTTCACAAGTCATTTTTAAAACATCTGACGGGGGAACAGTATGGCCACTCCAACTGTCCATAACCGCAGACGTGGATATTCGAATAGTTTGACACTCTGTAGAGATTGTACACTTTCTCCACAACATTCGATACATCCGTCAGAAACAAATCCTGAATTCACCATACTCAGTATGCGGATAATCAATCCTAACCTTTGAATTACACGCCCTAGTATAGGAACCTCTCATGTGAGTTTGGCCTCCCAACCATGACCAACTGTCATCTTGGGTACTACACAAGTGGAGAATCTTCACAAGCTAGCCTCAGCTCAGACGTTGGCCGCGAGGTAACCCATACTAAGGTATATAAATTTCCAGTCAAGCCCTACCCAGTTTTCAGGTATTGTGGTTGCACGGTAAAATTGGAATGGTATCGCATCCAGACAACCATCAGTTTTATAAAGGGCTAAGGCTCATGTCTTAACATTTTCATCATCCAAATCATCTGGTGTTCGAGAACACATGTCAAAACATTTCAGTAGAATGACTCATCATTCTAAGGTTTTCATAACCAGTTTCACCAAGTATTCTCATCTAAAGTTTGATCAAGTTTTATGCTTAGCAGTAGCATCTACAAGTGGTGGTAGGTACTAATGATGGGTAGTAAATAAGTGGGAATTTGCTAAGTTCAAACTCCTTGCTTAGGATGACATCCAGATTATCTAACTTAGGCCAAATTTAATGCTCTTTGTGCAACCTTCTATTATCTTTCTAGTATCTACAATTCACTATGTAAACTCTAGGAGAGAGCTTTGATAAAGAAATAAAGCTTAAAGCTTGCAAGTAAAAGCTAGGATGGTTTAACCAATGCTATAAGATTGCTAAGTTAATAGCTTGCATAGATAAGATAACTTGCAAGGGTTAGCTTGCTAATTCAACCAGTGGTATTAGGCTTGCACAAGTATCAGTATAAGCTTTCCTTGAGCAGAGCAGTGGTTGAAGTTCTCCTCGACTTCTTCCTCGTAGTATCCTCCTTCCTCCTCCTATCCTTGGTCGGTACTAGCGTCTATAAATAAATATGAGGTACACAATCACCAAACAATACTTAACTGCTTTCAATCATCACACAAGGGTGTACCACAGATGATCTAGCATCATCACTTAACATTACAAGATTAAGGCATTTGTCTTATTCATTTTAATTTGAGAAAAGTAATTTCTACTCATTGAAAAACTAATTAAGATTTAATATTCTCCAAACCAAACATGGGATCATGTTGACACATGTCATCACCACATATTTCAGTATATGGGAATGTGATTTAAAGTGGTGTCACAATTTAATAAGGTTTAACCTTTTATTTTAAATAAATAAAGTGACTAGAAATGCCTATGTGGCATTCTTTTATTACTTGAACATTATTTCTGTATGTAACCCATATATTTTTATATATTCTGAAAGGTATGATCAAATGTGATTTTTGAGAGTTGGAATCAACTCAAAATCATTTATAGTTTAAATTTGAAAAATGTTTGAATGCACAAAAGCCTCTGACTTGTTATTTTTACCAAGGTTGATCTACAGATCCAAATGATTTGAATCCAATGGGCTTGGATTCAGCATTTCCAGACCTTTCTAACAAAATTGGTTTCATTCAATTTGGTTCACTAAATCGAGCTGGGTGGCCTCCTTTTATAGGATCGATGGCGAGACCAAGAGGGATGGGCATGCGACGGTGGCGACATGGCTACGGGCAGCTAGCGGCATGGCTGAGGTTGGCAATCGACGGGCGGTCTCCTGGCAATGCTCTAGAGCTTAAATGCGTGCGTAGGGGCGGTGGAAATCGGTCGGTAACGTGTGGTGCTCTGCGAGGCAGAGGCGGCGAACTCCACGGCGAGCGGTGGCTGCGTAAATGCGGCGTGAACGGGGTGTCTGCCGTGTTCCTGGATCATGGCGGCAGTGGCACGGGTGGGCAGGGGCGTCAGACATGCGTGCCTGGTGCGGCGCTCTGGGGCAGGCTCAGCATGTCGCAGTGGAACTGGGCACGGGGCGTTCCTAGTGGTCCATGGCTTGCACTAGCTTGGGGAGGGGACAGTGCGCGACGGTGAGGTGTTGGCTACCTCCTAGACAAGGTGGGAAAGGCTAGGGTGGCTGCTATCTGGCCGACGACAAAGGGGTGGCATGGTGAGGCTCGGCCTGTTCACCATTGATGGCAAGGCAAGCTCACAGTGGTGCTAGAGGTTTACAATTGAGCTAAATGATCTACTAAAGACTAGTTGCAACCATAGAGGGAACAAGTTAGGCCCAAATTACTGCACACTATAGTGTTTGTGATTTGTTTGATTTGAATATGCAAGGTGTTTGATGAAATGGCCGCAAGAACTTGAATTTTGAATTTTGAAAAGATTTTTGGTGGGTGTGCTAGGCATGTGCTGGGGATTCTGTGGGTGCTTGGGTTTTGAAAATTGAGCTTGTTTGAGTGGTTTTTGAAATAGTGGGATCTTCCCATATGAGATAGATTCAATTTTAAACTGTCATTTAAACTTAGCATTTGAATGTTTTTGGAAGATCACAAAGTGGGCCTTGGTACCTCCTTATGAATACTAACAAGGGGTGCAAAGATCCACAAATGTTTCTATTAAGTTTTGAGTGCTTGGAATAGCCAAAGTAAGGATGATAGTTAATTTTGCCAAAGTGACCATTCACTTCATTTGTTTAATTTGAGATGTTTGTCTTTGAGAAAAGTTTGGGGATTGTTTGGATGATGTTTAATTCACCTAAGAATCATTTTACAAGCAAAGAAACACAGAACCATGGCAATTCAAAAGAATCCAAATTTCAAATACACATACATATGAATGCTTTCATATTTTTAGATAGGAAAGTTTTTGTTAACCCTAAATTTGATGATTAGAGTTTAATGATCCATGTTTAATATTTTTGTGATCTTACACACAAAGGGTCGATGGCCGAGTCCACCTTATATAAGAGTAAATGGCTATACACCGCGAAGATATATCTTGGGTTCATTACCAACACTCATCATGAAGCTCAAGTGGTCTCCTTAAGAGACTATAGAGTATGAAAACTTTAATGTGCACATAATAGGGATAGTGTTTGTTCATAAGAGGAACTACACTCCCCCTAAGTCCATGCCTACATCCAAACAAAGATACACATTGAGACACAGGTAGGTGTGCAAGGTACTCAAGCCACATTGCTCGAATCTATGATATTTAGCTCATGCCTTAACTCTCGGAACCTTGTTTACTTCGTGAAAATATTCACAAGATTTGCCTTGGTGGGAACATACTCCAAAGAAATGTCTCTTCTTGCAACATGGTCCCGAATGAAATGATGACGGATCTCAATATGCTTGGTCCAGTTGTCTTGCACGGGGTTGTGAGCAATGGCAATAGTACTCTCATTGTCACAAAGAAGAGGCACCTTGTCAAAAGAAAGTCCAAGATCCTTCAAGGTTTGCTTCATCCATAGCAATTGAGCACAACAACTTGCGGCAGAGATGTACTCAGCTTCGGCAGTGGACATAGACACACAGTTTTGCTTCTTTGAGGACCAACATACCAAGGATCTTCCAAGAAATTGACAAGCTCTGGAGGTTGACTTCCTTCCCACTTTGTCTCCAGCCCAATCCGAGTCCGTGTATCCAATGAGGTCAAAGCTGGCTCCCTTGGGGTACCACAACCCAAAGTTTGGGGTATGAACCAAATATCGAAAGATTATCTTGACCACCACCATGTGGCTTTCTTTTGGTGCGGCTTGGAATCTTGCACACATACCCACACTCAACATAATATCCGATCGGGATGCACAAAGATAGAGAAAAGAACCAATCATAGAACGATAGAGTTTTATCCACATTCTTACCCTTAGGATCGAGATCAAGATTAACCTTAGTTGGCATGGGAGTCTTGGCACCTTTGACTTGATCAAACTTGAACTTCTTGAGCATGTATTGAATGTATTTGGCTTGGTTGATGAAGGTCCCCTTCCTCAATTGCTTGACTTCAAATCCAAGGAAGAACTCTAACTCTCCCATCATAGACATCTCAAAGCGGGCGGTCATGAGCTTGGAAAAATCCTCATTAAAAGCTTTGTTAATAGACCCAAATATAATGTCATCAACATAGATTTGGCAAACGAACAAGTGGCCTCCTACTCTCTTAGTAAAAAGAGTGGGATCAATGAGGCCCACTTTGAAACCACGGTCTAACAAGATCTCTCTAAGGCAATCATACCACGCACGTGGGGCTTGTTTGAGACCATAGAGTGCCTTATTGAGCTTGTAGACATGGTTCGGGAAAAGTGGATCCTCAAAGCCTGGAGGTTGCTTGACATATACCAACTCTTTCAAAGGACCATTAAGGAAAGCACTTTTAACATCCATTTGATGCAACTTGAAGTTATGATGAGTAGCAAAAGCAAGAAGCATACGAATGGATTCAAGGCGAGCAGCGAGGACATAAATCTCACCTTAGTCGATGCCTTCAACTTGTGAGTATCCTTGGGAAACTAACCTTGCCTTGTTACTCACGACTATCCCATTTGCATCACACTTGTTTTTGAAGACCCACTTGGTTCCGATGACGTTTTGACAATCTTTAGGCTGCTCAACCAAAGTCCATACTTTGTTCCTCTTGAAGTTGTGAAGTTCTTCATTCATAGCGTCGATCCAATCATCATCTTCAAGAGCCTCAAAGACTTTCTGTGGTTCCACATGAGAGATAAAAGCATGGTGAGAGCTAATAGAGGATAATTGCCTCCTAGTAGTGGAACCTCTATTGAAATCTCCATAAACATTATCAAGGATATGGACATCTCGGATGAGCTTGGCAAGACGATAGGCTTGACGGCAAGCTTGAGAATCCACCCGAGATTCTTGATCAACCACTTGGTCATTGCCACCATTTGAGTCCCCGCCTTGACTATAAGCACAAACACGAGGGTCATCTTCATCAATCTCCACCTCTAGGGAGTCATCATTTGGGGAGGAAGGAGTAGAACCTTGATAAACATTATCTTGCCCTTGTTCTTGACTAGCTTGACCTTGGGAGATGTCATGATAAGAAGCCCCATCTTGGGGAGGTAGATGTTGTTGACAAAGAGCTTGAGTATCGGGGCTTGAAGAGTCATGAGCATGAGGAGATTTGGAAGAGCTTGAGGGAGCTTGTGCCAAAATAGTGGGTCCTTGAGGGGCAAGATGATCTTGTGATAGTGAGAGATCCACTTGAGTAGAGCTTGGTCCTTCTCCTTCGGCCACAAGGGGATCCTCAATGGGGAGGTGGAAACCCAAACCCATTCTTCTTATGGCCTTGGGAGGAATTTCATCACTTGGATCACTAACACCATCTTGCCTAACAAGGGACTCATGGTCTTCATCAAACTTCACGTTGCTTGTCTCTTAAACTCTTCCATTGGCTTTGTTGTAGACTGTATAAGCATGAGACTGATTTGAGTAACCAACAAAAATTCCTTATTATGCCTTGGATTCAAACTTGGACAAACCTACTCCTTTCTTGAGAATGTAGCACTTGCAACCAAACACTCGAAAGTAGCTAAATAGTAGGGGGAGGGTGGACGACCCCCCCGGGGCGTGCAAGGGTCATGTTTTATGGGAAAAAACACGTGGATTTGAGTGGGATCCAAGAGGTTGGCGCACGCCCCTAGGCAAGACGTAGCAGTTGGATCAATCGGATGTCGTTTCCCTGTAACCATCACCGTAAACCGGTCCTTTAGTATCCGTACGGGGATCTGGGTCTGAGGTGTATTGCATGAGGTGTAGCACCATGAAATTGACGATTTGAGCTCCGCCGTGCAACAACGTGTTAATCCGGTGTCATCCACGATACTTGGGCTTCTTCCCCATGAGCAGCTCATAAGGGGTCTTGTTCTTTTTCTTGTGAAGATAAATCCGGTTGGTTGCATGACAAGCGGTGGAGATGGCCTCGGCCCAAAAGTTGTATGGAGACTTGAATTCAGCTAGCATAGACCGAGACGCATCCATCAAAGTATGATTCTTCCTTTCGGTAACAACATTTTGTTGAGGGGTATAAGGAGTGGAGTATTGATGCTTCATCCCTTCATCACTAAGAAACTCATCCAAGGTATAATTCTTGAACTCGGTGCCATTGTCACTTTGGATGGAGAGAATGGTTGCATTGTGTTTCCATTGAACTTCATTTGCAAAGTCGATGACGGTTTGTTGAGTCTCACTTTTGTACTTGAAGAAGAACACCCAAGTGTATCTAGAGAAATCTTCCACAATGACCAAACAAAACTTCTTGCCTCCAAGACTATCATGAGAGGGAGGGCCAAAAAGGTCCATGTGCAAGAGTTCCAAGCATCTTTCCGTGGTGATTTGATTGAGAGCTTTGTGAGGAGTTTCATGCATATTTCCTTCAATACAAGCCCTACACACACAATCTTTGGCAAAAGAAACATCGTTAAGACCAAGGATGTGGCCCTTAGAGTGAAGTCTTTGCAAAGTTCTCATGTTAAAATGGGCTAGGCGGCGATGCCACAACCAGCCCTTGTCGGCTTTAGCATAGATACATAGAGCATGAGGAGTGGTGGTCCCCGAAAAGTCCACCAGATACAAGTCATGCTCTATATACCCTACGAAAGCCACCTTGAGAGACTTGCTCCGCATGAGGACCACGGAGTGCTCATTAAAGAAAGAAGAGAGGCCCATAATGGCAAGAGCATGCACTAAAAGTAAATTGTAACCGAGGGTTTTGACAAGCATGACATCAACCAAGGATACATCCGGGGTTACCACCACTTTGCCAAAACCCAATACCTGAGAACTTGTTTTATCACTGTAGGAAACCATAGTGTTGGCAATATTTGGCCTTATCTTCGTCATGATAAACTTTCTTCCGGTCATATGACTTGTGGCGCCGCTATCAAGCACCCAATTTGATCCACCGAAAGAATAGTCCTACAATAAAATCAAGCTTTGGTTTTAGGTACCCATTTTGCAATGGGTCCCCTTTTGTTTGTAACAAAAATCTTTGGCACCCAAATGGCCCCATGATAATCATGCGTGTAAGAAGTTGCAACATATTTAGCATAGACATGACCATCATAGGATTTGCAAAGAATATACGAGGGATTGTTCTTTCTGGCAAAGTTGTCACTTTGCAAGATGGAGGGACCATTAGAAGGTCCTTGAGCTTTTCCCTTGTTCTTTCTCCTCTTCTTATTCTTCTTCTTCTTCTTAGCCTTGGAAAGTTGATTCTTCAACACCTTGTTCTCCTCAATGAGATGCTCATGCTTGCAACAAGGGTTAGAAGGGCTAGACAAGTATACAATTTGCACAACGGAATACTTAGCATGTTCACAAGTTAGTTGAGTTTGAAGTTGTTCATGGGCTTCAAAAAGACTTGAGAATTTACTCTCCAAGGCTTTGTGTTCCTCTTTGAGTTTATCAAGGTCTTCTCGATTCCTATCATGACCAACACCAAACTCAACTTTCTCCTTCTTAAGCACCTTAACCAAAGATAGATCATGATCACGTTCTTTAGTGAGAGAGAACATGGAGTTGTTATGGTCATCTACAAGCTTAGACACATTTTCCTCAAGATTAATTCTCATATTTTTTTCATCCTCAAGACTTTGAGTGAGATAGGCAATTTCATCGGCGACATCCCTTTCATTTTTACTTAACAAGTCAAGAAGTTCTTCCTTTTCATCTAAAGCATCCCTAGCATTATCAAGTTGGGCAAGCAAGGAATCAAAGCAAGTTTTAGTTTCTTCATCCAAGGTAGCAATACACTCACACATGTCTATCATCTCTTTCTTTATCTCTATACCTTCAAGGTCAAGAGAGGAAGGCTCACTAGATATGGGTTGAGGAGTGGGTTTAGATGTTACCTCGATGGCCTTGGCCATGAGACACTTTTGGTTGGAGGAGATGACATTCTTGTTTGGTGAGTCAAAGAGGGACAATCATGGAGTAGAGGTACTAGCAATATCAATAACTCCCACAATCTCTCCGCCTTGTACTTCATCATCATCATCATCTTCTTTCGTGCCCAAAAGGTATTCTTCATGGACCACAATAGCCCTTTCCTTGTTGACGACATTCTTGACTACGTAGTTCTTTTTCAAAGGATGAGGAGGCCTTGACTTGATCTTGCGGATGATACGACCACCATTTTCTTCACGGTTCTCAAAGGGACACTTGGCCACAAAGTGACTCTTGTCATTGCAATTGTAGCATGATCTCCCCTTGGGAGACTTGTTGGATGAGTTGAATCTTGTGTTGTCCCTTGATCTTGACTTGATGTTGGGCTTGTTCCAAAAGTCTCTTGAAGCAAGGGCAATATTATCATTGAAGGCACACTTGAGGTCCTCTTGAGACCATTCACTTGATGTATCATCATCAACAACTTCAATAGCCTTGGACTTCAATGCAAGATTCACTTTTGTTGATCCTATCTCCCTATCACGAGAGGACTTCGCGTTCTTCTTGGCAATGGTCATGGAAATCACTTCACTCAAGACTTCTTGGGAGGTCATTAGGTGAAAGTTGGTTCTTCCCTTAATGGACTTGAGCTTTTATTCTTCAAATGGAAGGAGAGCTTGAATGAACTTCCTCTTCATGAACTTGTCATCAACATAGGTGGCACCAAGATCCCTCATAGTGCAACAAAGGACCTTGAGACACCTATACATGTCTTCGGGAGTCTCATCATCTTGCATAGCAAAACCATCGCACTCATTGTTGACTTCATCAAACTTGGAGATTTGAATGCGTGCATTCCCAACAAACAGTTCGGTGAGCTGATCCCATGCTTCCTTGGCTGTGTTGAATTGGCAAAATCAAGCCCAAAGCCGTGGCATTGAGTTTCTTTTCCACCACTTCACCTCGAGTCAACTTCTTTGGGTCATATGGAGAGAACCCATCCTCCACGGTCCTCATTAACTCAATAGAAGACCTAGAAATTTCTGACCGCATTAGATATTGCCAATTGGCGAAATTTGAAGTATCTAACATAAGTGGTGCTCCTTGAGGAATGATGTGTGGCATGGGAATGGGTGGATCCAGAGTATACTTCGGCGGTGGGGGCACCGCCGAGTAGTCCTTTCCTCCACTTTCCTCCTTGGAAGTTGAGTGTTCGAGCCCCTCGGTGTTCTCGCTTGGTCCATTGGTAGATGTTTGAGCAACAAAACCAAGTCCCAAGTGAGTGGTGACGACCGCGGGATTCACCCCGGGGGCAGTCATGGGAACGGTGGGAGGAAGTTCGGTGGTTTGGGGTGTGTCAAGAGGAACCATGGGGTTTGGCTTGAGGGACTGCAAAATAGTCATCATTTCCTCAAACTTATACATCATGGATGACTCCAATTGCTTGAGGTCATCCATGGTGGCCAAGTTCTTGGAGTTGTCATTCTCACTACCCCCTTCGTCGGCCATCATCTCTTAGGCGGTAAATCCCGAAATAAGATCCTTGACTCTGATACCAATTGAAAGTACCGACTTTGAATCGACTAGAGGGGGGTGAATAGGCGATTACCAATTTTTAATTTGTTACTCAATTTTAGGCTTGGCAAGAAGATAAGTTCTCTAGATGTGCATCTAGGTGAACAACCTATATGATAGAGAATTAATAACAAGCACAAGAGCGGTAAAGAGCAAGTAGTAAAGGTAAGGAACGAGATAACCGGAGCGGGGACACGGAGATGTAATTCCCTAGTTCACTTCCAAGGAAGCTACATCTATGTTGGAGAGGTGTCGAGGCCACACAAGGTCACCCAAGCACCACAAAGGCCTCACCTTCTCTGGTGAGCTCCCCCATCAAGGTGGCCTCACAATCCACTAACCGGTGACCTTGAAGGCGCCAACCGAAACCTTTACAACAAGGTTGAGGGGTGTCAACACTCGCATTTTTAATCCCAGATGCCTGTTATGCCATACATCTCAATCCCAGGATTACCATTTTTGCGAGACATAACAGATTGGTACCATAGTTCATCATTCATTACAAACCATAATAAAGGTCTTACAAATAAAGGATCTCATGATCCAGTCTTAATACAATCAACACATCGGAATATATAATAACGGTAACATGGTCGAAGCTCCATCTTCAGGGTCACATGCAATCCTGATGATGGGAGATGATCCTAGTTGTCATAGACTTCCTGCTGTCCATCATCCTGGTAGCCCTCCTCATAGTCTGGCCACGGGAATAGCCAGGGACAAAGCCATGAGTACTCTTTAAGTACTCGCAAACTATCACTAACAAGTAAAGTAGTTCGAGTAGGAATCCTAAGCTCTAGGTTTATTTTCAAAAGGCCAAGTTTATCTCTAACTGAGTTTAGAAGTAAATAAAACTAGTTTAATGTTTTACAACAACTAAGTGGGAACTTATTTTTCATGTTCACAACCCTGTTGTGGTCAAGTCAAAGTTCATTTCACAGGTCATTTTGAAAACATCTGATGACGGAACAGTATGGCCACTCCAACTGTCCATGACCGCGGACGCGGATATTCGAATAGTTTGACACTCTACAGAGGTGGTACACTTTCACCACAACATTCAATACATCCGTCAGGAACAATCCTGAATCATCATTCTTAGTATGCGGATAATCAATCCTAACCTTTCAATTACACACCCTAGTATAGGCACCTCCACTATGAGTTTGGCCTCCCAACCATGACCATCTGTCATCTTGGGAACTGCACAGGTGGACATTCATCACGACGTAGCCTCAGCTCAAACCTCTTCCGCAAGGGAACCCATACTAAGATATATAAACTTCTAGTCAAGCCCTACCCAAATTCGGGTATTGTGGTTGTTGATACGTCGGAAACGTATCTATAATTTTTGATGCTCCATGCTTGTTTAGTATCTACTTTGCTTTGCTTTGTCTACATTTTGAGGTGTTTTTATATCTTTTCTGGAACTAACCTATTATCAAGTTGCCACAGTGCCAGTTGCCTGTTTTCTTCTATTTTTGGTTCCAAAAAGGCAGAAAATCAATATTCTCGGAATTAGACGGGATAAAAGCCAAAGTCAATATTTTACCATGAGGGACACGAATTCAGAAGACGAGATGGAGACGCGAACCAGGGCGGCCAAACCCCCTAGGCGCGGCCAAGGGTGGGCCCGCGCCTGGGAAGGCTGTGCCCCCCTGGTCACCTCACGGCCTCGCCTCTTCGCCTATAAGAAGCCCCCGATGCAGAAACCCTAATTACCCGATCAAAAACTCCATGAAACCTTCTGTAGCCGCCGCCACCGTCGTCCCTAGATAAGGGGGATCTAATGTTCTTCCCGACACCCTGCCGGAGGGGAGATCAACCTGGAGGCCTTCTCTCCGGTATGATGCGTGAGTAGTTACACCTTGGACTATGGGTCCATGTAGGAGCTATATGGTTGCATCTCCTCCTTGTGCTTTCATGTATAGATCTTGTGAGCTCCGTTCATGATCAAAATCTAATCTATTTGTAATCATGCATGTTGTGTTTATGGGGATCTGATGGATATTGAGATTACTATGTCAGATTGATTAATGGTTTTGTCTTTATGATTCTATCATGTCTGTGTTGTTTGTGATCTTGCATGCTCTCCGTTGTTAGTAGCTATCTTGGACAAGTAGTTGCTAATGACTCCAAGAGGGGGTATTTATGCTCGATAGTGGGTTCATGCCTCTAGTTTCCAAGGGAAGTGATAGAAATCTCTTCGGTTGTAGATGTGCTGTTGCTACTAGGGAGAAAACAACTGTCTCTTGTTCATGGAACAAGTGGATTGTTTACCTTACACACTTTGCTTAAAGTAGTTGTCTATTGCTTGCAACTTAATATTGGAGGGGGTTCGGATGATAACCTGAAGGTGGACATCTAATCATACATGTAGTTGGATGGCGGTCTATTTATATTGTTTATTGCCCAATTGAATCTCATATGATCTTTTTGTCTAGTGTTGCATTATTATGCCTTGCTCGGTTCCTGTCAATTGCCCTGCTGTAATTTTTTTACCCCGCATGCCATGTTTTTTATCTAAGGAGAGCACCTCTAGTAAACTATGGACCCTGTTCCAATCTTTACCATTGATACATCTTCCACTTTTACTTGTTTACTTGCTGCAAACCATTACCTTCCACACCATATGTTTCATCCTTTGTTACAACAACCGGTGAGATTGACAACCTCACTGTTAGTTGGGGGCAAAGTCTTGAGTTTGTGGTGTGCAGGTCTCCGCGTTTCTTGCAACACCTGTGTGACGTTTCCTTCCTCCCACTGGTTCGATAACCTCGGTTTCTTACTAAGGGAAGACTTGCTGCTGTGTTGCTTCACACATTGCTCTTGGGGTTCCCAATAGACTCCACGTCAAGGGCCAAGTTCTCTGGCGCCATCAAGGAGTCATCAACAAGTTTTCTGGCACTGTTACCGGGGAGGCTAAGGACGTCTTCACTAGGGTAGTCCTCCACTTCCTTTCTCTTTACTTTATTTTTAGTTTGCTTAGTTTATTTTGCTTGGTTTTGTTTGACTCTTTTCAAAAAAAAACAAAAAAAAATAGTCTAGCTTGGTTTGCTTTGTTTATTCGAAAACACAAAAAAATTAGTTCCTGCTCTAGCTGTTGCTGCTGTTTTTGGCTTGCCCACCTTTGCCAAAATAAACTCTGCTAAGAACACCAAGTTGTGTGACTTCACTAGCACCAACAATAATTATGTACTTAGCACTCCTATTGCTCCACCTGCTCCTGATGCTACCTTTTATGAAATTAAGCCTGCTTTGTTGAACCTTGTGATGAGAGAGCAATTTTCTGGTGCTAGTTCTGATGATGTCGCTGCCCATCTCAATAACTTTGTTGAACTTTGTGAGATGCAAAAGTATAAGGATGTAGATGGAGATATTATTAAGCTCAAGCCTTTTTCCTTTCTCCTTTAGAGGAAAAGATAAAGAATGGTTTCTATGTTTGCCTAAAAATAGTATTGATTCTTGGACTAAGTGCAAAGATGCTTTTATTGGAAAATACTATCCTCCTACTAAGATTATATCTCTGAGAAGTGACATTATGAAATTTAAACAACTTGATAATGAACATGTTGCTCAAGCTTGGGAAAGAATGAAATCTTTGGTTAAGAATTGTCCCACTCATGGACTCACTGCTTGGATGATTATCCATACTTTTTATGCAGGTTTGAACTTCTCTTCAAGAAACCTATTGGATTCATCCGCTGGAGGTAACTTTATGAGCATCACTTTGGGTGTTGCAACTAGACTCCTTGATAATATGATGGTTAACTACTCTGAATGGCACACTGAGAGAGCTCCACGTGGTAAGAAGGTAAATTCTGTCAAGGAAACTTCCTCTTTGAGTGATAAGATTGATGTTATTATGACTATGCTTATTAATGGGAAAGATCTTCTATATCCTAATAGTGTTCCCTTAGCCTCTTTGGTTGCTCAAGAAGAGCAAGTTGATGTGAACTTCATTAGAAACAACAATTTCAACAACAATGCCTATAGGAATAATTTTGGTGGTAACAAAAATTATAGGCCTTATCCTCCTAATAATGGAAATTCCTATGGAAGCTCTTACAACAATGCTAGAAGTGCCCCTCTAAACTTGAAGTCATGCTCAAAGTCTTTATTAGTAAACAAACCACTTTCAATAAGGTTATAGAGGAAAAGCTTTTAAATGTTGAGAAAAATATATCCTCTTTGTCTAAAGCTCAGTCCTCCTTGATTAATAAAATGGCTGCTAAAACAGAAACCATGGAAAATACCTTTGCTACTGCTCATGCCATACAGGTTACTATTGATGAAAATGTTAGGCTGTTAGCTCAACTTCATGCTAGGTGGGAAAGGAAGCTGAAATTGATAGAAACAATAGTGTGTGCACCATCACCACTAAACCACAAGTAGTCCCTGTTCTTCCTCCTATTATGCCTAAGCCTATTGAGCCTACTACTAGTGACGCTAAGTTTGATTTTGATATAGATGGTTGCAATATTTCTGAAGTAATTATGTTCTTACAAAAGCTTGCTAGAAGTCCTGATGCTAGTGATATGTATGTTTCTTTCACTAAACATATTACAGATGCTCTTATTAAGATTAAGGAAGAGGAGCTAAAACACAAAGCTTCTATTCCTAGGAAAGTAGAAGATAGTTGGGAACCTATTATTAATGTGCAAGTGAATGACTTTGATCTCAGAGCTTCATGTGATCTTGGTTCTAGTGTCTCTATTATGTCTAGGAAGATTTATGAAATGCTTGATTTGCCACCGTTGGAAGATTGTTATTTGGATGTCCCACTTAATGATAATGCCAAAAAGAAACTCACGGGGAGTATTAATGATGTTCTCATTATGGTTAATAATGTTTATGTCCCTGTGGATTTCTATGTTTTGGATGTTGAATACAATGCTTCTTGTCCTATTACTTTGGGAAGACCTTTTCTTAGAATAGTTGGTGCCATCATTGATATGAAAGGAGGCACCATTAAATATCATTTTACATTCAAGAAAGGTATTGAACACTTCCCTATGAGGAGAGAGAAGTTGCTTTTTTCTCCTCCTTTGAAATCAAGGTTTGATGTTAATGCTTCCTCATTTGAAAATACTTGATTCTTCTTGCTTCTTATGCCTAACTTAAAGGCATTAAAGAAAAGTACTTGTTGGGAGATAACCCAAGAGTTTCCTTGAGTCTTGGCAGTTATTAATTCAGTAATGAACTCTCCTTATCCTTTTTGTTTGCTTTTTGTGCCAAGATTGACCTCTAATGAAAGGGAAGTAAGATTTGTGGAATTGCTGTCCCGAAACAGATTTCCATCCTCCACCAAAAAAATCCATGAGGAGTCTCTGTAACTCGGATTGAGCTCAAAATTTACAAATAAATCCCCCAGTATGTTAGCTAACTTTTGTTAGTTCAATTGTTTTTATTTGAGCAACAGAAGGTGTTCGAAAAAATCGGTTTCTACCTCCTAGTTTGTTTTGACAGATTTCTGCCATTATTTGCATTTGCTTCTTATTGATCCATTTTTGAGTTCTATTTTGGGGGAATTGAACTTTTTGAAGGAGTTACTACAATAGCTTGTGTTTTTAGTGAAAAGACTTGCTGTTCCAAAGCTTTGCCAGAGGTCTAATATCTTTTGAATACACTAATGTTGCTAATGAAGATTGTGTGAAGTTTTGTATGAAGGAAAAAATTCAGGTGTAGAGAGAGAATGATGTAATGAGATGAAGAATGGACAAAAGCACAAGCTTGGGGATGCCACCCCGGTGTCACCATAAGAAATATCCAAGAGGTACAAGCGTCAAAGCTTGGGGATGCCCAAGGCATCCCCTTCTTCATCAATAAAAAGCTCAGGTCTATCTAGACACTTCGTTTTTATTGTTTCATGCACATTTGTGTTGTTCTTGGAGTGTCTTAGTTTTCGTTTTCTTTGCTTAGGTTGTTTATTTTGCTTGAATAAAGTAGTTTGGACCCCCGTTCTCGTTGTGTTGTTTTGCAAATAAGTTTCTTGGTGTTGGAAATGAGTAGGGAGTTCCTGCTTGAAAGTGCAAGAGGAGCTTGCATTGACTGTGACTTAGACTTTAGCATGACATGCTAGGTGTTGTTTTGACCTTATGCTTAGTGATTATTGATGTAGCATATCTTGTTCCAAACAATTGGGATTGCTTAGTGTGCCTTGAAGAAATTAGGCATTGTTTTAGCATGCAAAAGCATAGTATTGTGGTATTCTCCTTTGATGCTTTGTTTGGGTTGACTTGGCACATGTTCTGTCACATCCCAAAATTTTCCAAATTTTGAAATGTGAAAAATAAATAAATAAAAGAATTAATTGTTGAAATTTAGGGTGAAAATAAACTTTTTGCTTCTAAATGGAAACATCAAAACCCTACTTGAACAAAATTTGAATAAGAAAGCAACAAACAAATATCCAAAAGATGAAATGCAATATTGCATGGAAAGAATCTTGAATTTAAAGCACCTGGAAAAGTAAACAAAAACCCTAAACCCTAATGAGAGAAATCATTTTCAAATCTCCCAAAGACTATGGATTGTTCAATATAAAAATTTGGCAACAAACATTTGTAAATGATCAAAATTTATAAACAAAAATATTATAAAACCATGGAAATTCATTTCACTCAATTTGGAGCCTAAATAAAAACTTATGAATTTATTAAAGATAAAAGGAAATAATTTCCAAAGCCAATAAAGCTCCTAGCTAAAATCCATACCAAATTGTGAGCAAAGTAATCCTAAAATGATTTAAAAAGATAAACAAATATTGAAAAAACTATACAAATTGGAATCACCAATTTTGGAACTATAAATAAAAAGATATGGATTTTATAAGACAAAGGAATAAATAAATAAATAAGGAATATTTAAAAGTCAAATTAAATCTTGGCCAAATCCATAAGCAAATGGAATAAAGATAATCCAAATAAAAATAAAGGAATAAAGATTATTTAAATAAAAATTAAATGTGCTTTTAACCATATTCAATTTTATTTGAATAAAGACAAATTTCCTAATATAAATGATTAATTAAATCATGAGAAAAATAATTGAAATTGCCAAAGTGGATTAAAAGTTATCTAATTAACTTAAAAAGAATAAAAGATTAATTAAATAAAATTATATGGATTGGAACCATATTCAAATTTATTTAAATAAAGACAAAATGCCCAAATTAAATAAATATTAAACCTAAGAGAATATTTGAAATATTCTAAAATGGACTTTTAAACACATTAATAAATAGTATAAACCTACAGAAAAAGTTCTGAAAAGGTTTGATAAAAATCTAAATTCAAATTGAGGTTTAAATCATTTCAATTGAATTAAAACAGCAAATAGAAAAATAAAAAGGATTTAAGAAGAAGAAAAAAGGAAAGAACCTGCCCAACTAACCTACCCAGCCCAAAGGCCCAGCAAGCCCAACTCCCAGCCCACCCGGCACCTCCCGTCTCTCTGCCCATTATTTCTCACCCGTGCTCACCCCACCCCCTCTCACTGACAACGCAACCCCACGACCACGTCATCATCGTCCCCGACGCGCTGAACCCGCCCCCAACTCCTCCTCGTCGTTTCTGGCTGTTTCTTGAGCAATTGAATTCGATTAACTGGAGCAGTAAATCAGCCCCACGACCATGCTATCTTAAGCGCCTCCCTCTCCTCCCCATTTCCCCTCAGTCCCCATGCCACCTGAGCCACCAGGCTGTGCTAATTTCCCCCTCACACCACACTGTCTCGACGAGTTGTTGCACCAATTCCGGCCAGCTCCGACCATCCCCTTGCCCCTGGCTCACACGAGCTTGATCCCCAGCACCTTGCGCACCTGCCAGCACTCTCCGCTTGCTCGCGCGCGCCCGAGAACGTCGGCAACGACTTCGCCCGTGCGCCGCTGTTGTCTGCTTCAACTCCGACGAGCTCTCCTCGTAAGTTCTGACCGCCCCTCTTCCTCTCAGTGATGCTGCTACACTCTCCTTCGTCTTGCGCTTCTAAAGCCACATCCATTTTGTCTTTGCGTGCCTCGTAGCCTCGCCCCCGACAACGGCAGTGCGTGCCCGACGCCATGGACATCTCCGGCAAGGAATTGTCGTCACGCCCCTGCGCCCTTCATCAACGGCGACCACGTTGAGGATATACTCGCTCCTGCGAACCCTATGATCCCCACCTCTTCTCCTCTCGCTTCCTAGGTTCTCCGGAACACCACCACCCGAGCGTCGTCGCCGCGCATCCGTCGCCAGCGCCGCCCCTCTTTGGTCAAAACGCTCTGGGCCGTTAGATGTTGATTTGGTGGATAGGATTAGATCTTTAATCGAAACAGTATCGAGTGGTCTGCATCGTGCGATTTAAATTTGATCATGCGGTCCATGTAGCTCAATCCGAACGAAACGTTATGGACCAATAGAGTCACTTCATGTGTCCAGACTCTGGTTTTAAAAACAGAAATAAATCTATTAGATGTTTGATTTTATAAAATTCATAACTTTTGATCTGCTTGGCGAAAAATTACAAACTTTATATCAATGGTTTTAGAAAAATGTAAACTTTGCAACTATGGCCTTAGTTTGGTATTTTTATTCTGGAAAATTAGGTTTTTTTGTAGAAACATGTGTAGGACTATTTTGAGTATAAAAATTGTTTTAAAAATGATTTTTGAGTGAAACCTTTTGCAAATGGTTTGTTTTGAACTCTCTGACCATAAACACTAACATTTGGATTTAAAAATAAATTTAGCTAACACAAGGAATTATTCCTTTGAATAAATTTTTTTCTAGCAAAACAAAAATGATTTAAATGGCCCATTTTCACTAACTTGTTTTCAAATGTTTTGCCACTTTTATAAATGACCATTAGGTGTTTTGAAATGTTTCGAACCTTGTTAGAAACCACTTTTCCAATAAAACAATCTTTTGCATGCTTGCATGCATTATTTTGTTTTCATTATTTTATGTGGTGAATTGTTTTAATGCTAGTTTTGAATGTGTGTTTGCTTGATTGAATTGTAGTGAACTTTGAAGAGTGTGACAATCACAAGATCAAGGAGTGTACGTAGTTTCTCTACCAAAAACACAAGTGATATTTTGTGTGGCACCCGGGATTTACGGTCCGAGAATATCCGTTATGCATGCAATTCACGTTCCCATGATAAGTGAGCCGTGAGCATAACCGACTAGTATCATTACAACATACATAAATTAACAAGTACAAAACTTACAAAGGGGCCATTATTGCAATTACAACACAAGTAGTAGAAGTATTCAAGCGCAGAGCCCATTTCATGCCTTAACCAAAGAGAACTGACTGGGAAGACGGCCTAGCTCGCATAGCCGTCAGCACCTTCATTATTTATTACATCTGCAATCTAGCCAAGTAAATAGCTAGGGACAATGCTGATGAGTACTTTGAATGTACTCGCAAACCACCGAGACAAGGTAATAAGAAAATGCATATTTGGTTGTGGCGAGATAGCTCTACACTAAGTTGTTTTCTGAAGGAGTCTACAATGGCATCTCTATATCTTTGTTGAAAAATAGGTTTTAGAAAATATGCCTCCTTTTAGAAAACCCGGAAATCTCCACATCCTTGTTAAACACTTTGGAAACAGTTTTATAGTAACACCCTTTTTAAATATCTTCGACCATCTCTGATCAAAACCAAACTCATTCTTATCCTTCCTCGTGACCAAGTCCAATCCGTTATTTCATCACAACATAACCGAAGGGTCCTCCTAGCACTTGCCATTCCAACCGTCCTTGACCGTGGACACAGCTATTCGAATAGATTAGACTCTGTAGAGTTTGTGCACTTTATCCACAAGAATCAATACATCCGCCGGGATTACAACCACGGCCCGCTACATACGTTAGACGGGGTTCGAATAATCAAACCTATCTTTTCATTTGTCCATCCCTAGCAAAGGCGGCTTTTCCTTTTGGGTTTTTTCTCCCCGGCACGAGTATGCGGCACTATGGCCTTAGTCTTCCCTGCAGCACTTCCGTATACCCAAACCCTCGGCTTGGCAATATACAATTGTTGACTCCACTTCCTTCCCTACGCCTAAAACATGCCATCTGTGGGATACCCAATTGTTGCACAAACACTTCCACCGTAGCGGGCGATGGAGGCCGAGAGGGGGCTCACGGGAGTTTGTCGGGGTGGGTACCTACGGTGCCTGCATGTCGAAAAGAAGGGTAGGGTTAGGTAGAGGAGGAAGAGTAGGTCACATTGTGGTGACATGAAGAGGGAGAAGGGCTAGGGGGAGGAACTCTAGCTCGATTTCGTGGAGGAGGCCGAAGCTCCTTGCTTCTCTTTGCAAGGGCAAGTCAGAGCTGGGGGAGGGAGAGGGAGCTCTAGGGAGGAGAGTGAAGGGTGCTGGGGGCAAATGAGAGAGGGGAGAGGAGCTGTACTGGCATGTGGCCTTATAAACCGAAGGGGTGGTGGTGGGTGGACAAAAAATCATTTGGACAAGGGCTAGGGTGCGGGCTGCCCATTGGCTGCTTGGGGTGGTGCTGGGGGATTATGTGGGGTCAGGCATGGCCAAAGAGGGGGAGGGGAGTGGTGGCTGTGGCTTTTAAGAGAGGGGGATCTTTTGCAAGATATGGATGCCTCTCTCTCCTAGTTTTTCTTCCAAGCACAAAGAGACAAGGTGCTAGGGGTTGCTACAGTGGTGGTACTATAGAACACGACCAAATAGTGTAGTGGGTGCTGGGGTGAAGTACTTGGCAAGGTTGAGTGGTGCTTGGAGTTGGTTTGATTCAAGATTTGCTTGGTTTAGCAAAATTGATCAAATGGAGGATTGTGAAAGAGTTTGAAAATTTTGCATTGGGAAAGTGTGGAATTGGTAATGGAGGACAGAGGAGGTCAATTGATCTCGTCATGATTTAAATGGGATTTTCTAGAGACTAAAATCCCATTTAAATGCACTTATTCAAAAAGTGCAGAAGTAGATTATGCAAGGTTAAGATGATAATTTTACATTGGGCAGGCTTGGTTTTTGTTGTGATATGGTCCTAAATACCATAACACACATTGGACAATTTTATTGGGATCTAATGAGGTGGGAAAGTATTTTTGGGGAATTATTTCTTATTTCTGCCATTTAAGAAAAAGGCAAAAAGAAATAATAAAGAATCTAAAAAATATTTATATTTGTGTTGGAAATATGGGATATCATAAATTGGCATCAAATGTTCCTTGAGTTGGCAGGGTGATTTTGGATAAAAGCAAACTTGCCTTTAAGGACAAGGTTGTTGAGAAACTGGTAAGTAAAGGAAATACAATAGTTTAATAATCCAAATAATTGTGGGAATTATTTGGGGATGCTTATATCCAAGGTGAATGATGTATATTTAGAATATATAACAAGATCACCTTGGGTATTGACAAACATGAGGTATTTTTGGAAGAAGAGGTTGATTTGAGGATCTACGGGTTTTGTTATTTTGATGCCACCTAAACAGAGTTGGATTAGGGAGCTCAAAGCTCACCTTGGTACAAGGGGTATATGGATGGATATACCATGCCATATAGATGATCATGGAAGCAAGAGTTGGGCTTGGTTGCATTTGAGGTGATCTAGAAGAGATGGCAAACTTTGTTGAAAATAAGGCTGCCATAACACATACATCAGGTAGCCTCCTAGACCAGGTGGGTTTAGGAAGCACAAGGCTCCAATGGAAACAAGTAGTGTTTGATAGGCCATGATTAGTAGATCACCACCAAGAAACGAGTTGGTCAAGGGGAGGTGGCACATAGATGTGAGCTTCTGCCAAAATAGGCAAGATGATAAGATGCGCAAAAAAGATTATTATCTTGACTACAAAACCATCATGGATGAGTGGGAAATAGAATGGTTTAGTCAAGGGCAAGAGTAGGCTTTGGAATTACTAAAGATGTACTTCAAGTTGGTTCAATTACATTCTCAAGAATGCACACAGGTTGGAAAAGGTAGGGATACAAAGATTGAATCTAGATAAGAAATCCAGACTTACCATTTTGGCAGATTTTGACTAGTATGCAAGAGGTAGACATTTGAGATGGTGGCAAGGGTTTATCCTTTCCATTAAGTGGTTTAGGTTGAGGTATATATTGGATGGATGGGATCACTTGAGTGTCTTAGGATAGATCCAGACTTGGATGCTTGATATGAGCTTGATGATCACAAGCAAAGATTGGGTCCTAAGGGATGAGCTACTAGATTAGCTCTCTCTTGATCCTAAGAAAACAAGGTAGTCAGCAGATCAAGGCAATTCATCAAACAGCAGATCAAGGCAATTCATCAAACAATAGATCAAGGCAATTCATCTTGTTACTTATCTATCTACTACTAGGGTTACCATGAAGCCTATCTTGAGGTAAGGGTGGGTATGTTCAATTGGTTATACTTGGAAGTAAGATAGGGACCATCTTGGTATCTCTAACAAGATTGAAGTGAAAAGGTTTTAAATAAGGTTTTGGAAAATCTAGGGGTAAGAGTAGCTGGGAGTTCTGTCTTGAAAACATAAGGAGATTATATATAGGTCTCCATAGTTTTGTTAATAGAAACTAGTAAACTAATTTGGTGTGTTAAAGTCATCTTGGCTTAGGTTTTTGAAATACCAAAACATTTGAGAATATGAAAGATGAGACAAGACATCTCTTTTGTAAAATAGTTTTTTTGTAAACCAATGTTGAGATGAGGAGTACATCACTAATTAATACACAAATAGTTGCATGAACACCTGCAAACAATTAAGCAAGCATTGCAACAGATAACAAGAAAAAGTTTTTGTTCCCCCTGATTTTTGCCTTTTGGAGAGTTAAGCAGGGTTGCTGAAATTGGGATGTTACAGACCTTTCCCCCTTAAAATAATCTCGTCCCGAGATTAGGGAGGTGTTCGGTTCGGGTGATAACATCCGCTTAGCAATTTCAGCGGTGGAATTTATTAGGTGCTAGCAAGTTTTATAACTAATCGATGTGGCTAGTTATGGATCGGAGCTGAGGGGCTTCGGATTTGGGTGTTTAGATTAAGCTAGTGGAAAAGACACAGTCTTTTCCCCTTAGGATAAGTCTAGGTAGGTTTTGCGTTGACAGGGTACTTCCTTCTTAAGGAGAGACGGCGAGTTGATTCTTCTTTGTTCCTTCGCCTCGTGGTTGACTTTTCTCTCTTTAGGGTCTTGATACACCGGGGTGTTGGCTACACGGTCGACCTTGGAGTGGAGGACCTTCCTGAAGTTTCTTCTTATTCTGTGTAAGTGCTGATTGTCGTCCTTCTTGCAGGGTCGATGAATCGGTCTTTGGAGGTCTGGTCATCACTTAACGCTAACTAGTGTCGGACTCCCGGGGTCTATAGGGTTTTAGGTGGGAAAGACGCATTCTTTTCCCCTTAGAGCGACACTAGGGGTATTTGGTGGAGTCGCCAACTTCCTTGATTGGAGTCTTATGCTGATGTTGGGGAATGGCGCTACACCTTTCCTCCAGAGTAGTTATCTTCTATCGACGTCATCGGAACAACCTCGTGAGGTGGTGGGTTTATCAGAAGGGGCGTCTACTAGCTTCCGGGTAGTTAGTTCTGAGCTAGTTAGGGGTCCAATGGGTTGGAGGATACCATTGGAGTTTGGCGGTCTAGGAAAACGAGATCCTTTTGAATGGGGTCATTCTGGGTTTAGTCTGATGCAACGTCGTGGGTAAAACACGCAAAGAAGGATATCATACTTGCATATCATCTGGAGAGTTTAGCAGGGTTCGTGCCAGTCGGTGGCGGAGGTACTTAAGGGGTTACAAGACCGGTATGTGCCGCAGGGCGACAAGGCGCTTAGAGTCTTACAAAACATGTTCTAGGATGGTACATAGGTGCTAAAATACGCCAAAAGAGGTGAGTCGAGAGAGGAAAACTACTCCATGGGTATCGCTTGACTCTAGTTACCCTTCTTGAGTTGTTGCATTGACTTCGTCTACTTCTATTCCTCCGGGGTGTGGGGAATATTCAACTCTTCGGCAGTGAGGGTGAGGGTCATGTATGCTTCTAGAGTTGCTTCGGCAGGTGGGTCTTCTGGTGGGGTTGACTAGAAGACATGGTGATAATCATAGAAGGACAACTCTTCATTATCAGTCTCGGAGTTGATACCTTTAGAGGTTGAAGAGGCTAGAGCGGCCACTCTCCTTTCTAGACGAGCGTTGGCGGCTTGTAGACTTTTCTCCCAGGTACGAAGTATGGCGAGATCCATACGCATGAGGATGTTCTATCGACGGGTCTTGTCAAGATACTCCTGATGGCGTTGCAGGAGGTATTCCATATTCTCTAGCTGATTTCCAATGTAGCAGGTGAGGAAGGATTCGGTGGGAAGTCCATCCTTGTCGCGCTTCCCAAACAGGTGATAAGGGGTATATTTAAGCTCCTCTTCATGGATCTATCAAAGGCGTGCCATGATGTGTTGTATTACTCGCACAACTCCATCTACCCAGTTGTGGTCAATGAAGGTGAAGATGATGGGCTCGGGATCGTTCTCACGTTCTGGAATGGTGGCCTTGATGACCCACTGATCTATGCTTGAATTGCTGCGAGGAAGCTCTGTTCCTTCGATCTTAGGTGGGGGACGACGGATGATATTCAGTAGATCATGCAGCTGCTCTTCAAAGGGCCAGAAGCTTTCTTCGACGATGATGTTTTCTGAGCGGGAGGGAGCCATTTGCAGGGTTTCCTGGTGGAGATAGAGTCTCTGGCTGTAGAAGGAAATGGGCTACGGAGTTAGTCTTCCGAGTGCGAGGGTAGAGGGAATTAACGAGGTATGATATAGGTTCGAATTCTATGGATGTCGATGACAGGTCGACAAGGGTTTATTGGGGTTGAGTGGAAAGGCGCGGTCTTTCCACCTTAGGGCTTTACTTGTGGTTGCGGAGGCTTTCTTATGTGGCCATCCTGCTGAGGAGAGGTTTCCGACTAAGGGGTTGCGAGAGTTAGCATTGGGATATGCCAGCAAGGTATTCAAATTTTTTGGATTGGATGATCTAGGGTAGACAATCAGCACATTCCAAGCATCATACACGCACATGACAAGTAAACAAGGCATACCATAAGTACTAAGTAGGTGACTACACGCCATAAAGGGGAATCCTATATTAGGGATGATAATCCTAATCACGGACGTTACAGGGGTCTTAGCTTCTGTCTTGTCGTCTTGTGCCGTCGGTGCCATACTTGATGGATTTTGGGGCGATGAAGGACTCCGTTGGCAGGGCGATCTTGTAGTGTCTGTCGATGTTGGTATCTCCTTGGTTTTGCTTGTCTCGGTGTCTCTTCATTCCGGAATTTCCGTCTTCATAGTCTCCGAGTTGGAGTTTGGTGGTGAAACAGAGTAGTTGAAGTAGACGAGATATAGAGTAATCCATTTTCAAATTGTTTAAGTTAGTGAAGATGAGATAAGAAATCTTTCAAAAAGATTTTGAGAAAATAGTTTGCGAAAACCGGTGTTTTCATAAATAGGGGTTATCCTTTCTAACGTCCATGCTAACTAAGGTCTCCTACAGTCAGGATGTCTCTTATACCATGTATGTGGCACCCCGGATTTACGGTCCGAGAATATCCATTATGCATGCAATTCATGTTCCCATGATCAGTGAGCCGTGAGCATAAGCGACTAGTATCATTACAACATCCATAAAGTAACAAGTACAAAACTTACAAAGGGGCCATTATGGCAATTACAACACAAGTAGCGGAAGCCTTCAAGCGCAGGGCCCATGTAATGCCTTAACCTACAGGCAACTGACTGGGAAGATGGCCTAGCTCGCATAGACGTCAGCACCTTCATTACTTCTTACATCTGCAATCTGGCCAAGTAAATAGCCAGGGACAATGCCGATGATTACTTTGAATGTTCTCGCAAACCACCGAGACAAGGTAATAAGAAAATGCATATTTGGTTGTGGCGAGATAGCTCTACACTAAGTTGTTTTCTGAAGGAGTCTACAATGGCATCTCTATATCTTTGTTGAAAAAGAGTTTTTAGAAAATATGCCTCCTTTTAGAAAACCCGGACATCTCCACATCCTTGTTAAAAACTTTGAAAACAGTTTTATAGTAACACCCTTTTTAAATATCTTCGACCATCTCTGATAAAACCAAACTCATTCTTATCCTTCCTCGTGACCAAGTCACATCCGTTATTTCATCACAACATAACCAAAGGGTCCTCCTAGCACTTGCCATTCCAATCGTCCTTGACCGTGGACACAGCTATTCGAATAGATTAGACTCTGTAGAGTTTGCGCACTTTACCCACAAGAATCAATACATCCGCCGGGATTACAACAATGGCCCCCTACACACGGTAGACGGGGGTTCGGATAATCAAACCTAGCTTTTCATTTGTCCATCCCTAGCAAAGGCGGCTTTTCCTTTTGGGTTTATTCTCCCCGGCACGAGTATGCGACACTATGGCCTTAGTCCTCCCTGCATCACTTCCTTATACCCAAACCCTCGGCTTGGCAATATACAATTTTTGACTCCACTTCCTTCCCTATGCCTAAAACATACCGTCCGCGGGAGACCCAATTGTTGCACCGACACTTCCTCCGTAGCGGGTGATGGAGGTCGAGAGGGGGCTCACGGGAGTTCTTAGAGGTGGGTACCTGCGGTGTCTGCATGTCGAAAATAAGGGCAGGGTTAGGTAGAGGAGGAAGAGTAGGTCACAGTGAAGTGACATGCAGAGGGAGAAGGGCTAGGGGAGGAACTCTGGCTCGATTTCGTGGAGGAGGCCGAAGCTCCTTACTTCTCTTCGCAAGGGCAAGGCAGAGCTGGGGGAGGGAGAGGGATATCTAGGTAGGAGAGTGAAGGGTGATGGGGGTAAATGAGAGAGGGGAGAGGATCTATACTGGCATGTGGCCTTATAAACCAAAGGGGGTGGTGGTGGGTGGAAAAAATTCATTTGGACAAGGGATAGGGTGTGGGCTGCCCATTGGCTCCTTGGGGTGGAGCTAGGGGGTGGTGTGGGGTCAGGCACGACCAGAGAGGGGGAGGGGAGTGGTGGCTATGGCTTTTAAGAGAGGGAGATCTTTTGCAAGATATGGATGCCTCTCTCTCTCCTAGTTTTTCTTCCAAGCACAAAGAGACACGGTGCTAGTTCCTACAGTGGTGGTACTGTAGCACACGACCAGAGAGTGTAGTGGGTGCTGTGGTGAAGTACTTGGCAAGGTTTGGTGGTGCTTGGAGTTGGTTTGATTCAAGATTTGCTTGGTTTAGCAAAATTGATCAAATGGAGGATTGTGAAGGAGTTTGAAAATTTTGCATTGGGCAAAGTGTGGAAATGGTACTGGGGGACAGAGGAGGTCAATTGATCTCTTCATGATTTAAATGTGATTTTTCTAGAGATTAAAATCCCATTTAAATGCACTTATTCAAAAAGTGCAGAAGTAGATTATGGAAGCTTAAGATGATAATTTTACATTGGGCAGGCTTGATTTTTGTTGTGATATGGTAATAAATACCATAACACACATTGTAGAATTTTATTGGGATCTAATGAGGTGGAAAAGTATTTTGGGGGAATTATTTCTTGTTTCTGCCATTTAAGAAAAAGGGCAAAAAGAAATAATAAAGAATCTCAAAAATATTTATTTTTGAGTTGGAAAGATGGGACATGAGAAATAGGCATCAAATGTGCCTTGAGTTGGCAGGGTCATTTGGGGAAAATCAAACTTGCCTTTAAGGACAAGGTTGTTGAAAAACTGGTAAGTAAAGGAAATAAAATAGTTTAATAATCCAAATAATTGTGGGAATTATTTGGGGATGCTTATATCCAATGTCAATGATGTATATTTAGAATATATTACAAGATCACCTTGGGTATTGACAAATAGGAGGTATTTTTGGAAGAAGAGGTTGATTTGAGGATCTAGGGGTTTTGTTATTTTGATGCCACCTACACATGGTTGGATTAGGGAGCTCAGAGCTCAACTTGGTACAAGGGGTATATGGATGGATAGACCATGTCATATATATGATCATGGAAGCAAGAGTTGGGCTTGGTTGCATTTGAGGTGATCTAGAAGAGATGGCAAACTTTGTTGAAAATAAGGCCGCCATAGCACATACATCAGGTAGCCTCCTAGACCAGGTGGGTTTAGGAAGCACAAGGCTCCAATGGAAACAAGTGAAGTAGTTTTTGAGAGGCCATGATTAGTTGGCCAAGGGGAGGTGGAACATAGATGTGACCTTCTGCCAAAGTAGGCAAGATGATAAGATTCGCAGAAAAGATTATTATCTTGACTACAAAACCATAATGGATGAGTGGGAAATAGAATGGTTTAGTCAAGGTCAAGAGTAGGCTTTGGAATTACTAAAGATGTAATTCAAGATGGTTCAATTACATTCTCAAGAATTCACACAAGTTGGAAAAGGTAGGGCTCCACAGATTGAATCTAGATAAGAAATCCAGACTTAGCCATTTTGGCAGATTTTGACTAGTATGCAAGAGGTAGACATTTGAGATGGTGGCAAGGGTTTATCCTTTCCATTAAGTGGTTGATGTTGAGGTATAGATTGGATGGAGTGGATCACTTGAGTGGCTTAGGATAGATCTAGACTTGGATGCTTGATATGGGCTTAATGATCACAAGCAAGGATTGGGTCCTAAGGGATGAGATACTAGATTAGCTCTCTCTTAATCCTAAGGAAACAAGGAATTCAACATATCAAGGCAATTCATCAAACAGAAGATCAAGGAAATTCATCAAATAGCAGATCAAGGCAATTCATCTTGTTACTTATCTATCTACTACTAGGGTTACCATCAAGCCTAGCTTGAGGTAAGGGTGGGTATTTTGAATTGGTTATACTTGGAATTAAGATAAGGACCATCTTGGTATCTCTACCAAGATTGAAGTGAAAAGGTTTTAAATAAGGTTTTGGAAAATCTAGGGGTAAGAGTAGCTGGGAGTTCTTTCTTGAAAACATAAGGAGATTATATATAGGTCTCCATAGTTTTGTTAATAGAAACTAGTAAAGTAATTTGGTGTGTCAAAGTCATCTTGGCTCAGGTTTTTGAAATACCAGAACATTTGAGAATATGAAAGATGAGACAAGACATCTCTTTTGTAAAATAGTTTTTTTGTAAACCAGTGTTGAGATGAGGAGTACATCACTAATTAATACACAAATAGTTGCATGAACACCAGCAAAAAATTAAGCAAGCATTGCAACAGATAAGAAGAAAAAGTTTTTGTTCCCCCCTGATTTTTGCCTTTTGGGCAGTTAATTAGGGTTGCTGAAATTGGGATGTTACACTTTGTTCATCAAAATTCCTATCTTTTCAATAATGCATTAGTGATATTTTTGTAGTATGCATGATAGGACTATATTTTTATATATAGCTATGCTATAGTAGATCCTATAGAATATATCTTGGTAGGAATTTTCCTTAGTCAAGAGACAGGTTTTGCTAGTATTCTTAGCCTAGCTAAAAGATTTCAAGGGTGGAATATTCATGCTAAGATATTATGTAAAGTCAATGAATATGTTTTTGATTAATAAAATAACTAAGTGAATGAAACACCTGGGTGGAATGGTAATTGCTTGGAAGAATTTGTGTTGAGTGGTTACACAAGGACCATTTGTATGGTTCACCTTGTGTATCACACTTGTGTATGGCCACCCAGGAACAAAGAGATTTGAGATGTTTTGTGTTGAGAAGCTTCCAGTGTAGCCACATGGCATATGGGCTCGACCTTTATCATATAGGTTGCAATAACTTAGCTAGATGGATAGAAGGTGGTAGTGATGATAGGATGGAACGCGTCCATTTGGTCTAAGGGAAGGCTTCTGAAAGATCTCGTCTTGATGCATGTCGAGTCTTGTGGGGAAAGTGCACCACCTCTCGAGAGGGTAAAACCTAAGTACTTAGCCGTGTCCCCGGCAATGGACAATTTGAGCATCAAAGGCATTGAAGCAATCAAGGATCTCCTCATCCCAATTTCTCTAAGTTAAAACTTGTTGGGTAAACAAGGAAAGCACCTGGAGGGTATCCAGTGTGCCATTGTGTGATGAAAGGTTTTGTCAAAGAGAAAAACTATTTTCAAAGAATAGGTAAAACTTTTTTTATGCAAAGGCAAGCCAAAAATCCACTTAGATAAATATTCATGTAGATGATAGATTCTCCATGTCAATATAAAATCACTTGCCAATACAATTCAAAACGTATTGACCCTTGTGGCTGTAACATATTATGTTGAAGGTTTGTTTGATGTTAGTGAAGTTTGTTGAGTAGGGATTACAAGTCTACAACCAACATGATTGCCTGTGGCATATGAAGATGAAGGACTCCATGCTATATAGTTATATCTGCTGGATTGTAATAAGATAGCCAAATGAGCTATGTAAGATGTAATGAATTATTTTATTCCTGGTTATAAGTTGTAATATGACCTTTGTTTCTTGATATTAAATCTTAAACTATGGATGCTAGCTAATCGATCCAGGGACTAGCATTGTAAACACAGGGATATCTACCTTATGAGGTTGGGACCTCTACATGTTCACACCATGTTATGACTATGACAAGTCATCATAGCATCTATGATCATTTAGTCCTTGACTTGTAGTACCACTTTATGCTTTGATTAGTAATGCTTTGTTGCTCTGCATGATTGTGGCCATTATTTCTCTCTTAGTTGGTTGCTCCGAGTCTTTTGCTAGCCTCCACTTGTATGAGTAAGCTCTACTCATGCTTCCAACTCCCAAGAAACCAAGTTTTTCCAAAGTTTCCACTATAAACTCCTATGCATGGTGTGTTACACCATTCCAAGTATATTCTTATTTTCAGCTATCTTCCAATTTAAAACTATTTTTTTATGTGAAAACTTAGTGATTAGAGCCCTCACAAACTTGTTGTCACACTTTATATTCTTTGCCCCTAATAAACTTGAACCATTGTGTCATCTATGTTGTATATGCTTGCACTTATACGTTGGAATTAGCAGAACCCTACTGTCACGGGGAACGTTTTCAACATTGCACTTGTACTTTGTACTTAGTAGATATCATGCTCTTTTGTCTATGGATGTCACCGGTGTGAAATAAAGAGGGAACTTGTAAGTCATGGAGTTTGTATTTTGTGTTATAGAAATGCTTGGGCCGCTAGCCTAAGCCATGCCTAATCATGGTGGAAACTTGCAGCATCGCCATAGTGAGCTATCTATGAAGCATCCTCAATAAAAAGCTATGCACATAGTAAATAAAAAGATTGCTGAGATGCTCATTGTCTGCTTGCCTTGTCATTTTGGTTATGGGATAGCTCCTGTACCATGTGCAAGGGGTACCCCGTTGGCGGTTCTCTATCATATGCAAATACTTACAGGGACAAGAACTTACAGGTGACTGAAGTTGAGTAGCATGAGGTGTGGCCCTCGTATTCAAGGGACTTGAGATTGTCAACTTATACTTTGTCAAGCATATACTCCATCTTTGTTCACTTTAACCTTAATAACTTCAAGATGCTTAAGATATGGGCAATCAGGGCTGAAAGCTAACAAGTACCATAATTTTTGGAAGCTCTTTTTTAAACATGAAATCCCTGCTTCCCTCTGTGAAGGGCCTTTCTTCCACTACTATTGAGTCTCCACTTTCTACCTTTAGGCACCATTAAGAGAGCATAGTTTTCATCTATGTGCAGTGTCCCAAAGCTTATTGATTGATGCATATTGTGATATTACTTGTTCTTGTGCTATTTGTTTCTAGTCACCCTTGTGAACTTTGAAGGTGTCCTATGCATCTATTTTCTACTCTATGAGGGACAAGATGAATGCCACTATGCTATGTTTTCTGTATGTGAAACAAACAAACGTTTTTCAATGCATGTTATTCATGATATTTGTTTGTAGCCTTTCATGTTGCATGCATAGTAACTATGTCTTATTGTTAGAATTCCATCTTTCATGCACATGTTTAGAGTTCTTTGACACCAGCTTTCAATGCTTGCAAATGGTTTGATCTTGGTTTTGATGGTGCATGTCACCTCAAAAATTATTCTTTTTATCACTTACCTACTCGAGGACGAGAAGGAGTTAAGCTTGGGGATGCTTGATACATCGGAAACGTATCTATAATTTTTGATGCTCCATGATTGTTTAGTATCTACTTTGCTTTGCTTTGTCTACACTTTGAGGTGTTTTTATATCTTTTCTGGAGCTAACCTATTAATAAGTTGCCACAGTGTCAGTTGCCTGTTTTCTTTTGTTTTTGGTTCCAGAAAGGCAGAAAATCAATATTCTCGGAATTGGACGGGACAAAAGCCAAAGTCAATATTTTACCATGAGGGACATGAATCTAGAAGACGAGACTGAGACGCAAACCAGGGAGGCTAAACCACCATAGGCACGACCAGGTGTGGGCGCGTGCCTGGGCAGGGTGTGGCCTGCCTGGTCATCTCCCGGCCTCACCTCTTCGCCTATAAGAAGCCCCCGATGCAGAAACCCTATGTATCCGATCAAAAACTCCACAAAACCTTCTGTAGCTGCCGCCACTGTCGTCCCTAGATCGGGGGGATCTGAAGTACTTCCCGGCACCCTGCCGGAGGGGTATCATCCCGGAGGCCTTCTCTCCGGTATGATGCGTGAGTAGTTCCACCTTGGACTATGGGTCCATGTAGTAGCTAGATGGTTGTATCTCCTCCTTGTGCTTTCATGTATAGATCTTGTGAGCTCCGTTCATGATCAAGATCTAATCTATTTGTAATCATGCATGTTGTGTTTGCGGGGATCCGATGGATATTGAGATTACTATGTCAGATTGATTAATGGTTTTGTATTTATGATTCTATCATGTCTGTGTTGTTTGTGATTTTGCATGCTCTCCGTTGTTAGTAGCTATCTTGGCCAAGTAGTTGATAGTGACTCCAAGAGGGGGTATTTATGCTCGGGTATTTATGCTCGATAGTGGGTTCATGCCTCTAGTTTCCAAGGGAAGTGACAGAAATCTCTTCGGTTGTAGATGTGTTGTTGCTACTAGGGATAAAACAACGGTCTCTTGTTCATGTAACAAGTGGATTGTTTACCTTACACACTTTGCTTAGAGCAGTTGTCTGTTGCTTGCAACTTAATATTGGAGGGGGTTCGGATGATAACCTGAAGGTGGACATCTAATAATAGATGTAGTTGGATGGCGGTCTATGTATATTGTTGTATTGCCCAATCGAATCTCATAGGATCTTTTTGTCTAGTATTACATTATTATGCCTTGCTCAGTTCCTGTCAATTGCCCTGATGTAATTTGTTTACCCTGCATGCCATGTTGTTTATCTAAGGAGAGCACCTCTAGTGAACTATGGACCCCGGTCCAATCTTTACCATTGATACATCTTCCACTGTTACTTGTTTATTTGCTGCAAACCATTACCTTCCATACCATAGGTTTAATCCTTTGTTACAGCAACCGGTGAGATTGACGACCTCACTATTAGTTGGGGCAAAGTCTTGAGTTTGTGTTGTGCAGGTCTCCGTGTTGCTTGCAACACCTGTGTGATGTTTCCTTCCTCCTACTGGTTCGATAACCTCGGTTTCTTACTGAGGGAAGACTTGCTGCTGTGCTGCTTCACTCCTTGCTCTTGGGGTTCCCAACAGACTCCACGTCAAGCGCCAAGTTCTCTGGCGCCATCAAGGAGTCATCAATTGTACGATGGAATTGGAATGGTATCGCATCTGAACCCAACCATCAGCTTTTATAAAGGACTACGCCTCATGCCTCAATATTTTCATCATCAAATCATCTTGTGTTAATAACACATGTCAAAACATTTCAATAGAATGAATCTTCATTCCAAGGTTTTCATAATCATTTTCACCATCCTATCT
The DNA here is from genome assembly GCA_023614405.1 of Avena insularis. NCBI lineage: Eukaryota > Viridiplantae > Streptophyta > Magnoliopsida > Poales > Poaceae > Avena > Avena insularis. The sequence continues at coordinate 194,406,644 of CM042691.1, forward strand.
AAAGTATTCCTTGGTCGGTACTAGCATCTATAAATAAATACGAGGTACACAATCACCAAACAATACTTAACTACTTCTATTTGGCACACAAAGGTTTACACTAGATGATTTACAATCATCACAATTATCACATAAAATAAATACCTAGTATTATTTATTTTATTTTAGAAAAGTAATTTATACTCATTGAAAACTACTTAAGATTTAATATTCTCCAATTAAAATATGGGATCATGTTGACACATGTCATAACCACATATTATAATACTTGGGAATGTGATTTCAAAGTGGTGGTCATATTTTATAAAGTTTAAAATTACTATTTTAAATAATTAAAGTGACTAGAAATGTCTATGTAGCATTCTTTTAGTACTAGTCCAAGATCACTGCACGTAAACCTAAATATTTTTAAATATTCAGAAAGATCTTGTCAAATGTGATTTTTGAGAGTTGAAATCAACTCAAAATTATTTATTTTTTATTTTTGAAAAATGTTTGAATGTGAAAAAGTCTCTGTCTTGTTATTTTTACTATAGGTGATCTATAATTTCAAATGGTTTGAATCCAACAATCTTGGATTGATAATTTCAGTACCTTTCTAGCAAAATTGGAATCATGCAATTTGGTTTAGTACATCTCCTTGAATTGATTTTTGAATCTACTGACAGAACTACGGTTTGAACAAAATGGAAAATATCTATTTGAATCTCTGGCTGGCAGGGAATAATCTTGGGCTGGCCCAGCGCACAACAAGACGCGGACTCTTGGCGAAGTCGGCGTCAGCGGCTCTATCCAAACAAAGTGGTATGTTTCAATCTGGGTCGTGCGATTAGACTAGGATCTACGGCTATGGTGCGTCGTCTCCATCGAACAGCTCCGGCGAGACCGAACCCTAACAACGACGGTGGGGTACGCGGTGGCTTACCATGGCTCCAGCTAGGGTCGGCGATGGGGGAGAACAACGTTGTCGATGACGGCGGTTCGAACGGTGGTCGCGGCAGCTCGTACAGTGGCTCCAATCGATGGCTCCTCTCCTCCTCTGCTGCGGCAGACTCTGATGAAATTCCGCTGGGCTGGTGCTCGCCTTGCTCCGGGGAAGGGTCAGTGTCAACACCCGGATTTTTAATCCCAGATGCCAGTTATGCCATAATCGCATCCTAGGATTACCATTTTTGCGAGACATAACAGATTTGGACATCACAGTACATCATCCATTACAAACCATACATAAGGTCTTACACAAATAAGGATCTCATGATCCAGTTCTTAATACAACTCAAGTAGTGGAATAATGTAATAGTAATGGTAGCGTAGGCGAAGCTCCATCTTCGGGGTCACAGGCAATGCTGACGATGGGAGATGATCCTAGTTGTCGTAACCTTCCTGTGGTCCATCATCCTGGTACTCCTCTTCATACTCTGGCCACGGGAATAGCCAGGGACAAAGCCATGAGTACTCTTTAAGTACTCGCAAACTAATACTAACAAGTTAAGGGGTTTTTGTATTTAGGACACTAGGCTCTAGGGTTGTTTTGCAAAAAGCCAGATTTACCTCTACTAAGTTAAGAAGCAAAGAAAGTTAGTTGAAAGTTTTATAACACCTAAGTGGGAATTTGAATTTCATATCACAACTCTATCGTGGTCAAGTCAAAGTCTCAATTCATTTCATAAGTCATTTTGAAAACATCTGACGGGGGAACAGTATGGCCACTCCAACTGTCCATAACCGCGGACGCGGCTATTCGAATAGTTTGACACTCTGCAGAGATTGTACACTTTCACCACAACATTCGATACATCCGTCAGGAACAATCCTGAATTCACCATACTTAGTATGCGGATAATCAATCCTAACCTTTCAGTTACACACCCTAGTATAGACACCTCTCCTGTGAGTTTGGCCTCCCAACCATGACCAACTGTCATCTTGGGTACTGCATAGGTGGACAATCTTCACAAGGTAGCCTCAGCTCAGACCTTGGCCGCGAGGGAACCCATACTAAGGTATATAAATTTCCAGTCAAGCCCTACCCAATTTTCGGGTATTGTGGTTGTACGGTATAATTGGAATGGTATCGCATCAAGACAACCATCAGTTTTATAAAGGGTTAAGGCTCATGCCTCAACATTTTCATCATCAAAATCATCTGGTGTTTGAGAACACATGTCAAAACATTTCAGTAGAATGACTCATCATTCTAAGGTTTTCATAACCATTTTCACCAAGTATTCCCATCTAAAGTTGATCAAGTTTTATGCTTAGCACTAGCATCTATAAGTGGTGGTAACTACTAATGAGGGGTGGTAAGTAAGTGGATATTAACTAAGTTCAATAACATGCCTTAGGATGACATCAAGATTATCTAACTTAGGCCAAATTTTATGCTCTTTATGCTACCTTTAGTTATCTTTCTAGAATCTACAAGTCACTTAAGTAAACTCTAAGAGAAGCTTTAGTAAAGAAAAAGAAGTTGCATAGGTAACCAAGCATGCTTAATGCATTGCATAGGTTATCTAATTTTCATAGTTGCAAGGGTTACCTTGCCTTGTGCACAGCAGTGGTTGAAGTTCTCCTCGGCTTCTTCCTTGTAGTATCCTTCTTCCTCCTCGTATCCTTGGTCGGTACTAGCGTCTATAAATAAATACGGGGTACACAATCACCAAACAATACTTAACTATTTTCAATCATCACACAAATGTGTCCTATAGATGATCTAGCATCATCACTTAACATTACAAGATTAAAGCATTTGTCTTATTTATTTTAATTTGAGAAAAGTAATTTCTACTCATTGAAAAACTACTTAAGATTTAATATTATCCAACTCAAACATGGTATCATGTTGACACATGTCATCACCACATATTTCAGTACATGGGAATGTGATTTAAAGTGGTGTCACAATTTAATAAGGTTTAACCTTTTGATTTTAAATAAATAAAGTGACTATAAATTCCTATGTGGCCTTATTTTATTACTTGAACATTATTTCTGTAGGTAAACCCATATGTATTTATATATTCTGAAAGGTATGCTCAAATGTGATTTTTGAGAGTTGGAATCAACTCAAAAGCTCTTATGGTTGAATTTTGAAAAATGTTTGAATGCAGAAAAGCTTCTGCCTTGTTATTTTTACCAAGGTTGATCTAAAGATCCAAATGATTTGAATCCAAAGGGTTTGGATTAAGCATTTCAATACCTTTCTAACAAAATTGGTTTCATGCATTTTGGTTCATTGAATCGAGCTAGGGTGATTTTTGAATCTATGTACAGAACTGTGTTTGAAATTAAATGAAAAAATCTAAATTTAAACTGCTGGGTCGCGCGGGAGACGCTAATGGGCCGGCCCAGTGTCACTCCGCAGCGCAGGGTTCAGCTGGCAGGGGGGTCTACGAGTCAGTGACTCATAACGCACGAATCGGTACGGGGCGGTGTGGGACGTTGGATTAGAGTAGGGATCAACAGCTGGGGATCGTCGTCGATGACGGACCTGTCGCCGGCGAGCTCTAACCCTAGTGGCTCGGTGGGGGTGCATAGGGGGCGTACCAGGGCTCCAGCGACGACGACGAGGCGGGCAAACAAACTGGTGGTCGACGGCGAGCTCAGGGACGGTCGAGGCAGCTCCAGGGGTGGTCGCAATCAGCGGCGCCCTTCTCCTCTAGAGGCGGACTGCTCCAGTACAATTTCGGCGAGCTACTGCTCCCCGTGCTCCGGCTAGAGGTGTGGGACGATCAGTGAGGTGAGGGGAGTGAAGTGGTGTGCTACAAATGGCTGGGGGTGCCCTCCTTTTATAGGCTCGGCGGCGAGGCCGAGAGGGATGGGCAGGGGATGGTGGTGACATGGCTACGGGCTGCTAGCGGCATGGCTAAGGGTGGCGATCGACGCGCGGTCTCCTGGCGGTGCTCTAGGACTTTAATGCGATCTTAGGGGCGGTGGTAAGCGGTCAGGCGGAGCTGGCGCTCTGAGCGGCAGAGGCGGCGGCTTCGACGGCGAGCGGTGGTTGTGAGGCGTTGGACGGCGAATGGGGTGTCTGGCATTCTCCCTGGGTCGTGGCAACGCGGTGGGCATGAGCTACGGCCGAGTGGCGGCGTGTGCTCGGCATGGCGCGGTGGCACTGGGCGCGGGGTTTCCTCGGTGGTCCACGGCTGGGCCTGGCTCGGGGAGGGGGCAGTGGGCGGCATTGAGGTGCTGGCTATCTCCCAGACATGGCGAAGGAGGGGGAGGCGGTCTGCTGCGGCGGCGACCAAGTTGGCCGGCGAGGTGGGGCTCGGCTGGGCATGGCCATGCGGCTAGGAGGTAGGGGATGGGGTAGTTAGGCCTTGGTTTGATGCAGAGGCGACAATGTGATCAAATGAGGGTCAAATGGGAGACAAGTTTGGCCAGAACACTATTCAAAATAGTGAATTGATTTGGTTTAAATTTTGTCTGCCAAGTGTTTGATGAAATGGCCAAAAGAAATTTCTTTTTGAATTTTTAAAATATTTTTGATGGGTGTGCTAGGCATAATCTTGAGACTATGTGGTTGCTTGGGTTTTGAAAATTGAGCTTGTTTGAGTGGTTTTTGAAATAGTGGGATCTTCCCATATGAGATAAATTCAATTTTAAACTGTCATTTAAACTTAGCATTTGAATATTTTTGGCATATCACAAAGTGGGCCTTGGTACCTCATTATGTGTACTAACAAGGGGTGCAAAGAGCCACAATTGTTTCTATTAAGTTTTGAGTGCTAGGAATAGCCAAAGTAGGCATGCTAGTTAATTTGGCAAAAATGACCATTCACTTCATTTATTTGTTTTGAGTTGTTTTTCTTTGGGAAAGTTTGGGAATGATTTAGATGATGTTTATTTCACCTAAGAATCATTTTACAAGCAATGAATCACAGAACCATGGCAATTCAAATGAACTCCTAATTTAAATACACATACACATGGATGCTTTCATATTTTGAGATGGAAAGTTGTTAACCCTAATTTTGATGATTAGAGTTTGATGATCCATGTTTAATATTGTTGGGATGTTACAAACCTTCCCCCCTTAAACAAAATCTCGTCCCGAGATTTGAAAAAGGACGAAAAAGATTACCTAGGATTTAAAGAGATCGCGGAACTCCGTCCTGATGTGATCTTATCGCTCCCAGGTAGCTTCTTCTTCCGCATGGTTGCTCCACTGAATCTTGAGAAACTTGATGCTTCGGGTCCTGGTAGTCCTGAAAGTTTCTTCCAAAAAATGGATGGGTACTTCGGGATAGGTCAGGTCATCATTGATCTCTATGGTCCGGTGATCAATATTCTTGAAAACTTCAGTCTTCTCTGGAACTTCGAGGCATTTACGAAGTAACGAGATATGAAACACATTGTGCACGGCTGACATTTCTGCTGGCAGTTCCAATTGATATGATACTTATCCTCGATGATTCAGAATCTTGAAGGGTCCGGTATATCTGGGGGCTAACTTTCCCTTCATCTGGAAACGATGCATTCCTTTCAATGGAGACACTTTCAGATACACGAACTCTCCGATATTAAAAGCGAGGTCTCGACGTCTCTTGTCGGCATAACTCTTCTGTCTTGACTGGGCGGTCTTGAGGTGCTCACGAATCTTGTGAACTTTCTCTTCTGCTTCTCGTAGGATGTCGGGTCCGAAAATCTGACTCTCTCCTACTTCCGACCAATTCAAAGGGGTTCGACACTTCCTTCCATACATGAATTCAAATGGGGCCATTTACAAACTAGCTTGATAACTGTTGTTGTATGAAAATTCTGCAAACGGTAGACAGTCTTCCCATTTAGATCCATACTCTAACACACATGCTCTCAACATATCTTCGAGTATTTGATTTACTCGTTCCGTTTGTCCATCGGTCTGAGGGTGATAAGCTGTGCTGAAATCTAGTTGGGTTCCTAAACCTTCTTGGAATTTCTTCCAGAATCTTGAGGTAAATTGAGTTCCTCGATCCGATACAATGTTCTTGGGGACTCATGCAAAATTACGATTCTAGCGATGTACAACTCAGCTAGTTTCGAACTCTGGTATGTGGTCTTGACTGGTAAGAAATGGGCGACTTTGGATAATCAGTCAACTATGACCCAAATAGAGTCATTTCCCTTAATAGAAGTAGGCAATCCGGTGATAAAGTCCATTCCAACAGAATCCCATTTCCATTCCGGAATCTGTAGAGGTTCCAACAATCCAGTGGGTCTTTGATGTCCCGCCTTGACTCTCTCACATATATCACACTTGGTGATATAGCTTCTGATTTCTCTCTTCATCTTATGCCACCAAAATTGTTCCTTTAGATCCTGATACATCTTCGTTCCTCCGGGGTGGATAGAATAAAGAGTATCATGAGCTTCCTTCAGAATAACTTCTTTCAACTCTGAATCTGCTGGTACACAAAGACGTCATTTGTACCACAGAACTGCTTCTTCGTCTTCGGTAAATCCGGGTACTTTGCCTGTACCGATACGACGCTTGATTCCATCGATGCTAGCATTCCTTTCTGTGCCTCTTTGATCTGGCTCATCAAAGTGGGTTGAAGTTCTATGCTAGCCAAAAATCCTTCACTCACTAATTCCATTAGGAAATCTTCCATCTCCTTGTGCAAACTTGGTGGCTCCTTCAAAATCATGGAGTTAAAGAGGCACGCCAATCTGCTAAGGGCATCTGCTACCACATTGGATTTATCGGGGTGATAGTGAATGTCCAGGTCGTAATCCTTGATTAGCTCAATCCATCTTCTCTGTCTCATATTCAGCTCCTTCTGAGTGAATATATACTTTAGGCTCTTGTGATCCGAATAAATCTCACAACGGTGTCCCATCAGGTAATGCCTCCATGTCTTCAGGGCTAGAACTATGGCTGCGAGCTCAAGGTCATGGGTTGGGTAGTTTTGTTCATGCTATTTCAGTTGTCGGGATAGATAGGATATAACTTTTCCTTCTTGCATTAGCACACATCTGAGACCAATCTTGGATGAGTCACAATATATGTCAAAGGGCTTCGTGATATCCGACATGATCAAGATTTAGAGCAGTGACGAAGAGAACCACGGCGACCCTGACCACGAGGCTTGGTCTTGGACGACTCCACGAGGAGGCTCTTGGTCTTGACTCCCTGATTTGGAGGAGTGGATAGTATCGGCGGCGGCACAGAGGACCGCGGCTGAGTCACGGGAGCAGACAACATAGGAGGACCACGTGTAGCGAGCACAGATGGAACCGCAAGAAGACCAGCACCACGGAGATGGGTCTCCTCAGCCCGAAGCTCAGACAACACCTCAGAGAGCGGAACACGACCACGAGCATTCAGTTGAGCGCGCCGGGGCTCAAACTCCTGGCGGAGCCAAAACAAAAACTCATAGATGCGATGAAACTCCAAATCCGAACGCACAATCTGGCAGCACGAGCATGTGCCACAAATAGCAGTACAGAGAGAATCAAGCTGACGCCAGATAGTAGCACTCTGAGTATAGAACTCATCAATAGTGGAATCACCCTGCTAAAGAGCATGCTCCTGGCGAACCACAGACAGGTAAAGAGCATCCCCAGACGGTGATAAGCAGCGAAGAGCGTGTCCAGCGGCGGCCGATGGGGGACTCATGAACTCAGCAGCATACTGGAGCAGAACACTTGAGGTGAGAACAGCAACAACACGAGCATCCTCATCGACCCACTGAGTGTAGGCAGTCAGAGCGTGGCGATAGGCCTCGAGATCAGTAGAGTACTTCTTGAACTTCAGGTCATAAGCATCAACAGCACTATCATCAGCACTTTGAGTAGCATCCTTGGCCTCCTGAGAAGCATCAACACCGAGAACAATCGGCGTTAGCGGAAGAGGAGCCACAGGAGCAGGGGGCATGACGGACAGACCTCGTCGGAGAGCACACCCCAAAGACGGAGACCGCGCATGTGAACGCGCATAAAGGCAGCGAAATCAGGTTAATTCGCTCCATCGAAGATCACCGAGCAGCGAGGAATCACAACATAGCCCGATGCAGAAGACATCTCTTTCACAATTATTATTATTATTATTTTACAGATCTGGTCAACCCTAGTTGCAGGCAGATGCCGGCAAAAATCCGGCGAAATTCCGGCTAACCGGGACGAGGGGCGGTACCGAAGGGCCGGGGGAGGCCAATTCCGGCCACCGGGGATCAATTCCCGGCAGTGGTGACGGCCGGTGGCAGTGGTGACGGCGAGTGGACCGAGGCCGAGGTCGATGAAGGGCGGGGGTAGACCGAGGGAGGGAGGTGGCGTGGAGATCCCGTCAGGAGAGGTAGACCGAGGGCGGGAGGCGGCGGGAGGTGGCGTCGGGTCAGGAGGTTGGCGGTGTGGAGTCCCACGCGACGTGAAGGCCCACGCGTGGAGGTTGAGTGGCCCGCACATGGAGATGGCGGCGTGGAGTGGCCCGTGCGTGGAGATCCCGTCGGTTCAGTACCGCGCGTGGAGGAGGTACTGCGCGTGGAGGAGATCCTGCGTGGAGAACGGGATCAATTCGAACCCGCGCGTGGCGAACTGAATCGATCTGGAAAGAATACGGCAGATCCGATCTACAGATGGCCAGAGAGATGGCCGGAGACAGCGTCAACCGGCGGCGGCGACGTCGGAAGAACGACGATGACAGGGACGGTGGCGGCTGTGACGATGTTGCAGAAAAATTGTCTAACCTAGCTATGATACCATGTCAGGAATATGCAACATGTATTCCTCTGGGGGCCAAAGGCCACAATATATAGTATAGGTACAGGTGCAAATATGTAGGAAGCCCCCTAACATATGGGGAAACTACAATATACAAATATATATACATCTAACACTCTTGAATTCTTGAAAACTCGCTTCACATTTGTCCGTCCATTCAAACTTCTTATCCTTCTTCAGCAATTGGGTCATGGGTCTGGAGATACTCGAGAATCCTTCTACAAACTTGCGGTAGTATCCCGCTAATCTGAGAAATGCACGAACTTGGGTTTGAGTGGTTGGGGCTTGCCAATCTTCAACATCTTTCACCTTTGCAGGGTCAACGGAAATTCCACCGGCTGATACAATGTGGCCGAGGAATCCTACCTCCTGTAACCAGAATTCACATTTGCTAAACTTGGCATAGAACTGATGATCTCTAAGGGTTGCAAGAATGGTCCTTAGGTGTAGCTCATGTTCTTCTTCTGATTTGGAATAAATCAGAATGTCATCAATGAAAACAACGACAAACTTATCCAGGAAGTCCATAAAAATCTTATTCATGAGATTCATGAAATAAGCGGGGGCATTGGTTAATCCAAAAGACATGACAGTATACTCGTATAATCCATATCTGGTGGTAAAGGCAGTCTTTGGAATATCCTCTGCGCGAATCTTGATTTGATGATAGCCAGTTCTAAGATCAATCTTAGAAAACACCTTGGCACCAGTAAACTGGTCAAACAGATCTTCTATCTTAGGCAATGGGTAATTGTTCTTGATGGTGACATCATTCAACTTCCGATAATCTGTACACAAACGGTTACCTCCATCTTTCTTATCCACAAAAAAACAGGTGATCTCCATGGTGACGCACTTGGTTGAATCAATCCAATTTCCAGCATGACATCCAGTTGCTTCTTCAGTTCTACTAGTTCATATGGGTTCATACTGTATGGTCTCTAGGCTATGGGTCCTGTTCTAGGGATTATTTCAATGATAAACTCGATATCCCGATCTAGGGGCATACCAGGCAAAACATCTCGAAATACATCGGGGTATTCCCAGACTATCCGGACTTGGTCAATGGTAGGTTGGGCTATACTATTGTTGCACTTGAATTGACGAGGTAAGGTTTCAGATACATGCTCGACTGATACTCCGGCTGTGTTGTTCATGGTTATAGCTTTCTTGGCATAGTCAATTAATCCTTTATGTTTGGACATCCAATCCATTCCTAGTACTACTTCCAAACCTTTAGTTCAGAGTACTATTAGATTAGCATAAAAATATATGCCATGGATCCGGATAGGGACGGCTTTGCAAATTTGCCTAGCTTTGGTGGTTGAACTTGGGATTTGAACAATCATAACATGCTTCAGTTTGGTTGGTTGAATCTTACTAGTTCATGCAAATTCTTCTGTGAAAAATGAGTGCGATGCTCCAGAATCAAACAACACTCTTGCAAGTACTGAGTTAACAGAAAACATACCCAGCACGACATCTGGCGCTTCCTGGGCTTCTTCAGCATGCATGAGAAAAAGACGGCCGTTGTGGTTGAGCGAGTTCCCTAGGGCAAACCTTCTTCCGGGCTGAACACGACGTTGTTGCTGAGCTGGGGCATTTGCATTGGGGACTGCGGCATTCTTCTTGGTGCACTCATTGGAGTAGTGACCCTTGGTTCCATAGTCATAACAAGTCACTTGCGACTTGTCCTTTGCTGCAACAGGCACAACATTGCTTCCAGTCCTTGGGGTAGTGTTTGTGTTGGTGGCGGCATTGTTGTTGTTGAACTTGGGTGGTGCATGGTTGAAATTGCTAGAGTTGTCGGGGTTGTTGTGGTTTCCTCCGGGCCTTTGGTTTCCACGGTTGGGATAGGTCGGACGGTTCATCGGGGGTCTGTTGGTTCTCGGGGCAAATCCTGGAGATGGTTTGGGGCGATACTTTGGTGTCTGGTGGGTTCCTGGATGATGCATCATGCGGAACTTGCGGTTCTCATTGGCTTGGTTGATCTTGTCTTCCATCTGAATGGCGGAGTCGACTAGGGCTTCAATATCAGCAAAGGGGATATTGACCAACACCGTCTGCATCTCATCATGCAAACCATTCAAGAATCTTTCTTTCTTCTTGGCTTCAGTGTCGATCTCATCCGGGGCATACCTAGCTAATGACAAGAATTTGTCATGGTATTCCACTATGGTCATCCTTCCTTGCTTCAGTTCTCTAAATTCATCTCTCATCCTCTTGATCAAACCCGGTGGCACATGGGTTCTGCTGAACTTGACTTTGAATTCTTCCCAGGTCATCATCTGTCCTCCGGTCATTGCACGAACGCTGTTCCACCATGCTCTTGCATCTCCGACCAGATAGTGGGTGACGAACAGAACTTTCTTGCTAGCATCCACTCCCGCGACTTCCAGATTGTTCTCCATGGTTTGCAGCCAATCATCTGCATCTAGGGGCTCTTCCGACTTAGTGAAAACAGGTGGATTGGTGTTTTGGAAATTCTTGAGCTTAGATCCATGGTTGTCCTGATTTCCATGGCCTTGATTGTTGTTGGCCATCTGAGCTATCTGCTGAAGGGTGACTAAGTTGGGTTGACGTTCTGCTCTTTCAGCTTCGCGGTCAGAAACCAACATTTGCAGGATCTGCAACATCGGGTCCGGGGATGAACGACTTCCTCCGCGAGGCATCTGAAGATTGAGATAGATCATGAGAAAAGAGGGAAATTTCTAAGGTTCAGGGGCTTGAACAGTTTTTAATTTTGACTCAGATTTTCTAGCAACTTGTTTTTCATTCATTCATTCATAGCACACAATACAAACACACGCCACAACAAAGGAAAACAGATGGTTTTAAGAACCATTCTGGAAATTACGATATAGTGGGACCGAATACAACTCACTAACGCTAGTGTTCAAGTGCTACTACTCCTCGGAGTCAGTGTACTCATCATTCTCATCATCATCATCATCAGCATCATCATCGATGAAGGCGAAGTCATCCTCATCGGTGAATAAGTCCATGGCCTGATCCTCCAGAAACTCATCATCATCGCTGAGATAGGAGTAGGGATCTCCACGAAGGTCTTCTCCGGCATTATCCCTTTCCTTCAACTGCATGTCTCTCTCGTGGATGGTCTCCTCCAAATCCGTGATCCGGTGGCGAAGACGGGCAATGATGCGCTCCTTCTTGTCGAGCTAACGGCGATGAGACTTGTGATCCTTCACTAGCATGGCGAGGGTCTGATCCTTCTTCTTGGCGATGGCGGACTTGTGGTTTGAGTAGTCACGAGCATTGTCCAACTCCTACTGACGGTCATACATCATCAAGCTAAGGTGGTCCAACTGAGTCTTCGGCTCGGGGTGATGTGGGGCTTCCAGTGGCTGTCCCATAGCATCACGCCTTGGATAGAACTCAAAGCGGGTACCCTTGATCTGATTGATACTCTGCCCACATAGACGTGCAAGAGCTTCCTGCATGGCCCTAGCAAGTCCATTGAGCCAGTTGTTCTCTCTTAAGGTGAACTGAATTCCCTCTGCAGTGGGAGGTTCAATCTTTCCTCTAAGACTTGCAACAACTAGCCACTGCAGATCTTCTCCTTCTTGATCATTGAGCTGAGCTTCGAAGAACTCGGGGTGCGGACGCTCCAGAAGTTCCGAAAGCTGGTCCAAGTCACGCTCAAAGATGAGTTCTCCTCCATTCCCCAACTGATAAAACTTGTTGTACTTCACGTCCATCTATAAGAATATAGGATGAGTAAGTTAGTAGAGTGATCAAGTGTGTCAAATTTTATGTATTTTGCAAGAGTTTTTGAGGAACATGAATTTTCATGAAAGAATTAAAGTGATAAGAATGGGAATATGTTTTTGTAGATACTCACTTACTTTGGTTTTGAAACAAAGTTTTTGATTCGAACGTCCATTCTAACTAGGGTCTCCTATGGTCAGGATGGCTCTAATACCAACTTGTCAACACCTGGATTTTTAATCCCAAATGCCTGTTATGCCATACATCGCAATCCCAGGATTACCATTTTTGCGAGACATAACAGATTTGGATATCACAGTACATAATCCATTACAAACCATACATAAGGTCTTACACAAATAAGGATCTCATGATCTAGTTCTTAATACAACTCAAGCAGCGGAATAACGTAATAGTAACGGTAGCGTAGGCGAAGCTCCATCTTCGGGGTCACAGGCAATGCTGACGATGGGAGATGATCCTAGTTGTCGTAACCTTCCTGCGGTCCATCATCCTGGTACTCCACTTCATAGTCTGGCCACGGGAATAGCCAGGGACAAAGCCATGAGTACTCTTTAAGTACTCGCAAACTAATACTAACAAGTTAAGGGTTTTTTGTAGTTAGGACACTGGGCTCTAGGGTTGTTTTGCAAAAAGCCAGATTTAGCTCTACTAAGTTCAGAAGCAAAGAAAGCTAGTTGAAAATTTTATAACACCTAAGTGGGAATTTGAATTTCATATCACAACTCTGTTGTGGTCAAGTCAAAGTCTCAATTCATTTCATAATTCATTTTGAAAACATCTGACAGGGGAACAGTATGGCCACTCCAACTGTCCATAACCGCGGACGCGGCTATTCGAATAGTTTGTTACTCTGCAGAGATTGTACACTTTCGCCACAACATTCGATACATCCATAAGGAACAATCCTGAATTCACCATACTCAGTATGCGGATAATCAATCCTAACCTTTCAATTACACACCCTAGTATAAACACCTCTCCTTTGAGTTTGGCCTCCCAACCATGACCAACTGTCATCTTGGGTACTGTAGAGATGGACAATCTTCACAAGGTAGCCTCAGCTCAGACCTTGGCCGCGAGGGAACCCATACTAAGGTATATAAATTTCCAGTCAAGCCTACCCAATTTTCGGGTTTTATGGTTGTACGGTATAATTGGAATGGTATCGCATCCAGACAACCATCAGTTTTATAAAGGGTTAAGGCTCATGCCTCAACATTTTCATCATCAAAATCATCTGGTGTTTGAGAACACATGTCAAAACATTTCAGTAGAATGACTCATCATTCTAAGGTTTTCATAACCATTTTCACCAAGTATTCCCATCTAAAGTTGATCAAGTTTTATGCTTAGCACTAGCATCTACAAGTGGGCATAAATACTAATGAGGGGTGGTAAAAAAGTGTATCTTATGTAAGTTCAATCTCATGCCTTAGGGTGACATCAAGATTATCTAACTTAGGCCAAGTTTTATGCTCTTTATGCTACCTTTAGTTATCTTTCTAGAATCTACAAGTCACTTAAGGAAAATCTAAGAGAAGCTTTAGTAAATAAAAAGAAGTATTAAACTTGCAAGTAAAACTAGGATTGGGTATCATCAAATGTGGCTAACCAAGCATGCTTAATGCATTGCATAGGTTATCTAATTTTCATAGTTGCAAGGGTTAGCTTGCCTTGTGCAGAGCAGTGGTTGAAGTTCTCCTCGGCTTCTTCCTCGTAGTAGCCTCCTTCCTCCTCGTATCCGTGGTTGGTACTAGCGTCTATAAATAAATACGGGGTACACAATCACCAAACAATACTTAACTATTTTCAATTATCACACAAAGGTGTCCTATAGATGATCTAGCATCATCACTTAACATTACAAGATTAAAGCATTTGTCTTATTTATTTTAATTTGAGAAAAGTAATTTCTACTCATTGAAAAACTACTTAAGATTTAATATTCTCCAACTCAAAGATGGGATCATGTTGACACATGTCATCACCAAATATTTCAGTACATGGAAATGTGATTTAAAGTGGTGTCATAATTTAATAAGGTTTAACCTTTTGATTTTAAATAAATAAAGTGACTAGAAATGCCTATGTGGCCTTCTTTTATTACTTGAACATTATTTCTGTAGGTAAACCCATATTTTTTTATATATTCTGAAAGGTATGCTCAAATGTGATTTTTGAGAGTTGTAATCAACTAAAAAGCTCTTATGGTTGAATTTTGAAAAATGTTTGAATGCAGAAAAGCTTTTGCCTTGTTATTTTTACCAAGGTTGATCTACAGATCCAAATGATTTGAATCCAACGGGCTTGGATTAAACATTTTAGTACCTTTCTAAAAAAATTGGTTTCATGCATTTCGGTTCATTGAATCAAGATGGGGTGATTTTTGAATCAATGTACAGAACTATGTTTGAAATTAAATGGAAAATCTAAATTTAAACTGCTGGGTCGCGTGGGAGACGCTAATGGGCCGGCGCAGTGTCACTCCACAGCACGGGGTTCAGCTGACAGGGGGCTACCAGTCAGTGACCCATAACGCGCTAAGCGGTACGGGGCGGTGTGGGACGTTGGATTAGAGTGGGGATGAACGGCTGGGGATCGTCGTCAACGACGGACCTGTCGCCGGCGAGCTCTAACCCTAGTGGCTCAGTGGTGCTGCATAGGGGGTGTACCAGCACTCCAGCGACAATGGCGAGGCAGGCAAAAGAACTGGTTGTCGACGGCGAGCTCAGGTACGGTTGAGGCAGCTCCGGTGATGGTCGCAATCAGCGGCGCCCTTCTCCTCCAGTGGCGGCCTCCTCCGGTACAATTCCGGCGAGATGTTGCTCCCTGTTCTCCAGCTAGAGGTGTGGGACGATCAGTGAGGTGAGGGGAGTGAAGTGGTGTGCTACAAACGGCTGGGGTGCCCTCCTTTTATAGGCTCAACGGCAAGACCAAGAGGGATGGTCAGGTGATGGTGGCGACATGGCTACGGGCTGCTAGCGGCATGGCTGAGGGTGGCGATCGACGCGCGGTCTCCTGGCGGTGCTCTAGGATTTTAATGCAAGCTTAGGGGCGGTGGTAAGCGGTCGGGCAGAGCTGGCGCTCTGAGCGGCAGAGGCGGCGGCTTCGACGGCGAGATATGGCTTTGAGGCGTTGGACGGCGAATGGGGGTGTCTGGCGTGCTCCCTGGGTCGTGGCGACGCGGTGGGCACGGGCTGCGGTCAAGTGGCGGCGTGTGCACGCATGCCGGGTGCGGCGCTCTAGCGCGTTCTCGGCATGGCGCGGTGGCACTGGGCACGGGGTTTCCTCGGTGGTCCACAGATGGGACTGGCTCGGGGAGGGGATAGTGGGCGGCGGTGAGGTGCTGGCTATCTCCCAAACATGGCGAGAGAGGGGGAGGCGGTCTGCTGCGACGGCGATCAAGTTGGCAGGCGAGGTGCGGCTCGTCTTGGCATGGCCATGCGGATAGGAGGTAGGGGATGGGGTAGTTAGGCCCTGGTTTGATCGAGAGGGGACAATGTGATCAAATGAGGGTCAAATGGGAGACAAGTTTGGCCAGAACACTATTCAAAATAGTGAAATTGATTTGGTTTAAATTCTGCCTGCCAAGTGTTTGATGAAATGGCCGCAAGAAACTTCTTTTTGAATTTTGAAAATATTTTTGATGGGTGTGCTAAGCATAAGCTTGAGACTGTGGTTTCTTGGGTTTTGAAAATTGAGCTTGTTTGAGTGGTTTTTGAAATAGTGGGATCTTCCCATATGAGATAGATTCAATTTTAAACTGTCATTTAAACTTAGCATTTGAATTTTTGGCAGATCACAAAGTGGGCCTTGGTACCTCATTATGTGTACTAACAAGGGGTGCAAAGATCCACAATTGTTTCTGTTAAGTTTTGAGTGCTAGGAATAGCCAAAGTAGGCATGCTAGTTAATTTGGCAAAAATGACCATTCACTTCATTTATTTGTTTTGAGTTGTTTTTCTTTGGGAAAAGTTTGGGAATGATTTATATGATATTTATTTCACCTAAGAATCATTTTACAAGCAATGAATCACAGAACCATGGCAATTCAAATGAACTCCTAATTTAAATACACATACACATGGATGCTTTCATATTTTGAGATGGAAAAGTTTTTGTTAACCCTAATTTTGATGATTAGAGTTTGATGATCCATGTTTAATATTTTTGGGATGTTACAGTCAGGGGTGGTTGAGTGAAATGGTGTGTAGAATGAGGGATGGGGTGGCCTCTATTTATACACCGGCGAGAGGGACAGTGCGGCATGGCCAGGCTCCTCCGGCGACGTCAGTACAACGAGCTACGGGCATGGCGAAGGGCGTAGGATGGTGCGATGTCTCCTAGAGATCATCGCTGGCTTAATGGCATGGCACGGGGCGGTCGAGAATGGTCGGGAGCGTTCAGTGCTCTGAGCGTAAACAAAGGTGTTCGAGACGGCGTACAGATTCTGCTGGTCACGCGGCGGTGAACAGTCGTGTCTGGGAGGTAGCTAGGGTCATGACGCGTGCAGTTACGTGTGGTGAGGGCGAGGCACGACGTGTGCGATTGTGTTGGGTGCGGCACTCTGGCGTGCTCTCGACATGGTGCATAGAAAATGGGCGCGGCGATTTTCATGTGGTCTATGGCTTGGCTGAGCTCGAGGGGTGGACAGGGAGTGGCGGTGGACAGTGGCCTGCCTCCTAGACATCATGGACGGGTGCGGAGTTTCCTCCTGCGTGATGTCCATGGTCGGCCGACGAGTGAGCTTCGGCAGGCATGGCACTGGTGCAAAGGTGTAATGCCCCAAAAATATTACAAAATAAAATTTGCATGTTAATTTCTTTTCGCATCATCATGACATCATCATTCATATTTGACCTCTAAAATATTTTCACCAAAGCCTATTTTGTTCTCTAATTAGTCCCTCCTTTAATTTCAAATTAAAACCCTGGTTTTTTCTGGATCTTTTATTTGTCTAAAAACTATTTATAAAAGTCTATTTAAAATAAAAGTATTTTTTTGGGGAGGCAGCCGGCCAGACCAAAAGTCCCAGCTAGCCACCTACAACCTGCACGACGGACCCTAATTCTAACCAAATCCTAACCCTAGACACACACACCCCACCTGCCGCCGCCGCACACCCTAGCTGGCCACGCGCACATAACCACCACGCACACACGCTGCACCCAACATGTTCTCACGGACGCACCCAGGACACACACACAACCATGCGACGCACGCACCCAACACGCCCTGGATCCCGCACGCCCTAGGGTCCACCAGCACATCGCCTCCATCCCGCTCGTCTTCCCTGCAAGTCGCTGCCTCCCTCGCCTCTCGTCTTCCCGCAACAGGCCGCAGGCACCCGCCGCCGTCCTCCTTCTCGCGGCCAGGGCACCATCGTCTGACTCCCGCGTGACCCCGTCAACCGCACTCCACCACCCACAGAGAAGCTATGTCACCGGCCCTCTCCTCCCCAACCGCCGCCGCTATCATCGGAGAGCCTCGCCTCCACCCTGTCGTCTGGCCGCCGCCGCCCGAGCCTCCTTAGCACCGCTTGTGATGTGGACATCCCATCTATCGATACAACCGTTGTACCTACAGCTAGACACATACAAGGACCTATCACTCGATCTCGTGCCAAACAACTTAACTATCAGGTACTTTCGTTTCTTGGAACTATTCCTCACATACATGAGAATATGATGCTGCCTAATCAGATGTATTTCTTACTCTTAGGAATGATGGACCAAGCATGGATGAGAGGGACAAGCATTGGAGCATGGTCATGCATGGAGATGGCAGCAAGCATGTGATGATTCAAATGAATGCCACGGATGAAGATTTCAGAACTTTGAGGCCACCATAATGAAGAAAGAAGGCTTGGACGAAATATTCAAGATTAATACTTCACAAATTCGTCCATGGCTTAATATGGTGCTACGACACCTTTATTTTGGGCCAGGCCCGTGTAATTTTCGCAGGATTTTAAATAGCCACTTTTTAGAGTCCGTATTTGAGGAGAAAAGGACTTCTAGGGTTGGATTCGGCCACCACTTCTATGGCTGGCCGAAACCCTACCTTTTCCTCCTTAAATACTCCCCTTAGCCGTCACCATAGACTCGGATTTTGTTTAGACATTAAGTTAGCCATCATAGCAACTTCGCCAAGGCTCGAGCGTCGCAGAGGCCTCTTGTACTTCGCACCTATACAGAATCCCACCTTTTCAATAAGCTTTCATCTTAATCCGCAATATCTTGATTGCAATATTAGTTCTGACTTGTTCTTGTTTTCAGGTAGGAATTAAGACCCTCGCTAGTCAGGTTGATCGTGTTTCCGCGGGATCAGTAACCTCCAAGAGATTGGCCTAGCGATTGCATTGGCTCTCGTGCCCACACATGTAGTCGGATCGTCAAGCCCGAACTCCACCAAATCGACCATTATCATCTCATCGAAAGATCGGACACCTTTGCCCCATCAGCTTGAGTCACGCGCCCGCCCCGGCGTCCCCGCGTCGCTGCTTCCCCTAGTCCACGTCGTTGTGTCGTCCCGCATGATCTCCACTGTACCCGAGCCCCGCGCCCTGCCGCTGCCCCTCCTCCCTCACGTGGGCCCCTACCTCCGTGAAGTTCCGTCTGCACCCCGATGCCATCGCGAGCCTGCATGTCTCCTGCTCCTGTTGGTGATGCCTTGCCCTCCTCGTCTGGTGCTTGTGTTCCTGCTTCTTTGACCATCGAGCCCCGCACCATGTGTTTGCTTTAGGCTATTGGTGCATTTGGTGGCATATGACCACAACCTCCTATTGTGGAAGTTGCATATGAATCCTGTGAAGTAGTGGTGTGACCTAGGAGTGTAGTGCCGGTGTGAAGATGTGAAGATGATTTAATGGTGTTTGACTTCGACTACCTCGAATATCTTCGACACCCGAAGTCGGATCCCCAAGGTCGTCGACACAGAACCGTACCTCTTCTTCTTGGAACGCCAATATCTCCGAGACCCCGGATCCGAAGCCCGATACCTTGAAACCTCACGTTCTCGATCCAACATGTGTGATCCCTTTCCGATACCCTATTTTTATAAATATAATATAACTTGTGCATATTAAATTATCCATTCTTGCATACATATTGTTGTTCGGGGTTAAATAGTGATTCATCTAATAAATAAATATGGAATATATGGGAGTGTTATTTGGCTTGTCCCGGTTCAATTTAAAATTGAGTAGCGAACTGATGCCATGATTTATCCTGTTAAGTCAACATTTAAATTATGGGGTAGCTAAATAATTTGAACCTAATAATAAATGTCGGGATCCCGATTCCGCTTAATATTTCTAAGTGGGACCACATATTTCCATGCCATGCATCATATCATAAACATGCCGGATCTTCCGCCCAAGTATTAAATATTGCATCCGATGTTTCTTTCTAATGATTTGCTTCTTCACCGATTAGGACGACGAGTTGATGCGAGATACGACAAGCCTTCGGTTTCTCGACTTTGTCTCACAGGCGAGCATTCTCCCCCTTCTAACTATTTTGCATTTATAGTCTTTATTACTTCCTTTCTTTGATCTATTGCTATCCTTATTGTCGATGCTATAGTATTGTTCCTTTATTTACCTTCTCCACTATATTGCCTTGGTTATCCTATTGCCTTGTTTGATTATCTAGCTTTATCCTTGCGAGTCGTAGGAATGCTTAGTACCGCTCTCATACAGGTGGAACATGATACTCGAATATGGTTGATGATAAGATAATTAATCTGATGTTGTTGGTTATGGTTTCACCTAAATATAAGGCCCCGACAGGGACCACCTTTGGGAATTGCTTGAGGAGACCTAGGACCCGTTCATTCTATGATACCAGTTCTGAGTTGATCGCACTAACCAAACGTGGGGGCCTCTAGGATCCCCCTCTCAACTACCGGCGCTATTCGTATATCCAGAGGGTTACAAAATTGGTTTTCTATTTGGTGCATACGCATAATATGTCCTCGGACATGGGTGAGTTGATATGTCTTCGGACTTGATATTTTGGTAGACTGCCATGGCTTCCATACATAAATCGCGGTACATGGTGGCGGCACCCACGGTGTGTACAAGTTACCCCGTAGGGCCCGATCCACCAGTAGGCGCAAACGCTATGCCTTTCTCAAGAATTGTCGTACCTCGTGGTTGGTTCCCCACAGTAGGTGATGCCTCTATATATGCACGTAGTTAAGGGACAGTTCTTGTCGTGAGATTCGTATGGCACGCGTAATATTTTGCCTGAAGGGTTGAGCATGTGTTTGGGTACAGTAGTGCGCCCCTGGAGGGTAAATCTTTTCGAGAAGCCGTGTGTCCACGGTTATGGATGCCTCAGGAGTACAGTGTCATGATCATAGACAAAGCCACTAATGTTTTGCCTCTTTAATAATGTGACTAATAATTAGCCTTACCAACTAAACACCTGCTTAACTGAAATTGCCACTGTGTGTTATGCAAGGGGACTTCCTCGACTGGTCTTCGAGGGGAAAATCTTTGGATGGGTTATGTTTGGTGTTATATATAGTTATCGCATAGTGCTCTCTTACCTCGCTCGAATAGCCGAAGTTGTAGCGTGTCTCTATAAGTTAGATAGTGCAAGATTTGCTGCCACTGAGCCCGCCATACCTATGTAGGCGAGGACCACCAAATTCTAAGACTCGTCGTGTACTGGCCTCAGTACTGACCACTCTCTTTCTGTTTTCCTTTCCCCTTTGCCGTCACCTTTTGGCTTTGACAGGTATGTGACTGATGATGTTAGCAAGGTTACCCTTCTGTCTTGTCCTGGGCAGGGTTGCACACTGCTTGGTTATTCTTCAGGACTCTTAGTCCCATTTGGATTTTGTCCGTACTCGGATACTATCTTTATTTCTTCTTGAGTTGTATCTTCGTACTATACCTTTTGTATTCTTGACTCGTTGAGTTGTTGTTGTATATATAAGTTCTTGTGGACTCTATTGTAAACTACTGTGATGTAACTACTTGTATTCAAATCCCACCCACACGAAAGTGTCGGGTGGGCGTCTTTGAATCGCTTCTATGCGGATTTTGGCGGGAAATGCTGAGATCTGCATAGACCCGATTCGGGGCATTACAAAAGGGTAGATGGGTAGATGCTTGAATGCGTTGCTGGGTGCTGGGGGTGACGAGGGGACAAGAATTGGACAAGGCATTAATCAAAAGAACAGTGATAGTTAGGTAGTTTTCACTATGCTCACCAAGTGTTTGATGAAATGGCCGCATGAAATTTACATTTAAATTTTTGGCTGAATTTTGGTGAGTGCTCTGGTCACAAGCTTGGTAGTTTGAGGTTGCTTGGGTTTGTCAAGGTGAACTGGTTTGTTGGGTTTTGAGAAATGGTCATCTTAGTACCTACACTTGATTCAATTTTGAATTGTCCTTTAAATAGATTTGAAATTTGTTTCTGTTGGTTTGTAAGGTGGGCTTGGGTTCACTTTTACTTGGTCTAGAAAGGGGTGAGAAGAATTGGATTTGTTTCTGTTAGAAATCTTTGACTAGGAACACCCAAAGTAGTCTAGTGAACAAGTTTGGCCAAAATGACCATTTGCTCATATTTCTTATTTTTGATTTTCTCTTCATTTGATTCTTCTTGGAAATGATCCAGATGATATTGTTTTCATCTTTAAACCAATCCTTAGCATTCATAGAAATCAAACATGGCATTGCAAGCATTCATGCATTAATCACACACACATGCATTCATATTAGTTTTAATAACAAAAGTTTTTGTTAACCCTAAACTTGGGTGATAAGAACTTGATAATCTTGTTTAATATTTTTGGGATGTTAAAATCCTTCCCTCCTTAAACAAAATATCATCCCGAGATTTAAGAAAAAGAAAACTAGGAACTAAATAGATCTGGAAACTTAGTCCTAATGTAATCTTCTCACTCCCAAGTAGCTTCTTCTTCAGTATGGTTACTTCACTAGATCTTGGGAAACTTGATACTCCGGGTTCTGGTGGTTCTGAAGGATTCTTCCAAAATATGAATGGGTAATTCACGATAAGTTAGGTCCATATTGAGCTCTATGATTCGGTGATCAATATTATTGAAAAGTTCGGTCTTCTCCGGGACTTCTAGGCATTTGCGAAGTAGCGAGATATGGAACACATCATGCATGGCTGACATCTCCTCCGACAGTTCCAGTTGATAGGATACTTCTCCACGGCGATTCAAAATCTTGAAGGGTCCAATATATCTGGGGGCAAGCTTTCCTTTGAGTTGGAAATGTTGCATTCCTTTCAAGGGTGATACTTTCATATACACAAAATCTCCTATAGCGAAGGCTAGATCTCGACGTCTCTTGTCGGCATAACTCTTCTGTCTGGATTGGGCAGTCTTGAGGTGCTCATGGATCTTGTGAACTTTCTCTTCGGCTTCTCTTAGGATGTCAGGTTTGAAAATCTGACTCTCTCCTACTTCCGACCAATTCAGTGGGGTACGACACTTTCTTCCATACATAAACTCAAATGGGGCCATTTGCAAACTGGCTTGGTAACTATTGTTGTATGAGAATTCTGCGTAAGGCAGATAGTCTTCCCATTTTGATCCATATTCCATCACACAAGCTCTCAACATATCTTCGAGTATCTGGTTTACTGGCTCCATTTGTCCATCAGTCTGCGGGTGATAAGCTGTGCTGAAATCCAGTCTGGTTCCTAATCCTTCTTGGACTTTCTTCCAAAACCTCGAGGTAAACTGAGTTCCTCGATCCGACACAATGTTCTTAGGGACTCCATGCAAACCGACTATCCTAGAAATGTACAACTCTGCTAGCTTCGAACTTTGATAAGTGGTCTTGACCGGTAAGAAATGGGCTACTTTAGATAGTCTATCCACTATGACCCAAATAGAGTCATTTCCCCTACTAGATGTAGGCAAGCTGGTGATAAATCCATTATAACTGAATCCCGTTTCCATTATGGAATCTGCAATGGTTGCAAAAGTCCTGCGGGTCTCTGATGTCCCGCTTTGACTCTCTGACAGACATCACATTTGGCTATGTAGCTTCCGATTTCTCTCTTCATCTTATGCCACCAAAATTGCTCCTTCAAATCCTGATACATCTTCGTTCCTCTGGGTGGATAGAATAAAGAGTATCATGGGCTTCCTGCAAAATAGCTTGTTTCAATTCTGAATCTGTTGGTACACAGATACGTCCTTTGTACCACAAAACTCCTTCTTCATCTTTGGTGAATCCGGGTACCTTCCCTGTACCGATATGACGTTTGATTCTGTCGATATTAGCATTTCCTTTCTGCGCCTCCTTGATCTGACTGATCAAAGTGGGTTCAAGTTCTATTCTAGCGAAAAATCCTTTACTAACTAGCTCCACTCTGAAATATTCCATCTCCTCATGCAAACTTGGCTGGGCTTCTTTTATCATGGTGTTCAATCGACACGGCAATCTGCTAAGAGCATCTGCTACCACATTGGCTTTGTCGGGGTGATAGTGAATGTCAAGGTCATAGTCCTTGATTAACTCTATCCATCTCCTTTGCCTCATATTTAGCTCCTTCTGGGTGAGAATATACTTCATACTCTTGTCATCCGAATAAATCTCACAGGGGTTACCCATGAGGTAATGTCGCCATGTCTTCAAGGCTAAAACTACGGCTACTAGTTTAAGGTCATGGGTAGGGTAATTCTGCTCATGTTGCTTCAGTTGTCGGGATAGATAGGATATGACTTTGCCTTCTTGCATTAACACACATCCGAGACCAACCTTGGATGCATCACAATACACATCAAAAGGCTTCTTGATATCTGGCATAATCAAGATTGGGGCTGAAATCAATCTCTTCTTGAGCTCTTGAAAACTTGCTTCACATTGGTCCGTCCATTCAAACTTCTTATATTTCTTCAACAATTGGGTCATTGTTCTTGCGATGCTCGAGAATCCTTCTACAAACTTGCGGTAATATCCCGCTAATCCGAGAAATGCGCAAACTTGGGTTTGACTGGTTGGGGCTTGCCATTCTTCAACATCCTTGATGACCCACAAGTATAGGGGATCGCAACAGTCTTCGAGGGTAGTATTACCCAATTTATTGATTTGACACAAGGGGAGACAAAGAATACTTATAAGCCTTAACAACTGAGTTGTCAATTCAGCTGCACCTAGAAATAGTTCTTTCTCACGGAAGTTTATCAGTAGCAATAGCAAAGTAACAGCAGCAGCAAAATAGGAGCAATAGTAACAGTAGTAGCAAACAGTAGGATATGAGTGCGGTGGGCATAGGGATGGATGGACGGGCGTTGCATGGACAAGTCTAAACATGTAACTTCAAGATCTATGGAAATTGCAGATAAATAAGATAAAGCATCCAAGTACTAAACAATCATAGGCATGTGCTCTATATATAGTCATGCGTGCTCGCAATGAGAACTTGCACAACATCTTTTGTCCTGCCAGCCCGTTGCAGCGGGGCCTTAAGGGAACTACTGGCAATTAAGGTACTCATTTTAATAGAGCACCGGAGCAAAGCATTAACACTCCGTGAACACATGTGATCCTCACATCACAGCCATCCCCTCCGGCTGTCCCAATTTTTGTCACTTCGAGGCCTTTCGATCCGGACAATGATATGTGTACACAACTTGTAGATAAGGTCACAAATAATACTATCATCATGAATCAATAATAAGTTCAGATCTGAGATCATGGCACTCAGGCCCTAGTGACAAGCATTAAGCACAACAAGTTGCAACAAAGTCAAATAGCACTAATAGAGATACTAGACACCATGCCCTAACAATCTTATTCGATTACATGATAGAACTCATCCAATCCCTACCATCCCCATAGCCTACAGCGGGGGATTACTCAATCATGGATGAGGGAAACATGGATGGTTGATGGAGAGGTGTTGGTGATGACGATGGCGATGATCCTCTCCAAATTCCTCGTCCCGGCAGGGTGCCAGAACAGAGTTTCTGGTTCCGAATCGCGGTTTCTGGTTGTGGCGGCACGGAGGAACTCTTTCTGGAAAAATGTCAACCCCCTTGAGTTTTTAGGTCAAGAGGAAACTTATAGGCGAATAGGGTGGCCGAGGGGGTGCCTAAGGCGGCCAGACCCCCTCTAGGCATAGTCAGGACTGGCCCGCGCGGAGGCCACACCCCCTCTGTCTCGTATTCTGGCTTTGTGAGTCTTCTGGTGAAATAGGATTTTTGGCATATTTTCTGGGCTTTTTCCTAATAGTTGATTTTTTGCACAAAAACTAGACACAAAGGTAATTCTGCTAAAAACAGCGTCAGTCTGTGTTAGTTGTATCCTAATCACACAAGTTTAGAGGAGAAACGGTAGCATAAGTGTTCGGGAAAGTAGATACGTTTTGGACGTATCAACTCCCCCAAGCTTAGCTTATTGCTTGTTCTCAAGCAATTCAGTTGAAAACTGAGTGCGATAAAAGAACTTTCACGAACACATTTGCTTCATATGATGTATATATTCTTAGCACAGGAGGATATACGTAGACAATTCATAATAAGGAGTATGCAACTAAGTCTACTCAATAGTCATTGCAAGATATGAAGAGATTCCAACTCAATAATAATAAGTAGCATGAAACATAAACATAAGCAACATTGCAATGCTCATAATAAGGTATGATAGAATGGTATCTCGCTTGCCTTTGTTTGTAGAGCACAATATAAATGCCAAGGAACCTCTGAAGTTCAAGTGAAGACTAGAAGATATCAAAGATACAAGTATCAAAGTCATGACATAATTAACCAAGTTTTGAGACAAGCACATTACACTAAGAATGACAACTATGCTCTCAAGAAGGTGCTCATAGAATAAGTGGTGACTCAACAAGGAAGTAAAAAAGGTTTTGAAAAGTTTGAAAGGCTTCCAAATTATGAAAGTAAGGTACACATTAGCTTTGAGCTCTCATTGCCCCTATCATAAGCATCTTTAGATGGTTAAGGTGAAAGTGAGGTCCAATATGAGTTATATGCTTGACAAACCATAAACTGGAAATCTCATGTCCCTTGAGTACGAGGGCCGCTCCTCATGCTACTCAACTTTAGTTACCAATAAGTTCTTGTCATCGTAAATACATGCATATCATAGAGAACCGCCAACGGGGTACCCCTTGCACATGATACAGGAGCTATCCCATAATCAAAATGTCAAGGCAAGCAGACAATAAGCATCTCAGTGATCTTTTTATTTTCTATTTGCATAGGTTTTTATTGAGAATGCTTCACAGATTGCTCATTATGGTTATGCTGCAATTTTCCACCATGATTAGGCATGGCTTAGGCTAGCAGCCCAGGCATTTCTCTAACCCATATATATAACTCCATGAACTTACAAGCTCCCCTTTTATTTCACACCGACGATATCCGCAAACAAAAGAGCATGATATCAACTGGATATATATCCACAAGTGTTGAAAGCTTTCCCCGTGACAGCACGGTTCTGCTAACTCCCAGCCTATAATTTGCAAGCATATAACTTTCATGGACAGTCATAATGGTTCAGGTTTATTAAGTACAAGGAATAAAGTGTGCCATCAAGTTCGTGAGAGCTTTACTAACTAACTTTCTCAAAACAGTCAAACATTTTATTTGGAAGAAAACAAGGCATAATGAATATGCACTGAATAGCAAATGATGCTAATAGGTAGGTATGGTGGACATTGTTGGCAATATTGGTTTTGGGGAGTTGGATGCACAAGTAGAGCTCATACTCAGTGCAAGTGAAGGCTAGCAATAGAGAGGGAGCGACAAACAAGAGAGCAATAACTGTCATAATCATGCTTGCAACAAAACATGACTAATTATGGCATGAAAGTGATACAAGAACTGTGAGGCAAAATAAATCATCGAGGCTTACTGACTATTTTTTAGTCATATGCATGCGTGAGCATGTGCCAAGTCGATTCACATGAAACATTCATATGAGGATACCACAATATCATACCAAGTTATGAATAAAACAATGCAAGTAAACATTCATATGACATGCTACAAACTATTAGCAAACTGGAGCTAATCATAAGAGAGCAAGAACTACTAAGCATCCATAAATAACATACACCTTACATGAACAGACTAAGCATGCTCACAATGATGAGTATATGTACAAAAATGAAAACAAATAGAGTTGGTTACTAGCCTCTCACCACACCTCAAGTTGTCTTAATATTCATTATTGTCCTTCACTTGTGTGACTTGAATAATAACATGAAACCAAACTCCACTGAGGACTGCTGAACCCTGCAAAGAACTTCACAAAACCAAAGAAGAACAAGAATTTTTTTTGGTGTTCTCGATTTTTAAAAGCAAGCACACAAAGCAAAAGCAAACAAAGAAAAATATTTTTGTATTTTTTCTTTTAAGGAAAACCAAAGCTAAAAGTCAAAGAAACAAACAAAGAGAAACATCGAAAATACTTTTGGTATTTTTTTGTTTTGAGAAAGCAGAAACAAGAACCAAAAAAAGAAAGCGACATGGATATACAAAGAACCGATGAAACATGATATATATATGAGTGTGATGTTGGTATAGCTCCCCCCAAGCTTAGGCTTTTGGCCTAAGTGGGGATCAATAGCGCGGGTAGTAACCCCAAGCTGGTGGGTCATCATAGGAATGATCATAATCAGGCCCTCGCGATGAAGAAGAAGATGTGCCCCAATCATAGGAGGGCTGCTAGTATGAAGACTCCCCCATGTTGGAGGGCTGAACCGAATCATCTTCGGCATCCTCTCCAACATTCTCCTCTTGATGGGAGAGCTCCACCACGTAAGTGTCAAACTCCTCCTCCGTGAGCAACCATCCTTGCCTGTTATCAAAATTAAACAAAGCAGGTGCAGGCAGATAGACTACTTTCTCAGTCCTACCCCCTCTCCAACCACGCTTGACAAAGGATAATTCATACGATAGACTTCTCACAGTATCCCAAGAAGAAACAAAATTATGCTGTACCATGGAATCAAGATCAAGCCTCTCTATGGGGAACAGATAATCTGAATGGTGAGGCTCTAAACCATGGAAATCAAGAAACCTAGAGGCAATGAGACCTCCACAAATTCCACCCTTCTCGCAGTTAGTGGTAAGTTGGTAAGCTATCAAATCACCCAAGTTATCAGATCTATCCCTATTCAAAGCCGCTGAGATAAAAGCTAGATCAAAAGAAGATAACTTTCTAGCAATTTTTCTAGCAAGAACATACTTGGTAGTGAAATAGGCAAAATATCTAATGGATGGGAACTGAATGTTTCGAATTTTACCACTTTCCTTCAATAAGTCGAAACCTTGGAAAATTTCAACATATAAATCCATAAGTGGCTTGGGCCTCTCCTTGATCTTCTCACAAGATCCCCAATGCGGCACTCTAATAGCTGCACAAAAATCTTCAAAAGGCAGGTCGACAGCTATATTGTAGATTTTATAATGTACCATGGGGTTAAACGAGGACCAAGTAAACCGGAAGTCCTGCACCACAGCCATGGTTAGCTTAACATACTGATATGGTTCTTATTCAACAAAGTGTTCCAACCCTGCATTAGTAATCATAGTCTAGAAATCCTAGAAGATTCCCGAGGCTCTCATAAATTCAGGGCATGGATATATGGAAGGGAAGACTCCTTCCTCACGATGGAATTTCATTGGCTCAGGTACCATCAAATCATATTGATTCAGTGGGTATGCACTCATCTTCCTTTCTGAAATTTTTAGACAAACATCAAACCAAGTGATTTCCAAGTTGATAAATGATGAGGAACTACTATAGGAACTTGCTAGAGGGCTAAACATGCATCAAAATGAAATATCTAAGCATATAACAAGCATGCAAGCTCACACAACTTGACACATATAGCAGAAAAATACTCAAGATACAATCTACAATTCACAAATCTAATTGGACAAGCGAAGGAGGCACATACCAAGGAGCAATCCCTCCAAAAATCAGCAACAAAGATAGGCTGAGCAAGGAGATCGAAAATCGGGAGAAAGAAAAGCAGGAACTCGAGCTTGAGAAATTTTTCTGGTGTTTTTCGGGAGAGAGAAAGAAGTGGCTGGGAGGAGACAACTTGGAGGGCCACAGGTGGGCCCCACCCAGGCTAGGCACGCGCTAGGGGCTAGCCATGCCACCAGGGGGTGTGTTGGCCTGGTGGGTCCCCCTGGGCCACTCCAGGTGTCCCTCTGCCCCTTTTTTTGAGGAAACAATTAATATGAATTTTTTGGGATTTTCGGAAAACTTTATTTTTGGCCAATTTCTAGGGTATGAAAATTGATTTTCTCGCAGAAAATATTTTTTTAGAAGAAGCAAAAGCAAACAAGAACCAAAACTACATAAGTTCCAAGACACTCTAACAAGCAAACAACTAGCAAAACTAAAGCTAACAAGAGAAAGAGCAAAAACTAGGAAGGAGAAAAGTAAAAGTGAGCAAGTATAACCACTGTGAAAGCATTGCTTTGTTCATTAAAATCCCTTTGTTAACAAGGTTGATCAAGTCTTGTTACCAAAACAATCTTATATGAAACAAAACTTTGCATTCCACAAAGTGATTATGTTTCCTCAAACTTGATAGCAATGGTCCCAATCATAATAGTTTCAAAACTTTGTTGTGGAATGGGACAATATATTTCTCCAACTTTGATGCTCTCAATATTTTCAATGGAATTCAGGCAATAGCTCTTATCAATCTTCTTGGGGAAACAGATAGTATGCTCTTTGTCATTAATAATAAAAGTTACTTTTCCTTGATTACAATTGATGATAGCACCTGCATTACTAAGAAAAGGTCTCCCAAGAATAATAGACATATTATCATCTTCAGGCATTTCAAGCACAACAAAATCAGTTAAAACCAAGCAATGATGAGCCACTTGAACAGGAACATCCTCACATATACCAACAGGAATAGTAGTTGACTTATGAACCATTTGCAAAGATATATCAGTTGGTATCAACTTTTCTAGATGGAGTCTCTTGTAGAGAGAAAAAGGCATAACACTGACTCCATCTCCCAAATCACATAAAGCAGTTCTAACATAATTATTCTTAATAGAGCAAGGAATAATTGGTATACCTGGATCACCAAGTTTCTTTCGAACCTTACCATTGAAAGAATAATTAGCAAGCAAAGTAGAAATTTCCTCATTAGGAATCTTCCTTTTGTTAGATACAATATCCTTCATATACTTTGAATAAGGAGGCAACTTAATAGCATCAGTTAACGGAATTTGCAAAAATAAAGGTTTCATACACACACAAAACTTGTTGTAGTGTTCTTCCTACTTTGACTTGTGTTTCTTATTAGGAAAAGGCATCGGTTTCTGCACCCAAGGTTCCCTCTCACTACCATGTTTTTTAGTAATAAAATCTTTCTTAGTGTATCTAGTATTCTTAGTGTGCTTCTTAGGTTCTTCCTCAACTTCCTCCTTATCAGGAGCATCATTTTTATCATTACCATGCTTAGTTTTAGCATCAGAGACAGATATACCATTAGGATCTACAACAGGTTCAGAGGGTTCCTCAACTATTTTGTGTTTCTTTTTCTTTCTCTTATGAGGACTACCACTACTTTCACCTTGTTGAGAATCCTGCTCAATTCTTTTAGGGGTCCTTTAGGATATAAAGGATCTTGAGTAGCTATACCACTCCTAGTTCTAATTCCATAAGCATGTTTATTTCCTGAGGCATTAACTAGCATATCCTTTTGTACCTTAGCAAGTTGATCAATTTGAGTTTGAACCATTTGAAAGTGTTTAAAAAGCATTTTAATATCATTAGCAGTTCTTTCCACAATATCCTTCAACTCATTAATAGCTCTAGAGTTTTCCAATAAATCATTCTGATATTGTTTATTAAAATTACCTTGTTTAACGATAAAAGTGTCAAGTTCATCTAAGCATTGATTAGGAGGCTTACCATAGGGAATATCACCTTCATCAAAGTGGAGAGAGTGTACCTCAATAGTAGATGAGTGGGGAATTGGCTTGCATAATTCTTCTATAGGAGGTAGATTCTTCACATCTTCAGCTCTAATACCTTTCTCCTTTAGACATTTCTTAGCTTCCATCATCAGTTCATCATTTAATGCAATTACTCCCCTCTTCTTTGGTGTTGGTGTTGGAACTGGTTCAGGCACAACTGGTTCAGGAGTAATAGGCTCGGGTGTATTTAGCTCAGTTGAAGTCCAATCATCATAATTCTTGCTTATTTTAGCCATGAATTCTTTAGCATCTGTAGGAGTTCTTTTCCTGAGAACACAATTAGCAAAACTATCTAGGTATGTCCTAGAATCATCAGTTAGGCCATTATAATAAATATCAAGAAGCTCATGTTTAGGTAATGGACATCCAGGATGTGCATGAATCAAGGCACAGAACCTTGTCCATGACTCAGGCAATTTCTCTTCTTCTCCCTGTTTAAAATCAAAAAGTTTCTGCAAAGCAGCATGTCTAGCACTAGGAGGAAAATATTTCTATACGAAAGAAGCAATCAAACAATCAGGACTATAAATGGATCCAGGAGGTAATCTATTAAACCAAGCTTTAGCTTCTCCTTTTAGTGAAAAGGGAAAGATCTTAGTAACAAAGTACTTGATCATCTTAAAATCATCAGAGAATAAAGCACTCATAGTGGAAAGCTCATTCATATGTGCCATAGCACTCTCAGTCTTAGTCCCACAAAAGGTTCTTTCTCAACAATGTCTAAATAGGATAAATCAAGAGAAAAATCATAATCTTCATCTTTAATATCTACGGGAGAGGTGGCAAACTTAGGATCAGAAGACAGTTTAGGAATAATGGTACGTCTCTCAAGGAGACTCCTAATAGCACTAGCACCATGTGTGTTTCGGCACTCTTCAATAAATTCATCAGTCAACTCAATGTAACCATCATTATTATCATATCTCTCTCTAGACTCAAGAGAGCTAACAGGTGTAATAGTGTCTTCACTAGGAGTTTCAGTATTTCCTAGACTATCCATAGTAGCATCTAGGAAAGGACCTAATTAACCACTTGCATCAAGCATACTATAAGTAACATCATGAGTATCATAAGCAATTTCAGATTCAGCAGTAGTAGCAGTGTGTGTAGCATGTGTATGTGGTGGTGGTGTACAAATCTTACTTATAACAGACGGTGAATCAAGAGCAGCAGAGGTGTTTAGGACCATACCTCTTCTTGTAGTGGATGGTAAAATAGGAAACTTTCCATCACGAGACTTCCCCATGATGAAAATAATAACTGTGAAAAATAATAGATCCAAGTGAACTTACAAATAAAGCTATGCTCCCCGGTGACGGCGCCAGAAAATAGTCTTGATGACCCACAAGTATAGGGGATCACAACAGTATTCGAGGGTAGTATTACCCAGTTTATTGATTCGACACAAGGGGAGACAAAGAATACTTATAAACCTTAACAACTGAGTTGTCAATTCAGCTGCACCAGGAAATAGTTCTTGCTCACGGAAGTTTATCAGTAGCAACAGTTTATAGTAGTAATAGCAAAGTAACAGCAGAAGCAAAACAGGAGCAATAATAATAGTAGTAGCAAACAGTAGGATATGAGTGCGGTAGGCATAGGGATGGATGGACGGGCGTTGCATGGACAAGTCTAAACATGTAACTTCAAGATCTAGGGAAATTGTAGATAAATAAGATAAAGCATCCAAGTACTAAACAATCATAGGCATGTGCTCCATATATAGGCATGCGTGATCGCAATGAGAACTTGCACAATGTAGCACCCCAGGGTAAATCCACTACTAGATAATCGCGTGTTATTTTATTTGTGTGTCATCATGCATGTATTTTCCTGAAACTATTTTTGAAAATCCCCATTTTTGTTTTCTACAAATACCCCTATCTTTATTCAAATGTGAAACCCCGAACCTTCCCGGATATTTTGTTTATCTAACAATATTTGCAAAATATTTTAAAAAATAAAACTAAATATTAATATAAAAACTTTTATAAAACCTTTGGGGGAGGCAGCCCGGCCTAAAAGCCAGGCCACCTACCACCCCGATCGGCCCAGTCCAATCCTACCTAGTCCAAACCCCCAAACCCTAACCCTAGACACCTACCGACCCCACATCCCTCCCAGCCGCCACTCGCCTAACCAAATCTCCCAGCGACCCTGACTGAGCCGCTCGCGTCGCACCCCACGCACACACGCCTGTACCCAACCCACACCACACAGCGTTCATGGCCCCACCCTGGCTCGCTCGCCACGAACCCCACCCCCGCTCTCCTCGCTCCCTCCCCCCCCCCCCCCCCCCCCGTGGCCCCACCATCCCCACCTCTCCTCTCTCTCGCAAATGCCACTAACCCCCGGCCCCGCACCCTATCGCCCTGCTCGCAATCCCGTGGCCGACGTCGCCTGCGCAAGCCCGCAGCTCCTCACCGAGCACCACCGGGGGCCCCTCTCCCCTTCCTTGTTGCTCACCTCTGTGCCCTCTCCTCCTCGACTGGCAGCACCTTCCCGTGGCCCCTGCGTCTTCCCGCTCCTCGCCTCTCTCTCCCTCAATCTCGCATTCCCCGCCGCCTCTGCTCACCTCGTCCCCATCCCCGATGACCCAAGATCCTCCATGCCGCCGCCGCGACTGCCCTCTCCCTGCAGGTCTCGGCCCCGTAGAGCCGCTCTCCACAAAGCCTGCCACCTCCACCCCGTGCAAGCTCCATCAGGGATTCCCTCCGTCTCCGGCCGACGCGCCCGTGGCCATCGTTTTCTGGTCAACCCGCCGCCCTTTCTCGAGCCCGTGCGTGCCGCCTCTGCTTCCTTGCAGCATCGGGCGCCTCCTCGTTCGTGTCGCCAGGCTCGGTCGTGCCTTCTGCAGCAATTGTTGCCATTAGGATACCCGTTTTCCTTTGTAATGTGTGGTTTTGTTGCTCCTATCATGTTGGATCATTTCAGTGTCTCCTCAGTTTGACTGCGTGAACTGCATGCTAGATTGATAGCAAGTTGTACCACGACCATGTCAAGACCTCAACCTGTTCGGTGCCATGCCATGGATGCCGACAAGATCTCCTACACGGACCCAAGGCCGATTCCGCCGAGCCCGAAATTCGTCGAAACCCCAAACCAAGATCGTCCGAACACCTCTAATGTGTGACCCTTTTTCCGAGACCTCTCCTATTTTATAATATATATGACATCTATTTGTTGCATATTAAATTGAACATGTTTGCATACATATTGTGGTTTGGGGGCAATATGTCGATTCACCTCATGATCGAATATGGAGGCCATATGCGGCGAATCTAGAGTAATATTGGCCCCATTTAAATTTGTGTAGTGAACCGGTGACATATTTTGCCTTGTTAATACAACATTTAAATTGTGGGGTAGCTAAACAAGAAGAACCTATTAAATAATTATTGGGACCCCGGTTCCGCTTAATATTGCCTAATTGTCTCGCACCTTTGCCATGTCATGCATCATGCCCGATCTTTTGCCGTAGTATTAAATAGTGCATCCGCTGTTTCTTCTAGTGCTTTAGTTCTTCACGGATTAGGCCGATGTGTTGATGCGAGAGTCGACCTGATCTTTGGATGAAACTTCGGCAATGTTTATCAGGCGAGCATTCTCCCCCTTTCTACCTATTTTACATTTCTAGTTTTTACTTCCTCCTGTTGATCTATTACTATCTGTGTTGCGATGCTATAGATTCCGTACCCCATTATACTTCCTTGCAGCCCTTATATTGCCATGGACACATCCTATTACCTGTTGTTTGGTAGATAGTCGGCCTTGCGAGTCGTAGTTGCTTGCGCAGGTGATGCGTCGCACCGTCGATCTTCCACAGCTGTTGGAGTAATGCCTCGTGCTTAATGTTGGAGATGATCATGGCTTTAAATACAGTTTAATAACTAAAATTAAAAGTAGGTAAATAATGTAGAGGCACAGGTAGGCAAAAGTTGTTATTTGGTTTTTAACCGTCCACTTGTGTCCCGTAGGACCCCGAGTACTTGATACCTGTTCTTTGAATATTTGCACTATCCACATGTGGGACCATGAATCACCTTAACCCTAGCTTGAGTCATATTTAATTTCTGGGGGCCACAAATTAGTTTGGGGCTTTATTCCTATCATGTACTTATGCCATGCTTTACTGCTTTATTTACTATTGCGCGTGGAGCACCTGTACTGTTTAGGTAAGTGGAATGTTTCCGCGGTATCGACAAGCCCAATCACACTTTCGGGTTCCCAGTCATTTACAACCATTGACACAAACCTCTGGGTCCATCTCGGAACCGGCCAACTTTGTCGCGGGTTGCTTAGTGGGTGGCCCCCTAAAATAAAATATGAATCTTGCGAATGTTCTGTCGTGATGCCTCGTTGGGTTTTCATTTGGTTTATTTCCGAGGTTGATCATGCGTGTGTTGCTATTTGTGCCCCCCTGCAGGGTAAAACTTTCTGAAAGCTGTGTCCGCGGTTATGGACGACTTGGAGCATAGTATCTCGATCATAGACAACTATAACTAAAGTAGTGCTATAAATTTGACTTTATAATGACTAGTAATCAGCTTCACTACAACGGACTGGCTATATAAAAGTACCAACAACTGCTGGATTTGGGTTCTCACCTGTTACAATTGTATCTGACTAGTAAGTATCCCAACTACAACGGAATGGTTAACTAAAAGTGCCCAGTGCTTATTACATCAGGATGACTCATGCTATCTATATCTGACTAGTAATTGCCGCAACTATAATGGAATGGATAAAACTTCCATTTGTGTGAGTTTCCTCGGTACAACTTCCTCGTTTGGTATCGAGGGGGAATTCCAGGATGGGTATGCTTGGTGATAGTTTCAGGTTGGATCCGAATAGGTCTTTCTTATCCCTATCTGATAGACGCTAGTTGTATTGAGTCTCTATAGGTTGTTTAGTGCATGCTGCGTTGCCGCTTCAGTCCACCATACCTATGTAGGCAAGGACTGCCGAATTTTAGTCTCGCCGTGTACTGGCCTCAGTACTGACCGCTCTCTTTTTCCTTTGCCCTTTGTTGGGACCCCTTTTGCTTAAGCAGGTTTTGAGATCAACGTCATTAGCAGGGTTACCCTTCCGGCTTGGCCTGGGCAGGGTTATGGACGCCATTGGTTATTCTTCAGGGCTCTTAGCTCAATTTGCATCTTGTCCATAGTCAGATGATGTATTCTTTTAAAGGTGATTTGGATCTTTGTATTGTATATCTGTATTCTTAACTCTTTGAGTCATTGTTGTATATATCTGTTCTGTGGGTTCTATCGTGGACTATTGTGTAATGGTATTACTTCATTTTCCACACGCACGAAAGTGCCTGGTGGACACCTTTGAATCGTTTCTATGCGGGTTTGGCGAGAATCGCTGAAACTTGTATAGGGCCGATCCGAGGGTGTTATAGACAACATCTTTTGTCCTGCCAGCCTGTTGCAGCGGGGCCTCAAGGGAACTACTGGCAATTAAGGTACTCCTTTTAATAGAGCACCGGAGCAAAGCATTAACACTCTGTGAACACATGTGATCCTCACATCACAGCCATCCCCTCCGGCTGTCCCAATTTTTGTCACTTCTGCGCCTTTGGATCCGGACAATGATATGTGTACACAACTTGCAGATAAGATCAGAAACAATACTATCATCATGAATCAATAATAAGTTCAGATGTGAGATCATGGCACTCGAGCCCTAGTGACAAGCATTAAGCACAACAAGTTGCAACAAAGTCAAATAGCACTAATAGAGATACTAGGCACCATGCCCTAACAATCTTATTCGATTACATGCTAGAACTCATCCAATCCCTACCATCCCCATAGCCTACAGTGGGGGATTACTCACTCATGGATGAAAGAAACATGGATGGTTCATAGAGAGGCGTTGGTGATGATGATGGTGATGATCCTATCCAAATTCCCTGTCCCGACAGGGTGCCAGAACGGAGTTTCTGGTTCCGAATAGCGGTTTCTGGTGGTGGCGGTGCGGCGGAACTCTTTCTAAAAAAACGTTGAACCCTCCTGAGTTTTTAGGTCAAGAGGCAACTTATAGGCGAATAGGGAGGCCGAGGGGGTGCCTGAGGCGACCACACCCCCTCCAGGCGCGACCAGGCCTGGCCCGCGCGGCTGGGGGGTGTGGACCCCCCAGGGCCCCACTCCGTCTCGTATTCTGGCTCCATGAGTCTTCTGGTGAAATAGGATTTTTTGCATATTTTCCAGGATTTTTCCTGATAGTTGATTTTCTGCACAAAAACTAGACACCAAGGTAATTCTGCTGAAAACAACGTCAGTCCATGTTAGTTGTATCCAAATCACACAAGTTCAGAGGAGAAACATTAGCAAAAGTGTTCAGGAAAGTAGATACGTTTTGGGCGTATCAATCCTTAATCTTCGCGGTATCGACAACAATTCCTCCTCCCGACACAATATTACCTAGGAATCCTACTTCCTTTAACCAGAACTCATATTTGCTAAACTTGGCATACAACTGATACTCTCTAAGGGTTTCAAGGATGGTCCTCAGGTGTAGCTCATGGCCCTCTTCTAATTTGTAATAGATCAGAATGTCATCAATAAAAACAACGACAAACTTATCCAGGAATTTCATAAAAATCTTATTCATGAGGTTCATGAAATAAGCGGGGGCATTGGTTAATCCAAAACACATGACAGTGTACTCATACAATCCATATATGGTGGTGAAGGCAGTCTTTGGAATATCCGTTGCGTGAATCTTGAGTTGATGATAACCAGTTCTAAGATCAATATTAGAAAACACTTTGGCACCCATCAACTGGTCAAACAGATATTCTACATTCATAAGTGGGTACTTGTTCTTAATGGTGACATCATTCAGCTTCCGATAATCTGTGCACAAATGGTTACCTCCATCTTTCGTATCCACAAACAAAACGGGTGATCTCCATGGCGACGCACTTGGTTGAATCAGACATGTCTCCAGCATAGTATCCAATTGCTTCTTTACTCCACTAATTCAGACGGGTTCATACTATAAGGTCTCTGAGCTATGGGTCCAGTTCCAGGGATTAGTTCAATGAAAACTCGATATCCCGATCTGGGGGCATACCGGGCAATTCATCTGGGAATACGTCGGGGTATTCACAGACTACTCTGACTTGGTCAATGGTTGGTTGGGCTAGACTCTTGTTTCACTTGAATTGATGGGGCAAAGTCTCAGATACATGCTCTACTGATACTCCAGTGGTACTAGTCATGGTTATGGCTTTCTTGGCACAGTCGATTAATCCTTTATGTTTCGACATCCAATCCATTCCTAGTACTACTTCCAAACCTTAGGTTCCGAGTACTATTAGATTAGCATAAAAATCTATTCCATGGATTATGATAGGTACGGCCTTCCAAATTTGTCTAGCTTTGGTGGTTGAACCAGGTATTTGAACTATCATAACATGCTTCAATTTTGTTGGTTGAGTCTTACTAGTGCATGCAAATTCTTCTGTAACAAACGAGTGCGATGCTCCAGAATCAAACAACACCTCTTGCAAGTACTGAGTTAACAGAAAACATACCCAAAGACGACATCCCGGCGCTTCACGGCTTCTTGAGATTCATGTGAAACAGACGGCCGTTGCGGTTGAGCGAGTTCCCTGGGGAAAATCTCCTTCCGGGCTGAACACGGCGTTGCTGCTGAGCTGGTGCATTCACATTGGTGGCTGCTGCCAGCTTCTTGGGCACTCG
Organism: Avena insularis; assembly: GCA_023614405.1. NCBI lineage: Eukaryota > Viridiplantae > Streptophyta > Magnoliopsida > Poales > Poaceae > Avena > Avena insularis. Next base: position 194,445,799 of record CM042691.1, read on the forward strand.
TTGGAGTAGTGACCCCTGACTCCGCATTCAAAACAAGTAATAAGAGACTTGTCTTTTCCTGCAACAGGCATGACATTGCTTCCAGTCCTTGGGGCAGTATTGTTGTTGTTGGGGTTGTTGTTGTTGTTGGACATGGGCGGTGCATGATTGAAATTGTTGGAGTTGCCGAGGTTGTTGTTGTGTATTTCTCCGGGCCTTGGGTTTCCTCCTACATGGTTGGGATAGTTCGGACGGGACATAGGGGGTCTATTGTTTCTCGGGGCATATCCAGAAGACGAGTTGGGGCGATACTTCGGGGTATGGTGGGATCCTGGTTGATGCATCATTCGACGCTTGCGGTTCCCATTGCAGAATCCACTAAGGCTTCAAGGTCAGCGAAGGGAATGTTGACCAGTAATGTCTACATATCATCATGCAGACCATTCAAGAATCTCTCCTTCTTGGCTTCAGTACTAATCTCATCAGGGGCATACCTAGACAGAGACAGAAATCTTTCACGGTACTCTACCACAGTCATCCTTCCCTGCTTCTGCTCCTTGAATTCATCCCTCATCCACAGAATCAAACCTGGTGGCACATGGGTTCGGATGAACTTGAGTTTGAATTCATCCCAAGTCATCATCTGTCCTCCATTCATGGTGTGAATGCTATTCCACCAAGCTCTTGCATCACCTGCCAGATAATGGGTGGCAAACAGTACTTTCTCATTGGCTTCCACTCCTATGATTTCTAAGTTGTTCTCCATGGTCTGCAACCAGTCATCAGCATCTAATGGCTCTTTAGACTTACTAAATATGGGGGGATTGGTGTTTTGAAAGTTCTTGAGCTTGGATCCATGGTTGTCCTGGTTTCCATGGCCTTGATTATTATTGGCCATCTGAGCTATCTGATGAAGGGTGGCTAAATTAGCTTGACGTTTAGCTCTTCCAGCTTCACGGTCACCAACCAACATTTGCAAGATTTGCAGCATTGGGTCCTGAGATGAGCTTCTCCCTCCACGAGGCATCTGAAGTTTGAGATAGATCATGATACAAGAGGGAAATTTCTAAGGTTCATGTATTTGTGTTTGAAAAGCTTTTAAACTTTGGGTTTCTCTGGTTTTTGCCAACTAGCAACATTCTTTTCATTCATTCATTCATAGAACCCAATACAAACACACACCACACTAAGGTAACATATGGCATTAGGAACCTTTCTGTGAAGCTACGATACAGTGGGACCGGATACAACTCACACGTACGATAGTTCTCAAGTGCTACTACTCATCAGAACCGGTGGCTTCGTCATCATCAATGAAGGCGGAATCATCATCATCAGTGTGGAAGTCCATGTCTTGGTCCTCCAGGTAGTCATCATCATCGCCGAGGTAGGAGTAGGGATCTCCACGGATATCTTCACCTTTGTTCTCCCTCTCCTCAAGATGCATGTCCCGCTCATGGATGGTCTCTCCAAGTCTGACTCTTTGTGACAAAGGAGGGCAATGATGCGATCCTTCTTATCACGCAGACGGCAAAGTGACTTGCACTCCTTCACTAGGTGGCGAGGGTCTGGTCCTTCTTGACTGCAATGGCATAGTTGTGGTTGGCGTAGGCATGAGCATTGTCCAAGTCCTTCTTCCTGTCATACAGCATGAAGTCGAGATGATCCACCTGATGCTTCAGCTCTGGATGGCCTGGTACCTCCAATCGATGTCCCATAGCATCACGCATTGCGTAGTACTCAAAGAGAGTGCCCTTGATCTGGTCGATGCTTTGCCCACATAGACGGGTAAGAGCCTCCTGCATAGCCCTGGCGAGTCTGTCTAGCTAGTTGTTCTCCCTCAAGCTAAATTGGATCCCCTCTGAGGTGGATGCCTCCATCTTCCCTCTGAGATTGGCAATGATCAGCCATTGTAGTTCTCCTCCTTGTTGATCATTGAGCTGTGCTCCGAAGAACTCGGGGTGTGGGCGCTCAAGAAGTTCCAAGAGTTGGCTTAAATCACGCTCGAAGATGAGATCTCCTCCGTTGCCCAACTGGTAGAACTTGCTATACTTGACTTCCATCTATAAGAATATAGGATGAGTAAGTTAGTGAGGTGATCAAGTGTGTCAAATTTTATGTAGGATTCCAAGAATTTTTGAGGACCATGAATTTTCTTGAAAGAATCTAAGTGATAAGAAGGAGAATAGTGTTTCATAAATACTCAAATTTTTTTCGTTTTGAAACTAAGTTTTTGATTCAAGCGTCCATTCTATCTAGGGTCTCCTATGGTCAGGATGGCTCTGATACCAACTTGTTAACACCCGGATTTTTAATCCCAGATGCCTATTATGCCATACATCACACTCCCAGGATTACCATTTTTGCGAGACATAACATGTTGGTACAATAGTTCATCATTCATTCCAAACCAAAATAAAGGTCTTACAAATAAAGGATCTCATGATCCAGTCTTAATATAATCAACACAGCGGAATATATAATAATGGTAGCACGGTCTAAGCTCCATCTTCAGGGTCACAGGCAATGCTGACAATGGGAGATGATCCTAGTTGTCATAGACTTCCTACTGTCCATCATACTGGTAGTCCTCCTCATAGTCTGGCCACGGGAATAGCCAGGGACAAAGCCATGAGTACTCTTTAAGTACTCGCAAACTATCACTAACAAGTAAAGTAGTTCGAGTAGGAATCCTAAGCTCTAGGTTTATTTGAAAAAAGCCAGATTAATCTCTAACTGAGTTTAGAAGTAAAGAAAACTAGTTTAATGTTTTACAACACCTAAGTGGGAACTTAGTTTTCATGTTCACAACCATGTTGTGGTCAAGTCAAAGTCATAGTTCATTTCACAGGTCATTTTAAAAATATCTAACGACAGAACAACATGGCCATTCCAACTGTCCATGACCGCGAATGTGGCTATTCGAATAGTTTGACACTCTGCAGAGGTGGTACACTTTCACCACAACATTCGATACATCTGTCAGGAACAATCCTGAATCATCATACTTAGTATGCAGATAATCAATCCTAACCTTTCAATTACACACCCTAGTATAGGCACCTCCCCTATGAGTTTGGCCTCCCAACCATGACCATCTGTCATCTTGGGAACTGCATAGGTGGACATTCATCATGAGGTAGCCTCAGCTCAAACATCTTCAGCAAGGGAACCCATACTAAGATATATATACTTCTAGTCAAGCCCTACCCAAATTCGGGTATTGTGGTTGTATGGTAGAATTGGAATGGTATCGCATCTGAACCCAACCATCAGCTTTTATAAAGGGCTAAGGCTCATGCCTCAATATTTTCATCATCAAATCATCTTGTGTTCATAACACATGTCAAAACATTTCAATAGAATGAATCTTCATTCCAAGGTTTTCATAATCATTTTCACCAAGAATTCCCATCTAAAGTGATGAACTTTTATGCTTAGCACTAGCCACTAAAGTTGAGGGTAATCACTAGTGACAGTGCTAATCAAGTGTGACTATCCAAATCTAGTATGATGCATTAGTATGACATCTAGTTCTAACTACTTAGGCCTAGTTTTATGCTCTTTATGCTATCTATACTATCTTTCCAAAACTCACAAAGCACTAACTAAAATTAATAAATAACTTTGGTAAAAATAAAAGAATAAAGCTTGCAAGTAAAACTGGGATTTGGTATAATCAAGGTTGCATAAACAAATCATGCCTAATGCATCTTGCATAGGTTATCTATCTTGCACAGTTAAGAAATTTGCAAGTGTTAGCTTGCATAGGTAACATGCAAGTGGTAGCTTGCTAGGATGGCTTGCCTTGATTGGTGTAGTGGTTGAAGTTTTCTTCTTCTTCGTAGTACTCCTCCTCGTAGCCTTGGTTGGTACTAGCGTCTATAAATAAATATGAAGTACACAATTACCAAACAATACTTAACTACTTCTATTTGGCACACAGAGGTTCACACTAGATGATCTAGCATCATCACAATAATCACATAAAATAAAGACCTAGTCTTATTTATTTTATTTTAGAAAAGTAATTTCTACTCATTGAAAACTACTTAAGATTTAATATTATCCAATTAAAATATGGGATCATGTTGACACATGTCATCACCACATATTCTAATACTTGGGAATGTTATTTTAAAGTGGTGGTCATATTTTATAAAGTTTAAAATTACTATTTTAAATAATTAAAGTGACTAGAAATTCCTATATAGCATTCTTTTAGTAGTAGGCCAAGATCACTAAATGTAAACCTAAATATTTTTACATATTCAGAAAGATCTTGTCAAATGTGATTTTTGAGAGTTGGAATCAACTCAAAAGCATTTATGGTTTATTTTTGAAAAATGTTTGAATGTGAAAAAGTCTCTGTCTTGTTATTTTTACTATAGGTGATCTATCATTTCAAATGGTTTGAATCCAACGGGCTTGGATTGATAATTTTAGTACCTTTCTAGAAAAATTGGAATCATGCAATTTGGTTCAGTACATATCCTTGAATTGATTTTTGAATCTACTGACAGAACTAGGGTTTTAAATAAAATGGAAAATATCTATTTGAATCTCTAGGCTGAGCGCGGGAATGATACTAGGCCGCACAAAGATGCGCCAAGAATGGGCTGTCGACAAAGTGCAAAGGCGCTGCTCTATCCAAACGAAGCGGTATGTTTCAATCTGGGTCGTGCAATTTGTCAACACCCGAATTTTTAATCCTAGATGCCTGTTATGCCATACATCGCAATCCTAGGATTAACATTTTTGCGAGACATAACAGAATTGGATACCACAGTACATCATACATTACAAACCATACATAAGGTATTATACAAATAAGGATCTCATGATCCAGTTCTTAATACAACTTCAAGCATCGGAATACGTAATAATAATGGTAGCATAGGCGAAGCTCCATCTTCGGGGTCACAGGCAATGCTGACGATGGGAGATGATCCTAGTTATCGTAACCTTCCTGGGTTCCATCCTCCAGGTACTCCTCTTCATAGTCTGGCCACGAGAATAGCCAGGGACAAAGCCATGAGTACTCTTTAAGTACTCGCAAACTAATACTAACAAGTGCATGGTTTTTTTGATAATAGGACACTAGGCTCTAGGGTTGTTTTGCAAAAGCCAGATTTATTTCTACTAAGTTCAGAAGTAAGAGAGCTAGTTGAAGTTTATAACACCTAAGTGGGAACTTGTATTTCATATCACAACCCTATTGTGGTCAAGTCAAATTCTCAATTCATTTCACAAGTCATTTTGAAAACATCTGACGGGGGAACAATATGGCCACTCCAACTGTCCATAACCACGGACGCGGCTATTCGGATAGTTTGACACTCTGCAGAGATTGTGCACTTTCACCACAACATTCGATACATCCGTCAGGAGCAAATCCCGAATTCACCATACTCAGTATCTGGATAATCAATCCTAACCTTTCAATTACACGCCCTAGTATAAGCACCTCTCCTGTGAGTTTGGCCTCCCAACCATGACCAACTGTCATCTTGGGTACTACACAGGTGGACAATCTTCACAAGGTAGCCTCAGCTCAGACCTTGGCCGTGAGGGAACTAATACTAAGGTATATAAGTTTCCAGTCAAGCCCTACCCAATCTTCGGGTATTATGGTTGTACGGTAACATTGGAATGGTATCGCATCCAGACAACCATCAGTTTTATAAAGGGCTAAGGCTCATGCCTCAACATTTTCTTCACCAAAATCATCGGGTGTTAACACATGTCAAAACATCTCAGTAGAATGATCCATCATTCTAAGGTTTTCATAACCATTTTCACCAAGTATTCCCATCTAAAGTTGATCAAGTTTTATACTTAGCACTAGCATCTACAAGTGGGGGTGAGTACTAATGAGGGGTAGTAAACAAGTGGAGATTTACTAAGTTCAATCTCATGCCTTAGAAGGACATCAAGATTTTCTAGCTTAGGCCAAATTTTATGCTCTTTATGCAACCTTCAATTATATTTCTAGAATCTACACGCTACTTAAGTACACTCTAAGTTAAAGCTTTGATAAAGAAACAAAGGTAGAAAGCTTGCAAGTAAAACTAGGATTGGGTATCAAGTGGGTATGATCACATATGCTTAAGGCATATAGTGGGCATGGTAACAAGTAAGGGTTTGTTTGCATCAGTAGAGTAGCTTTCAAGTGTTAGCTTGCACATTCAACTAGTAGCATTAGGCTTGCCTTGTGCAGAGCAGTGGTTGAAGTTCTCCTCGGCTTCTTCTTCGTAGTATCCTCCTTCCTCCTCGTATCCTTGGTCGGTACTAGCGTCTATAAATAAATACGATGTACACAATCACCAAACAATACTTAACTACTTGCAATCATCACACAAAAGGGTCCTATTGATGATCTAGCATCATCACTAACATTACAAGATTAAAGCTTGGTTTAATTCCTTTTATTTTTAGAAAAGTAATTTCTACTCATTGAAAAACTACTTAAGAGTTAATATTCTCCAAACCAAACATGGTATCATGTTGACACATGTCATCACCACATATTTTAGTCCATGGGAATTTGATTTAATGTGGTGTCACAATTTAATAAGGTTTTACCCTTTTATTTTAATTAAATAAGTGACTAGAAATGCCTATGTAGCATTCTTTTATTACTTGGACATTATTTCTGTAAGTAAACCTATATATTTTTTTATATTCTGAAAGGTATGGTTAAATGTGATTTTTGAGAGTTGGAATCAACTCAAAAGCTATTATGGTTTAAATTTGAAAAATGTTTGAATGCAGAAAAGCTTCTGCCTTGTTATTTTTACCAAGGATGATCTACAGATCCAAATGTCTTGAATCCAACGGGCTTGGATTCAGCGTTCCCAGACCTTTCTAAAAAAATTGGTTTCATTCAATTTGGTTCACTGAATCGACCTGGGTTGATTTTTGAAACTGGGTGCAGAAGTGTGTTTGAAATAAAATGGAAAAGGTTAAATTCAAATGACTGGGCTGCGCGGGAAGCGATACTGGGCCGGACTGCTAAGCACAGCGCTTAAGCGGGCTGGTTAAGTTGGTGTCCCCACGCGTCAGTGAGACAAGGGGGTGCGAAGCGGTATGGGGCGATGTAAGCCGTGGGATCTGGTTCTAATCTAACGGCTGAGGGTCATCGTCGACGTTGGGCAACGCCGGCGAGACAGAAACCTAACACGGCAGGTGGGATTCGCTGGGGGATCACCGGGGCTCAGGCGAGGGTCGGCGAGGCGGGCGAACGATGAAGTCGATGACGGCGAACCTCCTGGTACCGGCAGCTTCTCCTGGGGCAGCTCCAATCGCTGGCCCCCTTCTTCTCCAGCAGCGGCAGGCTCCGGTGAAATTCCGGCGAAGTGTTGTGTGCCTTGCTCCGGGAACAAGGTGGAATGATAAGTGAAGAGAGGGGAGTGAGATGGTGTGCTCAATTCGGCTGGGGGTGGCCTCTATTTATAGTGGCGAGAGGGAACCGACGGGCGCAAGTTGGGCTCGTCGTGGTCGACGGCACAGAAGGCTAGCGGCGTGGGCGACGATAGGGGGCGGTGCGGTGCTCCCTGGCGATGCTCAACGACATGGTGGCGAGGAGTGGGGCGGTGTGGTTTGGTCGGAACGCGGCGGTGCTCTGCGCGTGCCCGACGGAGGTTTTTAATGCGCACAGCGTGCGTGGTCCGCGCGGCGGCGAACGAGCGTGTCTACGGGGTTGCTGGGACGGTGGTGATCACGTATGCACGCGGCGAAGGCGGCGTGCGGTCTATGGGCGTCGGTCGAGCGTGGCGCATGCGGCGCGCTCTCGGCATGGTTGCTGGCGAGCTTGGCATGGTCCGTGCGTGTGGTCCAGGGGTTGGCAAGGTTCGAGCGCTGGACAGGGAGTGGCGGTGGGGTGTTGGCTTGCTCCCAGACATGTTGGCTAGGCTTGGTTTTCCTCCTACCTTGCTATCGACATGTGGGTGGCAAGGGTGCACTCGGCCTGCTCACCATTGATGACATTGCCAAGCTTACAGTGATGCTAGAGGTTTGCAATTGAGCTAGATGATCTACTAAAGCCTAGTTGTAACCAGAGAGGGAACACGTTAGGCTCCAATCACTGCTCACAATAGTGTTTGGATTTTGTTTGATTTGAATCTGCAAGGTGTTTGATGAAATGGCCGCAAGAATTCAAGTTTTGAATTTTGAAAAGATTTTTGGTGGGTGTGCTAGGTTGGTGCTGGTGAGTCTGCAGATACTTGGGTTTTGAAAGTTGAGCTTGTTTGAGTGGTTTTTGAAAAAGTGGGACCTTCCCATATGATAAAGATTCAATTTTGAAATGTCCTTTAAACCATGCATTTGAATGTTTCTAGATGGTCACAAAGTGGGCCTTGATACTTTGTTATGAGTACAATCAAGGGGTGCAAAGATCCAAACAAGTTTCTGTTAAGTTCTGAAAGTTTGGGACAGCCAAAGTAGGCATGGGAGTTAAATTGGTCAAAATGACCATTCACTCATTTTGTTTGTTTTTGATTTATTTGTCTTTGGGAAAAGTTTGGGAAAGGTTTAGATGATGTTTAATTCACCTAAGAATCCATTTACAAGCAAAGAAAAACACACAAACAAGGTGGTTCAAAAGAATTCAAAATGAAATGCACTCACATGCATGCTTTCATATTTTTATTTAGAAAAGTTTTTGTTAACCCTAAATTTGATGATTAGAGTTTGATGATCCAAGTTTAGTATTTTTGGGATGTTACAAACCTTCCCCCTTAAACAAAATCTCGTCCCGAGATTTGAAAAAGGACGAAAAAGATTACCTAGGATTTGAAGAGATCGGGAAACTCCGTCCTGATGTGATCTTCGCGCTCCCAGGTAGCTTCCTCTTCCGTGTGGTTACTCCACTGAATCTTGAGAAACTTGATACTTCGGGTTCGGGTAGTTCTGAAGGCTTCTTCCAAAATACGGATGGGTACTTCGGGATAGGTCAGGTCATCGTTGATCTCTATGGTTTGATGATCGATATTCTTGAACACTTCGGTCTTCTCTGGGACTTCGAGACACTTGCGAAGTAATGAGATATGGAACACATTGTGCACCGCTGACATCTCTTCGGGCAGTTCCAATTGATATGACACTTCTCCTCGATGGTTCAGGATCTTGAAGGGTCCGATATATCTGGGGGCTAACTTTCCTGTGAGTTGGAAACGCTGCATTCCCTTCAATGGCGACACCTTCAGATAAACAAAATCTCCTATGTTGAAGGCGAGGTCTCGACGTCTCTTGTCGGTGTAACTCTTTTGTCTGGACTGGGCTGTCTTGAGGTGCTCACGAATCTTGTGAACCTTCTCTTCTGCTTCTCGTAGGATGTTGGGTCCGAAAATATGACTCTCTCCTACTTCCGACCAGTTCAAAGGGGTACAACACTTCCTTCCATACATGAATTCAAATGGGGCCATTTGCAAACTAGCTTGATAACTGTTGTTGTATGAAAATTCTGCAAACGGCAGACAGTCTTCCCACTTAGATCCATATTCTAACACACAGGCTCTCAGCATATCTTCGATTATTTGATTTACTCGCTCCGTTTGTCCATCGGTCTGAGGGTGATAAGCGGTGCTGAAATCTAGGCGGGTTCCTAAACCTTCTTGGACTTTCTTCCAAAATCTTGAGGTAAACTGAGTTCCTCGATCTGATACGATGTTCTTGGGGACTCCGTGCAAACTAACTATCCTAGCGATGTATAACTCCGCTAGCTTCAAACTCTGATATGTGGTCTTGACGGGTAAGAAATGGGCGACTTTGGACAATCGGTCCACTATGACCCAGATAGAGTCATTTCCCCTACTAGAAGTAGGCAATCCGGTGATAAAGTCCATTCCAATGGAATCCCATTTCCATTCCGGAATCTGCAATGGTTGCAACAATCCAGCGGGTCTTTGATGTCCTGCCTTGACTCGCTGACATATATCACACTTGGCGATATAGCTTCCGATTTCTCTCTTAGTTCCTCCGGGGTGGATAGAATAAAGAGTATCATGATCTTCCTTCAAAATCACTTCTTTCAACTCAGAATCTGCTGGTACACAAAGGCGTCCTTTGTACCACAGAACTCCTTCTTCGTCTTCGGTGAATCCGGGTACCTTGCCTGTATCGATACGACGCTTGATTCCGTCTATACTAGCATTTCCCTTCTGCGCCTCTTTTATCTAACTGATCAAAGTGGACTGGAGTTCTATGCTAGCCAAAAATCCTTCACTTACTAATTCTATTCGAAAATCTTCCATCTCTTTGTGCAAGCTTGGTTGCTCCTTCAAAATCATAGAGTTCAAGCGGCATGGCAATCTGCTAAGGGCATCTGCTACCACATTGGCTTTACCAGGGTGATAGTGAATGTCCAGATAGTAATCCTTGATTAGCTCAATCCATCTTATCTGTCTCATATTCAGCTCCTTCTGAGTGAATATATACTTCAGGCTCTTGTGATCCGAATAAATCTCACAACGGTTTCCCATCAGGTAATGCCTCCATGTCTTCAGGGCAAGAACTACGGCTGCGAGTTCGAGATCATGGGTTGGGTAGTTTTGGTCATGTTGCTTCAGTTGTCGAGATAGATAAGATATAACTTTTCCTTCTTGCATTAGCACACATCCGAGGCCGATCTTGGATGCATCGCAATACACGTCGAAGGGCTTCGTGATATCTGGCATGATTAAGATTGGGGCTGAAATCAATCTCCTCTTGATTTCTTGAAAACTCGCTTCACATTTGTCGGTCCATTCAAACTTCTTGTCCTTCTTCAGCAATTGGGTCATGGGTCTGGCAATACTCGAGAATCCTTCTACGAACTTGCGGTAATATCCCACCAATCCGAGAAATGCACGAACTTGGGTTTGAGTGGTTGGGGCTTGCCAATCTTCTACATCTTTCACCTTTGCGGGGTCAACGGCAATTCCTCCGGTTGATAGAATGTGACCGAGGAATCCTACCTCCTGTAACCAGAATTCACATTTGCTAAACTTGGCATACAACCGATGCTCTCTAAGGGTTCCAAGAATGGTCCTTAGGTGTAGCTCATGTTCTTTTTCTGATTTGGAATAAATCAGAATGCCATCGATGAAAACAACGACAAACTGATCCAGGAAGTCCATAAAAATCTTATTCATGAGGTTCATGAAATAAGCGGGGGCATTCGTTAATCCAAAAGACATGACTGTATACTCGTACAATCCATATCTGGTGGTAAAGGCAGTCTTGGGAATATCCTCTGCACGAATTTTGAGTTGATGATAACCAGTTCTAAGATCAATCTTAGAAAACACTTTGGCACCGATCAACTGATCAAACAAATCTTCTATCTTGGGAAAGGGGTATTTGTTCTTGATGGTGACATCATTCAATTTCCGATAATCCGTACACAAATGGTTACCTCCATCCTTCTTGTCCACAAACAAGACAGGTGACCTCCATGGTGACGCACTTGGTTGAATCAATCCAATTTCCAACATGGCATCTAGTTGCTTCTTCAGTTCTTCTAGTTCCGACGGGTTCATACTATATGGTCTCTAGGCTATGGGTCCAGTTCCGGGGATTAGTTCGATGATAAACTCGATATCCCGATCTGGGGGCATACCGGGCAAAACATCTGGAAATACATCGGGGTATTCGCAGACTATCCGGACTTGGTCAATGGTAGGTTGGGCTATACTCTTGTTGCACTTGAATTGACGAGGTAAGGTTTTAGATATATGCTCGACTGATATTCCGGCTGTACTGGTCATGGTTATGGCTTTCTTGGCACAGTCAATCAATCCTTTATGCTTGGACATCCAATCCATTCCTAGTACTACTTCCAAACCTTTAGTACTATCAGGTTAGCATAAAAATCTTTGCCATGGATTCGGATAGGGACGGCTTTGCAAATTTGCCTAGCCTTGGTGGTTGATCCAGGAATTTGAACAATCATAACATGCTTCAGTTTGGTTGGTTGAATTTTACTAGTGCATGCAAATTCTTCGGTGACAAATGAGTGCGATGCACCAGAATCAAACAACACTCTTGCAAGTACTGAATTAACAGAAAACATACCCAGCACGACGGCTGGCGCTTCCTAAGCTTCTTCAGCATGCATGAGAAAAAGACGGCCATTGCGGTTGAGTGAATTCCCTGGGGAAAACCTTCTTCCGGGCTGAACACGACGCTGCTGTTGAGCTGGGGCATTTGTATTGGAGGCTGTGGCATTCTTCTTGTTGGGGCACTCGTTGGAGTAGTGACCCTTATTTCCACAGTCATAACTTGTTACATGCGACTTGTCCTTTGCTGCTACAGGCACAACATTGCTTCCAGTCCTCGGGGCAGTGTTGGTGTTGGTGGCAGTATTGTTGTTGTTGAACTTGGGTGGGGTACGGTTGAAATTGCTAGAGTTTCCGGGGTTGTTGTGATTTCCTCCGGGTCTAGGGTTTCCACGGTTGGGATAGGTCGGACGGTTCATCGTGGGTCTGTTTGTTCTTGGGGCAAATCCTGGAGATGGGTTAGGGCAATACTTTGGGGTCTGATGGGTTCCTGGATGATGCATCATGCGACTCTTGCGGTTCTCATTGACTTGGTTGATCTTTCCTTCCATCTGGATAGCAGAGTCGACAAGGGCTTCAATATCGGCAAAGGGGATATTGACTAACACTGTCTGCATCTCATCGTGCAGACCATTTAGGAATCTTTCTTTCTTCTTGGCTTCGGTGTCAATCTCATCCGGGGCATACCTAGCTAATGACAGGAATTTCTCACGGTATTCCACTACAGTCATCCTTCCTTGCTTCAGTTCTCTGAACTCATCTCTCATCCTCTTGATCAAACCCGGTGCCACATGGGTTCTGCTAAACTTGACCTTGAATTCCTCCCAGGTCATCATCTGGCCTCCGGTCATTGCGCGAACACTGTTCCACCATGCCCTGGCATCTCCGGCTAGATAGTGGGTGGCGAATAGAACTTTCTCGTTCGCTTCCACTCCGGCGACTTCCAGGTTATTTTCCATGGTTTGCAGCCAATCATCGGCGTCTAGGGGTTCTTCTGACTTAGTGAAAACAGGTGGATTGGTATTTTGGAAATTCTTGAGCTTAGATCCATGGTTGTCCTGATTTCCGTGGCCTTGATTGTTGTGGGCAAGCTGAGCTATCTGTTGCAGAGTGGCTAGGTTGGGTTGACGTTCCGCTCTTTCAGCTTCGCGGTCAGAAACCAACATTTGCAAGATCTGCAACATCGGGTCCGGGGATGAACCACTTCCTCCGCGTGGCATCTGAAGATTGAGATAGATCATGAGAAAAGAGGGAAATTTCTAAGATTCGGGGACTTTGAAAAGTTTTTAAAGTTTGACTCAGATTTTCTAGCAACTTGCTTTTCATTCATTCATAGCACACGATACAAACACACACCACAACAAAGGAAAACAGATGGTTTTAAGAACCATTCTGGAAACTACGATACAGTGGGACCGAATACTACTCACTACGCTAGTGCTCAAGTGCTACTACTCCTTGGAATCGGTGGCTTCATCATCTTCATCATCATCGATGAAGGCGAAATCATCCTCATCGGTGAAGAAATCCATAGCCTGATCCTCCAGAAAATCATCATCATCGCTGGGATAGGAGTAGGAGTCTCCACGAAGATCCTCTCCAGCATTCTCCCTTTCTTCCAACTGCATGTCTCTCTCGTGGATGGTCTCCTCCAAAGATGAGATACGGTGGCGAAGACGGGCAATGATGCGCTCCTTCTTGTCGAGCTAACGGCGGCGAGACTTGCGATCCTTTGCTAGCATGGCGATGGTTTGATCCTTCGTCTTGATGATGGCAGACTTGTGGTTGGAGTAGTCATGGAAGTTATCCAACTCCTATTGACGAGCGTACATCATGAAGCTAAGGTGGTCCAATTGAGTCTTCAGCTCAGGGTGGTATGCGGCTTCCAGTGGTTGTCCATTAGCATCACGCCTTGGGCAAAACTCGAAGCGGGTGCCCTTGATCTGGTTGATACTCTACCCACACAGACGGGAAAGAGCTTCCTGCATGGCCCTGGCAAGTCCATCGAGCCAGTTGTTCTCTCTTAAGGTAAACTGAATTCCCTCAGCAGTGGGAGGTTCAATCTTTCCTCTGAGACTTGCAACAATTAGCCACTGCAGATCTTCTCCTCCTTGATCATTGAGCTGAGCTCCGAAGAACTCAGGGTGCGGACGCTCCAGAAGTTCCGAAAGCTGGTCCAAATCCCTCTCAAAGATAAGGCCTCCTCCATTCCCCAACTGGTAAAACTTGTTGTACTTCACGTCCATCTATAAGAATATAGGATGAGTAAGTTAGTAGAGTGATCAAGTGTGTCAAGTTTTATGTATTTTGCAAGAGTCTTTTTGAGGAACATGAATTTTCATGAAAGAATCAAAGTGATAAGAATGGGAATAAGTTTTTGCCAATATTTGCTTTCTTTGGTTTTAAAACTAAGTTTTTGGATTCAAACGTCCAGTCTAACTAGGGTCTCCTATGGTCAGGATGGCTCTGATACCAACTTGTCAACACCCGGATTTTTAATCCTAGATGCCTGTTATGCCATACATCGCAATCCCAGGATTACCATTTTTGCGAGACATAACAGAATTGGATACCACAGTACATCATCCATTACAAACCATACATAAGGTCTTACACAAATAAGGATCTCATGATCCAGTTCTTAATACAACTTCAAGCAGCGGAATACGTAATAATGACGGTAGAATAGGAGAAGCTCCATCTTCGGGGTCAGAGACAATGCTGACGATGGGAGATGATCCTAGTTGTCGTAACCTTCCTGGGTTCCATCCTCCAGGTACTCCTCTTCATAGTCTGGCCACGGGAATAGCCAGGGACAAAGCCATGAGTACTCTTTAAGTACTCGCAAACTAATACTAACAAGTGCAGGGGTTTTTTGATAATAGGACACTAGGCTCTAGGGTTGTTTTGCAAAAGCCAGATTTATTTCTACTAAGTTCAGAAGTAAGAGAGCTAGTTGAAGTTTATAACACCTAAGTGGGAACTTGTATTTCATATCACAACCCTGTTATGGTCAAGTAAAATTCTCAATTAATTTCACAAGTCATTTTGAAAACATCTGACGGGGGAACAGTATGGCCCAATCGTCCATAATCATGACGCGGCTATTCGAATAGTTTGACACTCTGCAGAGATTGTACACTTTCACCACAACATTCGATACATCCGTCAGGAGCAAATCCTGAATTCACCATACTCAGTATGCGGATAATCAATCCTAACCTTTCAATTACACGGCCTAGTATAAGCACCTCTCCTATGAGTTTGGCCTCCCAACCATGACCAACTGTCATCTTGGGTACTACACAGGTGGACAATCTTCACAAGGTAGCCTCAGCTCTGACCTTGGCCGTGAGGGAACTAATACTAAGGTATATAAGTTTCCAGTCAAGCCCTACCCAATCTTCGGGTATTGTGGTTGTACGGTAAAAATTGGAATGGTATCGCATCTAGACAACCATCAGTTTTATAAAGGGATAAGGCTAATGCCTCAACATTTTCATCACCAAAATCATCGGGTGTTAACACATGTCAAAACATCTCAGTAGAATGATCCATCATTCTAAGGTTTTCGTAACCATTTTCACCAAGTATTCCCATCTGAAAGGATACGGATGTCGCCTAGAGGGGGGGTTAATAGGCGATTAAAACTTTTCCTAGAGTGGCTCAACAAAGGCAGAATAAAACTAGCGTTTTACTTTGTCAAGCACAACCTAGAACAACTAGGGTTCACCTATGTGCACCAACAACTTATGCTAAGCAATACAAGCAACAAAGTGATAGCAAGGTATAGATTACTTCAAGCACGAAGGCTATCACAATGTAAAGTGCATAAGTAAAAGCTCGGGTATAGAGATAACCGAGGCACGCGGGGACGATGATATTTTACCGAGTTCCTCCCAACATGGAGTACGTCTCGTTTGGAGAGGGGGTGGTATCAAACCACCAACGCCACAAAAGTCCTCCCTTATTCTCCGGTGAATCTCACCTCAATGGGATCGATTCATGCTTCCACTATCGGTGCACTTGTCGGTGGCAACCGGGACCTCTCACAAGGTTGGGGCACTTATCCACAACTTGATTGGAGGCTCCCAACAAATGCCACAAAAGGCCACAACAAATGCCACCAAGGCCACAATGCCACCAAGGCCACAAAACCGTCTAGGGTTCCAAGAACCCAAGAGGGACAAGCTCCAATGAGCAATTCAAACCAAATCCTCCGAAGAGAACTCAAACCGATGCACCAAATGCAAATGGCAAGAACACCACAAAAGTGCTCAAATCCCTCACTCTCAAGTTCCAACAAAGCTACTAAAGCTATTGGGGGAACAAGAGAGGAGGAATCAAAGAGAGACACAAAATCCCCCTAAATCTAGATCCCCAAAGATGCACTCACAAAGAGATGAATCGGTTAGGTCAAAACGTGGGTCTAGATCTCCTCTCTTTTCCACTCAAATATGGGCAAGAATCATCGGAGGGAAAAGATTAGGCAAGCTTCAAGATCTAGATAAAGTGTGGACAAAGTTTATCCTAATAGATAAGAGAGAAGCAAACTAAACTGAAAAAGGGCAAAGGCTTAAATAGGGGCTCCAAAAATCTGTCCGTTGGGGCTACTTTTCGGACCGGTCCGGTACTACCGGATTTTACCGGTAGTACCGCACAAGTCCTAGGCCGAGCAAAGAAATCAAGGCAGGAAATCGAGAAGGGTTAGCAAGTGGGGCAGAGCATGCAGCAGCGATGCAGAGCAGCAGCAGAGCATGCAGTAGCGATGAAGAGCAGCAGCAGAGCATGCGGAACAGCAGTAGCTACGCGCGCGCATGCTAGTGGGGCCAAGCAAGCTTGCGCGCAGCAGCAGTATCACATACAGCTGGTTAATTGCGCGCGCGCGGCCAGATGCGATCAGCGGGAGCAGCTTGGCAAGAAATCGAGCAAAGAAGAAGCGGTGAGGGCCAGGGCGGGCAATGAAGGCGGGCGCATCTGGGCACGCAAGCAGCGGCGACCGGCTGGGCCCAGCGGGACAGAAAGCGAGCAGGCATAGCGGCAGCGGCAGAGTCAACACGAGCGCAGAAAACGGGGCAGACGAACTGGGCGAGAACTAGATCTGGATCTGGGAAAGAAACTGGGCCGACCGGTATTACCGGCCCACCCGGGCGGTACTACCGGGCCGGCTGGTAGTACCGGATTTAGGTACCTAGCGAGGCAGAAAGAAAACGGGCCGTTTTTAGGCCCGGGCGGTAGTACCGGCCCGGGACGGGCCGGTACTACCGCTCGGCCGAGAAAATAGACTAATAGGTAAATATTCAAACGGCAATAACTTTTGACTGGAAGCTCCGATTGACCCGTTTCAAATTGCATTGGATAGAGGACGACAAGGGCTTCCCAATTAAAAGTGGAAATATTGATTATCACCGAGTGAGAAAGTATCAAGTAGAATAATGTGAAAGACCTCACTTGGTGAGAAACCGAAAAAGCCACATAAATCAAAATCGCAACAAGATACAAACGGAAGATCCGATTTTGATGAACAAGAGCTTGTTATGGAGATTACCACAAGCTCTATATCCTCACATGGATAAGACCAAATAACAACCAAATACAATGATGCAAGTATGCAAAGATTTGAGCTCTCTCCAAACGATGTGACCGAATTACTCATACAAGAGCCCCTCTTGATAGTACGGTTATATATCCTAAATCCGGTCTCACACACATAAAGTGAGACCGGCAAAAGGGAAAAACTATCAAGATTATACCTTTGCCTTGAGCATTCCACTTGAGCTCGATGTAGACGGTCTTGCCCTTCTCAAGATGGAACGCCTTTCTTAATTCCTCATCATCGACCTCGCATATTGAGCTTGCCCAACATATTTTCTTTGCATTTCATCAACCTTGAAGCCAACACATGCTCCAAGCGATGCCAATGGACAAATTCTACAAGTATAACTTAATACACACATTAGTCCATAAAGATTGTCATTAATTACCAAAACCACACATGGGGGCCCAACAGATTCTTTCAATCTCCCCATTTTGGTAATTGATGACAATCCCTTTAAGAGCGTTTATATAAGGAATATTAATGAATATAATGGTAATACCAATATCAAATACTACAAAAGTATGTGATATTGTTACCACCACCATATATAGAGCAAACTCCCCCACAATCTATGCATGTGTGATGAACTTGAATTTCATTGCATATATTGTCAATCATTATCATTGGTGGAGTTTCCTCTATATATACCATATGCTAAGCAACAACAAAGATGCAAGAGCATGAGAGGCAAATGCACAAGAACAACCTCAATGCATAAACCAACTTCCCTTAAACCCTCTAAAACTTCTCCCCCATTGGCATCGATTACCGAAATGGGTGACAAGTTCTAGAAGGCAAATATAGTAATAATTCCTCCGAAGGTGTGCTTTCGCACATATCCAATGATGAATACTTGGGAGGGAGTAGAACTATATCGATGACCCGAAGGTTGCCAAAATAAAGTCAAATGATGTAGGAAACTACAAGGTCCGACAAACCAATTTGAAAACAACAAATGAGTCCAACTGGAAACTACAAGATATTATGATATGAGAAAAAGGGTGTTTTAAATAACACATAGAGAAGCTCCCCAAGATTTGTGCACAATTTAAAATAAATGCATTGGAATACATAATGCACAAATATGGAATCCTTCCTCCCCCATAAGCATTTAAAACTCAATAAATGAGAAAGAAGACAAATGAGCATTATTAAATGAATTAGATGAGCTCCCCAAAAATAATGCACCAATTATGATAATTATATTTGGGAACAAGGTGCATAATCATGGAATCCTCACTCATCCAAATACATTTAACAATACAAGGCATGAGAGAACAAGTATGAGTGCCCGAAGATGCAAACAAGAGGAACAAGCACTCATAGGCAAATAAATTTGGAAGCCACCGAAAAATCAAAAGGAATAAAAGGTGGTATCCAAGGAATAAAATTAAACTAAAATTATCTTCTCATATGTGCATATGTCTCTAATTGGAAAACATCACAAAGACATATGCCAACGAAGAAATATGCACACATAAAGAAGATTATACAAGAAAGCACATGAAAGGCAAAAATGAAGTCATAACATATATCAATAAGATTTTAGCTTCAAAGCATGGCCAAAGGCTCACATATATCTTATTGTACATTAATGAGCTTCAAACACCAACACACTACATATATTACAACTATCACCAAGGGAAAAGGAGAAAGTTGGAATATATGGACAAAGGCAACAAGTATCATAAGATAGAATAGACTAGCAAAAATCTCACTATTGCATATGAGAGAAGTTGATGAAATGATAGGCAATAAAATTGCTAGATTGACATATTTGGGATTATCATATGCATGATTTTGTATAGTCCCAATTATATGCACTCATCTCAACTTAAACACATATACAATAGAGAGTCCTCTTAAAACCATGGCTAGAACTACAACAATTACAAATACATTAATTCATGCTAGAAGGCAACCGACAAACGGTTGGAATCAAGATATGTGAGCATGAGAAAGAGATACTTGTTACCGAGATATAATTGGTAGGATGTAGAGGATATGAATTCGTTGATCATCCTATAGCTTGCCTCAAATTTTCTTCTAAGCATCACTTCTTCAAAATTGAGAGACAAGCGTCCAATATATCTCCAATGTACCTAAAACACAATTAAGTACAAAATGGTCCCCAAACTTATTGGGTCCAAAGTAGTTAGAGAAACTACAATACATAGGAGAGACTCCACATAATTATGTGAACATTGATATGAAATTGAATTTCATGCACAACTTAGCCGATGGGAATTGGTGGAGTTTCCCCTATATATTGGATCAAAGAAAGCAAGCATGCCATAATATAATCATATAGTAAATATGCATGCATAGAGCTTTCAAGAACCAAAAAGGAGATACAATTTGAACAAAACATCAAGTAAATCGAGATTGCACACACAAGAGTGTGACATGACAAACGATGTCCAAATTGTATCAAAGAACCAATTCAACACATGAAAGATCACAAGTTCAACAAATGAACTAGGCTAAAACCAAAAGGAGCAAAAGATAGATAGAAATAAAAATGCTCAAGGATTTATCTCATTCTAAAATGGTCAAATCATGAAACAAGGAATGAGACAAAACCAACTCCCAACAAAAAGCAAGGTTCCAACAAGAAACCAAACTCACACAAATGGGATCATCACTACTACCTTCATCAAATAAAACACAAGAGGATACCAATCAAATAAGAAGATCCAAAGAGTAGCAAGGAATACATGGGAGCACACAAAACATTTACTTGGCCAAAGATAGGACAATATTAAGCAAAGGCCAAAGTGAATATGATCAAAAAATTCTACCATAAATTACTCATTGTCCAAGGACAACAAATATTGGGAATAATTTTCCCAAGGTAGCTTGCATAGATATCCAAGATCATAGTCACAACAAGAAGCATATAACTAAATAAAAGAATTGAGCATGATACTTCGAACAAGATTCTTGGTAGCTTCCAATAGTCACACAATCACTAGTGATTAGAGTAACTTGAAGCAAATGGTTTACATGATGATATAGAGATCTAAATATGAGGAAACAAATACCAAGAAACACTCTCATATACAAGATCCAAAATATGATCAACAACAACATTCAAGCAAATTGGAACTTGTATGAGCAAATGTGTCACATAGGCGCTAGATAATTACCAATATCAATTCTAAGTGACACAACCTCGAATATTCACATTTTCTAGGATTGTAATATGCACTAAGCATATGACTCCCCCATAATGTGATACTACCATAAAACCAACGCGAGGCAAAAGGATACAAATAGAGATAATTAATGGACATTATAAACTTAAATTTCTCATGAGACTTGTACCACATAGAGACTTGACAATAATCCAATATAAACACTAGGTGGTATTCCTCATGTACACACAATTTTAGGATTGTGGAATGCCCAAGCATAACACTCCCCCAAAATGGGATAATCCATTAATCTCTCACAAGAGCCAAATAAGATATCAAATATAATCAATTAAGGCTCCAATATAAGAAACACACATACATGGTGTGCCACCTAATCATACACAAATATGCTTGATACCTCAAGATAATTAAGTGGAAACACAACATGTACGAAAGCATGGAAGATACAAAACCAACACATGCACAAGGGGGCGAGTAACTTTCAATGAAATGAGTTAAGCATATGTTACCGCAAGGAGGAACATTGGAAATATAATAGGAGCAATATAATCCACATGACTTGGTTTGACAAAAATAATAATGAAGATCCCTTAATTCTTCATGATGTAGCCAAGTCTCCAATGTCCTCCAATACACACCTATTGATCAAGTTTTGGCTTATTGGTCCCCAACCAAGTTGGATCCTAAGAAGTTAGTCACAATAGGCTTGGCAACCCAAATGGTTCTTTTCTTGACACCACATTGAGCACCAACAAATTTGGCAAACACATTGCCAACCTTATCCTTACGAAGTGAATAAGCATCATCAATCAAGATAGGATGGGATGAGGAGATACCAATAGTGCATGAGGAAGAAATGTGCCCCTTCTCGCGGCATATGTAGCAAGTTCTACTCTTGCCATCTTTCTTTTCGGATGAAGAAACAACTTGAGGAAGAGCTTGAGTCTTTTTGGGAGGAGGCTCATCTCTAACAATATGTAGAGCTTGAGGCCGCTTACCTTGTCGCTTCTTGCCAAGGGACTTCTTCTTTAATGGGCAATGTTTGACATGATGCCCTTCTTCCTTGCACTTGAAGCAAACAATGTTGGCCGGATTCTTGACTTGATCTAGGCCATTCTTCTTGTTATCCTTGTGCTTCAACTTGATAGTGGACTTGTTCTTGACATTTGAGTTGAATCCAAGCCCACTCTTGTCATTGGGGGATTTTTGCACACTCAAGATTTTGTTGAGTGCGGCCTTCCCTTGATGACCCTTTTTCAAGTCATTTCTCAAAGAAGTGACTTGAGCCTTGAGCTCTTTTATTTCCTCTACATGGTTAGTTTCAACAAAAGTACTAGAGGAAGTAGATGCTACATTGTTAGAGCAACAAGGCACGGAATGTAATTCATCAAGAGATATAGCATGGTTGTGAGAGGATGAATTACAAGGACTAGCACATGGCAATATAACATATGGAGTAGATATAGTGCTAATGTCCACATGAGGCCCACTAGATGTTACCTTTGACATGATAGCCTCATGAGCTAACTTTAGCCTACCATGGGAGACTAGAAGATCCTCATGCGAGCTCGAGAGCTTAACATGACTTTCTTCTAATTTCCCATAGTTGCTAGTTAGCAAAGCAAGTTGAGCCTTTAGCTCAACATTCTCCTTCAAAATAGATGCTTCACAAGAAATAGAGTTAGTAGCACAAGCATCATTATTATTAGCAAGAGGTGAGGGCAACTTGTCAAGCTCTTTTAAATATGAAGCTTTAAGTTGCTCATGTGACTCGGTGAGTTTGATGAGCTCCCTCTTGATGACCCGAGAGCCATTTTCGAGGTGCTTAAAATCCTCAACAAGTTTAGCATAAGCAACTTCAAGATCATCATTTTTAATCTTGAAGGAGTTAGCCACCGCAAGTTCTCTATCATGGTATTCCTTTACTCTAGATAATTCTAGAGTAAAAGTCTCCTCAAGAGATTCTTTGGTGGTTTGTTCTTGTTCAAAGGAGTCCTTTACTTGAGCAAGTTCATTAGCATACTCACGCTCAAGCGCAAACTTTTCATCAATTATGTTTTCTTGCTCCTCAATAAGATCATTGCCTTCTATAGCATAATTCAAGATTTCAAGAAGGTTGGAGGAAGCAATTTTATTTTTGTAGAGAGCACTATAGATAACCTTTCCCATTTTCTTAATAGAGGTAATATCATACTTACCTCGATAATCATCATTATCATTCTCAACCTCATCATCATCATCATGAGATACAATGGGATTCAAAAGAGGTTACCTTTGTTCCCTTAGCCATAAGGCACATGTGAGAACCGGAGGAAGGTGATGATGAGATTGCACTTGTAGCTCTCTTCAAGACCTTGTCTTGGCCCATAGAATCTTCATTTTCCTCTACATGGTTAGCAACACAAGCACTAGAGGAAATAGAAGCATTTTGATCATGGCAACAAGACAACATGAGCATATCATCATGAGATTTGTTCAAGTCATTTCAACATGATACGCAAGGACTATTAACACAAGCATGTGAGGAATTTTGAGTGCTAGAAGTGTTAAGGTCCAAATATAGATCATTGCAACTAGATAGATATGAGGGTTTACAAATAGTGAACACACTATCCATATTGCAATTTCTATCACCACTCACCATATCATTACCTTGTGAAAAATCACATGTTGGTGAAGTGGTAAACAATGAGAACTCATCTCGACCGGAAGTGGAAGCAACACAATCATCCTCAATAATGTTGGACTTGCTATATTTATCTTGAAGCTTGGTCCATATCTCACGAGCGCTTGAATAAGGCATGATAGACAAAAGAACTACATTGCTCACAACATGCAAAATAATTTTAGTAGCTAGAGCATCTATATGAGAGTTCAACTTCTCTTCTAAAGATTCGTTTTGGGTATCCATAGGAGAAGAGAAACCCACATATAGATAGCCCTTGATAATTGGGTGAATTTCCCGAAATAAATTAAGCATGCGAATTTTCCAAACATCATAATTTGTGCCATCGAATGTGAGCGTGTCCTTGTGCACTAATCCCCTAGCCGACATCTTTACTCTCAAGGCGGTGAAGCCTAAAATGAGAGACCGGGCTCTGATACCAATTGAAAGGATACGGATGTCGCCTAGAGGGGGGTGAATAGGCGATTAAAACTTTTCCTAGAGTGGCTCAACAAAGGCGGAATAAAACTAGCGTTTTACTTTGTCAAGCACAACCTAGAACAACTAGGGTTCACCTATGTGCACCAACAACTTATGCTAAGCAATACAAGCAACAAAGTGATAGCAAGGTATAGATTACTTCAAGCACGAAGGCTATCACAATGTAAAGTGCATAAGTAAAAGCTCGGGTATAGAGATAACCGAGGCACGCGGGGACGATGATATTTTACCGAGTTCCTTCCAACATGGAGTACGTCTTGTTTGGAGAGGGGGTGGTATCAAACCACCAACGCCACAAAAGTCCTCCCTTATTCTCCGGTGAATCTCACCTCAATGGGATCGATTCACGCTTCCACTATCGGTACACTTGTCGGTGGCAACCGGGACCTCTCACAAGGTTGGGGCACTTATCCACAACTTGATTGGAGGCTCCCAACAAATGCCACAAAAGGCCACAACAAATGCCACCAAGGCCACAATGCCACCAAGGCCACAAAACCGTCTAGGATTCCAAGAACCCAAGAGGGACAAGCTTCAATGAGCAATTCAAACCAAATTCTCCGAGGAGAACTCAAACCGATGCACCAAATGCAAATGGCAAGAACACCACAAAAGTACTCAAATCCCTCACTCTCAAGTTCCAACAAAGCTACTAAAGCTATTGGGGGAACAAGAGAGGAGGAATCAAAGAGAGACACAAAATCCCTCTAAATCTAGATCCCCAAAGATGCACTCACAAAGAGATGAATCGGTTAGGTCAAAACGTGGGTCTAGATCTCCTCTCTTTTCCACTCAAATATGGGCAAGGATCATCGGAGGGAAAAGATTAGGCAAGCTTTAAGATCTAGAGCAAGTGTAGACAAATTTTAGCCTAATAGATAAGAGAGAAGCAAACTAAATTGAAAAAGGGCAAAGGCTTAAATAGGGACTTCAAAAATCTGGCCATTAGAACTATTTTTCAGGCCGGTCCGGTACTACCGGATTTTACCGGTAGTATCGCACAAGTCCCGGGCCGAGCAAAGAAATCAAGGCATGCAGCAGCGATGCAGAGCAGCAGCAGAGCATGCGCAGCAGCAGTAGCTACGCGCGCGCATGCTAGTGGGGCCAAGCAAGCTTGCACTCAGCAGCAGTATAGCATGCAGCTGGTCAACTGCACGCGCGCGCGGCCAGATGCAATCAGCGGGAGCAGCTTGGCAGCAAATCAGAGCAGCAGCAGCGGTGAGGGCCAGCGTGCGGGCGGGCAACAGGCAGGCGCGGGCGCATCTGGGCACGCAAGCAGCGGCGACCGGCTGGGCCCAGCGGGACAGCAAGCGAGCAGGCGTAGCGGCAGCGGCAGAGTCAATATGAGCGCAGAAAACGCGGCAAACGAACTGGGCGAGAGCTAGATCTGGATGTGGGAAAGAAACTGGACCGACCGGTATTACCGGCCCACCCGGACGGTAGTACCGGGCCGGCTGGTAGTACCGGATTTAGGTACCTAGCGAGGCAGAAAGAAAACGGACCATTTTTAGGTCTAGGCGGTAGTACCGGCCCGTCCGGGCGGTACTACCGCTCGGCCTAGAAAACAGACTGACAGACAAATATTCAAACGGCAATAACTTTTGACTGTAAGCTCCGATTGACCCGTTTCAAATTGCGTTGGATAGAGGACGACAAGGGCTTCCCAATTAAAAGTGGAAATATTGATTATAACCAAGTGAGAAAGTATCAACTAGAATAATGTGAAATACCTCACTTGGTGAGAAACCGAAAAAGCCGCATAAATCAAAATCGCAACAAGATACAAACGGAAGATCTAATTTTGATGAACAAGAGCTTGTTATGGAGATTACCACAAGCTCTATATCCTCACATGGATAATACCAAATAACAACCAAATACGATGATGCAAGTATGCAAAGGTTTGAGCTCTCTCCGAACGATGTGACTGAATTACTCATACGAGAGCCCCTCTTGATAGTACGGTTATAGATCCTAAACCCGGTCTCACACACATAATGTGAGACCAGCAAAAGGGAAAACCTATCAAGATTATACATTTGCCTTGAGCATTCCACTTGAGCTCGATGTAGACGGTCTTGCCCTTCTCAAGATGGAACGCCTTTCTTAATTCCTCATCATCGACCTTGCATATTGAGCTTGCCCAACATATCTTCTTTGCATTTCATCAACCTTGAAGCCAACACATGCACCAAGCGATGCCAATGGACAAATTCTACAAGTATAACTTAATACACACATTAGTCCATAAATATTGTCATTAATTACCAAAACCACACATGGGGGCCCAACAGGTTCTTTCACCATCTAAAGTTGATCAAGTTTTATACTTACCACTAGCATCTACAAGTGGGGGTGAGTACTAATGAGGGGTAGTAAACAAGTGGAGTTTTACTAAGTTCAATCTCATGCCTTAGAAGGACATCAAGATTTTCTAGCTTAGGCCAAATTTTATGCTCTTTATGCAACCTTCAATTATCTTTCTAGAATCTACAAGCTACTTAAGTACACTCTAAGTTAAAGCTTTGATAAAGAAACAAAGGTATAAAGCTTGTAAGTAAAACTAGGATTGGGTATCAAGTGGGTATGATCACATATGCTTAAGGCATATAGTGGGCATGGTAACAAGTAAGGGTTTGTTTGCATCAGTAGAGTAGCTTGCAAGTGTTATATTGCACATTCAACTAGTAGCATTAGGCTTGCCTTGTGCAGAGCAATGGTTGAAGTTCTCCTCGGCTTCTTCTTCGTAGTATCCTCCTTCCTCCTCGTATCCTTGGTCGGTACTACCGTCTATAAATAAATACGATGTACACAATCACCAAACAATACTTAACTACTTGCAATCATCACACAAAAGGGTCCTATTGATGATCTAGCATCATCACCAACATTACAAGATTAAAGCTTGGTTTAATTCCTTTTATTTTTAGAAAAGTAATTTCTACTCATTGAAAAACTACTTAAGAGTTAATATTCTCCAAACCAGACACGGGATCATGTTGACACATGTCATCACCACATATTTTAGTCCATGGGAATGTGATTTAAAGTGGTGTCACAATTTAATAAGGTTTTACCCTTTTATTTTAATTAAATAAGTGACTAGAAATGCCTATGTAGCATTCTTTTATTACTTGGACATTATTTCTGTAAGTAAACCTATATATTTTTATATATTCTTAAAGGTATGGTTAAATGTGATTTTTGAGAGTTGGAATCAACTCAAAATCTATTATAGTTTAAATTTGAAAAATGTTTGAATGCAGAAAAGCTTCTACCTTGTTATTTTTACCAAGGATGATCTACAGATCCAAATAACTTGAATCCAACGAGCTTGGATTCAGCATTCCCAGACCTTTCTAACAAAATTGGTTTCATTCAATTTGGTTGACTGAATCGACCTGGGTTGATTTTTTAAACTGGATGCAGAAGTGTGTTTGAAATAAAATGGAAAAGGTTAAATTCAAATGACTAGGCTGCACGGGAAGCGATACTGGGCCGGCCTGCTAAGCACAACGCTTAAGCGGGCTGGTTAAGTTGTTGTCCCCACGCGTCAGTGAGACGAGGGGGTGCGAAGCGGTATGGTGCGATGTGAGCCGTGGGATCTGGTTCTAATCTAACGGTTGAGGGTCATCGTCGACGTTGGGCAATGCCAGCGAGACAGAAACCTAACGCGGCAGGTGGGGGTCGTTGGGGGCTCACCGGGGCTCAGGCGAGGGTCGGTGAGGCGGGCAAACAATGAAGTCGACGACGGCGAACCTCCTGGTACCGGCAGCTTCTCCTGGGGCGGCTCCAATCGCTGGCCCCCTTCTTCTCCAAAGGCGTGCTCGGTGAAATTCGCGGTGTCAAGCGCCTTGCTCCGGGAACGGGTGGAACGATCAGTGAAGAGAGGGGAGTGAGATGGTGTTCTCAATTCGGCTGGGGGTGGCCTCTATTTATAGTGGCGAGAGGGAACCGACGGGCGCAAGCTGGGCTCATCATGGTCGACGACTTAGAAGTCTAGAAGCGTGGGCGATGATAGGGGGCGGTGCGGTGCTCCCTGGCGATGCTCAATGACATGGTGGCGAGGCGTGGGGTAGTGTGGTTTGGTCAGAACGCGGCGGTGCTCTGCGCGTGCCCGGCGGAGGTTTTTAATGCGCACAGCGTGCATGGTCCGTGCGGCGGCGAACGAGCGTGTCTGCAGGGTTGCTGGGACAGTGGTGATCACGTATGCACGCGGCGAAGGCGGCGCGCGGTCTGTGAGCGTCGGTCGAGCGTGGTGCACGGGGCGCGCTCTCGGCATGGTTGCTGGCGAACTTGGCATGGTCCGTGCGTGTGGTACTGGGGTTAGCAAGGTTCGAGCGCTGGACAGGGAGTGGCGGTGGGGTGTTAGCTTGCTCCCAGACATGTTGGCTAGGCTTGGTTTTCCTCCTAGCTTGCTGTCGACATGTGGGTGGCAAGGGTGCACTCGGCCTGCTCACCATTGATGGCATTGCCAAGCTTACAGTGATGCTAGAGGTTTGCAATTAAGCTAGATGATCTACAAAAGCCTAGTTGTAACCAGAGAGGGAACAAGTTAGGCTCCAATCACTGCTCACAATAGTGTTTGGATTTTGTTTGATTTGAATCTGCAAGGTGTTTGATGAAATGGCTGCAAGAATTCAAGTTCTGAATTTTGAAAAGATTTTTGGTGGGTGTGCTAGGTTGGTGCTGGTGAGTCTGCAGATACTTGGGTTTTGAAAGTTGAGCTTGTTTGAGTGGTTTTTGAAAAAGTGGGATCTTCCCATATGATAAAGATTCAATTTTGAACTGTCCTTTAAACCATGCATTTAAATGTTTCTGGATGATCACAAAGTGGGCCTTGATACTTTTTTATGAGTACAATCAAGGGGTGCAAAGATCCAAACAAGTTTCTGTTAAGTTCTGAAAGTTTGGGACAACCAAAGTAGGCATGGGAGTTAAATTGGTCAGAATGACCATTCACTCATTTTATTTGTTTTTGATTTATTTGTCTTTGGGAAAAGTTTGGGAAAGGTTTAGATGATGTTTAATTCACCTAAGAATCCATTTACATGCAAAGAAAAACACACAAACAAGGTGGTTCAAAAGAATTCAAAATGAAATGCATACTCACATGCATGCTTTCATATTTTTATTTAGAAAAGTTTTTGTTAACCCTAAATTTGATGATTAGAGTTTGATGATCCAAGTTTAGTGATTTTGGGATGTTACACGATTAGACTAGGATCTATGGCTGTGGTGTGTCATCTCCGTCGAACAGCTCCGACGAGACCGAACCCTAACGGCGATGGTGGGGGTACGCAGTGGCTTACCAGGGCTCCATCTATGGTCGGCGATGGGGGAGAACAACATTGTCGACGATGGTGGTTCGAACGATGGTCGTGGCAGCTCATGGGGTGGCTCCAATCAACAGCTCCTCTCCTCCTCTGCAGCGGCGGACTCCGGTGAAATTCTTGCGGGCTGATACGTCGGAAACATATCCATAATTTTTGATGTTCCATGCTTGTTTAGTATCTACTTTGCTTTGCTTTGTCTACATTTTGAGGTGTTTTTATATCTTTTCTGGAATTAATCTATTAAGAAGTTGCCACAGTGCCATTGCCTGTTTTCTTCTGTTTTTGGTTCCAGAAAGGCAGAAAATCAATATTCTTAGAATTGGACGGGACAAAAGCCAAAGTCAATATTTTACCGTGGATAACACAAAGCCAGAAGACAAGACGGAGGCGCCATGTATGGCAAACCCCTAGGCGGGTGGTGGCCCAGCCAGCGCTCAAGGTGGTGTGGCCCCTGCCTCTCCTCTTCGCCTATAAGAAGCTCCCGATGTAGAAACCCTAGGCACCCGATCAAAACTCCATGAAACCTTCTGTAGCCGCCGCCACCATCGTCCCTAGATTGGGGAATCTGAAATTCTTCCCGGCACCCTACCGGAGGGGAGATCATCCCGGAGGCCTTCTTCTCTGGTATGAAGCGTGAGTAGTTCCTCCTTGGAGTACGGGTCCATGTAGTATCTAGATGGTTGTATCTCCTCCTTGTGCATAGATCTTGTGAGCTTCATTTATGATGAAGATCTAATCTATTTGCAATCATGCATGTTGTGTTTGCGGGGATCCGATGGATATTGAGATTACTATGTCATATTGATTAATGTTTTTGTCTATTTGATACTATCATGTCTGTGTTATTTGTGATCTTGCATGCTCTCCATTTTTAGTAGCTATCTTGGCCAAGTAGTTGCTAGTGACTCCAAGAGGGAGTATTTATGCTCGATAGTGGGTTCATGCCTCTAGTTTCCAAGGAAAGTGACAGAAATATCTTCGGTTGTAGATGTGCTGCTGCCACTAGGGACAAAACAACGGTCTCTTGTTCATGGAACAAGTGGATTGTTTAACTTACACACTTTGCTTAAAGCAGTTGTCTGTTGCTTGCAACTTAATACTGGAGGGGGTTCGGATGATAACCTGAAGGTGGACTTCTAGTCATAGATGCAGTTGGATGGCGGTCTATGTATATTGTTGTATTGCCCAATTGAATCTCATAGGATCTTTTTGTCTGGTATTGCATTGTTATTCCTTGCTCAGTTTCTGTCAATTGCCCTGCTGTAATTTGTTTACCCTTCATGCCATGTTGTTTATCTAAGGAGAGAACCTCTAGTGAACTATGGACCCCCGGTCCAACCTTTACCATTGATACATCTTCCACTATTTACTTGCTGCAAACCATTCATCACCTTCCACACCATACAGTTAATCCTTTGTTACAGCAAACCGGTGATCTTGACAACCTCACTGATTCGTTGGGGCAAAGTCTTGAGTTTGTGTTGTGCGGGTTTCCATGTTGCTTGCAACACCTTTGAGACATTTTCTTCCTCCTTCTGGTTCGATAACCTCGGTCTCTACTGAGGAAAACTTGTTGTTGTGCTTATCACACCTTGCTCTTGGGGTTTCCAATGAAGCGTCCCACGTCAACACTAGGTGCACGCATCAAAGATTTCTGGCGCCGTTGCTGAGGAGGCTAAGGACGTCTTCACAAGGGGAGTCCTCCTAAACCTTTCTCTTTACTTTGTTTTTAGTTTGCTTAGTTTCTTTTGCTTGGTTTTGTTTGCCTCTTTTTATCAAAAACTCAAAAAAAATAGTTTAGTTTGTTTTGCTTTCTCTTATCAAAAATACAAAAAAAATTAGTTCCTACCCTAGTTGCTACCATGTCTAGTTTTTGTCCTATCTCTCTGACACCTATGGAAGAGATCTTTGCTTCCAATTAAAAAGGTGAAGAGAGTTTCAAAGAAGCTTGGTCTAGAATCTCTGCTTTGCAAAGGGAAACTGAGCCTAAGATGAGTCTTATCTTGGTTATCAATAGTTTCTGCCACGGTATTGCTCTTTATTATAGATATGCTTTAGATGCTGTGGCTGGGAGAGATATTTTTCAATGTACTAAGGATGAAGCTTTTGATGCCATAAAGAAACTGATTATAATTTATAATACACCTGGCAAGTCTGATTCCTCTTTCATAAATATTTTTGCTAGCACTAGTAGAAAAAGGGTCTTCGGTTCGGTCCAGAGTCTAACACTAGTCCCGATTTGTTACGGGACGGGACTAGTATGAGCAATAGTCCCGGTTCGTGTCGTTTTTGGTGGCTAGGAGCCCGAGGAAACTCTAGTTCCAGGTCGTTTCGGACCTTTAGTCCCGGGTCGTGATACGGCCCGGGACTAAAGGGATGCGGGTCGCTGTAGGAAAAACTTAAAATGGCTATAACTTTTGCGTACGATATTGAAAAAAATGTACAACCTATCAAAATATGCGGAAACAAATTGTGAGTTCGATTTCAATGGCCTTAGGCCGTTTAGGATTATTTTAGATTTTTAAAATTCGAAAAGGAAAAAAGTTATTTAAAAATTTAATTTTTTGCAATTTTATTTATTCCATATTTGGATTCCTCACATTTTTATGATAATTATGGATATATGATTTGTCAAATTTCGATTTACAGATTTAAAGATATTATTTATGCCATATTAAATGAATAAATGGTAAAAAATGAATAAAATGTTATTTTATTTAGTTTTTTACTTTCATTGGATTAAAATATTATTATTACTTATTTATTATTGTTTACTAAAATAGTTATTTGTAATTTCAAAAAATAAAGATGTATGACATATTGATATGGTAGTGTTGATAACAAGGTATAAATGGGCTTCGCGCAAGGATATCCTGATGGAACAAAGAAGTTAAGCGTGCTGAGGGTGGAGTAGTGCTAGGATGGGTGACCGACTGAGAAGTTTGACCACAAGTGTAATTTTGACCTAAGATTAAATATACTTAGTGCTAAAAATGTTCCAAGTAAGAGGATTACAAGTCAAACAATTCAAAAATTCAAGAAAAAAATAGAAAACAAAATTCAAAAAATAAATTAAAAAAAAATCTTTAGTCCAGGGCCGTATTACAACCCGGGACTAAAGGTCCTTCGTGCCCCACTGCAAAAAGGTCATGCAAAAACATCCAAGCGATGGCCTCTAGTCCTGGGTTGTAACAAACCGGGACTAGAGATAGGGGCCTTTAGTCCAGATTTCGCAGTCCCGTGTGCAAAACCGGGACTAAAGGCCCTTACAAACCGAGACTATATGCCCTTTTTCCACTAGTGTAGGTTGAACACTCTTGAGTCCAGTACTGCTGCTTTGAATAGTTGTTATCACGCACTTAGGGAGTACCATAATTATGTTCCAATGAATTCTGAGCCTTCAAAGTGGTTTCCCACAATCAAAGTCACTATAAATAGTGCAACTTTTGATGCTTGTTGTGATATCATGTCTGAATTTTGCCTTATTCCTAAAGATATTTATGAGTCTTTGAGTCTTCGGGGGCTTTCTAAAGGAGAAGAGGAAATCTCTATTACTAATAATGCCACTTTATTACCCATTGGAATAGCTGAAGGTGTGTTTACAAAAATCTCAGGAAAAATGGTGTCTACTGATTATCTTGTTATTGAATGTGTAGGCAAAGGACAGATCACACTTGAAAGATCCCTACTGAAACACCTTGGAGCAATAATACATGTGGGAAAGGGCATTATGCATTTTGCTCCTCCAATAAGCAATCATATTTTCCCTAAAGATAAGAAGAAAGGTAAGAAAGGAAAGAACAAGAGAGTTGCTTCCTCATTTGAAAATACTTGATTTCTTGCTTCTTGTGTCTAACTTAAAGGCTTTAAAGAAAAGTACTTGTTGGGAGATAACACAAGAATTTCCTTGAGTCTTAGAAGTTATACTTCAGTAATGACCTCTCCTTATCCTTTTTGTTTGCTTTTTGTGCCAAGAATGACCTATAATAAGAGGGAAGTAAGATTTGGGGAGTTGCTGTCCCAAAACAGATTTCTGTCCTCCACCATAAAAATTCGTGAGGAGTATCTGTAAGTCGGTTTGAGCTAAAATTTTACGAATACATTAGTATATTATCTATCTTCCATTAGTTCAACACTTTTTTATTTGAGTGACAGAAGATTTTCGAAAAAATCGATTTCTACCTGCTGGTCTGTTTTGACAGATTTATGCCATTATTTGCATTTGTTTCTTATTGATTCCTTTTTTTAGTTCTCTTTTGGGGAATTGAGATTTTTGAAGGAGTTGCTATAGTAGCCTGTGTTTTTAGTGAAAAGTTTTGCTGTTCCAAAGCTAAACCCAAAGGTCTATTATCTTTTGAATACACTAATGCTGCTAATGAAGATTGTGTGAAGTTTTGTATGCAGGAAAAAATTTAGGTGTAGAGAGAGAATGATGTAATAAGATGAAGAATGGACAAAAGCTCAATCTTGGGGATGCCACCCCGGTGTTACCCCAAGAAATATCCAAGAGGTACAAGCGTCAAAGCTTGGGGATGCCCAAGGCATCCCCTTATTCATCAATAAAAAGCTCAGGTCTATCTAGACACTTCGTTTTTATTGTTTCATGCACTGTTGTGTTGTTCTTGGAGCATCTTAGTTTTCATTTGATTTTCTTAGTTTGTTTAGTTTGCTTGAATAAAGTAGTTTGGACCCACGTTATCGCTGTGTTGTTTCAAATAAGTCAATTGGTGTTGGAAAGGAGTAGTAAGTTCTTGCTTGGAAGTGCAAGAGGAGCTTGCATTGACTGTGACTTAGACTTTAGCATGACATACTAGGTGTTGTTTTGACCTTATTCTTAGTAATTATTGCTATAGCATGTCTTGTTCCAAACAATTGGGATTGCTTAGTGTGCCTTGAAAGAATTATGCGTTGTTTTAGCATGCAAAAGCATAGTATTGTGGTATTTTCCTTTGATGCTTTGTTTGGGTTGACTTGGCACATGCTCACACCATGTTATGACTATGAACAATTCACCATAGCCTCTATGCTCATTTAGTCCTTGACTTGTAGTACCACTCTATGCTTTGATTAGTAATGTTTTGTCGCTCTGCATGATTATGGCCATTATTGCTCTCTTAGTTGGTTGCTCCTAGTCTTTTGCTAGCCTCCACTTGTATGAGTAAGCTCTACTCATGCTTCCAACTCCCAAGGAACCAAGTTTTTCCAAAGTGTCCACTATAAACTCCTATGCATGGTGTGTTACACCATTCCAAGTATATTCTTGTTTTCAGCTATCTTACAATTAAAAAGTACTTTGTTATGTGAAAATTAGTGATTAAAGCCCTCAAGAACTTGATGGCACACTTTATATTCTTTGCCCCTAATAAACTTGAAACATTGTGTCGACTATGTTGTATATGCTTGCACTTATACGCTGGAATTAGCAGAACCATGCTGTCATGGGGAACGTTTTCAACATTGCACTTGTACTTTGTACACAGTTGATATCATGTTCTTTTGTCTATGGATGTCACCGGTGTGAAATAAAGAGGGAGCTTGTAAGTACCATAATTTTTGGAAGCTCTTTTTGAAACTTGAAATCCCTACTTCCTTTATGAAGGGCCTTTCTTCCACTATTATATTGAGTCTCCACCTTCTACCTTTAGGCACCATTAAGAGAGCATAGTTGTCTTTCTTAGTTCTATGTGCAGTGTCCCAAAACTTATTGATTGATGCATATTGTGATATTACTTGTTCTTGTGCTACTTGCATCTAGTCACTCTTATGAACTTTGAAGGTGTCTTATGCATCTATTTGCCACTCCATGAGGGACAAGCTGAATGCCACTATGCCATGTTTTTTGTATGTAAAACAATCAAACGTTTTTCAATGCATATTATTCATGATCTTTGTTTGTAGCCTTTGATGTTGCATGCATAGTTACTTTGTCTTATTGTTAGAACTCCATCTTTCATGCACATGTTTAGAGTTCTTTGATCCCATCTTTCAATGCTTGCAAATGGTTTGATCTTGGTTTTGATGGTGCATGTCACCTCAAAAATTATTGTTTTATCACTTACCTACTCGAGGACGAGCGGGAGTTAAGCTTGGGGATGCTTGATACGTTGGAAACGTATCCATAATTTTTGATGTTCCATGCTTGTTTAGTATCTACTTTGCTTTGCTTTGTCTACACTTTGAGGTGTTTTTATATCTTTTCTAGAACTAACCTATTAACAATTTGCCATAGTGCCAGGTTCCTGTTTTCTTCTGTTTTTGGTTCCAGAAAGGCAGAAAATCAATATTGTCGGAATTGGACGGGACAAAAGCCAAAGTCAATATTTTACCGTGGGCAACACGAAGCCAAAAGACAAGACGGAGGGGCACCACAGGGCGGCCAAACCCCCTAGGCACGAGTGGGCCCAGCCCGCGCCTGGGCAGTGTGTGGCCCCCTGGCGTCCCACCTGCCTCCCCTATTCGCCTACAAGAAGCCCCGGATGCAGAAACCCTAGGAAGCCGATCAAAACTCCATGAAACCTGCTGTAGCCACCGCCACGATAGTCCCTAGATCGGGGGATCTGAAGTTCTTCCCGGCACCCTACCGGAGGGGAGATCATCCCGGAGGCCTTCTTCTCCGGTATGAAGCGTGGGTAGTTCCACCTTGGACTATGGTTCCATGTAGTAGCTAGATGGTTGTATCTCCTCCTTGTGCTTTCATGTATAGATCTTGTGAGGTCCGTTCATGATCAAGATCTAATCTATTTGTAATCATGCATGTTGTGTTTATGGGGATCCGATGGATATTGAGATTACTAAGACAAATTGATTAATGGTTTTGTCTATTTGATACTATCATGTATGTGTTGTTTGTGATCTTGCATGCTCTCCGTTGTTAGTAGCTATCTTGGCCAAGTAGTTGCTAGTGACTCCAAGAGGGAGTATTTATGATCGATAGTGGGTTCATGCCTCTAGTTTCCAAGGGAAGTGACAGAAATCTCTTCGGTTGTAGATGTGTTGTTGCCACTAGGGAGAAAACAATGGCCTCTTGTTCATGGAACAAGTGGATTGTTTACCTTACACACTTTGCTTAAAGTAATTGTCTGTTGCTTGCAACTTAATACTGGAGGGGGTTCGGATGATAATCTGAAGGTGGATTTCTAGTCATAGATGCAGTTGGATGGCGGTCTATGTATATTGTTGTATTTCCCAATCGAATATGATAGGATCTTTTTGTATGGTATTGCATTGTTATGCGTTGCTTAGTTCCT
Source organism: Avena insularis (assembly GCA_023614405.1). Taxonomy (NCBI): domain Eukaryota; kingdom Viridiplantae; phylum Streptophyta; class Magnoliopsida; order Poales; family Poaceae; genus Avena; species Avena insularis. The sequence continues at coordinate 194,482,322 of CM042691.1, forward strand.
GTCAATTGCCTGTAATTTGTTTACCCTTCATGCCATGTTGTTTATCTAAGGAGAGCACCTCTAGTGAACTATGGACCCTGGTCCAACCTTTACCATTGATAAATCTTCCACTATTTACTTGCTTCAAACCATTCATCACCTTTCACACCATACAGTTAATCCTTTGTTACAGGAAACCGGTGAGCTTGACAACCTCACTGATTCATTGGGGCAAAGTCTTGAGTTTGTGTTGTGGAGGTTTCCACGTTGCTTGCAACTCCTTTGAGACGTTTTCTTCCTCCTTCTAGTTCAATAACCTCGTTCTCTACTGAGGGAAACTTGCTGCTGTGCTCATCACACCTTGCTCTTGGGGTTTCCAACAAAGCGTCCCACATCAACACTGGGTGCACGCATCATGGGCTGGTGCTCGCCTTGCTCCGGGGAAGGGTCAGGGGTGGTTTTGAGAGAGAGGGGAGTGAGATGGTGTGGAGAATGAGGGCTGGGGTGGCCTCTATTTATACACCGGTGATAGGGGCAGTGCGGCATGGTCAGGATCCTCCAGCGACGTCAGTACAGCGAGCTACCGGCATGGCGAAGGGCGTAGGATGGTGTGGTTTCTCCTGGCGATCGTCACTGGCTTAATGGCACGGCACGGGGCGTCAAGAATGGTCGGGAGCGTTCGGTGCTCTGAGCGGAAACGGCGGTGTTCTAGACGGCGTACAGGTGTTGTTGGTCGTGTGGTGGCAAACGGTCGTGTCTGGGAGGTACCTAGGGTCATGGCGCGTGCAGTTACCCGCGGTGAGGGCGAGGCGCGGCGTGTGCAAGCGTGTCGGCTGCGGCGCTCTAGCGTGCTCTCGGCATGGCGCAGAGAAAATGGGAGCGGCAATTTTCCTGTGGTCTGTGGCTTGGCTAAGCTCGAGGGGTGGACGGGGAGTGACGGTGGATGGTGGCCTGCCTCCTAGACATCATGGACGGGCGTGGCGTTTCCTCCTGCGTGATGTCCAGGGTCGGTCGGCGAGTGAACTTTGGGCGGCATGGCACTGGTGCAAAGGGTAGAGGGGTAGCTGCTTCAATGCGTTGCTGGGTCCTAGGGGTGACAAGGGGACAAGAATTGGACAAGGCATTGATCAAGAATAGTGATAGTTAGGCAGTTGTTACTGTGCTCACCAAGTGTTTGATAAAATGGCCGCATGAAATTTAAATTTAAATTTTTGGTTGAATTTTGGTGAGTGATCTGGTCACAAGCTTGGTAGTATGAGGTTGCTTGGGTTTGTCAAGGTGAACTGGTTTGGTTGGGTTTTGAGAAATGGTCATCTTAGTACCTACACTTGATTCAATTTTGAATTGTCCTTTAAATATATTTGGAATTTGTTTCTGTTGGTTTGTAAGGTGGGCTTGGGTTCACTTTTACTTGGTCTAGCAAGGGGTGACAAGAATTGGATTTGTTTCTGTTAGAAATCTTTGACTAGGAACGCCCAAAGTAGTCTAGTGAACAAGTTTGGCCAAAATGACCATTTGCTCATATTTCTTATTTTTGATTTTCTCTTCATTTGATTCTGCTTGGAAATGATCTACATGATATTGTTTTCATCTTTAAACCAATCCTTATCATTCATAGCAATCAAACATTGCATTGCAAGCATTCATGCATTAATCACACACACATGCATTCATATTAATTTTAATAACAAAAGTTTTTGTTAACCCTAAACTTGGGTGATTAGAAATTGATAATCTTGTTTAATATTTTTGGGATGTTACAAGGGGGAAGCTCCTCAACTCAATTGGATGCCCTCAACGACACCATAGAGCTTTACAACACATGCCCTTAGCTCCGAGAATGCCCTACACCGTCTAGGGTTCCAAGAAACCCAAGAATAACAAGATCCACGAAGAATAGGTGGGGGGAATCAGATCTTCTTTGGTGGAAGTGTAGATCTAGGTCACCTCTCCCACCTCTCAAAAGATCAAGTGATTTGAGTGGCTAGGGAGAGAGATCTAGTGAGGTTAAGCTCTAGTATTAATGGAGGAGAGAGAAAATTGAAGAGTTAGGTAGGATGAAGAAGGAGGGCGCCTTAAATAGGCCCCCTCCAATCTGAACTGTTGGACTGTTCGCGACACCACCGGAAGTTCCGGTGGGGGCGGAAGTTCCGCTCAGTGTGGCTTCAGCGGCTTGAAGACCGTTGACGCACGCTCTAAAGTTCGACCGGAAGTTCTGGTCAGACACGACTGGAAGTTCCGGTGGAACACCGGAACTTCCAGAGCAACTTCCGAGCCAAGTTCTATCAAATAGACAACTTCCAAACAAAAGCATACATTGCTTGACCGGAATTTGGAGCGGAAGTTGGAGCGGAACAACTGGGTCACAAAACTGCCTGACCAGAGGTTCCGATGCCTAGGCGGAAGTTCCGCTCAGAGTCTCGGAAGAACTAGCAAAGGAAAATCCCGCAGCCGGAACTTCTAGTGCTACTTCTGGTGGAAGTTCCGCCAATTAGAACACTTCAATACAGAAGGTTCTGAACTGGGGGCGGAACTTCTGTCGGAAGTTGGACCGGAAATATGGCCAGTTCCATTCCATAGAGAACCCTGGGCGGAACTTTCGGCTCCTGGCCGGAACTTCAGATTAGACAAGTGGGATTGTCATCATCACCAAAATAGCAAGGGAAAACATAGCCCTTTAAATCTCCCCTTTTTTGTGTTTGATGACAATCCCATAAGATTTGCATAAGACGGAGCAGATTTTGCAATGAACGGAAAAAGCTCCACCTACGTGTGTGCAAGGTAGAGAGAAAGCTCTAAGGACAAAACTAGCACACATATAAGGGGGCTCCCCCTTTCCATTGCAAAAACAGCACATGTGCAAGGAAGAAAAAGATAGGGAACATACCGTTGCACCAAACATATGTGGTGTGAGACAATAGATGAAATAATATCAATGTAGACTCCACCACCATATACAAACATCCATAAGCCAACAACATGCATACCAACAACATGCAAACGATAGCACAAAGTCTCATACATAGATATGCCGCACAAATAACAAGGTCCACAAGCACACACATAAACTAGAGAGTTCACGAGCAAGAAAGGATCAAAGAAAAGCGAGCTCGTGACTCGACCCATGCAAATCCCGTGAACAACCTAATATATATCTTTCTCCCCCTTTGGCATCATGACACCAAAAAGGGATAAAAGACCACTCTAATCGCCCCAACCATGGGCGGAACTTCTGGCTCCTGGCCGGAACTTCCGATCAGACAAAAATAGCACCAGCGGCTCAGAAACTCGCTCTCTCGCTGATGGATAGGATGGCTGTGGCGATGCAAATATGGTTTGTGCAAGAAAAAATGATTCCCCACAGCCTTCCGAGGTGGACCCCCTCTTGATAGTACGGCGATCTAAAACAATAAAATGAGAGAAAGAGAATAATGAAAGACCTCCGTCTTCATGAGACTCCAAGAATGGCATCCACACACTCCATAAGCTCCATCAAAAAACAATTAACCTGAAACTCAAGCACAAGGTTAGATCACAAGTGGGATTGTCATCATCACCAAAATAGCAAGGGAAAACATAGCCCTTTCAGCAGTGAACACTGATCCAACAACCCTGTTAATTAATGAATATGCTCCATGTTTACGGCGCCATCAGCAAGGGACACACGCGAAGAAATTATGTGTAATAATGTTTAAACATTTTATGTAATTGTGTTCTAAAAACTCACAAGAAAACATTTATGTAATGTATTGTTCCGGAGCATTCTAAATAGTTCTCAAGACAATCTCTTTATTTAACTAAACTGCTAATCTGGATTTGAAAACTAATACATCTTGCTCAATCAAATTGGACGATAACTCATGTTTCCTATGTCGCGGGAGGTGAACACCCAAAGAGAAGGAACCATCACAGGAGCATATCTCGGGTGGGATCCCTAAAGAAACTGCCAGGTATTAGAGACCCTGACGTCCAACATCACCATATAGCGACGGATGTGCTTGTCCTCCTCGCTGACACGACACGGTACCACCTCCTTAGGGCCATCTCCCTCTGCACCGAGCCTGGACCACGCGACGGCCACCAAAGAAGCTTTGGGTCAATGACAAGACTCATATTCCTCACCAACCGACGCGTCTCGGAAGGTAGCACCTCCTAGTGCCAGCCCAGCGGAGCCCAGTCTCAGACATGCCTGGCAAAGCCCAGTACTCCATCGTTGCCACCAAGTCGACAACAAGGATGCGGGATGGGCATCCTAAAGTAGGCGGCAGGGAATGTGTGTTTGTGTGGGTGGTCATGACGGTCGACCTATATATAGAGGGAAAGGGCAGGAAAACATGGCGGGAAGCAAAGGGAAAGGGAGGTAAAACATGGCGGGAAACATCTTTAGTCCCGGTTTAAGAAACCAACCAGGACTTAAGGGGTTGCGGTAGGCTCGGGCCGGCGCAAGCATGTTTAGTCCCGGATGGTGTCTCTAACCAGGACTAAAGGTTCATCTTTAGTCTCGGTTGGAGACACCAACCGGGAATAAACATGGGTGGAGACACTATTTTGGTGACTGGTGGCACGATGTCAGTGAGTGGCCACACTATGCTAGTGAGTGACGACACTATTTCGGTGGGTGACAACACTATGACAGGGGAGAGTGTCGACATTATGTCGTGAGTGTCGACACTATGTTGTTCTTCTTAATCTATAAATAGGCATCCTTGTGAAGTTATTAACTGCAAACAAGATGGTGTGCGAGAGTAGGGATAACACTACGGCCAGGTTGAGGGAGATGCCGGAGGATTCCAGTCCTCTGACATCTTCCACAAGCTGGCAATAGAGGCACTCCCTAATATGTGAAAGTAGTTAGCTCCCCGGCGTATTGATCTATCTAGAGAAGTTATAAACTGCAAGATGGTGTGCGAGATCAGGAACACCACTACGACGAGCTTGAGGGAGATGCCTAAGGATCTAGTCCTCGGGCACATCTTCCACAAGCTCGCCATAGAGGCACTCCCTAAGATGTGAAATTAGTTAGCTCCCTGGCACAAGAATAGAACAACATATTCATAGTTCGGGAAAGTTGTATAGAGACCAACACTAGTAGGAAACGATCCACTAGTCCCGGTTTCCTAACTGGGACTACGGAATCAGGATTAAAGGCCTCCCTTTAGTCCCGGTCCATCCACAAACCAGGACTAAAACTCCAGACATTTATTAATATTTAAAACCAGGACTACGTAATAGGGACTAAAGCCCCCCCCCCTTAGTCATACTCATGTCTATCCCTATAGACACAGCTTCAGGGTCGTCTTCATCGTTGTCGCTAGGCGAACGCGGCTGGATCCTCAGCCTAGCCATAGCATATTATGGGGGCTTCCAGCCTCGGATTCACGACGCGTGGGGGAGGGGGCTCCTAGAAGACGACGACGCTATGCCTACGACCTTCACCACCGCTACCCTTCTTGTGGCTATGCGGCGGGTCGGCACCGCATGCGAGAATGATCTACCTGCGCGATGTAGCGCATCACACTGACGATAGTCCGGTCGCCCACCACAGGCGGCGGCCGGCTTCGTTGTGATTCTCCGGGGAAGGGTCGTCATGAAGGAAATATGCCCTAGAGGCAATCATAGAGATGATAATATTTCATATGTATCCATGAGTTATTGTAATGTTCCTTGAATATCCATATCAGCCAACTTGTATTGATTGGCAATTACGTGAATTGTTTGTGAAACTCTATACTTATATGGTTATTTAAGAGTTGTCCCTAGTCGGAGTTCATGTGAGGACACACGTGAATATTAGACTAGCACATCGATTGGTTGATGACTATGTTTCGCAAGTCATAGACATGGAGATGTCAAACCAATGATGTGGACACATGTTATGAACATGGGGTTGGACTGACCCAACCTGAGACTGGCAATTAGTTGCAGCTCTCTCTCTACACATCGTAATGCTTGTCCTTAGACCTGAGATTGTCGCATGTACTTGATATGTGGATCGACCTACTTTGGGGCTATCAAACGCTGCACCGTAACAGGGTAGTTATAAAGGTAGCTTTCAGGTTTGTCCTGAAGCATGCTGCAAGACATGGTCAATCAAGATGGGATTTGCCCCTCTCTACTTAAGAGAGATATCTCTGGGCCCCTCGAGTGATCGGATCTAGAAATGCATGGCCATGCTACCTATGGTTAAGAGTTAACCTAGTAAAGGGATTCCGAATCACGGTATCAAGAAAGGGAGGCCAGCTTGGAGCTAGACCAAATATCGTGAGGCAAAGGGAAAGACATGTACTAAACCTTGTGATGGTTCGTCCGATATGATCTTTGTATGCGTTTAGGAGTTGGCACGTCTTGCTAGAGGCCGCTACCAACTATTGACAGAATAAGTGTATTCGTGTCATGTCTATACGCATATGAACCTATAGGGTCACACACTTAAGGGGCTGGAAGCCTAATGAGGATTGGATCCGAATTAGACCAGTCTTAGGCTACTAATGGGCTGCTAATGTAGAAGCCCACTAGGGACGCCTATATAAGAGAGGGTGGGGCGAGCTGACCAGGGTTAGACCTCAGATCATTCCACCCAGCCGCCACACCTCTTGCCTGTGTTGCATGCGCGGACCTAGCAGTCCGGCGTCTGACGCTTCCACCCTGTACGTGTGGATACCTCGGAGGCGCTGCATCTGTGGCGCTTGGACGAGCCGCACAAGGGGAGCTTCTCGTGGGACGAGGATAAGGAGACGTGGAACGTCTGCACTGCCTTGACGCGCTTCATCGATTCCACAACTGCGCATCTAGTGGTAATCCCGTGATCTATGACAACAGTAATCCTGGTATACGCGGTAGAATTTTTTTGATTTGCGCTAGTGTAGCCTACCCGTATCCTTTCAGTGGTATCAGAGTCGATGCTGTTCATTTATAGGTTCGGGATGGTTGCATATGGTGATATGCAGATTGATATGAATTATGTGATCATTCATATGGCGGTGGTTCAGGATTGATCTATGATCTTGATTTCCGTGATCGTGATTCTGAGGTTGTCGAACGACTTACCCCTACCGGTCGGTTTCCGCCATCGGGGTAGACAGTGACACATAAATCAGGTTGAATCACGCGAAGATCAATATGATTGATCAAGGTCGGAACCTAAATCTAAAATCGATGTACCGTGATCAAAGGAGTTTGATTGAATCGGGACAGGAGTCGGTTTATGGTAAATTTGATTTGCCGATCAAAATCCTTAAAGAAAATTGTGAAGATTCGATCTCTCATTTTTCACGGTTTTCCGGACGCCCGGAGATACCGCTAGGGGCGCTGCCCCTTCGAACCCCACAACGGGTGACCCCCCTTAATCATAGTCCCTTTTGTATCTCGTTAAGGTAACTAGGTGCTGTGATGTCACTTGATCCGGTAGAATGCGATTCTATGCATAACTCGTTTTTGCAGGATGTATGTGATCAGTATGGCCCATATATGTATGTGATGCATGTATGAAAATTTGCATGACCTGCGTGTCGTGAGTAGGGCAACACGACTGGAGCCATATGTGTTGTCATTTATTGTAATGGCCTGCGTGCCAACTTGTGATGATCCCTATACTATGTAATTTTGATTACTAGCTGTTAGGAGTAATAGCTTGTATTAGTTCATGGAGGACTCATCACTTGGAAGATGGCTCACATGGAACATGAAGATGGAGATCATCATGGTGGACAGGTTCTATGGCGATGGAGATCCCAATGAGAAAATGGGCCATACTGTGTCACATCTATGTGAATGTTATTCTTATGCGTTTTACTTCTGTGCATGCTTAGATGATAGAAGTAGAACGATCCCTCACAAAGTTTAAGTTAAACCATGCCCTCCCAACCAAACCTTGCACCATCCTTTGCCCTGTACAATCGTTGGTGGGCCTATGAAATTAGGGTGCCGCGGTTTTCCTTGGTTGGATGGGTTTGTATCGGATACCTACATGCATAAGGGTTGGTGAGCTTGACAAGGTCATCTTAACAGTTAAGTACCTTGGGGCATAAAGGTTGGGCGCCTAGTTTTGACATAGAGATGTCACCCAACAACAAGAGTCATATGTGATATGATTAGCAAGTATTGCTTACCGATTTACCTTGTCTTCTAGCAGTGATGCTAAAGCTCACTAGTCGACTTGTTAATTGTGGATATTGAATCACTTAGTATCAATAGAGGGATATTGATTTAAGTGGGAGTATATGCTATTAAATTGTTTAATATGTTATACTCTTTCATGGTTACATGGCTTAGTATTTTGCATGTTTTCTGTTGTAGATCAATGGCACCGAACACTACATCACCTTTCTCTTTGCGTTCGATTCTTGACAAAGATAAACTAAATGGAACAAACTATTCGGACTGGGTCCATAACCTGAGAATCGTTCTCAGGTCTGATAAAAAGGAAACGATTCTAGATACCCCAATCCCCGATGAACCTGCTGATAATGCATCTGCTGCCCTAAAGAACGCCTACAAGAGAGCATGTGATGATTCTCTTGAGGTTAGCTGTCTTATGCTTGCATGCATGGAACCTGAACTCCAAAAGAAGTTTGAGGATCAGGAAGCGTATGATATGATCGTAGCGCTTAAGGACATGTTCCAAGATCAGGTAAGGACTGAGAGGTACAATGTTGCCAAGTCCTTTGTCGAATGCAAGCTGGCAGAGGGGGCAGCTGTAGGCCCCCATGTGATCAAAATGATTGGTTACAGTCAAACTTTGGAAAAGCTTGGTTTTCCACTAGGCCAAGAGTTGGCCACTAACTTCATTTTGGCGTCTCTTCCATCCAGCTATGGGCAGTTCATTTCGAACTACCATATGCATGGGGTGGAGAAGGGCCTTAATGAATTATGTGGGATGCTTAAAATAGCAGAAAGTGACATGAAGAAGTGTGCAGGGCATAGCCATGTGATGGCTATGCAGAACAAGCCTAGCTTTAAGAAAAAGGGTACTTCTTGGAAGAAGAAGGGCAAGACTAAGGATACGATCCCTAAGTCTACACCCAAGCAAAAGGCTGGACCTGTAGAATACACTGAGTGCTTCTTTTGTCATGAACATGGCCACTGGAAGAGAAACTGCAGCAAGTACCAGGATTCTTTGAAGAAGAGTGGAAGTAAGAGTACTTCCCACTCAGGTACGCTTGTTGTAAATGTTGTGGACATTCTTCTCGCTGATTCCTATGTTAACTCTTGGGTATTTGATACCGGATCGGTTGCTCATATTTGCAATTCGATGCAGGGGCTAATAAGGACTAGATAAGTGCAGAAAGGCGAAGTGGATTTTCGCGTCGGAAATAAAGCAAGGGTTGCTGCATTGTTCGTCGGCGTCATGCAACTTCACCTTCCTTTAGGATTTATTATGGAGTTGAATAATTGTTATTACATTCCAAATATGGGTCGAAACATTTTATCACCTTCATGTTTGATGAGGGATGGTTATTCATTCGCGAGGGCAAACAATGGTTGTGTAATCTCTAAGAATGATATGTTTATGGCTAATGCTCCCATTGTGAATGGGTTGTTTATTTTAAATCTTGATGATGCATCTGTTTACAATGTTAGTGCTAAAAGGCTTCGGCCTAATGATTTGAGTCCTACCTATTTATGGCATTGTTGTTTGGGGCATATAAGTGAAAAGCGCATGAAGAAGCTCCATGGTGATGGTCTTCTAACTTCGTTTGATTTTGAATCATACGAGACATGTCAGGCTTGTTTACTTGGAAATATGACCAAGTCACCTTTTTCGGGTTTACCCGAGAGAGCGACAGACTTGTTGGAACTCATACATACTGATGTGTGTGGACCAATGAGCATGACAGCCAGAGGAGGATATCACTACTTCATTACTTTACTGATGATTTCAGTAGATATGGTTATGTCTACTTGATGAGGCATAAGTCTGAAACTTTTGAAAAGTTCAAAGAGTTTCAGAGTGAAGTAGAGAATCAACGTGGCAAGAAAATAAAGGCCTTGCGATCTGATCGTGGAGGTGAATATTTGAGTCATGAATTTAGCGATCATCTTAAGAGTTGCAGAATTGTTCCAAAACTTACGCCGCCCGGAACGCCTCAAAGAAACGGGGTCTCCGAACGGCGTAATCAAACTTTGTTGGACATGGTTCGATCTATGATGAGCCAGTTGGATTTGCCATTGTCATTTTGGGGTTACACTCTAGAAACGGCAGCTTTCACACTTAATAGGGTACCATCTAAATCCGTAGTTAAGACACCATATGAGATGTGGACTGGAAAGAATCCCAATTTGTATTTTCTAAAGATTTGGGGTTGTGATGCATTTGTTAAGCGACTTCAGTCGGACAAGCTAACACCCAAATTGGATAAGTGCATTTTCGTGGGATATCCGAGGGAAACCCTAGGGTATTACTTCTACAACCGAGAGGAGGGCAAAGTGTTTGTGGCTCGTAGCGGTGTTTTCCTAGAGAAAGAGTTTCTCACAAAGGGAACAAGTGGAAGGTCGGTGCGACTTGAAGAAGTTCAAGATGAGCCAGTTGGGGATGCTTCTACGAGTGATGCTATTGTAGCAGAACAAGTTGAGGAACCCGTGGCAATAGAAGCACCACAACCACGAAGGTCGGCGAGGCTCCGCAAAGCGCGGGAATTATTATTGTTAGATAATGATGAGCCTGTGACCTATGCAGAAGCGATGGTAGACCCAGACTCTGAGAAATGGTTGATCACCATGAGATCCGAGATAGAGTCCATGGGGGACAATCAAGTTTGGAACTTGGTTGACCTGCCTGATGGTTTTAAAGCCATCGAGTGCAAATGGATCTATAAGAATAAGATTGATATGGATGGAAATGTTCACATCCATAAAGCTCGACTTGTTGCAAAAGGTTTTCGACAAGTTCAAGGAGTTGACTACGACGAGGCTTTCTCGTCCGTAGCGATGCTTAAATCTATACGGATTATTCTAGCCATTGATGCACATTTCGACTATGAAATATGGCGGATGGATGTCAAGACGGCTTTCCTAAATGGAATCCTAACTGAGGACGTGTATATGATGCAGCCCGAAGGTTTTGTCGATCCAAACAATGCTGGAAAGGTATGCAAACTTCTGAAGTCCATTTATGGGCTGAAGCAAGCATCTCGGAGTTGGAATATTCGATTTGATGAAGTTGTAAAGGAGTTTGGCTTCATCAAAAACGAACAAGAACCTTGTGTTTACAAGAAGGAAAGTGGGAGAGCGCTGGTATTTCTAATCTTATATGTAGATGACATATTGCTGATTGGAAATGACATTCCTATGCTCGAGTCTGTTAAGACCTCATTGAAAAATAGTTTTTCGATGAAGTACTTGGGAGAAGTGGCATATATTCTGGGCATTAAGATCTATAGAGATAGATCAAGGAGGCTAATTGGATTAAGCCAGAGTACATACATTGACAAAGTGTTGAAACGGTTCAGCATGGAAGAGGCTAAGAAGGGGTTCTTGCCCATGTCTCATGGCATAAAACTCAGCAAGACTCATAGTGTGCTTCGACTACTGATGAGCGTGAGCGCGTGAGTAGGGTTCCATATGCTTCGGCTATTGGATCCATCATGTATGCAATGATATGTACTCGCCTAGATGTTTCCTATGCTCTAAGTGTTACGAGCAGATACCAGGCTGATCCAGGTGAAGGTCACTGGACAGCGGTAAAGTACATCCTTAAGTACTTGAAAAGGACTAAGGATGTGTTCCTAGTTTATGGAGGTGAGGATGAACTCAGTGTAAAGGGTTACACAGATGCGAGTTACCTTAACGACTCAGATGATTCGAAATCGCAATCAGGTTATATGTTTATCATGAATGGTGGTGCTGTGAGCTGGAAAAGTTCCAAGCAAGATACGGTGACCTCCTCTTTAACAGAAGCTGAATATATTGCTGCCTCGGAGGCCGTAAAGGAAGCTGTTTGGATTAGGAATTTCCTGATCGCTCTCGGTGTGGAGTATGGCGTCCAATCCCTTGGACGTTTATTGTGATAACAATGGTGCTATTGCACAGGCCAAGGAACCTAGACAGCACCAGAAGAACAAACATATTCGCATGCGTTACCATCAGATTCGAGAGTTCGTTGAGGATGGTAGTGTCATGATATGCAAAATACATACAGACTCAAATGTTGCTGATCCCTTGACTAAGCCTCTCCCGCAGCCCGCGCATGAAGCGCACACAAGAGCAATTGGTATTAGATACATTTTAGATTGACTCTAGTGCTAGTGGGAGACTGAAGAAAATATGCCCTAGAGGCAATCATAGAGATGATGATATTTCATATGTATCCATGAGTTATTGTAATGTTCCTTGAATATCCATATCAGGCAACTTGTATTGATTGGCAATTACGTGAATTGTTTGTGAAACTCTATACTTATATGGTTATTTAAGAGTTGTCCCTAGTCAGAGTTCATGTGAGGACACACGTGAATATTAGACTAGCACATCGATTGGTTGATGACTATGTTTCGCAAGTCATAGACATGGAGATGTCAAACCAATAATGTGGACACATGTTATGAACATGGGGTTGGACTGACCCAACCTGAGACTGGCAATTAGTTGCAGCTCTCTCTCTCTACACATCGTGTACGTTTTGTCCTTAGACCTGAGATTGTCGCATGTGCTTGAGATGTGGATCGACCTACTTTGGGGATATCAAACGCTGCATCGTAACAGGGTAGTTATAAAGGTAGCTTTCGGGTTTGTCCTGAAGCATGCTGCAAGACATGGTCAATCAAGATGGGATTTGCCCCTCTCTACTTGAGAGAGATATCTCTGTGCCCCTCGAGTGATCGGATCCAGAAATGCATGGTCGTGCTACCTATGGTTAAGAGTTAACCTAGTAAAGGGATTCCGAATCACGGTATCGAGAAAGGGAGGTCAGCTTGGAGCTAGACCAAATATCGTGAGGCAAAGGGAAAGCCATGTACTAAACCTTGTGATGGTTCGTCCGATATGATCTTTGTATGCGTTTAGGAGTTGGCACGTCTTTCTAGAGGCCTCTACCAACTATTGACAGAATAAGTGTATTCGTGTCATGTCTATACGCATATGAACCTATAGGGTCACACACTTAAGGGGCTGGAAGCCTAATGAGGATTGGATCCGAATTAGACCAGGCTTAGGCTACTAATGGGCTGCTAATATAGAATCCCACTAGGGACGCCTATATAAGAGAGGGTGGGGCGAGCTGACCAGGGTTAGACCTCAGATCATTCCACCCAGCCGCCACACCTCTCGCCTGTGTTGCACGCGCGAACCTAGCAGTCCGGCGTCTAACGCATCCACCCTATACGTGTGGATACCTCGGAGGCGCTGCATCTGTGGCGCTTGGACGATCCGCGCAAGGGGAGCTTCTCGTGGGACGAGGATAAGGAGGAGACGTGGAACGTCTGCACTGCCTCGACGCGCTTCATCGATTCCTCAACTGCGCATCTAGTGGTAATCCTGTGATCTATGACAACAATAATCCTGGTATACGCGGTAGAATTTTTTTGATTTGCGCTAGTGTAGCCTACCCGTATCCTTTCACGTCACCCTCGTACCTAGAGAGCTCCCTTTCCAGCCGGTTAGTGAAGAAGGCATTCTAGGTATCGTGGTTGTTGGGATACCAATGGTGATCCATCCGCTACTCCACCATGAACTCGAGGTATAAGTGGTTCATGATGCCCCCCTGGCGTGCAGAACCTTGAGGCACAGGAGGGACAGGAACCCCTCCAGCACTCAACATCTAGTCGGCGGGCAGCCGGTGGGCATGGGTAGCTGGAGGCGCACAACACCTCGGTCTCCTCGAGGGTCAGAATTGCCCATTAAGTGGTGTCCATTGTTGTGAGAGGGGAAGGTGTGGATGTATGGATAGCCATGGCGATCGACATAGATATGGAGGGAAATGGCAGGAAAACATGGCGGGAAGAGGAGACAAATGGCAGGAAAGCATGGCACGTGGCTTGACGGCTCTGAGAATGGCAGGAAATATCTTTAGTCCCGGTTATTGCCTCCAACCGGGACTAAAGGCCCCCGAAATATCTTTAGTCACAATTACTAGTTTTAATAGTTAGGTTAACTGTTTTAGAAAACAGAAAATATTTTTGGATTAGTTATTCAAATTCAAACACTTTTCATATTGAAAGTTTTGTCAAATTCAAAAATATGAAAAAACAATAGTGAATGCATTTTGATTTGAAAATGGCACAATTGATACATGATGCAAACAGATGTATGGATGATATATTCAGATTTCTTATATAGTTTTTTCTGATAATAATAGACATATTATTTGGATTTATATAATAGGAGCTATGAATTTCCAAACTTTTCTAATTGATTTGAATTATATAAAAGTAAAGTTACAAAAGAGCCTCTAGTCCCGGGTCGAGGATGCACCCGGGAGTAAATGGCGGGCCTCGCGCGTGAAAATGAAGCGGCCGAAAAAACCCTCTAGTCCCGGGTCGTGGATGAACCCGGGACTAGGGGGGCTTTAGTCCCAGGTCGTTTTACTGCCCGGGACTAGAGGACCTATAGTACCGAGTGGTACCACAACCCGGGACTAGAGGGTCGTTCCTTTATATTCTTCGCGCCCTTGCCCACCGCGCCCACCCCGCACTTAGCAAAATCGACGAAGACTAAGGCGACGATGCGGAGAAATGTAGCGACGCGGGGGAGGTGCTGCTCAATTCCCGCTCCGCCACCCTCGTCTTCGGCCGCCTCGCTGTACCGTCGCCCTCATCTCCGGCCACCTCGCCATGTCGTTGTGCCATGCAGCGCTGCCTCGTCAGCTCGTCAGCCGCCTCGGCTCTGCCCCGCCTGGATCGGCGATATTCTTGTTAGTGAGCTAGAGTAGAAATTTTTGGAATTTTGATAGTAGTTTTTTTAGTAGACTTTGTTATTAGTTTTTTTAGTAGATTTTGTTATTAGTTTTTTGATTAGTAGAATTTTGTTAGTAGTTTTACCCTCTATATTTTTTAGTTGAAATTTATTTTCTACAATGTTATTCAACTAAATATAGCTAGCAATGCACTTATATTGCAATGTACTAAAAAAGGTCACATTTTTATGTAGATATGAGCAAATAGACTATTTGCTCATATCTACATAAAAAGTGACCTTTTTTAGTACATTGCTCATTTCTTACTATTTTTTCTAATCTGGTTTACCTTTCTTTTAAAATAGTTAAGTGAAGGATTGCATCGACACCGAGGCCAACGATCTTCTTTAGGGCATGATAAAAGGTGAAATTCCTCTTATTACTAGAGGTGAAGATGTTGTAGATGAGTATGAAATATTGTCATTTATGAATCCTTCCGTTGATGGACTAGAGCAAGACCAAATGGACGAAGGGCAAGACCAGATGGACGAAGGGCAAACAAACAACAATGATGGACCCTCGATAACAACCGGCGAGGTATATGTATTAAGCCTCTTGTGACTAAATGCATTAATTGATCTAGATATATATATATTAATCACTCTCTTTCTTCTTTTAGCCCACCGGATTGAGGGAATTGACGGCTAGAACGAAATGAGGCCCGGACAAAAAGTTGTATGGTAATCAAAGGTTCATCATCGACGAAATAGATGATCATGGAGAATCGATTGCTTCAGAAAAGCACGCGAGGATGTTTGTAAATCAATGTGAAGTGATTGTTAGGGACAAGCTCCCGATCACCATTCAAGAATGAAATATGCCAAAGAAAGCATGTGAAGAATTCACTAGTTATGTCATCGATGATGCCAAAGATGACCTTTAGCAGAAGCTCATAGCACATTTCATACTACCTCTAGAGTATGAAGAATTTAAGGCAGATGGTACTACCCCAAGGCCGAGTGGGCTTGAAAGAAGAGCGAAAGTCAAGGAGTGGGCTCTAATGAAGATGGCCGAACTATTTCGGAACCACAAGAAAGGTTTATACGCAAAGTATGTCGCGAAAAGAAAACTCCAGACTTCAAAGGAGCACGAGAGAAGGTTTATACGTGAAGTATGCGCGCGGCCCGATTTTGTAAATTACAAGCTATCTTCTATATCCAAGGAAAAGTAAAAAAATAATGCGATAAATGCTGCCAAAAAGAAATATCACCATAAAATGGGACAGGTGGCTACAAGAGTGTCGTGCCTAAGTCGAAAACTATGGATGCCAACACGAGGGCTAGAGGGATCATTACAGGTATATATGGATGGCCCGAGAGGTCAAAGCACTGGTGGTACGGGCACGGGGAACGTTGAACCTAGACACACGGCGACAGTTTTTCAAGAAAAAATTCTAACACCCACCAATGCACTTGTTAAAGCAATGGACGATGCGCAATTGGAATTGTTTCGGCCCGAGAAAGAGAACAACGAGTTGACACGCGCCCTCGGGAATCCTAAAAAAGGTGGACGAACACGAGGCAAAGGCGCCGGTGTTACGTGGAAGAAAGGATTTCTAGAGTATGATGACAGGTACAGAAGCCGAAAGAGAAATAAGGACCGGGAGGAAGACCGGATCGGGAAGATAGAAGAGGACCTAGCTGGGATGAAGAAGCTGATGGAAGCACTTAGCCAAAGGTCATCTCAGTCGTAGGCTGATGATCCTGCATTGGATCATATCCAACGGAGAAGCGGTGTGGCTTCCATGGAGGTCTGGGCTGATGATCAAGCACTTCTGAATGATGCACCGGCGCCTCGCTACCCCGTGGATGATGTCAGAGAGACAACACAATGTGAGCTACATCAGCCAATGAACAACCTGTCCTTCAAGGTGGCGATCGACACTGCTTTACCTTTTCTACCTGGAGCACTCCACCATTCACTTCTGATTCCACCTGGCTATGCTCGTGCCACGGTGGATGAAATAGTGGAGGATTTTGCGGACCTAGAGATTGACATAGCTACACCTGAAGGCCATAAGAAACTGGGAGATACCAAGCGCCACATCATTCTATGGAAGAAGAAGTACATCAAGTTTCCAGGCTCGGCGCCAAGGACACCGACTACGAGGAATCCAAGTCCACCCCACCCCGATGATCATTAACCTCCAAGTCCACCCCTCGACGGGAGGGATGTCAACCGCTGCAGCGCGAGTACATCAACTCGATATCCATCTCCGCCTCCATGCAATACTCGATCTCCGCTTCCGCGCAATACTACGTCGTTGAAAAAATGGAAGGTCGGTGCTCCCCCACGTCCCACTCAGAAGAAAGGTAGTACGGCGAAGATGGTGGACAACCCGCAGGCTCTTCCTAAGAGACCTTATGACAAGACTGACGAGGAAAACGCCGCGGATGTGTCTGCCTACACTAAGGCTTTTTTTGCACCCAAAAAGTCCGAACCAAAGAAGGTATTTGATGAAAAAATAAAAAAGTGGGCTAAGTCTTTTCTTGAGCAACCATCTCAAATATCGATGAATCTGGAATTAGACTATGACCGCGAAATTATTAAGGAAGCAAAGCAGAAAAAATTAACAAGTGGAAAATAAATTGCTCATCTCGGACAATAGAAGATTCAATCGGTCCCCCCGCTCATAGTGATTTCAGATATCGACAAGGCCTTCAGAGCCAATATGGATAAGTACATGCAATTGTTGGACCCCAGAGCCAAGGCTGCTGCTGGACTAATTGGCATCAATGTAGCGAAGGACAAACGAATTGCTACGGAAGCAGGTATGTCTCTTGGTAAGTTTTTAGGCTATGAAGATATGCTAATGGGTGAGATAGCATGGAATTATGTCAAAGGGCAGCCTCTAGTCTGTCATGAGGAGCTCACGCTTCTATCAACACATATGCGGAATCTGCACAAATGGTACACTGTGCAAACAAAAAAGCACCAGAAAGAATGGTTTTTGGTGGATGTTAGAAAGGAGCATCACTTCAAAGATTACTCGATGCATATTAAAATGAACGAACTGTTTCAGTTATACAATCAGCTCGCCCTCAACAAATCTATCCTCGGTTGCTATTGTATGTAAGTGATTTATTTCTGTAATTAAGTCTCTAGCTCAACTCGTTCATTGCATGTAATATATTATCCTAACAATATATCCTTTTGTACACTATTATATTATGAATAATGAAGATGCTTGAATGCAAAAGTGCTAGAAAATATGACATTGGGTTTATTGACCTATATATCATTAATGAATATACGTTACACAATCACCCCAAGGACGTGGAGGTAGACCTGTGTATGTTTTTAATCGAGCATAATTACGTTAAGTAAATACTATTTCCTTACAACTTCAAGTGAGTTTTTCTATCTTGTACACATTCTGTTTTTCCTTACTCGATGTTAAGTATAATTGATGAGTTATGCATGTCTGCTTATATAAACGTTCGCAGGTTCCACTGGATCCTGCTAAACATTCAAGTTGACAAGTCCCTAGTTGAAGTCCACGACTCATTAAGTTGAGACCAAGAGAAATAGAGCGACATGAAAGCAATGCTCCATAAGTAATTTCAATTATTATCACATTATATCGGCCTCTTTTGTTCATTTCCTGATATCAATTAATTAATAACTCCTTTATTCATTTTCTTTGTCGAGCAGGTGTTGGATACGGTTCAAAAAGAAAGTACAAGGTCCATTCAAATATAAGCTAACTTATAAAACGGTGAAGAGTTTGCAGCAGCCACCGGGGACTCATTTATGTGGATTCTATGTTCGCGAGTACATTCGCGAGTTGACCAATAAACGGAGAGTTGATTCAAATTATATTCATAGTTTGTGGGAGAATCTCGAGCCAGAACAGCGCATACGAGCAATTCAAGAGGAATTGGCAGGATTTCTGATGAAGGACGTCCTTGATATAAAGGGAGAACATTATGTGGAGGACGAGGAACTCAATATGATTTAGGGATATCCATGTAATTGATATGATATATCATCAATGACCATGTAATTTCAAACATTTCCTTCCTTTGATATGATCGAATATTGTATATGTATGCTCGCAATAGATCAAATATTAGTTATACTAGATGAAACCCCACGCGTTGCTGCAGGACTTCATAAAATAAAATTAAGTGTATGCCTTGATTTAAACTCTGGATAGAACAAAAAAAATTGAAAGCATAGAGTAATAATAGTAAAAGCGGGGGAGAATAAGGAGTATGGAATGCTTCTATACACTATGCAGTATCAATAATAACCGTTTAATTAATTAGATAAAAATGTGCTTCAATAGTACAATGAATATTAAGAGTAACCGAAGTGAGTTCTCATTTATTTAGAAACAGGTGAAAACATTCCTGTCTACACAAATCAAGATAATACAAAATTTTCATAAACAATGAGAACCACTAAAATATTTTTTAACTGAGCATAAAATGCATTTTTTACACTGCCAAAACTGAAGAGAGGCATTTGAGACACCCTAAATATAATATGGAAGGTCCTTTATATACCACTCGAGACGTGGCCTCAAAGGATGTTGGCACAATATGTGGACCGCGAGTGATAGTTGGAGGACAAACTCTTGTGGCTTTCCAATGAAATACATGAAAATCCTCCGTGTATGTTTTTCTTACCTGCACACAAAGAAGAGTCATGCATATGAAATTAATATATCAGGAGCAACGTACTGACACGAACATCAATATTTGATTGTACAACTGATGTCGCAAACTTGAAACCTGAACCATCAGGTTAGTTCAACTGTACATATGATATCGCAAGGTTGAAAGTTGAATCATCGGGATATCTATGATCCTTCTAATTGACTATGTTGATAACATCAATTGTATGGTCTAACTAACCACCAGAGCACCTTCAACTCCAGCTGTACAGTAAATAATGACTCTCATACTAATTAATAATCATACAAAGTGGTCTCCTTATTTAAGCGATGAAGATAGATAACAGAAGTGGTTGGTAAAAGAGAGCTGGATGAAAGATAATTTGTCTCAACCCTGAAATAATTAATATCTATTAGGATAACCATGCATGTAAACAGAACAAACATGAAACAAAAAAATTCAGAAACTTTAGTGTTAAAAATAATCAAAGGGACTGTCAAGCTTTATGCACTAGCCAACGCAACCAAAAGTCCGAACTAATGAAAAGGGCTAGTGCAATCCACTTATACACTTCAACACCCCCTCTCACGTGTGACGGAGAGAAGTCAGCACGTGCAACCGGAAGAGAGCGACGGCGCGCGAAACTCACGTATGACTCAAAAGACCTATACGTGTACACAGAGGAATCTACAACAATTTTTAGGATAAATTGCGAAAGCCAGGACTCGAACTCGAGACCTTAGGCTCTGATACCATGTCAAACTTCATGCATTAGCCAACGTAACCAAAAGTCCGAACTGATAGAAAGGGCTAGTGCAATCCACTTATACACTTCAACACTGAACCCACCCTCCAAACAATGCCCTCTTTCAACAAATCGAGTCCACGAAGAACGCTACGCTAGGTGTATGATATCCCAGGACTTGGCACAAGATCGAAGTGTCAGGGAAATACAATGCTTTCAACATAGTACGGCAGAGAGAGTCCGGATTATGGAGCAGCCTCCAGCTCTTAAGTGCCAACATGGCAAGGTTGAAAAAGTGCAGATCCCGGAAGCCCATCCCACCATCCAACTATGATCGTGTCATTCTCTCACATCCAATCTAGTGGCATCTGTTCTTTTCATCCTACTGACTCCATTAATACCAACATATCATGGAACTAATCTCCTCGCAAAATGTTTTTATGAGATCAAAGCATGGCATTGCATAAGTAGGAATTGCTTGCCCCACTGCCTTGATCATTATTTTCTTATCAGCCTTTGATAACAGACATTCCTTCCACCCCTTTCATTTCTTGACCCAGGTTTACTTGTGGTGACCGGTGAACCAATCCACGCAGTTTTAAGTCTTATGGCATGGATTTTTTTTTCAAAAATTTCACCGATTTATTAATAGTTAGCAACAATAGTAAATAGAGAGCGCCAAAGGTAACAAAAATCAATTATAGAAAGCTCTTTGACAACCTAGAGATAACTACATACATGCCACGAGCCAAAGGCGTGTCGCCATCTTCGTTCATCCATCATCGAAATTGAGCAAACCTTCTCGTAATAGATAGACGGAAAGTCGCCGTGCAACAGCCATCGTCAATGATGACAACCATAAATCAGAAGAGACTGATCTAAAACCACACCAATAAATACGAAAAAAGGATTAGATACCAAGAGATCAACCGGACAAAAGAGCGCGCCCTCTAAGGATGCTCCATTAGAAAGATTATCACGGGAAGGAATGTCCAGACTCCTCGCAAAATACATAAATTAGAGATAATTTAGTGCACAATAAAACTTCAAAGTTTGTTGAAAATAACATTAGTACTACTCCATGAGTCTACCCGAGTCGAAGAAAGAAATGTTCAAAATGTCGATGTTTCAATTTTTATGGGGTTGACAATGGTAGAAAATATCATGATGGCTGAGATTGGAGGGCTTATACTAGCGGACCGGTTCCTTAAGACGATGAAGACTTTGATTGGTGTTTCATGATTGCAGCAGTGGGTTCGTTATTTGGGGCGACAACACTGGAGGAGTGTAGAGTTTTATCTTCCAGAGTAAAAACCTAATGTCTAATCTTAATTGGTTGAGAGTGTGGACTTTTTTCAGGGTAAAAATCAAAAGATCTTGATCGGACAACAATGGCACCGGTGGACTGTTTCTTTTCTTGAAGGCCTCACTTTTGAATAATCTTGACTTCGAGTGTTGATGGTTTACATTGACCTTTATTTTTCTTTTTATTTTATATTTTGGTTCTGTGTGTCTTTGATATTTGGTTGGTGCAAAACTGTGTGTGTAATTGGTATCTCGGTTATATTAATATATTCAGTCAAAAAAATGTTTAGAAAAAAAACTCGGAAGGAAGAGAGAGGGCTGAAATGTAGCAGGGCCTGGGCTTCTGGCCTTGACATTCCCTGACACGCGGCCTTCCCGACACCACCTGAGCGATCCGGTCCTCCCCGACAGTCAAACCTGGCCAACGGACCGGCCCGGCCTGTGCAGAACGGGCGGCAGACGGCCCGCCGTGGCCCGCCAGGCCACGTGTCGTGCCGAGCCGGCACGCGTGTCCCGCCTGGCGGCCCGAGCCCGGCCCCGGCGCTACACGGGCCGGCCCGCGGCACGTTTGGCTCGCGGGGGCCCGTTTTGTCTGTTTTTTCCTGTTTTGTCTGTTTTTTTCGATTTGAGTCCGAAAAAATGCTAAAAAATGTCAAAAAATGCAAAAAAAAATAGTAAAATGACACAAATTTTTATATGGGATAAAAACTGAGCTTTATTGATGTTGTCTCATTAAAAAACCTTACATCCCTAGCAAGAAAAAAGAGTACAACCTCTCGAAAAGAAAAGAAAAATTACATCAACTAATTAGTTTCCTCGAGCTTGTCTCAGATGAAACTCGACATGCATGTGCAAGTAACCATTTCCACCTCCTTTGTGCAAGATGAAGATACGGTCGTATCTTTTGCACCTAACTTGGTGCACTTCGACACCATCTATCATAACAAATTCTTCATCGTAGTCCTGCTCCCAAAGGTGGCGTCTTCTTGGTTGATTGGGGTTGGGGGATATCGGTTGGTTGGGATTTGGTTCAGCAGCCATGAGAGTGGTGGTGTGGAGAATAAGGGTGGTGGGTTGAAAATGACCTAAAACCCTAAAAATACAAAAAAACGGACCAAAATACCCTCAAACCCTAACCAAATAGTCCAACGATTAAAAAAATGGCCCCTGACGGCGCCCCCGCTCCCCTTGGGCCCGCCATGGATTCAAAAACGCCCCCCCTGCTCCCCGAAAATTTGAAAAATCCCGTCCAGCCCCGCTCCCCCTGGCTCTCCGCGTGGCGGGTCGGCCCGTCTTGCATGGCGTCTTTAACGGGTCGTGTCGCGTTCGCCCGCGTGCTGCGTTCGCAAGACGGCACGGCACCCGCATGCCATGAGCCGGCACGGGCCCGCCAGCCATGTGCCGTGTCAGGCTTGTTCCGTTGCTGGCGTCAGGCGTCGGCCGCCCGCAGCACGGCCTGTTACGATGCCGGCGATGAGCTCCTCCCTGACGCCTGGTCTCCCGGACGGCGACTGCGTGTTCTTGCTCCTCACCACATCGCTAACGCAGACTTCACGACGCCTCATCTAGTTCTGACCCAGAGCATCGCCGCCACAAATGCCGCTAGCGCTGGCGGCGGCAGCGGCGCCGCCAGGCCGCCGGACACGCGCATGGTCAACGGCCACCTACCGGCTCAACCTGCACCTCCACTCGCTCATCTCCTCCGGCTGCCTCGCGCAGGCCCGTGAGCTGTTCGACCGAATGGTGCCCCACCGGAGCAACGCCTTCTCCCTCAACCGCATGCTCTCCGGCTACGCCAGGTATGGCCAGCTAGCCGTCGCGCACAGCCTCTTCCTCTCTTCCCCGCCCCGCCTCCGTGACGCCGTCACATGGACCGTCATGATGGGTGCGCTCGCTGCCGCTCCCGGCCACGCCGCCGACGCCGTGCCCCTCTTCCGCGACATGCTCAGGGAGAGAGTCGCCCCCGACAACGTTTCCGTCTCCACCGTGCTCAACGTGCCCTTGATGAGTTTTGAAGGCCGTCTTGTGCTCATCTGCTGGCAACATACGGATCTGGTGATATCCAGCTCGAAGGTTGAGCTTGTAAAGAAATTTCCAATTTGGCAAACAATAGGCGCCAAAAATTGCTTGTAAAGATCTTATCACGATCAGAGACAATTTACTTTGGCATCCCATGCAATTTCACCACAGAGTCGACGAATATCCGTGCCACTTATTGAGCTGTGAAAGGATGTTTGAGGGGTAGGAAATGTGCGTACTTCGTGAAGCGATCAACCACTACTAGAATGGTGTTGGCTCCTTCAGAGAGAGGGAGGCCTTCGACGAAATCCATGGTGATGTCCTGCCAGGCCCTGGCCGGCACCGGAAGCGTCTGGAGCAGTCCTTGCGGATGCTGGTTGGAATGCTTCGCGTGCTGGCACACCGCACACTAGTGAAAAAAAATCTGTGACAGCCTGCTTCATTCCTTGCCAGGCGAACAGCTTCTTGATGCGCTGGTAGGTAGCTTGGATGCCAGAGTGGCCGCCGATTGCACTAGAGTGGAAAGCAGTGAGCAATTTTGTCTGCAATGCAGAGTTAGCCCCAATCCAGACACGCCCATGGAATCTGATCAGTCCCTCTTGCAGTTCATAGCCATGTTCATCTGGGCTGACTATGGCGATCTCGGTGAGACGTTTCTGCGCGTCAGGATCAGTGGCGTAGGAGTTTGCCACTTCTTGCAGCCAGGATGGCTGTACTTAAGCACGTGCTTGCACTGCCATGAGGTGGCCGACACGCGAGAGGGAATCCGCGGCGAGATTCTTAGATCTTTTCCTGTATATGATCTTGAACTGCAGGCCCATCAGGCGCGCCATCGCCTTACGCTGCAGGGAGGATTGCAGGTTTTGCTCATCGAGGTAGCACAGGCTCAGATGGTCTCTCTTGATGATGAACTCGCCGCGCTGTAGGTATGGTCTCCGCCGCTCCACCGCCATGATCAGCGCCAAAAATTCCTTGTCATAGATGGACAATTGCTGATGAGACGCGCTCAATGACTTACTGAGAAACGCCAACGGATGTTGGTCCTGCATAAGTACGGCCCCAATCCCCCGCCCGCAGGCATCTATCTCAACCACAAATTGTTTGTCGAAATTGGGAAGTTGTAGAACTGGAGTGGAGCACATAGCTTCTTTAAGTGCCAGAAAAGCCGCAGTCGCCGCATCAGACCACATGAAACTCTTCTTCTTCAGCAGGTTGGTGAGGGGCCGAGCGATAATCGCATAGTTTTTGACAAACTTGCAATAGTACCCTGTCAGACCCAAGAATCCCCGTAATTCCGTGATCGATGCTGGTTGAGGCCAGTTCACCATAGCTTCTGTTTTGCGGGGGGTCAGTGGCGACGCTGTCCGCCGAGATGATGTGGCCCAAATACTCGAGACTGCGACAGGCGAAAGAGCATTTGCTGTCTTTGACGAAAAGCTTGTTCTAACGGAGAAGGAACAATACTTCTGTCAGATGAGCAACATGTGCTTCGACAGTAGCGATGTAGACGAGAATATCGTCCATGACCACCAATAATGACTTGCACAAACAGGGACTCAACACTAGGTTCATGACACACTGGAATGTTGTCGGCGCGTTGCATAGCCCGAACGGCATGACCCGGTACTGATAATGCCCCTGATGAGTTTTGAAGGCCGTCTTGTGCTCATCTTCTGGCAACATACGGATCTGGTGATATCCAGCTCGAAGGTCGAGCTTAGAGAAGACAGTTTCCCCCGCCAATTCGTTAAGAAATTCATCGACAACAGGCATTGGGAACATATTCTTGATGGTGAGCTCGTTCAGTCGACGGTAGTCAATGCAAAAACGCCATGAGCCATCTTTTTTCTGAACGAGGAGCACGGGCGAGGCATAGGGAAACATGCTTGGAACAATGACTCCTGATTCCAACATGGACCTGACCTGTTTCTCTATCTCATCTTTGTGCGCTGGTGAGTAGCGAT
Source organism: Avena insularis (assembly GCA_023614405.1). Taxonomy (NCBI): domain Eukaryota; kingdom Viridiplantae; phylum Streptophyta; class Magnoliopsida; order Poales; family Poaceae; genus Avena; species Avena insularis. Next base: position 194,507,843 of record CM042691.1, read on the forward strand.
ATGGTCTGGCATTGAAAGGCTTGGCATCTGATTTCAGTGGAATGGCGTGGTCATATTCCCTTTCTGGCGGCAGCTCTGTTGGGGTGGCAAAATATCATCGAACTCTTTCAGTATTGCCTGAATGTCAAGAGGTACCGTGGCTTTAGTGTCATCAGAGGTTGGTTGCACTATGGCCATCGCCCAAATTTTGTTGCCTTTATACCATTTGACTAGTTGCTCCACATGCAATTCTTCCAGTGTCTCTTTATCAGGCGTTGCCACTCCCTTTGAGGAACTTACCTTTGTGCTCAAAAGCTAAGCAGTGGTTTTGCCAATCGGTCACCATAGGACCAAATTGCTGAAGCCAGTCCATGCCTAAGATTGCGTCATACGCCTCCCAGTTCAAGTACACGCATATATGTGTTGAAAGTTGCTCCCTGGCACCACCACTCCAATTCAGGCACCATCTCAAAGCATTGCAGGAGAGACCCATCTGCTATCTTGACAGGCACTGTGGAAGTTTGCTGCACTTTGCAGTGGAGCTGCTCAATGAGATTTGCATTCAGGAAACTACTGCTGATGCCTGAATCCACCAAAATGAGCAACACCTAATTGCCCACCAATGCTCTGAGTTTCAATGTCTTTGCGCCTTCAGTTCCAGCCATCGCATGGATCAAGAGGCTCAACTGTTCAGCTTGGTGCAAATCGTGTAACTCCATCAGATTGAGCACCTCTTCCGACATGATCTCAGCCTGTTCTTCAGTTTGCACAGCATGGAGTTCTGCGGTCTGTTTCTGAGGGCATTGGTGGCCCGGCTCGTACTTTGCCCCGCACTTGAAACAAAGGCCGTTGGCCCTGCGGTAATCACGCAACTGACGATCACGCCAGAAGTCGCCTCCTCCCACTTTCAATGCTGACTTGTTGGTTTCCTGTCGAGGTGCAGGCTCATCAGCGCGCCATGCTTCTACCTTCTTCTGAACCCAGGGTTTGGAATCAGCAAACACCTCCTCCTGTACAAGAGCCAGCAGGATTGCCCGCTCGACAGTGCCTGGCACTTGCACCTCCACAGCTGCACGAATGTCACTTTTCAAGCCTCGGATGAACTGAGTAACAAAAAATTGCTCGTCGTAGTTGGGATTTTGTATAGAGACTTGATATGAAAGAGCCTCAAACTGCGCCTGATATTCTGCAACCGTGCTTTGTTGTTTCAGTGCCATAAGCTGCTTCAGGTGCTTGTGATACTCATCTGAGCCAAATTTCTCGGTCACTGCGGCCATAAGATCCGGCCATGTGTTGATGTCGTGGCGAAGGCGATATGCCTTCAACCACAGGGCCGCGTTGCCGTCCATGTGCAGGGTCGCAGAGACCAGCCATAGCGAGGGGTGAACATTGAACAATCGAAAGTAATCCAAACACTTGTCCTTCCAGATCTTCGGTTGCTCGCCATCGAAACAGGAAATGACATCTTGAGATTGTGTTTTGTGAATGTATCCTCCTGGTGTCCATGTTCACGCCGCCAAATACCGTGAAACCACCACTAACGCCACGCGCCTCCAGGTCCACCGCCGCCAGCGTCCCTAGGTCCGCCGCTTGTGGTGCCTCCGTGTACGCCTGGTGCAAAATTGGACGCCGAAGCTCCAGGTGCGTTCCCCAACCATACAACAGATGTTGGTTGGAGCGTGGCCTTCCCCATCATCCTTGGCGCCTCCGGATCTGGATCCTCGTCCTCCGGTGGTGGGGAACGAGAGTAGGAGCGCTCCAATCGCTCGATGGTGGCCGAGATCCGCTCGTCGAACTCGGCGAGTTGGCGAGCCGCGTCTGCCTGCGCCTTGGAGTTTGCCTGCACCGCCTCCTCGATGAGCCCGATCTGCGCCACCAAGCTCTGCTGAGTCGTGTCCATCACCGCCACGTGCCCGTGCAGCAAATCCACAGATTGCCTGCACTCGGTGAGCGACCCCGCCGTCGCCGTCGCCGCAACCTCCATCGCCGCCAGAACCATCTACGTCCGCGGGGAAGGCTTGGACGGCGCCGTTTAGCTTCCTCACCAATCGGTGCCAACCACGCCGCTCGAAAGCCTAGTGGGATTTTACAGCGAGCTCGATCGGTGAATTGGGAAGAACAGTGCAGCCAGGAGCCCCCTTGGATCGAGTGAATCTGATACCACTTGTACCACTCTTGCCGGTGTGATTGCCGGCCAAGGGATCGGATGATCTTTTCGTTAGAAAGAAGCTAGGAGGGAAAAAGAGAGGGAGGTAGAGTCCAGCTTTTCTTTTTCATTTCAGATCATGCCTCTCTTATTACAGCCTCGAGTCTAATATAACGCACACGCCCAGTTGGCACGCAGGCCACACGCACTACACGTGCACCGCACGCCACGCAACCCATCTACTGCACAGTACCGTGCGTGACACCCCGGCACCACTGTGTCGCTCCACCCCTTCGCTGTCAAGCTCGGCCTCCTCCGCTCCAGCGTCGTCATCTGCAACACGCTGCTCGGCGCCTACTGCAAGAACGGCCCCCTCTCCGCCGGCGAGAGGGTGTTCCAAGAGATGTCTCCCAGGGACGCCATCACATACAACACCATGATGATGGGGTGCTCCAGGGAGGGCCTGCACGGGGAAGCGCTGGACCTGTTTGCTAATATGCGTCGTGCAGGCCTCGACGCCACCCAGTTCACCTTCTCCAGCATGCTCACCGTGGTCACGGGCGTTGGCGATCTCCACCTCGGCCGCCAGGTCCATGCCCTCGTTGCCAGAGCCACCTCTGCGTGCAACGTGTTCGTCAACAACTCGCTGCTGGATTTCTACTCCAAATCTGACTGCCTCGGCGAGATGGAGAAGCTATTCGACGAGATGCCGGAGCGCGACAACGTCTCGTACAATGTCGTCATCGCAGGCTGTGCTTGGAGCCGGTGTGCTGCGGCTGTTCAGGGAGATGCAGGTGCTCGGTTTCGACAGGCTGGCCTTGCCTTATGCTACTTTGCTGAGTGTTGCTGGCTCACTGCCTCACATTGGGTTTGGGAAGCAGATACATGCTCAGCTGGTCCTCCTTGGCCTTTCTTCAGAGGATCTTGTGGTCAACGCTCTGATCGACATGTACTCAAAATGCGGCATGCTGGATGCAGCAAAGACCAATTTTGCCAACAAAAATGACAAGACTGGCGTCTCATGGACAGCGATGATAACTGGCCATGTCCAGAATGGGCAGCAGGAAGGAGCACTGCAGCTGTTCTGTGACATGAGAAGAGCTGGTCGGAGCCCGGACATGGTGACATTTTCAAGCATCATTAAGGCTTCCTCGAGCCTTGCAATGATTGGGTTAGGAAGGCAATTGCATTCTGACCTCATAAGATCAGCGTGTTCTCGGGAAGTGCCCTTCTTGACATGTATGCAAAGTGTGGCTATTTGGATGAGGCACTCCGGACATTTGATGAGATGCCTGAGAGGAATTCCATCTAGTGGAACGCTGTTATTTCAGCCTATGCACACTATGGGCAGGCAAAGAATGCAATCAAGATGTTTGAAGGTATGCTTCGCTATGGATTTAAACCGGATTCAGTCAGCTTCTTGAGTGTACTGTCAGCATGCAGTCACAACGGTCTTGCAGAAGAATGTATGAAATACTTTGAACTGATGGAACATGAGTATGGCATATCCCCCAGGAAGGAACACTATTCGTGTGTTATCGATACATTAGGTCGGGTGGGACGTTTCGATAAAGTTCAGAAAATATTGAGTGAGATGCCATTTGAAGATGATCCAATCATTTGGAGCTCTATTCTTCACTCTTGTAGGATCCATGGAAACCAGGATTTAGCTAGAGTGGCAGCTGAAAAATTGTTCAGCATGGGGCCCACAGATGCAACACCGTACGTTATACTGTCCAACATATATGCGAAAGCTGGTAAATGGGAAGATGCGGCATGAGTGAAGAAGACCATGAGAGATCGAGGACTTAGGAAAGAGTCGGGTTGAATTCAAACAAAAGATCTACAGCTTTTCTTCGAATGACCAAACCAACCCAATGATAGCTGAGATTAAAGACGAGCTAGAGAAGTTGTACAAAGAGATGGATAAACAAGGATATAAGCCTGACACTAGCTGTGCCTTCCATCAAGTGGATGATGACCTAAAGTTGGAGTCACTGAAATACCACAGCGTATTGTATGAAATACAAAGAGACGAAAAATTGTATGAAATACAAAGAGACAAAAAATTGTATGAAAAACCGCAGTGAAAGATTGGCCATTGCATTTTCTCTGATAAACACCCCACCAGGGACGCCAATTAGAGTTATGAAGAATCTATCTGCCTGCCTGGGCTGCCATGCTGCCATCAAGATGATGTCGAAGATTGTGAACAGAGACATCATTGTAAGAGATTCAAGCAGGTTCCACCATTTCAAGGATGGAGTTTGTTCATGCGGAGACTATTGGTAAGGATTAGGCTTCCGTGCGCGATGAAGGATGCACACAGAATGTGCCGATAAACAACTAAAAGTTGTCAGGGCGTATCTATCAGGTGCACTGCCATCTTGCTGGAGTTTTTGTTAGTAGTGTTCCTTATTTAGTTTTCAAAATGTGATGCTGTACTCGGTGTTTTTCTTGCATCTGTGTAGCTGGAAGTAAGTCTGCTAGCCATTTTTCGAGGATAAACCATACTTGCTGTACATAAGGCTTGAGACTTCCCCATTTAATTTACAAACAACCTAGGGAAGCATTATTCCCAAAATTCAGGATATTAGTTACCTTGTTTTACATGACAAGTTTTGTTTTAATTAGGCATGTTTTTTTTACCATTGCCTTTGTACTCCATGGTAACTGAAATTTGACCAGCTAATTTTGCATACCTGTCCATTTTCCTAAGTCAAAAGCAGCAAATCGTTGATTTAGCAAAGCACATTTGTGTTATGTTTCAGGATAAGACTGTTAACGATGAACTTCCAAGCATTTGGGAGCTTTATATGACTACTGTCGATGACTTGTATAGTTTGTCCATTACTCGAAAGGGTTGGAAAATGACTGTTTTTTTTTACATGTTACATTTGGTAGGATGGGCTCTTTTTTAGCCATGTTATGTGAAATAAAACTGAAAGAGGCTATATCAAGGATGGGATTGATGGTCCATAGAGACATCCTCTGGAAGTTCCTCTTATTAGACAGACAAAGGAGTGGCTTATTGTCAACCCAATCCCTTTATATCTGTGGTAGCTAGTCCATACATGCCAGGAGAAAGCATGGCCATATATTTTCTTTTTCTTTTGGGAATAAAATAAATGGAGAGCCTTTCTTCTCAGTGTGAGAAGTCCTGAGAACATTTGGGCCAGAAATTTTATGACAAGAAAGCGGTGTGAGATGGAGCACGTCTGTTGAACAGCTGACAGCGACATGGAGGAAGAAGAAGATGATTATGAAGAAGGCAACCATACAAATGACTGGCTCCTTTTTCTTTCTTACTAGTTCCAGTTGCCAGTTCCATCGTTTTACTGCTAGTTACTGCTATCTCCGTGGTCATGGCGGCTTGCCTCTCCCCCACGCTCCCTCACCAACCCATCCACCGCCGCTGCTGCTGGACCCCTAAGCTGTCGTCCTCTTCCACCTCCACCTACTACCGATGCCCCCACCGCCGGATCAGTGGAGCTAGCTTTTCTGCCATCTCTGCTCGTGCCTCTGCTGCCGCTGCCACTCAGGGCCTCGACGCCGACGACATCCGCCACCCGCTGGACAAGCAGGTCAGTTCCTGGTTTCTGTTTCTTTTATTTTCTGCATGCACATGTTGTTTGGTACTCTTCTCATATAGGTATGTCCTTCCATTTTCTTGTTTGCAGAATACTTCGCTGCTCAAAGCAATTCCAGGTCTCAATGATATAGGCAAGGCTTTGCTAGGTACTCCACTTCTCTATTTCAAGTAGGCAGTTATAGTGATGATGAGCCCTATCAGTCTAGCAGTACATATGTACTCCCAGAAGCTAACAGTTTTTTTGCTTGTTTGTTATTTTCTAATGTAGGGCCGGTTTCCGAGCAAGTTATGGTTCTTCAGAACATTGGATCCTCAGTTCTCGTCTCTGAAAACCAGGTCCCTCTGTCAGAACTGATCACATGTATGTAAATCACCACATGTTAATGCGCCCAGACTGAACTCATAATGTTTTCTTTGTCTTCAGTTGCCAGAACTCCACCAGCTCATGATTGAAGCTGCACAAATCTTGAACATAGATTCTCCTGACCTATACGTACGGCAAAATCCTGTTCCTAACGCTTACACCTTAGCAATCAACGGCAAAAAGCCATTTGTCGTGGTTCACACGAGCCTCGTGGAGCTGCTCACAAGAAAGGAACTACAGGTACGAATATGTATGTGTGTGTTTAACACAGTGATCGATAGATAGGTAGATAGATAGCATCTGTCAGTTGTTGAAGTGGTGTATTTTTTTTCTCGATTCCGTTGATACGAAAAACACAAATCAAATTTCCTAGATGAAGCATCCAAAAAGGCTGTGGTAATCGCTGCAGGCTGAATAATGTATGCATTACTCATGTGGAGGTGTGTCCGTTTTGTATCAGGCTGTTTTGGCACATGAGCTGGGTCACCTCAAGTGCGACCATGGCGTCTGGCTTACCTTTGCCAACATACTAACGGTGGGCGCATACACTGTCCCTGGTAGGCCTTGAATCTTTCTTCCACATAATCTATCCGAGAGTCATCTGATGGTAACTACATCTGCATGTGTGGGTGTGCACTCTCTCCAGGTCTTGGCATGGTTGCTGGTTACCTGGAAGAGCAGCTGTTCAGATGGCTACGAGCCGCGGAGCTGACTTGCGACAGGGCAGCCCTTGTTGTAGTACAAGACCCCAAGGTAGTATCATTCAGGAAAGAGTTTTTGTTTACTGGCCTCCTCCAGGAAGTGTAGCTGTCTGATCATCATCCAGCGTCTGATCTGATAGTGTCGTCTGTTGCGTTACTGTCAAGAGGTTGTCATCTCGGTCCTGATGAAGCTGGCGGGAGGGTGCCCGTCCCTGGCGAACCAGCTGAACGTGGACGCCTTCCTGGAGCAGGCCCGCTCGTACGACAAGGCATCGTCGAACCCGGTCGGGTGGTACATCCGGTCAGAACCTGACGTTGTGAAAAGCTATGTGTATCTAATGCTTAGACCGTGAGGTTGCTCTTCTGTGGAATGAACTGATATTTTTTGTTTTTGGTTTTTCTGCAGGAACGCGCAGACGAGGGAGCTGTCGCACCCGTTGCCCGTGATGCGAGCCCGCGAGGTGGACGAGTGGTCGAGGAGCCAGGAATACAGGGGCCTGTCGCGAAAAATGTTCCAGTAGCCTGCCTGCCTGCCTGCGTGTCTGTCTGTGATTTAACGAAATGGAAGAGCAAGCTAGCCGTGGACTTGCGAACCAAGGAAGTAGTAGCAGCAGCAGCAGCAGCAGTAGTAGAAATTAGATTGGTTGTAATAATTGTTTTAAACTAAAACCCTTATTACTTATTAGACTCACTGTCCGAGAGTTGCACTTGTTTTGCTGTGATTGTTCCACCCTAAGGCAGGCTGTGTGATAAGTATACTGTCTTTCTTCCCTGCTCCTCAGCCCCAGTCCTACAAACAGTGTGTCCTGGCTGTATTATACATGAATCATGGTCATGATGGTGTTTTGCTTGGTCTTATCCTTCCTTCATGTTCTTGGTGGACAGCGCTACGCGTTCCCCGGGGATATTTCCCCAAAATCCCCCGGGTCCGGAGCCGTCCGATGATCTAATCAGATCGAACCGTCTAACCGGTACACGCGCCCGCTTTTGCTACGTTGCGCTTCGCACGCAGCAAACTGGAAACAAACGGAGGCAACCTGGGAGTCGCGTCGTGCGGGCGCCTGTGAGGACGACGGAGGCGACTGCGCCGTCGATCTCGTTCGCCAGCGCCAGAGATGAGCCATATTCGAGGGACCATACTCTACCCCCCCCCCCCCTCCTGGTCAGCCTCACCACCTTATACCGCCGCCAATCGTAGCTTCTAGTGGGGGATCAAATCCTCTCACCCGGCGGCGCTCCGATTCGGCGAACGCCGATGTCTCCAATCGAGCGCAGCAACCTAATCTAGCCCAGCACACAAATCCTCCAGTGTTTTTCAATCAAAATCCTGAGGAAGAACCTCCAACACCATCGGTAAGCTCTAGATTAGGTTTCCACCATTGTTGTTCATGTTTGTGCTACATGGTAGCAGCAAATACTTACATATGTAGCAAAATACTAGTTAATTGGCTTGTACATTGTAGCAAAATAGGGTGCTGCTAGGCAGATGGCAGGAAAACAACCTCAAAACAGATAAGGGTGCTACATTGTAGCAAAAGAAAAATTAGGGGTGCTACAACATGCTTTGCTGGACAATGTGCTACACTGCAGAAAAAGTTTAGGAAGATGTGATGCTACATTGTAGCAAATTAGGGTGATACTAGCACATTAATGTAGCAAATTAGGGTGATACTACATGCAGCACATTTATGTAGCACATTATGCTTCGACCTAAACTTTTTCTTTTTTAAATTGCAGGGGTTTGTTGCTGACAGTATACTAGGAGGATTCGGCCCCAACCAGCCTGCTGATGGATACGGTCCTGAAGGATATGCTGCTGAAGGAATAATTACTCCACCACAATCTGCTTACGAGATTGCTCCACCACAATCTGCTGCAGGAACCTTTGGATAAAAATTTGCTACAAGAGCAGAAAGTACAGCTAGTAGCAATGCTTCATTTGTTGCTGAAGAAGGTGGTGAAGAGATTTGCTCGCAGCCTCTTGTACCATATGTTGGAATGACAATGACTATGCTTTCAAGCTCGGGTTTGGTACACGGATTGGTAACACCAAGTATAGCACAACAAGAGGTGCCCCAAAAGATGCAATTCTTAGTAGGGTTTTTGAGTGTGTCCATGCCGAAAAACCAGTTGACGAAGCAAAAAAATGCTACTAAGGATAGTTCTGGAGAAGGAGGTCCAATAGACATGAGCAATTTCAGTGCACAGAAGTCACGTAGCAAACAAGCTGGCCTCAAAATGGACGTAGCAGATTTGAGGCAGAAGAATAGGATGCTGCGGCATGATTGTAAAGCTAGAATGCTTGTTGGAAAGAGAAATGTAATATGGACTGTAACGGTCTTTCAAGGAGAGCACACACACCAGTTGCTGAAGCAAATTGGGAGAAGACGGTACTACCGGTCTCATAGGAAGGTTACTGAGGAGGACTTTCAGTTCATCCAAACTTTACACAACCAAAACATTAGCACAGCTCAGATGATGGGATGCCTCGGAAGTGTGCACGGAGGCGACCCGAGCTGCCTTGGTTTTGTGAAGCGTGATGTGTCCAACATAAGGACTATGCTACGTGAGAAAGTTTTGCTGCGAGACATGTCAATGACTATTGAGTACTTTGAAAGGAGACAAGCTGAAAGCCCTACATTCTTCTTTGATAAGCAAGTGGATGAAAACAATGCAGTGAGAGCTCTCTTTTAGGTGGATGGCAGGACAAGGGCCTTGTACCCCAAGTACAAGGACTCGGTGTTTTTCGACACTACATTTTGTACCAACAAGTACAACATGCCCTTTGCTCCACTTGTGGGCATCAACAACCACACACACACAATTGTGTTGGGTTGTGCTTTGCTACCTGATGAAACAATTGAAACATTCAGCTGGGTATTCACCAAAATTAAGGAAGCAATGAACGGTTTGGCGCCAGACCATATCATGACAGACCAAGACCAAGCAATGGTTGCAGCAATTTCAAACATATATCCTGATTCGGTCCACAGATGATGCATCTTCCATGTGCTACGATTAGTAAGAACAAAGCTTGGTCCTCACTTGACAGAAGGTAGCCCATTTGATGCAGCATTCTACTCATGCATTTATAGCACGGACACCGTAGAAGAATTTGAGATATGCTGACAGCATATGTTGGAAAATTTTGCTATGGCTGAGAACACTCATTTGCAGAACATGTGGAAGAGCAGAAAAATGTGGGCACCTATGTACTTCAGACAAAGTTTCTTTCCCTTTACAAGCACAACAGGAAGATCTGAAGGCCTCAACTCGTACTTTAAAACTTTAAGTCGCTCAAGTGGATCATTTTGGAACTTCGTGCAGCAATACGAGTTGTGCCAAAACCTGATGCTAGACAGAGAAGACAATGCAGCATTCACCATGGATACAACAACAACACCACTATGGGGAAGGTGAGATTTTCTCTTTACAGACAGATTTTCCAGTAGCATTATTTTATATCTGTGGTAGCAGATTTTTAAAACTGTTGTAGCATAATGTAACACCTGATGTAGCACCAACCTGACAGTCAGCAAAACAAACCTTATTTTGCAGCTACGACATTGAAAAGCAGGGGCTGGAGTTCTACACGAGGGAGATCTTCACAAGATTCCAAAAGATGATTGAGAAATCTACAAGGTTTTATCCAATGCAGGTTGAGGTTGAAGGCATGTTCTTTGATCTCATTCCAAACCCTAGTTATGGTGTCAAAACCTACCAGGTGAAAGTCAAGTTAGATGATGAGTGGTACAAGTGCGGATGCAACACATTTGAGATGTGTGGCCTTATATGCCCGCATAGAGTGAGGGTGATGGTGCACTTAAATGTCCAGCAAATTCCAGAGAGATACATGCTACAAAGATGGTCTGCTGCAGCAACAATGCCTGCACCTGATCCCGAGACAAATACCATCAGATTTGGGATCCCAGGAACCAATACTCTCAAGTACAATGCATTATGCAGAAAGATGAATGAACTCGCTTCGGATGCTTGCTTCAGTGATGAAACATATGTTGTTGTTTCCAAGATGATTGATGATGCGAAGCGTGTTGTAGAAAATATGAGGAACACACAACATGCTACATAGGAGCAAGAAGTAGAGCAGCAAGGAGGAGGGCCAGAAATTTTGCTACAAGAGCAAAGTATTCCTCCATAGCTGGTGTAAACAATCAACAACAACAAGAAGAATGTAATGATGCTCCGAGTAGCACGCTCAAGAACCCTGTGAGGGTAAAGCCAAAAGGAAGACCAACCGAGAATTCGAAGCGTAACAAACCATTGGTTGAGCTTCATGATGAAGCAAATGCCAAGAGAAGGAAAAGAGCTCAAGAGACAAAGAAGAAGCAAACTGATGCAACGCCGAAGAAGAAGAAGCCAAGAAAGCAAAAATTCCCATACTGCAATGAAGAACGTCACACCGTGAAACAATGCGTATCCATGGAAGCACTGATTGCGGGGAATGCTGCGAAAATAGAGTTGAAACTATAGAGTTGAAACTACATGTACTACCAGAGAGTAGCATTTTTGTCATTACTATGTAGCATACATACAGTATAGATGTAGCATCATCTTGATGCATGATATGAATTTTGTGATATGACAGAATATTGTTGGTAGCAAAAGTATTGCCACTTTGGACCATACAACCTGCATTTTGTATATAAAATTGCTACCATAGACAAAACTTGTTCTTATGAATGAATGTCACAGGAATATTTGCTACATTAAACCTAGTAGCAAATACTGAACACCTGGGTAGCACACCATTTCTATGCATGTAGCAATATGGCTACACAGATGTAGCAAATTAACACCTGGGGTGGCCAAAAAAATTGACAGCATGTCTAGGTAAATACTCATTTTTAGCATTTATGCAGCATGTATGTAGCATGTATAGAACTTATCAAAGCAATCACACTATTTGAAGCTTCAGAAGACAATAATCAACATTCCAAACATCAAAAGCTATATATAAAAATATTCCAAACATGTAGCACTTATCCATCCAACATAACCTATCCTCAAAAGATAATCCACAGATGCTGCAGCAACGAACACATCCACGATTACATCACTTTGAACCATTACAAAGTGCAAAATAATATCACAAGGACGACATCAGTTTCAACGATTACATCAGTTTCAACCTAACTACGCTTCTTCTGTAACTCTTCTTCCATCAGCTGTAGCATTGATCCTTTGTTTTGCCTTGCCTCAATCAGATCAGATGCAAAAAGTTTCCTTAGAAGTGGTATAGCATTGTTGTCGAACTCTGGCATGACCTTACCGGTGAAGCTTTCCATGAAGAGCATGCTGAAGAATCCACAACCAAATCTATCAAAAAAAACAGATAGATTAGTAAAAACAAGCAGAAACTGATGTAGCAAGTGTAGGAAGCTAAAGTAGCAAGAGTTGTAAACTTAGGTAGCAATTAAAAAACAATAATGTAGCAAAAGTTGAAACTAGTGATCAGGACAAGGATTGAAAAAAAAAAGCAAAACAAAAAGGTGAGCAAAATCTTACATGGTAGTTTGCTCCGGGTGATCAGGATTGGTTAGCAGGTAAGTGTCGAAGTTGATATTGTCTGCTAGTTTTGATTGCTTCACAAGAATTGCAAAGTTTGCGAACTAGAAAACAAAGCAAACACACTGCATGGTTAATGATATGCAGCAAATAAAAGGCCCAACTATAAATGTAGCAAACACAATGAACAAGTGTAGCTGGATTACTAACCAGATTGTGTGCACAATCATCCATCACACTAGCATCTTTGGCCCCTTTTATTGAATCAAAAATATGCATCTGCTTTGCTACTAGGTTGATACAGGGAACTGCCCAATGGTTGAACTTCACAATAGTAAAGTATAGCTACATTCAAACATTAATTAATATTTAGCACCTTGTATAGAAAGCAAACATGAACAAGATAGGAAGCAAGGATGTTAACTCACAAGGTCACACTTGAAAATCTTGAACTTTGCATTCTGCTCTTTCAACTCATCCATACATGCTTTAGCATTGAATGCTTTTGAATCAACAATAAGCTTCTCCTGTTTTGTGTTGAAGATAAAAAGTAGTATGAGGCTGCAGCAAAAGCAAGTAAAAATTGCTACTATCTGTATTGGTTCAGCAATCACACAAAAGGTAGCAAAATGCTAGTACTAATATATCATAAAGAAATTAACAATAATGTAGCAAAGTAGCTGTCATATGCATATTGAGCAAGTAAAAGATCAAGAAAAGTGCTACTTACCACAAAGTGCTGCGTGAAAGCGTACTTCCTCTTCTGCCTTGCACTTTTCTTGCAAACAATGTTCGACTCATGGTTAAATTTCTCAATCCAAACATTCATCAACTCACTATCTAGATTTTGGCGCGGCCGAAGCGATGTTTGGAAAGTTCTGTAAAAGGTATAATACCGCCCAATCTCCACAAAAACTGGCCTGCACAAAGGAATTCACATGTAGCAGATAGTTTTACATAAAGTAGCAAAAACATGAACTAAAGTAACAAACAGTTCAATATAAAGTAGCAAAAACTATGAACTAAAGTAGCAAACAGTTCAATGTAAAGTAGCAAAAAAATGAACTAAATTAGCAGGTAGTTCAATGTACAATAGCAAAAACTATGAACTAAAGTAGCAAACAATTCAATGTAAAGTAGCAAAAAAAATGAACTAAGGTAGCAGGTAGTTCAAGCTGCAGAAGATTCAATGGAAAACTATATCCTACAAGTAAAAAAAGTAAGTGGAAAAACACATAGACACATGTAGAAATTAGCTAGATGCAAGGTAGCAAAAACATTACTTCAGAGTAGCAAAAAACATAAACTTACGGTGCCCTATCCTTTGGATGGCCCTTGAATTTCCGACCATTCATCACAAATGTGGAGTATGTTTGTTCTACATCTTTAGAGACCTTCATATTTTTCAACTTTGGAGATGTGAGCTCCTCCTTGGCAGCCCTCTTAAACCTTGTCTTCTTCTCATGTGTCAACAAACCCGAGCTACCATCTCCTTTAACACTTGACTCAATGTTAACAACAATTGCAAAAAGAGGAAACAATTGTGTCTTAAGCAAACAAGCGGAAGCATATCTAAGAAACTATAAGAAAATGTTCATACCAGGTGCAATGGGAACAACAGGTGTCGCAGGCTCTACTGAAGCGAAAGGTGCAAGATCGACCAAAGTGGAAGGTGCTGCTTGAATACTCTCAGAGGCATCACAGGCAGTGGTCACGACAGCGGTTGGGGCATCACAGGAAGGTGGGAGAGACTGTGAAATGCAAAACTCTGCATACTCATTGGTCCCAGGCTCGAAAAGATCAAACGAGGGTTTGTCCGGAGCATTGGCCCAAGCTTCATCAGAAATATCCTTCCTGGGGCTGTGAATTGGAGACCTGTCAGGGCTAACAACATCCGGCTGCTCAGTAGCATCAGCTCCCTTGCTCGTAGAATCAATGATTATTTCTGCTTGAGGAACATCGACATGTTTTGTTGCTACAGGACCACCTTGCTCCACAAAAGCATCTGCAGCACCACCTTGCTCCACAGCATCATCTGCAGCACCATCAGTATCCTTAGCAGCTGCTGCAGCAACACCATGGTCCTCGGGCTCCGATGTAGCATAAAGCTTCTCATCATCCTTAGTTTCTGAACCATCATCAACCTGCAGCTGATCATCATTTGTTGTACTTTTGGTTGGAAAAACAACACTTGGTCCAGCTTCTTCTTTACTTGATGATTCAACATCAACCAAAAGGGCAGCCATGTGTTGAGCCTGCATGTGCTTCAATCCAGCAGAAAGGTTCTTCATTGTCACATCAACATCTGCTTCAAAAATTGCCTTGTGCTTCTCATACAATTCTTTGAAACAAGCGGGAACCTATTAGCAAACATTAGAAGCAAGTTAGTAAACCAAATACAAGATAAATGATGAAATTCTAAGGATAGCGGCTCGGATTCGTCACCCGTCGCCGCTATCGCTGACATCTGACGGCATTTAATCCTCGAAAAATATGGTGTAATAAAATTCTATTAAGCTTCTTTTGCATACGGGTAGATAATTTGGGGTAACTTATCCACCACCCCCACCCTAAGTCGCCAACATACATAAAGCGTAAACTCTAGTCCAGCGGCTCGCGTCGTACAGGCGACGAAACCTCGAAGGGTCGCGTCGACGGGCGACGATGCCTCGGTACCCTAACACCGAGGCTAACGCATAAGGAGTAGCAAATTCATAAAGCTAATGTAGCAACAATTATATACTAAAATAGCAAAACATAATAACTAAAGTAGCAAAACAGTTCAGTTCAGAAGTACACTAAAAATTTTCAGAGTGGTAGCAAACCAATAAAGCTAATGTAGAAAAACCTATAAACTAAAGTAGCAAAACATGTAACCTAAAGTAGCAAAACCTATAAGCTAATAAAGCTTATGTAGCAAATCCAATAAAATAAAGTAGCAAAACCTATATACTAAAGTAGCAAAACCTATAGCTAAAGTAGCAAAACCTATAATACATGTTAACAGAACTACATAAGACTGATTGCAAAAAGAGGTAGCAGAGCAATGTAGCTAAGTAGCAAAATCAATGCACTGAAGTAGCAAACAAATAATAGTACACTAGCAATTTCATACCTGCAAATCCTGGCTGCTAGGGAAATTTAGCCATTCATTCAATGAAGCAGAAGGATTAACATCAACATCTTCCACTGGAGCAGGTTTATTGAAATCATCATAACCAGGAGCAGTACCATAAGGTGTTGCAGACAATGGGAGGAACTACACACAATAAAAAGTAATGTTAACATTAAGAGGATTAACGAAAGAATAGAATGTTTGTGGTGCTGGAAAGAACATTACATCTCGCCTGCCGAAAACAGTTTTGTTCGATAAAATCTTCCTATCCGAGTCATTTTGTACAACAAAAGTGAAGTCGCTGGTCTTGACAGAGCATACTCTAGGCAATGACTTGTCAAACGTGTGATCGCAGGGTGGGAAATCCAAATGATCCATATAAGCAATCTACAAAAAGAGGCCAAATAAAGTTAGTAGTAGCAAAACAAACGCTGCAAACCGCTACACATAAATATAAAAGATGGAAGATAACTTACACCAAGAAGAATGAATGGCCCAGTTATCCAAAACTCAAATTTGCTACAGTCCTTTGGAAGAACATGTGCTTTCTTCTTCTTCTTCTGAATATTGCTCAGAGTTTGCATCAACAAACCCAACAAATGCTCATCCCAAGCATACTCATCTATTTTGGTTGGGTCAGCCATGAGACCAACATATTCCAAGTTAACGTGGTTCGAGATTTTTGGGGCAACAACAGTGGCCAGGGAAACAAGATCCCAAGTGCGAATGATGGTTTCCTCGTTTGTATCAGCACAATTCTTCAAGATATTGATAGCAGTTGCTAACTCTGCCCTCTTCTTCCCAGCATGGTAGAGGTCTCGAATCTCATCAAGCTCTGCACCTCCAGTAATAGAAAGATCAATAGGCTTGCTCCCGTAGCGGATTCCAAACTCTTTCCTCACCATATCCGTGGTAAACACCATCTGGTTCTTCTGAAGCTTGTACTCATGGAGACGAGCAGAAGTATGTGCAGCAACAAAATCCGTAAGCTCATTAGGAATCCTAAACTGTGCAACATTCAACAATGCTCGAAATGCACTCTTTGACTGAATAATCTGCTTCTTGGATGGAGAAAGGTTGTCTGCAAGGATACGTAAACGCTTGGCACCGAAACGGTCCTTCGACATCCAAATATCCTCCTTGACATTACTCGCTCCCTCGCCAACTTTCTTGCATCTCACAACAACCTTTTTGCCCTTTTTGCTCTTATCAACAGCAGCAACCTGCAGCAAAAGGAAAATAGAAACATGTATGGTTATGGTGTGACCTCAACCTACAAAAAAGCTACATGTAGCAACCAACCAAAAAATAGAATGCAAACAAAAAAAAAGCTACATAAAGCTACATATATAACCAAAAAAACCTAGCATGTAGCATACAAACCAAAATTAGCAAAACAATCTAAAAAAAGCTACATATAGCATGTCAACATATCAACCTAGTAGCAAAAACCTGCTGAAACATGCACAAGTAGCAAAATGCTACTACTGAATACTGCTAACAAAACTGGCAGTTAGCAGCAACTTTGGTGGTTGTACCTAGTAGCAAAATCCTAGTACTAAAGTAGCAAAATGCTACTACTTAACTAGCAAATTTGTTTATACATTAGCAAAATGGTGGTTGTACCTAGTAGCAAAATCCTAGTACTAAAGTAGCAAAATGATAGTACTAAAGTAGCAAAATCATAATACTGCAGTAGCAAAACTACTAAACATTGGGCTACTAATCATACTACTGGGATTACCAAAAATGCACAAGTAGCAAGTAGCAAAACTACTAGGATTACCAATCATACTACTGGGATCAAAATCATAATGCACAAGTAGCAAAACTACTGGAATAGCAAATCCCAGTACAAATCATACTCCTAGTACTAATCCTAGTACCAAAAATCATAGTACTAATCCTAGTACTAAGCATGCTACTGCAGTAGCAAATCCTAGTAGCAAGTAGCAAATCCCAGTAGCAAATCTCAGTACACTATATCATACTAGAGTAGCAACTACTGGGATATACACTATATCATACTAGAGTAGCAAATCCCAGTACACTATATCATACTAGAGTAGCAAAAAATGAACTAAAGTAGCAAACATATACACTAGAGTAGCAACTACTGGGATCAAAATCATAATGCACAAGTAGCAAAACTATTGGAGTAGCAAATCCTAGTACTAATCATACTCCTAGTACTAATCCTAGTACCAAAAATCATAGTACTAATCCTAGTACTAATCATGCTACTGAAGTAGCAAATCCCAGTAGCAAGTAGCAAAAATCCCCGTAGCAAGTAGCAAAAAATGGAAGCGGAAAACAGAACGGCGGCTGCCGCCGGGTGATCACCTCAACGTTCGCGCCGCTGGAGGTGCTCCCTCCTGCCGCATCGCTCGTCGGTGGCGGTCCCATCACCTCCTGCCGCCTAGGGTTTCTGCGCAAAATCAGAGAGCCGGGCGAGGTTAGAAAGGGGAGGTTAGAGAGCAGAGATTAGAGAGGATGGACGGCGGCACAAACCGAGGATGGGCGGCGGCGCTCGGCAGCGGTCGGCGACGGGCGAGGATGAACCGGTCGGCGGCGGTCAGGGGTTACTCTGCGGCAAAGCAGAGCAGAGAGAGAGTAGAGAGGAGAGAGGAGAGAGGAGAGAGGAAGCAGAGCCGGGGGAGCACGAACCGATGGCGGCGCTCGACAGCGGTCGCCGGCAGTCGACGATGAAGGATTCGGCGGCGGCGCGGCGGCGCACCGCGGTCGCCTCTCCGTCGCCTCTCCTCCGCGAGCAATGTTCCAATCGTGCGAGGAGGAACCGCCTGACCCGTATATCGTGGAGCCGTGTAGCAACTGCAAGTAAGAGGGCCACGTAGCGCGAAATTGACGGCCGAATCAACTAAGATCGAATGGCTCCCGACCCGGGGGACGCGACGACGGGATTCCCGGGGGAACAGTATCATTTTCCTATCTTTTTTCTTATAACCGCATTCTTTTTTTTCATTTATCTTTTAGGCTGGTATATTAAGACTTAACTGAACACATCAAGGGCTTGCTTGGCATAATTTCTTCAGTGACTGATCTTCAATGTGTGAGGGGCTTAGCTCAAATCGAAGACGTTTGCTATCATAAATTCAGAACATTATGCCTGGTATGAGCACTCTTTCTTTTTTCAGATCTTTGGGTCCGGGCGAAGTCTTATGGTCTTGCTGCCCGCGAGACATGCTATGACCAGCTTTGACTGAAGCAACTATGCCTGCTGATAATCCCATGTAAAAGGAAAAAAATCTGCGCCTTTTGGATGATTCTGAACCTTTAGGCCTCGTTCGATTAAGCCCTGGAAGTAAGGGATTGAGTTGGATTACTGTCCAATCCATGTCGTCCAGCCCGGCGGGATAAATTTTCCAGCCCTGTCAATTTGAAATCTTCGTTTATTTTAGCAATGTATTGTTTTTCCATTCAATCCAGCCCATGTCGGTATGGAAAAATTTAATCGCCAGCCTCCGCGTGGAACGTTTCCAGGACGAGAAGAGGACGAGCTCCAGGTGGCTTAATCGAACACGCATGGTTTGGACCGGTGATCAAGGATTAGCCTGGCATGGATTTGATGATGGCCCGGGATCAACCCAATTCAAGACTGGATTATTTCCACGTCTGGTTTGATTCCCCACAGAACGAACGAGCCCTTCAGATTCTGCTGCTCTGTTTGGGAGAGAATAGAATAGACGAATTTCAGAACAGAAGCAGAGGACGAATCATTGAGAGTTGGAGATGCCCGAAGTCTATCTCCCGGCATGCATGAAGATCTACTACAGTTTTGTTGCAGCTACTGTTACTGCATGATGAGAAATATATTGTCATATCATCTCTCAGCAACTTAGCATGCATAGAGACTAACAAGATACTCACTCCGGTCCATATTAATTGACTTTGATTTGTCAAAATTTGGAAGAACCTATATACTAAATAGTGTCTAGATTCATTCAAATCTAGGCAAATTTGAGTCAATTAATATGGATCGGGGCGGGCAGTGGCTTTTTATAAGTTGGAAAAAGCCTCTGCCGCGCTAGGTACTAAAATAAGGTACTACCGTATTTTAGTATCGGAGCGGGCAGTAGCTTTTGACAAATGGTCAAAAAACTTCTGTCGCGCTAGGTACTAAAATGTAGTACTACCGCTTTTTAGTACCTAGCCTGGCAGAGGCTTTTTGACAACTAGTCAAAACCTACTGCCGCGTCCGGTAGCAAAAGGCGGTACGCGCCAGGCAGAAAGTTTTGGACAGTTTGTCCAACCATGCTGTCCCACTGCAAAACCTTTTTCAATACAACATGTGATACACTTGGCAAATAATTAGTCCGATATGTTGCTGTTATAAAACACCAAAATCACTAGGGATAGGAAATGCTCTTTCAATCTCCCCCTTTTTAGTGTTTGATGACAACACACATTTTGCAAGGTAATATAATGATGACAAGATAGAGATGGGGCTCCCCCTTGATATGTATAATCAAGCCCCATTCTATTTAATAAGCTACCTAGGAGTAGAAGTCACACTTAGAGCACATACCTTTGCTTAATGACATATGATGATCAATATTGATTATTAATAGAGAATAGCCATAATACACACAAGATGGATCCATATGATAAGCACATAGTCTCATCATACATAGCACAAATAGTTAGTTCACAAGGTTCACATATAATAAGAGGCAAGCAAATAAAGTTCACAAGCGAATAAAAATCAATGGCAAGAACGAGCTTGTGACTTTTCCCACGCAAATCCCGCATACCCATACCTAATGTGCAAATTCTCCCCCTTTGGCATCAAGATGCCAAAAAGGGACAAGAGCAACACTAACGTCCCGGAGATCACTCGTCATCATCATCATCCCATGCATCCTCATGAGTCGGCGGGGCACGGAAGGAGGAGGTGGCATCATCATCCCAGTGGTTGTGCGTGGAGATCCATTGGTCTTATGGGGTAATGTTGTTCTCGGAGCCCTTGGAGACAGTCAAACCTTGAGCCTCCATCATTTCCTTCTAACGAGCACATAACTTCTTGGCATAGACATGGGCCTCGTACATGCGTTTCTGATTGTCCACTTGGAAGCAGAATACCTTCTTGAGTTTTGCCTCGATCCTCTTGGCCCAAGATGGTTGAGCAGGCTTGCAACATGAGACCACAAAGTCAGCATCCTTATGGGCATCATAGTCATCACCGGATCCCTCCTCAACAGGGTTCCCATCCTCATCAACAATATGACCATCCGCATTGCGTGGTTGGAGATGGGTCTTGATCAACAGATTCTTGTGGCGGTGAGTGACAAGGCGAAGAGAAGGCATGTCACGGGCAATCACGGGGCACTTGCTAATAATGAGAGCCATGATATACGAAGCAAAAGGAGGCACCCTCCTTTGGTAGGTGGCACAGACCATCTCATTCCAAATAACATCCATTACATCGATAGGTTGGCCGGAGTCACGGTGGTGAAAGGTGGCGATCATGATATCCACCATGAAGGCATGTATCTCATCAACATTCCCAGCTCGGGGGGCGACAGTCTCACGGAAAATACGATGCAAGATGTCATATGTAGGAAGGAGCCCTTTGATCTTTCCAGGAATACCGCGCCCCCGGATGTACAGTGGTGCAAGAGCATCCTTCTTCATGGGACGATCATTGTTGTGGCACCGAAAGCCAACGGGAGTGTCCATGCCACAGTCTTCGTACCCGAGAATAGCTGCAAACTCAGCCAAAGTTGCTTGCTTGACAACACCCTCGGTCATCCAGGTGAGTGTCCGAGTCTGATTCTTGGCAAAGTTGACGGTTGCATAAAACTGAGTAATGAGCATTGGGTCATAGTTGCACCGGAACTGCATGATGGGAAGAAAGCCAATGTTGGTGCAGATCTCAAGGGCTTCACCAGAGTATTGCAGGTTCTTCTTCACATGATTCATCTCGATCCACTTTTGAGGGACCACAAGCTTGTCATCCTTCATGAGTATCTCATGAAACACACGCTCCTGGAAATCCGTATAGAAGAGGCTACCTTCCCGAGTATGAGAGCGAGCAACCACATATGGATTGATAGTCCTCGGTTCATGAAAGTCGACCTAAGACAAGTCAGATAGCACCTTTGGCCCAGATGGCCCTGAACTGTGGCTCTTGCGAGGACCAGAGGGAGGAGGAGGTGGAGGAGCCTTACCATGACCAACACTGTGCTTGACTCCCCCACCCCGACGACCACGAGTTGTTTGCAGTTTCAGACGAGTGCTAGGTTGAGGCATGATCTCTTATTCTGACTCGGTCTCAACCGCGGAATCCGACTCTGACTCATAGTCCTCAATCTCATGGTGAGCTTTGGAGCGTTTGCGTGATCCCCAGGAACCCCCTGCACCTGTGAAAGAACGAGGGAGATAGCATAGGGGTAAGGGCACAAGAACCCGAGACAAACAGGTGATGGAACTCTTGGTTTAGAAAAAAATTTGTTGTCTGTACAGGGTGGTAGTACCGGATCTTCACAGGCGGTAGTACCGCACAGCGGTAGTACCGGAAAAAGATTCCCGGTACTACCGGCCGGCGACCACAATGCAGATCTGAAACATCGATCCATGTACGGGCAGTAAAATTGATATGAAACAGGAATTCCATCGGTCTAAGAGGTGGATCTGGTAGAAAGCACACGGTACAACCTCAAGAACACGAGTTTTGCCAAGAATCAAAGTTACCCTAGATTCAATGGACAAAACTAGTGTGAAGAAGAGGAGGGCGGTAGTACCGGTGTCCATGGAGGTGAAGAATGAGGAGGAGCCCATGAGGAGACCGGATCCGGTGTGGATCCGGGAAAAGGAGAAGGGGGCGGGGCTCCGGCGGCTTTCTCCTGCTCCGGCGGTGGCGGTGGTGAGAAGTGGAGACGGGGGAATAATGAGGCACTGAGAGGTGCCTCTCCTCGTGTCTCAAATCTTAATCGATACGCAGCACGGTAGTACCGGATTTACGAGCGGTAGTACCGTAAAAAACTACTGGTAGTACCGCACCTAGGGAGTTTCCAGATAAGATCCTGGAAACTGATCCAGAAGCGGTAGTACCATTAGCCCTTTGCGGTAGTACCGTTTGGCGGTAGTACCGCTAGTCAAGGCGATATTACCGTAGGCCCCAGAACAGAGAGCCAGGATGTATAAAGTGGAAGGTTCTTGTGTAGAGTAGATGAGTTTTGTCGAGGGATAAGAATGGCTTGGGTTGAGTGAGTCACACTGATATGGTCCAATGCACTCTAAAAATACTAAAAACATATGAGGAGCCAAATGAGAGTGCACGACCATACGAACAAAACCAACTAGAAGATGACAAACACGAGTAAGCACAAAACCTCTCAAATGAGAGGGGGCGGTGGCCTAAGCTACCATATATGAGTATACTCGGCTTGGCACCACGAAGATATTTCTTGGGTCCATTACCGACACTCATCATTTAAGCTCACATATCACAAAATGATATTAAGAGGAATGATGTTTATTGCTTTGGGCATAATGGGGGGGGATAGTCCAATCAATTAGAACCGCACTCCCCCTATATCCATGCCTACAACTAAACCAAATAAGGGTCGAGTCATAGGTGAGAGTGCAAGATAATCAAGTCAAGATCCTTGAATCTACGATATTTAGTTCATTCCTCAAATAGCAAAACCTTGCTTCATCAAGAGGCTTCGTGAAGATATCGGCAAGTTGATCTTTGGTTGACACATATGATAGATCAATATCACCTCGAGCAACATGATCTCTAATGAAGTTATGGTGAATCTCAATATGCTTTGTCCTTGTGTGATCCACCGGGTTGTAGGCAATCTTGATGGCACTTTCATTGTCACATAGAAGAGACACTTTGTCATAATGGACACCGTATTCCTTTAAAGTTTGCCTCATCCATAGCAATTGGGTGCAAGCACTAGCAGTCGCCACATACTCGGCTTCGGCGGTGGAGAGAGATATACAATTTTTCTTCTTAGAAGACCAACAGACCAAGGACCTACCAAGGAATTGGCAAGCCCCGGATGTTGATTTTCTATCATCCTTATCACCCGCCCAATCCGAGTCCGTGTATCCACAAAGAGCAAATGTTGAGCCTCGAGGATACCAAAGACCATAAAACGGGGTATGCACTAAATATCAAAAGATTCTCTTGACCTCCATTAAATGGCTTTCTTTAGGAGCCGCTTGATATCTTGCACACACACCTACACTTAACACAATATCGGGTCTAGATGCACAAAGGTAAAGCAAAGAACCAATCATAGACCGGTATACCTTTTGATCCACATCTTTACCATTTGGATTTTGTTCTAGATGAGTCTTTGTAGCCATGGGAGTAGGGGCTCCATTTAGATCTTGCATCTTGAATCTCTTGAGCATATCTTGAGTATAATTGGCTTGATTGAAGAATGTCCCTCCTCTAAATTTCTTGATCTCAAAGCCAAGAAACACTTTCAACTCCCCCATCAAAGACATCTGAAACCTACTAGTCATAAGCTTTGAGAATTCATCATTGAAAGCTCTGTTAGATGAACCAAAGATAATATCATCAACATATATTTGGCATACAAAAAGCTCCCCATTGACTCTCTTAGTAAAAAGAGTGGGATCGATTTTCCCATCCTCAAATCCACGGTCAAACAATAACTCTCTAAGGTGCTCATACCATGTGCGTGGGGCTTGCTTGAGCCCATAGAGCGCCTTATCAAGTTTGTAGACATGGTTTGGGAAGTTGGGGTCCTCAAATCCCGGGGGTTGCTTAACATATACCAATTCATTTAATGGACCATAAAGAAATGCACTCTCTACATCCATTTGTTATAACTTGATGTTATGATGTGCCGCATAAGCAAGAAGGATACGGATGGACTCAAGGCGAGCCACGGGTGCATAAGTCTCTCCATAGTCAATGCCTTCAATTTGAGAAAACCCTTGTGCAACCAATCTAGACTTGTTCCTTACTATAATTCCATGCTCATCTTGCTTGTTCTTGAATATCCACTTTGTTCCAATAACATTGCAGCAATCCTTTGGCTTCTCAACTAACTTCCATACTTTGTTTCTCTCAAAGTTGTTGAGCTCTTTGTGCATAGCTTCTAACCAATCCGAATCTTCAAGAGCTTCCCACACTTTCTTAGGTTCAATCATGGAGATATGTGCTTGATGTTCACTGAACCTCTTCAATTGTGCTCTTGTGGAAATGTCTTTCCTTAGGTCACCAACAACATTTTGTAGAGAGTGGTCTCTTAATTCCAACATTCTTTCCTTTCTAGCTTTGCGACGAGCGTGGATCTCCGTGTTGTTTCTTGGATGACCCTCTTCATCATTTTGATCCTCGTCTTGACCATCATCTTGACCTTGATCATCGTCGGAATCGTCCTCTATATTGGGAGGCAAAGATTGACCTTGGTCTTGATCAAGTGCTCTTCTAGCATCAATTTGAGCTTGTCTCAAAGCAGTTTGTACAGATCTTCCTTGAGTAATTTCCTTGGCACCACTTGACATCTTGGCGAATGAATCAAGCTCCCCTTGACTAGAATTGTCACTAAGATCATCATGTTGAGGGTCCATATCTTGTCTTTGGCTTGTGTCATTGCCCTCCTCTGTGGATGGAGCATGTTGATGTTGTGAAGATGAGGGCTCCACATGAGTGGAGCATAGTTCTTCTCGATCCGCCATAAGGGGTTCCTCAACGGGGCGGATGTATCCCACACCCATTCTTCCTATGGCATCCTGAGGCATTTCATCATCTGCATCACAAGCATCAACACGCCCCTCTTGGGGACCATCATATTCTTCAAAGGTCACACTACAAGATTCTATGACGGCTCCGGAGAGCTTATCATAGATTCTATAAGTGTGAGATTCGAGACCATAGCCAACAAAAATACCCTCTAATTCTTTAGACTCGAATTTGGACAACCGAACACCTTTTATGAGATAGAAACACTTACAACCGAACACCCGGAAGTAAGATATGTTGGGATTGTTACCAGTAAGTATTTCATATGGTGTCTTGTTGATTTCTTTGCGGAGGTATAGCCGGTTTGAAGCATGGCATGTGGTGGAGATGGCTTCGGCCCAAAAGTTGTATGGAGATTTAAACTCCGCTAACATGGCCCTAGCCATCTCAATAAGAGTCCGGTTCTTCCTTTCGGCCACACCATTTTGTTGAGGGGTGTATGCAGCGGAATATTGATGTTTTATCCCCTCATCACTAAGGAAATCATTCAAGGTGTAGTTCTTGAACTCGGTGCCGTTGTCACTCCTTATGATCAATACGGGAAGGTTGTATTAACGTTGGACCATGTTGATGAAGTCGATGAAGGTCTTTTGGGTCTCACTCTTCAACTTGAAGAAATACACCCACGAATATCTTGAAAAGTCATCAACGATCACCAAACAATATTTCTTCCCACCAAGACTTGCATGAGATGGAGGACCAAAAAGGTCCACATGGAGGAGCTCCAAGATCTTGGTAGACTTGATGCGGTTCTTAGGCTTGTGAGGAGCGTCATGCATCTTACCTAGAACACATGCCCTGCAAACACGATCTTTGGCAAAGGAAACATTTTCTTTTAGTCCAACAATATGGCCCTCCTTATGGAGACTTTGCAAAGTTCTCATATTGACATGGGCTAGTCGGCGATGCCACAGCCAAACCACTTCGGCCTTTCCGAATAAGCACATCGGACTTGTAGTGGCTTGCCCCGAAAAGTCCACCACATACAATTCATGTTCAACGTACCCAACAAAAGCGACCTTGAGAGACTTGCTCCACAAGAGGACCACAATATCAACATCAATAAAGACGGCAAAGCCCATCTTTCCAAGAGCACGGACTAAAAGTAAATTGTATCCAAGGGTTTCAACAAGCATGACGTTCACGAGTGTAATGTCGTGAGCAACCACAACCATGCCGAAACCCATTACCTTAGACTTTGACTTGTCGGCATATGTTACTAAGATTTGATCATCATTTGGCTTTAAGTCCTTGACAATAGATGAGCTTCCGGTCATATGACTTGTGCAACCACTATCAAGCACCCACTTTGACCCTTCGGAAGCATATGTCTACAAAAGATCAAGCTAATTTTTAGGTACCCATTTTTCAATGGGTCCTCTTTTGTTAGTAACAAGGGTCTTGGGAACCCAAATAGACCAAGCAATATAGCCATCATATGGCCCAACATATTGTGCATACACATCACCATAAAAATCTCGCATTAGAACATAGTGAGGGTTAGCACTTCCTACAAAGTCATCATGAGACATAGTTTTACCACTTGTGGTCTTACAATCCACAGTGGCCTTGTTGGTATCTTGTGCGGGCTTGGCCTTCCTTTTCTTGGTGTTCTTCTTCTTAGTTTTGGAGACAAAACCAATGCCCCCTTTTTCACCACTAGGCCTTTGCTTACTCAAAAGATCATCAATGGACTTCTTGCCTTGAGGAAATGTGGCCTTGGCTAGCTCCCCCTTCAACCTAGCATGTTCTTCAAGAATAGTTGTGCTGCTAGATGGAGTGAAGTTACTAGGTGAAGGAATATTGGCCAATTGAGTTTGAAGCGTTTCATGGGACTTTGTGAGTGACAAGAATTTACTTTCCAAAGCCTTGTGAGCCTTGTCAAGCAAACTAAAATCCTCGGAAAGTTTTTCATGAACCACACCAAACTCAATCTTGTCCTTTTTAGCCCTTTTGTATTTAGCAATAGCATGATCACGTTCTTTGATGAGTTTATTAACAATAATGTCATTGGCCTCATTAAGCCCCTCAAGTTTTAATTCAAGTGACATTCTAGTCTCTTGTTCTTCTTCTAGAGCATTGTTTAAAGCCTCTAGCTCAATCATGTGTTCATGCCCAAGTTTACATCTTACATCTAGAAGCTCTTGTGTATGGTAAAGTTGATCTAAGATGTTTCCAAAATGTAACTTAGCATCTCCTTCTAGGTTAGTCATAAACTCATCAAAGGCAATTAATTCCTTTTTAACATCAAGAGACATCCCATCATCAATTTCATCATTATCTAAGGGAGTAGAGTGGGATGATGAGGATACCTCCATTCCTCTTGCCATAAGGCAAGTGACGTTCTTGATGGGAGAATTCTCATTTGGAGAATTGAAGAGTGAGAATGTCGGAGTAGAAGTGGTGGCTAAAGCAGCCACACCATTAGAGGTTTCCTCTTCCTCATCTTCATTGTCGGAGGAGTATTGTTCATGAGTGATCAAGACAATTTATCCCGACTTCTTGTTGATGGTAGTCTTCTTGTTGAAAGGTTTCTTGTAAGGTGCTTTGAGAGTCTTCTTCAACACAAGCTTACCCCCATGATCTTCTCTTTTCTCATAAGGGCAACTTGCCACAAAGTGATAGCGGTCACCACAATTTAAGCAAGTTCTCAATCTAGTATTATTTTCTCTTTTCCCATTTGGATTGCTTCTATGTTGCATTTCCATCTTGGCCTTGGCAGGGTTCTTCCAAAAGTTTTTTGCATAGAAGGCCATATATTGACTATGAGCAATCTTGACTTCATCGGGGTGGTCCATGGAGAGGCCTTCATCACTATCATATTCATCCCCATGGTCCACAACTTTGGCCTTCAAAGCAACATTGACAACGTTGCTCATACCAAGGGCACGAGCACGGGCATCTTTGGTATTCTTAGCGGCAACTTCGAAAGCGGCCATCTCTTGCATAACTTCATTGGAGGTCATGAGATGGTAGTTGTGTCTTCCTTGTAGGCTCTTCAAGTCAGTGGGCTCAAAGGGCATGAGTGCACTCACATATTTCCTTTTTATCCATGCATCATCCACATGTGAGGCACCCACATTTCTAAAAGCGGTGGCGGTGGTCTTGAGCCTTTGGTACATGTCTTCATGATCTTCACCTTCCATCATGCAGAAGCCTTTGGCTTCATTGCTTAGTGCATCATACCGGTTCCTCCTCATACTCTCATTTCCAACAAACAGTACAGTGAGGGCATCCCAAGCTTCCTTGGCAATGCTAAAGTGCTCAATGTGTGGATAATCCTTTATACCTAATCCTTGTTGAATCATATGCAAGGCAGTGGCATTGAGTTGACTGTTGACAATCTCTCTTCTTGTCAAGTTGTTTGGATCCCCAATAAAGATTCCATGCTCGATGATGTTCCATAGTTCAATGCAAGAGCTGCGCACATGAGTTCTCATTAGTGATTGCCATTGAGCAAAAGTAGCAGATTCTTCAAGCTTAGGTGGGTCACCCCTATTGTACACATGAGGGTGAGGGATTGGAGGGTCGGGAGAGTACCATGAATCACGGTGCTCACCCTTCCCCCCATCATTTAGTGTGGAGGAATTAGCGTTGTCTTGTTTACCCCCCACCATCATACCCTCGGGGGATACCGAAGCATTCCCTTTAGGTAAAATGGATGGAGGATCCTCTTGAGGAGATGGGGGTGATGAGCCATCTTTGTCTTTAAGAAGTTGCTCAAGCATCTTCTTGACTTCGTTGACCAAGGAAGAGCTCAATCTTGTTTCCAAGTTTGAGATCTTCCATGGTGACCGTGGTGGGCTCACCACCACCATCCCCTTCATGGCTACGTATATTCTCTTAGGCGGTAAAGCCCAAATAAAGAGCCGAGGCTCTGATACCAATTGAAAGGATCGTATGGGCACCTAGAGGGGGGGTGAATAGGTGCTACTTCAAATTTTCTTCTTTTTCAAATTAGGGTTTGACAATAAGGTAAATTCTCTAGATAATGCAACTAAGGTGAATTTACCTATATGACAAACATGAACAAGTTAATGCACAACTAAGCAAGAGCAAGTAAGTAAAGTGCGGTAAAGGATAGAAGTAACCAAAGTGGTGGACGCGGAGACACAAGGATTTGTTTCCCGTAGTTCCTTCCTTTTGAGGGGAAGTACGTCTACGTTTGGAGAGGGGCTGGTTTCAAACCACCAACGCCACGAGAGGCCTCCCTTGTTCTCCGATGAATCTCACCCCAACGGGATCGATCCACCTTCCACTATATCGGCAACCTTCAAGGTGGAAGCCGGCACCTTTACAAGTTTGGGGCACACATCCACAACTGAATTGGAGGCTCCCAAATACAAGAAAGATGTCAAGACAATCAAAGACAAGCTTGTAAGAACCAAATCTAGAACTAGAGTTTCCAAGTAAACACTAGAGCGAAGGGGCCCTCAATGGAATGAGGGGGAAATGAAGATCTTTTTGGTGAAGTAGTAGATCGGGGCCTCCTCCTTCGATTCCCCAAAGATCAAAGACTTTGGGTGGTGGATTGAGGAGATCTTGTGGATTTGCTGGCTCCAATGGTGGTCTTGAGTTTAATGCAAATGAGCAACTTGTCCCAAGGTAGGTGGAGGGGTATTTGTACCCCTAGGAGAAATCTGGCCGTTGGAGCCTTTAATGCAGCGGTAGTACCGGAAGTTCAAGCGGTACTACCAGAAAACTCCGGTACTACCGGACCTGGTACCGGAAGAGCAAACTTTAAAATTCATATGCCCTAGCAACAGCAGTACCAATATGTCGTGCTACCGTAAAGCGGTATTACCGCTTCTGAGAACCGGTACTACCGGACGTAAGCGGTAGTGCCACATATTGATGCCGCAAGAGGACAATCTCATATGCAACTTAGTCAAAAACTCTCTGTCCCGCCAGGTACCAAAATGCGATACTACCGCATTTTGGTACCTAGGCAGCCAGTGGCTTTTGTCAACTTGTAAAAATCTACTGCCACGCTAGGTACTAAAGTGCGGTACTACCGCATTTTAGTACCGGGGCGGGCAGTGGCTTTTTATAAGTTGGAAAAAGCCTCTGCTGCGCTAGGTACTAAAATGTGGTACCGGAGCGGGCAGTAGCTTTTGACAAATGGTCAAAAAACTTGTGTCGCGCTAGGTACTAAAATGCGGTACTACCGCTTTTTAGTACCTAGCCCGGCAGAGGCTTTTTGACAACTAGTCAAAACCTACTGCCGTGTCCGGTAGCAAAAAGCGGTACTACCGCTTTTTGGTACCGCGCCAGGCAGAAAGTTTTGGACAGTTTGTCCAACCATGTTGTCCCACTGCAAAACCTTTTTCAATACAACCTGTGATACACTTGGCAAATAATTAGTCCGATATGTGTGTTGTTATAAAGCACCAAAATCACTAGGAATAGGAAATGCTCTTTCAACCCTGCTAACGATGTCAATCTCAAAGCTGCTAAACGAAAGGGGTGCCGGTAAAGGGCAAAGAAAAAAGAGAGCGGTCAGTACTGAGGCCAGTACACGGCGAGACTTACAATTCGGCGGCTCTCACCTACATAGGTATGGTGGACTGAAGTGGCAACGCAGTATGCACTAAACAACCTATAGAGACTCGATATAACTGACGGCTATCAGAGAGGGTAAGAAACATATTCAGATCCATCCTGATACTACCACCAAACATACCCATCCTAGTATTCCCCCTCGAGACCAAATGAGGAAGTCATATCGACGAAACTCACATAGTTGGTATTTTTATTCATTCCATTGTAGTTACACCACTTACTTGTCAAATATAGATAGCATGAGTCATCCTCATATCGTAAACAGTGGGAAGCTTTAATTAACCATTCCGTTGCAATTGCAATAGTTACTAGTCAGAAACAAATAGCATGAGATATCCCAAATCCAGCAGTTGTTGGCACTTTTATTTACTCATTCTGTTGTAGTGAATCTGATTACTAGACATGTCAAAGGAAATTTACAACACTATTTTAGTTATAGTTGTCTATGATCGAGATACTGTGCTCCAAGTCATCCAAAAACACAGACACGACTTTCAGAAAGATTTACCCTTCAGGGGCACAAATAGCAACACACACACGATCAACCTCAGAGAAACCAAATGAAAACCCAACGAGGCATCACGACAAAGCATTCGCAAGATTCATAAATGATTTCAGGGGGCCACCCTGCTAAGCTACCAACTACGAAGTTGGCCGGCTCCGTGACGGACCAAGGGGTTTGCGACAATGGCTGTAAACAACTCGAAACCCGAAAGTGTGACTGGGCCTCTATAATAGTAAATAAAGCAATAAAACATGGCATACGTACATGATAATAATAACACCCCAAACTACTTGTGGCCCCAAGAAATTGAATATGACACAAGCTAGGACTAAGGGGATTCATGGTCCCACATGCGGATAGTGCGATAGTAAAGGAACAAGTATCAAGTACTCGAGGTCCTACGAGACACCAGTGAGCAG
Source organism: Avena insularis (assembly GCA_023614405.1). Classification (NCBI taxonomy): domain Eukaryota; kingdom Viridiplantae; phylum Streptophyta; class Magnoliopsida; order Poales; family Poaceae; genus Avena; species Avena insularis. Next base: position 194,539,506 of record CM042691.1, read on the forward strand.
TTAAAAACCAAATCATATATGTTGTCCACCGATGCCTCTTCATTAGTTATATCTATTCCCAGCATTTTAATATCAAGTTGTAATTAAATTCATGATCGTCTCCAACATTAAACATGAGACATTCCTCCAACAATCATGGAACATCGACGGCGTGAAGCAACACCTGCGCAAGCAACTTTGACTCGCAAGACCGACTATCTACCAAACATCAGGTAATAGGAGGTGTGCATGGCAATATAGGCTGCAAGGGAGATAAAGTGGTACGGAATCTAAAGCATCGCAACATAGATAGCAATAGATCAATAGGAGGAAGCAAATACTAGAAATGTAAAATAGGTAGAAGGGGGAGAACGCTCACCTAGGAAACACTGCCGACAGTTCATCCAAAGATCAGGTCGACACTCACATCCACTCATCGGCCTAATCCGTAAAGAAGCAAAGCACTAAAAGAAACATCGGATGCACTATTTAATACTATATATCGGGCATGATGCATGTATGATACATGACATGGCAAAGATGCGATGCAATTAGGCAATATTAAGCAGAACCAGGGTCCCGACAATTAATTATATGGTTCATGTTGTTTATATACCCCGCAATTTCAAATGTTGACTTAATAAAGCAAAATATGGCATCTATTTGCTACCCAAATTTAAATGGAGCCAATATAAGACTAGAAAAGCCCGCATATGGTCTCCATATTTAATTATGAGGTGAATCGGCATAATGCCCCCAACCCACATGATATGTGTGCAACCATGTACAAATTAAATGCAACAAGTATATCTTATTTATAAAATAGGGGTCTCAGAAAAGAGGATCACATATTAGGGTCCGAAGATCTTGGGGGGGGGGGCTTAGAGGGGGTTCGGTCTCGGCAACATCAGTCTTCAGAGGGGTTCGGATTTGCCAGGATTGGACTTCAGATATGGGGAGGAGATCTTGGCGTGTCGTGACGGAGAACTTGATGTTCCGAGATGGAGTTCTCGGAATTGGCACAGATGGTCGGGTGTGGATCTTCGGGTTCTCATCTCGTGTCGGCCTCGGTTTCTCGAATGGCCCCGGAGAACTTGTTGGCACACGATCTTCGGTCCAAACTTGGCAATGGATATTGACCGGAGCGCGAGCAACAAACACACTAGGTACAACAGACGAAGTCGATAGCTCAGCACGGAACAACAGGAAGGCATCCTCTCAGATGGCGCTACTGGTCTTCGAAAGATCACGATAGAAAACCCTAGTCAACAAACATTTATTCGGGGATTTTTAGAGGCATTTGTCGCATCATATACACGACTGAGAACAAAACAACCGGTGCTCTTGACTGGATAGTGGCATCCGGGAGGTGCCTGCGGGTGCACTAAGGTCAACAATAGAGCCTGGCCAAGCGACGAGCAGGAGGGCGGAGGCATCGTGGGAAGGCAGTAGGCGACAGCGTTGTGCTGGAGCGCCCGGGGGGCGAGGTGGAGGCGAGGAGGCCGCGGCCTTGCGAAAGGGAGAGATGGCACGCAGGTCGCCGATCGGACGCGGAGGCGCACACGGGCGGAGCCTGGCTGGTGGCGGAGGCGGGCGATGCGAGACGAGGAGGGACGAAGGAGGGCGGCGATGCTCGTGTCAGCATACAGAACAAGGGGAGCGGCACCGGGCAGAGGGAGAGGCCGCGACGGCGGGCTCCGATGGGGAGGATACGGACTGGCGGAGGGCCTCTAGCGGCAGAGGAAGGTTCGCGCATGGGAAGGAGAGCCCAGAGGAGGCAAGGGGATCCCCTGGCGGTGGCTAGGGCTTGACGGCTCGGAAGGGAAGGCGCCAGCGGCAGGGTTGTGCTGCGAGAGGAGGAGGCCAGGACAGAGGGCAGGCGCCGACGTCTTGTGGAGAAGAAACGCAGATGCGGGGCGGCAGCATCCGGTGCTTGGGAGATGGGGTCCATAGGGAGTCAAGGAAGGAGAGAGAGAGAGAGAGAGAGAGAGAGAGAGAGAGAGAGAGAGGAGACGAGCGGGGATGGGTCACGGGAATTGTGGGAGGAAGTGGCAAAAAACGGGGTGGGGCTAGGCTGAGGAAATAACGAGGGGAGTGGGGGTGTTCGTGTGAGAGGTGAGGCCCGGTGTGTCATTCGGTCGAGTGGAGACCATGGTGGCGGACGATAGCGAGATGGGTGGTGGGGATTGCGGCAGGAAGGAGGAAGTGTGCCAGCAGGGTGGGGGAGAGGGGTGGTAGGTGGATCTAGGGTAGGATTAGGGTTTGGTTTTACTTTAGATGGGCCGGGTAGTAGGTGGTTCGGCCGGTTGTGCCTCTGGCCTAGCTGATTGGGCCTCTGGCCTGGCCGGCTGGACTGCCTCCCCGGTCAAAAAGATTATTTTTACTTGACTTATAGAACGTTTTACAAATAGTTTTTAGGCAATTAAAAGGTCTGAACAAGACCGAGCTTTATACTTTGAAATAAGAAAGGCTAATATAGAAAATAAAATAGGCTTCGGAAATAGTTTTAGATAGACATATGCATGATAACATGACGATGAAGGAACCAATCCTTTTTAGGAGCCTCAATATGTTCTATAAAAGACTGAAGAATTTTCAAAACAATATCATCATCAAGTTGAAGTTCATCAATAGTTTCTTTTACCTTACCGGATTCTTTATAAGCATTGAGACAATCATATTCAATTTCTATACCTTCTTCACCTCCTAAATCAAATCCCCATGTTTCTCTATTACGGTGAATATGTTCTATAAGTTCTCAAGCTTTAGTGATAGTTAACTCCATAAAGGAGCCTCCAGAATTGGTGTCTAGCTCACGTTTAATTTCTTAATTAAGTCCTCCATAAAATATATGTAAAACATACCTTTCAAGTAAATCATGATGGGGACATTCATAAAGTAGGGTCTTATACCTTTTGAAGGCCCTTACCAAGCCTTCACCTGGGTGGTTTTTGAAGTTTGTTATCATCCTTCTTACTTCCGCGGTTTTTACCTTGGGAAAGAATCTGATATGTCGTAAACGTATCTATAATTTTTGTTGTTCCATGCTTGTTTAGTATCCACTTTGCTATGTTTTGTCTACACTTTGAGGTATTTTTATACGTTTTCTGGAACTAACCTATTAACAAGATGCCACAGTGCCAGTTGACTATTTTACCGGGACGAACATAGAGACCGAAGGGCGACCGGAGGGGAGCCACAGGGTGGCCACACCCTCCCCCCTCCCCCCACGCACGGGCCCACCCTGCACCGCGCCTGGGCAGGGTGTGGGCCACTGGCCGCCCTCCTGCCTCGCCTCTTCGCCTATAAAAGCCCCCTAATGTAGAAACCCTAAGCACCCGATCAGATCTCTACGAAACAGTCTGTAGCCGCCGCCGCCACCATCATCCCTAGATCGGGGGGATCTGAAGCTCTTGCCGGCATCCTGCCGGAGGGGAGAGATCATCCCTGAGGCCTTCTTCATCACCATGACAGCCTTCGGTATGATGCGTGAGTAGTTCCACCTTGGACTATGGGTCCATACAATAGCTAGATGGTTGTTTCTCCTCCTTTGTGCTATCATGTTTAGATCTTGTGAGCTTCGTTCATGATCAAGATCATCTATTTGTAATCATGCATGTTGTGTTTGCGGGGAACCGATGGATATTGAGATTACTATATTAGATTGATTAATGATTCTATCTTGTCTTCTTGATTATTGACTATATCATGTATGTGTTGTTTGAGATCTTGCATGCTCTCCGTTTCTAGTAGCTATCTTGTCCAAGTAGATGCTAGTGACTCCAAGAGGGAGTATTTATGCTCGATAGTGGGTTCATGCCTCTATTGAATATGGTGAAGTGACAAAAATCTCTATGGTTGTAGATGTGTTGTTTCCACTAGGGAGAAAACAACAATCTCTTGTTCATGGAACAATTGTATTGTTTACTTTACACACATTATTTAAAGCAGTTATCCGTTGCCTGCAACTTAATATTGGAGGGGGTTCAGATGATAACCTGAAGGTGGATTACTAGTCATAGATGCAGTTGGATGGCAGTCTATGTATATTGTTGTAATTCCCAATCAAATCTCATAGGATCATGAATGTCTAGTATTGCATTGTTATGCTTTGCTCAGTCCTGCCAATTTCCCCGCTGTAATTTGTTTACACAGCATGTTATGTTATTTATCTTAAGGATAACACCTCTAGTGAATTGTGGACCTCGGTCCAATCTTTATCATTGATACTTCATCCACTGTTAATGTTTACTTTCTTCAAGCAACCATTACCTTCCACACCATACGGTTAATCCTTTGTTTTCAGCAAACCGGTGAGATAGACAACCTCACTGTTTGTTGGGGCAAAGTATTGAGTTTGTGTTGTGTAGGATTCCAAGTTGCTAGAAACATCTTTGAGTCGTTTCCTTCCTCCTACCGGTTCGATAACCTTGGTTTCATACCGAGGGAATACTTACTATTGTGCTCATCATACCTTCCTCTTGGGGTTTCTCAACGAAGCTCTACAGTGATCTGAGCCGCATCGCAACGTTTTTTGGCGCTATTGCCGGGGAGTTAAGGACAACTTCACAAGGGGAGTCTTTCACAACCATTCTCTTTACTTTGTTTTTGTGTTGCTTTGTTTTGCTTGCTTCTTTTTACCAAAAATTACAAAAAAATTAGTTTCGTTTGGTTTTATTTTTCCTATCAAAAACACAAAAAAATTATTTCCTACTATAGTTGTTGGTCTGCTATTGCCTTGCTTTGTCATGCTTTCTATCAATGGTTGGTTTCTTTGAAACTAGTTCTTATTGGCAAGATGGGTTCACGGAATAACAAAAATATTATTATAAGGAACACCGCTTGTCACAAAAAGGGAAACACTTTTATGATGTTACTTATTGCTATGATAAATCTTTTTGCTGTAGGAGGTATAAACACCTCCCTTTTCAATCTGAGTATAATGATAATGTTACCATTTCTTCTTCTGTTAAAGGAAATTATGACTTTTATGATGTGGAACAAATTCATAAATTTATTGCTTGGAAGGGTGCATTTGAACTTGCTAGTTTGCTTGAAAATACTGATGATTCACCTTATAAATATGAGGTTTATGATATACTTAAATTTTGCTTTGATAATTATAAGGAAGAAAATGGCTATATTCTTAAATATATTAATAGATACTTTCCACAACGGAAGAGACTAATGCCTTGCAGGAGCTTATGGAAGAAGAAATTACTGAACCTGAAAGCTCATTAGATGAAAAAGAGGAGGAGAGTGATGATCAAGAGGAGGAAGAATGGATTAGCTACCCATGCCTACCTTCTAATGAGAGTAACTCTTTATCCCTTACATTATTTAATTGTCCCCCTTATTTACCAAAGGAGGATGAATGTTATATTCCTGTGGATTCTTTTGAAATGTCTACTATTGGTAAAACCTGTGATAATAACTGTGCTCCTGTTATCTATGATAATCCTTTATTTGTGCCTAACTTCTAAATGCATGGTACTAAAGAGTTTTGCTTAGAAAATGTTTATGATAAAGCTTTAGATGATGGTCCTATATTTGTTGATAATATTAATTGTACTACTATTGAAAATGAGATTGGAGGGGTCTTGAATTTATCTTGGAACCCCATACCTCTTGAGAATGATCAGTCATCTTGTTATAAAATTGTTAAAAGTGGGTTTAAAGGATTTAATCCCACTATTTTTGAGCTTGATAAAAATTATGTGTTTGTAGATCATGAAAAGCATACTTTATGTGATAGTTATATTGTTGAGTTTCTTCATGAGGCTACTAAAAATTATTATGAGAGAGGAAAATATGGTTGTAGAAGTTTTCATGGTATTGAAACACCTCTATATGTGCTAAAAGTTTTGAAGTTGCTCTTGTTTTATCTACCCATTCTTGTTACTATGTGCTTCTTTGATTTATTTTCTTACAAGATTCCTATGCATAGGAAGTGGGTTAGACTTAAATGTGTTTTGAATTTGCTTTTTGATGCTCTCTTTTACTTCAATTCATATTTCTTATGTGAGCATCTTTTCAAACTATTAAGCCTAACTTAAGGGCGTTAAAGAAAAGTACTTGTTGGGAGATAACCCAATAGTTTTAATTGAGTCTTGGAAGTTATTACATATGTAATAACCTCTCCTTATCCTTTTTGTGTGGTTTTGTTCCAAGAATAACCTCTAATGAGAGAGAAGTAAGATTCGGGGAAGTTGTTGTACTAAAACAGATTTTTGTGCTTCACTGTAAAAATTCGTGAAAACTCCCTATATGTAGTATTGAGCTCTAATTTCCTTAGTAAATCCCCCAGGTTGTTATCTAACTTTTATTAGTTCAAAACTTTTTGATTTGAGCAACAGAAGATCTTCGAAAAAATCGGTTTTTACCTGCTGGTCCGTTTTGACAGATTTCTGCCATTATTTGCATTTGCCTCTTTATTGATTTCTTTTTGAGTTCTCTTTGTTAAATTGAGCTTTTTAAAGGGAATTGCTACAGTATCTTGTGTTTTTAATGAAATTTTTTATATTTTGAAACTAAACCCAAAGGTTTATTACTTTTGAATGCACTAATGTTGCTAATGAAGATTGTGTAAAGTTTTATATGAAGGAAATTTCCAAGTGTAGGGGAAGAATGATGTAATGAGATGAAGAATGGACAAAAGCTCAAGCTTGGGGATGCCACCCCGTGTCACCCCAATAAATATTCAAGAGGTACAAGCGTCAAAGCTTGGGGATGCCCAAGGCATCCCCTTCTTCATCAATAAAAATCTCATGTCTCTTTCTAGACACTTCGTTTTTATTGTTTCATGCACTGTTGTGTTGTTCTTGGAGCGTCTTAGTTTTTGTTTTTGGTTTTCGTTTGCTTAGTTTGCTTGAATAAAGTAGTCGGACCCCCACTTTCGCTGTGTTGTTTCAAATAAGTTGATTGGTGTTGTAAAGGAGTAGAAAATTTTATGCTTATAGTGGTACAAGAAGGAGCTTGCTTTGACTATGACTTAGACTTTATCATATCATGCTAGATGTTGTTTTGAACTTATGCTTAGTGATTATTGTTGTAGCATGACTTGTTCCAAACAATTATGATTGCTTAATGTGCCTTGAAAGAATCATGCGTTGTTTTAGCATACAAAAGCATAGTATTGTGGTATTCTCCTTTGATGATTTGTTTGAGTTGACTTGGCACATGCTCACACCATGTTATGACTATGAACCAGTCACCTTAGCCTCTATGATCATTTAGTTTTTGACTTGTGGTACCACTTTATGCTTTGATTAGTAATGTTTTGTCGCTCTGCATGATTATGGCCATTATTGCTCTCTTAGTTGGTCGCTCCCAGTCTTTTGCTAGCCTCCACTTGTATTGAGTAAGATCTACTCATACATCCAACTCCCAAGAAACCAAGTTATTCCAAAGTGTCCACTATAAATTCCTATGCATGGTGTGTTACACCATTCCAAGTATATTCTTGTTTTATCTACCTTCCAATTAAAAAGTCACTTTGTTATGTGAAAAATTAGTGATTAAAGCTCTCACAAACTTGATGGCACACTTTATTTTTCTTGCCCCTAATAAACTTGAACCATTGTGTCATCTATGTTCTATATGCTTGCACTTATACATTGGGAATTAGCAGAACCGTGCTGTCACGGGAATGCTTTTAACACCTGTAAATATCTACCCAGTTGATATCATGCTCTTTTGTTTATGGATGTCGTCGATGTGAAATAAAAGGGGAGCTTGTAAGTCCATGGAGTTATGTATATGTGTTAGAGAAACGTCTGGGCCGCTAGCCTAAGCCATGCCTAATCATGGTGGAAACTTGCAGCATCACCATAGTGAGCAATCTATGGACGTTTTTTCTTATAAAAAAAGAGAGACATTGAAAAGAGGAAAGAAGAGAAAAAAACACCATTTTCCCATGGTAAATAAGAAGATTGCTGAGATGCTCATTGTCTGCTTGCCTTGTCATTTTATATGGGATAGCTCCTGTATCATGGGGAAAGGGGTACCCCGTTGGCGGTTTTCTATGATACACATGTACTTACTATGACAAGAACTTACCGGTAACTAAAGTTGAGTAGCATGAGGAGCTACCCTCGTACTCAAGGGACATGATATTGCCAACTTATACTTTGTCAAGCATATACTCCATACTTTTTCACTTTAACCTTAATCACTTTAAGATGCTTATGATAGGGGAAATGAGAGCTGAAAGCTAACAAGTACCATAATTTTGGAAGCTCTTTATGAAACTTGAAATCCCTGCTTCTCTTTGAAGGGCATTTCTTCCACTTTTATATTGAGTCTCCACCTTCTATCTTTATGGACCAATTAAGAGAGCATAGTTGCCATCCTTAGTTCTATGTGCATTGTTCCAAAACTTATTGATTGATTCATATTGTTGATATTGCTTGTTCTTGAACTATTTATATCTAGTCACCCTTATGAACTTTGAAGGTGTCCTATGCATTTATGTTTTGCTACTCCATGAGGGACAAGATGAAATGACACTATGCTATGTTTTATATATGTGAAACAAACAAACATCTTTCAATGCATTGTTATTCATGAATCTTTGTTTGTATCCTTTCATGTTGCAGCATAGTTGCTATGTCTTACTGTTAGAACTTCATCTTCCATGCTCATGTTTAGAGTACTTTGAACCCAGCTTTCAATGCTTGCAAATGGTTTGATCTTGATTGTGATGGTGCATTCCACCTAAAAAATTATTCTTTTTATCACTTACCTACTCAAGGACGAGCAGGAGTTAAGCTTGGGGATGCTTGATACGTCGTAAACGTATCTATAATTTTTTATGTTCCATGCTTGTTTAGTATCCACTTTGCTATGTTTTTTCTACACTTTGAGATATTTTTATACGTTTTCCGGCACTAACCTATTAACAAGATGCCACAATGCTAGTTGCATGTTTTCTGCTGTTTTTGGTTTCAGAAAAGCTAGTAAAGAAATATTCTTGGAATTGGACGGGACAAAAGCCAAAGTAAATATTTCACCGGGACGAACATAGAGACCGAAAGACGACCGGAGGGGAGCCACAGGGTGTCCACACCCCCCACACGCGGGCCCACCCTGGGACACGCCTTGGTAGGGTGTGGCCCCCCTGGCCGCCCTTCTGTCTCGCCTCTTCGCCTATAAAAGCCCCCCGATGCAGAAACCCTAAGCACCCAATCAAATCTCCACGAAACAGTCTGTAGCCGCCGCCACCATCGTACCTAGATCGGGGGGATCTGAAGCTCTTCCCGGTACCCTGCTGGAGGGGAGAGATCATCCCGGAGGCCTTCTTCATCACCATGCCAGCCTCCGGTATGATGCGTGAGTAGTTCCACCTTGGACTATGGGTCCATACAGTAGCTATATGGTTATTTCTCCTCCTTTGTGCTATGATGTTTAGATCTTGTGAGCTCCGTTCATGATCAAGATCATCTATTTGTAATCATGCATGTTCTGTTTGCGGGGATCTGATGGATATTGAGATTACTATGTCAGATTGATTAATGATTCTATCTTGTCTTCTTGATTATTGATTCTAGCATGTCTGTGTTGTTTGAGATCTTGCATGCTCTCCATTTCTAGTAGCTATCTTGGCCAAGTAGATGCTAGTGACTCCAAGAGGAAGTATTTATGCTCGATAGTGGGTTAATGCCTCTATTGAATCTGGGGAAGTGACAAAAACTCTAAGGTTGTAGATGTGATGTTGCCACTAGGGAGAAAACAACAATATTTCATGGAACAATTGTATTGTTTACTTTACACACATTGCTTAAAGCAGTTATCTGTTGCTTGCAACTTAATACTGCAAGGGGTTCGGATGATAACCTGAAGGTGGATTACTAGTCATAGATGCAGTTGGATGGAAGTCTATGTAGATTGTTGTAATGCCCAATCAAATCTCATAGGATCATGAATGTCTAGTATTGCATTGTTATGCCTTGCTCAGTCCTGTCAATAGCCCCGCTGTAATTTGTTTACCCAATATGTTATGTTATTTATCTTAAGGAGAACACCTCTAGTGAACAGTGGACCCCGGTCTAATCTTTATAATTAATACTTCATCAACTATTACTGTTTACTTTCTGCAAGCAACCATTACCTTCCACACCATACAGTTAATCCTTTATTTTTAGCAAACCAGTGAGATTGACAACCTCACTGTTCGTTGGGACAAAGTCTTGAATTTGTGTTGTGTAGGATTCCAAGTTGCTAGCAACACCTTTGAGTCGTTTCCTTCCTCCTACTGGTTCGATAACCTTGGTTTCATACTGAGGGAAGACTTACTACGGTGCTCATCATACCTTCCTCTTGGGGTTTCCCAACGAAGCTCTACAGTGATTTGAGCCTCATCAGAATCCAATCACCAATTCTCATTTAAGTTTCTCCCAAGTATCTATTGTCTCTGTAGGGGAAATTCTATACCAGGCTAGAACAGTATTAGTTAAAGATTAGGTAAACAATTTAAGTTTTAATTCATCATCACAATAGCCTCTAAATTTAAGAGTCCAACATAGCTCGGTAAAATGCATCAGATGTGTGTAAGGATCCACATCTGGATCATCTCCTACAAAATTATTTTCCTTGATTATGGCGATAAAGCGAGGGTTGACCTTGTATTCTGTTGGAGATATGCCCTAGAGGCAATAATAAAAGTAGTTATTATTATATCTTTGTGTTTATGATAAATGTTTACATTCACGCTATAATAGTATTAACAAGGAAACATTAATACTTGTGTGATTTGTGAACTTAATTTGAAGTCTCTAGTAAAGCCTCTATATAATACTAGCTTGTTGGTTAATGGATGATTGTGGTTTCCCTATCATGAACATTGAGATGTTATTAACAACAAGATCATATCGTTAGGAGAATGATATGATGGACATACTCCTATAGATAAGCGTAGCATAAAGATCAAGTCATTTTAATAGTTCAATTGATATATGCTTTCTGATACATAGTAATCTGATTCCTTCGACCATGAGATCATGCATATCACCTCTACCGGATGGATGCTTTGATGACATCAAACACCACACCATAACTGGGTGGCTATAAAGGTGGCATTGAGTGTTCGGAAAGTATTGGTTGAAACACATGGATCAAGAGTGGGATTTGTCCATCCATATGACGGATAGATATACTCTGGGCCCTCTCGGTGAAATGTCATCCAATTAGCTTGCAAGCATGTGACTGGCTCACAAGGGATCACATATCACGGGAACGAGAAAAGAGTACTTATCGGTAACGAGGTTGAACTAGGTATACAGAGATACCGACGATCATAACCTCGGATAAGTAAACTATCGTGAGACAAAGGGAAATTGATATCGTATGTAAGTGGTTCATTCGATCGCAAAGTAATCGTAGAAATATGTGGGAGCCATATGAATTTCCAGATTCCTCTATTGGTTATTGTTTGGAGAAGTGTCTCGATCATGTCTGCATAATTCACGAACCATAGGGAGACACACTTAAGGATTCGACGTTGTTTTGAGTAGTTATGGAATGATGAGAAAGAGACCGAATGTTGTTCGGAGTCCCGGATGGGATCCGGGATATCACGAGGAGATCCGGAATGGTCCGGAGAATAAGATTCATATAAGGAAAGTCCCGTTCCGGAGTTGGGGAATGGTTCCGGTGTTTTCATCGGGAATGTTCTAGAATGTTCCGGAATGTCCGGTACTCCGGGAGGGGGAAGGGTACATGAATGTGTTGTATCAAGTTGGTATGATTGCATCATGTACTAAGTGTCATCGCTGTACCAAATAAAGGATTAATTCAAATCCTAGTTTGAAAAGTCAAATAGCTAGTTTGAAAAGTCAAACGGCTAAATTTGGAAAGAGGAAAAGAGGAGGAAGGGGAAAGTTGGGGAGGAGTTCCTCCTCCAACCGTGCCCACCTCAAGCCGAGTTGGGGAGGACTCTCTCCCTCCCTTGGCCGGCCGGCCCCTCCACCTATATCAGGAGGGGCAGGGCTCCCTCCTAGAGACACACAAGATCCTCTCCTCCAAACCCTAGCCCCAAGCCGCCGCCGCCTCCATAGCCGCCGCCGGCCCTAGGGCAAACCGCCGCCGCCGCCTAGCTAAACCCTAGCCGCCGGCTTGCCCCTCCTTGGTGTGTCTAAACCCTAGAACACCGAGGACTCTCTCATAGTCCACCATACTCGCCCGCTTAAGGCGGCCTCGAGATCTCCCTCTACTTCCGGTACCACGCCAGTTGCCGGAATCGCGAGGAGAGTGCTACAACCTCTGCCGCTGGAACAAGGAGAGGAAGGTCTTCGTCGATCAAGGGAGCGATGTGACCCGATTAACGCAGCTACCTTGGAAGGATCGCTCACGCGATCTTGAGATCGGAAGAGTACGACTACATCACCCACGAGAATCCGCCTCGTTAAACACTTTGGAATCTTCGAGGGTGAGTTATTCTATCGACTCGTTGCTACAATCTAGTAGATAGATCTTGGCTTGTTTGTTTGTATGCGGTAGAAATTTTTGTTTTCCATGCTACGAAACCCTACAAAGGGTATCGAGCCGTGTCTATATGTAGATATGTTGCACGAGTAGAACACAATGGTCATTGTGGGCGTTGATGCTTTATTGTCGATTGCTTCTTGTGTACTTTGCATCTTATGATGTTGGGATGAAGCGCCGGCTAACCTTACATGACATCGTTCATGAGACTTGCTCCACGCTTGACATGCAACTTGTATTGCATAAGTGGCTTTATGGTGCTTTCTCCTAGCATAGTTAAGATCCAATTTACAACGGGTGATTAACAATACTAGTATCAATGTTGTGGTTCATGTTCATAAGTTAGAACGACACTTATTGAAAGCCCCAAACCACGTAAAACATGCAAAGAAAGTAGAGGCGTCTAACTTTGTTTTGCAGGGGTGTGCTGTGATGTGATATGGCCATGATTGTGATTATATTTGATGTATGCAATGTTCCTTATTGTAAGTTGGCAACCGGCAGGAGCCATATGGTTGTCTTTAATTTATGTTAAGACCCGCATGTCTATTCAAAATAGTTGTAATAGTTGAAGCCGGTGGACGACAACCATGAAGAAGCGTCATTGACCTTGATGCAATGCCGGTGATGATGGAGATCATGTTCGTGCTAGAAGATGGAGATCGGAAGCACATAGAAGAAAGGCCATATCATATCACATATTATGAATTGCATGTGATGTTAATCCTTTATGTATCTTGTATTGCTTAGTAGAAAACGGTAGCATTATAAGATGATCCCTCATGCACATGAATTTCAAGTCATAAAGTGTTCACCCTTAGTTAGCACCGTTGCTAAAGCTTGTTGTTTCGAAGCACCACGTGATGATCGGGTGTGTTAGATTCCGCAAGTGTATACAACGTGAGCAAGCCAGATTTGCTCATGCGGAAACTAAGGTTTGATCTTGACGAGCCTAGCATGTACAGACATGGTCTCGGAACACGGATCACCGAAAGGTAAAGCATGAATCATATAGTAGATATGATGAACATGTCGATTGTTCGCCATTGAAACTATATCAACTCTCGTGATGATCGGTGTTGATGTGGTGGATTTGGTTCGTGTGATCACTAAAACAATGTGAGGGATATTGTTTTGAGTGGGAGTTCACCTAGATTAATTTTATTATTAATTTGAACTCAATTTGTCATAAACTTAGTCTAAAACTATTGCAAATATGTTGTAGATCAATGGCAGCCCCTACCATCAATTTTAATGCGTTCCTAGAGAAAGAAAAGTTGAAAAACAATGGAAGCAACTTCGCGGATTGGTTACGCAATTTGAGGATTGTCCTCACAGCTGGTAATTTGACCTATGTGCTGGATGCACATTGGTGACCCACTGCAGCTATGCTCCGATGAAGTAAAGAATGTTTACCTCACTCGAAGACTCAAGATCCACAGTTCAGTGTGCTATCTTGTATGGTTTAGAATCGGAGCTTCATAAAAGGTTTGAGAATTCAGACCCATATGATATTGTCGAGGATCTCAAATTGATCTTTGAGACTCATGCGGCAATTGAAAGCTATGAGGCTTCTGAAAAGTTCTTTAACTGCAAGATGGAAGAGGGCAGCTCCGTCAGCGAGCATGTGCTTAAGATGTCTGGGCACGCAAACAAACTTCAAAGCTTGGGTATTGTGATTCCCAATGCTTTGGGGATTTACCGTGTCCTCCAATCACTACCACCAAGTTACAAGAACTTTGTGATGAACTACAACATGCAAAACATGAACAAGACGTTCCCAGAACTCTTTGCCATGTTGAAATCTGCAGAAGTGGAGATCAAGAAAGAGCACCAAGTGTTGTTGGTCAATAAGACCACCAAATTCAAGAAAGGCAAGTCTAAGCAGAAGGGACACTTCAAGAAGGGTGGTAAGAAAGTTACCACGCCGACGAAGAAGACCAAGGCTGGACCTAAGCCTGATACTGAGTGCTTTTACTGCAAGGGAGAAGGTCACTGGAAGCGGAATTGCCCAAAGTACTTGGCGGATTTGAAGAACGGCAACATCAAGAAGAAAGGTATATCCGATATACATGTTATTGATGTGTATCTCACTAGTACTCGTAGTAGTGCTCGGTATTTGATACCGTTCGGTTGCTCATATTTGTAACTCAAACAGTCTTTGCGTATCAAACGGAAGCTAACGAAGAACGAGGTGACGATGCGCGTTGGAAACGTATCAAAGGTTGATGTGATCGCGGTCGGCACGCTACCCCTTCATCTACCATCGGGATTAGTTTTATACTTAAATAATTGTTATTTGGTGCCTGCGTTAAGCATGAACTTTATATCGGGATCTTGTTTATTGCGAGACGGTTACTTGTTTAAGTCCGAGAATAATGGTTGTTCGATTTATATGAGTAATATGTTTTATGCACATGCACCTTTGATAGATGGTCTATTCTTATTGAATCTCGATAGTGGAAATACACATATCAATAACATTGAGGCTAAACGTTTGAAATCGAGCGATAACTCGACCTATATCTCGCAATCGCTGCCTTGGTCACATTGGAGTGAAGCGTATGAAGAAACTCCATTCCGATGGACTTCTTGAATCACTTGATAGATGTGAAGCATGTCTGATGGGTAAAATGACTAAGACTCCATTTTCTGGTATGATGGAGCGAGCTACGGACTTGTTGGAAATCATACATACCGATGTGTGTGGTCCAATGAGTGTAGCATCGCGCGGTGGTTATCGTTATGTTCTTACCTTCACGGATGACTTGAGTAGATATGGGTATATCTATTTCATGAAACATAAGTCCAAACTTTCGAGAAGTTTAAGGAATTTCAAAGTGAGGTAGAGAATCAACGTAACAAGAAGATTAAATTTCTACGCTCGATCGTGGAGGTGAATATCTAAGTTACGAGTTTGGCGAGCATTTGAAGAAATGCGGAATACTTTCAGAGTTGACACCGCCGAACACCACAACAGAATGGTGTGTCCGAACGTCGAATCGAACTCTCTTAGATATGGTTCGCTCTATGATGTCACTTACAGATTTACCGCTATCATTTTGGGGTTATGCATTAGAAACAGCCATTCACTTTAAATAGGGCACCGCCTAAACTGCTGAAACGACACCGTATGAATTATGGTTTGGGAAGAAACCTAGATTGTCGCTCCTTAAAGTTTGGGGGTGCGGTTTATGTAAAGAAGTTACAGCCGACAAGCTTGAACCCAAAGCGAAAAATGCGTCTTCATAGGATACCCAAAGGAAACTATTGGGTATACCTTCTATCATAGATCCGAAGGCAAAATCTTCGTTAAGAATGGATCCTTTCTAGAGAAGGAATTTCTCTCGAAAGAAGTGACCGAAGGAAAGTAGAACTCGACGAGGTTGTTGAACCTTCTTCGAAATTGAGTAGCGCAAAGACCGAAGAAGTTCATGTGGTGCCTGCACCAATAAGAGAGGAAGCTAATGATGATGATCATGAAACTTCGTTGAAGTTGCTACTGAGCCTCGCAGTCAACGAGAACTCGTACCACCTGCATTGGTATGATCCCGTTATGAGTGTCATGTTGGTGGACAACACCGATGACCCTGAGACATATGAGGAAGCGATGATGAGCCCAGATTCCAATAAATGGCAAGAAGCCATGAAATCCGAGATTGGATCCATGTACGAAAACCAAATATGGACTTTGGTGGACTTACCGGATGGCCGGAAGGCTATCGAGAACAAATGGATCTTCAAGAAGAAAACAGATGATGATGGTAATGTTACTGTCTATAAAGCTCGACTTGTCACAAAAGGGTTTCGACAAATTCAAGGAGTTGACTACGATGAGACTTTCTCACCAGTAGCGAAGCTAAAGTCTGTGAGGATTATGTTAGCAATCGCTACATATTACGATTATGAGATATGGTAGATGGATGTCAAAACAGCATTCCTCAATGGAGACATTGATGAAGAGTTGTATATGATGCAACCCAAAGGTTTTGTTGATCCTAAAGATGCTAACAAGGTATGCAAACTTCAACGGTCCATCTATGGATTGAAGCAAGCATCCCGAAGTTGGAATCAACGTTTTGATAAGGTGATCAAAAGTTTTGGTTTTATACAAACTTATGGAGAAGCTTGTATTTACAAGAAAGTGAGTGGGAGCTCTGTAGCATTCTTAATACTATATGTGGATGACATATTATTGATTGGTAATGATGTAGACCTTCTTAATAGTGTCAAGGAATATTTGAATAATAGTTTTTCAATGAAGGATCTTGGCGAAGCAGCTTACATATTAGGCATAAAGATTTATAGAGATAGATCGAAACGCCAAATATCATTGTCACAGAGTACATATTTGGACAAAGTTCTAAAGAGGTTTGGAATGGAAGATAGCAAGAAAGGGTTCTTGCCCATGTTGCTTAATACGACCTTGAGTAAAACTCAAAGTCCGACATCGCGTAAGATAGAGAAAGGATGAGTAAGACTCCTATGCCTCAGCCATAGGATCTCTAATGTATGCCATGCTATGTACTAGACCCGACATTGCATATGCTGTTAGTTTAACTAGCAGATATCAAAGTGATCCAGTGGATCATTGGACAATGATCAAAAACATCCTTAAGTACTTGATAAGAACTAAGGATATGGTTCTTTCTTATGGACGTGATGAACAGCTCGTTGTTAATGGTTACACCGATGCTAGTTGGAACACCGATCCGGATGATTCTAAATCACAATCTAGATAATGATTTATTTTGAATGGTGCAGCAGCTAGTCGGAGGAGTGCAAAGCAAAGCATTGTGGCGAGATCTTCAACTGAATCGGAATACATGGCTGCTTCGGAGGCTTCACAAGAAGCGATATGGATGAAAGAGTTCATTATAGAGCTGGGTGTGGTTCCTAGTGCGCTGGACCCAATGACTATCTACTGTGATAACATGGGCGCCATAGCCAATGCGCAAGAACCAAGGTCACACAAGAAGCTGAAGCATATCAAGCTACGTTTTCACGCTATTCGAGAACATATCCAAGATGGGGATATAAAGATTTGCAAAGTACACACAGATCTAAATGTGGCAGATCCGTTGACTAAACCTCTCCCGAGGGCAAAACATGACCAGCACCAAACTGCCATGGGTGTTCGGTATATTACCATGTAATCTAGATTAGATGACTCTAGTGCAAGTGGGAGACTGTTGGAGATATGCCCTAGAGGCAATAATAAAAGTAGTTATTATTATATCTTTGTGTTTATGATAAATGTTTACATTCACGCTATAATAGTATTAACAAGGAAACATTAATACTTGTGTGATTTGTGAACTTAATTTGAAGTCCCTAGTAAAGCCTCTATATAATACTAGCTTGTTGGTTAATGGATGATTGTGGTTTCCCTATCATGAACATTGAGATGTTATTAACAACAAGATCATATCGTTAGGAGAATGATATGATGGACATACTCCTATAGATAAGCGTAGCATAAAGATCAAGTCATTTTAATAGTTCAATTGCTATATGCTTTCTGATACGTAGTAATCTGATTCCTTCGACCATGAGATCATGCATATCACCTCTACCGGATGGATGCTTTGATGACATCAAACACCACACCGTAACTGGGTGGCTATAAAGGTGGCATTGAGTGTTCGGAAAGTATTGGTTGAAACACATGGATCAAGAGTGGGATTTGTCCATCCATATGACGGATAGATATACTCTGGGCCCTCTCGGTGAAATGTCATCCAATTAGCTTGCAAGCATGTGACTGGCTCACAAGGGATCACATATCACGGGAACGAGAAAAGAGTACTTATCAGTAACGAGGTTGAACTAGGTATACAGAGATACCGACGATCATAACCTCGGATAAGTAAACTATCGTGAGACAAAGGGAAATTGATATCGTATGTAAGTGGTTCATTCGATCGCAAAGTAATCGTAGAAATATGTGGGAGCCATATGAATTTCCAGATTCCTCTATTGGTTATTGTTCGGAGAAGTGTCTCGATCATGTCTGCATAATTCACGAACCATAGGAAGACACACTTAAGGATTCGACGTTGTTTTGAGTAGTTATGGAATGATGAGAAAGAGACCGAATGTTGTTCGGAGTCCCGGATGGGATCCGGGATATCACGAGGAGATCCGGAATGGTCCGGAGAATAAGATTCATATAAGGAAAGTCCTGTTTCGGAGTTGGGGAATGGTTCCGTGTTTTCATCTGAATGTTCTAGAATGTCCCAGACCGAGGGAAGGGTACATGAATGTGTTGTATCAAGTTGGTATGATTGCATCATGTACTAAGTGTCATCGCTGTACCAAATAAAGGATTAATTCAAATCCTAGTTTGAAAAGTCAAATAGCTAGTTTGAAAAGTCAAACGGCTAAATTTGGAAAGAGGAAAAGAGGAGGAAGGGGGAAACCGAGTTGGGGAGGAGTTCCCTCCTCCAACCGGCGGCCCACCTCCAAGCCAAGTTGGGGAGGGACTCATCTCCGTCCCCTTGGCCGGCCGGCCCCTCCACCTATATAAGGAGGGGCAGGGCTCCCTCCTAGAGACACACAAGATCCTCTCCTCCAAACCCTAGACCCAAGCCGCCGCCCATAGGAGAACCGCCGCCACGCCTAGCTAAACCCTAGCCGGCTTGCCCCTCCTTGGTGTGTCTAAACCCTAGAACACCGAGGGACTCTCTCATACTCCACCATACTCCGGCTTAAGGCGAAGCCTTGAGATCTCCCTCTACTTCCTGTACCACTGCCAGTCAGCCGGAATCGCGAGGAGAGTGCTACAACCTCTGCTTTCTTTGGAACAAGGAGAGGAAGGTCTTCACGAAAATTTAACGTGATCGATCATGGAGCGCTGCTTAACGCAGCGCCGGAAGGATCGTCTACGCGATCTTGAGATCGGAAAGAGTACGACTACATCACCCACGAGAATCCGCTCTCGTTAAACACTTTGGAATCTTCGAGGGTGAGTTATTCTATCGACTCGTTGCTACAATCTAGTAGATAGATCTTGGCTTGTTTTTTTGTATGCGGTAGAAAATTTTTGTTTTCCATGCTACGAAACCCTACATATTCTGGTTTGCCCCCACTCGGGAATTCTTTGACAAGTCCTCTATTGAACTTCCTGAGGCATTTAGTTGCACCGAGCTGATTTATCAGTCCGAGTGTAGTCATGGTGCTTACCTGAAACTAGTAAGCAACTTTAGTAAAACAAATAGTAAAATAAGCAACTAAGAACAAAGACCAAAAGCGCTTAGCTCCCCGGCAACGACGCCAGAAAATAGCTTGATGAATGCAAGTGCACAGATCAATTGTAGCTACTTTCGAAGTAAAGATATCGAACCCACAGAGAGCTATTGGTAAAGGTATTTATGCCCCTCATTACTATCTACCAAAGGATACTTGTAAGTTGCCTTTAATCTCAAGTAAAGAGTGTTTAAAAGTTTTTTGGGTTGTGTGCAGAAACATAATTAAAACAATTAAAAGAAAGGAAGTAGCAAGTTTGTATGAAAGTGTGGGTGAATGCAATAGGGCTAAAACATTCTCGGGGATGTAGGATACTCCTCTAGCATGGTGTTTTCATTATTAATAATTTAAAATAACATAGTTCTTGTATCATGAGATGTGTGGAGAGAGCTTCATAATAAAATGTTCGCTACAAGACTCGTAGGAAGCCACTTTGTTGAGCCAAGAGTGACGTCACCCCTAAATAACCACTGCGATGCCTGAGAGAAGTCACCCATACAGACCACTACAATTAAGGGTTTCCCCGTGGATATCATAATAAGCTTAGGGAATCCCTATTTATTCCTCCTTTGACCGCGTAGTTCACGAGTCGACGCTAATCTGTCATGGGGCTATTCTGGGTACGATCCCAAAGCACATCCAAAGGATTTATCCCTTCCTTTAGTCCAAGGACAAATGGTATGTGGTCGACTTTCATATACCATCTAAAGAGATAGATCAAACACAAATCATAAATAAATCATAGACCGGCAAGTCATATGGATACAAGAATATATCATTTTTATTGCAAATTCATAATAGTTCTAGGGTTTCTCCATCTCCCCAAGAACAAAGGAACTACTCACACATGGGGGCAATCAACAGCATCATCATAATTAAATGGATGGATGAAAGTAATGAAATAGATCTAGTGCAAATCACAATTGAATCTGGAATTACAACAAGATCTAAGGAATGGAAGATGAAAGTGATGGTGGTGATGTAGATGCGGCGGTTAATGATCAAGGGGATGATGCGTTGTCCTTTAATGATCCGTGGATCAGTAGGGATTTCTCCCAACCAAGTTCCTCCTTCAGATCCCTTTTTGATGTTGGTTTTCGTGGTTTCTGGTGGTTGTGAATGTCGAATCCCCTGTTGTCTTTGCTAGGAGAAAGTATTTGACGAGACGAAGATGTTGGCACATGCATAAGCGGACGCATTTGTATAAGCGATTTCGCCTGGTCGTTAAGGGCACTGTATGCTTCTCCTTGCTTGGTATTCTCCTAGGTATGAAGGTAAATCCATTAAATGACTTTTATCACTTAAAAATATCATATTATAGTGTAATATGGCAGATTTAATTGATATATTCATAATAGACTTAGTAATTTGGGGTCCTGTTGAAATAAATAGAAAAGGTACGTGCGAACACAGTGAAATACAAATATCCCTACACTATTTGTGCAAAACAATAGGTAAATATGCTTAAATTTTGGACTCATCAGTAGCCATAGGGGGTGAGACAAGGGCGTCCTTTCTCCCCTTTCCTCTTTAATATTACTACTGAGGGGTTGGCTAAGATGATTTTCCGAGCACAGAGCACTGGCCGGGTGACTGGTCTAGTGTCTCATTTTGATTGATAAAGGGGTGTGATACGTCATAAACGTATCTATAAATTTTGATGTTCCATGCTTGTTTATACTTTGCTTTGCTTTGTTTACACTTTGAGATGTTTTTATATGCTTTCTGGTACTAACCTATTAAAAATATGCCACAGTGCCAGTTGCTTGTTTTCTTCTGTTTTTGGTTCCAGAAAGGCAGAAAATCAATATTCTCGGAATTGGACAGGAAAAAAGCCAAAGTCATTATTTTCCCGGAGCAACACGGAACCACAAAGCAGAGTTGGAGGAGGACACCAGGGTGGATGCACCCCCGTAGGCGCGGGCCAGCCATGGTGGCGCCCACAGGGGGTGTGGGCCCCCTGGACCTCCACCGACCTTGCCTCATGCGCCTATAAGAAGCCCCCGGGGAGAAAACCCTAAATCATCTAGAAGAAATCCACGAAAACCTCTATAGCGCCGCTGCCATCAAGGGGGAGATTTGGGGGACAGAAAGTCTCTGTTCCGGCACCCTGCCGGGACGGGGAAGTGCCCCTGGAGCCATCTCCATCGATCTCCACCACCATCTCCATCACCGTTGCTGATTCACATGATGAGGAGGGAGTAGTTCTTCCTTCAGGCTAAGGGCTCTACCGGTAGCTATGCGTTCATCTCTCTCTATGCATGATCTTGTTGTGGTCATGAGCTTTGTAATCAAGTAGATCTACTCTGTTACTCAAGTATTTCAATATATCTCTGCTCTCCCCATGTGTGTGAAAGTAACAGCGTGCACGCCATGGTGACACTTAGGCTAGAGTCTACATAAATACTCATCATTCTTTAATAGATATATGCTTTTCCCCACGTGTGTGAAAGTGACAGCGTGCACACTATGTGTGTGGCACTTAAGCTAGCTTACATATATATTTATCATGAGTATATTTTGAGTTGGTTGTCTCTATGAAATTGTGGTGTTTGTTGGAACCATCTAGCACTCAAGGTGACAGTGTGGGGTTATCTAGATTGGGGAAGGCCCTACAGTGGATTAGAGTGTCCAACCGGAGAGTAGTTAAGAGTACTATCATGAAGAGAATATATTTATGAGAGAGTGTTCACTAGTGAAAGTATGATCCCTAGGCCTTGTTTCTAAACATTGAAACACCATTTGCATCTAGATCTGTTGCATGTTTGCTTGCTTCCTTCTTGTTGCCTTTAGTCTTTACCTCACCGTCAAGCTATTTTCTAGCACTGTTACCGCTTGTATTTCACTATCTCTTCGCCGAACTAGTGCACCTATACACTTGACAAGTGTATTAGGTGTGTTGGGGACACAAGAGACTTCTTGTATATTGATTGCAGGGTTGCTTGATAGGGATAACTTTGATCACTTCCTCCCTGAGTTCGATAAACCTTGGGTAATCCACTTAAGGGAAAACTTGCTGCTGTTCTACAAACCTCTACACTTGGAGGCCCAACAACTGTCTACAAGAACAGAAGTGCGTAGACATTAGGGTGGTTATTTTACAATATGTTAATGATACAATTTTGCTAATTCAGGACGATATTGAGTAGTTAATTCATGTTAAGATAATTTTGTATATGTTTGAGGCAATGTCTAGGCTGAAAATTAACTTTAACAAAAGTGAACTCATTATGGTTCTGGAGGATGGAGAGAAGCGGTTGAGATATGCTGATTTGTTTGGTTACCAGCTCAGTAATTGGCCTATTAAGTACCTTCGTGTCCTTGTTTGTGGCACTAGGCTTCATGTTGCTGTTTTGCAACTTTTGCATGATAAACTTAAGAAAAAATTGATGTCTGGGTTGGTAACTCTTCTTTGATTGGGGGGAGGTATACCCTTATCCAATACTCTCTGAGTAGTTTGTTGATATATCATATGTCTATGTATCTCGTGGATGACACCAAGCTGAAGAGTTTACTAAGATAATCAGGACATTCTTTTGGGAAGGGGATAATAATAAGAAAAAAAATTATATGGTTAAGGGCCATTGATTTGTAGACCAAGGAAAAAAGGAGCGCTGGGGATTAGGAACCTGAAACTTTTCAATATTTTCCTTCTATGTAAATGGTGGTGGAGACTGGAATCTGGAGAAGGTTTCTGGCAGAAAATTGTTACGGCAAAATATGGTATAACTCATGGTATTTGGAGGTTGGGTGTGAAACAGGGGGACTCAGATGTTTGGAAATACTTGCTAAAATTCAAACATGTTTACCTTGCTGGGAAAAAATAGAGATTGATGGTGGTAGGGCTACTGACTTTTGGCATGATCAGTGGCTTGGAGATGTCTCCCTCTATGAGAAATTTTCAGATTTTTTTATATTTGCACTCAAAATATTGGTATGGTTAGGAAAATGTCAGACTTCGGATGGTTCTTCACTTTTTAGGAGATGGTGGTCACCTCACTTGTCTTCTAAGTGGCGTACTCTGAGGAATATGCTGGCTTCTATTTCGTTGAATGATGAGAAAAATAAACCCAAATGGAAATTCACTAAATCTGGTGTTTTATTTGTTAAATCCATGTATAACAAACTTGCCGATGAGGACCTAGATAGATCTTTTCGGCATTTATGGAAAGCAAAACCGCCTCTTAAAATCAAAATTTGGATCTGGCTTATTTGGCATAATGCTATTGCTACCAAAGATAATATAAAAAAGAGGAAGTGGGTGGGTAGCTATATCTGTCAGTTTTGTCCTAGAGAGGAGACAATCAATCACTTACTTTTTGTTTGTCCTGCAACAGTTTATATGTGGAGTACTATTGCATCTTTTTTAGGTGCTAGTAATCAACCTTCTTGCTTTATCCAATATTTTTGGTGGATTGTGAAATTTCCCCACTTTGGGTATAATGTTCATATTGTTTGTGTTGTTGCCCTCTGTTGGGATCTATGGAAAACTAGGAATCGTGCTTGTTTTAAAGGAAAGATGGTCTCTTCCTCTCTGGAATTAATTTGCTACATGTGTGCTTTCCTTCGGTATTTGGCAGATTTGCAGAATGAGCGGGACATAGATGTGCTAGTGAATGGAGCTGATCATCTGCAACAAATGGCAACACAAGTGCATCAGATGGACAGGCAAGCTGCAATGTTGCAGGTCAAGAATGGAGAGATGGATGATGACATCAATGTGATTGGGGACTAGTGTGGGTGATATGAACAGGCGATTCTTGTGTCAAACATTGAAGAAGCAACATGAAAAAACACAGTTCTGTTTGTGCTCGTGTTGGTTTTGAGAGGTTTCTATGGTTATGTTCTGCTATGTTGAACATATGTAGGCCCCCTCGGTGGGTTTTGGGGTGTCTCGGTACTTTGTTTGGCTGTCGCTTTTTTTCTTGTTCTTTCTGTGTTGTTGTGTATGGTAAGACATATGTTTCGTTATCGTTTCTGGTAATGGAACCCGGCTCATTGGAGTCGTATGAAAAAAAATTAACCGCTCGAAAATATTTAAAGCCCACATCACATGAGCTCAACCATTGAGACCGTGTCCGCTGGAGTGGGGCTCTGCCATTGATGGCCTTGGACCTGTAAATACCAGAGAGTGCTCACACAGACATGTCCCTAGCGGCCGGATGCTTTGTTGTGTACATGCATGACTCCCAGGAATCTCACAGCGTCTGGACTCCTTCGAATTGCATCACGGTGTGACTTGACCGCTGTGGCGGCGATTGGTGCTAGTGGTGGCAGACTTTCTGGCCCTTGCGGCGGCGTGGGGGCCTGCTGGCTCTGAATAAAGGTGGAGGCGGTCCTAGGGTTTCTCTCGCATCAAGAAGAAGATCTACTTGATGCCTGCCCTCCTTGATCATGACGTAGTTTCGAGTTTCGGAAGGCTCCACCGCCGAACTTCCATGGGCACCTCATGACTGGTGATTGTTGGATAGGATGAGATCCATCCGTGCATAACCATGTAGTTTTATGAAAATTTGGTTTCAGAGGGAGCGTTGTGAAGCTATTATATCTGTTACCATCACGGAACACGTATTTTGGTACATGGTGAAGTTAGAGGCGAAGACTATCATGAAAGCTGATAACTGAGCATTACCAATGGGGGTTCTAGTCTTTGTGGAGATAAGAAGCTGGCTTGGTGATTCGTGGCTCGTTGTAGCAACACATAAAATGGGAGCAACAACACATGAGAACTTTACAATCTTACCTTTCGGGATGAAAATTTAAGGTCTGGTCTTAATTGATTATGCATGGCAATGACCTTATTGAAGATATTGTTTTGTAAGTGAGGAATTGTTTCCAAGGTGAAACCTATGATCTATGGTCGGGCGATGACGAATCTTGTGCATTGTTTCGTTCTTTGAGACGTCATTTTTTTGTACTTCTGGTGTCGTCTTGGTGGTGTCAATAGTGCTTATAGAAGGAATAGATCACTTTAACGGGACTTTTTTTGTAATTCTTCTTCTCTGTTTTGGTTGTGTACATCCGTAATGCCATCAGGACATTGCTTTATTACAAAGGTTGTGTGTAACTGATATACTGTTGTCAAGGAAAATCCACCGGGTCCAAGCAACCTTCAGGATAAGGGGCTTGGGAAGAAAACAAAACAGTTTCGCGTCGCTCCCCCGTGGGGCGACCGGGACGCGTGACCATCGTACTCCCCTGTCTCCACCTCTCTCCTCCTCCCCTGCTGCCGCCGGCAAGCGCCGCTAGGCAAGCCCTCGCGGTGTCAGCGGCGGCATGATTCTCCTCTACCCGCACGCTAGGCTAGAGGCTGGGGCCTCTCCCGGCCGGTGGCGGTGTGTTGCTGCACCCGACCTTGACTTGGTGTGGTGGCTGGACACGGTGGAAACGTTGATGGCGGTGTCGGCGCAGGTGTGGCACAATGTAGGTAGGTTGATGAGGGTGGTGAACGGTGGTGCAAAGGAGGGTGTTGCTCCATGGCGGAGGGGCTTCATAGGGCTAGATCTGGGCCCTTTAGGGCCTGATCTTGGTCGGGCTTCCTTGGCCGGAGCACATCTTCCTGGCGTCTCCCATGATGGCGGACGGTCCAGAGCCCCCTGGGTGCGTGGTGGCTGGGGCGCCAGGTGTAGGCCAGACAGGCCCACATCCGGTGGCGTCCTATAAACCCAATTGGGACCTGCGAGGTGTGTCCTGCAGCAGCACAGAGACGTCATGTCCTTGTGCTCGTCGCACCTAAGTTACCCTCAAGGCGACTTGTCGGCCGCCCTCGTACATGTTATCATATGCTCGATAGCCGCATTTGTTGCTCACCGAGTGCGAGATAATGGATGTGAGAGCGGCGACTCTGGAAGGAGGACTGTGCGTTGGCTCTCCAGCGAGTGGCATTGCGGTAGTGATGGTCTCACTCTTTAGCCATGACGGTGGCGAGGAGGGTGCGCTGGGGGATCCTGGTGTTGGCGGCATTTCGGCAAATATGGCTCGCAGATTATGCCATGGAGTCCTGGCTTGGTGATAGTGGCGGTCTGGGGTACCAGGTGTGGTGTGAAGATTTTCTGGGCGAAATCTCAGTGCTTCGGCACCAGTGGCGGTGCCTGCGGGTGTTATCCTCCTAGGACGCCATTGTAGTTACCTTCCCCATGTCTGGACTCTGGGTGAAAATCCTTGACCTCTCGCTCTCGACGACGGCGGCGTGCCGCGTCGTCATCCTCTTGGGGGCGTCGTCGTGGAGCTCCGATACCTCTTGGTCTCGTTTTGATATCTTTGGTAGGCAAGTTTGGATCATATGTCAAGGCACTTCGGCCTAGCATGAGGTGTTGTTGGCGGCCACCTATCTTATTCACGTGACTCTGGCGCCACTACTCCCCATCATCAGCAAAATTGGCGCTCCACAGCCCGGAGCGAGAAGGCAGACGGCCCTCTCCGGCAACTACTTGGTGGGTTTGGTGTGACTATGTCCGGCAGTTTTACAAGGAGGCGTGATGACACCTCTAGTTAGTAGTTTTATGTGCTTTGGCGGGGTGTGGATAACCCTGTATTTTTTGTTTATATTTGATTGATCTGTTTTATAAAAGACTTTCTCATCACTTTGTACCTGTTTAACAGTGTGGTGGATTTGTTTATAAAGCAGAGCAAAAAATGCTCCGAAGCCATGTCAAAAAAATGCTCCGAAGGTCATTGCCTCAGTGACATCGATTTCCTTCCGTGTCGGCATTGCGGCATGTTCACCCGCCTCCCCACGCCATCGCCGCGTCTAGTCCGCGGTGGCTTTCACCCACCAGGTTCTCGTCTCTCCTTGACGGTGTCGTCGCGGTGCCCCTTGGGATGATACTCGTTCCGGTCAATACGTACGCGTACGGTACAGCCCGCGTGGTATCTGTATATATTCTTAAAAGAAACATGAACACCGTCCTTGTATCTGTTACGTTCCTTGCTAACCACAAACATACCTTTCATATGGCTCTCTGCAGTTCTGGCCTCACGCGGATACGGTATCCGGGATACCTTGCCGTTGGCATCGATCTTATTAGCAAAGACCGGACATGACATTTGGTAGGAAGCAATAATCCAAGGTTCTGTGTACCTCGATCTTCCATACGAAAGAACTAAGCTAACACATTACGCAGAAAAAGAAAAAGCTAACACGCAAAACTGTCGTCTCTTCTAGCACACACTAGCAGAGCCATCTTTGACTTTGGGATACCAATCGGGTAGACCCACTGAGGCGGGGACGAACCCGGAGAAGGCCTCGCCCCACGTACAAGTGACATACAGTAACGCGGTGATGGCAGTCTTTTCTTATCATTGTCACGTTGGATTTTCGTTTAGTTGGAGTAGATAGAATTAGAAAAGAAAATGTTGTCTTTCCTTAGCTAAGGGATGATCCCTTAAAAAATAAGAGATGCTATTTTGACCTTTGTACTTTGTGTCTTCCGGTCTCTTATCAACACAATTAATTACTATAATTAGTCAATTCACATTAATACTTAGAGATGATAATAAGAGATAATTCATTGTACAACTTATTTTTATTGCCTTCTCTAGATTATGTGGAGAGCTTTAGGAGAAAATTCGCCTTCTCTACCATTATACATGCCCTAAGACGATATGGGAAGACTTCGGGATCAAGACGGTGGCCATGGCTTGGTGCACAAGATAGTTGTCTGAAGGGACTCTGTCTGAAGCCCGGTATAGCCGACTGTATATAATGCATGCTAGACTCATCCTTCAAGGTACGCAACATTGAAACCTAGGATAGACAACTTCCCTCCTTAGCATCTAGCTAAGCAGGCGAGACCTTGCAATCAATCTAGTATCATCAATACAACTTTATCTCCACCGGGAGGGGCCAAATCTTGGTACACCTTGCGTACCAATATCGTCCCTGAAATCCTTGTAGTGCTCCACTCCACCCTTCATAAGCCATCCCTGATGGCTAATGCCGTGATTTTCCCATGATATTTGGCGCCCATGGGGCATGTGGCTACCAGAGTTGAAGATCAAGCGGGAATTTGCATCCACTCTAGGTTGATTCCTCCAATTCAGGAGTCTTGCGTTCATCGATGAATCCACGTGGCAACTGGCAGTGATTACATTGATAGTGTACAACGGGGTTTCAACCACCCTCTTTCCAGTTCGGCACGTGGAAGTGGAACAACACACATCAAACCCAATTGACCCACGAGAACACATGATGGATTTTACCCAAGTTCAGGCCGCATTGCGCGAAACCCTATGCCATGCCTAGATGACTATATCTGGTGGAGATGATATGTACAATGTCCGATTGATCGTCTCCGTGAATTAGTCCTAGATGAGCTCCTATCTCGTCCCATCAACCTGTACCGTCCATAGTTGTGGCACATGTCTGTCAGCGGACAGATGACAGGTGGACACCCGCCTCCTCGGCAATGACCGCCAGAGCCTTGCCTAAATTTGTATTGGACCACAAGGGGCCTGGGAACATGATCTCCTGTTAGATCCTGGCCTCTCAAAGTTGTTCTTGTATGAGGCTATGATGGTCTTGACAAATATATGTATGCCATGCCCCTAACCTATGATGTCGTTAGTCTTTGTTTTGACAATATGTATGGTGTGAATCAAATGTTGTTTTGGAGTCTCGGATGAGATCCTTGATATCATGAGGAGCTTCGGAATGGTCCGGAGATACAGAATTATATATGGCACTTCCTATTTTAGGGTTTCAGGAAAGTATGGAATATCCTATGTTGATGGAATCTTCCAGAAGGTCCATGGTGGGACCCACATGCATGATGGGGTCCACATGGGCCCAAGTGGGGAGTACCCGGCCATCATGGGCTAGGGCTCCATGGCCAAAATGGCCCATGCAGGGCGCCGACCACCAAACCCTAGATGGGAGAGGGCTCCTCACTTGGCCTCCTTTATAAGAGAGGGAGGGGGCAGGGGCGGCGCACCCTTGCTTGCTGGCCTCTCTCTCTCTCTCTCTCTCTCTCTCTCTCTCTCTCTTGTTGCACGGTGAAATCCTACTGAATTTTCTCCACCACCATAGTAGCGATGCCGTTGTGCTGCCAGATTATCGTGGAGATCTCCACCATCTCTTGCAGGATCAAGAAGGAGGATACAACGTCATAGCGGAATGTGTGGATACCACAGAGGTGCCTTCGATTCGATACAAGGATCTCGAATGTCAAGATCTAACCGTCGCAAGCGATTGACTACATCACCCATGATCTCTAGATCGTTAACTCTCATGTTCTTCGAGGGTAAGTAGATTAGATATATTTTGCCTGTTACTTACATCTAGTAGATTATATTTTGTAGGATTCTCTCTTGCTATTCTGTAGAAATTTTTTTGTTTTACGCAACGAACCCATGAGTTGTATGAATAATCTAATAAAACAAAATTGATGTTCTAAGTGTTAATATATTTTCTGATAAACATGGTCAAATTTAAAGTAGTTTAACTTAGGATAAAAAATAAATTATTTTTAAATGGAGTTAGTGGTTAGCAATAAGATAAGTAGTTATTTGGCATTCAAGTACTTGAATCTGTGAAGCAGAGGCGAAGTTTGGTAATATATCAGTGTTGAAAGATTCAGACAAAAAAGATTCAGACAAAATTACGGGTACGTTGACATGGTTGGCAACGTGGCATGGAATTGACTACCGTGTAGCCGGCATGGAATACGTTGATTCATTCCATGGGTTGCTGTACTTACCGCGTAGCCGGTAGTGAGAATTATACACCCTAACTATTGTACAGTATAGGAGTATATTTAAGGTTGTTCCACGAACTGATTCCAACATCTTTCGAATCTTGCTTGTTTCCTTCCTTCCTGGAATAGACCAACTTCTCCTCCACCGCTCCGCTCATCATAGACTTGCATTATATATATTCTTTCGTGCTACCGCCATGGATCAAGCTTGCAAGCCGGTGGGAAGCGCGGATCCAGATACGCAAGGACTAGGTGGCCGGCAAGAAGTAGACGGCGGCGGCTCGAGCAACAAGTGGATGCAGGATGTGAAGCTAAACATCAACCTGGAAGCTGAGGGCGTTTTCTCGAGCAGCCTCCCTCTGAACTTGCAAATGCAGGAGCAAATCAGTACCAACAAACCACGCCCATCCATTTTCATGCCTCGTCGCCAAGTAGTAGCTCCTCCCATTCCCATGCCCAAGGTTGCACGGATGCCAACCCTGGATCACGGAGGGGCCGCATCAGCCAGCAGCATAGGGTCGATCGGCGGCAACGTCATGGTTGTCTCCGTCGGGCCGTACCACCCACCGCCACCGGAGCCGCGGTCTGCTCTCATCACCAGTTCCAAGAAGTGTGCCATCGTCGAGTTCCTTGCTCGCCCAGAGTTCGGCCTCGATACGGCCGCCTTCCTCGGGTGGGCGCTGGACAACGACACCCGCACCCGCGGATGTTACGAGTGGGACCCGTGTGCGGAGACGGTGCCACGGGAGAAGCTCGCTGAAATGCTTCTGCTCGACGGCTGCCTCGTGCTATTAGCCGTCTTCCTGCTCAGGAAGAGGAAGACGAGCGTACTGCGCGGGGACAAGCGGTCATATCCCTCATGTCTGGCAGCGGACATATCCCAGTCAAAGTCCACGGGGACCAAGGGGCGTACCAAGCTCGCCCAGGATTTCCTCAACCTGTCTGCAGAGATGTCCACGCACAAGAAACGGACTAGGCTGGACCTGCTGGTTCTGGGGAACCAGATACCCTTCTTCGTGCTCACCCATCTTCACAGCCGACTGAAAGGTACCTTATTCCAGGGGATCGAGCGCAACATACAAGAGCTGGCTCTGTCCTGCTTCGACGATATCCGCCCCAGCCCCAGCCCCAGCCCCAACCACAACCCAACCAGCCCCGACCTTCGTTTCCCGCCCACAATTCATCACCTCCTGCATCTTTTCCATTGGTCCCGGGTACCCCCGGGCAAGCACCCAGTGGACCCCTCTTCACCCCTGCCTGGTGAGCCAGAATCAAGCCCCGGCCTTCATTTCCCACCCACAATTCATCACCTCCTACATCTTTTCCACTGGTCCCGGGTACCCTCGGGCAAGGACGTGGTGGACCCCTCTTCGCCCCTGCCCGGTGAGCCAGAATCAAGCCCCGGCCTTCGTTTCTCACCCACAATTCATCACCTCCTGCATCTTTTCCGCTGGTCCCGGGTACCCTCGGGCAAGCGCTCCGTGGAACCCTTGCTCGGTGAGCCAGAATCAAGCCTCCCTTGCGCGACCTGGTTCGAGGACTCCCTCATCGGTTTCAGCAAGCGTGCGGCTGCTGAAGGTGCGCTGGACATCGCCTTCCAGAGGAAAATGCTTGGCGCGCGAGGGGTGTTGCGCGTCCCTGCGCTGCACATCCACGGCTACAGCGGGCTCGTCTTCCACAACCTCATCGCCTTCGAGCAGAGCCACCTCGGGTGCGGCTTTGGCGCCACCACCTACTCCATATGCATGGCTCGCCTGCTGCAGAGCGAGGCCGACGCCAAACTGCTGAGGAACAACGGGATCCTAGCGCACACGCACGAGACCGACAAGGAGATTGTCGAATTGTTCAAGGGGCTCGCCGATGAGTTCGGCCGTGACGCGTTTTACTCCGGGGAATTGCTTGAACTCTGCAGGGCCGTGGACGCGCACGATCACAGCACGGCCGCGAGGGCCGTCAAATGGCTCGTGCTTCAGTGCTTCCCCAGGCAGACCATCACCTTCTTCGTCATCCTGGGGGCACTCATCTCCATTGCCACGCTCGTCAACACCGTCTACTCTGTCTATAGGTTCTATCATCCAGCCAAGTAGTAATCGCATGCATGGGTGCGGAGACAACATAGTCCTTTAGGGCTTGTTTGATTCATAGGATAGAAAAAACAAAGGAATAGGAAAACCATAGGATTGCAATGTCATGTCCACTTCAATCCTATAGAAACCCATATGTAACAAAGTTTGTTTGATTTCATCAAAGGATTCTAGAAAAGAGCTTCGGGTGGATGTTAGATTTCCTATGCAATCTAGTGCAAAGGATTTCCTAGAAAAGTTTCCTATATGAATTAATCATACAAATCAAACAGCCATCATAGGAAAATTTCCTATAGGATTTAATCCTACAAATTTCCTATGCCCTTAAGAGGAACCCATGCATGGCGGTGTGTTACTGAAGCGAATTTCTCTCCCACGCATGCATGTAATACACTGCGTAACCAGTAAATCGCGCTTTCATCATGAAATGTATACAAGAGGCCTACACAATGATTGTTGTGTAGTACTCTCCTTTTGTTCTACTTTGTTAAATTTGGATCATTGCAGTAAACGACATTATTTGGAATAGAGTCACTTTTCTCAATTATTAATAATTGACTTTTAGGTTACTATGACTTTTAGGCTAGCTCCACGTCATGGCCAATGCGCGTCAAAACGGTTGGAATGCAAAAGGCAGCGCAAGTTGTACGCGCAGGGCGACGGAGATGGCGCAACCAGGAGCTTTCCATTATCGACGGCAACGGTGGGGTCTGAGACCGCTACGATGACTACGCTACTACTCCCTTTTGCTTGATCTATTCTTTTTTGATCCAGCTCTATGCATGCACGCACGCACGCGCACTTGAGCATATTTTTGCAAACTGTCAAACTGGGTGTTCTACCTGTCGTCATGTCCTTGTGAAAAATAGCATTACCTCCAACACAATTGTAGTGTGCCGCTCTCGACCAACAGCAGGATATATTGTACCCCTCTAAGTTGACCAGATTGCATGTCAAGCAACTGCATTTTCGGTAGAAATCCAAGTTTCAATTAGATACTCTAAAAACGTAACAGGCAAACATACAAAGTTTCAGTATACACCAAAGAATGGATCCGATAGATTGATTTATTTGCTCAATTATAATAAGATTCAAGCTAAACAAAGAATAGGTTGATTAAGAAAAATTCTACTAGCAATCTAGCATATTACTGAAATAGGGGATAAGTTTTAGTAATACCTACAAGTCTTAAACAGAAAGGATATGAAGATTCTCTGGACATGATACATCAAAGGGAATTATTTGAACCATGCAGCAAAGGCTGAATTAGGAAAAACTTTATTAACCTAGCAATTAAAGTGTTGGAAAATGATCTAACTAACCAGATTTCAAAATTAAATGCACATCCCTACTATTTTTAGTGTTGAGAAGATAATACACACCTTCCATAACTAAAAAACAAGTCATATATACTAAACATCGCTATTCCAGTTCGATAAATATTAGATTTACACGCAATACCCAACAAAACAAAAGCAAAGCAAGCAAGGGGTCTATTTATTTCAGAAAGAGTAAATTTCATTTTTTTCCCCCCTAGTTAAAATTTTGTGACACAAAATTACCCCATGTAGTAAAAATTCCTTTGTGTTACCCCATTTTAGTGAAACTTGTCCCGGATTTTACCTCTTTTAATATTTAGCCCATTTTAGCAGGCTGAACCTGCTCATTAGGTCGACGCAGCACAACAACTAGACCGTATAACTCAGAGGCATAATTAGCCGGACCTGCTCTACTTAGCGCCATTACTGACAGGCTGCTCACTTACTCCAAATGAAATATGTTTATGTTGTTCTTAGGTTTGTCGTGGACCAGCAGTATCATCACCTCCTTGCACGCTCTGACTCTTACACATGTTCTTGATCTCTTTGGCCAGGCTTGGACGAACACATCAGTGACCTAGTATTCTTAGTTCATCTCTTGGGCAGAGTCACCAAATTCTTTATGATGCAGCTATGGATTTCTTTTCATTGTGCACCGGTGGCTCAAGACCAACATCATGGCCGATGGGGGCTTGGTCCTTATTATGCTGAAGCAGCCGCTAGGTAGCTTCTGTTAGCAGTCCTTTATCTCGCGTGAGGTCATGTGCACTGAGTTCAAGCTTTACATCTATCAGTTTCCCACGAAGCATGAGCAACTCTTCATTGACACGGGTGCGTGCTATGTGATCGACAAGCCTCAACTTAGGCAAATCGACCGTGAGGGTGGGCTAGATTTTTTTAAACGAGGCAAAAGCTTTGCCTTTCAATTAATATACTAAAATATAGTTGGTCCGTTTATAAGAAAAACTGGCTAAAAAAATCGATACAACACAACACCACACGTCAGTCCCGATGCTGCACTCCA
This sequence comes from Avena insularis, assembly GCA_023614405.1. Lineage (NCBI taxonomy): Eukaryota > Viridiplantae > Streptophyta > Magnoliopsida > Poales > Poaceae > Avena > Avena insularis. The sequence continues at coordinate 194,574,334 of CM042691.1, forward strand.
CACGGGTCAACTACCAACCAGGTTGACACCACACCTCAACGCTACAAGCGAAGACAAAAGACCGGAGCCACCACTCCAACTACCACGCCGGCCCTAGGGCCGCGCCCCACCTGGCCGAAGACGAAACCCGCCTCTGCCAAAACTCAAAAACACTCCACATGTCCCACTGTCCGATAGACGTCCAAAGTGAGGCTCCAAGAGGCAAAGCGACACAAGAGCGCCGCCCACGCCCGATCCCGCGAGGGATCTGGGGTTTCCCCTGGTGAGCCCGGGCGGAGGAGCATGAAACGCCCGCTTTAACGACGACTTCAAGAAGGATGCGGCGTCCACAGGCGCCACTGTCGTCGGTCTCGGCCAGCCGCCAGGACAAGGCTTTCGCCCAGCGAAGAGTCCCAAAACCTCACGTCCGCCTAACAAGGACCGACACAAACCACCACACCTTCCCTCCTTCTCCAAGCTCCTGACAATCAACAAGCGTCACTCCCGCTGCCACGCCTAGACTCCCCGTCGCCGCGACGAAAGCCACCGTCCGGATCATTACCACTGCCTGCAAGATAGTTGCCGAAAACAACCAGAGAGAACCCGGGCAGCCGCCACCGCAAAAGGGACAGAAGATCGCCGCCACTAAACCACCTCCTTGATGGCCCAGATCAAAACCCGGACGAGCCTGCGCCGCCACGACGAGCCCTCCGACCATCCACCCAGGTCCATGGCCAGCACCGCGCCGACAGTCGCAGGCAGCACCGCCACGACCACCCGAAGCATCTCCACCGACCGTCGCCGACCACCACAGGCACCACCGCCGCGCCGACCTCCACGCACAGGCCCCTTCGTGAGGCCCAAATCCGACCCTGTCGCGCATCGACGCCATGCCTGCAACAGCTGGCCGCCCAAACGCCAGCGACCCGCAGCATCCCGGCGCCGACGCCCCCGGCCACCCCTGCCCATAGGCCCACCTGCTCCGGCGACGCACCAAGCCGCGTAGCACCGCCACGACGCCCGGCCATAGCACCACCGCCAACTACCGCCATCATCCGCCAGGGAGCCTCGAGATGAGGAAAGGACGCCCCGCCGCCACCTTCCTGGGGGCGCGTGCAGCTTCACCGGCTCCCCCCGGCGGTGGCAATGCGGGGGAGGGCGCGGGAGGGGACCGCCGGCCAGAGGCGGCTAGGGTTTTCAGTGTCGCCAGTTTTATTTAATTCTTTAGACCTCAATGGGCTAGACATTTAAAAGGGGTAAAATCCATTCTATCTTATTTCTCGGCAATAAAGATGGACCAGAATCTGGGAATCATCCTACATCCAGAATGGTACATGAGAGAACCCTGGGATATACTTGCAGACCTCGTACGAGCTGGTGGCGCGGCGAAGCGTCGCCTGCAGCTCACCCTCCCGGCTGTACTTGAGGCCAAACACGGTGACGTGAAGCGCGCAGCCATGGCCATCGCCGTAGACGTAGGCGTGCCTGAGGCTCACGTCCTCGCGCATCACGCTCTCGACGAGGCAGAACGCGTTGGCTCCCAGGTGCCTCTCCGGGTCTCCCATGCGGAACAGCTTCTGCCCCGTCTTCTTCCACGCTGGCGCAACGTCGGTGCCGACGGCGACGGCCTCGCAGGCGCAGACGTAGCCGTCCTCGTCGAGCCCTACCCACGCGTCCAGCTCTCTCTCGAAGTATCCCTCTTGTCTGAAAGGCAACTTCCACTCCCCGTGCGACCTCCACTCGCGGCGCTCCGTGTGGAAGGAGTAGGTGCCTCCGCCGCGCCACGTCTTGTCTCTGGTGGAGAGGAATATGGTGCACCCGTCCGGGTGCACCGCGTAGGCGATGACGGTCTCCTCGTTGCCGTCGAACGGGGCCAGGAGCGCCGGGACGGTCTCCCAGGACCACTCGGCGGCAGCGGGGGACGGCGCCGACAGCGCGTGGACGGACACGCCGAGGACGTGCCCGCTCGGGTGCTGCGATCCGCCTCCGTGCTTTACGGTTGACAGCGTGTACAGGACCGCCGTCTCCTGTTCTCGCTTCGGCTTCTTGTTCTTCTTCGTCTCGCCGCCGGCGGCAGGGGCGGCCACGAATAGGCAGCACGGGTTCTCCGGCAGGCGAGGGCCCATGGACATGGCGGCCGTCTCGGTGTCGTAGACGAGGGCGCCGCTGGCATGGGCGGAGTACTGTCTCTTGTTCGCGACGAAGATGCAGCTGCCCAGGCCGGCGAAGAGCATGGGGGAATGCCGTGCCTCGGTTATGCGGACCGCCGGAGGGTCCGGGAACCGCTTCAGCCCGCCGCCGCTGCCGTCTTCGTCGTTGTCAGAGGCAGAGTCGTAGTCGAACAGGCTCAGGGCGTCCAGCTTGTGGACGCTGAACCCCTTCTCCCAGTCATCCAGGACGAGGTACAGGTGCTTGCGCGGTCTCTTGCCGCCGCCGCAGTTGCAGCGGCAACCCTGCTGCCGCCGCCGCTTAGCCATCGGTCAAAATTTTCTTCTTTGACGGGCTTGCCTCCGGTCCGGTGGAGTGGACTTGAGTACCTTGTTCTACAAGATCATCAGGAGACGCCAATTTTATAGATCGAGGTAATTAAGACCTCGACTAGTGCCGAATTCCAACCGAGACCGGAATCGGAGATCTGCGCTGGCGATGACGGACTGACGGTAACTACGCACCCTGCAGCACCCAGTCCGAATCCAATCGAGTCGGGACGAAATTTGTACAAACTACAAAAGAAGTACTCCTACTGTAGAAGAAACAAGGATTTCAAGTTCTCCAAATCCAAAAAAACAGATTCAAAGTATTCTTGTATTTTTTATATTTTGAACCTTTTTAGCACGCATTTGTAATCTATATCTATATCTATAATAATATAATAATAATAATAATAAAAGAAGGAGTTTTTTTTTGTTCCATCTTTTTCTTTCGATTTTAGCCATGTACTTGTGATAATTTACTTGGAACTGTCACTGCCAAGTGCCATCTCTCCCGGGTCGAGCGTAGAAACAAAATCAGAACCTATAGGGTTCGTTCTCTACCCCCCACCCACTCGATCTCCACCCACCGACCGCCCTCCTCCGGCGCGAGGAACGGGAGCCCCCGTCGACGAAACATTCGCCCTCAACCTCAATGCCTTCCCTTCAACAATGTGGATTCACGTGCCCCTTTGCCCCAACCAGCGGGCAACTGTTGCGGTGACCACCCTACCCGATGCCACCAATACCACGTCCTGACGACCCCTTCCCCGACGAACTTCGAGCCTGCTGCACCTAATTATGCTAGGAGCAGTGGATCAGGTAATACAACCTTCAAAGGATTAATGCAACAGATAGGATACTCTATCTATCGTTAAAATACCATAGTAGAATCATATGCAAGCTATGCTTTCCCTTTTTGTTGATATCCAGAATATAGAGATCATGTTTCATATGATTAACATTGTTCATTGATGATCAAGTGTTGCTCTTCGATCTCGGACTCGATCTCGAATTTCTACAAAAAAGCAAAACATTGGAAAGAAAATAATACAATCAACACATGGTATTAATGCAATGCTTAAGAAAATATGATGATATGACAAGATTAACAATTTAAACGAGGTTGAAATACCCTAAAACGGCGTTTTCATAAAAACCCCGGATGCAACCTATGGGGGTCATTTTGTTCTTCTAAATAAACTTGTCATTGAAAGGCATCCCAATCCTCTCTCAAAAATGCATCCCAATTCTCTCTCATAAAAAAATCCCATCAGCTGTAATTAAAAAGCGCATTAACCAAGTAATTTGATTAGCCTTATTATAGTAATCAAGCACTTACAAATTCACATCCCAATGTAGAGTACCCACTTCAGAGGAGATCACAAACTGAACTAGTACATGAGAAAAACATTGCTCAAGCTCCTTAGCATATTTTTGCAAGCTGTCAAACTTGTTAAAATGCGGAATTAGATACTCTAAAATTTCTCATAAAGGACCGTCTACCTGTCCTTGTGAAAAATAGTACTACCTCCAACACAATTGTAGTGTGCCACTCTCGACGAACAACAGGACATATTGTGTCCCTCGCCAGATTGCATGTCAAACAACTATATTTTAGTAGAAATCCAAGTTTCAGTTATACAACAATTGGAAGGCAGTATATACGGTAATCTACATTAGAGGGGGCAGTATACATTCATGTAGGGAAAAACCAGAACAGGCAAACATGATCTGATGGATTGATTTCTTTGCTCAATAATAATAAGATTGAAGCTAAACATGGGATAGGTTGACTGAGAAAAATTCTAGCAATCTAGCATATTACCTGCATGTCTTAAACAAAAAGGATATGAAGTTTCTCTAGACATGATACATCCAAGGGAAATATTTGAACCATACAACAAAACCTAAATTAGGAAAAACTTTATTAATCTAGCAATCAAAGTGCTCGAAAATGATCAAACTAACCAAATTTCAAAATCAAATGCAAATCACTACTATTTTTAGTGTTGAGAAGATAATACACACCTTCCATAAATAAATAAAAAGTCACAAATACTAAACGTCGTTATTCCAGTTCAATAAATATTAGATTTGCACACAATACCTAAAAAAAGCAAGCAAGGGTCTATTTCAGAAATCAAAGCAGTTGCAACACTTAGACTAAGATGAATTGGATACCCAACACAACCTGGGAATTGGCATTAATAGGTAAACATGACAACACTCAGACATCTACATGATAAGAACCTTTTCCTGCTACTTAAAAGAAAATTGCATATGTCAAAATCACACAAACGTTACCATGAATGAATATGGACACCGGTAGTTCGCCATACCACTCATGTCCACTTTATTTTTTGCTTTGCACATTATTTACCGATGATTACTACTTGCAAAGATTGCTTCCATATAGGTCGCACGTGGCATAGATGAGGAAATAAAACTCATAAAAATCATGATTAAATGGTCCATCAACGGAAGGAATTAGGAATGGCAAGAACAAGGTAACAGTAGGCAATCTAAATATTTTATAATATGAAGGCCCTTGCCAAGGGTACATGCTGAATGGGACTCTTAGTACATGGTAACACTAGCTAGTGTAGATGGAAAACGGAACTCGTCCAGTAATTTGACGTGTCCATCAGATTTACCTTTTTTTTTAAATAAAATCTATTACCAAGTCAGTAACTCTTATCATGTACTCAAGTATATTGCTTTCATCCCTTAAAAAAAGTATATTGCTTTCATACATGGAGAGCAAAGTGTTCTCACAAGCCATATACTTAAGATAGACATTATCATGGAGCAAAATATCAATATCGGACCTACTTTGAACCTTTATATGGAGTACATTGTTTTTGACATATTATAGAAATCCATATTGTTTCAAATGAACTATAACTGCACCTATTCAATGAACTGAGGGGACAATACACTTGCAAATGCAGAAAACAAAGAGTTCAATCTTGCAATAATAAAGAAACATGGCATAAAAAACTGTAATTCAGCCATGTCACACAAAGATACAGGGCATGAGAGAAAATTGTAATTTAGCCATGCCATAGAAAAAAATTATAGGGACAAAGTCCACACTTAACATTTTATGCTCTCAGATTAATTAGCGGAAAACATAAAAAATCTGTATCCTAACAATCTGGTTGCCATCTCATATATCAATAGCACATAAAATTATTATATCAATCTGGTTGCAATATCAAACGAATGAACATGTTAGGAAATATGATATTAATGAACATGTTTGTCTATGATGAAACACACTTCTGTTAAGGAACAATAAAAGAATTACTATGCTATCACAAAACATGCATTCCAAGTATCTGTATCCAAGACGAAGAAATGTCCTACTTTTCTCTCTCATGCATATATTTCCATGAATTCAAGCTAGATTTAATTACAAAACAGAAAATAGGCATGCATCTTTCTAATTAACCTGCAACTTCTAAACAGACTTGTGAATCCAAATTGGTAGAGTGTAAATGGAGGTCGGGGTTTTCAGCCTCCTTTTCAAATAAAAGGGACCATCAAATGCCAGAGATCACGAGGAAGCAAAGGTTGATCTTCGAAGTAGAGGGCGGTACTTGGTGCCTCTCTCATGTATCTCCTGCGTCACCAATGAAAATAGCGTCTAGGCTCCTAATTTTAGGGGAAACAAGTTAGTTCTATGTGCAATTAATAGATCAGTCCAGTACACAATACATTAATTGCAGATCTCATTGAAAAACATTGTGTTCTCTCTCTCTCTCGCTGGCACCGAGATGGACAGTAAATATTTTCTTTGCTTTAGTCATTTAGATCAAATCGCTTTAGCTAGCCATGTGAACCCTCTCAAACAACAAAAAAGGAGCTAGCAATGTGAAACTATTTCATTGTCAATCGAACTCATCTCAAGTCGGCACAAAAGCAATCTGGTTACTCTGAATTTGTTTTGTTTAGGACAATGTCAACACATTAAAGTAGTTTCCTGTTCTAAAGCACTGTTCACCTATCATGGATTCAAATACTAAGAAGGAATAGAGAAAAGCAGGGGTGAGCAGTTCAGTGTTAGCTTTAGGCCTATCTCTTTTATACCGGGAAGAGATCTTATGGCTGCAGCATTCAAGAATTGCTTGGCTGAGAAAGCAAGACCATAACACCAAATATTTTCACCGGAGAGCCAATTGGCGGAAAAATAAGAATCATATTCAGATATTAAAATGGCTAGATGGCTCATGGACATGTGATACCAAGGAGATTGAGGAGATGACCTCTGGTTTCTTCCAAAATCTTTACACTAGAGATGACAATGTGACCCCGAACATCATTACGGATTTGTTACAGCCTTGTGTTGATGATAAGATGAGTGAAAATATCTGTCCTCCGCTTTTAGAAAAGGAGATTAGCGATGCTCTCTTCCAAATTGGGCCTCTAAAAGCCCAGGGACCGGATGGATTTCCGGCTCGTTTTTTACAAAGAAATTGGGACCTTCTAAAAACAGAGGTGGTTCAGGCGGTGCAGAAGTTCTTTGAGGAAGGGGTAATGCCAGAAGGTGTCAATGAAACAATGATTGTGCTTATACCTAAGAAGGATGACCCAGCTGATCTAAAGGATTTTCGACCGATTAGCTTATGCAACGTCTTCTTCAAGGTTGTCTCGAAGTGTTTGGTAAATTGTCTACGCCCTCTCTTGCAAGATATCATCGCCCCTACACAAAGTGCTTTTATCCTAGGTCGTCTCATTACAAATAATGCTCTAATTGCTTTTGAATGCATTCATGCAATACAAACGGGCTCGGCTGCTTGTAGGAAGTTTTGTGCGTATAAGTTAGATTTGTCCAAGGCGTATGATCGCGTGGACTGGCGTTTTCTTGAGGGAGTTTTAGAGAAATTGAGCTTTCACAGCAAATTGGTACAGTGGGTGATGGCGTGCGTCACCACCGTACACTACTCGGTTCGCTTTAACGATCATATGTTGGACTCCTTCGCTCCATCCCATGGCATCCGCCAAGGTGATCACTAAGTTGTGTCTCGTACTCTCGTCACTGGATGATCACGATTGTATGAACATTGTGTAAATCACGGAGTAGCAAGTTTCTTACGCACTATTTTTCTTACCAGGGAACCTGAGGGGACTGGAAGGTTTTTAACGAGACGGCTTGCTGCTTATTATAGTGGTGTTCTTACCTAAAAAAAGTTATGGAAGTGGACAGCCACCAATCTGGTTCTAAACAAAGATATGATGAGCTCCGACAATATGTAGCCACTCGATGATTGATCTGCAGAAATCCAACAAAAAATATGTACTACTGCCTCTGTTCCACAATATAAGACTTTCTAGCAAGCTGTTTTAGTTTGCTAAAAAGGATTATATTGCGAAACGGAGGAAGTACTTAATAACTTCTAACATATAGTACACAAATGTTAAGATAGACAGGGCCAGAAAGTCACTAGTATCATTACTGCAGTTGGTGTTTTTATTTTTCCATGCCAAATCTCAATATATTTTCTAACTCTGTGTTAAGGTCTGAAGATAACATTTTGATGTACTGTACATAATATGCTCACGTAGTAATAGTACTTTAGAGTTAATGTATGCACGTCACTACCTGGATTTGGAACAGCCGAACATTGGAAATGTATCCTGCCGAGCTTCAGGACTTGACGTAGTACATGAGGATATATGTACAGTAGTGCTTCGAACTTTGATCTTCAGAATTTAATAGAGAGTTAGAAAACAGTAATATTGATTCAGAAAACAATGAGAGCTTATGAACATTCAGAGGGAGGAGTCGTCATTACTGATGGATCAGCGGCTCGAAGAACTAAGAAATTTACTTCTCTACAACCTATGTCCTGCTCTTTAGCTGTATTGGAATAACCGCCTTCCGCTTATGAAGAAATAGTCATACAAAACTAGTCCTCCACACATCATGAGTCTCCTTGAGATGAGTTCTATAGAGCACTGGTATGGAAAAATCTTGGTGATCCGAGAGCATATCCTCTTGTACCAAAGCTTGGGTGGGTGAGAGCTTGGAGCGAAGGATGCATCAGGACAGGAAGCATCTCCGACGCATTGGGTCGATTAGCTGGTGGGCGTGTAGCAAGGACAGCAGCAAGCCACCTAGGACCTGGGCACGAACAATATCTAAGTTTGCGAACGGAGTCTGGCGCGGACTAGAAGATGAGGAAGCTGGGGTGGATACGATGCGTACCGGAGATGATGCGGCATTTTGTCCTGAATGCGGCAGCGAGTGCATGCGGCGTACGCCGGCGCCGGTGCTGGTGGCATCGTGCCTGCCGCGGGTGGACACGAGGCCGGGCGGGGCAGGAGCGCGCTCGGTCGAATCCAGCGGCTGAGGGTTGCAAGACGTGCTCCGGGTGTCCGCCGGTGCCGGTGCCGGCCGATGTGTTATGGGACAATGGGGGCAAAACGGTCTTCTCTTTTCGGAGGCTCATTATATTTCCCGTTGAAAAAATAAGTCGGGGCCATTTTATCGCCCCACCTGTTCACTCCTCCACGAGATTTTGATGTCTACACATTTCTATTCTTATAGACAGTTGTTGGGTCTCCAAGTGTAGAGGTTTGTAGAATAGCAGCAAGTTTCCCTTAAGTGGATTACCCAAGGTTTATCGAACTCAGAGAGGAAGTGGTCAAAGGTATTCCCTCTCAAGCAACCCTGCAATCAAGATATAAGAAGTCTCTTGTGTACCCAACACACCCAATACACTTGTCTGGTGTATAGGTGCACTAGTTCGGCGAAGAGATAGTGAAATACAAGTAGTAACGGTGCTAGAAAATAGCTTCTGACTTGTTGTTGACGTGGGATAATGGTGCCAGAAAAGACTTTGATGGAGCTTGACGTGGAGGTAAAGACTAAAGCAAGTAAACATGCAACAGATCTAGTAGCAAACGGTGTTTCAATGCTTAGAAACAAGACCTAGGGATCATACTTTCACTAGTGAACACTCTCTCATATAAATATCCTCTCTTCATGATACTACTCTTAAATACTCTCCGGTTGGACACTCTAATCCATGGTAGGACTATAACAGCACTCCTCAAAGTCTGTCTTCCCCAATCTAGATAACCCTAACTGTCACCTTAAGCACTAGATGGTTCCAACAAACACCACAATTTCATAGAGACATCCAACTCCAAATATAACTCATAACAAATATTCAATCTAGCCCAAGTGCCACACACGGTATGCCCGCTGTCACTTTCACACACGTGGGGAAAAGTATAGATCTATTAAAGCACAAAGAGTATTTATGTAGACTCAAGCCTAAGTGCCACCATGGCGTGCACGCTGTCACTTTAACACACATGGGGAGAGCAAAGATCTAATGAAGCACTTGAGTAGCAAGGTAGATCTACTTGATTACAAAGCTCAGGACCACAAGATCATGCATAGAGAGAGATGAACACATAGCTATCGGTAGAGCCCTTAGCCTCGAGGAAGAACTACTCCCTCCTCATCATGGGAATCAACAACGGTGATGGAGATGGTGGTGGAGATCGATGGAGTTGGCTCCGGGGGCACTTCCCCGTCCCGGCAGGGTCCCAGAACAGAGACTTTCTATCCCCCAAATCTCCCCTTCGGTGGCGGCGGTGCCACGGAGGTTTTCGTGGATTTCTTCTGGATGCCCTAGGGTTTTTGGGTCGTAGGCTTATTATAGGCGCATGAATCAAGGTCGGTGGGGGTCCAGGGGGCCCACACCCCCTATGGGCGCCTCCAGGGCTTGCCCGCTCCTAGGAGGGTGCAGCCACCCTATGGCTCCCCTCCGGCTTTGCTTCGTGGTTTCGTGTTAGTCCGGGAAAAATAATGACTTTGGTTTTGTCCCGTCCAATTCCGAGAATATTGATTTTCTGCCTTTTGGGAACCAAAAACAGAAGAAAACAGGTGAAAGAACATGTTGGGCCCCAATGTGTGGTTTTGGTAATTAATGACAATCTTTATGGACTAATGTGTGTATTAAGTTATACTTGTAGGATTTGTCCATTGGCATCGCTTGGAGCATGTGTTGGCTTCAAGGTCGATGAAATGCAAAGAAGATATGTTGTGCAAGCTCAATATGCGAGGTCGATGATGAGGAATTAAGAAAGGTGTTCCATCTTGAGAAGGGCAAGACCGTCTACATCGAGCTCAAGTGGAATGCTCAAGGCAAAGGTATAATCTTGATAGGTTTTCCCTTTTGCCGGTCTCTTGTTGTGTGTAGGAGACCGGGTTTAGGATAGATAACTGTACTATCAAGAGGGGCTCTCGTATGAGTGATTCGGTCACATCGTTCGGAGAGAGCTCAAACCTTTGCATACTTGCATCATCGCATTTGGTTGTTATTTGGTCTTATCCATGTGAGGATATAGAGCTTGTGGTAATCTCCATAACAAGCTCTTGTTCATCAAAATCGGATCTTCCGTTTGTATCTTGTTGCGATTTTGATTTATGCGGCTTTTCGGTTTCTCACCAAGTGAGGTATCTCACATTATATTAATTGATACATTCTCACTTGGTGATAACCAATATTTCCACTTTTTATAGGGTAGCACTTGTCATCCTATCCAACGCAATTGGAATCGGGTCAATCGGAGCTACCGTTTAAAAGTTATGACCATTTGAATATTTATCGTTTTAATTGAAAAAGAAAAAGAAAAATATCTTATGCAGGCGGCGGTACTACCGCGTTCTCATGCTCATGCATCAGCCCTTCGATCTGGCACAGTACCATTTTGGTCCTACCGGACCGGCCGATAATCTGCTTTGGGTGGCGGTACTACCGGCGGCCAGTTATTGCCAGATATCCCCAGCCCAGCTTCTCCTGCAACGCCTGCCTCGTTTCCATCGCCGCCAGATCCCGCCCGCTCGCTCCCGCTCGCATGCTGGCCCCGCCCGCTGCGTTGACTCGCGTCATGCGATCCGCCACTGCGCATGCCTGCGCCTTGCGCGTTGGCCTTATTTCTTGCTGCTTTGTTTTTTTTCTGGGCACATGTGGTAGTACCGGTTTTGTCCGGTACTACCGGTCCAAACTGAAAAACGCCCCAACGGTCAGATTTTCTGGGGCCGCTATTTAAGCCCTTGCCCATTTTTAGTTTGGATACCTCCTCTCTTATCTATTAGGCTAAACTTTGTCCACGCTTGCTCTAGATCTTGAAGCTTGCCTAATCTTTTCCCTCCGATGATTCTTGCCCATTTTTGAGTGGAAGAGAGAGGAGATCTAGACCCACGTTTTGACCTAACCGATTCATCTCTTTGTGAGAGCATCTTTGGGGATCTAGATTTTGGGGGATTTTGTGTCTCTCTTTGATTCCTCCTCTCTTGTTCCCCCAATAGCTTTAGTAGCTTTGTTGGAACTTGAGAGTGAGGGATTTGAGCATCTTTGTGGTGTTCTTGCCATTTGCATTTGGTGCATCGGTTTGAGTTCTCCTCGGAGGATTTGGTTTGAGTTGCTCATTGGAGCTTGTCCCTCTTGGGTTCTTGGAACCCTAGGCAGTTTTAATGGCCTTGGTGGCATTTGTTGAGGCCTTTTGTGGCATTTGTTGGGAGCCTCCAATTAAGTTGTGGAGAAGTGCCCCAACCTTGTGGAGTTCCGGTTGCCACACCCAAGTGCACCAATAGTGGAAGCGTGGATCGATCCCGTTGGGGTGAGATTCACCGGAGAATAATGGAGGCCTTTTGTGGCGTTGGTGGTTTGATACCACCCCCTCTCCAAACGAGACGTACTCCATGTTGGGAGGAACTCGGTAAAATTTCGGTGTCCCCGCGTGCCTCGGTTATCTCTATACCCGAGCTCTTTTGTCAACACCCGGATTTTTAATCCCAGATGCCTGTTATGCCATACATCGCAATCCCAGGATTGCCATTTTGCGAGACATAATAGAATTGGATACCACAGTACATCATACATTACAAACCATACATAAGGTTTTACACAAATAAGGATCTCATGATCCAGTTCTTAATACAACTTCAAGCAGCGGAATACGTAATAATAACGGTAGCGTAGGCGAAGCTCCATCTTGAGGTCACGAGCAATCTTGTGATGGGAGATGATCCTAGTTGCCGTAACCTTCCTGGGGTCCATCTTCCAGGTACTCCTCTTCATAGTATGGCCACGGGAATATCCAGGGACAAAGCCATGAGTACTCTTTAAGTACTCGCAAACTAATACTAACAAGTGAAGGTGGTTTTTGATAATAGGACACTAGGCTCTAGGGTTGTTTTGCAAAAAGCCAGATTTATCTCTACTAGTTCAGAAACCAGAGAAGCTAGTCACAATTTTATAACTCCTAAGTGGGATCTTGTAACTCATGTCACAACTCTGTTGTGATCAAGTCAAAATCTCAATTCATTTCACAAGTCATTTTGAAAACATCTGACGGGGGAACAGTATGGCCACTCCAACTGTCCATAACCGCGTACGTGGATATTAGAATAGTTTGACACTCTGCAGAGATTGTACACTTTCATCACAACATTCGATACATCCGTCAGGAACAAATCCTGAATTCACCATACTCAGTATGCGGATAATCAATCCTAACCTTTCAATTACAAGCCCTAGTATAAGCACCTCTCCTATGAGTTTGGCCTCCCAACCATGACCAACTGTCATCTTGGGTACTGCACAGGTGGACAATCTTCACAAGGTAGCCTCAGCTCAGACCTTGGCCGTGAGGGAACTAATACTAAGGTATATAAGTTTCCAGTCAAGCCCTACCCAATCTTCGGGTATTGTGGTTGTACGGTAACATTGGAATGGTATCGCATCCAGACAACCATCAGTTTTATAAAGGGCTAAGGCTCATGCCTCAACATTTTCTTCACCAAAATCATCTGATGTTCAGAAAAATATGTCAACACATCTCAGTAGAATGAGCCATCATTCTAAGGTTTTCATAACCATTTTCACCAAGTATTCCCATCTAAGGTTGATCAAGTTTTATGCTTAGCACTAGCATCTATAAGTGGGGATGGGTACTAGTGAGAGGTGGTAGACTAGTGGAGTTTCAACTAAGTACAACCTTATATCTTAGGATGATATAAAGGTTTCTAACTTAGGCCAAATTTTATGCTATTTATGCAACCTTCAACTATGTCTTTCTAGAATCTACAAGTCACTTAAGTAAACTCTAAGGAGGTAGCTTTGATAAATAAATAAAGTAGAAAGCTAGCAAATACAACTAGGATTGGGGGTGTCAAGTGGGTGTGATCACATATGCTTAAGCCATATAGTTGGCATGGTAACAAGTAAGGGTTTGCTTGCATCAGTAGAGTATCTTGCAAGTGTTAGCTTGCACAATCAACTAGTAGCATTAGGCTTGCCTTGTGCAGAGAAGTGGTTGAAGTTCTCCTCGGCTTCTTCTTCGTAGTATCCTCCTTCCTCCTCGTATCCTTGGTCGATACTAGCGTCTATAAATAAATACGATGTACACAATCACCAAACAATACTTAACTACTTGCAATCATCACACAAAAGGGTCCTATAGATGATCTAGCATCATCACTAACATTACAAGATTAAAGATTGGTTTAATTCACTTTTATTTTTAGAAAAGTAATTTCTACTCATTGAAAAACTACTTAAGATTTAATATTCTCCAAACCAAACATGGGATCATGTTGACACATGTCATCACCGCACATTTTAGTCCATTGGAATGTGATATAAAGTGGTGTCACAATTTAATAAGGTTTTACCGTTTTATTTTAATTAATTAAAGTGGCTAGAAATGCCTAAGTGGCATTCTTTTATTACTTGGTCATTATTTCTGTAAGTAAACCTCTATATTTTTTATATATTCTGAAAGGTATGGTTAAATGTGATTTTTGAGAGTTGGAATCAACTCAAAATCTATTGTGGTTTAAATTTGAAAAATGTTTGAATGCAGAAAAGCTTCTGCCTTGTTTATTTTACCAAGGAAGATCTACAGATCCAAATGACTTGAATCCAATGGGCTTGGATTCAACATTCCCAAACCTTTCTAACAAAATTGGTTTCATTCAATTTGGTGCACTGAGTCGACCTGGGTTGATTTTTGAAACTGGTTACAGAAGTGTGTTTGAAATAAAATGGAAAAGGTTTAATTCAAATAACTGGGCTGCGCGGGAAGCGATACTGGGCCGGCCTGCTAAGCATAGAGCTTCCGCGGGCTGTTTTCAGTGATTGTACCCACGCGTCAGTGAGACAGGGGTGCGAAACGGTATAGGGCGATGTGGTGCGTTCGATCTGGTTCTAATCCAACGGCTGAGGGTCATCGTCGACGTTGGGCAACGCCGGTGAGAGAGTAACCTAGCGCGGCCAGTGGGGGTCGTTGGGGGGTCACCGGGGTGCATGCGAGCGTTGGCGAGGCGGGCAAACGACGAAGTCGACGACGGCGAACCTCCTGGTACCGGCAGCTTCTCCTGGGGCGGCTCCAATCGATGGCGCCCTTCTTCTCCAACAGTGGCAGGCTCCGGTGAAATTCCGGCGAAGTGCTGCTCACCTTGCTCCGGGAACGGGGTGGCACGATCAGTGAAAAGAGGGGAGTGAGATGGTGTGCTCAATTCGGCTGGGGGTGGCCTCTATTTATAGTCGCGACGACGAGACCGAACGGGATGGGCAGGCGACGGTGGCGACATGGCTACGGGCTGCTAGAGGCATGTCCGGCGGTGGCGATCGCTTGGTGGTCTCCTGGCGATGCTCTATGGCTTTAATGCGCGCCTAGGGGCGGCGCGGTTTGGTCTGGAACACGCGATGCTCTGCGCGGCAGAGGCGGCGTCTTCGATGGCGAGCGGTGGCTGTGCGGCCTAGGGCGGCGAACGGGGATGTCTGGCGGTCTCCTAGGTCGGTGGTGATCGCGTATGCATGCGGCGAGGGTGGCGCGCGGTCTGTGGGCGTCGGTCGAGCGTGGCGCTCTAGCGCATGCTCGGCATGGTTGCTGGAGAGCTGGGCGCGGTCCGTGCGTGTGGTCCAGGGGTTGGCAAGGTGCGAGCGTTGGACAGGGGGTGGCGATGGACGGTGGGCTGCCTCCTAGACAAGGTTGGCACGGCTAAATCTCCTCCTAGCTTCTTTGTCTCCTTTGGGTGGCATGGTGAGCTTCAGCTGTTCACCATTGATGTCATTGCCCAGCTTACAGTGAGGCTAGTGCTTGGTTTAACTTGCTAGATGATCTACTGAGATGGTTGTGAGCTAGAGAGGGAACAAGTTAGGATTCAATCACTGCTCACAATAGTGTTTAGGATTTTGATGATTTGTGTCTGCAACCTGTTTGATGAAATGGCCGCAAGAACTCAAGTTTTGAATTTTGAAAAGATTTTTGGTGGGGGTGCTAGGTTGATGCTGGGGATTATGCAGATGCTTGGGTTTTGAAAGTTGAGCTTGTTTGAGTGGTTTTTGAAAAAGTGGGATCTTCCCATATGAGAAAGATTCAATTTTGAATTGTCATTTAAACTATGCATTTGAAAGTTTCTGGATGATCACAAGGTGGGCCTTGATACCTTGTTATGAGTACAATCAAGGGGTGCAAAGATCCAGAAGAGTTTACATTGGGTTACGAAAGTTTGAGACAGCCAAAGTAGGCATGGGAGTTAAATTGGTCAAAATGACCATTCCCTTATTTTATTTGTTTTGATTTACTTGTCTTTAGGAAAAGTGTGGGAAATGTTTAGATGATGTTTATTTCACCTAAGCATCCATTTACAAGCAATGGAACACACAAACAAGGTGGTTCAAAAGAATTCAAAATGAAATGCATACTCACATGCATGCTTCCATAATTTTATTTAGAAAAGTTTTTGTTAACCCTAATTTAAATGATTAGAGTTTGATGATCCAAGTGTTGTATTTTTGGGATGTTACAAACCTTCCCCCCTTAAACAAAATCTCGTCCCGAGATTTGAAAAAGGACGAAAAAGATTACCTAGGATTTGAAGAGATCGGGAAACTCCGTCCTGATGTGATCTTCGTGCTCCCAGTTAGCTTCCTATTTTGTGTGGTTGCTCCACTGAATTTTGAGAAACTTGATGCTTCGGGTTCAGGTAGTTCTGAAGGCTTCTTCCAAAATACGGATAGGTACTTCAGGATAGGTCAGGTCATCGTTGATCTCTATGGTCCGATGATCGATATTCTTGAACACTTCGGTCTTCTCTGGAACTTCGAGACACTTGCGAAGTAACGAGATATGGAACACATTGTGCACTGCTGACATCTCTTCGGGTAGTTCCAATTGATACGATACTTCTCCTCGACGGTTCAAAATCTTGAAAGGTCCGATATATCTGGGGGCTAACTTTCCTTTGAGTTGGAAACGTTGCATTCCCTTCAATGGCGACACTTTCAGATAAACAAAATCTCCTATGTTGAAGGCGAGGTCTCGACGTCTCTTGTCGGTGTAACTCTTCTGTCTGGATTGGGAGGTCTTGAGGTGCTCACGAATCTTGTGAACCTTCTATTCTTCTTCTCGTAGGATGTCGGGTCCGAAAATCTGACTCTCTCCTACTTCCGACCAGTTCAAAGGGGTGCGACACTTCCTTCCGTACATAAATTCAAATGGGGCCATTTGCAAACTAGCTTGATAACTGTTGTTGTATGAAAATTCTGCAAATGGCAGACAGTCTTCCCACTTGGATCCATATTCCAACACACATGCTCTCAGCATATCTTCGAGTATTTGATTTACTCGCTCCGTTTGTCCATCGGTCTGAGGGTGATATGCGGTACTGAAATCTAGGCGGGTTCCTAAACCTTCTTGGACTTTCTTCTAGAATCTTGAGGTAAACTGTGTTCTTCGATCCGATACGATGTTCTTGGGGACTCCATGCAAACTAACTATTCTAGCGAACTCTGCTAGCTTCGAACTCTGATATGTGGTCTTGACGGGCAAGAAATGGGCGACTTTGGACAATCTGTCCACTATGACCCAGATAGAGTCATTTCCCCTACTAGAAGTAGGCAGTCCGGTGATAAAGTCCATTCCAACGGAATCCCATTTCCATTCCGGAATCTGCAATGGTTGCAACAATCCAGCGGGTCTTTGATGTCCTGCCTTGACTCGCTGACATATATCACACTTGGCGATATAGCTTCCGATTTCTCTCTTCATCTTATGCCACCAAAATTGCTCTTTCAAATCTTGATACATCTTAGTTCCTCCGGGGTGGATAGAATAAAGAGTATCGTGAGCTTCTTTCAAAATAACTTCTTTCAACTTAGAATCTGCTGGTACACAAAGGCGTCCTTTGTACCACAGAACTCCTTCTTCGTCTTCGGTGAATCCGGGTACTTTGCCTGTACCGATACGACACTTGATTCCGTCGAGCATTTCCTTTCTATGCCTCTTTGATCTGGCTGATCAAAGTGGGCTGAAGTTCTATACTAGCCAAAAATCCTTCACTTACTAATTCTATTCGAAACTCCTCCATCTCCTTGTGCAAGCTTGGTTGCTCCTTCAAAATCATGGAGTTCAAGCGGCATGGCAATCTGCTAAGGGCATCTTCTACCACATTGGCTTTACCAGGGTGATAGTGAATGTCCAGATCGTAATCCTTAATTAGCTCAATCCATCTCCTCTGTCTCATATTCAGCTCCTTCTGAGTGAATATATACTTCAGACTCTTGCGATCCGTATAAATCTCACAACGATTTCCCATTAGGTAATGTCTCCATGTCTTCAGGGCTAGAACTACGGCTGCGAGTTCGAGGTCATGGGTTGGGTAATTTTGCTCATGTTGCTTCAATTGTCGAGATAGATAAGATATAACTTTGCCTTCTTGCATTAGCACACATCCGAGACCGATCTTGGATGCGTCACAATACACATCGAAGGGCTTCGTGATATCCGGCATGATCAAGATTGGGGCTGAAATCAATCTCCTCTTGAGTTCTTGAAAACTCGCTTCACATTTGTCGCCATTCAAACTTCTTGTCCTTCTTCAGCAATTGGGTCATGGGTCGGGCGATACTCGAGAATCCTTCTACGAACTTGCGGTAATATCTTGCCAATCCGAGAAATGCACGAACTTGGGTTTGAGTGGTTGGGGCTTGCCAATCTTCTACATCTTTTACTTTGGCAGGGTCTACGGCAATTCCTCCGGCTGATACAATGTGACCGAGGAATCCTACCTCCTGTTACCAGAATTCACATTTGCTAAACTTTGCATACAGCTGATGCTCTCTAAGGGTTCCAAGAATGGTCCTTAAGTGTAGCTCATGTTCTTCTTATGATTTGGAATAAATCAGAATGTCATCGATGAAAACAACGACAAACTTGTCCAGGAAGTCCATAAAAATCTTATTCATGAGATTCATGAAATAAGCGGGGGCATTGGTTAATCCAAAAGACATGACAGTATACTCGTATAATCCATATATGGTGGTAAAGGAAGTCTTTGGAATATCCTCTGCGCGAATCTTGAGTTGATGATAACCAGTCCTAAGATCAATCTTAGAAAACACCTTGGCACCGGTCAACTGATCAAACAAATCTTCTATCTTGGGCAATGGGTATTTGTTCTTGATGGTGACATCATTCAACTTCCGATAATCCGTACACAAACGGTTACCTCCATCTTTCTTGTCCACAAACAAGACAGGTGATCTCCATGGTGACGCACTTGGTTGAATCAATCTGATTTCTAGCATGGCATCCAGTTGCTTCTTCAGTTCTTCTAGCTCCGACGGGTTCATACTATAGGGTCTCTGGGCTATGGGTCCTGTTCCGGGGATTAGTTCGATGATAAACTCGATATCCCTATCTGGGGGCATACCGGGCAAAACATCTGGAAATACATCGGGGTATTCACAGACTATCCGGACTTGGTCAATGGTAGGTTGGGCTATACTCTTGTTGCACTTGAATTGACGAGGTAGGGTTTCAGATATATGCTCGACTGATATTCCGGCTGTACTGGTCATGGTGATGGCTTTCTTGGCACAGTCAATGTAACACCCTCAGAATCGGCCCTATGCAAGTTTCAGTGCTCCCCGCCAAACCCGCATAGAAACGATTCAAAGGTGCCCACCAGGCACTTGCGTGCGGGTGGAAAACGAAGTAATATCATTACACAATAGTTCTCGATGGAACCCACAAAACAGATATATACAACAACGACTCAAAGAGTCAAGAATACAGATATACAATACAAAGATCCAAATCACCTTGAAAACGATATAGCGTCCGAGTACGGACAAGATGCAAATTGAGCTAAGAGCCCTGAAGAATAACCAATGGCGTCCATAACCCTGCCCAGGCCAAGCGGAAGGGTAACCCTGCTAACGACGTCGATACCTGCTAAAACAAAAGGGGTGCCGACAAAGGGCAAAGGAAAAAAGAAGGCGTCGATCGAGGCCAAGACACGGCGAGACTAGAATTGGCGGTCCTCGCCTACATAGGTATGGTGGACTCAGGCGGCAGCGCATGCACTAAACACCTATAGAGACTCGATACAAATAGCGGCTATCGGAGAGGTAAGAAAGACCTATTCGAACCAACCTGATACTACCACCAAACATACCCATCCTGGTATTTCCCCCTCGAGACCAAACGAGGAAGTCAACCGAGGAACTCACACAGTTAGCAGTTTTATTCATTCTGTTATAGTTGCGGCAATTACTAGTCAATTATAGATAGCATGAGTCATCCTGGTATAATAAGCAGTGGGCAGTTTTAGTTAACCATTCAGTTGTAGTTGCAACACTTACTAGTCAGATACGATTAGCATGAGATATCCCAAACCCAGCAGTTGTTGGTACTTTTATTTAGCCATTCCGTTGCAGTGGAGCTGATTACTAGTCATATCAGATACAAGTCAAATTATAACAGTAAACTTTAGTTATAGTTGTCTATGATCGAGAACTGTGCTCCAAGTCGTCCATAACGCGGACACGGCTTTTTAAAAGATTTAACCTGCGGTGCACCAAATATCCACGCGCATCGACCCTTTTGCGGATCAGTTAACATACACCCATCGGTATGTCGGCGGGGCCTAAGTCATGATGTTTCCCAGACCCAAAGCAAGTACATGGGGGCCACCCCACTAAGCTACCCGCAACAAAGTTGGCCGGCTCCGAAACGGACCCAGGGTTTGCGTCAGTGGCTGTAAACGACTGGGAACCCGAAAGTGTGACTGGGCTTGTCGATACATGAAAACACTCCGCTTTCCTAAGCGATGCAGTGCGATTACCTGCACAATTTAAATTAAGCAGTAAAGCATGGCATAAGTACAGAATAGTAATAAAGCCCCAAACTACTTTGTGGCCCCAAGACAAGACTGAAATCAGGTACTAATCGATGGGGTGCCCACACCCCACTGGTGGTTAGCGCTCGATCTCGGAACAGGTGTCAAGAACTCGGGGTCCTACGGGACACAAGTGGACGGTTAACAACCAAATAACATCTATTGCCCACCTGTGCCTCTGCATTATTTACCTACTTCAATTTTAGTTATTAAACAACAATTAAAGTCTTGATCATCTCCAACATTAAACCTGCGGCAATACTCCAACATTGTGGTACTTTACGACACGCAACAGCACTTGAGCAAGCGACTACGACGCGCAAGTCCAACTATCTACCAATCAACAGGTAATAGGATGTGTCCAAGGCAATATAAGGCTGCAAGGGATATCACGGGCACGAAAACTAGAGCATCGCAACACAGATAGCAATAGATCAACAGGAGGGAATAAATACTATAAAAGTAAGATAGGTAGAAAGGGGGAGATGCTCGCCTGGAAAACATTGCCGAAGGTTCATCCGAAGATCGGGTCGACACTCGCATCAACTCATCGTCCTAATCCGTGAAGAAGCAAAGCACTAGAAGAAACACCGGATGCACTATTTAATACTACGGCAAAAGATCGGGCATGATGCATGTATGATGTATGACATGGCAAAGATGCGATGCAATTAGGCCATATTAACGGAACCGGGGTCCCGGCAAATATTTAAGTGGTTCAAGTTGTTTAGATACCCCACAATTTAAATGTTGTCTTAACATGGCAAAATTATATCACCGGTTCGCTACATAAATTTAATTGGGGCCAATATAAGACTAGATAAGCCCACATATGACCCCATATTTAATTATAAGGTGAATCGGCATAATGCCCCCAAACCACAGACAAGTATGCATGCATGAACAATTTAATATGCATCAGTTGATAATGTCATATTATAAAAATAATGGGGTCTCGGATAGGGAATCACATTAGGGTTCGGCGAACTTGGGCTCCGAGGGGTTCAGGGTCGGCGGGGATCGGGGTTCGGACTCCGAGGTTCAGGGTCTTCGGATCTGTAAAGGAGATCATGGCATTCCGAGGAGAAGATCTTGGCGTGTCGAGGGTTCGGTCTTTGAATCCCGGGAAGGAGGTCTTGCGGTTTCCCGTGAAGGCGATCTTGACACTCGGTGCCCGTGAAGTAGATCTTGTCGTCGCGAAGATCTTGTCAGGTCCGCGTATCGGGTCGGTCTCGCCGGGATCGGTCTTCGGATCCAGGCAGAAGAACTTGTCGTTCCGACAGGTTCAGGTTCCGTCTTTGGTCTCCGGGATCGGGGCCTTTGGTCCGTGAGGTAGATCTTGGTGTCACTTGTCGGTCTTGGTTCCATTGTCGATGGCGATCTTGGCGGAACACTTCGAGTGGTGAAGATCTTGAAGTTCCAAGGGGTTCGGGTTCGGTCTCGGCCATTTCATCCGCGAAGTAGATCATGGCGTTCAGAGGGTTGCGGTTCAGCTTCATGTTTTCTAGGGTCAGTCGGGATCATCTGCGACCACCGATGACGAGATCATCACTGATGGGCACCAAACACTGCACAAGGCACCGAGAGATGGCCAGGACGTGGTGGACCCCTGCGGCAACATCAGACAGCGGCAGGAGGTTGCGGCGAAGCGAGACCAAGCGAGCGATAGAAGGCGACGGACAGCGGCGTGGCCCTGCTTCGAGAGGAGGAAGGCGGAGAGGCGGAGGCGACAACGCGCCGAGGGAAGAGGAGGCCGCTGGTCGTGGCGGCCAGCGGGAGCTTAGCGATGGGGCGGGCGGCTCGCGCCAGTGCAGGCGGGCAGAGGCGAGAGGGCAGCCCGGCGGGATCTGCGTAGCGGGCTCGAGGCGGCCTGGGCTCGGAGGAAGGAGGCGCTGACGGAGGAGGACGGCCAAGCTTACTGGCGGCGGCGGAGCGATAAGGCGGGCAGGGAGAGATGAGGTGGCGAGGGAAGCCCGCAGGGCGGCGACGGGGTGGTCAGCGAGCCAGAGGAGGTAGGGGACGGGGGCATCGCACGACGAGCGGGAGGTGGGGGTCGCGATCGGGGTGGGCCGGGGCTGTCGGTGGCGGTGGCGTGCGGTTGGTGGAGGGGACGCCGACGCGGGGGAAGAGAGAGAGGGGCGGGCAGGGGAAAAGAGAGTCAGGGGAGAGAGCGGGGTCGGGGTGGGGCCAGGGGAGCGGGCGAGCGGCCCGAGGTGGTCGGGGTGGGTCGCGCGGTTGGCGTGCGTGGTGTGTGTGAGTGCGTGTGGGTGGGGTTGGGTGAGGGGACGTGGCGGGAGTGTGCGTGTGGGTGGGCCGGCTGTGTGATGTGGCAGGCTGGGAGTGGGTGGGGATTTGTGGTCGGCTGATGTGGCGAGCGGTGGTTGGCCGGGGTGATGTGGAGGGTGATGGGTAGTTTAGGTGTAGGTAGGATTAGGAATTAGACAGGCTGGTTTTGGGTAATTTTGGGGGTGGACGGCTAGGTCGGGTCGACCCGGTTTGGCTGCCCCCAAAAATAAAATAAATATTTTAATAGTTAAAATGGGGCTTTTGAAAACCGTTGGTAGACAAAGCAAAATATTTCGGAGACCCGGGTTTGTGTTTGAACAAAGAGGGAAGGATATTAATATAGAAAACAAAGTAGGTCTTTTAGCAAAAATAGTTTTAATCAAATAGATGCATGCTGATGTCATGATGATGCACAAGTATTTTTTTAACACGCGATTTTCTAGTAGTGGTTTTACCCGGGGTGCCACAGTCAATCAATCCTTTATGTTTGGACATCCAATCCATTCGTAGGACTACTTCCAAACCTTTAGTTCCATGTACTATCAGATTAGCATAAAAATCTATGCCATGGATTCGGATAGGGACGGCTTTGCAAATTTGCCTAGCCTTGGTGGTTAATCCGGGAATTTGAACAATCATTACATGCTTCAGTTTGGTTGGTTGAATTTTACTAGTGCATGCAAATTCTTCGGTGACAAATGAATGCGATGCACCAGAATCAAACAACACTCTTGCAAGTACTGAATTAACAGAAAACATACCCAGCACGACGTCTGGCGCTTCCTGAGCTTCTTCAGCATGCATGAGAAAAATACGGCCATTGCGGTTGAGTGAATTCCCTGGGGCAAACCTTCTTCCGGGCTGAACACGACGCTGCTGCTGAGCTGGGGCGTTGGTATTGGTATTGGGGGCTGCGACATTCTTCTTGTTGGGGTACTCGTTGGAATAGTGACCCTTATTTCCATAGTCATAACAAGTCACTTGCGACTTGTCCTTTGCTGCTACAGGCACAACATTGCTTCCAGTCCTCGGGGCAGTGTTGGTGTTGGTGGCAGCATTGTTGTTGTTGAACTTGGGTGGGGCACGATTGAAATTGCTAGAGTTGCCGGGATTGTTATAGTTCCCTCCGGGTCTAGGGTTTCCACGGTTGGGATAGGTGGGGCGGTTCATCGGGGGTCTGTTTGTTCTTGGGGCAAATACTAGAGATGGGTTAGGGCGATACTTTGGGGTCTGATGGGTTCCTGGCTGATGCATCATACGACGCTTGCGGTTCTCATTGGCTTGGTTGATATTTCCTTCCATCTGGATAGCAGAGTCGACAAGGGCTTCAATATCAGCAAAGGGGATATTGACTAACACTGTCCACATCTCATCATGCAGACCATTCAGGAATCTCTCTTTCTTCTTGGCTTCCGTGTCAATCTTATCCGGGGCATACCTAGCTAATGACAAAAATTTGTCACGGTATTCCACTACAGTCATCCTTCCTTGCTTCAGCTCTCTGAACTCATCTCTCATCCTCTTGATCAAACCCGGTGGCACATGGGTTATACTGAACTTGACCTTGAATTCCTCCCAGGTCATCATCTGTCCTCCGGTCATTGCACGAACACTGTTCCACCATGCCCTGGCATCTCCAGCTAGATAGTGGGTGGCGAACAGAACTTTCTCGTTGGCTTCCACTCCGGCGACTTCTAGGTTATTTTCCATGGTTTGCAACCAATCATCAGCGTCTAGGGGTTCTTCTGACTTAGTGAAAACAGGTGGGTTGGTATTCTGGAAATTCTTGAGCTTAGATCCATGGTTGTCCTGATTTCCGTGGCCTTGGTTGTTGTGGGCTAGCTGAGCTATCTGTTGCAGGGTGGCTAGGTTGGCTTGACGTTCCGCTCTTTCAGCTTCACGGTCAGAATTCAACATTTGCAGGATCTGCAACATCGGGTCCAGGGATGAACCACTTCCTCCGCGTGGCATCTGAAGATTTAGATAGATCATGAGAAAAGAGGGAAATTTCTAAGGTTTCGGGGACTTTGAAAAGTTTTTAAAGCTTGACTCAGATTTTTCTAGCAACTTGCTTTTCATTCATTCATTCACACGATACAACACACACCACAACAAGGAAAAACAGATGGTTTTAAGAACCATTCTGGAAACTACGATACAGTGGGACCGAATACTACTCACTATGCTAGTGATCAAGTGTTACTACTCCTCGGAATCGGTGGCTTCATTATCTTCATCGTCATCGATGAAGGCGAAATCATCCTCATCAGTGAAGAAGTCCATAGCCTGATCCTCCAGAAAATCATCATCATCGCTGAGATAGGAGTAGGGGTCTCTACGAAGATCCTCTCCGGCATTCTCCCTTTCTTCCAACTGCATGTCTCTCTCGTGGATGGTCTCCTTCAAAGATGAGATGCGGTGGCGAAGACGGGCAATGATGCGCTCCTTCTTGTCGAGCTGATGGCGGCAAGACTTGCGATCCTTTGCTAGCATGGCGATGGTCTGATCCTTCGTCTTGATTATGGCAGGCTTGTGGTTGGAGTAGTCACGGTAGTTATCCAACTCCTGCTGACGATCGTACATCATGAAGCTAAGGTGGTCCAATTGAGTCTTCAGCTCAGGGTAGTATGGGGCTTCCAGTGGTTGTCCATTTGCATCACGCCTTGGGCAGAACTCAAAGCGGGTTCCCTTGATATGATTGATGCTTTGCCCACACAGACGGGCAAGACTTTCCTGCATGGCCTTGGCAAGTCCATCGAGCCAGTTGTTCTCTCTTAAGGTAAACTGAATTCCCTCAGCAGTGGGAGGTTCAATCTTTCCTCGGAGACTTGCAACAATTAGCCACTGCAGATCTTCTCCTCCTTGATCATTGAGCTGAGCTCCGAAGAACTCGGGGTGCAGATGCTCCAGAAGTTCCGAAAGCTGGTCCAAATCCCTCTCAAAGATAAGGTCTCCTCCATTCCCCAACTGATAAAACTTGCTGTACTTCACGTCCATCTATAAGAATATAGGATGAGTAAGTTAGTAGAGTGATCAAGTGTGTCAAAATTTTATGTATTTTTGCAAGAGTTTTTGAGGAACATAAATTCTCATGAAAGAATCAGAGAGAAAGAAGGAGAATAAGTTTTTGTAAATATTTGCTTCCTTTGGTTTTGAAACTAAGTTTTTGATTCAAACGTCCAGTCTAACTAGGGTCTCCTATGGTCAGGATGGCTCTGATACCAACTTATCAACACCCGGATTTTTAATCCCAGATGCCTGTTATGCCATACATCGCAATCCCAGGATTACCATTTTTGCGAGACATAACAGAATTGGATACCACAGTACATCATCCATTACAAACCATACATAAGGTTTTACACAAATAAGGATCTCATGATCCAGTTCTTAATACAACTTCAAGCAGCGGAATACATAATAATAACGGTAGCATAGGCGAAGCTCCATCTTCGGGGTCACAGGCAATGCTGACGATGGGAGATGATCCTAGTTGTCGTAACCTTCCTGGGGTCCATCTTCCAGGTACTCCTCTTCATAGTCTGGCCACGGGAATAGCCAGGGACAAAGCCATGAGTACTCTTTAAGTACTCGCAAACTAATACTAACAAGTGAAGGTGGTTTTTGATAATAGGACACTAGGCTCTAGGGTTGTTTTGCAAAAAGCCAGATTTATCTCTACTAGTTCAGAAACCAGAGAAGCTAGTCACAATTTTATAACTCCTAAGTGGGATCTTGTAACTCATGTCACAACTCTGTTGTGATCAAGTCAAAATCTCAATTTATTTCACAAGTCATTTTGAAAACATCTGACGGGGGAACAATATGGCCACTCCAAATGTCCATAACCGCGTACACGGCTATTCGAATAGTTTGACACTTTGCAGAGATTGTACACTTTCACCACAACATTCGATACATCCGTCAAGAACAAATCCTAAATTCACCATACTCAGTATGTGGATAATCAATCCTAACCTTTCAATTACAAGCCCTAGTATAAGCACCTCTCCTGTGAGTTTGGCCTCCCAACCATGACCAACTGTCATCTTGGGTACTGCACAGGTGGACAATCTTCACAAGGTAGCCTCAGCTCAGACCTTGGCCATGAGGGAACTAATACTAAGGTATATAAGTTTCCAGTCAAGCCCTACCCAATCTTCGGGTATTGTGGTTGTACGGTAACATTGGAATGGTATCGCATCCAGACAACCATCAGTTTTATAAAGGGCTAAGGCTCATGCCTCAACATTTTCTTCACCAAAATCATCTGGTGTTCAGAAACATATGTCAAAACATCTCAGTAGAATGATCCATCATTCTAAGGTTTTCATAACCATTTTCACCAAGTATTCCCATCTAAGGTTGATCAAGTTTTATGCTTAGCACTAGCATCTACAAGTGGGGATGGGTACTAGTTAGAGGTGGTAGACTAGTGGAGTTTCAACTAAGTACAACCTTATATATTAGGATGATATCAAGGTTTCTAACTTAGGCCAAATTTTATGCTCTTTATGCAACCTTCAACTATGTCTTTCTAGAATCTACAAGTCACTTAAGTAAACTCTAAGTAGGTAGCTTTGATAAAGAAATAAAGTAGAAAGCTTGCAAATACAGCTAGGATTGGGGGTATCAAGTGGGTGTGATCACATATGCTTAAGGCATATAGTTGGCATGGTAACAAGTAAGGGTTTGCTTGCATCAGTAGAGTATCTTGCAAGTGTTAGCTTGCACAATCAACTAGTAGCATTAGGCTTGCCTTGTGCAGAGCAGTGGTTGAATTTCTCCTCGGTTTCTTCTTCGTAGTATCCTCCTTCCTCCTCGTATCCTTGGTTGGTACTATCGTCTATAAATAAATACGATGTACACAATCACCAAACAATACTTAACTACTTGCAATCATCACACAAAAGGGTCCTATAGATGATCTAGCATCATCACTAACATTACAAGATTAAAGATTGGTTTAATTCCCTTTTATTTTTAGAAAAGTAATTTCTACTCATTGAAAAACTACTTAAGATTTAATATTCTCCAAACCAAACATGGGATCATGTTGAGACATGTCATCACCACACATTTTAGTCCATGTGAATGTGATTTAAAGTGGTGTCACAATTTAATAAGGTTTTACCCTTTTATTTTAATTAATTAAAGTGGCTAGAAATGCCTAAGTGGCATTCTTTTATTACTTGGTCCTTATTTCTGTAAGTAAACCTATATATTTTTATATATTCTGAAAGGTATGGTTAAATGTGATTTTTGAGAGTTGGAATCAACTCAAAAGCTATTGTGGTTTAAATTTTAAAAATGTTTGAATGCAGAAAAGCTTCTGCCTTGTTATTTTTACCAAGGAAGATCTACAGATCCAAATGACTTGAATCCAATGGGCTTGGATTCAGCATTCCCAGGCCTTTCTAAAAAAATTGGTTTCATTCAATTTGGTGCACTGAGTCGACCTGGGTTGATTTTTGAAACTGGGTACAGAAGTGTGTTTGAAATAAAATGGAAAAGGTTTAATACAAATAACTGGGCTGCGCGGGAAGCGATACTGGGCCGGCCTACTAAGCATAGCGCTTCCGTGGTCTGTTTTAAGTGGTTGTCCCCACGCGTCAGTGAGACAGGGGGTGCGAAACGGTATGGGGCGATGTGGTACGTTCCATCTGGTTCTAATCCAATGGCTGAGGGTCATCGTCGACGTTGGGCAACATCGGTGAGAGAGTAACCTAGCGCGGCCAGTGGGGGTCGTTGGGGCTCACCGGGGTGCAGGCGAGGATCGGCGCGGCGGGCGAACGACGAAGTCGACGACGGCGAACCTCCTGGTACTGGCAGCTTCTCCTGGGGCGGCTCCAATCGCTGGCGCCCTTCTTCTCTAGCAGCGGCAGGCTCCGGTGAAATTCTGGCGAAGTGCTGCCCGCCTTGCTCCGGGAACAGGGTGGCACGATCAGTGAGAAGAGGGGAGTGAGATGGTGTGCTCAATTCGGCTAGGGGTGGCCTCTATTTATAGTCATGACGACGAGACCGAACGGGATGGGTAGGCGACGGTGGCGACATGGCTACGGGCTGCTAGAGGCATGGCCGGCGGTGGCGATCGCTTGGTGGTCTCCTGGCGATGCTCTACGGCTTTAATGCGCGTAGGGCGTCTCTGGTTGATGCAGGTGATCGCGTATGCACGCGGCGAGGGCGGCGCACGGTCTGTGGGCGTCGGTCGAGCGTGGCGCTCTGGCGCATGCTCGGTATGGTTGCTGGCGAGCTGGGCGCGGTCCGTGCGTGTGGTCCAAGGGTTGGCAAGGTGCGAGCGTTGGACAGGGGGTGGTGGTGGACGGTGGGCTGCCTCCTAGACAAGGTTGGCATGACTAAATCTCCTCCTAGCTTGCTGTCTCCACTAGGGTGGCATGGTGAGCTTCGGCTGTTCACCATTGATGTCATTGCCCGGCTTACAGTGAGACTAGTGCTTGGTTTAACTTGCTAGATTATCTACTGATATGGTTGTGAGCTAGAGAGGGAACAAGTTAGGCTTCAATCACTGCTCACAGTAGTGTTTAGGATTTTGATGATTTGTGTCTGCAACCTGTTTGATGAAATGGCCGCAAGAACTCAATTTTTGAATTTTGAAAAGATTTTTGGTGGGGGTGCTAGGTTGATGCTGGGGAGTCTACAGATGCTTTGGTTTTGAAAGTTGAGCTTGTTGGAGTGGTTTTTGAAAAAGTGGGAGCTTCCCATATGAGAAAGATTCAATTTTGAATTGTCATTTAAGCTATGCATTTGAAAGTTTCTGGATGATCACAAGGTGGTCCTTGATACCTTGTTATGAGTACAATCAAGGGGTGCAAAGATCCATAAAAGTTTCTGTTAGGTTATGAAAGTTTGAGACAGCCAAAGTAGGCATGGGAGTTAAATTGGTCAAACTGACCATTCCCTTATTTTATTTGTTTTGATTTACTTGTCTTTAGGAAAAGTGTGGGAAATGTTTAGATGATGTTTATTTCACCTAAGCATCAATTTACAAGCAATGGAACACACAAACAAGGTGGTTCAAAAGAATTCAAAATGAAATGCATACTCACATGCATGCTTCCATAATTTTATTTAGAAAAGTTTTTGTTAACCCTAATTTAAATGATTAGAGTTTGATGGTCCAAGTTTTGTATTTTTGGGATGTTACATATTTACTTATGCACTTTACATTGTGATAGCCTTCGTGCTTGAAGTAATATATATCTTGCTATCACTTTGTTGCTTGTATTGCTTAGCATAAGTTGTTGGTGCACATAGGTGAACCTTAGTTGTTCTAGGTTGTTCTTAACAAAGTAAACACTAGTTTTATTTCGCCTTTGTTGAGCCACTCTAGGAAAAGTTTTAATCGCCTATTCACCCCCCTCTAGGCGACATCCGTATCCTTTCAACAGGCAACTGGTACTGTGGCAACTTGTTAATAGGTTAGTTCCAGAAAAGATATAAAAACACCTCAAAGTATAGACAAAGCAAAGAAAAGTAGATATAAAACAAACATGGAGCATCAAAAATTATAGATACGTTTCTGACGTATCAAGCATCCCCAAGCTTAACTCCTGCTCGTCCTCGAGTAGGTAAGTGATAAAAGAATAATTTTTGAGGTGACATGCACCCTCACAATAAAGATCTAACCATTTGCAAGCATTGAAAGTTGGGATCAAAGAACTCTAAACATGTGCATGAAAGATGGAGTTCTGACAATAGGACATAGTCACTATGCATGCAACATGAAAGGCTACAAACAAAGATCATGAATAATATGCATTGAAAAACGTTTGTTTGTTTCATATACAGAAAACATAGCATAGTGGCATTCAGCTTGTCCCTCATAGAGTAGCAATATAGATGCATAGGACACCTTCAAAGTTCACAAGGGTGACTAGAAACAAATAGCACAAGAACAAGTAATATCACAATATGCATCAATTAATAAGCTTCGGAACACTGCACACAGAATGACAACTATGCTCTCTTAATGGTGCCTAAAGGTACAAGGTGGAGACTAAATAATGGTGGGAGAAAGGCCCTTCTGTAAAGGAAGCAGGGATTTCAAGATTCAAAAAGAGCTTCCAAAAATTATGGTACTTGTTAGCTTTCAGCCCTCATTGCCCCTATCATAAGCATCTTGAAGTGATTAAGGTTTAAGTGAACTAACTATAGAGTATATGCTTGACAAAGTATATGTTGGCAATCTCAAGTCCCTAGAGGGAAAACCCTACTCCTGCTTTTCTGCTCTTGATTACGATGAAACCGAAAGTTACAGGGGTGCGCAGATGCAATCTGGCATGGAGGTGTGTATGCGGTAGTATGAAGTGCCCTCCTCGTCGTGCCCTCCTAGAGTTTATATAGAGATAGGCAGGTCCCAGGCACAGATCGAGTCGGTTACAGGTTTTAGAGTTTGCTCCTTTGAATATTCTATCTATTCTAGTCTTTCTCTCCAAGGATCCGAAGGCGTCATGGGCCCGGGCCACCCGAAAGTCTGCATGGGCTGGCGCATATTCTCGTGGGCCTTCCTTGGGCTGGAGTAGGTATGCTAAGGTCGTGTACCCGTAGGGTATAACCATGTCAGTAGCCCCCGAGTGTTCAGTCGATTCGTAGATTCGGCTGAGGACTCTTCAATCTTTTGGGTGCAGCTATCTCTGTTCGTTTAGAGAATGATTTGAGTGTGTAGGGATTGTTGATGCGTGTGCCTGACTCTCCCGACGGATCAGGGTCAGTTAACTGTCTTAGGACAAAACAACACGATCTTCTTCAGATTCGAGTCCCTCGACTCGAACCCGGAACATATGCTGACGTAATTTGACTCAGGCCACAGAGGACTTATAGGAGTGGAATTCCAGTAAATTTTAAATGATGTACCCAACGCGTCTGTCAGGATTTTTCATCGCGCCTGCTAGCACAGATTCTTACTAATCAAAGTAAAGAGTGGTACTACAAGTCAAGGAATAAATGATCATAGGGGCTAATGGTGACTTGTCATAGTCATAACATGGTGTGAGCATGTGCCAAGTCAACCCAAGCAAAGCATCAAAGGAGAATACCACAATACTATGCTTTTGCATGCTAAAACAACGCATAATTTCTTCAAGGCACACTAAGCAATCCCAATTGTTTGGAACAAGACATGCTACAACAATAATCACTAAGCATAAGGTCAAAACAACACCTAGCATGTCATGCTAAAGTCTAAGTCACAGTCAATGCAAGATCCTCTTGCACTTCAAGCAAGAACTTACTACCCCTTTCCAAACACCAAGCAACTTATTTGCAAACAACACAGTGAGAATGGGGGTCCAAACTACTTTATTCAAGCAAACTAAACAACCTAAGCAAAGCAAAATAAAACTAAGACGCTCCAAGAACAACACAACTGTGCATGAAACAATAAAAACGAAGTGTCTAGACATACCTGGGCTTTTTATTGATGAAGAAGGGGATGCCTTGGGCATCCCCAAGCTTTGACGCTTGTACCTCTTAGATATTTCTTGAGGTAAAACTGTGGTGGCATCCCCAAGATTGAGCTTTTGTCCATTCTTCATCTCATTGCATTACTCTCTCTCTACACCTGAAATTTTTCCTTCATACAAAACTTCACACAATCTTCATTAGCAACATTAGTGTATTCAAAAGATATTAGATCCCTGGAAAAGCTTTGGAACAGCAAGACTTTTCACTAAAAACACAAGCTACTGTAGTAACTCCTTCAAAAAGCTCAATTTACCTGAAGAGAACTCAAAAAGGAATAAATAAGAAGCAAATGGAAATAATGGCAGAAATCTGTCAAAACATACCAGCAGGTAGAAACCGATTTTTTCGAACGTCTTCTATTGCTCAAATAAAAAAGTGTTGAACTAAAGAAAGTTAGCTAACATACTAGGGGATTTATTAGTAAATTTTGATCTCAATCCAAGTTACAAAGACTCCTCATGAATTTTATGGTGGAGGACAGAAATCTGTTTTGGGACAGCAACTCCCCAAATCTTACTTCCCTCTCATTAGAGGTCATTCTTGGCACAAAAAGCAAACAAAAATGATAAGGAGAGGTCATTACAGAAGTAATAACTTCCAAGACTCAAGAAAACTCCTAAGTTATCTCCCAACAAGTACTTTTCATTAACGCCTTTAAGTTAGGCATGGAAGTTTGAGAAGATGCTCACATAAGAAATATGAATTGGTTTAAAAGAGAGCATCAAGAAGCAAATTCAAAGAAAATTTAAGTCTAACCCACTTCCTATGCATAGGAATCTTGTAAAGAAACAAGTCATGAAACCACAAAGCAACAAGCATAGGAAAGCAAAACAAATGCAATTTCAAAATGTTCAACATAAAGAGGGGAAACTTAATATTATTGAGAAGCATAAAACCATGTTTCCCTCTCTCATAATAACTTTTAGTAGCAACATGAAAGAAATTAACAATATAACTATCACATAAACATTCTTATCATGAGACACATGCATATAATGATTATTACTCTCCACATAAGCATAGTCATTCTTATTAATTGTAGTGGGAGAAAATTCAAAAAATAGCTATCATTATTATTCTTATCACCATAATCATCAAATATAGGAGGCATATTGTAATCACAATAAATTTTCTCCTCAATAGTAGGTGGAATTAAAATATCATATTCATCATTGTTATCATCATAAATTGGAGGTTTGGTATCATCATAAGCAATAGAATAGCTATCTTCCAAAGCTGGGGGACTAAAAAGATCATCTTCATAAAAACTAGCTTCCCCAAGCTTAGACATTTCCATAGCATTAGCAACAATGGTGTCCAAAGAGTTCATACTAATAACATTGCTATTAGCATGCAAATAAATCTCCATAGGTTTTTTAATTTTCTCTTAAAACACTTCATGTCCTAACTCAAGATAGATACTATAAAGCTCTCTAATTTTGTTGTTGTTTTCCATTAAGCCTAACTAGTGAAAACAAGAAACAAAAAGACAAAATTGTAGAATCTAAAGGAAATAACTTCGAGCACTCACACCGGAGGATGTGAGTACCTTTTACCTTACCTCCCCAGCAACGGCGCTAGAAAAGAGCTTGACGTCTACGCACTTCTTTTCTTGTAGACAGTTGTTGGGCCTCCAAGTGCAGAGATTTGTAGAACAGCAGCAAGTTTCCCTTAAGTGGATTACCTAAGGTTTATCGAACTCGGGAAGGAAGTGGTCAAAGGTATTCCCTCTCAAGCAACCTTGCAATCAAGATACAAGAAGTCTCTTGTGTCCCCAACACACCCAATACACTTGTCCGGTGTATAGGTGCACTAGTTCAGCGAAGAGATAGTGAAATACAAGTGGTAACAGTGCCAGAAAATAGCTTCTGACTTGTTGTTGACGTGGGGTAACGGTGCCAGAAATGACTTTGATGGAGCTTGACGTGGAGGTAAAGACTAAAGCAAGCAAACATGCAACATATCTAGTAGCAAACTGTGTTTCAATGATTAGAAACAAGGCCTAGGGATCATAGTTTCACTAGTGAACACTCTCTCGTATAAATATCCTATCTTCATGATACTACTCTTAACTACTCTCCGGTTGGACACTCTAATCCATGGTAGCGCTATAACAACACTCCTCAAAGTCTGCCTTCCCCAATCTAGATAACCCCACACTATCACCTTGAGCACTAGATGGTTCCAACAAACACCACAATTTCATAGAGACATCCAACTCCAAATATAACTCATAAAAAATATTCAATCTAGCCAAAGTGCCACACACGGTATGCCCGATGTCACTTTCACACACGTGGGGAAAAGCATAGATCTATTAAAGCACAAAGAGTATTTATGTAGACTCAAGCCTAAGTGCCACCATGGCATGCACACTGTCACTTTCACACACATGGGAGAGAAGAGATCTAATGAAGCACTTGAGTAGCAAGGTAGATCTACTTGATTACAAAGCTCATGACCACAAGATCATGCATAGAGAGAGAGAGATGAACACATAGCTACCGGTAGAGCCCTTAGCCTCGAGGAAGAATGATACGTTGGAAACGTATCTATAATTTTTGATGCTCCATGTTTGTTTAGTATCTACTTTGCTTTACTTGTCCACACTTTGAGATGATTTTTACATATTTTCGGGTACTAACCTATTAACAAGTTGCAACAGTGCCAGTGCCTATTTTCTGCTATTTTTGGTTTCAGAAAAGTTAGTAAAGAAATATTCTAGGAATTGGACGGGACAAACGTCAACGTCAATTACTTTCCATGGGGAACAATAAGTCTAGAGGAGAGCCGGAGGGGCCGGCTGGCCAGACCCACCCCAGGCGCGGGGGCAGGTGGGCCCGCGCCTGGATAGGGTTTAGTGGCCCTGGTCGCCTCCTGGTCTCGCCCCTTCGCCTATAAGAAGCCCCTGATACAGAAACCCTGAGTACCCAATCATAAATCCACGAAACCGTATGTAGTCGCCGCCACCATTGTCCCTAGATCGGAGGGGCTCTGAAGTTCTTCCCGGCACTCTGCCGGAGGGGAGATCATCCCGGAGGCCTTCTCTCCAGTATGATTCGTGAGTAGTTCCACCTTGGACTATGGGTCCATGTAGTAGCTAGATGGTTGTATCTCCTCCTTTGTCCTTTCATGTATAGATCTTGTGAGCTTCGTTCATGATCAAGATCTAATCTATTTGTAATCATGCATGTTGTGTTTGTGGGGATCCGATGGATATTGAGATTATTATGTTGGTTTGATTAATGGTTTTATCTTTATAATTCTATCATGTCTATGTTGTTTGTGATCTTGCATGGTCTCCGTTGTTAGTAGCTATCTTGGCCAAGTAGTTGCTAGTGACTCCAAGAGGGAGTATTTATGCTCAATAGTGGATTCATGCCTCTAGTTTCCAAGGGAAGTGACAATAATCTCTTCGATTGTAGATGTGATGTTGCTACTAGGGAGAAAACAACGGTATCTTGTTCATGGAACATGTGGACTATTTACCTTACACACTTTGCTTAAAGTAGTTGTCTGTTGCTTGCAACTTAATACTAGAGGGGGTTTAGATGATAACCTGAAGGTGGACTTCTAGTTATAGATGCAGTTGGATGACGGTCTACGTATATTGTTGTATTGCCCAATCAACCTCATAGGATCTTTCAGGCTAGTAATTGCATAGTTATGCCTTGCTCAGTTCCTGTCAATTGCCCCACTGTAATTTGTTTACCCTTCATGCCATGTTGTTTATCTAAGGAGAGCACCTCTAGTGAACTATGGACCCCGGTCCAATCTTTACCATTGATACATCTTCCACGATTACTTGTTTACTTGCTGCAAACCATTACCTTCCACACCATACGTTTAATCCTTTGTTACAGCATACCGGTGAGATTGACAACCTCACTGATTCGTTGGGGCAAAGTCTTGAGTTTGTGTTGTGCAGGTCTCCATGTTGCCAGCAACACCTTTGAGATGTTTCCTTCCTCCTTCAGGTTCGATAACCTCGGTCTCTATTGAGGGAAACTTGCTGATGTGCTCTTCACACCTTGCTCTTGGGGTTCCAACGAAGTGTCCGACGTCAATACTGGGTGCACGCATCAAGACTTCTGGCACCGTTGCCGGGGACACAACTTCGACCTTTTCCTCCCCGTCGAGCACCTTTAAGATTTTTGGCGCCGTTACCGGGGAGGCTAAGGACGTCTTCACTAGGGGAGTCCCTCACTTCCTTTCTCTTACTTTGTTTTTAGTTTTATTTGCTTCTTTTGTTTGGTTTTGTTTTCCTCTTTTCAAAAAACCCAAAAAACTAGTCTAGTTTGGTTTGTTTGCCTTATTCAAAAACACAAAAAAATAGTTCCTGCTCTAGCTGCTGCTGTTTTTGGCTTGCCCACCTTTGCCAAAATGAACTCTGCTGAGAACACCAAGTTGTGTGACTTCACTAGCACCAACAACAATGATTTCCTAAGCACTCCTATTGCTCCACTTGCTCCTGATGCTATCTTTTATGAAATTAAGCCTGCTTTTGTTGAATCTTTTGATGAGAGAGCAATTTTCTAGTGCTGGTTCTGATGATCCTGCTGCCCATCTTAATAGCTTTGTTGAACTTTGTGAGATGCAAACATATAAGGTTGTAGATGGAGTAATTATTAAGCTCGGGCTTTTTCCTTTCTCCTTGAGGGGAAAATCTAAAGAATGGTTGCTATCTTTGCCTAAAAATAGTATTGATTCTTGGACTAAGTGCAAATATACTTTTATTGGAAAGTACTATCCTCCTGCTAAGATTATTGCTATGAGAAGTGACATTATGAAATTTAAACAACTTGATAGTGAACATGTTGCTCCTACTTGGGAAAGAATGAAATCTTTGGTTAAAAATTGCCCTACTCATGGACTCACTGCTTGGATGATTATCCAAACTTTTTATGCAGGTTTGAACTTCTCCTCAAGAAACCTGTTGGATTCTTCTGCTGGAGGTACTTTTATGGGACTCACCTTGGGTGCTGCAACAAGGCTCCTTGATAATATGATGGTTAACTACTCTGAATGGCATGTTGAGAGAGCTTCACATGGTAAGAAGGTAAATTCTATTGAGGAAACTTCCTCTTTGAGTGAAAAGATTGATGTTATTATGGCTATGCTTGTTAATGGGAAAGCTCCTCTCGATCCTAATAGTGTTCCCTTAGCCTCTTTGGTTGCTCAAGAAGAGCAAGTTGATGTGAACTTCATTAGAAACAATAATTTCAACAACAATGCCTAGAGGAATAATTTTGGTAGCAGCAACAATTATAGGCCTTATCCTCCTAATAATGGAAACTCCTATGGAAGCTCTTACAATAATGCTAGAAGTGCCCCCTCTGAACTTGAAGTAATGCTCAAGGACTTTATTAGTAAACAAACCACTTTCAATAAGACTATAGAGGAAAAGCTTTTAACTGTTGAGAAAAATATATCCTCTTTATCTGGAGCTCAAACTTCCTTGGTTAATAAAATGGCTGCTAAACCTGAAACTATGGAAAACACCTTTTCTACAGCTCATGCCATACAAGTTACTATTGATGAAAATGTTAGGCTGTTATCTCAACTTCATGCTAGGTGGGAAAGGGAAGCTGAAATTGATAGAAACAATAGTGTGTTCACTATCACCACTAAACCACAAGTAGCCCCTATTCCTCCTCATACTATGCCTAAGCCTAGTGATCCTACCACTAGTGATGCTAAGTTTGACTTTGATATTGATGGTTGCAATATTTCTGAAGTCCTGATGCTAGTGATATGCATGTTGCCTTTACCAAACACATTACAGATGCTCTTGTTAAGATTAAGGAAGAGAAGCTAACACACAAAGCTTCTATTCCTAGGAAAGTAGAATATAGTTGGAACCCATTATTAATATGCAAGTGAATGACTTTGATCTCAAAGCTTCATGTGATCTTGGTTCTAGTGTCTCTATTATGCCTAGGAAGATTTATGAAATGCTTGATTTGCCACCTTTGGAAGATTGTTATTTAAATGTCCCACTAAATGATAATTCTAAGAAGAAACTCATGGGGAGTATTAATGATGATCTCATTATGGTTAACAATGCTTATATCCCTGTTGATTTCTATGTTTTGGATGTTGAATACAATGCTTCTTGTCCTATTACTTTGGGAAGACGTTTTCTTAGAACAGTTGGTGCCATCATTGATATGAAAGAAGGCACCGTCAAATATCATTTTCCATTCAAGAAAGGTATTGAACACTTCCCTATTAGGAGAGAGAAGTTGCTTTTTGCTCCTCCTTGGAAAGCAAGGTTTGATGTTAATGATTCTTCATTGGAAAATACTTGATTCTTCTTGCTTCTTGTGCCTAACTTAAAGGAGTTAAAGAAAATTACTTGTTGGGAGATAACCCAAGAGTTTCCTTGAGTATTGGAAGTTACTACTACTTTAATGACCTCTCCTTATCCTTTTTGTTTGCTTTTTGTGCCAAGAATAACCTCTAATGAGAGGGAAGTAAGATTTGGGGAGTTGCTGTCCTAAAACAGATTTCTGTCCTCCACCAAAAAACTTAGTGAGGAGGCTCTGTAACTCGGATTGAGCTCAACATTTACGAATAAATCCCCCAGTATGTTGAATAACTTTCGTTAGTTCAACACTTTTTAATTTGAGAAACAGAAGATGTTCGAAAAAATTCATTTCTACCTGCTGGTCTGTTTTGATAGATTTCTGCCATTATTTGCATTTGCTTCTTATTGATTCCTTTTGAGCTCTCTTCAGTTAAATTGAGTTTCTTTAAGGAGTTACTACGGTAGATTGTGTTTTTAGTGAAAATCCTTGCTATTCCAAAGCTTTGTGAGTGGTCTAATATCTTTTGAATACACTAATGTTGCTAATGAAGATTGTGTGAAGTTTTGTATGAAGGAAAAATTTCAGGTGTAGAGAGAGAATGATGCAATGAGATGAATAATGGACAAAATCTCAAGTTTGGGGATGCCACCATGGTGTCACCCCAATAAATATCCAAGAAGTACAAGCATCAAAGCTTGGGGATGCCTAAGGCATCCCCTTCTTCATCAATAAAAATCTCAAGTCTGTCTAGACACTTCGTTTTTATTGTTTCATGCACAGTTGTGTTGTTCTTGGAGCGTCTTAGTTTTTGTTTGCTTTGCTTAGTTTGCTTAGTTTGCTTTAGTAGTTTGGACCCCCGCTCTCGCTGTGTTGTTTTGCAAATAAGTTTGCTTGGTGTTTGGAAAGGAGTAGTAAGTTCTTGCTTGAAGTGCAAGAGGAGCTTGCATTAACTGTGAATTAGACTTTAGCATGACATGCTAGGTGTTGTTTTAGCATTATTCTTAGTGATTATTGCTGTAGCATGTTTTGTTCCATACAATTGGGATTGCTTAGTGTGCCTTGTTATTTTTGCATGCAAAAGCATAGTATTGTGGTATTCTCCTTTGATGTTTTGCTTGGGTTGACTTGGCACATGCTCACACCATGTTATGACTATGACAAGTCACCAATAGCCTCTATGATCATTTAGTCCTTGAATTTTAGTACCACTCTTTGCTTTGATTAGTTTTGTAGGGTTCGCAGCATAGAAAACAAAAAAAATCCTACGATGGGAACAACTATGTACCAAGATTTATCTACTAGATACAAACAACGGGCGGATGTATATCCATAGAGAACATACCCTTGAAGACCGACAAAGCTTAACGAGTTCAACTCGTGGTTGATGTAGACGATCTCTTGCCGATCTCAAGATCGAGAGGAAGTCCTAGCCCGCAAATCAGCAGCGCATCCGTGCTCGCACACACGTTCGAGGCACCGAGAAACCTCCGCCTCCTCGCCCCAGCGATGCAGCGGAAGCACAACTCTTTCTTGCCGAATAGCCACCGGGAACATGTATCTCGCTAGTCCGAGACCATGGGGGATAAATTCTAGAGGGGGAGAGAGATCCTTCACGAGGAGGTGTAAGTGAGAAGTGAGGAGAAGGGTGCCTTTTATAGGAGGAGGGGGGAACCCAAGGGGGTGGACGCCGGCCATGGGGGATGCCCCCTCCCCTCCTCATTCATGTGGATGGACACTCCACTCACAAAAATCCATTCAAATCCCTCCACTCAAAATCCCACTCAAACTTGCTATTAAATTTCCACCAAATTTAATGCAAACTCTCATTAAATAAAACTCTTTTATTTATTCAGAATTTTGTCAATTACTTTAATGACAAACATCCACATATAACCCCTTGCTATAATTCTATTTCACATGCATAACCTCATTATGAAATTTCACCCGAAAACCTGTTTCGGTATCTAGTGAAATAAATTCCTGCGCTTGTTTATTCTTTCGGCATGAAACTTTTGCTCCAATTGGATGTCGGTGTCTCTTAAGTGTGTCACCCTACGGTTCGTGAATAATGTGGACATGATCGAGACCCCTCTCGGATCAATAATCAGAAGCGGGATCTGGAGACCCATACTGACTCCCACACATTCAACGATGACTTTCTTGTGATTGTCGGAACCTTTTACGCTAGTATCTTAATCCCTTTGTTTCGCGATATATTACATGTCCGAGATTCGATCATCGGTATCTCCATACCTAGTTTGATCTCGTTACTGACATGCACTCTTTTCTCGTTCCCGTGATATAACATTCTAGTGATCATATCACTTGCTTACAAGCTAACCAATGTGATATAACCGAGAGGGACCAGAGTATATATATCTGTCATCGGGATGAACAAATTCCACTCTCGATCCATGGGCCTCAACATAACACTTTATTAGTCTTGAACCCATATTTATAATCACCTTGTTACGGTGTGACGTTTGATGTTATCAAGAAACTCTTTTGGTGTTAGTGATTGACATGATCTCATGGTCTAAGGATTAGGATTACTTCGTAAGTTGTTATAGCAATATAAACTCAATGACTTTGATCGTAATGCTATACTTTGGATGAATGTTCATCACACCATTACACTAATGTTGTGATCCCGTTATTAACAACATCCAATGTCTATGATCAGGAAACCTTCATCATCTTGTTAATCAACGAGCTAGTTTATGAGAGAGGCATAACTAGGAACTTTCTGTTTGTTTATTAAACACACATGTATTAACGTTTCCGTATTAATACAATTATAGCATGCAAAATAAACATCTATCATATACTTGGAATACACATAATAAACACTTTATTATTGCCTCTCAGGGCATATTCCCTTCAGTCTCCCACTTACACTAGAGACAATAATCTAGTTACATAGTGATGAATCTAACACCCATTGAGTTCTGGTGTTGATCATGTTTTGCTCTAGGGAGAGTTTTAGTCAACGGATCTGCTACCATTGAGATCTGTGTGTACTTTAAAAATCTTTATATCTCCATCCTTGACATGCTCGCGGATGGAGGGAAAACGGCGCTTAATATGCTTGGAATGCTTGTGAGATCTTATCTCTTTGGCATTGGCAATGGCACCATTGTTGTCACAATAGATCACCATTGGGTCCAACGCGTTTGCAACCACTCCTAGTTCGGATATGAACTCCTTCATCCAAACCGCTTCCTGAGAAGCTTCCGAAGCAGCAACATATTCGGCCTCCGTTGTTGATCCCGCCACCACAGGTTGTTTGGAGCTCCTCCAACTAACCGTACCGCCATTCATGAGAAATACGTATCCGGATTGAGACTTATAGTCATCTGGATCAGTGTCAAAGCTTGCGTCAACATAACACTTAGCGACGAGCTCTTCTTCACCTCCGTACACAAGAAACATATCCTTAGTTCTTCGTAAGTACTTAAGGATATTCTTGACCGCTATCCAAAGGTTCGAACTCGATCCGATTGGTACCTACTAGTTAAACTAATAGCATGTGCCACATCCGGTCTTGTACATAGCATGGCATACATTATAGAGCCTATGGCTGAAGCATAGGGGACTTTGTCCATTATCTCTCTTTCTTCCGGTGTAGCCGAACTTTGAGTCTTACTCAATGTCTTGCCTTGCAACATAGGTAAGAACCCCTTCTTACTTCCGTCCATTTTAAACTTATATAAAATATTATCAAGGTATGTACTTTGCGATAGCCCTATTAAGCGTCTAGATCTATCTCTATAGATCTTTATGCCTAATATGTATTACGCTTCACCTAGGTCCTTCATTGAAAGTTTGTTGTTTAGATAACTTTTAACACTGTTTAAAAGATCTATATCATTTCTGATCAATAATATGTCATCCACATAAAATATCAGAAATGCCACATTGCTCCCACTCACTTTCTTGTAAATAAAAGCTTCTCCATAAGTTTGTAAAAATCCAAACTCTTTGATCACCTCATCAAAGCGGAGATTCCAACTTCGTGATTCTTGCTTCAATCCATAGATGGATCGTTGAAGCTTGCACACCTTGTTACAATCCTTAGGATCGACAAAACCCTTTGGTTGTATCATATACAACTCTTCTTCAATATTACCATTGAGAAACGCAGTTTTGACATCCATCTGCCATATCTCATAATCGAAATATGCAGGAATTGCTACCATAATCCTAACTGACTTTAGCATCGCTATGGGAGAGAATGTCTCATCGTAGTCAACTCCTTGAATTTGTCGAAAACCCTTTGCGACAAGTCGAGCTTTATAGACGGTCACATTACCATCAGCATCAGTTTTCCTTTTGAAAATCCATTTGTTCTCCACGGCCTTTCGGTCGTGAGGTAAGTCTACCAAGTTCCAAACTTGATTTTCATACATGGATTCCATCTCGGATTTCATGGCTTCTAACCATTTGTTGGAATCCGGGCTCATCATCGCTTCTTCATACGTTGTAGGGTCATCATTTTCATCAACCATGAAATTCATGACAGGATTTCCGTACAGCTCGGGAGCTGCACGCGTCCTGCTAGACCTGCGAGGTTTGGTAGTATTCTCTTTCGGAGTTTCATGATCATTATCATTAGTTCCCTCTTCAACTGGTGGAGCCGACTCCGGAACGACTTTCGGCGCTGCGCTACTC
This sequence comes from Avena insularis, assembly GCA_023614405.1. NCBI lineage: Eukaryota > Viridiplantae > Streptophyta > Magnoliopsida > Poales > Poaceae > Avena > Avena insularis. Next base: position 194,617,752 of record CM042691.1, read on the forward strand.
GCCATACTTTGGAGAGAAGGTTCAATAACCTCTTCGAGTTCTACCTTCCTACTACTCACACCTTTCGCGGGAAACTCTTTCTCTAGAAAGGATCCATTCTTGGCAACAAAAACTTTGCCCTCGAATCTATGATAGAAGGAATACCCAATAGTTTCCTTAGGGTATCCTATGAAGACGCATTTTTCCGCTTTGGGTTCGAGTTTATCCGGTTGAAGTTTCTTCACATAAACATCGCATCCCCAAACTTTAAGAAATGATAGCTTAGGTTTGTTTCCAAACCACAATTCATACGGTGTATTTTCAACGGATTTAGATGGTGCCCGATTTAAAGTGAAAGCAGCAGTTTCTAGTGCATAACCCCAAAATGACAACGGCAAGTCCGTCAGAGACATCATAGATCGAACCATATCTAATAAAGTACGATTACGACGTTCCAACACACCATTTCTCTGTGGTGTTCCGGAAGGTGTGAGTTGTGAAACAATTCCACACTCTTTCATGTGAGTGCTAAACTCGTAACTTAGATACTCACCTCCACGGTCAGACCGTAGAAATTTGATCTTTCTATTACGATGATTTTCCACTTCATTCTGAAATTCCTTGAACTTTTCAAAGGTTTCAGACTTATGTTTCATCAAGTAGATATAACCGTATCTACTCAAATTATCCGTGAAAGTAACAAAATAACAATATCCACCTCGTGCCGACACACTCATTGTACCACATACATCAGAATGTATGATTTCCAATAAATCTGTCGCTCGTTCCATTGAACCAGAAAACGGCGTTCTAGTCATCTTGCCCATAAGGCATGGCTCACATGTATCAAATGATTCAAAATCAAGTGATTCTAAAAGTCCATCTGAATGGAGCTTCTTCATGCGTTTAACGCCAATATGACCTAGACGGCAGTCCCACATATATGCGGATATATCATCATTAAGTTTAATCCTTTTAGCATCAACATTATGAATATGTGTAACATTATTATCGAGATCTAATAGAAATAAACCATTCATCATCGGTGCACGACCATAAAATATTTCATTCATATAAATAGAACAACCATTGTTCTCGGATTTAAATGAATAACCACTTCGCATCAAACACGATCCAGATACAATGTTCATGCTCAGTGCATGCACCAGATAATAATTATTCAAGTTTATTACTAATCCCGACAGCAAGTGGAGAGGTAGCGTTCCGACGATGATCACATCAATGCTTGATCCATTGCCGACATGCATCTTGACCTCACCCCTTCCTAGCGGTCGCTTGTTCCGCAGCCCCTGATTCGAGTTACAAATATTAGCAACCGAACCGGTATCAAATACCCAGGTGCTACTGCGAGCACTAGTCAAGTACACATCAATAACATGTATATCATATATACCTTTGTTTGCCTTGTCGGCCTTCTTGTCTGCCAAATACTTGGGGCAGTTGCGCTTCCAGTGGCCAGTCCCCTTACAATAGTAACACTCGGTATCAGACTTAGGTCCAACTCGGGGTTTCTTTTCAGGCACGGCAACCGGCTTGCCGCCCTTACTTCCCTTCCGTTTTCCCTTCTTGTCTTTCTTGAAACCAGTGTTCTTATTGATCATCAACACTTGATGTTCCTTTTTGATCTCCACTTCTACAGTTTTAAGCATTAACACAAGCTCGGGGAGAGACTTCTTCATGCCTTGCATATTATAGTTCATCACAAAGCTTTTATAGCTAGGTGGCAGAGACTGCAGAACACGATGGATGCCTAAGTCAATGGGAATCGATATTCCCAAGGACACAAGCTTATTGACGTATCCCGACATCTTGAGTACATGCTCACTAACGGAGCTGTGCTCTTCCATCATGCAGGTAAAGAACTTTTCTGAAGCATTGTAGCTCTCTACAACAGCATGTGTGTCGAAAATCATTTTCAACTCACCCATTGTATTAAATGCATTGCCGTTTTCGAAACGCTTTCGAAGTTCCGGCTCTAGCCCATACAATATGCCGTAATGAACTAAGTTGTGGTCCTCCTGACGAGTCTGATAGACATTCTTATCCTTGTCAGGGGCATCCTCAAAAGGTGGGGGGGGGGGGCTAGCGGCGCTTCTAGCACATATTGATTTTGTGCAGCAGAGAGGAGAATCCTCAAATTCATGGCCCATTTGGTAAAGTTGCTACCGTTCGTTGCAAGTTTCTCTTTCTCCATGAACACATTGAAATTAAAAGTAGGTGGTGCCATCTACAACAGAATTTGTAAAGTTTGGACTAAGTTTATGATAGATTGAGTTCAACTAATCCACATTATGAATGAACTCCCACTCAAAAACGACATCCCTCGTGTCTTTTTGGTGATTACATGAACCAAATCCACTACACCAAGTCCGATCATCGCGTGAGTCGGTGTAGCTTCAAAGGAGAGCATCAAATGGGCATCATATCTACTATATGACTCATGCTTAACCTTTCGGACCGTGTTCCGAGGCCATGTCTGTACATGCTAGGCTCTCCAAGTAAGAAACTTAGTATTCGTGTGTGTAACTGTTTTACACCCGAAATATGGTCGTGGATCCAAGAACACCCGATCATCACGTGGTGTCTTGGAGCGACGAAAACATAATCGGTGCATACTAAAGGAAGAACACATTCTTATCTTGATATTTAAATGAGGGATCATCTTACTATGCTAATAAAACACCAAACAAGCAATATAAGATGCTATCAAACATCACATGTTTATTAGTGGAATGATATGGTTCCCGCATATGATCTCTATCATGTGCACCGTGGTATGATCACTATCATACCTTTATGTGTAAGGCCAAGGTCTATGGAACTTACACGTTATGTATGTTGTAAGAGTATCATCTCATACTTCTACTTACAACATCACCATATCATAACACTAGCCCAGCAACAATCTAAACTAGACGCCTCTAATTTATCCATTGCAAGTTTTTACGTGGCTTAGGGATTTCGAGATAGAACCGTTCATACCTACAAACATGAACCACAAAGAGGATAACCAAATTGTTGACAACTCGTTGCAAAATAGATATTGAATATAGTAGGAGATACAGACACCCGCTAGCCACTTATGAAAACTAGTTGCATGTCAAGCGTGGAACAGGTCTCATGTGCGAGGACATGTAAAGTTTGTCCGGACCGCTTCATCCTACTATGCCACCAATATGCAAGATTACAACTAAGGAGCAACAAAATGATCATCATCGCCCACATACTCATATGTGTACTACCCGTGTAAAGAATCTACGCATAGATCCGGCTCTGATACCACTGTAGGGTTCGCAGCATAGAAAACAAAAAATTTCCTACGATGGGAACAACTATGTACCAAGATCTATCTACTAGATACAAACAACAGGTGGATGTATATCCATAGAGAACATACCCTTGAAGACTGACAAAGCTTAACGAGTTCAACTCGTGGTTGATGTAGACGATCTCTTGCTGATCTCAAGATCGAGAGGAAGTCCTAGCGCCGCAAATCAGCAGCGCATCCGTGCTCGCACACACGTTCGAGGCACCAAGCAACCTCCGCCTCCTCGCCCTAGCGATGCAGCGGAAGCACAACTCTTTCTTGCCGAATAGCCACCAGGAACATGGATCTCGCTAGTCCGAGACCATGGGGGATAACTTCTAGAGGGGGAGAGATCCTTCACGAGGAGGTGTAAGTGAGAAGTGAGGAGAGGGGTGCCTTTTATAGGAGGGGGCACCCAAGGGGGTGGCCGCCGGCCATGGGGGCTGCCCCCTCCCCTCCTTCATTCATGTGGATGGACACTCCACTCACAAAAATCCATTTAAATCCCTCCACTCAAAATCCCACTCAAACTTGCTATTAAATTTCCACCAAATTTAATGCAAACTCTCATTAAATAAAACTCTTTTATTTATTCAGAATTTTTTCAATTACTTTAATGACAAACATTCACATATAACCCCTTGCTAGAATTCTATTTCACATGCATAACCTCATTATGCAATTTCACCCGAAAACCTGTTTCGGTATCTAGTGAAATAAATTCATGTGCTTGTTTATTCTTTCGGCATGAAACTTTTGCTCCAATTGGATGTCGGTGTCTCTTAAGTGTGTCACCCTACGGTTCATGAATAATGCGGACATGATCGAGACCCCTCTCGAATCAATAATCAGAAGTGGGATCTGGAGACCCATACCGACTCGCACACATTCAACGATGACTTTCTTGTGATTGTCGGAACCTTTTACGCTAGTATCTTAATCCCTTTGTTTCGCGATATATTACATGTCCGAGATTCGATCATCGGTATCTCCATACCTAGTTTGATCTCCTTACTGACATGCACTCTTTTCTCGTTCCCGTGATATAACATTCTAGTGATCATATCACTTGCTTGCAAGCTAACCAATGTGATATAACCGAGAGGGACCAGAGTATATATATCTGTCATCGGGATGAACAAATTCCACTCTCGATCCATGGGCCTCAACATAACACTTTATTAGTCCTGAACCCATCTTTATAATCACCCTATTACGGTGTGACGTTTGATGTTAACAAGAAACTCTTCCGGTGTTAGTGATTGACATGATCCCATGGTCTAAGGATTAGGATTACTTCGTAAGTTGTTATAGCAATATAAACTCAAGGACTTTGATCGTAATGCTATACTTCGGATGAATGTTCATCACACCATTACACTAATGTTGTGATCCCGTTATTAACAACATCCAATGTCTATGATCAGGAAACCTTGATCATCTTGTTAATCAACGAGCTAGTTTATGAGAGAGGCATAACTAGGAACTTTCTGTTTGTTTATTAAACACACATGTATTAACGTTTCCGTATTAATACAATTATAGCATGCAAAATAAACATCTATCATATACTTGGAATACACATAATAAACACTTTATTATTGCCTCTCAGGGCATATTCCCTTCAAGTTTGCTTTGTTGCATTGCATAATTATGGCCATTATTGCTCTGTTAGTTGGTTGCTCCCAACCTTTTGCTAGCCTCCACTTGTATGAGTAAGTTCTACTCATGCCTCCAACTCCCAAGAAACCAAGTTATTCCAAAGTGTCCACTATAAACTGCTATGCATGGTGTGTTACACCATTCCAAGTATATTCTTGTTTTCATCTATCTTCCAATTAAAAACTATTTTGTTATGTGAAAACTTAGTGATTAAAGCCCTCACGAACTTTATGGCACACTTTATTCTTTGCCCCTAATAAACTTGAACCATTGTGACAACTTTGTGGTATATGCTTGCACTTATAAGTTGGAATTAGCAGAACCGTGTTGTCACGGGGAACGTTTTCAACATTGCACTTGTACCTTGTTGTACTGTTGATATCATGTTCTTTTGTATATGGATGTCACCGGTGTGAAATAGAGAGGGAACTTATAAGTCCATGGAGTTTGTATCCTGTGTTAGAGAAACGCCTGGGCCGCTAGCCTAAGCCATGCCTAATCATGGTGGAAACTTGCAGCATCACCATAGTGACATATATGAAGCATTCTTTTTATAAAAAAAGAGACACATTGAGAAAAGAGGAAAGAGAGAGAAAAGCACCATATTCCCACGGTACATAAGAAGAATTGTTGAGATGCTCATTGTCTGCTTGCCTTGTCATTTTGGTTATGGGAAAGCTCATGTACCATGTGTAAGGGGTACCCCGTTGGCGGTTCTCAATGATATACAAATACTTACAGTGACAAGAACTTACCTAGACCCAAAGTTGAGTATGAATGAGGTGTGTCCCTCGTATTCAAGGGGCATGAGATTGCCAACTTATACTTCGTCAAGCATATACTCCAGCTTTGCCACTTTAAGCTTAACCACTTCAAGATGCTTATGATAGGGGCAATGAGGGCTGAAAGCTAACTAGTACCATAATTTTTGGAAGCTCCTTTTGAAACTTGTAATCCATGCTTCCTTTACAAAAAGGCCTTTCTTCCACCACTATTGAGTCTCCACCTTCTACCTTTAGGCACCATTAAGAGAGCATAGTTGTCATTCTGTGTGCAGTATTCCAAAGCTTATTAATTGATGCATATTGTGTTATTACTTGTTCTTGTGCTATTTGTTTCTAGTCACCCTGGTGAACTTTGCAGGTGTCCTATGCATTATATTGCTACTCTATGAGGGACAAGCTGATTACCACTATGTTATGTTTTCTGCATGTGAAACAAACGTTTTTCAATGCATGTTATTCATGATCTTTGTTTGTAGCTTGTCATGTTGCATGCATAGTTACTATGTCCTATTGTTAGAACTCCATCTTTCATGCACATTGGAAGGATCGTATGGGCACCTAGAGGGGGGTGAATAGGTGCTACTTCAAATTTTCTTCTTTTTCAAATTAAGGTTTGACAATAAGGTAAATTCTCTAGATAATGCAACTAAGGTGAATTTACCTATATGACAATTATGCAAGAGCTACCACTACACAAAGTAGGAACAAGTAAGTAAAGTGCGGTAAAGGATAGAAGTAACCAAAGTGGTGGACGCGGAGACACAAGGATTTGTTTCCCGTAGTTCCTTCCTTTTGAGGGGAAGTACGTCTACATTTGGAGAGGGGGTGGTTTCAAACCACCAACGCCACGAAAGGCCTCCCTTGTTCTCCGATGAATCTCACCCCAACGGGATCGATTCACCTTCCACTATATCGGCAACCTTCGAGGTGGAAGCCGGCACCTTTACAAGTTTGGGGCACACATCCACAACTTAATCGGAGGCTCCCAAATACAAGCAAGCTGTCAAAGCAATCAAAGACAAGCTTGTAAGAACCAAAATAAGAACTAGGGTTTCCAAGAAAACACTAGAACAAAGGGGCCCTCAATGAAATGAGGGGTAAATGAAGATCTCTTTTGGTGAAGTAGTAGATCGGGGCCTCCTCCTTCGATTCCCCAAAGATCAAGGACTTTGGGTGGTGGAATGAGGAGATCTTGAAGATTGAGTGGCTCCAGTGGTGGTCTTGACTTCAATGTGGCTAAGCATCTTGTCCCAAGGTAGGTGGAGGGGTATTTATACCCCTCCATGAAATCTGGCCGTTGGAGCCTTTACTGCAGCGGTAGTACCGGAAGTTCAAGCGGTACTACCGGAGAACTCCGGTACTACCGGACCTGGTACTGGACGACCCTCTTCAAACTTCATACAGCCCTGCCCACAGCGGTACTACTATTGATGCTACCGTAAAGCGGTAGTACCGCAAATGGCAACCGGTACTACCGGACGTGTAGTGGAATCAGCTTTAGATTTAAAAAACTCCTTCATCACGCAGTAGTAAAATGCGGTACTACCGCTTTTTACTACCTAGGCAGACAGAAGCTTTTTGCCAACGTACAAAAGTCTCTGCCCCGAGCGGTACTAAAATGCGGTACTACCGCATTTTAGTACCGGAGCAGGCAGAAGCTTTTGACAAGTGGTCAAAAAACTACTGTCGCGCTAGGTACTAAAATGCGGTACTACCGCTTTTTAGTACCTAGCCCGGCAGAGACTTTTTGACAGTTAGTCAAAACCTTATGTCGCATCCGGTAGCAAAAAGCGGTACCGCGCCAGGCAGACAGTTTTTGAACATTGCAAATCATTTTCAATTCACCTGCAATACACTTGGCAAATAATTAGTCCGATATGTGTGTTGTTATAAAACACCAAAATCACTAGGGATAAGAAATGCTCTTTCAATCTCCCCCTTTTTGGTGTTTGATGACAACACACATTTTGCAGGGAAATCTAGTGATGACAAGGTATAGATGGGGATCCCCCTAGATATGTAGAAACAAGCCTCATACACTCAAACAAGTTACCTGGGAGTAGAAGTCGCACATGGAGCACATACCTTTGCTAAATAACATGTGATGACCAATATTGATTAGGAATGGGGAAGGTCGTCACATAGGATGGATCCAAATGAGAATTGTCATATTACACACAAGATGGATCCATACGATAACCACATAGTCTCACCATACATAGCACAAATAGTTAGTTCACACATAGTAAGTCACACATAATAAGAGGCAAGCAAATAAAGTTCACAAGCGAATAAAAATCAATGGAAAGAACGAGCTTGTGACTTTTCCCTCGCAAATCCCGCGTACCTAATGTGCAACTTATCCCCCTTTGGCATCAAGACGCCAAAAAGGGACAAGAGCAACACTAACGTCCCGGAGATCACTCGTCATCATCATCAACCCAGTCTTCCCATGCATCATCATGAGGTGGCGGGGCACGGAAGGAGGAGGTGGCATCATCTTCCCAGTGGCTATGCTTGGAGATCCATTGGTATTCTGGGGTAATGTTGTTCTCGGAGCCCTTGGAGACGGTCAAGCCTTGAGCCTCCATCATTTCCTTCTGACGAACAACAGATTTCTTGGCATAGACATGGGCCTCGTACATGCGTTTCTGATTGTCCACTTGGAAGCAGAATATCTTCTTGAGTTTGGCCTCAAACCTCTTGGCCCAAGATGGCTAAGCCGACTGGCAACGTAAGACCACAAAGGCAGCATCCTGATGTGCATCAGCAGCATCACCGGATTCCTCCACAACAGGGTTCCCATCCTCATCAACAATCTGACCATCGGCATTGCGTGGTTTGAGATGGGTCTTGATCAACAGATTCTTGTGGCGGTGAGTGACAAGACGAAGAGAAGGCAAGTCACGGGCAATATCACAGGGCACTTGCTAATGATGAGAGCCATGATGTACGGAGCAAAAGGAGGCACCCTCCTTTGAAAAGTGGCACATACCATTTCATTCCAAATAACATCCATCACATCCATGGGAAGTCCAGAGTCACGGTGGTGGAAGGTGGCAAGCATAATATCCACCATGAAGGCATGTATCTCATCAACATTCCCAGCACGGGGGGCGACGGTCTCACGGAAGATGCGATGCAAGATGTCATATGTAGGTAAAAGTCCTTTGATCTTTCCAGGGATACCGCGCCCCTGGATGTACAGTGGTGCAAGAGCATCTTTCTTCTTGGGGCGATCATTGTCATGGCACCGAAAACCAACGGGAGTGTCTTTGCCACGGTCTTCGTACCCGAGAATGGCTGCGAACTCAGCCAACGTTGCTTGCTTGACAACACCCTCGGTCATCCAGGTGAGAGTCCGAGTCTGATTCTTGGCAAAGTGAACGGTTGCATAGAACTGAGCGATGAGCATTGGATCATAGTTGCACCAGAACTCCATAATGGGAAGCAAGCCAATGTTGGTGGAAATGTCAAGGGCCTCACCAAAGCAGTTCAGGTTCTTCCTCACATGATTCATCTCGATCCATTTTTGAGGAACCACAATTTTGTCATCTTTCATGAGGATCTCATGGAACACCCGCTCCTGGAAATCCGTAAAGAAGAGGCTACCTTCCCGAAGATGAGAGCGAGATGTCCCATATGGACTGACAACCCGCAGGTCATGGAATTCTGTCTCAGACAAATCAGACAGCAGCTTTGGCCCAGATGGCCCGGAACTGTGGCTCTTGCGAGGACCGGAGGGAGGAGGAGGTGGGGGAGCCCTACTATGACCAGCACTTTGCTTGACCCCCCCCCCCCCCACCCCGACGACCACGTGTTGTTTGCAATTTCAGACAGGCACCAGGTTGAGGCATGACCTCCTCTTCTGACTCAGTCTCTGATTCTGACTCATAGTCCTCGATCTCATAGTGAGCTTTGGAGCGTTTGCACGATCCCTGAGAACCCCTGCACCTGTGAAGAAACGAGGGAGATAGCATAGGGGTAAGGGCACAAGAACCTGAGACAAACAGAGGATGGAACTCGTGGTGTTTTTTAAAAAAATTGCTGCCAGTATAGGGCAGTAGTACCGGATCTGCACTAGCGGTAGTACCGCCAAGCGGTAGTACCGGAAAAAGATTCCCGGTACTACCGGCCTGCGACCACAATGCAGATCTGAACTAGAAATCCATGTACGGGCAGTAAATTTGTTGTAAAACATGATTTCCATCGGACAAAGTGGTAGATCTGTAAAATAGCACACGATACAACCTCAAGAATACGTGTTTTAACCAAGAATCAAAGTTACCCTAGATTCAATGGAGAAAACAAGTGAGAAGATGAGGAGGGCGATAGTACCGGTGTCCATGGCGGTGGAGAAGAAGGAGGAGCCCGCGGGGAGGCCGGATCCGGTGTGGATCCGGGAGAAGGAGAGAAGGGCGGGGCTCCTGCAACGTCCTCTTGCTCCTGCGGTGGCGCTGGTGAGGAGTGGAGACGAGGGATGAATGAGGCACTGAGGGGTGCCTCTCCCACGTTTCCAATCTTAACCGACACGCACAAGCGGTAGTACCGGAGCCAAGGGCGGTAGCTATCTTGATGCGGTAGTATCAAGACTGGAAGTTTCCAGACAGGACCCTGAAAACTGAACCAGACGCGGTAGTACCGCTAGCAATTGCCGGTAGTACCATTTGGCGGTAGTACCGCTTATGAGACCCGGTAGTACCGCTTATGAGACCCGGTAGTACCGTAACCATCAGGACAAAGTGCCAAGATACATAAGATGGAAGGTTCTTGTGCAGAGTAGATAAGTTTTTTTGGGGAATAAGAAGGGTATGGGTTTAGAGAGTCACACTGATATGGGCCAATGCACTCAAAAATTACGAGAAACATATGGAGAGCCAAATGTGAGTGCACGACCGAAAGAGCAAAAACCAACAAGAGGGTGACAAACATGAGTAAGGACCAATTCAAAAATGACAAACACGAGTAAGCACATCAACCTCTCTATTGAGAGGGGGCAGTGGCCTAGACCACCATGTTTGAGTATACTCAGCTTGGCACCACGAAGATATATCTTGGGTCCATTACCGAAACTCATCATTAAGCTCATATATCACAAAATGATATTAAGAGGAATGATTTTGTTTTACTTTGCGCATAATGGGGGAGGGATGGTCCAATCAATTAGGACCGCACTCCCCCTATGTCCATGCCTACACCTAAACCAAATATGGGCCGAGAATTAGGTGAGAGTGCAAGATAATCAAGTCAAGCTCCTTGAATCTACGATATTTAGTTCATTCCTCAAGTAGCAAAATCTTGCTTCATCAAGTGGCTTCGTGAAGATGTCGGCAAGTTGATCTTTGGTTGATACATATGATAGATCAATATCACCTCGAGCAACATGATCTCTAATGAAGTGATGTAGAATCTCAATATGTTTGTCCTTGTGTGATCCACCGGGTTGTAAGCAATCTTGATGGCACTTTCATTGTCACATAGAAGAGGCACATTGTCACAATGGACACCGTATTCCTTTAAAGTTTGCCTCATCCATAGCAATTGAGTGCAAGCACTAGCAGCAGCAACATACTCGGCTTCGGCGGTGGAGAGATATACAATTTTGCTTCTTAGAAGACCAATATACCAAGGACCTACCAAGGAATTGGCAAGCCCCGGATGTTGACTTTCTATCATCCTTGTCCCCCGCCCAATCCGAATCCGTGTATCCACAAAGAGCAAATGTTGAGCCTCGAGGATACCAAAGACCATAAAATGGGGTATGAACTAAATATCGAAAGATTCTCTTGACCGCCATTAAATGGCTTTCCTTAGGAGCCGCTTGATATCTTGCACACACACCTACACTCAACACAATATCGGGTCTAGATGCACAAAGGTAAAGCAAAGAACCAATCATAGACCGATATACCTTTTGATCCACATCTTTACCATTTGGATTTTGTTCTAGATGAGTCTTTGTAGCCATGGGAGTAGGAGCTCCATTTAAATCTTGCATATTGAATCTCTTGAGCATATCTTGAGTATACTTGGCTTGATTAAAGAATGTCCCTGCTCTAACTTGCTTGATCTCAAAGCCAAGAAATACTCTCAACTCTCCCATCAAAGACATCCGGAACCTACTAGTCATAAGCTTTGAGAATTCATCATTAAAAGCTTTGTTAGATGATCCAAAGATAATATCATCAACATATATTTGGCATACAAAAAGCTCCCCGTTGAACCTCTTAGTAAAAAGAGTGGGATCTTCCCAACCTCAAAACCACGGTCAAACAATAACTCTCTAAGGTGCTCATACCACGTGCGTGGGGCTTGCTTGAGCCCATAGAGTGCCTTATCAAGTTTGTAGACATGGTTTGGGAAGTTGGGGTCCTCAAATCCCGGGGGTTGCTTAACATATACCAATTCATTTAATGGACCATAAAGAAATGCACTTTCTACATCCATTTGTTGCAACTTAAAGTTATGATGTGCCGCATAAGCAAGAAGAATACGAATGGACTCAAGACGAGCCACGGGTGCATATGTATCTCCATAGTAAATGCCTTCAATTTGAGAGAACCCTTATGCAACAAATCTAGCCTTGTTCCTTACTATGATTCCATGCTCATCTTGCTTGTTCTTGAATATCCACTTTGTTCCAATAACATTGCGGCAATCCTTTGGCTTCTCTACTAACTTCCACACTTTGTTTCTCTCAAAGTTGTTGAGTTCTTTGTGCATAGATTCTAACCAATCCGGATCTTCAAGAGCTTCCCACACTTTCTTTGGTTCAATCATGGAGATGTGTGCTTGGTGTTCACTGAACCTCTTCAATTGTGCTCTTGTGGAGATACCTTTCCTTAGATCACCAACTACATTTTGGAGGGAGTGGTCTCGTAACTCCAACATTCTTTCCTTTCTAGCTTCGCGACGAGCGTGGATCTCCGTATTGTTTCTTGGAGGACCCTCTTCATCATTTTGATACTCGTCTTGACCATCATCTTGACCTTGATCATCATTGGAATCATCCTCTATAATTGGAGGCAAAGATTGACCTTGGTATTGATCAAGAGCTCTTCTAGCATCAATTCGAGCTTGTCTCAAAACAGTTTGTATGGATCTTCCTTGACAAATTGACTTGGCACCACTTGACAACCCGTTGAGTGGACCAAGCTCCCCTTGACTAGAGTTGACACTTTGATCATCATGTTGAGGGTCCACATCTTGTCTTTGGCTTGGGTTAATGTCCTCTTCGGTGGATGGAGCATGTTGAGGTTGTGAAGATGAGGGCTCCACTTGAGTGGGGCATAGTTCTTCTCGATCCGCCATAAGGGGTTCCTCAACGGGGCGGATATATCCCACACCCATTCTTCCTATGGCATCCTGAGGCATTTCATCATCTGCATCACAAGCATCAACACGCCCCCCTTGGGGACCATCATATTCTTCGAAGGTCACACTACAACATTCTATGACGGCTCCGGAGAGCTTATCATAGATTCTATAAGTGTGAGATTCGAGACCATAGCCAACAAAAATACCCTCTAATGCTTTAGACTCGAATTTAGACAAACGAACACCTTTGATGAGATAGAAACACTTACAATCAAACACCCAGAAATAAGATATGTTGGGCTTGTTACCGGCAAGTATCTCATATGGAGTCTTGTTGATTTTCTTGCGGAGGTAGAATCGGTTTGAAGCATGGCAAGCAGTGGAGATGGCTTCGGCCCAAAAGTTGTATGGAGATTTAAACTCCACCAACATGGTCCTAGCCATCTCAATAAGAGTCCGGTTCTTCCTTTCGGCCACACCATTTTGTTGAGGGGTGTATGCAGCGGAATATTGATGTTTAATCCCCTCATCACTAAGGAAATCATTCAAGGTGTAGTTCTTGAACTCGGTGCCATTGTCACTTCTTATAATCAAAACGGGAACATTGTATTGCCGTTGAAACAAGTTGATGAAGTCGATAGAAGTCTTTTGAGTCTCACTCTTCAACTTGAAGAAATAAACCCAAGAGTATCTTGAAAAGTCGTCAACAATCACCAAACAATATTTCTTCCCACCAAGACTTGCATGAGATGGAGGACCAAATAGATCCACATGGAGGAGTTCCAAGATCTTGTTAGACTTGATTTGGTTCTTGGGCTTGTGAGGAGCGTCATGCATCTTCCCTAGAACACATGCCCTGCAAACACGATCTTTGGCAAAGGAAACATTTTATTTTAGTCCAACTATATGGCCCTCTTTATGGAGACTTTGCAAAGTTCTCATATTGACATGGGCTAGTCGGCGATGCCATAGCCAACCCACATCGGCCTTTCCAAATAAGCACATCGGACCTGTAGTGGTTTGCTTCGAAAAGTCCACCACATACAAGTCATGTTCGACGTACCCAACGAAGGCGACCTTGAGAGACTTGCTCCACAAGAGGACCACAATATCTACATCAATGAAGACGTCAAAGCCCATCTTACCAAGAGCAAGGACAGAAAGTAAATTGTATCCAAGGGTCTCAACAAGCATGACGTTCACGAGTGTAATGTCATGAGCAACCACAACCTTGCCGAAACCCATTACCTTAGACTTTGATTTGTCGGCATATGTCACGGTAATTTGATCATCATTAGGCTTTAACTCCTTGACAATAGACGAGCTTCCGGTCATATGACTTGTGCAACCACTATCAAGCACCCACTTTGACCCTCCGGAAGCATAAGTCTACAAGAGATCAAGCTAATTTTTAGGTACCCATTTTTCAATGGGTCCTCTTTTGTTAGCAACAAGGGTGTTGGGAACCCAAATAGACCAAGCAATATAACCATCATAAGGGCCAACATATTGTGCATACACATCACCATAGTAATCACGCATTAGAACATAGTGAGGGTTAGCACTTCCCGCAAAGTCATCATGAGACATAGTTTTACCACTTGTGGTCTTACTGTCCACAATGGTCTTGTTGGTCTCTTGTGCGGGCTTGGCCTTCTTCTTCTTATTGTTCTTCTTCTTGGTTTTGGAAACAAAACCAATGCCCCCTTTGTCACCACTACGCCTTTGCTTGCTCAAAAGATCATCAATGGACTTGTTGCCTTGTGGAAATGTGGCCTTAGCAAGCTCCCCCTTCAACCTAGCATTCTCTTCAAGAATAGTTGTGCTACTAGATGGTATGAAGTTACTAGGTGAAGGAATATTGGCCAATTGAGTTTGAAGCGTTTCATGGGACTTTGTGAGTGACAAGAGTTCACTCTCCAAGGCCTTGTGAGCCTTGTTAAGCAAGCTAAAATCCTCGGCAAGTTTTTCATGAACCACACCAAACTCAATCTTGTCCTTTTTAGCCCTTTTGTATTTATCAATAGCATGATCATGCTCTTTGATGAGTTTGTTAACAATAGTGTCGTTGGCCTCATCAAGCCCTTCAAGTTTTAGTTCAAGTGACAACCTAGTTTCTTGTTCTTCCTCTAGAGCATTGTTTAAAGCCTCTAGCTCAATCATATGTTCATGCCCAAGTTTACATCTTACATCTAGAAGCTCTTGAGTATGTGAGAGTTGATCTAAGATGTTCCCAAAATGTAACTTAGCATCTCCTTCTAGGTTAGTCATGAACTCATCAAAGGCAATTAATTCCTTTTTAACATCAAGAGACATTTCATCATCAATTTCATCATTATCTAAGTGAGTAGAGCGGGATGATGAGGATACCTCCGTTCCTCTTGCCATAAGGCAAGTGACGTTCTTGGTGGAAGAGTTCTCATTTGGAGAATCGAAGAGTGATAATGTCGGAGTAGAGGTGGTGGCTAGTGCAGCCACACCATGAGAAGTTTCTTCTTCCTCATCTTCATCATCTTCATTGTCGGAGGAGTATTCTTCATGAGTGATCAAGACAATTTCTCCCGACTTCTTGTTGACGGGATTCTTTTTGATGAAAGGTTTCTTGTAAGGTGCCTTGAGCGTCTTCCTCAACACAAGCTTACCACCATGATCTTCTCTCTTCTCATAGGGGCAGCTTGCCACAAAGTGATAGCGGTCACCACACTTGAAGCAAGTTCTCAACTAGTGGTATTCTCTCTTTTCCCATTTGGATTGCTTCTTCATTGCATTTCCATCTTGGCCTTGGCGGGGTTCTTCCAAAAGTTCTTTGCATAGAAAGCCATATATTGACCATGAGCAATCTTGACTTCATCGAAATGGTCCATGGAGAGTCCTTCATCACTATCATCTTCATCCCCAAGGTCCACAACTTTGGCCTTCAAAGCAACATTGACCACATTGCTCATACCAAGGGCACGAGCACAGGCATCTTTGGCATTCTTGGCGGCAACCTTGAAAGAGGCCATATCTTGCATAACTTCATTTGAGGTCATGAGATGGTAGTTGTGTCTTCCTTGTAGGCTCTTCAAGTCGGTGGGATCAAAAGGCATGAGTGCACTCACATATTTCCTTTTTATCCATGCATCATCCACATGTGAGGCACCCACATTTCTAAAAGCGGTGGCAGTGGTCTTGAGCCTTCGATACATGTCTTCGTGATCTTCACCTTCTTTCATGTAGAAACCTTCGGCTTCATTGCTTAGAGCATCATATCGGTTCCTCCTCATACTCTCATTTCCAACAAACAACACAGTGAGAGCATCCCAAGCTTCCTTGGCAATGCTAAAGTGCTCAATGTGTGGATAGTTCTTTGTCCCCAAACCTTGTTGAATCATATGCAAAGCAGTGGCATTGAGTTGACTATTGACAACCTCTCTTCTTGTCATGTTGTTTGGATCCCCAATAAAGAGTCCATGCTCGATGATGTTCCATAGTTCAATGCAAGAGCTGCGCACATGAATTCTTATTAGTGATTGACATTGAGCAAAAGTAGCCGACTCTTCAAGCTTAGGTGGGTCACCCCTATTGTACACATGAGGGTGTGGGATGGGAGGATCGGGAGAGTACCAAGAATCATGGTGCTCACCCTTTCCCCCATCAAGTTGTGTGGAGGAATTAGCGTTGTCTGGTTTACCCCCCACCATCATACCCTCGGGGGATACTGACGTATTCCCCTTAGGTAAAATGGATGGTTGATCCTCTTGAGGAGATGGGGGTGATGAGCCTTCTTTGTCTTTAAGAAGTTGCTCTAGCATCTTCTTGACTTCATTGACCAAGGAAGAGCTCAATCTTGTTTCCAAGTTTTTGAGATCTTCCATGGTCACCGTGGTGGGCTCACCATCACCATCCCCTTCGCGGCTACCCATATTATCTTAGGCGGTAAAGCCCAAATAAAGAGCCGAGGCTTTGGTACCAATTGAAAGGATCGTATGGGCACCTAGAGGGAGGGGGGGGTAAATAGGTGCTACTTCAAATTTTCTTCCTTTTCAAATTAAGGTTTGACAATAAGGTAAATTCTCTAGATAATGCAACTAAGGTGAATTTACCTATATGACAATTATGCAAGAGCTACCACTACACAAAGTAGGAACAAGTAAGTAAAGTGCGGTAAAGGATAGAAGTAACCGTAGTGGTGGACGCGGAGACACAAGGATTTGTTTCCCGTAGTTCCTTCCTTTTGAGGGGAAGTACGTCTACGTTTGGAGAGGGGGTGGTTTCAAACCACCAACGCCACGAAAGGCCTCCCTTGTTCTCCGATGAATCTCACCCCAACGGGATCGATTCACCTTCCACTATATCGACAACCTTCGAGGTGGAAGCCATCACCTTTACAAGTTTGGGGCACAAATCCACAACTTAATCGGAGGCTCCCAAATACAAGCAAGCTGTCAAAGCAATCAAAGACAAGCTTGTAAGAACCAAAATAAGAACTAGGGTTTCCAAGAAAACACTAGAACAAAGGGGCCCTCAATAAAATAAGGGGGAAATGAAGATCTCTTTTGGTGAAGTAGTAGATCGGGGCCTCCTCCTTCGATTCCCTAAAGATCAAGGACTTTGAGTGGTGGAATGAGGAGATCTTGAAGATTGGGTGGCTCCAATGGTGGTCTTGACTTTAATGTGGCAGAGCATCTTGTCCCAAGGTAGGTGGAGGGTTATTTATACCCCTCCACGAAATCTGGCCGTTGGAGCCTTTACTGCAGCGGTAGTACCGGAAGTTCAAGCGGTACTACCGAAGAACTCCGGTACTACCGGACCTGGTACCGGACGACCCTCTTCAAACTTCATACAACCCTGCCCACATCGGTACTACTATTGATGCTACCGTAAAGCGGTAGTACCGCAAATGGCAACCGGTACTACCGGACGTGCAGTGGAATCAGCAGATTTAGACGAAAAAACTCTCTGTCACGCCAGGTAGTAAAATGCGGTACTACCGCTTTTTACTACCTAGGCAGACAGAAGCTTTTTGCCAACGTACAAAAGTCTCTGCCCCGAGCGGTACTAAAATGGAGCAGGCAGAAGCTTTTGACAAGTGGTCAAAAATCTACTGTCGCGCTAGGTACTAAAATGCGGCTTTTTAGTACCTAGCCCGACAGAGGCTTTTTGATAGTTAGTCAAAACCTTCTGTCGCATCCGGTAGCAAAAAGTGGTACCGCGCCAGGCAGACAGTTTTTGAACATTGGAAATCATTTTCAATTCACCTGCGATACACTTGGCAAATAATTAGTCTGATATGTGTGTTGTTATAAAACACCAAAATCACTAGGGATAAGAAATGCTCTTTCACACATGTTTAGAGTTCTTTGATCCCAGCTTTTAATGCTTGCAAATGGTTGGATCTTTATTGTGAGGGTGCATGTCACCTTAAAAATTATTATTTTATCACTTACCTACTCGAGGAGGAGCATGAACTAAGCTTGGGGATGCTGATACGTTGGAAACATATCTATAATTTTTGATGCTCCATGCTTGTTTAGTATCTACTTTGCTTTACTTGTCCACACTTTGAGGTGCTTTTTACATGTTTTCTGGTACTAACCTATTAACAAGTTGCAACAGTGCCAGATGCCTATTTTCTGTTGTTTTGGGTTTCAAAAAAGTTAGTAAAGAAATATTCTCGGAATTGGACGGGACAAACGTCAAAGTCAATTACTTTCTGTGGGGAACAAGAAGTCCAGAGGAGAGCCGAAGGGCCCGGCCAGGGGGGCCAGACCCACGCCAGGCGTGGGGGCAGGTGGGCCTGCGCCTGGCTAGGGATTGGCGGCCCTGGTCGCCTCCCGGTCTCGCCCCTTCGCCTATAAGAATCCCCCAATGCAGAAACCCTGATTACCCGATCAGAAATCCACAAAACCGTCTGTAGCCACCGCCACCATCGTCCCTAGATCGGAGGGGATCTGAAGTTCTTCCTGGCACCCTGCCGGAGGGGAGATCATCCCGGAGGCCTTCTCTCCGGTATGATTCGTGAGTAGTTCCACCTTGGACTATGGTTCCATGTAGTAGCTAGATGGTTGTATCTCCTCCTTTGTGCTTTCATGTATAGATCTTGTGAGCTCCGTTCATGATCAAGATCTAATCTATTTATAACCATGCATGTTGTGTTTGCGGGGATCCGATGGATATTAAGATTATTATGTTGGTTTGATTAATGGTTTTATCTTTATGATTCTATCATGTCTGTGTTGTTTGTGATCTTGCATGCTCTCTGTTGTTAGTAGCTATCTTGGCCAAGTAGTTGCTAGTGACTCCAAGAGGGAGTATTTATGCTCGATAGGTGGTTCAGGCCTCTAGTTTCCAAGGGAAGTGACAATAATCTCTTCGGTTGTAGATGTGTTGTTGCTACTAGGAAGAAAACAACGGTCTCTTGTTCATGGAACATGTGGACTGTTTACCTTACACACTTTGCTTAAAGCATTATGCTTGCAACTTAATACTAGAGGGGGTTCGGATGATAACCTGAAGGTGGACTTCTAGTCATAGATGTAGTTGGATGACGGTCTATGTATAGTGTTGTATTGCCCAATCAACCTCATAGGATTTTTCTGGCTAGTAATTGCATTGTTATGCCTTGCTCAGTTCCTGTCAATTTCCTCGCTGTAATTTGTTTACCCTTCATGCCATGTTGTTTATCTAAGGAGAGCACCTCTAGTGAACTATGGACCCCGGTCCAATCTTTACCATCGATACATCTTCCACTGTTACTTGTTTACTTACTGCAAACCATTACCTTCCACACCATAGGTTTAATCCTTTTTTTAATCAAACCAGTGAGCTTGATAACCTCACTGATTCGTTGGGGCAAAGTCTTGAGTTTGTGTTGTGCAGGTCTCCACGTTGCCAGCTACACCTTTGAGACATTTCCTTCCTCCTTCAGGTTCGATAACCTCGGTCTCTATTGAGGGAAACTTGCTACTGTGCTCTTCACACCTTGCTCTTGGGGTTCCAACGAAGTGTCCCACGTCAAACACTGGGTGCACGCATCAAAGAACTACTCCCTCCTCATCATGGGAATCAGCAACGGTGATGGAGATGGTGGTGGAGATCGATGGAGTTGGCTCCGGGGGCACTTCCCCGTCCCGGCAGGGTGCCGGAATAGAGACTTTCTGTCCCCCGAATCTCCCCTTCGGTGGCGGCGGCGCTACGGAGGTTTTCGTGGATTTCTTTTGGATGGCCTAGGGTTTTTGGATCGGAGGTTTCTTATAGGCGGAAGAATCAAGGTCGGTGGGGGTCCAGGGGGCCCACACCCCCTGTGGGCGCCTCCAGGGCTTGCCCGCACCTAGGGGGGTGACACGCCTGTGGCCCCTCTCCGGCTCTGCCGCAGGTTCCGTGTTGCTCAAAAAAATAATGACTATGGCTTTTTCCGTCCAATTCGAGAATATTGATTTTCTGTCTTTCGAACCAAAATGTAAGAAAACATGCAACTGGCACTGTGGCAACTTGTTAATAGGTTAGTTCCAGAAAAGATATAAAAACACCTCAAAGTATAGACAAAGCAAAGCAAAGTAGATACAAAACAAGCATGGAGCATCAAAAATTATAGATACGTTTCCGATGTATCAGATTTTATCACTTAACACACCACATGTTGGAGTCTTTTTTTATCACAAAACCACAACCTTAGTATTTTTTTCACAAAACACCAACTTTTGTGGTAATGTTTTTTCACAAAACACAGAATATGTTATTAGATCGTTTGATAACCGATTAGTGCGCTTGATAACTTTTATTTAGCTTTGACCGAGGTATAAATGTAGTTCCTTTCTAAACTTTATAGTTTTAGATTGCTCGCTGCATATTTCGTTATCGGATTTTGTAATTTCATGAAAAAGAGTAGGAGAAGTTTTATTTTTGTTTCAGGCTGTTATTTCATTTTGCTTGAATTGAAAATGTACTGGACATATTAATAACCATTTTTTATATTTGTTTAGATTGGAGGATTATGGGAGGTTTCTTGTTCATGGGAGAGAGATGATGTTCAATGTGACTAGATCGGCAGGTCGAATCATTTGACATTTTGGATACTAAACACTAGTCCGGTTGAAAATTATCAACACTAGTCTGTTTAAAATTTGTTAGATCGTACAATTTGTCAAATCATGGTTAATCTTTCAGAAAATATATTGTCTTGTTAAAAAGTATGAGAGATGTGGTTCATTTTTTGGTTAAAAATTGTACTTCCTCCGGCCCATATTAATTGACTCAAATTTATCTAAATCTGAA
Organism: Avena insularis; assembly: GCA_023614405.1. Taxonomy (NCBI): domain Eukaryota; kingdom Viridiplantae; phylum Streptophyta; class Magnoliopsida; order Poales; family Poaceae; genus Avena; species Avena insularis. Next base: position 194,639,079 of record CM042691.1, read on the forward strand.
TGAATCTAGACACTATTTAGTATATATAGGTTCATCCAAATTTTAATAAATTAAAATCAATTAATATGAATCGGAGCGAGTAAGATAATTTTCATTAAACAACCGATCTGTACAGTCCGCATCTTGTCACGGTGGTGGCAGGTAGGCCCATCACACTAATCAGTTATCAAACAGTTTAATAACCTATTTCGTGTTTTGTGCAAAGGATTACCATAAAAGTTAGTGTTTTTGTGAAATAAAATACTTCCTCTGTTTTAAAATAAATGTCTCAAATTTTTCAAAATTTAAATAAATCTATACACTATTTAGTATAAAGATTTATCTAAATTTTAAAAAACTTAATACATTTATTTTTGGACGGAGCGAGTATAAAAGTTGTGGTTTTGTGATAAAAAAAAACCAAGTGATAAAATCTCCTCCTCTGCCGGTACAGCGGCGGTTCGCCGGGCCCGCCCACTCCGCCTCCATCTTCTTCCCCCTCGCAAGCTTCTCCAATGGCCAGACCGGCCCGTGCCGGCGCCGATCCGGGCATTCCTCCAAAGGAGGCGCCAACAAGAGCCCCGGAGGAATCGATCGAGGCGGCGCAGCCGCAGCGCCTCCAGCGGGTCCGCGCGAACCTCCGCCTCCCTGGCCGGCCCTTCGCGGCCCCGTCCGCCGACTACAACGCCGGCCTCCGCGCCCTCCGCCTCCTCGACTTTGTCCGCCTCGACCTCCCCTCCTCCAGCGTCCCGCGCCCCGACCTCGTCGCAGAGCTCATCGCCAACTACTCCAGCAGTCGCGGGTGGAGCTCCGTCCGTGGCAAGCAAATCGAGGTCTCCCTCCAATCATTCGCCAGGGCGCTCAGCCTACCTCCCTACGGCAGTACCCCGGCTGGCAGCGTCACGGACACCTCCGCCGTTAGAGAGTTCACCAAGGTTTACATCGGAGCGCCGGCGGAGGCTTCCACCGACATGAAGCGCAAGCTGCCCAGCACCTTCTTCGTGAAGAATGTGAAGCGTGGGCCAGAATACACAACGGAGCTGGTTTGGGAGCTAGTGAAGCAGGAGATGGAACACCTGGCTGAGAGCGAGAGTACCGACTGGGTGAGCTACTATGGTGCGTTCCTACATAGGCTCATCTGGGTGGAGATTCCGGAACTCTTCCAGCCGCCGCCGGAGCTGTCCATGTCAGTTGCTCCGGCGGCATTGTCCGTCGCAAAGGAACAAGGGAACAATCCAGCAACAATCCATGAGAACCAAAAGCGTTGCTCTGAGTCCCCTGACATCGGTATATCCGGCAGAAGAGAAGCGAGCTCCAAGCAGATCGACATGGCGTCCAAAAAATTTGATTCGGCGTCCAATATCAACATTGCATCGCCTAAGATGATCGAAACCACATCCAAGCAACTTGACGCGAGAACAAAAAAGCTTAGCGAGAAAGACGGCGATGTGCAAGCAGTGGAATCCCTCGACCAAGCATTGGTTACCAAGGAAAGAGAAACCAATGACATGGATAGATCTCAAGCGAGCTCCAAGCAGATTGACATGGCATCCAAGAAGAGGAAGCAGGGGCGGTCACACAAGACGGAGCGCCGATCTGCACGCTTGGCGTCCAAAAAAGTTGATTCGGCATCCAGGTTGTGCTTAAGTAATATCGAACTTGACTTATAATGTAGTCATAGTGCCACTGGATTGGTTAAGAGGTATGCGTACTGGTTCTTAATGATCATGCAACTAGATTAATCAGCCGTGGTCCCCTTTTGATGGCTAGCTAGCCGGCTATAGTTTAGCTAGATGCTTCTATTGTACAGCCTTTGCATGTTTGGATGGTTCTACTAATCTCAGAAATACATTTAGTTTTGCTCTTTTGCCTTTGTACTTTAATTTATATCATAATTAATATGTGATGCTTGCCCTAAGAGAAGAGGAGCATCTTAGATGGAGTGGACTAGCTCAATCTTGACAATGGCGACTGCCAACTGCTCTGCTCTCCACCAACTACACCCTTGCTCTACACATGTTCGGCTGGACCATCTCCGATGTGGTCGTCGATCTTGGCCAGCTTGCTCATGCTCGTCTCCTCCTCGTTGCAGTCCGCAAAGTATTTGCCTGTTACTCCCTCCAACTAGGAGTACATAAAATTAGTTGCTGCTCCCTGAATAACCATGTACCGTCTTCATTTAGATAAAAATGAACGGTAAGAAATACTTCACTACTTCCATCCTGTGACAGTTAGTCATTTATCTTGTTTTTCAGCTAGGCATTGCTAGGAATAAGACTTGGTAACAGCAAGGACAGAGAAGAACCTGGGGCACATTCTTCCACATCATGTAGGTGAGAAGTAGAATTGCATCTGCAAGCAAAAAGAAACAAGTTTTATAACGAGCTGCAGAGACAACATACTACTATTCCTGAAACTGGGATTTACAAAACCAACCGACTCTAGCTAAGAATCAGGCCATGTTCAAGTTAATGGTCTGTAAGGATGGCAGTGGGTACCCATTAATGGGTACCCTTTACCCTACTTAGTACAAAAAATGAACTAAGTTTTGACAAAACACCACTTTTTGAGAAAACTAGTTTATTTATTTGAACTAGGCTAAATTAGAGGGTACCCTAAAGGTTCCAAAGTTTCATATCTAATGGTCTGTGCCATCCCACTGCTCCGCGCCATCCCATAACAAAATCATTTCGACGATCTAGTCTTCTCAAAACGGTAAACGACCGGATCGTGAACATGCTCACAGCACAGTTTATTTGCTGACTGAAACAACTGACTGAAGCACCTAACAGCTAGCAGTGCAGCAGAGTTAGCCGATGAACCTGAATTTTGCAGCAGCAGTAACAAGGATTGCATTGACATCTTCCACCAAGGGGAAAATGACGCAGCTAAGGTAAGCCATGTTCATTCATCTGTTCTTCTTTTTTGAACTTCATGCCCAGCTTTTACCATGTGCTGTTTGTCCATGTCAGCAATGATCAGATGAGCATTGCTGCATCCACCACTAGCCATCTTTGTCCAATTGATTTTTCTTGAGCGTTCATGTCCAGAACAAAATGTTCAGAACAGGCAGCAGTCATCTTTGTCCATGTACAATAGACAGACCGTGGCCTCCTCGAAGAACAACTATTTGTACTGTTACTCTGGAGCAATATAAATTGCTAACTGAAACTTCTCCAAATCCAGCACTAGCATAGAGTGAACCACAAGACTCCGATGCAGCAGATGAGACACTCAACATATAGGGAGTATTCTTCCAACCACAGGAAACAAAGAGACACCAGGAAGCTGCCGTAGAGATGTGCAGCCTGGAGAAGCTGAGTACCCTGGAGATGAACATAAATGGACTGGACATGTCAATTAGTCGAGTCATGCCTTCAGGAAAGGGGTGGTCGACGGCAACTGGAGCAACCGTTCATGACAGATAGATATGGCCAACTGCGTCGAGGCCACGGAGCACGACGCCGGAGAGATGCGGCAGATCGATCAATCAACGGCGATAAAAACAACAGTAATTGTGCATTGATGCAGTGCACGTCTGATGTGTGGACTAAATCAAGCAGAGTTTTGTGTCCATGGCGAAGTGGGATGCATATATTGATCCCTAATCCAGAACTGTTTCTGAAGTATTTGGTTGCTGTTGTTGTATGAGTGCGTGACGTGCAGTGCTGCAACACAGAATTTGCCTCTCAGGCAGTGAACTCAACTTGCAAGAATTCATGCAGTCTAACTACTACTAGATGCAGCTATATGATCTATAAATTTACTACCGGGTTCATCAGCACTTCTTTTTCTTGCCCCTGCTATATGATCTATAAATTTACTGCTGCTTTTTCATCAATTTACCAGAGCACATACAGAGGCCGGTGTCAGCGCCTTACTGAGCCCAGCACCACTGCACCACAAGTGCATTTTGGATTATCTAACATAGCAGTTCATGTGGAGTACACACAGCTTATCGCATCAAGGAAACCATGTTTTACTGTTACATCAGAGCTACACATAGCTAACTGAAATCGGTTTTGGGATTGCGAACAAGAAGGCACTTCTCCAGATGCCATAATAGGACTACCTTGACGTTGCTGATCACTACTTCTCTTCCTTGACATCGCCCAGGCTACTCGTGATTTAGATACCATCCGAGAACTTCGTGAAATCTTTCTTCTTCACATTGCATTTCTTCTTCAAGGGAAACAGAACAAAGCTCAGGTTGGAGATAACTAAGTATCAGCATATTAAATGGACCACAAAACAGGTTGCTACTTCACGGATAGCGTCATGACGAGATGTGTCGTCATGTGAGAGGAGAAGTATGCGAGAGCCGCTTCTCTATTCACTCATTTAGTAGTGCTAGAACAGTGGTTTAACTCCCCCTCAATTAATAATATACAACTAAATTTTAACTCCACTATCATAGCCACATGCTGGCATGTACTAATAAACAAAAATAATTTCAAAATTTATATTTATTATGTACCAAAGGCTCAACACTAAAATTCTTCGAGTTCCAACAAAAAGAAGGTGTCCATGACTTTAACCCGAAGAGGACTAGACGTATAAGTGTAAGTGCCTTGTTAATACTATCTATCGAGCCTGTCGAAATCGGGCCTTACGTACTCATAGTTAGTACACATCAATTATTTGAATTGATTGTACTCATGGAATAAGTATAAGAGCTATTAATACTATTGGTACCACAACTTGCACCCGGATTGCATTTTAGTCCCACTTTTTGTAAATTGAACGTCTTAGTACCACAACTTGCAAATCAGACTGAATTTTCGTCCTAGCCAGTCTACTACTGACACGTACACTAGTGGAAACGAGGCCTCCGGTTCGTAGAGGCCTCTAACAGAGGTTCCAGAACCGTTGTTGGGGATTCGGTGTTAGAGGCCCCCCTTTAACACCGGTTCTTATACGAACCGCTGTTAAAGGGTGGCGCACGTGGGGCTGCCACAACGCTCAACACGAACCTGTGTTAAAGGTTTTCTGTCGCGGCAGGAAAACGGCCTAAATCTCTGCCTCGGCAGAGTTCTGCCGCCGTCCTGTTCTGGGCGTATTTCTGCGCGCGGCGGGGACGGGGAGGAGGGGAGGGGGGAATCGATCGGGAGCGGTATATACACATACATCGTCGTCGGTACATACGAGTACATGAATAATTAAGCAACTATTATTATACACAAACATCGCCATTGTGTGGTATTCTCCGTAAACGTTGAAGCATCAAGTATAAGACAAACACGTTCAAGCATCTAAAGAGTTTTTGGATATCTAAAGAGTTCTTCGCCAGGCGTGACGACCTCATCAAGTATGAACCCCGCCAATTCCTCTTGAATGGCTCGTATGCGGTCAAATGGTAGGAGTTGGTCCCGCATCCGTTCGATCTGAATATATATGAAGAATGGGATCAATATATATAAGAATAAAACTCAACACAATTGATGGTAATAAAATAATGTTGTGTACTTTGTTTACTTACTCTAAGTTGTTCTAGTGCGGCTTGGCCCGTCGCACATATCGTGTTGCGAATGAACTCACAAACATAGTACCCACATAAGTTATTGTCGTGTCCCTGATGCGCGCACTTTACAAGAATAGAGAGTTCAATCAAAATAATAATCAATAAAGCATGATATAATGGAATTGGAAGTAGAATCAAAGAGATACGCAGACCTAGCTAGCTAGTATTACTTACATTTTGGTCTACAAATTTTAGTTCTTCTGACCATTCACCCACTACCGCCTGCGTGAACCTTTTCCAAACCCCGTCCGCAAAGAAAATAGATAAAGGAGTAATTAATTACTTGTTGTCATGAAAGTTGCCGATCTAGTGCGATAATATGATTGAAATTACCTCTGGAGCATCTCTCTAAAGTCTGCCCATAGCTCTTTTTCTTTTCGTAACGAGTCCATGACAAGAACTTTTCCTGAGTCAGGTTAAATGACTAGCAGAATAAAGTGGAACCTACGCACGCATAACTCATCATCAGTTACACTTAACATCGAGTAAGCCGAAACAGAATGTGTACAAGAGAGGGTAACAGTACTCACGAGAAGTTGTAAGACAATAGTATTTTCCTTTTGGTTTGTTGTCTCAGTAAAGACCTTAGCAAGTAATCTTCTGTTTGCCCGGGTTTGGTTCTTACCACTTCTTCATGAACTCTATTTGGGTCAACGAACCCAATATCAAAAGGTCCTCCTTTTATGTCATTCCATAACTTTTTTCCTGCATAATAGTATATACATATATGGTGAGCATATATATATACATGCAATTAATGAAGTGAATGAGATGAGATAAAAATTACAGAAATAGTACTTACACACAATAAAGGCTGATGGCATATTTGTCGAGTTCCTTCTGATTGAATAGAAAAATGCAAGTCTTGAATGTTGAAGTCGATCTCGTCGTATCCGTACAAGAAAATATGATCTCTTATATGCGCCGTGATCCATTCTTCCTTTCTCGTCTTGCAGAAATCAAGGTACCACTTGTGCAATCTTTGTATCTTTGTTGGTAGATTCTTGAGCTCCTCTTTCTTGACGAGATTCTTCCCATACTTCCATGGCTGTATGGGGTTGGCATCGCCTTTGGGCAAGTTGTCTCCCATGATGTTCAAGTATGCAATGTAAGTCATCCCCATCTCATTGGCCTATCTTTGTAGCTCTGCCTCGTAATCATTTATGGGAGGAGCGTCCCGTGTGTCGAACACTTGGAGCGGGGCGCATGATTGGTTTTCCTACTCTCCGAGCATGGGAACTGTTTCGGGTGCCGACGATCGCTACTTTCAGTCTCCCTACGGCGCCTTGCATCCCCCTTCAAAATCTGGCGCTCGTAGTCCGGCACAAGTGGGGTTTCAGGTTTCAAAATATTTTTGTAAAACTTCTTCACCACCGTCGGATCTATTTTCTCCTTTGGCTCGGCCCGTCTAGGTGCAAAGAATTTCTTGACCTCTTCTTCCGAGATCCTATTGGTCTCCTCGTCGCTGCGATTCCACGGTAAAACCGGCAATGGCTTGGCAGAAGGCTGTGGGACGTAGTTTTTTGAACTCTTTGGCGTACGGTTTCCTGCGGATTTCTTTGTGGCAGTGCTAGTGATGCTCTTCGTGGCAGTGCTCTTCGCTACGCCGAGGAGATGGCTGAAGCCGGAGATGGCTGCCGCCACAGAGATGGCTGAAGCCGGAGATGGCTGCCACAGAGATGGCTGAAGCGGCTCAGACTGCTGACGCTGCGGAGACGGCGGGGGTGCCAGTGGCCTCTAATTTGGAAGCACGATGTGTTCCTTCTTCCAAAGAATGATTGTTTTCACTGCAAATTTGAGTTGAGTTTCCCCTTCACCTGTAGCATGGTCAAGCTGTGCTTCCTCATATTCCTTTACAACCTCATCCACCCCGACAATAGCATAGCCATCTGGAATCGGTCGGCAGTGGTAAGTTCCACCAGCTACAGGAGGTAAGGCATAGCCGACAGCCACCTTAATGGATAAGCCCATTAATCTCACATGCAGCTCAGTGTGTTCGCTCTCCGTGATCTCATCCACGGGGTATCGAGGACCCGCCATTTCAAGCGTGGGCTGCACGTTCTCCGTGGAAGCCACGCTGCTTTTCCACGCAGAGTCTGGGTCGCCGGCAGCTTCCAATGCAGGCTCTTCGTGCCGCTGAGATGGGCCGGTAGCTTGATGGCTTTGTTGTGCATTCACTTGCGCCTGCAGCGCCATAAGTGCATGTTCTATCTGTGTCATCTGCTCTATACGCTCTTTTTCTTTTCTGCCGCTCCATCTGTAAGAGTCGCTCCACTCGGCAAACCCATCCTTCCACGTCATACCCCCTGTGCCTCGTGCATGTCCAGGGTGTTCTTTTTTACCGATGGCGCGTGTGAGCTGGTCATTCTCTCTGTCGGGATGGAAGGTCCTGGCGGCTGTTTCCTCGTATGCCGTGATGAGTTCAGTGACGGGTTTGGCAAGGAGGGTTGGAAAGATACACAATCCTATTTCTAGGTCCAACCTTGTCCCGATTCCGTAGAACCAAGTCTTTGCACGTAGGTCCCACCCATCTGTCTGGGGTGTGATCCCTCTATCATGCAGGGCCTTCTCAGCTTCCTCCCACTTAGACCTGACCCCGTCCTCTGGCGATATTCCTTCTTCTGGGCATTTATCGTATAGGTTTCTGACCTCTTTTTAGCTATAGCACCATTTTTATATGCCACAAATTCGGGCCAGTGAGGTCTTATCTTCGCATAATATGCGTCTTCGAAATTTGGAGTCTCGCGAGCTTTGACAAATTTGTTCAATTTTGTCTTCGAGTTGCGGAAAGCGTCAGCCATCTTCTTTAGAGTCCACTCTTTGATCTTTTCCTTTATAACCGGTTTGTTTTCATCCTCCTCTGGCGGAAGGGTGAAATTTACCAACAACGAATTCCGAAGCGTTTCTTTGGATCTTTCATCGACAAAGGTACCGTCGCCCTTCTTTGGCTTATTCCAATATTCAATTATGATTGGGATTTGGTCCCTAACAAGAACTCCAGCCTGACGTACAAATTTGTCTGCGCCCTTCTTGGGCTCCATCGGCCTGCCATCAACACGGACTGCTTCGATCGTGAACTTTGCACGATCTTTCAACCGATGGCTCGCGCCTCGGTTGCTCTTTTTTGTAGAAGAAGATTGTTGCTGGCTGGTCGATCCAGAGGGCTAAAAGAAGAAACAAGCATTAATTAATACATGTAGAAGAAGATTATTGGTGGAAGTCAGCAGAGTCTTAATCAATGCATATACCTCGTCAGACTTTGTAATCACTAAATTGCGTTCACCGGAGTCTTCATCTTCTCCATGACTACTTGAGCTGTCATCATGTCCCTCCAAGTTTAGATATTGTGAGGTGTCCTCATGGATAATGTTCTCCATTATTTCTTCTTCTTCAAGGTTTCTACTACCTGGATCCATAGTTTCTAAAACAATAATATTATCACACAAATATCAGTAATACATCTATTGAAATGCTCAAGCAAGGACGATGATATGACAGGTTAAAAGTATTGAAATGTAACCCTAATACATGCTCGGTCATTTCAAACCCTAATTCGGAGAAACCACGGATTCATATGAGAGGGTACATTTACTTCTTCTAATTAACTTGTCATGAAAGTTGATTAACATAGCATGGTTATTATAATGCTATATTAACAACGAGAGGTGGCGGCTTAGGGCGAGCGGGCCGGATGCGTGGGGTGTGCGTCGAACCAAAGACGACGTGATGGGCTACCTAAAATGGGCGACTCACCCTCGGCAGTGTGTAGGCTCAGCGAGGACAGAGAGGTCAGGTCGAATGGCATAATGGTGGCGGTGGTCGTCGGCGTGGCACAAAATATACACATGCATATACAATACACATACAATACAATATACATATATACATACACATACAAATATACATACACATATGCCACTTGTTCTACTGCATATACAATACACATACAATACAATATACATATCCTGGAACGCGTCGGACGCCGTGGCCTCCGAGAAGAAGTACTACAACTACGCCACCAACACCTGCTCGGCGCGAGATCGAGGGAGGAGGGGGCGGATAGATTTTTTTTATTTTTAGTGGTGTTCACATGGATCAATCATGGATGATAACACTTTGAAACATTAAACAATGAACAACACAAAACATGACTCATATGGATTATTCATCTCATTATCAATTTATTCCAAATTGACATTCTCATTAATAGGAGCAAGAGTAACATCAATAATATAGTAAGCATTGTCATCAAAATAAGATCCATCATTATTCTCCAAATTGGTCCCAAAAATATTTTAAGGGCATAGATTTTTTATAATTCACATTGTTGTCACAAGTAATATGGACAAGGTAAATATCATCACTATTGACATGAGAAATAGTTTCATATTCAATAAAAAAATCATCAAGCATATCATTAATAAGAACATACGGTGAGGGCGACGGCGATGGCGACGGCGATGTGGACGGCGATGGCAACGATGATGTGATGATGACGAGGCGAGGGCGGCAAGAAGGGCGAGGGCGACGAAGGGGGGCGACGAGGGCGCGCGACGAGGGGGGCCCTCGACGAGGGGGGCGACGACGCTCTCGCGGGATGGCGACGACGAGGGCTGGACGGCGAGGGTACGTGGACGGCGATGGCTCGCGGGCGGCGAGGGGGGCGACGGCGCTCCCGCCGGATGGCGACGGCGAGGGCAGCGACGGCTCTCCTCTGCTTTTCAATCTGGCTGGGGGGAGAAGGAAGAGAAAGGCGCGAGTTATAACCCCCCCTTTAACACCGGTTTGTGGCTGAAACCGGTGTTAAAGGATTCGCTGCGCCTTCTTTAACACCGGTTCTAGCCACGAACCGGTGTTAAAGGGGGGGGGTGTGCGTGCGCGAAAATGAAATAAATGCACCCCCCTTTAACACCGGTTCCTGGCTGGAACCGGTGTTAAAGGGGGACATTTATTTCGTGCATTAAAGGGGTGGGGGCATTTTTAATTCAGAAAATAGGATAGAATTTAGAAAATTCATATCTTTTTCATTTCAACTCAGAAAAATATGAATAATATATCATAATTTTCAGAAAAATAATATCTATCCATTCATGTAAAAACATTTTATATTTACTTTAGATGAAAAATTTCAAAATGATTAAAACACTTACATATAAATTTTGATTATTCAATTCAAACAAAAATAAAATAGACAAACCCTAAAACTTTGAACATAAGAAATATTGTGAACCTAAAAATGATTTTTGTAAAAAATCATGAGCATCGTATCATGTACCTATAGTTCATATTTGATTCCCTTCCTGATTCTACAGAATTTGTCTTTTTACCAGAGGTGGACGGAAAGGTTTAAGATCCCCCTGTTGGTACATTGTCCATATAAGGTGGTCTAGTATTTTTGTAAAATGTGGTGGTGGTTTTTTGAATTAGCCATTTGGTGGTTGCTTCACAAAACCGTCCGTTTTTTATGCTCGGAAAATGCCTTTTTGGTGCGATAAAAAGGAAAACTTCCTCTTACAACATTGTTTGCCATGCCATGATGCACATGTATGCACAATATGGCCATATTATCACAAACTATGCCTTGCTTCTAGCCATAACATTGGTCATTTGATCCGAAAGCCAAGAAACCTCGAATGAGATAGGTCATTTTGTGAAGGTTTTTTGAGACATAATCAATATACCAAGTTTGATATTTTTCCTTCTAACTATGTCACATAATATAACACCACGCGAAGGTTTCGCACTGTTTCGATCTTTTTTTATTTTTTGTCCCTGTTTTAAACTATCGTCAAACTTTGTCGAACAACGGGATGAAGATTCTTAGCTCGGGGCCAAGCCTCGCTCAACTTGCATTGGATTTTTGATAAAATAGCATATTGTGAACCTAAAAATGATTTTTGTAAAAAATCATGAGCATCGTATCATGTACCTATAGTTCATATCTGACCCACTTCTACCGATTCAGCAGGAATTTGTCTTTTGACCCAAAAGCCAAGAAACCTCAAATGAGATAGGTCATTTTGTGAAGGAGATAGAACTGAAATTAAAATACAGAATGCAACTAATAGTAAGTTACATAAAGCACGACTGAAAATTAAGATACATAAAAGAACTGAAAATTAAGATACATGGCCAGATTAAGTAACAATCGGCCAAACTTGTTTTGGAATGTTGGAGTGATTCAGTCATGCTCCTGCCTACACCTGTAATACTACGCCATCGTAGCCGTCACTTGCGTCATCATCTCTCGTCGTCGGGGTCGCCGTAATTGAACCTTGAAGGCTGAGTACGCGTGGGCTGGACTTAAGGGTAGCGCAGACGGGGGTTAGAGTCGGCGGCAGTGTCATAGGCCATGACGCTTTGGAGAGTCCGACCGCGCCACCATAGCCGACGACCAGCCTCGTTGAAGTTCGGAGGAGGTGGGCCGTCCTCCTCGTGCCTGGCGAGCGCCCTCTCACGCCGATCCACGAAGAAGGCTTCCCAAGTAGGGAAATAGTCAGGATGCCATCTGGGATTCCTCCGCTGCTCCGGCGTGAGCTCGAAGTAGTAGTGGTTCGTGATGGCCATCCAGCGCGCCACACCTAGAGGGGAAGGAGGAACCGGCACGCCTCCGGTGCTCAACATCCAGCTGACGGGGACACAGTAGCCCGGTAGGCAGGGGTAGTTCGAGGCGCAAAGCGCCTCCGCCTCCCTGGGGGTTAGTGCTACGGTGGAAGCCATGGGAAGAGTGATGATGTTGCAGATATGAGTCTAGGGATGTGCAATGACAATGTAGGCCAACCCTACATATATATATAGTGAAGAACTGGCGGGAAGAACTAGAGGGAAGAACTGGCGGGAAAAAATGGCGGGAAGAAAAATGGATATACTGTTAACATAAGAAATATGACATTGATTTCCATGTTGAGATACATATGTGTGCCAAAAATGGCTCAATTAATACATATAGTCAATCTTATGATCGCGTCGGCCGTAATCATGGAGTATCAACACCGTTTAACAGGATGGTTGGGTCAGTCTTCACTCTGAAGGGCGGAATTTCATCAAAATTATTATAATCTTCTGACATGTCTGTCTTGTCCTCCACTCCCACGATGTTTCTTTTCCCTGAAAGAACTATGTGACGCTTTGGCTCATCGTGTGATGTATCTGTTTGCTTATTTTTTCTTTTTTTCGGTTTGGTAGACATGTCCTTCACATAGAAAACCTGAGCCACATCATTGGTTAAGACGAATGGTTCGTCTAAGTTCTTGTCTACCTTCATAAGATTGTTGAGATCCACCATTGTCATTCCGTACTTCTTGTCTACCTCAACCCCTCCTCCTGTTAGCTTGACCCATTTGCATCGAAACAAGGGGACCTTAAAATTAGGTCCATAGTCAAGTTCCCATATCTCCTCTATGAACCCATAATACGTGATCTTTTTCCCATTGTCTTTTGCTGCATTGAAGCGGACACCACTATTTTGGTTGGTGCTCTTTTTATCTTGGCCTATCGTGTAAAATGTATTCCCATTTATCTCGTACCCTTGGAAAGTACATACAGTCAAAGATGGTGTCCTGGCCAACAAGTACAGCTAATCCCCAACAGTGGTGTTATTCGTGAGAAGTCTTTGCAGCCAGCCGTCAAAACTCTCCATGTGTTCACTTATAATCCATTCATCAGACTGCCCCGGGTGTTTGAGGCATATTAAATTCTTGTGTTCGTTGATATACGGGGCAACCAAGATAGATCTTTGTAAAACTGTGTAGTGTGCTTGACTGAGATAATGCCCGTCCCTACATATCATTGCTTTACATCATAGGGTGCCTTTTCCATGCAGTCTCCCCTCATGTCGTGATTCTGGAACACCAATCGCCTTAAGGTCAGGAATAAAATCAACACAAAACTCAATGACCTCCTCTGTTACATAGCCCTTAGAGATGCTTCCTTCTGGCCTAGCACGGTTATGAACATATTTCTTTAAGACTCCCATGTACCTCTCAAAGGGGAACATATTGTGTAGAAATAAGGACCGAGAATGGCAATCTCTTCTACTAGGTGAACCAGGAGATGCGTCATAATATTGAAGAAGGATGGTGGGAACACCAACTCAAAGCTGACAAGACATTAGGCCACATCTGTCTATAACCCTGGTAGGCTTTTCTGATCGATTACCTTTCTGAGATATTGCATTGAGGAATGCACATAGCTTCACAATGGGTACTCGAACATTTTCAGGTAGAAGCCCCCTCAATGCAATCGGAAGCAATTGAGTCATAATCACGTCATGAGACTTCAGGTTTTGGAATTTTTCTCCGCCATATTTATTATTCCCTTTATATTCATTTAGAAGCCGACGGGACCTTGATATCGCTCAAACATTCAAAAAGATTTCCTTTTCTTCTTTGGTAAGAGCGTAGCCGCAGGAGTTAAGTGGCATCGTTTACCCTTCTCGCTCGTGGATGCATAGGCTCTTCAGGGTCTTTCAGACGTTGCTGGTCCTGCCGTGCTTCCGGTGTATCTTTTGTCTTCCCATACACTCCTAGGAAGCCTAGCAGGTTCACGCAAACATTCTTTGTCACGTGCATCACGTCGATTGAAGAGCGGACCTCTAAGACTTTCCAATAGTGTAGGTCCCAAAATATAGATTGCTTCTTCGACATGGGCGCGTGTCCGGCATCGTCATTCGGAATAGATAGACTGCCAGGACCTTTTCCAAAGATTACTTCTAGGTCCTTGACCATACCAAATACCTCACCACGGAGGACGGCTTCCTCCGGGTTCGCCAGACGTTTGAAATGCTTGCCTTTCTTTCATCGGATGCGTGTTCAAGAAATCGGCGATACCCTAGGTACACAACCTTCTTACATTTATCCAAATATACACTTTCAGTCTCATCTAAACAGTGTGTGCATGCATTATATCCCTTGTTTGTCTGCCCTGAAATGTTACTAAGAGCAGACCAATCATTGATGGTTACGAAAAGCAATGCTCGTAGGTCAAATGGCTCCCCTTTGTGCTCATCCCACATACGTACACCTAGTTTGGCCCACAGTTGTAAAAGTTATTCAACTAATGGCCTTAGGTACATATCAATGTCGTTGTCGGGTTGCCTCGGGCCTTGGATGAGCATTGGCATCATTAATGAACTTCCTCTTCATACACAACCAAGGAGGAAGGTTATAGATACATAGAGTCACAGGCCAGGTGCTATGACTGCAGCTCTGCTCACCAAAAGGATTCATGCCATCTGTACTTAGACCAAACCTTAAGTTCCTTATACACGCCACGAAGTCCGGATACTCTCGCTCGACTTTTCTCCACTGTGACCCATCAGCGGGGTGTCTCAACATCGCGTCTTTCTTACGGTCTTCCATGTGCCATCGCAACAACTTGACATGCTCTTTATTTCTAAAGAGACGTTTTAACCGTGGTATTATAGGAGCATACCACATAACCTTGCCAGGAACCTTCTTCCTAGGGGCCTCGCCCTCAACATCGTCAGGATCGTCTCGTCTGATCTTATACCGCAGTGCAGTGCATACCGGGCATGCATCCAAATTCTCGTACTTCTCACCGCGGTAGAGGATGCAATCATTAATGCAGGCATGTATCTTTTGTACGTCTAATCCTAGAGGGCAGACAACCTTCTTTGCTTGGTATGTACTGTCGGGCAACTCATTATTTCTTGGAAGAAGATTCTTCATTTTTACCAACAACTTTGAAAATGCGCTGTCAGTCACACCGTTCTCTGCCTTCCATTGGAGCAAATCTAGTGTGGTACCTAGCTTTTTGTGGCCATCTTCGCAAGTTCGGTACAACAATGTTTTGTGATCCTTTAACATCTGCTCCAGCTTCTCCTTCTCCTTTTCAGTTTCACATTCTTCCTTTGCATCAGTAATGGCCCGACCAAAATCGTCATCAGCGGGCCCATCCGCTGCCTCTTAATATTCATTATCTACCGCCGTTGCAGTATCATCATATTCAGGATACATATTATGATAGTTGTCATCATCCTCTTCTTCTTCGTTGTCTTCCATCACAACCCCTTTTTCTCCGTGCTTGGTCCAACAATTATAGCTGGGCATGAAACCGGATCAAGCGTGTGGGCGTGAATGGTTCTCGTATTTGAGTAGTCTTTCTTGTTCGACAAAGGAACACATGGACAACACATAAAACCATTGTGACCATGGTTTGCATTAGCCACAACGATGAAATTTTGGAGGCCCGTAATGTACTCGGAAGTGCGGCGGTCACCGTACATCCATTGCCGGTTCATCTGCATTAATATATAGTATATATCAAAAATTAATAGGGAGATGACCATTTATATATATAGTACATCAATGACACATGAAAGGATAGTTGCCGACCTCGACCGAGAAGGAAAGAGCAACGAGAAAACTTATTTTGAGCTCTCGGGCATTTCACCGAACACCTCTTGTGCATATGAAAAAAACACAAACTAGCACACTTCACACCCTCTTGCTAGGCTCCAAAATGAGATAGTGAAAAAATGGAAGAGTGGGGTGTGGGCTGCGGTGTCTTATATAGCCCCCTTTAACACCGGTTCAAGCCACGAACCGGTGTTAAAGGAGGGGGGCTGCGCGGGCCACTGGTGCAGGGGCCTTTAACACCGGTTCGTGCCACGAACCGGTGTTAAAGGGGGGCTCCTTTTTGCTGCACGGGCCACGCTGGTACGGGCCCCCCCTTTAACACCGGTTCGTAGAAGAACCGGTGTTAAAGCCCATTTCCAGGCTCAACAAAAGGCCTCGTTTCCACTAGTGGTAGCTGCCAACGTGGTCAAGTACATTTGCACAGAACCCCTTGGTTTGTTTGTTCTTTAATTTTCACGACCCACCTAGACCGTTTAGTAAGAAGCGCCGAGAAATCATTTGACCCGCTCGTTCCTAAAAGAAAAAACAGAACGACCCGCTCTAGTGAAATCGCGAGTCGGAAACGACCGACTCGACGGCGGCAACCGGATAGATGGCGGATGGAGACCAAGTCGATGGCGCAAGTGTTCCTCGACAGCATGGCCAGGTCCTCTGGGCCTGTTCGCCAAAGGCGCGGTTTAGGGGCGGCGTGAAATTGTCTGCACCTCGATGCAGATGGGGGGAGGGCGGCGCCCTCGTCTAAACCTGCGTGCGTATGAGTAGGAGGTGTGACGTGGGGAGGTGGGGGTGTGCGGATGGGAGGCCGATGTCTGCCAATTTTACGGAGCCAGCCGGAGGCCTCTGTCCAGGAGCAGTGCTGGTCCTAAGATTTCAGGGGCACGGGGCGAAACTAAAATTTTGGGCCCCTTTCTATTTTTTTTTGATATACAAGAATGAAATGATGAAGAATAAATACTTTAAGTATACCCATTTACAATATTAATATAAAAATGACAATGTTTACATATTACCTTTAAAATTTCTCCGTGTATTCCTAGAAGCGAAGTCGGTGATAATGAAATCAATATCAATCTCATCCAATAACTTCTTCTTAATGCCGAATCATAAATAACCATACTAATTGGTTCCTCATCAACACTAGCAGATTTTGTAGGAGACGAATCAAATGAGATATCATGATCACCTATATTGTTATTACCCGCGTTGATGTCATCGTTCTCCTCTGTACCGATCTCATCCTGCAGATCAATATTACTAGCAGAAGTAGTGCTAACTCAACTGGATTCCTCAAAGTGCTCCTGTTACTCTTTAAAAATTTATGAAGGGATCCTTTATGTGAGTCAATCAACTTCTGCTCTTTCTTCCGCTTTTTACTTTTCTTAGCACCGGAATAAGGTGCCATAACCAACTAACCATGCTAAAAATATAAAGAAGAACTACTAATTAGAACAAAAATTAGGGGCAACTTTAGACCGTAGAAAACTGAGATCAGAAATTCAGAATTCGAACCTGCAAACGCTAATCGGCCAAAGCGAGACGAGAGACATGCCATAGGCAGAGACACAGAGCGAGGGGGCGAGGCGATAGGCGACAATCGTCCGACATGCGACGGCTTGCTTCTTGTCGCGTGCGGGCCTTCCTACGATCGACAACACATCGTTGAGTCGAGGTTGAGGTAGGAACCAGCGTGCGGCGTGCCTTCATGCGATACGATCAAAGAGGATAGCTGATCTAATCGCAGGTTAGGTACGTGCTACCGTGATGCACTCCAAATCTGAAACGTATGTGTATGTCTAGCAAAGTAGAGGACCCAATCTAGCCTAATGGAAAACTCAAAAATTCTATTTTTTTATTTTTTCTGAGATCTATTATAGCCTATACATGCAACACATATCTGGCGAGGGCCCCCAAAATTTTGGGCCTGGGGCAGCTGCCCCTCCGGTCCCCCCCAAGGGCCGGCCCTGTCCAGGAGCAGGAACATCCCGTACATCAGTGGTTGGTCTGGCATCACACAATGTCATGCATCAAGTTAGAATTTTCTACTCTAAAGGGATGGTCTACTGATTAAATCCTGCTATTATTCTTCTATCAAATATCCATGCAAATTTTACTTTGTTGTACACGTGCAAATTATAGTTCCAAATGAAGAGTTGAAAGAAGAGTACAGACTCCACACTTGCAATCTGAAATAAGAGTACAGTTCGAAATGAAGACGCTGGTACTAATGTTTGGTCACATGTTGTTGACCTGGAGGGAAAACAGTGCTTATTGACCAGCATAATTTACCTTGTCTACATGGGTTTTGCATATGAAAGCTTCTATCTCTTAGTAACATCAAGCTTGCATCGTTAGGTTAAGCCTCTTTAGCATAGTGGTCTTTTATTTTCAGACTGCAGTCTTTCACTTGTGCTCCTGGACTAATATATTAGACAGATCCACCTACACGGGTGTTCTATACTGTAGGTGAAGGTAGATGAAAGACAACCAACTAGCTGTTCTGTACAATACTCAGGAACAACACAACAAACTATCTGTTCAGAATTCAGAAAACATCCACAGGTTATTTGTTGGGATAAGGCGAGGCATCCACAAGTTAAAAAAGAAGTTAATATTTACTATGTAAACATTCATGTAGTACATTCAAGTCACTCTTTCTTAACAAGTCACAAATTTTCCGCTTCATATAATTTAACTATTTATCTGTTAGTTTTCTATCACACTGTCAAAATGCAGGAATTCTGCTGCTGCTGGTCTTCAGGCGTGAAAACCTGCTGTTAGTGTTATCCCGGTCCGCTGCGGGTGGAACGTGACTCAACTTGGTTTCTGAACTGAAGTACAAAGATGATCCAAAGTTAACAAGAAGAAGATGGAGAAGGATAAGAAATGAATGTACTGTCACTGCCAACAAGAAAGTAGAATGCCAACAAGTAGAATATGTGTCTGTATGTGTGTGTGTTGAATTTGCTCAATTTTAGAGCAAAGAAGAATGGCAACAAGCAGAAGATGGAGAAGGAGAAGAAGTGAATGTACTGTCACTGCCAACAAGTAGAATATGTGTGTGTATGTGTGTGTTGAGTTGTGATCACATCTAGGTAAATATGTCAATGTGTGTGTATCTTATGATCTATTGTACTATCAATGTATGAGCTATAGTACCTGGAAAATATATAAGTGTTTTGGTCTATATTATCTGAGAAATGTATGAGGGAATTGGCCATATTACAAGAGCAATCTGTTTTCCCATATTATCTTAACAAAGTATGTCCAATATTATAGAAAACAATGGAAAAGCTACATAAATGCATATAATCCATAGTAATCCATAAAAATGGTACAACTCCATATAAATTATGTAAATCCACATAATTAAGCTACAGAAATGCATATAATCCATATATATTATATAAATCCATATAAATGATACAAATCCATATAAATTTTATAAATCCACATAATTGCACAGAATTCTTCGAAAAGCTATAGAAATGCATATAATCCATAGTAATCCATAAGAATGCAACATCACACGTAATATTTGAAGCCCACCCCACTCAGAAACTCTCAATACAAATGTTAATCAAAAGCTGGTGCATTCTGACTGAAATGGAATTCTTCTATATTGACATGAGGAACTTCTACATTCAGATCAGGAATTGAACTTTCACTAGTAGGCTTCTTTTTACCCTTCCCTCTTCCTCTTGTACTGCTGCTACCTTGCTCTAAAGTTCCTCTTAGTTCTGCCCTAGGTGCATTTCTCCTTCCTCTGCTACCTTTCCCCCTCAACTTTCCTCTAGTAGATGCAGTTGTGACCCTGCCTCTTGCTGCTGGAATACTTTCTCTATCAGCAACAACAAAAGCATTCTCTGGTAGTGGGCCAAGTAACCTCTCGATAGGCACATGTTCTTGCTCCTAAAAAGAGGGAAATCATGAAACATTACATAATTGCATCTTCAGTTGGCAATGCACAAAAATTAGTAAAATCAAACCTCTGCTTGCATCATGAAGACCATGCTCTCTTGCTGTTTTGTAGGGTCCATTGTTGGATTTGAAGTGTGCGGGATGGCGTGCTAAAAATATTAATTAAGTTATGAAATAGTACCATATATTCCAATATCTTACAGAACTGAACCAATGCACAAGCAATGGATAATGTACCTCAAGAATTGAAGGAATGTCAATTTCTTCATCCTATTCAAAAATATTGTTCTGCCTTTGCTCTACAAGATTGTCAAGATATCTTTGGTGCCCCCTCTTGTTGTGATCTGCTTTCCCACAAATGGAACAATGAATTGTCACCCCTGCCTTTGTAAAGATTTTCTTCCCCTTCTTTATTTTCTCCTCGGGTGCTTTCCTCCTATTTTTTTAGGCCTTCCCATAACTTTGGTAAACAGAGGTGTGTGAATGGTTGGCCCATTACATTTTCCCCAAAATGTTCTCCCTCTGAGTGGTGCCAAGTTGAATGCATATGCTTTGTTGTATGTGTCAACTGTGTAGCAACTATGCACAAGATTCTCTGGATTGATGTTGTCTTTCCTACAACAAGCAACTACATGATGACAAGGAATTCCAGTAAGTTGCCACCTCTTGCAATCATAAGTTCTTGCTCTGAAATCCACAAAGTAATCTTTGTCAAACTCAAAGCTGCTTACAGAGTACTTGTAGTTACCAACTGGTGTGACACCACAATCATTGCTCCATTCTATGAATTTGTCCAACTTCTTCTTAATTTTAGGACAAATCCTTCCTGTCATCTTCAAGCCTTCTCTCTGCTTTCTCTCAATCCTTCCTGTCATCTGCCTTATGCCTGCTTGATTCTCAATAAGCACTAATCCATCATTCAAATCTTTGTCTGGCAAGCACCAATACACACTTACTCTCCCTCCTCTTGTATGGCCCAATATCCTGAGAATATTATCAACCCAGTTGAGTGACCAAGTGTCAGTTGTGCAGTTGTTAAAATGTGTTGTTGTTGCATAGACATACTCCAAATGTCCTCTTAACCCATAGAAAAATTCATTGTACACCACTTCTACTATGAACATACAAGTATCTTCTCCTGGGAACATCATTGCACAAGAGAGCACAAGAGAACATTACTAAACAAAATTCAGTGACATCATAAACACAAAACTAAAGTTGATCACACTAATAATGGCCAACTAAATATCAATCATATTGAATTCATTTGCAGCTGAAACTGCACCCAACAAACATGGAACAAACATCTTATTCAAGTATAATTCACATATATAATCTTGAGTAATATGGTTTCAGTAATATAACCAAAGTTCAAAAAAGTGCAATTAAATTATATTCGACATAGACCAAAAAACTTCAAGTATCTGAATTGATTTACAGTGTACACGCTCACAAATTCAGAACTGAAACTATAGCGCCATGACAAAGGATTGACCAATAGCAGGCATAATAACTAAAATTGTTTTTACGAGCATTCACAAATGAACATGCACAATAGCAGGAGCCAAGCTAATTTAATGCAAGAGAACCGTCAGGGAGTAGAGATTGTAGTAGTGGTGGTAGGACTGGCTCTAAAAATGAGAAAGCGTGACCTACCATTGTTCTCTAGTATTTCTGCACATCACATCAACTTCACGACAAAGCTACCGACAAGGAGAAGGATTGACCCTGTGTGGCATCCCGCTAAAACCACTACTAGAAAATCGCGTTATTTTTGTGCATTGCATTATCATGACCCCATGCTCATGTCATCATGCCACCTTGCATTTGAGCATCGTCATCAACTTGCATGGTTTGTTTAAAAACTATTTTCGAAAAATCTGTTTTTTTTTTCTAAACGCCCTGTCTTTATTCAAACACAAAACCTGGTTCTCCGGAATATTTTGTTTTGTCTACCCACGGTTTGCAAAAGCCCTGTTTTAAATAAATAAAAATTTTAAATTAATTTTTTAGGAGGCAGCCAGCCAGGCCCGAAAGCCCAGCCGGCCACCTCCAGATAACAATCCTACCTACCCAGAAAACCCCCAAACCTTTTCTACCAAATACCCTACACCTAATCCTACCCAGCCCCCTCCATCTCACTCCGGCCAATCGCAATCCGCCACCTCACCGCATCCCTCCACCTCACCACTCCCTCTCCCCATCCTAGCCGCCACCTCATCCCACCTGCACGCCTCCCACCAAACACACCTGATCCACCCACCGCCGCCCTCTCACACACGCGCGCGCGCCCAGCCTGGCCACCAACCCCTCTCTCTCCCCCCGTCTGGCCCCACCCCCTACTTTTTCCCGCCCAGTCCCCAACCAAACCCACTCCCCACCTTGGTCAACTGCCAGCGTGGCCCCACCCATGTTGAGGCCGCGCCCACCAACTCCCTGGGTCACCCTGCGGGTCCCGCTCCTCTCTCCCCCCTAGAATTCCTCTGCCCCGACCCACTCCCCTGGCCCCACCATGACCGCGTCCCCCACGCGCGCGGCGGTCTCCCTCGCTCTCCTCTTCCTCCCCGCGAGACCCCTCCTCCCTGCGTCTGCTCCTCCTCAGCCCCTGCAGTCGCCGCCTCGCTCGGCTGCCTCTCCTCGTCCTGCCGCCCGAGATCCACCAGTTCACGCCCGGCCGAAAGTGCCCCTGCTGTCCCAGTCCTCTCCTCTCTCAGCCGCCGGGCCCGCCTGACGGCGCCCTCCTCCTTCCTCGCCCCGGCCCCAGCCACATCTCCGTCGCCGCCCTCGGCCTCCAGCGCCTCAGACCCCGCCGCCCGGAGCCCTACCGCGCCTCCCGCCCAAGTGCTCCGCCGTCGCGAGCCCTGCTACGGCCCGTCCACCGCCGCCTCGGGCTCCTTCCTCCTTCGCCTCTCCCGGCCGGCCGCCGCCCCTCCCTGTCAGTGCCTCCTCGATCCCGCACAGCTCCACCAGGAGTTCGCCATCGGCCTCACGAGCCCTTCCCGGCTTGCAGAACCTCGCCTACATCGCCCCTCTGCCGGCGCGCTCTGCAGCGCCTCGGCCTCCTCCTGTCCTTGCCAGCGACGCCACCGGAGCTCGGACCCCGCGCGCGCCAGCCGCCGTCGTGCAAGCCACCTCCCCTCGACCCGGTGCCTCCCCGTCGATCTCTGCAACGCTGGTCGCGGTGCTCTGATCCTCCGCCCGCATCGTCCTCCCCCTAAGGCTGCCTCCCCTTCCTGCGAGCCCCGGCCCCGCCTCGACCTCGTTGCCACAGGCCGCGCTAGCCATGTCCTCGCTTCTCCTGCTGCCGTCAGGTTCCACTGCCACTGCGGCGCCTCGTCCTCGCCCGCACCCCGTCAACCTCTCTGCCTTCCCAAGCTTCTGCCACAGCCACGGGGGCCCAATCCTGGCGGCGCCCCGACATCCGCCCCTCCGCGCGTTCCCCGAACGCTGCCTCGCCAAGGGCCCCTGTTCCAGAAGGCGCGCTCGCGTCCTGATGTTGCACATGTCGTGTATCCTCTATGCTGACCATGCCTGCCTGCCGCGATGGATTCTGTGGTGTGGCAGTTACTTGGATATCCTTTTGTGTTTGTAACACTAGAATCGGAACAAGGCATGGTTGGACTCATTTTTAGATCCCCACTTCGGCGCTTCACCAACTGCGCGTATGCTTCGACACTCGAATCATCGACAAGACCTCCTTCATGGGACACCGAGAACTACCGTCGAACCCGGTGAAGCAGGCGCCTCAAGACCTCCTTCACGGAACCCCAAGGCCGTTGCTCTCAAGACCGATCCCGGCGTCCGAAGACCGATCCCGGCGCGCCCGAACCCCGTCGAACACCAAGACCCTCGGAATCGCCAAGTTCTCCTTCTCGGATCAGAAGACCGATTCCGAACCCTCTCAAACCCTGAACCCCAAGATCTTCGGACCAATGTGATTCCCTTTCCGAGACCCCTATTTTTATAATATATGACATATACTTGCTGCATATAAAGTCTCATGTTGCATACATGTTTATTCGTTCGGGGATACTTTGTCGATTCATCTCATAATTAAATATGGAGTCTATACACGGGATATCTTTGTCTTATTCCGGACTCCATTTAAATTGGTGTAGCGAACCGATGCCATGTTTTATCTTGTTGTTACAACATTTAAATTGCGAGGGTTCTAAACAACACGAACCATCTATTTAATTGTCGGGACCCGGTTCCGCTTAATTTTTCCTAAATTGCATCGCATCTTTGCCATGTCATACATCATACATGCATCATGCCCGATCTTCTGTCATAGTATTAAATAGTGCATCCGGTGTTTGTGCTAGTGTTTTGCTTCTTCACGGACTAGGCTGATGAGTTGATGCGAGTGTCGATCCGATCTTCGGATGAACCTTCGACAATGTTTTTCAGGCGAGCACCTTTCCCCCCTTTCTACCTATCTTACTTTTATAGTATTTATTCCCCCTGTTGATCTATTGCTATCTGTGTTGCGATGCTCTAGTTCTCGTACCCGTGATATCCCTTGCAGCCTTATATTGCCTTGGACACATCCTATTACCTGTTGTTCGGTAGAAAGTTGGACTTGCGCGTCGTAGTCGCTGGCTCAAGTGCTGTTGCGTGTCGTCCAGTGCCGCAGTTGTTGGAGAATGCCTTATGCTTTATGTTGGAGATGATCAAGACTTTAATTATTGTTTAATAACTAAAATTGAAAGTAGGTAAATGTAGAGGCACCGGTGGGTAATAGACAATATTTGGTTTTTAATCACACCGGTGTCCCAGAGGACCCCAGTTCTTGACACTGCTCGTAGATCGAGCGCGCTAACCACATGTGGGGTGTGTGGGCACCCCCATCGATTTAGTACCTGATTTCAAAGTACTGTACTGGGGGCCACAAGTAGTTTGGGGCTTTATTACTATCCTGTACTTATGCCATGCTTTACTGCTTTATTTAAGTTTGTGTGGAGCACCTGTCTTGCTTAGGATTATGGAGTGTTTTCGGTATCGACAAGCCCAGTCACACTTTCGGTTCCCGATCGTACCACCGACGCAAACCCCAGGTCTGTTTCGAGCCGCCAACTTCATTCTGGGTAGCTTAGTGGGTGGCCCCATGTACTTGCTTTGGGTCCGGAAACGCTATGACTTAGGCCTCGCCGACATACCGATGGGTGTATGTTAACGATCCGCAAAAGGGTCGAAAGCGTGTGGATACTTTGGTGCACCTCGCAGGTTAAATCTTTTCGAAAAGCCGTGTCCGCGGTTATGGACGACTTGGAGCACAGTTCTCGATCATAGACAACTATAACTAAAGTTTACTGTTATAATTTGACTTGTATCCGATATGACCAGTAATCAGCTTCACTGCAACGGAATGGCTAAATAAAAGTACCAACAACTGCTGGGTTTGGGATATCTCATGCTAATTGTATCTGACTAGTAAGTGTTGCAACTACAACAGAATGGTTAACTAAAACTGCCCACTGCTTATTATATCAGGATGACTCATGCTTTCTATATTTGACTAGTAATTGCCGCAACTATAACGGAATGAATAAAACTGCCAACTGTGTGAATTCCTCGGTTGACTTCCTTGCTTGGTCTCGAGGGGGAAATACCAGGATGGGTATGTTTGGTGGTAGAATCAGGTTGGTTCCGAATAGGTCTTCCTTATCCCTCTCTGATAGCCGACAGTTATCTCGAGTCTCTATAGGTTGTTTAGTGCATGCCGCGCTGCCGCTTAGTCCACCATACCTATGTAGGCGAGGACCGCCGAATTCTAGTCGCCTGTCTTGGCCTCAAGATCGACCGCTCTCTTTTTCCTTTTCCTTTGTCGGCACCCTTTTGTTTAAGCAGGTTTTGAGATCGACGTTAGTAGGGTTACCCTTCCGCTTGGCTGGCAGGTTATGGACGCCATTGGTTATTCTTCAGGGCTCTTAGCTCGATTCGCTTCTTGTCCGTAGTCGGATGATGTATCGTTTTCAAGGTGATTTGGATCTTTGTATTGTATATCTGTATTCTTGACTCTTTGAGTCGTTGTTGTATATATCTGTTTTGTGGGTTCCATCGAGGACTAATGTGTAATGATATTACTTCGTTTTCTGTTAGAATTATGCCCTAGAGGCAATAATAAAGATGTTATTATTATAATTCTTGTTCATGATAAAGTTTATATTCCATGCTAGAATTGTATTGAGCGGAAACTTTAATACTTGTGTGGTTTGTGAACAACACCGTGTCCCTAGTACGCCTCTATGGACTAGCTCATTGATCAATGATGGTTAAGGTTTCCTAACCATAGACATGAGTTGTCAATTGATAATGAGATCATATCATTGGAGAAAGATATGGTGGATAGACCCAAACTAAGCGAAGCAATTAGATCGTGTCATCGTGCTCGTCTTTGCGAAGCTTTTCTTATGTCAAATATTGTATTCCTTAGACCATGAGATAATGCAACTCCCTGGTATCGGAAGAAAGCTTTGAGGTCATCAAACGTCATCCTATGAGAGGGTGATCATAAAGGTGTCTCTCAGGTGATCGGAAAGTATCTGTTGGGCTGTATGTATCGAGATGGAATTTGTCCCTCCCAAGTCGGAGAGATATACTTCGGGCCCACTCGGTAATCGATATCAACACCGCTTGCAAGCAAGTGGTTAAGGAGTTAATCACTAAGTGATATCGGATTACGGAACGAGTAAAGTACTTGCTGTGAACGAGATTGAACTAGGTATGACGATACCGACGATCGAATCTCGGGCAAGTAAAATATCGCGAGACGAAGGGAATATATATATGGGATTGATTGAATCCTGGCATCGTGGTTCATCCGATATGATCATCGATGAATGTGTGGGAGTCAATATGGGTGCCCAGACCCCGCTGTTAATTATTGATAGAAGATCATGTCTGCATATTCTCGAACCCGCAGGGTCACACACTTAACATGTCTCGACGCTAGGATAGATTGGATACTTGGTTTATAAATTTTTTGTTCGGAGTCTCGGATGGGATCCGGGACATCACGAGAGGTTCTGGAGTGGTCCGGAGAATAAGATTCATATAAGGTAGTGCAGTTTTTGGAGTTCGGAATTGTTCCGGATTAATCGGTATTGTACCGGAAGCTTCTAGAACCTTCCGGAAGGGGGCCAACGTGGTCCCACCTTCCGGGAGGGGGCATGGGCCTATGAGGGAGTGTCCTGGCCACATTGGGCCAGGGGCACAAGGCCCCATAGGGCCCAGCCGATCCTAGATAAGTTTAAACTCGTTTAAACTAGAGATAGGATTTCTAGATAAGGGAGAGTTTAAATTGTTTAATCTAGAGATAGGATTTCTAGATAAGGGAGAGTTTAAATTGTTTAAACTAGAGATAGGCTTGGAGGATGGGCAAGGGCTGGCCGCATCCCCCCTCTATATATAGAGGGCTGGTGCGCCCCCTCCCCCCCAACCTACACATCTCCCTCCAAGCCCTAGTAGCCCTGCTGCCTTCCTCTCTCCCTCCCGATCGCTTGCAGCGAAGCCTCTGCAGAAATTCTCCACCAAATACACCACGCCGTCGTGTTGTAGATCCAATCCATCTCTCCACCATACTTGCTGGTCCAAGGAAGGAGGAGACGTCGAGGTGCTGCACGTGTGCATCTCACGGAGGCACCGCCACTTGTGGTGCTAGATCGGATCGGATCGCGAGGAGGAGAAGCGAGTACGACTACATCACCCACGCTCCGGAGAATGTTCCGCTGCGAATCTTCAAGGGTATGAAGATCTAATCCAATCTCTCGTTGTTTGCATCTCCTAGATTAGATCTTGTCTTTCCTCTGTTCGCTCAGAGAAAATTTTGATTTACTATGCCGCGAAACCCCGCAGGGTATCGAGCTAGATCTATGCGTAGATGTGATTCACGAGTAGAACGCAACATGGTTGTTGCGGCGTTGATGTTTTCTGTTGCAAGCCTCTTGTTTGTGTTCTTCTTATGACGCGCATAGTGAGATTGAAGCAGTCCAGCCAACCTTACGCGACGCCGTTTCAGACCGGCTCCGCACTTGACGTGTGGCTTGTTCCACACATGCGGCCGGTGGATGTCGGCTTTCTCACTATAGTGATCATGGGATTAACACCGAGTTTGGCAACCATAATATCACCGTTGTGGCTTTCCGTAGGTAAGAATCGTTTAGCATCTACTCCCATAAGCCACGTAAAACATGCAACAACAAAGTAGAGGCGCCTAACTTGTTTTTGCAGGAGTGTTTTCTCGTGATATGGTATGGCCCAAGATGTGATGTATATTGTATGCGATGATCATGTTTTGTAATGTTTCACGACTTGCATGTCGATGAGTACACAACCGGGGAGCCATATGGTTGTCTTTATAATTGTGTATGACCTGAGTCAACTTCTTATACGCCATGTAATAGCTTTACTTTATCGCTAAGTAGTTAGCAATAGTTGTAGTTGCTATTCGTGGTGGAGGCAATCATGGTGGAGTGATGGAGATCATGCCGAACGCACAAGATGGAGATCATTGCGAAGATTGGCTATACCATGTCACATAAAGTTATATGCATGTGATGTTTATCCTTTTATGTATCTTATTATGCTTAGATCGCACGGTAGCATTATAAGATGATTCCTCACTTAAAGATCAAGATAAAACTATGTTCTCCCCATGTATGCACCGTTATGAAAGTTCGTCGTCCAAGCATCACGTGATGATCGGGTGCTATAGACTCTACGCCACATACAACGGGTGCAAGCCAGTTTTGCACACGCTGAAATACTTGGGTCTAGCTTGACGAGCCTAGCATGTACGTACATGGCCTCGAACACAAGAACCGAAAGGTTAAGCATGAGTCATATGAATGATATGATCGACACTTCGTTGTCCACCATTGAAACCACATCTCTTCTCGTGAAGATCGGATTAGGTGTGGTGAATTTGGATCGTGT
Source organism: Avena insularis (assembly GCA_023614405.1). NCBI lineage: Eukaryota > Viridiplantae > Streptophyta > Magnoliopsida > Poales > Poaceae > Avena > Avena insularis. The sequence goes on from CM042691.1 coordinate 194,667,813, forward strand.
TCACTAAACAACTTGAGGGATGTTGAATTTAGTGGGAGTTCATCTAGTAATTTGATTAAAAGTTGAACTAGTTATCATGAACATAGTCTAATTTGTACTTGCAAATATTGTAGATCACATGGCTAGGTCCAACTTCAACTTCAACGTTTTTGCTGAGAAAGAAAAGCTTAAGAACAATGGGTCTAACTTCACCAATTGGTTCCGCAATTTGAGAATCATTCTCTCGGCGGTCAAAAGGACTATGTCCTTGAGAAAGCGTTAGGTGACCTACGAATCGCCGCTGATGAGAAAGCTGTCTATCAGTCGCACAAAGATGATTATGGTGTGATTAAGAGCACCATGTTGTTTGCTATGGAACCGGAACTTCAAAATCGTTTTGAAAACTATCCCGGGCCCTTTGAGATTCTCGAAGAGTTGAAAACCATGTTTCAGACTCAGGCCCGTTCTGAGAGATATGAGATCTCCGAGAAGTTCTTTAACTGCAAGATGGAGGAAGGGAGTTCCGTTAGTGAGCACGCCATTAAGATGTCGGGCTACACTCAACGCCTTTGAGCAACTGGATCAAGATTCCAGAGGAGCTCAAGATTGACAGTGGTTCCGCAATCACTCCCTCCCAGCTACAAAAGTTTTGTAGTGACCCATAATCAGATTGGTTCCATCGATACGATCACCGAGCTCTTCGCAAAGTCAAGGCTGGAGGTGGACATCAAGAAGGATAATCATGTGTTGATGGTCAACAAGCCCTCCTTTAAGAAAGGTAAAGGTGCAAATAAGCCCTTCAAGAAGGGCGGCGGCAAGCGCAATGCCCCTGCTGAGAAGAAGCTCAAGTCTGGTCCCAAGCCGGAAACTGAGTGCTTCTATTGCAAGGACAAGGGTCACCGAAGAATCGTCTTCAAGTACTTAGCGGACAAGAAGGCTGGCACCATCAAAGGTATATTTTATATACATGTTATTTATTTTTTACTTACTAGCCCTCGTTGTAATGACTGGGTATTTGATACCGGTTCGCTTGCTAATATTTGTAACTCAAACAGAGTCATGGAATAGACGGCGGCTTGCGAGGGATGAGGTGACGATGCGCTGGCAACGGATCAAGAGTTGATGTGATGGTCGCCGCACGCCTCCTTAGTTTTACCTTCGGGATTAGTTTTAAACCTTAATAAATGTTATTATGTGCCTGCGTTGAGCATGAACATTATTTCTGGATCGTGTTTATTGCAAGACGGTTATTCATTTAAATCGGAGAATAATGGTTGTTCTATTTATATGAGTAACTTCTTTTATGGTCATGCACCTCTTGTGAGTGGTTTATTTCTTCTAAATCTCGAAAGGGATGAAACACACATCCATAACATTGAGGCTAAGAGATGCAAAGTAGATAGTGATAATACTACTTATTTGTGGTAATCGCTGCTCAGGTCATATTGGTGTAAAGCGCATGAAGAAACTCCATTCGATGGACTTTGGAGTCTCTTGATTTTGAATCATTTGACACATGCGAACCATGCCTCATGGGCAAGATGATCAAAACCCGTTCTCCCAGATGATGGAGCGAGCAACGGACTTGTTGGAAATCATACATACCGATGTATGCGTACCGATGAGTGTTTCGACGCGCGGTGGATATCGCTATTTTCTCACTTTTACCGATGACTTAAGTAGATATGGGTATATCTATTTAATGAAACATAAATCTGAAACATTTGAAAAGTTCAAGGAATTTCAGAATGAAGTGGAGAACCATCGTAATAGAAAGATTAAGTTTCTATGATCCGATCGTGGGGGCGAATATTTGAGTTATGATTTTCTCACGCATCTCAAAGCAAGTGGAATCGTTTCACAACTCACGCCACCCGGAACACCACAGCGCAATGGTGTGTCTGAACGCCGGAATCGAACCCTATTAGATATGGTCCGATCAATGATGTCTCTTACTGATTTGCCATTATCATTTTGGGGTTATGCATTAGAAACCGCTGCATTCACTTTAAATAGGGCTCCATCTAAATCCGTTGAGACGACACCGTATGAACTGTGGTTTGGTGCTAAACCTAAGTTGTCGTTTCTTAAAGTTTGGGGATACGAGGCTTACGTCAAGAAGTTGATGCCGGACAAGCTCGAACCCAAAGCGGAGAAATGCGTCTTCATAGGATACCCTAAGGAAACTATTGGGTATACCTTCTATCACGTAACCGAAGGCAAAGTGTTTGTCGAAGAACGGTTCCTTTCTTGAGAAGGAGTTTCTCTCAAAGAAGTGAGTGGGAGGAAAGTAGAGCTTGACGAGGTTATTGAACCTTCTCTTGAATTGAGAGTAGCGCGCACCTGAAGTTGTTCCAGGTCACCGCACCAACAATAGAGGAAGCTAATGACAAGGATCATGAAGCTTTGGACGATGTCACATCGAACGTCAGAGTCGACAAGGTCGCTGCCCCTCCCGAGTGGTACTACGGCAACCTGTCTTGACTGTCTTGTTAGTAGAAGACAGTGAACCCACGAACTATGAGGAAGCGATGATGAGCCAGACTCGAGAAATGGCTAGAAGCCATGAACCGAATTGGGATCCATGAGCAAAAACCAAGTATGGACTTTGGTGGACCTCCTAGCGACCGAAAGGCCGTTGAGTGCAAATGGATCTTCAAGAAGAAAACGGACGCGGATGGTAATGTTACCGCCTATAAAGCACGGCTTGTTGCGAAAGGTTTTCGACAAGTTCAAGGGGTTGACTACGATGAGACTTTCTCTCCCGTAGCGATGTTTAAGTCCATTCGATTTTATTAGCAATTGCTGCGTTTCATGATTATGAAATATGGCAAATGGATGTCAAGACTTTCCTCAATGGCAACATTGATGAAGAGTTGTATATGATGCAACCCAAGGTTTTGTCGATCCTAAGGATGCCGATAAAGTATGCAAACTTCAGCGTTCCATTTATGGACTAAAGCAAGCATCTCGGAGTTGGAACCTTCGTTTGATCAAGTGATCAAGAGCTTTGGATTTGTTCCAAATTGCTACGTAAGCTTGCATCTACAAGAAAGTGAGTGGGAGCTCGGTGACGCTTACGGTACTATATGTGGATGACATATTGATTATTGGAAATGACATCAACATGCTTAACGATGTGAAGAGTTATTTGAACAAGTGTTTTTCAATGAAAGACCTAGGTGAAGCTGCTTATATATTGGGCATCAAAATCTATAGAGATAGACAAAGACGCCTGATAGCTTTAAGCCAAAGTACATACCTAGACAAAGTTCTGAAAAGGTTCAGAATGGATAAGGCATTGAAAGGTTCAGTGCCTATGTTGTCAGGTAAGATATTGAGCAAGGCTCAAAGTCCAGCTACGGTAAATGATAGGGAAGCTATGAGCAAAGTGCCTTATGCCTCGGCCATAGGTTCCATCATGTATGCCATGTTGTGTACTAGACCGGATGTGTCCAATGCTCTTAGTTTGACGAGCATATCAAAGTGATCCAGAGTGGAACATGGACAGCCGTGAAGAACATCCTAAGGTACCTAAATAGGACTAAAGAAATGTTCTTAGTCTATGGGGGTGATGAACAGCTCGTCGTAAAGGTTACGTCGATGCTAGTTTCGACACCGACAAGGATGATTCTAAATCTCAGACAGGATACGTGTATATTTTGAATGGAGGAGCTGTGAGCTGGAGAAGCTGCAAGCAAAGCGTGATCGCGGGATCTACAGTAGAAGCGGAATACATGGCTGCAGAAGCGTCAAGTGAAGGAGTTTGGATCAGAAACTTCATCATCGAGCTTGGCGTGGTTCCAAGTGCATTGGACCCACCGGAGATATTGTGTGACAACACGCGCCATAGCACTCGCTAAGGAACCAAGATATCATCCAAAGAGCAAGCATATCAACTGCAAGTTTCATATAATCCGAGATTATATAGCAGATGGAGATCTGAAGATTAGCAAAGTACATACAGATCTGAATGTCGCAGATCCATTGACTAAACCTCTTCCACGTAAACATGATCAAGACCTCGATTGCCATGGGTGTGAGATTGTTGCCAGATGTAAACTAGATTATTGACTCTAGTGCAAGTGGGAGACTGTTGGAATTATGCCCTAGAGGCAATAATAAAGATGTTATTATTATAATTCTTGTTCATGATAAAGTTTATATTCCATGCTAGAATTGTATTAAGCGGAAACTTTAATACTTGTGTGGTTTGTGAACAACACCGTGTCCCTAGTACGCCTCTATGGACTAGCTCATTGATCAATGATGGTTAAGGTTTCCTAACCATAGACATGAGTTGTCAATTGATAATGAGATCATATCATTGGAGAATGATATGGTTGATAGACCCAAACTAAGCGAAGCAATTAGATCGTGTCATCGTGTTCGTCTTTGCGAAGCTTTTCTTATGTCAAATATTGTATTCCTTAGACCATGAGATAATGCAACACCCTGGTATCGGAAGAAAGCTTTGAGGTCATCAAACGTCATCCTATGAGAGGGTGATCATAAAGGTGTCTCTCAGGCGATCGGAAAGTATCTGTTGGGTTGTATGTATCGAGATGGAATTTGTCCCTCCCAAGTCGGAGAGATATACTTCGGGCCCACTCGGTAATCGATATCAACACCGCTTGCAAGCAAGTGGTTAAGGAGTTAATCACAAAGTGATATCGGATTACGGAACGAGTAAAGTACTTGCTGTGAACGAGATTGAACTAGGTATGACGATACCGACGATCGAATCTCGGGCAAGTAAAATATCGCGAGACGAAGGGAATATATATGTGGGATTGATTGAATCCTGGCATCATGGTTCATCCGATATGATCATCGATGAATGTGTGGGAGTCAATATGGGTGCCTGCACCCATTGTTGATTATTGATAGAAGATCATGTCGCATATTCTCGAACCCGCAGGTCACACACTTAACGTGTCTCGACGCTAGGATAGATTGGATACTTGGTTTATGAATTTTTGTTCGAGTCTCGGATGGGATCCGGACATCACGAGAGGTTCGGAGTGGTCCGGAGAATAAGATTCATATAAGGTAGTGCAGTTTTTGGAGTTCGAATTGTTCCGGATTAATCGGTATTGTACCTAAGCTTTAGAACCTTCCGGAAGGGGCCAACGTGGTCCCACCTTCCGGAAGGGGGCATGGGCCTATGAGGGAGTGTCCTGGCCGCATTGGGCCAGGGGCACAAGGCCCCATAGGGCCCAGCCGATCCTAGATAAGTTTAAACTCGTTTAAACTAGAGATAGGATTTCTAGATAAGGGAGAGTTTAAATTGTTTAAACTAGAGATAGGATTTCTAGATAAGGGAGAGCTTAAATTGTTTAAACTAGAGATAGGCTTGGAGGATGGGCAAGGGCTGGCCATGAACCCCTCTATATATAGAGGGCTGGTGCGCCCCTCCCCCCAACACATCTCCCTCCAAGCCCTAGTAGCCCTGCTGCCTTCCTCTCTCCCTCCCGACTGTTTGCAGGCGAAGCCCTGCTGCAGAAATTCTCCACCAAATACACCACGCCGTCGTGTTGTAGATCCAATCCATCTCTCCACCATACTTGCTGGTCCAAGGAAGGAGGAGACGTCGAGGTGCTGCACGTGTGCATCTCACGGAGGCACCGCCACTTGTGGTGCTAGATCGGATCGGATCGCGAGGAGGAGAAGCGAGTACGACTACATCACCCACGTTCCGACGAACGTTCGCCAGCGAATCTTCAAGGGTATGAAGATCTAATCCAATCTCTCTCGTTGTTTGCATCTCCTAGATTAGATCTTGGCTTTCCCTCTGTTCGCTTCCGTAGAAAATTTTGATTTACTATGCTGCGAAACCCTTCATTTTCCACCCGCACGCAAGTGCCTGGTGGGCACCTTTGAATCGTTTCTATGCGGGTTTGGCGGGAAGCGCTGAAACTTGCATAGGGCCGATTCTGAGGGTGTTACAGGTTGGAAACGTATCTATAATTTTTGATGTTCCATGCTTGTTTAGTATCTACTTTTCTTTACTTGTCCACACTTTGAGGTGCTTTTTACATGTTTTCTGGTACTAACCTATTAACAAGTTGCAAAGGCGATGCCTGTTTTCTGCTGTTTTTGGTTTCAGAAAAGTTAGTAAAGAAATATTCTCGGAATTGGACGGGACGAAGGACAAAGTCAATTACTTTCCGTGGGGAACAAGAAGTCCAGAGGAGAGCCGGAGGGGCCGGCCAGGGGGGCTAGACCCAACCCAGGCGAGGGTGGGCCCAGCCTCGCACTTGGCTAGGGTTTGCCAACCCTGGTCGCCTCCTCGGTCTCCCCCTTCGCCTATAAGAAGCCCCCGATGCAGAAACCCTGGGTAACCAATCAAATATCCACGAAACCGTATGTAGCCGCCGCCACCATTGTCCCTAGATCGGGGGGGGGGGGTCTGAAGTTCTTCCCGACACCCTGCTGGAGGGGAGATCATCCCAGAGGCCTTCTCTCTGGTATGATGCGTGAGTAGTTCCACCTTGGACTATGGGTCCATGTAGTAGCTAGATGGTTGTATCTCCTCCTTTGTGCTTTCATGTATAGATCTTATGAGCTCCATTCATGATCAAGATCTCTATTTGTAATCATGCATGTTGTGTTTGCGGGGATCCGATGGATATTGAGATTATTATGTTGGTTTGATTAATGGTTTTGTATTTATGATTCTATCATGTCTGTGTTGTTTGTGATCTTGCATGCTCTTCGTTGTTAGTATCTATCTTGGCAAAGTAGTTGCTAGTGACTCCAAGAGGGGGTATTTATGCTCAATAGTGGCTTCATGCCTCTAGTTTCCAAGGGAAGTGACAATAATCTCTTCGGTTGTAGGTGTGCTATTGCTACCAGTGAAAAAATAACGGTCTCTTGTTCATGGAACATGTGGGTTGTTTACCTTACATACTTTGCTTAAAGCAGTTGTCTGTTGCTTGCAACTTAATACTGGAGGGGGTTCGGATGATAACCTGAAGGTGGACTTCTAGTCATAGATGCAGTTGGATGGCGGTCTATGTGTCTTATTGTATTGCCTAATCAACCTCATAGGATCTTTCTAACTAGTAATTGCATTGTTATGCCTTGCTCAGTTCCTGTTAATTGCTCTGCTGTAATTTGTTTACCTTTCATGCCATGTTTATCTAAGGAGAGCGCCTCTAGTGACTATGGACACTGGTCCAATCTTTACCATTGTTACATCTTCCACCGTTACTTGTTTACTTGCTGTAAACCATTACCTTCCACACAATACGTTTAATCCTTTGTTACAGCAAACCGGTGAGCTTGACAACCTCACTGTTCATTGGGGAAAAGTCTTGAGTTTGTGTTGTGCAGGTCTTCGCGTTGCTTGCAACACCTATGTGATGTTTCCTTCCTCCTTATGGTTCGATAACCTCGGTCTCAACTGAGGGAAAACTTGCTGCTTGCTACTTCACACCTTGCTCTTGGGGTTCCCAGCAGGCTGTGCGTAGACAGTCATCAAGCTTTTCTGGCGCCGTTGCCGGGGAGGCCAAGGACGTCTTCACAAGGGGAGTCCTTCACTTCCTTTCTCTTTACTTTGTTTTTAGTTTGATTTGTTTCTTTTGCTTGGTTTTCTTTTCCTCTTTTCAAAAAACACAAAAAATTTAGTTCCTGCTCTAGCTGCTGCTGCCGTTTTTGGCCTGCCTACCTTTGCCAAAATGAACTCCGCTGAGAACATCAAGTTGTGTGACTTCACTAGCACCAACAACAATGATTTCCTAAGCACTCCTATTGATCCACCTGCTCATGATGCTACCTTTTATGAAATTAAGCCTGCTTTGTTGAATCTTGTGATGAGAGAGCAATTTTATGGTGCTGGTTCTGATGATCCTGCTGCCCATCTTAATAGCTTTGTTCAACACTTTGAGATGCAGAAGTATAAGTGTGTAGATGGAGATATTATTAAGATCAAGATTTTTCCTTTCTCCTTGAGGTGAAAATCTAAAGAATGGCTGCTTTCTTTGCCTAAAAATAGTATTGATTCTTGGACTAAGTGCAAAAATGCTTTTATTGGAAAGTACTATCCTCCTGCTAAGATTATATCTATGGGAAGTGACATTATGAAATTTAAACAACTTGATAGTGAACATGTTGCTCCAGCTTGGGAAAGAATGAAATCTTTGGTTAAGAATTGCCCTACTCATGGACTCACTGCTTGGATGATTATCCAGACTTTTTATGCAGGTTTAAACTTCTCCTCAGTAAATCTGTTGGATTTAGCTTCTGGAGGTACTTTTATGGGCCTCACCTTGGGTGCTGCAACAAGGCTCTTTGATAATATGATGGTTAACTACTCTGAATGGCATGTTGAGAGAGCTCCACAAGGTAAGAAGGTAAATTCTATTGAGAAAACTTCCTCTTTGAGTGAAAAGATTGATCTTATTATGGCTATGCTTGTTAATGGGAAAGCTCCTCTAGATCCTAATAGTGTTCCCTTAGCCTCTTTGGTTGCTCAAGAAGAGAAAGTTGATGTGAACTTCATTAGAAAAAAACAATTTCAACAATAATGCCTATAGGAATAATTTTGGTAGCAACAACAATTATAGGCCTTATCCTCCTAATAATGGCAATTCCTATGGAAGCTCTTACAATAATGCTAGAAGTGCCCCCTCTGAACTTGAAATCATGCTCAAGGACTTTATTAGTAAACAAACCACTTTCAATAAGACTATAGAGGAAAAGCTTTTAACTGTTGAGAAAAATATATCCTCTTTGTCTAAAGCTCAATCTTCCTTGATTAATAAGATGGATGCTAAAACTGAAGCCATGGAAAACACATTTGCAACTGCTCATGCCATACAAGTTACTATTGATGAAAATGTTAGGCTGTTAGCTCAACTTCATGCTAAGTGGGAAAGGGAAGCTGAAATTGATAGATACAATAGTGTGTGCACTATCACCACTAAACCACAAGTAGTCCCTATTCCTACTCCTACTATGCCTAAGCCTATTGAACCTACTACTAGTGATGCTAAGTTTGATATTGATGGTTGCAATATTTCTAAAGTGATTATGTTCTTGCAAAAGCTTGCTAGAAGTCCTGATGCTAGTGATATGCATGTTGCCTTTACCAAACACATTACAGACGCTCTTGTGAAAATTAAGGAAGGGAAGCTAAAACACAAAGCTTCTATTCCTAGGAAAGCAGAAGATAGCTGGGAACAAATTATTAATATGCAAGTGAATGACTTTGATCTCAAAGCTTTATGTGATCTTGGTTCTAGTGTCTCTATTATGCCTAGGATGATTTATGAAATGCTTGATTTACCACCTTTGGAAGATTGTTATTTGGATGTCCCACTAAATCATAATGCTAAGAAGAAACTCATGGGGAGTATTAATGATGTTCTCATCATGGTTAACAATGCTTATGTCCCTGTTGATTTCTATGTTTTGGATGTTGAATACAATGCTTCTTGTCCTATTACTTTGGGAAGACCTTTTCTTAAAACAGTTGGTGCCATCATTGATATGAAGAAGGCACCATTAAATATCACTTTCCATTCAATAAAGGTATTTAACACTTCCCTATGAGGATAGAGAAGTTGCTTTTTCTCCTCCTTTGAAAGCAAGATTTGATGTTAATGCTTCTTCATTTGAAAATACTTGATTCTTCTTGCTTCTTATGCCTAACTTAAAGGCGTTAAAGAAAAGTACTTGTTGGGAGATAACCCAAGAGTTTACTTGAGTATTGGAAGTTATTACTTCAGTAATGACCTCTCCTTATCCTTTTTGTTTGCTTTTTGTGCCAAGAAAATGACCTCTAATGAGAGGGAAGTAAGATTTGGGGAGTTGCTGTCCTGAAACAAATTTCTATCCTCCACAAAAAAATTCGCGAGGAGGCTCTGTAACTCGGATTGATCTCCAAATTTACGAATAAATCCCCCAGTATGTTAGCTAACTTACTTTAGTTCAACACTTTTTGATATGAGCAACAGAAGACGTTCGAAAAAATCGATTTCTACCTGCTGGTCTGTTTTGACAGATTTCTGCCATTATTTCCATTTGCTTCTTATTGATTCCTTTTTGAGTTCTCTTCAGGTAAATTGAGCTTTTTGAAGGAGTTACTACAGTAGCTTGTGTTTTTAGTGAAAAGTCTTGCTGTTCCAAAGCTTTTCCAGGGCTCTAATATCTTTTGAATACACTAATGTTGCTAATGAAGATTGTGTGAAGTTTTGTATGAAGGAAAAATTTCAGGTATAGAGAGAGAATAATGCAATGAGATGAAGAATGGACAAAAGCTCAATATTGGGGATGCCACCACAGTTTTACCTCAAGAAATATCTAAGAGGTACAAGCGTCAAAGCTTGGGGATGCCCAAGGCATCCCCTTCTTCATCAATAAAAAGCTCAGGTATGTCTAGACACTTCGTTTTTATTTTTTCATCCACAGTTGTGTTGTTCTTGGAGCGTCTTAGTTTTATTTTGCTTTGCTTAGGTTGTTTAGTTTGCTTGAATAAAGTAGTTTGGACCCCCATTCTCGCTGTGTTGTTTGCAAATAAGTTGCTTGGTGTTTGGAAAGGGGTAGTAAGTTCTTGCTTGAAGTGCAAGAGGATCTTGCATTGACTGTGACTTAGACTTTAGCATGACATGCTAGGTGTTGTTTTGACCTTATGCTTAGTGATTATTGTTGTAGCATGTCTTGTTCCAAACAATTGGGATTGCTTAGTGTGCCTTGAAGAAATTATGCGTTGTTTTAGCATGGAAAAGCATATTATTGTGGTATTCTCCTTTGATGTTTTGCTTGGGTTGACTTGGCACATGCTCACACCATGTTATGACTATGAACAAGTCACCATAGACTCTATGATCATTTACTCCTTAACTTGTAGTACCACTTTATGCTTTAATTAGTAATATTTTGTGTCACCACCATATGTAGCCGCCACCACCATCGTCCCTAGATCGAGGGATCTGAAGTTCTTCTCGGCACCCTGCCGGAGGGGAGATCATCCCGGAGGCCTTCTCTCCGGTATGATGCGTGAATAGTTCCACCTTGGACTATAGGTCCATGTAGTAGCTAGATGGTTGTATCTCCTCCTTTGTGCTTTCATGTATAGATCTTGTGAGCTCCATTCATGATCAAGATCTAATCTATTTGTAATCATGCATGCTGTGTTTGCGGGGATCCGATGGATATTGAGATTATTATGTTAGTTTGATTAATGGTTTTGTCTTTATGATTCTATCATGTCTGTGTTGTTTGTGATCTTGCATGCTCTCCGTTGTTAGTAACTATCTTGGCCAAGTAGTTGCTAGTGACTCTAAGAGAGGGTATTTATGCTCGATAGTGGGTTCATGCCTCTAGTTTCCAAGGGAAGTGACAATAATATCTTCGGTTGTAGATGTGTTGTTGCTACTAGGGAGAAAACTACGGTCTATTGTTCATGGAACATGTGGACTGTTTACCTTACACACTTTGCTTAAAGCAGTTGTCTGTTGCTTGCAACTTAATACTGGAGGGGGTTCGGATGATAACCTGAAGGTGGACTTCTAGTCATAGATGCAGTTGGATGGCGGTCTATGTATCTTGTTATATTGCCCAATCAACCTCATAGGATCTTTCTGACTAGTAATTGCATTGTTATGCCTTGCTCAGTTCCTGTTAATTGCCCTGCTGTAATTTGTTTACCCTTCATGCCATGTTGTTTATCTAAGGAGAGCACCTCTAGTGAACTATGGACCCTGGAACAATCTTTACCATTGATACATCTTTCACTGTTACTTGTTTACTTGCTGCAAACCATTACCTTCCACACAATACTTTTAATCCTTTGTTACAACAAACCGGTGAGTGTGACAACCTCACTGTTCGTTGGGGCAAAGTCTTGAGTTTGTGTTGTGCAGGTCTTCGCGTTGCTTGCAACACCTGTGTGACGTTTCCTTCCTCCTTCTGGTTCGATAACCTCGGTCTCAACTGAGGGAAAACTTGCTGCTTGCTGTTTCGCACCTTGCTCTTGGGGTTCCCAATAGGATATGCGTAGACAGTCGTCAGGCGCGCCACATCCATTGCCATCCCGGCGGCGCGCCACATCTTTCAGTGATCAATGTGATTGACAGTTCAACGATGTGCTTGTACTAAGGGGTTGAAATTTAGAACTCTAACAGATCTCCTATGTTCAGAAGTTTTTAGCCTACTAAACGATGTGCTTGTACTAAGGACACAACTTGCGCACGATTTCACCCCCTAACACCAACTTAGATCGTCTTGATCATGCGCCCACCACCGTGACACCCTGCAGAACCGCCGCGAGAGGAGAAGTGCGAGGATGAGAAAAATGAAACCATACCATACAGCGGCGGATCTTCACCGTGCTACCATAATGCATGGCGATGGGGATCTAAAGAGGGAGAGAAGGAATCGACGTCGACGATCGCTGGTTCTTCCCGTACTACTCGCAGCCGCCACAGCGTAACTTCCGTCCAGGCTGTTCTGGACGTAGAGGTAAGGCAGATAGGAGGGAAAACTGGAGGGAGATTATGGGCCTGCTCGTAAAATTACAATCATCACGCGCGCAAGGACCAGCTACACAACTTCTTTGATCTCTCCAGGACTTCAACACAAAACGAAATTTCCACTTTAGCAGCCACGTACACAATTCAGACTCAGACTGTTAGGACTAAAAGTGTTTAGGCTAAGCAAGTTGTGGTACTAAGATGTCCATTTTACAAGAAGTGGGACTAAAATGCAACCCGAGTACAAGTTGTGGTACCAATAGTGTTAATAGCTCTAAGTATAATGGTAGTGGTTAGTATTACTCCCTTAGTTCACAATTACTTTGCATTATTTGTTTAGTTAAATCCAAACTTTATAAAGTTTGATCAATATCTGGAAAAACAATACCGAAATCAACAATGTAAAATTTATCGTATAAGAAATGGCACAAAGTATATTTTTATATTATATGTATTAGTATTATGGATGCTAATTTTTTTATTCTTAGTAAAACATGAAAAAAATTGCGCTTGATTAAGCCTAGCACGCAAAGTAAAAAAAGAGGAGGTAGTAACAATAATTTATATTAAATATTAAATAATTAGTATTATTGTCGAAATTAATGAGATATGCATTATGGAGATGTACTACCTTCATACCGGTTTATTCAACTAACACGGTGTTCGAGAAAAAAGATTGACCATAATATTAGTCAATAAAGCAAGAATTATATATTGCAAAAATTATACCATTAAATTCATATTTAAAAAACTTTTACAATGATATAGTTTTTGTGACATACAGTTCATATTTTGTTGTTCAAATTTATACTCAAATGTTTTTGTTGAACTCAGTATAATCCCAACAAACTGATATGGAAGGAGTATCTCAAATGGTAGAGCACTTATTACGCTTGTATGAGGAAGGGGGGTCGATACCTCCCATCTCCAATTCATTTTTCTTACTTTCATCCACCGTTCTTTCTGTAAATTTATTTTTTCACTACAGTTTCAGTTTACCAATGACGTAAAAATGGATCTGAGGACAGAGGGAGCAATCGACTGGGCCATCTAGGTCTGGGCTCCCACGAGCAGCAGGCCCGCACTGTCTTGTTGGGCCACTTGGTCCTTGCGAAACTATACAGTACTCGGTATTTCACTGAGCCCGGCAATTTTTTTAACCTTCTAAATGGGTAGTTCTTTTTTGATGGACTGTGCTATGCGGCGGCATAACATATTTGTTGATTCTGTGCTACGCCCCCGACCAACTGACCAAGTCTTGTGGACGCCCGATAGACATTCAGCCAAAGCTAGATGGCATACAGAAATACAAAAACTAAAGGACAAACACAAGCATCTGGCTTTTGAAAAGTTAGAACAGGTTCTACAGGAAAAAGCATAGCCTGTCAAGTACATGTGTAGTATACGGTGATCATTTTGGTAGTCATATGAGCATCTAACCAATCTACTACACTACGGTGCAGAAAAATACTACATTTGCAGTAGCAAAGACAAAGCATGATTCTATAATGAAAAATTGTTCTGATTCTCTTCCAATCAAGTATGACATATGTTCAGTATTGGCTAAATTCTGGCACATCATGAATAGATTTCCTGGTCTTTGATTTTGCTTACTTTCTGGATAACATTTCCTATACAAATAGAGACATCACTCCTTAGTAAGAGTTCACGTTTAAGATCACAATGCTATGAATAATGACATTACCATGTTCTTTATAGAGCACTTCACCAAATTATCACCCGCGATTATCATAGTATTAATTAGTCATGGTTGGCATATGAAGTGTCTTTGTAAAATATTACAATGTTTTTTGACAAAATAATTAGCAGATTTTTAGCCACGATTGCCACATCAATTAGCCATGATTGCCAGATTAGTTGGTTATGTAAATAGGTACCCCATATTTCTTGACAAAGCAATTATCAGATTATCTAACCACAACTATCACGTTAATTATTCATGATTGCCAGATTAATTGGCCATGTAAAAATTACCATGTGTCTTGACAAAGCAATGACCAGATTAACTATCCGTGGTTATCATGTTAATTATGATGAGGTTCATTGCATAGAAAACAAAAAAATCTACGGTTTGTAACTGCCAAAGTCGAATCTAGGCAATACTTTGTAACAGTTATAGATGGACTTACCCTCGTAGACCGTAAGAGGGATAACATTTTCGCAAACAAACGTGGTTAATATAGATGGTACACGATCGTCCACAAGGACGTGTAGACGATCAACGCCACAAACGGGCAGTGTCTCCGTAATCGGTCACACGTTCGGTGTGTCGACGATTCCTGATCCCTTACTTCAACTGGGCAGCGGAAGTAGCGGATCTCCGAGAACTCCAACAATGCTATGCCATGATAGTGGTGGTGGAAGGGAAGGTTTAGAGAAGGGTTTTTTCAAGCACCTTTTTTAGTGGCAATGGACAAGGCAAGAAGGGGGGAGAAGATGCCAACCATAGGGCATATGAGAGAGGTTGTGAGAGAGTGTGTGGAGAGGAGGAGGCCACCTCATTTTATAGGCGGCATGGGGCTGTCCCCTCCCCTCCTATCATTCAATCTCCACCAAAGCACTTAAATTCCCTTAAAGGTCTATTAAAACACTTTAAATCCCTTAAAAGTCTTTCCATTAAAGTACTTTAATTCCAATAAAGCACTTTAATTCCCTTAAAGTGTTGGGCCACGTAAAGATAAAACAAAACCTTTTCCCTCTAACGTGGCGATCTCAAGATCTAGCCGAGGTAGAAGGCCACGAGGATTATCACTAGACGCGTAGTTGAAGAATTGATGAAGCACGTCTGTTGGATGCAGTGCAGTCCTCACGATCTGATCCGATCCCGATCGTCGTGGTGCTGATCGTATAGAACCGCTGCTGGTATTCACATGTACGAGGAGGAGCGCCGGCGGTGGACTGCTAGGTCTAGTACGGCGGCATAACTGATGTGGAGCTAGGGTTTCCAATGCATGGAATGACCTAACCGTTAACCCCCATGGGTTTCTGCGCCCCACTATATATAGGGAGTGAAAGTGGACTCCACTCGTTCGTGGCCCATTCACTAAAGCCCATAGTAGTCACCGTGAGTCGGACTCACTAACTCAGTTCAAATCCGGTTCAGGTCCAACCTAAACATATTTCCGGTTCAGATCCAATCTAAACTTGCTCCCGCTCTTAAGTATGTGACCCTCCATGCTCATGGCAACTTGGACATGATTGGAGTCCGACTCAATCGATCAGTCGGTAGCGGATCCTAGTAGAACGTGCCGACTCCCAAGTACCAAAGAGTCATAACGACATGCCTTTCCAATATGACTTACGTCTAAGTCCCTTTTCCTCACGGTATACCTTGTCGAACTATAGGCGAATAGTTGTCATTCCTTAAATAGTCCGACTCTCTTCTTGATCCAAGATAAGTGATTCATCTGACTAACTCTTAGTCGATCGCCTCGGTTAACACTTAACCGAGTCGTGCATAGCCATGCTTTCCGAACCATATCTCACAAGAGGGCCTAGAGAATATCTCTCCAAGTGGAGGGGAAAAATCCCATCTTGGTTATTCACATCACGCAGCTTGATTCTCAATCGACCCGAACTCTGCCTTTATAGCTGCCCAGTGATGGAACATCGTTTGATAGAACCTAAGTCGGTGATTCTCAACTCGGATTGTGCAACAACCTCAGGTCTAAGGATTACATTGATTAAGATATACAAATGACGAATTGTTCGTTGTATCTCAATATGGGTCAATCCGACTCAATAAACTCTTTAGGCGAATCTGTGTAAGTCGAAATGGCATCTCCATGCCCATGACAAGTGGAACCGAGTCATCAGCCGACTTTCACATCGGTCTAAGTTATGTGTCCAACACAACGTCGATGCAAGGACATTTAGTATGAACAACATGATTGTATAGTTCCACAATCGAATTACATATTTAGTGATATACATCAGATGTTCATACAGGGACAACTTAATAACTTTATGAATACAATGGGAATTACATCATACATGATTGCCTCTAGGGCATATCCCAACAGTCTCCTACTTGCACTAGAGTCAATCTTTCGACATCACATGTCTAGGCATCTAATGCCCATAGCTTTTAGGTGTGCCTCATGCTTTGGCTGTGGTAGCGGCTTTGTCAACGGATCTGCAATATTTGCATCCGTGTGTACCTTGCATAACTTGATATCACCCTGATCCATGAACTAGCGAATCAGGTGGTACCTCATGAGTATGATCTTGTTCTTCTGGTGTTGTCTAGGTTCCCCGGCTTGTGCAATAGCACCATTGTTGTCACAATACACGTCTAACGGATTGGATGAACCCTGAACCACACCAAGATTCATGAGGAAATTCCTCATCCAAACAACATCCTTTGCTGCCTCCGAGGCGGCAATATACTCAGCCTCTGTTGTAGATGCAGACACAGTCTCTTGCTTGGAACTCTTCCTTATCACAGCCCCTCCATTTATCACAAACACATATCCAGATTGCGAACGAGAATCATCAGAATCAGTAAGATAACTCGCATCCGTGTAACCCTTTACATTGAGTTTATCTTCACCTCCATAAACCAAAAACATATCCTTAGTCCTTCTCAAGTACTTTAGAATATTTTTAGCCGATGTCCAGTGGATTTCTCCAGGATCAGCATGGTATCTTCTCACAACACTCAGAGCATAGGAAACATCCGTCCTAGTACAAATCATGGAATACATGATGGATCCGACTGCCGAGGCATATGGAATCGCACTCATCCGACTTCGCTCCTTAGTCGTCGAAGGACACTGAGTCTTGCTAAGTTTTATACCATGGGGCATCCTTTTCAACACTTTGTCCAAGTATGTACTCTGACTCAATCCAATGAGCCTCTTTGATCTATCTCTATAGATCCGGATTTCGAGAATATATGTTGCCTCACCCAAGTATTTAATTGAGAACCTCCTTTCCAATGATTCCTTGGTTTCTTGTAAGATCTGGACATCATTTCCAATCATTAATATGTCATCCACATATAAGATTAGAAATTTTACTTTGCTCCCACTAAAATTCTTGTATAAACAAGAATCATGATCACTCTTGATGAAGCCAAACGATTTGACTACTTCATCAAAGCGAATATTCCAACTCTGAGATGCTTGCTTCAATCCATAAATGGATTTATAAAGTTTGCAAACCTTGTCAGCGTTAGCCGGATCAACAAAACAACCGGGTTGTATCATATACACATCCTCGGTTAAATTTCTGTTAAGGAAAGCCGTTTTGACATCCATCTGCCATATCTCATAGTCGAGATAGGCTGCTATGGCTAACATGATCCGTACTGACTTAAGCATCGCTACAGGAAAGAAAGTCTCGTTGTAGTCAACTCCTTGAACTTGTTGGAACCCCTTCACGACAAGGCGTGCTTTATAGATAGAAACATTTCCATCCATATCGGTTTTCTTCTTAAAGACCCATTTGCACTTGATGGGTCTTGCAACATCTGGAAGATCAACCAAGTTCCAAACTTGATTTTCATCCATGGAATTTAACTCGGATCTCATTGCTCCAAGCCATGACTCGGAATCATATCCCACCATCGCTTCTGAATAATTTGCCGGCTCATCACTGTCTAACAGTAACACATCATGAACACTTCGTAATCTTGCCGATCTTCGCAGTACAGGTGCTTCTGCCGGCTTAACTACCACGACCCGCTCAACCTCCAAGGTTTTTGCCGACTCACTACTAGCCAGTTCCTCTTGAATTTCTTCGAGCTGCACCGTGCTCCCACTGACTCCTCGACTGAGAAACTATTTCTTAAGGAAGACACTGTTCCGAGCAACAAACACTTTGCCCTCTTCTCGGTTGTAGAAGTAGTAACCCAAGGTTTCCCTTGGATGCCCCACGAAAATACACTTATCCGACTTTTCCGTAAGCTTGTCCGACTGAAGTCTATTGACAAATGCTTCACAACCCCAAATCTTAAGAAAAGACAAACTCGGCCTTTTGCATGTCCACATCTCATGCAGTGTCTTCTCTACCGATTTTGATGGTACTTTGTTTAGTGTGAATGCCATAGTTTCTAGATAATAACCCCAAAATGATAAAGGCAGACCGGTCTGACTCATCATTGATCGTACCATGTCCAACAAGGTCCGATTTCGCCATTTTGAGATACCGTTCCTCTGCGGCGTTCCCGGCGGAGTGAGTTGTGGAACTATTCTGCAACCTTTCAGATGGTCATCAAACTCATGGCTCATGTACTCACCTCCTTGGTCCGACCAAAGAAACTTTATTTTCTTGCTGAGTTGATTCTGTACTTCATTCTAGAATTCCTCAAACTTTTCAAAGGCTTCTGACTTATGTTTTCATTAAGTAGATATATCCATACCAAATCAAATCATCAGTAAAGGTAATGAAGTACTCATAACCGCCCCTGGCTGTCGTGCTCATTGGTCCACATACTTCACTATGTACTAGTCCCAACAAGTTGGACGCCCTTTCGCAACTCTTTGCAAAAGGTGTCTTGGTCATTTTGCCGAGTAGGCAAGATTCGCATGTCTCGAATGACTTCAAGTCGAACAAACTTAGGAGTCCATCATCATGGAGCTTTTTCATGCATTTCCATCTTATATGACCAAGCCGACAGTGTCAAAAGTAAGTCATATTCAGATCATTTGGTTTTAACCTTTTAACATTTATGTTATAAACCGACTCACCATCAAAATTCAAAAAAGTAACCTGTCCTGGACGGGTGCACAACCATGAAACATATTGATGAGTGCATATTTGCATCATGTTTTGGATCATTATTTTGCATTGTAGTTGTAGGATCTTGGTATTATACGGTGTTCGCACACACCTTTTGTGTTCATTTTCACCAGGAGCGGGACAGATGATGGATCCAATGGACAAAACTCTTGGACCAGTTATATTGGAGTGAAAAGGAGCCAAAAACAATGTAAATCACTTATTTGGGAAACATCAATAATACTAGAAGAAACCCCGAAGCAATCGGAGAATACATAAGAGTTGACGACCAACTATACGGCGGGAAAATTTTTCCGGCCGTATAGTTGACCCCGACACCGACTCCTCAAATAGTTTCACCCCGTGCAACTGGATCGGGGACACGACATACAGAACACCCAGAAATCACCGAAAACCTCACGTCTGGAAGACCAAGGCATTGATCTCCATCTTCATCAATCGCTGCATATTCATCACCACCACCATCTCCATCCATCCCATCTAGATCTTGTTGTAATTCTTGCACTAGTTGTGGATTTATACAAGTAATATTCATCGATAACCGTTTCCATTACCATTGTCATGATGCTGTTTGCCCCCATGTCTGAGTAGATCATTAGTTCTTGGAGAGATGGAGAAACCGTAGTATATGATTGAGATGAGATAGGGATTACTATGTTATACATAATTATATGTATGTGTTAATTGTCTTCATCTTGATGTTGGGAGTTGTGCACCTCCTTAATATTTGCCTCTTACGGGGACTTGATGAAGGGGGTTACTTGTTGGTATAAGGAGGGATGATAGCACTTACTGTGACTATAAAGTCGTTGTCATCCTTTACGTACTAACTTGGGGAATCAAGGAGAAATCATTAAGCCATGTCCATGCCGCGGGAGAAATCCCTTAATAGCGGGGTAATACGATTGATGTCGTTTATCTGCTAGCTATGGTTATGAAGGATGGTGTGAGCAGTGGTTGCTGCCTAATCGTTCATATATGGAGCTCCTCCCACATACATGCATATCATTAGAATATTCATTATAATAATCTTGATCACTCAGTCTAAATTGCTAGCGGTGTATCCACCACTCCCCGAGAACACATTTTTCCCTACTGCAGTTTCAATCTTTCTTACACACACGATTACTACTTTCTGCATTAAGTTTTACTACATTTTAGTTTACTATTTCACTCAACCAAAAACCCAAAAACAATTCTACTTTTACTGCATTTTAGAATTATTCCTTAAGTACTTTGTTTAGTTTTAGTTAAAAGCATTTTAGTCTTTTGCCTACCGACAACGGTTTGACTCGTCAATGCCCATTGTTATGGACTTAGGTTTTGGAGAATATGGGGATGCTGGAAGTCGCGAAACGGTTAAGAGGCAAGCAACAAGGTGCCACGAGGTTTACCCAGGTTCAGGCCCCCGGAGAGAAATCCCTACTCCTGCTTGTCTGTTCTTGATTACGGCGGAACCGAAAGTTACAGGGGTGCGCAAATACAATCTGGCGTGATGTGTGTGTATGAGTTGGAGAGATCCTCCTCGCCGTGCTCTCCTGGCCTTTATATATATAGGCCAGGTCCCGGGGGTAGGTCGAGTCGATTACAAGTTAGGATTTCACCCTTGAATATTCTATCTATTCCTGGTCGTGTCCTCCAAGGAGTCAAACTTATATTGGGCTTGGGCCACCTGGAGTCTCCTTGGGCAGCATGTCTTCACGTGGGCCTTCACTGGGCTGAACTGGGTATAATAATATGAGGCACCCGTAGGGTATATCCATGTCACCTACTGCTCCCTGTGGGAACGATATCTTTATTTTGAAACTAGCTACAAACGATCCGTGTACTTGCAGTCATCAAGCTATTTTCGGCACCATTGCCGGGGAGCTTAGCGCTATAAGTCACTTTAATTTTAGTTATTTACTTT
The DNA here is from genome assembly GCA_023614405.1 of Avena insularis. Lineage (NCBI taxonomy): Eukaryota > Viridiplantae > Streptophyta > Magnoliopsida > Poales > Poaceae > Avena > Avena insularis. Next base: position 194,688,945 of record CM042691.1, read on the forward strand.
CATTGTATTAATTTTTTATTTGAGTTGCAGGACCATATCAATGGACCACACTCAACATTTAATGTATCTTGAGGTAGTAAGGAATATGGGTTCGCCCATGGACGCTTTTATAACTGTCAATAGAAGCATAAACCCCGATGGTATTGAGATCCATCCCATATTATTTGAGTTACTTAACTCTAAAAAGTTTTTAGGGACCACTGAAGAGAGTCCATATGGACACTTACAATTCTTTGAAGATCTTTTTGGTTCCTTTATATTTGATGATTGTGACCTTGATAAGGTTAAATCCAGTTGTTTAGACAAACTCTCTCTAATAATGTTTGCAACTGGTATAGATCCTTTTGTGCAGAAGCACCAAGGACGTGGACGGATTTGATAACCAATTTCCTGTCAAAATATTACCCAGAAAGAAAAGCTCACAGGATGAGAGGTATTATTATCAGTTTCAAAAATAATCCTAATGAGAGTATATATGAAGGATATCTAGGGTATAAAAGCTATCTAGATAATTTCCCCCATCACCGTTTGCCTGATTGGTTAATTACCCATACTTTCTATGGAGGGCTTAATAATAAAAATAGAACGAGCCTAGGTACTGCTTCTAATGGTAGTTTCCTATCTTATACCTATGATGAAGCTTGGAAATTAGTAATGAAAATGAGAGAGACAATAGAAAGTCATGAAAAGAGGATAAGCAAAAATAGTTCTTCTAAATATGCTTGTGTTGGGCCACGCGGAGATAAAATAAAATTTTCCTCTAACGTGGTGATCCCAAGATCTAGCTGAGGTAGAAGGCCACGAGGTTTACCACTAGGCAGCCAGATTGGATTCGATGAAGCGCGTCAATTGATGCAGTGCAGTCCTCACGATCCGATCGTCTGGTGCTGATCGCACGGCACCTCTTTGGTATCCACACGCATAAGGAGGAGCGCCATGGCTGCTAGGCTAGAGTTATATAATGGCTGGACTGTGGAGCTAGGGTTTCCAACACATGGAATGACCTAACCGAACAACGATTAACCTTTCTGGGTTAAGGTGCTCCACTTTATATAGGGAGTGAACGTGGGCTCTGCTCGCGCGACCCATTCACTAAAGCCCATATAGCACTAGTCACCGTGAGTCCAACTCACTAACTTAGTCCTAATCTGGTTTAGGTCCAACCCAACCAGATTACAGATTCAGATCCAATCCGAACTTTCTCCCGCTCTTAAGTGTGTGACCCCGCAGGCTCATGTCTACTTGGACACGATTGGAGTCCGACTCTCAATCGATCAGTCGGTAGCGGCTCCTAGCAGAACGTGCCGACTCCCAAGTACCAAAGAGTCATGACGACTTGCCTTTCCAATGCGACTTGCATCCGAGTCCCTTTTGCCACACGATATACCTTGTCGGACTATAGGCGAATATATGTTATCCCTTAAATAGTCCGACTCTCTTCTCGATCCGAGATAAGTGATTCACCCGACTAACTCTTAGTCGATCGCCTCGGTTAACACTTAACCGAGTCGTGCATGGCCATGCTTTCCGAATCATATCTCACAAGAGGGCCCAGAGAATATCTCTCCAGATGGAGGGGCAAAATCCCATCTTGGTTATTCACATCACGCAGCTTGATTCTCAGTCGACCCGAACCACCTTTATAAGCGCCCGATTCACGGATCAACGCGTTTGATGTAACCTAAGTCGGTGATCCTCAACTCGGACTATGCAACAACCTCAGGTCTAAGGATTACATTGATTGAGATATACAAATGACAGCTAGTTCGTTGTACCTCAATATGGGTCAATCCGACTCGCTAAACTCTTTAGCCGAATCTGTGTAAGTTGGAATGGCATCTCCATGCCCATGACAAGTGGAACCGAGTCATCAAGCCAACTTTCACATTGGTCTAAGTTGTGTGTCCAGCACAACCTCAATGACCAAGGATATTTAGTACAAACAACATGAATGCATAGTTCCACAACCGAATCACATATTCAATGATACACATCAGATGTTTATACAAGGACTACTTAATATCCTTATGAATACAATGGGAAATCTCATCATACATGATTGCCTCTAGGGCATATTCCCAACAGTCTCCCACTTGCACTAGAGTCAATCTTTCGACATCACATGTCTAAGCATCTAATGCCCATGGCTCTCAGGTGCGCCTCATGCTTCGGCTGTGGTAACGGCTTTGTCAACAGATCCGCAATATTTGCATCCATGTGTACCTTGCATAACTTGATATCACCCTGATCCACGAACTGGCGAATCAGGTGGTACCGCATGAGTATGTGCTTGTTCTTCTGGTGTTGTCTAGGTTCCTTGGCTTGTGCAATAGCACCATTGTTGTCACAATACACGTCCAACGGATTGGACGAGCCCTGAACCACACCAAGATCCATGAGGAAATTCCTCATCCAAACAGCTTCCTTTGCTGCCTCCGAGGCGGCAATATACTCAGCCTCTATTGTAGACGCAGACACAGTCTCTTGCTTGGAACTCTTCCGGATTGCGAGCGAGAATCATTAGAGTCGGTGAGATAACTCGCATCCGTGTAACCCTTTACACTGAGTTCATCTTCACCACCATAAACCAAGAACATATCCTTAGTCCTTCTTAAGTACTTTAGGATATTTTTAGTCATTGTCGATGGATCTCTCCAGATCAGCCTGGTATCCTCACAACACTTAGAGCATAGGAAACATCCGGCCTAGTACAAATCATGGCGTACATGATGGATCCGACTGCAGAAGCATATGGAATCGCACTCATCCGACTTCGCTCATCAGTTGTCGAAGGACACTGAGTCTTGCTAAGTTTTACACCATGGGACATCGGTAAGAACCCCTTCTTAGACGATTCCATGTTGAACTTCTTCAACACTTTGTCCAAATAAGTACTCTGACTCCATCCAATGAGCCTCCTTGATCTATCTCTATAGATCCGGATTCCGAGGATGTATGTTGCCTCACCCAAGTCTTTCATTGAGAAACTCCTTTCCAATGATTCCTTGGTTTCTTGCAACATCTGGACATCATTTCCAATCAGTAATATGTCATCCACATATAAGATTAGAAAATTTACTTTGTTCCCACTAAACTTCTTGTACAAACAAGAATCATGATCACTCTTGATGAAGCCAAACGATTTGACTACCTCATCAAAGTGAATATTCCAACTCCGAGATGCTTGCTTCAACCCATAAATGGATTTCTGAAGTTTGCATACCTTGTCAGCATTAGCCGGATCGACAAAACCCTCGGGCTTTATCATATACACGTCCTCGGTTAAATTTCCATTAAGGAAGGCCGTTTTGACATCCATCTGCCATATCTCATAGTCAAAATAGGCTGCTATAGCTAACATGATCCGAACTGATTTATGCATCGCTATGGGCGAGAAAGTCTCGTCGTAATCAACTCCTTGAACTTGTCGGAACCCCTTCGCGACAAGGCGTGCTTTATAGACGGAAACATTTCCATCCATATCAGTTTTCTTCTTAAAGACCCATTTGCACTCGACGGGTCTTGCACCGTCTGGCAGGTCAACCATGTTCCAAACTTGATTTTCATCCATGGACTTTATCTCGGATCTCATGGCTCCAAGCCATGACTCGGAATCAGATCCCACCATCGCTTCCGAATAATTTGCCGGCTCATCACTGTCTAACAGTAACACATCACGAACACTTTGTAATCTTGCCGATCTTCGTAAATAGTGTCTTCTTTGCCGGCTCAGCTGCCACGATCGGCTCAACCTCCAAGGTTTTTGCTGACTCGCTACTAGCCGGTTCCTCTCGAATTTCTTCGAGTTGCATCGTGCTCCCACTTACTCCCCGACTGAGAAACTCTTTCTCAAGGAAGACACCGTTCCGAGCGACAAACACTTTGCCCTCTTCTCGGTTGTAGAAGTAGTAACCCAAGGTTTCCCTCGGATACCCCACGAAAATACACTTATCCGACTTGGCTGTAAGCTTGTCCGACTGAAGTCGCTTGACAAATGCTTCACAACCCCAAATCTTAAGAAAAGATAAACTCGGCTTTTTGCCTGTCCACATCTCATGCGGTGTCTTCTCTACCGATTTTGATGGTACTCTGTTTAGTGTGAACGCCGCTGTTTCTAGACAATAACCCCAAAATGATAAATGCAGATCTGTCCGACTCATCATTGATCGTACCATGTCTAACAAGGTCCGATTCTGCCTTTCCGAAACACCATTCCTTTGCGGCATTCCTGGCGGAGTAAGTTGAGGAACTATTCCACAACTTTTCAGATGGTCATCAAACTCATGGCTCATGTACTCGCCTCCTCGGTCTGACCGAAGAAACTTTATTTTCTTGCCGAGTTGATTCTGTGCTTCATTCTGGAATTCTTTGAACTTTTCAAAGGCTTCCGACTTATGTTTCATCAAGTAGATATATCCATACCTACTCAAATCATCAGTGAAGGTAATGAAGTACTCATAACCACCCCTGGCTGTCGTGCTCATTGGTCCACATACATCACTATGTACTAGTCCCAACAAGTCGGACGCCCGTTCACAACTCTTTGCAAAAGGTGTCTTGGTCATTTTGCCGAGTAGGCAAGATTCGCATGTCTCGAACGACTCCAAGTCGAACGAAGTTAGGAGTCCATCATCATGGAGCTTCTTCATGCATTTCCAACTTATATGACCAAGCCGACAGTGCCAAAAGTAAGTCATATTCAGATCATTTGGTTTCAACCTTTTAACATTTATGTTATAAACCGACTCACCATCAAGATTCAAAATAAATAACCCGTCCTGGACAGGTGCAAAGCCGTGAAACATATCATTCAAATACAAAGAACAACCATTATTCTTGATATTCGACTCATAGCCTTGCCTCATCAAACATGAAGCAGAAATAATGTTTCGACTGAGCACTGGAACATAATAACAATTATTTAGTTCCATAATGAATTCGGAAGGTAAATGAAGTTGCATCGTGCCGACTTCCAATGCAGCACCTCTTGCTTTGTTGCCGACTCGAATATCAACCTCGCCTCTTGCTACGCTCCTAGTTCTTACCAGTCCCTGCAACGAGTTGCAGATGTGAATAACTGATCCGGTATCATATACCCAAGAACTATTAGGTGCATCAGCAAGATATATGTCTATAACATTGCAAACAAGTGTACCTGAGTCGGAAGTCATACCTCCACTCTTGGCTTTGTCGGCCAAGTACTTGCTGCAGTTCCTCTTCCAGTGGCCATCCGCCTTGTAGTAAAAGCAAGTGGATCCGGCTGAAGAAGATGGTTTAGTCCCTGAGGAAGCGCTTGGGACCGGGTCCTGAGCCTGCTTTCCCCCTGACTTAGCCTTCTTCTTAGTCCAAGAACTCTTCTTGAACTTAGCCTTATTCTGCACCATCAACACTTGACTGGCACCCTTCTTGAGATCCGCCTCTGCCTGTTTGAGCATCCCATGTAATTCAGTGAGCTTCTTATCCATACCATGCATGTGGTAGTTCGAAATGAACTGCCCATATGCACTAGGAAGAGAGTTCAGAATTATATCCGTAGCAAACTCTTCGCTAATGGGGTAGCCAAGCCTCTCCAGAGACTGCACGTAACCAACCATTTTGATCACATGCGGACTCAGTGGATCACCATCCTTAAGCTTGCAACTCAGCAAAGCCTGAGAGACTTGATACCTCTCAGTCTTCGCCTGAGCCTGGAACATACTTTTGAGGCTTTCGATCATATCGTAGGCCTCAACATGCTCGAACTGCTTTTGCAAGTCCGATTCCATGTGAGCAAGCATAAGACAGCTAATATCCGTGGACTCATCCTTAGCCCGACGGTAGGCATTGGTGGCTGCGACAGTCGCATTCTCATTCGGCTCATCTGGAAGTGGGTTGTCTAGGACATGGTCCTTCTTTTCTTGTTTGAGAACTATTCTCAGATTTCGATACCAGTTGGTAAAATTAGTGTCGTTCAGTTTATTTTTCTCAAGAATGGTTCTCAACACAAAACCGGATATCTGAGAGTGACTGCTACTTGGTGCCATGATCTACAACAGAAAATATGCAAAACACTTAAGACATGTATTCATAAAAGAGCAAGCATATTAAGCATTTTAATATTTTATGCTCCCACTAGAACAAACACCCCTCCGATGGTTACTTAGTGATTCAGGATCCTAAATAAGCAAGTCGGCTAGTGAGCTTTAGCATCACCGCTAGCCGCCAAGTGATCTAGGTAGACAACTCCTTGTCAATCGCATCCCATGCGACTCCTGTTGGACGGGTGGCATCACATGCCCCGGCTCCCATCCGACTTTTCCCCGAGTCCCACAACCGTTGTGATAGACCCGTCTAGCTTACCAAGTGTTTCTGCTGTAAGAGTCCGACTCGAACCCACCTAGTCGGAAATAATTGGCAGCACCTCAATTTTATGAGCCCACTACCAAAAATGTCCGACTTGTGATGGTGCAAACACTGGCGGGAAAACCGACTAGACCTTCTTTGAGGGATTAAATTTTACCGACTATCTAATAGAGGTAAAACTGAGACATAACAATAACACAAAATAAAGCAATTATAATGTGAAATGGTATGGCTCCCTTCACGGCGATCTCCATCTCCACAAAGCCTGTAATCCGACTTGTGCCAACCCTTGTCACTTGCCGTCTTACACCATGTCGCCGACATGTACAACGCCTTGCATGCCTTCCGGGTTCTCCAAACAGCTACACTAGCTTAGTAAAGAAAATTACAAGGAGAATCCGACACGCAGGTCGTTATACAATAAAATGACAGCACCTAGGCTCCAGCCGGCTGACAAAAAACCGTGATTCGCAGATCACGCACGGATTACACACATACATCACATGCACATGAACCATACCATTCACAACTTCCTGCAAAAACAAGTTATGCATAGATACAATATCTATCGGCGTTGTGAAACTCGCAACGGCATCTAAGGCGCTACGACAGGCGGCAGCGGTCCCTTAGCCGGATAGCGGGCGGGATCGAAAGGCGGCGCCCTGGTGCGGCGCTCGACGATTTTTCCGAAAACATAGATCTCATCTACGATCCGAACATGGATTCCGACCATCATTCTGATTCGATCAAACTCTTTGATCTTCGATCACCGCTTCTGGATTTACGTGTCATAGTCTACCCCGATGGCGGAAGCCGACCGGTAGGGGTATGTCGTTCCACGACCTCAGCAGTATGATCACGGAAATCAGATCTACCATTCCCCGAGTACAGTTGATCCAATCAACCTCGTACAAAACCGATCTATCTCATAGATCGACCACCAAACAGCATATAGATCTCATCTACATCCTACCGCATATCACATATGCGAGATCTCGAGCCTAAAACCAGAAGCTATCGCTCGATACCCTTTGTTGGGCCACGCGGAGATAAAATAAAATTTTCCTCTAACATGGTGATCCCAAGATCTAGCTGAGGTAGAAGGCCACGAGGTTTACCACTAGACGCGCAGTTGCGGATTACTGATGAAGCGCGTCAGTTGATGCAGTGCAGTCCTCACGATCCGATCGTCCTGGTGCTGATCGCACAACACCTCTGCTGGTATCCACATCGCATACAGGAGGAGCGCGGCGGTGAATCGCTAGGTTCGTAACGGCGGCTGGACTTTGGTGAGCTAGGGTTTCCAACACATGGAATGACCTAACCGAACAACGATTAACCTTTCTGGGTTAAGGTGCTCCACTTTATATAGGGAGTGAACGTGGGCTCTGCTCGCGCGACCCATTCACTAAAGCCCATATAACACTAGTCACCGTGAGTCCAACTCACTAACTTAGTCCTAATCTGGTTTAGGTCCAACCCAACCAGATTACAGATTCGGATCCAATCCGAACTTGCTCCCGCTCTTAAGTGTGTGACCCCGCAGGCTCATGTCTACTTGGACACGATTGGAGTCCGACTCTCAATCGATCGATCAGATGGCGGCTCCTAGCGAACGTCTTGACTCCCAAGTACCAAAGAGTCATGACGACTTGCCTTTCCAATGTGACTTGCGTCCGAGTCCCTTTTGCCACACGATATACCTTGTCGGACTATAGGCGAATATATGCCATCCCTTAAATAGTCCGACTCTCTTCTCGATCCGAGATAAGTGATTCACCCGACTAACTCTTAGTCGATCGCCTCGGTTAACACTTAACCGAGTCGTGCATGGCCATGCTTTCCGAATCATATCTCACAAGAGGGCCCAGAGAATATCTCTCCAGATGGATGGGCAAAATCCCATCTTGGTTATTCACATCACGCAGCTTGATTCTCAGTCGACCCGAACCCTGCCTTTATAACTGCCCAGTTACGGATCAGCGTTTGACAGAACCTAAGTCGGTGATCCTCAACTCGGACTATGCAACAACCTCAGGTCTAAGGATTACATTGATTGAGATATACAAATGACAGCTAGTTCGTTGTACCTCAATATGGGTCAATCCGACTCGCTAAACTCTTTAGCCGAATCTGTGTAAGTTGGAATGGCATCTCCATGCCCATGACAAGTGGAACCGAGTCATCAAGCCAACTTTCACATTGGTCTAAGTTGTGTGTCCAGCACAACCTCAATGACCAAGGATATTTAGTACAAACAACATGAATGCATAGTTCCACAACCGAATCACATATTCAATGATACACATCAGATGTTTATACAAGGACTACTTAATATCCTTATGAATACAATGGGAAATCTCATCATACATGATTGCCTCTAGGGCATATTCCCAACAGCTTGTGTTAACGACTTTCTTACAGATGAAAGGACTTGTGTGATGATTAAAACCCTCATCATTGATTCTTATTCGGTAAAAAAATTTATTGAGAATTATGCAGGGCATCTACAGGTACCTACAGGATGGGAACCTCATAAACCCCTCGAACAAAAGAAGCGAGTAAGAGAGGACGCATCATTGGTAGAATTTTCCTCTGAACCTATTCAAAACAATATTAAGAAAAAGTTCAGGGAGGAAGAATGTATAAGGAGAAGATCAAAGAAACCAGGAAAGAACCCTGATGCTACCAATGCAAATATTGTTCTATCTAAGGATCTTATGGAGGCAAGAATCATGGAAAATGAAGTAGTTATTCTAGACTCTGAAACTTCAGACTTCATTATAGGTAAGATACAAGGTAAAGAAACTTCTAAACCTATGTCTCCTATATACTATGGAGAAACTTCCTTATATGGATTTTGTGAGCCGATTTTCACTATAAATATTATGCCTTCATCACTTTATGAGGAACATTGCTACAATTTAAATAATCCGCATGTGGAAACGGTAGACACTACTATTAAATTGTCTAATAGAACTAATATAAAACCGGAAGGTGTTATTCGAAATGTTTATGTATTTATTGGACCACTCATGTACCCTCTCGATTTTCATATTGTTGATATGCCTCGAGATACTTTTTGTCCTAATATTTTAGGCGGGCCTTTTGTCTCTATAAACAAAGCTCGAATTGATAATAAGGAGGAGACTATTTCAATGATGTTTGGAGAGTAAGAAATGACATTCCACTTCGCCAAACTAAAGAATAGGCCATATGTAATAGAAAATATAAAGGAAGAGAAAACAATTGCCGAACTAGTCGCAATTCATTTTAGCACTCCCCAAGATGAATTAGAAAGGAGCTTAGTTAATTGGGAAGAGGCACTAGATGATGAGGAAAGAGAAGATATGGATGATTACCTTGACTCCATTTCGGAAGCACAAAACCCACATGACTATGAAGAACTGGTAAGTAAAGGAGACGAAGAACCTCTGCCAATTGAATTGAAACGACTTCCATGTAATATGAGGTATGAATTTTTAGATAATGAAAATAAATGTCCTGTTATTATTAGTAAAAATTTATCAGAAAACAAAACAAATAAACTTATTTTGATTTTGATCAAACATCGTGAAGCATTTGGGTATACTCTAAGTGACATTAAAGGAACAGATCCATCCATTGTGACACATAAGATTACCATGCTTGAAGATGTTGTACCTGTAGTTGACACACAAAGAAGGCTTAATCCGAAAATGAAAGAATTAGTAAGAAAAGAATTTATAAGCTTATTAGATGCTGGCATAATATATCCTATTTCTGGTAGTAAATGGGTTAGCCCTAGTCATTGCATACCAAGACATGGGGGTCTTGATGCTGCTATGAATGAGGATGGTGAGCTAGTCCCTATAAGGCCTATTATTGGGTATCACATGTGCATCGATTTTAGAAAACTAAACCGTGAGACACAAAAAAATCATAAACCTATACCGTTCATGGATAGAATTTTATAAAGACTAAGCAATAATTCTTATTTTTGTTTTCTTGATGGTTATTTTGGTTATTCTCAAATTGCTATACATCCCGAAGATCAAGAGAAAACAACTTTCACATGTCCTTATGGTACTTATTGTTATAGATTAATCCTGTTTGGCTTATGTAATGCAGCTACAACCTTTCAAGAATGTGTATTAAAAATCTTTGATGATCTTGTTGAGAAGTATGGAAGTTCTAACAAATGATTTTGTTGTTTGTGGAACAACATTTGATAATTGTATCTACAATTTAACCTAGGTTTTTGCAGAGATGCAGGCAATCAAATTTAGTTTTGAATCGCGAGCAATGTTGATTCATGGAAAGAGAAGGTAAAGTTTTTGGACATAAGGTTTCATAAAAAGGTATAGAAATAGATAATACCAATATAAGTGCTATAGAAAATCTTCCCATACCTCAAGACATTAAAAACTTAAAAATATTTATAGGACATGCATGTTTTTACAAGCGTTTTATACAGGATTTTGCCAAAATAGCTATGCCTCTCACTAACCTTCTTGATAAAGAAACTCTGTTCTACTTAGACCATGACTACATTACAGATTTTGAAAATCTTAAAAATAAATTAGTTTCAGCACCTATCATGCAATCTCCAAAATGGGATGAACCTTTTGAAATTATGTGTTATGATAGTGACTATGCTATAGGAGCTGTACTACGACAGCGATACGGGAAGAATTTAAATGTTATGCACTATGCTAGTAGGACTCTTAGTAAGATTCAGAAAAATTATGCTACTACCGAGAAAGAGTTCCTGGCTATAATTTTTGCCTGTGACAAATTTAGATCTTATATTATTAATTCTAGAGTAATAATTCATACAGATCACCAAGCCTTGCGTCACCTTCTTATGAAAAAGGATGCAAAGCCTAGGTTGATTAGGTGGGTGTTATCACTACAAGAATATGATTTGAAAATAATAGATAGGAGAGGTAAGGATAATCTAGTAGTAGAACATCTATCTAGGATGGAAGGAATAATTACCGACCCCATACCTATAAATGAGTCATTTCCGGGAGAATACTTAGCAAAAATTGAAGTCGTTGATCCATGGTATGTAGATTATGCTAATAATCTTGCGGTAAAATTTGTACCTCCTGGTATGACAAGAAATAAAAGAATGAAATTCTTTAATGATCTCAAACACTACTTTTGGGATGATCCGTTTCTTTATCATCATGGACCTGACAGAATGATTCGAAAGTGTGTTCCTAATCATGAAATGAATGCAATTTTGCAAGCTTGTCATGGCAGCCCGTATGGAGGACATCATGCAGGCAAGCGAACTACAGAAAAGGTACTTCAATCCAGATTCTATTGGACCACCTTGTTCAAGGATGAACAAAGGTATGTGGAATATTGCGATGCTTGCCAGAGAAGAGGTAATATATGCAGGAGATAAGAGATGGCAATGAATTAAAGTCTTATAATTGAACCATTTGATGTGTGGGGAATGGATTACATGGGACCCTTTATAGAATCAAATGGCTACACTCATATTCTTGTTGCTTTCGATTATGTTACTAAATGGGTTGAAGATATTCCAACTAACGATGCATATGCAGCTACTTCCGTGAATATGATCAAGGATGCCATTGATACGTCATAAACGTGTCTATAATTTTTGATGCTCCATGCTTGTTTTATATCATTTGTCTTATGTTTTGTCTACACTTTGAGGTATTTTTATACACTTTCTGGAACTAACCTATTGACAAGATGCCATAGAGCCAGTTGCCTGTTTTCTACTGTTTTTTGTTTCAGAAAAGCTAAAAAATGAATATTCTCGGAATTGGACGGGACAAAAGCCAAAGTTACTATTTTTTCCGGAGCGAACACGGAGCCAGAAGGACAGACGAAGGGGGGCCAGGAGGTGGCCACACCCTAGGGTGGCACGAGTCCCCCTGGCCGCGCCAGCCCTAGGTGTGGGCCCCTCGAGGATCCACCGACCTTGCCCTTTCGCCTATGAATACGTCTCCTCGGGACATAAACCCTAACACGGGCAAAAATCCACGAAAAGGTCTGCAGCGCCGCCTCCACCGAAGGGGAGATTCGGGGGACAAAAGTCTCTGTTCTGGCACCCTGCCGGGACGGGGAAGTGCCCCCGAAGCCATTTCCATCGATATCCACCACCATCTCCATCGCCATTGCTGATTCCCATGATGATGAGGGAGTAGTTCTTCCTCGAGGCTAAGGACTCTATCGGTAGCTATGTGTTCATCTCTCCCTCTCTCTCTATGCATGATCATATTGTGATCATGAGATTTGTAATCAAGTAGATCTACTTTGCTACTCAAGTGCTTTAATAGATCTCTGGCTCTCCCCACGTATGTGAAAGTGACAGCGTGCATACCGTGGTGGCACTTAGGCTAGAGTTTACATAAATACTCAAGTTCTTCAATAGATCTCTGCTCTCCCCACGTGTGTGAAAGTGACAGCATGCATACCGTGGTGGCACTTAGGCTAGAGTCTACATAAATACTCAAGTGCTTCAATAGATCTCTGCTCTCCCCACGTGTGTGAAAGTGACAACGTGCACGTCGTGGTGACACTTAGGCTAGAGTTCATAAATACTTATCATGAGTATATTATGAGTTGGTTGTCTCTATGAAATTGTGGTGTTTTTTTGGAACCATCTAGCGCTCAAGGTGACAGTGTGGGGTTATCTAGATGGGGAAGGCGGACTTTGAGGTGTGCTTTTGTATCCCTACCATGGATTAGAGTTATCCAACCAGAGAGTAGTTCGGGGTTGCATCTAGATCTATTACATGTTTGCTTGCTGCTTTCTTTATTTCAGTTTGCCTTTAGTCTCTTCCACGCCATCAAAGTCTTTCCTGTGGTCATTGGCGGGGATCTATAGGACATCTTCAACCTTCTCGTCCCCGTCAAAATCTCTTTTCTGGCACCGTTGTCTCATCCATACCACTTATATTTCACCATCTCTTCGCCGAACTAGTGCATCTATACACCTAACAAGTGTATTCGGTGTGTTGGGGACACAAGAGACTTCTTGTATCTTGATTGTAGAGTTGCTTGAGAGGGATACCTTTGACCACTTCCTCCCCGAGTTCGATAAACCTTGGGTAATCCACTTACGGGAAACTTTCTGCTATTCTACAAACCTCTGCACTTGGAGGCCCAACAACTATCTACAAGAATAGAAGTGCGTAGACATCAAGCTCTTTTCTGGCGCCGTTGCCAGGGAGGTAAGGTAAAAGATAGTCACATCCTCTTGGTGTGTGAGTGCTCGAAGTTATTACCTTTAGATTCTGCAATTTTGTCTTTTTGTTTCTTGTTTTCACTAGTTAGGCTTAATGGAAAACAACAACAAAATTAGAGAGCTCTATAGTATTTATCTTGAGTTAGGACATGAAGTGTTTGAAGAGAAAATTTAAAAACCCATGGAACTTTATTTGCATTCTAATAGAAATGTTATTAGTATGAATTCTTTAAACACCATTATTGCTAATGCTATGGAAACGTCTAAGCTTGGGGAAGCTAGTTTTTATGAAAATTATCTTTTTAGTCCCCCAAGCATAGAGGAGAAAATTTTCTTTGATGATACTATACCTCCAATATATGATGATTACAATGATGAATTTGATATTTTCAGTCCACCTATTATTGAGGAGGAAATTAATTGTGATTATAATATGCCTCCTATATTTGATGATTATGGTGATGAGAATAACAATGATAGCTATTTTGTTGAATTTGCTCCCGCTACAACTAATAAGAATGACTATGCTTATGTGGAGAGTAATAATCATTTTATGCATGTGGCTCATGATAAGAATGTTTTATGTGATAGTTATATTGTTAATTTATTCATGTTTCTACTGAAATTTATTATGAGAGAGGGAAACATGGTCTTATGTATCTCAATAATATTAAGTTACCCCTCTTTATGTTGAAAATTTTGAAGTTGCACTTGTTTTGCTTTCCTATGCTTGTTGCTTTGTGCTTTCATGACTTGTTTATTTACAAGATTACTATACATAGGAAGTGGGTTAGACTTAAATATGTTTTGAATTTGCTTCTTGATGCTCTCTTTTACTTCAATTCATATTTACTATGTGAGTATCTTCTCAAACTATCAAGCCTAACTTAAAGGCGTTAAAGAAAAGTACTTCTTGGGAGATAACCCAATAGTTTTCTTAAGTCTTGGAAGTTATTACTTCTATAATAACCCCTCCTTATACTTTTTGTTTGATTTTTGTGGCAAGAATAACCTCTAATGAGAGAGAAGTAAGATTTGGGAAGTTGCTGTCCCGAAACAGATTTTTGTGCTTCACTGTACAAATTCGTGAAAAATCTATGTATGTCGGATTGATCTGTAATTTTCTGAATAAATCCCCCAGGTTGTTAGATAACTTTAGTTAGTGCAACACTTTTTGATTTGAGCAACATAAGGTCTTCGAAAAAATCGGTTTTCACCTGCTAGTCTGTTTTGACAGATTTCTGCCATTATTTGCATTTGTCTCCTATCGATTTCTTTTTGAGTTCTCTTTGGTAAATTGAGATTTTTGAAGTAATTGATACAGTAGCTTGTGTTTTTATGAAAGTTTTGCTGTTTTGAAACTAAACCCCAAAGGTTTATTATCTTTTGAATGCACTAATGTTGCTAATGAAAATTGTGTGAAGTTTTGTATGAAGGAAATTTTCAGGTGTAAGGGAAGAATGATGTAATGAGATGAAGAATGGACAAAAGATCAAGCTTGGGGATGACACCCTGTGTCACCCCAAGAAATATTCAAGAGTTACAAGCGTCAAATCTTGGGGATGCCCAAGGCATCCCCTTTTTCATCAATAAAAATCTCAGGTCTTTCTAGACACTTCGTTTTTATTGTTTCATGGACAGTTATGTTGTTCTTGGAGCGTCTTTGTTTTTGTTTTTAGTTTTCTTTCGCTTGGTTTGCTACAATAAGTTGGTTGGATCCCAGCACACTTCTTTTGGAGAGAGACACACTCTGTTTTCATTGCCTAGAACACTCTAGTTTTCATTCTTATTTTCTTGTGAGTGTTCTCTTTTTGCTAGCACTGTGTTTAGCCTTAGTTTTCTTGTCCTTTCAGCTTAGAACTTTTTAGTTCTTCTTTGTGGATTTTTGATACATGCTCACTGATATTTATTAATTATTTGTGAGTTGTTTCAAATAAGTCGATTGGTGTTGGAAAAGAGTAGGAAGCTTCATGCTTAAGTGGTACAAAAGGGAGTTTGTTTTGACTATCGCTTAGGCTTTATCATGTCATGCTAGATGTTGCTTTGACCTTATGCTTAGTGATTATTTTTGTATCATGAATTTTCCAAACAATTAGGATTGCTTAATGTTCCTTGAAAGAATCATGCGTTGTTTTAGCATACAAAAGCATAGTATTGTGGTATTATCCTTTGATGCTTTGTTTGGGTTGACTTGGCACATGCTCACACCATGTTATGACTATGAACCAGTCACCTTAGCCTCTATGATCATTTAGTTTTCGACTTGTGGTACCACTTTATGCTTTGGGTGATAATGTTTTGTCGCTCTGCATGATTAAGGCCATTATTGCTCTCTTAGTTGGTCGCTCCCAGTCTTTTTCTAGCCTCCACTTGTATTGAGTAAGATCTACTCACGCATCCAACACCCAAGAAACCAAGTTATTCCAAAGTGTCCACTATAAATTCCTATGCATGGTGTGTTACACCATTCCAAGTATATTCTTGTTTTATCTATCTTCCAAATTAAACTTGTTATGTGAAAATTAGTGATTAAAGCTCTCACAAACTTGATGGCACACTTTATTTTTCTTGCTCCTAAAAAACTTGAACCATTGTGTCATCTATGTTATATATGCTTGCAATTATAAGTTGGGAATTAGCAGAACTGTGCTGTCATGGGGAACGCTTTCAACACCTATAAATATCTACCGCGTTGATATCATGCTCTTTTGTTTATGGATGTCGTCGGTGTGAAATAAAAGGGGAGCTTGTAAGTTCATGGAGTTATGTATATGTGTTAGAGAAACGCCTGGGCCACTAGCCTAAGCCATGCCTAATCATGGTGGAAACTTGCAGCATCACCATAGTGAGAATCTATGAAGCATTCTTCTTATAAAAAAAGAGAGATAGGAAAAAGGGATGAGAAAAATAAAAAAAAGAGAAAAGAGGAAAGAAGAGAAAAAATCACCATTTTCCCATGGTAAATAAGAAGATTGCTGAGTTGCTCATTGTATTCTTGCCTTGTCATTTTGATATGGGATAGCTCGTGTATCTTGGGACAAGGGGTACCCCATTGGCGGTTCCCTATGATACACATCTACTTACTATGACAAGAACTTACCGGTAACTAAAGTTGAGTAGCATGAGGAGTGACCCTCGTACTCAAGGGACATGAGATTGCCAACTTATACTTTGTCAAGCATATACTCCATACTTTGTTCACTTTAACCTTAATCACTTGAAGATGCTTATGATAGGGGAAATGAGAGATGAAAGCTAACAAGTACCATAATTTTTGGAAGCTCTTTATAAAACTTGAAATCCCTGCTTCCCTTTGAAGGGCCTTTCTTTCCACTTTTATATTGCGTCTCCACCTTCTATCCTTAGGCACCAATTAAGAGAGCATAGTTATAATTCTTAGTTCTATGTGCATTGTCCCAAAACTTATTGATTGATTCTTAATGTTGATATTGCTTGTTCTTGAAGTATTTGTATCTAGTCACCCTTATGAACTTTGAAGGTGTCCTATGCATTTATGTTTTGCTACTCCATGAGGGACAAGCTGAATGCCACTATGCTATGTTTTCTATATGTGAAACAAAGAAACGTCTTTCAATGCATTGTTATTCATGAATCTTTATCTGTATCCTTTCATGTTGCAGTATAGTTACTTTGTCTTACTGTTAGAACTTCATCTTTCAAGCTCATGTTTAGAGTACTTTGATCCCAGCTTTCAATGCTTGCAAATGGTTTGATGTTGATTGTCATGGTGCATGTCACCTAAAAAATTATTCTTTTGTCACTTACCTACTCGAGGACGAGCAGGAGTTAAGCTTGGGGATGCTTGATATGCCGTAAAGGTATCTATAATTTTTTATGCTCCATGCTTGTTTTATATCATTTGTCTTATGTTTTGTCTACACTTTGAGGTATTTTTATACACTTTCTGGAACTAACCTATTGACAATATGCCACAGTGCCAGTTGCCTGTTTTCTGCTGTTTTTGGTTTTAGAAAAGCTAAAAAATGAATATTCTCAGAATTGGACGGGACAAAAGCCAAAGTTACTATTTTTCTGGAGCAAACACACGGGCCGTATGATGCATTTAAGGGGGCGGAAAGGTGGCCACACCCTAGGGTGGCGTGGGTCCCCCTGGCCGCGCCAGCCCTAGGTGTGGGCCCCTCGAGGCTCCACCTACTTTGCCCTTTCGCCTATATATACGTCTCCTCGGAACATAAACCCTAACATGGGGAAAAAATCCACGAAAAGGTCCGCAGCGCCACCGCCACCGAAGGGGAGTTTTGGGGGACAGAAGTCTCTGTTCCGGCACCCTGCCGGGATGGGGAAGTACCCTCGGAGCCATCTCCATCGATCTCCACCACCATCTCCATTGTCGTTGCTGATTCCCATGATGACGAGGGAGTAGTTCTTCCTCGAGGCAAAGGGCTCTACCGGTAGCTACGTGTTCATCTCTCTCTCTCTCTATATATATATGCATGATCATATTGCGATCATGATCTTTGTAATAAAGTAGATCTGCTTTGCTACTCAAGTGCTTTAATAGATCTCTGGCTCTCCCCACGTGTGTGAAAGTGACAGCATGCATACCGTGGTGGCACTTAGGCTAGAGTCTACATAAATACTCAAGTGCTTCAATAGATCTCTGCTCTCCCCACATATGTGAAAGTGACAGCGTGCACACCGTGGTGGCACTTAGGCTAGAGTTCATAAATACTTATCATGCGTATATTTTGAGTTGGTTGTCTCTATGAAATTTTGGTATTTGTTGGAACCATATAGCGCTCTAGGTGACAGTGTGGGGTTATCTAGATCGGGAAGGCGGACTTTGAGGTGTGCTTTTGTAGCCCTACCTTGGATTAGATTTATCCAACCAGAGAGTAGTTTAGGGTAGTATCATGAAGATAATATATTTATTGAGAGTGTTCACTAGTGAAAGTATGATCCCTAGGCCTTGTTTCTAAGCATTGAAACACCGTTTGCATCTAGATCTGTTACATGTTTGCTTGCTGCTTTCTTTATTTCAGTTTTACTTTAGTCTCTTACATGCCATCAAAGTCTTGCCAGGGATCTACATGACAGCTTCAACCTTATCCTCCCCGTCAAAATCTCTTTCCTGGCATCGTTGTCTTATAATCATCCATAGCACTTATATTTCACTATCTCTTCACCGAACTAGTGCATCTATACACCTGACAAGTGTATTGGGGTGTGTTGGGGACATAAGAGACTTCTTGTATCTTGATTGCAGGGTTGCTTGAGAGGGATACCTTTGACCACTTCCTCCCTAAGTTTGATAAACCTTGGGTAATACACTTAAGGGAAACTTGCTGCTATTCTACAAACCTGTGCACTTGGAGGCCCAACAACTGTCTACAAGATTAGAAGTGCATAGACATCAGTCATATTTCCTAGGTTTGGAGTTCCTAGATTTTTAGTTACTAACGGTGGCTCTCATTTTATGAAAGGAACTTTCAGGAAAATCCTCTGCAAATATAGAGTAACTCACCGTGTTGCTTCACCATATATCCTCAAATGAGTGGTCAAGTGGAACTCTCTAATAGATAACTGAAGACCATACTCGAGAAGGCGGTGGATAAATAGAAAAAAGATTGGTCATACAGGATAAATGAAACTCTTTGGGCATACTGAACTGCATTTAAAAATCCGATGGGTATGACACCATAAAAGATGGTATACGGTAAGGCGTGTCATCTACTTTAGAATTGGAACATAAATCCTTTTGGGCAATCAAGAACTTAAACTATGATCTGAAAGCAGCAGGAGAAAAAGGTTTATTAGACATACATACTTTAGATGAGTTTAGGAGTGAGGCTTATGAAAATTCTAGATTGTTTAAGGAAAAAGTAAAAAAATGGCATGATAGAAAAATAGAGGATAAGGTTTTTAAAAGTGGAGATAAAGTTCTGCTCTATAACTCTCGTCTTAATTTGTTCCCAGGAAAGCTCAAATCAAAGTGGGAAGGCCCCTATATAGTTGAAGAAGCTTATGCATCAGGAGCAGTGAAGCTCCAGGGGAAAACATCCTCTCTTTCATGGGTGGTGAATGGACAACACTTGAAGCATTATCGCGCAAAAGAAGATATAAGTTCAATCACCTTACGAATAATTACCCCAGAATAGTCGATTGAGCAAAAGTATGGAAGGAATGGTAACTGGAAGAAGGATAAGATTGAGACGAAGTGAGCAACACTATGGTCGAGCTATAGACCATAAAAGAGCGCTTCATGGGAGGCAACCCATGTGAAATAAAGGGTCGAGTAAGTTTTAATTTTTCAAGTAAGTTTTAGTTGATCTTATGATTGAATAAAGGAACACTTGAAGCTCTTGTGAAATAAAATAAATTTGTTTATGATAAAAATCTCATTTAATGAATGTTAATGTTGGTCGAAATTTTAAGTTGTCATTTTTCTGTCAAAACTTGGTATTTCATTAAGTTTCAGACTAATAAAGAATTCCCAAAGAAACATATAAATTTTGATGTGTACTGTAACCTTAATGACCAACTATACATCGGAAATTAAATTTCCAGCTGTATAGTTGCGGCCGTATAGTTATTCATCGCATCCCCAAATTTTCATGCCAAGGTACAGAAGGTTTAACGACCAACTATACGGCAAGGTCAAATTTCCTAGCCATATAGTTGCGGCTGTATAGCTGGTACCGCCATAGATAAATATAAATCTATAGTCGGTTCGTAACTATACGGTGGGATCTATATGGGCCGCGCCCATATAGTTTCTCGTTAAGTTGGCGGATAGGGTTTTCGACCTCCCCTTTTAAAGACGGTTGCATCTAACCCTTTTCATTAAGTTTTTGTAGAGCTACAACCTCCAGCCTTGAAAAACCATTGCCATCTCCATACACGCCCCTTCTAACAACATCCGTGCAGCGAAGCCATGCAGCCTTTCCATGTCAACAAGATTTGGAGGAAGAAGGAAGAGAAGCCATGAAGATGATCGAGGGGGTGGAACCAAAAGAAGCATCATCATCATCCAACTTGGAGATCAAGCCTCTCCCAAATTGGGAGGAAATGTTCCTACAAAGGATGGAGATGATGAGGAAAGCAGATCAGAGAAGGAGCAAGGATGAGTACCTCCCTAATCCTTACCGCCACAACATAGGATCTTATTATAAACCTCCTCTTAGTCCACCACCTCTTAAACCCAAGAAGGTGCGGCAAGATGAGATTCATGATAAGATCTATCAATTGGAAAAAGTTTCAAAGGCATGTGTTGGAACTATTGGAGAAGGGATTGAATCCTACTGGATGAGGAGCAAAGACCTTGATAAAAAGGTCAATGACATCGATGGTAGAGTTAGTTTCTTGATTAAATCTGTTTTTGAGTTGACAGATGAGAAGAAATTCCTTCAGTCGAAAATTTTGAAGCTTCAATACGACATGGCCGAGCTCAGCATCCGCCTCGCAAGCATGGCTAAAGTTAGCAACCTAGGAGAGGAATGCAATGCTCTTGCTACCCAGGAGGAGGAATAGGTACCAACAAGGAGTTATTTGATCCCTCCTGTCTTGATTCCAAGCTTGGGGATATCTCTAAAACCTTGCAATCAATCTTATAAGTTTATTACTTTTAGATTCGCATTAGTTCGAGTTTAGAAATAAAGATTACATCATTAGAATTCCCTTTAGGAATAGTTTATCCCATTTATGAAATTTTGAGTTTATTATAATATATGGAGAATTATTGAGTTTGAGTTTGTCTTATTGGAAATATGAATGGCTTGAGTATGAATTTACTTACACTCGATGATAGCAATAGGAGTCCTCCACACCATTGGCATTAACGGAACATACAAAGATAATTTTATTAATATGTTGTAGGTCAATAGTTTGATTTACAAAAAGGAGAGATTATCTAAATAACTAAGAAGAAAAAGAAAAACCTTGAACAAGGGAGGTATTATAAGTGCTATCAAATAGAGTGAGAACAAGTTGAGGTAGAATATTCAATCTATAAAGATGCTTCATATATATTTGGAATTTGATAATTGATATCGTTGAACTTTGGAACCACTACATGAAGTGAAATGTATGTCTAGCTCCTTTGCACATCACTTAAAAAAGTGTGAGCATGAATATATATAGAGAAAGAACAAAAAGAAAAAGATGAATAAAAAGAGAGAGTGTGCAAATATGCATATACCACTATATTGTAGTAGGACAAAGAGACATTTGAGATTTTGAATCCCAAGTGAATATGTTAATCCTAAAACACTTGGGACTACCTCACCAACTCATTTGGTTGAACCGAATACTTTTACATCATGTTGATAATAATCTTGTGTGAACTGTTAATTGCTAAAGGTGTGGAAGCCTTCTAATATTATTCGGATGGTTCGAGTAAGGTACTATTCATGTGTTGGGCCACACGGAGATAAAACAAAAAATTTCCTATAACGTGGTGATCCCAAGATCCAGCTGAGGTAGAAGGCCACGAGGTTTACCACTAGACGCGCAGTTGCGGATTACTGATGAAGCGCGTCAGTTGATGCAGTGCAGTCCTCACGATCCGGTCGTCCTGGTGCTGATCACACATCACCTCTGCTGGTATCCACACATACAAGGAGGAGCACCGGCGGCGAACTGCTAGGTTCGTTACGGCGGCAGGACTGCTGTGGAGCTAGGGTTTCCAACACATGGAATGACCTAACCAAACAACGATTAACCTTTCTGGGTTACGGTGCTCCACTATATATAGGGAGTGAACGTGGGCTCTGCTCGCGCGACCCATTCACTAAAGCCCATATAACACTAGTCACCGTGAGTCCAACTCACTAACTCAGTCCTAATCCGGTTTAGGTCCAACCCAACCAGATTACAGGTTCAGATCCAATCCGAACATGCTCCCGCTCTTAAGTGTGTGACCCCGCAGGCTCATGGCTACTTGGACACGATTGGAGTCCGACTCTCAATTGATCAGTCGGTAGCGGCTCCTAGCAGAACGTGCCGACTCCCAAGTACCAAAGAGTCATGACGACTTGCCTTTCCAATGCGACTTACGTCTGAGTACGTTTTGCCTCACGATATACCTTGTTAGACTATAGGCGAATATTTGTCATCCCTTAAATAGTCTGACTCTCTTCTCGATCCGAGATAAGTGATTCACCCGACTAACTCTTAGTCGATCTCCTCGGTTAACACTTAACCGAGTCGTGCATGACCATGCTTTCCGAATCATATCTCACGAGAGGGCCCAGAGAATATCTCTCCAAGTGGAGGGGCAAAATCCCATCTTGGTTATTCACATCACGCAGCTTGATTCTCAGTCGACCCGAACTCTTCCTTTATAACTGACCAGTTACGGATCAGCGTTTGACAGAACCTAAGTCGGTGATCCTCAACTCGGACTATGCAACAACTTCAGGTCTAAGGATTACATTGATTGAGATATACAAATGACAACTTGTTCGTTGTACCTCAATATGGGTCAATCCGACTCGCTAAACTCTTTAGCCAAATCTGTGTAAGTTGGAATAGCATCTCCATGCCCATGACAAGTGGAACCGAGTCATCAAGACAACTTTCACATTGGTCTAAGTTGTGTGTCCAGAACAACCTCAATGACCAAGGATATTTAGTACAAATAACACGAATGCATAGTTCCACAACCGAATCACATATTGAATGATACACATCAGATGTTTATACAAGGACTACTTAATATCTTTATGAATACAATGGGAAATCTCATCATACATGATTGCCTCTAGGGCATATTCCCAACATCATGAACTTATTTATATGTATACTTTATGATAAAACACATGCTACAACTGCCTCATTTATTTTATCGACTTAGCTTCATGAATATGAGGATCACATCCATTAAGCTAAACTTGCTAGGGATGAGAAAGAGTCTGAGCTTGGGGAAGTTGATGAGTGCATATTTGCATCATGCTTTAGATCATTATTTTGCATTGTAGTTGTAGGATATTGGTATTTTATGGCATTCACACACACCTTTTGTGTTTATTTTTACCAGGATCAGGACAGATGATGGATCCGATGGACACAACTCTTAGAACAGTTATATTGGAGTGAAAAGGAGCCAAAAACAACATAAATCGCTTATTTGGGAAATATCAATAATACCAGAAGAAACCCCGAAGCGATCGGAGGATACAAAAGAGTTGACGACCAACTATACAGCGGGAAAAGTTTTCCGGCCGTATAGTTCCCGCTGTATAGTTGGCACCGACACCGCCTCCTCAAATAGTTTCTCCCCGTGCAACTAGATCGGGGAGACGACTTACATAACACCCAGAAATTGCCAAAAACCTCACCTCCGGAAGGGATCTAGAGGGGGAACTTGTCCTCGGGATCCATCTTTGCCCTAAGCAGACCATGGAGGCCAAGGCATCGATCTCCATCTTCATCAACCGCTGCATCTTCATCACCATCATCATCTCCATCCATCCCATCTAGATCTTGTTGTAATTCTTGCACTAGTTGTGGATTTATATAAGTACTATTCATCGATAATCGATTCCATTACCATTGTCATGATGCTGTTTGCCCCCATGTCTGAGTAGAACATTAGTTCTTGGGGAGATGGAGAAACCCTAGTATATGATTGAGATGAGATAGGGATTATTATGTTATACATAATTATATGTATGTGTTAATTGTCTTCATCTTGATGTTGGGAGTTGTGTGCACCTCCTTAATATTTGCCTCTTACGGGGACTTGATGAAGGGGGTTACTTGTTGGTAGACGCAGGGATGGTAGCACTTACTGTGACTATAAATTCGTTGTCATCCTTTACGTACTAACTTGGGGAATCAAGGAGAACTCATTAAGCCATGTCCATGCCGCAGGAGAAATCCCTTAATAGCGGGATAATACGATTGATGTCGTTTATCTGTCAGCTATGGTTATGAAGGATGGTATGAGCAGTGGTTGCTGCATAATCGTCCATATATGGAGCTCCTCCCACATACATGCATATCATGAGAATATTCGTTATAATAATCCTGATCACTTAGTCTAAATTGCTAGCGGTGTATCCACCACTCCCCGAGAATGCCTTTTTCCCTACTGCAGTTTCAATCTTTCTTACACACGCGATTACTACTTTCTGTAGTAAGTTTTACTTCATTTTACTTTACTATTTCTCTCAACCAAAAATCCCAAAAATAATTCTACTTTTTTGCATCTTAGAATTATTCCTTAGGTACTTCGTTTAGTTTTAGTTAAAAGCATTTTAGTCTTTCGCCTACTGTTCCTTTTTGGATCGATATCTTTATTTCGAAACTAGCTATAAACGATCTGTGCACTTGAAATCATCACATATCATTTAAATATAAAGAACAACCATTATTTTTAATATTCGACTCATAGCCTTGTCTGATCAAACATGAAGCGGAAATAATGTTTTGACTGAGCACTAGAACATAATAACAATTATGCAGTTCATAATGAATCCGGAAGGTAAATGAGGTTGCATCGTGCCAACTTCTAATGCAGCGACTCTCACTTTGTTGTTGACTTGAATATCAACCTCGACTCTTGCTATGCTCCTAGTTTTTACCAGTCCCTACAACAAGTTGCAGATGTGAATAACTGATCTGGTATCATATACCCAAGAACTATTAGGTGCATCAGCAAGATAAATGTCTATAACATTGCAAACAAGTGTACCCGAGATAGAAGTCATACCTCCACTCTTGGCTTTCTTGGCCAAATACTTGCTGTAGTTCCTCTTCCAGTGGCCATACGCCTTGCAATAGAAGCAAGTGGATCCGGCTGAAGGAGATGGCTTAGTCCCTGAGGAAGTACTTGGGACCGGGTCCTGAGCCTTGCCTCCCAACTTAGCCTTCTAATTATTCCAAGAACTTTTCTTAAAATTAGCCTTATTCTGCACCATCAACACTTGACTGGCGCCCTTCTTGAGATCCGCCTTTGCCTGCTTGAGCATCCCATGTAATTCAGTGAGCTTCGTATCCATACCATGCATGTGGTAGTTTGATATGAACTGACCATATGCACTAGGAAGAGAGTTCAGAATTATGTCCATAGCAAACTCTTCACTAATGGGGTAGCCAAGCCTCTCCAGAGATTGCACGTAACCAACCATTTTGATCACATGCGGACTTAGTGGATCACCATCCTTAAACTTGCAACTCAACAAAGCCTGAGAGACTTGATACCTCTCAGTCTTAGCCTGAGCCTGGAACATACTTTTGAGGCTTTCGATCATATCGTAGGCCTCAACATTCTTGAACTGCTTCTGCAAGTCCGGTTCCATGTGAGCAAGCATAAGACAACTAATATCCATGGACTCATCCTTAGTTCGACGGTAGGCATTGGTGGCAGCGACAGTCGCATTCTCATCCAGCTCATCTAGAAGTGGGGTGGGTTTTCTAGGACATGGTCCTTCTTTTCTTGTTGAGAACAATTCTCAGATTTCGATACCAGTTGGTAAAATTAGTGTTATTCAGTTTATTTTTCTGAAGAATGGTTCTCAAAGAAAAACTAGATATCTGAGGGTGACTGTTACTCGGTTCCATGATCTACAATAGAAAATATGCAAAACACTTAAGCATGTATTCATAAAAGAGCAAGCATATTAAACACTTTAATATTTATGCTCCCACTAGAACCAACACCCCTCCGATGGTTACTTAGTGATTCAGGATCCTAGATAAGTAAGTCGGCTAGTGAGCTTTAGCATCACCGCTAGCCACCAAGTGATCTAGGTAGACAACTCCTTGTCAATTGTATGTCATACGACTCCTGTTGGTCGGGTGGCATCTCATGCCCTAGCTCCCGTTCGACTTTTCCCCGAGTCCCATGATGACCCACAAGTATAGGGGGTGTATCGTATTACTTTCGATAAATAGGAGTGTCGATCCCAACGAGGAGCAAAAGGTGCTGAATAGTGGTATGGAGCAGGAAATCCCTGTGAATACTTAGGAAACGAATTTTTAATGGTTTTTTGATAAGGCAACAAAACAAGGAGCAAGTAATAAAGACAACGAACAAACGGAACAAGTGGCCCAATCCTTTCGTAGCAAAGGACAAGCCGGTGGAAATACTTATAAGGACCAAACATTCTCGAGGACACATGGGAATTCTGTCAAGTGCTTTCGCTTCAAATAGCTGAGTACTCTTCCCCTAGGCGCATAAATGGTGAAGTATCATGTGGTCGATGTTCACATGACACCACTAGAAGAATATCACCACAACTTAAATCCTAAACCATTGAATAATAACTCAACACAAATTCACTACTAACAACATGACTTCTTCCATGTCCTCAAGAACACAACGAACTACTCACAAGACATCATATGGATCAAGATCAAAGATGATATGGTAATGGATAACAATCTGAACATAAACAATAATCCAATGGTTCCACTCACAAGCATCAACTACAATAGTAATTAAAACCGGGAAAGTTTCCCCTAAGAACTAAAGCAATATCCAACACAATTGTTACAGCGGGACGGAGTGGTGATGATGGTGCTGGTGGAGATGATGGTGTGGATGATGATGATGATCCCGATGAAGCCTAGCTTGATGATGGCATTGATGGCGATGTTCTCCCCTCTCCAGGAAGGAATTCCCCTGGAAGAAATCTGTATGCCGGAGAGATATTTCTCTCTCGGTGTTTTCCGCCCCCCAGAGGCGGCGAAAATCTATCTGTGGTTGCTCCCCTGGCCTTAGGGTTTCGTAGGGAAGATATAGGTGAAGGGGCGGAGTTGGGAGACGGGTAGGTGGGCCACACCTGCCCTAGGCGCGGCCCAGGGAGGACCCGCGCCTAGGGTGTGTGGGCCCCCTGTGGCCCCTCTTCGCTCCTCCTTCTGGCTTCCTCAATCTTGTAGAAAAATAATATTTTCCCATATTTTTCTGGTATTTTTCTGATCTTCACGAAATTGCACCAAAACTCCTTCTTTTCCATCAGAATCCAGACTCCAGCAGTTCATCCTCCAAGAATCATCCAACATGCATAAACAAATGAAAAACCATAAGTAATACCTCATAAAAATACATATATCAATGAATAGAGGTAAATTATGATATAGAAAGATGATTCAAATTGGTTGTATCAACTCCCCCAATCTTAGACCTTCGCTTGTCCCCAAGCAAAAACTAAGCTTAGTAAACATGTCCACAGGTTTATGGAGTGAAGTGTTGATAAAAGAATACGAACAAGAAGCATCACACTTACCAATGCACAACTCATAGAAGAAAGCAACTCACCATTATACAACTTAGCTTGCAACCAAGTACAGCAGTCACAATAGAGATGCATAAAGATAAATCATAATTGGAATTGGCAAACTTTGTTCCTGGTCACAGAACAGCTGGCAAACAGTTTCACAAATAAAGCTTTGTAGAAGTTTTCAAAATAGGAGCACTCTTTGTTGAAAAAGGTCTTTCACAAGTGAAGGCTTTCAAAGTAATACTCAATATATAAGAGTTTTGCGTAAACAAGGAAGATAAAGAACATGATTGAATAAATCACCATATGAATGCTTGAAACACAACAACTCAAATGCTTGCTGGAGAAAGAGAGGAAGTAGGTTTACTGACTCAACTTGGAAGTGGGAGAAATGTCCCTTTAGAGGGAAGTAGGGATTACAAGTCATAAAGATCTTCCAAAAGATTATGGTACTTACTAGCTTTGAGCCCTCATTGCCCCTATCATAGGCATCTTGATATGATTAAGGTTAAAGTGCACAAAGATGGAATGCTTGACGAAATATAAGTTGGCAATCTCATGTCCCTTGAATATGAGGGCCACTCGTCATGCTACTCAACTTCAGTTACCGGCAAGTTCTTGTCATTGTAAGTATTTTCATATCATTGAGAACCGCTAACGGGGTACCCCTTTCACATGGTACATGAGCTTTCACATTACCAAAATGACAAGGCAAGCAAACAATGAGCATCTCAGCGATATTTTTATTTACTATGTGCATAGATTTTTATTGAGGATGCTTCATAGATAGCTCACTATGGTGATGCTGCAAGTTTCCACCATGATTAGGCATGGCTTAGGCTAGCGACCCAGGCGTTTCTATAACACAAAATACAGACTCCATGGACTTACAAGCTCCCTCTTTATTTCACACCGTTGACATCCATAGACAAAAGAGCACGATATCAACCGTGTACAAAGTACAGGTGCAATGTTGAAAACGTTCCCCTTGACAGCACGGTTCTGCTAATTCCAACGTATAGGTGCAAGAATATGCAACTTTGATGGTACAATGGTTCAAGTCTATTAGGGGCAAGAAAATAAGGTGTGCCATCAAGTTCGTGAGAGCTTTACTAACTAGTTTTCACATAACAAAATACTTTTTAATTCGAAAGGTAGATGAAGCTTGAGAATTTGCTTGGAATAGCAATTGCTAATAGGTAGATATAGTGGACACAAATGGCATAGGTTTTGGTTCAAAGGGATTTGGAAACATGAGAAGTATGCCTTCTCAAAACAGGTTTTTGGCTAGCAAGGCTGGGTAGCAAGCAAGAGAGTTGAAATAAACAAGCAAACATACAAGTAATAAAGCCAAACATGCAATCTTCCTTGAAGACACAACAGATCTTAAATAAAGAATATTAAGCTTATGAGCCAACAAGAAAGATAATAGATGATACAAAATACCTGTAAGCCTTTTTCTCTTTTTCTTTCAAACTTCAAAAAGTACTGCTACTGACTAGAACTCGGTTTGCCAAAACCAATTTAGAGTTACTTGATGCTCCCAAAGTGATGCCAAATACTGATCAACAAGATCCATCATATAATAGAGATTGCAAACTAAAATAAGAAGTGCAAAAAGTAAAAGATGAGACTTCTCATCAATATTCAATGAAGGCACTCACACCAAAGGATACATAGATAATAAACTAAAGGAGAGATACTTCCACATGCAAACCAAACTATAAGATAACTTCTCTACCACAGATATGAATCCACTAAAAAGGTAAAAGATAAAAGATAATGGTGGTGATACCATGTCACTCCCCCAAGCTTGGAACAAGCCAAGGGGATGCCAAACCTGATGATGAATTACTCCTTAGGTGGTGGTGGTATTCTTTTGATAAGCTCTTCAATAAGTTTCTTCAAATCCTCCATATCGAAGGTCAAAGTACGGATCAACTCCGAGTTATGCTCAATGCAGCTCATGATCAACTCGGACCGAGGATCCCAGTCCTTGTTATTCTTTCAACTTGGACCGAGGATCCCAGTCCTTGTTATTCTTTCTCCATTCTTCCTTCTTGCAGTATTACTTCCCTGCATGGTTAGAACAAGTGGTACGAGGAGGAAGTGTGTGTGGAGCGAGGATATGACGAGGAGTTCTCTCTACTGTAGACATCTGTGCTGTCCTCCTAAGCTTGGTAGGTCATGCCACCAATAGAATGATTGCGACGGTAGCGCGGGTGGCTGGATGCTTGTCCTCCTCCATGTCACCTTCATACCCTACCGAAATCTCCTCCTTGGGGACTTGAGGTTCTTCTTCCTCGGGCTTCTTGCCTTTATCGTTGGCAGAGACCATGGTGCTCTATACTTGAGAAGATCTCCTGACAGAAACAGATCGAAACAAAAACACGACGATAACATGATGCACGAACCTTGGGGGATCCGGGGGGTTATATATTACAAAGTTTCAAAGCATAATGAAGGTTCTGATATAGAAACGAGGCTGAAACGGAGTTCGAGGGTGTCACACCCCTCTCAGGCACGGCTAGGCTGGGCCCGCGCCTAGGGTGGGTTTGTCCACCCCGGATTCCGGATCCTCCTCTGTTTCATCTCGTAGTCTTCCTTATGTATTAAAAACATCAAAAATATAAAAAGGTTGGATTTTCACGAACCTTCTGTTTTCACCACTTTTACCTATTCAAAGACGAACTCTGCAGATTCCTTTTCTCCTTCTCCTGAAAATTTCCTTCATACAAAAACCTTGCACAAACTCAATGGCAACATTAGTATAAGCAAAAACAATAACCTTTAGGTACACACTTCAACTGAAAACCCATCAACACAAAAGCTTCTATAAGAGACAAATGCAAATGATGGCAGAAATCTGTCAAAACAGACCAGCAGGTAAATATTGATTTTTTCGAAAACCTTCTGTTGCTCAAATAAAAAAGTGTAGAACTAATGTAAGTTGGGTAACAACTTGAAGAACAAGCACATAAAAATGCATCTCCATCCGACGTACTGAGCTTCCTCACGAATGTTTCCAATACAACACAAAAATCTGTCCCAGGACAGCCACTTTTCACGACTCCTCTACTTCACAAAAGTAGTTGAACTTGACACAAAAACCAACACAAAAAGAGAAGGAGCGGTTATTACCGAAGTAATAACTTCCAAGACTCGACAAAACTCTTGGGTTATTTCCCAACAAGTACTTTTCTTTAATGCCTTTAAGTTAGGCTTGAAACTTTCAAAGATGCTCACATAGGATATATATATTTGAAGTGAAAGAGAGCATCAAGAAGCAAATAACCAACACATTTGAGTCTAACCCACTTTCTATGCATGGGAGTATCATGATAAAACAAATTGTTGAAACAAAAAGTCACTAGCATAGGAAGACAAAACAGATGCAACTTCAAAGCTTTCAACATAAAACAGGGAAACTTAACATTATTGAGATGCATAAAACCATGTTTCCCTCTCTCATAATAACTTTCAGTAACACTTTGAAAAAATTTGACAATATAACTATCACTGGCAACAACTTTATCATCAGAATAAGCATACTTACAGTCACCAAAGAGAGATCCAAGATCATAGACTGGATCAATAGAAGCAAGTTGTTCCATCCTAAAATCTTTATTAGGAAAACTATTTTCACAAGGAGCTTTAACAAATTTGGAAAAGTTAAACTCATAAGAATCTCCATCAAACTTAGTTAAAACTTTTTCCTTCTTACAATCAATAATAGCTCCACAAGTGTTCAAGAAAGGTCTGATACGTACAAAACGTATCTACTTTCTCAAACACTTTTGCTATTGTTTCTCTTTAAACTTGTGTGATTTGGATACAACTAACACGGAATGACGCTGTTTTCAGCAGAATTACTTTGTCTAGTTTTTGTGCAGAAAATGAACTATCGGGAAAAATCCCGGAAAATATGCCAAAAATTATATTTTACCAGAAGATCCACGGAGCCAGAAGACGAGACGGAGAAGGGGCCTAGGGGGCCCACACCACTTCTAGCCACGTGGGCCCACCACTGGCCACGCCTAGGGGGGTGTAGCCACCCCAGGCACCCCTCGGCCTCCCTCTGCACCTATAAGTTGCCTTTCGACCTAAAAACCGATGGGGGTTCGATAGTTTTCTAGAAAGAGTTCCGCTACGCCGCCGCCACCAGAAACCAAGATTCGGATCCAGAAACTCCATTCTGGCACCCTGCCGGGACGGGGAATTTGGAGAGGATCATCGCCATCGTCATCACCAACACATATCCATAAACCACCAATGTTTCGCTCATCTATGAGTGAGTAATCCCCCTCTGTAGGCTTGGGGATGGTAGGGATTGGATGAGTTCTATCATGTAATCAAATAAGATTGTTAGGGCATAGTGCCTAGTATGTCTATTAGTGCTATTTAACTTTGTTGCAACTTGTTGTGCTTAATGCTTGTCACTAGGGCCCAAGTGCCATGATCTTAGATCTGAACTTATTATTGAATCATTATGATAGTATTGTTTGTGATCTTATCTACAAGTTGTGTACACATATCATTGTCCGGATCCAAAGGCCCCAAAGTGACAATAATTGGGACAACCGGAGGGGATGGCTATGGTGTGGGGTGTATGGGTTCGTAGCATGGAAAACAAAAAATTTCTATCGCATACAAACAAACAAGCCAAGATCTATCTACTAGATTGTACCAACGAGTCGATATAATAACTCACCCTCGAAGATTCCAAAGTGTTTAACGAGAGCGGATTCTCGTGGGTGATGTAGTCGTACTCTTCCCGACCTCAAGATCGTGTAGACGATCCTTCCAAGGCCAAGGCTCCTGCATGATCGGTCACACATTACAGACTCGACGAAGACCTTCCTCTCCCTTGTTCCAGTAGGCAGTGGAGGTTGTAGCACTCTCCTCGCGATTCCGGCAGCACGACGACGTGGTACCGGAAGTAGAGGGGAGATCTCGTAGGGCTTCGCCTTAAGCCGGAGCGAGTATGGTGGACTATGAGAGAGGCCTCGTGATCTAGGGTTTAGACACACCAAGGAGAGGGAGATAGGCCGACGGCTAGGGCTTGGGGAAGCCCAAGTCGGCGGCTAGGGTTTGCCCTAGGTGGCGGCAACAGCAGGAGGTGGTGGCGCCGACGGCTTGGGGCTAGGGTTTGGAGGGTGCAAGGTGTAGTCTTGGAGGGGCAGCCTTGCCCCTCATTATATAGGTGGAGGGCACCATCCAAGGGAAGGGGAGTCCCTCCCCAACTCGGCTTCCAAGGCCGGCGGGTGGAGGGAGAGGAACTCCTCCCCAAGTAGGTTTCCTACTCTCCCTCCACCAAGCAAACTTGCCGTTTGACTTTTCAAATTGGCGTTTGAATTTTCAAACTAGGATTTGATTTATCCCTTTATTTTGCTCAGCGATGACACCTAGTACATGATGCAACCATTCCAACTTGCTATGACACATTCATGTACCCTTCCCATCCGGAGTGCCGGACATTCCGGAACCTTCTAGAACATTCCCGATGAAAACACCAGAACCATTCTCCAACCCCGAAACAGGACTTTCCTTATATGAATCTTATTCTCCGGACCATTCCGGATCTCCTCGTGATATCCCGGATCCCATCTGAGACTCCGAACAACATTCGGTCTCTTACTCATCATTCCATAACTACTTAACAACATCGAATCCTTAAGTGTGTCTCCCTATGGTTCGTGAATTATGCGGACATGATCGAGACACTTCTCCGAACAATAACCAATAGAGGAATCTGTAAATTCATATGGCTCCCAAATATTTCTATGATTACTTTGCGATCGAATGAACCACTTACATACGATACCAATTTCCCTTTGTCTCACGATAGTTTACTTATCCGAGGTTTTGATCGTCGGTATCTCTGCATACCTAGTTCAACCTCGTTCATCGATAAGTACTCTTTTCTCGTTCCCGTGATATGTGATCCCTTGTGAGCCAGTCACATGCTTGCAAGCCAATTGGATGACATTCCACCGAGAGGGCCTAGAGTATATCTATCCGTCATATGGATGGACAAATCCCACTCTTGATCCATGTGTCTCAACCAATACTTTCTGAACACTCAATGCCACCTTTATAACCACCCAGTTACGGTGTGGTGTTTGATGTCATCAAAGCATCCTTCCGGTGATGGTGATATGCATGATCTCATGGTCGAAGGAATTAGGTTACTATGTATCAGAAAGCATATAGCAATTGAACTATTAAAATGACTTGATCTTTATGCTACGCTTATCTATAGGAGTATGTCCATCATATCATTCTCCTAACGATATGATCTTGTTGTTAATAACATCTCAATGTTCATGATAGGGAAACCACAATCATTTATTAACCAACAAGCTAGTATTATAAAGAGGCTTTACTAGGGACTTTAATTTAGTTTACAAATCACACAAGTATTAATGTTTCCTTGTTAATACTATTATAGCATGAATGTAAACATTTATCATAAACACAAAGATATAATAATAACTACATTTATTATTGCCTCTAGGGCATATCTCCAACAGTCTCCCACTTGCACTAGATTCAACTAATCTAGATTACATGGTAATATACCGAACACCCATGGTAGTTTGGTGTTGGTCATGTTTTGCCCTCGGGAGAGGTTTAGTCAAAGGATCCGCCACATTCAGATCTGTGTGTACTTTGCAAATCTTTATGTCACCATCTTGGACATGTTCTCGAATAGCGTGAAAACGTATCTTGATGTGCTTCAGCTTCTTGTGTGACCTTGGTTCTTGCGCATTGGCTATGGTGCCCATGTTATCACAGTAGATAGACATTGGGTCCAGCGCACTTGGAACCACACCGAGCTCTGTAATGAACTCCTTCATCCATATTGCTTCTTGTGAAGCCTCCGAAGCAGCTATGTATTCCGATTTAGTTGAAGATCTCGTCACAACGCTTTGCTTTGCACTCCTCCAGCTAACTGCTGCACCATTCAAAGTAAATACGTATCCAGATTGAGATTTAGAATCATCCGGATCTGTGTTCCAACTAGCATCGGTGTAACCATTAACAACGATTTGTTCATCACCTCCATAAGAAAGAACCATATCCTTAGTTCTTCTCAAGTACTTAAGGATGTTTTTGACCGCTGTCCAATGATCCACTCCTGGATCACTTTGATATCTGCTAGTTAAACTAACAGCATATGCAATGTCGGGTCTAGTACATAGCATGGCCTACATTAGAGATCCTATGGCTGAGGCATAGGGAGTCTTACTTATCCTTTCTCTATCTTCTGCCGTTGCTGGACTTTGAGTTTTACTCAAGGTCGTATTGGGCAACATGGGCATGAACCCTTTCTTGCTATCTTCCATTCCAAACCTCTTTAGAACTTTGTCCAAATATGTACATTGTTACAGTGATATTAGGCGTCTCGATCTATCTCTATAAATCTTTATGCCTAATATGTAAGCTGCTTCGCCAAGATCTTTCATTGAAAAACTATTATTCAAATATTCCTTGACACTATTAAGAAGGTCTACATCATTCCCAATCAACAATATGTCATCTACATATAGTATTAAGAATGCTACAGAGCTCCCACTCACTTTCTTGTAAATACAAGCTTCTCCATAAGTTATAAAACCAAAACTTTTGATTACCTTATCAAAACGTTGATTCCAACTTCGGGATGCTTGCTTCAATCCATATATGGACCGTTGAAGTTTGCATACCTTGTTAGCATCTTTAGGATCGACAAAACCTTTGGGTTGCATCATATACAACTTTTCATCAATGTCTCCATTGAGGAACGCTGTTTTGACATCCATCTGCCATATCTCATAATCGTAATATGCAGCGATTGCTAACAAAATCCTCATAGACTTTAGCTTCGCTACTGGTGAGAAAGTCTCATCGTAGTTAACTCCTTGAATTTGTCGAAACCCTTTTGCGACAAGTCGAGCTTTATAGACAGTAACATTACCATCCGCATATGTTTTCTTCTTGAAAATCCATTTGTTCTCGACAGCCTTCCGGCCGTCCGGTAAGTCCACCAAAGTCCATACTTGGTTTTCGTACATGGATCCAATTTCGGATTTCATGGCTTCTTGCCATTTATTGGAATCTGGGCTCATCATCGCTTCCTCATACGTCGCAGGGTCATCGGTGTTGTCCACCAACATGACACTCATAACGGGATCATACCAATCAGGAGTGGTACGAGTTCTCGTTGACCTGCGAGGTTCTGTAGCAACTACAACCGAAGTTTCATGATCATCATCATTAGCTTCCTCTCTTATTGGTGCAGGCACCACAGGAACTTCTTCCGGTGCTGCGCTACTCGCAAGTTTGAGAGAAGTTTCGACAACCTCGTCGAGTTCTACTTTCCTTCCAGTCACTTCTTTCGAGAGAAATTCCTTCTCTAGAAAGGATCCATTCTTAGCAACGAAGATTTTGCCTTCGGATCTATGATAGAAGGTATACCCAATAGTTTCCTTTGAGTATCCTATGAAGACACATTTTTCCGCTTTGGGTTCAAGCTTGTCCGGCTGTAACTTCTTTACATAGGCTTCGCAACCCCAAACTTTAAGAAACGACAATTTAGGTTTCTTACCAAACCATAATTCATACGGTGTCATTTCAACGGATTTAGATGGTGCCCTATTTAAAGTGAATGCAGCTGTTTCTAATGCATAACCCCAAAATGATAGCGGTAAATCTGTAAGTGACATCATAGAACGAACCATATCTAAGAGAGTTCGATTACGACGTTCGGACACACCATTATGCTGTGGTGTTCCCGGCGGTGTCAATTGTCAAAGTATTCCGCATTTCTTCAAATGCTCGCCAAACTCGTAACTTAGATATTCACCTCCATGATTAGAACGTAGAAATTTAATCTTCTTGTTACGTTGATTCTCCACCTCACTTCGAAATTCCTTAAACTTTTCGAAAGTTTCGGACTTATGTTTCATGAAATAGATATACCCATATCTACTCAAGTCAGCCGTGAAGGTAAGAACATAACGATAACCACCGCGCGATGCTACACTCATTGGACCACACACATCGGAATGTATGATTTCCAATAAGTCCGTAGCTCACTCCATCATACCAGAAAATGGAGTCTTAGTCATTTTACCCATCAGACATGCTTCGCATCTTTCAAGTGATTCGAAATCAAGTGATTCAAGACGTCCATCGGAATGGAGTTTCTTCATACGCTTCACTCCAATGTGACCAAGACGACAGTGCCACATATAGGTCGAGTTATAGTTCAATTTCAAACATTTAGCTTCAATGTTATTAATATGTGTATTTCCACTATCGAGATTCAATAAGAATAGACCATCTATCAAAGGAGCATGTGCATAAAACATATTACTCATATAAATCGAACAACCATTATTCTCGGACTTAAACAAGTAACCGTCTCGCAATAAACAAGATCCCGATATAATGTTCATGCTTAACACAGGCACCAAATAACAATTATTTAAGTATAAAACTAATCCCGATGGTAGATGAAGAGGTAGCGTGCCGACCGCGATCACATCAACCTTTGATCCATTTCCTACGCGCATCGTCACCTCGTTCTTCACTAGCTTTCGTTTATTCTGCAACACCTGTTTTGAGTTACAAATATGAGCAACCGAACCAGTATCAAATACCCAGGCACTACTACGAGTACTAGTGAGATACACATCAATAACATGTATATCGGATATACCTTTATTCTTGATGTTGCCGTTCTTCAAATCCGCCAAGTACTTTGGGCAATTCCGCTTCAAAGGACCTTCTCCCTTGCAGAAAAGCACTCAAGACGTGCTTAGGTCCAGCCTTGGTCTTCTTCGTCGGTACGGTAACTTTCTTACCACCCTTCTTGAAGTGTCCCTTTTGCTTAGACTTGCCTTTCTTGAATTTGGTGGTCTTATTGACCATCAACACTTGGTGCTCTTTCTTGATCTCCACTTCTGCAGATTTTAACATGGAGAAGAGTTCTGGCAACTGCTTTTTCATGCTTTGCATATTGTAGTTCATCACAAAGTTCTTGTAACTTGGTGGTAGTGATTGGAGGACACGGTAAATCCCCAAAGCATTAGGAATCACTATACCCAAGCTTTGGAGTTTGTTTGCGTGCCCAGATATCTTAAGCACATGCTCACTGACGGAGCTGCCATCTTCCATCTTGCAGTTAAAGAACTTTTCAGAAGCCTCCTAGCTCTCAACTGCCGCGTGAGTCTCAAATATCAGTTTGAGTTCACGGACAATATCATGTGGGTCTGAATTCTCAAACCTTTTCTGAAGCTCCTATTCTAAACCATACAAGATAGCACACAACTGTGGAGTACTGAGTCTTCTGAGCGAGGTAAACATTCTTTACTTCATCGGTAGCTGTAGCTGCAGGCGGGTCACCCAGCGGTGCATCCAGCACATAGGTCAAATTACCAGCATTGAGGACAATCCTCAAATCCGCGAAGTTGCTTCCATTGTTTTTCAACTTTTCTTTCTCTAGGAACGCATTAAAATTGATGGTAGGGGCCGCCATTGATCTACAACATATTTGCAATAGTTTAGACTAAGTTTATGACAAATTGAGTTCTAATTAATAGTTAAATTAATCTAGGTGAAATCCCACTCAAAACAATATCCCTCACATTGTTTTAGTGATCACACGAACCAAATCCACCACATCAAAACCGATCATCACTAGAGTTGATGTAGCTTCAATGGCGAACAATCGACTTGTTCATCATATCTACTATATGATTCATGCTTTACCTTTCGGTGATCCGTGTTCCGAGACCATGTCTGTACATGCTAGGCTCGTCAAGATCAAACCTTAGCTTCCGCATGAGCAAATCTGGATTGCTCACGTTGTATACACTTGCAGAATTTAACACACCCGATCATCACGTGGTGCTTCGAAACAACAAGCTTTAGCAACGGTGCATACTAAGGATGAACACTTTAGAACTTGAAATTTATGTGCATGAGGGATCATCTTATAATGCTACCGTCGTTAACTAAGCAATACAAGATGCATAAAGGATTAACATCACATGCAATTCATAATATGTGATATGATATGGTCTTTCTTCTTTGTGCTTCCGATCTCCATCTTCAAGCATGAACATGATCTCCATCATCTCCGGCATTGCATCAAGGTCAATGACGCTGCTCCATGATTGTCGTCCACCAGCTTCAACTATTACAACTACTTTGAATAGACACGCGGGTCTTAACAGAAATTAAAGACAACCATATGGCTCCTGCCGGTTGCCAACTTACAATAAGGAACATTGCATACATCAAATATAATCACAATCATGGCCATATCACATCACAGCACACCCCTGCAAAACAAAGTTAGACGCCTCTAATTTCTTTGCATATTTTACGTGGTTTGGGGCTTTTAATAAGTGTCGATCTAACTTACGAACAATTGGATTTATACTATAATGGGAGAGACAGACACCCGCAAAGCCACTTATGCAATACAAGTTGCATGTTGAGCGTGGAGCAAGTCTCATGAACGATGTCATGTAAGGTTAGCCCGGGCTGCTTCATCCCATCATACCGCAAGATGCAAAGTACACAAGAAGCAATTGATAATAAAAGCATCACCGCCCACAATGACAATTGTGTTCTACTCGTGCAACATATCTACATATAGACACGGCTCTGATACCACTGTAGGGGTTCGTAGCATGGAAAACAAAAATTTCTATCGCATACAAACAAACAAGCCAAGATCTATCTACTAGATTGTAGCAATGAGTCGATAGAATAACTCACCCTCGAAGATTCCAAAGTGTTTAACGAGAGAGGATTCTCGTGGGTGATGTAGTCGTACTCTTCCCTATCTCAAGATCGTGTAGACGATCCTTCCGGCGATGCGTTCCGGCAGCGCTTCCACAGTCGGTCACACGTTCGGTACTCGACGAAGACCTTCCTCTTCCTTGTTCTAGCAGGCAGCGGAGGTTGTAGCACTCTCCTCGCAATTCCGATAGCACGACGGCGTGGTACCGGAAGTAGAGGGGAGATCTCGTAGGGCTTCGCCTTAAGCCGGAGCGAGTATGGTGGACTATGAGAGAGGCCTCGGTGATCTAGGGTTTAGACACACCAAGGAGAGGGAGCTAGGCCGACGGCTAGGGCTTGGGGAAGCCCAAGTCGGCGGCTAGGGTTTTCCCTAGGCGGCGGCAACAGCAGGAGGTGGTGGCGCTGGCGGCTTGGGGCTAGGGTTTGGAGGGTGCAAGGTGTAGTCTTGGAGGGGCAGCCCTGCCCCTCCTTATATAGGTGGAGGGCGCCGGCCAAGGGGAGGGGAGTCCCTCCCCAACTCGGCTTCCAAGGCCGACGGGTGGAGGGAGAGGAACTTCTCCCCAAGTAGGTTTCCTACTCTCCCTCCACCAAGCAAACTTGCCATTTGACTTTTCAAATTGGCGTTTGACTTTTCAAACTAGGATTTGATTTATCCCTTTATTTTGCTCAGCGATGACACCTAGTACATGATGCAACCATTCCAACTTGTTATGACACATTCATGTACCCTTCCCCTCCAGAGTGCCGGACCTTCCGGAACCTTCTAGAACATTCCCGATGAAAACACCGGAACCATTCTCCAACCGCGAAACAGGACTTTCCTTATATGAATCTTATTCTCCGGACCATTTAGGATATCCTCGTGATATCCCGGATCCCATCTGAGACTCCGAACAATATTCGGTCTCTTACTCATCATTCCATAACTACTCAACAACATCGAATCCTTAAGTGTGTCTCCCTACGGTTCGTGAATTATGCGGACATGTTCAAGACACTTATCCGAACAATAACCAATAGAGGAATCTAGAAATTCATATGGCTCCCACATATTTCTACGATTACTTTGCAATCAAATGAACCACTTACATACGATACCAATTTCCCTTTGTCTCACAATAGTTTACTTATCCGAGGTTTTGATCGTCAGTATCTCTGCATACCTAGTTCAACCTCGTTACTGATAAGTACTCTTTTCTCGTTCATGTGATATGTGATCCCTTGTGAGCCAGTCACATGCTTGCAAGCCAATTGGATGACATTCCACCGAGAGGGCCCAGAGTATATCTATCCGTCATACGGATGGACAAATCCCACTCTTGATCCATGTGTCTCAACCAATACTTTCTTAACACTTAATGCCACCTTTATAACCACCCAGTTACGGTGTGGTGTTTGATGTCATCAAAGCATCCTTCCGGTGATGGTGATATGCATGATCTCATGGTCGAAGGAATTAGGTTACTATGTATCAAAAAGCATATAGCAATTGAACTATTAAAATGACTTGATCTTTATGCTACGCTTATCTATAGGAGTATGTCCATCATATCATTCTCCTAACGATATGATCTTGTTGTTAATAACATCTCAATGTTCATGATAGGGAAACCACAATCATTTATTAACCAACAAGCTAGTCTTATAAAGAGGCTTTACTAGGGACTCTAATTTAGTTTACAAATCACACAAGTATTAATGTTTCCTTGTTAATACTATTATAGCATGAATGTAAACATTTATCATAAACACAAAGATATAATAATAACTACATTTATTATTGCCTCTAGGGCATATCTCCAACATGAGGATCACATGTGTTCACGGAGTGTTAATGCTTTGCTCCGGTGCTCTATTAAAAGGAGCACCTTAATTGCTAGTAGTTCCCTAGAGGCCCCGCTTCCACGGGCTGGCTGGACAAAAGAAGTTGTGCAAGTTCTCATTGCGAGCACCTATGACTATATTTGGAGCACATGCCTAGGATTGTTTAGTACTTGGATGCTTGTTATTATTTATCTGCAATGCCCTAGATCTTGAAGTTATATGTTTAGACTCGTCCATGCAACGCCCGTCCATCCATCCCTATGCCTAACGCACTCGAATCCCACTGTTACCGTTACTGTTACTATTGCTCTTGTTTCACTACTGCTGTTGCTACTACCAAACTGTTGCTACTGATAAACTCCTGTGAGCAAGAACTATTTCCAGGTGCAGCTGAATTGATAAGTCAGTTGTTAAGGCTTGCAAGTATTTTTTGGCTCCCCTTGTGTCGAATCAATAAATTGGGTAATACTACCTGCGAAGTCTATTGCGATCCCTTATACTTGTGGGTCATCAAGACTATTTTCTGGCGTCGTGGCCGGGTAGCTGAAGATGTGAAGAATCTACCTCCTATAGAAGAATTATATAAGCCAGTTACCCACTCATCTACTATTGAGGTACACTCTCTCCAACACTTTGATGAAGGTGATATTCCTTAAGGTAAACCTCCTGATCAATGTTTAGAGGAACATGACATTTTTATTGTTAAACAAGGTCATTTTAATAAACAAGTTCAGAATCATTTATTGGAAAACTCTAGAGCTATCAATGAGTTGAAAGATATTATGGAAAGAACTTCTAATGATATTAAAATGCTTTGTAAACACTTTCAAATGGTTCAAACTCAACTTGATCAACTTGCTAAGGTACAGAAGGACATGCTAGTTAATGCTTCAGGAGATAAACATGCTTATGGAATTAGAACTAGGAGTGGTATAGCTACTCAAGATCCTTTATATCCTGAAGGATACCCTAAAAGAATTGAGTAGGATTCTCAAAAAGGTGAGAGTAGTGGTAGTCCCCGTAAGAGAAAGAAAAAGAAACATAGAATAGTTGAGGAACCACTTGAACCTGTTGTAGATCCTAATAGTATATCTGTCTCTGATGCTGAAACTAAGAGTGGTAATGATAAAAATGAGTCTCCTGATAAGGAGGAAGGTGAGGAAGAACCTGACAAGCATACTAAGAACACCAGGTACACGAAGGAAGATTTTATTGCTAATAAACATGGTAAAGAGAGAGAACCTTGGGTGCACGAACCTATGCCTTTTCTAGGTAAGAAACACAAGTCAAAGGAGGAATAACACTACAACAAGTTTTGTGAGTGGATGAAACCTTTATTTTTGCAAATTCCTTTGACTGATCTATTAAGTTGCCTCCTTATTCAAAGTATATGAAGGATATTGTCTCTAATAAAAGGAAGATTCCTAATGAGGAGATTTATACTTTGCTTGCTAATTACTCCTTCAATGGTAAGGTTCCAAAGAAACTTGGTGATCCAGGTATACCAACTATTCCTTGCTCTATTAAGAACAATTATGTTAGAACTTCTTTATGTGATTTGGTAGCTGGAGTTAGTGTTATGCCTTTTTCTCTCTATAAGAGACTCCAGCTAGAAAAGTTGATACCAACTGATATATCTTTGCAAATGGCTGATAAGTCAACTACTATTCTTGTTGGTATATGTGAGGATGTTTCTGTTCAAGTTGCTCATAATTGCATGGTTCTAACTGATTTTGTTGTGCTTGAAATTCCTGAAGATGATAATATGTCTATTATTCATGGGAGACCTTTTCTTAACACTGCAGGTGCTGTCATCAATTGTAATCAAGGAAAAGTAACATTCAATATTAATGACAAAGATCATACTGTCTATTTCCCCAAGAAGGTTGCTAAAAGCTATTGCCTGAATTCCATTGAAAATATTGAGAGCATCAAGGTTGGAGAAATATATTGTCCCATTCCACAAGAAAATTTTGAAACTATTATGATTGGGACCATTGCTATCAAGTATGAGGTAACATAATCACCTTGTGGAATGCAAAGTTTTGTTTCATATAAGATTGCTTTGGTAACAAGACTTGGTAAACCTTGTTAACAAAAGGATTTTAATGAACAAAATAATGTTTCCACTGTGGTTATACTTGCTTTTTGTTACTTTTCTCCTTCCTAGTCTTTGCATTCTCTAGTTAGCTTTAGTTTTGCTAGTTGTTTGCTTGTTGGAGTTTCTTAGAGCTCTTGTAGTTTGGCTTTTGGTTTGCTTTTGCTTCTTCTGAAAAAACTGTTTCTGCGAGAAAATCAATTTTCATACCCTGGAAATTGGCCAAAAATAAAGTTTCCCGAAAAATCCCAGAAAATTCAAAATAAATTTTTCCTCGAAAAAGGGGCAGAAAGACACCTGAAGTGACCCAGGGGGCCACCCCAGGACACCACACCCATGGTAGGCGCAGCCTACCTAGGGGTGGCGCCTAGGGGGGTCTGACCCACCTAGGCCCCTCCAGGCTGCCTCCTCAAAGCCATCTTCTTTCTCCCTCCCGAAAAACACCAGAAAACTTGCTCAAGCTCGAGTTCTTGCTGTTCTTTCTTGCAATTTTCTATCTCCTTGTTCATCCCATCTTAAGTGCTGATTTTTGGAGGGATTGCTCCTTGGTATGTGCCTCCTCTACTTGTCCAGTTAGATTTGTGATTGGTAGATTGTATCTTGAGTATTTTGCTGCTATAGGTGTCAGGTTGTTTGATCTTACATGCTTTTTCTATGCTTAGAAACTTTATTTTGATGCATGTGTAGCCCTCTAGCAAGTTCCTATAGTAGTTGCTCATCATTTATCAACTTAGAAATCACTTGGTTTGATGTTTGTCTAAAAATTTCAGAATTAAAGAAAATTCATGGACAACCACACATTTGGTGAAATATTTGAGAGTGATGCACCTAGAAGGGCAAGGCTTCCAAGGTCATCCACTAGTACTAGACCCTCATACA
Source organism: Avena insularis (assembly GCA_023614405.1). NCBI lineage: Eukaryota > Viridiplantae > Streptophyta > Magnoliopsida > Poales > Poaceae > Avena > Avena insularis. The sequence goes on from CM042691.1 coordinate 194,733,310, forward strand.
ATGAGGATCTCATTACTCCGTGATTTGGTGACGAGGGGGATGAAGGGGATGCACACCCCTCCACTTTTCCTTGCCAAACTTTCTTGCGGGCTATTGGGATTCTTAATGATTTTATGGCCTTGGTTCAGAGGGCTGGACTAACAAGTTACATGCAGGATGAGATCGCGCAATATGCTTTGCTCACTAAAACATTTGTGGAGAGTTTTTCTTTTACTAACAGCGTGTTCAAGCCCGATGTGTCTTTCAAACTTTATGGCAGGGATCATTCTATGACTTTGAAGAAATTTTGTAAGGCTCTGGGACTTGGTGCAGCTGGGTCATCAAAGAAGATTCCAGCTCAACCCACTGATTTGCTGGAGCTTTACCGAGGAATAACCAATGATGATGAACGCATAGCTCAACAAGGAAAGATAAAGAATATTCAACTCCCAGCCATCAGGTACTTTGCCTACTATCTTGCCACCAATGTTCTTGGTAGGGAGAACACTAGTAATATTTCCAACTATCAATTGGCCTTCTTAGCTGCTGCACTCAACAATGAAGCTAAGTATAATCTTGGCTCTCTCATTGCTCGTCGCTTAGATGCTAAGGGACCCATTTATGGGGGAGTTATTCCTACTCGTATTGCTGCTGCCTTAAACATTGTTGTTGATCCACATGATACAGTTTTGGCTCCTCAGAGGCTTGATCTTGCTGCCATGAAGGCACATCACTTTGTCACCACTGTCTCTACCCTTGAGAACTTGGTTTATAGAATGCTATTTATTGACGGGGAAGAGATATAGATCCCTATACCCCAAACCACTTTGTTCAGTATTTCTTAGGGAACTTTGTCACGCTCGAAGGGGGAGATGGATGACAAGCTACACTCTCTTAACTTCCATTGGCACTATCAGGAGGAAGCACCATTATACGACCCCTCTGTATACTACATAGGGGAGGCCTCGAGCTCATACCAGGACGAGGGAGCTTCCTCGACATACTACGGAGGTGCATCTTCTTGGACACCATGGGATTGAGCCCCACTTAGGCCAAAAGCCTAAGATTGGGGAAGGTATACTGACATCACACTCATATATATATCATGTTCGGTCGGTTCTTTATATATCCATTGTTTCGCTTCCTTTTTGGTTCTTGTTGCTGCTTTCTCAAAAACACAAAAATACCAAAAATATTTTCGTTGTTTCTCTTGGTTTTTTTCTTTGTTTTGGTTTGCCTTAAAAAAGAGAAAAATCCAAAAAGATTTTGCTTTGTTTGCATTGCTTTGTTTTCTTCTTGTTTGGTTTGGTTTTTCTTTGTTTGCTTGTTTCTAAAAAAATCGAAAAGACCAAAAATATTTGTTGTTCTTCTTTGGTTTTGTGAGTTCTTTGCAGGGTTCAGCCGTCCTCAGTGGATTTTTGGTTTCATGTTATTATTCAAGTCACACAAGTGAAGGGCAATAATGAAGATTAAGACAACTTGAGGTGTGGTAAGAGGCTGGTAACGAACTCTATTTGTTTCATTTTTGTACATATACTCTTCATTGTGAGCATGCTTAGTCTGTTCCTATAAGGTGTACGTCATTATGGATGCTTAGTAGTTCTTGCTTGCTTGTGATTAGCTCCACCTTGCTAATAGTTTGTAGCATGTCATATGAATGTTTGCCTGCATTGTTTTATTCATATTTTGGTATGATATTGTGGTATCCTCCTCTGACTGTTCATGTGAATCGACTTGGCACATGCTCACGCATGCATATGACTAATCAATAGTCAGTAAGCCTCGATGATTTATTTTACCTCAGAGTTCTTGTATCACTTTCATGCCATAGTTAGTCCTGTTTTGTTGCAAGCATGATTATGACAATTATTGCTCTCTGTTTGTCGCTCCCTATCTATTGCTAGCCTTCACTTGCTCTAAGTATGAGCTCTACCTATGTTTCCAACTCCCCAAAACCAATATTGCCAACAGTGTCCACCATACCTACCTATTAGCATCATTTGCTACTGTAGTGCATATTCTATATGCCGTGTTTTCTTCCAAAATAAAATGTTTGTATGTTTTGAGAAAGTTAGTTAGTAAAGCTCTCACAAACTTGATGGCACATTTTATTCCTTGCGCTTAATAATCCTGAACCATAGTGACTTGTCCATGAAAGTTATATGCTTGCAAATTATATGCTAGGAGTCAGCAGAACCGTGCTGTCATAGGGAATGCTTTCAACACTTTTTGGATATATCATCTAGTTGATACCTTGCTCTTTTGTTTGCGGATGTCGATGATGTGAAATAAAAGGGGAGCTTGTGAGTTCATCGAGTCTATACATTGTGTTAGATAAACGCCTGTGCCGCTAGCCTAAGCCATGCCTAATCATGGTGGAAACTTGCATCATCACCATAATGAGCATTTATGAAGCATCCTCAATAAAAAGCTATGCATATAGTAAATAAAAAGATCGCTGAGATGCTCATTGTCTGCTTGCCTTGTCATTTTGATCACGGGATCGCTCCTGTATCGTGTGCAAGGGGTACACCGTTGGCGGTTCTTTATGATATGCATGTATTTACAATCACAAGAACTTTTAGGTAACCAAAGTTGAGTATCATGCAGAGCGGCCCTCGTACTCAAGGGACTTGGGATTTCCAGTTTATGGTCTGTCAAGCATATGATTCGGAGTGGACCTCACTTTCACCTTAACCACATGAAGATGCCTATGATAGGGGCAATGAGAGCTCAAAGCTAATGAGTACCTTCCTTTCAGCATTTGGAAGCCTTTCAAACTTTCCAAAAATCATTTTCACAACTTTGTTGAGTCACCACTTATTCTATGAGCACCTTCTTGAGAGCATAGTTGTCATTTTTGCGTTTGTTCCAAAACTTGGTTAATTATGTCATGACTTTGATGCTCGTATCTCTAATATCTTTACTTCTAGTATTCAATTGAACTTCAGAGGTGCCTTGGCATTTGTATTGTGCTCTTCAAACAAAGGCAAGCGAGATACCACTCTATCATACCTTACTATGAGCATTGCAATGTTGCTTATGTTTATGTTTCATGCAACTTATTATTATTGAGTTGGTTTCTCTTCATAGCTTGCAATGATTATTGAGTATACTTAGTTGCATACTCTTTATTATGAATTGTCTAAGCATCTACTCTTGTGCTGAGAATATTTACATCATGTGAAGCAAATGTGTTCGTGAAAGTTCTTTTATTGCACTCAGTTTTCAACTGAATTGCTTGAGGACAAGCAATAAGCTAAGCTTGGGGGGGGGGGGGTGATACGTCCAAAACGTATCTACTTTCTCGAACACTTTTGCTATTGTTTCTCCTTTAAACTTGTGTGATTTGGATACAACTAACACAGACTGATGCTATTTTCAGCAGAATTACCTTGGTGTCTAGTTTTTGTGCAGAAAATGAACTATCAGGAAAAATCCCGGAAAATATGCCAAAAATTATATTTCACCAGAAGATCCACGGAGCGTAAGACGAGATTAGAAGGCCTGGGGCCCACACCATCGCTAGACGGGCCCACCACGTCAGCCGCTAAGGGGGTGTAGCCACCCCATGCACCCCGTCGGCCTCCCTCTGCGCCTATAAGTTGCCTTTTGACCTAAAAACTGATGGGGGGTTCGATAGTTTTCCACAAAGAGTTCTGCTATGCCGCCGCCACCAGAAACCAAGATTCGGATCCAGACACTCTATTCTGGCACCCTGCCAGGAAGGGGAATTTGGAGAGGATCATCGCCATCGTCATCATAAAACGTATCTCTATTAGTGCTATTTGACTTTGTTGCAACTTGTTGTGCTTAATTCTTGTCACTAGAGCCCAAGTGCCATGATCTCAGATCTGAACTTATTATTGAATCATTATGATAGTATTGTTTGTGATCTTATCTGCAAGTTGTGTACACATATCATTGTCCGGATCCAAAGGCCCCAAAGTGACAATAATTGGGACAACCGGAGGGGATGGCCGTGGTTTGAGGCTCACATGTGTTCACGGAGTGTTAATGCTTTGCTCCGGTGCTCTATTAAAAGGAGCACCTTAATTGCCACTAGTTCCCTAGAGGCCCCGCTGCCACGGGCTAGCTGGACAAAAGATGTTGTGCAAGTTCTCATTGCGAGAACGTATGACTATATTTGGAGCACATGCATAGGATTTTTTAGTACTTGAATGCTTGTTATTATTTATCTGCAATGCCCTAGATCTTGAAGTTACATGTTTAGACTCGTCCATGCAACACCCGTCCACCCATATGCCTACCGCACTCGAATCCCACTGTTACCGTTACTATTACTATTGCTCTTGTTTCACTGCTGCTATTGCCTTGCTGTTGCTACTACCAAACTATTGCTACTGATAAAATCCTGTGAGAAAGAACTATTTCTAGGTGCAGCTGAATTGACAACTCAGTTGTTAAGGCTTGCAAGTATTCTTTGGCTCCTCTTGTGTCGAATCAATAAATTGGGTAATACTACCCGCGCAATACTGTTGCGATCCTCTATACTTGTGGGTCATCAAGGTCTACCAAAAATGATAGGACAGTTTTTGCTAGCTGCTGAGTTAAGCACTAAAAAATCAGTAGGATACTTAATCTTACCACAGAGAACCTCCACATATCTTTCAATGCCAATGGGGCAAATGGTTTCCTTATTAGCTGCAATTCCCTAGATCTTGAAGTTACATGTTTAGACTCGTCCATGCAACGCCCGTCCACCCATATGCCTACCGCACTCGAATCCCACCGTTACCGTTACTATTACTATTGCTCTTGTTTCACTGCTGCTGTTGCTACTACCAAACTGTTGCTACTGATAAAATCCTGTGAGCAAGAACTATTTCTAGGTGCAGCTCAATTGATAATTCAGTTGTTAAGGCTTGCAAGTATTCTTTGGCTCCTCTTGTGTCGAATCAATAAATTGGGTAATACTACCCGCGAATACTGTTGCGATCCCCTATACTTGTGGGTCATCAAGGTCTACCAAAAATGATAGGACAGTTTTTGCTAGCTGTTGAGTTAAGCACTAAAAAATCAGTAGGATACTTAATCTTACCACAGAGAACCTCCACATATCTTTCAATGCCAATGGGGCAAATGGTTTCCTTATTAGCTGTAACACCCCCGGTCACTCCGGACCGATTGCTGTCACTTCTGGCAGCTCAATAGGATCTCTAGACTAACCCCACAGACCAACACTATTCTTTTCTGCGCACTTTGTCCTTACTCATGCGCACCCGGTACCCACTTCCTGGTCGGTCACCCATCCTAGAATTGCTCTAGGCCAAGCACGCTTAACCTTAGAGTTCTTTTCGAATGAGCTTCCGGAAAATAAGTTGCAACTTGTTGGTATGGGTTTCCTATCAATCCTATTGAGCCATGCGCCAGGGTCTCACATTAGCAAGGTGAATAACCACATCAATGTCCTCAAGCTCACAAGGACCAATTTCATGCATAATTTCCCTGTAAAGCTCATAAGGAATAACACTAGAACTAGTACCAATATCACATAAACCATAGTAGCAATGATCACCAATTTTAACAGAAAGCACAGGAACACTAGCTTTTCTAGCCTTACTAGGATGAGAGATAATGTTAGAAGCGTCTTCACAAAAGACAATGTGTTCATCCTCTATTTTTCTAGTGACAGGGTCTTTCACAATAGCTACCACAGGTTCAACATTCAATTGCTTACCAGGCTCCACAGTTTTCATTGTACCTTTGTTATTTGCACTAATAATCATAGAATGCTCCTTTACCTTAGCTGGGAAAGGTAATTTCTCAACATGAGGTTCATGCACAATATGATTAGTATTACAAACTTGAGTACTTCTAATTGGAACATGACTAACAACATCTTTATAAGGAGCATGGTACTTATTCCACTTCTTTTTGGGAATTTCTATGTAAGAGGAAAAGGCCTTAAAACAGTTGGCAATACTTTGGGAATCAAGACCAAACTCATTGCTAATATCACGGAAGTCATCAGTTCCCATAAAATGCATTCATAATCATAGTCTATACCTGACTTTCTTCCTTTGACATTCTCTCAAGCTTCAGTGTTATCTTGAATACGGTCTAGGAGATCCTGTTTAGCTTCTTCCTTCATACGTGTGAATGATCCAGCACAAGAAGCATCTAGGAAATCTTTATCATGAAGATAAAGCCTAGCATAAAAGTTATTGAGAATAATATTGTTAGGGAGTTCATGAATAGGACATTTAAGCATTAGAAACTTCAATCTCCCCCAAGCTTGAGCTGTAATCTCTTCATCAAGAGGCCAAAAGTTATATATAAGATTTCTATCCTTATGAATTTCACTGGGAGGATAAAATTTAGAGTAAAAGAGAGATGCCATCTCCTCCCATTCCATGGATTGTCCATTCTTCAGCAGCTTATACCATTCTTCAGCTCTCCCTTTCAAGGATATGGAGAGTAACTTCTTCTTCACCTGTTCAGTTGTGATACCTTCACACTTAAACAACCCGCATAATTCATGGATAAAAAACAAGTGATCACTAGGATGGAAAGTTCCATCCCCTAAATAATAATTATCCATAACACGATTAACAATACTTGTAGGTATCTTAAAAGGATCTATCTCAACAGGTGGTGGTTCATCTACTACCCTAGAAGTGGTAGTAGTTTTCCCAAACAGGAAACCAAGTGGGTTATCCATATTGGAAACAAAGTAACAAAAGCAATACTCATAGTAGAAGTTTCCCTTACCAGTTCCACTCTTCAATAGCGCTTCATTCCCCGGCAATGGCGCCAGAAAATAGTCTTGATGACCCACAAGTATAGGTGGTGTATCGTAGTACTTTCGATAAATAGGAGTGTCGATCCCAACAAGGAGCAAAAGGTGCTGAATAGTGGTATGGAGCAGGAAATCCCTGTGAATACTTAGCAAACAATTTTTTAGTGGTTTTCTGATAAGGCAACAAAACAAGGAGCAAGTAATAAAGACAACAAACAAACGGAGCTAGTGGCCCAATCCTTTCGTAGCGAAGGACAAGCCGGTGGAAATACTTATAAGGACCAAACGTTCTCGTGGACACATGGGAATTCTGTCAAGTGCTTTCGCTTCAAATAGCCGAGTACTCTTCTCTGGTGTTGTAAGTGTTGTGTGGGTGAACCTGTGCTAACATAGCGACCTTACTTGGACTAATACATACTTGTGATTAAACCCCCTGCAAACATCCATACCTATAGGAAAGTAATTAAGATATAAATCTAACCACAGCCTTGAAATCCGAGATCCTACACTCTCTTGTGCAAAGGTGTCCTAACGGGGGTTCAGGTTTCTGTCACTCCGGCAACCCCACAATTAGTAGCCAAATACATAATGCATTCCCCTAGGCCCATAAATGGTGAAGTATCATGTAGTCGACGTTCACATGACACCACTAGAAGAATAGCACCACAACTTAAATACTAAACCATTGAATAATAACTCAACACAAATTCACTACTAACAACATGACTTCTCCCATGTCCTCAAGAACACAACGAACTACTCACAAGACATCATATGGACCAAGATCAAAGATGATATGGTAATGGATAACAATCTGAACATAAACATTAATCCAATGGTTCCACTCACAAGCATCAACTACAATAGTAATTAACACCGTGAAAGTTTCCCCTAAGAACTAAAGCAATATCCAACACAATTGTTATAGCAGGACGGAGTGGTGATGATGGTGCTGGTGGAGATGATGGTGTGGATGATGATGATCCCGATGAAGCCTAGCTTGATGATGGTGTTGATGGCGACGGTCTCCCCTTTGCGGGAAGGAATTCCTCCGGCAGAAATCTGTCTGCCGAAGAGATCTTTCTCTCGGTGTTTTCCGCCCCTGAGGCGGCGGAAATCTATCTGTGGTCGCTCTCCTGGCCTTAGGGTTTCATAGGGAAGATATAGGCGAAGGGGCGGAGTCTAGAGCCGGGCAGGTGGGCCACACCTTCCCTAGGCGCGACCCAGGAGGACCCGCGCCTAGGGGTGTGTGGGCCCCCTGCGGCCCCTCTTCACTCCTCCTTCTGGCTTCCTCAATCTTCTAGAAAAATTATATTTTCCCATATTTTTTGGTATTTTTCTGATCTTCGCAAAATTGCACCGAAACGCCTTCTTTTCCATCAGAATCCAGACTCCGGCAGTTCATCCTCCAAGAATCATCCAACATGCATAAATAGATGAAAAGCCATAAGTAATACCTCATAATAAGACATATATCAATGAATAGAGGTAAATTATGATATAGAAAGGTGATGCAAATTGGGCGTATCATCCCACAACCATTATGATAGACCAATCTAGATTACCAAGTGTTTCCGCAGTAAGAGTCTGACTCGAACCCACCTAGTCGGAAAGAATTGGCAGCACCTTAATTTTATGAGCCCACCACCAAAAATGTCCGACTTGTGGTGGTCCAAACACTGGCAGAAAAACCAAATAGACCTTCTTTGAGGGATTAAATTTTACCGACTATCTAGTAGAAGTAAACAGATACATAACAACAACACAAAATAAAGCAATTATAATGTGGAATGGCATGGCTCTCTTCATGGTGATCTCCGTCTCCACAAAGCCTGTAATCCGACTCGTGCCAACTCTTGTCACTTGCCATCTTACTCCATGTGGCCAACTTTTATCGACTTGCATGCCATCTGGGTTCTCCAAACAAATACACTAGCTTAGTAAAGTAAATTACATAGAGAATCCGACACGCAGGTCGTCATACAATAAATTGACAGCATCTAGGATCCAACCGGCTGACAAAACCGTGATACATAGATCATGTATGGATTACACACATACATCACATGCACATGAACCATACCATTCATAACTTCCTACAAAAACAAGTTATGCAAAGATACGATATCTACTAGCGTTGTGCAACTCGCAACGACAACTAAGGCGCTATGACAGGGTGAAGCTGGCGGTCCCGCTTCTGGATCATTGTTCTGACTTGATCAAACTCTTTTGATCTTCGATCACCGCTTCTGGATTTACGCGTCATAATCAATCCCGATGGCGGAAACCGACCGGTAGGGGTATGTCATTCCACGACCTCAGCAGTATGATCATGAAAATCGAATCTTCCATTCCCTTAGTACAGTTGATCCAATCAACCTCGAACAAAACCGATCTATCTCATAGATCGACCACCGAAACAACACATAGATCCAATCTAAAGCCAACCGCATATCACATGTGCAAGATCTTGAGCCTAAAAACAGAAGCTATCGCTCTCATACCACTATTGGGCCATGTAGAGATACAACAAAACGTTTTCCCTCTAACATGGTGATTCCAAGATCTAGCTGAGGTAGAAGGCCACGAGATTACCACTAGACACGCAGTTGTGGACTTAATGAAGCACGTCTGTTGGATGTAGTGCAGTCCTCACGATCAGATCCGATCCCGATCGTCGTGGTGCTGATCGTACATCACCGCTGCTGGTATCCACACATACGAGGAGGAGCGTCGGCGGTGGACTCCTAGGTCTAGTACGGCGGAAGGACTGCTGTGGATCTAGGGTTTCCAACGCATGGAATGACCTAACCATTAACCCTCATGGGTTTCTGCACCCCACTATATATAGGGAGTGAAAGTGGGCTCCACTCGTTCGTGGCCCATTCACTAAAGCCCATAGTAGTCACCCTGAGTCCGACTCACTTACTCAGTCCAAATTCGGTTCAGGTCCAACCCAAACAGATATCCGGTTTAGATCCAATCTAAACTTGCTCCTGCTCTTAAGTGTGTGACCTCGCAGGCTCATGGCAACTTGGACACGATTGGAGTCCGACTCTCAATTGATCAGTCGGGAGCGGCTCCTAGCAGAACGTGCCAACTCCCAAGTACCAAAGAGTCATGAAGACATGCCTTTCCAATGCGACTTATGTCCGAGTCCCTTTTGCCTCACGATATACCTTGTCAGACTATAGGAAAATAGTTGTCATCCCTTAAATAGTCCGACTCTTTTCTCGATCCGAGATAAGTGATTCATCTGACTAACTCTTAGTCGATCTCCTCGGTTAACACTTAACCAAGTCGTGCATGGCCATGCTTTCCGAATCATATCTCATGAGAGGGCCCAGAGAATATCTCTCCAAATGGAGGGGGAAAATCCCATCTTGGTTATTCACATCATGCATCTTGATTCTCAGTCGACCCGAACTCTGCCTTATAGCTGTCTAGTGATGGAATAGCATTTGATGGAACCTAAGTCGATGATTCTCAACTCGGATTGTGCAACAACCTCAGGTCTAAGGATTACATTGATTAAGACATACAAATGACGACTAGTTTGTTGTATCTCAATATGGGTCAATCCGACTCGCTAAACTCTTTAACTGAATCTTTGTAAGTCAGAATGGCATCTCCATGCCCATGACAAGTGGAATCGTGTCATCAGCCGACTTTCACATTGGTCTAAGTTGTGTGTCCAGCACAACCTCGATGACCAATGACATTTAGTATGAACAACATGATTGTATAGTTCCACAATCGAATCACATATTCAATGATATACATCAGATGTTCATATAGGGACAACTTAATAACTTTATGAATACAATAGGAATTACATCATACATGATTGCCTCTCGGGCATATTCCCAACATAAAGGTCTATCCATTAAAGCACTTTAATTCTATTTTAATGCAACTCAATTTAATGAACACTTCATTTAATGAGTACTTCATTTAATGAACACATTAACATTTTGATCCCTTGTTTTATTTCTATACCTCGAAACTATTTTGACAGATTCGGAAGAACAAGTTTCTATAGCGGAACAATTTTCTGCGATGTCCATTGACTTCCCTTGTGTTACCTATCCGCTCAAATGCATCGGTTAACCTTAAGTATGTCTCCCTATGGGTTCAGGAACTATGTAGACATGATCGAGACTTTATCTGATCAATAATCATTAGCGGGACCTGGAGATCTATAATTACTCTCACTACTTCCTCGAAGATCTTATGATCGTCCAAACCTCTTTCGCTATAATCAAATTTCTTTTTTCTCGCGATATATTACTTGTTCGAGATTCAATCACTTGGTATCATCTATACCTTTTTTAATCTCTTTCTCGACAAGTACGCTTTTTCTCATTCTATGATATGTCATTCTAGTGATCAAATCACTTGCTTGCAAGGATATGTCAATGTGATATCACCGAGAAGGCCCTGAGTATATCTCTCCGTCATCCGGATGGAAAAATCCCAATCTTGATCCATGAGTCTCAACTAGCACTTTCCAAATACCCGACGACACCTTTATAATCACTTTGTTATGGTGTGACATTTGATGTAATCAAAGTACTCTTTCAGTGAAAGTGATTGACGTGATCTCATGATCTAAGGACATTGAGTTACTATGAATGTGATAGCAATTTAAACTTGATGACATGATCGTATTTCTACATCTTCTTTGGGTGACTGTTCATCATATCATTCTCCAATGAGATGACCCTATTATTAACAACATCCAATGTTATGATCAGGAAACTTTTGATCTTCCGTTAATCAATAGCCTTGTATAAAGAGAGGCTTTACTAGGAACCATTTCTGTTTATAAATCACACATGTATTAATATTTCCTTATTAATACAATTCTAGCATAAAAAATAAACATCTATTATAAACCTAGAATAGCATAATAACCACTTTATTATTGCCTCTCAGGCATATTCCTTTAAAATTTGCCATGATTGCTAGATTAGTTGTCCATGTAAAAATTACCATGTTTATTGACAAAGCAATGACCAGATTAACTAGCCGTGGTTATCATGTTAATTAGCCATGATTGCCAGATTAGTTGGCCATGTAAAAATTACCATGTTTCTTGACAAAGCAATGACCAGATTAACTAGCCATGGTTATCATGTCAATTAGCCAGGATTGACAGATTGGTTGGCTATGTAAAAATTACCATGTTCCTTGACAAAGAAATTACCAGATTAACTGGCCATGCTTATCATGTTAATTAGCCATGATTTCCAGATTAGTTGGCTATGTAAACAATTACGATGTTCCATAACAAAACAATGACCATATTAACTAGTCATGGTTATCAGTTTAATTATCCATAGTTTCCAGATAATCAGCTATCAAAAAAAATATCCAGCATAGGAGACTCACGATTGTGTAGTAGGATAGCTCGGCGCAAAAGTTGTAGCGGCAGTGTAGTCCACGGCTTTTACTTCTATGCCCATGCTCGCGCCTGTGCCGGTTAGCCCCAGCGTCCTCCCATCCCCGAGTACATCCTCCTCAAGATCGACTACATCAGGGGTTCTCTCCCCGCTGTGTGCTGATCGGTGGTGGTGTCCCTAGGGAGGACGTCTTCTCCTCGCGGTCGATGGTGGGTCCCCATGCTAGGTAGGATGCCTTCTCCTCATGGTCGATGGTGGCGGCCTTGTGGAGCTATCAACACCCGGATTTTTAATCCCAGATGCATGTTATGCCATACATCGCAATCCCAGGATTACCATTTTTGAGAGACATAAAAAATTGGATATCACAGTACATCATCCATTACAAACCATAATAAGGTCTTACAAATAAAGGATCTCATTATCCAGTCTTAATACAATCAACGCAGCAGAATAATATAATAACGGTAGCGTGGGCGAACCTCCATCTTCATGATCACAGGCAATGCTCATGATGGGATATGATCCTAGTTGTCGTAGACTTCCTGTTGTCCATCATCCTGATAGTCCTCCTCATAGTCTGGCCATGGGAATAGCCAGGGACAAAACCATGAGTACTCTTTAAGTACTCACAAACTATCACTAACAAGTAAAGAGGTTTCAAGTAGGAATAATAAGCTCTAGGTTGTTTTGCAAAAAGCCAGATTTATCTCTAACTAAGTTTCGAAGCAAAGAAAACTAGTTTAAGGTTTTATAACACCTAAGTGGGAACTTAAGTTTCATATCACAAACCTGTTATTCATTTCACAAGTCATTTTGAAAACATCTGACGACGGAACAGTATGGCCACTCCAACTGTCCATAACCGCGGACGTGGCTATTCGAATAGTTTGACACTCTGTAGAGGTGATACACTTTCACCACAATATTTGATACATCCGTCAAGAACAATCCCGAATAACCATACACAGTATGCAGATAATCAATCCTAACCTTTCAATTACACACCCTAGTATAGGCACCTCTCCTATGAGTTTGTCCTCCCAACCATGATGTAACACCCTCAGATCGGCCCTATGCAAGTTTCGGCGATTCCCGCCAAACCTGCATAGAAACGATTCAAAGGTGCCCACCAGGCACTTTCGTGCGGGTGGAAAATGAACTAATACCATTACACAATAGTCCACGATGGAACCCACAAAACAGATATATACAACAATGACTCAAAGAGTCAAGAATACAGATATACAATACAAAGATCCAAATCACCTTTAAAACAATACAGCGTCCGAGTACGGACAAGATGCAAATTTAGCTAAGAGCCCTGAAGAATAACCAATGGCGTCCATAACCCTGCCCAGGCCAAGCTGGAAGGGTAACCCTGCTAACAACGTCAATCTCAAAACCTGCTTAAACAAAAGGGGTGCCAACAAAGGGCAAAGGAAAAAGAGAGCGGTCAGTACTGAGGCCAGTACACGGCGAGACTAGAATTCGGCGGCTCTCGCCTTCATAGGTATGGTGGACTGAAGAGGTAGTGCAACATGCACTAAACAACCTATAGAGACTCGATACAACTGTCGGCTATTAGAGAGGGATAAGAAAGACCTATTCGGATCCAACCTAATACTAACACCAATCATACCCATCATCGTGTTGCCCCCTCGATACCAATCGAGGAAGTCGTACCGAGGAAACTCACACAGTTGGCAATTTCATCCATTCCCTTATAGTTGCGGCAATTACTAGTCAGATATAGATAGCATGAGTCATCCTGATAACATAAGCAGTGGGCAATTTTAGATAACCATTCCGTTGTAGTTGCAATACTTACTAGTCAAATACATATACCATGAGACATTCAAAAACCCAGCAGTTGTTGGTACTTTTATTTAGCCATTCCGTTATAGTGAAGCTGATTACTAGTCAAAAGTCAAATTTATAGCACTACTTTAGTTATAGTTGTCTATGATCGAGATACTATGCTCCAAGTCGTCCATAAACGCGGACACGGCTTTCAGAAAGTTTTACCCTGCAGGGGGCACAAATAGCAACACACGCACGATCAACCTCGGAAAAAACCAAATGAAAACCCAACGAGGCATCACGATAGAACATTCGCAAGATTCATGTTTGATTTTAGGGGGGCACCCCACTAAGCAACCCGCGACGAAGTTGGCCGGCTCCGAGACGGACCCAGAGGTTTGTGTCAATGGCTGTAAACGACTAGGAACCCGAAAGTGTGACTGGGCTTGTCGATAACACACAAACATTCCACTTACCTAAACAGTACAGGCGCTCCACGCGCAATCATAAATAAAGCAGTAAAGCATGGCATAAGTACAGGATAGTAATAAATCTCCAAACTACTTTGTGGCCCCAAGGAATTAAATATGACTCAAGCTAGGGTTAGGGGGATTCATGGTCCCACATGCAGATAGTTCCGAATATTCAAAGAACATGTATCAAGTACTCGGGGTCCTACGGGACACAAGTGGACGGTTAAAAACCAAATAACATCTATTGCCCACCTATGCCTCTGCATTATTTACCTACTTCAATTTTAGTTATTAAACGGTAATTAAAGCTATGATCATCTCCAACGTTAAACATGCGGCATTACTTCAACAACTGTGGAAGATCGACGGCGCGATGCATCACTAAGCAAGCAACTCATTCATAAGGCCGACTATCTACCAAACAATAGGTAATAGGATGTGTCCATGGCAATATAAGGGTTGTAGGGAAGTATAACGGGGTACGGAATCTATAGCATCACAACACAGATAGCAATAGATCAACATGAGGAAATAAATACTATAAATGTAAAATAGGTAGAAAGGGGGAGAATGCTCGCCTGAAAACATTGCCGAAGGTACATCAGAGATCGAGTCGACTCTCGCACCAACTCATTAGCCTAGTCCGTGAAGAAGCAAAATGCTAGAAGAAACACCGGATATACTATTTAATACTATGGCACAAGATCGGGCATGATGCATGTATGATGCATGACATGGAAAATATGCAATGCAAAAAGACAATATTAAGCGGAACCGGGGTCCCGACAACTTATTATTAGGTTTATGTTGTTTAGATACCTGCAATTTAAATGTTGTCTTAACATGGTAAAACATAGCATCGGTTCGCTACACAAATTTAAATGGGACCAATATTAGACTGGATTCGCCCGCATATGGTTTTCATATTTAATTTAGGTGAATCTTCGAAATAGCCCTAAACACCCACAATATGAATGCAAACATGAACAGTTTAATGTAACAAGTAGATATCATATATGTAAAAATTGGGTCCAAAGAAAGGGTCACGCATAGGGGCTCGACGATCTTGGTTAGGGTTCGACGGGGTTCGGTCTTCGGATATTCGAAATACGGGGCTTCGGGGTCTCGGCAGGGTTCGGTCTCCAAATCCGGAAGGAGGTCTTGTGGTTTTCCGTGAAGGAGATCTTGTGGTTTCCCTGGCTTCGATTGTCGAAGGTGTACTTGGTTTTAGGTATCAGTGGTCGTCAGAAGATCTTGTCGACAAGGACGATGACCTTGTCTGACTTCTCATCCTTGTACGCCGGGAAGATCTTGATTCACTCCAGCACATCAACACCAACTCATCATACCAATGTATCACTACAATGTTATATTCTCCTGTTGACCACAAAACCAACAATACCACACTCTCCCTTTGTTTCCGATAGCACACAGGAAACAAAAGCACAGAGCACTTATTGAAGACGGAGAAGCGAGGCTTGGCGGGTGGCATAGAACACGGTACCGCAGAGGTAGCGAGGATGTCGTCTGTCGGGGTCGTGCACCGAAAAAAACGACACGAGGCTCGAGGCAGCGACAGAGCGGGATGGTCATGGAGGCCAGCGGTGGAGCTCGGTCCTGGCGACATAGGCCGGCGAGCTCGCGGGGACATGTGAGCCAGGGCGGTGGGGTACATGAGATGGTCGGTGACGCTGCGCGCGAGGCCTGGTGGAGGCGGACAGGACGGTGGTTCTGAAGGGGATGAGGGCGTCGCAGATGGCGGAGGGAGAGGGGACGGGCGTAGGCCGCGCTGCCTCCAGCGATAACCGGAGGAGCTTGGGACAGCACGAACGGTGGAGGGGCCGCACCTGCGGGCGATCTCTGCAGAGGGGCGGTGAGGGGACGCATGAAGGGTCCCCTGGCGGCGGACGCGGCCGCGGGTGGCGGGCGACGCCCTTGGACGACATGGGGGCTCCTGGCGGTCGGAGGCGGCAGAACCATGGCAAGGAGGAAGGAGGTCGATCACGGGGGTGTTGGGTTCGCGAGGTGGGAGGCGCGCGATCCATCGCAAGACAGGAGCAGGGTCGAGGGCGGGATTGCTGGGAAGGTTGGTTTCGATCGATGGGAGCGTGGGAGTGGGAAACGTGACGGGGTGGGGGGTGGTGCGTGTTGCGCGTGTGTCCTGAGCCAGAGACGCGGGCGTCACGTGTAGTGTGTGTGCGTGCCCTGCATGGGTTGGGTTGCGACCAAGTGTGAGTGCGTGTGTGTGTCTGGCTCCAGGGTGGGTGCATGAGTGGAGGCATGCGGGGCTGGTGTTGGCGGCGCGCGGGGTAGGATTAGGGACTAGGGTTTGGGGCTAGGTGGGTTTGGTAGATTAGGGTTCCACCGATTGGGCCTTTGGGCCTGACCGGTTTAGGTCTAGGTTGTCTTTTTTATATATATTAAAATATTTATGTTTTATGTTCTTTTGTTAAAAATCATTTTGGTAAATATCTTTACACAATTTATATAGCAAAGGATATAATTTGAATATAAACAAGAGATGTAAAACAGAAAGTAATATAGGGCATTACTAAAATAGTTTAGATATAAGGTATGCATGATGATGATGTTATGATGATGCAAAATAGAAATAACAAGCATTGATATAATTAGGGTTTTCCCGGGGTTCTACACATGACCATCTGTTATCTTGGGAACTGCACAGGTGGTCAATCATCACGAGATAGCCTCAGCTCAAACCTCGGCCGCAAGGGAACCCATACTAAGATATATAAACTTCCAGTCAAGCCCTACCCAAATTAGGGTATTGTGGTTGTACGGTAAAATTGGAATGGTATCGCATCCGAACACAACCATCAGTTTTATAAAGGGCTAAGGATCATGCCTCAACATTTTCATCATCAAAATCATCTGGTGTTCAAGAACACATGTTAAAACATTTCATTAGAATGACTCATCATTCTAAGGTTTTCATAACCATTTTCACCAAGTATTCCCATGTAAAGTGATCAAGTTTTATGTTTAGCACTAGCCACTAAAGTTGGGGGTAACCACTAATGAGGGGTGCTAATCAAGTGTGACTTATCTAAATCTAATCTCATGCCTTAGTATGACATCTAGTTCTATCTAACTTAGCCCAAGTTTTATGCTCTTTATGCTACCTATAATATGTTTACAAAAATTCACAAGTCACTAAATAAACATAAACAAAGATATTTGATAAAGAAATAAAAGAATAGATCTTGCAAGTAAAACTGGGATTCGATATGATCAGGGGGTATAACCAAATATACCTAAGGCATCTAGTTTGCATATTTATCATGCAAGTGTTAGCTTGCAAAGTTCTAGCTTGCCTTGAGAAGTGCAGTGGTTGAAGTTCTCCTCTGCTTCTTCCTCGTAGTAGTCTCCTTCCTCCTTGTATCCTTGGTCGGTAATAGCGTCTATAAATAAATGCAAGATACACCATCACCAAACAACACTTAACTACTTCTATTAGCACACAAAGGTTCACACTAGATGATCTAGCATCATCACAATCATCACATGAATTAAAGACTTAGTCTTATTTATTTAATTTTGGAAAAGTAATTTCTACTCATTGAAAAACTACTTAAGATTTAATATTCTCCAATTAAAATATGGGATCATGTTGACACATGCCATCACCATATATTTTAATACTCGGGAATGTGATTTAAAGTGGTGTCACAATTTAATAAGGTTTAACCTTATTATTTTAATTAATAAAAGTCACTAGAAATGCCTATGGGGCATTCTTTTATTACTTGTCCATTATTACTACAAGTAAACCTAGATATTTTTATATATTCAGAAAGGATTTATCAAATGTGATTTTTGAGAGTTGGAATCAACTCAAAAGCATCTATGGTTGAATTTTCAAAAATGTTTGAATGCAGAAAAGTCTCTGCCTTGTTATTTTTACTATTGGTGATCTATAATTCCAAATAGTTTGAATCCAACGGGCTTGGATTAATAATTTCCATATCTATCTAGAAAAATTAGTTTCATGCAATTTGGTTTAGTGAATCTCTCTAAATTGATTTGTAAATCAACAGACAGAACTAGGGTTTGGAACTAATTGGAAAATCTAAATTCAAACTAACTGGGTCGCGCGGGAATTCTAACTGGGCCGGCCCACTACGCACAGCGCGCACAGGCTGTTTAAGTGGTGTCCCCACTCGTCAGTGAGACAGAGTGTGGCGAAGGGGTATGTGGCGATTATGACTGTAGGATTGGACTAAGGATCAATAGATCAAAGCCGTCGTCCTCGTCGGAATAGAACACGGCGGGGGCTAACCCTAGCACAGCCAGTGGGGGTTTGGGGTGGCTCACCGGGGCTTAGGCAATGGTCGGCGATGGGGGCAAATGACGAAGTCGACGACGGCGGTTCTCCTGGTACTGGCGGCTCCTCCTAGGGTGGCCGCAATCAACAGAGCCCTTCTCCTCCAGCAGCGGTAGGCTCCGTCAAAATTCCGGCGAGGGAGAGCTCGCCTTGCCCCGGGAAGAAGTGGGAAGGATCAGTGAGAGGTGGGGAGTGAACTGGTGTGAATAAAACGAGCGGGGAAGGCCTCCTTTTATAGGCAAGCGAGAGAGGCCGAGCGGCATGGGCAGTGCTCGTTAGGGTCGGCGTTATAGCGAGCTACGTGCATGTGAAATGGATCGTATGGGCATCTAGAGGGGGGGGTGGTGAATAGGTGCTACTCAATTTTTAGTTCTTTTTCAATTTTATGCTTGACATAAAGTAAATTCTCTAGATATGCAACTATGAGAATTTACCTATATGCAAACCTAGCTACTAAGCACGTAAAGAGAGGAGTGAGGAAACCGTAGTGAAGCACGCGGAGACACAGGGATTTGTTTTACCACAATTCCTTCCTTGTTAAGGGAAGTACATCTGCGTTGGAGGGGTGGGCGGTTCTAAGGCCACCACGCCACAATAGGCCTCACCCTATTCTCCGATGGATCTCGCCGCGATAGGCCTGGTCCACCTTATCCACTATTGGTACCCTTCGAGGCAGGAACCGGTGCCTTTACAACTCTACCGGGGCACACACTCACAACTGAATTGGGGGCTCCCGTAATGACAAAAAGATGTCACAAGAACAAGGATTATCAATATAATCAAAAGCAAAGATCTAGATATTTGCAAGAAATACTAGATCGGCAATTCTCCAAATGAATGGAGAGAAGATGAAGCGCTTAATTGCAGTTGTTGAAGATCGAGTTCTCCTCCTTCGATTCCCCAAGGGACAAGGCCTTTGGGTGGATGAAGGTGGAGCTCTCTTGGATGAATCTTGAATAATAGATCTTGACTTTTTCGAATGAACCAAGAGATCTGGCAGGAGGGGGAAGGCTGGCTTAAATACCTCCTGCATAGATCTGGCCGTTGATGAAGTTTGGGGGCGGATTATCCGCCCCCACTAGGGGCAGACTATCCGCCCTGGGGAAAAAATCCGCCCCCAGGATGGAAACTCCGAGGGAAAATCCGCCCCCCATACAGAACTTCGCGCCAGACTTGACTTGGAAAAAATCCTCAAGGGGGCGGATTATCCGCCCGCCTCAAGGGGCGGACTATCTGCCCGTGGGAAAAATCCGCCCCAAAGACGGAGTGTCTAGGGGAAACTCCGCCCCGTCTCTGGCTGATGTGCCTTGGCAAACCTGGAGATAGATCCTAGGGGGGGGTTATCCGCCCAAGCCGGAAAATCTGTGGGATATTCCGCCCCCATTCTGAGGGTTGTGCCCTTCTGAGATTGGGTAGGGGCTTATTATCCGCCCCCCAAAAACAGTTTCCGTTTCCTTTTCAAGGTAGAGATCTGCAGCACTTCAACACACATTAAATAATCCTTGATATTGTTATCTAACACACAAAACACTAGGGATTATGAAATGTTCTTTCAATCTCCCCCTTTTTGGTGTGACAATACTAGGATTTGCAATGAAACCTACTAACAACACCTTAAGGAAATGAAAGAGGCTCTCCCTAAATGTGTGCATATTTATAATTTGCATTTGAATACAAATGCACACACTAAAGATCAAGCCAATTTCAGAACACAGACAATTAAAACAAGTGGGATTGCTGCCTCAGCCATCCGTTCAGACTATCTTGCCAACCTGCGGACCTTAGTTTCGTCAACAAACTTACCCTTTGTAGTGGGATTGAGATAACGGGCATGGGGACGATATTTGAAGGTCTTAGGAGAACTTGAACCACCTGTGAAAAGCATGGGAGAGGTAGTATGTGGATGAGCACACACACAAGTCCAAGAGGAATATTAGACCTAGTAGGAAAATAATCCATAGTCCAGAGATGTGCATTGTGGAAATCTGAACCAAACCAGAACAGACATTGAATCTCCAGGCCGGATTGTCTGGCCCTGGCAGGGGCGGATAATCCGCCCCCTGCAAAAAATTTCTGGTTCGGCCCAAATTCACCAAGGCAACACAGATCAGGCACAAGGGTTGCAATACTCCTGATTCTAACAAACAAGGGAAACACAAAGTATCTTCTACAACGAGATTTCCACCAAAAATAATGAATCCCATACAAAGGAGATGGATGAGGAGTTACCCGCACTGATTGGGGAAAACCTCAGAGGAGAAGGTACCCGGAGGCATGGGGAAGAAGATCTGAGGAGGACTCTGGGAAGGGGCGGAGGCTTCGGCGGCGGCTGGGGGAAGGGCACAGGTTGGGGGAGGACTGGCTACTCTGTTTGAGCCCTTCCACCCCGAGCCCGGCCCTTAAGAGGCATATTTCGCCTGGGGCAGATAATTCGCCCCCCACTTGGGCCAGATAGTCCTCTCCCCTCTGAATTTCTGTCAACACAGATTCAGGCCGGAGGATGCCTTGCAAAACCCCTCGAAAGTGTATGAAGTACTTGTGTGCAAGAATAGATGGTTCAAGGAGGAAAAAAAGGCTTAGGTTTAGAGCAACAAACAGAGATGGTACTACACACCCAAAGATGCAAGAACAAATCAACCAAAATCCAAAATTGGGTGTGTTTTCCAAAAGAACAAGAGATATGCGAGAAAAACCAAGGAGAGCCAATAGAAACCAACTCTTCTCAAGGAATAGGCGGTGGCATAAGCCACCATGTTGGAGCGCATGGCATGACACTGCGAAGATGTATCTTGAGTTCAAAAACAATGCTCATCGATGACCCACATACCACGAGCAACATGATCCTGAATGAATGATTGCGAATATCAATATGTTTTGTTCTTGTATGCTACACTGGATTGTAAGCAATTTTGATAGCACTTTCGTTGTCACATAAAAGAGGCACTTTGTCACAATTCACACCATATTCCTTTAAAGTTTGACTCATCCATAATAATTGTGTACAAGCACTTGCAGCAGCAACATATTCAGCTTCGGCGGTTGCGAGTGATATGCAATTTTGTTTCTTAGAAGACCAACACACTAGAGACCTGCCCAAGAATTGACATGTACCAGAAGTTGATTTTCGATCATCTTTGTCACCAGACCAATCTAAATCAGTGTAACCACATAGAGAGAAACTGGTGCCTTTGGGATACCATAAACCAAAATTTGGGGAATGAACCAAATAACTGAAGATTCTCTTGACCGCCACTAAGTGTCTTTCTTTAGGAGTGGCTTGGTACCTTGCACACACTCCTACACTTAACATGATATCGGGCCTAGATGCGCAAAGGTAAAGGAGAGAGCCGATCATGGATCGGTATACCTTTTGGTACACGTCTTTACCCGTTGGATTAAGCTCAAGATGACACTTAGTTAGCATTGGAGTAGCAACGCCATTGAGAACCGTCATCTTGAACCTCTTGAGCATGTCTTGGATCTATTTAGCTTGATTAATGGAAGTTCCCTCTCTAAGTTGTTTGATCTCGAATCCAAGAAAGAACCTCAATTCTCCCATCATAGACATCTCAAACCTGTCAGTCATAAGCTTTGAAAATTCATTGTTAAAAGCTTGGTTAGTAGAGCCAAAAATGATGTCGTCTACATATAGTTGGCATACAAAAAGCTCCCCATTAACCTTCTTAGTAAAAAGAGTGGGATCGATTTGCCCAACTTCGAATCCACGGTCTAACAAAAGCTCTTTAAGGTGCTCATACCACACACGTGGGGCTTGTTTAAGGCCTAGAGCGCCTTATCGAGTTTGTAGACATGGTTCGGAAATTTGGGATCCTCAAAACCCGGGGGTTTCTTGACGTATACCAACTCATGTAGTGGACCATTAAGAAAAGCACTCTTAACATCCATTTGCTGTAATTTAAAATTATGATGAGCGTCATAGGAAAGAAGGATACAGATGGACTCAAGATGAGCCACATGAGCATAAGTTTCGCCGAAATCAATGCCTTCCACTTGAGACAATCCTTGAGCCACTAGCCTTGCTTTATTCTTGACAACAATGCCATTTTCATCTTGTTTGTTCTTGAAAATCCACTTGGTGCCGATAACATTACGGCATTCTTTGTGTTTATCTACGAGCTTCCAAACCTTATTTCGCTCGAAGTTATTTAGTTCTTCGTGCATTGCAACCACCCAATCGAGATCTTCAAGAGCATCAAAGACCTTCTTTGGTTCAACCATTGAAATGTGTGCTTGACGATCACAGAAGGTAGCAAGCTATATTCTAGTAGACACTCTTATTTTTAGTTGCCGACAACTTTATCAAGAGTGTGGCCCCTTAACTCAAGTTTCCAATCAGCGCGAGCCTTGCGTCGAGCCTCAATTTCTTTATTGTTTCTTGATGGAGTTGATTCATCACTTGGATCCTTGTCTTGGTCACTACCTTGCCCTTGATCTTGATCTGAGCTGATAACAGAAGCACGTTGCTGAACAGGTTCTTCAGGGCTGGACAATCCCCCTTGGTGGGGCCGGACTATCCGGCCTAGGAGATACATCTGGATTTTCTTCTTCCTGAGTGTCCTTGGAAGAATTTGGAGTTTCAGGCCGGATAATCTGCCCCTTGGGGCCGGAGAATCCGGCCTGGGATTTTCTTGACTGGATTGCTCTTCTTGATGTCCCCTGGAACGAGTTG
This sequence comes from Avena insularis, assembly GCA_023614405.1. Lineage (NCBI taxonomy): Eukaryota > Viridiplantae > Streptophyta > Magnoliopsida > Poales > Poaceae > Avena > Avena insularis. The sequence goes on from CM042691.1 coordinate 194,756,768, forward strand.
GAGTGCCAGGGGCGGGCTGTCTGGCCCTTAGAGAGGGCGGATAGTCCGTCCTGGGACTACCATTTTGCCTAGAAGACAGATGATCTTCAGCAGGTTGAGGTGTTGGTGCATAGGGTTCTCCAGCAGTAGGAGGTGTTGGTGCATAAGGGCTCCACTTGAGTGGAGCATTGTCCTTCCCGATCCTCCACAAGGGGTTCCTCAATGGTGCGGACAAATCCCACGCCCATTCTTCTTATGGCATTTTGGGGTATTTCAACATCTGCATCACAAACATCAACTTGCCCTACATGGGAGCCATCATTTTCATCGAATTCCACACTACAGGATTCTACAACAATTTCGGAGAGCTTGTTGTAGACTCTATAAGTGTGGGATTCAGCACCGTAACCAACAAAAATACCTTCTAAAGCCTTAGACTCAAATTTCGACAATCATACTCGTTTGATGAGAAAAAAACACTTACAACCAAATACCCAGAAGTACGAAATGTCGGGCTTGTTACCGGTAAGTATTTCATACGAAGTTTTGTCCAAGATCTTGCGGAGGTAGAGCCGATTTGATGATTGACAAGTGGTGGATATGGCTTCAGCCCAAAAGTTGTAAGGAGACTTGAATTCAGCCAACATTGATAGAGCCATATCCATCAAAGTGCAGTTCTTCTTCTCGGCTACACCATTTTGTTGAGGGGTGTACGCAGCGAAATATTGATGTCTTATCCCCTCTTCACTTAGAAATTCATTCAATGTGTAGTTCTTGAACTCAGAGCCGTTGTCACTTCTTATTGCCAATATGGGAACATTGTGTTGACGCTGAACCTCATTGGCAAAGTCAATGACCGTTTGTTGAGTCTCACTCTTTAGCTCTAAGAAATAGACCCATGTGTATCTTGAGTAATTATCGACTATCACCAAGCAATATTTCTCCTCACCAAGACTGGCATGAGATGGAGGACCAAATAAGTCCACATGAAGTAATTCCAAGATTCTTTTTGAAGAAACAATAGTTTTCCTCTTCTGGGGAGAGTCATGCATCTTGCCTTCAACACAAGCCCTGCAAACACGATCTTTGGCAAAGGAAACATTGTCTTTTAGTCCAAAGATGTGGCCACCCTTGTGAATACTTGGAAAGTTCTCATGTTGACATGGGCTAAATGGCGATGCCATAGCCCGCCCACGTCAGCCTTTCTGAATAAGCATATCGGACCCGAAGTGGTTTTCCCCGAAAAGTCCACCACATACAGGTTATTTTTGACGTACCCAACGAAAGCGACCTTTAGAGACTTGCTCCACAAGAGTACCACCAAATCATCATCAATGAAAACAGAAAATCCCATCTTACCAAGGGCACGAACAGAAAGTAAGTTGTAACCGAGGGTCTCAACAAGCACGACGTCCACGAGAGAGATATTGTGGGCGACCACAATCTTGCCAAGACCCAAAACCTGAGATTTAGACTTATCACCATAGGAGACTGTTATATTATCATAATTGGGTCGCATCTCCATGATGATCTCTTTGCTTCCGGTCATATGACTAGTGCACTCACTGTCCAGCACCCATTTAGACCCACCGGAAGCATAGCCCTGCAAGAGAATTACTACTTGGTTTTAGGTACCCATTTTTCAATGGGTCCTCTCATGTTAGTAACAAGGGTCTTTGGAACCCAAATATACCAAGCAACATATTCATCAAAAGGACCAACATAATAAACATAGACATCACCATAATAATCACAAAAAAGTTCATAATTTGGATTGTGAGACCCTAGAAAACCAATATGGTCAGTTTTGTCTTTTGTGACATTCTTCTCAACGGTGTTTGTCTTTGCTTGTTCACCCTTGGTCTTCTTCTTCTTGTTCTTCTTATTTTTGGACTTGGTGACATATCCAAGTCCCTCTTTTCCAAGATTTGACCTTTTCTTGCCAAGTATCTCATCAAGTACACCATTATCTTTGGGAGTGGTGTCATTGACAAGCTCATCTTCCACACTAGCATTTTCCTTGTGAATATATGTTGATTTAGATGTGCTAGGAACATCATACTTGGTCAACTGAATTTGGAGCTGATCATGCGACTCATTGAGAATGGAGAATTCACTTTTCAAAGCCTTGTGAGCGATGTCAAGTTTCTCCAATTCCTTGGAGAGTCTAGCATGAACAACCCCAAAGTCAATCTTTTCTTTCTTTAACTTCTTTGCTTTGGCTACAACATTTTCATGTTCCTTAACAAGCTTTGTCATTATTTCTTCATGTGACTCCTCAATAGACTCAAGTCTTTCTTCAAGAGAAACCCGAGCCTGTTCTTCTTCTTCTAGAGCATTTTTTAAGGATGCAATTTCCATTGCATCCTCCCTTTCAATCCTGCCCTTTTCTTCAAGAAGCACTTCATTTTGGGCTAGCTGGTCCATAAGAGCCTCAAAATGTATTTTGTGCTCACCTTGCAAGTTAGTGAAGAAATAGTCCAAAGCAATAATCTCTTCTTTAACCTTAAGACTAGTAGGATCATCCATGTCAATCATAGCCTTAGGAAAAGAAGTATTAGTAGATGATACCTCGGAACCTCTTGCCATGAGACAAGTAGCATTCTTGTTGATGACGTTTTTGTTCGGAGAGTCGAAGAGATATGTTGGCGTAGATGTGGTGACTATAGCATCCACCTCTCGAGAGCTATGATCCTCGTCTTCATCTTCACTTCCCGTAGAATATTCTTCTTGAGCCACTAGAACAATCTTTGGTTGCTTCTTGAAAGTAGCATTCTTCTTTACAAATTGTTTCTTTTGTGGAGCCTTTGACTTTTCCTTGAGAATGAGTCTTCCTCCATTATCTTCCCTACTTTGGTATGGATACTCGGCTACAAAGTGCAGCCGGTCTCCACAGTTGAAACAAGTCCTCAGCTTGGGACCGTTTTCCCTTCTTCCAAGTGCTCCACTCTTGCGTTCTAGTTCAGATTTGGCTTTGGCTGGATCCTTCCAAAAGTTTCTAGCATAGAAGGCCATGTATTGTCCATGAATTCTTTTTACATCCTCGGGACAGTCCATATCTTCTATGTCATCATCATCATAGTCAGCCACTATTGTGTTCAAGGCCACGTTGACTCCCTTTTGCATCCCAATGGCTCGTGCACGAGCATCTTCTGCATTCTTGGCAGCCACTTTGAAAGCTGACATCTCTTGCATTACCTCATTTGATGTCATTAGGTGGTATTTATGCCTTCCTTGGAGACTCATTAAACCTTTTGGCTCAAATGGCATAAGAGCACTTACGTACTTGCGCTTGATCCAAGCATCAGCAACATGAGAGGCACCATGATTTCTGAAAGTGGTGGCTATTGACCTGAGCCTCCTATCATGTCCTCGTGGTATTCTCCATCCAACATATAGAATCCTTCAGCTTCATTACTCAAATCATCATATCTATTTCTTCTCATGCTCTCATTTCCATGAAGAGATCGGTGAGGGCATCCCAAGCTTCCTTAGCTATGTTAAGATGCTGAATGTGTGGCATGTCTTTGTCACCCACACCAAGATGAATCATGTGTAGAGCCATTGTGTTGAGTTGACTGTCAACAACCTCTCTTCTTGTTAGGTTATTGGGATATCCAACATGAAGGACATTCTCTATGATTTTCCATGGCTCAATAGAGGAGCTGCACACATGAGACTTCATCAAAAATTGCCATTGATTAAAAGTAGATGCTAAAAGTTTGGGTGGATCACCCCTATTATGTATATGAGGATGTGAGACAGGTGGATTAGGTGAATACACATGGGAAACCTCATTGTATCCTTCCTTACCACTATCCTTTTTTGAGGAGGAGCTCTTTCTAGTGCCATCACCAACCACTTCGTTTTCTTTGGAATCGGTTTTACCCGTTTCCTTAGATTGCGGAGTGGTAGCCTTAGAGGCAGATGGAGGTGATTCTGCGGATGTGGAGAGATGCATTATCATTTGACACATCTCTTCCATCTTAGCCTCCATTGAACTAATCAAGGTTGTTTCCAACGTCTTGATATCGTTCATGGTGACTACCTCCGGAGCATCACTCCCATCTCCCTTGGAACCCATACTTCTCTTAGGCGGTTAAGCCCGAATTAAGAGTCGGGGCTCTTATACCAATTGAAATGGATCGTATGGGCACCTAGAGGGGGGGGGTGAATAGGTGCTACTCAATTTTTAGTTCTTTTTCAATTTTAGGCTTGACATAAAGTTAATTATCTAGATATGGAACTACGAGAATTTCCCTATATGCAAACCTAGCTACTAAGAACGTAAAGAGAGGAGCGAGGAAACTGTAGTGAAGAACGCTGAGACACAGGGATTTGTTTTACCGCAGTTCCTTCCTTGTTAAAGGAAGTACATCTGCTGGAGGGGTGGGCGGTTCTAAGACCACCATGCCACAATAGGCCTCACCCTATTCTCCGATGGATCTCGCCATGACAGGCCTGATCCACCTTCTCCACTATTGGTACCATTCGAGGTGGGAACTGGTGCCTTTACAACTCTACCGGGGCACACACCAACAACTGAATTGGGGGCTCCCGTAATGACAATAAGCTATCACAAGAACAAGGATTATCAATATAATCAAAAGCAAGGATCTAGATATTTGCAAGAAATACTAGATCAGCGATTCTCCAAATGAATGGAGAGAAGATGAAGCGCTTGATTGCAGTTGTTGAAGATCGAGTTCTCCTCCTTTGATTCCCCAAGGGACGGGGCCTTTGGGTGGATGAAGGTGGAGCTCTCTTGGATGAAGCTTGAAGAACATATCTTGACTTTTTCGAATGAACCAAGAGATCTGGAAGGAGGGAGAAGGCTGGCTTAAATACCCCCTGCACAGATCTGGCCGTTGGTGAAGTTTGGGGGCAGATTTTCCGCCCCCACTAGGGGCGGACTATCCGCCCTGGGGGAAAATCCGCCCCCAGGACGGAAACTCCGGGGGGAAATCCGCCCCCATACAGAAGGTCACGCTGGACTTGACTTGGAAAAAATCCTCGAGGGGGCGGATTATCCGCCCCCCTCAAGGGGCGGACTATCCGCCCCAGAGACGGAGTGTCCGAGGGAAACTCCACCCCCTCTCTGAGCGATGCGCCTTGGCAAACCTGGAGATAGATCCTGGGGGGCAGATTATCCAGCCCCTGGAGGGGCGGATTATCCGGCCAGGCCAGAAAATCCGTGGGATATTCCGCCCCCATTCTGAGGGTTGCGCCCTTCTGAGATTGGGGAGGGGCGGATTATCCGCCCCCCAAAAACAATTTCCGTTTCCTTTTCAAGGTAGAGATCTGCATCACTTCAACACACATTAAATAATCCTTGATATTGTTATCTAACACACAAAACACTAGGGATTATGAAATGTTCTTTCAGCATGGCTGATACTAGGGGAAGATGCGCGGTCTCCTGGCGGTGCTCAATGGCTTGATGGCCCGGCAAGGGGCAGTGCGGTTTGGTCGGAACACGCTGGTGCTCTAAGTGGCACCGATGATGTTTTTGACAATGCACAAGCACTCCTGGTCGTGTGGTGGCGAACGAGCATGTCTAGTGGACTCCTGGGATGGTGGTGATCGTGTGGACGGGTGACGTAGGCGAGGCGCGGTCTGTGCAAGGCGGTTGGCTTCGGCGAGCTGGCGCGCTCTAGACATGGCAGGGACGAACTGGGTGCGGTGTGTTCTCGGTGGTCCACGGATTGTTAATGCTCGAGGGCTGGACAGAGGGTGGCGGTGGACTGTGGCGTGCCTCCTGGACATGGTGGCTAGGCGCGGCGATGGCTCGTTCTAGCTTGCCATGGTCGGCTGGCAAGGGGTGGCTCGGGCATGCATGACATGGTGCAATGTAGGAGTCTAGGCTGGTTTAATACACTGGGTGTCACTGGGGGAGACAAGGGTGATCAATGGGAGACAAGGTTTGGAAAGATTACTGCTCAAAACAGTTAAGTTTGGCAGAATTTGGTTTGTGTCTCCACGTGTTTGATGAAATGGACGAAAGAAATTCATATTTGAATTTTTAGATGAAACTTGGTGGGTGCAATGGTCACATACTAGGTAGCCTATGGTTGTTTGGATTTGTCAAGGTGAACTGGTTTGGTTGGGTTTTGAGAAATGGTGATCTTACCATATGAACTAGATTCAATTTTTAAATGTCATTTGAATAAGGCTGCCAAATGTTTCTGTGGGTTTGCAAGGTGGGATTGGGTTCACTTTTACTTGGTCTATCAAGGGGTGAAAAGAATTGGATTTGTTTCTGTTAGAAATCTTGGACTAGCAACACTCAAAGTGTTCTAGTGAACAAGATTGGCAAAAATGACCATTTGCTCATTTGGTTTGTTTTTGAATTTCTATTGATTTGATTCTGCCTGGAAATGATTTAGATGATGTTGTTTTCATCTTTAAACCAATCCTTTCCATTCATAACAATCACACAAGTCCATACAAGCATCCATGCATTCATCACATACACACATGCATTCATATGGATTTTAATTAACAAATTTTTTTGTTAACCCTAAATTAGGGTGATTAGAACTTGATAACCTTGATTACTATTTTTGGGATGTTACAAACCTTCCCTCCTTAAACAAAATCTCGTCCCGAGATTTGAGAAAAAGAGAAAACTAGGATTTAAAGAGATCTGGAAACTCCATCCTAATGTAGTCTTCTCGCTCCCAGGTAGCTTCTTCTTCAGTGTGGTTACACCACTGGATCTTGAGAAACTTTATATTCCGGGTCCTGGTGGTTCTGAAATCTTCCTCCAAAATACAAATGGGTACTTTGGCATACATCAGGTCATTGTTGATCTCTATGATTCTGTGATCAATATTCTTGAAAACTTCGGTCTTCTCTAGGACTTCTAGTCATTTGAAGTAACGAGATATGAAACACATTATGCACGGCTGACATCTCCTCCGACAGTTCCAGTTGATACGATACTTCTCCTCGGTGATTCAAAATCTTGAAGGGTCCGATATATCTGGGGGCTAACTTTCCTTTGATTTGGAAATGTTGCATTCCTTTCAAAGGTGATACTTTGAGATACAAAAAATCTCCGATATTGAAGGTTACGTCTCGACGTCTCTTGCCGGCATAACTCTTCTGTCTGGATTGGGAGGTCTTGAGGTGCTCATGGATCTTGTGAACTTTCTCTTCAGCTTCTCATAGGATGTCGGGTCCGAAAATATGACTCTCTCCTACTTTCGACCAATTCAAAGGGGTATGACACTTCCTTCCATACATGAATTCAAATGGGGCCATTTGCAAACTGGCTTGGTAACTGTTGTTGTATGAAAATTCTGCGAAAGGCAGATAGTCTTCCCATTTAGATCCATATTATAACACAGGCTCTCAACATATCTTCGAGTATTTGATTTACTCGCTCCATTTTTCCATCAGTCTGAGGGTGATATGCTGTGCTAAAATCTAGTCTTGTTCCTAATCCTTCTTGGAATTTCTTCCAGAATCTCGAGGTAAACTAGGTTCCTCGATCCGACACAATGTTCTTGGGGACTCCATGCAAACTGACTATTCTAGCAAGGTACAACTCTGCTAGCTTCGAACTCTGATAAGTGGTCTTGACTGGTAACAAATGGGCGACTTTGGATAGTCTATCAACTATGACCCAAATAAAGTAATTTCCCCTACTAGATGTAGGTAAACCGGTGATAAAACCCATTCCAACTGAATCCTATTTCCATTTCAGAATATGCAATGGTTGCAACAGTCCTGCGGGTCTCTGATGTCCCGCCTTGACTCTCTGACAGATATCACACTTGGCTATGTAGCTTCCGATTTCTGTCTTCATCTTATGCCACCAAAATTGCTCCTTTAAATCCTGATACATCTTCGTTCCTCCGGGGTGGATAGAATAACGAGTATCATGGGCTTCTTTCAAAATAGCTTGCTTCAACTCTGAATCTGCTGGCACACAAATACGTCTTTTGTACCACAAAACTCCTTCTTCATCTTTGGTGAATCGGGTACCTTCCCTATACCAATACGACGTTTGATTCCATCGATACTAGCATTTCCTTTTTGCGCCTCCTTGATCTGACTAATCAAAGTGGGTTGAAGTTCTATGCTAGCCAAAAAATCCTTCACTTACTAGATCCATTCGAAAATCTTCCAACTCCTTGTGCAAACTTGGTTGCTCCTTCAAGATTATGGTGTTCAATCGACACATCAATCTGCTAAGGGCATCTGCTACCACATTGGCTTTACCGAGTTGATAGTGAATGTCCAGATCATAGTCGTTGATTATCTCTATCCATCTCCTTTGCCTCATATTCAGCTCCTTCTAGGTGAAAATATACTTCAGGCTCTTGTGATCCGAATAAATTTCACAACGGTTACCCATGAGGTAATGCCGCCATGTCTTCACGGCTAAAACTACGGCTGCTAGTTCAAGGTCATGGGTAGGGTAATTTTGCTCATGTTGTTTCAGTTGCCGGGATAGATATGATATGACTTTGCCTTCTTGCATCAACACACATCCGAGACCGATCTTGGATGCGTCACAAAACACATCAAAAGGCTTCGTGATATCTGGAATAATCAAGATTGGGGCTGAGATCAATCTCTTCTTAAGCTCTTGAAAACTTGCTTCACATTTGTCCGTCCATTCAAACTTCTTATCTTTCTTCAACAATTGAGTCATAGGTCTTGCAATGCTCGAAAATCCTTCTACGAACTTGCGGTAGTATCATGCTAATCCGAGAAATGCACGAACTTAGATTTGAGTGGTTAGGGCTTGCCATTCTTCAACATCCTTAACCTTGGAGGGGTGAACAACAATTCCTTCTACAGACACGATATGTCCGAGGAATCCTACTTCCTGTAACCAGAATTCACATTTGCTAAACTTGGCATACAACTGATGCTCCCTAAGGGTTCCAAGGATGGTCCTCAGGTGTAGCTCATGTTCTTCTTCTGATTTGGAATACATCAGAATGTCATCGATGAAAACAACGACAAACTTATCCAGGAAGTCCATAAAAATATTATTCATGAGGTTCATGAAATAAGCGGGGGCGTTGGTTAATCCAAAAGACATGACAATGTACTCATACAGTCCATATATGGTGGTGAAGGAAGTCTTTGGAATATCCTCCGCGCGAATCTTGAGTTGATGATAACCAGTTCTAAGATCAATCTTAGAAAATAATTTGGCACCGGTCAACTGGTCAAACATATCTTCTATCTTTGGTAGTGGGTACTTGTTCTTGATGGTGACATCATTCAGCTTCTGATAATCCATACACAAACGGTTACCTCCATCTTTCTTATCCACAAATAAAACAGGTGATCTCCATGGCGACGCACTTGGTTGAATCAGGCCTATCTCCAGGATAGCATCCAGTCGCTTCTTTAGTTCCACTAATTCAGACGGGTCCATACTATAAGGTCTCTGAGCTATGGGTCCGGTTCCAGGTATTAGTTCAATGATAAACTCGATATCCCGATCTGGGGGCATACCGGGCAAAACATCTAGAAACATGTCGGGGTATTCATAGGCTACTCTAACTTGGTCAATGGTTGGTTGGGCTAGACTCTTGTTGCACTTGAATTGATGGGGCAAGGTTTCAGATACATGTTCTACCGATATTCCGGCTATACTAGTCATGGTTATGGCTTTCTTGGCATAGTCGATTAATCCTTTCTGTTTCAACATCCAATCCATTCCTAGTACTACTTCCAAACGTTTGGTTCCGAGTACTATTAGGTTAGCATAAAAATCTATGCCATGGATTCTGATAGGTATGGCCTTGCAAATTTGTCTAGCTTTGGTGGCTGAACCAGGTATTTGAACTATCATAACATGCTTCAATTTTGTTGGTTGAATCTTACTAGTGCATGCAAATTCTTCTGTAACAAACGAGTGCGATGCTCCAGAATCAAACAACACTCTTGCAAGTACTGAGTTAACAGAAAACATACCTAGCACGACATCTAGCGTTTCTTGGGCTTCTTCAGCATTCATGTGAAACATACGACCGTTGCGGTTGAGCGAGTTCCCTGGGGAAAATCTTCTTCCAGGATGAACACGGCGCAGCTGCTGAGCCAGGGCATTCACATTGGGGGATGCTGCAAGCTTCTTGGGGCACTCATTGGAATAGGGACCCTTGGTTCCACATTTATAACAAGTCACCTAAGACTTGTCTTTTCCTGCAATAGGCACAACATTGCTTCTAGTCCTTGGGGCAGTATTGGTGTTGTTGGTGACATTGTTGTTGTTGAACTTGGGCGGTGCACGGTTGAAATTGTTGGAGTTGTCGGGGTTGTTGTTGTTTCCTCCGGGCCATGGGTTTCCTCCTCCATGGTTGGGGTAGTTCGGACGGTTCATCAGGGGTCTAGTGTTTCTTGGGGAAAATCCTGTAGACGAGTTGGGGCGACACTTTGGGGTATGGTGGGTTCCTGGTTGATGCATCATTCGATGCTTGTGGTTCTCATTGGCTTGTTTGATCTTGCCTTGCATCCCGATTGAAGAATCCACTCAGGCTTCAATGTCAGCAAATAGAATATTGACTAACACTGTCTGCATCTCATCATGCAGTCCATTCAAGAATCTCTCCTTCTTCTTGGCTTTAGTGTCAATCTCATCTGGGGCATACCAAGATAGTGACAGAAATTTGTCACGGTACTCAACTACTGTCATCCTTCCTTGCTTCAATTCCCTGAATTCATCTCTCATCCTCTTGATTAAACCCGGTGGCACATGGGTTCTGCTGAACTTGAGTTTGAATTCATCCCAAGTCATCATTTGTCCTCCATTCATGGCACGAACGTTGTTCCACCAAGCTCTTGCATCTCCTACCAGATAGTGGGTGGCAAAAAATATCTTCTCATTGGTCTCTACTCCTGCAACTTCTAAGTTGTTCTCCATGGTCTGAAGCCTGTCATCAGCATCTAATGGCTCTTCAGACTTACTAAAAAAGGGGTGGATTGGTGTTCTGAAAGTTCTTGAGCTTGGATCCATGGCATTGATTGTTCTGGGTCATCTGAGCTATGTGTTGAAGGGTGGCTAGGTTGGCTTGACGTTCGGCTCTTTCAGCTTCACGGTTCAAAACCAACATTTGCAAGTTTTACAGCATTGGGTCCTGATATGATCTGCTTCCTCCGCGAGGAATCTGAAAATTGAGATAGATCATGAGAAAAGAGGGAAATTTCTAAGGTTCGGGGATTTGTTTTTGAATTTTTTTAAAATTTTGAGTTTGACTCAGGTTTTGCTAACAAGCAACTTACTTTCATTCATTCATAGCACACAATACAACACACACCACAACAAGGAACACATGGTTTTAAGAACCATTCTATGAAACTACGATACAGTGGGACCGGATACAACTCACTAACGCTAGTGCTCATGTGCTATTACTCCTCGGAATCAGTGGCTTCATCATCATCATCATCAATGAAGGCGGAGTTGTCATCATCAGTGTGGAAGTCCATGGATTGATCCTCCAGGAAGTCATCATCATCACTGAGGTAGGAGTAGGGGTCTCCACGGATATCTTCCCCTGCATTCTCCCTCTCCTCAAGCTGCATGTCCTGCTCATGGATGGTCTCCTCCAAATCTATCACTCTGTGACGAAGGCGGGCAATGATGCGCTCCTTCTTGTCAAGCTGACGACGACGTGACTGGCGATCCTTCACAAGCATGGTGATGGTCTGGTCCTTCTTGACTGCGATGGCATAGTTGTGGTTGGCGTAGGTGCGGGCATTGTCCAACTCCTTCTGCCTGTCATACATCATGAAGCTAAGATGGTCCACTTGATTCTTCAGCTTCGGGTGGTATGGTGACTCCAATGGCTGTCCCATAGCATCACGCCTTGGGTAATACTCAAAGTGCGTTCCCTTGATCTGATTAATGCTTTGCCCTCATAGACGAGCAAGAGCTTCCTACATGGCCCTGGCGAGTCCATCTAGCTAGTTGTTCTCTCTTAAGGTGAACTGGATTCCATCTGAGGTGGGGGCTTCAATCTTGCCTCTGAGACTTGCAACAACCAGCCCTTGCAATTATCCTCCTTGCTGATCGTTGAGCTGTGCTCAGAAGAACTCGGGGTGCGGGCGCTCTAGAAGTTCTGAGAGTTGGTCCAAATCACGCTCAAAGATGAGCTCTCCTCCATTTCCCAACTGATAGAACTTTCTATACTTCACGTCCATCTATAAGAATATAGGATGAGTAAGTTAGTAGAATGATCAACTGTGTCAAATTTTATGTAAGATTGCAAGAATTTTTGAGGAACATGAGTTTTCATGAAAGAATCTAAGTGGTAAGAATCAGAATAGGTTTTCATAAATACTCACTTCTTTTGTTTTGAAACTAAGTTTTTTGAGGCTTGATCCCATAGGCCCCCTGGCTCTCGAAAGTTGCAAAGTTTGTAAGGGTAGAATTGTCCCCGCGCATTTTCAGAGGAGGGCGCGCGAGGGTAGCCCCCGAAGCCCAAGTCTAGGCCCGTATTCCCACGTATTCGCATACGTACTATTGCCTGCCATGATGTCAACCATTGCCATGTCGCCATGCCATTAGATTTGACCATTCATTGCCACGTTGTCAACCATTGCCACGTCGCCACGACAATATTAGGTCTCTCAGTTTGATCACAAAAACTAACGCGCCGCCATTTCCCCAGACACCGCTCTAACCCTAAATTTTTGATCATCCTGCCTAGCTCCGGCGATGACGTGCGCCAGCGAAGGATCCGGGTTGGCGACGTGAATCCGGCGGCCAGCCTTCTAATCCTCCAACCACACGAGCCTTCCTAGCTCCGGCCGTCGATCGAGATCTAATCCTCCACTTGCGAATCTGCCCGGCTCCGGTGGCGACGTGTCCGTCCACGCCGACGATAACCGTTCCAATCCTACATATCCAGATCAAAGTCCAGCCAGATCTTCTCATCCTCAGGCCGCATCAACCAGTCCCGTGTCCCATCTTGCCACCGGCGCCCGGAAGATGTGAGTAGCTGCCTCTCTAACCCACACTCTTTCCATCACCTTTAGCATAGCGGCTTAGGGTTCATCTTTGCATCTACGAGTCCTCCACATATACATCACTGATTAGATTAGCGTTTCTGGTTTTCTTTGCTTGAATTGATGGAGGACTCTATGCCAACTGGGAGTGATAATGAGAGCATCCCTACGCACAACGGTGATTCAAGTTTGGATGATGAAGATATGTTTTTCTCTGATGATGAGCTTACTGAGAACGACCTCTTTGAAGAAAATGAATCCGAGGATGATAAGGTCAAGTGAAGTTTATTTTTTATTTTTTAATTTGCACACCTAGAGCATGCAAATTTATACACATACTTTTTAAATTGTGCAGATGGACATCAATTGTGTAAACAAGGATCGCCATCAGAAAGAATCTATCTCGGAAAGCATTAGTGATGTATGTCTAGTGCTACATTATTTTTATAAGAATTGAATAGCCATGTTATATGAATTTGTGCTACAATGCTGCAGGTTGTACTATTCTCTCATAGTGACCATGATTATTTTGGGGATTCAGACTTGGAAAACTGTGATGAAGAGACGGCGGAAGAATCACAAGAACCTGAAGGATCAAAATCTGAATTCAAGAGTGATGTAAGTTGCTTATTGTTGTATGACAAGGCATATATAGGATCAACCATATGACCACCACTTACATTTCTTTTTTCTTCTAATTTTGTAGGTTATAGACAGTTCAAAATCTTAATTCAAGAGTGATGTAAGTTGCTTATTGTATGACAAGGCATATATAGGATCAACCATATGACCACCACTTACATTTCTTTTTGCTTCTAATTGTGTAGGTTACAGACAGTTCACAGCATGAGCACAAACAGCATCCAGTGATGCCAGAGAAGGATTTTCAGCATGCTCAGGATGAGCGTGACAAGCATCGGATTGTAAAGGAGATGACCTTCACTAACGAAGCGGCAGCATTCGCTTACTACAACGCATACACAAGAGAACGTGGTTTTAGCATAAGGAAACAGAGGGTGAAGCGAAATTCGGAAGGAGTTATTAATTATAGGCGGTTTGTCTGTTCCAGGGCAGGGGAACACGAGGGAAGGTATGTGCACATGGAGAACCGCAAGAAGAGGCCACGAGCTCTGTCTCGATGCCACCGTCGAGCCTATCTCAGCGTGTCCTATAGCAAATCCAAGGGGATTTGGAAAGTTCTGCAATTTAAGGACGAGCACAACAATGTGCTAGCTAGACCCGATGAAGTCCCATTTCTTCGGTCCCATCGGAAGATCAAGTCTTACCCGAAAGCTGAAATCATGTCACTAGCAGCAACTGGGATGCGCAAGTTCGAGATTATGAAAACCTTTATCAGCAAAAGTGGAAGGTGGAGCAAGGTTGGGTTCGTCTCGAAGGATCTTTACAACATGTGTTCACGGGAGAAGAGGAAGCTCATTGCATCAGGTGACGCTAACACAGCCATCCGAATTATGCAGAACAGGCAGGCCCGTGATCCTGAATTCTTTTTCGATTACCAGCTAGATGATGGAGGAAATTTGAAAAGCATGTTTTGGTGTGACTCTCAGTCACGTCGGGACTATGAGGATTTCGGTGATGTGCTGGTGTTCGACAGTACATACAAAATGAATCGGTATGGAATGCCGTTCATTCCTTTCATGGGGTTGAACCATCACTGCAGAACTACTGTTTTCGCATGCGCAATCGTCTCCGACGAGAAAACAGAAACATATGTATGGCTGCTTCAAACATTTTTGAAAGCTATGTGTCAAAAGAAGCCAAAAGGGGTTATCACTGATGCAGATGGTTCAATGATGAAAGCCATTGGCATTGTCTTCAAGGATGTGTGGCACCGTGTATGTACGTGGCACGTTGAAAAGAATATGAAAAAACACCTCAATCACGATTCTCTGAATAAATTCAGGTCAATGATATACTACAGCACCTCAGAAGAGGTCTTTGAGCAGAGATGGAGCGCCTATATTAAGAAATGGCAGACAAAGGGAACCAAAGAGTGGCTGAGTAGAATGTACAAGAAGAAGAGATGGTGGGTTGCCACGTATCTAGCCAATGGCTTTTTTCTCGGAATGAAAAGCAATCAGAGAAGCGAGAGTTTGAACTGGTGCCCACACCTTCATCTTGACTCTAAAATGACACTGGTGGATTTGATCGTGCACTACGAGAATGCCATTAACCGTATCCGTCAGGAAGATGCGCGACAGGACGGCGAGGACTCACAGACATTACCTTTGCCGGTTACTAAATACAAAGATATTGAGTCTGCTGCAGCGAAAGTATTCAGTGTAGCAAACTTCTATGTCTTGCAATCGGAGCTGAAAAGAGTTGATGGACTCAAGATTGCTGAATGTGCGCAAGGTGATTCCAGTGATAATAAGTACTCTCTGATATGGGCAGATAAACCTACTAGGAAGTTTGACGTGACCTACACGCCTAACAGTGAGGAAACTATAAAGTGCTCCTGCAGAAGAATGGCTAGGAAGGGGCTACCTTGCAAGCACATCCTCTACATGTTGGATTACCTGCAACTAGAAAATATACCAACTTGTTGTGTCCTTCGGCGCTTCTCAAAGAACGCAAGATTTGGATTTTCTGCGAAGCGCGAGAGCGATATGTTCGGATACAAATGGACAAGTGCAACCGAGAGGACAATTTTTTCTGACTTGAATGTACGATCTCAAGAAGTTCTCGCGGTGTTATGCCATGATGAACAGTCTCGTCATGAATACAATGAATTCATTGATCGACTAATGCAAAGGACAAAGGGGCTCAGAAATATTCAAACAAGCTACTTCGATGCAGATGCACAGGGCAGCATGGGAAAAGCACCTCAAGTTGGCGATCCACTAAAAGTTAAATCCAAAGGCGCGCCTAAGAAAAACAAACGAGTTGGAGCTGACGGTGCTAATCCATCCATGAGTAAAAATGGCAGACCACTATCATACGATGAACAAAAGAAGAATAAGAAGGGGAACCACCTGTGCATTGCATGCAATACTGCTGGTCATAACAGACGAAACGCTAAATTATGCAAACTACATCCGAAGTAAGTCATTCCTAGAGTACAACTAAAAAGCATTATCAAAACTTTCTTTGAAATTGTCAATAGCTAATCGCTACCTTGTTATGCATGCAGGTATGTGGAGGTAGCAGAAAACTAGACATCGCCCTTAATTCATAAACTTTGCTCATACCAAAGACAGAGTGCACCACACACACAACACAGAGAACTTTGAGCAGGCCAGGACAACCCTGTGAGCACGGCGTTCACGGTGGACTGCTACGCTGCACTCGACTCGACTCCGTTGCGTACCGCTACACCTGAGGTGGCAGGCCAGGACTCGCCGGCATCAGCTCTCCATCGACACCAGCTCCCGCAGAGCACACATTGCCGACAACGTCATTCTCATGCACCGAGCTAGCCTCTCCGACACCCAAAGCTGAAGCCGCGCCGCCATCACATCTGCCTCGCCGCGAGGCGCACCCGATGACCAAAAGCGCGCACCATGGACGGCATCGTGCAGCCGAACACCCGCCTCGCCTCGTCGCCAAAAGGGATATGTGAAGCAGCAGGGCATCGACGTCGCGGACGCCTTTGGGCCTGTTGCCGAGTCCGTGCTTCACGGCCTTCTAGCACCGCGGGTGGGTCTGCTGGCCAGGGGCGCTAGGCGATGCGCCTGCACAAGCCACTCTACGGACTCCGTCAGGCACCTACAGGCTAGAGCCTGGAACGCGAAGTTGGACGCCACGCTCGACGCGCTCGGCTTCAGTTTAGGTGTTAGTCTGACAGAGTTTCAGTTTCGTCAGGTTAGCACTTAGCCGTTTTAGTTGGTTGATTTAGTCATAGTTCTAGATCCGGTTCTGTTGTTACAAACTGGAGTGAGTCATGGGGATGACGATCCGTTCGTGGGATGGAAGGAACACAAGGATCATGGCCATGTTTTCCCACTGTAAGAAATAATAAAGGAGAAAAACTTAGCCAAAAATATGGAATATGCATCATGCCATGGGTCTAGAGCCCAATGCAATGTTTGGATATATGAGGCACACGTGTGCATCATGCCATGGGCATACCACTTTTATACTTAGAATCAATGTCATGATTTGGCATAGTAGTTGTATAGTTTGATGTAACAACTAGGTGGGATCACGTTGACCAAGTGTTGAGTCATACAACCACAAAGATGATGAAGGTGTTCATAGACAACTCCCATAGGTCAAGTGGGTGCGTATCCGGAATTTGTGTTTCTCGCCGTGAACACATGTTTTAGTTTTGCATCTAGGTTTATCCAAAAACTTTCTTTATATTGGTGATCCTTCGGTGGATTCGTGTGCGCCATACACATCCTTTGCGTTGTACGTACTAAAAGTTCTCCAAAGACAAGGGCAACACTGCCATCGTATGAAGTTGATACTGTGTAAATTTAATTAAAGTTCGTGTTGTGCATATCAAATTTGGAAAAACCATAAATATGTAAGACATTAAATAGTACAATAAAAAATTTAAAAATACGTAAATACGCATAAAAATAGGAAAAACAAGACATTAAAATGTAATAACCCTATAGGCCCAATTAACTACCCACAACGAGGCCCAATGCCAGCAGTTAATCATGGAGGGCGTATCGGCACGTCGATCGTCCCACAACCCACGAATCAACCTAGGTAGACCGCCAATCACCGCTGCCTCCATTACGAGCCGCCCTCGCCGTCCCACATTGACGACTCCCTTGTCCACCTCCTCTCGCATGTCCTCCAGGGATCGACGCCGCCTCTCACCGCGTCATCCTCGTAGGACTCCCTTTCTCCGTCTCTCATTGGTGCCACCCTTCGCCGACTCTACGCATCTGTCGTCCAGGTACTGATTCTATGTCTCATCGATTGTTTGTCGTGCATACAATATGCTCACATAGGTTTTTGGGGAACTCGTGTAGATTTAGATGGCAAAACATTAACAGATTCTCTAAATGATTCGTGCATCATGGAAGATTTAGATGGGGAGATATTTTGTGGTGTCGTGGAGAACGATGCACGCAATGATATGACTTTTACCGCGGGTAATAGTAAGTAAGGTTCCCCATTATTTGTGCGACGGAAACAACCAAAACATAAATCAAAAAATACGGAAGTTATAATGTTTTATAGATTTCATTACTCCCTCCGATCCATATTAATTGACTTTGATTTGTCAAAATTTGGATGAACCTATATACTAAATAGTGTCAAATTTGAGTCAATTATAATATGGGCCGGAGGGAGTACTTATTTTTATTGAGCAAACAAAATGATTCAGTGTGGTAACTTGTGTGTTTTCATAAATGTTATGCAGTGATATTATTTGAACATCATGATACTGGGGAATGTTACACTATGTTAACACCAGATGAAATAGAAGCTGTTGTTAAATATGTTTCAACTTTGGCGAAGATCCCCAAAGAAGCTGCAAAAAGGGCGTACAAAAACTCATATGAGGCCATCTTGTCTTTGAAAGATCTTAACGATGTTCTTATAAAAGAATGGCTTAGTACTGCTATAAGTAATTCGCTAACCTATTGTTGTTATTTTACAACAAAGAAGTATGAACATGCAATCATTGTACGATTATTATTTTCAGATACTTGATGCCTACATTCTAGAGCTGGCTCCCCGTCTTGACTATGATCGACACATATGTGGACCATTGAGGTCAAGCTATCTTATCAAAGAATCCATTAAATTGTACACAACAAAAAAAACTTGAAAACTTTTGACGTAGAAGAAGTGCCAAGACCAGGAGCTGTAGAAAGGGTTTTGAATGAATATTTTGCGCGTGACAAGGTAAAGAGTGTTTTTTATAAAGTTGATGTTGTTGTTAACTATTTGGAATCCTACATAGTACATGCTAGTGATCTTATTTTGTAGGCATATTTCCCTCTGAATATACGCGGAGAACATTATGTGACAATTGTAATGCATAACGTCAAGCAGGAGTTCCAAGTCCTTGATCCTAAGTACAGTTTAACCTATTCGCATGCAGTTGTGGATGACTTGGTATTATCTATTTTTCTCATCAAATCCTTGTTACCTTTTGGCATTTCAGTAACTCTAAATCTTTTGCAGAAAGGACAAATTGCACTAGACATATATTGGACAAACAAAACTACACGCAAACAATTTCCTGACGTCGAGACTTGGCCTATTAAAAAATATGAAATTGGAAAGCAAGATGATGGGTAAGTACTTGTGAATCATATCACTTTCTCACTACTGATGTCGTAAATGAATTTTGTTTCATCGTATGGCAGCAACTCATGCGGATTATGGGTTTTGCAATGTCTAGAGCACTGGGACGGAGATCGTATGACTAAGAACATTGATCAGGTATGTACACTATTCCTTTGTATAGTCGCAAAAATCAATATGATTATGATTCAATTTATAAACTCTTCTATATGATACTGTAGACAACAATTGAAGAATCAAGAGGACCTACCGTTGCAACGATTCTTATGTCTAGAAGAAACAAGCTAGAGGCTGTGAAAAGGAAAGTCAGATCAGTGATTAATAACAGTGTACCTTGAGAATTTACTAGCCCCTCTATGGACTCTGTCAGGCACCTAGAGTCTAGAGCCTGGAACACGAAGTTGGACGCCACGCTCGACGTGCTCGGCTTTAGTCTAGGTGTTAGTCTGTCAGAGTTTCAGTTTCGTCAGGTTAGCACTTAGCCGTTTTAGTTGTTTGATTTAGCCACATTTTCCCACTGTAAGAGAATAAAAGGAGAGACAGTTAGCCAAAAATATGGAATATGCATCAAGCCATGGGTCTAGAGCCCAATGAAATGTTTGTATATATGAGGCACAAGTGTGCATCATGCCATGGGTATACCACTTTTATACTGAGAATCAATGTCATGATTTGGCATAGTAGATGTGGCGCACCAAAGGCGATGTCGGAGAGCGGGCGCAAGCTCCGAGTACTGCGCACGGACCGCGTCAGGGAGTTCACGTGTCGGCCACGTTCGCTGTGCATAGTGTGCCGTCACCGGCGTCAAGCGCCACCTCACGGCGCCGTAATCACCCCAGCAGAACGGGGTGATCGCACGGCGCAACCAGATGGTCGTAGCGGCGGCCAGAAGCATGCTAAAGCCGAAGGGCATGCAAAATTACTTCTGGGGCGAGACCGTGCTGACAGCGGTCTACGTGCTGAATCTGAACCAGGCATTCAGGCGCAGTGTCACCGGCATGACGCCATATGAGGCTTGGTATCTGCGGAGCTTCACCTACGCCGCGCACGTAGGTGAAGAGCGCGCGTCCTCACCTGAAGAAGCTGGACGACCGGAGCACGCCAATGGTCTTCATCGGCTACGAGAGCGGCACAAGGCCTACCGTGTCTACGATCCCGTCTTTGTTGAGGACGCGAGCTTGGACTAGAGCACACACGAGGACAACCCTGTGAGCACGGCGTTCACGGTGGACTGCTACGTGCACTCGACTCGACTCCATTGCGTATCGCTACACCTGAGGTGGCCGGCCATGACTCGTCGGCATCAGCTCTCCATCGACACCAGCTCCCGCATAGCACATGTTGCCGGCAGCGTCATCCTCGCGCACCGAGCTAGCCTCTCCGACACCCGAAGCTGAAGCCGCGCCGCCATCACATCTGCCTCGCCGCGAGGCGCACCCGATGACCAGAAGCGCACCATGGACGGCATCGTGCAGCCGAACACCCGCCTCGCCTTGTCGCAAAAAGGAATATGTGAAGAAGCAGGGCATCGACGTCGTGGACGCCTTTGGGCCTGTTGCACGGCTGGAGTCTGTGCGGCTCCTGCTGGCACTCGCCGCGCACCGCGGGTTGGTCTGCTGGCCAGGGTCGCTAGGCGATGCTCCTGCACAAGCCACTCTACGGACTCCGTCAGGCACCTACATGCTAGAGCCTGGAACGCGAAGTTGGACGCCACGCTCGACACGCTCGGCTTTAGTTTAGGTGTTAGTCTGACAGAGTTTCAGTTTTGTCAGGTTAGCACTTCGCCGTTTTAGTTGGTTGATTTAGTCACTTAGCAGTCCTACACTTACTTAGTGCATCCACATCCATAATACTTACATCCACTCAGCAGTTCCTTAGAGCAGAGCAGTTCCTCAGAGCAGTTCGTCCCCTCCGATTGAGAGCAGTTCCTCAGAGGGACCATGGACATGTCAGCTTCACCACATGGTGGAATGACTTCATATTTGCTGCTGCTGTTGGATGGGCGTCTCTACTTCTGATGAAAGTAGAGCATATGCACGAGCACCTTGGTATCAACTTTGTTTAGGATGTTGTTTCTACTGTAATGTGTTACTGAATGTAAGTCGAACATGTTAATCATCATGTATGTTTAGGATATGTGTATCTTGAATGTTGAATGTATTGCATCTTGGATCATATTACTGTGATGTACTCACAAGTATACCAGAATATTCAAAAATGCTGGAATCTGTTATAGAAGGAAGTCAAGCGACAACACAGAAGAAGAGGCAACTTGATGACATAGTTCAAGATATGGTTGCATGAGTCATCACTTGATAGCATGATCCTACCGAGTTGATATATCATATTTTGCATACTGAATAGATCAAACAGAACATGGAAAATTAACTGAAAATACGAAATATAATACAAACTTCGAAACAACCCTAAACTACTCGGAATGCCAGTCGAAATCCGATGAGCCCAGAGTCGTCGACGACACTAGAGTGGATGTCCACTCAAAGGAGGATGAGGAGGAGGAGAGGACGATCGTCGATGGGCTGGTGTTGTTTTTCTTCTCCTTCGCCTTCCTCGCGGCCTTCTCCTCCCTCTCCTTCTTCCTCGCTGCCGACTTCTCCCTCCACTCCTCGTGATCCGCCTTCTTCGTCGCCTTCGCCGCCGCCTTCTTCTCGTAAAATGACTCCATCATGGCGACGTCCTCCGGGAACTACCGCGCCCACTTGAGGCGGAAGCGCTCGTCGAGCTCCGCCTTGACGAGCCTCTGCTCGAGCTCGTGCTGGCGCTGTTGCTACTTACGCGTGACGGCCGGAGGCGGCGGCGCGAGTGATTCCGCCTATTCCCACGTCCACACATCGTGGAAGTTCATCGTCCGGCGGGAGCGGCCAATGCGCCAGGCGACCGCATCGTAGGCACGCGTCGCCTCGTGCGCTGTCTCGAACGTGCCGAGCCCGATGCGCTCGGCGCCGCTGCGGATCTCGGCGTAGAACGTGCCGCTCAGGCGCGCGCGGACGCCTCGGTAGCCGAAGGTCGAGCGACGGCGGGGCAGCATCTCGTCAGGAGGCAGAGCAAGGTGGGAGGCGGAGCGAGGCGGGGGCAACGAAACTTTTAGACAGTTAGGTGTGGAAAGTTTGGGTCCGGCAGTCGATGCGGCAAGTTTGGCGCGCAGGATGGCGCAAAAGCGCGGGGCGGCAAAAAGTTTTCGCACTTCCGCTGTAGGTTCGCGCGGGTTCCCGCTTGCGCCAAATCAGCGGTTGCTGTGTGCACGCAGTCGTTTCGTTTTCAGACACTTCCCTTGACATTCCTAGGCCTTCTTCAATAAATAATCGGCGGTCTGTCTCTGGAACCGCTACATCTGCCATTTGACGGGACCGAGACCACACGAACACCATCATCCATGGCCGGCAACAAGATGCAGGATTCGCCGTGGGCTGATCTCCCCGAGGGAGTCGTGCAGAAGATAGGTGACATCTTCCTGTCGACGGACGACTTCGACTACTACACAGCCTTCCGGGCAGTCTGCAGCTCCTGGGGCGGCTTCATGGAGGAGAGTTTTATACCAGCAAACTGGATTGTTCTAGAGCACCAGTTGTCGCCGGAGTATGGGGTAGACGACGCCGCCATCTCGTTGCTGAACGTGAGAACCGGCCGCTTCCTTGAGAAGAAGATTAGTCGGGTTATTCGCAGGTGATTTCTTGATATTCATCTATATATGTGCGATCCTTTTTTTGCGTTCACCTCTTATACGATATATTTTTCAATTTTTGTTTCTCCATCTACTTTTTCAACCTTTATTGAATCTCTGTCTGTTTACCTTGACTGAATCTATGCTTCTCATCTCTCTCTGTTTACCTCTATGTGTCTCTGGAAGGTACTTTTATGTCGGTAGCACAACCGGCGGCCTCCTTGTGCTTGGACAGAGGGTGCAGCCGTACAAGACACGGTTGTACAACCCCTTCTCGGGCGCTATCAAGCGCCTGAGGGTGGAGATACCGACCGAGCAGGTGGCTTCTGTCGCTGTGACGATGTTCCCGTCGTCGATGCTCTTTACATCAAACCTTTGGAACAACGTCATTCGGTGGGCGGATGAGGGCACGGAGGAAGGCAGTTGCCATGTATTTGGTGAAGGGTGGTACACGCCGAATGACTTCGCCGAACTCCGGAGCATGACTTCTTACGCCGGTGATGTTTTCGTCGCAGACAGATACGGGTCTGTCTTCTCGACTATGGCTGATGCTGCCCATGGAGATGTCCAGATGCAGCGCTCCGCACGGACCCTGAAGATGCATGCCACCGTCGAAGGCCCTGTTCCGGGCTGCCGGTACCCGGAGAATCGTTTTTACCTCGTCGATACTGACGGGGAGCTGTTGTTCGTTGTGAGTGGACCTGTCTACGGCGGCAGGACCGTTCTTTACCGGGTTGATACACAGAACCGTGTCCTTTAGCCGGTCAGAGGCATCGGCAGCCGTGCTCTCTTCGTTGCTGACAATCGGTGCATCTGCTTCGACAACACCAGGGTACCCGCAGTGCAGGACGGCAGCATCTACTATCCGGACCTATCCCAAATTAGATCTTACAACTTTGAGGCTCTTGCGTGGGAAGAGGAGCCAAGGGTTGACCATGGGTATGGAGTAGGAGGATTATGGATGAATGACCGTCCTTTCGAACTCGATCGATTGCTGGCGGAGTATTGCAGAATCGTCGAGCATTCTGAACTACAGATTGTGCCGCCTTATGGCGAATATGGTACCACCCACTACGATTACTCCGACGGCTACCCGTCAGATTAGATTGATGGATCATGTTGGTCTGGCCTTGTATTCTCTGTTGTCTGTGAATTATATGCAAGTGTAAGTTGTATGGTGTGCTTGTAATACAATGGATGGTCTATGTTTCAAAAAGATCATGTGTTGTACCTATTTCAATTTTGTTGTTTTCTATGTACATGTAGTAATTCTGATACGTACTCGCTTTGTAAGAAATCATGCCAATGGTGCGTGTGATCTTGACCTATCTTAGCTGTCTAGTAAATTCTTGATCATCTTGTTGTGTATATATGATCCTATGATCTTGATAGATCTAACTACAATTTTGTTATGCCAAACCAAGACACACAAGCAAGGTTTTTCATGTAAAACATATTGGAAAAGATGTTTAGCAAACAAACAACAAGCTTGTATATATGAGATGGTAAGTAATTAAATTCGTCCAAACTTATTCAAAATGCCAAATATTATTATAGTACAGAAGGGAATGAAAAAATAGCGATACATCGGGAAGGCTCACCCCCTCACCTCCGACGTGCGCAGGACTGTGTCATCATGACGCGTGCAGGGACGAGTGCACCGTTTTATCAGCGCCGAAGTGAATTGTCAATCGACTTAATGGAGCATCCAATCGGTCGCATCGTTGCAGTTCTCTGCCTGCCACGTGTGAACAAAACTTCTTTGAGAAGGCAGGTCGCACAGTAGGGGAGAGTACGGTGGGGTAATAAGAATATTAGGGGAGAGTACGATGGGGTAATAAGACTGGTCTGCCTAGCCTTTTTGACTATCTACCTCCACTAGTCCAAAAGGAAGACAACTGACAGTAGTAAGTGTCATCGTTGATTTGTTAAGAGAAGCACGTGGCACTAATGAATACAGGGTATATAAGCAGGTCTAATCGTTTCTCACTTGGCGATGTGGGACTAAACTCCAACCCGCGTCAGTCCTTCCCGCTACGGTTTTCCGTTGGGCCCGAAAGAGCCCATTACTTTATGATGACCGGGATTAAGATAAGCCGCCCCAAACTACTTCACGCCCGGACGCAGCCGTGACTCGGGCGCGGGAGTAGGAGTTGGGCTGGCTTGTTGCCTGCACGCCAAGTCTTACTTTTTTCTTCGATCCTATATTCCTTTTTATTTTATATTTAAATATTTGAACAAAATAGCTATTTTACAATTCTGAATTTTATAAAATAAATTACATATTCTTGACAGGCACCGTTGGTATAGCATGTGAAATTTTTTTGGGATTATTTGATGAACATCGAAAAATTGAGAAATTTACGAACAACCCTTTTGGTCTCACCTAGGCCTCTTTTCCAAGCAATGTGTTTTTTTCGACTTTCGTGAAACAACCTGGATTTTTTTACACATGCTAACATACACAAACTAAGACACATGTACAAGGTTTCACACAAATTTGAATGTTTTTGAATTTTTGGTGGCCTGGTCAAATTTAGGCCAAACATCAAGGTGTCTAGTAAGGATGCCTAGGAGTTAGGCCTTTGTGATGTGATACATGCTCCATGCTGAAACATGGCATCCTCTACCTAGAAGCAATTTTAAATGTGTCCAAGCTTTCACACAATTTTGATTTTTTTTTGAATTTTAGGTGGCCCGGTCAAATTTTGAATTTTTGCATGGGCTTGAGACCTCTCTCTGGGGTGGCTAGAAACACCTTCACCAACTTGTGGTTGTGTGACTCACCTCTCTGGGCCCATGCCAACATTGCATGGGATCTACACCTCTTCGAGTAGGTTAGAAACACCATCATCAACTTAGTGGTTGTGTGAGTCACTACACCGGACCAACATGATCCCACTCACTTGATAGATCTAGTTGTAAGAGTGCTATGCCAAGACATGAGACACACTTGTGGCAAATGTGGGGCTATGCCAACATTGCATGGGATCTAGACCTCTCTAGGTTGGATAGAAACACGTTCACCAACTTGTTGTTGTATGAGTCATCGCTTGGACAACATTGTCCTACCCTCTTGATAGATCTAACTATAATTTTGCTATGCCAAGCCAAGACACACACAACTGTGGTAGATGTGGGCCCTATTGGAGATATGCCCTACATGTAATAATAAATGTAGTTATTATTATATCTTTGTGTTTATGATAAATGTTTACATTCATGCTATAACAGTATTAACCAGGAAACATTAATACTTGTGTGATTTGTAAACTAAATTAGAGTCCCTAGTAAAGCCTCTTCATAATATTAGCTTGTTGGTTAATACATGATTGTGGTTTCCCTATCTTGAACATTGAGATGTTATTAACAACAAGATCATATCATTAGGAGAATAGTATGATGGACATACTCCTATAGATAAGCGTAGCATAAAGATCAAGTAATTTTAATAGTTTAATTGCTATATGCTTTCTGATACATAGTAACCTAATTCCTTCGACCATCAGATCATGCTTATCACCATCACCGGAAGGATGCTTTGATGACATCAAACACCACACCGTAACTGGGTGGCTTAAAGGTGGCATTGAGTGTTCGGAAAGTATGGGTTGAGACACATGAATCAAGAGTGGGATTTGTCCATCCATATGAAGGATAGATATACTCTGGGCCCTCTCGATGGAATGTCATCCAATTAGCTTGCAAGCATGTGACTGGCTCACAAGGGATCACATACCACGGGAACGAGAAAAGAGTACTTATTGGTAACGAGCTTGAACTAGGTATGCAGAGATACAGACGATCAAAACCTCGGATAAGTAAACTATCGTGAGACAAAGGGAAATTGGTATCATATGTAAGTGGTTCATTCGATCACAAAATAATCATAGAAATATGTGGGAGCCATATGAATTTCTAGATTCCTCTATTGGTTATTGTTCGGAGAAGTGTCTCGATTATGTCTGCATAATTCACGGACCGTAGGGAGACACACTTAAGGATTCGATGTTGTTGAGTAGTTATGGAATGATGAGTAAGATGCCGAATGTTGTTCAGAGTCTCGGATGGGTTCCGGGATATCACGAGCAGATCCGGAATGGTCCGGATAATAAGATTCATATAAGGAAAGTCTTGTTTCGGAGTTGGAGAATTATTCCGGTGTTTTCATCGGGAATGTTCTACAAGGTTTCGGAAGGTCCGTCACTCCGGAGGGGAAGGGTACATGAATGTGTCATAACAAGTTGGAATGGTTGCATCATGTACTAGGTGTCATCGCTGAGCAAAATAAAGGGATAAATCAAATCCTAGTTTGAAAAGTCAAACGCCAATTTGAAAAGTCAAACGGCAAGTTTGCTTGGTGGAGGGAGAGTAGGAAACCTACTTGGGGAGGAAGTCCTCCTCCCTCCACCGTTGGCCAAGGAGGCCGACTTGGGGGAGGACTCCCTCCCCCTTGGTCGCTCCCTCCCACCTATAAAAGGAGGGGCAAGGGTGCCCCTCTAGACAGACCTTGCCCCACCAAACCCTAACCCTAGCCGCCGGCCACCAAGTCGCCGCCGCCGCCCTAGGGTTTCCTCCTAGCCGCCGAGTTGGGGCCCTCCCCTTGCCCTAGCTGCCAGCCTAGCCCTCTCTCCTTGGTGCCTCTAAACCATAGATCGCCAAGGCCTCTCTCATAGTCCACCATACTCGCTCCGGCTTAAGGAGAAGCCCTGCGAGATCTCCCCTCTACTTCCGGTACCACGTCGTCGTGCTGCCGGAATCATGAGGAGGGTGCTACAACCTCTGCTGCCTGCTAGAACAAGGGAGAGGAAGGTCTTCATCGAGTACGAGCGTGTGACCCCATTGCGGGGCGCTGCGTACATGCGCCCGGAAGGATCGTCTACGATCTTGAGATCGGCAAAATGCGACTACATCACGAGAATCCGATCTCGTTAACCGCTTTGGAATCTTTGAGGGTGAGTTCATATATCGACTCGTTGCTACAATCTAGTAGATAGATCTTGGCTTGTTTGTTTGCATGCGGTAGGAAATTTTTGTTTTCCATGCTACGAACCCCTAAAGTGGTATCAGAGCCGTGTCTATATGTAAATCTGTTGCATGAGTAGAACACAATGGTCATTGGGGGCGGTGGTGCTTTTATTATCAATTGCTTCTTGTGTACTTTGCATCTTGCGGTATGATGGGATGAAGCGGCCCGGGCTAACCTTACATGACATCGTTCATGAGACTTGCTCCACGCTGAACATGCAACTTGTATTGCATAAGTGGCTTTGTGGGTGTCTGTCTCTCTCATTATAGTATAGATCCAATTTACAACGGGCACTTGATAGTTCTAGCATCAACATTGTGGTTCTTGTTCGTAAGTTAGAGCGACACTTATTGAAAGCCCCAAACCACGTAAAATATGCAAAGAAAATTAGAGGCATCTAACTTTGTTTTGCAGGGGTGTGCTGTGATGTGATATGGCCATGATTGTGATTATATTTGATGTATGCAATGTTCCTTATTGTAAGTTGGCAACCGCGAGAATATATGGTTGTCTTTAAATTCTGTTAAGACCCGTGTCTATTCAAAGTAGTTGTAATAGTTGAAGCTGGTGGGCGACAACCGGAGGCGCGTCATTGACCTTGATGCAATGCCGGTGATGATGGAGATCATGTTCGTGCTTGAAGATGGAGATCAGAAGCACAAAGAAGAAAGGCCATATCATATCACATATTATGAATTGCATGTGATGTTAATCCTTTATGCATCTTGTATTGCTTAGTTAACGACGGTAGCATTATAAGATGATCCCTCAAGCACACAAATTTCAAGTTTTAAAGTGTTCATCCTTAGTTAGCACCGTTGCTAAAGCTTGTTGTTTCGAAGCACCACGTGATGATCGGGTGTGTTAGATTCTGCAAGTGTATACAAAGTGATCAAGCCAGTTTTGCTCATGTAGAAGCTAAGGTTTGATCTTGACGAGCCTAGCATGTACATACATGGTCTCGGAACACGGATCACCGAAAGGTAAAGCATGAATCATATAGTACATATGATGAACATGTTGATTGTTCGCCATTGAAGCTACATCAACTCTCGTGATGATCGGTTTTGATATGGTGGATTTGGTTCGTGTGATCACTAAAACAATGTGAGGGATATTGTTTTGAGTGGGAGTTCACCTAGATTAATTTAACTATTAATTAGAACTCAATTTGTCATAAACTTAGTCTAAACTACTGCAAATATGTTGTAGATCAATGGCGGCCCCTACCATAAATTTGAATGCGTTCCTAGAGAAAGAAAAGTTGAAAAACAATGGAAGCAACTTCGCAGATTGGTTCCGCAATTTGAGGATTGTCCTCAATGCTGGTAATGTGACCTATGTGCTGGATGCACCGCTGGGTGACCCGCCTGCAGCTGTTGCTACCGATGAGGTAAAGAATGCTTTCCTTGCTCGGAAGAATCAGTACTCCATAGTTCAGTGTGCTATCTTGTATGGTTTGGAATAGGAGCTTCAGAAAAGGTTTGAGAACTCAGACCCACATGATATTGTCCGTGAACTCAAAATGATATTTGAGGCTCACGCGGAAGTTGAGAGTTATGAGGCTTCTGAAAAGTTCTTTAACTGCAATATGGAAGAGGGCAGCTCCGTCAGTGAGCATGTGCTTAAGATGTCTAGGCACGCAAACAAACTCCAAAGTTTGGGTATAGTGATTCCTAATTCTTTGGGGATTCACCGTGTCCTCCAATCACTACCACCAAGTTACAAGAACTTTGTGATGAACTACAATATGCAAAACATGGACAAGATGTTGCCAGAACTCCATGTCGAAATCTACAGAAGTGGAGATCAAGAAAGAGCACCAAGTGTTGTTGGTCAATAAGACCACCAAATTCAAGAAAGGAAAGTCTAAGCAAAAGGGAAACTTCAAGAAGGGCGGTAAGAAAGTTGCCGCACCGGCGAAGAAGACCAGGGCTGGACCTAAGCCTGATACTGAGTGCTTTTACTGCAAGCAAGAGGGTCACTAGAAGCGGAATTTTCCAAAGTACTTGGCGGATTTGAAGAACGGCAACATCAAGAAGAAAGGTATATCCTATATACATGTTATTGATGTGTATCTCACTAGTACTCGTAGTAGTGCCTGGGTATTTGATACTGGTTTGGTTGCTCATATTTGTAACTCAAAAAAGGTCTTGAGAATAAACGGAAGCTAGCGAAGAACGAGGTGACGATGCACGTTGGAAATGGATCAAAGGTTGATGTGATCGCGGTCGGCACACTACCTCTTCATCTACCATCGGGATTAGTTTTATACTTAAATAATTGTTATTTGGTGCCTGCGTTGAGCATGAACATTATATCAGGATCTTGTTTATTGCGAGACGGTTACTTGTTTAAGTCTGAGAATAATGGTTGTTCGATTTATATGAGTAATATGTTTTATGCACATGCACCTTTGATAGATGGTCTATTCTTATTAAATCTCGATTGTAGTAATACACACATAAATAACATTGAGGCTAAACATTTGAAATTGAGCGATAACTTGACCTATATGTGGCACTGTCGTCTTGGTCATATCGGAGTGAAGCATATGAAGAAACTCCATTCAGATGGACTTCTTGAATCACTTGATCTCGAATCACTTGAAAGATGCGAAGCATGTTTGATGGGTAAAATGACTCAGACTCCATTTTCTGGTATGATGGAGCGAGCTACGGACTTGTTGGAAATCATACATACCGATGTGTGTGGTCCAATGAGTGTAGCATCGCGTGGTGGTTATCGTTATGTTCTTACCTTCACGGATGACTTGAGTAGATATGGGTATACATATTTCATGAAACATAAGTCCGAAACTTTCGAGAAGTTTAAGGAATTTCAAAGTGAGGTGGAGAATCAACGTAACAAGAAGATTAAATTTCTACGTTCTGATCGTGGAGGTGAATATCTAAGTTACGAGTTTGGCGAGCATTTGAAGAAATGCGGAATACTATCACAATTGACACCGTCGGGAACACCACAGCGTAATGGTGTGTCCGAATGTCGTAATCAAACTCTCTTAGATATGGTTCGTTCTATGATGTCACTTACGTATTTACCGCTATTGTTTTGGGGTTATGCATTAGAAACAGCCGCATTCACTTTAAATAGGGCACCATCTAAATCCGTTGAAACGACACCATATGAACTATGGTTTGGGAAGAAACCTAAATTGTCGTTCCTTAAAGTTTGGGGTTGCGAAGCCTATGTAAAGAAGTTACAGCCGGACAAGCTTGAACCCAAAGAGGAAAAATGCGTCTTCATAGGATACCCGAAGGAAACTATTGGGTATACCTTATATCATAGATCCGAGGGCAAAATCTTCGTTGCCAAGAATGGATCCTTTCTGGAGAAGGAATTTCTCTCGAAAGAAGTGACTGGAAGGAAAGTAGAACTCGATGAGGTTGTTGAACCTTCTCTCGAACTTGCGAGTAGCGCAGCACCGGAAGAAGTTCCTGTGGCGCCTACACCAATAAGAGAGGAAGCTAATGATGATGATCATGAAACTTCGGTTGAAGTTGCTACAGAGCCTCGCAGGTCAACGAGAAATCGTACCACTCCTGATTGGTATGATCCCGTTATGAGTGTCATGTTGGTGGACAACACCGATGACCCTGCGACATATGAGGAAGCAATGATGAGCCCAGATTCCAATAAATGGCAAGAAGCCATGAAATCCGAGATTGGATCCATGTACGAAAACCATGTATGGACTTTGGTGGACTTACCGGATGGCCGGAAGGCTGTCGAGAACAAATGGATTTTCAAGAAGAAAACAAATGCTGATGGTAATGTTACTGTCTATAAAGCTCGACTTGTCGCAAAAGGGTTTCGACAAATTCAAGGAGTTGACTACGATGAGACTTTCTCACTAGTAGCGAAGCTAAAGTCTGTGAGGATTATGTTAGCACTCGCTGCATATTATGATTATGAAATATGGAATATGGATGTCAAAACAGCGTTCCTCAATGGAGACATTGATGAAGAATTGTATATGATGCAACCCAAAGGTTTTGTCCATCCTAAAGATGCTAACAAGATATGCAAACTTCAAAGGTCCATATATGGATTGAAGCAAGCGTCCCGAAGTTGGAACCAACGTTTTGATAAAGTAATCAAAAGTTTTGGTTTTAGACAAACTTATGGAGAAGCTTGTATTTACAAGAAAGTGAGTGGGAGCTCTGTAGCATTCTTAATACTATATGCAGATGACATATTGTTGATTGGGAATGATGTAGACCTTCTTAATAGTGTCAAGGAATATATGAATAACAGTTTTTCAATGAAAGATCTTGGCGAAGCAGCTTACATATTAGGCATAAAGATTTATAGAGATAGATCGAGACGCCTAATATCATTGTCACAAAGTACATATTTGGACAAAGTTCTAAAAAGGTTTGGAATGGAAGATATCAAGAAAGGGTTCTTGCACATGTTGCCCAATACGACCTTGAGTAAAACTCAAAGTCCAGCAACGGCAGCAGATAGAGAAAGGATGAGTAAGACTCCCTATGCCTCAGCCATAAGATCTCTAATGTATGCCATGCTATGTACTAGACCCGACATTGCATATGTTTTTAGTTTAACTAGCAGATATCAAAGTGATCCAGGAGTGGACCATTGGACAGCGGTCAAAAACATCCTTAAGTACTTGAGAAGAACTAAGGATATGGTTCTTTCTTATGGAGGTGATGAACAGCTCGTTGTTAATGGTTACACCGATGCTAGTTGGAACACCGATCCAGAAGATTCTAAATCCCAATCTGGATACGTATTTACTTTGAATGGTGCAGCAGTTAGCTGGAGGAGTCCAAAGCAAAGTGTTGTGGCTAGATCTTCAACTGAATCGGAATACACAGCTGCTTCGGAGGCTTCACAAGAAGCGATATGGATGAAGGAGTTCATTACTGAGCTGGGTGTGGTTCCAAGTGCGCTGGACCCAATGTCTATCTATTGTGATAACATGGGCGCCATAGCCAATGCGCAAGAACCAAGGTCACACAAGAAGCTGAAGCACATCATGCTACATTTTCACGCTATTCGAGAACATGTCCATGATGGTGACATAAAGATTTGTAAAGTACACACAGATCTGAATGTGGCGGATCCATTTACTAAACCTCTCCCGAGGGCAAAACATGACCAACACCAAACTGCCATGGGTGTTCGGTATATTACCATGTAATCTAGATTAGTTGACTCTAGTGCAAGTGAGAGACTATTGGAGATATGCCCTAGAGGCAATAATAAATGTAGTTATTATTATATGTTTGTGTTTATGATAAATGTTTACATTCATGCTATAACAGTATTAACCAGGAAACATTAATACTTGTGTGATTTGTAAACTAAATTAGAGTCCCTAGTAAAGCCTCTTCATAATACTAGCTTGTTGGTTAATAGATGATTGTGGTTTCCCTATCATGAACATTGAGATGTTATTAACAACAAGATCATATCATTAGGAGAATGGTATGATGGACATACTCCTATAGATAAGCGTAGCATAAAGATCAAGTCAATTTAATAGTTTAATTGCTATATGCTTTCTGATACATAGTAACCTAATTCCTTCGACCATGAGATCATGCTTATCACCATCACCGGAAGGATGCTTTGATGACATCAAACACCACACCGTAACTGGGTGGCTATAAAGGTGGCATTGAGTGTTCGGAAAGTATGGGTTGAGACACATGAATCAAGAGTGGGATTTGTCCATCCATATGACGGATAGATATACTCTGGGCCCTCTCGGTGGAATGTCATCCAATTAGCTTGCAAGCATGTGACTGGCTCACAAGGGATCACATACCACAGGAACGAGAAAAGAGTACTTATTGGTAACGAGCTTGAACTAGGTATGCAGAGATACCGACGATCAAAACCTCGGATAAGTAAACTATCGTGAGACAAAGGAAAATTGGTATCGTATGTAAGTGGTTCATTCGATCGCAAAGTAATCGTAGAAATATGTGGGAGCCATATGAATTTCTAGATTCCTCTATTGGTTATTGTTCGGAGAAGTGTCTCGATCATGTCTGCATAATTCACGAACCGTAGGGAGACACACTTAAGGATTCGATGTTGTTGAGTAGTTATGGAATGATGAGTAAGATAACGAATGTTGTTCGGAGTCTCGGATGGGATCCGGGATATCACAAGGAGATCCGGAATGGTCCGGAGAATAAGATTCATATAAGGAAAGTCCTGTTTCGGAGTTGGAGAATGATTCCGGTGTTTTCATCGGGAATGTTCTAGAAGGTTCCGGAAGGTCCGACACTCCGGAGGGGAAGGGTACATGAATGTGTCATAACAAGTTGGCATGGTTGCATCATGTACTAGGTGTCATCGCTGAGAAAAATAAAGGGATAAATCAAATCCTAGTTTGAAAAGTCAAACGCCAATTTGAAAAGTCAAACGACAAGTTTGCTTGGTGGAGGGAGAGTAGGAAACCTACTTGGGGAGGAAGTCCTCCTCCCTCCACCGCCGGCCAAGGAGGCCTACTTGGGGGAGGACTCCCTCCCCCTTGGTCGCGCCCTCCCACCTATAAAAGGAGGGGCAAGGGTGCCCCTCTAGACACACCTTGCCCCACCAAACCCTAACCCTAGCCGCCGGCCACCAAGTCGCCGCCGCCGCCGCCCTAGGGTTTCCTCCTAGCCACCGAGTTGGGGCCCTCCCCTTGCCCTAGCCACCGGCCTAGCCCTCTATCCTTGGTGCCTCTAAACCCTAAATCGCCAAGGCCTCTCTCATAGTCCACCATACTCGCTCCGGCTTAAGCCTGAGATCTCCCTCTACTTCCGGTACCATGCCGTCGTGCTGCCGGAATCGCGAGGAGGGTGCTACAACCTCCGCTGCCTGCTGGACCAAGGGAGAGGAAGGTCTTCATCGAGAACCGAACGTGACCGATCATTGGAGCGCTGCGGAACGCTTGGCGGAAGGATCGTCTACACGATCTTGAGATCGGCAAGAGTACGACTACATTACCCACGAGAATCCGATCTCGTTAACCACTTTGGAATCTTCGAGGGTGAGTTCATCTATCGACTCGTGGCTATAATCTAGTAGATAGATCTTGGCTTGTTTGTTTGCATGCGGTAGAAATTTTTTGTTTTCCATGCTACGAACCCCTATAGGCCCATGCCAACATTGCATGGGATCTACACCTCTCCGAGTTGGCTAGAAACACCATCATCAACTTAGTGGCTATGTGAGTCACTACACCTGACCAACATGATCCCACCCACTTCATAGATCCAGATGTAAGAGTGCTATGCCAAGACATGAGACACACTTGTGCCAAATGTGGGGCCATGCCAACATTGCATGGGATCTAGACCTCTCTGGGATGGATAGAAACACGTTCACCAACTTGTTGTTGTATGAGTCATCACTTGGACAACATGATCCTTCCCTCTTGATAGATCTAACTATACTTTTGCTATGCCAATCCATGACACACACAACTATGGTAGATGTTGGGCCCCCATGCCAACATTGCATGGGATCTAGACCACTCTGGGTTGGCTAAAAGCACCATCATCAACTTAGTAGTTGTGTGAGGCACTACACCTGACCAACATGATCCCACCCACTTGATAGATCTAGCTATATATAAGATTGTTATGCCAAGCCATGACACAAACTTGTGGCTGATGTGGGGCCATGCCAACATTGCGTGGGGTCTAGACCTCTATGGGCTGGATAGAAACACCTTCACCAACTTGTTGTATGAGTCATCACACCTGACCAACATGACCCTACCTACTTGATAGATATAACTATACTTTTGCTAACATTGTATGGGATCTATACCTCTCTATGTTCTCTAGAAACACCATCATCAACTTAGTGGCTATGTGAATGACTACACCTGGCCAACATGATCCCACCCACTTGATAGATCTAGCTGTAAGAGTGCTATGCCAAGCCATGACACACTTGTGGTAGATGTGGGGCCATGCTAACATTGCATGGGGTCTAGACCTCTCTAGGCTGGCTAGAAACACCATCATCAACTTAGTGGTTGTTTGAGTCACTACACTTGACCAACATGATCCCTCCCACTTGATTGATCAACTTAAGGGTGCTATGTCAAGCCACGACAAACTTGATGATGGTGTTTCTAATCAACTCATATGGGTCTAGAACCTAATGCATTGTTGGGATAACATGATCCCACCCACTTGATAGATTAACACTACTAGATGATGAATTTTGAATCGTTTCTAAAAATTAGTTGAATTTTGAATCTTACTACGGAGATATTCAACAAACAAACAACAAGCTTGTAAAGGGAATGAAAAATAATGCTACTACACATTTCGAGCTCAACGGCCTGCATACGACTAGAAGACCATTGTTGGACCAGGATGCAGGCCCATGTGTAGTCCAAAAGGAAGACAACTAACATCAGTACGTGTCATCGTTGATTTGTTGAGAGAAGGTCGTGCCATGTATGAATGCAGGGTATATAAGCAGGTCTAATCATTTCTCGCTCGGCTATGAGGCGGCTTGCATGCCTAATATATGAGGTTTCAAAAAAAACTCCAAACCGCGTCAGTCCTTCCCGCTACGGTTTTCCGTTGGGCCCTAAAGAGCCCATTACTTTTTGATGCCCGGGATTAAGATGGGCCGCCCCAAACTACTTCACGCTCGGACGCAGACGTGATGCGGGCGCGGGAGTAGGAGTTGGGCTGGCTTGTTGCCTGCACGCCAAGTCTTACTTTTTTCTTCGATCCTATATTCATTTTTATTTTCTATTTAAATATTTGAACAAAATAGCTATTTTACAATTTTGAATTTTATAAAATAAATTACATATTCTTGACAGGCACCGTTGGTATAGCATGTGCAAAAAATTTGGGATCATTTGATGAACATCGAAAAATTGAGAAATTTATGAACAACCCTTTTGGTCTCACCTAGGCCTCTTTTCCTAGCAATGTGTTTTTTTCGACTTTCGTGAAATAACATGGATTTTTTTACACATGCTAACATACACAAACTAAGACACATGTACAAGGTTTCACAAAAATTTGAATGTTTTTGAATTTTTGGTGGCCCGGTCAAATTTTGGCCAAAAATCAAGGTGTCTAGTAAGGATGCCTAGGGGTTAGGCCTTTGTGATGTGATACATGCTCCATGCTGAAACATGGCATCCTCTACCTAGAAGCAATTTTAAATGTGTCCAAGCTTTCACACAATTTTGATTTTTTTTTTGAATTTTAGGTGGCCCGGTCAAAGTTTGAATTTTTGCATGGTCTTGAGACCTCTCTCTGGGTGTCTAGAAACACCTTCACCAACTTGTGGTGGTGTGACTCACCTGTCTGGGCTCATGCCAACACTGCATGGGATCTACACATCTTCGAGTAGGTTAGAAACACCATCATCAACTTAGTGGTTGTGTGAGTCACTACACCTGACCAACATGATCCCACTCACTTGATAGACCTAGTTGTAAGAGTGCTCTGCCAAGACATGCGACACACTTGTGGAAAATGTGGGCTTATGCCAACATTGCATGGGATCTAGACCTCTTTGGGCTAGATAGAAACACATTCACCAACTTGTTGTTGTATGAGTCATCGCTTGGACAACATTATCCCACCCTCTTGATAGATCTAACTATAATTTTGCTATGCCAAGCCATGACACACACAACTGTGGTAGATGTGGGCCCATGCCAACATTGCATGGGATCTACACCTCTCCAAGTTGGCTAGAAACACCATCATAAACTTAGTGGCTGTGTGAGTCACTACACCTGACCAACATGATCCCACCCACTTTATAGATCTAGATGTAAGAGTGCTATGCCAAGACATGAGACACACTTGTGGCAAATGTGGGGCCATGCCAACATTGCATGGGATCTAGACCTCTCTGGGATCGATAGAAACACGTTCACCAACTTGTTGTTGTATGAGTCATCACTTGGACAACGTGATCCTTCCCTCTTGATAGATCTAACTATACTTTTGCTATGCCAAGCCATGACACACACAACTGTGGTAGATGTTGGGCCACCATGCCAACATTGCATGGGATCTAGACCTCTCTGGGTTGGCTAAAAACACCATCATCAACTTAGTAGTTGTGTGAGTCACTACACCTGACCAACATGATCCCACCCACTTGATAGATATAGCTATATATAAGAGTGTTATGCCAAGCCATGACACAAACTTGTGGCTGATGTGGGGCCATGCCAACATTGCATGGGGTCTAGACCTCTATGGGCTGGATAGAAACACCTTTACCAACTTGTTGTATGAGTCATCACACCTGACCAACATGACCCTACCTACTTGATAGATCTAACTATACTTTTGCTAACATTGCATGGGATCTATACCTCTCTAGGTTGGCTACAAACACCATCATCAACAAGGCTGTGTGAATCACTACACCTAGCCAACATGATGCCACCCACCTGATAGATCTAGCTGTAAGAGTGCTATGCCAAGCCATGACACACTTGTTAGCCATGCTAGATGTGGGGCCATGCTAACATTGCATTAGGCTCTAGATCCCACACACTTGTGGTAGATGTGGGGCCATGCTAACATTGCATGGGGTCTAGACCTCTCTGGGCTGGCTAGAAACACCATCATCAACTTAGTGGTTGTTTGAGTCACTACAGTTGACCAACATGATCCCTCCCACTTGATAGATCTAGCTATAAGAGTGCTATGTCAAGCCACAACAAACTTGATGATGGTGTTTCTAATCAACTCATATGGGTCTAGAGCCTAATGCAATGTTGGGATAATATGATCCCACCCATTTGATAGATTAACACTACTATGCCAAGAGATGATGAATTTTGAATTGTTTCTAAAAATTGGATGAATTTTGAATCTAAAACAAAAAACTACTATGGAGATGTTCAGCAAACAAACAACAAGCTTGTAAAGGGAATGAAAAATAATGCTACTACACATTTCGAGCTCAACGGCCTTCATACGACTAGAAGACCATTGT
The DNA here is from genome assembly GCA_023614405.1 of Avena insularis. Taxonomy (NCBI): domain Eukaryota; kingdom Viridiplantae; phylum Streptophyta; class Magnoliopsida; order Poales; family Poaceae; genus Avena; species Avena insularis. Next base: position 194,795,665 of record CM042691.1, read on the forward strand.
TGGACCAGGATGCAGGCCCATGTGTAGTCCGAAAGGAAGACAATTGACAGCAGTACATGTCATCGTTGATTTGTTGAGAGAAGCTCGTGCCACGTATGAATGCAGCGTATATAAGCAGGTCTAATCGTTTCTCGATCGACTATGAGGCGGCTTGCATGCCTAATATATGAGTTTTCAGAAAAAACTCCAACCGGCGTCAGTCCTTCCCGCTACATTTTCCGTTGGGCCCGAAAGAGCCCATTACTTTTTGATGCCCGGGATTAAGATGGGCCGCCCCAAACTACTTCACGCCCGGACGCAGCCGTGACGCGGGCGCGGGAGTAGGAGTTGGGGTGGCTTGTTCCCTGCACGCCAAGTCTTACTTTTTTCTTCGATCCTATATTCCTTTTTATTTTCTATTTAAATATTTGAACAAAATAGCTATTTTAGAATTTTGAATTTTATAAAATAAATTGCATATTCTTGACAGGCACCGTTGGTATAGCATGTGCAAAAATGTTGGGATCATTTGATGAACATCGAAAAATTGAGAAATTTACGAACGGCCCTTTTGGTCTCACCTAGTCCTCTTTTCCTAGCAATGTGTTTTTTTCGAGTTTCGTGAAACAACCTGGATTTTTTTACACATGCTAACATACACAAACTAAGACACATGTAAAAGGTTTCACACAAATTTGAATGTTTTTGAATTTTTGGTGGCCCGGTCAAATTTAGGCGAAAAATCAAGGTGTCTAGTAAGGATGCTTAGGGGTTAGGACTTTGTGATGTGATAGATGCTCCATGCGGAAACATGGCATCCTCTACCTAGAAGCAATTTTAAATGTGTCCAAGCTTTCACACAATTTTGATTTTTTTTTTAATTTAGGTGGCCCGGTCAAATTTTGAATTTTCGCATGGGCTTGAGACCTCTCTCTGGGGTGGCTAGAAACACCTTCACCAACTTGTGGTTGTGTGACTCACCTCTCTAGGCCCATGCCAACATTGCATGGGATCTACACCTCTTCGAGTAGGTTAGAAACACCATCATCAACTTAGTTGTTGTGTGAGTCACTACACCTAACCAACATGATCCCACTCACTTGATAGACCTAGTTGTAAGAGTGCTATGCCAAGACATGAGACACACTTTGTGGCAAATGTGGGGCTATGCCAACATTGCATGGGATCTAGACCTCTCTGGGCTGGATAGAAACACGTTCACCAAATTGTTGTTGTATGAGTCATCGCTTGGACAACATTGTCCTACCCTCTTGATAGATCTAACTATAAGTTTGCTATGCCAAGCCATGACATACACAACTGTGGTAGATGTGGGCCCATGCCAACATTGCATGGGGTATACACCTCTCCGAGTTGGCTAGAAACACCATCATCAACTTAGTGGCTGTGTGAATCACTACACCTGACCAACATGATCCCACTCACTTGATAGATCTAGATGTAAGAGTGCTATGACAAGACATGAGACACACTTGTGGCAAATGTGGGGCCATGCCAACATTGCATGGGATCTAGACCTCTCTGGGATGGATAGAAACACGTTCACCAACTTGTTGTTGTATGAGTCATCACTTGGACAACATGATCCTTCCCTCTTGATAGATCTAACTATACTTTTGCTATGCCAAGCCATGACACACACAACTGTGGTAGATGTTGGGCCACCATGCCAACATTGCATGGGATCTAGACCTCTCTTGTTGGCTAAAAACACCATCATCAACTTAGTAGTTGTGTGAGTCACTACACCTGACCAACATGATCCCGCCCACTTGATAGATCTAGATATATATAAGAGTGCTATGCCAAGCCATGACACAAACTTGTGGCTGATGTAGGGCCATGCCAACATTGCATGGGGTCTAGACCTCTATGGGCTGGATAGAAACACCTTCACCAACTTGTAGTATGAGTCATCACACCTGACCAACATGACCCTACCTACTTGATAGATCTAACTATACTTTTGCTAACATTGCATGGGATCTATACCTATCTAGGTTTGCTAGAAATGCCATCATCAACAAGGCTATGTGAATCACTACACCTGGCCAACATGATGCCACCCACCTGATAGATCTAGCTGTAAGAGTGCTATGCCAAGCCATGACACACTTGTTGGCCATGCTAGATGTGGGGCCATGCTAACATTGCATTAGGCTCTAGATCCCACACACTTGTGGTAGATGTGGGGCCATGCTAACATTGCATGGGGTCTAGACCTCTCTGGTCTGGCTAGAAACACCATCATCAACTTAGTGGTTGTTTGAGTCACTACACTTGACCAACATGATCCCTCCCACTTGATAGATCTAGCTATAAGAGTGCTATGTCAAGCCACGACAAACTTGATGATGGTGTCTCTAATCAACTCATATGGGTCTAGAGCCTAATGCAATGTTGGGATAACATGATCCCACCCACTTGATAGATTAACACTACTATGCCAAGAGATGATGAATTTTGAATTGTTTCTAAAAATTAGTTGAATTTTGAATCTAAAACAAAAAACTACTACGGAGATGTTCAGCAAAGAAACAACAAGCTTGTAAAGGGAATGAAAAATAATGCTAGTACACATTTCGAGCTCAACGGCCTGCATACGACTAGAAGACCATTGTTGGAGCAGGATGCAGGCCCATGTGTAGTCCAAAAGGAAGACAACTGACAGCAGTACGTGTCATCGTTGATTTGTTGAGATAAGCTCGTGCCACGTATGAATGCAGGGTATATAAGCAGCTCTAATCGTTTCTCGCTCGGCTATGAGGCGGCTTGCATGCCTAATATATGAGGTTTCAAAAAAACTCCAACCCACGTCAGTCCTTCCCGCTACGGTTTTTCATTGGGCCCGAAAGAGCCCATTACTTTTTGATACCCGGGATTAAGATGGGACGCCCCAAACTACTTCACGCCCGGATGCAGCCGTGACGCGGGCGTGGGAGTAGGAGTTGGGCTGGCTTGTTGCCTGCATGCCAAGTCTTACTTTTTTCTTCGATCCTATATTCCTTTTTATTTTGTATTTACATATTTTAACAAAATATCTATTTTACAATTTTGAATTTTATAAAATAAATTACATATTCTTGACAGGCACCGTTGGTATATCATGTGCAAAAATTTTGGGGTCATTTGATGAACATCGAAAAATTGAGAAATTTACGAACAACCCTTTTGGTCTCACCTAGGCCTCTTTTCCTAGCAATGTGTTTTTTTCGACTTTCGTGAAACAACCTGGATTTTTTTACACATGCTACATACAAAAACTAAGACACATGTAAAAGGTTTCACACAAATTTGAATGTTTTTGAAATTTTGGTGGCCCGGTCAAATTTAGGCCAAAAATCAAGGTGTCTTGTAAGGATGCCTAGGGGTTAGGCCTTTGTGATGTGATACATGCTCCATGCTGAAACATGGCATCCTCTACCAAGAAGAAATTTTAAATGTGTCCAAGCTTTCACACAATTTTGATTTTTTTAATTTAGGTGGCCCCGTCAAATTTAGAATTTTCGCATGGGCTTGAGACCTCTCTCTGGGGTGGCTAGAAACACCTTCACCAACTTGTGGTTGTGTGACTCACCTCTCTGGGCCCATGCCAACATTGCATGGGATCTCCACCTCTTCGAGTAGGTTAGAAACACCATCATCAACTTAGTGGTTGTGTGAGTCACTACACCTGACCAACATGATCCCACTCACTTGATATATCTAGTTGTAAGAGTGCTTTGCCAAGACATGAGACACACTTGTGGCAAATGTGGGGCTATGCCAACATTGCATGGGATCTAGACCTCTCTAGGCTGGATAGAAACACGTTCACCAACTTATTGTTGTATGAGTCATTGTTTGGACAACATTGTCCCACCCTCTTGATAGATCTAACTATAATTTTGCTATGCCAAGGCATGACAAACACAACTGTGGTAGATGTGGGCCCATGCCAACATTGCATGGGATTTACACCTCTCCGAGTTGGCTAGAAAGACCATCATCAACTTAGTGGCTGTGTGAGTCACTACACCTGACCAACATGATCCCACTCACTTGATAGATCTAGATGTAAGAGTGCTATGCCAAGACATGAGACACACTTGTGGCAAATGTGGGGCCATGCCAACATTGCATGGGATCTAGACCTCTCTGGGATGGATAGAAACACGTTCACCAACTTGTTGTTGTATGAGTCATCACTTGGACAACATGATCCTTCTCTCTTGATAGATCTAACTATACTTTTGCTATGCCAAGCCATGACACACACAACTGTGGTAGATGTTGGGCACCATGCCAACATTGCATGGGATCTAGACCTCTCTGGGTTGGCTAAAAACACCATCATAAACTTAGTAGTTGTGTGAGTCACTACACCTGACCAACATGATCCCACCCACTTGATAGATCTAGCTATATATAAGAGTGTTATGCCAAGCCATGACACAAACTTGTGGCTGGTGTGGGGCCATGCCAACATTGCATGGGGTCTAGACCTCTATGGGCTGGATAGAAACACCTTCACCAACTTGTTGTATGGGTCATCACACCTGACCAACATGACCCTACCTACTTGATAGATCTAACTATACTTTTGCTAACATTGCATGGGATCTATACCTCTCTAGGTTGGCTAGAAACACCATCATCAACAAGGCTGTGTGAATCACTACACCTGGCCAACATGATGCCACCCACCTGATAGATCAAGCTGTAAGAGTGCTATGCCAAGCCATGACACACTTGTTGGCCATGCTAGATGTGGGGCCATGCTAACATTGCATTAGGCTCTAGATCCCACACACTTGTGGTAGATATGGGGCCATGCTAACATTGCATGGGGTCTAGACCTCTCTGGGATGGATAGAAACACCATCATTAACTTAGTAGTTGTTTGAGTCACTACACTTGACCAACATGATCCCTCCCTTGATAGATCTATCTATAAGAGTGCTATGTCAAGCCACGACAAACTTGATGATGGTGTTTCTAATCAACTCATATGGTTCTAGAGCCTAATGCAATGTTGGGATAACATGATCCCACCCACTTGATAGATTAACACTACTATGCCAAGAGATGATGAATTTTGAATTGTTTCTAAATATTAGTTGAATTTTGAATCTAAAACAAAAACTATAAGGAGATGTTCAGAAAACAAACAACAAGCTTGTAAAGGGAATGGAAAATAATGCTAGTACACATTTCGAGCTCAACGACCTGCATACGACTAGAAGACCATTGTTGGAGCAGGATGCAGGCCCATGTGTAGTCCAAAAGGAAGACAACTGACAGCAGTATGTGTCATCGTTGATTTGTTGAGAGAAGCTCGTGCCACGTATGAATGCAGGGTATATAAGCAGGTCTAATCGTTTCTCGCTCGGCTATGAGGCAGCTTGCATGCCTAATATATGAGGTTTCAAAAAAAAACTCCAACCCGCGTCAGTCCTTCCCGCTACGGTTTTCCGTTGGTCCCGAAAGAGCCCATTACCTTTTGATGCCCGGGATTAAGATGGGCCGCCCCAAACTACTTCACGCCCGGACGCAGCCGTGACGCGGGCGCGGGAGTAGGAGTTGGGCTGGCTTGTTGCCTGCACGCCAAGTCTTACTTTTTTCTTCGATCCTATATTCCTTTTTATTTTCTATTTAAATATTTGAACAAAATAGCTATTTTACAATTTTGAATTTTATAAAATAAATTACATATTCTTGACAGGCACCGTTGGTATAGCATGTGCAAAAATTTTGGGATCATTTGATGAACATCGAAAAATTGAGAAATTTACGAACGGCCCTTTTGGTCTCACCTAGGCCTCTTTTCCTAGTAATGTGTTTTTTTCGACTTTCGTGAAACAACCTGGATTTTTTTACACATGCTAACATACACAAACTAAGACACATGTAAAAGGTTTCACACAAATTTGAATGTTTTTGAATTTTTGGTGGCCCGGTCAAATTTAGGCCAAAAATCAAGGTGTATAGTCAGGATGCCTAGGGGTTAGGCCTTTGTGATGTGATACATGCTCCATGCTGAAACATGGCATCCTCTACCTAGAAGCAATTTTAAATGTGTCCAAGATTTCACACAATTTTGATTTTTTTTTGAATTTTAGGTGGCCCGGTCAAATTTTGAATTTTTGCATGGGCTTGAGACCTCTCTGGGGTGGCTAGAAACACCTTCACCAACTTGTGGTTGTGTGACTCAGCAGTTGGCCAAGATGAACCCTCCCACTTGATCATTTTGGCCAGGTGATGAGTCACACAACCACAAGTGGATTAGGGAGATTCTAGCCAACCTAAAGAGGTCTAGATCCCTTGCAATGTTGGCATCGGCCCACATTTGCAGGGCACAAGTTTCTTGGTGGAGTACGTATTACAGCATTTGCCCTCCATGCAGGGCACACGTTTCTTCTTGGTGGCCAACATGATCCTACCTACTTGCTAGCTCTAGCTATAATTTTGAGTTTGCCAAGCCATGACACACACTAGCCTGTGGCAAATGTGGGGCCATGCCAATATTGCATGGGGTCTAGACCTCTCTGTGCTGCTAGAACCACCGTCATCAACTTAGTGGTTGTGTGAGTCACTACACCTGGCCAACGTGATCCCACACTTGATAGATCTAGCTATAAGAGTGCTATGCCAAGGCATGACACGCACTAGCTTGTGGAAAATGTGGGGCCATGGAAACATTGCATGCATGCATGGGGTCTAGACACCTCTCTGTGCTGGATAGAAACACCTTCACCAACTTGTTGTTTTATGTGTCATCAGACCTGGCCAACATGATCCTACCTACTTGCTAGATCTAGCTATAATTTTGAGTTTGCCAAGCCATGACACACACTAGCTTGTGGCAAATTAATATGGTGAATTTTAATGATGTGAAACTAGGTCGATGTTGTAACATGGAATACAACCACAAGTTGGTTAAAGTGTTTCTAGCCAGCTAAGAGAGGTGTATATCTCATGCAATGTTGGCATGGGTCCACATCTGCCACAAGTGTGTATCATGGCTTGGCATAGCACTCTTATGCTTAGATGTATCAACTGGGTGGGATCATGTTAGAGCTTGGTGGGACAAGGTGCAATCAATAACATTTTTTTTATAGCTTGGTGGGATCTTGCATAGCACACTTCAGTTTGTATCCGTTTTAGCTTCATACAAGTTTTATGGTTCTCTTGTACTCCATCTGTTTCAAAATATAAGATGTTTCAGATTTGTGAAGCAAATGTATCTAGACTTGTTTTAGTTTGTAGATTCACTCCAAACTTGAATGAACCTACACACTAAAATAAGTATAGATACATTTCCTTCACAAAGCTAAAACATATTATATTTTGAAACGGAGGGAGTAGATGTTAACAGTGCCAACCGAATTGTGCCCTCAGTACAAATTTTTGGGTCCTTTATACTTCCTTCGCTTCACAATATAAACCTTTTTAGCACGTTGTTTTAGTTTACTAAAAAGCCATACATTTTGGAACGGAGGTAGTAGTACCTTTTTTTGTTGACGAGTGCGGGGTTCAAGCGAAGTATATCGTCGGCAGTCTTGCGCGAAGATCTGGCGCGAAGATTGTCTGGTGCAGAATATTCCTGGGCACCAGCGCTCAACGACGTGCCGATTGGATCTCCTGGCGAGGCGTCACTCCCGAAGCCGTCAGAAGAACCACGGGGAAGAGCTGGGCGGGAGATCCGCGCGTACACGCGTTGGTGGGGACCACGGGGAAGACGTGTCGGGCTCCCCATGGCCGCCATAGTTACGCGCAGAACACGACGCAAAGGAGGGCCCAGACCTTGGGGACGTGGCGTGAGGGGACTGGCGCGGATCGATACGCCCAGGTGACGGCGAGTCAAAGTCTTAGGGGCGGATCCGAGGCAGATTTTGCCCCGTATCATGCTCAGAGTACGTGTTTTCTTGGCTTGTAGCGGTGTTTCCTTCAGCCTCATTATCTGACGTGTTGTCATCAGTATTTTCGGCAGAATTTTGCTTGACTAGTTCGGTACAGCTTGTGGGCAGGGTGACAGCTGTGGATTGCATAGGATCAACGACAGGAACAATCAGCACATATATATTGGTCATTAGTATGCACACCCATAGTTGTTTCTACCGAGGAGGGATTATCTGAAGGAAGCAAAAGAATTTCATCATGGAGACGACGACCCGCAATTTTGATGAAGTGTAGCAAAGGGAAAAACATTTTCATCAAAAACTACATCCATTGACTCGTAGACACGGCCAGAAGTACTATCAAGGCATTTTAGCCCTTTGTGACGAGGACTATACCAAAAAAATATACACCATTTTGAGCGAGAGGAGAAACGCTGGTGAAGATGTTTCTAGCCAGCGTAGAGAGGTCTAGATCCCGTGCAATGTTGGCATCAGCCCACATCTGCCACGAGTGTGTGTCATGGCTTACTCAGATGTATCAACTGGGTTTGATCATTTTGGCCAGGTGATGAGTCACACAACCACAAGTTTATGAGGGAGATTCTAGCCAACCTAAAGAGGTCTAGATAACAAAGCTAAAAACTCTTATATTTTGAAACTTTATAATGTAATTCCCATTCATCTATATGTATGGTCCATTACTATTTTGGCGAGCGTTGTATTTTAAGCATACACACTACAACTAGGTCTATGAAAATTGCTCATCAAATCCACAAATTGGCGAACATAAATAACCCAAACTTTACATTAATTACAATCGTAAATTAAGCAAAACGACAAAATTAAACCACAGCTATGAAACATTCTTCTGACAAAAACACAGCGCCATGTGCGAACTGTTTAGCAATCAACCCATCTTTGCGTAAAATTTTTAATGGTATACCAACATTAGCTTGAGAATCGGTGAAATGCAATTTTGTTTCTTGAGTTTTCAAGAATCTACCAGCATCTCCGCGATCTCAAGAACTCTACTTTTTACCTTGTAGAGTTTGTTTGTCTTCGACAAAATAATTTCTGCAACAGTACGTCTCCTAGAATCATTTATCCTTTCCTATAACAAAATATTAGCAGGGTTAATAAGGTCACATGCTAGTGTATATAAATATGCAAATGCCAAATAGAAATTTTGAATACCTGCGAGACTACATCTTTAAATTTATCTCTGTAAAAGTGCTCCATACAGCGTAGCACGAACATTCCACACGAGTTTCTGATCACAACGAATCTAAATTTTAATAACAGCACTAACACATCAAAAGAAATGGCATTAGTTCAACCAGAAACTCATGTATCATTTTGCCATGGTGTTTGGCAGCTTACGATCTCCCAATTGGAAACATCATGAAACTTATAATCCGTATATTTGTTAGCCACTTCTATGTCTTTCGAAATTTGCTCTCTCTATGAAATAGAGAGGTTTAGTATAATGTTTGGAGTAACCATATCGTCTCTAAATGTATAGAGAGAAAACATACCAGAGCTTCGACAATTTTCGAGACCCTTTTAAATTCAAACAGCGAGTCGAGCACTTGAAATTTCTTCTTTGGACTATTCAAGACGACACAGCACCAGTGGCAATTGTTTATATTCAACGCGAAATATTCCTACCAAAAAGAGACAAGTGTTATCACATTACATAATCTGGTTTATACCTTGCATTTTCTTGTACAAATAGTACTTACTTTATTAGCACGAAAGTATTCTTCCATGCATCTTGCTGAGCATCCTGATATATCATACATCTTTTCTGATTTTTTATCCAAGGATTCTTTCTTATGCTGGGATCTAGTTTTTCTTCTTGGTGGATTACGTATTAGACTGTTTGCCCTCCATGCAGGGCACAAGTTTCAGTCATCCCCCAGTCGAAGAGACAATTTTTCCATGTAAGCACCTATAACCTACAAAAATATTAAATAACGTGTGACAAACGATCCTTCTTGTTTGCATAAAATAACAAAACTGTGGTACTTAGACTTACATTGCTACGAAGCCATAATTTATCAAGGATCACACTAATGTGGTTGGTAGTGACCTCAGTGTCGTCCTTGTTATTATAGACACTTTCATTGCAAAAATCTTTATTATTTTTTGCTGTTTCAACATACAACACTGCAGCATCTATTAGTTGCGGTGTCAAACCGTTCAGGACTTCTATGTCTTCGAAAAGAACTGCATACACATAAATAAATGTTTAATACGTGCATGTAACTGTTTTAATTTAATACATGCACAACCATGCAATTCAATGATGTTGCACTACCTTTTCTAACATCGTTTTTTGTTTTTTTACCCTTTTTGTCCGCCGACCTGAGCTTGCGCTTCTCACCAACGGCTTCTGTCTTCTCACCATTAATAGCTTTCCGGCAAATGGTATGTAGGCTATTAAACGAGTCAAATGATCCATTCGACAGAGTGTCTCCTACCTCACCCGTTTTTTCTCCCTGCCCCTTTTTCAATGCAGCTGTGAATGCTTCTAATGGAATCGGCTCTGGTCCGGTCGCGTCGATGAAGGACCCCTACCATCAATTAGTATTGGTGATGCTTGCGTACTGCCGAGTTTCGATGGTGCGGTGTGGCAAGCATCAATAGCATTCCTTCCCTTCTTGTCTGTGGGTAACATGAATATGTCACCTTCAACCTCTTTCGCCTTACTATTTGAATCCTTCTTTAAATTAGAGTCTTGTGCAATGTCAAAGGAGTTACTTTCTGGGGTGTCTGGACGGTCCATGAAATCTTTTGGCGTATATTTGGTGTTAGTAGAGGAGATTCCTTCACCATTCTCTACCTCCATATCTAGCTCCTCCTCTTTATTGTCATTATCAGACATTTTTTTTTAGAAGGTCTATACGCGACTCCTGCCGAGTTCATCATAACAAGAAGTTTCTGCAAGATTGAAAATAAATGAATCATCATGTCATGTTTAAAAAAAGCATTTTTTAACTCAGAGCAGATGACACATAGGGTGTATTACCTTAGCACAAGCTTCTGAGAAGACCTCCATCTTTCTATCAAAGGTTTCTTCAATTGTTCTATCAATATGCTATGTTAGTTTGTTCGTCATCTGTTCCAACATGACTTCTCTCATTCCTTTAGCCCTGCTGGATGTAGAACCTCCTTCCTTCTTCATGTAGGGCCCTCTACTACGTTTTTTACCAGATGCAATTTCGGGTGTATGGAGAACCTCTTCTCGATGCTTTTGAGTTATGTCATTGACAATCTTCAAGATATGTGTATATAAATCAATTAATATTGATAACCTAGAACCGTTAGCAGAACAAAAAATAAGCCACGATATCACTTGTATTTACGTACCTTCCCCAAAGCATGGCCCTTTAATTCTAAGGCGTCTCTCACCGAAGCCGCATCTTCCGTCCAGTTCCTCATCAATGGCCTTCTGACGTATACTCGGCGCCATCTGGGAGTATCTTCTCATAGTACAGATACTTCAAATATCACAACAAAATTAGATTAAAACAAAGAAAAATGTATTGTAGATAATTATATACTCCCTCGGATTCAAATTATTTAACTCAGATTTGTCTAGATTTGGATGTATCTAGACATGTTTTAGTGCTAGATATATCCGAATATAGACAAAACCAAGTCAATTAGTTTGAATCAGAGGAAGTATGTAAGTTGAGAATGGAATTTACTTGTAACAAGATGGTGCTGCCTGTCGGCCATTGCTTCACTTCATATGCGTTGCCTACTTGTTTTAGGCTAGCAATGAGTTATGTCCGTACAGACTCATTGAAATTCAGCTTTTTAATACGACCCACATCTTCTACCAGTGCATAGTATCGTTTTGGGACGATCTTCTGGTTCTATGGGTCAAGGACTATCCCAATCAGAACCAAAACCACCTTGCGGATAAAGTCGTCATCCGCAACTTTATCCTTGATGACATCGGTGATTAGGTCATCAATTACAAGATTACCTGTATTTTTGCTTACAAAGCTATTAGGTATACGGTTCTTTGCGTCATCAGCTTCCTCATAAAGAATGTCCGATATATTCAATCCATGATTTTTTAAACCATAGATGCACTCAACGTCCACTCCCATAACGGATATTTCACCATCATTCTTGCGTACATAAAATTTTTCTGTCTTTGGATCAAATTTTTGTGTCATAAATTTGATCACCAGACATCTTGACTTCACTGGGGGAATCTGAAGCATGCACTGCAAGTCGGTTTCTCCAATTTTGGCACGTTGTGTCGGTGTCATACTTTTCACGAAATGACACCACTTCTCAACAGCACAACACATTTCTCCGATTTCGTCCATTCTATTGAAAAATAACTATATTTATTTAGGTGTTTTGTTGGCATCCGAAGAAATAATACTATTCATAACACACATAGACTATAAGATGGATAACACTAAGAGTACGTTATACTACACCATGTCAGGTAAATCGATCTCTGGACGCGCCTAACTACCGATAAATCGAGAGCGGTATTCCTAGCGAAGATCCACTAACAATTTTTTGACATAATGGCGACTACCCTTGGATGGAAAATCTAACGACTAAACAAACAGATCCATATGGATCGATCTCTAATCGAAGTTCTGCTGAACTTAGAACTAGTAATACTGTATGATAAATCCATAGTGCGTACAAAAATACCTACAATGGTAGTTCGTGTGCTGCGATTATTAAGCTCCTCAAAAAGAAACGATGTGTCCTCGATGTTGCTCTCACGTAGGGCAGGAAGAAAAGAATTCAAATCTCGTCGTTGGTGGCGATGGGCAGAGTCGAGGTGGGCGGAGTCAAGGCGATCGAAGAAAAAAATCCCTCTGATAAGATGTGTCTCTTTGTGCGCACGTACAACGTGGGATGTGTGCGTGGTGGGTGGGTGGGGCCTGTGGGGTTTAGGTCCATGGATTAAAATAACGTCTGAGTATGATGCATGGGCTTTGGCCAGCCTGTATGCCGGTCGGCCTGTCTTGGGCCAATTGTGCCCGGTCAAATGTGTCCAACGTTTCACACAATTTTGATGTTTCTTTAGAATTTTAGGTAGCCCGGTCAAATTTTGAATTTTTGCATGGGCTTTATACCTCTCTGGGGTGGCTAGAAACACCTTCACCAACTTGTGGTTCTATGGCCAACATGATCCTACCTACTTGCTATATCTAGCTATAATTTTGCTATGCCAAGCCATGACACACACAACTGTGGTAGATGCGGGCCCATGCCAACATTGCATGGGATCTAAACCTCTCTAGGTTGTCTAGAAACACTATCATCAACTTAGTGGTTGTGCGAGTCACTGCACCTGACCAACATGATCCCACCCGCTTGATAGATCTAGCTATAAGATTGCTATGCCAAGTCGTGACACACACTCGTGGTAGATGTGGGGCCATGCTGACATTGCATGGGGTCTAGACCTCTCTGGGCAGTGAAACACCATCATCAAATTAGTGTTTGTGTGAGTCACTACACCTGACCAACATGATCCCACCCACTTGATAGATCTAGCTATAAGAGTGCTATGCCAAGCCATGACACAAACTTGTGGCAGATGTGGGGCCATGCCAACATTGCATGGGGTCTAGACCTCTATGGGCTGGATAGGAACACCTTCACCAACTTGTTGTTGTATGAGTCATCCCACCTGACCAACATGATCCTACCTACTTGATAGATCTAACTATATTTTTGCTATGCCAAGCCATGACACACACAAATGTGGTAGATGTGGGCCCATGCCAACATTGCATGGGATCTATACCTCTCTAGGTTGGCTAGAAACACCATCATCAACTTAGTGGTTGTGTGAGTCACTACACCTGGCCAACATGATGCCACCCACTTGATAGATCTAGCTGTAAAAGTGCTATGCCAAGCCATGACACACTTGTCGTAGATGTGGGGCCATGCTAACATTGCATGGGGTCTAGACCTCGCTGGGCTGGCTATAAACACCATCATCAACTTAGTGGTTGTTTGAGTCACTACACTTGACCACATGATCCCTCCCACTTGATAGATCTAGCTATAAGAGTGCTATGTCAAGCCACGACAAACTTGATGATGGTGTTTCTAGTTAACTCATATGGGTCTAGAGCCTAATGCAATGCTGGGATAACATGATCCCACCCACTTGATAGATCTAAGTATAACACTACTATGCCAAGAGATGATGAATTTTGAATTGCTTCTAAAAATCAGTTGAATTTTGAATCTACAACAAGAGATGTGGGCTCATGCCAACATTGCATGGGATCTATACCTCTCTAGGTTGGCTAGAAACACCATCATCAACTTAGTGGTTGTGTGAGTCACTACACCTGACCAACATGATCCCACCCACTTGATAGATCTAGATGTAAGAGTGCTATGCCAAGACATGAAACACACTTGTGGCAAATGTGGGGCCATGCCAACATTGCATGGGATCGAGACCTCTCTAGGTTAGATAGAAACACCTTCACCAACTTGTTGTTGTATGAGTCATCACTTGGACAACATGATACTACCCTCTTGATAGATCTAACTATACTTTCGCTATGACAAGCCATGACACACACAACTGTGGTAGATGTGGGGCCATGCTAATATTGCATGGTATCTAGGCCTCTATGGGTATAATGCTAGCATCATTAGGCTAGATACAATGCCAAGACATGATGAGCCACTTTGTGGTAGATGTGGGCCCATGCCAACATTGCATTGGCTATAGACCTCTTTGGGTACAATGCTAGCATCATTAGGCTAGATACAATGCTAGCATCATTAGGCACGTGGTGATACACCCTTGTGCCAAATTTGAGTCCATTTAGCTAGCATCAATACATCAAAACATGGCTTTTGAATTTGTAATTTAAACAATATGAATATTTCACTATTCTTAGTTATGATTTAGGGAGGGGTAATGTATGCATCATTCAGGTCTAACACTAGTACTTTTTAATGTAATAGTAAGTCATAAAAATGAGATATCTTCGGCTAATCCTAGTTTTTTTAAAACGATAAATTTTACAACATGGGATATCTTCGGCTAATATTTGGTGCTTAAAAATTGGGTGTCATATGAAAAGGGAAAAGTTGAACTATCTGGGATAGATGGGAAATATAAAAAATCTTCAGTTAATCCACTATGAATCTAAGTTTCTGTGTTTCACGGTTAAATTTGTTTCTCTTCGGGATTGAGTTTGTTTCCCTTAAGATATACCAGGAAAGATTTTTTTTGGATTGATCAGTAATTTTTATAGATCGATTTTCAGCATACGTATAATTTTTTGGTTTGGTAGTAATCAGCATAGTGGCCGGTCAGAACTAGCTTCATACATGGCTTCAGTTCAGAGCACAGATAGTTATTTTGCAAATCCCCCTTGTGTTTTTCTAGCATGGCTAAAGTTGGTCCTAGGGGGTACAAAAGGAATTTCGATAGATATAGATGAACAGTTGCGTCCTTTGGAACCCTAACCTAAGGTGCCCCTAACCATCCGCTCTTCCAAGATTCAAATTGATTCTTATATCCTTCCACTAAAACTCGAATACATCATGCCGTTATGAACGAGAGGGATGAGGGTGTGCTTTCGCCTAAGGTTCCAAGGTCTGGCTGGGTTGTCGCCATGGAAGATTCTCTGGGATTTAGAGAGTTCAACACTTCAGGCGATGGATTTCGAAAATAAGCTTCTGGTAATGCTGATTGCTTTTATCCGACTACATATGTAAAATTTTGTATGCTTTCCTATTGTGTGTATGAATGCAGATTACGTTATGTAGATCTAAAGAGGTCTTCAGAGTATATCTGTTTCTTAGGGTATTTAAGAACCGTGCTATAGTTTGGGATATGCTGAAGGATTTTACTTTAATTGTTTCTTATACAAAGAAGCAATTGAAAAATAAAATACTTTCTGTTCTTTAGAAGTCACTGCTTTTAGGAAGGGAAGCTTCAATAACAGCTTCCTTCGCAAATTGGGGGGTGGGGGGATGGTGGAATTTAGTAGTGTGCTGTAGTTTGTAGGGATTTTATTTCGGTTCTTTTGTTTGATTTGTTATTCTGTAGATGATGGAAGCTTGTTGACATGCTTCTATTCCTTGGTATAAAAAATTCATGGCATTGTATCAAACATATGACATATGGTTTCTTGTTTGGCAGATGGAGTTGGATCCAGCATATCTGTCTAATTGAAAACTTCCGTGGATTCAGTGATGAGCAACTCAGATTTGGTTTCAAAAATTATTACAAAGTCTGAAATTGCAACTTATATGGCATTGATTCGTTGCAGCATTTTAAATAATGCCTGGTTGTCAGCTAGTAGGTCTCTAATTGTGCAACGCTGGTTCAGTTTGACAAAAACACCAGCACATCTAGATTTTTTGGTGCAGTTCAGGAAACCAGGAACAAGAACAGGTGTATTTAGGTTAATTTATGCACGGAGAAATCAGACAGAGGTTTCATCTAATGCTTTATGCCCATTATTAAATAGTGAACTGTGGGAAGGTGCGGATATTTTGAGTTTAGCAGATGGTGTTGTCCTTGGTCTTAAAGCTGGAAGCATGTGTGGGGATTCAGATGTTTACTACATGTTTTGCCCCTCTGCAAGAAAAAATAGTTTTAGTTCTTTGGAGATGGAGCATATAGTGCAAATTCCAAGAAATGGGGGTCACATTTGGGCAGTTTGGGTTGATACTTGGAAGGGGGTGGCCAGGGTTGCCTTTCTTCGATAAAGATGCAGCTACGCTCTTTAATTCTGACTACAACGGGGTAAGCTTTAACAGTACTAATCCGGTGTTTGTTCACGTGTGTATTCATAAAGATGGGGGGTGGTCAAGAACAGTAAGTTCGCCAATACAATCACCTATGGTTCCTGTCTTTCACCGTAATCCGTATGGTGTTTTATCTGGAGGCAAGCTCTACATGATGTATGCAGTCGGGTATATAGTTTGTTTGGACATTTTAACATCACATACTTGCATAATAGAATTGTCAGATGAAATGGGATTCAATGTTAACTCTTGGAATGATTACACGGTAGCTCCTAAATGTGGAGGAGGGGTGGTGTTCATTAAGTTTTCCAATGGAGATCTTGAAAGATGGGTTCTGCATCATGAGGGCAACCACACTATGTGGTCTTTGGAGTCTAAGGTTGATTTGGTTAAAAAATTGGATCTAGGATATCGGATGACTGCTGGGAAGAAGTTTTCAATAATGAGGGTAAGTCAGGGTTCGCAAATTATTACTACAAAATTCAGATTAGGAAGGCATCAAGCAATCGACAATTTGTATTTTTATCAACTGGGTTTGATCCTGGATTGTTTGAAGTCGACATGGTAATGAAAACTGTGACTGAAATTCAGATGTCAAGCAATGAAAGTCAGGTTGGTAGGATCTACTCATTGTCGAAGGAATGGCCTCCAAAAGTTTATCTCAAGGGTGGCTTTTAGTATTTTTATTGCGTTATGTCCTGTTATTTGTATGCAACATTGTAGTCAATGTACAAGATATTTTGTAACGGATGCGGTTAATATCCGTGTTTGAAGTGTGGCTTATGCGGTTAAAAGTACAACTGCTCTTATGTGGTCCCAATGTGATGTAAAACCACACAAGAATGCAACTAGAAGGTTTCA
Organism: Avena insularis; assembly: GCA_023614405.1. NCBI lineage: Eukaryota > Viridiplantae > Streptophyta > Magnoliopsida > Poales > Poaceae > Avena > Avena insularis. Next base: position 194,813,193 of record CM042691.1, read on the forward strand.
AATTGTAGTTTTGGTACTTGCTTCATAAATGAAAGCCTGTTTTTGAGTTTGTTGGTTAAATTTTTGAAAATTTCAAACCAAAATGGCTACATACAATGGTAGCATCATTAGGCACATGGTGATAAACCCTCGTGCCAAATTTGAGTCTATTTGAATAAATGTAGATATAAACATGGTACACAAGTGGCTCTTTCAAGTAGTCGGACATGATCGTTGACCTAACTACCCCATGTTTGGATAGATCTAGCTATAATTTTTCTATGCCAAGCCATGACACACACAACTGTGGTAAATTTGGGGCCATGCCAACATTGCATAGGATCTAGACCTCTCTGGGTTGGCTAGAAACACCATCATTAACTCAGTGGCTGTGTGAGTCACTGCACCTGACCATCATGATCCCACCCACTTGATAGATTAGCTATAATCCGGCGGCGGCGTCGTCAACTTCGTGTGCTCGGCAGCGGCGGCCCATGTGAGCTCAGGGGCAGCCCATCGGTGGTGCGTAATCTCGAAACCCTAGCTCATTCCCTGCGCTTGGATTTGGATCTGACCCAATCGCTTTCCCTCCGATTTCTGATTTCTGAGCTAGATTGCCGTGGGCGGGTTGGCTGAATCGGGGGCATCGAGATGGAGAGGCAAGAGAGCACTTCCAATAGGTCAATCTCACTATTTTTTCATTTGATTTGATCGCATTTGGATAATCACCAATTCCTCTAGCTCACTCTGCCCGCCTCTACTCAAACAAAACATGGGTGATTATGAGCGGCGGAGAAAATTCCAATTCAATTTCAAGTTCTTCCCATCTAAACCGAAACTAGGTGATGGTAGTGTACGTAACATCGAGAGAGGTACATCTGTGGGTTGGGAGGTGGAGTTTGCAGATATTGATCCCCGCTGAACTGACAAATGGAAGAATTGGCCGTGAAGAATTTGGTGGAGAAAATCGGGCAAAGTGTTCCTTGGGGTCCACAGCAGGAAGTTGCATTGTTACGGTTTGAAAATTGGAAGGGAGAATATTTGAGAATTGAGGATGGAGAAGATTTAGTAGATGAAATTGATCGACAAGATGGCTGGATAAACAAAGAGGTTACTTTTCATGCTGAGCTCATTGATCTGCAAGCAGATTCCAAGGTTGGATATGTGGCTTCAAATTTTGCTTCGCAAATGTCAGATGATGATTGGGACTCACAGAGGCAGATGGTGTCCATACGAACTGAAGTGACAATATGATCAGACAGAAATGATGTTGATGCAGGACATGGTGTTGATGCAGGGGCTAGTATGTATGTTGATTGGAATTCAGTGGAGTTAGATGAAACTACTGATTTAGTCATAGCACCAATGGCTGACACAGAAATGGCCAAAATATTTGGCATTCCGATGAATGTAGAGATAAGGAAAAGACTGATGAAACTAATTTGGTGATGATGATGGTGGTAGAGAACATTTTATGAAGATGTAGATAGAGAGAGTGATGGAGAATCTTGCGGATGATGTAAATGATGCACATTATGATGAGCTGATTCTTGTCTATGACAAGGAAAACCCTGTTATTGCAGTAGGGAAACTGTTTCCAAGCATGGGTGAGTTTAGGATGTGTTTCAAAACTTATGCAATCAAGAAGCAGTTTGATGCCAAGACTCAATGGACTGATAAAAAGAAGTTCTATGCTAGATGTAGAGGTTTGATGGGGGCGCCAATCCTTGCAAATGGTACATTTCTAGCTAGGCGCCAACAGATGGAAGCACCATTAGAGTTAATCAAATACCTTTTGAACACACTTGCATTCCTAGTTCACAGAGAGTATCAACAATGACATCACAAATTTGGGTTGCTGAAAAGATCACTCCTATTTTAGACACGACACCAAACACTCTTGCAAGAGGCTAAAAAAGACTTGGAAAAGGACTACCCAATTAAGGTGAATTATAGCCTTTGTGGAAGAACAAAACAAAGGGCAATGAAAGAATTGTATGGTGATTGGGCAAATACTTTTAGGATGTTGTATAACTTCAAAGCAGAGGTTGAGAAAAGGTCACCTGGCAGTGTTGCGGAGATAGATACTGAGGTCAGTGATGATGGCTAGGTGTTCTTCTCTAAGTTTTTTATTGCTTTAAAGGCTTGCATCGATGGCTTCAAAGCAGGATGTCGTCCATATTTAAGCTTAGTCTCTTCATTTTTAACTGGAAAGTGGAATGGTCAGCTAGCAGCATGCAATGCTCTAGATGGACATAATTGGATGTTCCCCGTTGCCATTGGGTTGTTTCAATCGAGGGAGGCCTCATGGACATGGTTTATGATGTCAGATTGAAAAGATGCTTAGGGCAGTCTCACCTTTGGCAATTCATACGAGATGCATGCAAAGGCCTAGAAAATGCGATAAAGCATGTGTTTCCCCATTACGAGCAAAGAGAGTGCTTTGGACATATGTGGATGAATTTGATCAAAAAGTTAGGAGGAAGAATTTGGGCGCATGTGGCTGCTGAATATCTTACACTACCCAGACACATTCATATCATCTTGGTAAGATAATGGCAGCATGTACTGAGAATGAATTTGGTACATGGCTGCAAACCTATCACTCTCTCTTATGGTATCGGTCAGGATTTATCGCCATCAAATGTGATCATATCAACAACAACTTGGCGGAGAGTTTTAACAACAAGGTGAAGGATTTAAAGGACTTTCTGTACATGACATGGTTGACCAAATCAGGATCATGATCATGCGCTTGTGGGAATTGAGAAGAAGAATTGGTGATGTCCTGACAAGCTTCAAATCTTGCACATTTGAAAGTTGAGAAATCTTCTTTGTGGGGTGCTGAAGTTAGAGACACCGAAGGAGACATGTTGTTGACCTGAAGATGTAGATAGAGAGCTGATGGAGAATGTTGCAGATGATGTAAATGATGCACATTATGATGAGCTGGTTACTGTCTATGACAAGAACCCTATTATTGCAGTAGGGAAACTGTTTCCAAGCATGGGTGAGTTTACGATGTGTTTCAAAACTTATGCAATCAAGAAGCAGTTTGATGCCAGGACACAGTGGACTGATAAAAAGAAGTTCTATGCTATATGTAGAGGTTTTGATGGGGGCGCCAATCCTTGCAAATGGTACATTTCTACTAGACGCCAACCAGATGGAAGCACCATTAGAGTTAATCAAATCCCTTTTGAACACACTTGCATTCCTAGTTCACAGAGAGTATCAACAATGACATCACAAATTTGGGTTGCTGAAAAGATCACTCCTATTTTAGCCAAGACACCAAACACTACTGCAAAGAGGCTAAAAAAATACTTGGAAAAGGACTACCCAATTAAGGTGAATTATAGCACTATGTGGAAGGCAAAACAAAGGGCAATGAAAGAATTGTATGGTGATTGGGCAAATACTTTTAGGATGTTGTATAACTTCAAAGCAGAGGTTGAGAAAAGGTCACCAGGCAGTGTTGTGGAGATAGATACTGAGGTCAGTGATGATGGCAAGGTGTTCTTCTCTAAGTTTTTTATGGCTTTAAAGCCTTGCATCGATGGCTTCAAAGTAGGATGTCGTCCATATTTAAGCATAGACTCTTCATTTTTAACTGGAAAGTGGAATGGTCAGCTAGCAGCATGCAATGCTCTGGATGGACATAATTGGATGTTCCCCGTTGCCATTGGGCTGATTCAATCAGAGATTGAGGCCTCATGAACATGGTTTATGATGCAGTTGAAAAGATGCTTAGGTCCAGTCTCACCTTTGGCAATTCATACAGATGCATGCAAAGGCCTAGAAAATGCAGTAAAGACTGTGTTTCCCCATTCTGAGCAAAGAGAGTGCTTTGGACATATGTGGATGAATTTGATCAAAAAGTTCAGAGGAGAAGAATTTGGGCGCATGTGGCCCGCAGCCAGATCTTACACTAACCAGACACATTCATATCATCTTGGTAAGATAATGGCAGCATGTATTGAGAATGAATTTGGTACATGGCTGCAAACCTATCACTCTATCTTATGGTATCGGTCAGGATTTAATACTGCCATCAAATGTGATCATATCAACAACAACTTGGTAGAGAGTTTTAACAACAAGGTGAAGGATTTAAAGGACTTGCCTGTACATGACATGGTTGACCAAATCAGGATCATGATCATGCGCTTGTGGGAATTGAGAAGAAGAATTGGTGAGGTCCTGCAAGGGGACAAGCTTCCAGCAGTGGTATAACAGGTTGCCAACAGGAGTAGAAATCTTGCACATTTGAAAGTTGAGAAATCTTCTTTGTGGGGTGCTGAAGTTAGAGACACCAAAACTGGAAGGAGACATGTTGTTGACACTGAAGTGCATGAATACACTTGCCTGGAGTGGCAACACACTGGAAAGCCATGTGAGCATTCCCTAGTCTTCTTGGCCTCCAAACCAAAGTTAAATATGCACCTATATTTGCATGAATATTATTCAGTAGAGAAATTTAGAGCTGCATATGCAACTCCAATTCCAGCACTTACAGACCAGTCTCAATGGCCTGAAGTAGAATTTGAATTTTCTATGTGTCCTCCACTGACCAAAAGAAAAGCTGGCCGGCCTAAGCAAAGTATATTCAAGGCATGGTTTGAGAAAGGTGGGAGTAGTAAGAAAGGGAAAAAGGATGATAAGCCAAAAAGACCTAAAAAAGGTAACGAAAACAGATGCAAGCTTTGCTAGGAACTTTGGCACCGAACTGGGTCTTCCAAATGCCGTTACACTCCTGAAAAGCCAAAGAAGTATGCAATATTTTTTTGTTACTGTTACTGTTGTTTCTTCACTTTGTTTTGTTGCAAAATGACCTGTTATGTTTTTCAGGAGAAAATGCCCAGTTCAGCCTCTTGTTGTTGAAAAATGCTGGCCAACCAAAAAGCCAAGACTTGGTGGATTCAGAAAAAAGAGAAATGTGCAGATCATGTTTACTGATGAGCAAACAAGGCAAAATGAGGCTATTGAGTTGCCACCTGTTGTGGATGTTGCAATGGAAGCAGATGATGCCCTTGATCATATTGTGCTGCAATCTATTGAGTTGCCACCTGTTCTGGATAATTTTCAAACCGAAGAGGCAACAAAAGAGTCTATTGAGGTGCCACCTGAACATGTTCTCGAGGTTGTGCTGGACGACATCGCTGATTTGGCTGTTGAATTGCCACCAAAACCAATTCAGGAGGTTTTGCTGCAAAAGTTGTGGGGGCCAACTGGTCCTGGTAAGAAAACCATGAGCATCAACTAATTATGTCATGTTGAACCAAGAAGTGAAAAAAATAACAAGAGATCGAGCGGCAAGAGGAAAGCAAAATAGAGTGGGAACCATTGAAACATTATGTTTATTGTACTTTGATGTGAAAACCTATATTTCATTGATGTAATCTTGATTGTTGTATTGGTTTGTGTTCTTTGATGTAAAAACTTATGTGATGTGAATTTGAACCGGAATTCAAATTTGAATTTGAATTGACCTTCTAATTTGGACGAACATTCAATATTTTTTAGAGATTATTGGTTTGTTCTATGATGTTTTAATGCTTTATGTACTATTATGCATGTTAGTTCATCAATCCTAGTCCTTTTGTGAAGTACATCTTATTGCCACCGAAAATGTGCTAGAAATGGCCTCCAAAGCAAGGGAAAACGACCCCATTGCTAAGCATCTTATTTTTCGACCTTGTCCAAATCATCCAAATAAATGTCCTTAGCATTTATTCTACCTATACAGTATTAGTACGAAATCTCACTATTTTTTGAATTTTTGTATTTTTCGTTTTTTTGGGAATTAGTTATGCACGGTCAAAGTTGTCACAACCCCGTTGACTGAGCTCAAAACCCCTCAAAACCCCATTCGTTGACCAGGCTAACCCTGACGACCAACCTGGAGCGTCGATCTAACCCTAGCGCGCTACCCGGTCCGTTCGATCTGTTCTTCTAGAAGGATTCTGTGTGACGGTAGCTAACCCTAATGACCAATCTCGACCGTTCATCTGACGCTGTGCGCTAAACTCCCGCCGTGCGATATGGTCTTCTAGGAGGAATCATGAGCGATCCGCGAGATCCCAGTTTCTTCGACGTGATTGGCTGGCGTTTTTTCTTCTAGCGAGTCGCGTCTGGTTCTGCTGGGCCATCCACGCATCGTCGAACGGGTCTGTTTATGCCTCTGATCGTGGCAGCCACGCCTCTATGCCCGCTGCCCATTGCTGCCCTCTTTTCTAGCGCCTTTGCCATGCATGCGCCATGCAGCGTGCCCGTCGTAGCCTGGCTATTGAACCCATGAGCGTCGCAGCCTGGCTATTGCATGCAGCGTAGCAGCATGCAGGGCACGCGCCGATGTAGCCTTACCGTGGCCCGCCGCTTGGATAACCCGTTGATGCACACCGATGCATGCGCCGCTTGGATAACCCGTCCCGGCGCTTTGAATGCTCTGCGACGGCTTTAACTGCTCGGCGGAGACCAAATGCCACCGCACACCTCTCACCCTCCTCTCTCTTCACACTAGGGTTTGCAACGGCCGCCCCGGCCTATATAATGGCACCATTTCTTCCCAATCTCCGCACACCTCTCTCACCCTCCTCTCTCTTTAGCCTCTAGCCCGCCACCGCATCTTCTTCAGCCATCACCCGCTAGCCGCAACCATGCAATTCAATGGCCCCACCTTCCGTTTCCCACCCACCACGCCCGAGCGGCAGTCCGGTGGTGTCATCGTCGAGAATGAACTTCGTGTGTGGGCGATCTCGAGGTGGAGGGGGCCGACGGAACTAGCGCATTTCTTCCTCTCTGCCGGCTACCACCACCTCCCTAGGGGCTCGCCATGCATGTTCAGGCTGGAGAGGTACTACGACGGCAACACCGGCTTGGAGATTGGCCTGTACGTGCACTTCACCAACCCATTAGACGCGTTCGTGCTCCTCGGGCAGGTTTTCTGGTGTGGATGCGAATTCATCACATTCACAACCTACAACATCTTCACCGACTTTCGTGCCATCTTCCCCTCCCCGGGCAACATGCACACCCTCCCCTACCGCATGCCGGAGGACGACGACGAGTGAGGGGCGAGACCTACCCCACAAGGAGGAGCCAAGGAGGGAAGATGCGGCTCCCGGGAAGATGCCTCGTTGTTTTTCTGTTTTTCTAGTTGTAAGTTAGTTTTTATTATATAAGTTGTGTGCTTTTGTATCGTGTGCCCGTCGGTGGATGGGTTTATGTAATGCTACTATATTATTATTTTTATCTATGTGGTTATAGTTCGTGCAAACTAACTTGGCTAGTTGATGCAATGATTGAGACAACTCATTTTATTTAACACAAGAATAACAATTTAAAAAAAGAGTGCTTGCCCATGAATAAATACTCTACTAGGAAAATGAGGTTATTTAAGCTCAAAGTTATATGACAATGTATTTTTGTCCATTGACTTAATTATGCTTCTTTTTTCTTCAAATGGAGGTAATGTTGTACACAAAACAAAAAATAGTTGTCATATATATTTTTTAACCATAAAAGGTGCAAGTTCCTTTCGTATAAAACATCAAAAAACATAAACTTTAGCCAAATTTGAGAGGGATTCGTTTCCTTCTTTTGTTTGAGCAACATGATCCTACCTACTTGATAGATCTAAGTATAACTAGGTGGGATCATGTTTGAGCAAGTGTTGGCTCATACTTCTACAAGTTGGTCAGTTGTTTCTAGACAACTCAGATTGGTTGATTTTAGATCCCATGCAATGTTGTTGTGGGTCCATAATTGCCACAAGCATCATGGCTAGGTCAAATTTACGAACATCATGGCTAGAAACACCATCATCAACTTAGTTTCACTATTTCTTTATTTTTTTTAATTTATGGTGCTTCTTTCAAACTAAGGCAAAAAGCACGACATGTGAGACTCTGAATCAGTAATCACAACTTGAGTTATACGAGTAAAGATGAAAGATAGTACTTACACATAATTATGAAAGCCGCCACACAGAATTCTGAAAGCTACCACACTGAATTCTGAAAGTACTAAAAATAAATACATTGCAATTTTTTACTTCGAAAAGATATGAACACGCTAGCGATTGAGCAAATAACCTAGGCTATTCAACCCTATATATTTCATCGGCGTCCGCTCCCGTGTCCTGCAGGAGAAATTCATTGAACTACCCCCGTCTGCAATGTGCTGCCAGTATCTTGTCGAGACGGTAAGGCCTCGGTGAACGTTCCAGATCATGTTGACCAAAGCCATCTACAAGTCTTGGTACCCCATTCCAGGCCTTAAGATCATGATTGTACGCTCTGATATAAGAAAGATCCGCGTAGTAGATGCAACCGGCTAGGACTGTACTAGGGTGAACTCTAGTGTCGACGGAGATCGACCCGTTAAAATGAACGAAGAAGGCACGGCTGCCAATGTCACCTACAGCCTCGAGACAGAATTTCTCCATGTCCACCCGGTAAAGCACCGGTTGACCTTCGGCGAAAACCCAACCCAACACAAGAAGCAGATTACCTTCTGACTCCACAAGGTAGAACTTGTAGACTCCGCGTATCTCTTCAAAGACTGGACCTAAAATTATTATGGCCATCTTGACTGTGCTCGCGCGCTGCTCCACCTGGATGTTGGTCGACACGATGTCTCCACCATCCTGTACTGCATACACTTTACCACGGAACGGGGTCATGCATCGCATGTCGGACGACGGATAAATTCCTTCTCCAAATACTCTATTGAAATCCCCTGTCGGGGTGGCCTCATCGTCCCAAGCAATAGAATTCTCATAATGTGTGGAAACAAACACCATCATGGGGGACTTCGTGACGGCTACAGATGCCACAAGATTTGATGGTATCTGCGCCTGAAACTCAGTGTTGAACTTACAGGTGGGTGGGTTCAGAAGGCGAATCTTGTGCGGCTCTTCCCTCTAAGCAATAACGACGACGCCACGATAAACACCGATGAAGTAGAACCTTTTGATGAAGAGAACAGTTAGCCCTAAGATATATGTACAATGGAAAATACTCTCTTTGTTCACTAATATAAGACAGAGCTTCTAGATATTTCAAAATGTACTAGATATATATATCCTAAATGAGTGAACCTATACAATTAAACTTTGCTTAAGAATGTTCAAGAACATGCATGTTTAAGAACCTACACAATTAAACATGCATGTTTAAGAATAACTTTGTATCATAATAACAAATGAATGTTGATCGATGAATTGTGAACCCGCGCTGAACTTCCATTAGATTCGTCATGAAGCAACGACCTATGGCGAGGTTGAGGAACGTGAAGTCGCCGACGTCTGGAAGTGTGTGATATACCAGGATCCAGTTGTTGAGATGGAACTCGGGTTCTTTTAACGCACGGCACCAATCGCCGTAGACTCTCCGACAAGCAGCATAGGCATCGACGTACTCCTCGTTCTCCAGGAAGGATTCGCCGATCTTGGCAAGTGGTCCGTCGGCCGGGAGATCGGACCAGTTCACCTTCAGTCGGCTGCTCGCCATGCCTTCCTATCGAGGAATAAAGAAGACCAGGATATGACGAGGAGAAGAACAAGGATAGGAGGAGTCGAAGAGGGAAGCACTACACCGGAACAAGGAGGCGAGGAGACGGCAGGAACTGCCACTATGCGGTCGAGGAACTGGTGATTTTATTTTCTTGTAATGTATAAGGACGTCGGCTAACCGCGCTGACAGGTGTAGGGCCGGCCCTTGGGGGGACCGGAGGGGCAGCCGCCCCGGGCCCAAAATTTTGGGGGGCCCTCCCCAGATATGTGTTGCATATATAGGCTATAATAGATCTTAGAAAAGATTAACAAAATAGCAATTTTGAGTTTTCTATTGGGCTAGATTGAGCGCTCTACTTTGCTGGACATACACATATGTTTCAAATTTGGAGTCCATCACGGCATCACGTACCTAACCTGCGATTAGATCAGCTATCCTCTTTCATTGTATCGTATGAAGGCACGCCGCACCTCGGTTCCTGCCTCAACCTCGACTCAACACTACGCTGTCGATTGTAGGAAGGTCCGCACGGGAAAAGCAGCAAGCCGCCACCTATCGGCCGATCGTCGCCTATCGCCCCCTCGCCCTCTGCCTCTGTCTGTGGTCTATCTCTCGCCTCGCTTTGGCCATTCAACGTCTATAGGTTCGAATTCTGAATTTATGATCTCAGTCTTCTATAGTCTAACGTTGCCCCTAATTTTTGTTCTAATAGTTGTTCTTATTTATATTTTTAGTGTAGTTAATTGGTTATGGCACCTTATTCCGGTGCTAATAAAAGTAAAATATAAAGTCTAAATTTTTCGATGATATATATTTTATAATATATACCTGATACTAAGTTGCTCAATTTGGCGACGTAGAAGTACGCGCAAGACTTGTAAACCGAAAGGGAGGTAGTAGTTCTTGCTGAGTAACATAGTAATATTGATCTAGAGGGTGATATCGGTAAATAGGAGAACGATGACATCAACGCGGGTAATAACAATGTAAGTGATCACGATATCGCATTTGATTCATCTCATTCAAAATTTGCTAGTGTTGATGGTGAACCAATTAGTGTGGTTATTTATGATCCGGCATCGAGAAGTTATTGGACGAGATTAATATTGATTTTATTATCACCGACTTCACTTCTAGGAATACACGGAGAATTTTTGAAGGTAATATGTAAACATTTTCATTGTTATATGAATATTTCAAATGGGTATACTTGAAGTATTTATTCTTCATCATTTCATTCTTGTATATAAAAAAAATTAGGAAGGAGGCCCAACATTTTAGTTTTGCCCCGGGGCCCTGAAATCTCAGGACCGGCCCACAGGTGGGGTCAGTTCATCACGTAGATTCAATCCAATGCTATAGGCTTTTTTGGGTTGGCTAGAGACTCCTTCATCAACTTGTGGTTGTGTGACTCAACACTTGGCCAACGTGATCCTAACGAGTTGATATCTAAGAGCAAGTACAATAAATTTTAGTCAGCTGACTATAAGAGTTAAACTAGTATTGTTTTGCTTAGTTGGATGAGAGAGAAGAGGTGAGAGAAGAGAGATGGGCTCTTAGAGCAAGTACAGTAAGTCCTAGTCAGCTGGCTATAAAGCTTAAACTAGTATTTTTTTGCTTAGTTGGATGGGAGAGAAAAGTTGAGAGAAAAGAGATGGGCTCTCATGCAATAGCCAGCTCTTGCGTGTGCTCCTAGACACTATGTGAGTATGTGAGTGGGCCATTGACATATAAAATATTAAATCTTTAAAGGTAACTATTGTACTACTTGACTATAAGCTGACTACATGTGACCTTATAGCTGGCTTGCCGGCTGTACTATTGGAATTGCTCTTATGCAATAGCCAGCTCTTGCACGTGCTTTTAGGCACTTTGTGAGTATGTGAGTGGTCCATATATGTATAAAGTAGTAGATTTTTAAAGATAACTATTGTACTACTTGACTATAAGCTGACTATAAAAAACTTTATAGACAGCAAACCGGTTGTATTATTGGAATAAGAGTGCTATGACACACACTTGTAGCGTATGAGTCAACACTTGGCCAACATGGTCCTACCTACTTTATAGATCTAAGTATAAGACTGCTATGCCTAGACATGATGAGACACTTTACGCCAAATGTGGACGCGCATGCCAACATTTCATGGGCTGGCTAGAAACTCCTTTCAACTTGTTGTTGTAAATGAGTAACACTTGGCCAACATAATCCTACCTAGTTAATTTTTTTTGAGAAATACCTACCTAGTTAATAGATCTTAGTATAACACTATATGCCAAGAAATTATGATGACCTCTCTCGGTTGGCTAGAAATACCATAATCAATTTGTGGTTTTGTGACTCGACACTTGGCCAACATGATCCCACCTAGTTGATACATCTAAGTATAAGAGTGATATTGCCAAGCCATGTATGAAAAGCAAGAACCAGCGTACAAAATGTTTTTATCTACTCCCTCTGTCTCAAAATAGATGTCTCAAATATGTCAAAAATTAAATGAATATAGAAACTATTTAGTATATAGATTCATCCAAATTTTGAAAAACCTAGGACATCTATTTTGTGACAGAGGGAGTATTTTGTTACATGAACATGTGCATAAAGAGAAGCAAACGGAGAAAACTTGGGCAAATTCGTGATGCTTTTTATTCAGGGCGTGCAAAGCATGAGGAAGCTAACTGATACACTTATTACAGTGTCTACTGCTTAATGATCAGCAGATAGACCAACCCAAGAGCAACTGCACAAAAATAAAATACAACATTCATCATGTTCGCCTGCTTGTTCAGATCGATAATCTGTCTTAACTGCTTGTTGAGTTTCTTCAGTTCTCCCTTAACTTCTGCATCACCCGTCGTAGCAACGATTTCAGAGCCCAAGTTCTCGACCTTATGAGGGTAATTGAGCTCAATCGATGTGCCCCCTTCCGATCAACTGCGCCTTCTAGTTTAATCCTCTCAATGTACTCATCCATCCACTCAAAATGCCTACAATTCTTCAGATCCTAAAATCGGATGGGTAGATGAACCTTGATTCAAATCCCAAATCCGAGGAAGAACCAAAATTGGCAAACGAAATCAACAAATTGACTTGAAGAATTCAGATCTAACCTTCCCCTCCTCTGGCTTGCTCTCACATTTCACAAATTCGCGCCCACAGTTTCCATTTTCCTTGTTTAGGGCCGGTGGCTGCATCAGGACGGGATGCCAGATGAGCGCGGCATACGCATCAAACACTGTACATGCTAACAAAGTTTGGTTTGCACTTACACTACAAAATATAAGATGTTTCAGGTTTCTGAAGAAAATGAATCTAGATTCACCCCAAAGTTGAGTAAACCTACATCCTAAAACAAGTCTAGATACATTTGCTTCACAAAGCTAAAACTCTTATATTTTGAAACTGTATAATGTAATTCCCATTCATTTATATGTCTGGTCCGTTACTATTTTGACAAGCGTTGTATTTTAAGCATACGCACTACAACTAGGCCTATAAACATTGCTCATCAAATCCACAAATTGGCGAACATAAACAACTAACCCAAACTTTACATTACAATCGTAAAATAAGAAAAACGACAACACCACAGTCATGAAACATTCTTCTGACAAAAACACAGCGCCATGCGCGAACTGTTTAGCAATCAAACAACCCAACTTTGCGTAAATTTTTTAATGGTATACCAACATTCGCCAGGGAATCGGTAGTACGAATTTTTGTTTCTTGAGTTTTCAAGAATATGCCAGCAGCTCCGCGATTTCAAGAACCCTGCTTTTTACCTTTTTCGAGTTTGTTTGTCTTTGACAGAATAATTTATGCAACAGTATGTCTCCTAGAATCATTTATCCTTTCCTATAACACAATATTAGCAGGGTTAATAAGGTCACATGCTACTGTATATAAATATGCAAATGCCAAATAAATTTTTTGAATACCTGCGAGACTACATCTGTGAATTTATCTCCATCAAAGTGCTCCATACAGCGTAGCACGAACATTCCACACAAGTTTCTGATCATATCGAATCTAAATTTGAATAACAGTACTAACATATCAAAAGAAATGACATTAGTTTAACCAGAAACTCACGCATCATTTTGCCGTGGTGTTTCGCAGCTTACGATCTCCCAATTGGAAACATCATCAAACTTACAATCCATAAATTTGTTAGCCACTTCTATGTCTTTCAAAATTTGCTCTCTCTATGAAACAAAGAAGTTTAGTGTAATGCTTGGAGTAACCATATCGTCGCTAAATGTATAGAGAGAAAACATACCAAAGCTTCGATATTTTCCCTTTTAAATTCAAACAGCGAGTCGAGCACTTGAAATATCTTCTTTGGTCTATTCAGGATGACACAACACCAGTGGCAATCGTTTATATTCAACGCGAAATATGCCTACCAAAAAGAGACAAGTGTTATCACATTACATAATCTGGTTTATACTCTGTATTTTCTTGTACAAATAGTACTTACTTATCAGCACGAAAGTATTCTTCCATGCATCTTTCAAACCATCCTGATATATCATTAGCCATTTCTGAATTTTTTTCCAAGGCCTCTTTCTTATGCTAGGATCTAGTTTTTCTTCTTGGTGGAATACGTATTAGATCATTTGCCCTATATGTAGGGCACAATTTTCGGTCATTCCCCAGTCGAAGAGACAATTCTTCCATGTAAGCACCTATAACCTACAAAAAAAATTAATAGCGTGTGACAAACGATCCTTCTTAGTTGCATAAAATAACAAAACCGTGGTACTTGGACTTACATTGCCACCCAGCCATACTTTATCAAGGATCTCAATAATGTGGTTGGCAGGGACCTGAGTGTCGGCCTTGTTATCATAGACACGCAGACACTTAAAATCTTTATTATTTCTTGCTGTTTCAACGTACAACACTGCAGCATCTATTTTTTGCGGTGTCAAACCGTCCAGGACTTCTGGGTCTTTGAAAAGACCTGCATACACAGAAACAAATATTTAATACGTGCATGTAACTGTTTTATGCACAACCATGCAATTCAATGATGTTGCACTACCTTTTCTAACATCATTTTTTGGTTTTTTACCCTTTTTGTCCGCCGATCCGAGCTTGCGCTTCTCGCCAACGGTATGTAGGCTATTAATCGAGTTAGATGATCCATTCGACAGAGTGTCTCCTACCTCACATTTTTTTCCTCCCCGCCCCTTTTTCAATGCAGATGTGAATGCTTCTAATGGAATCGGCTCTGGGTCCGGTCGTGTCGGTGAAGGACCCCTACCATCAATTAGTATTGGTGACGCTTGGGTACTGCCGAGTTTCGATGGTGCGGTGTGGCAAGCATCAGTAGCATTCCTTTCCTTCTTGTCTATGGGTGACATGAATATGTCACCTTCAGCCTCTTTCTCCTTACTGTTTGAATCCTTCTTTAAATTAGAGTCATGTGCAATGTTAAAGGAATTACTTTCTGAGGTGTCTGGACGTTCCATAAAATCTTTTGGCGTATATTTGGTGTTAGTAGAGGCGATTCCTACACCATTCTCTACCTTCTTATCTACCTCCTTATCTATCTCCTCCTCTTTATTGTCATTATCAGACATTTTTTATTTAGAAGGTCTGTACGCGACTCCTGTCTTGTTCATCATAACAAGAAGTTTCTGCAAGATTGAAAATAAATGAATCATCATTTCATGTTAAAAAAAAGCATTTGTTTAACTCAGAGCAGATGACACATAGGGTGTATCACCTTAGCACAAGCTTCTGTGAAGACCTTCATCTTTCTATCAAAGGTTTCTTCAATTGTTCTATCAATATGCTCTGTTAGTTTGTTCGTCATCTGTTCCAACATGACTTCTCTCATTCCTTTAGCCCTGCTGGATGTAGAACCTCCTTCCTTCTTCCTGTAGGGCCCTCTACTACATTTCTTACCAGATGCAATTTCGGGTATATCGAGAACCTCTTCTCGATGCTTTTGAGTTATGTCATCGTCAATCTTCAAGATATGTGTATATAAACCAATTAATATTGACAACCTAGAACCGTTATCAGAACAAAAAATAAGCCACGATATCACTTGTATTTACGTACCTTCCCCAAAGCACGGCCCTTCAATTCTAAGGCATCTCTCACCGAAGCCGCATCTTCCGTCCAGTTCCTCATCAATGGCCTTCTGGACGTATACTCGGCGCCATCTGGGAGTATCTTCTCATAGTACAGATACTTCAAATATCACAGCAAAATTAGATTAAAACAAAGAAAAATGTATTGTAGCTAATTATATACTCCCTCTGATTCAAATTATTTAACTCAGATTTGTCTAGATTTGGATGTATCTAGACATGTTTTAGTGCTAGATATCCGAATCTAGACAAAACCAAGTCAATTAGTTTGAATCGGAGGAAGTATGTAAGTTGAGAATGGAATTTACCTGTAATAAGATGGTGCTGCCTATCGGCCATTGCTTCACTTCATATGTGTTGCCTACTTATTTTAGGCTAGCAATGAGGTATGTCCGTACATACTCATTGAAATTCAGCTTTTTAATG
Organism: Avena insularis; assembly: GCA_023614405.1. Taxonomy (NCBI): domain Eukaryota; kingdom Viridiplantae; phylum Streptophyta; class Magnoliopsida; order Poales; family Poaceae; genus Avena; species Avena insularis. The sequence continues at coordinate 194,829,224 of CM042691.1, forward strand.
CGACCCACATCTTCTACCAGTGCATGGTATCGTTTTGGGACGATCTTCTGGTTCTGTGGGGTAAGGACTGTCCCAATCAGAACCAGAACCACCTTGCGGATAAAGTCGTCATCCGCAACTTTATCCTTGATAACGTCGGTGATTAGATCATCAATTACAAGATTACCTGTTTTTTTGCTTGCACAGCTATCAGGTATACGGTTCTTTGCGTCATCAGCTTTCTCATAAAGAATGTCCGATATATTCAATCCATGATTTTTTAAACCATAGATACACTCAACGTCCACTCCCGTAAGGGATATTTCACCATCATTCTTGCGTACATTAAATTTTTCTGTCTTTGGATCAAATTTTTGTGTCATAAATTTGATCACCAGACATCTTGACTTCACTGGGGGATCTCAAGCATGCACTGCAAGTCGGTTTCTCCAATTTTGGCACGTTGTGCCGGTGTCATACTTTTCACGAAATGACACCACTTCTCAACAGCACAACACATTTCTCCGATTTCGTCCATTCTGTTGAAAAATAACTATATTTATTTAGGTTTTTATTGGCATCCGAAAAAATAATACTATTCATAACACACATAGACTATAAGATGGATAACACTAATAGTATGTTATACTACACCATGTCAGGTAAATCGATCTCTGGACGCGCCTCACTACAGATAAATCGAGAGCGGGATTCCTAGCGAAGATCCACTAACAATTCTTCGACATAATGGCGACTACCCTTGGACGGAAAATCTAACGACTAAACAAACGGATCCATATGGATCGAGCTTTAATCGAAGTTCTGCTGAACTTAGAACTAGTAATACTGTATGATAACTCCACAGTGCATACAAAAATACCTGCAACGGTAGTGCGTGTGTTGCGATTATTCAGCTCCTAAAAAAGAAACGGTGTGTCCTCGATGTAGCTCTCACGTAGGGAAGGAAGAAAATAATTCAAATCTCGTCGTTGGCGGCGATGGGCGGAGTCGAGGTGGGCGGAGTCGAGGCGATCGAACAAAATCCGTCTGATAAGATGTGCCTCTTTGTGCGCACGTACAACGTGGGGTGTGTGCATGGTGGGTGGGTGGGGCCTGTGGGGTTTAGGGTTTAGGCTACTCTGTATGTCGTTCGGCCTCCAATTATGCAATCAGGCAATCGTGTCTATGTATGCTTCTAAAGAGTAGGCCTTGTTTGGATACGTCGTTTGAGAGAACTCGTTTCCCTTATCCTCGTGAAACTGTGTAACAGACTAAAGCTATGTTTGTCTTCGACCCCCAAAACGGGAATAAGTAAAAATGGTTTCCACAAAGCCAGCAAAGACTACACCGAAGTTTATCTTCAGGTTCGCCGGACAACCCTTGGCTGGAGACTTCATAGGAAGACGTACATGGCGAGCTGGCCAGGCAAGACCGACGCGAAGACATCGCTGGATGAAGAGCTCACGCTGACGAGGAACATGGTGAGGAAGACGAGTTATGCACCAGCGCCACCGTCATAGAACGCGCCGCCGCCGGACGCAGAGCTCACGCTGACGCCGGGAACATGGCGTTGCTTGAGGAGGACGCGCTGACACAAACCAGGAAAGCTGCATCGTGATTTTCTCCGGGGTCGCCATCACGTCCAGGCTTGCCGGTGCTCCGGGATGCAATCGTGTAGGTGTGTCAACGACATATGCATTAGCGTTGCTGCCGACGCGCTGGTGTTCACGGCGGTGGCCGCCTTGAGAGTCTTTCCGCTGCTCTGTGAAGTTTTGTCGCTGTTAATTCTCTCATGTCTATGTGCATCACTGTCGCCATTAATTGTCATGTCATTCTCGCGTCCTGAACCAAACATGGATTTTGTTGTGCCTATTCTTAACTGAAATTTTTGCAAAACTGGTTTTCCTAAAATCAGCTTAAAACTCGTTTTACAAAAACTAGGAGCTAAACTTCCGTATCCAAACAACCACTATGAGTGGCTAACCAGTGCATGAGTGGGTCTACACGTGGCTTCGTGCATCGAACGTAGTCATTATTAGTGCATCGAAAGTTACTTACGTAATCACGACAAGTTTTGTGCTATGAATAAATTTGGAATTACAACGTTTCATAGTAACACATTAGGAATATTTGAAGAGAATATTAAAAATGTATACATTGCTAGGTTCGAAGGGAGAATATTAAAGATGTATACATCGCTAGGCCAAAAATGTCAACTCGTTGGAATAATAATGTTCTTACATATGGCGGCGAAATAGATCAATAATTGTTTCAGGACAGCTACAAACGAATAAGCATCGATCTTAAGAAACAAGGAGCTAGATGATGTCGATGATAAACATAATGTTCAGGCCAACTTGTTTTGTGGTCCTAGGAGTAATGAGTAAGGCTTGTCCAACTTGTAGATCATCTTCTTTCGTATGGAAATCCCTCCATGCCTTTTTGTTGAATATCAACCAGCCATCGTTGTCAAACGTGTAGGCAATGTTGCTGACTTCGAAATCTCCAACCCGCAGCCCAACCAAGCCTTCCTCAGGAATGTTAAGGCCGTCAACAAATTTTTTAGGTAGTTTCTGTGATGCCGTCGTGGATGATGAAATCAAAAGAGTAACGATGTGAGACGATTGCCACAATTTATGCACATATATGGAGGAATAACATAATTATAACTACCCCTCCGTCTCAAAATAGATGTCTTTGGTTTAAATTTGGATAAATCTATATACTAAATTGTGTCTAGATTCGTCCAAATTTTGACAATTTTTGACAAAATTGAGACATCTATTTTGAGACGGAGGAGTCTGAGATAACATACCATGTTGTGTTTCGCAAGATTGGTGCGTGTTAAACGGGTTACTAATGGGACCCCAAGAATAGTACTTCCTGCATGTATAATATTTAAGAGGTGCCCATGCTCATCTTCGCTCAGTTCGCGTACTTGGGAGATGATGGTAGAGTCATACGGGTCTTTCTCGCCACCGCTGAAATAGACAATACTGATACTCGGTGTTCCTCCCAACGAAAACATAATCATTTGATCTCCTCCAAACACATGGTTCTGTCTAACGAATTCTTTCCATCCATCACCACCGATGCGGGTCAAAGCCTTATCTTTCACCACATCAACGTCATATGCACGCCCAAGTGCTAGAAAGCGCACACTAGTCTTCTCTTCTACATATTTATTGAACATGAACCTTGCATTGCACGGAATAATCTACGCATAATTAACAGAATATACACACGTTTAAAAAAGGTAGAGCGCCGCCAACAAAGGTTACAAGATAGCAATAGTGCAAGGAAAAAATAGTGTGTTTCGTACAAATGAATCTTCAAACACTTCATGCATAAAGACACTAAATAATAACCCCGAGGTCAAGGAGTCGCACACACTCTTGCATTTTCCGCACAACGCCATGTCTCCTAAAACAATAACATAATCATATAAATCCATTACACACGTCATACACTAGTACACACGTCAAAAACATCAGTCATGCACATGTTCAACAAATACAAATAATGTACAGTGAAAGATCTACATAAATCATCTACACAGTTAATATATTGTATACTATGTAGTTCATCTAGACAATGAAATCAGAGCTAGCCTACAAATTTAATTTAAACGTACGAGCAATAGCGAGTCTAGGGCTCACGGACAGTGGCGGATCGACGTCACGAACGGGAGCAGAGACGTCCAGAGAAGATGGACGTGGGACAACGGCGAGAGGAGAGGATAGGCGCGGCGGTGGGACGAGTAAACCTATTTATGCATTTTATAGGAAACTAATGTTAAGCCGGAAAGGCCGCCGCGTGACGCTTCCATCGGCAGAATCATGGGCCGCCTTGTAGGCAGCTGACGAGTTGGCCCATCTCCTCTCCACTCCGCTCATCCGCTAGCGCTGTACAACGGGCCTAGATACGATTTTATTATTTTCCTTTTATTTTTCTTCTATTTGTCCCTATTTTCTTACTTCCGTACTTCATAGTCCCTTCGTTTTGTTTACATTCATATCACAAAACTAAAACGTCTTAAATATTGGAACGGAGTATGTTGGCATGGAGAATTATTTGTATACATGGTATTTTGAACTTAATAATCGAGCATTCACGTAGATGTATGAACACATGTCGTGTAGGCTTAAAAAATTGAAACCGGTATGAAAATAGGATAACATAATTCGGGTGTCCACTAACAGAGCAAGTGCAACATTCAATATGAAAAACAACTACAGGGCATCATTAGGAAAACGGGTAACAAACAAGTAAGCTCCTTTATAGTAGGCTTGGTACAGCAAGAACAACATCTTGACACCCAATCCAAGTGTAGGCTCCTTGTCCATGAAATTCTTCCAGCTACTCAAACAGAGACGGCCATCCTTGTTTGAAATGGTGTATGACCCCTACACCATTGTGTGAGGATAACACACAATGGTCATGCCACCTTCTTTGTCCATCGTATTTGGGACAAGACGTTTTGGGATTTTCTAATTTAAAAATAAAGTAGCACAACACCAAAAAAAAGTTATCAGTTAAACTTGGAATGGAATAGAAATGATACTCCCTACATGCATTCACGAAATATAAGCCTTTCCATTCACTAATACTCCCTCCGTTTAGAAATATAAGACGTGTTAGAGCGAGCTTTGTGAAACAAATTTGTCTAGACAACTTTTTTACTCCCTCCGTCCAAGAATAGATGTCTTAGGTATTTCAAATCTTGAATGAATCCATATACTAAATAGTGTCTAGATTCATCCACATTTTGACAAATTTGAGACATCTATTTTAGGACAGAGGGAGTATATAGATTCCGAGTGAACCTATACACTAAAATACATCTAGATACATTCTTTTCACAAAGCTAAAATGTTTTATATTTCTCAACGGTGGAGTATCTTATATTAGTGAATGGAAGGAGTACCAAATAAGACCAGTTTAACATTCACAATAAACTTAAAAAGAAAGAAACATGTTGCTAATGATTACCAGGTGTTTGGTTTGGCTGCGACAATTTAGGGTATGGACCATTGCTACAGTTGATCCTGGTACATAATCTCCAACATAATAACGTGATAGCCTATAGTCCAAAGTCTCTACAGTTTCTATGATTGTCTTTATCATCCTCCAATTTATCTTGGTTCCGTTGGTGGCCTTGATAGAGTCAACAATGCCACGTCTTTCGGTAGTCGGAAATATTCTGCAATTTATGATTTGAGAAAATTAAATGTAAAAATGATTACACTAAAATATGATATTATTGGTACAAGATGAATTATGTTGGAACACTACTTGGATGGGTGACTGGGAGATTCCCAGTTGTGACACGATTCCAAGGATCTTTGGTGTTCACGGTGAAGTATATTTTCTGGCCAACTTGAATATTATATATTATTGCAACTTCCTTCCATGCTCTGCCACTAATGTAGGTTAGACCTGGTTGGTTTGTGACATCAACATCAAATTTGAAGTCCTCCTTGGTCCTTAGAACAGGAGTGAAACTCTTTGTGTCATCCTTGCGCACAAAATATGGCATAAGGAAAAATGCTCTCACGTAGCACGGGATGACCTAACAACAAATATGTGATTAAAATTAGATTACCATGTCAAAGAAGGTCTAAGAGTCGTGAAATTATATATATGCATGTAGTAAGAGTCACTTATCTTGATTTTTTTTAACAGTAAGAGCTAAGAGCCATGCAGTGCAAACCATAATCATATAGTTTATTGTCTTCGAACTTTTCATAATACTAGACTTCATCAAATTTATATTGAGGTCCAAGACACTAACACGACTAAAAAGAGCAATTACTCTTAATATTAAACATGCACATAAAACTTCAAAAATTACATGCAGGTCACGCATTAATGACTCAAATAAACAACAAAATATGCCAAACACATAATAAGAAAGAAATAAACAACATGATATACTCGTTGGTAGCTGAATACTGTAGTGTCCACAAATCCATCTTGAAACATCAAATCAAAGTTGGTCATGTAGATATCCCCACGGCCGCATAAACCATTTGTGTCAAAACAAGTGGGACACTACGATAGATTATAGATCTAATCAGTACTACTAATCAGGAGAAATTTTGTGGTAGGAAGAGACCAAACATATATGGTACCTCTTTGGTGCAGGCCATCCTTGTTGACGATGAGTGTGGCGGGTAAATCTACCACGAGAGAGCAGTTATCTTTCTATGGAGGCACGGATGGAGTAGAACGATGACGGCGCTGCGTGGTGCCATGTCACAAAGATGGATAGTTTGTTCGGAGAGGAACGGAGACTAGGTATTTGGCAAAATCCGACACGCATGGCTGGGCCACTGTTGGTCCGGCCTGTTAAATGGCTGACGCGCATCCGCCCTAAACGGGAGGCCCAGTTGTGTTTCATGTGCTTTTGTTTTACTATATTTAGTTGTGCGCTTGAGACATTGACAAACTACTGAGTGTGACATATCATTATTATGTTGTATTAAAATTGGTTAAGCACAAAAGAGTAAATAAATCCAAGAAGCATTGAGTCTATATTTAGTTAAGCCAACGATATTAGCTAGTTAAAACTCGAATACATCATAGAAGATTCTAGAATTAAGCAAACAAAGGGAATTCAAAATTTTCCAATGTTTTTTATTTTAGATTAACAATTCAACTAATTTTTAGAAACAATTGTTTAATATTTTTTGAATAGACTATATTTTACCAATATTTTGCTTAACTTTTCTAGCCAAATTGTGTACATTTTGGACACTCCACATTGTCTCAATAATTCAACACAACAAGATCGCTAGGAGCAAATTGGAACTCAAAACAAGATTAACGAACTACCTAATTGAAGAAAAAAGTAAGACTCGGCGTGCAGGCGCCCAACTCCTACTCCCGCGCCTGCGTCACGGCACGTGTCTGAGGCCTCTCCAGCTCGCCACCCACACCGCCTGCCACCGACGGAGCTTAGCGAAGCAGAAGAAGCACAGGACGCGGCAGATCTGGCTGCCGAAGATCGCCGTCCTACCCTCATACGCCATAGTGGCAAACTCCACAAGGGGAAAACCAGAAAATCCTACTCTACTGCTGTACAAGGGAGGGACCCTCACCCTACTCGACGCCGGCCATCGCCGGAGAGTAGCGGGGAGGGGCCTGACGGCCCAAGACTTGGAGGTGGATGAGGGAAACAGGAGGGTTCAGAGAGGAAGAAAAGAAGTCTCCCGACCACCCAACGGCTGTTTCAACATCAATAGTACTAACATTAGTAAACCAAAAGAAACATCATCATACAGCCTAGCCTACTCATCGGAGTCGGAGGAGGAGTCGGAGTGGTAGCAGAGACGGCACATGGTGTGGTCAAAGACCCTGACGCCGAACTTTCCTTCGCCGTCGTACCTGAAGACAAGGATGTTGCCCGCTTCGATCTTGTGCGAGCGGGTGAAGCGCTCCCAGCCGTTGCCGAGGTACATCTGGCCGAGGTGGTCGGACTACAGGTTGACTGGGTACCTGCCTGTCCTGAAGCCATTTGCCCGCAGCATGGCAAGCGGGGGCGGCTCGTCTTCGATCAGCGACACGAACCCGCGGGGCAAGAGCAGCCTGTCACGTGGCATGCCGAGGTGGATGGCCACGGTGAATTGGGTGCCTGGGTCGAAATCTTCGGGCGACGACGGCGGTGAGGGAGAGCGTGGTGGCGCGGTGATTTGGCCGCGTCCTCCACGCCTCCCTCTACGTCCATGGCCGCCGCGCCCTCTCGTCGATCCAGCCCCGCCGGCCATGGCTAGCTACAGGTAGTGGAGAACGAAAAGGAGAAGGACGAGAGGATGTGGTTCTCTGGGGAGAAAATGGCCGCGGAAGGCCAGTTAAAAAGGGCCGGCATCGAATGCTGGCGCGGAGGCCGAGGATACAGCATTGAAGTGTCTAGGCAGTCAGTGTGCAGTCTCGTCGCCATTGATGGCGCAGGCTATCGCCGGTCAGCGGTTGCGTCTGAATCAGTGTCTCTGCGTGCATCTGAATCAACACCGCGGTGGCTCATGGGTGGGCCAGCAGCACCAACGGGCAGGACGAGCTGTACGGTGGGAGATGCGTCGGCCCGGTGGAGATGCACGGACGGTATGTGTCGGCCCGGTGGACGAGTTCGCTGGGACGGGATGTGTCGGCCTGGTGGAGATGCCCTGAGGTGCTACCAGGTCCCAGCGGTAGGGCGCGCGGTTGTCCCGGCCCAACGCTCACATTCGTCAAGATAAAACCCTAATTCCTCAGGATGCAAGACTGCACACCATGATACCACCCTCCTCCCTTCGTACGCCATGAAGCGAGTCCGTGGTGATGAGCCAGGGCTGCAGCCAAGTGGAGGATCAGAGGATGCCCCTGCGGCGGTCGTGGCTGTACGGGTCGGTGCTGCTGCTCCGGGCAGTCTGGACTCTCCTGGCCCCGCCGTAATTGCTCCGGCTTCCGACGCAGCGGTCGTCGGTGACCACGAGGATCAGGTGAAGGATGATGTCGTGGCTCCCTCTGCAGATCGGGACGAGAAGCAGGCGAAGCGCATGCAAATCTTCGATTTCAAGGAGGAGGACTATGACCCGGATGCAAACATCGAGGAGGACTACGAGGTGTACCCGGATGCAAACGTCGCCCACCTTCGAGGTCCCAGAGAATGCTACGAGTTCGAGGTTAAGTTCATTGACGAGTACCAGCTGTTTGTCTGTTAGAGTGTTAGTTGATTACTGTTTGTATGTTTTTCTCTCGCTGCAGATTGATTTGATCTGCCACCAAGTTGATTTAGCCATATTTTATTTTCAGTTTTGCTAGTTCTCGAGCGCCTGAGAACTTCTTAGGTCTCAATCGCCTCTTTCACCGTTCGATTTACCTCGTGATTCGTGCAAAGTTAAAGTTACACATGAGTTGCAACTAGGGTGTAACTGAGAATTTAATGAGTTGCAACTAAGAATTAGTACAAATATTATGAGTTGCAACTAGGTTGCAACCGAAATTTTAGCAGAAATATTAGGATGACATCAGGCGCCTGAGATCTAGGCATAGGGTTGGTGGTTTCATTGTATTGTATATTGATTCAATCTGCGAGATAGTAATTTTATTCATATCTAATCAGATTACTTAATTATTAATAATGATAGAATACTAATTTTATAATCAATGTGATTAAGTACCAACTGATTTTTGTAGGTCATAACCATGAATTTGTAATCAAAGTTAATGCACTTGTTTTCATGAAGGCTTATCTTTATTGTGTAGTACTAACTAAGGCAGGTCGTAGTGGCAGTATCATGCATGGTATCATACCAGTACTATATTTAATGATTTATAAAATCTCAATACAAAATTATGTACAAGAATTATTTATATAAGGATTTTCTAGTTTTACGTGCTATGATACGGTATCTACCTATGATACTCTAACAATCTCTTTCTTCATTAATTGTTGTGGCACATCAGATTTTTGGCAACATGGCATGCATGATACTAGCTATGATACTCCCACTAGGACCAGCCTATGTAATGCACTTGCTAGTAACCATATCAGATGCATGCAAGTTGATTAGATGCACACTTTTCTTAATGTAGATTAGTACCAATATGATGATTCCATATTTGATGCATACCTTTTATCTTATATTTTCAAAATTCTCGGATGCATGTTACATACCAATCGATGTATTGCCAAGATGAGATGCATGCCCCTTTTATCTTATAATTCAAATTCATACATATGATTTTATTCATGACGATAATAATTTTTGAAAGCTTGAATTTATATTTCATGTAAATTAATTTTCTCACTTATTCATATTTAATAAATCCAGGAGTATGACAACATGGGAGATGACAAGGAGGTCAGGGACAACAAAAGCATGAACATACATAAGAAGCTCAAGTATGTCAACACTGATACGGTGCCCTAAATAGATCCTAAGGCCAAGATTTGATTGTGCTACCAATGCTTTGGTCCCCTATAAATTTTAGTTGTTATCGTTGAAACTATTTGTTGCAGAAACTGGTGTTATTTTGTCGTTTGTGATGGAACCTCGTTTAATCTATATATATATATGCCTTACGAGTGTCTGCTACTTCGTGAGATGTAGTTTTGGTTCGTGTTCATGCACACTGAATTCCTTAGATGGTTGTTTATTCATGCACACCAAAATTCTTGGAGTATTAGATAGATTGGTCTGATCCAACTATTTTCTACAAATCGCAACGGAGATAAAAAACTATGGTCTACCTTATTATTTCAATATTCTAAATGTTACATTTTTATGGCAAATAAGACACCAATTACAAAGGCAAAATGCGAAAGGGTTTCTAGCCAACTCAGATTAGTCTAGAGCCCATGCAATGTTGGGATGAGGCTATGTGAGGTACAAGTGTGCATCATAGAAGTTATTTAGTTAATTAGAATTAACAACTAGGTGGGACCATGTTTGAGCAAGTGTTGGCTCATACTACTACAAGTTGGTCAGTTGTTTCTAGACAACTCAGATTGGTTAATTTTAGATCCCATGCAATGTTGTTGTGGGTAATTATTTGCCTATAAACACCTTCATGAACTTGTGGTTGCATGAGTCATCACTTGGATAACATGATCCTTCCCGATTGATAGAACTTATTATAACACTTATAGAAACACCTTCACCAACTTGTTGTTGTATGAGTCATCACACCTGATAGATCTAACTATAATTTTGCTATGCCAAGCCATGACACACACAACTGTTGGAGTTGTGGGCCCATGCCAACATTGCATGTGATCTAGACCTCTCTGGGTTGGCTAGAAACCGCCGTCATCAACTTAGTGGTTGTGTGAGTCACTACACCTAACCACATGATCTATCCCACCCACTTGATAGATCTAGCTATAAGACTGCTATGCCAAGCCATGACACACTAGCTTGTGGCAGATGTGGGGCCATGCCAATATTGCATTGCGTCTCTAGACCTCTGTGGACTGGATAGAAACACCTTCCCCAACTTGTTGTATGAGTCATCACACCTGACCAACATGATCCTACCTACTTGCTAGATCTAGCTATAAATTTTCTATGCCATGGCACACACAACTATGGTAGATGTGGGCCCATGCCAACATTGCATGGGATCTATACCTCTCTGGGTTGGCTAGAAACACCATCATCAACTTAGTGGCTGTGTGAGTCACTACACCTGACCAACATGATCCCACCCACTTGATAGATCTAGCTATAAGAGTGTTATGCCAGGCCATAACACACACTTGTGGCAAATGTGCGGCCATGCCAACATTACATGGGGTCTAGACCTCTCTGGGCTGGATGGAAATACCTTCACCAACTTGTTGTATGATTCATCACACCTGACCAACATGATCCTACCCACTTGCTAGATCTAACTATACTTTTGCTATGCCAAGCCATGACACACACAACTATGGTAGATGTGGGCCAATGCCAACATTGCATGGGGTCTAGACACCTCTCTGGGCTAGATAGATCTTACCTAGTTGATAGATCTAAGTATAGCACTGCTATGCCAAAACATGATGAGACACTTTGTGGCAAATGTGGTTTGCATGGGCTATAGACATCTCTTGGTTGGCTAGAAACTCCTTCATCAACTTGTGGTTGTGTGGCTCGGCACTTGGCCAGCATGATCCCACCCAGTTGATACATCTAAGAATGAGAATGCTATGCCAAGACATGACACACACTTGTGGCAGATGTGGGCCCATGCCAACATTGCATGGGATGTAGACCTATCTAAGCTGTCTAGAAACACATTCACTAACTTGTGGTTGTGTGACTCAGTAGTTGGCTAACATGATCCTACCCAGTTGATAGATATTACTATAACACTTATATGCCAAGACATGATGAGACACTTTGTGGCAAATGTGGGCCCATGCCAACATTGCATTGGCTATAGACCTCTCTGGGTTAACTAGAAACAATACCATCAACTTGTGGTTGTGTGGCTCAGCACTTGGCCAACATGATCCCACCCAGTTGATACATCTAAGTATGAGAGTGCTATGCCAAGCCATGACACACACTTGTGGTAGATGTGGGCCCATGCCAATATTGCATGGGATCTATACCTATCTGGGCTGTCTAGAAACACCTTCATCAACTTGTGGTTGTATGAGACATCACTTGGATAGCATGATCCTACCTAGTTGATAGATCTAAGTATAACACTGCTATGCCAAGACATGATGAGACACTTTGTGGCAAATGTGATCCCATGTCAACATTTCATGGGCTATAGATCTCTCTGGGTTGGCTAGAAACTCCTTCATCAACCTTTGGCTGTGTGACTCAACAGTTGGCCAACATGATCCTACCTAGTTGATACATCTAATTATGAGAGTGCTATGCCAAGACATGATGAGACACTTGTGGCAGGTGTGGGCCCATGCAAACATTGCATGGGCTATAGACCTCTATTGGTTGGCTAGAAACTCATACAACCACATGTTGATGGTGTTTCTAGCCAACTCAGATAGGTCTATAGCCCACGCAATGTTCGCATTCTTTGCATAAATCTGAAAGCTACCATACATCATTCTAAAAGTGCTATGAGTAAAGGTGGAAGGTGTGAAAACCTGAGCATGGTGTGGAAACCTTTTAGGGCATGAAAACCGTACCTTACCCATTTTTATTACTCCCTCCGTTCTAGAATAGATATCTTAATTTTTTCAAATTTTGGATGAATCTATATACTAAATAGTGTCTAGATTCATCCAAATTTTGACAAATTTGAGACATCTATTTTTGGACGGAGGGAGTACTTATTATACTATTATATAATGATGATGTTTGAGTAAGTACACCGACGCTAGAACATCATAGTGGTACGAGCGATGATAGCCTGTGTTTTATGCCCGAGATCGCGCATTTGTGATATACCCCATGTGAACGATTTTATATGCACAAATTACGGTGTAGGTCATGTTTTGGGCCACTAATGGGCCGGCCTTCACGTTATACTCCGTGACCCCTGATTCGCTGATACCTTCTCTGGCGACGGCAAAGACGCTGGGCGGTTCCTCGCGATCCGCTGCGACGATCGACACGACGCGGCGACTCGAGGTAAACAAAGGTTATGTTCTTGACCCCCCTCCTCTTCTACACAACGTAGTTGCGCAAGTACTGATAGGGTTTGCCGCTACTATTGTTGGGAGTGGTTTTGGTAACAGAAAGGGGTGGATTTTTTTTCTAATTTTGCTGATTTTTGTGTTGAATTTAACTATGATCTCCTAAATTCTATCGCATTGTACTTTTATTTCAGCTAATTCATGGACCCTAGGGAAATTTTGTTGGTGAGATTTCATTTCGAAGGGGAGTTCATCAAAGTGGGGCCAAATCTGGACTACGTTGGAGGAGATGATGCGCTTTCAGAGATAGGGAGGAAAAAACTTTCGCTGCAGGAAGTCAAAGGATTTGTTAAAGATCACATGGCATCGAAGGAAACGATAAAATTATATTTTCTTATTCCAGGGAAAGATCTTGTGGATGGGTTGGTGTTTCTCTATGATGGCCGGCTGTCGAGATGGCTCATTGTGTTGCATACAGGAGAGTGGCTGATGTGTACGTTGAGTACCACGGTGAGGAAGACAGTAAGCATAGTAGCACCAGGTGTGCTTTCAAGGATGAAGTGTGGGAATTGAGTGATGGAGAGGAAGAACCAAATGTTGTTGTCATAACTGCAGTTAAGCCTGCTGAGTATGAAACCAGATGTTGCCCACTGAGGTAGAAGAAATCATTCAATAAAAGACCAGTGCAAATAAAAAGTGATGAAGATGATGTGATAATGATAGAATGAGTATTATCTCAAGTGGTAAATCATACACAAGGTGCAGCTTTTTCATCTTTAGGTCAAGATCATCATCCCATGCCAGAAGCTTCGGGCCATGACGAGCAACCAAATCCAGCAGCTCCAGGACAAGACGGTGAAGTGAAATATATTATACTGTCAGATTCAGAGAGTAACATGGAATACGTTGCACATAATAATAACAAAGGGGAAGATTCAGAGGTTGTGGAGATAAGAAGGCAAGGTAGAAAGTTTAATAAATGTATGACAGACTCCAAGAGCTGGATTGGTATAGATGCAACTGCCACTACCCCTCCATCTGCCCCCGCGTCACATGGAACTGCAGCTGCCTCCTCAACTGCAAGGTCTTAACCAGTTGTAAGAACTGCAGCTACTGCCGGTGCAAGATCTCTAGCTACTCCTGGGGGAGCATCTGGTAGCAGAGGAAGACGAGCAGGAAGAGCCAAAAGGGGAAAAAGAGTGCCAACATCTCGCGTTCCCATATACTCTTATTTCACTTGCAGTGGCAACTACTGAATGTCATTTTCTTATGTTAATGTAATGTTGCATATAGTGCGGAAACCTTCTAAGGGACATGTTATGACCTTACCTAAATCTCTATGATTTTTGCTGAATTTATATGATTTTTGCGGAATTTATATGATTTCTGTTAAATTTATTTTGGTAATTTGACCAAAATATACACTATTTCTGCTGTCTTGGGAGTACAAGATAGAAGAGGGAGACATCATCCTCTTCGACTTTAATCCAGATAGTGATGGTGGACTGCATCTGATCATGGTGGGGCTTACAAAAACTGAAGACCCTGCTGAAAGTACTTATTAGTAGAACCTGCTAGAACCTGTTATGTTAACTTGTTGTGCCTTGTGTACGATTGGAACCTGTTATGCAAACTAGTGAAAGTGCTGGAACATAGAGAATATACCATCGGGTTCCAATCACATCAGTTCTACCATTAGCGTGTACTGTGATTCATCATGAGCCGGTGCAACCAGAAACCAGAGATGCATCTAATTCCATCTAATAACACCATGTTGTAGCCTCATATGTGATGCCCACACGAAAACCAGGGATAAGAATCTGTACAACCAAGAACAGTGCATGCTTTCGTGCAACCAATTGTGATCTTGGACACAGAATGCGAATTAATCATCGGCTGGGCAGAGCACCTCCCACCATCACCTTGTAGGACTGAAAAAAACATACTCCATCTGGTTTATATTAATGGCCTCAACTTTGCCTATATACGATTGCATCTAGTCTAAATACTTAACTAGATACATATGATTTTAGATAAAGTTGAGTCCATTAATATGGACCAGAGGGAGTAGACAATTTCAGCACATCACATTCTGCTAAGCACATATTGCCTCACATATGCCAAAGGTATTCTCCCAGGACCAACACAAATGAACACACAAATATTCTATAGAGTTGGTGAGACCCGAAATTATATTGTACAGATTTAGGGTGCTGGAACATAATGATAGAGGATTGAAATCTTCCGCAGCCATAAACAAACATAATAGATAAGTTCTTAAACTAAAACATCTTGATAACATGAGAATGATCCTTGTTCTTCAGTTCGAGGTATGGATGGGTTTGGAAGAGTCATCAGGATGATTCCTGTAATGCACCTTGTTTGTCTTTGCCATGTCAAAGTACTTGCTACACTTCGTAACACTGTTGACAAGATAAAACTTGATCATGAATCTATCAACAAAGTAATTCATCTGTGCCATTGCTTTAGCGTTGACAGGGTCGACAAATTTCATGTACAGGCTCCCATCTTGATCAACAGCATGTTTGAACCTAAAGTCTGATGGAACAACGCTGAGTGGATAGCAAATAGTACTAGTACGGAACATGTACTTCACAAAAACTCTAGTTAGGCCTGCTGGAGTACCCTCAGACACACCAAGAATGTTCATGGTTGTTTCTGACAGATGAGGATTCTTCCATTTCTCAATTGGGTCTCCCTGGCATGAAAATCCAGTAGGGTATCTTAGTTGACGCATGCGATCAACTAATAGGTGGTCATATTCCTGTGGATATGTACACAACGGCATGTTTAATAGCTTGTCCTCCTTCCTTGGCACAAGATTGAGCTCAACAATCTTGTAAATCTTGACAACCGCGTGAGCTAAACTAAATGCTTTCTCCTTTGCAGACGCACTCTCAAGAACATCATTATCAGCAGTGGAAGTGGCCCTCACAAAAACTTGTGCTTCATAGGCATTGTTGAGCACAAACTCAAACTCTCTTCTGAGAAGAGTCTTTGCTATATGCAGAACTGTGAAAATTCCTTCTGTGCCTGTACTGCCCAATAACGTGAAAAGGAGTAAGCCATTGACTGGACCTGTCATTTCTCCTAGACGGGACAGAATATGCTGAGTGACCTGTGGCTTCCTGTGCTGGGAGATGAAACTCGTTTCCTTCACCCCCTAGTGGATAATACATTAACAAAATCAACCCAGATGCATTGAACAGAGGAGAACAAATTCATCAATAAAAAACCACCATGTGTACTACATATTAGGAAAAAAAATATGGCTAGCAATGCAGTTATATCATAATGAAAACAAGTTCAGTTATCCCTATATGCTTATCAAGTTTCAATCTACACAATCATGTAATTAAAATAAAATTCAGTTCTTCTAATATTAACACATCAGACAAAATACAAACGGTTGTAAAACACTTTCGAGAAGATAATGAACCCCAAAGAGGGGAGCAATCATCACAGATATTACATACTACTGCCACATCTATATTACTGATGATAAGGTATCTTTGATTTGCATATTCTCTGTTGCAAAAAAAAGGCAAAACAAAGGGCCCTATCCTCTTGCAATTGCAACACCAACTTTCCGTCTAAATGAGACCCACTTAGGTGGTACATTCACATTCAATTAATATTTGATAAATTCTAGTGCCTTATTCACAACAAATACCAATGTTTGAATAAATTACAAATAAAAGCTGGGCAATAAATGGAAAATAAAAGGTTGACATGTACAATTGCTGGCAAGATTCTACTTAGATCAGGGCCTCTTTCAGTCTATACATCTGTTAGAAAACTTACCGACTCGTCTCTGTCGGAGGAGTACCCAAGGTGCACCTTCCTCTTCTGCCCACCTTCTGCTGGCTCCCCTTCCTGTTTGAATAAATAAACAACACTTCAGCTGACATGATCAAGTTTGAAAAGAGGTAATTATGGAAATAAAAAAAATTGGCAGGATATAATAGAAACATTAATGGGAAGTAAAACTTCTAAGTTCAAATACTATCTAAAATTATGGATTAAGGCAGTGGAAGGAAATGAAATCCTTTATGATGGATATCTAAACACTACTCATCTCTGAATGCATTGTCAGGTTCCACTAGTCCAGCAACAATTCAATTTAAATCCCTGATCTGAAAGTATTTCACAGATTTCATAGCACATGACAATACGTTCTGATGTTATGATTAAGATTCTACAGGATAATAGGGTATTGTAAAAAAATTAAGTTTTTTAATTGTCTCTGTATGCTTATATAGTTTAAACCTACACAACCTTGTAATTCAAATAGAACTCAGTTTTGTAATTTTAACACATTAGACAAATTACCAAAGGTTGTAAAACACTTTCAAGAACATAAAGAACCAAACAGGGGAGCAATCTTCATAGATTATATACTACTGTCACATCTATGTATTGATGAAAAGGTGTATTTGATTTGGATATTGTCTATTGCAAAAACAAGCAAAACAAAGGGCCCTATCCTCCTACAAATGGAACACCAACTTTCCATCTAAATGAGACACCATATAATATTTGATAAATTGCAATGTGTTCTTCAGAACAGATTCCAGTGTTTGAATAAATGACAAATAAAAGCTGGGCAATAAATGAAAAATAAAAGCATGACATGTATAATTGCTGGAAATATTCTACTTATATCAGGGCCTCTTTTAGTCTATACATCTGTCAGAAAACTTACCGACTCGTCTCTGTCGGTGGAGTACCCAAAGTGCACCTTCCTCTTGTACCCACCTTATGCTGGCTCCCCTTCCTGTTTGAATAAATAAACAAGTCTTTAGCTCACAGGAGCAAGAGTATAATAAGTTTGAAAAGAGGTACTCCCTCCATCCAGAAATAACTGATTATGGATTAAGGCAATGGAAGGAAATGAAATCATCTACTATGATGAAAATGAACTGTCGATTTATAACTGTCATGTATATCTAAACACTACTCATCTCTGTATGCTTATCAATTTTCGACCTACACAATATTGTAATTCAAATAAAACTCAGTTTTGTAATGTTAACACATCAGACATATTATAGAAGTTTGTAAAACACTTTCAAGAACATAAAGAACCGCAAAAGAGGGGAGCAATCTTCACATATTATTATTGTCACATCTATGTACTAATGATAAGGTCTCTTTTATTTGCATATTGTCTATTCCAAAAACAAGCAATACAAAGGGCCTATCCTATTGCAAATGGAACACCAGCTTTGCATCTAAATGAGACACACCTAGTAGGTAACCATTCAATTAATTTGATAAAATCCAGTGCCTTCTTCATAAAAGATGCCAGTGTTTGAATAAATGACTATGTAAATCTAGGCAATAAATGAAAAATAAAAGCTTGGCATGCATAATTGCTGGCAAGATTATACTTTGATCAAGGCCTCTTTCAGTCTATACATCTGTCATAAAACTCACCGACTCGTCTCTGCCGGAGGAGTACCCAAGGTGCAACTTCCTCTTCAAGCATCTTCTGGCCCCTTGCTGTTTGAATAAATAAACAACACTTCAGCTCACATGATCTAATTTGAAAAGAGGTAATTATGGAAAGCAAAATAATTGGCAGGTTATAATATAAAGAATAATGAGAAAAAAACTTCTAAGTTCAAATACTATCTGAAATTATGGATTAAGGCAATGGAAGGAAATGAAATCCTCATCTCTCAATGCATTGTCAGGTTCCACTAGACCAGCAACAATTCAATTTAAAGCCCTGTTTTGAAAGTATTGGAATTTGACTTCAGATTCCATAGCACATGACAATAGGTTCTGATGTTATCATTAGGATTCTACCGGATAATAGGGTATTGTAAAACAAAATTAAGTTTTCTAATTGTCTCCGTATGATTATCAAGTTTAAACCTACACAACCTTGTAATTCAAATAAAACGCAGTATTGTAATTTTAACACGTCAGACAGATTACAAAAGGTTGTAAAAAACTTTCAAAAACATAAAGAACCCCAAAAGAGGGGAGAAATCTTCACAGATTACATACTACTGTCACGTCTATGTACTGATTACAAGGTGTCTTGGATTTGCATATGTCTATTGCAAAAACAAGCAAAAAAAGGGCACTATCCTTCTGCAAATGCAACACCAACTTTCCATCTAAATGAGACACACTTAGATGATACATAACCATTCAATTAGTATTCATGCATAGTTTAAGGTACACAAAAACTAAAATATAACTCACTATGGTCCACTTGGCAAATGACCAAGAGAGAAAAAGATATATGACAACATATAAGATGCAACTGCCAACCTATTCCATGATGCCAAAGTTCAAACTCAATACTATAAATAATGGGAGAAATTTGATAAAATCCAGTGCATAGTTCACAACAGATACCAGTGTTTCAATAAATGACAAATAAACTCTTGGCATGTATAATTGTTGGCAAGAATCATTATATAGGTGATCAGCCACAAGATTATAAAAAATAAGTCTATTTTTTTGTGGTCAGGGTCTCTTACAGTCTATTTGTTGGTGATCACAAGTAATAATTATATAGTAGATCAGCAACTAGAATATAAACAATGCATGAACAAAACTACACCCTGAAGCACATGCTCCCTCGGCAAATAGTACAAGACTGAAAATAATAATTCCATACAAATAAAAGTTGTCAAAGAACACACATACTTAATTTCAGACACATAAATTTGCAGTATCATTTCATGCAAAATCAAATGTTTAAGCTCTAGGTAAAAGGAACAAATTTAAAGCTCCTAACATATAAAATTTTGTGCGGTGCACTTAGACTGTGTAAACATGATGCATTTATATACATCTTTAGTATTGTCTAGAGATGAATAATTTATTAACATGTGTACACTTTTTCTGAATGATTAGATATCATAAATTATATTTTTTATATCGCACATAAATATTATAACTTATCAGTTGCCGAAGATGTATATTGTCATTATGCACTAATGAATTCCAGCATTTAATCGAGAGAAATTTTATCATACACATAATTCTTCAAACTATAAACATTCAATATATATGATCCTCTCTGCAAAGTGCTATCAACGATGCACAGAGTGTATCCATCTACTCTTCAATGCCCCCAAAAGGTGCGGACCACTGAACGAAGTACTACACCAACCTCGTACTAACATTCAAATCCTAAGAATCAACCCTAAAAATCAAACACTAGTTATAAGTACTAAAAAAATGAGAAGTGGAGGTTAAAGAAAACACACAAATGCACCAGCGCAAGCTGTTGGGCCTTCACCACCAGATTCTCGTCGGAGCCGTGCTTCGCGCCCAGATCCAGCATGTCCGCCTCAACGACCGCCACATTCTCCTTTTCGTCCTGATCCAGTGCCGCCATGACGAAACCGGCCAACTTGGCCGCACCACCAACCGCACTTCCGTGGGAACCTCCAACCTCCTTCACCGCATCTATGCCTGTGACGGCGCGCTTCTTGTCCATAGTAGCAGCGGCCGCGTCATTGCTGCTGCTCCCGCCTTCATCATTGTGGTCGACGAATGTGCGGGGAGAGGGAGAAGAATCGAGTGGGAGGGGCTGGAGTCGATGGAGTGAGACGAGAGTTTTCTTCTTCCCGATTTAGGGGTAAATGGGTGGGGAAAAGGAGACGAATCGGCCGACGAACCCTTTTATACGTGTTGCCGTTTTGGTTTTGCCCACCTCACTCCTCCACCACCACATATGCCATAAATGTCGCGTACGCGTATGGTGCGTGAAACAGCATGACCAGAGCAGCAGGGTTACTAGGCCGGTCTGTTATCTAGCGCCCGCTTCCAATTTCTGTCACATAATTTTTCATGTATGGGATTGAACATATTTCAAATATAAATTACCTGAAATCTTCAGTAGAAGTATATTAGTTTACTACAATAAGTTGACCATTTAGGTCTCGTTTGCTTTAATTCAAATTCAAATAATAGGAGTGTCATATGGAATATGCATCACGAGTTTTTCATACTTCCAATTATTGATGCATCTTACATTGTAAATTAATGAAATTAAAATTGAGCACCGAAAACACATGAACAACTATGCATAGGCATACACATATATATAAGTGTAGCATCAAGTGTGCATCATACCATGGCATAACAAGTTTTTAATCATACTACAACAAGTTGATGATGGTGTTTCTAGTCAACTCACATGAGTCTGGAGCCTAATGCAATGTTGGGATATATGAGCCTATATGAGGCACAAGTGTGCATCATGCCATGGGCATACCACTTTTATACTTAGAATCAATGTCATGATTTGGCATAGTAGTTGTATAGTTTGATGTAACAACTAGGTGGGATCATGTTGACCAAGTTTTGACTCATACAACCACAAAAATGATGAAGGTGTTCATAGACAACTCCTATAGGTCAAGAACCCATGCAATGTTGGCATGGTGCTATACGTGCTACATGTGTGCATCATCCAAAGGCATAACACAGTTGTGGCAGATCTAGACCTATCTCAGCTGTCTAGAAATACCTTCATCAACTTGTGGTTGTATGAGTCATCACTTTGGACAACATGATCCTACCTAGTTGATAGATATAAATATAACACTGCTATGCCAAGACATGATGAGCCCCTTTGTGGTAGATGTGGGCCCATGCCAACATTGCATTGGCTATAGACCTCTCTGGGTTAGCTAGAAACACCAGCATCAACTTGTGGTTGTGTGACTCAGCAGTTGGCCAACATGATCCCACCCAGTTGATACATCTAAGTATGAGAGTGTTATGCCAAGCCATGACACACACTTGTGGTAGATGTGGGCCCATGCCAACATTGCATGGGATCTGTACCTACCTAGGCTGTCTAGAAACACCTTCATCAACTTGTGGTTGTATAAGTCATCACTTGGATATCAAGATCCTACCTATTTGATAGATCTAAGTACAACACTGTTATGGCAATACATGATGACATACTTTGTGGCAAATATGGGCACATACAAACATTGCATGGATATAGACCAATCTGGTTGGCTAGAAACTCCATCATCTTGTGGTTGTGTTGCTGTAACACTACGGTTCTGAAAAGACCGTAGCTTCTATGTGACATGCCAATCCCTGGATCGGTTCATTGGCCCACAATAGAATAAGATGAATAACATAGCAAAATATCCGTGTATCATAAATAACGAAGATCCAGAGTATCATTATTACAAATAGAGCTTAGCTCAAGGCTATCTCAAACAACTCAAGTAGCAACATAAATATAGTAAATCCTCCATTCTTCAAATTGCCCACAAGTGAACAAGTGCCGAGTGGAGTACCGTGACCTAAATCGATTACTCAGAATCGGAATATCCTGCAACATGAAACGTAGCAGCCCCGAAGGGTCTATACATGGAATGTATGGCAAGTAGAGTTAATAAAGGAGACAATAGAGCTTGCATTTGCAGAAACCTTTGTCCTACTTTCACAAACAGTTTTTTATTTTCTTTGTAAAGATCCCAATTAAGTTAACCCAGCAACATTAAAGCAGTTAGGAAATTGGAATGAGCGATAAACATGTCATGGAATCAATATCAAGCAACTCAGACGTCCATAACCGGGTACACGGCTAATCGATTAGATTATGCACCCTGCAGGGGTTAGTACACTTTACCCATGTGACTTGGCCAGCCCAGCTCGTACCATCACTCCCATTTTGGGTGATGATAGGGAGAAGTCTAAGAAGGGACCGCTCGGGAAGTAGCTCCCCAAACCCGACACGCACAGATCCAACCTCTGGATACGTGGGTTCGAGTTACCACAACCTACTGAGTCCAACCAACCGCCCATTTCATTATTGGCACATGGTTGTACACGTAAGCTACAAAATAAAGAAGCCAATCATTTTCTCTTGATACCTGGGTGCCTTTTCGCAATGATACCACCAAAATTTATCAATCCCATCACACCCAGGAGATTCATTGATTAAGTTGTTTTTAGTTTTCACAAACCAACACATTTAAAAACAACTTTCAGTGATGTAACCCAGCCCTCATTCATCAAGCATGGCTAAGCACATCTACCAACGGTGTTTCATCTACAGGAAGATCCTACCACATAATAGGACATAGCATAGCGATAGTAATATCCTACACATGCATCTACAAAATACACGACAATGCATTAAAAATAGTAGGACAACATCATGAACAAGGTATCATCTACTTGCCTTGGCTATAGCGGTCGGATGAACAATCCACACACGAGCAAGCGTTGCACTCGTCGCAATCTACACGATACAATTGCAATCATATAAACAAAACATCCACAATCATATACAAACAGTGATGATGCAAGATGCATGCATGAAAAGTTGAATAACGCTACATTAGCATCACATATCTTATTCAGTACCTACTATATGCATGCATGGAAAATTATTTTGAATGCAAAGAAAACAAGACATACAATTTATAATGCTCAAATAATAGAGCTAGAAACTAAATAATTAGCCACTGCTAGCATACTGTTTGTAAAATCTTGGAAAATTTCCACTATGTAGGCAACTCAAAATAGAGTCAGTACCAATTGGAATTTCTCAAAAAGGTTTTGTATAAAGCCCTGGGTAATTAAACTACTCTAGAAAGCCTGAGGTTCTGCCAAAACCAGTACTGTAGGTCTAACTTTTTAATTCACTAAAGGATTCCTTTTGTTCTACTGAATCCAGGGACATCTTATTTGCAATTTTTGGAGTTACAGAACTTATTCTATGAATTTATTACTATAAAAAGAGCATTAAATCATTTAATTAACTGAGGCAAAACCTTGCTGTAAACGTCTAAAGAAACTGTACAGAAATAATCTACATGAGACACTGAATTCATAAATATTTTATTTGCAATTTTTGGCCTGGTAGATCTAAAGATATGAATTTTACAAATTTAATTATTTTCTGCCAATTTAAATCGAATTAAAAACATATAGTCAAAGTTGACTGTTGACTGCCCCTGCGTGGCAGCTGACGTAACGGCTGACTGGTCAACGACTAGGGTTGAATTTTCCCACGGTCGATCTGGACGGTTGGATCCATATCAAAGGGCAGGGGAGCTAGGCGGCGGGGTGCTCACCCGGTGCGGCAATGGCGTCGCGAGCTTCGTGGCGGTGGCGAAGCAGGCGAAGGGGCGTCGGGGGCGTGGCGGTCGAGCTCTTCGGCGTGGAGGCGGTGGCTGGCGCGCGTGAGGGCGACGGTGGCGAACGGCTGGGGCGCGGGCGGCGGCGCACGGCTCCGGGGAGGTCGGCGGGCGGCGTCGAGGCATTGCCTGCACGGGGAAAAGGGCCGGGGCGAGTCAGTCGACGACGTGGAAGCTTCCTATGAAGAAACCGGGGCGAGGGGAGCTCAAAACCGAGCTCTACCGAGCTATGGCGGCGGCGGCGGTCGCGGATTCCGGCGAGCAATCGCCGGCGGGTGGAGGCGGCTTGGCGAGGGTTTTCGGAGGGTTTCGAGAGAAGAGAGCGAGGGCTTTAACGGGATGCTCGCGGTGCACGGGGAGGCACACGATCTCGCACCATGTCCGCCTCGGTGTCCGTAAGCGACGCGGCTTTGGCCTTGGCTGCCCCGGGTGGCAGCGGCGGCGCTGGTGGGTTTGGCGGGCGCGCGGCTATCCGTGTGGCGCCCGGGCGCTTGGGTGGTGTTCTTTGTGGCTGGGCTGCTGGGTCGGCGGCCCAGCAGGCTGGTTTCTCCCTTTTTTTCTTTTCCCTTTTCTTTTTCTCTGACGATTTTTCTTATCTGAATTTTAGTTGAACTGTCCAGAATTTTAGTGAAAATTCAGATTGTCGTAACTTTTGCTTCGAAGCTCCGAATTGGGCGATTCAAAGTGCTACGGGTTCGTGGCGGAACCCTCTATGCACCTGTGACTTCCATACACCCAAAATACAATGTTTTTAACAGAGGAATGGTAAAACCAAGTGTTGATGTGTAGGTGTAAAAATGCAAATGCAATTGGTTTGTTTTGCTAAAATCTTTTCAAACTGAAATTTTGCAAGGATGGTCATGATGCAATGCCATGAATGTTATGTAGTACCAAATCTAAAATTTGGGATGTGACAAGACTAACCCCCTTAAGATGAATCTCGTCCCCGAGATTCGGCGTGGCTAGCAAATAGGTGTGGGTGATCCTCTCGGATGTCATCCTCACGCTCCCAAGTGGCTTCCTCTTAGGTGTGGTGGCTCCATTGCACCTTGCAAAACCTGATCGTCTTGGTACGGGTAATCCTCTCCGTTGTCTCCAGTATCTTGACCGGCTTCTCCTCATAGGTCAAGTCATTCTCAAGCTGAACCTCCTCTAGTGGCACCGTGTCTGTCAATGGTGTATCCACCATCTCCGAATGGCACTTCTTCAGCTGGGACATTTGGAACACATTGTGGACAGCGGACAGAGCCTCTGGCAACTCCAACTGATAAGCAACCTCTCCTTTGCGTGCTAAGACCCGATATGGTCCAATAAACCAAGGTGCCAACTTACCCTTGATTCCAAATCTCTTAATTCCACGCAGTGGCGACACTCTGAGGTATGCTCTATCACCTATCTCATACACCAATTCCTTGCGCTTGGCGTCAGCGTAGCTCTTCTGCCTTGATTGTGCTACCTTCAGCCTGTCCCTAATCAAGGCGAACTTCTCCTCAGCGTCCTTGATCAAATCAGGTCCAAACAGTTGACGTTCTCCTACTCCATCCCATAGCACTGGTGTCTGGCACCGTTTCCCGTATAGCACATCGAACGACGATGTCTTGATGCTGGTTTGATAGCTGTTGTTGTTGGAAAACTCAGCATACGGCAAATTCTCATCCCAACTAGAGCCATGAGCTAAAGCACAAGCTCTCAGCATATCCTCCAAAATCTGATTTCCCCTCTCGGTCTGTCCATCAGTCTGGGGGTGGAACACCGTGCTAAACTCCAATCTAGTTCCCAATGACTCGTGCAGCTGGCGCCAAAAGTGTGATGTGAATTGGGTGCCTCTATCTGATACAATGCTCCTGGGAACTCCATGTAGGCACACAATTCTGCCCATAATTGTGTGCCAACTTTGCACTCCATGTAGGCACATATCCTGGGAACTCGTTTATGTCGTCTTCACCGGTATAAAGTGGGCTACCTTGGTCAAATGGTCGATCACTACCCAAATGGAGTCGTATCCCGACCTGGTCCTGGGTAGTCCTGTGATAAAATCCATTCCCACTCTATCCCACTTCCAATACGGCACGGGCAATGGTTGTAGTAGTCCTGCTGGCTTCTGGTGTTCCGCCTTCACTCGGTTACATACATCACATAAGGCAATGTGCTCGGCGATGTCTCCCTTCATGTTGTTCCACCAGAATCTGTCCTTTAGGTCCATATACATCTTCGTATTGCCCGGATGTATGGAATACGGCGAGTCATGAGCTTCCTGCAGAATCAACTCCCTTATCTCCGGATCGTTGGGAACGCACGAACGATCCCCATACCACAAGGTCCCTTGCTCATCCTCGCGGAATTCTTTTGCTCGATCCTCCTTCATCTTTTCCTTTATTTCATCCATCTCCTTGTCTCCCACTTGTGCCTTCCTGATCCTATCCTGTAGCGTTGGTTGGACTTCCATTGCTGCCAAATATCCTTCTGACACTACCTCCAGTCTAAGGTTCTTGAATTTCTTGCACAAATCCTCGGGCAATTCCCCAATAGTCAATCCATTGGCATAGACCTTGCACCTCAGAGCATCTGTTACTACATTGGCCTTTCCTGGGTGGTATTGCAGATTCATATCATAATCCTTGATAAGCTCCAACCATCTCCTTTGCCTCATGTTCAGTTCCTTCTATGTAAATATGTATTTCAAGCTCTTGTGTTCGGTGTACACATCGCAGTGTTTTCCCATTAGGTAGTGCCTCCATACTTTGAGCGCATGCACAACCGATGTTAATTCCAAGTCATGCGTGGGATAATTCCTCTTATGGTGTTTAAGTTGCCACGAGGCATATGACACCACTCTCCCATCTTGCATCAGCACACTCCCAAGTCCCTGTCGAGAAGCATCACCGTACACTTCGAAAACCTTCTGAAGATCTGGTAAACACAGAACAGGTGCGGTCACTAGTCGACGCTTCAGTTCCTGAAAGTTGGCTTCACACGCATCCGTCCACTCAAACTTCCTCTCCTTCTTCAGAAGTTATGTCATCGGCTTAGCAATCTTGGAGAAATTTTCAATAAACCTCCTGTAATATCCAGCAAGTCCCAAAAAGCTAGGAATATCACCCACATTCTTGGGTGCTTCCCACTCAGTTACTGCAGTCACCTTGCTTGGATCAACAGCGACCCCTTCTCCTGACACCACGTGTCCAAGAAATTCAACAGTGTTAAGCCAGAATTCACACTTGCTGAATTTGGCATACAGCTTGTGTTCCCTAAGATTCTCCATAATCAGTCACAGATGTTTCTCATGCTCAGCATCATCCTTGGAATATATCAGTATGTCATCAATAAACACCACCATGAACTTGTCCAAGTACTCCATGAATACCTTGTTCATCATGGTGATGAAATATGCCGGAGCATTCGTTAGTCCAAAAAACATAACTGTATACTCATATAAACCATACCTAGTAGTGAAAGCAGTTTTTGGTATGTCCTCCTCCCGGATCTTCAATTGGAAATAACCCGACCGCAGATCAATTTTGCTAAACACCTTTGCTCCTTCCAGCTGATCAAACAAATCATTTATGTTCGGCAGGGGGTATTTGTTCTTGATGGTCACTTCGTTCAGAGAGCGATAGTCCACCACTAACCTCTTGCTGCTGTCTTTCTTCTCCACAAATAGAACAGGCGCACCCCATGACGACGAACTAGGCTGAATAAATACCTTGTCCAACTGCTCCTTTAGTTGTTTCTTTAATTCTTTCAGCTCATCCACATCCATCTTGTATGGTCTCTTTGCTATAGGTCCTGTTCCTGGTATCAGATCGATGAGAAACTCCACATCCCTGTCAGGTGGCATCCCTGGCAGCTCTTCCGGAAACACGTCGGGGTATTCCTTAATCACAGGCACAGTATCCATGCTAACCCCCTTAAGAGAATTCAGCTTACACCTTCCCGGTCGCACAGCCGACTTGAACCTAATCCTCTTACCATCCGGGGTTTTGAGTGAAACTGCTCGCTGTGCACAATCTATGTGTCCCCCATGCATAGACATCCAATCCATGCCCAGAATTACATCTAAACCTTGTGATTCCAATACTACCAAATGTGCAATGAAATTGTGTGCCCCAATCCTCACAGTTAGGTCGCTACATCCCGCGCTAGCTATCATATCCCCTCTAGGTGAACTTACTCTAATAGACCCTTTCAGAGACTCCATAGGTAACTTATGCTTATCCACAAATGCCCTTGATATGAATGAATGTGATGCACCAGTATCGAAAAGTATAAGTGCAGGGTGAGTGTTGATTGGAAACTTACCAATCACAAGGTCAGGCTCATCTGGGATCTCCTCCACATTCATGTGGTTCACTGTGGCCTTCTGGTTGTTGCTTGGCTTCAGTCCCTTCTTCTCCAGAATGTTGTCTGCATAATGTCCCTTCTGGCCACACTTGAAGCATGTCACCTCACTCAGGTCCTTCTTCACAAAGCTGCGGTCACGGTTGCGGTCATGTCCACTGTGTCCTCCAGAATGGTGGGTGTGTCCTCCCTTGTGGCTGTGGCGTTTGCTCTTGTGGCTATCATGGCGATGTCCATCGCCTCCATGGTTGTGGCGGTCATGGATTCCATGGTGCCCATGGTCACTCCCTCCATGTTTGGAGTATCCATCATACGAAGTGCGAGACTTGTGGTGAGAACCAGAGTGGTGATTGTTGCTCTTTCTCTTGCGGCTTTCCACCTCCTTGTGCTTCCCTTCCAAAATTCAGGCCTTGTCCATAAGCTCCTGGAAAGTGGGGCAATAAACCACCAACAACTGCACTGAAAGCTCATCACTGAGGACATCCAGGAACCTCTCTCTCCTTTTGGCATCAGTGTCAACATCCTCAGGTGCATAACGAGACAGGTTGTTGAACTCCTCAATATACTCAGCCACGGTGCGGTTGGTCTGGCGCAAGTTGCGAAATTCCTTCCTCTTCAGGCTCAGAACTCCTGAAGATACGTGGTTGGTCATGAAACCTTCCTCAAACATTGCCCAAGTCACAGTGTCTAGAGGGTGGGTGATCTGAAAAGTGTCCCACCATGAAGCGGCCGGTCCCTCCAGTAGGTGAGCGACAAATCTCACCTTCTCAGCATCTGTGCACCCAACAGTTACTAGATCCTTATTGACTGAACGCAACCAGTCGAGAGCAACCATTGGTTCCGCTGCAGTTGAGAACTTCGCTGGCCTTAGCCTCAGAAACCTAGTGAGAGCATCTCCCTGAGGCTGGTTGTTGTTGTTGTTCCGAGCTTCCATGAACTGAGTCATCACTTGGGTCAGCTGTGCCTGAGCCGCCATGAGCTGCTCCAACTCAGTGGGTTAACGGCGGGGAGGCATCTGCGGTTCAGCACAGGTAAGTTTAGAAAGAATCGATTACGAAAACAGGATTCTACCCATGCATTATGATCAAACAACAACAAAGCAGTCACAGACAATCTCAAACAAGCAACACATTAGCAAACAAACGATCCAGCAACATCCCAGGGGTTATCCTAGCAGTATATGTCTACTGAAATAGTTTTTAGAAAAGTTGGCAACAGGTATGAACACAAAAGGCCAACAAAACAATGCAAACAGAAATCTGCCAGAACAGTCCAGCAGTGTTCACGAATTTTTCTACCTGACTTAAACTCGTCAGGAATTTTTTCTGATTTTTGTGTAAACAGTACAGAGAGTTTCGAACCATCCCTATTTGTTTCAGATTGTTCCCACATACATATAAAATATGAAAATTCGTGCAGTACTGCTGTGTCAGCAGCAAACTGCAATAGGAAAAACTCAGATATCAACCAAAACGTGCCATAACTCTTCTATAAAATTCGCACAAATAATCCTGGGATATTGGACTACACATGGGAGCAACTAAACACTCTTAAACTAACAGTGATTAAGTTTTACATCGATCGAGACTAATCCTAACGATTTTACCTAACAAAGACTAATTGGTGGACTTCTTGAAGAGGTTGCGGTAGGTCTTCGCAGTCATGCATTGGCGCTTCTGTCCACGAACCAACCATGGCGGCGGAGTATACACCTCTCCTGAGTCATCACTCGAAATCTCGAACTCCACCCCTTCTGGATCCTCCTCTTCTTCTTCATTCTCTGCTGCGGCTACAACAGCTTCATCTCCTCCACCATCATCGTCTCCATCATCATCATCCTCATCCTCATCATCGTCATCGTTCCCACTGTCATCATCATCAGTGTTGCCATCACCTCCATTGTCATCATCAGAGGGTGGATTCAGCTGTGCTTGGAGAGCGGCAATCTGGGCTGCCATATCTTCAATAGTTTGATCCCTTTACTGGACGGTACCTTGCAGCTGTTGTATGGTCTGGTTGTTTTCCTACACGGTTCCATTAAGCTGAGCTATGGTTGCATCCCTGCCTATCAGGGCATTAGTCAGAACATCCACACCTTCATGCAGGGTTTCTATCTCCAGTCCCTGGACCACCATACCATTGCTGGCAAAGTCTTCTATCTCCTTTACCATCATCACTTTCTCAGCTAGAGCTCCATTCTCCCTTTCCATATCCTCTATGTGCCTCCGACGGTGCGGCATGTTGTTCCTGTTGCCCGGGGTAACCACAACGTTCCCATCCTCATCACGCCTTCCGTAGTCACCGTAGGGTGAGTCTTCTGGCAGCAGGTGTCGGACAAGATGGCACTGGCGTGACAGGGCTTCATGTAGGGCCAAGTTTATTCCAAGTCCCCAGTTGCAGTATGTCTTGGTGTAGATCAGATGCACAGGGTTTGGCAAGGTGGCATCCCTGAAGATGAAAGTGGTGATCTCCCAGGCATCCTTGCCATATCCATAGGTGTACAGCCTTCTTCCCTTGAACATGGGCAGTGGCAATCCCAATGACTGCGATAGCTGTGCCAACTGTCTTGCAAAGGGTCTTGGTGACTCCATTTTTGCATACTCAGTCCTGACTTCTCCCATCTATCATTTAAAAGAGGAAAGTGTGAGAATAGTGTATGGTAAGAATTTACAAGAGTGAAGGCATAAGATGAAAGACAGAGTTAATATAAGCTTTAATAATTTTTATGGCTTCCTAATCCAAACCTAGGTCACGATCCTACAGTCGACACACGGGCTCTGATACCATCTTGTAACACTACGGTTCTGAAAAGACCGTAGCTTCTATGTGACATGCCAATCCCTGGATCGGTTCATTGGCCCACAATAGAATAAGATGAATAACATAGCAAAATATCCGTGTATCATAAATAACGAAGATCCAAAGTATCATTATTACAAATAGAGCTTAGCTCAAGGCTAGCTCAAACAACTCAAGTAGCAACATAAATATAGTAAATCCTCCATTCTTCAAATTTCCCACAAGTGAACAAGTGCCGAGTGGAGTATCGTGGCCTAAATCGATTACTCAGAATCGGAATATCCTGCAACATGAAACGTAGCAGCCCCGAAGGGTCAATACATGGAATGTATGGCAAGTAGAGCTAATAAAAGAGACAATAGAGCTAACATCTACATGCATATCTGGCAAGTGGAGCTGTGGCTAGCTTGCATTTGCAGAAACCTTTGTCCTACTTTCACAAACAGTTTTTTATTTTCTTTGTAAAGATCCCAATTAAGTTAACCCAACAACATTAAAGCAGTTAGGAAATTGGAATGAGCGATAAACATGTCATGGAATCAATATCAAGCAACTCAGACGTCCATAACCGGGTACACGGATAATCGATTAGATTATGCACCCTGCAGGGGTTAGTACACTTTACCCATGTGACTTGGCCAGCCCAGCTCGTACCATCACTCTCATTTTGGGTGATGATAGGAAGAAGTCCAAGAAGGGACCGTTCGGGAAGTAGCTCCCCAAACCTGACACGCACCGGTCCAACCTACCAAAATTCTACATCTCTGGATACGTGGGTTCGAGTTACCACAACCTACTGAGTCCAACCAACCGCCCATTTCATTATTTGCACATGGTTGTACACGTAAGCTACAAAATAAAGAAGCCAATCATTTTCTCTTGATACCTGGGTGCCTTTCCGCAATGATACCACCAAAATTTAGCAATCCCATCACACCCAGCAGATTCATTGATTAAGTTGTTTTTAGTTTTCACAAACCAACATATTTAAAAACAACTTTCAGTGATGTAACCCAGCCCTCGTTCATCAAGCATGGCTAAGCACACCTACCAATGGTGGTTCATCTATAGTAAGATCCTACCACATAATAGGACATAGCATAGCGATAGTAATATCCTACACATGCATCTACAAAATACACGACAATGAATTAAAAATAGTAGGACAATATCATGAACAAGGTAGCATCTACTTGCCTTGGCTGTAGCGGTCAGATGAATAATCCACACACGAGCAAGCGTTGCACTCGTCACAATCTACACGATACAATTGCAATCATATAAACAAACCATCCACAATCATATACAAACAATGACGATGCAAGATGCATGCATGACAAGTTGAATAACGCTACAGTAGCATCACATATCTTATTCAGTACCTACTGGATGCATGCATGGAAAATTATTTTGAATGCAAAGAAAACAAGACATGCAATTTATAATGCTCAAATAATAGAGCTAGAAACTAAATAATTAGCCACTGCTAGCATACTGTTTGTAAAATCTTGGAAAATTTCCACTGTGTAGGAAACTCAAAATAGAGTCAGTACCAATTGGAATTTCTCAAAAAGGTTTTGTATAAAGCCCTGGGTAATTAAACTACTCTAGAAAGCCTTTTCACAGGTTCTGCCAAAACCAGTACTGTAGGTCTAACTTTTTAATTCACTAAAGGATTCCTTTTGTTCTACTGAATCCAGGGACATCTTATTTGCAATTTTTGGAGTTATAGAACTTATTGTAGGAATTTATTAGTCTAAAAAGAGCATTAAATCATATAATTAACTGAGGAAAAACCATGCTGTAAACGTCTAAATAAACTGTACAGAAATAATCTACGTGATACACTGAATCCATACATATTTTATTTGTAATTTTTGGCCTGGTAGATCTAAAGATATGAATTTTATAAGTTTTAGTTATTTTCTGCCAATTTAAATCAAATTAAAAACATATAGTCAAAGTTGACTGTTGACTGCGCCTGCGTGGCAGCTGACGTGGAGTCTGACTGGTCAACGGCCAGGGTTGAATTTTCCCACGATCCATCTGGACCGTTGGATCGAGATCAAAGGGCAGGGGAGCTAGGCGGCGGGGTGCTCACCGGTGGGCGGCGGCGAGCTCGTGGCGGTGGCTTCGGCGAGCTTCGGCGGCGGCGGAGGGGCGGACGACGTCGGGGGCATGGCGGTCGAGCTCGTCGGCGTGGAGGAGGTGGCTGGCGCGCATGAGGGCGACGGTGGCGAACGGCAAGGCGGCGGCCGCAGCTCCGCGAGGTCGTGCGGCGTCGGGCGTTGTCTGCCGCAGGGGAAAAGGGCAGGCGAAGTCGACGATGTGGAAGCTTCCTATGAAGAAATCGGGGCGAGGGGAGCTCAAAACCGAGCTCTACCGAGATATGGCGGCGGCGGTCACGGATTCCGGCAAGCAATCGCCGGCGGGTGGAGGCGGCTTGGCGAGGGTTTTCGGAGGGTTTCAAGAGAGGAGAGCGAGGGCTTTAAGGGGATGCTCACGGTGCGTGGGGAGTCGCATGATCCCGCGTCGTGTCTGCCTCGGCGTCCATGCCATGCGTGGCCCCGGTGTAAGTGTTGGCTGGCTTAGCGGCAAGTGACTATCCTTGTGGCTGGGCGCGCTGCTATCTTCTTGTTGGGCTGCTAGGTCAGGCTAGGTCAGCAGGCTGGTTTCTCCCTTTTTTCTTTTCCCTTTTCTTTTTCTCTGATGATTTTTCTTATCTGAATTTTAGCTGAACTGTCCAGAATTTCAGTGAAAATTCAGATTGTCGTAACTTTTGCTTCGAAGCTTCGAATTGGGCGATTCAAAGTGCTACTGGTTTGTGGCGGAACCCTCTATGCACCTATTCCTTCCATACACCCAAAATACAATGTTTTTAACAGAGGAATGGTAAAACCAAGTGTTCATGTGTAGGTGTAAAAATGCAAATGCAAGTGGTTTGTTTTGCCAAAATCTTTTCAAACTGAAATTTTGCAAGGATGGTCATGATGCAATGCCATGAATGTTATGTAGCACCAAATCTAAAATTTGGGATGTGACAGTTTCTCAGAAATTTGCCAACATGATCCCACACAGTTGATACATATAAGTATGAGAGTGCTATGCGAAGCCATGACACACACTTCTGGCATATGTGTGCCCATGCCAACATTGCATGGGATCTAAACCTATGTGAGATATCTAGAAACACCTTCATGAACTTGTGGTTGTATGAGACATCACTTGGATAGCATGATCCTTCCCAATTGATATATCTTAGAAATGATGAGACACTTTGTGGCAAATGTGGACCCATGCAAAAGTTGCATGGGCTATAAACCTCTCTTGGTTGGCTCCTTCATCAACTTGTGGTTGTGTGGCTCAACACTTGGCCAACATGATCCCACCAAGTTGATACATCTAAGTATCTGAATGGTATTCCAAGCCATGGCATAGACTTGTGGCAAATATGGTCTCATGCCAACATTACATGGGATATAAACCTATCTGAGTTGTCTAGAAACACCTTCATCAACTTATGGTTGTTTGAGTAATCACTTGGACAACATGATCCTACCTAGCTTATGGAATATGTGGGTCCATTCCAACATTGCATGGTCTCTAGACCTCTTTGGGTTGGCTAGAAACACCATCATCAACTTAGTGGCTGTGTGAGTCACTACACCTGGCCAACATGATCGTACCCACTTGATAGATCTAGCTATAAGAGTGTTATGCCAAGGCATGACACACACTAGCTTGTGGAAAATGTGGGGCCATACCAACATTACATGCATGGGACACCTCTCTGGGCTGGATAGAAACACCTTCACCAACTTGTTGTTGTATATGTCATCACACCTGGCCAACATGATCCTACCTACTTGCTAGATCTAGCTATAAATTTGAGTTTGCCAAGCCATGACACACACTATCTTGTGGCAAATGTGGGCCCATGCAAACATTGCATGGGATCTAGACCTCTCTGGGTTGGCTAGAAACACCATCATCAACTTAGTGGCTGTGTGAGTCACTACACCTGACCAACATGATCCCACCCACTTCATAGATATAGCTATAAGAGTGCTATGCCAGGCCATGACACACACTAGCTTGTGGAAGATGTGGGTCCATTCCAACATTGCATGGTATCTTGACCTATTTGGGTTAGCTAGAAACACTATCATCAACTTAGTAGCTGTGTGAGTCACTACACCTGGCTAACACGATCATACCTACTTGCTAGATCTAGCTATAA
The DNA here is from genome assembly GCA_023614405.1 of Avena insularis. Classification (NCBI taxonomy): domain Eukaryota; kingdom Viridiplantae; phylum Streptophyta; class Magnoliopsida; order Poales; family Poaceae; genus Avena; species Avena insularis. The sequence continues at coordinate 194,864,829 of CM042691.1, forward strand.
TTTTTCTATGCCAAGCCATGACACACACTAGCTTGTGGCAAATGTGGGGCCATGCCAACAGTGCATGGGGTCTAGACCTATCTGGGCTGGCTAGAACCACCATCATCAACTTAGTGGTTGTGTGAGTCACTACACCTAGCAACATGATCCCACCCACTTGATAGATCTAGCTATAAGAGTGTTATGCCAAGGCATGACACACACTAGCTTGTGGAAAATGTGGGGCCATTCCAATATTGCATGCATGGGGTCTAGACACCTCTCTAGGCTGGATAGAAATACCTTCACCAACTTGTTGTTGTATGTGTCATCACACCTGGCCAACATGATCCTACCTACTTTCTAGATCTAGATATAATTTTGAGTCTGCCAAGCCATGACACACACTAGCCTATGGCAAATGTGGGGCCATACCAAAATTGCATGGGGTCTAGACCTCTGTGGGCTGGCTAGAACCACCGTCATCAACTTAGTGGTTGTATGAGTCACTACACCCGGCCAACATGATCCCACCTGCTTGATAGATCTAGCTATAAGAGTGCAATGATATAGTTACATCTAACAACTAGTTGGGATCACACATTGACCAATCGTTGACTCATTCAACCAGAAGGTGATCAAGGTGTTTCTAACTAACTCAGATATATATAGGTCTATAATGTCACCCTAGACTAGGAAGTTTTAGCAACACAAAGTACTTGTCTCTGTTCATTCTCTCACAATCACACTCGCTCTGAATTTGCTAGTCAAGCCTTTCTCTGCAACGAGGAGCGTGTGCCTTGGCGAAGCCTGCGCTTGATGTCGATCTGGACTATGCCAACATATTATGCAATATAGACCTATTTGAGCTATCTGGAAACACCTTCATCATCTTTGATCTACTCCCTCCATCCCATATTATGTTGCGCATAATTTTGCATGCAAGTCAAACTTTGCAAAGTTTGACCAAGAATATACAAAATAATATAAATATGTGTGATATAAAATGTATATATTTTGAAAATATAATTCAAGACAATTATAATAATATTATTTTGGCACCGTATTAGTTTATAGTTGTATCAAACTATTTGGTCAAACATTATACAGTTTGACTTTGATAAAATCTTATATGCAACCTAAATTGGGACCGAGAGTAACAACTACTAGGTGGGATCATGTTGACCAAGTGTTCACACATATAAGCACAAGTTGATGAAAGTGAACACTTGGTCTAGAGTCCATGCAATGTTGGTAGTATGAGGTGGACGTCACGTGCGCCGGTGACCAAGTGTTCACACATACAAGCACAAGTTGATGAAAGTGAACACTTGGTCTAGAGTCCATGCAATGTTGGTAGTATGAGGTGGACGTCACGTGCGCCAGTGACGTCAGCGAAAACGAATCGATGCGACGTATAAGAGCCCTCTCGGCCGCTCCGCGTCACCAGATCCCCACCATTTTCCCCCTACTCCATTTTGTCTCACCTGATACTGAAAGGAGTGAGGAGTGAGAAACCCTACCTCACGTCGTCGTCTCCTCCGCTTCCGGTCTGGGTGTCGTCCTCCTCCGTGCGATTTCGACTCCGGCGATGGCGGGAGTGGGCTCCGGAGCCGATGCGGGCGGTTCTGCTATGGTGGGGATGGGAGTCGTGACCCGCCCAGATGCAGTCGACGAGGTCGAGCGCCATGGCGGTGGCGGTGGTGGTACGACCGCTTTGGCCTATACGGCTCTAGGAGAGGAGGAGATGCTGGATGCGGAGGTCGGCGAGGTGGAGCGGCTATATCTGAACGTGGTGCTCGGCACCAGGGAGGATCTGTCGCAGGTGCAGCCTTAGGAGGTTGCTGCGATGCAGGTAAGAGGTTTTTTTTCTGCTAACTTCCGTTTTCCCTCTTTTGATTGTTTGGATGGAATCTCGGTGCTATAGATTTAGCTATATCAGTATTAGGGATTGACATCTGTTAGGGATTCTTTGGATGGAAGCTTGGTTCTGTAGATTCCTGGTGTAGATTTTTTTTGGGATTTATATATTTCAATGAAAGTTATTTGTTGCAGCATATATCTAGTCCTAGGAAATAGTTGAGTGCATTGGATTATTCGGGATGATTAACTATGAAATTACACAATGTTGCGTGCATATTTTTGTTGTAGTTTTTTTCCTGAACTTGTATGATCATATCTTAGACTAGTTCTATTAAATGAATGCTTAGATGCAAGGGATGTCCCTAAGATATGATATTCAGTGTAGTTTAAGTAGTTAGTATAGTGCAATATCAGTTTATCATTTTCCTTGATTTTTGCACGGTGATCAAATGGTAAATGGCTCCATGCTCTAAACTATATTAGCATACTGAGTAGACCTTGGCGGCTGTTTTTGGACACTTGAACTGGAGAGTTGTCCTAAAAGTTCAGTCAGATCGTCTTCATGATCTGTTATTGAACACCCTGGTGGTTTGTGTTGTTTATACCTCTACTCTATGATAATTAATAGAATAATCTTAGCCTTTTAGGTTACCTTGTTTCTGTGGCTGCAATACTTGTAGACTTATGTCAGCTGCCTCTTCAATTTTTCAAGTTTTAAACATTGGTTCCTGACTATCTAAGGCAATAACATGTATGTGCATCAGATTTAGTTGATGCAGGCAATGCTATATCCTGAAAAGGTCTGTAGAGTTTTAAATGTTCTAATCCTTAAACATGTTCTATAGAGTTTTAAATGTTCTAATCCTTAAACATGTTGCAATAGTTAAATGTTTCTTTATTAAATGATGTCTCCTATTTTGGAATATTTCTTTCATGGATCATGTAGTAGTGATTTTTCCATGGTGTGATGTTGGTATTGTTGATGTGTTGTTGCCATGTTTAAGTAATAGAAGATTGGGTCATATATTTGATAGAAGAAAGTTTGCATTTGTTGTATTTTATTTTTATGTAACATAAGTGCATAATCCTTGTTATTTATTGTCATCTAGCATAAATATATTTGATATATTAGTTAATCATATTGAATGATGTTGCCCTTTGTGAAATCTTTCTTTTATGGATCAACTAGTAGTGATGTTGCCATAGCGAGATGGTCGACTTGCAGCAGTTATGTTGGCAAGTTGTAGTAATAGGAAAATTTGATTATATGTATGATAGAAACAAAGGTTGCATAATTATGGTGCAATTATGTACATGTAACAGAATTGCATAATCCTTGTAATTTAATGGCATGCAGCATAAATAGCATTGATGTACTACTTAACCACTGTTAGTTTAATTACTAGTGTTGAGTCGAGGTTGAGGCAGGAACCGGGGTGCAACTTGCCTTCATACGATACAATCAAAGAGGATAGCTGATTTAATCGCAGGTTAGGTACGTGATGCTGTGATGGACTCCAAATTTGAAACGTATGTGTATGTCCAGCAAAGTAGAGCGCTCAATCTAGCCCAATAGAAAACTCAAAATTGCTATTTTTTATCTTTTCTAAGATCTATTATAGCCTATATATGCAACACATATCTGGGGAGGGCCCCCCAAAATTTTGGGCCCGGGGCGGCTGCCCCTCCGGTCCCCCCCAAGGGCCGGCCCTACACCTGTCAGCGCGGTTAGCCGACGTCCTTATACATTACAAGAAAAGAAAATCGCCAGTTCCTCGACCGCATAGTGGCAGTTCCTGCCGTCTCCTCGCCTCCTTGTTTCGACGTAATTCTTCCCTCTTCGACTCCTCCTATCCTTGTTCTTCTCCTTGTTCTTGTCCTCGTCATATCCTGGTCTTCTTTATTCCTCGATAGGAAGGCATGGCGAGCAGCCGACTGAAGGTCAACTGGTCCGATCTCCCGACCGACGGACCACTTGCCAAGATCGGCGAATCCTTCCCGGAGAACGAGGAGTACGTCGATGCCTACGCTGCTTGTCGGAGAGTCTGCGGCAATTGGTGCCATGCATTAAAAGAACCCGAGTTCCATCTCAACAACTGGATCCTGGTATATCACACACTTCCAGACGTCGGCGACTTCACGTTCCTCAACCTCGCCATAGGTCGTTGCTTCATGACGAATCTAATGGAAGTTCAGCGCAGGTTCACAGTTCATCCGATCAACATTCATTTGTTATTATGATACAAAGTTATTCTTAAACATGCATGTTTAATTGTGTAGGTTCTTAAACATGCATGTTCTTGAACATTCTTAAGCAAAGTTTAATTGTATAGGTTCACTCATTTAGGATATATATATCTAGTACATTTTGAAATATCTAGAAGCTCTGTCTTATATTAGTGAACAAAGAGAGTATTTTCCATTGTACATATATCTTAGGGCTAACTGTTCTCTTCATCAAAAGTTTCTACTTCATCGGTGTTTATCGTGGCGTCGTCGTTATTGCTTAGAGGGAAGAGCCGCACAAGATTCGCCTTCTGAACCCACCCACCCATAAGTTCAACACTGAGTTTCAGGCGCAGATACCATCAAATCTTGTGGCATCTGTAGCCGTCACAAAGTCCCTCATGATGGTGTTTGTTTCCACACATTATGAGAATCCTATTGCTTGGGCCGATGAGGCCACCCCGACAGGGGATTTCAATGGAGTATTTGGAAAAGGAATTTACCCGTCGTCCGACGTGTGATGCATGACCCCGTTCCGTGGTGAAGTGTATGCAGTACAGGATGGTGGAGACATCGTGTCGACCAACATCCAGGTGGAGCAGCGCGCGAGCATAGTCAAGATGGCCAGAATAATTTCAGGTCCAGTCTTTGAAGAGATACACGGAGTCTACAAGTTCTACCTTGTGGAGTCAAAAGGTGATCTGCTTCTTGTGTTGGGTGGGGTTTTCGCTGAAGGTCAACCGGTGCTTTACCGGGTGGACATGGAGAAACGCTGTCTCGAGGCTGTAGGTGACATTGGCAGCCCTGCCTTCTTTGTTCATTTTAACCGGTCGATCTCCGTCGACACTAGAGTTCACCCTAGTACAGTCCTAGCCGGTTGCATCTACTACGCGGATCTTTCTTATATCAGAGCGTACAATCATGATCTTAAGGCCTGGGATGGGGTACCAAGACTTGTAGATGGCTTTGGTCAACATGATCTAGAACGTTCACCGAGACCTTACAGTCTCGACAAGATACTGGCAGCACATTGCAGATGGGGGGAGTTCAATGAATTTATCCTGCAGGACACGGGAGCGGATGCCGATGAAATATATAGGGCTGAATAGCCTAGGTTATTTGCTCAATCGCTAGCGTGTTCAGATCTATTCGAAGTAAAAAATTGCAATGTATTTATTTTTAGTACTTTCAGAATTCAATGTGGTAGCTTTCAGAATTCTGTGTGGCGGCTTTCATAATGATGTGTAAGTACTATCTTTCAGCTTTACTCATAGAACTCAAGTTGTGATTACTGATTCAGAGTCTCACCTGTCATGGTTTTTTCCTTAGTTTGAATGAAGCACCAGAAATTAAAAAAAATTCAAGAAATAGTAGAACTAAGTTGATGATGGTGTTTTTAGCCATGATGTTCATAAATTTGACCTAGCCATGATTTAGTGAAAGTTCTAACTTATAAATTCCAGTACTATTCTATCATCACATAAGCACTAAGTTGGTGAAGGACTTTCTAGACAACCTATAGAGATCTATAGCCTTGGCTAGAAACTCCTTCGAAGGACTTTGAATTCATCAACTTAGTGATTACTAAGTTGGCTAGAAACACTTTGTGGCAATTGTGGACACATGACAACATTGCATGGTCTGCATGTTGATTTCACAGACAATTAATAAGGAGCTTGAGGCCAGCCGAGCTACCACGGAACCAAAACACAAAGATGTCACCAGCTCTCATATCAAACTTGTTCACAACCTCCATCCACTTTGATGTTATCATGGCACCTCCACATTTCAGTTTTCCTCTAGTGTTTGACTTGGCCATCACCATTTTAACTTTTGCAACTTCCATATTGTTCCAAAATACTTGAATGTTTGCTGGTAGTTCAATATATGGAACAATATGCTCCATGGTGAAGCTCCTCGAAAAGTACTGCATATAGATTACACCAATATATAGATACAAATGTTTGTATCTAATAGTAGTAATGTAACATTTTGAAAAATTATTACTAGTTAAAAAGTTTTACCTTTTTTGCTTTGCCTTTCAAGGTGTTTGATTTATTTATGGTGCATACATAAAATGGTCTTTTTGGGAGGTTCTTATCAACTCCATACTTTAGTACATTAATTTCGGCATCATCCATCGCTACACGGTTGCCATAATGGCAGAAACATTCAAATTCTTTCTCGAACTTTATTCCGGGACCTGCATGTAACAAATACATACATAAGCAGCAATATTATAACTGCATTAATTTTTTTATTTTTACATTATATACCTCTTATATGCAGGTTTATGCAACTTAAGAGCGGCATGAACATGACGAGTGCGAGCATACTCCTCCACCTAACCACAAAGTGCCATGTACACAAACTTTTTAGAATAAAGTAATCTATATTCTACCACCTCTTATTTTAGATACTTGAACACGGTTTGCATGTTCATAAACACGCGTGATATTCCAAAGCACCGAGTAGTGTCCATTAGATAATACTCCCTCCATTTTAAAATATAAGATGTCTTAGTTTTGTAAAGCAAATGTATGTAGACTTATTTTAGTATGTAGGTTCACTCAAGTTTGAAGTGAATCTACACACTAAATTAAACCTAGATACATTTTGTTCACAAAACTAAAACATCTTATATTTTAAAGAAGGAAATCGATTTTCTTAATAGTACATATAGATCTGACACGACATGCTTTCAGTGCTAACATATAATAGAGTGTTATTGTACTAGTTCATATGTAGATCCGATCTACACAATTACGATCGTCATGCATTTTTAAAATTTGATCGTATTTCCTCTAGATCTGACGAAATTTCTATACATCACTTGTTCTAGATTTTCATATAGGAGTTGGTGAAAACATACCTGATCCTTGAATCTCTGATCCATGAACCTGTGTCGTCGCAGGCGTTGAATACTGGAGGCGGTCCTCAATGAAATTTTTGAGGTTGTTGTCGTGTGGAGGCGCTCGTGTGAGGAGGTATAGGAGGCGAGTCGTTGGTGGAGGCGACCGTGGAGTGACTAAATAGTAAATACCTAACGCGTCTACACCGTCATAACCGCGCTCGTTTGCTGGGCGCGGTTGGGCCGGCCCAAATAAGAAAGCAGCCGCTGCAGCGATAACACGGGCACAGGAACAGGGGCTGGGCTGGGCTAAGTCTGCATATTTTAGAATGTGTAAAAAAATTTGAGGTTATTTCGTGAAGGAAAGAGGGTCAGGTGAGACAAAACATGCTTTTTGTAGATTTGTCATTTTTTGGAAAAAGAGGTTCATGTGAGACAAAACAGGCTTGTTTGTAAATCAACAACTATATGAAAAAGGAAAGAAGAGAAAAATAAGGCTACAATAGGGCAACGCAACCAGCCAACACAATTTGGCAACAAATCAAAGAACCCTCCCTCTCCCTCTTCCCCTTCCTCCTTTATTCCTTTGTCTACCTCTGCCAGGCTCACCTCATTCATTCCTTTTTGCCCAATTTGGTAGCAAATCTATACCAGCATCTATTTCTCAATTCCTTAACTATTTCCCTTGAACCTTTCTGAAATAGTATATCCCGCCACACACCAGCATGTACAAAAACAAATGTAGATAGTAAGCATCTAGAATGTAGAAACATAACAAGCAACTAATTAAGCAAGGTTCAACACAAACTAATTAAGCATCTAAAGTGTAGAAACATAACAAGCAACTAATTAAGCAAGGTTCAATACAAACTTGACAAGGCAGAGGTTCAACACAAACGCTGCTAAGCAGCCAACATAAACACAGTTCAAACAAAAGCATGCTGCTTAAACCAGCAGCAGCAGTAGCACAGAAAAATAGGCACATCATTACATCACTGCCTCCTCGCCGCCTGATCCCGGTCCCGCTCCTCCCTGTCCCGCTTCCTCTACTTCCTGCTGCCCATACCCGGAACCTTCGATGGCTTGGGCTTGGGAGCATGCACACGACCGGCCTCGATAGCTCAGTTCAGTTTGTTCCTGAGGAAGATGCCATAGGCCATGTGATTGGCCGTGAAGCCGTGGACATTGACAGTTTCCCCAACTTTGACACGACCAGATCCACAACCTTCAGCATGCTGCAGGATGCTTTGGAAGTCCATCTTTATGCTCCTTTTGCAGAAGGGGCAGCTGTTCATTGAATCAGTCCAGGGTTCACTCCAGAACCGGTCGAACCTCCCCGCATTAAGCTTTTTGAGAGTGGCCCTGGTCTTCCTTTGACACGAGTCGACATCGCTGTCAACATCATCAGTAGCCTGCTGAAATATACAAAATACACATGTGAAGCAAATATGTAGAAACTGCAAATAAAATTGAATGCTTAACAAAGGAAGAATAACAGTCTCCAGCTAGCAATAACAAAAAGTAATCAGGTGATCAAGCAGATAAACCACTTCCATCGGTCAATAAGCTAGCATTAATCCATAGAAATGAAAACAAAAATCCACAGATCCACAAATATTAATCGATTCTGTCCATAATCGAACCCTAGCTAGCAATATTCCACAGATCCACAAATATTAATCGATTTTGTCCATAATCGAAGCCTACCTAGCAATAATCCACAGATCCATTAATTACACATCAATCGTAACAGATAACAAACGAATCTGACACTAAGTGAAAACCCTAGGCCCCAGTCTTAACAGATAACAAACGAATCTGACACTAAGTGAAAACCTAGGCCCCAAGCAGATAATCCATTAATTGGAACTTACCTCCTCCTCGTCGTTGATGGTGTTCTCGTCAAAGGCCAGAGGCGGCATGATGAGCTCGACCTCCTCGTCGTCATCCTGCGGATGCTTCCAAGATTGTACGCACAAGTACTGATCGGCGGGAGTCGATGAGGGACCAATCGGCCGGCCTTCAGCAATGGCCTCCGCTTCATCTTTCGCATTCGCTGCGGCTGTGATTAAAGCCCTTGCGGAATTTTGTGCCTCCTTCGCAGCTCTGGCCGCCTCCTCCGCGGCTAACGCCAACATCACGGCCTTCTCCTTCGCTGCGTCTACAATGTCGGATGGGTGCTCCATCGCTGGAATGGGAAGTGCAGCAGAAGCGGAAGAGGAGAGGGTTTTTTCCTGGTCGGCGGAGAGAGGAGTGGGGAAGGGTAGTGGGTAGGGGCCTGGGGGGAGTTGGGAAGAGGTGGCGTGATGGAGTGAATGAGGGGAGGAGAGTGACAGAGGGATGGGCTGTATATGGTGAGACGCCGACGTTTCGTGCTCCCGCAGTTCACACGTGTATGGTTCAAGACATCGCATGCTTTTCTCGCCAGAGGCACCGTGGACATGCGGTAGTCACCACGGTACTACATACCCACACGACGGACGCGTGCGCCTCGGACATGCCTATGGTACATGCACGGTTCTCACGCGCCCGGTGGCCCCATTCGCCAACAATCTCTCTCTCTTCTGTGTCAAAACAAATCTCTCTCTTTTTTTTACGAAACTCACTCTCTCTCTCTCTGCGGACCCTCGCCAGTGGCCCACCCACTCTTTTCCGATCGTGGCTACCTCCTTTTGCAACTATTTGAAGTTGAGTTTGGAATACCTAATTTGAATTTTAATGCACGGTTGAGTGTGTGTAATATCTAAGTTTAAGTTTTTCTTACAACAAAAATGACACTTGTCCAACATGGCGGCGATAGTAGATAGAAACAACAGGAAAGCAGATAGTTTTCGGACTGCGCAAAAGGTGTCTCCCGTTGGAACTCATTATTCAGATAGTTCAGTTTACAGTTGCAAAATAGAAACACATAGTTCAATTCAGCAGAGCAGCACCAAGGACAGTCTGCTACATTACAGTCGTAGCATGGCGAGGAGCTGCTGGTTTTCGTCCTCAATCTCTTCAAGTTGTAGGCGACGTACGAGCATGTCCCGCCTGATCTTGACCTGCTCACTGAGCGAAGCCTGGAGCTTCCGAAGCAGGTTCATGTTCTCGACACGGAGATTGACATTATCATCTTTTAGCCTCGCATTATCCTTCGAGAGCCCCTCATTGATGGATGTATTCAGTCGGTTCGAGGCTTAGATCTTCTTATGCAGTTTCTTCCAGGAAGCGTTGTCCCTTTTCAGCTCGTCGCGCTCCTTAGTAAGGGTATTCACAGCTAATTTGAGCTGTTCTAATTCCATCTCTCGTGTTTGCATTTTCTCCCTGTGGCTGCTTATTCGTGCAGTAAGCCAAGCATCCATATTATTGATGAGTTTTGGCTTCTTTTCCTAGGACAAAGAATACGTGGTTTCAGTCCTATCACGGAACAGGAACAACAGTAACGTGTCATTATAGCACACGAGCTTTATGCAGAAATGGGCGGTGTGGAAAAGATCCAGGAGAAAAAACCCCAAATCCTAGTCGCAAAACCCCAGTATATATTATTTACTTCGTTGTTCCAGGGATCTGGGGGGACATGTCTACCGGTGAACCGACGGCTCTGAAGAAAGATAAGTAGGTGATGATTAAGGAGAAGAAGAATGTTGGATAACACTATTAAGGAGAAGAAGTACATGACCTACCCGGAGGATCCCTCGCCTACGGGCATGAGCATATGTTGTGACTCTTCAGTGCGTAAAGCGGCGTGGCGAGCTCTCTCTTTTCTCTCCTCGCACATTGTCGCCGCGGCACGCTTCCGAGAGGGATCCATGGCTGCGCAGAGGGAGGGAGCAGGAGCGGGATGAGCAGGAGGAAGAAGAAAGGGAGGATGGCGCTAGTTACTAGTCGAGGTAGATAGTCCAAAAAGGCTAGGCAGACCAGTCTTATTACCCCACCGTACTCTCCCCTACTGTGCGACCTGCCTTCTCAAAGAAGTTCTGTTCACACGTGGGAGGCAGAGAACTGCAACGATGCGACCGATTGGATGCTCCATTAAGTCGCTTGACAATTCACTTCGGCGCTGATAGAATGGTGCACGCGTCCCTGCACGCGTCATGATGACACAGTCCTGCGGGTGGTGTCAGTGCACCGCGTCGGAGGTGAGGGGGGTGCGCCTTCCCAATGTATCGCTATTTTTTTCATTCCCTTCTATATCGCGAGCCCCCGCTCTTATCCGCGCGTGCAACACAAACGACCCACCGGCGGGAACAGAAATGCGGCCCAGCAAACCACGTAGAGGTGTTTTTTTGCGTAGAGGTGTTGCCACGTCAGACAGCTGAGTTGGACGACGGGAATCCACGTCGCGTCGCAGAATACGCGCGTACTAATCCGCTTCGGGCCTGTACGGGCTTTGGCAGGCTCTACGCACGTGATCTAACCTTTCTGTATGCCAATCCTACCCCAGGCGCGAAGGGGTATCCGCCCATCTCAGCCCTCGATCGCGCCTGAACTTTTTTTCATTTCCTTCAGGGGCCTATTGAATCAGAAGTCAAGTTTTTTTGATTCAAGCATCCATTCTAACTAGGGTCTCCTATGGTCAGGATGGCTCTGATACCAACTTGTCAACACCCAGATTTTTAATCCCAGATGCCTGTTATGCCATACATCGCAATCCCAGGATTACCATTTTTGCGAGACATAACAGATTGGATATCATAGTACATCATCCATTACAAACCATAATAATGTCTTACAAATAAAGGATCTCATGATCCAGTCTTAATACAATCAACGCAGTGGAATAATATAATAACGGTAGCGTGGGCGAAGCTCCATCTTCATGGTCACAAGCAATGTTGATGATGTGAGATGATCCTAGTTGTCATATACTTCCTGTTGTCCATCATCCTGATATTCCTCCTCATAGTCTGGCCACGGGAATAGCCAGGGACAAAGCCATGAGTACTCTTTAAGTACTCGCAAACTATCACTAACAAGTAAAGAGGTTTCAAGTAGGAATACTAAGCTCTAGGTTGTTTTGCAAAAAACCAGATTTATCTCTAACTGAGTTTAGAAGCAAAGAAAACTAGTTTAAGGTTTTATAACACCTAAGTGGGAACTTAAGTTTCATATCACAACCCTGTTGTGGTCAAGTCAAGTCATGATTCATTTCACAAGTCATTTTAAAAACATCTGACGACGGAACAGTATGGACACTCTAACTGTCCATAACCGCGGACGCGGCTATTCGAATAGTTTGACACTCTGTAGAGGTGGTACACTTTCACCACAATATTCGATACATCCGTCAGGAATAATCCTGAATCACCATACTCACTATGCGGATAATCAATCCTAACATTTCAATTACACACACTAGTATAGTGTAACATCCTAGGATTAGCACCTGGAAATAGAGAGAACACATGTGTGTGCATTGCATTCATGCATAAGAAAATCCGGGAAATTTTCGAGCAAATCTAAAAGAGCTATAGAGGGATCGGGATCTCTATTGTACTAAAGGAAACTTCGGAGCAAGTGCGATAGATTTCGACATGACCTTTGTAGAATTCTTTGTTTTGGGGAAATTTTGTTCAAACATGTATTTGAATTTCAAATATGAAATTCAAATGAATTTATAAAATTCACAAATAGGAATTGAAAATATTTAATAACTTGAAATAAAATGATTACATAAATAATCTAAAAAGGATTCTTTATTAATATAAATATATATACATATAGTATTACTTTGACCCTTTACAATAGATAAATAAAAGTAAAGTATCAAGAAACAAATAAGTAGAAAAAAGAATTACATTATTGAAAGAAATAAAAGAATTATTTATTACAACAAAATATATATGACATTGTCTTTACAAAAGAATTGTAAAAGAAAAATGAAATAAGTAAACTTTATTGAATAAATTACAATAGTACAATGTTTTTTACAATATTCAAACAGAATATAAATCACATATATTTGATACTAATAAATTCCTAAGCTACTGTTCTCTTATCCCTTCATCAGCTGGCATTTCCTTTATTCTCTTCATTTCCTGTAAACACAACAAAAATAAAAAGAAAACAAAACAAAAATAAAATAAAAGAATGATTAATTGGTTAGTGTTTTGCTCTCAGGTTTGACATAGAAATGCTATGTTCAATTCATCATTGAGCTAATCTATAAGGGGCAAGTTTCACCAAATTGAGCATCTATTCTTACAACATCATAGGCTTGGGAAGGGGCAAGTTTCACCATGACAATTAAAGTAATAATATAAAGATTCCACAAATATCAAGTTTTCACTTGATCTCATCCACACCAGTAGGTCCCACTTGCAAGCAGCTTGCACATCAACATACAGGTATCTGCTGTCAACATAGGAGCACACCAGGGGAGGATAAAAAGGAACCAGCCATGGCAGTCACTACTGCTAGCTACTCCTTCCACCCCAGCTCATTTATTAGCACTAGAACTCCTAAGCCCACACATAAACAATCACAAGATCACCAATCTAGACCAGCACCATCAACCAACTCTGGTTTCTCCTTGGAGCCATCCAGGAGCTAGGAGGAGAGGAATTCATAGGAAAGGCAACACACCAGGAGGAACTGGTTAGCAGCTCACTACATAGCACAAGCAAGGTTATCAAGATCCACATCAGGAGGAGCAGGAAACAACTACATCACAAGGACAAAGCAGGCTAACTGATCAAGTGCTAGTACTCACATAAAAACCTCAAGTTCAGCATCAGGTTATTAACCAACCCCAAGATCATCATATAGTATTTGTTTATATTTGCATATGCAATTCCAAAGTAATACAGGAGATTGGTGAAAGTATTTCTCTCAGATCCACATAGAAATGCTATGTTGAGTCATCATAGAGAATCTGGTAGCCACATTTTAGTATCTATTGTTATAGATAATTTGGCCTCAGTCTTAGCATCCTTGGTAGCCAATTAGAGTTCTCCACAAAGTAAATCCCAATAGACAATTACCAAAAAATAGCTATCACTGTGTACACTCCAGAGGGAGGCATCACAGTGGCATCTATGTCAGCAGCAGCCATAGAGACTGGATGAACTAAAGATCATCAAACCATAGGCAAGGGACCATTTATTTTTTAGTTGAGGTATAAGATTGATTCAAACAAAGATCATGTAGATGATCTTTGGTACTGTGCATCCTCAAAGGAGGTACCACAACAACAAGATCATCTATAAATACCACACATAAACAACACCTCAGAGAATAAGTCTCACAATATACTAATAAAATCATTTTCTAGAGTAAACCACTTGAAATCATTCCAAGTCAAACTCACTGCCATGTGTCCAGTACACATTTTTCAAAATGTTCCATCTGCAACAACAATACCACATCCTGGTAATTATTAACTGGACAACATCCCAACCAATGTCAATCCACAAACAAGGATCAAGAAACAGTTAAACCGTATACATGTTTCTATTCATTTATTCACTTGTACATAAAGAAAACAATATGAATTCTTTAAATTGAAAGAATGAAAAAGAGCACAACTATTCTTTCTAAGAATGCCTGACTGATAAACAAGAACAAGGTAAAAATAAGATCTTTACTATAGTTTATTTCATTATCCATAAAAAATCATTTATAGTGATTGCTTATATGTTCAGCTTGCTAAGATGAATTTTACTCACAGATGTGCCTCACATACACATTTTATTACATCAGGCAAAGCATCAAGAACATCCAATAATTCGAACAGGAAATAAATCATATCAAATAGTAGGTGTAGGATCTATTTATATTATCATGCATAAGTATGTACCAGACAGTCAAAATCAATCCCATCATATTCTACATCCCACAAACACATGGCAATGCTTGTTATCTATACTATACAACACACCTACATATCAATTGAGATATAACATGTGGATACATAAAGCCCAAGTTGATTAGGTACCAGATTTTGTACATGAGATCTGGGAATTATTATGCCAGGTTGATTAACCCAGAAAAGCATCTCCTATATTTCAAAGCACATTCTCATGTGTACATGCTAATTATAAAGAACAAAATCACCTAATCCTTTCCTTGATCACACCAGAACTAAAGCATAATACCAGAAACCTATTTAGTCATTTAATCATCTGTCTATGACTATTAGAATGGTAGAACATGACTTATCCATCCACACCTAACTACACAGCCAGTAGACCAACTAGATCAAACAATTGGTGCATACGCTCATAACCTGAATCAACACGAAATCGTCACTACAAGTCCACAAATAGATTTATCAAAACCTACACCTAAATCCATAGGTATCCCAAATCCACATCAGAGGAGTCCATCGGCTCAAAGGCCGGTCACACAGGGATTACCTAAACTAGAGTGGAGGAAGAGGTGGCAGGAGCACATCAGGTTCGGCGTCGGGGTTGCGCAGCTACAGCACCATCCCATCGGTGCCAGAACCGAGACAGCCAATTCCCAGCACACCATCAGTACAACAGCATTCCGGGCGAAGGGGCACCGACGCATCTAACCCAAGCAAGGTAGATAGTTAGGGTTCGCCTTGGGTGCGCGAAGAGGATGCAGGTGCACGCTACGACGGTGAGGAAAAGAGGGAGGAGGTCGAGGCAGAGCTGGAACGGCGAGTGCTGGCGCTGGACTTAGACGGCGACTGGTCGGAGTGGAGGCAGGCGGCGGCGTACACGCCAAGAGGGGAACAAGGAGAAGGGGTTTGTGTGCGTGCGTGGATGGTATGGAGAGCGGTGTGTCGGTGTGTAGTGCCAGGCCTGGTCTAGCTGGGCCAGGCCAGCCCATGTACCCAAACAATTGGCCCAAGTTGATTAGGATAAGAAATAAAATAAAAATAAAACAAATGAATTACCAAAATAACCTCTAAACTTTTTTTCTATAGAAAATTATAGAAAAATCATAAAAATACATTTAATATGTTAAAATCATCATAAAAATAAGATCTATCTAATAAAAATAATTTTACTTATTTAAAATAAATATAAATCACATAAATATTAACATCATTAAATCCTGAGTAAAATTTCATAAAATAAGAAAAACTCCTAAAAATAAATAAAAATCATTTTTGTGTTAAAAATAACTCTACTATTTTATAAAAATACTAACTTAGAGTTTTACAAATAAAATATAAAGAAAATATTTATAGACACTTAATTCTTTGAAGAATTTTATAAAAATAAAGGTAATACCTAAAAATAAATAAAATTCATTTTTAAGATCTTGAATAAATATATTTTACTAGAAAAATACTATATATATTATTCAAAAACATTTAAATAACCTTAGATAATAAAACTCATTTACTTATTTTACTAAAATAAAATAACCACTTTGTTAATTTTCCAAATTTATTTACTAAGAAGAAATAATCACATTTCTTAGTAAAAACACTAAATACTTTAAATTTAATTATTAAGTATAATTCCATAATCATAATTCATAATAAAATTTAGTATAACAATTAACTTTTTAATACTCTTATTAAATCTTAAATTCAAATAAAACTCCTTTTAAATAATTATTATATATCACTCATGTATAAGATGGTGAATAATCTTCATCTTTTAACCACTCTTAAAATGACTCTAAACTCTAATAAATTCATAAGATCATCTAATTATGCTCCCATTAATAAGCTGCATGTTATTAAATTCATCTTTCACTTACATTAAAAGGGATCATCCTTAATCATATTTGTCAAAACCCTAAAACATCATAGAACGCTACGTGAATAAACTCACTATATCTTAAAATAGATGGGATGAATAAACTCTCAAAGTAACTTGGGCTGCTGCAGACGTAGATGCCGAAGGCGGCAAGTTTGCGGTGTTGTTATTGCTCGGGCTAGTGCCCCTGCGGCTGTTGCACTGGGTTAGGCGAAGGAGGCATGAACTTTGCGCGATCATCGTCAGCAGCAATAAGTGGCCCCTTCCCCTTCTCCAGCGCTGTAGGCGGAGCTCGTCCGGGTTGGTCTTCATCCATCACTGTCCCAATAGTGACGAACACCTCTCGAGACGTGACAGCATTGTTGGCTTGCTCATTGCGCGTGTACTCCTCCTCCATCTCTTGCATGGTGGAGTCTAGTTCCTCTGCACTAAAATCTATCTCCTCTGAATCTGCACTGAAGTCAGCATAAAGCATGTCAATAATAGAGTCGGAGGGTGCCAGGACTTCCTCGATGATAGGCGGTGGAGGTGCAATAGCAGCGACGATGACTGGAGGTGGCGGCGCGGCTGTGACAATGGCGGCCGGAGGCGGTGGTGGTGGTGGTTGAATCGGAGGGGCTCCGTCAATGAGCGCAAGCGCCTCGAGCCGCCGCTTGACCTCAGTAGTTGTTGACGGTGTTCACCATGCCTTCGAAGGTAAGGCGGCCTGACGCTTGCTGCCGTCTTAGAGAACGTCGGAGAAGCGTGCCATGGTCCAGTCCTTCCACAAAGTGATACATAGCATCATCATTGGGGTAGTGGGCGAGATCGGCTCGTACGCGGAGCCACCTGGCCAGGTAATCACGGGGGTTTTCTCCTTCTCTCTGAACGCAACGCGCCAGATCGAAGATGGTAACCACGCCGACAAACTTGGATGTCTCCTGTCCAGACGCACAGGCGAAGCCGGCGGACTTGCAGCGATCTTCCACCTTTATATCCTGCACAGGGGCGGTTTAGGTGGGCCTTGAATTTTTCCGATCTTTGCCGGCAAACTCTAAAGTGAGATCAGACATCGATCCTTCCGCGAACGTATCCTTCTAGTAGGAGGTTCGTGCGGGCCTTGATGCTCCTCCGACTCCCAGGGAACTAGTGCCCGAGTCGGTTTCGCCAATGAAGAGGTGGATGTCTCCGATAGGAACGATCGAACACCGAGTAGGGTTCGTCTTCACCGGGATCCAGAACTCACCGGGAGGGACGATCGGAACATTGCCGGAGAAGAGAACGCGACTAATGGCTACGGTTTTGCCGATTCCCACGAAGATCTTGGTCCTCGCCCACTGAAGAGCCTGAAGCGCCTCTTGCCCCATGATGGGCGCCAACTTTCGTGGTATTGCTGACGATTACGCCATGGAGGGGTCCTCACAGTGCATGTTTAGAGACATGGGGGAAGGCGGACGGTTGACGGGTACGAGGTAACACAGCTTACCCAGGTTCAGATCCCACGATGGTGGCGGAATCCTACTCCTGCTATAAATCACTATAAGGGAAATACGCCGAGTTACAGAGATAGGTTCGCTGTGCGAGGTGACTAGAGAGTCTACTTATCGTGCCCTAAAGGCTCCCATAGGCCCGACTTATATAGTCGCCAGGTCCTAGGGTTACAGGGAAAAGTCCTAGCCGGACAGGTTATAGAGTCCTACACCGTCTATTACTAGTCTTGTGTATCTTGCACTCCAAGGCTCCGGGTAAGTCGGTGACTTCAACCGTAGACTTCCTTTATCCGGCATTGGCCTCCCTTCTGGATCCATCTAACTGGGCCGCCCAGCAGGCCATGGGCCATGCTACCAACTATGGGCCACCCGGGTTATCCGGATAGGAGACATGCTATGAGGATACCCATATAGCATATCCCCAACACCCTCTCTAGCTCTCACTACACTCTCAGTAGATCATCTAACTTGTTTAAGCATCCCTATCTCACTGTGAACTCGACCATGCCATCAATGGTGACCATGGCTGAGCACACTTGCCACCCTCAATGTCGACAGCAAGCTACAAGCCTAACTATCCTCGCCGACCGTGTCTAGCTAGCAAGCCACCGTCCACCGCCACCCCCTGTTCAGCACCCGAGCCCTGCCAGCCACTGGACCACCCAGAATGCTCGCGGTCATTATCTCTATGACCATGCGGAGAGCACGCCAGAGCGCCCCGCTCGACACGCTCGCCCAGACCGCGGCCCGCCTTCGCCGCCCGCGTACGTGATCACCACCGCCCCATGAACATCCCAGACAACCCCGTTCGCTACCGCACGACCCGTAGCCCCTGTGCGCCATTAAAACTTCCATCCGTGCCGCCCAGAGCGACGACGTGTTCCGACCGAACCGCACCACCCCACACCTCGCCATGAAGATGTTGAGCTTCGCCAAGAGGTAGCGCATCGTCCCCTACCTTTGGCCATGCTGTTAGCTCACTGTGAGGCCAACCCCGATGAGCTCAGCCCGCCCCCTTCAGTTCCCTCGCCGCACTATAAATAGAGGCCTTCCCCGTTCGAATTCAGCACACCATTCCACTTCCCTCTCTCTCAGAACCACCCCACCTCTTCCCCAGAGCAAGGCAAGCACCAGGTTGCCGGAATTTCATCGGAGCTTGCCATTGCTGCAGGAGAAGGGCGCCGTTGATTGGAGCCACCCCAGGAGGAGCCACTAGTACCAAGAGGATCGCTGTCATCGAATTCATCGTTTGCCCCCATCGCTGACCCTCGCCTGAGCCCCAGTGAGCCGCCACTGACTCCCACTGGCCGTGCTAGGGTTCGTTCTCATCGAGTTCTGTTCAGACGTGGACGATGAACCTCCGCCGTAGATCTTACATATAATCCTATGACCCTAATCGCCCCATACCCCTTCGCTAATCTCTGTCGCACTGACGAGTGGGGCAGCCACTTAACCAGCCTGCACGCGCTGTGCACAGTGGTCCGGCCCAGTTAACGTTCCAGCGTGACCCAGTAGTTTGAATTTAGGTTTATCAATTTAGTTTCAAACCTAGTTCTGTCTATAGATTCAAATATCAATCCAGAGAGTTTCACTGAACCAAATTGCGTGAAACCAATTTTGTTAGAAAGGTATTAAAATTATTAATCCAAGCCCACTGGATTCAAACCAGTTGGAATTATAGATCACCTAGAGTAAAAATAAAAAGGCAGATACTTTTCTGCATTCAAACATTTTTCAAAATTCAACCATAAATGCTTTTGAGTAGATTCAAACTCTCAAAACCACATTTGATAAGACCTTCCTGAATATATAAAAATATCTAGGTTTACTTATAGAAATAATGGAAAAGTAATAAAAGAATACCCCATAGGCATTTCTAGTCACTTTAATTAATTAAAATAAAAAGGTTAAACCTTATTAAATTGTGACACCACTTTAAATCACATTCCAAAGTACTGAAATATGTGGTGATGACATGTGTCAACATGATCCCATGTTTTAGTTGGATAATATTAAATCTTAAGTATTTTTTCAATGAGTATAAATTACTTTTCTAGAAATAAAATAAATAAAACTATTGCCTTAATTCTTGTGATGATTGTGATGATGCTAGAAAATCTATTGAAAACCTTGGTGTGACAAATAGAACTAGTTAAGTATTGTTTGGTGATTGTGTACCTCATATTTATTTATAGACGCTAGTACCAACCAAGGATACGAAGAGGAAGGAGACTACTATGAGGAAGCAGCCGAGGAAAACTTCAACCACTGCTCTACACAAGGCAAGCCTCAATATACAAGTTAACTTAGCAAGCTACTAACTAAGCAAGCTTCGCAAAACAAGTTAACCTTGCAAGTTAACCCTTGCATGATAGCTATGCAAACTAGATGCCTTAGGCATATGTGATTATACAGCCTTATTATACCAAATCCTAGTTTTCCGTGCAAGCTTTACTCTTTTATTTCTTTATCAAAGCTCTTTCTTACTTTTACTTAGTGACTTGTGAAGTTTTGGTAAGATATTAGAGGTAGCATAAAGCGCATAGAACTTGGCCTAAGTTAGATAGATCTTGATGTCATCCTGAGGTATCAGATTGAACTTAGATAAGCCACACTTGATTATCACCCCTCATTAGTGTTTACCCCCACATGTAGATGCTAGTGCTAAGCATAAAACTTGATCTCTTTAGATGGGAATACTTGGTGAAAATGATTATGGAAGCCTTAAAATGATGAGTCATTCTAATGAAATGTTTTGAAATGTGTTCTTGAACACCAGATCATTTTGATGATGAAAATGTTGAGGCATGAGCCTTAGCCCTTTATAAAACTGATGGTTGTCTGGATGCGATATCATTCCAATTTTACCTTACAACCACAATACCCGAATACAAGGTTAGGATTGATTATCCGCATACTGAGTATGGTGAATTCAGGATTGTTCCTGACAGATGTATTGAATGTTGTGGTGAAAGTGTACCACCTCTACAGAGTGTCAAACTATTCGAATAGCCGCGTCCATCGTCAGATGTTTTCAAAATGACTTGTGAAATGAATCATGACTTTGACTGGAACACAACAGGGTTGTGATTTGAAAACTAAAGTTCCCACTTAGGTGTTTTAAAACCTTAAATTAGTTTTATTTGCTTCTAAACTCAGTTAGAGATAAATCTGGCTTTTTGCAAAACAACCTAGAGCTTATTATTCCTACTCAAACCCCTTTACCTGTTAGTGATAGTTTGCGAGTACTTAAAGAGTACTCATGGCTTTGTCCCTGGCTATTCCCGTGGCCAGACTATGAAGAGGACTATCAGGAGGATGGACTTCAGGAAGGTTACGACAACTAGGATCATGAGATCCTTTATTTGTTGTAAGACCTTATGTATGGTTTGTAATTGATGATTTACTGTGATATCCAATCTGTTATGTCTCGCAAAAATGGTAATCCTGGGATTGCGATGTATGGCATAACAGGCATCTGGGATTAAAAATCCGGGTGTTGACAAGTTGGTATCAGAGCCATCTTGACCATAGGATACCCTAGTTTAAAATGGACGTTTGACTCAAAAACTTAGTTTCCAAAACAAAGGAAGTGTGTATTTATGAAACCTTATTCTCATTCTTATCACTTAGATTCTTTCATCCAAATTCATGTTCCTCAAAAATTCTTGCAAACTTACATAAAATTTGACACACTTGATCACTCTACTAACTTACTCATCCTACATTCTTATAGATGGACGTGAATTATAGCAAGTTATATCAGTTGGGAAATGGAGGAGATCTCATCTTTGAGCGTGACTTGGACCAGCTCTCGTAATTTCTGGAGCGCCCGCATCCCGAGTTCTTCGGAACTCAACTCAACAATCGGGAAGGAGGAGAATTGCAATGGCTGATTGTTGCAAGTCTTAGAGGGAAGATTGAAGCCCCCACCTCAGAGGGAGTCCAGTTCACCTTAAGGGAGAACGACTGGCTGGATGGACTTGCCAGGGCCATGCAGGAAGCTCTTGCCTGTCTGTGTGGGCAGAGTATCAATCAGATCAAGGGCACACACTTTGAGTTCTATCCAAGGCGTGATGCGATGGGAGAGCCACTGGAAGTGCCACGTGACCTAGATCTGAAGCATCAAGTGTACCACCTCAACTTCATGATGTATGACCGGCAGAAGGAGTTAGACAATGCCCGTTCCTAAGACAACCACAACTAAGCCATCTCAGTCAAGAAGGACCAGACCATCGCATGTTCGTGAAGGATCGCAAGTCTCGTCATCGTCAGCTTGACAAGAAGGAGAGAATCATTGCTCGCCTCCGCCACAGGATCAAAGACTTGGAGGAGACCATCCACGAGAGGGACATGCTGCTTAAGGATAGGGAGAATGCAGGGGAGGTTATCCGTCGAGACCCCTATTCCTATCTCAGTGATGATGACGACTTTCTGGAGGATCAAGCCATGGACTTCTTAACCGATGAGGATGACTTTGCTTTCATTGATGATGATGATGAGGATGATGAAGCCACCGACTCCAAGGAGTATTAGCACTTGAGCACTAGCGTTAGTGAAGTTGTATCTGGCCCCACTGTATCGTAGTTTCACAAGAATGGTTCTTAAAACCATCTGTTTTCTTGGTTTTGGTGTGTGTTTGTATCATGTGCTATGAATGAATGAAAATCAAGTTGCTAGAAAAATCTGAGTCAAACTTCAAAAAAAACTTTTCAAAAACAACAAAACCCCTAAACCTTAGAAATTTCTCTCTTTTCTCATGATCTATCTCAATCTTCAGATGCCTCACGGAAGCACTTCATCCCCAGACCCAATGATGCAAATCTTGCAAATATTGGTTTCTAACCATGAAGCTGAAAGAGCCGAACGTCAAGCCAACTTAGCCACCCTTCAACACATAGCTCAGATGGCCAACAACAACCAAGGCCATGGAAACCAGGACAACCATGGATCCAAGCTCAAGAACTTTAAGAACACCAATCCACCTATCTTTACTAAGTCTGAAGAGCCCCTAGATGCAGATGATTGGCTGCAGACCATGGAGAATAACTTAGAAGTTTAAAGAGTGGAAGCCAATGAGAAAGTCCTGTTTGCCACCAACTATCTGGCAGGAGATGCAAGAGCTTGGTGGAACAGCGTTCGCGCCATGACTGGAGGACAAATGATGACTTAGGATGTATTCAAACTCAAGTTTAGCATAACCCATGTGCCACCGAGTTTAATCAAGAGGATGAGAGATCAATTCAGAGAATTGAAGCAAGGGAGGATGACAGTAGTTGAGTACCGTGACAAATCTCTGTCCTTAGCTAGGTATGCACCTGATGAGATTGACACCGAAGCCAAGAAGAAGGAGAGATTCTTGAATGATCTGCATGATGAGATGCAGACAATGTTAGCCAATATTCCGTTTGCTGACATTGAAGCCTTATTGGATTCTGCCATTCATATGGAAGGAAAAATCAACCAAGCCAATGAGAACCACAAGCATCGAATGATGCATCAACCAGGAACCCGCCATACCCCAAGGTATCGCCCCAACCCATCTACAAGATTTTCCCCAAGAAACAATAGACCCCCGATGAACCGTCCTACCTATCCCATCCGTGGAAACCCAAGGCCCGGAGGAAACCACAACAACAACCCCAGCAAATCCAATAATTTCAACTATGCACCACCCAAGTTCAACAACAACAATGTCACCAACAACACCAATACTGCCCCAAGAACTAGAAGCAATGTTGTGCCTGTTGCAGGAAAGGACAAGTCTCGGGTGACTTGTTATGAATGTGGAACCAAGGGTCACTACTCCAATGAGTGTCCCAAGAAGATTGCAGCAACCCCCAATGCGAATGCCCCAGCTCAGCAGCAGTGACATTTTCAGCCTGGCAGAAGATTTGCCCCAGGGAATTCGCTCAACCGCATCGGCCGTCTGTTTCTCATGAATGCCGAAGAAGCGCCAGATGTCATGATGGGTATGTTTTCTATTAACTCAGTACTTGCAAGAGTGTTGTTTGATTCTAGAGCATCGCACTCATTTGTTACCGAAGACTTTGGATGCACTAGTAAGATTCAACCAACAAAATTGAAGCATGTTATGATAATTCAAATACCTGGTTCAACCACCAAAGCTAGACAAATTTGCAAGGTCGTACCTATCTGAATCCATGGCACAGATTTTTATGCTAATCTAATAGTACTTGGAACTAAAGGTTTGGAAGTAGTACTAGGAATGGATTGGATGTCGAAACATAATGGATTAATCGACTGTGCCAAGAAATCCATAATCATGACCAGTACAGCCGGACTATCAGTAGAACATGTATCTGAAACCATGCCTCGTCAATTCAAGTGCAACAAAAGTCTGGCCCAACCAACCATTGACCAAGTCAGAGTAGTCTATGAATACCCCGACGTATTTCCAGATGTTTTGCCCGGTATGCCCCTAGATCGGGATATTGAGTTTATCATTGAACTAATCCCTGGAACCGGACCCATAGCCCAGAGACCATATAGTATGAACCCATCTGAATTAGTGGAGCGGAAGAAGCAACTGGATGCTATGTTAGAGATAGGATTGATCCAACCAAGTGCTTTGCCATGGAGATCACCTGTCTTGTTTGTGGACTAGAAAGATGGAGGTAACCGTTTGTGTACGGATTATCAGAAGCTGAATGATGTCACCATCAAGAACAAGTACCCAGTGCCAAAGATAGAAGACCTGTTTGACCAATTGACCGGTGCCAAAGTGTTTTCTAAGATTGATCTTAGAACTGGTTATCATCAGCTCAAGATTTGCGCAGAGGAGATTCCAAATACTGCCTTTACCACCAGATATGGATTGTATGAGTACACTGTCATGTCTTTTGGATTAACCAATGCCTCCGCTTATTTCATGAACCTCATGAATAAGGTTTTTATGGACTTCGTGGATAAGTTTGTCGTTTTTTTCATTGATGACATTCTGATCTATTCCAAATCAGAAGAAGAACATGAGCTACACCTAAGGACCATTCTTGGAACCCTTTGGGAGCATCAGTTGTATGCCAAGTTTGGCAAGTATGAATTCTGGTTCCAGGAAGTAGGATTCCTCGGACATATTGTGTCGGACGGAGGAATTGCCGTTGACCCTGCAAAGGTTAAGGATGTTGAAGAATGACAAGCCCCAACCACTCAAACCCAAGTTCGTGCATTTCTCGGATTAGCGGGATATTACCGCAAGTTTGTAGAAGGGTTCTCGAGCATCGCAAGACCCATTACACAATTGTTGAAGAAAGATAAGAAGTTTGAATGGACAGACAAATGTGAAGCGAGTTTTCAAGAACTCAAGAAGAGATTGATCTCAACCCCAATCTTGATCATGCCAGATATTACGAAGCCTTTTGATGTGTATTGTGACGCATCCAAGATCGGTATCGGATGTGTGCTATTGGAAGAGGGAAAAGTCATATCTTATTTATACCAACAACTGAAGCAATATGACCGGAATTATCCTACCCATGACGTTGAACTAGCAGCTGTAGTTTTAGCCTTGAAGACATGGCGGCATTACTTTATGGGAAACCGTTGTGAGATTTATTGGGATCACAAGAGCCTGAAGTATATATTCACTCAGAAGGAGCTGAATATGGGGCAAAGGAGATGTATAGAGTTAATGAGGGACTATGATCTGGACATCCACTATCACCCCGGTAAAGCCAATGTCGTAGAAGATACCCTAAGAAGATTGGCATGCCACTTGAACTCTATGATTCTGAAGGAGCAACCAAGTTTGCACAAGGAGTTGGAAGATTTTAGAATGGAATTAGTAAGTGAAGGATTTTTGAATAGCATAGAACTTCAACCCACTTTGATCAGTCAGATCAAGGAGGCGTAGAAAGGAAATGCTAGTATCGACGGAATCAAATGTCGCATCAGTACAGGCAAAGTACCCGGATTCACAGAAGATGAAGAAGGAGTTTTGTGGTTCAAAGGGCGTATCTGTGTGCCAGCAGACTCAGAATTGAAGAAAACTATTTTGAAATAAGCCCATGATACTCTTTATTCTATCCACCCCGGAGGAACGAACATGTATGAGGATTTGAAGGAGCAATTTTGGTGGCATAAGATGAAGAGAGAAATCGGAAGATACATAGCCAAGTGTGATATTTGTCAAAGAGTCAAGGCGGGACATCAGAGACCCGCATGACTTTTGCAACCATTACAGATTCCGGAATGGAAATGGGATTCAGTAGGATTGGATTTTATCACCGGTTTGCCTACATCTAGTAGGGGAAATGACTCTATATGGGTCATAGTTGATACACTGTCCAAGGTAGCCCATTTCTTACTAATCAAGACCCCTTACCAGAGTTCGAAACTAGCAGAGTTGTACATTGCTAGAATCGTCAGTTTGCATGGAGTCCCCAAGAACATTGTATCGGATCGAGAAACTCAGTTTACCTCGAGATTTTGGAAGCAAGTCCAAGAAGGATTAGGAACCCGACTGGATTTTAGCACAGCTTATCACCCTCAGACCGATTGACAAACAGAGCGAGTAAATCAAATACTCGAAGATATGTTGAGAGCATGTGTGTTAGAATATGGATCGAAATGGGAAGACTGTCTGTCGTTCACAGAATTTTCATACAACAACAGTTATCAAGCTAGTTTGCAAATGGCCCCCTTTGAATTCATGTATGGAAGGAAGTGTCGTACCCCGTTGAATTGGTCGGAAGTAGGAGAGAGTCATATTTTCGGACCCAACATCCTACGAGAAGCAGAAGAAAAAGTTCACAAGATTCATGAGCACCTCAAGACCTCCCAATCCAGATAGAAGAGTTATGCCGCAATATACGTTGAGACCTCGACTTCAATATCGGAGATTTTGTTTATCTCAAAGTGTCACCTTTGAAAGGAATGCAATGTTTCCATCTCAAAGGAAAGTTAGCCCCCAGATATATCGGACCCTTCAAGATTTTGAATCATCGAGGAGAAGTATCGTATCAACTAGAACTGCCAGAGGAGATGTCAGTCGTGCATAATGTGTTCCACATCTCGTTATTTCGCAAATGCCTAGAAGTGTCGGAGAAGACCGAAGTTTTCAAGAACATTGATCACTGAACCATAGAGATCAACGATGACCCGACGTATCCCGAAGTACCCATCTGTATTTTAGAGGAAGCTTTCAGAACCAACAGGACCCAGAGTATCAAGTTTCTCAAGATCTAGTGGAGTAACCACACCTAAGAAGAAGCTACTTGGGAGCAAGAAGACTATATTAGGACGGAGTTTCCCGATCTCTTTAAATCCTTGTTTTCTTTTTCTCAAATATCGGGACGAGATTTAGTTTAAGGATGGAAGGTGTGGCATCCCGCAAAACCACTACTAGAAAATCGTGTTGTTTTTGTGCATTGCATCATCATGACCGCACGCTCATGTCATCATGCCGCATTGCATTTGAGCATCGTCATCATCTTGCATTTGCTTGCACAAAACTATTTGCGGAAAAACCTAATTTGTTTTCTAAACGCCCCGTCTTTAATTCAACACAAAACCCGGGCCTCCGGATTAATTTTGTTTTTATGCACTATCGGTGTGCAAAAGCCCTGTTTGAAATAAATAAAATATTTATTTATTTTTAGTGGGGCAGTCGGACGGGCCGATTCGACCCAGTCGACCACCCCTGGTATTAAAACGGTCCACCTAAACCAGCCCCTCTAAATCCTAAGGCTACCAGTCCTATTCTACCAAAGCCCTCTCCACCTCACCCCGACCACTCCCCTCGTGACACCTCACCTCTCTCCCTCTCCCCCTCCAATCCGTTGCTGCCACCTCATCCTCACCTCCTCTCAACCACCCCACCCAACACACCCAGCCACACACGCACACGCGCACTCTCCCCACCCTCGCCAGGACCCACGCACTGGGCCCCACCACGCCATGCCTTGTGTGGCCTCAGCCACTGCAGCGCTCTCCACGCTCCCTCTCCCTCCGCTCCCTCCTCTCCCTCTCCTCCGGCCCCGCCCTTCTTCCCTCAGCCTTGGCCCTTCTCGTGGCTCCCAGCCGCCCGCCTCCTTGACCAGCTTCCCCGCGTCGCTCGCCACCCTCGCTTCCCGCGCTCGCTTCTCCACCTCCTGCCAGCCGAGCCGCGGCCACCCCCCCTCGTCGCCGGCCTCCCCTCTCCCCCGGCCGCTCGCTCGCTCGCCTCACCGCTTTCCCCTCGCCACCGACGCTCTCCTTCTCCCTTCGCCCCGACGCCGCCTTCCCCCCCCTCTCCGCCTCCTGCAGCCCCGCCTCGGCACCGGGCCGCCCCGCCTCCACCGCTCGAGCCTCCCTGCCCGCTTCTCCGGCGCCGGCGCGGGCCCGCCTCACCGCCGCCGCCCGAGCCCCGGCCTCCTCCGCCGCCACGCTCCCACCCCGCCTCCTCCTCCCCGCGTCTCCCCGGCCGCCGGTTCCTCGGCCCCCCCTCGCCTGCGACCGGCCGCTTCCCCGCCGCCCTCTGCTCCTCCTCCTCCGGCCGCGCCGGCCCTGCCTCGCCCTCCGGCGCGCCATCCTCTCCCTCGCCGCCACCTCGCCGACCTCCGCGCCAGGTCCGCCGTCGTCGCGGCGTCGGCCTCGCCCGCTGGCCAGCGCCGCCGGCCCTCATCCTTGCTGCCACCGCTGCGACTCCTCTGTTGAGCCGCGTTGACGGATTCTCTTCGGTCCAGGGCCCCTGACGCATGATGCCAAGTTATGGAGTGGTGGTACTGTCTGTGGTTTGGTGGTGTTTAGAAGACGGTGATACTCCGAAGTCGTTTCGAAGAGCCATGATTTGCTACACGAGTTCAAGATCTCCAAGGCGATGCCACTCGGAGTGCTCCAACATGGAAACCGGAGGCGATGATGTCGGATGCGACCAGTCCTTCTTCTCGGAACCGAAGACCGTGGACGCCAAGTCCCCGGGTTCAAAGGCGACAAGACCCCGATCCCGACGACCGACCTCGGCGAGACCGAACCCTCGGCACTCCATGATTCTCCTTCATGGTACGCCAAGACTCCCGGCGCCCGAAGCCGAGAACCCGATGACCGCCAAGATCGCCTACTCGGAACGACAAGTTCTTCACTCCGAATGCCAAGACCGTCGAGACCCCTCTATGTGTGAACCTTTTCCCGAGCCCCTATTTTATAAATGCTAAATATAAAACCTGTTGCATAATAATCATTCATCTCGCATGCATATTTGTGTGGTTTGGGGGCCTTATGCCAATTCACCTCTAATTAAATATGGGGCCCATATGCGGGCAAACTCTAGTCTCATATCGGCCTCATTTAAACTTGTGTAGCGAACCGGTGTGATCCTTTGCCATGTTATAACAACAGTTAAATTGCGGGGGTTCTAAATAACATGAACCATATAATTAATTGTCGGGACCCGGTTCGCTTAATCGACCTAATTGCATCGCTTTTGCCATGTCATGCATCATACATGCATCATGCCCGATCTTCTGCCGTAATCTTCAATATTGCATCCGGTGTTTAGTCTAGTGTTTTGCTTCTTCACGGATAAGGCCGTTGAGTTGATGTGAGCTTCGCCCCGATCTTCGGATGAATCTTCGACAATGTTTTCAGCGAGCATCTCCCCTTTCTACCTATCTTACTTTTATAGTATTTATTCCCTCTGTTGATCTTTGCTATCGTGTTGCGATGCTCTAGTTTTCGTACCGTAATATCCTTGCAGCCATATATAGCCTTGGACACATCCTATTACTGTTGTTTGGTAGATAGTTGGACCCAGCGTCGTGATCGCTTGCTCAAGTGTTTTTTATGTCGTCAAGTACCACGCTTGTTGGAGAAGTGCCGCATGTTCGATGATGGAGATGATCATGGCTTTACTTTTCGTTCACGTAATTACTGTTTAACAACTAAAATTGAAGTAAAGCGAGGCATCGGTGGGTGATAGATAACATTTGGTTTCCGATCCACTTGTGTCCCGTAGGGACCCGAGTTCTTGACACTGTTAGAGATCGGCGCGCTAACCACAGGTGGGGAGATATGGCCCCCCCATTGATTATTACCTGATTTCAAAGTATTGTACTGGGGGCCACAACTAGTTTGAGGTTTTATTTACTATCCTGTACTTATGCCATGCTTTACCGCTTTATTTAAATTGTGCGATGGATAGCACACTGTCTTTGTTAGGATCGGGACACGTTTTGGCGGTGTCGGCGGTCCGATTTTGGGATTTCTTTGTCGTTCACAGCCGTCTACCAAACCCTAAGTCCGTCTCGGAGACCGGCCGACTTCGTTGGTGTACTTAGTGGGGTGGCCCCGTGCTTGCTTTGGGTGCAGGAACGTCATGACTTAGGCCCGCCGACATACCGATGGGTGTATGTTAACCGATCGGCAAAAGGGTCAAGTGCTTGTGGATACTTTGGTGCACCCCTGCGGTTAAATCTTTTCGAAGCCGTGTCCATGGTTATGGACGACTTGGAGCACGATTAGCTTGATCATAGACAACTATAACTAAAGTTTATTGTTATAAATTGACTTGTATCCGATATGACTAGTAATCAGCTTCACTACAACGGAATGGCTAAGTAAAAGTACCAACAAACTGGGGTTTTGGGGTTATCTCATGCTAATTGTATCTGACTAGTAAGTGTTGCCACTATAACGGAATGGTTAACTAAAAGTACCCACTGCTTACTTTATCAGGATGATTATCTAAACCTGACTAGTAAAGTGCCGCAACTATAACTAAATAAGTAAAACTGCCAACTGTGTGAGTTCCTCGGTTGACTTCCTCGTTTGGTCTCGAGGGGGAAACGCCAGGATGGGTTTGTTTGGTGTTAGTATCAGGCTGGTTCCGGATAGGTCTTTCTTACCCCTCTCGGATTGCCGCCAGTTGTATCGAGTCTCTATAGGGTGTTAGGTGCATCTTGCCGCGCTTCAGTCCACCATACCTATGTAGGCGAGGACCGCCGAATTCTAGCCTCGCCGTGTACTGGCCTCAGTACTGACGCTCCTCTTTTTCCTCTGCCCTTTGTCGGCACCCCTTTTGTTTAAGCAGGTTTTGAAATCGACGTCGTTAGCAGGGTTACCCTTCCGGCTTGGCCTGGGCAGGGTTATGGACGCCATTGGTTATTCTTCAGGGCTCTTAGCCCCATTTGCATCTTGTCCGTAGTCGGACGCTCTATTATTTTCAAGGTGATTTGGATCTTTGTATATAATATCCGTATTCTTGACTCTTTGAGTCATTTATATATATATCTGTCTCTTGGGTCCCATCGAGGACTGTTGTGTAATGTTATTACTTCGTTTTCAACCAGCACGAAAGTGCATGGTGGGCACCTTTGAATCGTTTCTATGCGGGTTTGGCGGGTTTCACTAAAACTTGCATAGGGTCGATTCTGAGGGTGTTCTGAGTGGTATCGAGCTCAGCGGTTGCGATACCCCACAAGTCCTTTAATAGGATAACCTAGCTAACGGCTGAAGTAGAGTGTCAAAACTATTTTGCAAAACCGGTTGGATAGTTCTGGTTAGGTCTGATTTTACTCCTTACCCCTCTGCTGCTCTCCTCTCACCTCTACGTGTTTTGAATCCGGTCTCTTCTCTCTCTTCGAGTCCAGGATTTCTCGTGGTTGGGTTCCGTCGTACCTTCAGGTTTTCGCTTCCTCTTTTGGTAACGGTGTGTCTACATCTGGTCTTCATGCTATCCGAGGAACCCTTCGTCTGATGGATTTCTCTTTGTTCCTTCTCGTGCCTTCCGGTGTTTTCCGACGCGACATCCTCTACGCCAGATCCGATCTGATCTGCATCACTCCGTTGTTCCGAACCTCGCTTGTCGAGATCTTCAGTCTAATTCTGAGAGTTGGTTGCATAATCTGTTATTTGTGTACATAGTAATGCTTTGAGTGCGGGATGGAGTCGCGACCATACCACTACTCTTATCATTTGCTGTGTATAGTGAATGGTGGGTCGATGCAATTTTACTCCGTCCACGGAAGCTAGAGGTGGCTTTATTTGTGGATACCTCTACCTTCGCCCTTTGTTCCCGGAGTGTTCTCTGACCATCACGGACAACGACCTCTTGTTAGTGGTGTCGCGAGGATCTACACGAAGCGAGAAGACGCAGATCGCCGACCTTCCTTTCCGGTACCATGAGGCGGATCTCGAGGGCGAGATCCATTGTTAGTGGTGTCGGTGTGGCATCCCATAAAACCACTACTAGAAAATCGCGTTGTTTTGTGCATTGCATCATCATGACCGCACGCTCATGTCATCATGCCGCATTGCATTTGAGCATCGTCATCATCTTGCATTTGCTTGCACAAAACTATTTGCGGAAAAACCTAATTTGTTTTCTAAACGCCCCGTCTTTAATTCAACACAAAACCCGGGCCTCCGGATTAATTTTGTTTTGTCTGCTATCGGTTTGCAAGCCTGTTTGAAATAAATAAAATATTTATTTATTTTTAGTGGGGCGGTCAGACGGGCCGATTCGACCCATCGACCACCCCTGGTATTAAAACGGTCCACCTAAACCAGCCCCTCTAAATCCTAAGGCTACCAGTCCTATTCTACCCAAGCCCTCTCCACCTCACCCCGACCACTCCCCTCGTGACACCTCACCTCTCTCCCTCTCCCCCTCCAATCCGTTGCTGCCACCTCATCCTCACCTCCTCTCAACCACCCCACCCAACACACCCAGCCACACACGCACACCGCCACTCTCCCCACCCCTGCCACCGGGACCCACGCACCCTGGGCCCCACGCCTTGCCAGCATGTGTGGCCCCACTGCTGTCCACTCCCTCCCTCCTCCGCTCCTCCTCTCCCTCACCTCCGGCCCCGCCCTTCTTCCCTCCTTGCCACACCTCTCAATGGCTCCCCAGCCCGCCTCACTTGCCAGCTTCCCCGCGTCGCTCGCCACCCTCGCTTCCCGCGCTCGCTTCTCCACCTCCTGCCAGCCGAGCCGCGGCCACCCCCTGCCCGGCCTCTCCCTCTCCCGGCCTCGCTCGCTCGCCTCACCGCTTTCCCCTCGCCACCGCTCTCCTTCTCCCTTCGCCCCGACGCCGCCTTCCCCCCCCTCTCCGCCTCCTGCAGCCCGCCTCCACTGGCTCGCCAGCCTCCACGCCTTCTCCAGCCGGCCGCCCGGCACCACCGGCCGCCCCAGCCAGCCTCCGCCACGCTTCCACCGCCTCCTCCTCCCGTCTCCCGGCCGCTTTCCTCGGCCCCCCTACCTCCTGCGGCCGCTTCCCCGCCGCCCTCTGCTCCTCCTCCTCCGGCCGCGCCGGCCCTGCCTCGCCCTCCGGCGCGCCATCCTCTCCCTTGCCGCCACCTCGCCTCATCCTTGACTCCTCTGTTGAGCAGCGTTGTGGATTTCTCTGGTCGGGGCCCTGGCGCATGATGCCAAGTTATGGAGTGGTGGTATGCTGTGGTTTGGTGGTGTTTAGAAGACGGTGATACTCGAAGTCGTTTGAAGAGCCATGATTTGCTACGAGTTCAAGATCTCCAAGGCGATGCCACTCGGAGTGCTCCAACATGGAAACCGGAGGCGATGATGTCGGATGCGACCAGTCCTTCTTCTCGGAACCGAAGACCGTGGACGCCAAGTCCCCGGATTCAAAGGCGACAAGACCCCGATCCCGACGACCGACCTCGGCGAGACCGAACCCTCGGCACTCCATGATTCTCCTTCATGGTACGCCAAGACTCCCGGCGCCCGAAGCCGAGAACCCGATGACCGCCAAGATCGCCTACTCGGAACGACAAGTTCTTCACTCCGAATGCCAAGACCGTCGAGACCCCTCTATGTGTGAACCTTTTCCCGAGCCCCTATTTTATAAATGCTAAATATAAAACCTGTTGCATAATAATCATTCATCTCGCATGCATATTTGTGTGGTTTGGGGGCCTTATGCCAATTCACCTCTAATTAAATATGGGGCCCATATGCGGGCAAACTCTAGTCTCATATCGGCCTCATTTAAACTTGTGTAGCGAACCGGTGTGATCCTTTGCCATGTTATAACAACAGTTAAATTGCGGGGGTTCTAAATAACATGAACCATATAATTAATTGTCGGGACCCCGGTTCCGCTTAATCTGACCTAATTGCATCGCACTTTTGCCATGTCATGCATCATACATGCATCATGCCCGATCTTCTGCCGTAATCTTAAATATTGCATCCGGTGTTTATTCTAGTGTTTTGCTTCTTCACGGATAAGGCCGTTGAGTTGATGTGAGCTTCGCCCCGATCTTCGGATGAATCTTCGACAATGTTTTCAGGCGAGCATCTCCCCCTTTCTACCTATCTTACTTTTATAGTATTTATTCCCTCCTGTTGATCTTTGCTATCTGTGTTGCGATGCTCTAGTTTTCGTACCCGTAATATCCCTTGCAGCCATATATAGCCTTGGACACATCCTATTACCTGTTGTTTGGTAGATAGTTGGACCCGCGCGTCGTAGTCGCTTGCTCAAGTGTTTTTGCGTGTCGTCAAGTACCACAGTTGTTGGAGAAGTGCCGCATGTTCGATGATGGAGATGATCATGGCTTTACTTTTCGTTCACGTAATTACTGTTTAACAACTAAAATTGAAGTAAGTAAGCAGAGGCATCGGTGGGTGATAGATAACATTTGGTTTCCGACCGCCCACTTGTGTCCCGTAGGACCCCGAGTTCTTGACACCTGTTCCGAGATCGAGCGCGCTAACCACAGGTGGGGAGATATGGGCCCCCCATTGATTATTACCTGATTTCAAAGTATTGTACTGGGGGCCACAACTAGTTTGAGGTTTTATTTACTATCCTGTACTTATGCCATGCTTTACTGCTTTATTTAAATTGTGCGATGGATAGCACACTGTACTGTTTAGGATCGGGACACGTTTTCGCGGTGTCGACAGTCCCAGTTTTGGGATTTGCTGTCGTTCACAGCCGTCTACCCAAACCCTAAGTCCGTCTCGGAGACCGGCCGACTTCGTTGTGGGTAGACTTAGTGGGGTGGCCCCCCGTGCTTGCTTTGGGTGCAGAACGTCATGACTTAGGCCCCGACATACCGATGGGTGTATGTTAAGCGATCGGCAAAAGGGTCAAGTGCTTGTGGATACTTTGGTGCACCCTAGGGTTAAATCTTTTAGAAGCCGTGTCCATGTTATGGACGACTTGGAGCACAGTGCTTGATCATAGACAACTATAACTAAAGTTTATTGTTATAAATTGACTTGTATCCGATATGACTAGTAATCAGCTTCACTACAACGGAATGGCTAAGTAAAAGTACCAACAACTGCTGGGTTTTGGGGTTATCTCATGCTAATTGTATCTGACTAGTAAGTGTTGCCACTATAACGGAATGGTTAACTAAAAGTACCCACTGCTTACTTTATCAGGATGATTATCTAAACCTGACTAGTAAAGTGCCGCAACTATAACTGAATAAGTAAAACTGCCAACTGTGTGAGTTCCTCGGTTGACTTCCTCATTTGGTCTCGAGGGGGAAACGCCAGGATGGGTTTGTTTGGTGTTAGTATCAGGCTGGTTCCGGATAGGTCTTTCTTACCCCTCTCGGATTGCCGCCAGTTGTATCGAGTCTCTATAGGGTGTTCAGTGCATGCTGCCGCTGCCGCTTCAGTCCACCATACCTATGTAGGCGAGGACCGCCGAATTCTAGCCTCGCTGTCTTGGCCTCGATCTTGACGCTCCTCTTTTTTCCTCGCCTTTGTCGGCACCCTTTTGTTTAAGCAGGTTTTGAAATCGACGTCGTTAGCAGGGTTACCCTTCCGGCTTGGCAGGGTTATGGACGCCATTGGTTATTCTTCAGGGCTCTTAGCCCCATTTGCATCTTGTCCGTAGTCGGACGCTCTATTATTTTCAAGGTGATTTGGATCTTTGTATATAATATCCGTATTCTTGACTCTTTGAGTCGCTGTTATATATATATCTGTTCTGTGGGTCCCATCGAGGACTGTTGTGTAATGTTATTACTTCGTTTTCCACCCGCACGAAAGTGCCTGGTGGGCACCTTTGAATCGTTTCTATGCGGGTTTGGCGGGTTTCGCTAAAACTTTCATAGGGTCGATTCTGAGGGTGTTACAGAAGGTTTGTAACATCCCAAAAATATTAAACAAGACTATCAATTCCAATCACCCAAATTAGGGTTAACAAAAACTTTTGTTAATTAAAATCATATGAATGCATGTGTGTATGTGATGAATGCATGAGTGGACTTGTGTGATTGTTGTGAATAACAAGGATTGGTTTAAGGATGAAAACAACATCATCTAAATCAATTCCAAGCAGAAACAAATCAAGAGAAATTCAAAAACAAAAAAAACAAGCAAATGGCCTTTTTTGCCAATCTTGCTCACTAGACCACTTTGAGTGTTTCTAGTCCAAGATTTCAAAGAGAAACAATTCCATTTCTTTTCACCCCTTTCTAGACCAAGTGAAAGTCAAACAAAGCCCACCTTGCAAACCCATAGAAACATTTGGAAACCCTATTCAAATGACAATTCAAAATTGGATCTATATCATATGGGAAGATCACCATTTATCAAAACCCAACCAAACCAGTGCACCTTGAAAAATACAAGCAACTAGAGACTACCTAGTATGTGACTAGTACACCCACCAAGTTTCATCCAAAAATTCAAATTCAAATATCTTGTGGCCATTTCATCAAACACCTTCTGAACACAAATCAAATTAAACAAGAAACACTATAGTGAGCAGTGTTTGTGCCAAACTTGTTCCCTCTCTAGCTCTCACTACACTCTTAGTAGATCATCTAACTTGTTTAAGCAGCCCTAGGTCACTGTGAACTCGACCATCCCATCAATGGTGACCATTGGCCGAGCATAGTTGCCACCCTCAATGTCGACAGCAGGCTACAAGCCTAACTATCCCCGCCGACCGTGTCTAGCCAGCAATCCACCGTCCACCGCCAACCCCTGTCCAGCGCCTGATCCCTGCCAGCCACTGGACCACCCAAAATGCTCACGACCATCTTCTCTGCGACCATGCCGAGAAAACGCCAGAGCGCCGCACTCGACACGCTGGCACAGACCATGCCCCGCCTTCGCCCTCCGTGTATGTGATCACCACTGCCCCAGGAACCTCCCAGACAACCACGTTCGTCACAGCGCGACCTGTAGCCCCTGTGTGCCATTAAAACTTCCGTTGGTGCCGCCTAGAGAGACGATGTGTTCCGATCGAACCGCACCGCCCCACTCCTTGCCATGAAGACGTTGAGATTCACCAGGAGGTAGCGCACCATCCCCTACCTTCGTCCATGCCATTAGCTCACTGTGAGGCCGACCCCGACGAGCTCAGCCTGCCCCCTTCGGTTCCCTCGTCGCACTATAAATAGAGGTCTTCCCTGTTTGAATTCATCACACCATTCTACTCCCCTCTCTCTCAGAACCACCCCGCCTCTTCCCCGGAGCAAGGCCAGCACCAGGTTGCCAGAATTTCGCCGGAGCTTGCCGCTGCTGGAGGAAAAGGGTGTCGTTGGTTGGATCCACCCCAGGAGGAGCCACCAGTACCTGGAGGATCGTCGTCGTCGATTTCGTCGTTCGCCCCCATCGCCGACCCTCGCTTGAGCCTCAGTGAGCCGCCACTGACCCCCACAGGTCGTGCTAGGGTTCGTTCTCGTTGTGTTCTGTTCAGACGTGAACGATGAACCTCAACCGTAGATCTTACTTCTAATCCTACGGCCCTAATCGCCCCATACCCCTTCGCCACTCTCCGTCTCAATGACGAGTGGGCACAACCACTTAACCAGCCCGCGCGCGTGCTGTGTGAAGTGGGCCGACCCAGTTAACGTTCCCACTTGACCTAGTAATTTGAATTTAGGTTTATCAATTTAGTTTCAAACCTATTATAGATTCAAAATTGAATATCTAGAGAGTTTCACTAAACCAAATAGCATGAAACCAATTTTGTTAGAAAGTTATTAAAATTCTTAATCCAAGTCTGTTGGATTCAAACCAGTTGGAATTGTAGATCACCTATAGTAAAAATAACAAGACAGAGACTTTTATGCATTCAAACATTTTTCAAAATTCAACCATAAATGCTTTTGAGTTGATTCTGACTCTCAGAAATCACATTTGATAAGACCTTATTGAATATATAAAAATATCTAGGTTTACTTACAGAAATAATGGACAAGTAATAAAAGAATTCCCCATAGGCATTTCTAGTCACTTTAATTAATTAAAATAAAAAGGATAAACCTTATTAAATTGTGACACCACTTTAAATCACATTCCGAAGTACTTAAATATGTGGTGATGACATGTGTCAACATGATCCCATGTTTTAGTTGGAGAATATTAAATCTTAAGTAGTTTTTCAATTAGTATAAATTACTTTTCTAAAAATAAAATAAATAAAACTATTGCCTTAATTCTTGTGATGATTGTGATGATGCTAGATCATCTAGTGAAAACCTTGGTATCATAAATAGAAGTAGTTAAGTATTGTTTTGGTGATTGTGCACCTCGTATTTATTTATAGATGCTAGTACTGACCAAGGATACGAAGAGGAAGGAGACTACTACGAGGAAGAAGCCGAGGAAAACTTCAACAACTGCTCTGCACAAGGTAAGCCTCACTATACAAATTAACTTAGAAAGCTAGTAACTAAGCAAGCTTCACAAAAAAAAGTGAACCTTGCAAGCTAACCCTTGCATGATAACTATGCAAACTAGATGCCTTAGGCATATGTGATTATACAACCTTATTATACCAAATCCTAGTTTTCCCTGCAAGCTTTACTCTTTTATTTCTTTATCAAAGGTCTTTATTACTTTTACTTAGTGACTTGTGAAGTTTTGGTAAGATATTATAGGTAGCATAAAGAGCATAAAACTTGGCCTAAGTTAGATAGATCTTGATGTCATCCTGAGGTATGAGATTGAACTTAGATAAGCCACACTTGATTATCACCCCTCATTAGTGTTTACCCCCACTTGTAGATGCTAGTGCTAAGCATAAAACTTGATCACTTTAGATGGGAATACTTGGTGAAAATGATTATGAAAGCCTTAAAATGATGAGTCATTCTAATCAAATGTTTTGAAATGTGTTCTTGAACACCAGATCATTTTGATGATGAAAATGTTGAGGCATGAGCCTTAGCCCTTTACAAAACTGATGGTTGTCTCGATGCGATACCATTCCAATTTTACCGTACAACCACAATACCCGAATTTGGGTTGGTCTTGACTAGAAGTTTATATACCTTAGTATGGGTTCCCTTGCAGCCGAGGTTTGTGGTGAGGCTACCTCGTGAAGATTGACCACCTGTGCAGTTCCCAAGATGACAGATGGTCATGGTTGGGAGTCTAAACTCATAGGAGAGGTGCCTATACTAGGGCGTGTAATGGAAAGGTTAGGATTGATTATCCGCATACTAAGTATGGTAAATTCAGGATTGTTCCTGACAGATATATCGAATGTTGTGGTGAAAGTGTACCACCTCTGCAGAGTGTCAAACTATTCGAATAGCCGCGTCCGCCGTTATGGACAGTTGTAGTGGCCATACTGTTCCGTCGTCAAATGTTTCAAAATGACTTGTGAAATGAATCATGACTTTGACTTGAACACAACAGGGTTATGATTTGAAAACTAAAGTTCCCACTTAGGTGTTTTAAAACCTTAAATCAGTTTTCTTTGCTTCTAAACTCAGATAGAGATAAATCTGGCTTTTTGCAAAACAACCTAGAGCTTAGTATTTCTACTCAAACCCCTTTACCTGTTAGTGATAGTTTGCAAGTACTTAAAGAGTACTCATGGCTTTGTCCCTGGCTATTCCAGTGGCCAGACTATGAAGAGGACTATCAGGAGGATGGACCACAGGAAAGTTATGAAAACTAGGATCATCTCCCATCGTCAGCATTGCCTGTGACCATGAAGATGGAGTCTCGCCCACGCTACCATTATTATATTATTCCGCTGCTCTATTGTACTAAGACTAGATCATGAGATCCTTTATTTGTTGTAAGACCTTATGTATGGTTTGTAATGTATGATGTGATGTGATATCTAATCTGTTATGTCTCGAAAAAATGGTAATCCTGGGATCGTGATGTATGGCATAACAGGCATCTGGGATTAAAAATCCGGGTGTCGACACTTTGGCCACCCGGAGTCTCCTTGGGAAACAAGTCTTCATGTGGGCCTTTCCTGGGCTGGATCAGGTATACCAATGTGAGGTAACCATAGGGTATATCCATGTTAACCAGTACTATATTCCCACCTGTCCCAAGTCAAAATTCCAACCTTCCTTCATAACCATATGGATGATCAACTTTCCAAACTAAGCCAATCCTCTAGGCAAAACCCACCAAACATTTTCTAGCTGGGTCAACCAAGCTTACATAGGACACTACCTCACCCCTGGTTGAGCTACATTGTATATATTCACTGTAGCTCTCCCCTCTCTCTTGTGCCTTGCTCTTGGAAAGAAAGGAGACAAAGGGCTATGTCTTGTCTTGCTTAATAAAGGATCTTGCAGCAGCTCCTCTCTCTCTCTCTGCCATAACGCTCGACCAAAAACCCCCCACTAGCCCATAGGAACCTCCCTCTGGCTTCTACCCCTCTCCTTGCCTCCATGGACATAGTCCACCCTAAGCCTCTCTCCTTTGTTTAAAAGGGCTAGTAGCAACCCCAGCCCTCCTTTCTTGGCTCATTTGCTTCCTCCCCTCCTCACTTACCTCCTAGAGCACCCCTCTTCCTCCCCTATGCTGCTTTGCATGAGAGAAGAAAAGAATGTCCCTTCGGCCATGGCACAAGAACTCAGCATAGCTCCTCTACCTCTCGCTCTCTCCTAAGGCATGTCATCCTCCCGAACTCCCCTTGCTCATCTAAAGCAAATCATGCCATTTTTATCGACATGCAGTAGGCCCTGGGCACTTTTCCGGCGAGCTCTGACATGTGCGTCATCGTGGTCCTTGTGCGAGCATCTCCTCGGAGCTAGGAGTAGCACCGCTACCCATCTTTATTCCTCCCGCGCCACTCCGCATCAATCTACACCCTCGTTGGCACCTCGCGCTCCCGCTGGTGAGCTCCCCCACGCCTCTCTGCCTCCCCCTAGGGTTTCTACCCCGCTACCACGTCGCTGGGGAGAAAACAACCTCCCCGCCGTTGATCTCCCTTTAGATCGAATGGCTACCAGCACGTCGTACCCCTTTGGCCTTCCCGGGTTGCAGATTGCTGCGCGTCGCCCGCGCGCCCCCGGTTGTGCCTTGGGCCGGCCCAGCACGGCCTAGTGCGATCTGCAGCACAACAGCCCACTGGCTCTTTCCCTTTTTCCTTTTATAAAGACTTTTCTAGATCTGTTTGATTACATATTGGTTTATTTCATTTTAAAAATGGAAAACCTCAATTTATGCCCAGATCTAATTTTTCCTAGGTGCATACATGTTTTCCCTAACATGAAGTGGCATTGGTTGACCTAATTAGTGTCCAGAATAATTATGATAAATCAGGGACCCAGATGTATTCTTTTGACAAATAAATTCCTACATAAAATGACATGAAACTTTTCGGTGCTGAAAGGTATTGGTCGTACATTGCATGTCCCCCTAGCCCCACTCAAAATTCCTTCTAAGATTGCCTCTAGTAAAATAACATTATTAGGCCAACTCTGCCTTTAGGATTTTCCACAGTTCAAACCATAAATGGCATTAGCATAATTGCAACTCTAAGAGCTCACAAATCCTCATACCTATCAAACCCTAGCAACCCTAAATTAATCAAGCCCTAGTTGATTTCATAT
The DNA here is from genome assembly GCA_023614405.1 of Avena insularis. NCBI lineage: Eukaryota > Viridiplantae > Streptophyta > Magnoliopsida > Poales > Poaceae > Avena > Avena insularis. The sequence goes on from CM042691.1 coordinate 194,906,632, forward strand.
GAATTAAACTGTTCTATGCATAGTTAATTCACTAGTAAAATCACTATATTAGTTCTGTAAATCCAAACAAGGGTGATTCCAATTTCTACAGAGAGGTATTTTAAATACCTAGCATGTGTCCTTAGAATCATATCAAAAGCACTTATAGTTTAAATCTGGTGAAAAAGACAAATATCATCCAAAATTGCCTTTGGGAATTTCCTGAGGGCATTCTGGTAATTAAATTGAATTGATTCTAACTCTTAGTGAACCAGTCCACCAAACTCTACCAAACCATCTAAGGAATTAATATTTGCCCCTATATAACTTTCCTGATGATTTTGTTTCCTAAAACTAGAGCTTTTATCACTAGGAAATTCATAGTAATTCAAAGGAAATTGATAACTTAGTGAAAACTACTTTTGTTCGGTTTTATCAATACCTAACTGATGGTATCATTTTATACAATTGTATCATACAAAAGCTGGCCTTGGTCTAAAACCACTCTTCTAAGTAGCTTCTAGATTTTAATCTTATTAAAATTTCTACAAATGCTTCCAAGTCATTTACCAATCTCATTAAGCCAATATTCAGCACCCTACTGTTGTATATAACATGTGATTGTCTTTTGCTTGCTATATGGTATCAATGTTTGTATTCCTTGCTTGTTTGCATGTCTGCTCAATAATGGAGATAGATGCAATTGTGTGATGATGAGAAGAAGGAAACCTTAGATTATTAGTATTATTATTTGGGTATTATTTGGTATTCTGGTATTCTAAAGAAGTAAAGGGACATCACGCTGGTCACAGGCAAGCCACCTTATTGCTCATAAGCCTTGTCCTACTATTTTACTTATGCATGCCTTATTTTCTATTTATGAAAACTGCATTGTTTTATTATATGATGAACTATATCTAGTAGTGGCTTGGATCCTCCAAACCATTACACATTTTTACTACTAAGTAGAATCCCCTTACCTACACCTATTTGCACCTATTATGGTAGATGGTGTATAACAATACCCCTTTGGAGAACCCGTTTTAGCCAAAGCGAAACTATAGGATGGGAAGACCCCGAAAAAGTTTTACAAAAATGTTTTATGGCAAAACCTTGGTGAGGTTTGACCTACCAAGAGAATTTCGAGAAATGAAAAAGGTTTTGTTTTACAAAAAGGATGGACAAAACATGGAGGAAAAAAGTTTACAAAAACGCACCCGATTCTTTCCAGTTTTGCTAGAAAAATTAACATGTGCAACCACATTACTCTAGAATGGGCTAGGGCTGGATTTGAAGTTTGCTACTTTGGTGTAGGAATTCTCACAACTACTTATAAGGGATCAGCTCCCTCTAATGTCGGGGTTCCTTTACAAAAAAGGGTCAACTGTGAGACAATCGCCTGGAGGACTTGTGAACTTCCCTCGGGAGCAGTCAGACGATACTATGATCCCCTCATTGAAAGTGCCCACTCTTGAGGAGTTGGAATGCACTCTGGTTGGTCTGTGGATCCTGACGACCTGGTGTTGAGGGGAACAACTCATATGGTAGGGCATATACTAGAGTGGCATCCAGAGAGTCTTGATCGGTTACTCGACCCACGATCAGTGCGGATCAGGTCAGGGTACTCGGTTGGTGTGGGAAAGTGTACAACCTCTGCAGAGTGTAAATCTATTTGAATAGTCGAGTCCTCAGTCATGGATGGCAGGGAAGGTTTTTATAGAGTGTTGCTGGTTTTGTTTTCAAAAAGGACTTTGGAAAAGAAAGAGTTTTCTAAACCTAGTGATCTGAAGGACACTAGAGAAGGTGATGTGATATTGGAGGATCAAGGAAGAATAAAACCCGGTCAAGTAAGTACCGTGGAGATGAAATAGAGTTACCCAATCCTATTGTTTTCAAAAACTTTTCAAAAAGGTTTTCCAAAAGTTTTCAACAATTATATAGACATGCCATTCCTACAAAAGAAACTATTTGAGAAAATAACCTCCCTTGGAGCCCTCCTACCACCACATCCATATTGCATATCTTTTTATTGTCCTTATCTTAGGGTGGTTTGTGAGTACATTCAAACGTACTCACCTTGTTTGTCCCTGGCTATTTACTTGGCCAGATTTCCAAATACTAAGGAAGAAGATGCTGACGCCTATGAAATCTAGGCCGTCTTCCCAGTCAGTTGCCTATAGGGTGGCATGACATGGGATCTGCATTCGAGGATGATCCGTTGTTGTTGTTTATCCACCATAAAGGAAATTATGTAAGTTTTCTACTTTGTTAAATTATGGATGTTAGAATGGTACTTGTCGGTTATGCTCACGGTGCACTGAGCATGGGAACATGAATTGCAGGCATAATGGGGATTCTAGGACCGTAAATCCAGGGTCTCACAAAAACTACATGGAATTTGGAGTTTGGTGTTTCTTTTCACTAGAAAGTATCACAAAAAGTTAAACAATTCATTCATTATAGAATAACAACACTAAAGCATAGCATAAAGTGAAACTTCCTATAATATCATACTTGACACCAAATTGTTTATATTGATTAACACAAATCCATATAGTACTATGAGGCAATAGCACATTCTTCGCATAGAGAATAGTATATATATAGTGGCGGTCCTATAGTCAGAATATTTGGAAAAGGAGGTTGGAAAGAGTGTATGGCTGGCCAGTAGGAAATATCATATTTGAAACACAAGCTATCTTCCAACACTATCCATTAAGTTTATGGTTGAAGCATAGTTTATCAGTAGTGTTTGGTTTCATTGCCCCTCATTACATGATTCTTTTTCGCATTCTTGTTTTGGCACCTTTTTCTTCTTTCCTTTCCTCTCTTTTCTTTTTCTTTATATTTCTATGTCACTTTTTTCTTGTTTTGATTTTTTGGAAGGCCTAGCCTTTGCATAATCACTCTTCTCACCTTTTGATATCATATAAATATTTGGAGGGTTTTTTCCCTAATCTTAGCAGTGGTACCCCTTCTATGGAGGTTATTTGCCCTCATCTTTTACTGTATGCATCCTATTATTGCATTTTGGGAAGGGGTACTCTATTTACAATGAGTTCATGGTCAACCCACATGTAACATCCCAATTTTAGCAACCCTGATGTTTTGTCAAAAAGGCAAAAATCAGGGGGAACAAAAACTTTTTCTTATTAAGTGTTGCAATATTTTCTTACTTGTTTGCTTGAGTTCATGCAATTGATTGTGTATTCGGTGACATACTCCTTATCTCAACACTAGTTAACATAAACTATTTTCCAAAAGGGATGTCTTGGCTCCTCTTTAATATTCTCAAATGTTTTGGAATTCCAAACCCGAGCCAAGATGAATTTGATAAAACCAACTATTTTTCTAGCTCTATTAACAAAAATATGGAGACTTATATATAATCTCCTTATGTTTTCAAGACAGAACTTTCAACTACTCTTATTTCTATGTTTTCCAAAACTTTTCATCAGACCTTTTTCCTCCTAAATCTTGGTAGAAATACCAAGAGGTCCTTATATTACTTCAAAGCACAAACCATTTCAAAATACTGATGCTCACCTCAAGTTAGACTTGATGTTAACACTAATAATAGTTGGATAAGTTTGATAAGATGAATTGCCTTGACCTGCTGTCTGATGAGTTGCCTTGATCTACTGATTGCCTTGTTTGCTTAGGAACTAGAGTGAGCTAATATAGTAGATCATCCCTTAGGACCCAATCTATGTTTGTGATCCTCAATCTAAAACCAAGCATCCAGATCTGGATCTACCCTAAGCCACTAAAGTGGCCATCTCATCTCCTAATCAGATCAATCTAGGGATAACCCCCTTCCGATAGTTTCCAACTCAGTGAAGACCAAATCCAAGCATGGATCCCCTCTATTCAATATATACCTCAACATCAACCACTTTATGGGAAGTATAAACCATTTCCACTCTCTCAATTTGTTTCCCACTTGTAATCTAGTCTAAAACCCTAAATCTGCGAAAATGGCTTAGTATGAGTTTCTTATCTAGATTCATTCTTTGGAGCTCTACCTTTTCCAACATATGTGCATTATTGATAATGTACTTGAACCATATTGTAGCACATCTTTAGTACTACCAAAGAACACTCTTTCCCTTGGCTAAGCCATGTTGGGTCCCACTCATCCATGATGGTTTTGTAGTCAAGATACTAATCTTTTCTGCAAATCTTATCATCTTGCCTACTTTGGCAGAAGCTCACATATATATTCTACCTCCCCTTGACCAACTATTTGAATGGTTATGATCTACTAACCATGGATTATCAAACCCTACTTCACTTGTTTCCATCGGAACCTTGTGCTTCTCAAACCCACCTAGTTTATATGGCATCATGACAATCCGGCTATGGCAGCCTTATTTTCATCAAAGTTTGCCATCACTCCTAAACCAACTCAAATGCAACCAATTCTAACTATTGCTTCCATGATCATCTATATAACTTGTTCTAGCTACCCCTGTATCCCTTGCACCAAGGTGAGCTCTGAGCTCACTAATCCCAGCATGTTTATGTGGCATAAAGATATCAAAACCCTAGATTCCCCAAAAATCTAGTTTCTTCCTTTGTCACCATTTTTCCTCAAGAAACAAGTTGTAAATGATGTATAAATCAATTTTAAATCATCTACCTTGGTTATGATAATTCCCAAATAATTCCCCCAATTATTTGGATCCTCAAACTATTTAAATTCATTGTCTTGCTAAATCCTCAAAACCTTCTCTACAAAGGAAAGTTTGTTTTTATCCATATCACCTTGCCAAATCAATGCACATATGAGTTATATATAACATACCCTATCTTCCAAACTCAAAAATAAATATTTTTCAGATTCTTTATTATTTCTTTTTGCCCTTTTTCATAAATGGCAGAAACAAGTAATAATTGCTTAAAAATACTTTTATATCCAAATTAATTCCAATAAAATTATCCAATGTTTAATATGGTATTTAGGACCATATCACATTATAAACCAACCCTACCTAATGTAAAAATATCAATTAAGCTTCTAGAAAACATTTCTGCACTATTTGAATAAATTCTTTTAAATGGGCTTATAATCACTAGAAAAATTCCAAATAAATATTAAAGAGATGTTTTGACCTCTATATCTACCAGCACCATTTCCCCACATTCCTCAATACAAGTTTCCAAACTTCCTTCACAACATTTGTTTGGATCAATTTTGCCAATCAAGCTTTTACTCAAATCAAAACCCATCCAACCCACTCCAACCTAGTCCAGCAAATTTCCCCAGCTCCACTAACACCCCCTCTGGTCGAAATGTGTAGTAGCACTGCCCTCCCTTGTCCCTTGTGCTTGAAGAGGGTGAGTGAGAGAGAGATAAGCCACCTATTACAAATTTTGTTTAGAAGAAGCGAAGCAGCAGCCACCACCCCTCCTCTCCACTCAGTGGGTCGAGCACCAGGCCCACACTCCCCTATCCACCACCCTTGCTGCCCAATGGCTGGCGCTCACCTCCTATCTCCTTCCCTCCTACACCTATTCCACCATGAGCCTCTTCCTTCGGTTTATATGGCCAGAGGCCACCCCGACCCTCCTCTCTACCTCTCTTTTGCTCCTCTCCACTCCACACCACTCCCCCGAGGACCCTCTCCCCTGCCCTTGCTCTGCCTGAGAGAGAGAGCTCTTGGCTCCCTCCAAGATAATCGAGAAAGAACTCCTCCGCTTTGCCTCTCCCCATCTGCATGCTATGTTTTCGAGCTCCCCTTCTCCTCATGGTGCTCATGCTGCTTTTTTTGACATGCAGCCACAGATGGCACCGCTCGGTCGAGCATCCTCAGCGGCCAACGCAGACGCACACGTGTGAGACTCCCTCCCTCGCCAAAGTACCTACTCCCGACCACCGTTGGGATCATCGTCGCCCGTCGCATCGACCGGTGGCCTCCCTTTCACCCGAGGACCTCCGCCGGTGAGCCCCTGGCCACAGCCCGTCCGTGCTAGGGTTCTCTATCTCCTCCGCGTCACGAGGTGGACGACGACGTCTGGGTCGTCTGATCTGCCCCGATCCAACGGCCGTCGCTCCTCGATACCCCTTCGCGCGCTGGCGACCATGCTGGGCTGCATCTGCTCCCCGCAGCCCACTTTGGTAAACATCTGGTATGTGCCCTCCCTCTGCCCTGTTCTTTCTTTAAATCATTTTACTGATCTAGAATCTAGTTGTTTAGTTTAAATACAAATAAAAATTAAAAATGACTCAAATTGGTCCGATCCAAAATTATTCTAGTAACCACATGTTTTGTCAAACTTGCAGTACCCTTGATTAGACCATAGTTTATCTATATTAAATAAGAAAAATCAAATTCCTAAATGCCCCCTTTTAGCTAATAAATACTTTTTGTAAGTTTCACATCCCCAAATGATGTGAACCTTATTTGTACAGAAAGGTATAAGTGATGCCTTTCATGGCACCATGGCGACATACCCATTTGCTTCCTAGATTACTAGTAGCAAAAATAACAAAATCATTCCAATTCTGCCTTTAGAAAATTTCCTAGGTAAAACCAAAGATGGTTTTAACCTAATTCTAACTCTATACATATACATCAAACCCGAGGGGCCCAAAATTTATTAAGCATCTACTGGATTTTGGTGAATTAAAATATTCTGTGAATGGTTTATTTACTATAAAAATCCCTACAATATCTCTGTATTTCCCAAAAGTGTGATTCCAATTTCTACTGAAAGGTATTCATTTTACCTAACTTTTTCCCTTGGAATCACATCAAAAGCTCTTGTATATTAAATATGATGAAAAATACAAAATGTGTCTAGTACTGCCTTTGGGATTTTCCTGAGGGCATTCTGGTAATTAGTTTAAGTTGATTCCAACTCCTCTTCAATCAGTCCACCAAATAATACCTAATCACCCAGGGAAATAATTTTTGGGGCTCTAGAATTTGTCTGGTGAATTATTTCCTAAAACTAGAGTTTTATCCACTATAAAAATCATTATAAATCAATGGAAATTGATAAAATAGTGAAACCACTTTTTTGGATTCATTTTATCAATACCTATCTGATGGTATCATTTTTATATAGTGGTATCATACAGAGCAAGCCCTTGGTCAAAAACACCTCTCTTAGATAGTCCCTAGATTATAAATCCAACTGTATCATCTCCCAATGCCTCCAAATCTTTTACTAATCTTATCAAACCAATCATCCAGCATCCTACTGTCTTATACATTGTAATTATATGTTTCTTGCTGTATGTATTGATGCTTGTATGCTTTGAATTGTTTGGTGTATTGTTTGGTTGCATGTATGCTCGATAAAGGCGATAATTACGATTGTGCGATGCCGGGAAGAAGCAAGCATCGGGTTTCTCTTATTATTATTGTACTCGGTATTATGGTTTTCTAACACCTTCAAGCGACATCTCGCTGGTCAGAGGCAAACCACCATTCCTGAACTCCTATATTGACCTACTTCTTTTATCAATTGTTTTATTTCTCGTTTATGAACTTCACGATTAAATGCATGGTTTGTTTAAAATAAAAGGCATGAGTAACTTTTCCTCCAAGTTATGATGGAATGTCCATTCGGACACTTACCCTCGTTGACACCCATCTCTACCCTTAGAATCGAGGCCAAGATGCTTAGCATCTTCCCTCTTGGAAACTACGGTTTTTCGATGATAAAACTATTTTGGGTTTTACCCTACTACAACGTGGTCAAAATAAAACCCTTGGAAAGAGGCATAATTTCCGAGTGGAGTGTTTTCTAAATAAGATATGAGGAGGATAAAGAGAAAGTTGAGAAAGAGAAAGAGAAGGGATGTTCCACGCCTTTACCGGAACAATTTAACTGTGCAACCACACTACCCTAGGAGCTGGGGCTTAGCTCGTAGTTTGTTGTCTTTAGCCGGGGCTGCTTGTACTTTCTTCAGGGGTGAAATCCATGGAAGCCAGGGTAGGATCTACAAGAAATATTTGTATTTGGGGCCTATAGCTTGCTTCGGCAAGAGTGAGCCTGTCTCGACAGGAGTGTTGGTGCAACAATTGGGTCTCCCGCGGACGGTATGCTTAGTGGAGTCACCGAGGCTATTGTATATTGCCAAGCTATGGGTTTGGGTATACGGAAGTGCAGAAGGGAGGACTATGGCCGGGGGCCACATACTCGTTGTCGGGGAGAACAAACCCAAAAGGAAAAGTTGCCGTTGCTAGGGATGACAAATGATAGGTTAGGTTTGATTATCTGAACCCCCGTCTACCGTGTGTAGCGGGTCGTGGATGTATCCCATCCCATGTATTGATTCTTGTGGGTAAAGTGCACAAACTCTGCAGAGTCTAATCTATTCGAATAGCTGTATCCACGGTCAAGTACGGTTGGAAAGGTGATTGCTAGGAGTACCCTTGGGATATGTTTGAGATGAATAAAAAGAATGTGACTTGGTCACGGGGCAGTATGAGAAAGAGGTTTGTTTTGACAAGATATGGTCAAAGATGTTTTAAAAAGGGGGTTTACTCTAAAACTGTTTTCAAAAAGGTTATTATCAAGGAGATGGGATATCCGGATTTTCTAAAGGAGGCATGTTTTCAAACTCTTTTCTCAACAAAGATGTAGAGATGCCAGTTTAGGCTCTTCAAAAAGAACTGTAGTGTAGAGCTACCTCGCCACGACCAAATATGCATTATCCTTGTTTACCTTATCTCGGTGGTCTTGCGAGTACATTCAAAAGTACTCACGGCTGTGTCCCTGGCTATTTACTTGGCCAGTTTGTAGATGTTAAGAAGTGATGAAGGTGCTACCGTCTGTGTGAGCTAGGACGTTTTCCCAGTCAATCACATGTAGGTTAAGGCATGACATGGGCTCTGCGCTTGAAGACTTCCGCTATTGATGTTTTATGGCCACAATGGCATTAATGTAAGTACTTGTATTTCTTCATTATGGATCTTGTAATGATACTTGTCAGTTATGCTCACAGCACACTTATCATGGGAACTTGAATTGCAGGCATAACGGGCATTCGCGAACCGTAAATCCGGGGTGCCACACCACGACTAACTTCTCCATGTCACCCATACCCATAACAATAGTGTTTGGAAGCTAAATAATGACTCACAGATTATAGTATATGTTGGGATATAGCTTGAGATATTTGGGTGGGTGCTTCCTATATAAATACTAAGTTTCTTTTGCTAAACTAGGTTGTTTGAATATGGTGGGGCTAGCAATGGTAACCATTTGACGTTCTACAAGAATGCAAAGTTCCCATAGTACTAAGTCTTTTCTAGAAAACAATATAAGCATTGAGCACCATTTATTTTGAATATAATAACTAGCACAAGATGATACACTTGTAACCTAAATCAATAATATGCATAGTTTGGTCCCCCCCTCTTTCCATTTCAAGCAAGGCATTCAATCAAACATGGCATTTATTCAAACATGGATTCATTCATGGGATAGTTTATTTCAGTAGCTCTTTCCTAAGCATGAAAAATATCTATCATGGTGGTCCTATTTATTTCCAAGCATATCAAGCAAAACTAAACATAACACTAAACAAAGACACTCCAAGTTTCTATGATTATTCTATGTTCCTCAAAAAATAAAGTTTAGAGGTTTGCAAGCTAGGAGTTTTATAGGTCCAGTGGGGGTGTCTTGGGAATACCCAAGCTTATGGTTTTCAACATTCTTAGATAGTTCTTGGTGTGGTGTTCTTACATTCCCTGTCAAAAAAATTGAACACAAAACTTTCTCCCATGAAATTAGTGGTACAAGATTATGATAATAGCTACCATATAATTCATAGAAAAAATTATCAGTAGTGCATAAATCATATAGTGTCCTACACATTCCTACCATATCAAAAGACTCATGGAAAATAATTTTGGGACCCACAGGAATGGCTCAAACACTAGTGGGCAGAATTTGTCCAGATTTTCAACAGCAGCAAAAGAAATTTATTTCGACCGCCTAGACATGTCAGGAATTTTGTCCAATTTTTGTGCATATAGAGTATGAAAATTTGCAACTACAGTGTTCATATGAGAGCAATCGGCGTTACAGAAAAAACCATGGAATTTTTCTGCTAAACAGTGTTGTGCGGGAATTTGCTCCTCCATGTTGTTCTATCAACTTTATAGCATCCAAAATGGGTTCTACTTGTTAAATTAGTGCTAATCTAGATAGAATACACTAAAAAGGGACTCTTTTAACTACAACAAGCATGCATAAAAATAGGGATTTCTATTTTCATGCCCTTGGTTTGTTAGTTGTACTCAGTTTTCCCCAGCCGCTTAACTTTTCCTCACTTTTCCCCTCGCTATGTTATGAAACCCTCGCAGGCACTCGCAGGCGCTCGAACGGAGGGTTTCTATAAGGTCAAAGGCTTGACTGTTACATGATGACTGGTGGGACGGCGTTGGGGCGGGTCGTGCATTGAGCGTTATGTTACATGCCCTCGACCGTTACATGCTGACGGGTGGGGCCGTGTTGGGACGTGTCCTGCATACATGGTGAAGGGTGGGGCCGCGTTGGGACGGGTCTTGCATATGTGGTGAAGGGTGGGGCCGCATGGAGGCATGTTGGACCGGCCATTCTCGCTCACCCAAAGCATTCGCTTCCCCTCGAGCCTGGAACAACTCCCACACCGCCCCTCCGCTGCCCCGCCGTTGTGCCCTCCTACCTTATGGCATCCTTGTCCCTAGAGCTGCCCCTCCCCCTAGCCACGGATCCCACTCCACCTCTGGCTCTGCTCCGTCCCCCACTAGATCTACCCCTTTCATAGAACAGTATGCAACACCGGGCTAGTGTACCAGCCATCCGCGTCGAGCACGGAGAAGATTGGCTGGAATCAGAGGGATCTAATGCATGGATTCCATCTGGGTAAGCATCATTTCCCTTTGTGGATTGATTATTGGTAGTATTTGTGCGCGAATTGATGGTGCTCAACTAACTTCCTTGCTTTTCAAATAGGATTGATCCAGTGCTGGCATTTTGGCTGGCGGTGAGACTGGATAATAGCATAATTCGTGGTTGTGAGCAGTATCTCTCCGTATTTTACTTCCCAGCGGTGGTTGCAACCTCCAGAACTCTTAGAGATTTGATAGATAAAATATATTATCAATTCCCCTAGAGCAGAGGTGATTCTGTTGATTTGCAATATTTCAACATTAGTGAGCATAGATTGCTCCCACTAACTAGCGAAGATGATCTGGTAATGCTTTTATATTTGAATGCTGCCAAACATTTTGGTCGAATTCGTATCCATGTGCAACCTAAAATTGAGCACATGGGAAAGAGTGTAAAATAATCATCTGGTGGTCACGCATCACCAGGTGGTCGGTCATCATGTGTCTCTGCTAATAGTGTGAGCCTCGATGCTCCTTGTAGATCCACATCAGTTCCATTTGTTCTCACTGCGAGTGTAAGCCAAACCTCTCATGTTGCCGATGTGGAGGACGAAGCAGAGCCTAATGAGGGAGGGCCTCCACTAGATGATGAGGATGAGTTGGTGTTTCCTGAGTTGGTAGATATATTCAGTAACAGGAACTACAGGATCAATACACGTATGAAAATTGCCCATGGTGCCAGATTTGATGAATCTTATGACGAAGAGAATGAGGAGAGCAATGACAGCCTCATTTTAGCCGAGTACGATGGTGAGGACTTGCCAGTGATTTAGTGGGATAGGGAAGATCCTAAGATTTTAGAAGGCACCGTATTTGAAATGATGTGGGACTATCATAATGCCCTTACTACATATTGCATTCACACCAATAATGATTATGATGTTATTAAGAGTGAGCCACCAAGGTTCACAGTCAAGTGCCCATACAAGACGTGTAGGTGGAGGATGCATGCATCCACTATGCTCAGGGGCAGTTTGGTTCAGGTATTACAAACAGTTGTGTATTTTAGATTATTGTGTAGAGTTTGTTAGTTGTACCTAACATTTTCATTATGTTTCATATAAAAATTAACATGTTCTAACATTCTTGTCCACATCAAGGGGTAAAGACTAGGTGGTTGGCAGATGCAATCATGGATTGGATGAGAGCGAACCCATCACTTGGTGCAACAACGCTCATAAAGGAAGTTTATAAAAAGTTTAATATTACAGTACCTTATAATGAGAGCCAACCCATCACTAGGTGCAACAGAGCTATTGAGAGGATCAATGGTCCATTGAATGAAAGTTTTCAGTTGCTTTACAGCTTCAAAGCTAAAGCGGAGATGGCTAGGCCAGGTAGTGTTGTGCAGATAGACAGGCATAAAGTTCAGTACAAAATAAGAGGGAAGACAATGGAGAAGGACTGCTTTATAAGGGAATTTTTTTGTTTCAAAGCTTGTTGGCAAGGGTTTCTGGATGGTTGCATGCCTTATTTGGCCATGGATGCAACAGCTCGTCATGGCAGGTTTAAAGGACAGCTAGTAGCTGCTACTGCAGTTGATGGCCACAATTGCATGTTCCCTGTTGCTTATGGAGTTTTGGATATTGAGTTAGAGGAAAGTTGGACTTGGTTTCTAGAGAATTTGCACGACCTTATAGGTCATCCACCAGGAAGCTATACAAGCAGTATTCCCCAGAGTGGAGCATAGGGAATGTATGCGACACTTAGTGCATAATTTTACAAAGAAATTCAAGGGTAAATTTTATACAAACAACCTATGGCCAACTTCATACACATACAGTTTGAGGAATAATCTATATCATTTGGAAGTGTTATATAAACAAAAACCTGCGGTGAACGAGTACTTGGATGCACATCATGGAATGGCGTGGTCAAGAAGCCGATTCAATGAAATTGGCAAGGTATACTATGTAACAAGTAACCTTGCAGAGAGTTTCAATGCAAAGTTCAGGTCATTGGAAGGGCTTATGCTATGTAAAAAATTGATCAGATTAGGCATGATAAAGATCGATTTGCATCAACGAATTGTATCAACAGTATATGCTGGCCATCTCATCCTCTCATCTTTGATTAAGGCTTTGCATGCCAGGGAAAAACAATTGAAGATGAAATGCATTCGAAGAGGAATGGAGGTTGAGGTAACGTACACTGATAGTACAGATAGGCAATGGAGGTATCCAGTGAGTTTGGTTGATAGGACATGCCATTGCAAGCAATAGCAGCTCCGTGGGAAATCTTGTGTACATGCATTGTTTTTCATGGGTATTCTAGGAGGTGAAGAGGATGAAGTTGATCAGTACGTGTCGGAGTATTTCTCGGTTGCCAAATTTAGGGCAACATATGCTTAGAATGTTCCTGCCTTGTTGAGGAAAGACTAATGGATGGAAGTGGATCTAGGCTTCAAGCTATACCCTCCAGTTTTTACTAGACCAGTAGGTAGGCCAAGGAAGAATAGGATGAGAGATAGTGCAGAGGGTGGTGCACCACCTCGACGACGTAAGTGCAAACATTGTGGGATCCTAGGGCACATTGCTAGGCTTTGTAAAAATGCAGTGGACCCAACTTATGGAATGGATGATCAGGCGGGAGCAGGAAATGCAGATGAGAATGAAGTGTTTGAACGAGAGGAGAATGAAGAACCAATGGATCGAGAGGAATTGAACCAAATGCTGGGGAGAAGGAACAAGTCGATCGAGAGGATATTGAACCAAATGCAGCGGGATTACATCATATGCGCGGGAGATTGAAGCAGAGTTCAAACGTAAAGGAACTACACGAGCGGATATTGAGGAAATGGAGGCAAAGCTTTTTTAAATGTATGAACCCAAGGATCAAAACGTGATTTAACCAATTGCACGATGGACTAAAGCACTTGATTCATTGGATGCAGAGAAAAAGAACAAAGGGAAAAAGAGATGAAGCTGATGGTGGACTCTGAGAATATTCCAGCTAGGATCACTAGGAGCAAGGTGGTGAACCCAACGAAAAATACTAGGAGCAAGAAAAAATGGATTTTGTAACATCCCAATTTCATAAACCCTGATCTTTTGTCAAAAAGGAAAAAATTAGGGGGAACAAGAACTTTTTCTTGTTACATGTTGCATTATTGCTTACGTGTCTGCTTGTTTTCATGCAACTTATTTCCTATTAGATGATATACTCCCTACCTCAACCTCAGTTGATAAAAACTACTTTACAAAATATATGTCTTGGATCATCTTAATATTCTCAAATGTCCTGGCATTTTAAACCTGAGCCAAGATGAATTTGACATAACAAAATATTCTACTAGTTTCTATTGCCAAAACTATAGATACCTATATATAATCTCCTTATGTTTTCAAGACATAACTTTCAACTACTCTTCTATCTAGGTTTTCCAAAAACTTCTTTTGAAACATTTTCATTCTAAATCTTGGTATAAATACTAAGAGGTCCTCATATTACTTAAAAACACAACCTCTTCAGATTACCCATGCTTACCCCAAGCTAGACTTGATGGTAACCTTAGTAGTACACTACTAGGAAACTAGCTATAGATAGACATACCTTCTATGGCGCATGGTTCTGACAATGCGCCACATTGTCCAGTGGTGCATCTCGAACAATGCGCCATAGAACCATGAAACTTATGTGGCGCATGGCCATTGGAGATGCGCCACAGAAGTTTGGTAGGACCCACACCAGCCCTTGGTCCATGAAACTTCTGTGGCGCATCTTACTATATGCGCCACAAAAGTTTTATGGTTTGTGGCGCACATTGACAGATGCATCACAAAATCATCAGGTGGGACCAACAGCAGGCGGGATCTGACCGTTCTCTGACCAAACTTCTATGGCGCATATCATGATATATGCCATAGAACAATTATGTGGGCCCCACTGTCTGGACACCTATGACCAAGCGTCTGTGACGCATATGTGCATATGCGCCACAGAATAACAAACTTATATGGCGCATGTGTGCAATATGCGCCACAGAATGGTGTGCGTGCCACTCAGATTATATTGAGTGTTTCTAGTACACATTTTCCTCTTGTGCTTTTCCCAACTAAACAAGTACCAGTGGAATAGGTAGAATACTAGACAATCTACTAGGTAGACATGTGGCATACATCGTTGCAAATGCACATGCGCATAGCCTTGAATAGCAAAACAACTATGGCATACATCATTGCAAATACACAAACTACAACATTGCAAATCCCTTGACAGAGCTGGTGGGGGTGATGGTGGTGGAAGATGCCAAACCTCCCTGTTCACGTGTGCCTGCAGCCTGCGTACGTGATCCTCCACGGACATGTTGGGGTCGAGCATCGGCCGCCACCCGATTGGTTCCGCCATGCGCGCCCTCTCCTCCGGGGACGCGAGCACATCGTACAACCTCATGGCCTTGTTGTAGAGGGCCTCGTGCCGCAATATGGCCTCCTCCTTGATTAGGTTGACCTCTGAATCCCGTGGCGGCTGACTCCGAGCACTGCCCCTCGACCTCGCCCCTCCACTGCGAGTAGGCTGCAGGGAACGCGAGAAGGCTATGCTCTCCAGCGAGTCTTCCGACGAGTTGTGGGAAGAAGACATCAGGGGCAGGTATGTTCCTTTGGACAGGGAGTGTGGTATATATATATAGAGGGGTGTCATTAAAGAAGCTATCTGCCACCTTTATTTCGTGCAGATCTACACTTAGTGTTTTGTGGTGCATATAGGAAATATGCGCCACAGAAGTTCAATCTTATGTGGCGCATATCATCAATATGCGCCACAGAACACTGATTCCAGGGTCCCACAGTTTGGCCACTACACCCTATGGCCAAGGTTTTGTGGCGCATATGGGAGATATGCTCCACAGAAGATTGAACTTCTATGGCGCATATTGCCTGTATGTGCCACAGAACCCTGCGACCAGATCTGCACAAAAAGGTGGCAGCTTTGCACCCCTCTATCTACCACCATCCATTTCACATCCTTCTTCCCCCTCCTCCCAGGTCGTCTTCCTCCTCTCTCCCACACCATTGTGTCCATAATTTTCTACATGTTGTTGTATTTAAACCTACTATAGTTGATAGATTGGTTAGGGAAAGTCTTTCTCCAACTAGTAGATCTAAAACACACTTAGTTTTCTCCTCCACATCTCTATTTTTGTATCATTATCTCTCTATAGATCTATTGGTCCACACTCTCTCACACCGCGCTCTCAACTCGGTGTTCAATCTATCAAGTGAGTAATTTTCCATGAATATGCATGTTTTGTAGGTGTAAATCTTGTCGCACAGGCGGTGTGTACATGCGATGCATGCATGGCGCGAAGATGATGTTTGTGCATGAAGCTTGTGTGGTGCATGAATGCTTGCATGGGAATAAGTTTCTTGTTTTTGCCTGTCAGCCCCGGTGTGGTGCATGGATGTTTGCCGAAATGTTGATTCATTTCCATTTCGGCAAATTTTTGCACCACCCATATGTCCTACTTTTAGGAAATGTCATGCCGAATTTTTCCGGCGACCATGCATGTGTGTTTGTGTATGCATAAGGTGTGGTTTCTTATTAACCTACTCTCTGTCTTTTGCTCTATACGTGCATACTGCGCAGGCTACCATGGTCGTCATCATGAGGGAAGGTCGGGTTACTAGGTATAAGAAAGACGCGAAGGCAGACATGATTCAGAACAACAAGACCCAAATAAGATGTCCATGTCGAACATGCAAACTCCAGCGCTGGATCGACCCTCATTCTAGACAATTGGAGGATCACCTACTCAGGTGCGGTTTCATTCGATGAGGAGCTGGCAGTAAATGGTGGTGGTCATCATGAAGACTTGGGAGGGCGAGAAGACAAAGAGTCTTCTGACGGGCATGGTCATGATGACGAAGAATATACCGGCGGGAATGATCATCATGACAAAGAAGGAGATGTCGATGGGCATGGCCATCATGAAGAAGGTGAAGAAGCGAACACCCAGCCGCTGCTAACTTTGGTGTTAAGGGACCCTCACGTTCAGGAACTCCTTCTCAAGGAGACGAGCAACACCAAAGCTGCAGCCAGAGAGAAAGCCAAGCTGGCGCTAATGGAGTTATATGGGATGAATCCATTGTATCCTGGGTGTCGGCCCGAGGATACACGCCTGAGTGTTACACTCAAGGCTCTAGAGATGAAGGCGGAACACAAATGGACCGACGTGAGCTTCAATGCTAACATGGAATTCTGGCACGATCGCCTTCCTAATGGGAACACATTGCCAACAAGTATAGAGGAGGTCAAGAAAATCGTGTTCCCTCTCGACCTACCGCACGTTAAATACCACGCATGCATCAATGATTGCGCACTTTATCATAACGAGTACGCGAGGATAACCACATGTTAGGTGTGCGGCCATGGACGATACAAGAGAGGGAACAAGGAAGTTCCTCGAAAAGTGGTATGGTACTTTCTTATCACTCCCCGTCTATAGAGATATTTCGTAGATCCTAAGGAAGCAAAGCTAATGCAATGGACGCGGAAAGGGAGAAACCTGAAGATGATCCAGAGAAGGGCAAGATCCTAACACACCCTTCAGACGCTAGCCAGTGGAATGCATTGGACATCGAGTTCGAAGAGTTCAGGGGCGATGCAAGGAACGTCAGGCTGGGTATGAGCACCGATGGACTCAATCCTTTTAGCAACCAGAGTAGCAAGCATAGCACCTGGCCCGTGTTTGTATGGCCGTACAACATCCCCCCGTGGCTCTCCACAAAGCAAAGGTACGTACACATGAGCATTCTTATTCAGGGGCCAAAACAGCCAGGTGTCGATATGCATCTTTATCTCGGGCTGTTGAAAGAGGAGTTAGCCATGTCGTGGGAGATGCCAGCCCATACGTGAGACGCCTTCACTGAAGAATATTTCCCTCTGAGAGCCGCGTTGCTCATGATGGTGCAGGACTATCCTGGTTACACATATGTATCGGCCCAGGTGAACCACAGACACAATGCATGTGTCAAGTGCATGGATAAGACCCCGCATCTCCAGCTACCCAAGGATCCCGGGTCTTTGAAAACCGTGTTCCAAGGGACTCGAAAGTGGCTTCGCATGGATCACCTGTGGAGAAAACGCGGTGAACTTTTCAATGGGAAAGACGAGATCGAAAGAGCGCCGCGTATGAGGAGCGGCAAATAAATCGAGGAGCTTCTGATTAACTGGGATGAGTGCCGAGCGCCAGGAAAGAAGCGACCAAGGACAAAGCCGCTTCTGGGTGTATGGAAAGCGAGGTCTGTTTTCTAGGACTTGCCGTATTGGAAGGTCCTCCACATGCCCCATAGCCTCGATATAATGTACATCATGAAGAACGTTACCGAGAGTCTGCTTGGCACTCTCCTCAACATGCCGGCGAGGACCAAGGATGGGCCGAAAGCAAGAAACGACCTGAAATTTATTGGCATCAAGAAGGAGCTTCAGTACCCTAATAGTGATGATGATGACGATCAAACACAAGGGACTCAGGGTCGCCGCAAAAGGGTTAAGAAGAATGAGGTGGTTGTGCTTCGCGCTGCCTGCTTCACTCTGTGTCAGGAGGAGATCGAGCAGTTTTTCAGGTGCCTCCTAGGAGTCAAAGTTCCTCACGGTTACTCGGGAAAGATAAGTAGATATCTCGACATAGCGAAGAATAGATTCAGCGGTATGAAGTCCCACGACTGTCACGTGATGATGACACAGATACTTCCAGTTGCCATACGAGGGATAATGGATGAGCACGTCCGTGAGACGCTGTTTGTCTTGTGCAACTTTTTCGACGTCATCTCAAGGAAGTCGACCGGCATGAAGCACCTCGACAGGCTGTAGGAAGAGATCGTGGTGATACTATGCGAGCTCGAGATTTACTTTTTGCCCGCATTCTTCGACATCATGGTGCATCTACTTGTCCATGTCATGGATGACATCATCTAGCTCGGGCCGACATTCCTGCACAACATGATGCCGTTTGAAAGGGTGAACGGTGTCATCAAAGGATTCGTTCGCAACAGGTAAGCATAGCCAAGGGCTTTCTGATCTACGAGTGCATATCTTTCTGCCAGAACTATCTAACAACCGAGAACGAGGATGTTGGAATACCCACCAAGAAGCACCTCGGCAGGCTCGCTGGGTATGGTCACCGCGAGGGCCACCGCTCACTGCATGTTGACATTGCTAATCGACGCGCCAACTTTGGCAGGGCACACCGAATCGCACTACAACACAATTGAATTGGTCAGACCTTGGGTGGAAGAGCACAAAAGCTTGATCGAGCAGGAGTACGTGGATCGGGCCCGCCCGAGGAAGAAAGGAGACATAACAAGAGAACACAACTCCAGCTTCACGGGTTGGTTCAAGAAAAGGCTGCTGGACAATCCCCCGCAGACGCCTTCTACGGAAGATCAACAAGTCATATTCTCCTTGTCACAGGGCCCAACGCATAACGTAAAGACCTATCAGTCATACGACATCAATGGTTACAGATTCTACACCGAGGAAAGGACATGAATAGCGAATATCAAAACTCATGAGTAACTATGATGTCCTTCGCCGATGATGAGACTACTGTCATGGAAAGATTCTACGAAAGGATCGAGGATATATGGGAGCTCGACTACTATGGAGAGATGGTACCGATGTTCCATGTTAGATGGGCCAAGAACGTCGAAAAAGAAGGCCGATATTTCACCACCTTCGTTATACCCGATGCCAAGTCGGCAAAGAAGGCCTCCGTGAAAAATGAGTCGTGGATACTCGCTATCCAAGTTGATCAATGTTTCTTTATTACCGACCTGTCAAAGCCTAGTCGTGTTGTAGTGAGGAGGGGCAAGAGGAGCATCATCGGAATGGAAGGATCCGCCAACGAGCAATACTTCGACAAGAACGGCGATCCGAAGATCGAAGAGGAATTCAACAAGTACTTCAACATGCCAACTACTACAGTAAGAAGAAAGACCACACTACCTACTAAAGGTTGTCCGTTCACGAGAATAAATCTCATAGTGCCCGGGCTAAAATATTCAACCGTGAATAAAAAGAGCAAGAATATCGTGAAGAGAGGCTAGCTAGCTCGAAACATTACACAACGACGTGTGACCTTTTTGTGTATTAGTTAGAGACTAATTAAACATATATCGTGATATTCGTGTGCGTATACAAATTCACATGTGTTTGTGAGAAGCACAATATATACATATAATTCAGGAAGGTTTTTTGAATAAATATACATATATGTATGTGCTTGGTTTAAATATATTTGTATCATACAATTTTTAAATAAAGAAAAAAATGATGCACCTAGGATTCGAACCTGGCTACCAGGTGCTCATGTCCAACTATACATGCCTCACAACCATTGAGCTATTGTCTGTTTCGTGTCAAACTACAGCTATGCGCTTGTTTTTATTAAGTGCGAAAGTTCTGTGGCGCATATTGCCTGAATGCGCCATAGACTTCTGTGGCGCATTCAGGCGATATGCGCCACAAAACTTTCTCACTTAGTCAA
This sequence comes from Avena insularis, assembly GCA_023614405.1. NCBI lineage: Eukaryota > Viridiplantae > Streptophyta > Magnoliopsida > Poales > Poaceae > Avena > Avena insularis. The sequence continues at coordinate 194,926,993 of CM042691.1, forward strand.
ATGGACGGTTCGGCCTTTTCGTTCCCCACCTCGCTCGTTCCGTTTCACTTTCCCCCAATTCAAACCCTAGCGACCCCGACGAACCCTAGCACCACCCAGCGAACCAGGAGGAGGAGCCGCCGTGCGTGGAGGAGGAGCCGCAGGGGGAGGAGCCGCCATGCATGGAGGATAAGCTGCTGCATCAGAGGAGGATCCGCCGTGCGTGGAGGAGAAGCCGCAGGAGGAGGAGCCCGTGCTCCCTAGGAGGAGGAGCAGGTCGTGCGTGGAGGAGGAGCCCGTCCGTGGAGGAGGAGTAGGCCAGCGCCACCCAAGCGACCACCTCCCCATCCTGCGCCATCTCGGCACCGCAAGGATACATCTCTGATTAGGGTTCCTAGGCTTAGTAGCAGATGATTCACCATCATCTTAGTTCAGTTTAGTGGTAGTTTTATGAATAAAACATCACTGATTAGGTTAGGTAGGGTTAGCTCTATCAAAATAATTTGGGGATGATTCTCATATTACAATCATAGAGATATATAGAGGGGAAGCTCAACATCTTTAGTTAGCAACATTGACACTTGAGCATTGTCAGGTTCCTGACAGCTCTGTATCTGATTCACCATCACTGATTCACTTAGCAACATTGGCACTTGAACATTGAAACTGTTAGCAACATTTGACACTTGAACACTGAAAGTGTCAGTTAGCAACATTGACACTTGAACATTGAAACTGTCTGTAGAACAAGATCTGTATTTGATTAGATTAGGTTTGCTGGTTAGGCTACTGATTTGGATTAGGGTTAGGGTTAGCTCTGTATCTGATTAGGTTAGGTCTGCTGATTTGGATTAGGGTTAGGATTAGTTGATGAATTCTGGCCTGGTTTTTTTTGCTCTATTTTGCTCTATCAAAATGGTCTGTATATTGCTACAATTGCTTGATTAGACCAGCTGATTTGCTTCAAACTTTGATCTATCAAAATAAAGAGGATGCTCTATATTGCTCTATTTCAATACAGATCATTTCAATTCTAACTAAACTTGGCAGTAAAACAAAAAGAAAAGAGATCAAAATACTAAATTGTATCAATAAAAAATCTATAGTTTGTTCCATGGTTTTGGGTTTATGTAGACCCATTTCAATATTGTTGTATCTATGCTTTGCCTAAAGTTCATGACAATAGTTTCTATCTTTTGAATGTGGTTTTGTATACTGTTGTATGTTGTATGCTATGGGGCTGTTATATCTCTGCTCTGTTATATTGACTTTTAAAGAAAAAAGTCAATGACAACAGTTTCTAGCCCCACAGATAGAGCCTGTGGGTTTATGTAGCCCCATAGAAACTGTTGTATCTGAGCACAAAAAGGATGAGATGGTCTGTATACTGTTTAGTGAAAAGATAGAAACTGTTGTATGTTGTATGCTAAAAGTAGAAACTGTTGTATGTAGAAACTGTTGTATGTTGTATGCTAAAAGATAGTTGAATGGAAACAAGTTTGTTTCTTTAAAAAATGAAGAGTAATTGTTTAGTGACAAGTATCTTAACTTGAAAATAGAATTTCCTTGCAAGTTCTGGCATCATCCTGTTGTATACTGTTGTATATATGTTATATATGTTCTGTTGTATACTGTTGTGTACTATTGCATTTCCTTCCAAGTTCTGGCATTCATATTTGTTATATATGTTCCAAATACTGATGTATATGTACTGTTGTATATTTTATACTGTTGTACTGTCATATATGTTATACTTCTAGGGGGATGATGTACTACTGTACTGTTATTATACTGTTGTACTATTGTATCTTTGTTATATATACTGTTGTGTATCTGTGTGAAATCATTAATGATGGATGATGGAAGCGGAGGCAGCGATGATGGATTGGGTTATTTTCTTTGTGTGTGAGAATGATGGATGGGGTCAATGGGGTTGTCAATGGGTCTGTGGGCTGTTTTTTTCTTGCAGGGATTTCAATTGAGTTGCCCATTTCTCCCGAAGTGTTGATTCACTTCCGTTTCGGTTGAGAAATGGGCACTCGTAGGTCCAGAAATTAGCAAAGGTCATTCCAAATTTTTTGGTCGATATTTGTGCTAACTTTTTGCCTCTTTTTTTAGTAATAAAGCGCAAACATGTCGACTAACGACGAGGCTGGTCCTTCTAAAAAATGAGCGCCGAGGATCTAGCCCGAGAGGCCAGCAAGTCATTATGGGGGACGTCCCAAGAGCATGAGGAGGCAAAGGAGATGAGAATGACACCACCACCGGCGACCATCGTCGGAGGTGCTGGGGGCAACGAGGAAGATCGAGATTATGAGGGGGGATGACAACGATGACTACGATGGAACTAGTGAAGGAGGGGAGGAGGGTAACACCACCACGGATGGCGGCGAGCGCACAGATTGTGGTAGCGGCAACCCGGCCACTATACAGAACAAGAAGAAGGATATTAAGGATCAGAAGCCACAAGAGCTCGCCAACGTCTGTGATGAGTTCACCGTGGTCATAGAAGGTGGCTAACCCATTGCGCCTGCACTGATTGCCTGCGGGTACGACATGAAACTTGGATTGCCTGCGGGTACGGCATGAAACTCGGAGGCATGCAACTCGGGTGCATCCGAAGTAATCATGCTTTGGTCGAGAACCTCCTTAAGAAGCTTCACAAGAGATACACATTCCCAGAGAAGTTCAGAAACCTGGAGAGTAAGAACCCGGTGAACAAACTAGAACTAACAAAGATGATCAACGCCTTGAGAAGCTGGAAAACCCGGGTAAAGAACAGCATTGATAAAGGTGAAAGCTAGGAGATTATAAGTAGGAAAAATCCGATGCTCGACGAAGAAGAGTTCAAGATATTCAAGGCAGACTTAAATACCGCTGCCTCTAAAGCATGGACTGAGTGAGGAAAGACCATGCGAGAGAAGAACATAGGTAACCACCGGCTTGGAAGAGGCGGATACAGAGGGAACAACCCATTTGGGACAAGGAGTACACCGAGCTTGAACGCCTGGGTAAAGAGAACCCATGGCATAAAATCACAGACCTGCAGATCCGACAATTTTTCCGGGCCCGCTACTACCTGGACCCTGTTACAGGGGAGTTCGTCACCAACGACCCGGATGTGAAGGCCTTTGAGGATGAGCTGGTAAGGAATTTACCGCGGATCTCTCATTAAAATAATTAAGCCAAGAATCTAAATGCATGGGTTCACCTCTCCTTGTCTCTCTGCAGGAGAACGAATTGAACGCGACCAAGGACTTGTCATCCCAGGATTCGGAGGCGGAGCCATGGGACACTGTTTTCAACAGGGCGACAAACACTTACAAGAGGGAGAAGAATTTGCCACCAAAATTAGCTGGCCTTGTGTCCGGCTTCGGTACAAGCATGAAGTTTACCAAGTACTACAAAGAGGACGTCAAGAGGAGGGAGAGGAAGAACCAGTCGGCAGCTAAAGATAAAGCCGAGGTTGAAGAGCTGAAGTTGAAGGTAAAGACATTAGAGGAAAAAGTGGATGAGAAAGCAATGGACAAGTTATTGGAGGAGAAGCTTCGCGTGATCATCCCCCCTGGATTGATGGAGGGGCTAGCTGTTTGGAATGCGGGAGGTCGACAGGGGCCGATAAACGTGCCCAGCTTTAGTGGCAGCAACTTGAGCATCAACGTTAACGTGTCGCCAGACTTGGTGACCCCGCCGGCCACCATCGCTGCGACGCAGCCGCAAGAGCTGGTCATCGCACAGCTGCCCCCTGCTGCTCCTGCCAAAAATACCAGTATCGCACAGCCGGCGGTGGCACCAGTACCGTGGGAGAATGCTGATGATAGGCCTGCCGCCGGGATCGGCCGTGTGTCGACATTAGCCGAGCTCAACGCCTTTACCAAGGTAACTAATTAGTTACTACGCTTCACCTTCTTTATGCGCCTTTGGTGACTGCCACCTCGATCATGATGCCCAACACATATGTGTTTTGACTCAGGACGCTGCTTGTGTACTACTCCACAAAGTTGCCGGCGGCGAGTTGAGGGATGTTTCCAAGGGCAATATCATACAACTAGCGAACCGCGCGATGTACAACAATGCAATGGACGATGCCGTGAGGAGGGTCCGGATTGCTCGGGTGTTGCTAGGGTGCGATGACGTGGAACCCACTTTCAACCTAAGGTAGCCGACGAACACAAGACCCTCAGGCTGGCCCATGACATGGCCGAAGAGTCAGATTCGTATTATGGGGCACAGTAGCGCCACCTCGATCGTCCGGCCACCACCTCGCATGCCACCTGTCACCGGCGCCACCTCGATTATCCGGCCACCACCTCGGAAGCCACCTGTCATTGTTGCCACCACCAGTCGCCACCAACAACTGTTTGGACCGTGTGGGCCGCCCCAAGGCGAAGCCGTCGAAACGGAACCGCCGTCATCCCCACCACCACAATCACCACATGGCGGAAACAACGATGATGATGAAGAATTTGTCAACGTCGAAGACTACATCAACACTGGCATCGGCATAGGATTGTACATGCCTGCTGTGGATGAAGAACCCTGTGTCGCTCGCGAGGGTCAAGGTGGGCGTCCCACTACATGCACATAACGCCTCGTCTTCCATGGTTTATCTCAAGAGACGCCTCCGGCCGATGATCAACAGGAGAAACCTGTTGGATTCGTCTTTAGCCCTGACACACTCCAAAAGGCGGCCGTTGAGCACTTAGCATCCCCAGTGGAGGAGCCTGCTCAGAAGACGAAGAAGCACAGGAAGAGAGGTAAGAAATCCAAGAGCCAACCTCCTCCAAAGAGGATCTGGGCTAAGGATGACGTTGTACTAGCCCGCGAGGATGGCTTGCCCAGGATACATATAGCCGGTGAAGCGATACTGACTCCGGAGCTTCTTCGCCTTGCTCGTGGACATATGCTCGCTTTGAGTGATAGTATCAAGACACTAGAGGGCATTCTACTTAAAGACAAAGATCCAAATTACCCGGTTTTCACTGTCAAGGTGCCATCGGACGTGGAGTTCGTCCATGAAGCCCCCGCGGACGTGTTCTTCATAGCGTACGAGGACTTCTTCAAGCTATTTCTCTCGAAACGGCTGGAATATAACATGGTCTGCCTATTCGCGCTCAATCTGGCGATGAAGACCAAGAGAGAGCAAACCCCCTACATCGCAATAGTGGATCCCTACTACATGCGTGATAGCTAGTGGAGGGAAGGATCAGAGACGCGTGCCAAGGCGACGGCGCACCTCAAGAAGTTCATTGTGGAACACAAGAGGACGAACACACTTCTTTTGCCTTTCTTTCACGAGTAAGTACACACACCCCCTAGCATTGGTAACTTAGGCTTTATTATAGCTTTCTTCCTTTGCCCTTTTCCAACATCCCGTTTCAATCGTGTTGTGCAGAGAAAAATACTATACACTCATCATCATTTCCACAAAGTACTCGATAGCATCGTATTTCGACTCGGGGAGTCAGAAGAAGAAGAAAGACTACACCAGAATAAGGGGTGTTCTGAATGAGGCTCTCAAGGGCTATGCTAGAAAGGGATGCCCCTTCGTCAACAAGGGGGAATGTATCAAGGATTACAAGCACTTGTTCAAGCACGTGCTCGAGTTCCCCTGCGTCAAGGAGCTGGCTACTGGTGGCACCAAGGAGGCCTTCTACGCCATGCATCACCTTAAAGGGTTTATCCAGGATTGCCAGAACCTAACTTGGCCATCTAGTGTCTGAGCATGGGCCGAAAATTTGGCGCTAAGCGACGATGATGATCTTAGAGAAGACTTCCATCGCATCCAGGCTAAGTTGTCGGAAATCATCGTGGAAGATGTCACCACAAGGGGAGGGTCCTAAAACACAACAGAGGGTTGGCTAAGAGGGAGATTGAAAATATTCTTCATAAGCAGGGTGACAACAGGACATGGATGATGAAGGATGGCTATCTACCATTCCTGAAGCCGAGCGTTAGCAGTTCTCAACAATGATCGATGTGTGCGCCTAGAATTATCATAGATGTCTGTGTGTAGTGTTGTGTCACAAACTATATACTACCTTGGTCGTATGTTGTAAACTTCACTATTGTGGTTGTTGTCGTCGAAGTTCTATGATTGTGATCGATGTTCTATCTTCTATGTTTACTGATATTTTACTTTAGTTTATGTGAACATATATGCATGTGAACCAATTTAGTTCTTTCTGTTTGCATGATTTACTAATATGACTTATCTATGGAGATGACGAAGTGGTACGTGGTGTACAAGGGTTGGGTTCCATGAGTCTACGATGAGTGGGAGGACTATTAGAAACAGGTAAACAAGTTTAGCGGCAACAACTACAAAGGATACGCGACTCGAGAGGAGGCGGTAACCAAGTGGAGGAACCACCTGCGGAAGGAGAACTGGATGAAGATATTGCTAGTGCTCTTGCTCTTGCTCACCGTCATCACAGTTGTATTCTGTTTGATTCTAGTGTAGGAAGTGAACACTTCATTTGTAATGTGATGAGATGGTGAAATTTGTACCAAGCACTTGTATAAATATTTGCCACCTTTGACTTGTATTGTAATATGATGACCACTTTTGTATCTTGATCGGGCTCTATGGCACTATATTTGTGTTTGTATTATATTTTTTTTCATATACTAAGTCAAATATACTATACCTGTATAATACTATATATTTGGACAAGTATGGTTTTTTTAATACCTGATATTCAAACCAGTGGCGCATCCTTTTTACCTTCTGTGGCGCATAGCACTTTGTTGGCGCATTTTTCCATGCGCCATCGGATCAAAGGTCATGTATGCATCCGATGTAATGCGCCCATGGTTTCATCAGTGGCGACATAACAGTGGCGTTCCTGATATGCGCCATAGAAGCCCAATATCGATGCGCCACTGATGAATGATTTCCTAGTAGTGTTGACAAGATGAATTCCCTTGATCTGTTGGTTGCCTTGTTTTCTTAGGAACTAGAGTGAGATCATCTAGTAGCTCATCCCTTAGACCCAATATATGTTTGTGATCCTCAATCTCAAAGCAAGCATGAAAATCTGGATCTACCCTAAGACACTAAAGTGGTCGTCCCATCTCCTAATCAGATCAATCCAGGGATATTCCCTTTTGATAGTTTCCAACTCAGTGAAGACCCAATCCAATCATGGATCCCCTCTATTCAATATATACCTCAACATAAACCACTTGATGGGAAAGATAAACCATTTCCACTCTCTCAATTTGTTTCGCTCTTGTAATCTAGTCTAAAACCCTAAATCTGGCAAAATGGATGTCTAGAATTCTTATCTAGATCCAATTTTTGGAGCTTTACCTATTCCAAACTGTGTGCATTCTTGAGCATGTATTTGAACCATCTTGTAGTAAATCATTAGTACTACCCAAGACCACTCTTTCCCTTGGATAATCCATTTTGGTTCCCACTCATCCATCATGGTTTTGTAGTCAAGATAATAATCTTTTCTGCAAATCTTATCATCTTGCCTACTTTGGCAGAAGCTCACATCTATATGCTACCTCCCCTTGACCAACTATTTTATTGGTTATGATCTACTATCCATGTTCTTTGAATCCATACTTCACTCTCTTCCATTGGAGCTTTGTGTTACTTAAACCCACATGGTATATTAGGCATCATGATGTATCTGTTATGGCAGCCTTATTTTCAACCAAGTTTGCCATCACTCCTAAACCACCTCAAATAGAACCAAGCCCAACTCTTGCTTCCATGATCATCTATATAACTTGTTCTAGCTATACATATATCCCTTGTACCTAGGTGAGCTCTGAGCTCCCCAAATCCAACCCTGTTTTGGTGGTATAAAATTATCAAAACCCTAGATTATGCCAAATTTAGTTTCCATCCTTTTTCACCAAAATTCTTCAAAAACCAAGGTTTGACATGATGGATACATCAAGTTTACATAATCTACCTTGGATATGATAATTTGCCAAATAATTTCCATAATTATTTGGAACCCAAAACTATTTAAATTCATTATCTTGCAAAATTCTCAAAATCTCTCCTATAAAGGCAAGTTTGTTTTTCTCGAAATCACTTTGCCAACTCAATGCAATTGGACTTCTCTACCTCATACCCTATCGCCCAATCCTTAAGAAAACTCTCACATCAGCCACCAACCCTGCCCTCCACTTATCTAGTCGAGCACAGGACCCCACCACCCCTCTCAACCTCCCTCATTGCCCAATCCCTGGACAGCACCCCCTCTGAAGCTTGCCCATGGACAAATTCCACTATGGACTCCTCTCACTTGTCTCATAAGGATAGAGGCCACCTCGAGCCCCCTATACAACCTCATTTTCCCCCAACTACCTCCATTGAATTCCCCTCTCTCCCCCTTGCTCTGCCCTACGCAAGAATAGAAGAAAAATGGCCTCTCGGCCATTGCTAAAAATCTGAGCATAGTGCTCTCTCCTCTGCTCCACTCGCTCTGCATGTCCTTTCCCCAAACTCCCCTTGCTCTTATGAAGCTAATCCTATGCTTATCTTCAACATGCAGCAACCCCTAGAGGTTTCACCGGCGAGCTCCCGAGCTCCTCCTCTTGGCCATTTACAAGATCTCATGCGGGTACTCTCCTCCCTACTCCTCTATTGATGCATGATAGATTCCCAATATCGCCTCGACCTGCAGCATCTAACCATCCCCTTCTCCCATTCCAGGATACCCCTACTAACGCTGCCGTCGAGCTCCGTCGCACCTCCTTCGGTTGTCGTCGCGGGAGCGCCTTTCAGTCGTGGAATAGGTCGATGCCGACCATCCCTATGATCCCCGTTGTCGACTGCGTCTCCCTACACCCTCTACATCGCCTCCCAAGCTCTCGGCAAGCAGTCCCGTCGCCCCCAAGTCCTCCGTAGGGTTCTGCCGCCGCTAGGCTGTTTCCTCGGAGATGAAGGCGGCTGGCCGTCGAATCTTCTTAAATCAAACGACGAGCAACTACACATACCCCTTCAGCCCCTATAGCCACTAACCGATGGGCCCGCTGATGCCTCCGGATGGGCTGAATCCCCCTGTGCGTCCCATCTTGCCTCAGATCCAGCCCAGGAGCCCCTGAGCTCCCTTTTCTTTTTATTTAAATTCCAGATCTAAATGCAAGTAGTTTGGTTTAAATCCAAATAAAAATGCAAAATAAGTTATTTTTTCCCGTGCACATTTTTTCCAGGTTCATGTATGTCTTGACTAACATGCAGACCAAGTATCTTGCCCAAATAATATTTAGCTTTTATTATCAATTAAAATCCCAACATGTGTCGAGTTCACTCAAAGATGAGTTCAGAGAGTATCCTAACTCCAAATGTGGTGAAACCTTTGTGTAATGAAAGGTACCCTAGGTACCTTGTATGTCCCCTTGGACCCAACCTAAGTTTCTTCCTAGTCAGCCCCTGATAAAAAACCAGGCCCTTTATACCTTTAGAAAATTCCCTAGGTAAAACCAAAGATGGTTTTGACCTAATTCCAACTCCTAGTGGACATGTCTACCTTTATCCCTAAATTTCTAGAAGACCATAATTTATTCATCCTTTATTGAATTTTGGTGAATTAAACTATTCTGTGTATGCTTAGTTCACTAATGAATTCACCATAGTAGTTATGTGAATCCAAAATGGTTGATTCTAATTTATACAAAAAGGTATTACAATTCCCCATAATGTTTATTTGGAATCACATAGAAATCCCTTATAGATTTAATGTGGTGAAAAATACAATTAGCATCCAGTACTGTATTTGGGAATTTCTCAAGGGCATTCTGGTATCTTTTTTGAGGTCATTCCAAATCTCAGTAAATCAATCCATAAAATATTATCTAATCGCCCAAGGAAATAATTTTTGGAACTCCAGAACCATTCTGGTGAATTATTTCCTAAAACTAGAGTTTTATTCACTATAGAAATCACTATAAATCTTTGGTAATTGATAAAATAGTGAAACCACTTTTATTGGTTATATTTTATTAATATCTATTTGATGGTATCATTTTTATACAATGGTATCATACAGAACATGTCCTTGGCCAAAAACCCCTCCCTTAGGTAATTCCTAGACTATAAATCCAAAAGGATCTTTTTCCAATGCCTCCAAATATTCTACCAATCTAATCAAACCCATCATCCAACATCCTACTGATGTATATCATGTGATTATCCTTTGGTTGTTGTATGGTTTGATGCTTGTATGCATTGCATTGATGGTGGTGTTGTTTGTTTGCTTGTATGCTCGATAACGGTGATAGTTGTGTTTGTTGGACGCTGAAAAGAAGGAAGCTTTGGATTTATTCTTATTATTATTGTTATCGGTATTTTGGTTTTCTAAATAATTCACGGGATATATCGCTAGTCACAGGAAAGCCACCTTCTTTCTCATAAGCCTAGTCCTACTGTATTACTTATGCATGTTGTACCTGCTGTTTATCGAAAATGCATTGTTTTATTATATGATAAGCTATATATGGTAGTGGCTTGGCTCCTCCAAGTCATTACATGTTTATACTATTAAGTACAACCCCCTTGGATGACACGTACTTTCCCCTAGTATGGTATATGGTGTATAACACCATGCCCCTTTGGAAACCCAGTTTTAGCCGAAGCAAAACTATGGGATGGGAAGACCCCGAAAAAGTTTACAAGAATGATTATGAGAATACCTTGGCGAGGTTTGGCCCGCCAAGTGAGTTTAAAAAGGAAAATGGTTTTGGTTTTACAAAAAGTTTGGTCGAAAGATGGAGGAAAAAGGTTTATGAAAATGCATCGGGCTATGCAGTTTTGCCCGAACAATTAACCCGTGCAACCACATTACTCTAGAATGGGACAGGGATAGGCTGGAAGTTTGTCTATTCTGGTATAGGTACCTCACAACTAGTACAGGGGATGTCAATATCCTGGAGAGTGGGTCTTCTCTAAAAAATGGTCCATTAATTAACCGGGAGAAGAAACAAACGGTCTACGGGCCGCCATGCGTTACTATGAGCCCCTCATTGAAAGCCCACACTTGGTGTAGTGGAAAAGGTGCTCCGGTTAGATTTGGAACTTTACAGGGCGTCCCAACATTGAGGGGAAAACACTCATAGGGTAGGGACTTATATTAGAGTGGGCATTCCGAAGGTATTGACCGATTATTCGACCCACGATCGGTGTAGATCAGGGCAGGGTATTCGGATGGTGTGGGTAAAGTGTACAACCTCTGCAGAGTGTAAATCTATTCGAATAGCCGAGTCCTCGGTCATGGACGGTTGGGAAGGTTGCTATACAGCGGAGTTGGTTTTGACTTCAAATAGGATTTCCAAAAAGCAATGGCTTTGGAAATGTTTTAACCATGGGATGGTCGGAAAGGAAAAAAAGAAGCTTGGTCATGGGATGACTGGAAGTAAGAAACAAATGGATGAACCAATCCTAGTGTTTTCGAAAACTTTTCAAAAAGGTTTCCAAATATTTTACAAATTTTTTTCAACAAATATATAGAGACATGCTATATCTACAAGAGAAAATGATTTATAAAAGAGCCTCTTATAAAGCCATCCTACGAAAGCCATATTGCATTTTTTATTGTCCTCTTAAGGTGGTTTGCGAGTACATTCAAAGTACTCACCGACATTCTCCCTGGCTATTTACTTGGCCAGATTTTCATAAGCAAGAGGAGTGATGGAGATTGTTGATGTTTTTGCGAGCCAGGCCGTCTCCCTAGTCAGTTGCCTGTAGGTTAAGGCATGAAATGGGCTCTGCGATTGAAGACTTCCGCTACTTGTGATGTAATCGCCATATTTGCCATATTGTAATCTTATGTAACCGCTACTTAATGGATGAGGTAATGATACTAGTTGGTTATGCTCATGGCTCACTGATCATGGGAACGTGAAATGTATGCATAACGAGGATTCTCAGACCATAAATCCGGGGGTCCGACAAACTTGGTATCAGATCCATCCTGACTGTAGGAGACCTTAGTTAGCATGGACGTTAGAGAGGACAAACCCTATTTCTGAAAACACTGGCTTTCAAAAAAAATCTCAAAGGCGTTTTGAAAGGATTTCTTATCTTATCTTCTCTGACTTAAACTTTTTAGAAAATGTCTTACTTTATATCTCGCCTGCTTCAAATGTTCCGTTTTCAAAAACAAAGTCCAATTCGGAGACTATGAAGACGGAGATCCCAAAATGAAAAGACACCGAGGCAAGCAAACCAAAGGAGCTACCAACAACGAAAGACACTACAAGATCGCCCTACCAACGGAGTCCTACATCACCCCAAATCAATCAAGTATGGCAACAACGACCCCAGATGGAAAGAACAAACTCAAGACCCCGTAATGCCAGTACTTAGGATAAGTATCCTCAATATAGGATTCCCCTTATGGCGCGTAGTCACTTCTTAGTACCTATGGTACGCCTTGTTTGCGTGTCATATGATGTTGGAAATGTGTTGTTTGTCTGTCTCGTATTCCTCGATCCGATTGTATGACCACCTTGTTCGTGTATCTCGCCATTAAACCTCTCAAACCCATGAACTGGACCCTCTCTTCAGCAGGATGGCCACATAAAGAAAGCTCCGACAACCCCTATCCGTGCCTAGTTCTAATCGCCCAAATGGAGCACCGATCCTATTCAAACCTCTACCAAACCAACAAGAAGTGATCACCATAACACAAACGCCCCAAGAATTCGGATGTTAAGGATGCCGAAGACAACGAGTCTACTCCGCCATCGTTTCGAAGCAACACAAAGAGTTTGAGTTAAGACAATCCCTCTGAAGCTAACCTGCCTCCACCCCGATGAAGGACCAAGAAGAAGCATCGCTAACCGCTAAATCTACCCTGAAATAACCCTTACGGCTTCGTTAGGTAACCACCATAGGAAGGTAGTTTCAATAAGGCGTCACCTGAAAACCACAATTCAAGTGTCACGCCAATGCTCCAAGACGAAGGATCTACCCCAACCTCGATGACCTCAAGTAAAACTCTAAGGTGGAAAGACTACGTCTTTCCACTCAAATCCAGAAGGCCGCCTACGAGAAGATAATCCAGGAAGATCTCCACTCCAAGAACCTGCCCCAAGAACCGCCTCGAGAGTCGTCAGAGGAACAGAAAAAAAGACCTCGTCAACAATCTTTGGAAGTCTGCCCGATCCTCGCAGTAACTGCAAGGCTCAGAATAAAGATGACAAGACTACCCGACATCACCTATATTATTCTCCAAAGAAAGGAACCCAAAGAGTCGAGATTTTCCAAAGACGTCACGAATCCCCTCCTCTGCTATCTCTGCTAAGACCCACCTAAAAAGAGCTCCGACTCTGCTAACCCCGAGAATGATTATGAAGAGTTTTCCTTCTACGGGTATCAACCTATCCTTCAGTCACCACCCCCGGAAGATCCACTTGTCAGAGAAAACATCAGAGAAGACGCGACCCTCACTCCTGACTGCCGGAGTTTTGAATATCCCTCCCACCCCGAGGATCTGAAGTACCCAAAGTAAGGACCACTCTCGACATAGTCCTTCGTACCCTACCAACTCACTCTTCCAACCTATACAAAGTGATGGATCGTCTCGAAACCTGATTAGTAAGGCGTCATGTACCCTCGCTGTTGGCCGGCACAAATCTGCTGAATTCTGAATGAACCTTATTTGATGTTATGAAAGTATGATGCCCCTCCCTAGCCCGTCAACCGTAAATGGCATCCTCCAACATATCAGACCCCTAACTAGCCCAGAACTAACTACTAGGAAGCTAGTTGAACGCCCTTCCTGCTACGACTACTACCTCAAGAAGTGGCATCGTCATCTGTCAAGAAGCGGCTTATAAAAGGTCGACAGAATATAACCACCTTTGGACGATAGGTGCAGCGATATCCCCCAACCTCAGCACACGACTTCAATAAAGAAAGTCTATGATTCTATCAAGCACTCCTAGTCTCGCTCTAAGGGGGAAGACTACATCTTTCCCGCCCAAAAACCCGATAGAACCCTGGAGTCGGCCCTTAGTTATCGCTAAGATATGACCATCCCTCAAACCAGGAGCGTAGACCCCACGAGAGAACAACAATTGACACTTCTCCAGAATCATTAGACACTTTGGTAAAGTTCTCCATCGCAGAGTCGACCGTCCAGCCAAACGCCCAGGTGTGCCCAAGACCAAGGAGGCAGAAAATCTGATTTCAGCAAGGAGAGATTGAACAAGGCTCAATCTTCCATCCCTCCTTAAGAAGGAAGGACCCTGTTGACGCTAAACCTTCCTAGAATCGTCCTAATGGGAAAATACTACGTCTTTTAAATTTGTTTAAAATCTAAACAACTCAATCAGAAGCTACTCAGCTCTGATCCGTATCTGACCACTCTTGTTTGTTGTAAAACGTGTTAGCATCTTATAATTCCACTGTCGAAATTGTTAAGCGGATGTTCTCACCCAACCCTACTCCTCCCTAATCTCGGGACAAGATTATTTTAAGGGGGAAAGGTCCGTAACATCCCAATTTTATCAACCCTGTTCTTTTGTCAAAAAGGCAAAAATTAGGGGGAACAAGAACTTTTTCTTGTTACATGTTGCATTATTGCTTACTTGTCTGCTTGTGTTCATGCAACTTATTGTGTACTATATGATATACTCCTTACCTCAACCTTAGTTGATAAAAACTACATTGCAAAAGAGCTGTCTTGGCTCATTTAATATTCTCAAATGTCCTGGAATTTCAAGCCTGAGCCACGATGAATTTGACATAACAAAATATTCTACTAGTTTATATTGCCAAAACTATGGAGACCTATATATATAATCTCCTTATGTTTTCAAGACAAAAATTTCAACTACTCTTATCTCTAGGTTTTCCAAAAACTTCTTCTGAAACATTTTCATTCTAAATCTTGGTAGAAATACTAAGAGGTCCTCATGTTACTTCAAATGACAACCTTCAAATTACCCATTCTTACCTCAAGCTAGACTTGATGGTAACCTTAGTAGTAGTTTCATAAGTTGATTAGATAAATTGCATTGATCTGTTGTCTGATGAATTGCCTTGATCTGCTGATTGCCTGGTTTGCTTAGGAACTAGAGTGAGCTCATATAGTAGTTCATCCCTTAGGACCCAATATATGTTTGTGATCCTCAATCTCAAACCAAGCATCCAAATCAGGATCTACCCTAAGCCACTAAAGTGGCCATCCCATCTCCTAATCAGATCAATCTGGGGACAATCCCTTTTGATAGTTTCCAACTCAGTGAAGACCCAATCCAAGCATGTATCCCCTCTATTCAATCTATACCTCAACATAAACCACTTGATGGGAAGGATAAACCATTTCCACTCTCTCAATTTGTTTCCCTCTTGTAATCTAGTCTAGAATTCTTATCTAGATTCAATGTTTGGAGCTCTCCCTATTCCAACCTATGTGCATTCTTGAGAATGTACTTGAACCATATTGTACTACATCATTAGTAATACCCAAACCCGCTATTACCCTTGGATAATCCATTTTGGTTCCCACTCATCCATGATGGTTTTGTAGTCAAGATAATAATCTTTTCTGCAAATCTTATCATCTTGCCTACTTTGGCAGAAGCTCACATCTATATGCTACCTCCCTTTGACCAATTATTTGCTTTGTTATAATCTAATAACCATTTTCTATTAATATATACTTCATTTGCTTCCATTGGAGCTTTGTGTAACTTAAACCCACATGGTTTATTAGGAATCATGATGTATCTGTTATGGCAGCCTTATTTTCAACCAAGTTTGCCATCACTCCTAAACCACCTCAAATACAACCAAGCCCAACTCTTGCTTCCATTATCATCTATATAACTTTTTATAGATATCCATATATCCCTTGTACCTAGCACTACTAGGAAAAGGGCTATAGGTAATCCGCACATCCGTGGCTCACATGGTTGAAGTGCCCCACGGGTAAAATAGGCGTGGCTCACCTGTGGGTAGTGCCCTACTAGTAACTAGAACAACCGTGGCGCACATGGGGTATGTGCACCACAGATATGTATGGTCCAGGGGCCTTCCAGCCGCATGCCACGTACCTGTAGCGCACATGGGGTAGGTGCGCTACGGTTGTGGCAAGTTCTGTGGCGCACTATGCCATGTGCGCCACGGATGTATAAACTTAGTAGTAGGGCACCTTGCCCTAGTGCCCTACGCCTAACTATCCTGCACCAACTCCACCCCCTCCTCCCCGTGGATCGCCTTTTTAGGCTTTGCAAAAAATAAAAGAAAATGATAAACACTTCAAAAAAATTAAATCCTTTCATATTTAGGTAGGTAATGTGGTATAGCTTCTAGTAAAATTAACAAACATGAGTTTCGACTTTTTTTGCAAAAAAAAGTCATGCCACGGTAAAAAGGCCGTAACTTTTGCATACGATATCAAAAAAATCGTATAATATACCAAAATGACGAGAACGAGATTTCGCATCTGCTCGCAACGACCTTTGGTCGTTTAGCAATTTTTTAGATTTTCAAAATTCGAAAAGAGTAAAAAGTTACGGTCAAAAGACTGTTTTTTCCTGTAGAAAAAAATAGAGGGCGACTTACCCATAGCGCACCACCACCTAGTGCGCCATGGATAAGCTTGGGCGGGATTCAAATTTCGAATCCTCACCCCGCCCACCTACCTTTCCCTTCCCCCTTTTCCCTCCCCCTTTTCCCTCTTCCTTTTCCTTTCCCTTCTCCTTCTTCCTTCTCCCTTCTCCTTCTTCCTTCTCCTTCTCCTTCTTCCTTCTAACTTCTCCTCCTTCCACTTCTCATCTCCTTGCAGTGACGGCGCTACGACTGCCTCCTCCTCTCCTTGCAGTGATGGTGGCACGTTGGCAGCGCAAT
This sequence comes from Avena insularis, assembly GCA_023614405.1. Classification (NCBI taxonomy): domain Eukaryota; kingdom Viridiplantae; phylum Streptophyta; class Magnoliopsida; order Poales; family Poaceae; genus Avena; species Avena insularis. The sequence goes on from CM042691.1 coordinate 194,943,800, forward strand.
GGCGGCCTCCTCCTCTCCTTGCAGTGACGGCGGTGTTCGACCTCCCTTCCTTCCTCTCTTCCTCCATCTCTTCCTTCCTCCCTCTCTTCCTCCCTCTCTTCCTCCATCTCTTCCTTCCTCCCTCTCTTCCTACCTTCCTTTCTCCAACCACACCCTTCCTACCACCTCGACGCCGGCGAGGACTAGAGCGGCCACGACCCCTCCCGCACCTCCCTGCCACGGCCATCCTCCGGCGAGGTGACACCACTGCGGCGGTGATGCACAGACCCGATTGCTTTTGCAATTCAAAACAAGGGTGTTTTTTGCATTTTTTTTGTTTTTTGAAAAACACATCTGTGGCGCACCCTGTACCCCTACCCGTGGCGCACCTGGTAGTGCGCCACGCCTATCTCGATATAACCGTGGCGCACCCCTAGTGCGCCACAGATGCTGTTTACAGGTGCGCCACGAACAGGCGTTTTCCTAGTAGTGTAGGTGAGCTCTGAGCTCCCCAAATCCAACCCTGTTTTGGTGGTATAAAATTATCAAAACCCTAGATTATCCCAAATTTAGTTTCCATCCTTTTTCACCACAATTCTTCAAAAACCAAGGTTGCAAATGATGGATACATCAAGTTTACATCATCTACCTTGGATATGATAATTTTCCAAATAATTTCCATAATTATTTGGAACCCAAAACTATTTAAATTCATTATCTTGCAAAGTTCTCAAAATCTCTCCTATAAAGGCAAGTTTGTTTTTCTCCAAATCACTTTGCCTACTCAATAAAAATTTGAGGTCTCTACCTCATACCCTATATTTCAACTCAAAAATAAATATTTTTGAGATTCTTTATTATTTCTTTTTGCCCTTTTTCATGAATGGCAGAAACAAGAAATAATTGTTTAAAAATACTTTTATACCAAAATAAATTCCAATAAAATTATCCAAGGTGTAATATGGTATTTAGGACCATATCCCACCAAAACCCAACCATGTCCAATGTAAAAATATCAAATAAACTTCTAGGAACTACTTCTATACTTTTTGAATAAATAGTTTCTAGTGGACTTTAAACTCTTGGGAAAATGTCAAAAAATTCCTAATGTTATCAAATGACCTTACCCTCATATTTCTGATTTCCTTCATAACCATCAATAAGGTCAAGATTTTGAATTAATTCAAAATCCTTAAGCAAACTTCACCATCAGCCACCAACCCTCCCCTCCACTCATCTGGTCGAGCATAGGACCCCACCACCCCTCTCTCCACCTCCCTCATTGCCAAATCCTTGGACAGCACCCCCTCCTAAGCTTGCCCATGGACAAAGTCCACTATGGACCCCTCTCACTCAGCTCATAAGGATAGAGGCCACCTCGAGCCCCCTCTCCCACATTTTTCCCCAACTACCTCCACTGAACTCCCCTCTCTCCCCCTTGCTCTGCCTGCTCAAGAAGAGAAGAAAAATGGCCTCTCGGCCATTGCTCAAAATCTGAGCATAGTTGTCAACACCCAGATTTTTAATGCTAGATGCCTGTTATGCCATACATCGCAATCCCAGGATTACCATTTTTCCGAGACATAATAGATTGAATATAATAGTACATCATCCATTACAAACCATACATAAGGTCTTACACTGTAACATCCCAAAAATCATGTTTCAAAAACACATTCATTTCATCCTTGCATCATTCATTCATATAGGGTTTTTTCTCAAAATCATTTAGAGACAGAAGTTTGAGCTATGATTTCATGTGGGCAATTTATCTCAATTGGCCATCACCCTTTGGGAATTGTTTGTCCATGATCTTGTTTGCTTGCCTCCATGATTGGAAAGATTAGGAGTAGCATTTAAACCCAAGATTCCAAATTTAGAAATAGTTTCAAACCCCTATTTCAAATATTTGCAATTAGAGCAAATCTCTGTTTATTTTGAAACCCAAGCTTGACTAAGCCTTTGCAAGGTAACCACTAGGATATTTGATTGTTTGTGAACCCACGTAACCCTGCAAAATCCCCAAGCAGTTTGAATTCAAAAGGATTTGAATTCATATCAAATTCTATTCAGAAAATGGAATTAGAAAAGAAAAGGCTTAAAGAAAGGAAAGGGCACGCTTTAATCTGGCCCAGCAACAAATCAAGCCCAGCAAGCCCACCCGGGGATCTCCTTTTCCTTCTCACACGCACGAGCGCACGCGTTAAGTCACTGACAGACAGACACCACCGCCACCTCGCACTCTTCGCTGACAAGCGGGCCTTCTCCATGTCACCATCGTCTCCACCCGCACGACCCGTTCATCCCCAAATCAACGCGAGCGTTTCTGTGTTTGAATTCGCGGTGTAAATTCGATTTATTGGCCGAGTAATTCTCGCTCGTGACCAGGCTATAAGAACCCCCTCTGCCCCCTCTCTCTTCTCCCTCAAACCCCGAACCCAGAGCGCCACCAGGCTGCGAGCATTACCCTCTGAAACCCCGCCGTCTCCGACGACTGCGCCGGCGAATTCCGGTGAGTCCAGAGCTCCCCTCTGCCTCTCGATCTTGCAAACTGATTCAGTGAGCCTCTGCGCTTCTTTTAACACGTTTCGTTTGCTCTCGCATGGACCGTAGCTCCGGCAACATCGTCGACTAGTCGCCACCGACGTCTGCACGAACTCCGGCGAACTCTAGTGGTAAGTACAGACCGCCCCGCGCTTTCTAGTTCACGCACACGGCTCTGTCTCGACTCTGTGAATCTAACCGTGTCCTCGCTTTGCCTTGGGGTGATCCACAGCGACGTCCACGACGACCACCCGACGCACCCGACGCCGCCACGAACTCCGGTGAGCAATCGCAGCCGTGCGAGCGCTTGACCAACCGCAGTACGACGAGCCGCGTGACCTCCTGAGCCCGGTGAGCTACTCCTCTTTCTCCTCTCAGAATCGCTTAACGCTATCGACGCGGCCGTAGCCGCCGCCGCTCCGCCGCCAGTTCTTGGCCAGAGAAATAGCAGCCGTTAGATCTGTATCGTAGCGCTAGGATAGATCCACTTAACCCCGAAGCGGTACGCGATCTGAGCCGCCAGATTTCATTTAGATCCTACGGCTGTGGAGCTCGATCCAGTGCGAAACGGTACGGGCGAATAAGAACATGACGCGTGGCTAGGTTAGATCTGAAAATAGATTTAAAACCAGAAATTTGATCCAAATTCAAATGCCTATATCTTTTGAATTCCACGTTGGAATTTTGCAAACTTTATACCGTTGGATTCAGAAAAACAAGACCTTTCTGCCTATCCTTTTTGTTTAGCAAATAGTAACCATTAGTTTGGCTTAAATTGCAGAAACTTGTTTGAGGCCTTTTTGAATATAAGTTTAGTTTAGTATTTTTTTTTAGGGCTAAATAAGTTGTCTTGGCTATTTTGTGACTTGTTTAGTTTCTGTATTCATGCACTTGCTTGGTTGAGTTTTCAAAAATCATCACTTGGTAGATTCATGCATGCATGAATTCATAATATTTTTGTTTGTATATATTTGTGTGTAATTGTGTGCTATAACTTTGTGTGTAGATTTTGCTAGTGATTGTGATTGTGCGAGTGCTACTCTCCACACTACCAAGGCAAGTGATATCTTCATGAATATTCCATACCTATATTTTATACTTGCATTAGATATATTTTGTTAGGACTTGCATGCTACTTTTGTAAATTGATGATGGGAAATCCTATTTAGAATAGAAAGCTAGAATTGCTAGGAAAATTCCCTAAGGATAAGTTGCCATGCCATGCTTAGCCTAGCTACTAGAAAACAAGGGTGGTTTATATATTCACACTATGGAAAAATATTCTAATTCTAAGGACTTGTTTTTATTTAACAAAACAACTAAGTTAATGAATCACCTGGGTGGAATGGAAAGAATGGGATATGTTGAGTGGTTACACAAGGCCAGGGGTACTGGTGAACCTTGTGTATCTCACTTGTGGATGGCCACCCAGGAACAAAGAGATTTGAGTTGTCAAATGTTGAGAAGCTTCAAGTGCAACCACTTGGTAATATGGGCTCTGCCATGATCTTAGGATGCTGGAACTTAGTCTCTTGGACAGTGGGTGGTAGATGGGTTGATAGGTTGGAGCGCGTCCATTTGACTAAGGAAAGGCTACTGAAGGATCATGTCTTGGGAAACCAAGGCTTGTGGGGAAAGTGCACCACCTCTGCAGAGTGTAAAACCTAAGTACTTAGCCATGTCCCTGGTAAAGGACAATTTGAGCATCAAGACATGGAAACTTCAAGAATCTCATCACTCCAATTTCTGAATAAAACTTGTGGGTGAACAAGGGTTAAAGGATCTTCAGTCTTTGATTGGTAGATGCCCTGAGTGGATCTTCAGTCTTTGATTGGTAGATACCTTGGGATAGTCTTTGCCAAACAAAAACTTAGTATTTTCAAAAAGTTAAGGAAAAATCTATTTTGAGCAATGCAAGCCTAAGCTCCACCAGCCAAATGCATATAGTACTTTAGTCCACTTAAAATATACTAAGGTATCACTTGCCAATACTATTCCAAAGTATTGACCCTTTGTGGCTGTAACTTATGATGTTGCAGGTTACTCTGATGATGAATAGGAGTCATGAGTCTACACTCAACATGCTTGCCTGTGGCACATGAAGATGAAGACTTATGTTTATTTACATATTCCATAAACTCTTGTATTAGGCCTTTGGCCATGAGTTGTAAAAGACTATGTTTTATCTCTGGAATGACTGTAATAAACGACCTTTGTATCTGTGTACTTCATCTTAAACTGTGGATGCAAGCATTGATCCAGGGACTAGCATTGCAATCATAGGGATCTTTTCCTTTAATAAGGAGGGATCTTACAGATGGTATCAGAGCCAGGTTGCCTGTAGGATTATGACCCTAGGATTGGAAACCACTAAGGAAAATTTTAACTTCTTCTACACTTGTCTATTCTTCTCGTAAACTTTTCTAATCTTCTCATTCTCATCCCTATTTGTAGATGAACTCCGTCAACGAAGCCCTGAAGAAAGGACCACTCATGACCATGACCTTGGAGTGTGAGACTGAGTTTCCCAAGATTCTCAAGGACCTCATGGAAACCATGAGAGTACATGGAAAGAAAGGTACAAAGGCTTTCCAAAGGATGGAGGATGGAGTGGAGTATTGGTGGGTGCAACTTCACTTGTACAAGAATAAGGAAGACAACCACAAAGAAAAGGGCTTCTGCATGTACACCAACACTTTTATGCACACCACATTCTTTGAGTCAAGAAAAGAAGCATTGGAAGACTATCAAGGAACTAAGTGCTAGAGTCAAGTGCAAGATGCTCAACCTCCAAAAAGACTTAGAGAAAGAGAAGGAACATACCCAAGAGTTGGAAATCACCAACCAATCCTTAAGAGGAGATATTATAGACTTAGTGATAGAAGCATGTGAACAAGATAGGGTGATTGCCACTAGGAACATTGTGTTAGCCACCAGATCCAATGAGATAGGATTGTAAGCGCACTTCGTTAGTTGGACCACCACCTATCACCTTATTTTCCAAAATGATACCTTAAATAAGTTTGAACCTTGGTTGATGTAATGGATTCTTGTATGCATGACTTGTATGATTTTTGTGTGTCCCAAGAATGTGTTTGAATGTTTGTCTTGTTTATCTTAAATTGTGTTGTTCTAACTTTTTCAATCTTATAAATAGATGCCTATTGCCATCAGCACTGTTGAGGAGTTCCAGGCTACCCGTTTTGGTCCTCGTATCGTAGAGCTTACTACTTTACTCGATCTCCTCTTCCTATCATTACGGTGCACCCACTCACCAAGTTTGAGAGGAAGGACCTTTGGGGCTTCAAGGTGAACCAGCCAGACGCGATCGAGCCTACTACGGAGGCCATCGCCTTCAAGCTTATGCACGATGATGGAGAGAGGCATAGAGGTTGTCATGCAGGATTTGATAGGACGACTGTTAGGACGTCACTCCCGACAGGTTAGAGGCACTCACTTCCACGCCTTCGGAAGGCGTGATGACGACGGAGAGTCCATTGACTTTGAGGACGACTCGAGGGTCACAGCAGAGCCGATACGCCTGTACCTCCAGGACTTAGAGACTCTTATTAGGCACGTGGATACCGATAGGACCAACGTCATGCTTAGCAATGACGAAGCCTGTGCAGCGAGAAGGACAAGCTCTTTGCGCAGCAGGACGAGATAGTCAAGGAGATGGAGACGAAGTTCGAGACCCAAGACCGTAAGTTCAAGAGTCAAGAGAAGCGTGTCCAGGATAGGAACAAGAGGATTCATGATATGACCGAGGAACTGCAGTCCAAGGACTTTGAGTTAGAGCAGCAGCAGACAGTGATTGAGAGGCTTCGTTCCTAGAAGAGGGCTCTCAAGGCCAAGATCGACTCTTTGACCACTACCATCGAGGAGAACAAGACCGCAATGGAGAACGCAGGTCTTACCTTTATCGAGGAGGAGATTGATGCCGACGAGTAGATTTGACTACTCAGTTATCTTTATTTACCGCACTTGTTATTTGTGAACTTATTGTTGGACCATCCGACATGTGGATGGCTTGCCACTTGTGTGATTGTACTTGAGACTTTTTGTTATCTTGTTGTTTAGCTTTATCCTTGTGTTGGCTTGTGTAATGTATTGTGCATAAATCATGTAAGGGTATCTCATTCTTATCTCTATATGGATAAACCACAGATGCCTCCCCGTCGCGCAAACACCAACCCCAACCCCAACATTACCCCGGAAATGCAACAAATGATGAATGCGCAAACACTTTTATGCAAATGATGACGACGCTCATCCGTAACCAGAACAACAACAACCCCAATAACAACAACAACAACAACAACAACAACAACAACAACAACAACCCTCCAGTTTTGATATGCTCACCAGATTTCGCGCCCCGAGGCCAGCTAAGTTTTCGAACGACCGATCCCATGGTGGCCAATGATTGGCTACGCTGTGAACAAAGACTTAGTGACCGTGGGATGCATGATGCTGAAAAGGTCGTTCGCAGACATCTGTTGGAAGGACCAGCCGCTGCATGGTGGGACAACTTCCAGATTACCACGCCTATTGATGAAGTGACTTGGGCTATCTTTGAAGATGGCTTTCGCACTACACATATCTCACCAGGAATGATGAGCCTGAAAAAGAAGGAATTTCACAACCTGAAGCAGCGCCACCACAGCGTGGATGAATATATTGAAGAGTTCAACAATTTGGCGCGCTATGCACCGGATGAGGTTGACACTGATGCCAAAAGGAAGGAAAAGTTTCTGGAAGGCTTGAATGATGAGCTGAATTTGCAGCTTGTGCATGGCATATGTTCCAACTTATCCCATTGTGTGACAAGGCTGTTATTGTGGAGAATAAAATGAAGCAAGTTGAGAGTAGAAAGAGGAAACACTCGACAAGCATAGCTCGATCGCTCATAAACGATCTCACTATGATGATAGTGTCACCAGATCCCACAAGCATGGGAAGTTTAACAAGCACCACAACCACAACCGTCATGACAACAAGCATCATCGCAGTCATGACAATGATGAGTACAAGAACCACAAGAGTGGATATAAGAGCCACCAAAATGGAAGTGGAAGTGGAAGTCAACCTAAGAAGGACAACAGTCAGGTTGAATGCTTCAAATGCAAGAAGCTTGGACATTATGCTAATGAGTGTCCTGAGAAGAAAGTTGAAGGACCTATCAAGCCCAATCCTTTTCGAAAGGACAGGTTAACCACATTAATGTGGAGGAGGTCTATGAAGAACCCGATGCCGCTGTTGGTAAGTTCAGACTCAATTCCATCTCAGCATTTGTACTCTTTGACACTGGTGCATCTCATTCATTCATATCTAAAGCATTTGTTGATATAATTGGGTTTGCATCTGAAAACATTGGGTGTCCGATAAAAGTTAGCTCTCCGGAGGGGATATGATAGTGAGTCTTGGATGCCGATCTAGTCATAGAGATCGGAAAACATAAGTTTCAAAGAACCTAATAATCCTAAATTCCCAAGGATTGGATGTAATTTTGGGAATGGATTGGATGGCTAAGTATGAGGGAGTACTAGATTGTGCAAATCGCACAATTTCACTCACAACCCCCGAAGGTAAGAGGATAACATTTAAGTCCAATTTTAAATCTAAAGGAAGCAAGCTAAATTCTCTTAAGGGGGTTAGCATGGACAGTGTGCCAATCGTGTGTGAGTATCCGGATGTGTTCCGTAAGAGTTACCGGAATGCCACTAGATAGAGATGTGGAGTTTATAATAGATTTGGTACCAGGTTCGGACCAAGGGAAAAAGGCCTTATAAAATGTCAGTTGATTTAACTTAAGGAACTCAAGAAACAACTTGGAGAACAATTGCAGAATGGATTCATCCAGCCAAGTTCTTCATCTTGGGGAGCTCCAGCTTTGTTCAGAAAAGAGAGATGTAACTCAAAGGTTATGCATAGATTACCGTTCTCTCAACGAGGTAACCATCAAGAACAAGTATCCTTTGCCGAGAATAAATGACTTGTTTGATCAGCTAGAAGGAGCATGTGTGTTCTCGAAGATTGATCTTCGGTCAGGCTATTTTCAACTCAAGATAAGAGAGCAAGACATACCTAAAACAGCATTTACCACGAGGTATGGATTGTATGAGTACACTGTGATGCCTTTTGGTTTAACCAACGCCCAAGATACTTCATGAATATGATGAACAAAGTGTTCATGGAATTTCTCGACAAGTTCATTGTCGTTTTCATCGATGACATCTTAGTCTACTCCAAGAGCAAGGAAGAGCATGAAAGACATCTACGCTTGATACTTGAGAAACTAAGGGAACATAAGCTTTATGCCAAGTTCAGCAAGTGTGAGTTTTGGTTAGAGGAAGTTGGATTTCTTGGTCATGTTATGACAAAGGATGGTGTAGCAGTTGATCCTGCTAAAGTTTCGGCTGTGACAGAATGGGAATCTCCTAAGAATGTAAAAGTGGTTCGTAGTTTCCTTGGTTTAGCAGGTTACTACAGAAGATTCATTGAAAATTTTTCTAAGGTTGCTAAACCAATGACAGAACTGTTAAAGAAAGATAAGAAATTTTTCTAAGGATGTGAACTCAGCTTTCAAGAATTAAAGAAGAGACTTGTGTCAGCACCAGTACTGTGCCTACCAGATTTGGAAAAGGATTTCCAAGTATATTGTGATGCTTCTCATCAAGGATTAGGTGCCGTACTTATGCAAGGCGGAAAAGTTGTGGCTTATACCTCGAGACAACTCAAAACTCATGAAGTAAATTATCCTACTCATGATTTAGAGTTAGCCGCTGTAGTCCATGCACTCAAAACATGGAGACATTACCTTTTGGGAAAACGTTGTGAAGTATTCACCGATCATAAGAGTTTGAAGTATATCTTCACCCAGAAGGGAATCAATATGAGACAAAGGAGATGGTTAGAACTTATCAAGGATTACGACTTGAGTTTGCAATACCACCCCGGTAAAGCAAATGTAGTAGCAGATGCTCTAAGTCGTAAAGCGTTTGTAAATGGCCTTACCAAAGGTGAATTGCCAGAAGACTTGAGTAAGCAATTCAAGGAACTCAGGTTGGAGATTGTGCCGGAAGGACATCTTATGTCTTTGGATGTTCAACCCACTCTGTTGGATAAGATTAAAGAAGCCCAAAAGACGGATAAAGAGATCGAAGAGATCAAGGAAAGGATTAGCCAAGGGAAAGCTAAAAGTTTCCATATGGACGAACAAGGTACTTTATGGCACGAGAAACGTATTTGTGTTCCACAAGATCCGGAAATGCGGAAACTGATTTCACAAGAAGCCCATAACTCTCCGTATTCTATTCACCCGGGAAACACCAAAATGTATATGGATATGAAAGAAAGATTTTGGTGGAACAATCTTAAAAGGGACATCGCCGAACACATTGCTTTGTGTGACATGTGTAGTAGAGTGAAAGCGAGCATCGTAAACCAGCAGTTTGCTTCATCCTATGCATATTCCTGAATGGAAGTGGGAAAATATTGTTATTGATTTCATTACCGGATTACCAAGGACCAGGTCAGGTATGATTCCATATGGGTAGTAGATCGCCTAACTAAAGTGGCTCATTTTATACCCGTAAAGACAACTTATACCAGTGCAAAGTTAGCCAAAATCTACATGAGCAGAATTGTATGCCTTCACGGAGTACCTAAGAGTATTGTGTCTGATAGAGGAACTCAGTTCACTTCTCACTTTTGGAGACTTCATGAATCTCTAGGAACGAGGTTGGAATTCAGCACGCTTTTCATCCTCAAACTGATGGACAAACAGAAAGGACTAATCAAATTCTTGAAGACATGTTGAGGGCATGTGCCCTAGACTATGGAGCAAGTTGGGATGAAAGTCTGCCTTACGCAGAGTTCTCTTACAACAACAGTCACCAATCTATTATTGGGATGGCACCATTCGAGTTTCTATACGGAAGAAAGTGTACCACCCCATTGCTATGGAATGGTGTGGGAGAAAGAAGTTTGTTTGGACCAGATCTTATCAAAGACGCCGAAGAAAAGGTCAAATTGGTTAGAGACAGATTGAAGATAGCATACCTCGACAGAAAAGCTACGCAGATGCTAAGCGAGAGAAGTCACTTACGGTTGGGGATAGAGCTTATCTTAGAGTATCACACTGTGGAGTAAAAAGATTTGGAGTCAAAGGAAAGTTAGCACCAAGATATGTGGGACCATTCAACATTCTAAGTCGCAAGGAGAAGTCATATGAAATCGAATCGCCAAAGATCTTTATTAGCAGTCCATAATGTTTTTCATGTGAGCCATCTCAAGAAATGTCACCCAGAAATGGAAGAAACATCTTTGAAGGATACCATATGTTTGGAAGAAGTTCAACTAGAAAGTGATCTCACCTATGAAGAAAAGCCTGTCAAGATTCTTGAGACCACAGAAAGAGTCACAAGGACAAAAACCATCAAGTTTTGCAAAGTACAATGGAACCATCATTCCGAAGAAGAAGCAACATGGGAAAGAGAAGACGATCTTCGGAAAGACCACCCTCACCTATTTGATAGCCAATCCGAATCTCGAGGGCGAGATTCATTTTAAGGGGGTTAGAGTTGTAACATCCCAAAAATCATGTTTCAAAAACTAATTCATTTCATCCTTGCATCATTCATTCATATAGGGTTTTTTCTCAAAATCATTTAGAGACAGAAGTTTGAGCTATGATTTCATGTGGGCAATTTATCTCAATTGGCCATCACCCTTTGGGAATTGTTTGTCCATGATCTTGTTTGCTTGCCTCCATGATTGGAAAGATTAGGAGTAGCATTTAAACCCAAGATTCCAAATTTAGAAATAGTTTCAAACCCCTATTTCAAATATTTGCAATTAGAGAAAATCTCTGTTTATTTTGAAACCCAAGCTTGACTAAGCCTTTGCAAGGTAACCACTAGGATATTTGATTGTTTGTGAACCCACAGAACCCTGCAAAAATCCCCAAAGCAGTTTGAATTCAAAAGGATTTGAATTCATATCAAATTCTATTCAGAAAATGGAATTAGAAAAAGAAAAGGCTTAAAGAAAGGAAAAGGGCCGAGCGGCCAGAATCTGGCCCAGCAGCAAATCAAGCCCAGCAAGCCCACCCGGGGATCTCCTTTTCCTTCTCACACGCGCGAGCGCACGCGTTAAGTCGCTGACAGACAGACCCCACCGCCACCTCGCACTCTTCGCTGACAAGCGGGCCTTCTCCACGTCACCATCGTCTCCACCCGCACGACCCGTTCATCCCCAAATCAACGCGAGCGTTTCTGTGTTTGAATTCGCGGTGTAAATTCGATTTATTGGCGAGTAATTCTCGCCGTGACCAGGCTATAAGAACCCTCTGCCTCTCTCTTCTCCTCAAACTCAACCCAGAGCGCCACCAGGCTGCGAGCATTACCCTCTGAAACCCCGCCGTCTCCGACGACTGCGCCGGCGAATTCCGGTGAGTCCAGAGCTCCCCTCTGCCTCTCGATCTTGCAAACTGATTCAGTGAGCCTCTGCGCTTCTTTTAACACGTTTCGTTTGCTCTCGCATGGACCGTAGCTCTGGCAACATCGTCGACTAGTCGCCACCGACGTCTGCATTTAACTTCGCGAACTCTAGTGGTAAGTACAGACCGCCCCGCGCTTTCTAGTTCACGCACACGGCTCTGTCTCGACTCTGTGAATCTAACCGTGTCCTCGCTTTGCCTTGGGGTGATCCACAGCGACGTCCACGACGACCACCCGACGCACCCGACGCCGCCACGAACTCCGGTGAGCAATCGCAGCCGTGCCCGAGCGCCCCTTGACCAACCGCAAGTACGACGAGCTTCGCCGTGACCTCCTGAGCCCGGTGAGCTACTCCTCTTTCTCCCTCTCCGTCTGCATCGTCGGCAACGTCATCGACCGACAGTTCCGCCGCCGGTAGCCGCGCCCGCCGCCATTCTTGGCCGAGAAATAGCAGCCGTTAGATCTGTATCGTGGCTTAGGATAGATCCACTTAACCCCGAAGCGGTACGCGATCTGAGCCGCCAGATTTCATTTAGATCCTACGGCTGTGGAGCTCGATCCAGTGCGAAACGGTACGGGCGAATAAGAACATGACGCGTGGCTAGGTTAGATCTGAAAATAGATTTAAAACCAGAAATTTGATCCAAATTCAAATGCCTATATCTTTTGAATTCCACGTTGGAATTTTGCAAACTTTATACCGTTGGATTCAGAAAAACAAGACCTTTCTGCCTATCCTTTTTGTTTAGCAAATAGTAACCATTAGTTTGGCTTAAATTGCAGAAACTTGTTTGAGGCCTTTTTGAATATAAGTTTAGTTTAGTATTTTATTTTTAGGGCTAAATAAGTTGTCTTGGCTATTTTGTGACTTGTTTAGTTTCTGTATTCATGCACTTGCTTGGTTGAGTTTTCAAAAATCATCACTTGGTAGATTCATGCATGCATGCATTCATAATATTTTTGTTTGTATATATTTGTGTGTAATTGTGTGCTATAACTTTGTGTGTAGATTTTGCTAGTGATTGTGATTGTGACGAGTGCTACTCTCCACACTACCAAGGCAAGTGATATCTTCATGAATATTCCATACCTATATTTTATACTTGCATTAGATATATTTTGTTAGGACTTGCATGCTACTTTTGTAAATTGATGATGGGAAATCCTATTTAGAATAGAAAGCTAGAATTGCTAGGAAAATTCCCTAAGGATAAGTTGCCATGCCATGCTTAGCCTAGCTACTAGAAAACAAGGGTGGTTTATATATTCACACTATGGAAAAATATTCTAAGTCTAAGGACTTGTTTTTATTTAACAAAACAACTAAGTTAATGAATCACCTGGGTGGAATGGAAAGAATGGGATATGTTGAGTGGTTACACAAGGCCAGGGGTACTGGTGAACCTTGTGTATCTCACTTGTGGATGGCCACCCAGGAACAAAGAGATTTGAGTTGTCAAATGTTGAGAAGCTTCAAGTGCAACCACTTGGTAATATGGGCTCTGCCATGATCTTAGGATGCTGGAACTTAGTCTCTTGGACAGTGGGTGGTAGATGGGTTGATAGGTTGGAGCGCCCATTTGACTAAGGAAAGGCTACTGAAGGATCATGTCTTGGGAAACCAAGGCTTGTGGGGAAGTGCACCACCTCTGCAGAGTGTAAAACCTAAGTACTTAGCCATGTCCCTGGTAAAGGACAATTTGAGCATCAAGACATGGAAACTTCAAGAATCTCATCACTCCAATTTCTGAATAAAACTTGTGGGTGAACAAGGGTTAAAGGATCTTCAGTCTTTGATTGGTAGATACCTTGGGATAGTCTTTGCCAAACAAAAACTTAGTATTTTCAAAAAGTTAAGGAAAAATCTATTTTGAGCAATGCAAGCCTAAGCTCCACCAGCCAAATGCATATAGTACTTTAGTCCACTTAAAATATACTAAGGTATCACTTGCCAATACTATTCCAAAGTATTGACCCTCTGTGGCTGTAACTTATGATGTTGCAGGTTACTCTGATGATGAATAGGAGTCATGAGTCTACACTCAACATGCTTGCCTGTGGCACATGAAGATGAAGACTTATGTTTATTTACATATTCCATAAACTCTTGTATTAGGCCTTTGGCCATGAGTTGTAAAAGACTATGTTTTATCTCTGGAATGACTGTAATAAACGACCTTTGTATCTGTGTACTTCATCTTAAACTGTGGATGCTAGCATTGATCCAGGGACTAGCATTGCAATCACAGGGATCTTTTCCTTTAATAAGGAGGGATCTTACATACACAAATAAGGATCTCATGATCAAATTCTTCATACAAATCAAGCAGCGGAAATAAGGTAATAATAATGATAGCGTAGGCGAGGCTCCATCTTCATGGTCATAGGCAATGCTGACGATGGGAGATGATCCTAGTTGTCGTAACCTTCCTGCTGTCCATCTTCCTCATACTCCTCCTCATAATCTGGCCACGGGAATTGCCAGGGACAAAGCCATTAGTGCTCTTTAAGTACTCGCAAACCAATAATAACAAGTGAAGGGGTTTTGAATAGGATATACTAAGCTCTAGGGTTGTTTTGCAAAAAGCCAGATTTACCTCTACTAAGTTCAGAAGCAAAGAAAGCTAGTTGAAAGTTTTATAACACCTAAATGGGAACTTGAATTTCATGTCACAACTCTGTTATGGTCAAGTCAAATCATAATTCATTTTGCAAGTAATTTTGAAAACATCTGACGACGGAACAGTATGGCCACTCCAACTGTCCATAACCGCGGATGCGACTATTCGAATAGTTTGACACTCTGCAGAGATTGTACACTTTCACCACAACATTCGATACATCCATCAGGAACAGTCCTAAATTCTCCATACTAAGTATGCGGATAATCAATCCTAACCTTTCAATTACACGCCCTAGTATAGGCACCTCTCCTATGAGTTTGTCCTCCCAACCATGAACAACTGTTATCTTGGGTACTGCACAGGTGGAAAATCTTCATAAGGTAGCCTCAGCTCAGACCTTGGCGGCAAGGGACCCATACTAAGGTATATAAATTTCCAGTCAAGCCCTACCCAAACTTCGGGTATTGTGGTTGTACGGTAAAATTGGAATGGTATCGCATCTAGACAACCATCAGTTTTGTAAAGTTCTAAGGCTCATGCCTTAACATTTTCATCATCAAAATCATCTGGTGTTCGAGAACACATGTCAAAACATTTCAGTAGAATGACTCATCATTCTAAGGTTTTCATAACCATTTTCACCAAGTATTCCCATCTAAAGTGATCAAGTTTTATGTTTAGCACTAGCATCTACAGGTGGGGGTAAATACTAATGAGAGGTGGTAAACAAGTGTATCTTATCTAAGTTAAATCTCAAGCCTCAGGATGACATCAAGATTATCTAACCTAGGTCAAGTTTTATGCTCTTTATGCTACCTTCAATTATCTTTCTAGAATCTACAAGTAACTAAGTAAACTCTAAGAGAAAGCTTTAATAACGAAATAAAGTACTAAGCTTGCAAGTAAAACTAGGATTGGTATCATCATTGTATCTAACCAAGCATGCTTAATGCATTGCATAGGTTATCTATCTTTCATAGTTGCAAGTGTTAGCTTGCTTAGTTAATATCTTGCTAATTCAACCAGTAGTATTGGGCTTGCCTTGTGCAGAGCAGTCGTTGAAGTTTTCCTCGGCTTCTTCCTCGTAGTATCCTCCTTCCTCTTCGTATCCTTGGTCAGTACTAGCGTCTAAAAATAAATATGAGGTACACAATACTTAACTATTTCTATTTATCACACAAAGGTTCACACTAGATGATCTAGCATCATCACTATTATCACAAAGATTAAAGCACTTGTCTTATTTATTTTATTTTAGAAAAGCAATTTCTACTCATTGAAAAACTACTTAAGATTTAATATTCTCCAACTCAAACATGGGATCATGTTGACACATGTCATCACCACATATTTCAGTACATGGGAATGTGATTTAAAGTAGTGTCACAATTTAATAAGGTTTAATCCTTTTTATTTTAATTAATTAAAGTGACTAGAAATGCCTATGATGCATTCTTTTATTACTTGATCATTATTTCTGCAAGTAACCCTATATGTTTTTATATATTCTGAAAGGTATGGTTAAATGTAATTTTTGACAGTTGGAATCAAATCAAAATCTTTCATGGTTGAATTTTGAAAAATGTTTGAATGCAGAAAAGCTTCTGCCTTTTTATTTTTACCATGGGTGATCTACAAATCTAAATGGTGTGAATCCAACGGGCTTTGATTAAGCACTCCAGTACCTTTCTAACAAAATGAGTTTCATGCATTTTAGTTTAGTGAATCGAGCTGGGTTGATTTTTGAATCTAGGTACAGAACTGAGTTTGAAATTAAATGAATAAACCTAAGTTTGAATTAATGGGTCGCGCAGGATGTTTAACTGGGCTAGCCCACTACACACAGCGTGCGCGGACTGATTAAGTGACCGACCCCACTCGTCAGTGAGACAACAAGTGGCGAAGAGGTACGGGGCGATTAGGACTGCACGATCTAACTCTAATCGAAAGGCTGAGGTTTATCATCCATGTCGGTCAACGCCGGTGAGACATAATCCTAGCGCGGCCAGTGGGGGTCAGTAGGGGCTCACTGGGGCTTCGGCGATGGTCGGCGATGGGGGCGAACGACGAAGTCGACGACGGCGATCCTCCTGGTGTAACATCCCAAAAATCATGATTTCAAATTTTGCATATCATTCATGCATTCATAATCATTTTAGGATCATTTTCAAATAAGATTTCAAAAACAGAAGCATTTCTTGTCTATTATTTTATGTAAGCAAGGCAATGGCCTTATTTCTACTCTCTAATATGAGAATACTTGTTTTAACCAGAAAATATTTGAACATAGGTTTGATTGATATTTCCAAAGCTTGGTCAAAGTTTCAAAACAAAATATGAATTCAAAACCATTCATATGCCTAATATAAATAAATAAATTAAAGCATGGTTTATTTCTAAAATCCAATGTACCAATGTATTTTTGAGTGAACAACATTGTTTTGTAGTCAAATATGTGAAAGGACCACTTTACAAAAATTCAGAACAAGTTTGAATTCAAACCCATATGAAAAGCATTTGAAAATGATTTCAGAAAATCAAAATAGAAATGGAAAAGAATAAAAGAAAACAGAAAGGGCCGGCGCCACTTATTCGGCCCAGTAACAGAAGCAGCCCACCCGGGTTTTCCCCTCTCCCTCTGTTTCTCACCCAGCCCGCACACACCCCCTCACTGACGCCTCGGACCCACCAGCCACGTCAACCTCGTCGTCAATCTCGCGCCGAAGACCTGCTCGCCGCGGCCGTTTCCTCCCCGACACAAATGCACTTAATTGACGTTGATTGCTCGCGAGATTCTCGCCCCCACTCCGGCTACTTAACCCCCACCCCTCTGTGACCATTTCCCCTCACTCACCACCCCCACTCCGCCACCAGGATGCCCATATTTCGCAGAACACCGCTGAAGTACCGACAAACTCCGACGACGAAATTCCGGTGAGCCTGACAACCCCTGTCCTTCTAGTTCATACGAGCGTGTTGCTTGTGACCTTGTGCATCCTCTGACATCGTTCGTTTGTCCGTGCATGACCCAGGCCGCCCTTCCCGTTCACGCCTGCAGGCGACAGAGCCGCCGCTCAACTCCGACGATCGATTACGGTAATTATTGAGTGCCCCTTGACCTCGCTTGCATACGACCATGTTCGCCTTGTCCTTGCGCAGCTACTGATACTACTGGCTTGTGCTAGGACAATCCAGAGCCTCGGCAACGACCTCTTCTACAAGGACCCGACGCCGCCAACAACTCCAACGAGCTCTAGGCCCCGCTACAGCACGCCCCCTGCCCAACCGCGACGACGTTGAGCTTCCTCGTGCACGTGCGAGTCTGATAAGCATCTTCCCCACCCCTAGGCCTCGCTGGAATCACCGTTCCACCGTCTCCAGTAGCGCCGCCGCCAGCCACCGTCGCAGCGCCGCTCGTTTTTGGTTTGTTCAATTTGGGTCGTTAGATCTAGATCTGACGTGTAGAATTAGATCACTTAACGAAGGGGTACGGGTGAATCTGGCCCGTGCGATTTCATTTAGATCGTGCGGCTCACGTTGATTGATCCAGCCGAACCGGTATGGGCCAATCAGACACGCCCACGTGTCTGGGTTTTAGATTTAAATTCTGTTTTTGAATCTATTAGTTATTCAAACTTGTAAATTCAATAACTTTTGATCTGTTTATCCAAAAAATACAAATAATATACCATTGGAATCACAGAAAGAAATCCTACACATCTATGGGCTTAGTTTTTTATTTTGTTTCTGTTAAAATGGAATTTAGTCAGAAACATTTGTATGCATATTTTGTGTATAAAATTATTTGGAAAATGTTCTAAAGGGAAAATTAAGTTTATTTAGTGTATAATTGTTTTGTTTATGATTCAGTACTATTGCACTTGTCTTGTTTGATTTATAAAAATCATCACATGGCATTTGCATGCATTCATATATTTTTGCTTGATTATTTGGAATGTGAATTTGGCGCTATCATTTTATGTGTAGATTTTGGTGCTAGTGGTGATTGTGACTGTGAGGATTGTTGTTACTCCCCCAACTACCAAGGCAAGTGGTGCCTCATACTTTTGTCCCAATATTTTGACTATGCATTACAAATATTTTGTATAGGGCTTGCATGATAATTATTGCTAAGTATCTATATGCTATGCTTGGGAAATCCTAGTAGTTGTAGAACTGTTAGAAATTTATCTAAGTTAAGATACTTCCTATTTCCATGCTTAGCCTAGCTAGTAGCAACCAAGGGTGGATTATATACAAGCTATGGAAAAATATTTCAAAGTCTTTGACTTATGTTTTTGCTTAATAAAACAACTAAGTGAATGAAACACCTGGGTGGAATGGTAATTGCTTGGTGGTTTTGGTTGAGTGGTTACCAGGGCCCATTTTCCAATGGTCTACCCTGTGTATCTCACTTGTGGAATGCCACCCAGGAACAAAGGGATTTGAGATGCCATATGTTAAGAAGCTTCTAGTACAACCACAAGGCATTATGGGCTCTGCCTGGATTATATAGGTTGCAATAACTTAGCCATTTGGACAGTTGGTGGTAGTTGGTGATAGGTTGGAACGCGTCCATTTGGTCTAAGGGAAGGCTTCTGATAGGGCCTGTGTTGGTGAAAATCAAGTCTTGTGGGGAAAGTGCACCACCTCTTTAGAAGGAAAAAACTAAGTACTTAGCCGTGTCCCCGATAATGGACAATTTGAGCATCAAGACATGGAAGCTATCAAGAATCTCCTCATCCCAATTTTCTAGGTAAAAACTTGAGGTTGAACAAGGGTGAAGGTTCACCAATGTCTATTGGTGGTTCCT
This sequence comes from Avena insularis, assembly GCA_023614405.1. Lineage (NCBI taxonomy): Eukaryota > Viridiplantae > Streptophyta > Magnoliopsida > Poales > Poaceae > Avena > Avena insularis. Next base: position 194,963,263 of record CM042691.1, read on the forward strand.
TGGGAGTTTTTGCCAAATAAAAACTTAGTGTTTTCAACTGATAGGTAAAACCTATTTTGAGCAAAGCAAGCCTAAGCTACACTTAGCCCAATTCATGTATAAACTAGATACTATTATTCTACTAAGGTATCACTTGCCAATACTATTCCAATGTATTGACCCACTGTGGTTGTAACTTGTGATGTTGCAGGTTACTCTGATGAGGATTAGGGTTATGAGTCTGCACTCAACATGCTTGCCTATGGCACATGAAGATGAAGACTTTTTATTTATATTGTTAAGTTAAACTCTTGTACTAGCATATGGCTATGGAGTTGTAAAAGACTATGTTATCTCTGGAATGACGATGTAATAATGACATTTTTTTGTGTACTTCATCTTAAACTGTGGATGCTAGCAATTGATCCAGAGACTAGCATTGCAATCACAAGGACCTTTATATTTATAAAGGTGGGGTCTTACAGATGGTATCAGAGCACTGTTTTTCCTGTAGTATTATGACCCTAGGATTGGATTAGAAACCACTAAGGAAAAAATTTCAACACTTTGAAAAATTTCCACACTTGTCTTTTTCTTCTCGTAAACTTTTCTAATCTTCTTTCTCGTCTCTATTTGTAGATGAACTCCATAAACGAAGCCGTAAGGAAGGGACCATTCATGACCATGACCTTGGAGTGTGAGACTGAATATCACAAGGCCCTCAAGAACCTTATGGTTACCATGGGGATACATGGTGCAGCTGTGTACAAAGGATTCCCTGTGATGGATGAAGGAGAAGAGTACTGGTGGGTGTAACTGCACTTGTACAAAAACAAGGAAGACAACCATAAGGAGTCAGGATTCTGCATGGTCACCAACTCAGAAATGCACACAACATTCTTGGACTCTGTAAGAAATGCAGCTTGGAATGCTATCAAGGAGCTTGGTGATAGACTCAAGTGCAGAATGCTCAAGACCCAAAATAACCTTAGAGAAGAAAAGAAGCATACCCAAGAGTTGGAGACTACCAACCAACAACTAAGGGGAGACATCATAGACTTAATTTGGGAGTCTTGTGAACAAGATAGACAGATGGATACTAAGGATGCCCTGATAGCTATTTTGTCTAGTGAGTGAGAGTTGTAACGTACTTCGTTAGTTGGACCACCACACTTATCGTTTTTACTTAAAAAAATTTGTCTAAGTTATGTTGAACCTTTGATGCTTGTAATGGATTTCTGTATGCCATGACTTGTGTGATTGTTGCAAAAGATGTGCTTGTGATATTTTGTCTTGTGATTTTTCTCTATTTGATGTTGATTCTAACTTTTCTCTATCTTATAAAAGTAGATGCATGTTATTATCAACACGGCCGAGGAGTTCAAGGGAACTCGTTTTGGTACTCGTCTCATTGAGCTCACTAGTGTGCTCAACCTTCAACTTCCTAGCATCATGACACTTCCACTCACCAAGTTTGAGAGGAAGGACCTATGGGGCTTCAGAGTCACCCATCCCGGACGCCAGACAGATCCAACCACGGAGACCAGCACTTTCAAGCTGAAGCATGACGACAAGGAAAAAGGCTTAGATGTAGTCATGCAGGAGTTACTTGGGCGCCTGGTAGGAAGACACTCCACCAAGCTTAGAGGTCTTTACTTTCACACCTTTGGGAGACGCAACAAGGAGGGTGAGGCCATAGAGTACGAGGATGCTGCTAGAGAGACGATGTAGCCGATTCATCTGTACCTCTAGGACCTAGAGGGTCTTATTAGGCACCTAGATACTGATAGGACCAACGTCATGCTTAGCAATGACGATCTCCAGGATCAGCTTTGTGAGAAGGACAAGCACTTCGCGGAGCAAGACGAGATAGTCAAGGAAATGGAGGCCAAGTTTGAAATCTAGGACAAGAAATTTAAGAGCCAGGATAAAAGAGTCCAATACAGGAACAAGAAGATCCGGGAGATGAAGGAAGAGCAAGAGGCCAAGGACTTCGAGCTTGAGCATCAGCAGGGAGTGATCGAGAGGCTTCACTCACACAAGAGGGCTCTTAGGGCTAATATTGAGGCCTTGACTACTAATGTTGAGGAGTACAAGACCACTATGGAGAATGTAGCTCTTACCCTTATTGATGTGGAGATTCATGCGGAGGAGTAATGTAGACTACTCGTTTATCTTTCATCTACCGTACTTTGATTAATGAGTCGCAATGACCATCCAACATGTGGGTGTCTTGCTATGGTGTGTTTGCATTTCCAAACTTGTTGTTTATGTCCTTCAAAATCTATGTTATTTTGATGCTTGGTTATTGTGATTGAGTATTGATGTATTGTGCATGTTAAGCATCTATGGGTATCTCATTCTTATCCTTATTAAAACCACAGATGCCTCCTCGACGTGCCAACCCCAACCCAAACAACAACAACAATGTCACTCCCAAGATGCAACAGTTGATGACAGCACAGGCACAACTGATGCAGATGATGACCACCTTCATGCAGAACCAGAATCAGAATAACAACAATAACAATAACAATAACAACAACAACAACTAGAATAATCCGCCAGGATTTGACATGCTCACCAGATTCCTAAGACTGAGGCCTGCAAAGTTCTCGGGAACCACTGATCCAATGGTATCCAATGACTGGTTACGTTCAGTGAACAAGGACTTAGTGACTATTGGCTGCACCGACGAAGAGAAGGTCAGGTTTGCAGAACATCTGCTGGAAGGGCCAGCAGCAACCTAGTGGGACAACTTTCAGATAACCACTCCCATTGAGGAGGTGACTTGGGCTATCTTTGAGGATGGATTCCGCATAGCTCACATCTCATCCGAGGTGATGAATTTGAAGAAGAAGGAGTTCCACGATCTGAAGCAGCCTCACCGCAGCGTGGCTGAATACATTGAGGAGTTCAACAATCTGGCGTGATATGCACCGGATGAAGTTGATACAGATGCCAAGAGGAAGGAGAAATTCCTCGAAGGACTGAATGATGAACTGAATCTACAGCTGTATGTTTCCTATGTCCCAACATAACAATCACTTTGTGACAAGGCTACCATCTTGGAAAACAAGATGAAACAGGTTGAGAGCAGGAAGAGGAAGCACAACTTTGATAAGCACAACTCGGGTTCGTCTCACAAACGTTCCCATAATGATGATAGTGGGAGTTCTGGATCCCACAAGCATGGAAAGTACAACAACCACCACAGCCACAACCGCCATCATGACAACAAGCATCACCGCAGTCATGATAATGACAAGTACAAGAACCACAAGAGTGGACACAAGAGTCACCACAGTGGAAGTGGAAGTGGAAGTGTAAGTCAGCCTGCAAAGAGAGATATCTGTCAGGTTGAATGCTTCAAGTGTAAGAAGATGGGTCACTATGCTAATGAGTGCCCAGAGAAGAAGGTTGAAGGAACCACCAAGCCCAACCCCTTCCAGATGGGACAAGTGAACCACATCAATGTGGAAGAAATATATGAGGAACCTGATGCTATGGCTGGTAAGTTCAAACTCAATTCTGTTCCAGCACTTGTTCTTCTTGATACTGGCGCATCGCATTCATTCATATCAAGAGCATTTGTTGATATAAATGAACTTCCAGTTGAAACTATTGGGTGTCCTATAAAAGTAAGTTCTCCTGGTGGAGAAATGATAGTGACCTCAGGATGTCATGACCTAGTCATAGAATTTGGGAAGTATAAGTTTCCCGTTAATTTGATAATCCTAAATTCCCAAGGAGTGGATGTCATTTTGGGAATGGACTAGATGACTAAGTACAAGGGAGTGCTAGATTATGCCAATTATACTGTCACACTCACAACCCCGAATAATAAAAGGATTAGATTCAAGACTAACTTTGAATCAAAAGGGAGTAAGCTAAATTCTCTTAAGGGGGTTAGCATAGATTGTGTGCTAATTGTGAGAGAATATTTAGATGTATTTCCGGAAGAATTGCCGGGAATGCCACCAGATAGAGATGTGGAATTTCTGATTGACTTGCTGCCAGGATCAGGACCGATAGCAAAGAGACCTTACAAGATGTCAGTTGATGAGTTGAAGGAACTCAAGAAACAACTTGGAGAACAGTTGCAGAAAGGATTTATTCAACCAAGTTCTTCATCTTGGGGAGAACCAGTCTTGTTTGTTGAAAAGAAAGATAGAAGTCAAAGGTTATGCATAGATTATCGTTCACTCAATGAGGTGACTATCAAGAACAAATATCCTTTGCCCAGAATCAATGACTTGTTTTATCAGTTAGAAGGAGCCCGTGTGTTCTCAAAAATTGATCTCCTGTCAGGCTATTTTCAGCTTAAGATAAGGGAACAAGACATACCTAAGACTGCTTTCACCACTAGGTATGGATTGTATGAGTACACCGTGATGCCGTTTGGTTTGACCAATGCACCATCCTACTTCATGAATATGATGAACAAGGTGTTCATGGAGTTTCTTGACAAGTTTGTTGTCGTCTTCATCAATGACATTTTAATCTACTCCAAGAGTAACGAAGAGCATGAAGGACATTTGCGTTTGATACTTGAGAAGCTTAGAGAGCATAAACTGTATGCCAAATTCAGCAAGTGTGAATTCTGGCTGAATGGGGTTGGATTTCTTAGACACATTGTGTCAGGAGATGGTGTAGCAGTTGATCCTACAAAAGTGTTAGCTGTAACTGAGTGGGAATCTCCTAAGTCAATGAAAGAAGTCCGTAGTTTCCTTGGCTTGGCAGGATACTATAGAAGGTTTATTGATAATTTCTCAAAGGTAGCTAAGCCAATGACGGAGTTACTCAAGAAAGACAATAAATTTGATTGGACTGAAGGATGTGAACTCAGCTTCCAAGAGTTGAGGAAGAGACGAGTGACAGCACCGGTCTTATGTCTTCCAGACTTGGAGAAGGATTTCCAAGTGTATTGTGATGCATCTCACCAAGGATTGGGTGTAGTTCTGATGCAAGAAGGGAAAGTTGTGGCTTATGCCTCAAGACAACTCAAAACTCATGAAGTGAATTATCCTACTCATGATTTAGAGTTAGCCTCTGTTGTCCATGCACTCAAAACATGGAGACATTATCTTTTGGGAAAGCGATGTGAAGTGTTCACAGATCACAAAAGTTTGAAGTATATCTTTACTCAGAAAGAAATCAACATGAGACAAATAAGATGGTTAGAACTCATCAAGGACTATGACTTGAGTTTGCAATACCACCCCGGTAAAGAAAATGATGTAGCGGATGCATTAAGCCGTAAGGTTTATGTGAATGGCCTTACTAAGGGAGAGTTGCCAGATGATCTGTGTGCCCAATTCAAAGATCTCAGATTGGAGATTGTGCCTAAAGGACATCTCATGTCATTGGATGTTCAACCCAGCTTGTTGGACAAAATCAAGGAAGCCCAAAAGATGGACAAGGAAATTGAAGAAATTAAGGAAAAGATTGGCAAGGGAAAATTCAAAGGATTCCATGAAGACGAACAGGGTACTTTATGGTATGGAAAACATATCTATATTCGCAAGATCTGGAGCTTCGGAAACTGATTTTACAAGAAGCACACAACTCACCATATTCCATTCATTCGGGTAACACCAAAATGTACATGGATGTGAAGGAAAGATTTTGGTGGAATAATCTCAAGAAGGACATCCCCGAACATATTGCTTTGTGTGATGTATGTAGTAGAGTGAAAGCGGAACATCAGGAACCAGCAGGATTGTTACAACCACTACCTATTCCTGATTGGAAGTGGGACAAGATTGGCATGGATTTCATCACTGGACTGCCAAGGACTAGATCGGGATATGATTCTATATGGGCCGTAGTAGATCGCCTAACTAAAGTGGCTCATTTCATACCCGTGAAGACAACCTATACAAGTGCTAAGTTATCCAAGATCTATATGAATAGGATTGTGTGTCTGCATGGAGAACCCAAGAGTATTGTGTCTGATAGGGGAACTCAATTCACTTCCCATTTTTGGAGACAACTGCATGAGTCATTGGGAACGAGATTGGAATTCAGTACTGCTTTTCATCTCCAAACTGATGGACAGACAAAAAGGACCAACCAGATTCTAGAGGATATGTTGAGGGCATGTTCCTTAGATTATGTTGCTAGTTGGGATGAAAGTATGCCCTACGCAGAATTCTCTTACAACAACAGCTATCAAGCCAGTATTGAGATGGCACCGTTTGAATTTCTCTATGGAAGAAAGTGTACTACACCATTTATATGGAATTGTGTTGGAGAAAGGAATTTGTTTGGGCCAGAACTAATCAAGGAAACTGAAGAGAAGGTCAAGTTGGTAAGGGACAGATTGAAGATAGCACAGTCCCGACAGAAAAGCTACGCAGATCCAAAGCGTAGAGAAGTCACCTATGAGGTGGGTGATAGATCATATCTTAGAGTATCACCACTTCGTGGAGTGAAGAGGTTTGGAGTCAAAGGAAAATTGGCCCCAAGATATGTTGGACCATTCAAGATTCTGAGCCGTAAAGGAGAAGTAGCATATGAGATTGAATTGCCTGAATCATTGTCTACCGTTCACAATGTGTTTCATGTGAGTCAGCTAAAGAAATGCCATCCGGAGATGGAAGAGACTTCTTTGAAAGATATTATACCTTTGGAGGATGTCCAATTGGAAGTGATCTTGCCTATGAAGAAAAACCTATCAAGATTCTTGAGACTGCAGAAAGAGTAACTCAGACACAGACTATCAAATTCTGCAAAGTTTAGTGGAACCATCATTCCGAGGAAGAAGCAACTTGGGAAAGAGAAGATGATCTTCAGAAAGACCACCCTCACCTATTTGCTAGCCAATCCGAATCTCGAGGGCAAGATTCACCTTAAGGGGGTTAGATTTGTAAAATCCCAAAAATCATGATTTCAAAGTTTGCATATCATTCATGCATTCATAATCATTTTAGGATCATTTTCAAATAAGATGTCAAAAACAGAAGCATTTGTTGTCTATTATTTATGTAAGAAAAGCAATGGCCTTATTGCTACACTCTAATATGAGAATACTTGTTTTAACCAGAAAATATTTGAACATAGGTTTGATTGATATTTCCAAAGCTTGGTCAAAGTTTCAAAACAAAATATGAATTCAAAACCATTCATATGCCTAATATAAATAAATAAATTAAAGCATGGTTTATTTCTAAAATCCAATGGACCAATGTATTTTTGAGTGAACAACATTGTTTTGTAGTCAAATATGTGAAAGGACCACTTTACAAAAATTCAGAACAAGTTTGAATTCAAACCCATATGAAAAGCATTTGAAAATGATTTTAGAAAATCAAAATAGAAATGGAAAAGAATAAAAGAAAACAGAAAGGGCCGGCGCCACTTATTCGGCCCAGTAACGGAAGCAGCCCACCCGAGTTTTCCTCCTCTCCCTCTGTTTCTCCCCCAGCCTGCACACACCCCCTCACCGACGCCTCAGACCCACCAGCCACGTCAACCTCGTCGTCAATCTCGCGCTAAAGACCTGCTCGCCGCGGTCGTTTCCTCCCCGACGCAAATGCACTTAATTGACATTGATTTCTCTCGAGATTCTCGCCCCCACTCCGGCTAATTAACCCCCACCCCTCTGCGACCATTTCCCCACACTCAGCACCCCCACTCCGCCACCAGGTTGCCCATATTTCACAGAACATCGTCGCAGTACCGACGAACTCCGACGACGAAATTCCGGTGAGCCTGACCGCCCCTGTCCTTATAGTTCATACGAGCGTGTTCCTTGTGACCTTGTGCATCCTCTGACATCGTTCGTTTGTCCGCGCATGACCCAAGCCACCGTCCCCGTTCACGCCTACAAGCGATAGAGCCGCCGCTCAACTCCGGCGACCGATTACGGTAATTACTGAGCGCCCCTTGATCTCGCTTGCATACGACCATGTTAGACTTGTCCTTGCGCAGCTACTGATACCAATGGCTTGTGCTAGGATGACCAGAGCCTCGGCAACGATCTCGTCTACAAGGACCCGACGCCGCCAGCAACTCCAACGAGCTCTAGGCCCCGCTACAGCACGCCCCCTGCCCAACCGCGACGACGTTGAGCTTCCTCGTGCACGTGTAGAGCATCTTCCCCGCCCCTAGGACTCGCTAGAATCGCAGTTCCACCTTCGCCAGTAGCGCCGCCGCCAGCTACCGTCGCAGCGCCGCTCGTTTTTGGTTTGTTCAATTTGGGCCGTTAGATATAGATCTGACGCATAGAATTAGATCACTTAACGAAGGAGTACGAGTGAATCTAGCCCATGCGATTTCATTTAGATCGTGTGGATCACGTTGATCGATCCGGCCAATCAGACACGCCCACGTGTCTAGGTTTTAGATTTAAATTCTGTTTTTGAATCTATTAGTTATTCAAACTTGTAAATTCAATACCTTTTGATCTGTTTATCCAAAAAATACAAATAATATACCATTGGAATCAAAAAAAGATATCCTCTACACCTATCTGCTTAGTTTTGTATTTTGTTTCTGTTAAAACGGAATTTTAGGCAGAAACATTTGTATGCATATTTTGTGTATAAAAATTATTTTGGAAAATGTTCTAAAGGGCAAATTAAGTTTATTTAGTGTATAATTGTTTTGTTTATGATTCAGTACTTTTTCACTTGTCTTTTTTGATTTAGAAAAATCATCACATGGCATTTGCATGCATTCATATATTTTTGCTTGATTATTTGGAATGTGAATTTGGTGCTATCATTTTATGTGTAGATTTTGGTGCTAGCGGTGACTGTGACTGTGAGGATTGTTGTTACTCCCCCAACTACCAAGGCAAGTGGTGCTTCATACTTTTGTCCCAATATTTTGACTATGCATTAGAAATATTTTGTATAGGGCTTGCATGATAATTTTTGCTACGTATCTATATGCTATGTTTGGGAAATCCTAGTAATTGTAGAATTGTTAGACATTTCTCTAAGTTAACATACTTGCTATTGCCATGCTTAGCCCAGCTAGTAGCAACCAAGGGTGGATTATATACAATCTACGGAAAAATATTTCAAAGTCGTTGACTTATGTTTTTGCTTAATAAAACAACTAAGTGAATGAAACACTTGGGTGGAATGGTAATTGCTTGGTGGTTTTGGTTGAGTGGTTACCAGGGCCCATTTTCCAATGGTCTACCCTGTGTATCTCACTTGTGGAATGCCACCTAGGAACAAAGGGATTTGAGATGCCATATGTTAAGAAGCTTCTAGTGCAACCACATGGCATTATGGGCTCTGCCTGGATCATATAGGTTGCAATAACATAGCCATTTGTACAGTTGGTGGTAGTGGGTGATAGGTTGGAACGCATCCATTTGGTCTAAGGGAAGGCTTCTGAAAGGTCCTGTCTTGGTGAAAATCAAGTCTTGTGGGGAAAGTACACCACCTCTTCGGAAGGAAGAAACTAAGTACTTAGCCGTGTCCCCGTTAATGGACAATTTTAGCATCAAGACATGGAAGCTATCAAGAATCTACTCATCCCAATTTTCTAAGTTAAAACTTGAGGTTGAACAAGGGTGAAGGTTCACCAATGTCTATTGGTGGTTCCTTGGGAGTTTTTGCCAAATAAAAACTTAGTGTTTTCAACTGACAGGTAAAACCTATTTTGAGCAAAGCAAGCCTAAGCTACACTTAGCCAAATTCATGTAAAAACTAGATACTATTATTCTACTAAGGTATCACTTGCCAATACTATTCTAATGTATTGACCCACTGTGGTTGTAACTTGTGATGTTGCAGGTTACTCTGATGAGGATTAGGGTTATGAGTCTACACTCAACATGCTTGCTTGTGGCACATGAAGATGAAGACTTTTTATTTATATTGTTTATTTAAACTCTTGTACTAGCCTAGGGCTATGGAGTTGTAAAATACTATGTTATCTCTGGAATGACGATGTAATAATGACCTTTGTTTCTATGTACTTCATCTTAAACTGTGGATGCTAGCAATTGATCCAGGAACTAGCATTGCAATCACACGGACCTTTACCTTTATACATGTGGGGTCTTACACCTGGTACCGGCGGCTCCTCCTGGGGCGGCCCCAATCTTCGGCGCCTCTCCTCCTCTGCAGCGGCGAACTCCGGTGTAATTCCGGCCACCTGGTGATCGCCTTGCTCCGGGAGTGAGTGTGTGTGATCAGTGAGAGGTGGGGAGTGAGATGGTGTGCTCAAATCGAGCGGGGGTGGCCTTCTTTTATAGTGGCTTAAGGGGACCGACGGGCGAGGGTGGAGCTCGTCGTGGTCGACGGCACAAAGTGCTACTGGCATGGGCTACGATAGGGGGCGGTGATGTGCTCCCTGGCGAAGCTCATCAGCACGATCATGTGGCATGGGCGATGCTGAACGGTCAGAATGTCGCGGTGCTCTAGGCGGGTCCGACGGCAAATTAATGGTGCACAATGTCTACGGTCTGCACGGAGGCGAACGGGGTTGTATGGCGGGGTGCTTGGGTGTTGGCGATCACGTTTGCAAGCGGCGAGGGCGGCGCGCGGTTTGTGGGCTCGTGTCGCTGACGGGGCACTAGCATGCTCTCGGCTCGCACGCAGAGCAACTGGGCATGATCTTGGCGGGTGGTCAGGTGGCTGGCTGCGCTTGGGGCTTGGACAGGGGGTCGCGGTGGACGGTGGTCAGTGCTCCAGACAAGGTTGGCGAGGCTAGTGCTTCCTCTAGCTCACTGGCGACATGGGGGTGACAAGTTTGCTCTCGACATGCTCACCATTAATGGCTAGGCTTTCTCATAGTGGTGCTAAGGATTGTTAAAGAGGCTAGATGATCTACTAAGAGCTTGCTGCAACCAGAGAGGGAACAAGGTTGGCCAAATTCATTGCTGCAAATAGTGTTTGATGTTTTGTTGTTTGCTGATCACAATGTGTTTGATGAAATGGCCGAAAGAAATTCAAATTTGAATTTTGGATTCAAACTTGGTGGGTTTGCTAGGCACATACTAGGGAGTCCTGGGTTAGTTGGATTGGTCAAGGGGCACTGGTTTGGTTGGGTTTTGAAAAGGTGTGATCTTCACATATGTTAAAGATTCAATTTTGAATTGTGATTTGAATGAGGTTTCCAAATGTTTCTGTAAGTTTGAAAGGTGGGCTTTGATTCACTTTTACTTGGTCTAGCAACGGGTGAAAATAAATGGAAAAGTTTTTGTTTGAAATCTTGGACTAGAAACACTCAAAGTGACCTAGTGAGCAAGATTGGCAAAAATGACCATTTGCTTTATTTGATTTGTTTTTGATTTTCTCTTGATTTGTTTCTACTTGGAAATGTTTTAGATGATGTTATTTTCATCTTTACATCATTCCTTGCTATTTAGTTTAATCACACAAGTCCAAACATGCATTCATACAATCATCACATACACACATGCATTCATAAGATTTTTATTTAATCAAAGTTTTTGTTAACCCTAATTTTAGGGATTAGAGTTTGATAATCATGATCAATATTTTTGGGATGTTACAATAGTGCTCTCTCCTCTGCTCCACTTGCTCTGCACGTCCATTCTCCAAACTCCCCTTGCTCTTATGAAGCTAACCTTGTTCTTATCTTCGACATGCAGCAACCCCTGGAGGTTTCACCGGCGAGGTCCCGAGCTCCTCCTCTTGGCCACTTTCAAGATCTCGTGAGGGTACTCTCCTCCCTACTCCTCTCTCGCTGCATGACAGATTCCCAAGCTCGCCTCGACCTGCAGCATCTAACCATCCCCTTCTCCCCTTCTAGGCCAGCACCTACTAACGTCGCCGTCGAGCTCCGTCGCAGTTCCTTCGGTTGCCGTCGTGGGAGCATCGTTCCATCATGGAACAGGTCGATTACAACCATCCATGTGATCCCTGTCGTTGATCGCGTATCCCTACACCCTCTGTGTCGCCTCCCAAGCTCCCGGTAAGCAGCCCGTCGCCCCTGCTCCTCCCTAGGGTTTCGCCGCCACTAGGTTGTTTCCTTGGAGACAAAGGCGGCTGGCCGTCGGATCCTCTTAAATCCAACGACGAGCAAATCCCCATACCCCTTCAGCCCCTAGAGCCACTAACCAGTGGGCCCGCTGCCGCGGGATTTCAAACACGGCCTCCCGCCTGCGGATGCCTCCGAATGGGCCGAATCCCCCTGTGAGGCCCAGCTTGCCTCAGATCCAGCTTAAGAGCCCCTCATCTCCCTTTTCTTTTTATTTAAATTCCATATCTGAATGCAAGCAGTTTGGTTTAAATCCAAATAAAAATACAAAATAAGTTATTTTTGCCCATGCACATTTTTACCAAGTTCCTGTATGTCTTGACTAACATGCAGACCAAGTACCTTGCCCAACATGTGTCTAGATCACTCAAAATTGAGTTTAGAGAGTATCCTAACTCCAAATGGGGTGAAACCTTTGTGTAACGAAAGTTACCCCATGTACCTTGTATGTCCCCTTGGACCCAACCTAATTTACTTCCTAGTTTGCCCCTGATGAAAATTACAAAATCAAGCCCTTTTTGCCTTTAGAAAATTCCCTAGGTAAAACCAAAGATGGTTTTGACCTAATTCCAACTCCAAGTGTACATGTCTACCTTTATCCCTCAATTGCCAGAAGACCATAATTTATTCATCCTTTATTGAATTTTGGTGAATTAAAGTATTCTGTTTAGGCTTAGTTGGTATCATACAGAACATGTCCTTGGCCAAAAAACCCCCCTTAGGCAATTCCTAGACTATAAATCCAATAGGATCATTTTCCAATGCCTCCAAATCTTCTACCAATCTAATAAAACCCATCATCCAACACCCTAATGATGTATATCATGTGATTATCCTTTGATTGTTGTATGGTTTGATGCTTGTATTCATTGTATTAATGGTGGTGTTGTTTGTTTGCATGTATGCTCGATAAAGGCGATAGTTGTGTTTGTTTGACGCTGAGAAGAAGGAAGCTTTGGGGTTATTCTTATTATTATGGTTATCGGTATTCTGGTTTTCTAAAGAAGTCACGGGACATGTCGCTAGTCACAGGCAAGCCACCTTCTTGATCATAAGCCTTGTGCTACTATTTTACTTATGCATGTTTGACCTGCTGTTTATCGAAACTGCATTGTTTTATTATACGATGAGCTATATATGGTAGTGGCTTGGATCCTCCAAGTCATTACATGTTTGTACTATTAAGTACAACCCCCTTGGATGACACCTACTTTCCCCTAGTATGGTAGATGGTGTGTAACACCATGCCCCTTTGGAAACCCAGTTTTAGCCGAAACAAAACTAAGGGATGGGAAGACCCCGAAAAAGTTTACAAGAATGTTTATGAGAAAACCATGGCGAGGTTTGGCCTGCCAAGTGAGTTTAAAAAGGAAAAGGGTTTTGGTTTTACAAAAAGGTTTGTCGAAATATGGAGGAAAAAGGTTTACAAAAATGCACCGGGCTGGAAGTTTGTCTATTCTGGTATAGGTGCTTCACAACAACTATAGGGGATGTCAATATCCTAGAGGGTGGGTCTTCTCTGGAAAAACGGTCCATTAATTAACCGGGAGAAGAAAGGAACAGTCTACGGGCAGCCATGCGTTACTATGAGCCCCTCATTGAAAGCGCACACTTGGTGTAGTGGAAAAGGTGCTCCGGTTGGCTTTGGAACTGTACAGGGCGTCCCGACATTGAGGGTAAAACACTCATAGGGTAGGCACTTATATTAGAGTGTACATTCTGAAGGTCTTGGCCGGTTACTCGACCCACGATCGGTGTAGATCAGGGCAGGGTACCCAAAATGTGTGGGTAAAGTGTACAACCTCTATAGAGTGTAAATCTTTCGAATATACGAGTCCTCGGTCATGGACGGTTGGGGAGGTTGATATACAGCGGAGCTGGTTTTGTTAAGTGGGATGACCCTAGATAGGGTCAAGGTAAGTAAAAAGAGAGGAATATTCATGATCAAGGCCGTATCTATATATGATCCGGCCGAGTCATGTAGGAGTCGGCCGAATGAGGTCCTACTTGCCCCGAGTCAAGTAGTTAAGACTTGACTCGACCGACATATGAGGTATGTCGGTGTAACACTGTCACGCATCTTAAGTGCAGGTTGAGGTCAGGCCAAGTCATGCGAGGCAAGTATCTCTCTCAGGAATCTATACAGCGCCAAGTGCTACAAACAAGAAGCAGAGCAGCAGAGGAGCAGAGGAAGGTCACGGAGGTGATAGTCCTCAGACCCGAGGCTCGCATGTGGTGGGTTTTGTGTCTTTGCCAAGTTACCACTTTGGGACAAGCATATTCCACGAATATGCTTGTCCACGTCAGCCCTAGAAGTCATCAGGACACTCCTTTATAAGGAGAGGCTAGGCGTCTGGAGAAGGGGATCGATTCATTTTCTCACTAGGCACTAGTTGTAGATTCTTCTTCCTCTCGCTAATACAGCTCGAGGAGCAAGTGTAGCTCCATTGGTGTTGAATAAAGATTGAGTTCTAGCATTCAGAGTATAGAAACCACTACATCTTCCCTCCCTGGATCCCACTAGCATCCATTGGCCCCCAACTTAAGCCTACCCATGGCATCTGCCGTGCCACCACCATGACAGTTGGCGTCCACCATGGGGCCATCAGCGGTGCTAGCCGGAGTCAAGATCCGGACGGAAAACTTCATCGACATAGGCGAGCGCGTCATCTCCGGCTTAGTCCAGAGATTCGACATCTGGGACTATGTTAGCGACAACGCGGGCAGCTTAGGAGAAAGACCACCCCCGCGCAACAGTGTCTTCATAAACTTGGGCGCTCATAAGATCTACGTCGGCGTCAACACGTCTCGCGTCTACCCACGCCAAGTCATCCTCGCGGGAGATCCTCCCCTCAGCGCTGCGAGCGGACAGCATAATGCCCGCCCCGTAGGAAGTGTTGAGGTGATGATGGCGGCACCAACACCAGCAGCAGGAGCAGGAGCCGGACCAAGCAAGAACCCGGCAATGGCGAACCCCGCAGTGGCTAAGCCAGGAAACGCAAAGCAGGCAGCAGCAGATCAGGTAACAGGAAAGGCACCCAAGGTGCAGGAGGTAACCCCCAAGGCACCAAGGGTAAGATTTCCACCTCTGGAGAGGCCGGAGAATATCTTGCAAGAAGCCATAGACAACCTAACAACACTTGTAGCACCAATAGTTAATGCGACAAATGCATAGGTAGAATTAGAAGAGACTAGGTTGAGAATGTTAGAAGTGGCCAATAAAGTATCTGCTCTATAGGAGTCCTTTAATAGAACCTTGAGAGAGTATGCTAGGGCAAACAAGCTAGATAAATCCCCCACACGAATAGATGACCTAAGGATGAAAGGAAAGAATCTCCTTAGTGACATTAACAAGGATCATGAGTCTCAGCAGGGCAATTCGGCCGACCCAGGGTTGCCAAGGTATAGTACCTTGGCAAAGAACCTCAGGGCGGCGAATACGGCAGCCTCGGAGTTGGAAGGATTGACCGGGGAAGCCCGGCAATGGCAACAAGAAAGATTAAATGAGCTGGTACGCATCGCGAACCAACAAAATGAGGAGATGCTCAGAGCTAACCTGACAATGCCAGGAGCTTCGTGCATGGTTCATTCGGCTGGGGCCGCCCGGCATTATCAGCTGTCGCGGCATCCTCACCCGGAAATAGCATGCGAAAATATAAAGCAGTAACCTCGGGAAAAAGGAACAAACAGATTGTTCCATATGACCCGGAAATGGCCAGAAAAGTTAACGAAAATAAAGGCAATGGAAGCCGAGGTAACAGCGGTGAAAGAAACCCCGTCCGCGACAATAGAGAGCATGGGAATCTCGGAAGGGGGAACCCCGAGAATAATAACCCGTCTGAAGGGAGACGGTATCACCCGCAAGATCATCAACCGAGGCATGAATGTCGGTAGGGGAGAGATGCAGGACATGTTCCACATAAACTGGCACATGACAGGTATAATGATGGTAATTCAGAAATGGAAACTACTAGATTTGTTGGGCAGAACCACTACGGGGTGGAAGAAAGAGTTGTGCAAAAAAAATTTGTCGAATGATGCAAGATTAAAACTTGATAGGCTATATCGATCCAAGTTATTAGAAGAGCAAGGTCCTCCTGGTCCGGCGTGTTTTGGACCCCGGATTATGGGCGAGCCACTACAGTGATTGACTATGCCACTACACTAAAAATAGCAGGGGAAATCTGAGATGGGCTATGAGATATGTGCCCCAGATGTTGGAGGGGCCGGCCAGGGTCTGGCTGAATAATTTAACTGCCGGCAGTATTAATTGCTGGTCGGACTTTGAGGAGATGTTGGTTAGTAACTTCACTGGTACTTAAAAGAGGACTAATAGGCCGTAACAACTGGCGATGTGCAAGCAGAAACCGAATGAGACTGATAGAGAATTCCTGACATGATGGTGTAACCTTAGAAACTCTTGTGGAGGAGTAACTGAATCACAAGAGATTGCTTGGTTTGCACAAGGGTGCATATATGGAAGTGTGTTATGGAAAAGACTACAAAGATATATGCCAACTACGTTGGCAGAGACAATAAGAATAGCAGATTCATATGCACTGGGTGATCCAACTCAACCTGAGCTTATGTCGGCAGAACATCTTGAGCAACATGACCATTATGCTCGTGATGGCGCAGGGTCATCTCGGCGGAATGAATTCTGAGGTAGAAGAAGAGATGACAGGCCGGATTATAGATACAGTTCGAATCAGGTTGCTACAGTTACTCAGGACCAGCCGGGTATAGGAAGTAATCAAGGCCAGACAAATGGTCCTTAGCAATGGACGCCGAGGAATGACGGAAGAAACAGTGGACTCCCGAACAGAAGAAGCAATGGCAAGAGAGACTGAAGTACACGTTTGAGAAAATATTGGATCAACCGTGTAAGTTCCACACGCCTAACCTAGCAAAACCGGCCAACCACACAACTCGTGAGTGTGCATGGATGAAGAGCGCAATGGGAAACCCGGCAGCAATATAGGTGCCACTGCAGCAATCACATCATCCGCAGCAGCCGCAGCTTACAGGAGGAAATGCACAGCAATTGATGTTACCTCCACCACCTCCGAGGTATGAAAATCATGACCAGAGGGATGCAGTTCACCATGTGGTGAACCAAGGCCAAGATGGAAGAGGGAACCCCGGAAATATGGGATGCAATGAGTACAGGGAGCACCATCAGTCATATTGTGTATTCACCACGGAACAGCTAGACATGCAGAGCGTACAGCATCGACACATGGAAGTAAATCTAGTTATGCCAGCAGTTCCGAGGTATATGCCATGGTCAGATCAAGATATAACTTGGAGCATTATAGATCATCCCAAGATCATGCCAAACCCTGGGTCATATGCTTTGGTGCTAGACCCGACGTTTGTCGGACCTAGTATCAACATGAAATTTTCAAAGGTACTGATAGATAATGGAAGCAACATCAACATTATGTACAAGGATACGATGTATAAACTCGGCATCTCTCTGAATATGCTGCAGTCGACCAAGAAAACTTTCCATGGGATAGTTCCAGGATTGTCCTGCGAGCCCATTGGGAAGGTCTGAGTAGACGTCTTATTCGGCACAAGGGAGAATTGCAGAACAGAGAATTTGGAATTTGTGGTGGTAGATCTAGAAATTTTCTATCATGCATTACTCGGACGGACCGCATGGTCTAAATTTATGACCAGCTACCACATTGGTTACTTAAAAATGAAGATTCCAGGAGCACAAGGGGTAATAACAAAAGCCTGAGACTACAGGAAATCGATGGAATGTGCTTCAGCCGGATCAAATCTGGCCGAATCTTTGGTGATCGCAAGGGAGAAAAAGAGAATTCAGGAGGTCGCGGCTTTAGCTCAGTTGGGACAGCTTAACATGTCGGCACTTGCTAACCCGCATGGAAGTGTGTCCTTCCAGCCGACTAAGGAGACAAAGAAAATTCAGATTGATGATCAGTTCCTAGAGTGCACCATCACCATTGGTGCCGGCCTGAATGATAAATAGGAAAGCGAGCTCACCAACTTCCTCTTTGAGAATCGGAATATCTTTGCATGGTCAACACAAGATCTGCAAGGAGTACCGAGGGAGTTGGCTGAGAACTCTTTGCATGTAAGGCCAGGAGAAAGGACGGTGAAGCAACCTCTCCATCGCTTCGCTGAAGACAGGAGAAAAATCATAGGGGATGAGATAGCTCGGCTCCTTACGGCCGGTTTTATTATGGAAGTACTTCATCCGGATTGGATATCTAACCCGATGTTGGTAGAAAAGAAAAAGGATGACCCGAACATAGTTGTCGTTTGGTGCATGTGCATCGATTACACGAACCTTAACAAGGCGTGTCCCAAAGATCCTTTTTCCTTTACCTAGGATAGACCAGGTTATTGATTCAACTGCAGGTTGTGAACTATTATCATTTCTAGACGCGTATTCTGGTTTCTACCAGATACTGTTAAACCCGGCTGATCAAATAAAAACTGCGTTTATCACCCCGTATGTGGCTTATTGTTATCATACAATTTCATTCGGCCTGCACAATGCGGGAGCCACGTACCAAAGGTGTATGCAAAAATGTTTGCATGATCAGATTGTAAAAAAATTTCTAGTATATGTTCATGATGTGGTTATAAAGACCAAAGAGAGCCATACGCTCCTATAAGATATCCGGCAGACATTCATGAATTCGAGGAGATTCCGAATGAAGCTTAACCCGGACAAATGCACCTTCGGTGTACCGGCCAGAAAATTACTCGGTTTCCTTGTGTCTAGACGAGGCATAGAGGCAATTCCGGCTAAAATTCGGGCAGTTGAAAGGATGGAATTTCTGAAATGTCTCAATGATGTTCAGAAATTTACAGGATGCCTAGCATCTTTAAGTCGGTTTCTGAGTCGGCTAGTTGAAAAAGCATTGCCTTTGTATCAGTTGATGAAAAAATATGATAAATTTACCTGGACACCCCAGGCTGATAATGCTTTTCATGAGTTAAAAAGATGCTGGCCACAATGCCAATTTTAGCCTCGCCACTATCAAAAGAGCCCATACTGCTCTATGTAGCAGCAACAAACCGAGTTATGACTGCGGTGATAGTTGTGGAGCGCGAGGAGGAAGGCAAGTCGGTACAAAGGCCGATTTACTACCTAAGCAAGGTATTGTCAGCCTCGAAGCAAAATTATCCACATTACCAGAAAATGGCTTATGGAGTGTATATGTCGGCAAAAAAGCTCAAGCATTATTTTGAGGAGCACCCCATAAAGGTAATTTGCGAGGAACCAATAGCCGAGATAATGAGCAACAAAGATGCAAGCGGCCGAATAACAAAATGGTCAATTGAGTTATCCCCCTATGCCCCATAATTTGATAGACGGGATGCAATCAAATCTTAGGCAGTGGCTGACTTTTTTGTCGATTGCGTCGAGATACAGTATGAACCCCCATTGGATGATCTGAAATATTGGACGATGTATTTTGATGGGTCCAAACTAAGAAATGGGTTAGGAGCAGGAATAGTACTAACGTCTACAAAGAAAGATCAACTAAAATATGTGTTACAAATACACTTTGCAGCATCAAACAATGTAGCCGAATATGAGGCACTGGTCCATGGCCTAAAGATGGTGAAAGAGATTGGCATACATCGGATTCTATGCTTAGATTTGGACCTTGTAGTGCAGCAGGTACCAGGAAATTGGGATGCATTGGATGCAAACATGGCCTTATATCGGTTTCATGTACAAAAAATTAGTGGCTATATCGACGGATGTGAATTTCATCACATACCTCGGGCGGAAAACGATGCTGCAGATACCCTGTCAAAGCTCGGATCGACCAGACAATCAATTCCACCTGGTATCGCCTTAGAACACCTGAGAAAGCCATCAATCATACCTTCCCTAGAGTCCAAATCAATTCGTCTCTCATTAGATCAGAAATCTGAATGTGTCCCAATGGAAATTGATAAGGGAAATGAGCCGAGTAACCCGGGGACTGATTCGGCTAAACAGGGAGCTGATTGGGAAAATTGGACAAACATTATGTCAGCAGAAGTAATGGAAATTGATGAGACAGTTACCCAGGGGAAGGACATGCCGGAGTGGGCACATCCAATATTCCTATTCCTCAAAAATGAGACCATGCCAAATAATGAGGTCCTTGCTAGGCAGATAATAAGGAGGGCAAAGGCTTACACAATAATAAATAATTAACTTTATAAGAGAAGTGTAACAAACGTGCTGCAACAATGTGTTAGCCCGGCAAAAGGACAAGAGATCCTCTTGGACATACATCAAGGGGAATGTGGACACCATGCCTCATCCAGATCCCTTGTGCCAAAGAATTCCTACAAGGATTTTATTGGCCAAGTGCGCTAAAGGAAGCGAAAGAATTGGTAGCAAGATGCAATGGCTACCAGAGATATGCCAGCAAAATACATATGCGTTCATCCAAGTTAAAAACAATACCAATCACTTGGCCATTCTCAGTATGGTGCCTGGATATGGTAGGTCCATTTAAGACGGCTCGCGGAGGCATGACACACATTTTGGTCATGGTGGACAAGTTCACAAAATGGATAGAGGTGAAAATGTGACAGGCCCATAGCAGTGAAATTTCTCAAAGACATCATTATGAGATATGGATACCCACACAGTATCATTATGGATAATGGCAAAAAATTTGCGGAGGGAGCCTTTGCATGCTTCTGCCAAGAAAAGCACATAAGACTTGATATTGCTTCGGTAGCACATCCGGCATCAAATGGACAAGTAGAAGGGTCGACAGGTTGTTGGATTGAGGAACTCCCAGCAGTGTTATGGAGTTTAAGAACTACCCCGAATAGATCAACGGGGTACACCCCATTCTTTCTCATATATGGGGTAGAAGCTGTGCTCCCAGCCGATATAGTGCATGTTCACCTAGAGTCACCCAGTACACGAACGCCGAATTAAATGAAATATCTCGGCAAGACGACATGGATCTATTAGAGGAAGCAAGAGAATTGGCATTGTCCAGGTCAGCTGTTTATCAACAAGACCTCAGACGCTACCATAGCAAGAAGGTAAATCCCCGAGTCATCAAGGAAGGAGATCTGGTCCTTCGACTCGTGCAACGCACGGCCGACATGCATAAGCTGTCGCCTCCATGGGAAGGCCCATTCATCGTGAGCAAAGCACTGCACAACGATGCATATTACCTGATAGATGCTCAAGCACCATAAAGGAACAAGGCGGATAAATCCGGAGACGAGTCAAAAAGACCATGGAACATAGAATTACTTCGTCCATTCTACACTTAGAGGAAGTGTATTGTATCCAGTATTATTATGTGTCAGGTTTTACAAGTCAGGAATGAATTAATGTGATCTCAGCAACTCGAGCAGTGACTCGGGGACTTCCCCATGTTATTTACCACTATGATTATGTATTTGATATGAATCAGACCTCGGCAACGGGAGCAGTGACTCGGGAACTGCCCCATGTTATTTATCACTATGATTATATATTTGATATGAATAAGACCTCAGCAACACGAGCTGTAACTCAGGGACTGCCCCGTATTATCTATCTTGATACTATATATTTAATACGTCGGATGATTTATATATCCATCAATTCAAATTACTAACATGTGGACATCGGAAGCAACGTCCCTGGTCTTTCACAGTCTAAAGAGAGATCTCATGATAAATAAGACAAGAGCCAATGGAGAATCAAACACAAGAAAAACGACGAAGGAATAAGCTATACACAAGCCGATACACGACATATTATCTGTCATAGGATTTATGTGGTCTATTAACCAAAGTGCTCATTTTCAAATGGAGCTCGCAATCTTTTAAAAACCCGAATAATCAAAAATGCTTGTTTCAAACATATGGGTTAAAATTCGCAAACAATAATACACGCCTAATAACTCAACCAGAACGGTAACAACTTAACGACTACCATAGCATATGAAAGATTCCGAACTTATACAGATTAAACAATACCAAAAGAGGCAGATTGTCTTAAAACAACATACGCTCGGCATACCGGGGACTTGGCAAATAAAAGTTTTACAGCTCAGGCATTAACCGCAGCCGATTCATCGGCAGGAGGGGTGATGGCAGTGGCAGGGGTTTCCGGAGTAGGTACCTCGGCTACCACCGAAGGCACCTTAACTTCTGTAGAAGCAATAGTTTCAGGAGCGGGAATCTCTGAGGTTGCCTGATCCTCCGCAGAAGTTACCTCGGCATCGGCCGAAGTAACCATGGCATCTTGAGTTTTGGCCGTTTGATGCGAAGCTCCACCTTGGGCTTGGGAAGCTGCAGTCCCCTTGGAGGAAGACCCAGCTTCAGTATTTTTCCCGAACTGCCACTTGGCTCATTAGAATTTCTAGAATCTTCACCCGAGTCATGTTCATCACCAGAATCTCCGTCAGATTCATCATCATTAGCAGCCTCAACATTCTCTTCAGCCTCGTCTAGTAGAAAACTCGACCCCTCATTCCATTGATGCACATTTGCATACTTGATGAGTTGATAGGCACGGGCTTGGCGGCGAGCAACGTAATCCGGATTTTTGACCCAAGTAGAGCCGGTATGCAAGTTCATCAATGTGTCAAGGGAGATGTCCTCATACCATGATAGAACGGCGGTAAGCGCCATGTCATCCCCGGCTCGCCTGGCGGATTCTCTCTAGAGGTTCAACTGAGTTTGAGAATCCATTAGTTTCGCCACAAGTACTTCCACCTTGCTAATTTTTGGTCCATTCGACCAGAGCATGTTGAAGGCTCGAATGGATGCTTTCACTAGATCTATTCCCATGATTTTCATCGGCTCAATGGCGACAGCAATAGCAACCAGGAGATCCTCAATAGAATATTCTTGGTCCGGGATATTGGGGACACCTCGGCGGGCACGGGCATCAATCACGGCTTTAGTACTAACGGGATCGGCTTTCGGAAAATGATCTGTCAAGCAAAACATCATATAAATCAAGAGGAGCAACGAGCAAATAATGACTCGGCTAGTAACCACAAGATAAAAACTCGTCCAATAAATTTATGATGGATATATCGCAGCATCTTCTAAAAATCCACGGCCTAGCCAACCCTTTTGTTTTCGAACCGAGTAATTTCCTCCGTCATCATCTGATTTTTTAGCTCAGTCGCTTCGAGGAGTTCTTTGTCCTTCTGAAGCTGGAGACTTAATCCATTATTTTCCTCGGAAAACTCTTAATCAATTTTCTCTAGCTCAGACTTCCGGGATGTTCTCAAGGACTCAACCTCGGCGCGGAGCCGATCTATATCGTCATCCTTCTCCTTTAGCTGTGTTGAATGAGTTCCTGTTTTCTCTAAAAAATTCAACATCATATTAGGTATGGATATGCACTCTTGATGCGATGCTGCGGATTTTTGTAATTTTTCCGAGCCGAGGATGGAGCACTATAAGATACGCGTAAATTATATATAATAGACGAGTGAGGAGAGGATACACGACTAACCTTCAAGACTGGCAATCTTTTTCGTCAGCAGAGTATTTTGAGTATCAATTTTAGCTGAGTAAGGATAAATCACAAATCAATTAAGAATTAAAATCCTGAACAAAGGACTTGAGTGCAAACGCCAAATAATTTACCTGTCTTCTTCAGAATGGGAACCATCTTCTCATACATGACCTGTAGTTTCCTATGTGAAAAGAGCAGCTTCTGGAATTCGACAGTACGTCGATTATGAGAAACCTAAAATAACAGCGAGTTATACAGGGGAGAATACGCAAAAGGTCTGAATCTAGCAAAACTTGACTCGGATCTAACTGATTGGATATTCAAAGCCAAAACTTGAAAAGATCTGAATCAAACGAAACTTGACTCGGATCTAGGCGGCTGGATATTGAAAGAAAGAACTTAAAAAGATCCGAATCAAGCAAAACTTGACTCGGATCTAGGTGGCTGGATATTGAAAGCAGGAACTCAAAAAGATCTGAATCAAGCAAAACTTGACTCAGATCTAGGTGGCTGGATATTGAAATAATACCTTAAGAAAATCCGAATGAAGCAAAGCCTCACTCGGATCTAGGTGGTTGGATATTCAAAGTCGTAACTCAGATCTAGGTGGCTAGATGTGTTTTAAGCTAAAACATGCATATAAAAATTATCTATTACGCACGCAAATAACTATATTCTAAAGTACTTGAAACTTCCAAATGATAACAAGTTATTCGGTTGCAAGCTCGGGGACTAGCGGGCATATAGTATACTATGCGCAAAAGATAAAGTGTTGGTTACTGTGCGGTCATATAGTATATTGTGCACAACTTTGGTAGTCAAATGCAAATGGCTGCTAATGTTGGAGAGCTGGAAGGGTTGGTTACTGGGGTTGCCCTCAATCTGATCGGCAGCATTCCAATTATTGGCATACTCTACCAGTGACCCAAGGCTTCCTCCTCTCTCTGTGCGTGTTAAAACCTTGCACCTAGCCTCTTGCGCCTCTTGTGCATCTACCCCGGCCGCCAGGCTCTTATGAAGCACGAGCTGTGAGTCGGAGGGAGAGGCACACCCAGGCTTAGCAATAGAAGCCCCCTTGTGAAGCATGTCGGCGACAGTCGGCTGGGAGGAACCAGGTTTGGATTTCTGAGAGGGTTTGGATTTGGCAGCGCCATCCTTCTTGGTCTTGGAGGGAACCTCGATAATAGGCAATGATTTAGGGCGATGAACTGGACTCGGTGCAATAACCTCTACGGCAGGAGGGTCGGTTGCATCGACAGGAGCCGAGGTAGCGGCAGCCTCGGTAGTAACCGAAGTAACATGAACTTTGACAGAGGAAGGTTCGGCGGGAGCAACTTTGGGAACCTCGGAAGAAATTGCCGGATCAATTGAGTGATCCGGCATAACGACATCAGCACCATCACTAGGGGGAACTTCGGCCTTGTCTCGCCGAGATGAGCTGTTACTCGGCATGAGCAGCGAATTATCGCGAGGAGGGCTTGAAACTCGAACATTCCCTTGAGGCGGTGGCGATGGCGGCCGAGTAACATGTGAGGTCATGCTCGGACCACTCGGCTTCGTAGAAACAGGAGAACTGTCCAGGTAAAGGAAAAAACCAATTTAGAAATAGAAAGAGAGAAACAAGAAATACAAGTTAAAATGAGCAAGGGAACATACCCAGAGACTACGGGCATACTTTTCCGCTTAGGAACGTGCTGGGCGGATCTCTTAGTTTGTTTCTTGGGAGCCATGTCTGAGGGATCGTTCGAAGTGGAACGCTTCTTCGACGGAGTGGGAGCTTCAGAGGCAAGGGGTTCGACCTTGTGCACCTGGCTAGTCGGATTAGCTGGGAGAGAAGGAGCCGGGAATGCGTAAGAGATAGGCACCACGGCAACTACCTCGAGAATTTGGACGTTGTCCGAATCACCTTCATCGATGCGGGTAGAGGCTTTACCCCAAGTGCGGGCAGGAGAAGCCTCGGGTTTGGGGATAAACTCCTCCGGTTCTGGTTCCCCGTTGTCCGGGGTGCTTCGGTCGTCGCTCCAAGGAAGAGAGAGCACCTCGGCATCTTCCGAAGCTTGTTCCTCGAATTTCTGCAGAAATAATAGATGAAAATTAGCAAAATAATCCACGAAAAATAACTCGGATATGGCAACTCAAATTCGAGTTACCTAAGGAGGGGGATTATCGCGGGAAAAGGGTTTAATTCCCCATGTCCAATCCTCGGCCATTTCGTTCTTGAAGATAGCTCGGACGCGTTTCTGAATCTGAACGTCGTCAAGCTCAACCGTGGAGACTCGGTTGGGATCCAATGGACCGCTCATATAGCAAAGCTTATGAGAGAGAAGCTGGAAAGGGAAGATCCGGCAACTGATGAATGCGGCCATCAAATCTTTGCCATGAAGCCCCGCCTGAGTCAATTCCTTTAGTTGGAGCTTGAATGCTTCGACAAGAGCGTCAGTCTCTTTCGTGTTATAATTCCAATTCTGCTTAGAGGTATGACCAATTGAGAAGGAAGGCAGATGAACCTTATCCTCCTTTCTAGTATTCTTGACATAGAAAAACGACCTATGCAGGACTCTAGGCCTGTAACTCGGGAAAACAAAGAATTCTTCTGAGGTGTGATGGAAGCGGCCCCACACTGAGTCAAAGACTTCTTGGAAGGATGGAGAGATTTATTCGGCACAACATTGGCTCGAATCTGGAAAATCTTCGACCAGACCACTACAGAAGGCCAGAGGCCAAAGTATCCCCCTGAGGCCGAGATAAAGGCCGATAGAGAAGCGATGGCATTATCTGGCAGATGATGAGGCTGGAGGCCAAAGAAATAAAGGAAGCCTTTGGCAAAATTGCTAAGAGGGAGGACGAATCCTATGGCAAAACGCGAGATGAAAACTACGTATTCACCATCCTGAACTATGGGAGCAGACTCCTTGCCGGGTAAGCAACACTTTACCTTGGCAGGACTCGACGAGTCTTGCGGATCCACTCAATCTCTCGGCGGGTGACCGTGGACCCTTGCTACGAACCACGCTCCATATCCACCACGAGGTATTCTTCTCCTACGATGGCGCCGCTATGCGAGATCAACATAGGCTCGTCGGAGGAGCCAACAGAGGAGGAATCGCTGGCAGCGGGAAGCAGCCTCGAAATCCAATGCCCCGTCGCAGCAACAATGAGCATGGGGGCGGAGGACGGAGAGAACCGCCATGGAGGCCTTACGCAGAGATGAAGCGCTGTGAGAAAGGACCAAACAACGCCGGTGCGTCGCGTGAGAAGGAGCACAGCGGTGTGCTCGCGGGAAAGGAGCATAGCAGCGGCGGTGCAAGAAGGAAGACGAGGAGGGTGAGAATGGGAAACTAAACCAACCTTTTCCCCACTCCCCCTATTTATAACCACGTGTGGTGAGTGTTAGTGGAATCGCGAATGCGCCATGGTAACCACAAAAAGGTGTGTCTCGTGTTTTTTCGGTCGGCGATTGGAGCCACAGGGAGGATCACACGGCACAGGGGGAGATCCGGCCGCCATGACTGTTGCGGTGATCGAAGAGTCACTCCGTCGATAAGACTGCCATAGTGATTACTGTAGCAATGTCAGGATACACTATAGCGGTACAAAAAATGAGACAAAAGGCAATAATTGATACACGTAGGATGAAGCTTACCAAAGAAGCTAAGAGGATGACTCGGACAAAGATGAGTGACTCGGAAAACGAGTCACACCTCAGAAAAAGAAGGTGAGCAAAGAGGATAAAAAACGAGAAAGGAACTGACCGAATAATAAGTCGAAAAGAAAGGTACCAGAAACTGAGTGTGTAGAAACTGCTGTGGTCTGGCCGAATGTAGTCGGCAAGACCGCACCAGCTTCGGGGACTAATGTTGGGGGGATGACCCCAGATAGGGTCAAGATAAGTAAAAAGAGAGATGAATATTCATTATCAAGCCCGGAACTAGATATTTTCCGGCCGAGTCATGTAGGAGTCGGCCGAATGAGGTCCGACTTGCCCCGAGTCAAGTAGTTAAGACTTGACTCGGCCGACATATGAGGTATGTTGGTGTAACACTGTCACGCATCTTAAGTGCAGGTTGAGGTTAGGCCGAGTCATGCAAGGCAAGGCCGGGTCAAGGGAAGCTTGTCCAAGAAGGAGGAGTCAAACCCCAAAGTCAACACTAGCCAGTATCTCTCTCAGGAATCTATACAGTGCCTCAGACCCGAGGCTCACATGTGGTGGGTTCTATGTCTTTGCCATCGATAGAAGGGGGACACGGAAATAAGCATGCCGAGTTACCACTTTGGGACAAGCATATTCCACGAATATGGTTGTCCACGTCAGCCCTAGAAGGCGTCAGACCACTCCTTTATAAGGAGAGGCTGGGCGTTTGGAGAAGAGGATCGATTCATTTTCTCACTGGGCACAAGTTGTAGCTTCTTCTTCCTCTCGCTCATACAGCTCGAGGAGCAAGTGTAGGTCCATTGGTGTTGAATAAAGATTGAGTTCTAGCATTCAGAGTGTAGAAACCACTACACCTTCCCTCCATGGATCCCACTAGCACCCATTGGCCCCCAACTTAAGCCTACCCATGGCATCTACCATGCCACCACCACGACAGGTTTTGATTTCAAAAAGGATTTCGGAAAAGAAATGGCTTTGTAAATGTTTTGACCATGGTATGGTCGGAAAGTAAGAAAAGTGTTGGAGATATGCCCTAGAGGCAATAATAAATGTAGTTATTATTATATCTTTGTGTTTATGATAAATGTTTACATTCATGCTATAATAGTATTAACAAGGAAACATTAATACTTGTGTGATTTGTAATCTAAATTAGAGTCCCTAGTAAAGCCTCTTTATAATACTAGCTTGTTGGTTAATAAATGATTGTGGTTTCCCTATCATGAACATTGATATCTTATTAACAACAAGATCATATCGTTAGGAGAATGATATGATGGACATACTCCTATAGATAAGTGTAGCATAAAGATCAAGTCATTTTAATAGTTCAATTGCTATATGCTTTCTGATACATAGTAACCTAATTCCTTCGACCATGAGATCATGCATATCACCATCACCAGAAGGATGCTTTGATGACATAAAACACCACACCGTAACTGGGTGGTTATAAAGGTGGCATTGAGTGTTCGGAAAGTATTGGTTGAGACACATGGATCAAGAGTGGGATTTGTCCATCCATAGGACGGATAGATATACTCTGGGCCCTCTCGGTGGAATGTCATCCAATTGGCTTGCAAGCATGTGACTGGCTCACAAGGGATCACATATCACGGGAACGAGAAAAGAGTACTTATCACTAACGAGGTTGAACTAGGTATGCAGAGATACCGACGATCAAAACCTCGGATAAGTAAACTATCGTGAAACAAAGGGAAATTGGTATCGTATGTAAGTGGTTCGTTCGATCGCAAAGTAATCGTAGAAATATGTGGGAGCCATATGAATTTCCAGATTCCTCTATTGGTTATTGTTCGGAGAAGTGTCTCGATCATGTCCGCATAATTCACGAATCGTACGGAGACACACTTAAGGATTCGATGTTGTTGAGTAGTTATGGAATGATGAGTAAGAGACCGAATGTTGTTCGGAGTCTCGGATGGGATCCGGGATATCACGAGGAGATCCGGAATGGTCCGGAGAATAAGATGCATATAAGAAAAGTCCTGTTTCGGGGTTGGAGAATGGTTCCGGTGTTTTCATCGGGAATGTTCTAGACGGTTCCGAAAGGTCCGGCACTCCGGAGGGGAAGGGTACATGAATGTGTCATAACAAGTTGGAATGGTTGCATCATGTACTAGGTGTCATCGCTGAGCAAAATAAAGGGATAAATCAAATCCTAGTTTGAAAAGTCAAACGCCAATTTGAAAAGTCAAACGGCAAGTTTGCTTGGTGGAGGGAGAGTAGGAAACCTACTTGGGGAGGAGTTCCTCTCCCTACACCCGCCGGCCTTGGAAGCCAAGTTGGGGAGGGACTCCCCTCCCCTTGGCCGGCGCCTCCACCTATATAAGGAGGGGCAGGGCTGCCCCTCCAAGACTACACCTTGCACCCTCGAAACCCTAGCGCCAAGCCGCGGGCGCCACCACCTCCTGCTGTTGCTGCCGCCGCCTAGGGCAAACCCTAGCCGCCGACTTGGGCTTCCCCAAGCCCTAGCAGTCGGCCTAGCTCCCTCTCCTTGGTGTGTCTAAACCCTAGATCACCGAGGCCTCTCTCATAGTCCACCATACTCGCTCCGGCTTAAGGCGAAGCCCTGCAAGATCTCCCCTCTACTTCCTGCAGTCGTCTTTGCCGGAATCGCGAGGAGAGTGCTACAACCTCCGCTGCCTGCTAGAACAAGGGAGAGGAAGGTCTTCTTCGAGTACCGAACGTGTGACCGACTGGGGAAGCGCTGCCGGAACGCATCGCCGGAAGGATCGTCTACACGATCTTGAGATCAGGAAGAGTACGACTACATCACCCACGAGAATCTGCTCTCGTTAAACACTTTGGAATCTTAGAGGGTGAGTTATTCTATCGACTCGTTGCTACAATCTAGTAGATAGATCTTGGCTTGTTTGTTTGTATGCGATAGAAATTTTTTGTTTTCCATGCTACGAACCCCTACAAAAAGAAGTTTGGTCATGGGATGACCGGAAGGAAGAAACAAATGGGTGACCCAATCCTAGTGTTTTCTAAAACTTTTCAAAAAGATGTCCAAATATTTTACAAAATTTTTTCAACAAAGATTTAGAGACATGCTATATCTACAAGAGAAACTAATTTATAAAAGAGCCTCTTATGAAGCCATCCTACCACAGCCATATTGCGTATCCTTTATTATTATCCTCTTAAGGTGGTTTGCGAGTATATTCAAAGTACTCACCGGCATTGTCCCTGGCTATTTACTTGGCTAGATTTTCAGAAGCAAGAGAAGTGATGGAGGTTGTTGATGTCTATGTGAGCCATGTCGTCTTGCCAGTCAGTTGCCTATAGGTTAAGGCATGACATCGGCTATGCGATTGAATACTTCCACTATTTGTGATGTAATCGCCATATTGGCCATATTGTAAGCTTATGTAATCGCTACTTATGGATGATGTAATGATACTAGTCGGTTATGATCACTGATCACTTATCATGGGAATGTGAAATGTATGCATAACGAGAATTTTCCGGACCGTAAATCCAGGGGTCCCAGATTTGCATTATTAATTTGAATTCGTATGATAAATTTGAACTACTGTCAATGTTTGCATTGAATTCTAACTAGTGTGACGGTCCTAAGTTTTTATGTTGGATAATCCCATAATGTATATGTTATTTCAAGTTTCTATGGTCATGCACCTAGTTGCATAGCACTGCTCATTTTTGCCCTTGACATGTGGTCAAATCATGGGGTTTAGCTAGTTCATGGCTTAAACATTGACCAATTGATCTAAAATTTGGCATACTTGTGTATCTTGGATTGATTTACCATATGAAATTGGAAATTTTTGATTAACATATAATTAGCCACATTTTTCTTTTTCTAAGTGATTAAATTCAAAAAAATAGTTTTAGGGTTAGTTAAATTCAAAAAAAGGTCAAAGCATAGTGCAACCTGCAAATGGAGTCTTGTTATGTTTCCTACTACCTAGAATGAATAATAAAGGAAAAGGAAATAAAGAGAAATGGACTTATCCCCTAAACCACTTATTAAACCCTTCTTGGAATGAGCTACTAGCTATGGAGATGCATGACTTTCTACTCTATCGACCTCCAAAATAACCCATCCCAAAACATACTTTGTGTAAATGAGGCCAAATTTGGAACACTTGTGTATATTTGAGTTGCAAACAATATAATGTTGTCCAAGATGAATTATTGTGTTCAGATAACACATTTTCCATTTTTTATGCCAAAATCTTGAATTTTCCTTACTCATTTTTTATCTGAGTGCCCTTGTTTTCCTTAGCTCTACTCAGTTTTCCCCTCCCTCTAAATTTTTCCTCACTTTTCC
Source organism: Avena insularis (assembly GCA_023614405.1). Classification (NCBI taxonomy): domain Eukaryota; kingdom Viridiplantae; phylum Streptophyta; class Magnoliopsida; order Poales; family Poaceae; genus Avena; species Avena insularis. The sequence continues at coordinate 194,994,664 of CM042691.1, forward strand.
CCTCTTGCTAAAATTATCCTCAATTTTCCCCTCTTTCCTGACTCAAACCATCACAATAGCTCAAATTGCGCTCAGTTTGGCTGTTGCGCTCTGATTGGTCGAGATGTATGTCACACGGATCTTGGCCAACCACTGTTGGATACATCATGATCCGACGGGCTGGAGGTCTCTCTCTCCCGATGGGCGCACCTACCTTGTACAAAGAGGAGAGTCTGACAGGCTGGATGTCTCTCCCTTCCTTTCCATGCCGCACGTATACTAGCCGCATCAGTTTGGTTGTGCTCTGATTGGTCGATATGTATGTCACAAGGATCTTGGCCAACCACCATTGGATACATCATGATCCTACGGGCTGGAGGTCTCCCTCTCCCAATGGGTGCACCTACCATGTACGCAAAGGAGAGCCTGGCGGGCTGGATGTCTCTCCCTCCCTTTCCCTGTAGCACGTATACCAGCTGCATCTTCCTCCCCTCCTATCAACATACGGCGGTGTGACAGTCCAAACGGCGTGTGGCGGCGCGATTCTATGCATGGCGGTCCGAATTGCGTGCGGTGGCGTGAACCTAAGCATGGGAGTCGGAACGGCATGAGGCGGCGCGGATCTAAGCCTAGCGGTCAGAACGGCATGCTGCGGCGCGGCCTTAGCGTGGGGGTCAGAATGGCTTGCGGCGGCGCGGATCCAAGCGTGGCGGATGGAACGACGTGCGGCGGTGAGGATCTAAGTGTCTGAAATTTCTGTCTCTATCTGTCTCACTCCTGTTCACCTCCTCAGATCCGTTGTTGATGAAAGACACCGAGGCGACGGTGCCGACAGTGGTCATCGATGCGACGATGATTGAAGCCATCATCTGCAATATCATTGCGACTGAGTAGATCAAGACCTCATGAATCAATGATGTGGGAGGTAGGCCGCGGCTGGCACGTCGAGGTGCATTTCGACGGTGAAGGCTGGATGTACCTCGTGGCCAGATGGATAAATATATGTATGATTTCAAATTTTGTGACTTAAAATATATGTATGATTTTAATAAATTTGATACTCCCTCCGACCCATATTAGTTGACTTAGATTCATCTGGATATGAATGTATCTAGTCAACTTTTAGTGCTAATATGGGTCGTAGGGAGTATGTATTTTAGCCGTGAGACCAGTAGATATGCTCTCAAGCTGATTCATAAGTAGCATTACTTGCTTTGACAATCTCAGGTGGGCTTGTATAAATTTGATCGAAATATGTATCATTTGAATCAAAATTGATACTCTCTCCGATTCATACCACTTGTCGTTGAAATGGATGTATCTAGCACTAAAACATGTCTAGATACATCCATTTCAGTGACAAGTAGTAATAAGGATTGGAGGGATATGCTCTAAAGCTGATTCATAAGTAGTACGCCCTCTGACCCAAATTAGTTGATTTAGATTTGTCTAGATTCGGTTGTATCTAGACATCAAATTATTATTAGATTCATCCGTATCTTGATGAATTTGAGTCAACTAATTTGGATCGGAGCGAGTAGTACTTTCATTGACAGATCGCCTCTCTAGAGAAGAAGAATGCGACGTCAAGAAGAACGGGGAATGGATGCTGCCGTCAATGCTGCAAGTCTACATGGAAGCCACGATGGCAGCGACACAACGATCATAATTGATAGGGCCCCCAACTTGACTCTCTAGGCATTTGGAACGCCAACTATGGGCAGCTAGATCCAATGGCAAGCAACTCGGGCCCCGCAATGCATTCACTTGACAACTTTGGGACCGCAAAGTGACTAAATTAGCAGGAACTCACAACCATCCATTGAATAACAATTCTACTCTCTAAATTATCTATCAATTAAACTAATCATTACATGCACCACAACCCCATACTTTAACTATTAGGACGGGGATGACAACTACTAAAACTGTCCACATGAATCTACTATTCTCCTCCCCCTTCACTTGAAGTTCATGTTTTAGATTTTCTACCACTTTATCAGATACGGCAAGATCAGCCTCAAGTGTCAACTTCTCTTTGCGAATAATCTCTAAGTTCTTATTTTCTTCCTCGACAGTACGCTTTAGCTCTAATATCAACAGGTTTTTATGGGCGAATTCATCACCTAAATTGGGAACCAACTCCTCCAAATCCATCCTCTGGCTAGACCACTGGGTTGATTCATCTTGGTATGCAATGTACCATGGATCTTCGTCCTGCATAGCACACTGTAACAATCCCCAAACAAACCCAATTAAAATCAGTACGACATGCCATGGCGGCACTTCAAATTCAACAGTAGTACAAAAAGAAGGAGCTACCTGCACTTCCAGCATGGTAGGAGAAGGAGAATGTGGCCACGACATGATTGAATCCCCACCCTCACCAGTGTACCTGCTACGACCAAACATTGAAGACTAATTTACCCCTGCAATATCGACAAAATTACGGGAACCGAATCGTTTAGGGTGGGCGGAGAAGGAGCGAAGGTATTATTAAGGACTACTAGCAATTGTTGTGACCGTTCGTCAAGATATGGCGGCGGAACAAAATCCCGGTCATCGTGGGCGGTGGACCTGCCTGCGGTCGGTACTACCTCAAAATATAATGTGTGCGGACGAAATAGGTGCTAGAGCCGTGGTTGAGGTGCATCACGGCAGTTCGTCTGAGGCCACCGTAGGACGGAGCCGCCGACGCGCCGACGATGGCTGCTCTATCCGTCGGTGGGATAGGAGCTGCTCGGGGCTAGGGGCTGGGAGCAGATGAGAGAGAGAGAGCCGACCTCACGTGTGTCATACACGACCCCACCTGTCAATGTTTGGGGGAGTAGCTACTCCGGGATATTTGCATATTTGCCAATTTTGCATAACTGCCAAACTTTTTCTTTGAAATTTGCATATTTGTCACTTGACCACCACATGTCTATGATCCACAAAATGGCAAATATGCAAGTTGCAACATGAAATGTGGCAAATATGCAAATCTCCCTCCAGCCCCACATCATCGCCCCATTGGTCATTAGCTTCGAAATCCCCAGAGGACGGCCCCATCATTCATTGGCTCCGATGGCCCCACAAAACGGCCCCATTTGTCATTGGCCGCATCGGCCACCCAATCAGGAAAAAAGTGGCCCACAAGTCAACGAGACATGGATGGTGGGTCTGACGTGTATCCTGGCCCCACCCGTTAGCATGTAACAGCTACAGAAGGACTTGCCCCAACGCGGTCCCACTGGTCGGCATGTAACGGTCAAGCCTTTGACCTGACGGCATCCCTTCATCCGAGCGCCTGCGAGGGTTTCATAACATAGCGAGGAGAAAAGTGAGGAAAAGTTAAGCGTCTGGAGAAAACTGAGTACAACTAACGAACCAAGGACACCAAAATAGAAATCCCTAAAAAATAAATAACCAGGTTGCCTCACGTAAAGCTCTTTTTTATAGCCATATAGCTAGGCTTTACTTACTTGATTCAAGTGAGGTGCAGATCATGTGGTATCTTGTACCTTGGTATTATCTCCTTCCTTGGGAAGTGTTCCATACATTTTACCGGGGTCCCATGGTGTGTTCATGCCAATAAAAATGATAGTCAAGTTAAAACATGGTAAAAAGCAACACAAGATATGGAAACAATAACAACGAAGTCTCACCTTCTTCCTATGCATTGGCATTTTATACATGACTAAATCACAGCAAGTAGAAGCATACCTTTGCATATCATTAGTAATTGAAACCAACATATAATAATTAGAAGCATAAAGAAGTCACTTATCACCTCCTCTTTCATAGTAGTTGCACTCACTATAAGCAAATCTAATATTGTAACCATTCAAAGCATACATGTTCATAGAGTTTTTCATGTAAATATGATTATAACTATCATGAAATTCATTAGCATGCTTTACTCTTTCAAAATAGTTTCTAGTATTATTTTCAATATCAAGATCATGGTTGCAACAAGAATTTTTCAAACCACATATGTATTTCCTAGCAAGTTCATATCTCTACTCTAAGGTTATGCCAGGAGAACTCAAAAAAAGAAGGACTCTTGCTAATAAGAGCATCATCATGGATAACAAGTATACCATTTCTATCCTCATGTATTATACATGGAGGGTTATCAATAGAATTATGGCCATCGTTTAAAGCATTATCATATAGCATCTCTAAAACATAATCCACATTATCAATAATTTCAGTAATATCATTACTAGCAAGTAAAGGAGCATTATTAGTTTCATCATAATAGCATGGGTTTTCATTGATGTTCATATATTTTTAGTTGGAAAATTATCATAGCATGGGTTCTCATAAGTGACAAATGAGTTTTGAGTTTGAGTGTTACTATCATCTTTGAGAGGTTCCCATAGATCCCCAAGCTTAGGTTGGACCATATCTTCTTACTCTTCTTCATTATACTCTTCTTCTTTGGGGTGCATATGCATCCCCAAGTTTAGGATTTTGTCCTCTTCTTGTGTTTTCTCATCACTCTCCTCTTCTTGGGGGTACATGGCCATCCCCAAGCTTATGCTTTTATCATCTTCTTCTTGCAAAACATGAGTGCTTTCTGTGGCACTTCTTTTGTAAACATTAGTACAAGGAGGAAGATTCAAACTTTTAACATATTTAAATAATAATTCTCTCATATAGTTATTACTAGAAAACTCCATTGTCTAGTGCACACAAGAATAGAAACTTAAGCGCTATGCTCCCTGGCAATGGCGCTAAAAAGTACTTGATAACACCCAAGAGCACGGGATCACTATAGTACCTCTCAATGTGGAAATAGGGTATCGATCCACAGGAGAAAGAAGGAAAAGTTATCTATTATCTACAACTAAAGTGTCACAAGTTATAGTTGATTTGCACTAAAAAAAATTCAGGAACAAGGTGCTTTATTTAAGGCTTGGAAGTGTAATGTAACAAAGCAAAAATGTGAAAGTGTCCTGATCCTATTCAATGCAAGAGGACAAGACATGGGTTCAGGGGTTCACTCAATCCTATGTCTCCATCTATGGTGAGGATCATGTTATAGATAATAAAAGTACACACAATTGTCATGTTTTAATGGTGTGAGATCCAGGCACATGGCTTAATAGGATTGATAGGATACTCATAAAAACAAGTTGCAACTTCTTTTCCAGAAGATCATCCAAAAAGAACTCTGATGTTAAGCATGCTTGGCCCAGCGCAATTTAAGGATGGGTGACTGACAGGAAAGTAGGTACCAGGTGCGCATGAGTGAGGAAAAAGTGCGCATAAAAGAATAGTTTTGGTCTGTGGGGCTAGTCTAGAGAACCTATTAAGCTGCCAGGAGTGATACCACCGGGGCCAAGAGGGAACGGGGTGTTACAAGTGGTATCAGAGACGATCCTCGCGGTTACACGGGTGTGTGCGGGTCATTGGCGGACATCTGGCGCATGGCGCGTGTTCCCCGAAGTTGACACGGCATGGCACATGTTCTGGCACTAGATGAATAGACGTGTGCCAAGAGGGGACATTCTTGGCTTGTGGTTGACCGACGAGGGGGTCGATCTTCTAAGGGTGGGTGTATGTGAGACCCTGGCGCATGGCTTAATAGGATTGATAGGATACCCATACCAACAAGTTGCAACTTATTTTATAGAATCTCATCTAAAAAGAACTCTAAGGTTAAGAGTACTTGGCCTAGATCAATTTGAGGATGGGTGACCGAACAGGAAGTGGATACCGGGTGCGCATGAGTGAGGACAAAATGCGCAGAAAAGACTAATTTTGGGCCATGGGGCTAGTCTAGAGATCCTATTGAGCTGCCAGTTGTGACAGCCGCTGGTATGGAGAGGCCGGGGTGTTACAACTCTTGGCCCCAGGGTGTCACTCCTGGCATCTTAATAGGTTCTCTAGACTGGCCCCACAAACCAACACTAGTCTTTTCTGTGCACTTTGTCCTTAATCATGCGCACCCGGTACCCACTTCCGAGTTGGTCACCCATGCTCAAATTGCTCTGGGCCAAGCATGCTTAACATCAGAGTTCTTTTTGGATGAGCTTCCAGAAAAGAAGTTGCAAATTATTTTTATGAGTATCCTATCAATCCTATTAAGCCATGTGCACCCACCCTTTAGAAGATCGATGCCCTCATCGATCAAGCACACCCTAGGAACGTTCCCTCTTGGAACACGTATATGCGTCTAGTGCCGACACATGTCCCATTCCATGTTCACTCTGGGCCACACACGCCATGCTCCACATGTCCTGCCACTAACCTGCACACCTATGTAACCGCGAGGATCGGCTCTGATACCACTTATAACACCCTTGTCTGTCCGGACCAGCGGCTGTCACTCCTAGTAGCTCAATAGGATCGCTAGACTAGCCCCATAGACCAAAACTATTCTTTTGTATGCACTTTGTCCTTACTCATGAGAACCCGGTACCCACTTCCCCATCGGTCACCCATCATCAAATTGCTCTAGGTCAATCATGCTTAACCTTAGAGTTAATTTTGGATGAGCTTATGGAAAATAAGTTGCAACTTGTTGGTATGGGTATCCTATCAATCCTATCAAGCCATGCGCTAGGGTCTTACAAATGGTAACTTTATGGTGGCCACATGTCTTAAAACACATAGTTGAAAGAAGTACTCCTTCATGCTGCTAGGCCACCCTTGGAATAAGGCTAGCATTTGGTTATTGTCACACCACACATCATACTTCGCCATTCTTATCCCTAGATAAAGGATGTTTGGCTGCATGGTGTCACTCAATACATGTGACATTGTCACTCAGCCACCCATTACATATATACATCATACTTCTTAATGGAAAATATTCCAAAAACTAGTGTAATGATTCATATGTTGTGATAATTACCACATCTCTAACACAACGGTAAATGCATAACAAGTAATATCTCATATCACAATATCCACCATAGGAATTACATAGATAGATCCATACTCATGCAAGGCACATCATATGTACTTCAACAATGATGATACATATATATATTAGATCAAGTTACCACCACAAAACCATAGTCCAAGGGGTGTACTACTCCCCTCTCGTCATGGAGAGAGATGAGGAGATGTTGGTGAAGGAGGAGAGGCGGTCAGAGGCGATTCCGGCATCTGTTCCCCCTCCAATGTTCCTCTAGGCAGCGTCCTGCTGGCTCTCTATTACTTGGTTTTCGATCTCCGCCTCGATAAAGGCCACCAGGGGTATATATATGGTTTTAGGTCAAAACAAAGTGAATGGCAGTGGAGTCGATGGCATCGGAGTTTCGACGGCTGAGATGGCACATGTGACACGCCCAAAAGTAAATGGGCTCACATTTTTAGCTCATTTGGACCCTATAGCCCTAATTTATCTTGTTTGATCCGTATGGAAATTATCTAACATCTCTCGTTTACGTAGATCCATTTAGAGTTCCGTAGATCCTAGAAATTCAAAAACATTAACAGAAGGTTTTTCTGCCTGACAGAGTTTAAATCAAAAGAGAGGGGATTATTTAGAAAATCCCCAAAATCATTAAGAACATTGGTAATAACTACTAATATGATGCAAATATGTGGGAATTTAAATAAAAAACTACAAAGTTTAGGCATGCATTTTACATGCATCAGCATGGTCTTGCTTTCCTTTTGAAACTTGGCATTGCCGCATTAATGTACATTTATTGAATTTCAATATGTGCATTGATGAATCTATCAATTCTGTTGGTCATTTTCTGCCACCATTGAATCGGTCACTTTAAATTTCTGCTGAATCTGTCATGTGATGTTGAATGTGAACTAGGAATGTTCCAGATACATCTCTAGTCTTATTATGTACCGCTGAATCTTTCAAATGTTGTTGAATCTTTCAAATTTTTGGTCGTTGCTATTACTAAAGTATTTCGTAGATCTAATACTGATGTACTGGTACTTGTTTAGATTAAGGGAAGTAGATGGCCGGTCTTGATTTTCTTTTCAAACATAGCCTTGTCACAATCTAGATGAGGCTTGGGCACTTTGGTTGCATATATGTTGGTCACAAACGCATTGGTGTAAGAATGAGTTATGCATACAAAAGCAGACTTGATTGTCGCTTTTGCATGCTCAAATGATGGAGTGTGTTCCGAGAAAAGGGCAAACTCATCTTGTGCCAAGGTTTTTAGAGCTAAAACAATAATTGATTATCTCTGTACTAATGTTGGATTGTAGTGTCTGTATTGCTAAATTGACCAGATTGAAATGTTGTTGAATCTATCAAGTGCGACTGATTATGATCTAGGAATCTGTCAATATTTGTTTGTCTTATAATGTACCATTGAATCTTTCAAATGCAAGGACAAAGTTTGTCAAAAGTTTTGTCATTGCTAACTAGCTATTTGCACTAATCTTTTGTATCATCAGAACAGTTGGATTTGTGTTTTGGACAGATATGAGAGGGGTAAATATACAGCGTGATTTCACCAAGTGAAGTCATAGGGTATCAATCCAGTTTTGGCATGGGTAGAGGGTGTGTCCATGGTTCTTTTGACTTTTCGCATGAATATCTGTCAAAAAAATTATCGCATTTCCCCTCCCTCTATGAGGTCTTTGTTTTAAATCCGGCCGAGCCACATCACAATGCAATTTTTATTAACCAGGGGAAGAAATGTAGCCCATTCAGCCCCTCTTTAGCCCAAAATATTTTAATTCGACCTATTAGGGGTCAGGGGACTACTGACCACAGCCCAGAGAAATTTGAACAAGGATCCCATGGAGCATAGTCGTGGACATTTTAATTCAGCCTTTGAGGGGCTAGGGGATTGCAGACCAGAGCCCAGATAAATTTGAGAAAGCAGCCCATGGAGCATAGCCTATGGAGTATAGCCCATGTAGAGCATCCCATATATAATAGCCAACTCTTTTAAATTTGTCCTTTTGTGCATTCCCGCCACCTCTCAAAATATAAAAACTCTGTCTACCCATATTGTTAAGAAACTACTCCATTATGTCGCATTTTATAAATTGAGATGCTAGGAGGGCCGACCTTTTATATTTTAAAGGAGATAAAAATTGACACAAAATATTTTTAAGAAGAATAATACATAAGGTGTAGTACTAATAAACGTTTAACGATATCTTTCCTATAAATATCTTTGGTGTAGTGGTAATGCACTCAGTTTACGTCTATTTAATTTGATGAAGGTCTTTAGTTTGAATCCTCTGTGCCTACATATATATCTTGGGTTTACATTAAGTCAGAACATACCAGAGAGGCTGACAATGGGGCTCTAGCAACAAGACCATACACGGTTGCCGCATTGAGCAACATTGCCAAGGTCAAAACACCAAACGCAGCCAAAAAAATTCCACCATACACACTTTTCATTTATAGAGAGACTGACACGTGGGACCCACTAACGATACCTTATACAGGTGCTGCATCGAGAAGCATTGCCAAGTTCGAAATAGGGATCCGCGAGTGAGAAAAAAGTACAACATGCACACGTTTCTAATGACAGGATGACATGGGGGACCCAGCAGCATGACCAAATGGCAGATTCGTCGAGCAATGCTATCTAGTTCGGAACAGAGTAGCTCTAGATAAGAAAAAATCCATCATACACACGATTCTTCTAATGTCAGGCTGACAGGGGGACCCACAATCCTGAATAAATGGTTGATACAACGAGTAACGCTATGTAGTTCGAAACAGTGTAGCACTAGAGAAGAAAAAATCCATCATACACACGTTTCTTATAATGATAAGATGACATGTGAGGCCTAGATGCATGATTAAAATGTTGATGCATCAAGGAGAACTATCAATTTCGGAATAGAGTAGCGCGAGCAAAGAAAAAATTCCAACAGAAACACGATTCTTCTAATGAGAGGCTGACATATGGGACCCAGCTGCGTGACTAAATGGCAGATATATCGAGCAAAGTCATGAAGTTCAAATCAGGGAGGCACGAGCCAAGGAAAAAATCCATCATGCACACTTTTCTTCTAATGTGAGAATGAAATGTGGGACCCAGTAACCTGATTAAATGGTAGATGCATCGAGCAATGCTATCAAGTTTGGAACAGGGTAGTGCGAGCGAAGGAAAAACTTCTATCATACACACAATTCTTCTAATGAGAGGCTGACATGTGGGATACAGCAGCCTGACTAAACTGAAGACGCATCGAGCAACATTATCGAGTTCAAATCAGGGAGGCGCGACCGAAAATTATGGTCCACTAGAGTCACTAACGTCCAGGTCCTACACGCCTAAATAGACACGGGTGAGTCAACGTCGTGTGAGAAACTAAAAATCTTGCTTCTTCCACGCGGCAGTCGAGCTTTGTCCATGTTTTTAGCGGTTTCATCATAGTAGAGGGGCGGCAAACCGAAAAAAGTTCTTCATTAGCCATGGTCGAGTCACGAAATTCATGGTGGAAGACGCGCCTTCTACAATGACTGATGGGCCAAGTCGTTGTGGATGGAAACATTTCTTATAGTGAGTATTACACATGTTCACAATGTGGATGCCAAAGGAATTAAACTGAATGATGATATATCTACATATATAAGGCACTGCCGTCTAGGTCATATTGGTGTAAAAGTGCATGAAGAAACTCCATTTTGAATCATTTGATACATGTGAACCATGCCTTATGGGAAAGATGGCTAGAACCCCATTTTCCGGTACTATGGAACGGGCGACCGACTAATTGGAAATCATACATACTGATGTATGTGATCCGATGAGTGTGTCGGCATGTGGTGGATATCGTTATTTTGTTACTTTCACGAATGATTTGAGTAGATATGGATATTTCTATTTGATGAAACAAAAGTTTGAAACCTTTGAAAAGTTCAAAGAATTTCAGAGTGAAGTGGAGAATCATCGTAACATAAAGATTAAATTTCTGTGATCTCATCATGGAGGGGAATATCTAAGTTACCAGTTTGGAACACATGAGAGAGTGTGGAATGGTTTCACAGCTCACGCATGCTGGAACACCACAACGAAATGGTGTATCGGAGCATCATAATCATACCTTATTGGATATGGTTCGATCTATGATGTCTCTGACTGACTTGCCACTTTCATTTTGGGTATATGCACTAGAAACAGCTGCATTCACTTAAATAGGACACCTCCTAAATCCGTTGAAATGACACGGCATGAATTGTGGTTTGGAAATAAAGCTAAGCTATCATTTCTATAAGTTTGGGGATGCGATGTTTATGTGGAGAAACTTCGACCTAACAAACTCGAACCCAAAGAAGAAAAATGTATCTTCATAGTATACCCTAAGGAAACAATTGGGTATTCCCTCTATCATAGATCTGAGGGCAAGTTTTTTGTTGCCAAGATTGGATCCTTTCTTGAGAAGCAATTTCTTTTGAAAGGTGTGAGTAATCGAAAGGTAGAACTCGATGAGGTTACTGAACCTTCTCTTCATGGAATGGCAAGTGGCACGGCACCGGAAGTTGTTCCGGAGTTGAATTCACAAGATGAAGAGGGAACTAATGATAAAGATAATGAAACTCCGAAAGACGAAACTACCGAACCTCGCAGGTCAAGCAGGACACATGCAACTCCTGAACTGTATGGAAATCCTGTCATGAATTTTATGGTAGATGGAAATGATGACCCTGTGACATATGAAGAAGTGATGGTGATCCCGGATTCAAACTAATGGTAAGAAGCCATGCAATTCGAGATGGAATCCATGTATGAAAACCAATTTTAGACTTTGATGGACTTGCCTCACGACCGAAAGGCCGTTGAGAATAAATGAATTTTCAAGAAGAAAACTGACGCTGATGGAAATGTAACCATCTATAAAGCTCGACTTGTCGCAAAGGGCTTTTGATAATTCAATGAGGTAACTACGATAAGACATTCTCTCCTATAGATGCTAAGGTCGGTTAGGATTATGTTAGCAATTGCTACATATTTCAATTATGAAATTTGGTAGATGGATGTCAAAACTGCCTTCCTTAATGGTAACATTGAGGAAGAGTTGTATATGGTACAACCAAAGGGTTTTGTCGATCCTAAGGATGCTGACAAGGTATGCAAACTTCAGCGATCCATCTATAGACTAAAGCAAGCATCCCGGGGTTGGAATCTCCGCTTTGATGAGGTGATCAAAGGGTTTGGATTTTTTCCAACTTACGGAGAAACTTGTATTTACAAGAAAGTGAGTGGGAGCTCTGGGGTATTTCTAATATTATATGTGGATGACATATTGTTGATTGGAAATAACAAAGATATTTTAAATAGTGTTAAAAGTTATCTGAGTAGTTATTTTTCAATGAAGGACCTTGGTGAAGCATCATATATATTAGGCATCAAAATATATAGAGATAGATCAAGATGCTTACCTTGAAAATATTTTATAAAAGTTTAAAAAGTACAGAAGTAAGAAAGTGTTCTTACATATGTTGCAAGAAATGACATTGAGTAGGACTCAAAGTCCAACTATGGCAGAAGAAAGAGAGATGGTGGATAAGATCCCCTATGCCTCAACCATTGGCTCTGTCATGTATGCCATGCTATGTACAAGACCATATGTGGAACATGCTACTAGTTTGACTAGTAGGTACCAATATGATCTAGGTTTGGAACACTAAATAGAGGGCAAGAATATCCATAAGTACTTAAGAAGGACTAAGTACATGTTTCTCGTGTACGATGGTGAAGAATAGCTTGTCGCAAAGTGGTATGTTGATGATAGCTTCGACACCGATCCGAATGACTCTAAGTCTCAATCTGGGTACGTGTTTCTCATGAATGGAGCATCAGTTAGTTGGAGGAGTTCCAAACAACCCGTGGTGGCGGGATCAATACCGGAGGCAAAATCTGTTGCTATTTCAGAAGCGGTGCAGGAAGCGGTTTGGATGAAGCAGTTCATAGCTGAACTAGGTGGGGTTACCAATGCATTGGACCTGATGGTCATATATTGTTACAACAAGTATCCATAGACAATGCCAAATAACCGAGGTCTCACAAGAATTCCAAGCATATCATGCAACAGTTTGACTCTATCCGCGAGCATGCAAAGGATGGAGACATAAAGATTTGTAAAGTGCATATGGATCTGAATGTAGCATACCCATTCAGTAAAACTCTCCCTGTGGAAAAACAAGATCAGCATCAGAAATCCATGGGTGTTAGATTTATCACTATGTAATCTATATTATTGACTCCAGTGCAAGTGGGAGACTGATGGTATGCCCGAGAGCCAGTAATAAAGTGTTTATTAACTTATTCCATGTTTATGATAGATGTTTATTTTCATTCTATAATTGTGTTAATTAGAAACATTAATTCATGTGTGTTTAATAAACAAATAAGATTTCCTAGTTATGCCTTTAATATAAACTAGCTCGTTGATTAACAAGATGATTAAAGGTTTCCTGATCATGGATATTGAATGTTGTTAATAACGGGATCACAACATTGGTGGAATGATGTGATGAACACTCACCCGAAGTTTAGTAATACGATCAAAGTCATTATGTTTACATTGCTATAATAAGTCATACAAAGTAACCCTAATCCTTAGACCATGAGATCATGTCAATCACTAACACCGGAAGAGTGCTTTGACAACATCAAATGTCACACCATCACAGGGTGAATATAAAGGTGGGTTCAGGTACTTCATAAGTGCTATGTAGAGGCTCATGCATCAAGAGTGGGATTTGTACATCGTGATGACGGAGAGATATACTCCAGGCCCTCTCGGTGATATCACATCGACATGAGCTTGCAAGGGGGTGATTTGATCACAATAAATGTTATATCACATGAACGAGAAAAGAGTACTTGTCGGTAATGAGATCAAACTAGGTATGGGGATACCGATGATCAAATCTTGGAAATGTTATATATCGCGAGACAAAGGGATTTAGTTACGACATCGAAGGTTCTCACGATCACTAAGTCATCATGGAATGTGTTCGAGTCAGTATGGATCTCCAAGTCCCGATACTGGTTATTGATAAGAGAGGGGTCTTGATCATGTCTGCACTATTCGCGAACTGTAGGGTGACACACTTAAGGTATACGGACAAAAATTTGAGCAAATATATTACCAAATAAATATTTTTAAAGCACTGGAATTATTTCTATGGACACCAGAATTGTTTCGAGTCAAATTGCGTAAAAGGGTTTTAGATGTAATATTGAAGTATTAAAAGGGGTTTTTGTAGGGTTCACAGCATAGAAAACAAAAAAAATCCTACGATGGGAACTATGTACCAAGATCTATCTACTAGATACAAACAACGGGCGGATGTATATCCGTAGAGAACATACCCTTGATGACTGACAAAGCTTGACGAGTTCAACTCGTGGTTGATGTAGACGATTTCTTGCCGATCTCAAGATCGAGAGGAAGTCCTAGCGCCGCAAAGCAGCAGCACATCCGTGCTCGCACACACGTACAAGACACCGGGCAACCTCCTCCTCCTCGCTCCAGTGATGCAGCGGAAGCACAACCCTTTCTTGCCGAATATCCACCGGGAACATGTATCTCGCTAGTCCGAGACCATGGGGGATAAATTCTAGAGGGGGAGAGAGATCCTTCACGAGGAGGTGTGAGAGACAAGTGAGGAGGGGGCTCCTTTTATAGGAGGAGGGGGGAACCCCAAGGGGGTGGCCGGCGCATGGGGCTGCCCCCTTGCCCTCCCCTCTTCATGTGGGTGGACAGTCCACTCACAAAATTCCTTTAAATTTCCTCCACTAAAAAGTCCACTCAAATTCCCATTAAATTTCCACCAAATTTAATGCAAACTCTCATTAAATAAAACTCTTTTATTTTATTCAGAATTTTGTCAATTACTTTAATGACAAACATTCACAAATAACCCCTTGCTAGAATTCCATTTCACATGCATAACCACTTTATGCAATTTCACCCGAAAACCTGTTTCAGTATCTAGTGAAATAAATTCTTGCTCTTGTTTATTCTTTCGGCATGAAACATTTGCTCCAACTGGATGCCAGTGTCCCTTAAGTGTGTCACCCTACGGTTCGCGAATAATGCGGACATGATCGAGACCCTTCTCCGATCAATAATCAGTAGCGGGACCTGGAGATCCATACTGACTCCCACACATTCAACGATGACTTTTCCTGTGATCGTCGGAACCTTTTACGCTTGTATCTTAATCCCTTTGTTTCACGATATATTACATGTCCGAGATTCGATCATTGGTATCTCCATACCTAGTTTGATCTCGTTACTGACATGCACTCTTTTCTCATTCCCGTGATATAACATTCTAGTGATCAAATCACTTGCTTGCAAGCTAACCAATGTGATATCACCGAGAGGGCCCAGAGCATATCTATCCGTCATCGGGATGAACAAATTCCACTCTTGATCCATGATTCTCAACATAACACTTTAGAAGCTTTGAAGCCATCTTTATAATCACCCAGTTACGGAGTGACGTTTGATGTCAACAAGAAACTCTTCCGGTGTTAGTGATTGGCATGATCTCATGGTCTAAGGATTAGGATTACTTCGTAGTTTGTTTATAGCAATATAAACTCAATGACTTTGATCATAATGCTATACTTCGGATGAATGTTCATCACACCATTACACTAATGTTGTGATCTCGTTATTAACAACATCCAATGTCTATGATCAGGAAACCGTGATCATCTTGTTAATCAACGAACTAGTTTATGAGAGAGGCATAACTAGGAACTTTCTATTTGTTTATTAAACACACATGTATTAACGTTTCCGTATTAATACAATTATAGCATGCAAAATAAACATCTATCATATACTTGGAATACACATAATAAACATTTTATTATTGCCTCTCAGGGCATATTCCCTTTAGTCTCCCACTTGCACTAGAGACAATAATCTAGTTACATTGTGATGTATCTAACACCCATGGAGTTCTAGTGTAGATCATGTTTTGCTCTAGGGAGAGTTTTAGTCAACGGATCTGCTACATTGAGATCCGTATGTACTTTACAAATCTTTATATCTCCATCCTTGATATGCTCGCGGATGGAGTGAAACTGGCGCTTAATATGCTTGGAATCCTTGTGAGACCTTGGCTCTTTGGCATTGGCAATGGCACCATTGTTGTCACAATAGATCACCATTGGGTCCAACGCATTTGCAACCACACCTAGTTCGGATATGAACTCCTTCATCCAAACTGCTTCCTGAGCCGCTCAAGCAAAGCAACATATTCGGCCTCCGTTGTTGATCCCGCCACCACAGGTTGTTCGGAGCTCCTCCAACTAACCGCTCCGCCATTCATGAGAAATACGTATCCGGATTGAGACTTAGAGTCATCTGGATCGGTGTCAAAGCTAGCATCGACATAACACTTAGCGATGAGCTCTTCTTCACCTCCGTATATAAGAAACATATCCTTAGTTCTTCGCAAGTACTTAAGGATATTCTTGACCGCTTTCGATTCTCAACTGGATCCGATTGGTACCTACTAGTCAAACTAATAGCATGTGCCACATCCGGTCTTGTACATAGCATGGCGTACATTATAGAGCCTATGGATGAAGCATAGGGGACCTTGTCCATTATCTCTCTTTCTTCTGCCGAAGCCGGACTTTGAGTCTTACTCAATGTCATGCCTTGTGTCATAGGTAAGAACCCCATCTTACTATTTTCCATTTTAAACTTCTTTAAAATCTTATCAAGGTATGTACTTTGCGATAGCCCTATTAGGCGCCTAGATCTATCTCTATAGATCTTTATGCCTAATATGTATGACGCTTCACCTAGGTCCTTCATTGAAAATTTGCTGTTTAGATAACTTTTAACACTGTTTAAAAGCTCTATATCATTTCCGATCAATAATATGTCATCCACATATAATATCAGAAATGCCACATTGCTCCCACTCACTTTCTTGTAAATACAAGCTTCTCCATAAGTTTGGACAAATCCAAACTCTTTGATCACCTCATCAAAGCGAGATTCCAACTGTGATGCTTGCTTCAATCCATAGATGGATCGCTGAAGCTTGCACACCTTGTTAGCATCCTTAGGATCGACAAAACCCTTTGGTTGTATCATATACAACTCTTCTTCAATATTACCATTGAGAAATGCGGTTTTGACATCCATCTGCCATATCTCATAATCGAAATATGCAGCAATTGCTAACATAATCCTAACTGATTTTAGCATCGCTACGGGAGAGAATATCTCATCGTAGTCAACTCCTTGAATTTGTCTAAACCCCTTTGCGACAAGTCGAGCTTTATAGACGGTCACATTACCATTAGCATCAGTTTTCCTTTTGAAAATCCATTTGTTCTCCACGGCCTTTCGGTCGTGAGGTAAGTCCACCAAGTTCCAAACTTGATTTTCATACATGGATTCCATCTCGGATTTCATGGATTCTAACCATTTGTTGGAATCCGGGCTCATCGTCGCTTCTTCATACGTCGCAGGGTCATCATTTTCATCAACCATGAAATTCATGACAGGATTTCCGTACAGCTCGGGAGCTGCACGCGTCCTGCTAGACCTGCGAGGTTCGGTAGTACTCTCTTTTGGAGTTTCATGATCATTATCATTAGTTCCCTCTTCAACAGGTGGAGCCAACTCCGGAACAACTTCCGGCGCTGCGCTACTCGCCATACTTTGAAGAGAAGGTTCAATAACATGTTCGAGTTCTACCTTCCGACTACTCACACCTTTCGCGAGAAACTCTTTCTCTAGAAAGGATCCATTCTTGGCAACAAAAACCTTGCCCTCGGATCTGTGATAGAAGGAATACCCAATAGTTTCCTTAGGGTATCCTATGAAGACGCATTTTTCCGCTTTGGGTTCGAGTTTATCCGGTTGAAGTTTCTTCACATAAACATCGCATCCCCAAACTTTAAGAAATGACAGCTTAGGTTTGTTTCCAAACCACAATTCATATGGTGTCTTTTCAACGGATTTAGATGGTGCCCGATTTAAAGTGAATGCAGCAGTTTCTAGTGCATAGCCCCAAAATGACAATGGCAAGTCCGTCAAAGACATCATAGATCGAACCATATCTAATAAAGTACGATTACGACGTTCCGACACACCATTTCACTGTGGTGTTCCGGCAGGTGTGAGTTGTGAAACAATTCCACACTCTTTCATGTGAGTGCTAAACTCATAACTTAGATACTCACCTCCACGGTCGGACCATAGAAATTTGATCTTTCTATTACGATGATTTTCCACTTCATTCTGAAATTCCTTGAACTTTTCAAAGGTTTCAGACTTGTGTTTCATCAAGTAGATATAACCGTATATACTCAAATCATCCGTGAAAGTAACAAAATAATGATATCCACCTCGCGCCGACACACTCATTGGACCACATACTTCAGAATGTATGATTTCCAATAAATCTGTCGCCCGTTCCATTGAACCGGAAAATGGCGTTCTAGTCATCTTGCCCATAAGGCATGGCTCACATGTATCAAATGATTCATAATCAAGTGATTCCAAAAGTCCATCCGAATGGAGCTTCTTCATGTGTTTAACACCAATATGACCTAGACGGCAGTGCCACATATATGCGGATATATCATCATTTAGTTTAATCCTTTTAGCATCAACATTATGAATATGTGTAACATTATTATCGAGATCTAAAAGAAATAAACCATTCATCATCAGTGCATGACCATAAAAGATTTCATTCATATAAATGGAACAACCATTGTTCTCGGATTTAAATGAATAACCACTTCGCATCAAACACGATCCAGATACAATGTTCATGCTCAAGGTGCACCATAACAATTATTCAAGTTTATTACTAATCCCGACGGCAAGTGGAGAGGCAGCGTTCCGACGGCGATCACATCAACGCTTGATCCATTGCCGACACGCATCTTGACCTCACCCCTTGCTAGCGGTCGCTTGTTCCGCAGCCCCTGATTCGAGTTACAAATATTAGCAACTGAACCGATATCAAATACCCAGGTGCTACTGCGAGCACTAGTCAAGTACACATCAATAACATGTATATCATATATACCTTTGTTTGCCTTGCCGGCTTTCTTGTCTGCCAAATACTTGGGGCAGTTGCACTTCCAGTGGCCAGTCCCCTTACAATAGTAGCACTCGGTATTAGACTTAGGTCCAACTCGGGGTTTCTTTTCAGGCGCGGCAACCGGTTTGCCGCCCTTAGTTCCCTTCCGTTTTCTCTTCTTGTCTTTCTTGAAACCAGTGTTCCTATTGATCATCAACACTTGATGTTCCTTTTTGATCTCCACTTCTGCAGTTTTAAGCATTGACAGAAGCTCGGGGAGAGACTTCTTCATGCCTTGCATATTATAGTTCATCACGAAGCTCTTATAGCTAGGTGGCAGAGACTGCAGAACACGATGGATGCCTAAGTCAATGGGAATCGATATTCCCAAGGACACAAGCTTATCGGCGTAACCCGACATCTTGAGTACATGCTCACTAATGGAGCTGTGCTCTTCCATCATGCAGCTAAAGAACTTTTCTGAAGCGTTGTAGCTCTCACAAAGCATGTGTGTCGAAAATCATTTTCAACTCACCCATTGTATCAAAAGCATTGCTGTTTTCGAAACGCTTTCGAAGTTCCGGCTCTAGCCCATACAATATGCCGCAATGAACTAAGTTGTGGTCCTCCTGACGAGTCTGATAGACATTCTTCTCCTCGTTAGGAGCATCCTCAAAAGGTGGGGGGCCTAACGGCGCTTCTAGCACATATTGCCTTTGTGTAGCAGAGAGGAGAATCCTCAAATTCATGGCCCATTCGGTAAAGTTGCTACCGTTACAAAGTTTCTCTTTCTCCATGAACACATTGAAATTAAAAGCAGGTGGTGCCATCTACAACATAATTTTTAAAGTTTAGACTAAGTGTATGATAGATTGAGTTCAACTAATCCATATTACGAATGAACTCCCACTCAAAAACGACATCCCTCGTGCCTTTTTGGTGATTACATGAACCAAATCCACTACACCAAGTCCGATCATCACGTGAGTCGGTGTAGCTTCAAAGGCGAGCATCAAATGGGCATCATATCAACTATATGACTCATGCTTAACCTTTCGGTCCGTGTTCCGAGGCCATGTCTATACATGCTAGGCTCGCCAAGTTAGAACCTTAGTATTCAAGGTGTAATCGCTTTTACACCCGAAATATGGTCGTGGATTCAAGAACACCCGATCATCACGTGATGTCTTGGAGCGACGAAAACATAATCGGTGCATACTAAAGGGAGAACACATTCTTATCTTGATATTTAAAAGAGGGATCATCTTATTATGCTAACAAAGCGCTAAACAAGCAATATAAGATGCTATCAAACATCACATGTTTATTAGTGAAATGATATGGTTCCCGCATATGATCTCTATCATGTGCACCATGGTATGATCACTATCATACCTATATGTGTAAGTCCAAGGTCTATGGAGATTACACGTTATGTATGTTGTAAGAGTATCATCTCATACTTCTACTTACAACATCACCATATCATAACACTAGCCCAGCAACAATCTAAACTAGACGCCTCTAATTTATCCATTGCAAGTTTTATGTGGCTTAGGGCTTTCGAGATAGAACCGTTCTTACCTACGAACATGAACCACAACGAGGATAACCAAATTGTTTACAACTCACTTGCAAAATAGATATTGACTATAGTAGGAGAGACAGACACCCGCTAGCCACTTATGCAAACTAGTTGCATGTCAACCGTGGAACAGGTCTCATGTGCAAGGACATGTAAAGTTTGTCCGGGCCGCTTCATACCACTATGCCACCAATATCCAAAATTACAACAAAGGAGCAACAACATGATCATCATCGCCCACATACTCATATGTGTACTACCCGTGTAAAGTATCTACGCATAGATCCAGCTCTGATACCACTGTAGGGTTCGCAGCATAGAAAACAAAAAAAATCCTACGATGGGAACTATGTACCAAGATATATCTACTAGATACAAACAACGGGCGGATGTATATCCGAAGAGAACATACCCTTGAAGACCGACAAAGCTTAACGAGTTCAACTCGTGGTTGATGTAGACGATCTCTTGCCGATCTCAAGATCGAGAGGAAGTCCTAGCGCCGCAAAGCAGCAGCGCATCCGTGCTCGCACACACGTACAAGACACCGGGCAACCTCCGCCTCCTCGCTCCAGCGATGCAGCGGAAGCACAACCCTTTCTTGCCGCATAGCCACCGGGAACATGTATCTCGCTAGTCCGAGACCATGGGGGATAAATTCTAGAGAGGGAGAGAGATCCTTCATGAGGAGGTGTGAGAGACAAGTGAGGAGGGGGGCTCCTTTTATAGGAGGAGGGGGGAACCCCAAGGGGGTGGCCGGCGCATGGGGCTGCCCCCTTGCCCTCCCCTCTTCATGTGGGTGGACACTCCACTCACAAAATTCCTTTAAATTCCCTCCACTCAAAAGTCCACTCAAATTCCCATTAAAGTTCCACCAAATTTAATGCAAACTCTCATTAAATAAAACTCTTTTATTTTATTCAGAATTTTGTCAATTACTTTAATGACAAACATTCACAAATAACCCCTTGCTAGAATTCCATTTCACATGCATAACCACTTTATGCAATTTCACCCGAAAACCTGTTTCGGTATCTAGTGAAATAAATTCCTGCGCTTGTTTATTCTTTTGGCATGAAACATTTGCTCCAACTGGATGCCAGTGTATCTTACGTGTGTCACCCTACGGTTCGCGAATAATGCGGACATGATCGAGACCCTTCTCCGATCAATAATCAGTAGCGGGACCTGGAGATCCATACTGACTCCCACACATTCAACGATGACTTTTCCTGTGATCGTTGGAACCTTTTACGCTTGTATCTTAATCCCTTTGTTTCACGATATATTACATGTCCGAGATTCGATCATTGGTATCTCCATACCTAGTTTGATCTCGTTACTGACATGCACTCTTTTCTCGTTCCCGTGATATAACATTCTAGTGATCAAATCACTTGCTTGCAAGCTAACCAATGTGATATCACCGAGAGGGCCCAGAGCATATCTATCCGTCATCAGAATGAACAAATTCCACTCTTGATCCATGATTCTCAACATAACACTTTAGAATCTTTGAAGCCATCTTTATAATCACCCAGTTACGGAGTGACGTTTGATGTCAACAAGAAACTCTTCCGGTGTTAGTGATTGGCATGATCTCATGGTCTAAGGATTAGGATTACTTCGTAGTTTGTTTATAGCAATATAAACTCAATGACTTTGATCGTAATGCTATACTTCGGATGAATGTTCATCACACCATTACACTAATGTTGTGATCTCGTTATTAACAACATCCAATGTCTATGATCAGGAAACCGTGATCATCTTGTTAATCAACGAACTAGTTTATGAGAGAGGCATAACTAGGAACTTTCTGTTTGTTTATTAAACACACATGTATTAACGTTTCCGTATTAATACAATTATAGCATGCAAAATAAACATCTATCATATACTTGGAATACACATAATAAACATTTTATTATTGCCTCTTAGGGAATATTCCCTTCAGTTTTATGCTAATTTTTGTTAATTAAAGTAATTAACAAACTTCAAAATAAAATAAATAAAATATTTTTATTAAATGAGAGATGGCATTAATTTTGGTGGAAAATTAATGCATGTGAGTGGAATTTTGAGTGGACGGTTTTTATGTGAGTGGAACCTCCACCCACATGAATGAGGGAGAGGTGGAGGCACCCACCTTGGCTGCCGTCCATGGCATGTAACATCCCAAAAATATTATTCAAGGTTATCAATTCCAATCACCCAGATTTAGGGTTAACAAAAACTTTTGTTAATTAAAATCATTATGAATGCATGTGTGTATGTGATGAATGCATGAATGCTTGTATGGACTTGTTTGATTGTTGTGAATAGCAAGGATTGGTTTAAAGATGAAAAAACATCATCTAAATCATTTCCAAGCAGAACCAAATTAAGAGAAATTCAAAAACAAACAAACTAAGCAAATGGTCATTTTTGCCAATCTTGCTCGCTAGACCACTTTGAGTGTTTCTAGTAAAAGATATCAAACAAAAAACAAATCCAATTATTTTCACCCCTTGCTAGACCAAGTAAAATTGAACCCAAGCCCACCTTGCAAACCCACAGAAACATTTTGCAAATCTATGCCAAGGACAATTCAAAATTGAATCTAGTTCATATGGTAAGATCACCATTTCTCAAAACCCAACCAAACCAGTGCACCTTGACAAATCCAAGAACCAGAGACTACCTAGTATGTGCCCAGTACACTCACCAAGTTTCATCAAAAAATTCAAATATGAAATTATTTTGGCCATTTCATCAAACACTTGGAGACAGAAAACAAATTTGGCCAAACTTCATTGTTTTGAGCAGTAAATTGGCCAAACCTTATTCACCATTGATCATCCCTGTCTCCCCCAGTGCCAACGAGTGCATTGAACCAACCTAGACCCCTACCATTGCACCATGTCGTGCATGCCCGAGCTAACCCCGGCCAGCCGACCATGGCAAGCTAGCCAGAGCCATTGTCGCGCCTAGCCACCTTGTCCAAGAAGTACACCACCATCCACCGCCACCCCCTGTCCAACCCTCGAGCTCTGCCAAGCCGTGGACCTACGAGAACGCATGCGCCCAGTTTATCTCTGCCATGTCCAGAGCGCGCCACCTCGGCGCACTCGAAACGCTCGCACAAACCGCACCTCGCCTTCGGCGCCCAGGCCTGCAATCACCGCGACAACTGGAACCTCCCAGACAACCCCGTTCACCGTCGCGCGACCCAGATCACCCGTTCATCGTCAAAACCACCATCGGTACCGCTCAGAGCGTCGACCTATTCCGACCAACCTCGACTACCCTTGTAGCGCCTTCAAGACGTTGAGGACCACCAGGAGACCGCGCACCGTCCCCTACCTTCAACCATGCCCATAGCTCGTTGTAACCCTGACCCTGACGAGCACTGCCCATGCCACTCGGCCTCTCTCGCTCGCCTATAAGAGGAGGCCTCCCCTGCTTGTTTTCTTGATACCATCTCACTCCCCAACTCTCACTGATCCTTCCCACCTCTTCCTGGAGCAAGGCGAGTGCAGTATCACCAGAATTTCGCCGGAGCCTGCCGCTACTGGAGGAGAAGGGCGCCGTCGTTTGGAACCACCCCAGGAGGAGCCACCAGTACTAGGAGAAGCACCATTGTCGACTTCATCGTTCGCCCCCATCGCCGACCATCACCTAAGCCCCAGTGAGCCGCCCCATACCCCCACTGGCAGCGCTAGGGTTCGAGCCCGTCGTGTTCTGTTCGATGAGGACGATGGCCGTGAGCCATTGATCCTTGATCTAATCCTACGGTCGTAGTTAGCCCTTACCCCTTCGCACCCCCTATCCGACTGACGCGTGGGGACACCACGTAACCAGCCCGCGCGCGCTGTGCGTAGTGGGCCAGACTAGTTAGAATTCCCGCGTGACCCAGTTAGTTTGAATTTAGGTTTATCTATTTAGTTTCAAACCTAGTTCTGGCAGTAGATTCAAAATTCAATTCAAAGATTTTTTACTGAACCAAATTGCATGAAACTAATTTTTCTAGAAAGATAAGGAAATTCTTAATCCAAGCCCATTGGATTAAAACCATTTGAAATTATAGATCACCTATAGTAAAAATAACAAGGCAGAGACTTTTCTGCAATCAATCATTTTTCGAAATTCAACCATAAATGCTTTTGAGTTGATTCCAACTCTCAAAAATCACATTTATAAGACCTTTCTGAATATACAAAAATATTTAGGTTTACTTGCAGTAATAATGAACAAGTAATAAAAGAATGCCCCATAGGCATTTCTAGTCACTTTAATTAATTAAAATAAAAAGGTTAAACCTTATTAAATTGTGACACCACTTTAAATCACATTC
Source organism: Avena insularis (assembly GCA_023614405.1). NCBI lineage: Eukaryota > Viridiplantae > Streptophyta > Magnoliopsida > Poales > Poaceae > Avena > Avena insularis. Next base: position 195,019,537 of record CM042691.1, read on the forward strand.
CCAAGTATTGAAATATGTGGTGATGACATGTGTCAACATGATCCGATGTTTTAATTTGGTAATATTAAATCTTAAATAGTTTTCTAATGAGTAGAAATTACTTTTCTAAAATGAAATAAATAAAGCTATTGCTTTAATTCTTGTGATGATACTAGATCATCTAGTGTGAGCCTTTATGTGCTAAATAGCAGTAGTTAAGTATTGTTTGGTGATTGTGTACTTCGTATTTATTTATAGACGCTAGTACCGACCAAGGATACGAATAGGAAGGAGACTACTACGAGGAAGAAGCCGAGGAGAACTTCAACCACTGCACTTCACAAGGAAAGCTAACACTTGCAACTTTGCAAGCCATCCTAGCAAGCTACCACTTGCATGTTACTTATGCAAGCTTCACAATACAAGTTAACTTTGCAAGATAACTATGCCAAATAGATGCCTTAGGCATATGTGATTATACCCCTTGATTATACAAGATCCTAGTTTTACTTGCAAGCTTATTTATTTTATTTCTTTATCAAAGCTTGTTTACTTAGTGACTTGTGAAGTTTTGGAAAGATATTAGAGGTAGCATAAAGAGCATAAAACTTGGCCTAAGTTAGGTAGAAATTGATGTCATCCTGAGGCATGAGATTATAGTTAGATAAGTCATACTAAATTATCACCCCTCACTAGTGTTTACCCCAAATTTAGTGGCTAGTGCTAAGCATAAAACTTGATCACTTTATATGGGAATACTTGGTGAAAATTGTTATGAAAACCTTAGAATGATGAGTCATTCTAATGAAATGATTTGACATGTGTTCTTGAACACCAGATGACTTTGATGAGGAAAATGTTGAGGCATGAGCCTTAGCCCTTTATAAAAATGATGGTTGTGTTCGGATGCGATATCATTCCAATGTTATCATACAACCACAATACCCGAATTTGGGTAGGGCTTGACTGGAAGTTTATATATCTTAGTATGCGTTCCCTTGCGGACGAGGTTTGAGCTGTGGCTACCTCGTGAGGATTGTCCACATGTGCAGTTCCTAAGATGATTGTTGGTCATGGTTGGGAGGCCAAACTCATAGGAGAGGTGCCTATACTAGGGTGTGTAATTGAAAGGTTACGATTGATTATCCGCATAATTAGTATGGTGAATTCAGGATTATTCCTGACGGATGTATCGAATATTGTGGTGAAAGTGTACCACCTCTGCAGAGTGTCATACTATTCGAATAGCCGCGTCCGCGGTTATGGACAGTTGGAGTGGCCATACTGTTCCGCCGTCAGATGTTTTCAAAATGACTTGTCAAATGAATCATGACTTTGACTTGACCACAACAGGGTTGTGAAAGTGAAACTCGAGTTCCCACTTAGGTGTTATAAAACCTTCAAATAGCTTTCTTTACTCCTGAACTCAGCTAGAGATAAACCTGGCTTTTTGCAAAACAAACCTAGAGCTTAGTATTTCTACTTAAACACTTTACTTGTTAGTGATAGTTTGCGAGTACTTAAAGAGTACTCATGGCTTTGTCTCTGGCTATTCCCATGGCCAGACTATGAGGAGGACTATTAGGAGGATGGACCGCAGGAAGTCTACGACAACTAGGATCATCTCCCATCGTCAGCATTGCCTATGACCATGAAGATGGAGCTTCACCTGGGCTACCGTTATTATATTATTCCGCTTCTTTGATTGTACTAAGACTGGATCATGAGATCCCTTATTTGTAAGACCTTTATTATGGTTTGTAATGGATGATGAACTATGGTACCAATCTGTTATGTCTCGCAAAAATGGTAATCCTGGGATTGCGATGTATGGCATAATAGGCATCTGGGATTAAAAATCCGGGTGTTGACAAGTTGGTATCAGAGCTCTCCTGACCATAGGATACCATAGTTAGAATGGACACTTTAATCAAAAACTTAGTTTCAAAACAAAAGAAGTGAGTATTTATGAAAACCTATTCTCATTCTTATCACCTAGATTCTTTCATGAAAATTCATATTCCTCAAAAATTCTTGCAAACTTACATAAAATTTGACACACTTGATCACTCTACTAACTTACTCATCCTAAATTCTTATAGATGGACATGAAGTATAACAAGTTCTATCAGTTGGGCAATGGAGGAGATCTCATCTTTGAGCGTGATTTGGACCAACTCTCGGAACTTCTAGAGGACCCGCACCCCGAGTTCTTCGGAGCCTAGCTCAACGATAAGGAAGGAGGAGAATTGCAATGGTTGATTGTTGCAAGTCTTAGAGGGAATATTGAAGCCCCCACCTCAAAGGGAGTCCAGTTCACCTTAAGGGAGAACAACTAGTTAGATGGACTTGCTAGGGCCATGCAGGAAGCTCTTGCCCGTCTGTGTGGGCAAAGCATAAATCAGATCAAGGGCACCCATTTGGGGTATTACCCAAGGCATGATGTTATGGGACAACCACTGGAGGCACCATATCACCCAGAGCTGAAGCATCAAGTGGACCACCTCAGATTCATGATGTATGACCGTAAGAAGGAGTTGGAAAATGCCCGCTCCTACACCAACCACAACTACGCCATCGCAGTCAAGAAGGACCAGACCATCGCCATGCTTGTGAAGGATCGCCAGTCTCGTTGCCGTCAGCTTGATAAGAAGGATCGCATTATTGCTCGCCTTCGTCACAAAGTGACAGACTTGTAGGAGACCATCCACGAGAGGGACATGCAGCTTGAGGAGATGGAGAATGCAGGGGAGGATATCCGTGGAGACCCCTACTCTTACCTCAGTGATGATGATGACTTCCTGGAGGATCAAGCCATGGACTTCTTCACCGATGAGGATGACTTCGCCTTCATTGATGATGATGAAGCCACTGATTCCGAGGAGTAGTAGCACTTGAGAACTAGCATTAGTGAAGTTGTATCAGGTCCCACTGTATCGTAGTTTCACAGAATGGTTCTTAAAACCATATGTTTCCTTGTTGTGGTGTGTGTTTGTATTGTGTGCTATGAATGAATGAAAAGCAATTTGCTAGAAAAATCTGAGTCAAAGTTTAAAAACTTTTTCAAAAACAAACCCCTCAACCTTAGAAATTTCCCTCTTTTCTCATGATCTATCTCAATCTTCAGCTGCCTCGCGGAGGAAGCAGTTCATCCCCAGACCCAATGTTGCAAATCTTGCAAATGTTGGTTTCTGACCGTGAAGCTAAAAGAGTCGAATGTCAAGCCATCCTAGACACCCTCCAACACATAGCTCAGATGGCCAACAACAACCAAGGCCATGGAAACCAGGACAACCATGGATCCAAGCTCAAGAACTTTCAGAATTCCAATCCCCCCTTCTTTAGTAAGTATGAAGAGCCCTTAGATGTCGATGATTGGCTGCAGACCATGGAGAACAACTTAGAAGTCGCGGGAGTGGAAGCGAACAAGAAAGTACTGTTTGCCACCCACTATCTGGCAGGAGATGGAAGAGCTTGGTGGAGCAGCGTTCGCGCCATGACTGGAGGACAAATGATGACTTGGGATGAATTCAATCTCCTGTTCAGCCGAACCCATGTGCCACCGGGTTTGATCAAGAGGATGAGAGATGAATTCAGAGAATTGAAGCAAGGAAGGATGACAGTAGTTGCGTACCGTGACAAATTTCTGTCATTAGCTAGGTATGCACCCGATGACATTTACACTGAAGCCAAGAAGAAGGAGAGATTCTTGAATGGTCTGCATGATGAGATGCAGACAGTGTTAGTCAACATTACGTTTTATTATACTGAATCCTTAGTGGACTCTGCCATTCAGATGGAAGACAAGATCAACCAAGACAATGAGAACCGCAAGCATCGAATGATGCATCAATCAAGAACCCACCATATCCCAAACTATCGCCCCAACCCGTCTATAGGATTTGCCCTAAGAAACAATAGACCCCCGATGAACCGTCCAACCTATCTCAACAGTGGAGGAGGAAACCCCAGGCCAGGAGGAAACCAGAACAACAACCCTAGCAACCCCACCAATTTCAACCATGCACCGCCCAAGTTCAACAACAACAATGTCTCCAACAACACCAATACTTCCCTGAGGACTGGAAGTAATGTTGTGCCTGTTGCGGGAAAGGACAAGTCTCAGGTGACTTGTTATGAATGCAGAACCAAGGGTCACTACTCCAATGATTTCCCAAGAATCTTGGAGTAGCCCCCAATGTGAATTCCCCGGCTCAGCAGCAGCCGTCGTGTTCAGCCTGGAAGAAGATTTGCCTCAGGGAATTTGCTCAACCGCAATGGCCGTCTGTTTCTCATGAATGCTGAAGAAGCCCAAGAAGCGCCAGAAGTCATGCTGGGTATTTTTTCGGTTAAGTCAGTACTTGCAGGAGTGTTGTTTGATTTTGGAGCATCGCACTCATTTGTTACAGAAGAATTTTCATGCCCTAGTAAGATTCAACCAACAAAATTGAAGCATGTTATGATAGTTCAAATACCTGGTTCAACCACCAAAGCTAGACAAATTTGCAAGGCCGTACCTATTAGAATTCATGGCATAGATTTTTATGCTAATATAATAGTACTTGGAACCAAAGGTTTGGAAGTAGTACTAGGAATGGATTGGATGTCGAAACATAAAGGATTAATCGACTGTTCCAAGAAATCCATAACCATGACCAGTACCACTAGAGTATCAGTAGAGCATGTATCTGAAACCTTTCCCCGTCAATTCAAGTGCAACAAGAGTCTAGCCCAACCAACCCTTGTCCAAGTCAGAGTAGTCTATGAATACCCTGATGTATTTCCAGATCTTTTGCCCGCTATGCCCCCAGATCGGGATATCGAGTTTATCATTGAACTAATCCCTAGAACCGGACCCATCGCTTAGAGAACTTATAGTATGAACCCATCAGAATTAGTGGAGATGAAGAAGCAACTAGATGCTATGCTGGAGATAGGACTGATTCAACCAAGTGCGTCGCCATGGAGATCACCTGTCTTGTTCGTAGATAAGAAAGATGAAGGTAACCGTTTGTGTACGGATTATCGGAAGATGAATGATGTCACCATCAAGAATAAGTACCCACTGCCGAAGATAGAAGACATGTTTGACTAGTTAACTAGTGCCAAAGTGTTTTCTAAGATTGATCTTAGAACTGGGTATCATCAACTCAAGATTTGTGCAGAGGATATTCCAAACACTGCCTTTACCACCAGATATGGACTGTATGAGTACACTGTCATGTCTTTTGGAATAACCAATGCCATGAATAAGATTTTTATGGAATTCCTGAATAATTTTGTCTTTGTTTTCATCGATGACATTCTGATCTATTCCAAATCAGAAGAAGAACATGAGCTACACCTTAGGACCATGCTTGGAACCCTTAGGGAGCATTAGTTGTATGCCAAGTTTAGCAAATGTGAATTCTGGTTACAGTAAGTAGGATTCCTCGGACATATTGTGTCGGCCAGAGGAATTGCTGTTGACCCTGCAAAGGTTAGGGATGTTGAAGAATGGCAAGCCCGACCACTCAAACCCAAGTTCGTGCATTTCTCATATTAGCGGAATATTACCGCAAGTTCGTAGAAGGATTCTCGAGTATCACAAGACCCATGACCCAATTGTTGAAGAAAGATGAGAAGTTTGAATGGACGGACAAACGTGAAGTAACTTTTCAAGAGCTTAAGAAGAGATTTATCTCAGCCCAAATCTTGATCATGCCGGATATCACGAAGCCTTTTGATGTGTATTGTGAAGCATCCAAGATCGGTCTCAGATGTGTGTTGATGCAAGAAGGAAAAGTCATATCATATCTATCTCGACAACTGAAGCAGCATGAGAAGAATTATCCTACCCATCACCTTGAACTAGTAGCCATAGTGTTAGCCTTAAAGACATGGAGGCATTACCTCATGGGAAACCGTTCTGAAATTTATTCGGACCACAAGAGCCTGAAGTACATTTTCACTCAGAAGGAGCTGAATATGAGGCAAAGGAGATGGATAGAGTTAATCAAGGACTATGATTTGGACATTCACTATCACCCCAGCAAAGCCAATGTGGTAGCAGATGCCCTTAGCAGATTGCCGTGTCGCTTGAACTCTATGATTCTGAAGGAGCAACCAAGTTTGCACAAGGAGTTGGAAGATTTCAGAATGGAATTAGTAAGTGAAGGATTTTTGGCTAGCATAGAACTTCAACCCGCTTTGATTAGTCAGATCAAGGAGGCACAGAAAGGAAATGCTAGTATCGACAAAATTAAACGTTGCATCGGTACAGGAAAGGTACCCGGATTCACCGAAGATGAAGGAGTTTTGTGGTACAAAGGACGTATCTGTGTGCCAGAAGATTCAGAATTGAAGCATGCTATTTTGAAAGAAGCCCATGATACTCTTTATTCTATCCATCCCGAAGGAACAAAGATGTATCAGGATTTGAAGGAGCAATTTTGGTGGCATAAGATGAAGAGAGAAATCGGAAGCTACATAGCCAAGTGTGATATTTGTTAGAGAGTCAATGAGGGACATCAGAGACCCGTAGGAATTTTGCAACCATTGCAAATTCCGGAATGGAAATGGGATTCATTTGGAATGGATTGTATCACCGGTTTTCCTACATCTAGCAGGGGAAATGACTCTATTTGTATCATAGTGGATAGACTGTCCAAAGTCGCCCATTTCTTACCTGTCAAGACCACCTATCAGAGTTCGAAGCTAGCAGAGTCGTACATTGCTAGAATAGTTAGTTTGCATGGAGTCCCCGAGAACATCGTGTCGGATCGAGGAACTCAGTTCACCTCGAGAATTTGGAAGAAAGTCCAAGAAGGATTAGGAACCCGACTAGATTTTAGCACAACTTATCACCCTCAGACTGATGGATAAACGGAGCGAGTAAACCAAATACTCGAAGATATGTTGAGAGCATGTGTGTTAGAATATGGATCTAAATGGGAAGATTGTTTGCCTTTTGCAGAATTTTCATACAACAACAGTTATCAAGCCAATTTGCAAATGGCTCCATTTGAATTAATTATGGAAGGAAGTGTCGTACCCCTTTGAATTGGTCGGAAGTAGGAGAGAGTCAGATTTTCGGACCTGACATCCTACGAGAAGCAGAAGAGAAAGTTCACAAGATCCGTGAGCACCTCAAGACAGCCCAATCCAGATAGAAGAGTTATGCCAACAAGAGACGTCGAGACCTCGCCATCAATATCGGAGATTTTATGTATCTCAAGGTGTCACCTTTGAAAGGAATGCAATATTTCCAGCTCTCAGATATATCAGACCTTTCAATATTTTGAATCGTCGAGGAGAAGTATCGTATCAACTGGAACTGCCAGAGGAGATGTCATCCATGCATAATGTGTTTCATATCTCATTACTTCGCAAATGCCTAGAAGTCCCGAAGAAGACCGAAGTTTTCAAGAATATTGATCACCGAACCATAGAGAATAACAATGACGTGACATATCCCGAAGTACCCATTCGTATTTTGGAGGAATCTTTCAGAACCACTAGGACCCGGAGTATCAAGTTTCTCAAGATCGAGTGGAGTAATCACACTGAAGAAGAAGCTACCTGGGAGCAAGAAGACTACGTTAGGATAGAGTTTCTAGATCTCTTTAAATCCTAGTTTTATTTTTCTCAAATCTCAGGAAGAGATTTTGTTTAAGGAGGGAAGGTTTGTAACATCCCAAAAATATTAATCAAGGTTATCTATTCCAATCACCCAAATTTAGGGTTAACAAAAACTTTTGTTAATTAAAATCATTATGAATGCATGTGTGTATGTGATGAATGCATGAATGCTTCTATGGACTTGTTTGATTATTGTGAATAGCAAGTATTGGTTCAAAGATGAGAAAAACATCATCTAAATCATTTCCAAGCAGAACCAAATTAAGAGAAATTCAAAAACAAACTAACTAAGCAAATGGTCATTTTTGCCAATCTTGCTCACTAGACCACTTTGAGTGTTTCTAGTCCAATATTTCAAACAGAAACAAATCCAATTCTTTTAACACCTTGCTAGACCAAGTAAAAGTGAACCCAACCCCACCCTACAAACCCACAAAAAAAATTTGCAATTCTATGCCAAGGACAATTCAAAATTGAATCTAGTTCATATGGTAAGATCACCATTTCTCAAAACCCAACCAAACCAGTGCACCTTGACAAATCCAAGCAACTAGAGACTACCTAGTATGTTCCCAGTACACTCACCAAGTTTCATCCAAAAATTTAAATATGAAATTGTTTCATCCATTGCATCAAACACTTGGAGACAGAAAACAAATTTGGCCAAACTTCACTGTTCTGAGCAGTAAATTGGCCAAACCTTATTCACCATTTATCATCCCTGTCTCCCCCAGTGACAACCAGTGCATTGAACCAACCTAGAACCTTACCATTGCACCATGACGTGCATGCCCGAGCTAACCCCGGCCAGTCGACCATGACAAGCTAGCCAGAGCCATCACCGCGCCTAGCCACCGTGTCCAGGAAGCACGCCATCGTCCACTGCCACCCCCTGTCCAACCCTTGAGCTTTGCCAAGCCATGGACCACCGATAACGCACGTGCCTAGTTTGTCTCTGCCATGTCTAGAGCGTGCCAGCTCGCCGCGCTCGACACGTTCGCACAGACTGCGCCTCTCCTTCGCCACCCATGCCTACAATCACCGCGACACCAGGAACCTCCCAGACAACCCCGTTCGTCGCTGCGCGTCCTGTAGCACCCGTGCATCATCAAAAACACCGTTGGTACCGCTTAGAGCGTCGACCCATTCCGACCAACCTCGACCACCCCTTGCCGCGCCATCAAGATGTTGAGGACCGCCAGGAGACCGCGCACCATCCCCTACCTTCAGCCATGCCTGCAGCTCGCTGTAAGCCCGACCCCGACGAGCACTGCCCATGCCGCTCGACCTCTCTCGCTCGCCTATAAAAGGAGGCCTCCCCCGCTCGTTTTCTTCACACCATCTCACTCCCCACATCTCACTGATCCTTCCCACCTCTTCCTAGAGCAAGGCGAGTGCAGCATCGCTGGAATTTCGCCGAAGCCAGCCGCTGCTGCAGGATAAGGGCGCCGTCGATTGGAGCCACCCCAGGAGGAGCCGCCAGTACTAGGAGAACCGCCGTCGTCGACTTCATCGTTTGCCCCATCGCCGACCATCGCCTGAGCCCCGGTGAGCCGCCCCAGACCCCCACTGGTCGCGCTAGGGTTCGAGCCCATCGTGTTCTGTTTGACGAGGACGATGGCCGTGAGCCGTTGATCCTTGATCTAATCCTATGGTCGTAGTTAGCCTGTACCCCTTCGCATCCCCCTGTCCCACTGATGTGTGGGGACACCACTTAACCATCCCGCGCATGATGTGCGTAGTAGGACGACCCAGTTAGAATTCCCACGCGACCCAGTTAGTTTCAATTTAGGTTTATCTATTAAGTTTCAAACCTAGTTCTGGCAGTAGATTCAAAGAGTTTTACTGAACCAAATCGCATGAAACTAGTTTTGCTAGAGAGATATGGAAATTCTTAATCCAAGCCCGTTTGATTCAAACCAGTTGAAATTATAGATCACCTATAGTAAAATAACAAGGCAGAGACTTTTCTGCATTCAAATTTTTTTCAAAATTCAACCATAAATTCTTTTGAGTTGATTCCAAATCTCAAAAATCACATTTAATAAGACCTTTCTGAATATATAAAAATATCTAGGTTTACTTGCAGTAATAATGAACAAGTAATAAAAGAATGCCACATAGGCATTTCTAGTCACTTTAATTAATTAAAATAAAAAGGTTAAACCTTATTAAATTGTAACACCACTTTAAATCACATTCCAAAGTATTGAAATATGTGGTGATGACATGTGTCAACATGATCCCATGTTTTAATTGGGGAATATTAAATCTTAAGTACTTTTTCAATGAGTAGAAATTACTTTTCTAAAATGAAATAAATAAAGCTATTGCTTTAATTCTTGTGATGATTGTGATGATACTAGATTATCTAGTGTGAGCCTTTGTTTGCTAAATAATAGTAGTTAAATATTGTTTGGTGATTGTGTACTTTGTATTTATTTATAGATGCTAGTACCGACCAAGGATACGAAGAGGAAGGAGACTACTACGAGAAAGAAGCCGAGGAGAACGTCAACCACTGTACTACACAAGGCAAGCTTACACTTGCAACTTTGCAAGCCATCCTAGAAAGCTACCACTTGCATGTTACCTATGCAAGCTTCACAATACAAGTTAACTTTGCAAGATAACTATGCCAAATAGATGCCTTAGGCATATGTGATTATACCCCTTGATTATACCAAATCCCAGTTTTACTTGCAAGCTTGGTTATTTTATTTCTTTATCAAGGCTTGTTTACTTAGTGACTTGTGAAGTTTTGGAAAGATATTAGAGGTAGCATAAAGAGCATAAAACTTGGCCTAAGTTAGGTAGAAATTGATGTCATCCCGAGGCTTGAGATTATACTTAGATAAGTCATACTGGATTATCACCCCTCACTAGTGTTTACCCCCAATTTAGTGGCTAGTGCTAAGCATAAAACTTGATCACTTTAGATGGGAATACTTGGTGAAAATGTTTATGAAAACCTTAGAATGATGAGTCATTCTAATGAAATGATTTGACATGTGTTCTTGAACACTAGATGACTTTGATGAGGAAAATGTTGAGCCATGATCCTTAGCCCTTTATAAAGCTGATGGTTATGTTCGAATGCGATACCATTCCAATGTTACCGTACAACCACAATACCCGAATTTGGGTAGGGCTTGACTGGAAGTTTATATATCTTAGTATGGGTTCCCTTGCGGACAAGGTTTAAGCTGAGGCTACCTCGTGAGGATTGTCCACCTGTGCAGTTCCCAAGATGATAGTTGGTCATGGTTGGGAGGCCAAACTCATAGGAGAGGTGCCTATCCTAGGGTGTGTAATACAAAGGTTAGGATTGATTATCCACATACTGAGTATGGTGAATTTAGGATTGTTCCTGACGGATGTATCAAATATTGTGGTGAAAGTGTACCACCTCTGCAGAGTGTCAAACTATTCGAATAGCCGCGTCCACGGTTATGGACAGTTGGAGTGGCAATACTGTTCCATCATCAGATGTTTTCAAAATGACTTGTCAAATGAATCATGACTTTGACTTGACCATAACAGGGTTGTGAAAATGAAACTTGAGTTCCCACTTAGGTGTTATAAAACCTTCAACTAGCTTTCTTTACTTCTGAACTCAGCTAGAGATAAACCTAGATTTTTGCAAAACAACCTATATCTTATTATACCTACTTGAACCACTTTACTTGTTAGTGATAGTTTGCGAGTACTTAAAGAGTACTCATGGATTTGTCCCTAGCTATTCCTGTGGCCACACTACGAGGAGGACTATCAGGAGGATGGACCGCAGGAATTCTATGATAACTAGGATCATCTCCCATCGTCAGCATTGCCTACGACCATGAAGATGGAGCTTCGCCCATGCTACCGTTATTATATTATTTCGTTGATTTGATTGTACTAAGACTGGATCATGAGATCCTTTATTTGTAAGACATTTATTATGGTTTGTAATGGATGATGAACTATGGTACCAATCTGTTATGTCTCACAAAAATGGTAATCCCGGGATTGCGATGTATGGCATAACAAGCATCTGGGATTAAAAATCCGGGTGTTGACATGGCATGGGGCTGCCCCCTCCCCTATAAAAGGAGCCCCTCCTCCTCTCACTACACACCTCCACGTGAAGGATCTCTCCCCCTCTAGAGTATTCCCCATGGCTTCGAACTAGCGAAGTATATGTTCCCCGCCGTTTCTCTAGAAGGATTTGCTAATTCCACTGCTTTGCTGGAGCAAGGACTCGGAGGTTGTTGGGGTACTAGAGGTGTATGCAATCACGGATGTGTCGCTACCTTGTGGTGCTAGACTCGCTAGACTTCAGCACGATCTTGAGATTGTGAAGTGTACGACTACATCATAAACGAGAACTAATCTCGTAAATCTTTTTGGTCTTTGAGGGTAAGTTCTCTATGGATGTATATCCATCCGTTTCGTGTATCAGGATAGATAGATCTTGGTGCTTAGTTGTTCTATCGTAGGAATTTTTTGTTTTCTATGCTATGAACCCAACAATAAGGGTAGGCATGGTGTTATCCATGAACAGACTATGAAGTTCTGAAATGAATTCTTCCTTCCCTTCCTCATAAGAGGAACCATAAAAATAAATGTGTCTCCAAACCTTGCAATCTATTTTGTTTTCTATGACACAAGAGACTGAGAAGTTTTTAATTTCCTAGGAAAGTATATCAAAAAAAATCTAGATCGACAGCAACCAGAATCCCTCCTATGGTTCCTATCGTTGAGAGGAAATTCCAAGAAAATTTTGTATTAAAACTAATAGAGTTTAAGAAAGATGGGGGAACTCTCCCTTTTAGTTTCCTCCAAAGAAACTATAGATGCATGGGTTTTGGAAAGGATTTCATGAATGCATTCCTTTCTACCCTTAGCAAAAATACTTATAATCTTCCATGACTACTAACACTAATCATAATAAACTATCTTCCTAGGGTGCTTGACCTGTTTTTGTTTGCAAATTTTTGTCCATAATATTTCACTATAGTCTTCTAACTCATCATATCTATAAAGGACAGTGGGGGTGGGAGGTGGAGAGTTTACATTTAAAGTAACAGTGGCCCTGCCTATTTTTGGGACAGTTGGGTTTACCTCACTGTTCAAAAACTGGACAGGGGAACAAGTATCAGAAAAAGAAGAACTTGACACAGGAGGGGATCTCCATCCAGAAGGTGTACTCACTGTATTTTCCATACTAGAGTCTAGAGAGTGGACATTAGAACATCTAACCTAGAATGTAGAGTGAATAAAGGACTAGAAGGGGCATCGGTGGAAGTAGTAACAACACTATCACTATCATCTACTGCTATGACTACTCCTATTTTGGCAGCCATATATAGTAAAGCATTTTCTCGAAGAACAATAAAAGGATTTGAGTTGGCTATACATTTGAATTTTGATTTCCTTCTTTGTCTCAGCTAAAAAACACAAGAGAACAAGGAGGTTCCCTCGTAGTTGCCTCTCGCCCATCTTGTCAATGTTACATCATCTATTAGCTCGTTGTGAATGGGGATCAGGGGCCCGACTGAAAACTTGAAATGTCGGCTGGCAGTTTTTCCCATTAACTATCTGGGGATGCCGGTACAGGACACCAAGTTTCCGACCAAGGACTTCGAGCCCCTCATGGGGCGGGTTAAGGAAAAATCTGAGCCATGGCAAGGGATATTTACCTCCAAAGGGACAATACCATCCTTATCGACTCTTGTCTCTCCAGCCTCCCCATGTATATCATGGGGAGGTATCTCCTGCAGGAAGGTGCCCATGCTAGCTTTGACAAGTATCTATAATGGTTCTTTTGGATGGATACTGATGGCCACCAAAAGTATCACATGGTCAAATGGGCTGACATCTGCGCCCCCAAAGATCTTGGGGGCATACGGATCCTAACTTCTCGCCACATGAACGTGGAACTGATGCTTAGATGGGTGTGGCGAATCTTAACTGACGATGGTGGACTTTGGCTGCAACTAGTAAAAGCTAAGGACCTTCGGGGATGGTCGTTGATGTCTTGTCAGCATCGGAGGGATCTCAGTTTTGGAGATCCATCTAGGATATCAAGCCGGCAGTACGAAAAAGGTTGTCCATCTTCATAGGTGATGGAGGGGACACCCTATTCTGGTTTGACCCCCGGTTTGAAGGCTGGCCTTTGCGGCATGAGGTCCCTGGGTTGTTCACGATTTTCTCGGATCCAATGATCTTGGTGGCGTAAGCCTTCCAAGATGGGTCCTAGACTGTCGAGTTTTGGTGTAATATTAGCTTGGTGGAGGTAGCAGCCTGAGATGGGCTTTGGGAAAGCCTTCAGCTGACCCTTTCCCAAGCCCCGGATAGCGTATCTTGGCACCTGGCCCCCTCTTGGACTTTTACTAGGAGTTTGGCGTATATGGACCTGTTTGGTGGGCCCTCTCTCCCTTAGACCTCTCCACTCTAGAAGGCCCCTGCCCTTGAAGATTAAGATCTTTGTATGGCAGTTGTTGTGTGACTAGCTTCCCTCAGGTATGGAGGTGGCCAAGCGGCATGGCCCTGGAAATGGGATATTCCCCCTTTGTGCGGTCCTAGAATCGGGCGCCCACATTTTCTGTACCTGTCTCGCAGCTCGCTTCCTATGGAACTTCACCCATGAGGCCTTGGGGCCTGACTGGCAGGCCTCAGACCTGGGGGATTTCGGGGAAGCCAATGCAAACGGTACCGGTAGGAGGAGGCCTCTCTTCTGGTTAGTGTTTGCGGCTATGACCTGGACTTTATGGAACATCCACAATAAAATGGTCATAGAGCATGTTTTCCTGCGCCGTGCCTCCGACTCGATTTTCAAATTCTTGGCTTTTTTGCAGCAGTGGTACCCTCGGTGTAGGCAGTGAGATAGGGAGCATCTGGACATGATGATGGAGCACCAAATTGTGGCAGTCCGTCAATTAGCTACATCTTCTAGTCGTGTGTGTGTGTGTGTTGTTGCCTCGGCTTGTTTCTTTTTCATCTTTGACTCTTGTTTGTTGGCTTTATATAGATGTTGTTTTATTTATAAAAGCTAGAGAAAGCTTGTTTTGAGAAGGAATGGGGATCAGGGATGGAATGAAAATGGATAAGAGAAGAATGGTCAAACCGGTAGTGTCCTTGGTGTTTCCGCAATGGTCAAAACAACAGTCGCCAACATAAAAATATTCTAGTTCGGGGTACATAGCAGCATCTTCTATCAGAAATTAGAGTTTCTGTCGTGGAAGTACATAGTTTGAAGAACCGAAAGGGACTTCCTATGTCCCCTACATCAACGTCAATCATGATGGCCAAGCTATGAAAATCCCCACATAAAATTCCCCATCTCAAAATCTGAGATACTTGTTTCTCAAGAAAATCAAGCAATGATTAATTTCTAATCCCTAGGGGAGTATATATACCAAAACACTTTGTATGTCCATCCTCTATAGAGAAAGCATATCACATCTGACGAGGTTTAATCTCGTCAATGCCCATTGTTATGAGCTTGGGTTTTGGAGAAGATGGGGATACTGGAGATCGCGGAACGGTTAGCAAACAAGCAACACGGGGACACGAGGTTTACCCAGGTTCAGGCCCCCGAAGGGAAAACCCTACTCCTGCTTGTCTGCTCTTGATTATGGAGGAACCGAAAAGTACAGGGGTGCGCAGATGCAATCTGGCGTGGAGGTGTGTATGCGGTGGTATGCGAAGTATCCTCCTCGTCGTGCCCTCCTAGCCTTTATATATAGGTAGGAAGGTCCCAGGCACAGATCGAGTCGGTTACAGGTTTTAGGGTTTTCCCCTTTGAATATTCTATCTACTCTAGTCTTGTTCTCCAAGGATCCGAAGGCGTCATGGGCCCTGGCCACCCGAAAGTCTTCATGGGCTGGTTCATGTTCTCGTGGGCCTTACTTGGGCTGGACTAGGTATGCTAAGATCATGTACCCGTAGGGTATAACCATGTCAGTAGCCCCCGAGTGTTCAGTCGAATCGTAGATTCGGCTGAGGACTCTTCAATCTTTTGGGTGCATCTATCTTTTGTTCGTTTAGAGAACGATTTGAGTATGTAGGGATTGCTGATGCGCGTGCCTGACTCTCCCGACGGATCAGGGTCAGTTAACTGTTTTAGGACAAAACAACACGATCTTCTTCAGATTCGAGTCCCTCGACTCGAACCCGGAACATATGCTGGCGTAACTCGACTCAGGCCACGGAGGACTTATAGGAGTGGAATTCTAGTAGATTTTAAATGATGTACCCAATGCGTCCGTCGGGATTTTTCATCGCGCCTGCTGGCATGGATTCTTACTAGCAGAGCGCAGTCGTGTGCGTTGCCAGGCCATCAGATGATATCTGTAGGTCTTATCTTTATGTCGCAGACATAGCATCCGAATGTTTATCACCGCGGAGGTGTTTGGGTGGCCAAGGAAGATGTTGCTTACTTAGCGTTAATTGCGGCAGAGTTGCCAAAAAGTTTTTGCATGTTGATCCGAAGGATCGCAGTCAAAGAATTCATAGGGTGCGCGACCAGCGCTCCCTATGGGAGTATCCCCCGAGTGTCTGTTCGAGTCGTAGACTTGAGCAGAGACTTTAATTCAGTCTTTGTTGACTTTTAGGTCCGTAAGTCACAAATTTTTCTGATGCTTGAATCCATCCTCCCTATGGGAGTATCCCCCGAGTCCGTAGTGGAGTCGTAGACTCGACATAGGACTCGAAGAAGAGTTCAATGGTGTAGTATTTTGATCGTTTTTCGGGTGCGCGGCCAGTGCTCCTGATAGGAGTAGCCCCCGAGTAGTTAGTCGAATCGTAGATTCGACCGAATACTTTTAGGTGTGTAGCCGAAGAATCGTAGATGACGTCAGTGCTGACGATCGGTGACGTCAAGCATCTGCGGCGCCAGAGATGACGTGACTGGACGAACATGGGTCCCACCTTCTCACTTTGAGTTGACTGGTCACATGCGGCGTGGAGATAATTACGGTGTCGTCTCGATTTCAGTGCGTAGTGGATGGCGTGTGAGCGACAGTTCGCTGCTGCGTCGACACGTGGACGGTTGGATTTGGATGTTGGCTTTACGTCTTCCTGATGAGCGGTCGTCGTGCATCGTCCTCGTCCTTATAATCACTGAGGAAAAGTTAGTTTGTTTTTCACCGCAGCCATTCTCGTTTCACTGCTCCCATCTTCATTGAGCTTTTCTCGCTACACACTGGAATTTCTTCGAACCTTTCTATCTTTGTTTCTGCATTCTCATCGTCGTCATCACCGCGTTGCGATGGGGAAGTCCAAGAAGTCCTCCACCGCAGTTGGTACCAGTGTTGTCTCCGGCGGCAAGAAGGGTTCCATCGCTACTCGCGTCACCGATGGTGGCTGGCGACGATCGGAGACGCGCGAGGGCGATCTCCGCAAGCTCCGTGAGCGGGGTCTGATCCCGCAGGATAGGGAGGCCATCAGGGTTCCCGGTGACGAGGTAATTTGGTCATGTTCATCGCTTTTGTCCTTCGGGGCCTTTCTTTCCCGATCCACGATTTTCTCCGTGGATTGCTTTTCCTTTATGGCATCCAGCTCCATCATCTTTCACCGAACTATCTTCTTCATATCGCCTACTTCATCACATTCTGTGAGTGCTGGCTCGGTGTCGAGCCGCACTTTGGCCTCTTCCGGAAGCTCTATTCCGTGAAGAGGCAATCTTGCTTCGATGGCGTTTATCCCATCAGCGGCTGCATCATTTCCCTTAAATCCAACTTTCTCTTCTTCTCCTTTTCTATGTATGAATCTGTCCAGTACTGGCGGAGGCGATGGTTTTACATCCGTGACTCCACGGTGGCCGGAAGAACTTTGGCCTTGCTCCTTTTGACCCTTCCCAGAAAATCCAGCTGAAGAGGTCCTGGAAGAACCACATCTTGGATGGTGAGGTGGCGGAGATAGAGGGGCTCAGTCATCGGGTGAAGGATCTTTAGTTGATTCCGGATAAAGAGGTGAATGGTGTGGATATCATCCGCACCTTCCTCAAACGTCGGGTGCAGCCGCTCCAGGCTAGGGCGCACCCGATGTTCCTTTATTCTGGTCGCCACGATCCGACTAGGGTTTCGGCTGAGGAGTTCTCCAGGGGGGATCTCGACAGGATTCTTTGGCCGCTGCTGAAGTTCAAGGCTGGAGAGGATCTTCCGGGGAAGTCGCTGACTCCTCCGTTCGCCGCCTCTCATCTGGTTCCGCGGGTGTAGATCTGGGGCGTGCACGTAGCGCTTTTTTGACTGCGTTTTTCTTGCACTTGCTTTTGTTCTGAAAGTTTGTTTCTTTTGCGCAGGAATTCAAGGTACCGGGCATGTCGCCTCCACTACCCGAACTGTTTCCGGATGTACCGGACAATGAGGTAGTGGATTCCATGTCTGAGCTTCCCTCTGCGTGATCACCCGCGGAAGAAACTTTTTAGTCTAGCGAGGAGCAGACTCGAAAGCGGACACGAAGCTCGAGCGAAGCGTCGAATGCTTCGACTCCGCCGACCCCTAGGAACCCATCATGCCTTGAGCGTCACAGTGGAGGTCATGGTGGCTCTACCTCTCCTATTCCGGCCATGCCCGTGCGGGCTGTGGAGCCGCAGCCACCGGCGAAGCGGAAGAAGGAAGAGAAGAAAGGTAGGAGGGCCCCTCCCGCCTTCGACTTGAGCGATTTCAACTCGTAAGTATCTGCCATTGCTTTTGCTCTCTTTCGTATTTTTGCTTGTACTTGTCTGATTTTTTCTTTTGTAGCCACTCTTCCGATGGATCATTCAGCGATGGCGCTCGGGAGATGGTGGGAGAGTCGAAGGTTGCTCCTCCTCTTCCTCAGATGGTGGCCACCTATGAGGGCGCTGCTACGAACCCTTCTCCGCAGGAAGTTCGGGTGGTTGTCCCCCAGAAGACTACAGGCGGACCTTCGGAGTCGCCGTCTGACCACGTAAGTGTTTTCGTTCTTGCCGCGGGGAGAGCCCCCGAGCATTTTCCGGATGATCTGCTGATCGTTTTTGTTTTATGTATCGGGGAAAGCCCCCGAGCATCTATCGGATGATCTGCTGATCATGCCATTTTTGTACATATCTCGGGAGGAGCCCCCGAGTGTTTTCGTATGCGTGATTTGCTTTGCTCGTTTTCCTGGGCACAGCCCCTGAGCCTTTTTCCTGACAACTTGCGTCCTCTCGCAGCCTTTTGTTCAACGTGCCAATCAGCTGGTGAAGCAGCATCTGGCATTGCAGGCCAGCCTTCAGTAGCTCCAAGGTTCGTGTGTTTTTATCAATCTTCTCCTTATTTGGATGCTTGTTTACTCATGAATCTCATGCTTGTTCTTTGTTGTAGAGGAGAACAACACTGCCCTCTGCGAGCTTGATGCTCTCAAAAAGAGCCTCGGGCGGGCGGAGAAAAAAGCTGAAGATGTCGTTGGAGATAAGGAGTGCCTTGAGCAGGAGTTAGCCGACGCGACTTCGGACAAGGAGCGCCTTCAGCAGGAGGCCACGGATCGCGAGGAGAAACTCGCCACCGTTGCGGCCTCGCGCGAGGAGGTAGCCGGCAAGCTGATGGCCGCCGTGAAGGCTATTTTGGGTGAGTAGTTTCGTCTATTCCTTTTCGGCTTCCCTACCTTTCTAGCTTTGTTTTGGTTTTCACCTTGCTTCTTCCATTTATCTAGATGCCGCGGGCATCAAGTTTGACCGTGGTACCCTAGAGCACGGAAGTGCTCTGGATGACGCCACTGCGGCAGTCGAAGACCGCTGTAGTACCGTGGTCGGCTTGCTTGCCAAGGCCAAGGTGGTTTTCGGGCACTTCTACAAGGAGATCGTCCCCAAGGGAGTCTCCCTCGAGGATGTCGAATTGCTGGCGACGACCTTTGTCGAGGCTCCCTCGGCGCATAAGCGCAAGTATGGCATCCGTCCATGGGGCTGGCGATGGCCATGGCATCTGGAGCGGAGCTGGATCTTCATCAGGTCACCTCCCAGATGTCGACAGCTGCCGACGGATCCGAGGTAGCCTTCGCACTCTACGCTGCCCGTTGTAAACGCTATGGGCCGAAGCTGATTGACTTGCTGGCAGAGTACGCGGTGAGGCAACAGGGAAAGGCCAAGAGCAAGCAGTCCGGCTCCGAAGGTATTAAGGATGCAGCTTCTTAGGCCTTGTAGTTGTAGTATAGCTTTTGTTTCTTTTGTTATAATGTATCTATGAACACTCCTTGTGCCATGCAGTGGCTTTTGCTGTATATAATGAATCTCCGAGCTGTTTGCTTATTCCTGCGTTTGTTCATATCCTTTCCTTCTTTTCCTCTAGGGACCTTCGGGTGATGATCCCATTGATACTTCGCTTGCGCCGCAGCTGCGACCATCCTTGGATGATGCGTCACATCTTGTGTTTCTTCGTGACCGCATCCGTAGTCTTGAGAAAGAGTTGCTTGGCATTCGAGGCCATGCGGATGTTTGGAAGTCGAAGGGCGCAGGCGCGCCGAGGAGGAGTATCTGATGGGGGAGTTGCGGCGTTTGGCCGAACAGCTTCAATGTGAGTTTCCTCGAGCTGCTGCTCATTTTTCGGATGCGCCTGTTGGCTTTTCATCTTATGTTGCAGTTTGTTGTAGGTGCTAACCCTGTTCCCAGGGAGGAAAAGGAGCGTGTTTCTGTTCAGATCAATTGCCTGACCCAGCAGGACATGGAGGTCGGCGGCTTCTTCTGGATGGACCATGGTCGTGCTATGGTTCTTGCGACTGTGCAGGACCGTGTTCACCAGGTGTCGCGGGTGTTGCGGCAAGCGAAGACTTCCTTGGCGTCAATTATGCATGTGATGTTTCCCCTGGATGAGGCACCATCAACTCTATGGGGCCTGCTAGCGAAGTTTCGGGATGTGCACCATGTCAGGGAGCTGGTGCGGCATCAGCTGGTTGCAGGGGTGAAGGATGCGCTTTCCCTCGTGCGGTTGCATCGTCCTGATGTAGATCTTGCTGATGTGGCGGCTGGACCGCCTCTTCAGCCGGATGATGGTATGTGGGACATGCGTCCACATTATGCGTCTGTAAGGAAGTATGCCGAACAAATTGTAGATCTCTTTGAGCAGCGTGCGCAGGTGATTCTTCAGAATAGGTAGGACCTGTAAAAAGATAGATATAAAAAAAATTATTCGACTGGGCGTGTTATGCCCTTGTAAAGGTTGATTGTTGTTAGCATGTGGTGCTTTGTTTGTATGCGTGCCCTTTTCGTTAGCCTGACATAGTCAGCTACTCAGGTGTACATGTGTTATCCTCAGTCGACGAAGTCGTGAGGTGAGGGGAGCCCCCGAGTGTGTTGTAACATGAAGAAAATGCGAATAATAGAAATTTTTTTGGGGCGTGACACTTAGCTTTATTCATATCGTAAGGAGGAGGTACATTGTTCGACTGAGTTAGCCTTGGCTGAATAGCCTTATTGAAAGTAAAAGGAGGGGGGTAGCTAGGGGTAGAAGCGTCGTAGTTGTGCGACGTTCCATGGGTTGGAGTATGCTACTCCAGAATCCACGTTTTTGGGGCGGTAGGCGCCACCTGGGATGACTTCGGTGATGACGTGGGGTCCTTCCCAGGGCGACTCGAGCTTCTTCGGTCGCTCTTGCTTGAGTCGCAAGACTAGGTCTCCTTCGATGAAGGACCTTGGGCGCAGCCGATGGCTGTGGTAGTTGTGGAGGCTCTGTTGATAAACCGCTGATCGAGCCGCGACGATGTCGCGTGCCTTGTCGAGTGTGTCGACAGAATCTTCGAGTGCGGCCGTCGATTCGGCTTCGCTGTAGGCGACGACCCGTGGGGCCTTGTGGCGTACCTCTGCAGGTAGTACGGCTTCGGCTCCGTGCACCATGAAGAAGGGCGTGTAGCCAGTTGAGGATGGAGGGTAGCTCTTGTGTCCAGGCTCCTGCGAGTTGCTGGAGTGGGCTCATTAGGCGCTTCTTGATGCCGCCACCGACGAGGCCGTTGGCCTTTTCGACCTGCCCATTTGTTTGCGGGTGCACCATGGAGGCGTATGTGATGTTGATTCCCATGTCTTTGCAGAAGTCCTGGAATTCCCTGGAGATGAAGTTCGACCCATTGTCGGTGATGATGTTGTTGGGATATGCCCTATAGGCAATCATGTATGATGATATTTCCCATTGTATTCATAAAGATATTAAGTAGTCCTTGTATAAACATCTGATGTGTATCATTGAATATGTGATTCGGTTGTGGAACTATGCATTCATGTTGTTTGTACTAAATATCCTTGGTCATTGAGGTTGTGTTGGACACACAACTTAGACCAATGTGAAAGTTGGCTTGATGACTCGGTTCCACTTGTCATGGGCATGGAGATGCTTTTCCAACTTACACAAATTCGGGTAGAGAGTTTAGCGAGTCGGATTGACCCATATTGAGGTACAACGAAGAAGTTGTCATTTGTATATCTCAATCAATGTAATCCTTAGACCTGAGGTTATTGCATAGTCCGAGTTGAGGATCACCGACTTAGGTTATGTAAAACGCTGATCCGTAACTGGGTAGTTATAAAGGCAGAGTTCGGATCGACTAAGAATCAAGCTGTGTGATGTGAATAACCAAGATGGGATTTTGCCCCTCCACTTGGAGAGATATTCTCTGGGCCCTCCCGTGAGATATGATTCGGAAAGCATGGACATGCACAACTCGGTTAAGTGTTAACCGAGGCGATTGACTAAGGGTTAGTTGGGTGAATCACTTATCTCAGATCAAGAAGAGAGTCGGACTATTTAATGGATGACAAATATTCGCCTATAGTCTGACAAGGTATATCGTGAGGCAAAAGGGATTCGGACGTAAGTCGCATTGGAAAGGCAAGTCGTCATGACTCTTTGGTACTTGGGAGTCGGCACGTTCTTCTAGGAGCCGCTACCGACTGATCGATTGAGAGTCGGACTCCAATCGTGTCCAAGTAGCCATGAGCCTGCGGGGTCACACACTTAAGAGCGGGAGCAAGTTCGGATTGGATCTGAACTAGAAATCTGGCCGAGTTGTACTCGAGCCGGATTAGGACTGAGTCAGTGAGTCAGACTCGCGGTGACTAGTGTTATATGGGCTTTAGTGAATGGGCCATGAGAGTGGAGCCCACGTTCACTCCCTATATATAGTGGAGCACCGTAACCCAGAAAGGTTAATCGTTGTTCGGTTAGGTCATTCCATGGGTTGGAAACCCTAGCTCCATAGCAGTCCTGCCGACGATACGAATCTAGCAGTTCGCCGCCGACGCTCCTCCTTGTATGTGTGGATACCAGTGGAGGTGTTGTGCGATCAGCACCAGGACGATTAGATCGCAAGGGACTGCGCTGCATCAGCTGACGCGCTTCATCAGTAATC
This sequence comes from Avena insularis, assembly GCA_023614405.1. Classification (NCBI taxonomy): domain Eukaryota; kingdom Viridiplantae; phylum Streptophyta; class Magnoliopsida; order Poales; family Poaceae; genus Avena; species Avena insularis. The sequence goes on from CM042691.1 coordinate 195,042,454, forward strand.
CTCAATTGCGCGTCTAGTGGTAAACCTCGTGGCCTTCTACCTCAGCTTGATCTTGCGATCACCATGTTAGAGGAAAAATTTTGTTTTATCTCCGCGTGGCCCAACTGTGGTATCAGAGCGATAGCTTCTGGTTTTAGGCTCGAGATCTCGCATATCTGATATGCGGTTGGCTGTAGATGAGATCTATGTGTTGTTTTGGTGGTCGATCTATGAGATAGATCGGTTTTGTACGAAGTTGATTGGATCAATTGTACTCGGGGAATGGTAGATCTGATTTCCGTGATCATACCGCTGAGGTCGTGGAACGACATACCCCTACCGGTCGGCTTCCGCCATCGGGGTAGACTGTGACACGTAAATCCAAAAGCGGTGATCGAAGATCAAAGAGTTTGATCAAATCGGAACGATGGTCGGAATCCATGTTCGGATCGTAGATGAGATCTACGTTTTCGGGACCGCCGGCTTCGCCCTGTCGTAGCGCCTTAGATGTTGTTGTGAGTTTCACAATGCTGGTAGATATTGTATCTATGCATAACTTGTTTTTGCATGTGCATGTGATGTATGTGTGTAATCCATACGTGATATGCGAATCACGGTTTTTGTCAGCCGGTCGGAGCCTAGGTGCTGTCATTTTATTGCATAATGACCTACGTGTCGGATTCTCCTTGTAATTTACTTTACTAAGCTAGTGTAGCTGTTTGGAGAACCCGGAAGGCATGCAAGACGTTGTACATGTCGGCGACATGGAGTAAGACGGCAAGTGACAAGAGTTGGCACGAGTCAGATTACAGGCTTTGTGGAGATGGAGATCGCCATGAAGAGAGCCAGACCATTTCACATTATAAATGCTTTATTTTGTGTTATTGTTATGTCTCAGTTTTACCTCTATTAGATAGTCGGTAAAATTTAATCCCTCAAAGAAGGTCTAGTCGGTTTTCCCGCCAGTGTTTGCACCATCACAAGTCGGACATTTTTGGTAGTGTGCTCATAAAATTGAGGTGCTGCCAATTCTTTCCGACTAGGTGGGTTCGAGTCGGACTCTTACTGCGGAAACACTCGGTAAGCTAGATGGGTCTATCACAACGGTTGTGGGACTCGGGGAAAAGTCGGATGGGAGCCGGGGCACGTGATGCCACCCGTCCAACAGGAGTCACATGAGATGCGATTGACAAGGAGTTGTCTACCTAGATCACTTGGCGGCTAGCGGTGATGCTAAAGCTCACTAGCCGACTTGCTTATTTAGGATCCTGAATCACTAAGTAACCATCGGAGGGGTGTTGGTTCTAGTGGGAGCATAAAATATTAAAAATTTTAATATGCTTGCTCTTTTATGAATACATGTCTTAAGTGTTTTGCATATTTTCTATTGTAGATCATGGCACCAAGTAGCAGTCACTCTCAGATATCCGGTTTTGCATTGAGAACTATCCTTGAGAAAGATAAACTGAATGACACTAATTTTACCAACTGGTATCGAAATCTGAGAATTGTTCTCAAACAAGAAAAGAAGGACCATGTCCTAGACAACCCACTTCCAGATGAGCCGAATGAGAATGCGACTGTCGCTGCCACCAATGCCTACCGTCGGGCTAAGGATGAATCCAAGGATATTAGCTGTCTTATGCTTTCTCACATGGAACCGGACTTGCAAAAACAGTTCGAGCATGTTGAGGCCTACGATATGATCGAAAGCCTCAAAAGTATGTTCCAGGCTCAGGCGAAGACTGAGATGTATCAAGTCTCTCAGGCTTTGCTGAGTTGCAAGCTTAAGGATGGTGATCCACTGAGTTTGCATGTGATCAAAATGGTTGGTTACATGCAGTCTCTGGAGAGGCTTGGCTACCCCATTAGCGAAGAGTTCGCTACGGATATAATTTTGAACTCTCTTCCTAGTGCATATGGGGAGTTCATTTCGAACTACCACATGCATGGTATGTATAAGAAGCTCACTGAATTACATGGGTGCTCAAGCAGGAAGAGGCGGATCTCAAGAAGAGCGCCAGTCAAGTGTTGATGGTGCAGAATAAGGCTAAATTCAAGAAGAGTTATTGGACTAAGAAGAAGGCTAAGTCAGGAGGAAAGCAGGCTTAGGACCCGGTCCCAAGCGCTTCCTCAGGGACTAAGTCATCTCCTTCAGCCGGATCCACTTGCTTCTACTGCAAGGCGGATGGCCACTAGAGGAGGAACTACAGCAAGTACTTGGCCGACAAAGCCAAGAGTGGAGGAATGACTTCCGACTCAGGTACACTTGTTTGCAATGTTATAGACATATATCTTGCTGATGCACCTAATAGTTCTTGGGTATATGATACCGGATCAGTTATTCACATCTGCAACTCGTTGCAGGGACTGGTAAGAACTAGGATCGTAGCAAGAGGCAAGGTTGATATTCGAGTCGGCAACAAAGCAAGAGTTGCTGTGTTGGAAGTTGGCACGATTCAACTTCATTTACCTTCCGGATTCATATGGAACTGAATAATTGTTATTATGTTCTAGTGCTCAGTCAAAACATTATTTCTGCTTCATGTTTGATGAGGCAAGGCTATGAGTCGAATATCAAGAATAATGGTTGTTCTTTGTATTTGAATGATATGTTTCACGGCTTTGCACCCATCCAGGACGGGTTATTTATTTTGAATCTTGATGGTGAGTCGGTTTATAACATAAATGTTAAAAGGTTGAAACCAAATGATCTGAATATGACTTACTTTTGGCACTGTCGTCTTGGTCATATAAGTTGGAAAAGCATGAAGAAGCTCGATGATAATGGACTCCTAACTTCGTTCGACTTGGAGTCGTTCGAGACATACAAAATGACCAAGACACCTTTTGCAAAGAGTTGCGAAAGGGCGTCCGACTTGTTGGGACTAGTACATAGTGATGTATGTGGACCAATGAGCACGACATACAGGGGTGGTTATGAATACTTCATTACCTTCACTGATGATTTGAGTAGGTATGGATATATCTACTTGATAAAACATAAGTCGGAAGCCTTTGAAAAGTTCAAAGAATTCTAGAATGAAGCACAGAATCAACTCGGCAAGAAAATAAAGTTTCTTCGGTCGGACCGAGGAGGTGAGTACATGAGCCATGAGTTGGATGACCATCTTAAAAGTTGTGGAATAGTTCCTCAACTTACTCCGCCAGGAACGCCGCAAAGGAACGGTGTTTCGGAAAGGCAGAATCAGACCTTGTTGCACATGGTACGGTCAATGATGAGTCGGACAGATCTTCCTTTATCATTTTGGGGTTATTGTCTAGAAACAACGGCGTTCACACTAAACAGAGTACCATCAAAATCGGTAGAGAAGACACCGCATGAGATGTGGACAGGCAAAAAGCCGAGTTTGTCTTTTCTTAAGATTTGGGGTTGTGAAGCATTTGTCAAGCGACTTCAGTCGGACAAGCTTACAGCCAAATCCGATAAGTGTATTTTCTTGGGGTATCCGAGGGAAACCTTGGGTTACTACTTCTACAACCGAGAAGAGGGCAAAGTGTTTGTCGCTCGGAACGGTGTCTTCCTTGAGAAAGAGTTTCTCAGTCGGGGAGTAAGTGGGAGCACGGTGCAGCTCAAAGAAATTCGAGAGGAACTGGCTAGTGGCGAGTCGGCAAAAACCTTGGAGGTTGAGCCGGTCATGGTAGCTGAGCCGGTAGTAGCACCTGTACTACGAAGATCGGCGAGATTACGAAGTGTTCATGATGTGTTACTGTTAGACAGTGATGAGCCAGCAAATTATTCGGAAGCGATGGTGGGATCTGATTCCGAGTCATGGCTTGGAGCCATGAGATCCGAGTTAAAGTCCATCGATGAAAATCAAGTTTGGAACTTGGTTGATCTGCCAGACGGTGTAAGACCCGTCGAGTGCAAATGGGTCTTTAAGAAGAAAACTGCTATGGATGGAAATGTTTCCATCTATAAAGCACGCCTTGTTGCGAAGGGGTTCCGACAAGTTCAAGGAGTTGATTACGACGAGACTTTCTCGCTCGTAGCGATGCTTAAATCGGTACGGATCATGTTAGCTATAGCGGCCTATTTCGACTACGAGATATGGCAGATGGATGTCAAAACGTCTTTCCTTAACGCAAATTTAACCAAGGACGTGTATATGATACAGCCCGAGGGTTTTGTCGATCCGGCTAATGCTGACAAGGTGTGCAAACTTCAAAAATACATTTATGGGTTGAAGCAAGCATCTCGGAGTTGGAATATTCACTTTGATGAGGTAGTCAAATCATTTGGCTTCATCAAGAGTGATCATGATTCTTGTTTGTACAAGAATTTTATTGGGAACAAAGTAAATTTTCTAATCTTATATGTGGATGACATATTACTGATTGGAAATGATGTCCAGATGTTGCAAGAAACCAAGGAATCATTGGAAAGGAGTTTCTCAATGAAAGACTTGGGTGAGGCAACATACATCCTCGGAATCCGGATCTATAGAGATAGATCAAGGAGGCTCATTGGATTGAGTCAGAGTACTTATTTGGACAAAGTGTTGAAGAAGTTCAACATGGAATAAATCTAAGAAGGGGTTCTTACCGATATCCCATGGTGTAAAACTTAGCAAGACTCGGTGTACTTGACAAGCGATGGCGAAAGTCGGATGAGTGCGATTCCATATGCCTGACGGATCCATCATGTATGCCATGATTTGTACTAGTAGGGATGTTTCCTATGCTAAGTGTTGTGGCGAGATACCAGGCTGATCTGGAAAGATCCTTTGGACAGCTAAAAATATCCTAAAGTACTTGAGAAGGACTAAGGATATGTTCTTGGTTTATGGTGGTGAAGATGAACTCGGTGTAAAGGGTTACGGATGCGAGTTATCTTCTGACTCGATGATTGTCGTTACATAATCCGGATACGTGTTTATTATAAACGGAGGTGTTGTGAGCTGAAAGAGTTCCAAGCAAGAGACTGTTTCTGCGTCTACAACAGAGGCTGAGTATATTGCCACCTCGGAGGCAGCAATGGAAGCTGTTTGGATGAGGAATTTCCTCATGGATCTTGGTGTGGTTCAGGGCTCGTCCAATCTGTTGGACGTGTATTGTGACAACAATGGTGCTATTGCACAAGCCAAGGAACCTAGACAGCACCAGAAGAACAAGCACATACTTATGCGGTACCACCTGATTCTCCAGTTCGTGGATCAGGGTGTATCAAGTTATGCAAGGTACACATGGATGCAAATATTGCGGATCCGTTGACAAAGTCGTTACCACAGCCGAAGCATGAGGCGCACCTGAGAGCCATGGGCATTAGATGTTTAGACATGTGATGTCGGACGATTGACTCTAGTGCAAGTGGGAGACTGTTGGGAATGTGCCCTAGAGGCAATCATGTATGATGATATTTCCCATTGTATTCATAAAGATATTAAGTAGTCCTTGTATAAACATCTGATGTGTATCATTGAATTTATGATTCGGTTGTGGAACTATGCATTCATGCTGTTTGTACTAAATATCCTTGGTCATTGAGGTTGTGCTGGACACACAACTTAGACCAATGTGAAAGTTGGCTTGATGACTCGGTTTCACTTGTCATGGGCATGGAGATGCTATTCCAACTTACACAGATTCGGCTAAAGAGTTTAGCAAGTCAGATTGACCCATATTGAGGTACAACGAACAAGTTGTCATTTGTATATCTCAATCAATGTAATCCTTAGACCTGAGGTTATTGCATAGTCCGAGTTGAGGATCACCGACTTAGGTTATGTCAAACGCTGATCCGTAACTAGGCAGTTATAAAGGCAGAGTTCGGGTCGACTGAGAATCAAGTTGTGTGATGTGAATAACCAAGATGGGATTTTCCCCCTCCACTTGGAGAGATATTCTCTGGGCCCTCTCGTGAGATATGATTCGAAAAGCATGGCCATGCACGACTCGGTTAAGTGTTAACCGAGGCGATCGACTAAGAGTTAGTCGGGTGAATCACTTATCTCGGATCGAGAAGAGAGTCGGACTATTTAAGGGATGACAAATATTCGCCTATAGTCTGACAAGGTATATCGTGAGGCAAAAGGGACACGGACGTAAGTCGCATTGGAAAGGCAAGTCGTCATGACTCTTTGGTACTTGGGAGTCGGCACATTCTGCTAGGAGCCAGTACCGACTGATCGATTGAGAGTCGGACTCCAATCGTGTCCAAGTAGCCATGAGCCTGCGGGGTCACACACTTAAGAGCGGGAGCAAGTTCGGATTGGATCTGAACCGGAAATCTGGCCGAGTTGGACCCGAGCCGGATTAGGACTAAGTCAGTAAGTCGGACTCGCGGTGACTAGTGTTATATGGGCTTTAGTGAATGGTCCACGAGAGTGGAGCCCACGTTCACTCCCTATATATAGTGGAGCACCGTAACCCAGAAAGGTTAATCATTGTTCAGTTAGGTCATTCCATGTGTTGGAAACCCTAGCTCCACAGTAGTCCTGCCGACGATACGAATCTAGCAGTTCACCGCTGATGCTCCTCCTTGTACGTGTGGATAGCAGTGGAGGTGTTGTACGATCAGCACCAGGACGATCGGATCGCAAGGGCGCAACTCATCGATGGCCAGCGCTTCGATAATCATATGGCTAACGCCGTCTAGTGGTAAACCTCGTGGCCTTCTACCTCAGCTGGATCTCTGGATCACCATGTTGGAGGAATTTTTTTGTTTTATCTCCGCGTGGCCCAACAGATGCTGTGCGGCACGCTGAACCTGTAAACAATGGATTCGAAGAACTTGACGGCCGTTTTGCCCTTTTGGTTAGTAACGGGCATGGCCTCGATCCACTTGGTGAATTTGTCGACTGCGACCAGGAGGTAGACATGGCCTCCTTTCGAGGACTTGGGCAGTTTGCCGATCATGTCGAGGCCCCATTGGGCAAAAGGCCAGGCCAGGGGTATGGGCCTGAGCTCCGATTCTGGTGCGTGTGGTTTATCTGCCAACCTCTGGCAGTCGTTGCACCTTTGGATGATGTCCTTGGCGTCGTTCATGGCCGTTGGCCAGTAGAACCCAGCTCGTAGAGATTTGGCGACAAGGGCGCGGCTGCCCGCGTGATGGCCGCAGATGCCCTCGTGAATGTCTTGGAGGATGGTTTTGCCGTCACCGATGGTGACACACCTTTGGAGTACACCCAAAATGCTGCGATTGGACAGCTCGCCATTGATGATGGTGAAGGCCTTGGACCAGCGAGATATGCGCCGGGCATCTGTCGGGCTGTCAGGAAGCTCCCCGTCTATCAGATATCGGAGGTATGGCTGTGTCCATGTTTCTTCGACTGCCATGACCTGCATCAGGTTGACCACTGCGACCTCTGTGTCGAGCTTTTCTGGTCCTTCATGTCCTTCGGGTAGCGCAGCCCCCGAGTGTTCTGCCTCTTCGGGTGATCCATTTGGGAATTTCCTTTTGATGGATGGCACGCAGATCTGTTCGAGGAACACACCTGGTGGCACCCGTGCGCAGGTGGATGCGATGTTGGCGAGTCTATCAGCCTCTTAGTTGCTTCCTCTCCCAACGTGTCGAAGCTCGCAGTCGTGGAAGTCTCCTTCGAGTGCGTTGTAGAGTGCGCGGTACGCAATCATGTTGGTGGTGTGTGCATCGCACTCGTTCATCGTCTGCTGGACAACGAGGTTCGAGTCTCCGTAGATGACCAGGCGCGTCATGCCGCAGATCTTGGCCATTCTCATGCCGTCAATGAGGGCCTCATACTCGGCCTCGTTGTTGGATGCTCGAAATTTCATCCGGAGGACGTATTTCATCTTGTCGCCCTGCGGGGAGGTCAGTATGACCCCAGCTCCTGCTCTAGCCTCGCGCTTGGAGCCGTCGAAGTGCATTGTCCATGACTGTGTCATGTCCGGTGTGTCCGGCAGCTGCAGTTCCATCCAGTGGACGAGGAAGTCCGGAAGGACCTGATACTTGATCGCGTGGCGCTTCTCATAGACGATGTCTAGAGGTGACAGCTCGATGCCCCACAGGTCCACATGTCATGTGGCATCCGAATTGTTCAGGATGCTGTTCAGAGGTGCTTCATTAACGACCATCACCTGAAGCTCCTAGAAGTAGTGGCTCAGCCGACGAGCCGTCATGAACACGCCATAGGCGAGTTTCTGGTAGTGAGGGTACCTCTGCTTTGTCGGTGTCAATACCTCGCTGAGGTAGTAGATTGGGCGTTGGACCTCATGGGTATTGCCATCTTCGGGTCTTTCGACCACAAGCACGGTGCTTACTACCTGGTGTGTAGCTGCTATGTATAGCAGTAGGGGCTCGCGCTCTTTTGGCGTGACCAAGACGGGCGAGGTAGAGAGTAGCCGCTTCAGATCTTCGAATGCGTCGTCCGCTTCGGGCATCCACTCGAATTTGTCTGCTTTGCGTAGCAGCTGATAGAAGGGCAGGGCCTTTTGGCCCATGCGGCTGATGAACCTGCTCAACGCCGCGATTCGCCCAGCAAGCTGCTGGACGCCCTTGAGGTTCTTCGGCTTCTCCATGGGCATTATGGCCCGGATTTTCTTCGGGTTCGCTTCGATTCCTCACTGGGAGATGAAGTATCCTAGCAACTGACCGATGGAACGCCGAAGGCGCACTTTTCTGGGTTTAGCTTGATCTTGTATCGATCAAGGTTGTCGAACATCTCGCGGAGATCGTCGATCAGTGTCTTGGCCTCCCTTGTCTTGATTACTATGTCATCGACATAGACTTGGATGTTGCAGCCGATCTGGTCCTTCAGGCATGCCTGCATGCACCGTTGGTACATGGCGCCTGCGTTCTTTAGCCCGAAGGGCATTGTGTTGTAGCAGAACACTCCGAACGGCGTGATGAATGCCATTTTATCTTGATCTTCGACCTTCAGTCAAATCTGATTGTAGCCTGAGTAGGCGTCGAGGAAGGAGAGCTTCTCGCATCCTACAGTCGAATCAATGATCTGATCAATCTGAGGGAGAGGGAAGTGATCCTTCGGGCAGTGCTTGTTCAGCGATGTGAAGTCCACACACATCCGCAGGATGTCCGTGTCCTTTTTGGGGACCATCACGGTGTTGGCAAGCCACTCGCTCTCCTTGATCTCCCTAATGAAGTTTGCATCGAGTAGTCTGTTGACTTCGACTCCGATTGTTTCGGCCCGTGGTTTGGACAGTCGTCGGATGGACTGTTTGACGGGCTTGGCGTCTAGAAAGACGTTGAGTGCGTGCTCGGCGAATTTCCTGGGAACTCCTAGCATGTCTGTAGGACACCAGGCGAAGATTTCCCAGTGCTCATGGAGGAATCCGACGAGCACGCTTTCCTATGCAGGGATAAGGTCGTTGGCGATTAGCGCCATCTTGGAGGCGTCCGTCAGGTGGACCTGCACCTTCCTTGTGTTGACGGTGGAGTCGAAAGACATGTCTGATGCGTTCTGTCTTGCGACTGGGGGTGCCCCGTTGTCTGTCACCTCTCGGAGCCTTATGAGCTCCTCCTTCCTGCCGAATGACTGGGAGATTCTGTTGAAGTCTTTGTCGAAGTGGTCCGATCGGGTGAAGCTCCCGTGGACCGTGATGACGCCCTTAGCTCCTGGCATCTTGAGTAGCAGGTACGCGTAGTGCGGTACTGCCAGGAATCGCGCGAATGCCACACACCCGAGGATGGCGTGGTATTGTGATGGCCAGTCCACCACTTCAAATTCGAGTCGCTCGCACCGAAAGTTGTCGGGCTTGCCGAAGATGATGTCGAGCCATATCTTTCCCAGGGGAATACGCCCTTCCCTGGGACGATACCGTGGAACGTTGTATCGGATTGTTCCAGGCTGCACAGTGGGATCCGCATTGCTGCTAAGGTACTGGCGAACATCAGATTGATGCCGCTGCCGCCGTCCATGAAGACGCAGCTCATGTCGAACCCTCCGATCTGTGCCTCAAGCACCAGGGCAGCAAGACCTGGGCGAGGGACCTGGCAAGGGTGATCCGAACGGCTGAACGTGATGCAGGACTCCGATCCGCTGAGGTAGTCAAGGATGGCGAGTGGAGTGGTCACAGCCAGATTGATCTGATGGGTGATCTTCTTTTGCACCCTGTTCGTTGGGCGCCCTTTTTGGATCATCAGTGATCCTTTCGACGCGGGGTACCCGTGCCCACCGTTATTCTGCGCGGGTGCGATTGGGTGGTTCGAAGGTCCCGCAGGTGGTGGTGGAGGAGCTCCTTGTGCGATCTCAACTAGTGCGGGTGCGTTCCCGTACCCAGGGTTAGGGGCTTGTTGCCTCATATGAGACATGCTCTCGCTGAGTTTCTGGAACTCGCGGCAGTCCTTGAGCATGTGGCTTGCCTTCTTTTTACCATCCTGCATGTCGATGTATAAGTGGATGGTGCATGGACCCGACAGTTTGCCGTATGCTGCGGGTCCATCGTCGCGGCCGTGACGTTGCCATGACTTCGTTGGGCGTCCTCCATCGCGGAAGTTGCTTCCGCGGTATCCGCCACTGCAGCGGTTGCCGTCGCTGCGGTGGTCGGCGTAGCCACCCGCGACCATGTTGGGTCCATCGCGATCATCGTAGACGCGCGATCTTCTCTTGCTACGGCGTTCACGTCGCCGGCCGTAGTCATCTTCTTCCTCCGAGTGCGCTCGGTGGACGGAGTCCTCGCCATCTGCCCACCTATTGGCGATGTCCATGAGGTGGTCGAGTGTCTTGGGCTTGACGCGCCCAAGTTCTTCCGTGAAGTCCTGGCGCTTGACGCCATCCTTGAATGCGTCGATCGCTCTCTTCTCAGAGATGTGCGCCGTGGAGTTCTTGGTGTTGGACCAACGTAATATGTACGAGCGAATGGATTCGCCCGTTCGTTGGGTGCAGGCTCGCAGCTCCTCAATGGAGGCTGGCCTTTTGCTGGTGTCTTTGAAGTTTCGGATGAAACTGTACGCCAGTTCCTCCCAGCTTTGGATGGATCCCGAGGATAGGCTGCTGAGCCAGATCCGGGTTGCGCCTGTCAGCTGCAGCTGAAGGCATTGCAGGGCGGTGTCCTTGTTTCCGCCGTGTAGTTTGACAGACGACAGGTGGTCTCTGAGCCACTCCATGGGGTCCAGTGTGCCGTCGAACTTCGGAGTGTCCAAAGGAAGCTTGAAGTTCCACGGCATCCGTGTCCACTGAAGCATCGGGCTCCGCAGAGTTCCCCTTCATCGTCGTCCTCCTCGGATTCGGACGAGCATACGCGCTTGGCGCGCGCTTTGTCGATCTTGCGCTGGGTGAGCTTGCTTCGGGCATCATAATCGCGGTTGTGATGGCGCGAGATCTTCTGCCTTTGAGGTAGGTCGTGCTCTTCATCATCGAATGAAGGCGTGGGGCTGCGGTTGAACCTGACCGCAGCCTTCTTCTTTGGCTCCGCAGGAGCTTCTCCGTGGAGCGCAGCTCCAATGAGTCCGAGTATGGTAAGCGCGGACTTGTGCATGGCCCTTTTCGGGTCCCCCACCGAAGGTGGATGGGACGCGAGGCATGTGGTGGCTGCCATGATCGCAGCTTGCGGTGTCTTCGAGATGACGTTGCCATCGGCATCCATCTCCATGAAGGACGTGTTGAGGGTCCGAGTCACCTCGCGACGTGCCTTGGGATCCATGTTCTCCGTGCGAGAGCGGTGCTTGTTGCCATGGTTGTCGTGTGAGCTGGAGCCGCCCATGGCAAAGAGTGCAGCTCGCCGTGCACTGGACTCCGAGGCTGCTTGCTTGCGCTTGTCAAGCACTTCTTGCATCTTCACCTGCTTCTTGTGCTCTTCGACTAGGAGCAGGTGGTATGCCATCAGTAGGTCCCGTGAGGCACCCATGGGCAGGATCTTGTTCCCTGCCACGGCTTCGCGTGCTTGAGCCCATCCTTCATCATTGAGGTGGATGATGCGATTGGGATCAGTGTCATCCTCGTTGGGCGGGGGGACTGGTTTCTCCTGTTCTCGACGTTTCTACCATGCGGGTTGGGTGGCGGGTTGTGCTCCTGATCCACGTCGCTCTGGATGACTGCGGAACATTGGTAGCGCTCGTAGATTGGATCGCTGCTGCCGCAGCTTTCGGATCCGGAACCGTAGGTCCCTTTCTCCGATGGTGGATCGCGCATATATAAGTTGCAGCTGCTGCTATCATAGGACTCATCTGTTGATAGCGATGTGCGTAGCACGGGGTGTGGAGCTCACGAAGCGGGCCTGATTAATGGCAGGGGCACCCGCTCTGGGAGACGGAGAGTGTCGGTCTGTCCCACCTGGAAGCAGAAGCTCCCGAACAGGATCTCGAGCCCGTCGCCAACGGGCTCAAAGTCCTTCAGGGTGGCTGGCGAGTGGGCGGTGAAGTCGAAAGCGCCGAAGAGGAGATGACTCTCCGTCGCTGCGGAGTTGTAGATCACTTTGGTTGGGACCGTCACGATCGCACAATCAGCGTCCCCAGTTCCCACAGACGGTGCCAATTAACGAGGTTTAATCTCGTCAATACCCATTGTTATGAGCTTGGGTTGTGGAGAAGATGGGGATGCTGGAGATCGCGGAACGGTTAGCAAACAAGCAACACGGGGACACGAGGTTTACCCAGGTTCAAGCCCCCAGAGGGAAAAACCCTACTCCTGCTTGTCTGCTCTTGATTACGGCGGAACCAAAAAGTACAGGGGTGCGTAGATGCAATCTGGCGTGGAGGTGTGTATGCGGTGGTATGCGAAGTATCCTCCTCGTCGTGCCCTCCTAGCCTTTATATAGAGGTAGGCAGGTCTCAGGCATAGATCGAGTCGGTTACAGGTTTTAGGGTTTGCCCCTTTGAATATTCTATCTACTCTAGTCTTGTTCTCCAAGGATCCGAATGCGTCATGGGCTCTGGCCACCCGAAAGTCTTCATGGGCTGGCGCATGTTCTCGTGGGCCTTCCTTGGGCTGGACTAGGTATGCTAAGATCGTGTACCCGTAGGGTATAACCATGTCAACGTCGTTCGTTACTTGGAGATGTGTGTTGGCTGAAAGAATATGCTGTCTTTTATGCATTATCAGCCACACCAGATATAACCCAAAGTGGTATTATCACCATCGACTTTCCGCCCGCGTACTGTCACTCTGCCACAGTTCATGATAGTCTCCTGCTATCGACACAGGACGGCCTGCCTCGTGCAGCCATGGCAGATCTCACATGCATGGCTCGTCACACGGAGGCTTTGCCGGAGCAGATAGCTGTGCCACTCCCCAAATAAATAGAACAAACCAGCACTCCTCGTTCCCAATCCCACCTCTGTCCACCATCGCCCGCTCCCGTCCCAGATCCCTATCCCTATCGCTACCGTTGCACACGGACTGGGATCAGGTGACATGCCTATGGCATGTCACGCCGAAACATGCCGCCTCCTAACTGCCGTCCATCTAAGATCCAACGCACAGCAACAACCCAAGGCAAATCAGAACCCATCCAAGACTCAGTAAAAGCCGCGGAAGGAAGAAAATGGTAGGTGGGAAAAGGGCGCGCGACATAGTAAAATTTCTGGCGGACGAAGGCGGGGAATAGGAGGGCTTGGCGCCGCGATTCGCCGGCCTCTCCTGTCTCGCACCCTCTGAGCAGCCGACCGCCGCCGCCATAGAGGAAAGGCAGCTCCCCGCGCCGCCGTGGAACCAGGACGGTGCATAGCTGGGGCCGGGGATGAGCGCTGCCGCCAGCCGGGAACGAGCTCCGCCGCCGCCGGCCAGGGACAAGCGCCAGCAATGTGCCAATTGCTGACTGTTGCGTAGCTTATTCAACCTATTCTCAGGTCCATCTCCTCTTTCTTTACACTACTGCTATTTTCTTATGCATTCGAGACACAAATTTATTGAAATTAGTGTTTGGATTGGAATAGAGAAATCTTAATAGAGGTATAGTCAGAACAAATTACATAAATGTGGTTCTAAATTTCAGTTTCTAACTTGTGTGATATGGTCTTAGTTCAGATTGTAATATAAATTCATAACAGAGAGCAGTCTGTTGTACCGTATGGGCTCTCAAATTCAGTTCAGATGGTTTAGTAGTTCTGCTGCTGGACTTCTATTTACGTTTGACCAGTCACATGAGAAATGCACTTCTTCGAGCTTTATGAGCACAATAGCCTTATGTCTAAACCAAACAGAAGTTGTCTAAATTCCATATGTTCAGTTTCTAACTTGTGCCTGAATTCCATATGTTCAGTTCACTAATTTGTATACATTGTTCTCTAATTTGACAGAATTTCCTATTCTGCAATTGTGAGTGTTGTGCAATGGGATCGATTGACAAGAGTATACCCAAAGTTGGTATGAGGTTTAGAGATTCGGATCAGGCTTGGGAGTTCTGGGTAGAGTATGGTGGTCACGTCGGCTTTGATGTGAGGAAAAGAAACACCATCAAAAGCAGATGTGATGGAACAATCACTTCATGCAGATTTGTTTGTTCCAATGAAGGTCATCGAAGAAAAAGTCAAACAGATCATGAGCCAAAGCATATTAGAGCTGAAACGAGAACCAACTGTAAAGTTCGGATGATTGTTTCATATGATCGAGTGGCCAAAAATTTTGAAGTCACCGAAGTTCATTTGGAACACAATCACCACCTTCAATTGCCACAAACCCGTCACTTGTTGGCATCACAAAGGAAGATTTCAGAACTGCAAGCTTTCGAGATAGAAACAACCGATGATTCTGGAATTATGCCAAAATCTGCACATGAGCTTGCTTGTCGTCTAGTTGGCGGCCAGTTTAACCTTGGTTACACTTGTCGTGACCAAAAGAATTATTTGCGAACCAAGCGGCAGCGGGAGTTAGCCTATTGACAGGCTAGTAGTATGTTGAAGTTTTTTCGTGACAAGATAGCTGAGAATCCATCATTCCAATATCATTTACAGTTGGATTATGAAGCAATCTAGACATCTGGGAGTATTTTTGCCTTGGGTTGTTGTTGTGCGTTGAATCTTAGATGGACGGCAGATAGGAGGCCGCATGATGTCACCTGATCCCAGTCACGTTCCACACCACCGTTGGAGGCCCTGCCCAGATTCGTCGCCATCCCACGCCACATCCAGCCGCCACCACACTCGCTGGGATTTAGGAGCCGGCCATCCACCATAACCGCAGTCGCAACCGCCCCTCGTCGTTCTTCGACCCCTGCATTTCACCCCCATGGGTCTAGGTCCTGATTCCTGGGCCGCGGGGAATTGGCTCGGGATGACGTCCTCCACTCAAGTGAGGATGATGTGCAGATGGGAGTCGCGGTCTTGACGACGGCATCCACCCAAGTGGAGCTCGTCAGGCTTGACGACAGCACCAATCTAGTACAGCGGAGTAGGAGTCGCACACTGCCATCCGGATGAGGAAACCAACCGCGCACCAAACCAGCTGCCTTGATGTTGCGGCACCCAACGCACAGATGTTGTTCTTCGCGGCTTCGAGGATGGGCCTGAGCCCTGAGCCCTGATGGCGCCGCTGGTCACGGCACTGCACCCGCTGGTTTTCACATTACAGGAGACGACCGCGCCATCCACAATCCATTGACAACGAGCAAGGGAGCAAGCCGGTGTCAATCCCCCAGTCCAGGCAGCGGATGTGGACTAGATGCCACCAACTCTAGCTCTCATGTTATCAGATTCAGTTTACGTTCTTCCCACATCTAGTTCTATTTTCTCCCCTGTTCGCTCTGGATCCTTGGGTCTCGAATGTGTGTCCTGTTTCCTGATAGATTCCTTTGTCAAGTAATGAATTAAGCTTTCTCTTTCTTTGATTACGTTTCATTTGGTGCTGATAGCTGCACATGTTATCTTTCTTTTTCACCGGGTCCTGTGTACTTTCCTTCCTTGTCAGAAATTTGTGTTTAATATGTGGAGCTCAGGTCACCATGGAATGAAACAGTTTCCTTCCATTTTTTGATTACTTACTCTAAAGATTTTCTTTTAGGTCGAGATATGGCCTTACTTTTAACCTGGTTAAGGTACTGTATGGTGTATAATGCTTTCTTTTTTGAATTCCACCTCCAAGTTTCCACTGTGTCACCATGATCTCCGTGGTAATTAATCTCCAGATTCTAAGCTTGAGTAAGGGTACTATAGTTTGGAAGAATGATCAAGAAAAGGAAGCATTAATCTCCAGAGTTCTGTAAAAATAGAAGCAAACTAATTGCAAAGAAAAATAGTTTTCTTGGAATAACATTAGTTTTAGACTTTTCTTTTAATTTTAGCAGCGATTTCTCATGCTCTTGAGATTATATTAGATTATTTCATACAAAGAGAGATCATATATCATTAGTCAATGACCTTGTACTAGTCAGTTGGTTTGGTTCGTCCTTGGGGTTGAAGTTAGTAGAACTGGTACTAAGCATGTATGTATGTGTTTTCTCCATTGTTGGTTGTGCTTGATACTTAATAGTATCAAATATTCAGCTTGGTAAATAATTTTGGTGTCAATCATTTCACCTTGGTTAAGCTTGTCCTCCAACAGCTGCAAAAAAGTAGTTTTTTCAGAGTTATTCATCTTCTCTATCCGTCTTGGTATATTTGAATAACAGATATTTATGCTAATTCAAATCTGATCAGACGCGTCTTCATATGGGACCAAGTTGCTGACTGGAGGTGATTAATGGTTTAATTTGTGGTGCCGATTACATGAGTTTTTCTGGGAACTGAGTCGTTAATCATCTGTTACTGATTGGTTGTTGTTGTGTGGCTTGTTAGCTAGGAGATCTCATGGATGGAGCTTGCTCTGTCTATACCATGGTGCTTGAAAAAATATGTTGTGGTGCCGAACAATGTGTTTTGCGCCCCCATATGATACTGATTGCTTGGTTTGACCTAGAAGGGACCCTAGACTACGAGTGCATTATTTTTGTTGTGAGTCTATTTGTAGGTACTTGATGCATTTTTGCAGACTTTCTTTTACCTAAATAGGGCATTTTTAGAGAGCTTGTTGTGCATACATGTACCGACATAAAAGAGCAACTGACGTGTTTCCATTATTCAGAGAGCTCTAGATTAGATTATTGCTTTTTTTTTGCGAGGGATTAGATTTTTCTCCTTAACAAATTTAAACCTTGAAATCAATTGCCTAATTTATTTTAATGGATGTTAAGCATAGATTGACACTAGTGCAGGTTCGTCTTTGCACTGAAGAAGCCCTTGTGATGGAGCAGTAATATTCAGCACCTGGTGGCTGGTAGGTACCCAACTATTAAGGTGATTACCAGGCTGTAACGGACATAGGAATCCAAAAACTGGCCCGCGTTAGGTACCTACAGAAAAGTCAGTCCACTTTGGTGTACGGTACCGACTATTTGAATTTTGAATGGCGGGCCTGGTTTCCTAAACTGCACGCGCAGAGGGATAGTGGGTTGACAAGGAGACATGCAGTCCACTGCACACAGCCGCCATGCTTTGTGATTTTTTGCCTCTTTTTGAACTCAGATTCAAAAAAGGGTTGCAATCAATACAAAAATAGAACGGTCAAACTATGACAACTTTCCTTTTTTGCTTGTGCATGTGATGTGCTAGGTGAGAGGAAGTATATTCACAAATACTTGGTGTAAATTGTAAATGAAAAAAGATAGACATTGGATACGCATCTCAAAGGACATGTGTGGTGCTAGATGCTTCCTCTAGCGAGGATGGACGTACTAAACCTGCTTCATACACACACACACACACACACATATATATATATATATATATCTTTTTTTTTATTTACAATTTACACCAAGTATTTGTGAATATACTTCCTCTCACCTAGCACATCACATGCACAAGCAAAAAGTAAAGTTGTCATTCGATGTGGTTTGTGATTTTCTACCCACCAGGCTAGCTCCACATAGATAATCCACATTGAAAATCCACATTGGCCACGGTCACATGTTTTTTGATTTCCAGGAGGTGCTCTAGATACCATGTACATGTGTCTGTGGCTTGTCCGACCAAGTGTCCTTGTTCTTTTCCCGAATTGATGCATGTGGGTGGAAATCACATATATGAAACATCAAAAAAATTGATACCTTCTTGATCCCTCAATAGACCTGTGATTTTTTGCCTCTTTTTGAACTCAGATTCAAAAAAGGGTTGCAATCAATACAAAAATAGAACGGTCAAACTATGACAACTTTCCTTTTTTGCTTGTGCATGTGATGTGCTAGGTGAGAGGAAGTATATTCACAAATACTTGGTGTAAATTGTAAATGAAAAAAGATAGACATTGGATACGCATCTCAAAGGACATGTGTGGTGCTAGATGCTTCCTCTAGCGAGGATGGACGTACTAAACCTGCTTCATACACACACACACACACACACATATATATATATATATATATCTTTTTTTTTATTTACAATTTACACCAAGTATTTGTGAATATACTTCCTCTCACCTAGCACATCACATGCACAAGCAAAAAAGTAAAGTTGTCATTCGATGTGGTTTGTGATTTTCTACCCACCAGGCTAGCTCCACATAGATAATCCACATTGAAAATCCACATTGGCCACGGTCACATGTTTTTTGATTTCCAGGAGGTGCTCTAGATACCATGTACATGTGTCTGTGGCTTGTCCGACCAAGTGTCCTTGTTCTTTTCCCGAATTGATGCATGTGGGTGGAAATCACATATATGAAACATCAAAAAAATTGATACCTTCTTGATCCCTCAATAGACCTGTGTCATCTAAGCGAGAGGATGCCCTATTTCATTTTGGAGAAAGGCGTATGTTCTTGGTTTGTGGAAAGATGCATATTCTTGGATTTGTGATCTAGCATGCGTGACATGCAAAAACACATGTTGTCATGGTAAATGTTGCACCGTGGAGAGGACTTGTGTGTGTGGATGGGTAACATTGTGTGAAGAACTCGTGTGTGTGGATGACATGCGCCATTTACTTCTGAAATCAATATCATACTTCCGATACAACGTTTATTAGTTTTTCTAATGGGTTTATATCATATCCCAATAATCAGATTGTGCTCTTGTGTTTTAATCCTACGGTGTTGCAGGCATGCATAGCTAGCCAGGTGAGTAGCCCACTATTTTGTGTGTGTGTATATATATATATATATATATATATATATATATATAGAAATCCTATTCAGCACCCAGGGTGCAGAATAGTTATTTTGAACCCAACATATTTTTATGTTGTTAGATTTAAAAAATTATGTTTTGTATACGAATAATCATATTCATATATTCACCACAACCAAAAAATTTGACACAAAAATAAAGTTTACGAGTAATTATAGTGTAAAAAACACCAAAATATGTCTTTTACGTTGAATTTTTTTACGGCATGTAAACAAAAAAATTATGTCATTTATAAATTTTATTATGTTCATCTCAACTTATGAAGTAATACAAAATTTACGTGACGTAAAAATAATATACGTGACGTATATATATACGAGAAGTAATAACTATTCTACACCCTGGATGTCAAATTGCGCCACCCTATATATATATATCTATTAGAATAAATCTATTAGTTGTTTTTTGCTAAACGGCAAGACTAGTTTTCTTTGTTAGTTGTTGGAACATATCACATTGTTGGAAGGTAAAATCGTCTGGGGCTCATAAACTGAATATATTACGCGGCACGAGAAATATCGTCCTATGCTACTTCACTTCCAACTTCTACTCACCACAACATCTTAAACAAACGTCAGCACTTTGTTTGTACAGAAAATGAGGCCAGGGTTCAGTTGGGAGTTTTCTATCTGAACTATCGCTCATTCTGAGATAGTATCAACAAGACAGTCAAGACGAACCGGATCAACGGAACACATCGAGTTCTCCGTCGCTTTAGCCATAGAAAAGGCGCAGAATCGATGGAATGACAGGGACGAACACTCACTAATCCTGGACTGTTGATATTCCTGGCTAGCTAGCTGCTATACTATTCCTTATGAGTGATGTACTCTACTTATCATCATCCCCGAATGAATGAAAGGAATATGGCTTAGCACGCACATCATCATTGACTTCCTTGTTGTCTGAAAAACATCAAAGCCACAAGGCGGTCGGTCCCCCTGGAGTTGCCTCCCGTATCATCAGCCTTACGGCATCTTGATCTAGCTTGTCACGTGTGAATGAAATGAAAGGGACGAGGGTAGCATCGTACATTGACCAACTGGTGGTACGTTGACCAACGCACTAATAGGAGGTAAGCTTATATGAGGCATATTTTAACCATATGCGTCACCACTAAATATATAAGACGCACTATGCGTTTTATATATTTGAATAGTGAAGGCGTATATTTGAATGGTGTATCTCCTATATTTCATGTACGGATCAGATCTGGTTGCCTTCCCTTATTCAAGATGGATCTGGTCAACTACTCGAGGCGCATATGGATCTGATGTGTCTCGTAAGTTAGATGGACCAGTGGTGGTAGGTGCCCAATACTGGAGAGGCATATGCCCATATACTCCCTGTGTATTTTGCCAATACTAGAAGCACACAATCACCTCGTCCGCCTGGTCAAAAAACCGCCGCCGCCGCCGATCCTATGTGATCTGTTGCTGCCATCATAAAAACCTTGCCGCCGCGCTTGCCTTGCTGCCTCCAAAACCTACAATCAAAAACCTGTCGCTGCCGCAGATTCTTACCGCCGCCGCACTATGACCAAGAAACCCGTCGCTGCCGCACAAAAACCTAAAACCCCATGATACAAACTGCGCAATTTTTTGCGCCTTCGGCGCGGCTACAATGACCACGACATCCTCGACCACGGCTACATCATGACCGGCTATCTCGACATCGACATCAAGAACAACATTTACAGGAAGTCAAAAACTCTAGTCAACATCATCCGCATCATCACTTGCGTCCACACCGCTCCAGCTGTGACTGCGGGATGGAAGAGAGACACTAGAAGGGGACGCAGTCACCGCCCCTAGGTGTCAGTCATGATCATGTCCACGCAGTTGATCATGACAAAGAGATGAAGACGACAAAAACACAAGACTTCAAATCCAGTCGCAAGCATCCGCTTCACTCCCGCTTCGACTGAGGGGGATGTTAGAGTACGTATACGTGTATAGGCTAAAGATATACTATGACTCTATATCTAGTACTCCAAGTCTCCACCTACCCCGTGTAATATATAAACCCCACAAGGGTCATTGCAATACAACACAATATTTAAGGGATTCAATATTTTCCACAGGGGGCGCATGACCCACAGATGCGCCTCTAGTAACTGATGTGGGCCTAAATCCCGAACCCATGGGCCCAACTCCATGTGATAAAAAGTGGGAATGGTGGTACCAAATTACTCGAGGCGCATCCTATACAAGATACTCCTTGTGTTCTTAAATTATACAAGACGCATCTTGTATGGGATGCGCCTCGAGTATTCTGGCACCACCTTTTTCACTTTTTGGCACATGGAGCCACCTAGCACTACTCACTTCTCTCCACATTTTGGGAGGGATTCAAAATTAGAATCCAGCCATCTGCGTTGCCCTCTCCTTTTCCCTCCAATATATTCTTCTCATTCTCCTTCCATTCTCCTCCTTCTCCTTCTCCTCCCCTTATCCTCCTCTCCTTCTCTACTCCTCCTTCTCCTTCTCCTCTTTCTCTGGCCTCCATGCTCCGTCATCCTCTTTCTTGCAGTGACAACAACGACGGCCTCTTCCTCCGGCCGCCACATCCTCCTCTGGACGCCACCACCTCCTCCTCCTATGGCCGCCACATCCTCCTCCTTTTCCCGACACCTCCTGCTCGAGAAACTAGCGCGGCCACAACCTCCTGCACCTCCCCGTGGTGGTAGGTTGTGGCCGCGGCTACAATCACCATGCTCCGGCGAGGCGACATGACGGTGGAGATGCATTGAATCGATTGCTTTTCCAATTCAAAACAAGGGTGTTTTTTACATTTTTACGGCAGCAGCGGCACCACGGGTAAATTTGAAATTCGAAAATGCTATTCAAGGTGCATCTATAAAGCTATTATAGGTGCATTTTTCAGACATACTCGAGGCGCATCTGATATGCGCCTTGTATACCCTAGATATGTGAGGCGTATATCTATATATATACACCTCGTATAATAGCCTTGTATACCCTAGATATGCGAGACGCATAGTGCATATATATCGATATGCACCTCGCATATCTAGGGTATACAACGCGCATATCTAGGGTATACGCCTTGAGGCGCATCCCATATGCGCGCATCCCACATGCGCCTCGAATAGCCTTTATGGTACGCCTTGAGTAGGGTTTTATCTAGTAATGACGGGTGAAAGATCCCTTTCTTAGCTATACTGTGTTAGATAGATAAGACATCTCCATTGGTTTTTTAACACGGGATAACACCCAGTTGGTAAACAAGCGCTTCATCGACTCGAACCTGGGTGGACTGGCTCGGTACTCCCAGCTCTAGCCACCAAGATAGTGCTTGGTTATAACGTGTGCCAAACCATGCTGACCGATAAAGTGACAGTTGTTGTGTTTAATCCTCCGAAAGAATTTTAGACCTCCAAACTTGAGGTCCTTGTTTCTCAAGCAAACAAACTTATTGATTTCTACGCATTAGTATGTATGTAGGTATTTATTTCTTTACCGTATGCGTACAACATAGAATCGATACTACTAGTACTAGCAGTATCCTATGAACTGCAACGCAATGGCCGTTGGAAGTTATTGGAAACATAGTTGTGGAGCACTGATGGGGAGTATCAAGAACAGTGGTGTGGAATAAAATTAGTTAACAATGTGACCGTCTCTACTTGAAATGGAGGCAAAAGCTTTGCCCCATCTATATTAATTAAGAAGAAGATGGCCAATTTTTTTGGAGAAAATCGGACGAAAACCTACAACAACGAGGCTAAGTTCACTCAAATACCAACAACATCGGGGCAACATCCAAACACAACCACCACCAACATAGGGGAAACACCCACACACCGAGAAGACCCACATATAGTTCAAAAAAAGAGAGAAGACCCACATAGTCACACAACAAACACACCAAACACAACACTCCTACACCGCACTGACAAAGACATGTCAGCACAAAAGAGGCATCCATCAAGCAACTGTAGATGCATTTCCAATAGTACCCCCTTTATTGCTTTATCTCTCCTTTCCAAAGGTTGATCTTGTCCTTGCACCACCTCTCATGGACTTATCCTTACACCCAATAGATATTTTGGATCCAGGATAGGCAGCAACCAAGGTTGCAAGAAAATCACAAATATCTCTAGCGACGACAGCTCCAGGCATAGGAATCAACACTCCTGACTTAGCAACCCCATCACATATGGGAACCACAAGTGATAGGGCAAAGGTTTCCGATCTTTTGATGAGATGGTGATAGTCGATTTGGTGGAGTTCGGGCTTGACGATCTGACTACACGTGCAAGAACGAGCGCCAATGCAATCGCTAGGCCAATCTCCTGGAGGTTACCGATCCTGCGGAAACACAATCAGCCTGACCAGCGAGGGTCTTAATTCCTACCTAAAATCGAGAACAAGTAAGAACTAATATTGCGATCAAGATATTGTGGATTAAGATGAAAGCTTTTTTAAAAGATGGGATCATGTATAGGTGCGAATTACAAGAGGCCTCTGCGACGCTCGAGCCTTGGCGAAGTTGCTATGATGGCTAACTTTATGTCTAAACAAAATTCAAGTCTAAAGTGACGGCTATGGGGAGTATTTTAGGAGAAAAGGGTGGGGTTTCGGCCAACCATAGAGGTAGTGGCCGAATCCATTCCTAGAAGTCATTTTCTCCTCAAATACGGACTCTAAAAAGCAGCTATTTAAAATCCTGCAAAAATTACATGGGTCTGGCCCAAAATAAAGGTGTCGCGGCACCATATTAAGTTGTGGACGAATTTGTGAAGTATTAATCTTGAATATTTCGTCCAAGCCTTCAATGTTCATTATGGTGGCTTCAAAGTTCTGAAATCTCCACTCGTGGCGTCCTCTTCAATCCTCACATGCTTGCTGCCATCTCCATGCATGATCATGCTCCAATGCTTGTCCTTCTCATCCTTGCTAGGTCCATCATTCCTAAAAGTAACAACCATATCTGATTTAGGCAGTATCATATTCTCATGTATATGAGGAATAGTTCCAAGAAACGAAAGTACCTGATAGTTAAGTTGTTTGGCACGAGCTCGAGTGATAGGTCCTTGTATGTGTGTAACTGTATGTACAACGGGTGTATCAATAGATGGGATGTCCTCATCATGCTCCCGTCTTGAATTGAAGTCGTCCTCAATGCAATGTCATCTTCCTCACCGAAGTGAGGCTTCAAATATACAATGTTAAATGTAGAACTAATCGTACCAAAGTCTGCAGACAACTCAAGTTTATATGTATTATCATTTATTTTCTCTAACAGATTCAAAGGACCAGAAGCACGTGGCACTAACTTAGACCTGCACAAATCAGGAAAATGATATTTACGCAAATATAACCAAATAAGATCTCCAACATCAAACACAACATGCTTTCTCCCTTTATCCCCAGCAAGTTTATACTTAGCATTCATGTGTTCTATGTTATCTTTAGAAGTCTTATGTAAGTTTAATATCACTTCAGCGTGTTGTGTAGCATCCAAATTATATTGCACCGAAGAAGGTAATGGCAATAAATCAATAGGTGCACGAGGAACAAAACCATACACAATTTCAAATGGGCATATCTTTGTGGTAGAATGCAGCGAACGATTATAAGCAAATTCTATGTGAGGTAAACACTTTTCCCTCAATTTTAAGTTCTTCTTAAAACAGCACGCAACATAGTAGACAAAGTTCTATTTACTACTTCAGTTTGTCCATCAGTTTATGGGATGACATGTAGTACTAAACAGCAATTTAGTCCCCAACTTATATATAAAGCATGTGGATTAAGACGAGACTTGGCTTTTTGACAAGTAGTGCAGCGTACCACGAACCTCTCAACATCTCGACGCATACTAGCCAAAAGAAGTGTGTAGCAAGAACATCCTCCATTTTCTTGACACCAAAGTGTCCCATCAATCCTCCTCCATGCGCCTCCTGTAACAACAAAAGACGAACGGAACGATCTGGGATGCATAGTTTGTTAGCACGGAATACAAATCCATCATTGAAGACGAACTTGTTCCATGTTCTACCATCTCTACAATTCTGCAACACATTTCAGAATCATGCACATATTGTTTCTTAATAGTTTCCAATCCAAATATTTTGAAGTCAAGTTGAGATAACAAAGTATAATGGCGCGGCAAAGCATCAGCAATAACATTATCTTTACCCTTTTTGAGTTTGATAACATAAGGAAAATACCCAATAAATTCAACCCACTTTGCATGACGATGATTCAACTTAGCTTGACTACGAATATGCTTCAAAGATTCATGATCAGAATGTATAACAAATTCTTTAGCCATAGATAATGTTGCCAAGTTTCTAATGTCCGAACCAGCGCATATAATTCTTTATCATAAGTAGAATAGTTCAGACTAGCCCCACTCAATTTCTCACTAAAATATGCAACAGGTTTTCCCTCTTGTAATAGCATACCTCCCAAACCAATTCTACTAGCATCACATTCAATCTCAAAATTCTTATTAAAATCAGGAAGTTGGAGTAATGGAGCATGTGTTAACTTATCTTTCAAAATCATGAAGGCATGTTGTTGTGCATCCCCCCAAACAAAGGGAACATCCTTCTTGGTAATCTTATTCAACGGCGCGGCAATTGATCAAAAGTCTTTGACAAAGATCCTATAAAAACCAGCGAGGCCAAGAAAACTCCTCACGTGTGTGACCATCTTGGGCTGCGGACAATTCTTAATAGCTTCAATCTTGGCTAGATTCACTTCAATACCCTGTGATGTAACAACATAGCCAAGAAACGCAACTCGATCGGTGCAAAAGGTGCACTTCTCAAGATTACCAAATAAACGTTCATCGCATAAAGCATTGAAAATCGCACGCAAATGATCCTCTAAAGATTTTCTATAAATCAGAATATCATCAAATTAGACTACCCCAAAATGTCCAATGAAAGCACGTAAAACTTCGTTCATTAATCTCATGAATGTGCTGGGTGCATTAATTAAACCAAACAGCATCACTAACCACTCATATAAACCGAACTTAGTTTTAAATGTTGTTTTCCATCCATATCCCAATTTAATACGAATCTGGTGGTAACCACTACGCAAATCAACTTTAGAAAACATGATAGAGCCACTCAATTCATCAAGCATGTCATCTAAATGTTGAATAGGATGACGATATCAAATAGTGATATTATTGATAGCTCTACAATCAGTACCCATGCGCGAAGAACCATCTTTCTTAGGTACCAAAATAATAGGAACAATACATGGGCTAAGGGACTCACGAATATGATCTCTGTCGAGTAGTTCCTGAATTTGGCGTTGTATCTCCTTTGTCTCCTCTGGATTGGTTCTGTATGGCGCGTGGTTGGGCAACGTAGCACCAGGAATTAGATCAATTTGGTGCACAATTCCTCTAATAGGAGGTAGTCCTGGTGGCATCTCCGCTGGAAAAACATCCTCATATTCCTGCAAAAGGTTAGCAACAACACGTGACAAATAAGGAGGCATATCCTCAAATTGAAACAAAACCTCTTTATAGACAATTGCATAACATTGAGTATTGTTTACATCTAGTTCAGTAATATCAATTTTATTTGCAAGCATACATGGACTCTTCATACAAATTTCAGTAGCATGTTTAGAATCAGATTTAGTGTTATTTGGTGGTACAAAATCTGCAGCAACAATCTGATTCTCACTTTTATTCTTGTCCTCAGTTTTAGCTCTACTAGCTCTAGCAAGATCATCTTTTAAAATCTGTTCGGGAGTCATAGGTTTTAGACCTATTTTATTTCCATCATGCATAAGAGAATAGTGATTAGTTTTACCATTATGAACAGATTCTCTATCAAATTGCCATGGTCTACCAAGTAACAAAGAACAAGCTTGCATAGGTACAACATCACAATCAACAAAATCAGAATATGTACCAATAGTAAAATGCATGCGTACCATTCTTGTTACCTTGATCTTGCAAGAACTCTCAAACCATTGGATGTAATATGAATGTGTGCATTTTCTTGTTGGGAGTGCAAGTTTCTCTACCATGTCAACACTAGCTAGATTATTACAACTCCCTCCATCAATGATGATCCTTATAGCTCAATTGCACACTCAACACACATTGTGCAACTAGACTCTTGTATTGATCAGCAGATTCAGCTCCCATTACCTCTGTCTCTTCTTTAGAATCAGAATTATCTCCGCCTCGATCAGAAATAAGGGCTAATGTATCTTCATCAAAATCACTTGCTAAATCATATTCACCATCATCACACACCATCATAACATGTTGTGTTGTGCATTGTCTCTCAATATGACCATAAACCCATCACTTGATGTTGGAGATATGCCCTAGAGGCAATAATAAAAGGAGTTATTATTATATCTTTGTGTTTATGATAAATGTTTACATTCATGCTATAATTGTATTAACCAGAAACATTAACACTTGTGTGGTTTGTAAACTTGTTAGAGTCCCTAGTATAGCCTGTTTATAATACTAGCTTGTTGGTTGATAGATGATCACGGTTTCCTGATCATGAACATTGAGATGTTATTAACAACAAGATCATATCATTAGGAGAATGGTGTGATGGAAATACTCCTATAGATAAGCGTAGCATAAAGATCAAGTCATTTCAATAGTTTGTTTGCTATAAGCTTTCAGATACATAGTAACCTAATTCCTTCGACCATGAGATCATGCTAATCACCATCACCGGATGGATGCTTTGATGACATCAAACACCACTTCGTAACTGGGCGGTTATAAAGGTGGCATTGAGTGTTCAGAAAGTATGTGTTGAGGCACATGGATCAAGAGTGGGATTTGTGCATCCATATGACAGATAGATATACTCTGTGCCCTCTCAGTGGAATGTCATCCAATTAGCTTGCAAGCAGTCACAAGGGATCTGGATCACATATCACAGGAACGAGTAAATAGTACTTATCGGTAATGAGGTTGAACTAGGTATGCAGAGATACCGACGATCAGACCTCAGATAAGTAAAATATCGCGAGACAAAGGGAAATTGGTATCATATGTAAATAGTTCATTCGATCACAAAGTAATCGTAAAAATATGTGGGATCCATATGAATTTCCAGATTCCTCTATTGGTTATTGATTGGAGAAGAGTCTCGGTCATGTCTGCATAATTCACGAACCATAGGAAGACACACTGAAGGATTCGATGTTGTTTAGTAGATATGGAATGTGAGTAAGAAGACCGAATGTTGTTCGGAGTCTCGGATGGGATCCGGGATGTAACATCCCAATTTCAGCAACCCTGAATTGCTGTCCAAAAGGAAAAAAAATAAGGGGGAACAAAACTTTTTCTTGCCAAGAGTTGCAATGTTTGCTTACTTACTTGTTTGGTTATATGTTCATGCAAATGATTGTGTACTCCTTAACCCAACACTACTTTACAAAAGCTATTTTATAAAAGATATGTCTTGGCTCATCTTTCATTTTCTCAAATGTTCTGGCATTTCAAAAACCTGAGCCAAGATGATTTTGACACAACAAAATACTTTACAAGTTTTTCTTAACAAAACTATGGAGACCTATATACAATCTCCTTATGTTTTCAAGATAGAACTTTCAACTACTCTTATCCCTAGGTTTTCCAAAACCTTTTTCCTAAAACCCCTTCACTCCAATCTTGGTAGAAATGCCAAGAGGTACTCATCTCACTTAAAAACACAACCTCTTCAAAATACCAATCCTTACCTCAAGCTAGGCTTGATGGTAACCTTAGTAGTAGTTTCTATGTTTGAATTGATGAATTGCCTTGATCTGTTGTCTGGTGAATTGCCTTGATCCGCTGTCTGATGAATTTCCTTGATCTGCTGATTGCATTGTTTGCTTAGGAACTAGAGTGAGCTAATCTAGTAGCTCATTCCTTATGATCCAATCTATGATTGTGATCATCCTTCTCAAACCAAGCATCCAAATCGAGATCTACCCTAAGCCCTGATGGCGCCCAGTACTTGTCGTGGGACGCTTCGTTGGAAACCCCAAGAGCAAGGTATGAACTAGCACAGCAGCAAGTTTCCCTCAGTAAGAAACCGAGGTTATCGAACCAGTAGGAGGAAGGAAACATCACATAGGTGTTGCTAGCAACACCGAGACCTGCACAAAACAAACTCAAGACTTTTCCCCAACGAATCAGTGCGGTTGTCAAGCTCAACGGTTTGCTGTAACAAAGGATTAAACGTATGGTGTGGAAGGTAATAGTTTGCAGCAAGTAAACAAGTAACAGTGGAAGATCTATCAATGGTATAGATTGGACCGGGGTCCATAGTTCACTAGAGGTGCTCTCCTTAAATAAACAACATGGCATGAAGGATAAACAAATTACGGAGGGGCAATTGACAGGAACTGAGCAAGGCATAACAATGCAATTACTAGTTAGAAAAATGCTATGAGGTTGATTGGGCAATACAACAAGATACATAGACCGCCATCCAACTGCATCTATGACTAGAATTCCACCTTCAGGTTATCATCGGAACCCCCTCCAGTATTAAGTTGCAAGCAACAGACAACTGCTTTAAGAAAAGTGTGTAAGGTAAACAGTCCACATGTTCCATGAACAAGAGACCCTTGTTTCTCCCTAGTAGCAACATCACATCTACAACCGAAGAGATTTCTGTCACTTCCCTTGAAAACTAGAGGCATGAACCCACTATCGAGCATAAATACCCCCTCTTGAAGTCAGTAGCAACTACTTGGCCAAGATAGCTACTAACAACGGAGAGCATGCAAGATCACAAACAACACAGACATGATAGAATCATAAAGACAAAACCGTTAATCAAACCAACATAATAATCTCAATATCCATCGGATCCCCACAAACACAACATGCATGATTACAAATAGATTATATCTTGATCATGAACGGAGCTCACAAGATCTATACATGAAAGCACAAAGGAGGAGATACAACCATCTAGCTACTACATGGACCCATAGTCCAAGGTGGAACTACTCACGCATCATACCGGAGAGAAGGCCTCCGGGATGATATCCCCTTCGGCAGGGTGCCGGGAAGAACTTCAGATCCCCCTAATTTAGGGACGATGGTGGCGACGGCTACAGACAGTTTCGTGGATTTCTGATCGGGTACTCAGTGTTTCTGCATCGGGGTCTTCTTATAGGCGAAGGGGGAGACCGAGGCGGCGGCCAGAGGGGGCAAACCCTACCTAGGCGCGGGGTAGGGCCCACCCGCGCCTAGGAGGGGTTTAGCCGCCCTGGCACGCCTCTTAGTCTCCCCTCTGGACTTCTTGTTCCCCACGGAAAGTAATTGACTTTGACGTTTGTCCCGTCCAATTCCAAGAATATTTCTTAACTAACTTCTCTGAAACCAAAAACAGAAGAAAACAGGCATCTAGCACTGTTGCAACTTGTTAGTAGGTTAGTACCAGAAAACATGTAAAAAGCACCTCAAAGTGTGGACACGTAAAGCAAAGTAGATACAAAACAAGCATGGAGCATCAAAAATTATAGATATGTTTCCGGCGTATCAACATCCCCAAGCTTAATTCCTGCTCGTCCTCGAGTAGGTAAGTGATAAAAGAATAATTTTTGAGGTGACATGCACCCTCATAATAAAGATCCAACCATTTGCAAGCATTGAAAGCTAGGATCAAAGAACTCTAAACATGTGCATGAAAGATGGAGTTCTAACAATAGGACATAGTAACTATGCATGCAACATGGCAAGCTACAGACAAATATTATGTATAACATGCATTGAAAAACGTTTGTTTGTTTCACATGCAGAAAACATAGCATAGTGGCAATCAGCTTGTCCCTCATAGAGTATCAATTAAATGCATAGGACACCTGCAAAGTTCATAAGGGTTACTAGAAACAAGTAGCACAAGAGCAAGTAATAACACAAAATGCATCAATTAATAAGCTTTGGAACACTGCACACAAAATAACAACTATGCTCTCTTAATGGTGCCTAAAGGTAGAAGGTGGAGACTCAATAGTGGTGGAAGAAAGGCCTTTTTGTAAAGGAAGCAGGGATTACAAGTTTCAAAAAGAGCTTCCAAAAATTATGGTACTTGTTAGCTTTCAGCCCTCATTGCCCATATCATAAGCATCTTGAAGTGGTTAAGGTTAAAGTGGCAAAGATGGAGTATATGCTTGACGAAGTATAAGTTGACAATCTCATGCCCCTTGAATACGAGGGCCACACCTCATGCATACTCAACTTTGGGTCCATGTAAGTTATTGTCACTGTAAGTATTTGCATATCATTGAGAACCGCCAACGGGGTACCCCTTGCACATGGTACAGGAGCTTTCCCATAACCAAAATGACAAGACAAGTAGACAATGAGCATCTCAGCAATTCTTCTTATGTACCATAGGAATATGGTGCTTTTTTATCTCTTTCCTCTTTTCTCAATGTGTCTCTTTTTTTATAAGAAGAATGCTTCATAGATGTCACTATGGTGATGCTGCAAGTTTCCACCATGATTAGGCATGGCTTAGGCTAGCGGCCCAGGCGTTTCTCTAACACAGGATACAAACTCCATGGACTTACAAGTTCTCTATTTATTTCACACTGGTGACATCCATATACAAAAGAGCATGATATCAACTGAGTACAACAAGGTACAAGTGCAATGTTGAAAACGTTCCCCGTGACAGCACGGTTTTGCTAATTCCAACTTATAAGTGCAAGCATATACAACAAAGTTATCACAATGGTTCAAGTTTATTAGGGGCAAAGAATAAAGTGTGCCAACAAGTTCGTGAGGGCTTTAATCACTAAGTTTTCTCATAACAAAATAGTTTTAAATTGGAAGATAGTTGAAAACAGGAATATACTTGGAATGGTGTAACACACCATGCATAGGAGTTTATAGTGGACACTTTGGAATAACTTGGTTTCTTGGGAGTTGGAGGCATGAGTAGAACTTACTCATACAAGTGGAGGCTATCAAAAGACTGGGAGCAACCAACTAAGAGAGCAATAATGGCCAAAATCATGCAATGCAACAAAGCAAACTAATCAAAGCAAAGAGTGGTACTACAAGTCAAGGACTAAATGATCATAGAGGCTAATGGTGACTTGTCATAGTCATAACATGGTGTGAGCATGTCCCAAGTCAACCCAAGCAAAGAATCAAAGGAGAATACCACAATACTATGCTTTTGCATGCTAAAACAACGCATAATTCTTTCAAGGCACACTAAGCAATCCCAATTGTTTGGAACAAGACATGCTACAGCAATAATCACTAAGCATAAAGTTAAAACAACACCTAGCATGTCATGCTAAAGTCTAAGTCACAGTCAATGCAAGCTCCTCTTGCACTTCAAGCAAGAACTTACTACTCCTTTCCAACACCAAGCAACTTATTTGCAAAACAACACAACGAGAACGGAGTCCAAACTACTTTATTCAAGCAAACTAAACAACCTAAACAAAGAAAACAAAAACTAAAACGCTCCAATAACAACACAATTGTGCATGAAACAATAAAAACAAAGTTTCTAGACAGACCTGAGCTTTTTATTGATGAAGAAGGGGATGCCTTGGGAATCCCCAAGCTTTGACGCTTGTACCTCTTGGATTTTTCTTGGGGTGACACCATGGTGGCATCCCCAAGCTTGAGATTTTGTCCATTATTCATCTCATTGCATCATTCTCTCTCTAGACCTAAATTTTTTCTTTCATACAAAACTTCACACAATCTTCATTAGGAACATTTGTGTATTCAAAAGATATTAGACCACTAGAAAAGTTTTGGAACATAAAGGCTTTTCACTAAAAACACAAGCTACTATAGTAAATCCTTCAAAACGCTCAATTTACCTGAAGAGAACTCAAAAAGGAATCAATAAGAAGCAAATGCAAATAATGGCAGAAATCTGTCAAAACAGACCAGCAGGTAGAAACCGATTTATTTGAACATCTTATGTTGCTCAAATAAAAAAGTGTTGAACTCACGAAAGTTAGCTAACATACTGTGGGATTTATTTGTAAATTTTGAGCTCAATCCGAGTTATAGATACTCCTCACGATTTTGTTTGGTGGAGGATAGAAATCTGTTTCGGGACAGCAACTCCCCAAATCTTACTTCCCTCTCATTAGAGGCCATTCTTGGCACAAAAAGCAAACAAAAAGGATAAGGAGAGGTCATTACTAAAGTAATAGCTTCCAAGATTCAAGAAAACTCTTGGGTTATCTCCCAACAAGTACTTTTCTTTAATGCCTTTAAGTTAGGCTTGAGAAGATGCTCACATAAGAAATATGAATTGAAGTAAAAGAGAGCATCAAGAAGCAAATTCGAAACACATTTAAGTCTAACCCACTTCCTATGCATAGGAATCTTGTATGCAAATAAATTCACAAAGAACAAAGTGACAAGCATAGGAAGATAAAACAAGAGTAACTTCAAAACCTTCAGCACATAGAGAGGTGTTTCAATACCATGAAAACTTCTACAACCAAACTTTCCTCTCTCATAATAATTTTCAGTGGCATCATTAATAAACTCAACAATATAGCTATCACATAAAGCATGCTTTTCATGATCTTCCAACACATAATTTCTATCAAGCTCAAAAATAGTGGGATTAAAACCTTCACAGGTTTTACCCAAAGTAGATATTTCAAAAGGATCCATAGGGACATAACATTCATCCTCCTTTGGTAAGCATGGGGGGAAATAAAATAATATAAGAGGTAAAGAGTTACTTTCATTAGAAGGTAGGCATGGGTAGATCCATTCTTCCTCCTTTTGTGCATCACTCTCCTCCTCCTTTTCATCTAATGAGCTTCCAGTTTCAACAATTTCTTCTTCCATAGGCTCCTGCAATGCATTAGTCTCTTCCATTTGTGCAAAGCATCTGTTAAAATATTCAAAAATATAGCCATTTGCTTCCATGTAATTATCAAATAAAAATTTAAGTATCTCATAAACCTCATATTCATAAGGTGCATCATCAGTATTTTCAAGCAAACTAGCAAGTTCAAATGCACCCTTGAAAGCAATAAATTCTTCAATTTGTTCCACATCATCAAAATCATAATTTCCTTTAACATAAGAAGATATGGTAACATTATCATTAAACTCACATTAAAAGGGTAGGTGTTTATACCTCCTGCAGCAACAAGCTTTATCAAAGCAATAAGTAACATTATAAGTAGAGCACACGTCTCTAGCAATAGTATTCAACCTATCAATTTGTGCCCATAAGTGTTTCTCTTTTTGTGACAAACGGTGTTCCTTATAATAATACTTTTGTTCTTCCGTGAACCCACCTTTCCAATAAGAACTAGTTTCAAAGAAACTATCCATTGATAGAAAGCATGACCAAGCAAAGAAATAACAGACCAGCAACTAGAGTAGGAACTAATTTTTTTGTGTTTTTGAATAAAGGAAGCAAACCAAACTAGAATAATTTTTTTTGGGTTTTTTGAAAAGAGGCAAACAAAACCAAGCAAAAGAAACAAAGAAAACTAAAAACAAAGTAAAGAGAAAGGAAGTGAAGGACTCCCCTAGTAAAGACGTCCTTAGCTTCCCCGGCAACGGCGCCAGAAAATAGCTTGATGGCGCCCAGTACTTGTCGTGGGACGCTTCATTGGAAACCCCAAGAGCAAGGTATGAAGTAGCACAGCAGCAAGTTTCCCTCAGTAAGAAACCGAGGTTATTGAACCAGTAGGAGGAAGGAAACGTCACACAGGTGTTGATAGCAACGTGGAGACCTGCACAACACAAACTCAAGACTTTGCCCCAACGAATCAGTGAGGCTGTCAAGCTCACCGGTTTGCTGTAACAAAGGATTAAACGTATGGTGTGGAAGGTAATGGTTTGCAGCAAGTAAACAAGTAAGAGTGGAAGATGTATCAATGGTAAAGATTGGACCGGGGTCCATAGTCCACTAGAGGTGCTCTCCTTAAATAAACAACATGGCATGAAGGGTAAACAAATTACAGCGGGGAAATTGACAGGAACTGAGCAAGGCATGACAATGCAATTACTAGTCAGAAAAATCCTATGAGGTTGATTGGGAACTACAACAAGATACATAGACCGCCATCCAACTGCATCTATGACTATAAGTCCACCTTCAGGTTATCATCCGAACCCCCTCCAGTATTAAGTTGCAAGCAACAGACAACTGCTTTAAGCAAAGTGTGTAAGCTAAATAGTCCACATGTTCCATGAACGAGAGACCGTTGTTTTCTCCCTAGTAACAACAGAACATCTACAACCGTAGAGATTTCTGTCACTTCCCTTGGAACTAGAGGCATGAACCCACTATCGAGCATAAATACCCCCTCTTGGAGTCACTAGAAACTACTTGGCCAAGATAGCTACTAACAACGGAGAGCATGCAAGATCACAAACAACATAGACATGATAGAATCATAAAGACAAAACCATTAATCAAACCAACATAATAATCTCAATATCCATCGGATCCCCACAAACACAACATGCAGGATTACAAATAGATTAGATCTTGATCATGAATGGAGCTCACAAGATCTATACATGAAGGCACAAAGGAGGAGATACAACCATCTAGCTACTACATGGACCCACAGTCCAAGGTGGAACTACTCACGCATCATACCGGAGAGAAGGCCTCCGGGATGATCTCCCCTCCGGCAGGGTGTCGGGAAGAACTTCAGATCCCCCTGATCTAGGGACAATGGTGGCGGCGGCTATAGACGGTTTTGTGGATTTCTGATCGGGTACTCAGGGTTTCTGCATCGGGGGCTTCTTATAGGCGAAGGGGGAGACCGAGGCGGCGGCCAGAGGGGAAAAACTTACCCAGGCGTGGCGTAGGGCCCATGGAAAGTAATTGAATTTGACGTTTGTCCCGTCCAATTCCGAGAATATTTCTTTATTAACTTTTCTAAAACCAAAAACAACGGAAAAAAGGCATCTGGCGTTGTTGCAACTTGTTAGTAGGTTAGTACCAGAAAACATGTAAAAAGCACCTCAAAGTGTGGACAAGTAAAGCAAAGTAGATACAAAACAATCATGGAGCATCAAAAATTATAGATACGTTTCTGACGTATCAAGCCCCTAAAGTGACCATCTCATCTCCTACTCAGATTAATCCAAGGATAATCCCCTTTGATAGTTTCCAACTTAGTGAAGACCAAATCCAAGCATGGATCCTATCTACTTAGTTAGAACTTGAACATAATCTCCTTTATCATGACTTTGGAACATAGCATCCTCTCAAGATCATCTACACTTGCACTCTAGTCTAAAAACCTAAATCTGCCAAAATGGCTAAGACTGGATTTCTTATCTAGATGCAATCTTTGGAGCTCTACCTTTTCCAACCTAGGGGCATTCTTGATAATGTATATGAACCATCTTGTAGTACATCCTGAGTACTACCAAAGCCCACTCTTGCAATTTCATAAACAATTCTGGTTCCCACTCATCCATGATGGTTTTGTAGTCAAGGTAATAACCTCTTTTGCAAATTTTATCATCTTGCCTACTTTGGCAGAAGCTCACATCTATATGCCACCTCCCCTTGACCAATTGTTTCCATGGTTATGATCCACTAACCATGTTCTATGAATCCATACTTCACTTGTTTCTATTGGAGCTTTGTGCTTCTTAAACCCCCAGGGTTTAGGCGGCATCATGACCACTCTATTATGACAGCCTTATTTTCAACAAAGTTTGCCATCTCTTCTAGACCACCCCAAATACAAACAAGCCTAACCCTTGCTTACATGATCATATATCTAACTTTATCTATCCATCCATCTATCCCTTGTACCTAGGTGAGCTCTGAGCTCCCTGATACACCATGTTTTGGTGGTATAAAATTTTCAAAACCCTAGATTCTCCCAAATCTAGTTTCCATCATTTTCCAACAAAATCATTCATAACCCAAGTGGAAAATGAAGTATGGATCAGTTTTACATCATCTACCTTGGTTATCATAATTCCCCAAATATTTCCCATAATTATTTGGAGCCTAAAACTATTTAAATACCCTCTTTTACAAAATCCTCACAAACCCTGTCTATAAAGGTAACTTTGTTTTTCTCCAAACCACTTTGAAAACTCAATACACATTTGAGCTATATACATAAAACCCTATCTTCCCATCTCAAAAATAAATATTTTTGAGATTATTTATTATTTCTTTTTGCCCTTTTTCTTAAATGGCAGAAACAAGAAATAATTTCTTAAAAATACTTTTCCATCTCAATAAATTCCAAATAAATTCTCCAATGTGTAATATGGTATTTAGGACCATCTCACATCAAAAACCAACCCTGGACAATGAAAAAAATACCAAATAAGCTTCTAGAAACTACTTCTGGACTATTTGAATAATTGAGTTTAAGTGCACCTTTAGTCCTTATAAAAATCCCAAAAAAATCGTATGGAAGTATCTTGATCATATCTAACTACCAGTACCTTGTTACCACCTTGATAGGATCAAGATTCAAGACTTTCTTCATAACCATTACCATGACCAAAACTTGGCTATGAGCAACATCTTTGAACAAAACCTCTCCCTTTTCACTCCAAACTTACCAAGCAGTTATACCTAGCAGCACACCCTTCTCTGGTCGATGCCACTATAGCAAGGCACTATTCCTTTTGTATTTAGTGCTTCGAAATGAAGTGAGAGAGATGTGCCCCTTTTATATTGCCTTGCAAAATATCTACAAAGGCAGCAGCTCCCACTCCCTCTCCACCCTCTCTGCCACGAACCAGGGCCCCACCACACCTCTCCACGGACCTCAGCATCCAATGGGGAGGCCATGGACCAGCTCCATGCTCATCCATGAGCCACCCCCACCACAGACCCTCCTCCTAGGGTTTAATAGACCAAGAGGCCACCCAGAGCCTCTCTCCCCCTCATTTGCCCACTCTCCCATCCACCTATCCCTCCTAGAGCTCCTCTCCACTTTCCCCTGCTCTGCCTAGCCCGAAGGAAGGAGAAGAGAGAGATTCGGCTCTCTCAAAACAAATCGAGCAAGGCGTTATCTATACTCCCCCTCTCCCTCTACATGTATTACACATGCACTCCTCTCACTCCCTGCATCTAATGGTGCCCTCTTTTCCTCTCAGGACAGCTCCCACCGGCATCGCCATCAAGCACCCGAGCACGTCCCTCGAGCGCTGACGCGCGAGACCCATCTCGGGCGAGAACTAAACCTTGCCGCTCCTTGTTGGGCTCATCACGGAGCACCGTCTCGCCCTGGACCGCCCCCGTTGCCTCCCGAGGCCCCAGGTGAGCTCCCCGAGCCCCGCTAGCTCCCCTAGGGTTTTTGCCCCGCTGGCCCGAACCCAGGAGGAAGACGACCATGGATTGTTGGATCCCTCTTGATCCAACGACCCGCGTCTTTGGATACCGCTTCGGTGCCCCATCCCGCTGACGGGCGGTCCCCGCCAGGGGGCCTTTCAAACTCCTCTCCCATGCATCTATGTGCCGGGGTGGGCTGGAATCGGCACTATAGCCCAATGCACTCAGGATCCGACCCAGCACCCCCCCTTTTTGTTGTAAATATTTTCCTACAAATCTGGAAATATTGCCTTGAGGATTAAATCGAAACAAAAATGAAAAACAAGAGTAAAGGCCCATATCTAAATTCCTTGGTTACACTAATGTTTTCCCTAACATGTAGATGCTTTGGTTAGCCCTTTTCAGGTTTAGAATAATTATGATAAATCATCTACTTAGATGTGTCCTTTTCACTAATAAAATCTTCCAGTTAGTTTGGTATTTCCAAATGGATCAAAACCAATTGGTACTAAAAGGCACTGGCCATACCTTGCATGTCCCACTGGTCCCACCTAAAATTTCTTCCTAGATTACCTGTACCAAAAATAATAAAAACAGGGAATTTCTTACTTCAGAAAATTCCCTAGGTCAAAGAAAATTGAGTTTTGACCTATTTACAACTCTTTGTACCTATACTTACCCATATCTATCAAACACCAGGAGCCTCAAAATTTATTGAACTATTCTGTGCATTGTTTAAACACCAATAAATTCACCACAATAGTTCTGTTTTTCCAAAAAAGGGTGATTCTAATTTATACAGAAAGGTATTTTCAGTACCTAACAATTATCCCTAGAATCACATAAAAAGCTTCTGTAAGAGTTTTGACCTATTTTCAGAACTGCCTTTGGGAATTTCCTGAGGGCATTTTGGTAACTATTTTAAGGTTAATCCCACTCTCGGTGAATCAGTCCATCAATTACTACCTAACCACCCAAGGAAATAATTTTAGGAACTCCAAAACAGTTCGGGTGAATTATTTCCTAAAACTAGAGTGTTAATCACTATAAAATCACTATAACTCATTGGTTATTGATAAAATGGTGAAACCACTTTCATTTGCTTTATTTTATCAATACATATCTGATGGTATCACTTTTACCCAATGTTAACATGCAGAACTTAACCTTGCTCTAAAACCCCCTTATCTAGTTAGTTTCGGACTATAATTCCTAAATAGAAAACCCACAAATGCAACCCAAGCATTTCCCTTGTATCCCCAATCAAATCCTCAATACATACTGATCTATAAACTTGCTTGATAAACTTCTTGTAGTATGTATTGGTGCTTGTATGCCTTATATTGATGGTGGTGTTGTTGGTTTGCATGTATGCTCGATAACGGCGATAGTTACGATTGTGTGCCGTCGAGAAGAAGGAAGCCTCGG
This sequence comes from Avena insularis, assembly GCA_023614405.1. Taxonomy (NCBI): domain Eukaryota; kingdom Viridiplantae; phylum Streptophyta; class Magnoliopsida; order Poales; family Poaceae; genus Avena; species Avena insularis. Next base: position 195,082,154 of record CM042691.1, read on the forward strand.
AGCATTATTATCGCTATCATTATTATTATTATTGGTTTTCTGGTATTCTAAAGAAGTCACTGGACATCTCCCTGGTCATAGGTAAGCCACCTTCTTTCTCATACGCCTTGTCCTACTATTTTATCTATGCATGTTTTATATACCCGTTTATGCAAAATGCATTGTCTTACTATATTATGTTATGTGGGGAATGTTTGGCTCCTCCAAACCACTTAGTACCATTAGGTACAACTCAATTTATGGTACCAACCTGCCCTTAGTATGGTAGATGGTGTTTAACACCATAACCCCTTGGAGACCCCGAGCCAAAGAAAAAAATTATGGGATGGGAAGACCCGGGAAAAAGGTTTACGAAAATGTTTTATGAGCAAACCTTGGTGAGGCTTGGCCTACCAAGTGATGTTGAAAATGAGAAAGGTTTTGGTTTACAAAATTATCAGACGAAACACGGAGGAAAAATGTTTACGAAAACACGTCGGGCTGTATAGTTCTTAATGCTTGAGCAATTTAACCCGTGCAACCACATTACTCTGGAATGGGACGGGGCTGAGCTAGAAGTTTGTCTAATCTAGTATAGGTGCCTCACACTACTACAGGGGCAAACAATCCCCGGAGGGTGGGCCTTCTCTGTCCAACGGTCCATGCGTGGCATCGATCGGGAGAAGGAACGAAGGGTCTACGGGCCTCCACGCGATACTATGAGACCCTCATTGAAAGCACACTAGTTGAGGTGCAAAACACGCTCCGGTTGGCTGGTTACTATATAGGGCGTCCCGGTTTTGAGGGGATTAACCTCATAGGGTAGGAACTTGTATCGGAGAGGGCATCCGGAAGGTCTTGACCGGTTATTCGACCTATGATCGGTGTAGATCAGAGATAGGTAATCGGATGGTGTGGGTATAGGGTACAACCTCTGCAGAGTGTAAATCTATTCGAATAGCCGAGTTCTCGGTCATGGACGGTTGTGATGGCTGATGTATGGCGGTGATGGTTTTTATTTTATAAAAAGGACTTATAAAAAGCAATGGCTTGGAAATGATTTGACCATGAGATGGTCAGGAAAAGGAGGAAGGAGTTTGGTCATGAGGTGACTGGAAGAAAAAAACAAATGGGTGACCAAATCCTAGTGTTTTCTTAAAACTTTTCGAAAAGGTTTCCAAACTGTTTTCCAAAGTTTTTCAACAAAGATAAAGAGATATGCTATATCTACAAGAGAAACTAGTTTATAAAAGAACCTCTCATGGAACCATCCTACTATAGCCATATTGCATATCTACTATTGTTGTTCTCTTAAGATGGTTTGCGAGTACATTCAAAGTACTCACCGTCATTGTCCCTGGCCATCTACTTGGCCAGACTTTCAGATGATCGAGAGAAACGAAGGAGCTGATGCCGTCTATATGGGCTAGGCCGTCTTCTCAGTCAGTTGCCTGTAGGTTAAGGCATGACATGGGCTCTACGCTTGAAGACTTCCGTTATTGATGTTGGATCGCCATAATGGCATAAATGTAAGTACTTATATTCGTTAATTATGGATGTTGTAATGATACTTGTCGGTTATGCTCATGGCTCACTGATCATGGGAACGTGAATTGCAGGCATAACAGGTATTCTCGGACCATAAATCCGGGGGTGCCACAAACTTGGTATCAGAGCCATCCTGACTCTAGGAGACCCTAGTTAGCATGGATGTTAGACAGGACAACCCCTATTTTGGAAAAACACCCGTTTTCGAAAACTATTTCACCAAAGCGTTGCAAAAGATTTCGACTTAAACCATTTGACAGATGGTTACTCTACCTCTCGTCTATCTTCAAATGACCGCTTAAAAAAAAGTCTGACTTGGAGACTATGAAGAAGAAGGTCCGAAATGAAGAGACACTGAGACAAGCAAACGAAAGGAGCTACCAACAACGAAAGACACTACAAGATCACCCTACCAATGGAATCCTTCATCGCCCCCAAATCGACCAAGTACGACATCAAAGACAACCGATGGCAAGACAGAAGTCAAGATCCCCATAACATGCATTCTTAGGATTAGCATCCCTAATATAGGATTACCCTTATGGCGCGTAGTCACCCCTTAGTACCTACGGTACGCCTTGTTTGCTTGTCATGTGCATATATGATGCTTGGAATGCGTTGTTTGCCTTGGATCATCAGATCCTAAAGTTTTGAACCCCTTGTTGGCGCATCCCGATGATAACCCTCGCAACCCCATAGCTGCAAACGTCTCCTCAACAGGATGGCCACATAAAGAAATCCCCGACAACTCCTACTCATGGCCTTAGTTCTAAATTACCCCAAAGAAGCAACAATCTTAATAAACCCTCTAATGAATCAATGGGAAGTCTTTGCCATAACTCAAACGCACCAAGAAGACGGAAGATAAGGGCGCCGAAGAAAACAAGTCTACCCCGTCATCAGTCCAAAGCAACACAAAGTGTTCAAGTGAAGACAATCCCTCTGAAGATAAATTGACTCCACCCCGACTAAGGACTAATAAGAAGCGTCGCTAACCGCTAAAACTACCCCGATCTAACACATACGGCTTTGTTACGTAACCACCATAGGAAGGTAGTCGCAACAAGGCGTCACCCGAAGACCTCAACTCTAGCATCACGCTTTTGCTCCAAGACGAAGGATCTACCCCCAACCTCGACGACCCCAAGTAAAGCTCTAAGGTGGAAAGACCGCGTCTTTCCACTCAATTCCAGAAGACCGACCACGAGAAGATAATACCAGAAGATCTCTAATACAAGAACCTCCTCCAAACACCACCTCAAGAGTCGTCAGAGGAACAAAACACAAACATCATCAGCAATCTCTAGAAATCTGCTTGATCCTCCCAACAACCGAGACATTCAAAATTAAGACAACAAGACTGCCCGACGCTGCCAATACTACCCTCTAAGGAGAATAGAGAAACCCCAAAGAAGCGAGTTTCTCTGAAGACGTCGCGAAGCCCCCTTCTCTACTTTTGCTACTAACAACTCACCAAAAAAGAACCCCGAATCCGCAAACCCCAAGACGGAGGATGAAGAACTGTCCCCTTCACAAGTATCACCCCCTCCTCAAGTCACCACCCCCAAGAGATCCACTTGTCAAAGCAAACCTCAAAGAAGGCACGACCATCACCGCTGAAGAGCTGAATGTCCCTCATACCCCCGAGTAAATACAGTAACCAAGTTGGTACCCAACCCAAAGACGGCTACAAGATTCAAGGAGCACCCTCGACATAGTCCTTCATACCCTACCAACTTACTCCGCTAACCTCTAGCAAGTGATGGATCGTCTCGAAACCTGCTCAGTAAGGCGTCAAGTACCTTCACCAGTGGCCGGTGCAAATCTGCTGACTTCTGGATGGACCCTGTTGGATGGTAGGCAAAAATAATGCACCTCTTTGTGTGTTTTACCCACGATGTTGCATCAGACCAAACCCGAAAGAGACCCCTTTCCTAAAGGACCGCATTCCAAGACCGCCAACATCCAACGACAATCCTCAACCTATTGGACCCCTACCGAGCTCAGAACTAACTAATCGGAAGCTAGTTAAATGCCTCGCCCTCTATGACTACTATCTCAAGAAGTGGTATCGACGCCTCTCACAAAGCGGATTACACAAGATCGATAGAAGATAACCACCTCCAGACGAAAGGTGCAACGCCATCCCCCAGCATCAGCATACGACTCCAATCAAGATGGTCGGCGACTCGACCAAAAATCCCCTAGTGTCACTCTAAGGGGGAAAGGTTGCGTATCTTCCGCCCAAAAACCCGATAGAACCCTAGAGTCAGACACTAGTTATCGTTAAGTGATGACCACCCCTGCGAAATCTGAATCATTGACCCTGCAAGAAGGACAACAATCGGCAGTTCTCCAAAATCAGAAGGTACTTCAGGAAAGCTCTCCATCGCAGAGTCGACAGCCAGCCAGCACTTCTGGCGTTTCAAGACCAAGAAGGCAGAGAGGCTGACTTCAGCAAGAAATGGATTAAAGAAGGCTCAAATCGTTGCCTCGCCCCAAGAAGAAAGGACCCTGTCGACGCTAACCTCCCTAGAATCGTCCTAAGGGGAAAAGACTACGTCTTTTCCATTTGTGTAATTTAGGAAGCTCAATCCGAAGCCACTCAGCGTCGATCCGTAACTACCCGCACCAGTCAGCTGTAAAACTTGTTAGTGTCTAATAACTTCCACCACTGAAATTGTTAAGCAGATGTTATCACCCAAACCTACTCCTCCCTAATCTCGGGACGAGATTATTTTAAGGGGGAAAGGTCTGTAACATCCCAATTTCAGCAACCCTGAATTGCTTTCCAAAAGGCAAAAATAAGGGGGAACAAAAACTTTTTCTTGCCAAGTGTTGCAATGTTTTCTTACTTACTTGTTTGGTTATATTTTCATGCAAATGATTGTGTACTCCTTAACCCAACACTAGTTTAAACAAGCTATTTACAAAAGAGATGTCTTGGCTCATCTTTCATTTTCTCATATGTTCTAGCATTTTAAAAACCCGAGCCAACATGATTTTGACACAACAAAATACTTTATTAGTTTTTATTAACAAAACTATGGAGACCTATATACAATCTCCTTATGTTTTCAAGACAGAACTTTCAACTACTCTTATCCCTAGGTTTTCCAAAACCTTTTTCCTAAAACCCCTTCACTCCAATCTTGGTAGAAATGCCAAGAGGTACTCATCTCACTTCAAAACACAACCTCTTAAAAATACCAATCCTCACCTCAAGCTAGGCTTGATGGTAACCTTAGTAGTAGTTGCTAAGTTTGAATTGATGAATTGCCTTGATCTGCTGTCTAATGAATTGCCTTGATCTGTTGTCTGATGAATTGCCTTGATCTGCTGATTGCATTGTTTTCTTAGGAACTTGAGTGAGCTAATCTAGTAGCTCATTCCTTAGGATACAATCTATGATTGTGATCATACTTCTCAAACCAAGCATCCAAATCGGGATCTACCCTAAGCCCCTAAAGTGACCATCTCATCTCCTACTCAGATTAATCCAAGGATAATCCCCTTTGATAGTTTCCAACTCAGTGAAGACCAAATCCAAGCATGGATCCTATATACTTAGTTATCACTTCAACATAATCTCCTTTATAATGAATTTGGAACATAGCATCCTTTCAAGATCATCTACACTTGCACTCTAGTCTAAAACCCTAAATCTGCCAAAATGGCTAAGTTTGGATATCTTATCTAGATGCAATCTTTGGAGCTCTACCTTTTCCAACCTAGGGGAATTATTGAGAATGTATATGAACCTTCTTGTATTACATCCTGAGTACTACCAAAGCCCACTCTTGCACTTGGATAAACAATTCTGGTTCCCACTCATCCATGATGGTTTTGTTGTCAAGGTAATAACCTTTTCTGCAAATCTTATCATCTTGCCAACTTTGGTAGAAGCTCACATCTATATGCCACCACCCCTTGACCAAATATTTGCATGGTTATGATCCACTAACCATGGTCTATGAATCCATACTTCACTTGTTTCTACTGGAGCTTTGTGCTTCTTAAACCCCCATGGTTTAGGAGGCATCATGACCTCTCTATTATGGCAGCCTTATTTTCAACAAAGTTTGCCATCTATTCTAGACCACCCCAAATACAACCAAGCCTAACCCTTGCTTCCATGATCATATATCTAACTTGATCTATCCATCCATCTATCCCTTGTACCTAGGTGAGCTCGGAGCTCCCTGATACACCATGTTTTGGTGGTATAAAATTTTCAAAACCCTAGATTCTCCCAAATCTAGTTTCCATCATTTTCCAACAAAATCCTTCATAACCCAAGTGGAAAATGATGTATGGATCAGTTTTACATCATCTACCTTGGTTATCATAATTCCCCAAATATTTCCCATAATTATTTGGAGCCTAAAACTATTTAAATACCCTCTTTTACAAAATCCTCACAAACCCTGTCTATAAAGGCAAGTTTGTTTTTCTCCAAACCACTTTGCCAACTCAATACACATTTGAGCTCTATACATAAAACCCTATCTTCCCATCTCAAAAATAAATATTTTTGAGATTATTTATTATTTCTTTTTGCCCTTTTTCTTAAATGGCAGAAACAAGAAATAATTTCTTAAAAATACTTTCCATATCAATAAATTCCAAATAAATTCTCCAATGTGTAATATGGTATTTAGGACCATGTCACATCAAAAACTAAGCCTGGACAATGTAAAAATACCAAATAAGCTTCTAGAAACTACTTCTGGACTATTTGAATAATTGAGTTTAAGTGCACCTTTAGTCCTTATAAAAATCCCAAAAACATCATACGGAAGTATCTTGATCATATTTAACTACCATTACCTTGTTCCCACCTTGCTAGGATCAAGATTCAGACTTCCTTCATAACCATTAACATGACCAAAACTTGTCTATGAGCAACATCTTTGAACAAAACCTCTCCCTTTTCACTCCAAACTTACCAAGCACTTATACCTAGCAGCACACCCTCTCTGGTCAAAGCCACTATAGCAAGGCACTGTTCCTTTTGTCTTTAGTGCTTGGAAATGAAGTGAGAGATATGTGCCACTTTTATATTGCCTTGCAAAATATCTACAAAGGCAGCAACTCCCACTCCCCCTCCACCCTCTCTACCATGAACTAGGGCCCCACCACACCTCTCCACCTCCCTTAGCATCCAATGGGGAGGCCATGGACCATCTCCATGCTCATGCATGAGCCACCCCTACCATAGACCCTCCTCCTAGGGTTTAATAGACCAAGAGGCCACCCAGGGCATCTCTCCCCCTCATTTTCCCACTCTCCCATCCACCTATCCCTCCCAGAACTCCTCTCCACTTTCTCCTGCTCTACCTAGCCCGAAGGAAGGATAAGAGAGAGATTCGGATCTTTCAAAACAAATCGAGCAAGGCCTTCTCTATACTCCCCATCTCCCTCTACATGCATTACACACACACTCCTCTCGCTCCCCTGCATCTAATGGTGCCCTCTTTTCCTCTCAGGAAAGCTCCCACCGGCATCGCCATCAAGCACCCGAGCACGTCCCTCGGGCGCTTACGCGCGAGACCCATCCCGGGCGTGAACCAGATTGTGTCGCCCCTTGTTAGGCTCGTTGCGAAGCACCGCCTCGCCCTGGACCGCCCCCGTCGCCTCCCGAGGCCCCAGGTGAGCTCCCCGAGCCCTGCCAGCTCCCCTAGGGTTTTTGCCCCGCTGGCCCGAACCCAGGAGGAAGACGACCATGGATCGTTGGATCCCTCTTGATCCAATGGCCCTCGTCTTTGGATACCGCTTTGGTGCCCCATCCCGCTGATGGGCGGGCCCCGCCCGGGGTCCTTTCAAACTCCTCTCCCGCACGTCTGTGTGCCCGAATGGGCTGGAATCGGCATTGCGGCCCAATGCCCTCAAGATCCGGCCCAGCACCCCCCCTTTTTGGTTTAAATATTTTCCTACAGATCTGAAATTTTTCCCTGAGGATTAAATCCAAACAAAAAATGAAAAACAAGTGTAAAGGCCCGAATCTAAATTTCCTTGGTTACACAAATGTTTTCCGTAACATGCAGAGGCTTTGGTTAGCCCTTTTGAGGTTTAGAATAATTATGATAAATCATCTACTTAGATGTGTCCTTTTCACTAATAAAATCTTCCAGAGTGTTTGGTGTTTCCAAATGGAGCAAAACCAATTGGTACTGAAAGGTATTGGCCATACCTTGCATGTACCAATGGTCCCCCCTATAATTGCTTCAGAGATTACCTGTAGCAAAAATAATAAAAACAGGGCATTTCTGACTTTATAAACTTCCCTAGGTCAAAGAAAATTGAGTTTTTACCTAATTCCAACTCTCTGTACCTTTAATTACCCATAGCTATCAAACCCCAGGAGCCCAAAAATTTATTGAACTATTCTCTAATATTCGTGAATTAAAACATTATATGCATTGTTTAAACACCAATAAATTCACCACAATTGTTCTGATTTCCAAAAAAAGGTGATTCTAATTTCTAAAGAAAGGTATTTGAAGAGCCTAATATGTTTAATTGGAATCACATAAAAACCTTATGTAAATTAAATCTGATGAAAAAGACAAATCACATCCAGAACTGTCTTTGGGAATTTCCTGAGGGCATTCTGGTAATTATTTTAAGGTGAATCCAACTCTCATTGAATCATTTCATAAAATAATACCTAATCACCCAAGGAAATAGTTTTTGGAACTCCATAACATTTCTGGTGAATTATTTCCTAAAAATAGAGTTTTAATCACTATAAAAATCATTATAAATCATTGGTTATTAATAAAATGGTGAAACCACTTTCGTTGGCTTTATTTTATCAATACCTATCTGATGGTATCACTTTTACCCAATGTTCACATGTAGAACTTGACCTTCCCTTATCTAGTTAGTTTTGGACTATAATTCCTAAATAGAAAACCCACAAATGCAACCCAAGCATTTCCCTTGTATTCACAATCAAATCCTCAATCCATACTGATATATAAACTTGCTTGATAAACTGCTTGCGGTATTTATTGGTGCTTGTATGCCTTATATTGATGGTGGTGTTGTTGGTTTGCATGTATGCTCGATAATGGCGATAGTTGCGATTGTGTGTCGTCGATAAGAAGGAAGCCTCGAAGCGTTATTATCACTATCATTATTATCATTGGTTTTCTGGTATTCTAAAGAAGTCATGGAACATCTCTCTGTTCATAGGCAAGCCACCTTCTTGCGCATACTCCTTGTCCTATTATTTTATCTATGCATGTTTTATCTACCCGTTTATGCAAAATGCATTGTCTTACTATATTATGTTATGTGGGGAATGTATGACTCCTCCAAACCATTATCCCTTAGTACGATTAGGTAGAACTCAATTTATGGTACCAACTTGCCCTTAGTATGGTAGATGGTGTTTAACACCATAACCCCTTGGAGACCCTGTTTTAGACAAAGAAAAAAAATAATGGGATGGGAAGACCCCGGAAAAAGGTTTACAAAAATGTTTTATGATAAAACCTTGGTGAGGCTTAGCCTACCAAGTGATGTTGAAAATTAGAAAGGTTTTGGTTTACAAAATGATCGGACAAAACGCGGAGGAAAAATGTTTACGAAAACACGTCGGGCTGTACAGTTCCTAATGCTTGAGCAATTTAACCTATGCGACCACATTACTCTGGAATGGGACAAGGCTGGGCTGGAAGTTTGTCTAATCTAGTATAGGTGCCTCATACTACTACAGGGGCAAACAATCCCCGGACGGTGGGCCTTCTCTGTCCAATGGTCCATGCGTCGCATTGACTGGGAGAAGGAACGAAGGGTCTGCGGGCCTCCACGTGATACTATGAGCCCCTCATTGAAACCGCATACTAGTTGAGGTGTAAAACGCGCTCTGGTTGGCTGGTTACTATATAGGGCATCCCGGTTTCGAGGCTGGTTACCAAAGTGAAGAAAATTTAAGCGACAATTCAAAAATGTAAGTTTCTTTAATAAATCACGTTGATAAGTAGGAGGCACAAAACGAACATGCATAGAAGTTTTTAAAGCATTCCAAGTACGAGGAATAGTAGTAGGATTTAAGCGACAATATTCAGACCACCAAAGTGAAGAAAATTTAGTAAATTCACATGTAGCAGCAATAACACGCATATTCTGAGGATATTTTAAACACGCAAAACGTTGTTCTACTTCCATTTCCCATGTAAGATAAGCATCATGATTATATTTACCCCCAAAAGATGGAATATTTAATTTAAGCTTTACAACATGATCATCATCACGTACCGGTGGTCGAGCGTTGCCGTGGTAATGTCGGGGTCGGCTAGCAGGATGTGGAGGTTGTTCAACCTCCTCGTCGAACAGATCGTCGTCCTCGAATTCATAGTTGTAGTAGTTCCCGTCGTCTGCCTCCTCGGTGAAGTGGGCATGTAGCTCTTTGTTCGTTATTTTTGCAGGGTCACGCGTAGTATCTGTCATGGTTAGTCCTTTAAAAATCACAGGTGTATATGCCTATGAATATGGAAATATGGTAGAAGGCACGCGTAATTCGTCAAGCAATATACAGAGCTCTTACAAGTTCTTACCAAACAGCAGGAAAAGGCGATGTGCAATCGCAAAGATCAGTGGTCCAGAGATTGAACCGAGTGATTACCAGGAGTCGAGACAGCACACATGGAGAAATTTGTGGAGCTCTGGGAAAACATAGCAAAGGGGTTAGAAATTATCAAAACAGCAATGCAATGTTGAAAGAATGCTCAACGACGGTACTGTGTTGGTCCTAGGATAGACCGTACTAGAGACGCGAGCCTAGATCACCAACAATGTCACGACGCGACACAACAAGCAATGGTATGATGATATGGTGCCCTGAAAAGCGAACCGAGATGTCAAAAATCACTATGATGGCAAGTGTCTAGAACTAATCTACGGGGTCTAAAAACAGGATGTAACATCCCAAAAATGTAGAACAATGATTACCAAATCCCAATCACCAAAATTAGGGTTAACAAAAACTTTTGTCAATTCAAATCTTTATGAATGCATGTGTGTATGTGATGATTGTGTGAATGCATGAATGGACTTGTGTGATTGATCTAAATAACAAGGAATGGTTTAAAGGTGAAACCAACATCATCTAAAACATTTCCAAGCAGAAACAAATCAAGAGAAAATAAAAAACAAAACAAATAAAGCAAATGGTCATTTTTGCCAATTTTGTTCACTAGGCCACTTTGACTGTTTCTAGTCCAAGATTTCAAACAGAAAGTTTTCCATTTCTTTTCACCCCTTGCAAGACCAAGTAAAAGTGAATCCAAGCCCACCTTTCAAACTTGTATAAACATTTGGAAACTTGATTCAAATCACATTTCAAAATTGGATCTGATTCATATGTGAAGATCATCCCCTTTTTCAAAAATCAACCAAACCAATTCCACTTGACCTTTCCAACTAACCAGAGACTCCCTAGTATGTAACTAGCACACCCACAAAGTTTTATTCAAAAATTCAAATTTGAATCTCTTGCGGCCATTTCATCAAACACCTTGCTGGCATCAAACAAACAAACCACAAACACTATTGTGAGCAGTGAATTTGGCCTAACTTGTTCCCTCTATAGCTCACACTACACTCTCAGTAGATGATCTAGCCCAATTAATAATCTTTAGCACCACTGTGAGCATGCCATAGCCATCAATGGTAACCATGCCGAGCCTAACTTGCCACCCCCATGTCGACAGCGAGCTAGGATAAGCACCAAGCCTAGCAAGCATGTCTGGGACACTCTCCACCGTCCACTGCCACCCCCTGTCCAAGCCTTGAGCACTACCAGCCCCTGGAGCACATAGCACAAGCATGCCAAGCCTCTCTAAGAGCGAGCCAAGAGCACGCCAGAGCGTCAACCACGACACACGCCCATAGACCGCGCGCCGCGCTCGCCGCGTGCAAGTAGGATCGCCAGCACCCCATCAACACCGCAGACATGCTCGTTCGCCGCCGCGCGGACCGTAGACAATGTGCGCCATTAAAACCACCATCGGGCCCGCACAGAGCGCCGAGACGTTCCGACCGTCTCGCACCACCCCATGCCGCTTAGCCATGTCGTTGAGCTTCACCAGGGAACATAGCACCTCCCCCTATTGTCGCCCATGCATTTAGCTCGCTGTGACGACGACACTGATGAGCCCAGCCCGCGCCATTCGGTCCCCTTCAGGCACTATAAATAGGGGCCACCCTAGCACGAATTCTTCACACCATCTCACTCCCCTCTCTCTTAGAAGCACCCCACCTCACTCCCGGAGCAAGGCGAGCAGCGCATCGCCGGAATTTGGCTGGAGTCTGCCGCTACTAGAGGAGAAGGGCGTCGTTGATTGGAGCCACCCCAGGAGGAGCTGCCGGCACCAGGAGGATCGCCGTCGTTGACTTCGTCATTCGCCCCCGTCGCCGACCATCGCCTGAGCCCCGGTGAGCCTCCCACGACCCCCACTGGCCGCGCTAGGGTTCTATCTCGCCGGCGTTGCCCGACGTGGACGATGAACCACAGCCGTAGGAATAGAGCTTGATCGTGCGGTCCACATCCCCCCATACCGCTTTGCACCCCTCTGTCTCACTGACGAGTGGGGAAAGCCACTTAACCAGACCACGCGTGATGTGCGTAGTGGGCCGGCCCAGTTAACCTCCCGCGCGACCCATTAATTCAAATTTAGATTTATTCTTTTAGTTTCAAACTCAGTTCTGTACCTAGATTCAAAAATCAACCCAGCTCAATTCACTAAACCAAAATGCATGAAACTAATTTTGTTAGAAAGGTACTGGAGTGCTTAATCCAAGCCCGTTGGATTTAAACCATTTAGATTTGTGGATCACCCATGGTAAAAATAACAAGGCAAAAGCTTTTCTGCATTCAAACATTTTTCAAAATTTAACCATGAAAGCTTTTGTGATGATTCCAACTCTCAAAAATCACATTTAACCATACCTTTTAGAATATATGAAAATATATAGGTTTACTTGCAGAAATAATTATCAATTAATAAAAGAATGCCTCATAGGAATTTCTAGTCACTTTATTTAATTAAACTAAAAAGGTTAAACCTAATTAAATTGTGACACCACTTTAAATCACATTCCCATGTACTAAAATGTGTGGTGATGATAGGTGTCAACATGATCCCATGGTTTAGTTGGAGAATATTAAATATTAAGTATTTTTTCAATGACTAGAAATTACTTTTCTAAAACAAATAAAATAAAACTATTTTCTTTAATTGTTCTAATGCTTGTGATGATCCTATATCATCTAGTGAAAACCTTGGTGTGATAAATAGAAATAGTTAAGTATTTTTTGGTGATTGTGTACCTCGTATTTATTTATAGACGCTAGTTATTTTGAATTAATAACCACTCCTCTGCACAAGGCAAGCTTATACTAATATCTTAGCAAGCTATTGACTTTGCAAATTAACCCTTGCATGACAACAATGCAAACTAGATGCCTTAAGCATATGTGATTATACTCCCTTGAGGATACCAAATCCCAGTTTTGTTTAAAAGCTTAGTATTTTATTTATTTATCAAAGCTCTCTCTTAGATTTTACTTGGTGACTGGTAGATATTTAGAAGGATAGCTAAAGGTAGCATAAAGAGCATAAAACTTGACCTAAGTTAGATAAATCTTGATGTCATCCTGAGGCAGGATATTGAACTTAGCTATTTCACACTTGTTTACCACCCCTCATTAGTGTTTACCCCCACTTGTAGATGCTAGTGCTAAGCATAAAACTTGATCAACTTTAGATAGGAATACTTGGTGAAAATGGTGATGAAAACCTTAGAATGATGAGTCATTCTACTAAAATGTTTTGACATGTGTTCTTGAACACCAGATGATTTTGATGATGAAAATGTTAAGGCGTGAGCCTTAGCCCTTTATAAAACTGATGGTTGTCTCGATGTTATACCATTCCAATTTTACCATACAACCACAATACCCGAAATCTTGGTAGGGCTTGACTAGAACTTTATATACCTTAGTATGGGTTCCCTTGCGGCCAAGGTTTGAGATGAGGCTACCTTGTGAAGATTGTCCACCTGTGCAGTTCCCAAGATGATAGTTGCTCATGGTTGGGAGGCCAAACTCACATGAGAGGTGCCTATACTAGGGCGTGTAATTGAAAGGTTAGGATTGATTATCCGCATACTGAGTATGGTGAATTTAGGATTGTTCCTGACGGATATATCGAATGTTGTGGTGAAAGTGTACCACCTCTATAGATTGTCAAACTATTTGAATAGCCGCGTCCGCGGTTATGGACAGTTGGAGTGGCCATACTGCTCCGTCGTCAGATGTTTTCAAAATGACTTATGAAATGATTTGTGACTTGACTTGACCACAATAGGGTTGTGACATGAAATTCAAGTTCCCACTTTGGTGTTATAAAACTATCAACTAGCTCTCTTTGCTTTTGAACTCAGTAGAGATAAATCTGGCTTTTTGCAAAACAACCCTAGAGCTTAGTATATCCTACTCAAAACCACTTCACTTGTTAGTATTAGTTTGCGAGTACTTAAAGAGTACTCATGGCTTTGTCCCTGGCTATTCCCGTGGCCAGACTATGAAGAGGACTACCAGGTGGACGGACAGCAGGAAGGTTACGACAACTAGGATCATCTCCCATCGTCAGCATTGCCTGTGACCATGAAGATGGAGCCTTGCCTACGCTACCGTTATTATTACGTTATTATGCTTCTTGAATTGTATTAAGACTGTATCATGATATCTGTATTTGTTGTAATACCTTATGTATGTTTTGTAATGGATGATGTACTGTGATATCCAATCTGTTATGTCTCGCAAAAATGGTAATCCTGGGATTGCGATGTATGGCATAACAGGCATCAGGGATTAAAAATCCGGGTGTTGACAAGTTGGTATCATAGCCATCCTGACCATAGGAGACCCTAGTTTAGAATGGACGTTTGAATCAAAAACTTAGTTTCAAAACCAAAGGAAGTGAGTATTTATGAAAACTTATTCTCATTCTTACCACTTGGATTCTTTCATAAAAATTCATGTTCCTCCAAAAATTCTTACAAACTTACATAAAATTTGACACACTTGATCACTCTACTAACTTACTCATCCTATATTCTTATAGATAGACGTGAAGTGCAGCAAGTTTTATCAGTTTGGGAATGGAGGAGACCTCATCTTTGAGTGTGACTTGGACCAGCTGTCAGAGATGCTGGAGCGTCCGCACCCCGAGTTCTTCGAAGCTCAGCTCAATGATCAAGAAGGAGAGGATTTGCAGTGGCTAGTTGTTGCAAGTCTCCGGCGAAAGATTGAAGCCCCCACCTCAAAGGGAATTCAGTTCACCTTGAGAGAGAACAACTGGCTCGATGGACTTGCCAAGGCCATGTAGGAAGCTCTTGCCCGTCTGTGTGCGCAGAGTATCAATCAAATCAAGGGTACCTGCTTTGAGTTCTACCCAAGGCGTGATGTTATGGGACAGCCACTGGAGGCCCCATATCACCATGAGCTGAAGACTCAATTGGACCACCTCAGCTTCATGATGTATGACCGTCAAAAGGAGTTGGACAATGCCCGCTCCTACGCCAACCACAAGTACGCCATCGCCGCCAAGAAGGATCAGACCATCGCCATGCTAGTGAAGGATATCCAGTCTCGTCGCTGTCAGCTCGACAAGAAGGAGCACATCATCGCCCGTCTTCGCCACCGGATCACGGATTTGGAGGAGACCATCCACGAGAGAGATATGCAGTTGGAGGAGAGGGAGAATGCAGTGGAAGACCTTCGTGGAGACCCCTACTCCTATCTTAGTGACGATGATGACTTTCTGGAGGATCAGGCCATGGACTTCTTCACCGATGAGGATGACTTTGCCTTCATCGATGATGATGATGATGATGAGGATGATAAGTACACTAACTCCGAGGAGTAGTAGCACTTGGGCACTAGCGTTAGTGAGTTGTATTCGGTCCCACTATATCGTAGTTTCACAGAATGGTTCTTAAACCATATGTTTTCCTTTGTTGTGGTGTGTGTTTGTATCGTGTGCTATGAATGAATGAATGAAAAGCAAGTTTCTAGAAAAATCTGAGTCAAACGTTAAAAACTTTTCAAACACAAAACCCCTGAACCTTAGAAATTTCCCTCTTTTCTCATGATCTATCTCAAACCTTCAGATGCCTCGCGGAGGAAGAAACTCATCCCCGAACCCGATGTTGCAAATATTGCAAATGTTGGTTTCTAACCGCAAATCCAAATGAGACGAACGTCAATCCAACTTAGCTACCCTTCAACAGATAGCTCAGATGGCCAACAATAATCCAGGCCATGGAAATCAGGACAACCATGAGTCTAAGCTCAAGAATTTCCAGAACACCAATCCACCCGTTTTCACTAAGTCTGAAGAGCCCCTAGATGCAGATGATTGGCTGCAAACCATGGAAAACAACCTGGAAGTTGCAGGAGTGGAAGCTAACGAGAAGGTACTGTTTTCCACCCACTATCTGGTCGGAGATGCAAGAGCATGGTGGAACAGCATTTGCGCGATGATAG
Organism: Avena insularis; assembly: GCA_023614405.1. NCBI lineage: Eukaryota > Viridiplantae > Streptophyta > Magnoliopsida > Poales > Poaceae > Avena > Avena insularis. The sequence continues at coordinate 195,098,244 of CM042691.1, forward strand.
CAGGTCAGATAATGACTTGGGAAGAGTTCAAAGTCAAGTTCAGCAAAACCCATGTGCCACTGGGTTTGATCAAGAGGATGAGAGATGAATTCAGAGAACTTAAGCAAGGCAAGATGACCGTAGTTGAGTACTGTGACAAATTCTTGTCATTGGCTAGGTATGCACCGGATGAGATAGACACTGAAGCCAAGAAGAAGGAGAGATTCATGAATGGTCTGCACGATGAGATGCAGACGGTGTTAGTCAATATCCCCTTTGCTGATATTGAATCCTTAGTGGACTCTGCCATTCAGATGGAAGGCAAGATCAACCAAGTTAATGAGAACCACAAGCGTCGCATGATGCATCAACCAGGAACCCACCATACACCAAAGTATCGCCCCAACCCATCTCCAGGATTTGCCCCAAGAACCAACAGACCCCCGATGAACTGTCCGACCTATCCCAACCGTGGAAACCCAAGGCCTGGAGGAAACCATAACAACCCTGGCCACCCCAGCAATTTCAACCGTGCACCGCCTAAATTCAACAACAACAATGCCGCCACCAACACCAACACTGCCCTGAGGATTGGAAGCAATGTTGTGCATGTTGCAGCAAAGGACAAGTCTCAGGTGACTTGTTATGAATGTGGAACCAAGGGTCACTACTCCAATGAGTGCCCCAAGAAGATTGCCACAACCCCTAATGCAAATGCCCTAGCTCAGCAGCAGCATCGTGTTCAGCCTGGAAGAAGGTTTTCCCCAGGGAACTCACTCAACCGCAACGGCCGTCTCTTTCTCATGCATGTTGAGGAAGCCCAAGAAGCGTCAGATGTCGTCCTGGGTATGTTTTTTGTTAACTCAGTACTTGCAAGAGTGTAGTTTGATTCTGGAGCATCGCACTCGTTTGTTACTGAAGAATTTGCATGCACTAGTAAGATTCAACCCACCAAATTGAAGCATGTTATGATAGTTCAAATACCTAGTTCAACCACAAAATCTAGACAAATTTGCAAGGCCGTGCCTATGCGAATCCATGGCATAGATTTTTATGCTAATCTAATAGTACTCGGAACTAAAGGTTTGGAAGTAGTACTAGGAATGGATTGGATGTCGAAACATAAAGGATTAATTGACTGTGCCAAGAAAGCCATAACCATGACCAGTACAGCCAGAATATCAGCAGAGCATGTATCTGAAACCTTGCCCCGTCAATTCAAATGCAATAAGAGTATAGCCCAGCCAACCCTTGACCAAGTACGGATAGTCTATGAATACCCCGATGTATTTCCAGATGTTTTGCCCGGTATGCCCCCAGATCGAGATATCGAGTTTATCATTGAACTAATCCCTGGAACCGGACCCATAGCCCAGAGACCATAAAGTATGAACCCGTCTGAACTAGTGAAGCTGAAGAAGCAATTGGATGCTATGCAGGAGATAGGATTGATCCAACCAAGTGCGTCGCCATGGAGATCACCTGTGTTATTTGTGGACAAGAAGGATGGAGGTAACCGTTTATGTACGGATTATCGGAAGTTGAACGATGTCACCACCAAGAACAAGTACCCGTTGTCAAAGATAGAAGATTTGTTTGACCAGTTGACCGGTGCCAAAGTGTTTTCTAAGATTGATCTTAGAACTGGCTATCATCAACTCAAGATTCGTGCAGAGGATATTCCAAAGACTGCCTTTACCACCAGATATCGAATATATGAGTATACTGTCATGTCTTTTGGATTAACCAATGCCCCCGATTATTTCATGAACCTCATGAATAAGATTTTTATGGACTTCCTGGATAAGTTTGTCGTTGTTTTCATCGATGACATTCTGATCTATTCCAAATCATAAGAATAACATGAGCTACACCTAAGGACCATCCTTGGAACCCTTAGAAAGAATTAGTTGTATGCCAAGTTGAGCAAATGTGAATTCTGGTTACAAGAGGTAGGATTCCTCGGACATATCGTATCATCCGGAGGAATTGCCGTTGACCCTGCAAAGGTTAAGGATGTTGAAGATTGGCAAGCCCCAACCACTCAAACCCAAGTTCGTGCATTTCTCGAATTAGCGGGATACTACCACAAGTTCGTAGAAGGATTCTCGAGTATCGCAAGACCCATGAACCAATTGTTAAAGAAGGATAAGAAGTTTGAATAGACAGAGAAATGTGAAGCGAGTTTTCAAGAACTCAAGAGGAGATTGATTTCAGCCCCAATCTTGATCATGCTGCATATTACGAAGCCATTTTATGTGTATTGTGACGCATCCAAGATTGGTATCGGATGTGTATTAATGCAAGAAGGAAAATTTATATCTTATTTGTCCCGACAACTGAAATAGCAAAAAAAGAATTATCCAACCCATGACCTTGAACTAGCAGCTATAGTTCTAGCCCTGAAGACATGGAGGCATTATCTTATGGGAAACCGTTGGGAGATTTATTCGGATCACAAGAGCCTGAAGTATATTCACTCAAAAGGAGCTCAATATGAGGCAGAGAATATGGATTGAGCAAATCAAGGATTATGATCTGGACATTCACTATCACCCCGGTAAAGCCAATGTGGTAGCAGATGCTCTTAGCAGATTGCCGTGCCGCTTGAACTCCATGATTTTGAAGGAGCAACCAAGTTTGCAAAAAGAGATGGAAGATTTTAGAATGGAATTTGTAAGTGAAGGATTTTTTGCTAGCATAGAACTTCGACCCACTTTGATCAGTCAGATCAAGGAGGCTCAGAAAGGAAATGCTAGTATCGATGGAATCAAACGTCGTATCGGTACAGGCAAAGTACCCAGATTCACCGAAGACGAAGAAGGAGTTCTGTGGTACAAAGGACGTCTCTGCGTACTAGCAGATTCAGAATTGAGGGAAACTATTTTGAAAGAGGCCCATGATACTCTTTATTCTATCCACCCTAGAGGAACGAAGATGTATCAGGATTTGAAGGAGCAATTTTGGTAGCATAAGATGAAGAGAGAAATCGGAAGCTATATCGCCAAGTGTGATATTTTTCAGAGAGTCAAGGCGGGACATCAAAGACCCGCAGGACTGTTGCAACCACTACAGATTCCAGAATGGAAATGGGATTCAGTTGGAATGGACTTTTTCACCGGATTGCCTACTTCTAGTATAGGAAATAATTCTATTTGGGTCATAGTTGACAGATTTTCCATGGTAGCCCATTTCTTACCATTCAAGACCACCTACCAGAGTTCAGAGCTAGCAGAGTTATACATCGCTAGAATCATCAGTTTTCATGGAGTCCCCAAGAACATTGTATCGGATCGAGGAACTCAGTTTACCTCGAGATTCTGTAAGAAAGTCCAAGAAGGTTTAGGAACCCGACTAGATTTCAGCACCGCGTATCACCCTCAGACCGATGGACAAACAGAGCGAGTAAATCAAATACTCGAAGATATGTTGAGAGCATGTGTGCTGGAGTATGGATCTAAATGGGAAGACTGTTTGCCGTTCGAATACTTTTCTTACAACAACAGTTATCAAGCTAGTTTGCAAATGGCCCCATTTGAATTCATGTATGGAAGGAAGTGTCGTACCCCTTTGAATTGGTCGGAAGTAGGAGAGAGTCAGATTTTCGGACCCGAAATTCTCCGAGAAGCAAAAGAGAAAGTCCACAAGATTCGTGAGCACCTCAAGACCGCGTAGTCAAGACAGAAGAGTTATGCCGACAAGAGACGTCGAGACCTCGCTTTCAATATCGGAGATTTTGTGTATCTCAAAGTGTCGCCTTTGAAGGGAATGCGGCGTTTCCAGCTCAAAGGAAAGTTAGCCCCCAGATATATCAGACCTTTCAAGATTCTGAATCATCGAGTAGAAGTATCGTATCAATTGGAACTGCCAGAGGAGATGTCAGCAGTGCACAATGTGTTCCATGTATTGTTACTTCGCAAATGCCTTGAACTTCCGGAGAAGACTGAAGTTTTCAAGAATATTGATCACCACACCATAGAGATCAACGATAACCTGACATATCCCGAAGTACCCATCCGTATTTTGGAGGAAGCTTTCAGGACCACCAGAACCCGAAGCATCAAGTTTCTCAAGATTCAGTGGAGTAACCACACTGAAGAAGAAGCTACATGGGAGCGAGAAGATCACATCAAGACAGATTTTCCCGATCTTTTTAAATCCTATTTTTCTTCTTTCTTCTTTTTCAAATCTCGGGACGATATTTTGGTTAAGGAGGGAAGGTTTGTAACATCCCAAAAATGTTGAACAATGATTACCAAATCCCAATCACCAAAATTAGGGTTAACAAATACTTTTGTTAATTCAAATCTTTATGAATGCATGTGTGTATGCGATGATTGTGTGAATGCATGAATGGACTTGTGTGATTGATCTAAATAGCAAGAAGAAAGATTTGGCAACTTCATCTAAAACATTTCCAAGAAGAAAGAAATGGTTTAAAGGTGAAACCAACATCATCTAAAACATTTCCAAGAAGAAAGAAATCAAGAGAAAATAAAAAACAAAACAAATAAAGCAAATGGTCATTTTTGCCAATTTTGCTCACTAGGCAACTTTGAGTCTTTCTAGTCCAAGATGTCAAACAGAAACTTTTCCATTTCTTTTCACCCCTTGCAACAAAGTGAATCCAGTCCCACCTTTCAAACTTGCAGAAACATTTGGCAACTTGATTCAAATCACATTTCAAAATTGAATGTGATTCATATGTGAAGATCACCCCCTTTTTCAAAAACGAACCAAACCAATTCCACTTGACCTTTCCAACTAACCAGAGACTCCCTAGTTTGTAACTAGCACACCCACAAAGTTTGATTCAAAAATTCAAATTTGAATATCTTGCGGCCATTTCATCAAACACCTTGCTGGCATCAAACAAACAAACCACAAACACTATTGTGAGCAGTGAATTTGGCCTAACTTGTTCCCTCTATAACTCACACTACACTCTCAGTAGATGATCTAGCCCAATTAACAATCTTTAGCACCACTGTGAGCATGCCATAGCCATCAATGGTTACCATGCCGAGCCTAACTTGTCAACCCCATGTCGACAACGAGCTAGGAGAAGCACCAAGCCTAGCAAGCATGTATGGGACACTCTCCACTGTCCACCGCCACCCCCTGTCCAAGCCTCGAGCACTGCCAGCCCCTGGACCACACATCCCAAGCATGCCAAGCCTCTCTGCGAGCGAGCCGAGAGCGTGCCAGAGCGTCAACCGCGACACACGCCCACAGACCACGCGCCGCCCTTGACGCGTGCAAGCAGGATCACCATCAACCCAGCAACACCGCAGACATGCCCGTTCGCCGCTGCGCGGACCGTAGATGTTGTTCGCCATTAAAACCACTGTCGGACCCACACAGAGCACCGAGACGTTCCGACCATTTCGCACCGCCCCACGCCGCGTAGCCATGCCGTTGAACTTCACCAGGGAACATAGCACTGCCCCCTATCGTCGCCCATGCCTTTAGCTCGCTATGACGACGACACCGACGAGCTCATCCCGCGCCATTCGGTCCCTTTTAGGCACTATAAATAGAGGCCACCCCAGCATGAATTCTTCACACCATCTCACTCCCCTCTCTCTCAGAAGCACCCCATCTCACTCTGTGGAGCTAGGCGAGCAGCGCATCGCTAGAATTTGATCGAAGTCTGCCGCTGCTGGAGGAGAAGGGCGCCGTTGATTGGAGCCGCCCCAGGAGGAGCTGCCGGTACCAGGAGGATCGCTGTTGTTGACTTCGTCGATCTCCCCCATCGCCGACCATCGCCTGAGCCCCGATGATCCTCCCGCGACCCCCACTGGCTGTGCTAGGGTTCTGTCTCTCCGGCGTTGCTCGACGTGGACGATGAACCGCAGCCGTAGGATTAGAGCTTGATCATGCGGTCCACATCCCCCCATACCTCTTTGCACCCCTCTGTCTCACTGACGAGTGGGGACAGCCGCTTAACCAGCCCGCGCGCATGCTGTGCGTAGTGGGCCGGCCCAGTTAACCTCCCGCGCGACCCATGTAGCACCACGGGGAAATCCACTACTAGAAAATCGTTGTTGTTTTTTATTATGTGCATCATCATGGCATCAGCATGCATCTGTTTGCCTAAAACTATTTTCTAAAAGCCTATTTTATTTTCTGGATGTTCTTCTCTTTGTTCAAAGCCAAACCCCAGATCTGTCTGGATCTTTTATTTGTCTAAAAACCTTTTATAAATATTTTGTTTAAAATAAATAAAAATAATAAATAATAAATATATTTTGTTGGGGGAGGCAGTCCAGCCCGCCAGGCCCAACGGCCCGGCTAGCCAGACCACCTACAACCCCAAACCCTAGCTAATCCTAGCCCCACATCAACCAGAAAACCCTAACCCTAGCACCCCACCTAACCAAACCCTCCAACTCACTCCAGCCGCCGCCACCCTCCCTGTACACACGCACACAACACCACGCGACACCGACCCATGCCACGTACACACGCACACAACACCAATGCAACGCACCCACCCCGGCCCCGCTCCTGGCCACCTCGACGCGCTCCCGTACGCTCCTCCCGTCCCGCATCGGGATCCCCCTTGTTCTGCCCTGGCCCACCCCAGCGCGAGATGCACGCGCCTCATGACCCCCTTCCTCCTATCGATCCCCAACCCACACCCGACGCCACCTCCCCCGTCCCCGACCTCCTCTCGCGCCTCCCCTCGCGGCCTCGGCCTCAACCTCCTCATCTGCGGCCAAGATCGCTAGGCCATGGCCTCCCCGTCGACCTCCGGCCACACTTCCTCGCCTTTGCATCGCATCGCCGTCTCCGGCAAGTGCGCGCGCCCGCGTCTTCAAGCTCCGACCAGCGTCCCTCGCCGCCTTCCTCCCCGCACGACTCCTCTCCCTACCGGGACATCCTCTGGTCATCTCCATAGTCGCCAGGACACCCTCCTTCCATCGAGGCATCTTGCCCGTCGCTCGGTGCCCCCCCGTTCCCCTTCGCGGCCGGCCATCGCATCGCCCCGAGCCGTGAGCCACTGCGCCGCGCTCGCGCTCAGCCAGTCTCACCAGGCGTCTCAGGCGCTGCCGCCGTTGGTCCCTCCTTGCTGTCCTCGACCACCGCGCGTCCTCCCCCACCGCAGGTCGCGTCCTCCGTGGCTACCGTCCCCAGCGCGCCATGATGCCCTGCGAGCTCCGGCCAGCCCTACCGCTCGCTGCCTTGGCCACCTCCTCCTCGACCCGGAGCTGCCATGTTGTCCATAGGCCTCCCATCGGTGGTGCTGCGTCGCCGGATCCCCGTGGGCCGTGCCCTCCTGCAAGAAGCAACCGCCGCCGGCGAGCGACGCGGCCCCGTCCCCAACATCGCGTGCACCTCTGCCTCTCCTTCATAGGCCCGTCTCTGCTTGAGCTCTAGTGGCTGTTACTCGATGCAAAGGCCAGCAGCTCATCCTGGTTCACATGTCTACATTTTGAAGCGCCTACTCCCTTCGTTCCTGCAACGTTTGTCCTCTTGCGTCTCCTTGGTTCCTAAAATATGTTGGGTGGTCGTATGGTAGCTAACACTAGATGCTTGTGTTGTTGCTGCGAGGATGTGGTGGTGTGCACCGTTGACGAAGATTGGATGGAATTGTGCGTCGGTTTCGCCATGCAACTTATCCGAGGCCCGAAGATTCCCGGAAACCGCAAAAATCGCCTTCCCGAACCTGATGAACCGAGGGCAGAATCCGAAACCTTGGAACCGCCAAGTTCCTCTTCCCAGATCCGATGGTCGAGGCCCTGAAGCCCCGATCCTGAAGACCGATCCTGCCGCGCCCGAACCCGTTGAACCTCTGAACCAAGATCTTCGATCCAAGATGTGTGACCCCTCTTCCGAGCCCTATATTTTATAATATATGACATTATGACTTGTTGCATCTAAATTGTTCATGTCGCACGCATATCATGTGGTTTGGGAGGCCTTATGCCGATTCACCTTATAATTAAATATGGAGGCCATATGCGGGCGAATCTAGTCTAATATTGACTCCATTTAAATTTGTGTAGCGAACCGGTGTTATATTTTGCCTTGTTAAGACAACATTTAAATTGCGGGGTATCTAAACAACTTGAACCATATATCTAATTGTCGGGACTCCGGTTCCGCTTAATATTGCCTAATTGCATCGCATCTTTGCCATGTCATTCATCATACATGCATCATGCCCGATCTTCTACCGTAGTATTAAATAGTGCATCCGGTGTTTCTTCTAGTGTTTTGCTTCTTCGCGGATAAGGCCATTGAGTTGATGTGAGATTTGCCCCGATCTTTGGATAAACCTTCGACAATGTTTTTCAGGCGAGCAATCCCCCCCTTTCTACCTATCTTACTTTTATAGTATTTATTCCCTCATGTTGATCTATTGCTATCTGTGTTGCGATGCTCTAGTTTTCGTACCCGGGATATTCCTTGCAGCCTTATATTGCCTTGGACACATCCTATTACCTGTTTTTTGGTAGATAGTTGGACTTGCGTGTCGTAGTCGCTTGCTCAAGTGCTGTTGCGTGTCGTCAAGTACCACGGTTGTTGGAGTAATGCCGCATGTTTAATGTTGGAGATGATCATGGATTTAATTACCGTTTAATAACTAAAATTGAAAGTAGGTAAATGCAGAGGCACCGGTGGGTAATAGACAATATTTGGTTTTTAACCGCTCACCGGTGTCCCATAGGACCCCGAGTTTTTGACACCTGTTCCGAGATCGAGCGCGCTAACCACGGGTGGGGTGTGTGGGCACCCCCATCAATTAGTACCTGATTTCAAAGTACTGTACCGGGGGCCACAAAGTAGTTTGGGGCTTTATTACTATCATGTACTTATGCCATGCTTTACTACTTTATTTACGATTGCGCGTGGAGCGCCTGTACTGTTTTGGATCGCGGCACGATTACGCGGTATCGACAAGCCCAGTCACACTTTCGGGTTCCCAGTCGTTTACAGCCGTTCTCGCAAACCCTGGGTCCATCTCGGAGACCGGCCGACTTCGTTGGGTAGCTTAGTGGGGTGGCCCCCCCATGTGCTTGCTTTGGGTCTAGGAAACGTCGTGTCCGAAACCCCGTCGACATACTGTTGGGTGTATGTTTTGTGATCTTGTACCTACCTGATCTGACAACAAGGGTGTAGGTGCGTGTGGAAACTTTGGTGCACCCCTGCAGGGTAAAATCTTTTCGAGAAGCCGTGTCCGCGGTTATGGACGACTTGGAGCACAGTTCTCGATCATAGACAACTATAACTAAAGTTTACTGTTATAATTTGACTTGTATCCAATATGGCTAGTAATCAGCTTCACTACAACGGAATGGCTAAATAAAAGTACCAACAACTGCTGGGTTTGGGATATCTCATGCTAATTGTATCTGACTAGTAAGTGTTGCAACTACAACGGAATGGTTAACTAAAAGGGCCCACTGCTTATTATATCAGGATGACTATCTATACCTGTCTAGTAATTGCTGCAACGATAACTGAATAAATAAAACTGCCCACTGTGTGAGTTCCTCGGTTGACTTCCTCGTTTGGTCTCGAGGGGGAAATACCAGGATGGGTATGTTTAGTGGTAGTATCAGGTTAGTTCCGAATAGATCTTTCTTATCCCTCTCTGATAGCCGACAGTTATATCGAGTCTCTATAGGTTGTTTAGTGCATGCTGCGCTGCCGCTTCAGTCCACCATACCTATGTAGGCGAGGACCGCCGAATTCTAGTCTCACGTGTCTTGGCCTCGATCGACCACTCTCTTTATCCTTTGCCCTTTGCCGGCACCCCTTTTGTTTTTAGCAGGTTTTGAGATCGACGTCGTTAGCAGGGTTACCCTTCCGGCTTGGCCTGGGCAGGGTTATGGACGCCATTGGTTATTCTTCAGGGCTCTTAGCTCAATTTGCATCTTGTCCGTACTCGGACGCTGAATCGTTTTCAAGGTGATTTGGATCTTTGTACTGTATATCTGTATTCTTGACTCATTGAGTTGCTGTTGTACATATCCGTTCTGTGGGTTCCATCGTGGACAATTGTGTAATGATATTACTTCGTTTTCCACCCGCACGAAAGTGCCTGGTGGGCACCTTTGAATCGTTTCTATGCGGGTTTGGCGGGATTCGCTAAAACTTGCATAGGGCCAATTCTGAGGGTGTTACAACCCATTAATTCATAGATTTATTCTTTTAGTTTCAAACTCAGTTTTGTACCTAGATTGAAAAATCAACCCAGTTCGATTCACTGAACCAAAATGCATGAAACCAATTTTGTTAGAAAGGTACTGGAGTGCTTAATCCAAGCTTGTTATATTCAAACCATTTATATTTGTAGATCACCCATGGTAAAAATAACAAGGCAGAAGCTTTTCTGCATTCAAACATTTTTCAAAATTCAACCATGAAAGATTTTGAGTTGATTCCAACTCTCAAAAATCAGATTTAACCATACCTTTCAGAATGTATAAAAATATATAGGTTTACTTGCAGAAATAATGATAAAGTAATAAAAGAATGCCTCATAGGCATTTCTAGTCACTTTATTTAATTAAAATAAAAAGGTTAAACCTTATTAAATTGTGACACCACTTTAAATCACATTCCCATGTACTAAAATGTGTGGTGATGACAGGTGTCAACATGATCCCATGTTTTAGTTGGAGAATATTAAATCTTAAGTAGTTTTTCAATGAGTAGAAATTACTTTTCTAAAATAAAGAAAATAAAACTATTTGCCTTAATGGTTGTAATGCTTGTGATGATCCTATATCATCTAGTGAAAACCTTGGTGTGATAAATAGAAATAGTTAAGTATTTTTTGGTGATTGTGTACCTCGTATTTATTTATAGACGCTAGTACCGACCAAGGATACGAGTAGGAAGGAGGATACTATGAGGAAGAAGCCGAGGAGAACTTAAACCACTGCTCTGCATAAGGCAAGCTTATACTAATATCTTACCAAGCTATTGACGTTGCAAGTTAACCCTTGCATGACAACTATGCAAACTAGATGCCTTAAGCATATGTGATTATACTCCCTTGAGGATACCAAATCCCAGTTTTATTTATAAGCTTAGTATTTATTTCTTTATCAAAGCTCTCTCTTAGAGTTTACTTGGTGACTGGTAGATATTTAGAAGGATATCCAAAGGTAGCATAAAGAGCATAAAACTTGACCTAAGTTAGATAAATCTTGATGTCATCCTGAGGCAGGAGATTGAACTTAGCTATTTCACACTTGTTTACCACCCCTCATTAGTGTTTACCCCCACTTGTAGATGCTAGTGCTAAGCATAAAACTTGATCAACTTTAGATGGGAATACTTGGTGAAAATGGTGATGAAAACCTTAGAATGATGAGTCATTCTACTGAAATGTTTTGACATGTGTTCTTGAACACCAGATGATTTTGATGATGAAAATTTTAAGGCATCGGCCTTAGCCCTTTATAAAACTGATGGTTGTCTGGATGCGATACCATTCCAATTTTACCGTACAACCATAATACCCAAAATTTGGGTAGGGCTTGACTGGAAATTTATATACCTTAGTATGGTTCCCTTGCGGCCAAGGTTTGAGATGAGGCTACCTTGTGAAGATTGTCCACCTGTGCAGTTCCCAAGATGACAGTTGGTCATGGTTGGAAGGCCAAAATCACAGGAGAGGTGCCTATACTATGGTGTGTAATTGAAAGTTTAGGATTAATTATCCACATACTGAGTATGGTGAATTCAGGATTGTTCCTGACGGATGTATCGAATGTTGTGGTGAAAGTGTACCACCTCTGTAGAGTGTCAAACTATTTGAATAGTCGCGTCCGCAGTTATGGGCAGTTGGAGTGGCCATACTATTCCGTCGTCAGATGTTTTCAAAATGACTTATGAAATAATTTGTGACTTGGCTTGACCACAACAGGGTTGTGACATGAAATTCAAGTTCCCACTTAGGTGTTATAAAACTATCAACTAGCCCTCTTTGCTTCTGAACTCAGTAGAGATAAATCTGGATTTTTTCAAAACAACCCTAGAGCTTAGTATATCCTACTCAAAACCACTTCACTTGTTAGTATTAGTTTGCGAGTACTTAAAGAGTACTCATGGCTTTGTCCCTGGCTATTCCCGTGACCAGACTATGAAGAGGACTACCAAGAGGACGGACATCAGGAAGGTTATGAAAACTAGGATCATCTCCCATTGTCAGCATTGCCTGTGACCATGAAGATGGAGCCTCGCCTTTGCTACCGTTATTATTACGTTATTCTGCTGCTTGAATTGTATTAAGACTGGATCATGAGATCCGTATTTGTTGTAAGACCTTATGTATGGTTTGTAATGGATGATATACTGTGATATCCAATCTGTTATGTCTCGCAAAAATGGTAATCCTGGGATTGCAATGTATGACATAACAGGTATCTGGGATTAAAAATTTGGGTGTTGACACAGGATAGCCCCAAAAAAATATGTCAATTTTTTTTATCATGCTCTGGAAGCGCGCAGGTGCCAATTTTTTGGCGGCAGTTCCAGACTCTTTTTTTGCTCTCCTCCTGGACTTGCGACCGCACTTTAGCTCAACACGGACTTAGAATTCTGCACGGAGAGGAAAGGCAAGAAAAGAAAAAGAAAAATAACTAGAACAATTACTCAACTCGGACTCGTGACGCGGTAGGAAAAGTGGTCGGATCCGTGTCGTGGTAGTAAGGCGGTGACAGATTCGGAGTCGGGTTTATGGGGTCAGGGTGTATGGCGGCTAGGGTTTTATGTGGAATAGTATATGGCGGTATGTATGGTGGCAGAATATGGTGGCGCTGGCTAGGGTTTATGTGGTAGGTGTATATGGCGGTGATCTGCAAATGTGGCGGCGGTGACTAATGTGAACAGAACTCGAAACTCTAAGGGACGAGATACTAAGACCAGCAACTCGACGCGACGATGCAGATACAAATTCAACAATGCAAAAACTAAAAAGATAATGCAAGGCGAAGAATGGTGATGGGATGGATCTAAATCTAACTGTGTTTTTGGCCTTTTCGTGGGTTATAGGTAAAAACAGATCTAATCTACGCAACCAATAAATCTCACCGAGCAACCTAAAATATGATACCACTTGATAGGGACAAAGATGTCTGATCTTTCGATGAGACGGTGATAGTCGATTTGGTGGAGTTCGGTCTTGACGATCCGACTACACGTGCGAGCACGAGCGTCAATGCAATCGCTAGGCCAATCTCCTAAAGGTTACCGATCCTGTGGAAACACGATCAGCCTGACCAGCGAGGGTCTTAATTCTACCTGAAATTGCGAGCAAGTGAGAACTAATATTGCAATCAAGATATTGTGAATTAAGATGAAAGCTTTATTGAAAAGTTGGGATCCTGTATAGGTGCAAAGTATAAGAGGCCTCTGCGGCGCTCGAGCCTTGGCGAAGTTGCTATGATGGCTAACTTTATGTCTAAACAAAATCCGAGTCTAAAGTGACGGCTATGGGGAGTATTTAAGGAGAAAAAGGTCGGGTTTCGGCCAGCCATAGAGGTGGTAGACGAATCCAACCCTAGAAGTTCTTTTCTCATCAAATACGGACTCTAAAAAGTGGCTATTTAAAATCCTGCGAAAATTACATGGGCCTGGCCAAAATAAAGGTGCCGCAACACCATATTAAGTTATGGACGAATTTGTGAACTATTAATCTTGAATATTTCGTCCAAACCTTCAATCTTCATTATGGTGGCTTCAAAGTTCTGAAATCTCCACTCGTGGTATCCTCTTTAATCCTCACATGCTTGCTGCCATCTCTATGCATGATCATGCTCCAATGCTTGTCCTTCTCGTACTTGCTAGGTCCATCTTTCCTAAGAGTAATAAACATATCTGATTTAGGCAGCATCATATTCTCATGTATATGAGGAATAGTTCCAAGAAACGAAAGTACCTGATAGTTAAGTTGCTTGGAACGAGCTCGAGTGATAGGTCCTTGTATGCGTGTAGCTATAGGTACAACGGTTGCACCAATAGATGGAATGTCCTCATCAACAAGCCTGCCGGACTCAGGCGAGAGAGAGACGACAGCGTCAACATCACCATGCTTCTCAAAGTCAAGCACCTAACCCATGATCAAGCCCATGCCCTCACACTCAGAGGTAGTCGACACAACAAGCTGCGACGATGGGCCATGGGGAGAGAAACAGCCATAGAGATGTTCATCCTCAACCACAGATGACTTCTACCTAGAGGAGTCAAACACAGTCGAATTCAACGCTTTGACAAGACCCAGACCATCAGAAGGGCATGCCTCTATCGGCTCCAAAGAATCACCACCATGCTCCAACAATAAGTTGAGAGCCGCCCACCTCTTCATGAAGGGGGAGAGACGCCTCCTCGATGCAAACGACTACCAACTGAAGGAGCTCTATGCGCATCAAGGGACCTGGGACTGAAAGAGAGATTCCAAAGTGCCATTTACCTTGAAGTGCTCGTAATACCTAGGAGAGGGTCTTGGCGGCACCGTCGCAAACAACGACAAGTGGCCCACGACCTCAACCCAACTCGGGGATGGTGAGGGACGACGAGGCTGAGCAGTGGGAGAGCGGATCCGCTGGCAGGGAGCACGAGCGACTGGAGAACGAGCACGAGTGACCACCTCGTCTCCAAGAGCAGCAGGGTGAGCGCGACAGAAACGTTCTGGATGACGAGGACGACGACAACAGATGCATCTGAAGGGCTCATGGAAAGTGCTGACCTGGTGGTCACACTCGAGGCACCAAAAACATCTCCCATGAGGCCAACGCTTGAAGACGAGACTATGCTCGAGGCCTTCCTTTTGAAGCAATGACAATGGCTCACGGTCGGGGCGGCCGTCTCAACCCACTTGTACCCATCCTTCTTATCGACATCAGCAGAAACTGCAATGTAGGTCTTCTTCACCGAATTTCCCTTGACTTCGTCTTTAACAGTAGCATTGCAGAACTTGGCAACCGACGGCGTCTGAGGGGCCAACTCCTCATCACCACTGTCCTTGCTATTCTCAATAGAAGAAGCCCACAAAGAGGGACACATCACGACGAAGGGGGCTGGCGGGATCGACGCCGAAACAAGCGACGGCGTTTGGGACGTCAACTCCTCCTCTTCATCTTCCTTGTCGCTGGCAGCAACATGTACCCACAAACTCTGATACGACGCAGCAAAGGCAGATGGTAGAGTCGAAGCAGCTGGCACGGGGCTGGATGAGGGTGCAGACAACAGGGACTCCATCAACTACACGTTCCCTCTATCAATTGATTATCCATGAACTGGATAATCAATTCGGTGACTGTGAACTGATCAATCTGGTAACTCTGTAGTGTTAATTTATCAGCTAAATAAACAACAACCCGACAACTTTGACTTGACGCTAAAGAAGTTCTTTGCTTGGGACACAGAGCAGCAGTCTTTTTTAGAAGAGTGAATTCCACCTTTTACTCTTTATTTATGCATATGAGACACTAATTACCCCATTTAGTAGAAGTTATACCCGAATGTCCTATTTAAGAAAATTCGAGCATGATTTTGCCATGTTTTAGCATTCAGCACGTGTTTTTAGATAAAGCCAACATGTTAGAACGATGTGCCGCAACAAAATATATCAAGATCGGAGGACGTCGTTGTCGATCATATCAACCCTTATCTGCACCAAATGTTGTATTCTTTGTTGCCATCTTGATAATTTCGAGGTTCAATCGTCACCTCACACCTTGCCCAATATATAAGCATCAGAAAATGATGGTTTAAAGTTTACGAACATGGTAATTTAGATGAATTTTTACTACATAGGGTAATTAGTGTTATAAATGCACTCTTTTTAGAATCACCAGAGTTTCAGACATGGAAGTACAGAGTTGAGGAACAGATCGAAAGGGACTTGCTGTGTACTACTGCAACATGAGCCCCACCATGCTGACAAAGCAAGCGACCGGTACGCAGATCCCCAGAGGCACCCAACTTTGTGCAAGCCTAGGGGCATCTGAAATTACAACTGAATATATTACGCAGACAGTGCAGTATCCTATGCTACTTTGCTTGCAACTTCGGCTGACCAGGAGATCTTAAAAAAATTCAACAGATACTATCATTGTACAGAAAAATGAGGCCTGCCTCTACATATTCCAAGAGAACACCATTGAAGTTCTTTATTCTGTAATAACATGATTGACGTGTGCTGTCCAGTTAAAATGAACATCTGCTATCTAGAGGGGGCATGCTTAGTTTAGCAGACAAGTTCTCTGTGTTTTTGCAGTCAGAATGAAGCATGGCGTCCCCCTCAACCAAAAGCACTTGTGAAACACCCCATGATGAAGAAGTTGACTATTCCAATTCAGACAGTTATAAGGTTTAGGGTCATCAAGTGTTTCTTTTTCTAAATATGACATATGAACATGGTACATTGTATTTGCCAAATTTACAAGTTAATTTGAGTTATACAGCTTTACAATATACTACGTAATAAATTTACACCTCAAGTGCAATACTAAGCAAAAAAATATAGCGGAGTTCAAATAAGCATCATACACCCTCGACAAAGAAAATGAATAATCACCTACAAATCGGATAATACTAGTTGCGCGTTCTCATTGAATGCTTGTGCTCCATTGGCAACCTTGATGAAGACATCCTCCAAGGTGGTGTCAGCGAGGCCCCAAGCGTGTATGCTAAAACGGGATTTTGCATTCTCAACTTCATGGAACACATCGGCTATCTTCACCTCCTGCTTTGGCAGCTCGAATTTCTGTGTTCCAGATATGTGATATATCCTGTTTGCACTTGGCGACAAACGGCGAACGAGCTGTTCAACCTCCTGTTCATGTTCCGAAGATGTTGTCATTGTGAACACGTAGGTTCCTCCATATCTTCCTTTCAGCTGCAGAACATTGCAGCGGAAATTATTGTAAGTGTTGAGTAAAGTAGGAAAAGCTACACAAAATGTAGTTATGTGCTTCATTGAGGTAAATAGGTAAGTTACTTCTTTTGGATTTCCAATGCATTGGAAACCACCACCAACAAATATACCGAGTCTATCACATAGTACCTCTGCCTCTTCCATTGAATGTGCTGTCAAAAAACATACACAATGAGTCAAAATGTAAATCGAAGCAACAAAGATATCATTAGGAAAGTTAAATACTTGTAAGGATAATGGCGCGGTTCTTCTTTGCTTCCTTCACAACACTCCACAGGTTATTTCTTGATGCTGGATCTAGTCCAGTGCTTGCTGGCTCATCCATGAAAACAACCTAAAATATATATACGCAATTTTTAGATGGAGGTTCCGTTATATGTTGTGCAGCTGAGAACATAACAGAAATAAAGACCATTACTTTGGGGTCCCCAATTAAGGAGATCGCAACACTAAGCCTCCGTTTCATGCCCCCACTATACTTCCCCACTTGCTTATTGCCAACACCACCAAGGAATAGGTTAACACTCTTCAGAGAGTCGTCAGTTGCCTGACAGCACAATATATGTTTACACTTCAGATATTGATGCATTCATGCATGTTATAAGCTGAACTGTTACTTCATGGCAGAAACATGAACATACAGCACCGAGTTTCATAATACTCCGTTTGTCCCGAATTAATTGTCGCAGATTTTTCTACATATGCATGTATCTAGACGCGTTTTAGTGTATAGATACATGCGAATCTAGACAAATCTGTGACATCTAATTTGGGACAGAGGGAGTAGTAAACATTGGTCCACACATAGAGAAATTACAGAACTGTACCTTTAGTAACGCAGCACCTTTAAGATTCTTCAGTCTCCCATAAAACAACAGATGCTCTCTTCCCGTCAATGTCTCCAAAAGTAAGCTATATTTTAAAAAGCATTAGCATTTGTGCCATGAAGTGGCCCTGGAGAAGCATACAAAATACTCCTTTAGATTCGTTTTGGATAAAGGCCTCACTCGTGTTGTGGGCAAACACCCATAGTTGTGTAGATATCATTCATATCGGTCCGTATATCCATTCCATGTACATAAGCAGTGCCAGATGTAGGTGGAATGAACCCAATCATCTGGGGAGGAAAAATGGAAAATATATCAGTAACGACTGAATATATGGGCTACCTTTGTCAAAAAAATAAAGGTACTATGTCTTGTCACTGTACCATACTGATGAAGGATGTTTTCCCAGCTCCATTTGGGCCGAGCATACCAAAACATTGGCCTTTTGGGAGGGCAAGAGATTTTTTTTTTGCGAAAACGCAAAAGCCTTGCGTTTCGATTCATTGATAGGAAAAGAAGTTTGTACAAATATATACAAGGCTCAGAAGGGCCAACAACCCATACAACACAACCCACTAGACCTATGGAACCACAGGGATCAAGGCGTGGAGGCCAATCGCACCGGCAGTTCCCCAGGAGCGTGCGTCGGTTTGAATGGTGGTGAGAAGGCGACCCATGTCGGGCGACACATGATCGAACACGACCGCATTGCGATGCTTCCAGATCCACCACGCCGTCAACATGATCAGTGAAGATGTCCCCTTGCGCATGGCGCGGGGTAGATAGCACAGCGTGTTGCCATCAGTCCACGAAGTCGTCTTCTCCATCCGGGGGCAGGGTCCCCTTGCTCCATTTTGGGAGGGCAAGAGATAACCCACGAGCTGCAAGCTTGTCAGGGTTTCCATCTTTTCCATGGTAAACCTTCTTTATGTTATCACATATAATAGCATGGTTTGCATTGGGCTGTAGCAGTAGCTGCTGAACTACCTCTCTCTGAGCATAATAAAATATGAATTATCAATAAAATGCATATATAGCAGATCCTCCTATACAAATTAATAGGTATCTTTGAGAAATGTGCAAGAGATTAACCTACTTCTTGTGTTGCGTCGAGGTTCTCCATTTCAAGTATTACTTTAGATCCTATTCGCCCAAAGCTATGCCTCCGGAATGATACAGCTCGTTTTTTAAAGCATTTCAAGAAGGTTAACAATCTTTTTCGGAGTCCACCACTCAATGATGAGACTTGATCCAAATAAAATGCCAATGGGAGAAGTATTGCCCATTCAGCAATCATGATAATCAATACAGTACCATTCCATTCACCGGGTCACTCATATTAGTCCACTTCATACCGCTGGTTTCAGTTGCAGTTCCAGAGGATGCATATTGACCAAACTCGTATAACCCTCGGTAAAGTGAAAATCCAGGGACGATCTCCATGACTACAATCCAACACTCTTTGTATGGAAAAACAAGCTTGTCATGCTTATGATGTAAAGAGAGTTTTAATGCATAAATAAGAAAGAAACTTACTTGGGAAACCATTATTCTCAACAAAAAAACGCAGAAGAAACTCCCCTAGTAAACCAGAACCAAATACATAGATGTAACCAACCACTGCAGCAGCATAATTTCATATTAGTTAGTCGTAAAATATTATAAGCACTGCTTTTTTACTTTACATATTAAACTTTTTTAGCATGAACCTGTGGCTATTTTGACAGAAGAAAAGAAGGACGCAGTAAAAAAAGCGAGTGAAATCTGCAGATTTATGTAGATGAAGTAGAAAACAATCTGAATGCTGTAGTCATTTGTTGTAAAGAAACGCAGACCTGTGAAGGATAAACCATTTTAAGGAGAGTAGATTAACGATAAAAACATGCACCTTATTCATGATATTTCAAAATAATTACCTATCAACGATCCAAAAATGATGAATACAATAATATAGACAGCTGATAGAGCAAAGAAGTACGAATAAGTTATCATCCAGTAAGGTCCATCCTTCAAACCATGCATCTTCATCATAATTTTTAGCTTCTGTTGCTTCTCATACACAAGATATGTTAGTATAACCTGCAAAAATATTGTACCAACTCATCATTTTATCCATTTTCGTAAACTTATTTACGAAAGTTGTGCCTCATACTCACTGGAAAGAGTAGTTCAATGATCCATGTCAAGAAAAGTGCACCAAGAAGAGAAGACAGGTCGAATTTTAATCTTGTTCCAACTTTGGGCATATCTTTAACAAATTCAAGCAGCATTTCCACTCCACTTCCTCTGAGAAATTTGATGTATGCATTTGATGCCTATATGAAAGATAGTGCACCTTGTAATAATAGTTGAATACAAATGAAAATCACTTAACATGAAGTTGGGCAGTAGTTCAAAGCACATACCATGTTAACCAAGCGGGGCACTCGTAATAATCCAATTTCAGTATATGCAGTATCATTGTTATAGGTGGAGTTGTACCAAATACTAATGTCAAGATTATTCTTATTTGTGTTCAAGAAGTCGTAACCTGTGAAGAAAAACATTTTATACAGAGCATAAAAATAATCAATGCTAACACTTCAGTGAACTAGATTAGTAGGTACCTGCAGAAAATTCATTCGACTTGTCTACTCCACCTGCCCTTTGTTGTCTATAACCCTTAAATAGTTCGTCGCTGATAACGGATGCACTTTCACGCCATAACGACAAACCTTGATTGCAGTCTATATCTGGAGGTTTTAAAAGAGCATTGGAAATTGAATTATTAGCAGGCCAGGAATAGAAAAGCATATGAAAAAAACTTCCTCCTATAGCATGTTCTCGAAAAAATACACCTTCTGATATCCAAATATGGAAGTGCCAAAGATTTCAGTAATAAAAGGAAAGTTACTTGCTAACATGTCTTAACTTAGATCCTGGTATTTCAAAGCAATAGTTTAAATTTCAGACGCCTGCCTGCCCAGCTATATCAGCTTAGAGCACTTCATGATATTTGAGGAGACCTGGTCAGCTGGTCTGTTCCTTCTTTTATAAATGTAAGCAGATGCATAGAACAGTCAAACAAGAAAGCTAAATTTAAATATAAAAAACGATCTAATATTACCACTTTACCAGGTCCACTGTTATAATGGCGGTGAAATGCTACTGTCTGTTCAATTAAAGCATGAGTAGTAATCATTTTTTTGTTGAGATCATGAAGTAGTAATGTTCATGGTTGTCTACTTGCTTCATATTAATTAACTCCTCATTCAGAATACATGTCTTTCCTTGTCTCGAGTGAAAAATGAGGATGTCAACAGAGGAGAATGTTACTTACTGAGTTGAAGGGTTAGCGGCCTAGCATCGACTGATATTGTTTGCGATAAATTGGACCGACACTGAGGTTGGACAATATACAAATTATTTCCTGGGGTAAACGCTTGGTCTAAAAGCTGCCTAGACGATGTCGGCATGTCAGAGCCCTGAGAAAAAAAGATCCAGCCAAAAGCTTGAGACGGTTATCAAAGAAAACATCATACAGCAACTCTATGATCTAGGTGCACAATTAGGCCTCTATGGAACTCACAGGAACAATCTTGGAGAGTGCATCTAGGTAGTCGGTGAAGTTCAAAGAGGATAAGAGAGCAGGGAAGAGTTGAGCCAAAAGACCTGCCATTGAAAAGCGTGAGCTTTGAATTATGAAGGAGAAATGAGTATATATACATGTCATATCTACGATTACAGATAACATACTCTCGGCGAGCGAGCGGTTGCTTCCGGTGATGAGGAAAGAGGCGGGGCAAGACCCGTTGTCCCGGCACGTGGGTTCAGGCGAACCATCGAACAGCTGGGACACGGTCCGAGAGCATCTCCACTCACCTATCCAGGGGGCCAATTCGGACGCCGAATTTCGGTCCGGACGCCGAAAACTGGCCCAGTCGTGTACCTAAGAACCTGTTTTCGTTGGATCTGCGTCATTTTTTGTCCGGACTACCCAGGCCGAACCCAGGTTTTCGGGTACGCCTGAGGACGCCAGACTCAGCGAAATCGGCGAAAAAAAATCAAAGCGGCGCGTGGACCCGTCGAGTCAGTGACGGAAGCCGAGTCGTCGTCATCCACAAAACCGCGCGGCGACCGTCGGCCACGCGTCGTCGATTTCCGGCGCCACCGTCGCCGCCTCGGCTCCCGCGACGAACCGGCGGTCACTAACTTCCCACCGTTTCCACTTTTCCCGTCCTCGCCGCTACACCCCTCCCGCCATTCTTCCGGCCTATAAAAGACGTACATCTCGCCGTCTCTCTTCACAGCCCCTCACACCACTACAACTCCGGGGAACTTCGGACGCCCGCACCTTTCTTCCTCAACTTCGCCGAGAAGCCATGGCCGGCCGACGCACGCTGTCGCCGTGGGAAGCCCGGCTGCTCCGCGAGGCGCGCTATACGGCCCCGCCGGACACGCGTCTCCCCCTAGGCTGGAACCTCAGCGTCGGCGGGATCCCCGTTCCGCCGGTGCCGGACGGGCAGGACCTCGCCGGAGAGATCCAGGAGGCTATCGCCGCCATGGAAGACCCAGATCTCGCTGGAGAGATCCAGGCCGCTATCGCCGCCATATCTCTCCGGAGATCTCGCCGGAGAGATCTAGGCCGTTAAAATCGATGTACTATGTACCCCTCGTCTACTTTAATAAAATTCCGTCTATATTCGTCCATATTTTGCCGAGTTTAAGTTAATTTAGTCGAACTTGAAAACGTGGTCTGGATACTCGACTAGGCGACTGAGCGTACCCAGGCCGAAAACTAGTTCCGTCCGGTCTAAAAATGATCCATTTTCGGTCTGGATACGCCCAACGAGTAGAGATGCCATGACGGTCCGGAACTCAGGCTGGGGCACCTGAACCAGGGCCGGCCACCGCGGCGGGCTAGGGATCGGGCAGCTGGCGACCTGGTCCAGCGTGGAGTACTGGATGCCGCACTCGGTCTTCCTGCAGCTGCCGTCCGCGGCCGTGTCCACGCAGACACAGCCGCAGCGGTACTTGGGCTTGTCAATCTCGCGGTCGATGGCGCCCTGCAGCGCGACCAGCAGCACGCAGAGGAGGATCGGGAAGATGGTTATGCACAGGTTCGTCTTCAGGTTCCTCTTCTGCAGCACAGCATAGCACAGCAAACGAGACAGCCAAGTCAAATGTTAATGCGCAACTCGTAGCATCTCCAAGAACGGTATCAGAAGCAGAGGTTCTTGCGGAGGAGGGCATTGGCCTGAGTCGCGAAGCCGGCGGGGCCCCTCGAGCCGGTGGACGAGTCCATGTCCATTGCTGGATATGGTGGAGAAGAGGAAGCCGAACTGCCAAGTCGCAGCTCTTGGTCGTCTCTTCCGAATTTTATAGCCTCCGGCCTCCTTTGTCGGCTCCCGCCAAATCTGCCTCACGCCGTCACTGTGTTGTCCGGCCCCGTGGTGGTGGTTGTCTCTGCGGCGGGTCGGGTGCAATTCAGTGGGATTAGCAGGGTGTAAATGTGATTGCTAGCTTTTGGTTCGATTCTTCCAGCTCCGAAAATCTGGAGCCTGCCACAACTTAGGTGGCCCCACTTGACCCATGCACTGTTTTAGAAAAGGACACCCCTACGCGCGCCGAGGGATTTGATCATTTTCATTTCCGGGTCCGAACCAATCATGTGTCCATTCTTTTCTGGCTTAATCACGCTTTTGCTATAAAGCACCCGATTTTACTATAAATGTCTCGTTTTTGCTATGTGTAGTAAAAAATGGTTCAACCCTAAAAAATAGAAAAATAGACTGGACCTCGTCGGAGCTTTCGCCGGAGACCTCGCCGGTGATCGTGTAGCAAAAAAGTTATGCTAATATAGCAAATTCGACCTTACCGGAGACTCCCTGGAGACTTTCGCAAGACCTTACCGGTGATCGTGTAGCAAAAAAGTTATGCTAATATAGCAAATTCGACCTTACCGGAGACTCGCTGGAGACTTTCGCAAGACCTCGCCGGAGACCTTGTAGAAAAAACTTTGCGCTAGTATAGCAAAATCATAAAAGTGATAGCAAAAAAAAAATGCTAATGTAGCAAATCTGACCTTGTCGGAGTCTCGCCGGAGATCTCGTCGGGAGATCTCGTCGAAGACATAGTAACAGAAATTGTACGCTATTGTAGCAGAACCACAAACAATTGGTAGCAAACAGAATGCGCTAATGTAGCAAAAATTGATTTCGCCGGAGACTTTTGTCATGAGACATCGCCGAATATCTTATGGCAAAAAAGTTGTGCTAATGTCACAAAATTGAAGAACAAATGTAGTAAAAAAAAATTTAGTGTAGCGAAAACAAACTTCGCCGGATATATCACCGGGACTTGCCGGAATTCATAGCCAAAATTTGTAAAAAAATAGCAACGTTGTTGATCCAATGTAGCAAAACCGTATGCGCTCGGTAGCAACGACATAGCACGTACAACGGAAGAGGCCCCGTCGTCCTCGATGGCAGCACCTCGGACACCGGTGCCACGCCAAGTAGAGAAGGGCAACAAAGGCTGATGCAGCGAGGCCTGCTCCAGTGAATGGTCAGGCTGTGTCCAGAGGCAGCGCACGGCGGCGCACGGCCAGGGCAGAGGTAGCATGGCCAGGCGCGGAGCGGTGCGCGACCGAGGCAGAAGTGGCGCGGGGCGGCGCGCGGCTTCCTCCATGGTTCTGGTCGTGAAGGTGAGAGAGCCATGGCGGCGGGACGGCGTGAGCAAGAGGTGAGTATAGTTCAAGGCAAAAAAAAGCTCCACCGCACTCAGACCGGAGGATAAAGGGAGGAAGAAAAGACGTGGTTCTGTGCTTGTGGGGCCCAGGAAAGCGACTCCGTCTGGATGCCTCTTTAATCCTATCTATGACGTGTGACCCGGGGGATGAAAAAACTTTATCCCCCGAGGGAGTAGTATCATTTTCCTTTAGAAAAAGTCTTCTGTACGCATACTCCACGAACTTCGATCCACTTTCTTGCAAACTTCGATCCACTTTCTTGTCAAGTAAGTTCTCCAAACGCATGGAGTCCGAAGCAAGCATTCGTATTTCACGGACTGGCTACGCCTTTACAACAGGACAAAAGCATCTCAAGCCGCCTTCCTACAGCCCCAAAACGGCACATGGGGACTTTGGTATCCAAATCATGCCCGGTCACCTCCTCCCCCATAGCCAAGTTATATTTAGTGTAAAGTTTTTCATATGACGCCCCGCTGCACCCCAACCCACGAGGGTGAGAGGGGGCGTCGGATCAAGCTAAAAGACGAGTGCGTCAGCTCCGTCAGTGAGACGGAGCAAACTTTGCCTCCACCCATTTTATTTTTCCTCCTTTTTTCTCCCATACCCCCACATCCCCGCCGCCCTAGTCTTGCCATTTTCTTCCTCCCAGGCCGCCGCGCCTTTTCTGCATGCCGCCATGCCACTGAAGAAGTTCGCTAGCCTTCGTTCGTTGGAAGCGCCGCCAAAGAACCAGAGGTAGCCAAAGAAGCGGTTACCTGGCATGAGAAATGGTGAGTGGGCAAAGGACGTCGCACGCGGGGCGGTGCTCTTGTATGACCGCAAGGTGAGGGAGGCCAAGGCTAAAGTCAAGGCAACAATGGTGTCTTTCGAGAGGCCTGCACTACCTCACCTTGGCCAATACAGCATCGGCCTTTGGGAGCCAAGGGAGCGTCTTGTCGCTGACAATCCTCTCAGCGTCCTCTTCGTTGATGTTCCACGAGGGTCAGGGGCATGCGACATTGTTGTCGAGGTTCTACTCTCCTGAGTATCCCGATGTCGATACACTCGCCTAGTTCAATCCCAACTCTCTCTCTTCTCACCGCTCGATGGAAATGAACGTGTTTCCAATCCTCCCTGTCACGTCGGGTTCAACACCAACCTCAACCTTGCCTATGATGGCTCGACTACGTTGCGCCTCGGATCAGTCTCGTTCGGCCTAGCCACAAGTGCTTAAGGAGTTGGTTCTTCACAACAGTTCATCGTTGGCCACCAGGACGCGTGTAGCCTATTTGGTAGAATAACTCAGGGAGATTCCTTCGTGCATGACCTCATACAAAACGGCTCCAAGGCTGCATCCACCATATTTACAAAAGAGAAATCCTAGGCGCCATCGCAAGAGGATGAGCAAGAGGAGGAGTGGGAAGATGAGGAGGATGAAGTCGAAGAGGCTCCATCGCATGTCGAGAAGAAGTAAGCGGCGAAGCCACGCAAAAAAGGCCATGGAAGCCAAGGCCCCAAGTGGAGGTCCAAGGAGGACGAGTGCCTCGCCAAAACCTTGGAAGGTAGTAAGCAACAAAGAATGTATCCTCTCAGCGGTGCGAATAAAAATTTCGACACCTATTGGCTAGGGTGTGATGGAAATATGCCCTAGAGGCAATAATAATATGTATTATTATTCATATTTCTGTTTCATAATTAAGTTTATCGTTCTATGCTATAAATGTATTAGTTCCGAATAATGTGTATTTGGAGGAAAACCCTAATACATGTGTGGGATGATAAACACCATACAAAGATATGTCTGGTCATGCCTCTAAAAATAGTATGTATGTCAATGATAGTTTCGGTTTCCTTACAATCGACAAAGTGACAATATGATTGTGGTGTTGCCGATGACATATATGATCGGAGTTGTTAGAGAAAAACGACGATGGATAGACCCAAACATGAGATACCATGGGAACGCATCATCAATATGGTTATCGGTTTAATCTCATATGACATTGTATTGCCTTTACAAGAAATCGTTTGACCACAAGACACATATGAACTTGGGTACAATATGGACATGGCAAGATTCCCCAAAAGTTGCTCCCAACATAGTAATTATACAGTTGATGCGTGTTCGTACTAGATGGTTCGCCAATCATTCACATTGTGTGCTCGTGGGAATTGATACTACTAACAATGGAGAGTTACACTCTAGGCCCACTCATGTACTATGATGTTCGTCATCGTCTGGACGATCACGTGATCAAGTTATTGAACACAGAATCATAGATAGTACGGGATGAGTAAAGAGTACATGCCAGGAAATGAGAATAACCTAGTGTTTCATCTCGGAAAATATAAAATATCAATGAATTCATACGATATGTATCGGACTCAATACTACGGTTCACACGATAAAGAACTTCGTGTTATTTGCGGGGGTTGCTACTAGTATTAAGATACTGATAGTAATCATTGTCACATAATGAGTTTCGGGGGTACCCCGTTGGTCGTTCTCTATGATACACATATACTTACAATGACAAGAACTTATCGGTAACTAAAGTTGAATAGCATGAGGAACAACCCTTGTACTCAAGGGACATGAGATTGCCAACTTATAATTGTCAAGCATATACTCCATACTTTGTTCACTTTAATCTTAATCACTTTAAGATGCTTATGATAGGGGCAATGCGAGATGAAAGCTAACAAGTACCATAATTTTTGAAAGCTCTTTATGAAACTTGAAATCCTTGCTTCCCTTTGAAGGGCCTTTCTTCTACTTTTATATTGAGTCTCCACCTTCTATCTTTATGCACCAATTAAGAGAGCATAGTTGTCATTCTTAGTTTTATCTGCGTTGTCCCAAAACTTATTGATTTATTCATAATGTTGATATTTCTTGTTCTTGAACTATTTGTATCTAGTGACCCTTATGAACTTTGAAGGTGTCCTATGCATTTATGTTTTGCTACTCCATGAGGGATAAGCTGAATACCACTATGCTATATTTTCTATATGTGAAACAAACAAACGTCTTTCAATGCATTGTTATTCATGATCTTTGTTTGTACCCTTTCATGTTATATCATAGTTGCTATGTCTTATTGTTAGAGCTACATCTTTCATGCTCATGTTTAGAGTACTTAATCCCAGCTATCAATGCTTTACAATATTTTGATCAAGATTGTGGTGCATGTAACCTTAAAAATTATTCTTTTTATCACTTACCTACTCGAGGACGAGCAGGGGTTAAGCTTGGGAATGCTTGATACGTCGTAAACGTATCTATAATTTTTTTATGTTCCATGCTTGTTTAGTATCAACTTTGCTATACTTTGTCTACACTTTGAGGTATTTTTATACATTTTCTGGAACTAACCTATTGACAAGATGCCGCAGTGCCAGTTGCCTGTTTTCTGCTGTTTTTGGTTTCAGAAAAGCTAAAAAATGAATATTCTCGGAATTGGATTGGACAAAAGCCAATCTGCCTATTTTTCTCGGAGTAATACGGAAACGCGAAGCAGAGACGGAGGGGGACACCAGGGTGGGCACACCCTAGGGTGGCGCGCCCTTCCCTGGCCGTGCCACCACTAGGTGTGGGCAACCGTAGAGGCCACCGACGTCCCCCTTTCGCCTATAAAAGCCTCCCGAATCAGAAACCCTAAAACATCTAGGAGAAATCCACGAAAACTTCCGCAGCGCCGCCGCCACCGAAGGGGAGATTCGGGGGATATAAGTCTTTGTTCCGGCACCCTGCCGGGACGGGGAATTGCCCCAGGAGCCATCTCCATCGATCTCCACCACCATCTCCATTGTTGTTTCTCATTCCCATGATGAGGAGGGAGTAGTTCTCCCTCGAGGCTAAGAGACTTCTTATGTCTTGATTGCAGGGTTGCTTGAGTGGGATACCTTTGACCACTTCCTCCCTGAGTTCGATAAACCTTGGGTAATCCACTTAATGGAAATTTGCTGCTGTTCTACAAACCTCTGCACTTGGAGGCCCAACAAATGTCTACAAGAATAGAAATGCATAGACATCAGTGATCTAGGAGTGAATCACTGGATATCAGTGAAAAATATACTTAGATACTTGAGAAGGACTAAGGATATATTTATCTCATATGGAGGTGACAAAGAGCTTGTTGCAAGGGGTTACACTGATGCAAGCTTTGTCACTGATTCTGATGATTTTAGATCTCAGTCCAGTTATGTGTTCACCTTGAATGGGGGAGTAGTGATGATAGGGCAAAGGTGTCTGATCTTTTGATGAGATGATGATATTCGATTTGGTGGAGTTCGGGCTTGACGATCCGCACATGCGAGCACGAGTGCCAATGGAATTGCTACGCTAATCTCCTGGAGGTTACAGATCCTGCGGAAGCACGATAAGCCTGACCAGCGAGGGTCTTAATTCCTACCTGAAATCACGAACAAGTAAGAACTAATATTGCAATCAAGATATTGCGGATTAAGATGAAAGCTTTATTGAAAAGGTGGGATCCTGTATAGGTACAAAGTACAAGAGGCCTCTGCGACGCTTGAGCCTTGGCGAAGTTGCTATGATGGCTAACTTTATGTGTAAACAAAATCCGAGTCTAAAGTGATGGCTATGGGGGGTATTTAAGGAGGAAAAGGTGGGATTTCAGCAAGCCATAGAGGTGGTGGCCGAAACCTACCCTATAAGTCCTTTTCTCCTCAAATACAGACTCTAAAAGTGTCTATTTTAATTCCTGCAAAAATTACATGGGTCTGGCCCAAAATAAAAGGTGTCGCAGCACCAAATTAATATATGGAAGAATTTATGATGTAATATTCTTGAATATTTTGTCCAAGCCTTCTTTCTTCATTATGGAGGATTCAAATTTCTGAAATCTTCATCCGTGGCCTCCTCTTGAATCCTCACATGCTTGCTACCATCTCCATGCATGCTCATGCTCCAATGCTTATCCCTCTCGTTCATTCTTGGTCACCAATTGTTTAATCCAATGTTGAGTATATAAGAAGAATCTAGCAAGCTTGTAGATGCTTTATTATTTGTTATTTTGATTAATGGTTTTGTCTTTATGATTCTATCATGTCTGTGTTGTTTGTGATCTTGCATGCTCTCCGTTGTTAGTAGCTATCTTGGTCGAGTAGTTGCTAGTGACTCCAAGAGGGAGTATTTATGCTCGATAGTGGGTTCATGCCTCTAGTTTCCAAGGGAAGTGACAGAAATCTCTTCGGTTGTAGATGTGATGTTTCTACTAGGGAGAAAACAATGGTCTCTTGTTCATGGAACAAGTGGATTGTTTACCTTACAAACTTTGTTTAAAGCAGATGTCTGTTGCTTGCAACTTAATACTGGAGGGGTTCGGATGATAACCTGAAGGTGGACTTCTAGTCATATATGCAGTTGGATGGCGGTCTATGTATATTGTTGTATTGCCCAATCGAATCTCATAGGATATTTTTGTCTGGTATTGCATTGTTATGCCTTGCTCAGTTCCTGTCAATTGCCCTACTGTAATTTGTTTACCCTTCATGCCATGTTGTTTATCTAAGGAGAGCACCTCTAGTGAACTATGGACCCCGGTCCAATCTTTATCATTGGTACATCTTTCACTGTTACTTGTTTACTTGATGCAAACCATTACCTTCCACACCATACGTTTAATCCTTTGTTACAGTAAACCGGTGAGCTTGACAACCTCACTGTTCATTGTGGCAAAGTCTTGAGTTTGTGTTGTGCAGGTCTCCGTGTTGCTTGCAACACCTGTGTGATGTTTTCTTCCTCCTTCTGGTTCGATAACCTCGGTTTCTTACTAGGGGAAAACTTGTTGCTGTGCTGCTTCACACCCTGCTCTTGGGGTTCCCAACAGGCTCCATGTCAGCCATCAGTTTCTTAAGAGCTAGTACAATGTCCCTCAGTCGAGACCCCGAGAAACGACTCTTTAGTCTAGATTCTGGTTGAACATCCTTTTCTGACTTTGTAGCCTTAGGCATTTTGGAGATGTTTGCTGCAAAAAAGGCAAGTGGAAACATGTTGGTATGCAATTGTATATAGCTATATGGAATTAGACAATGAGAATACATGAAACATATTTGTGGTATAATGGAATCATGGAGGGTAAATGAAATCATGTTGGTATGTAATTGTATATAACTATGTGGAATTAAACAATGCGATTACATGAAACATATTTGTGGTATGGTGGTAGCATGGATGATATAAGCATGAAATTTTTTGTATGTAGCAGATATATATAATGATATTTATAGAAGAAGAAATATTTCAAATGTAAGCCATAAAAAGGTAATGATAATACCTAAAACATATCAGGTATGATGGAAGCATGGAAGCTAAATGGAATCATGTTGGTATGCAAATTATATATAACTATATGGGATTACACATCTAGAATACATGAAGCATATTTGTGGTATGATGGTAGCATGGATGCTAGAAGCATTAAATTGTTTGTATGCAACAGGTTGAAATTTCTGTGGAAGCAGAAACATTTCAAAAATAATGCATATAAAGGTTGTCGACAAATATCTCTGAATGTGTACCTAAGAACATCTTAATCAACCGGGTAAAAAATGTGAGAAACATATTGTACAAGAGGCATATTTGTGGATATGTGGAAGCATGAACAACATTACACGGGAGCATAAAAACGAGTAGCATTTATCCAATAAAAAGGTCATTATCCGGGAATCTAAAACCTAGCCAAGCTACAGATGTGAGCACAAATGTGTAAAGAAACTACACACCTACATGTGCAAATTAGATCTGATACATGAAAACAACAAAGAAATCATGGATTTTGGGGTCAAAAATTCATCATGTTCTCCTGTCGTGTCGTGGTGGTGCGGATGGTGGGTGCTCTCCCATGAGAGCTCGATTTGCCTAGCAACCAAAAAGGGCGTGAGTGCTCGATTCACCCCCTGATTAGGTGGGAGAAGCCACCAAAAATCCCCCCGACCTTGACTTCCGGCGGCCGCAGGTCACCCCGTCAACGACTGGCGTCCTCAGAGCTTCATACGAGCCAACACGGAGGAGGATGAAGAGGAATGTGCAGCGGTGAGGGAGATTCCCTGCAAATCGATTCGTAGCCGGAGGGGGAAGGAGCACCGCGATGCGGATTAGCAAGATGGGGGAAGGTGGAAGCAAGGTCACCCCGACGACGACCGGTGGACTTGGAGCTTCATGCGCCGCCACGGAGGAAGATTCCCTGCAAATGGATTCGTAGCAGGAGGGGGGAGGAGTGCAGCGATGCGGATTAACAAGATGGGGGGCAGTTGGCGGTGGAAGCGATGGAAGCTAGGCGGAGCTCCAGGGAATGGACTGTCGGGGGAAGGGTGCGGTGATTATGGAGCCGTTTCTTGTTCAGTATGCATTAATATCGTATCACACCGTTTACTCTGGTACCCCTCGTATCACGCCGTTTAATCGAGACGTTTCTTTCCGAAACGTCCGATTGAATCGGAATCGACGTCTTTGGGTGTGCCGATCTTTTGCTTCCGATCGGACCCCGTTAGATAGTATTTACCTAAAGTATCTTTACCAAATACATCGAAGCACGCGTCCAAAAGTGTTTTGCAGTTAACTACAATGTGAAAATCCCTCGCATAACAGATACATTAATCACAACTGCATAATTAACAAAATATTATTGGAGCTAGATCCAAACAAGTTCATACATACGGAAGGGTTTCTTGATCACCTAGATCAACAAATTTACAAGCAAAATTGATGCCGTTGCGGCATAAAAACAAACCCTAGCACGCTCTCTACCCTAGCTATCGGTGGTAACTACTCACCTGAGCATCTTCGACGGTGTCGCGTACCTACTCCCCGTCTTCGGTAGTGTCATCATCAGAGTTGTGGACGACGAGGAGGCCGAGCCGCGCCTGGTTCTCGCGTGTGGAACGATGCAGAGCACGGCGAAGGTACCGTTGTTCGTCGGTGCGCTCGGCGTGGCAGCCCTTTGCGCAATCCCACACATCAAAGACGAGGGTCCTGAGCGAGCTGAACTTGGCCTCACGGGCATCGTCATCGTTGCTGTCAGAGGCCACCGAGATCGCGAGCATGGCAGGAGGTGGAGCAAGCACAGAGCACCAGGGTAGCGTGCGCCTGCACCCTCGAGCTTTCGGCCTCGCCATCGTTGGTGCTGGGGCGGAACGGCATCGCCGCCCACGTAGGTGTGGGAGAGAGCGCCGCACGCACATGCATGCTCGGAGCAGTGACAGTGGATCTCCCCCTCCGACGACGGTAACACGCAAGGAAGAGACCCGGTGCTACCACCGTGCCGCGGAGAAGTGCCGTCGCGTCCTCCCAAATTTCTCAACGATTGGTCAACCATAGGGAGATCAGGCGGTTGCGCGGCAGTCACTACTAGGAAAACGCTCATTAGTGGCGCACGTGGAAAAGCCATCCGTGGCGCACTGCCCGTGCGCCACTAGGCTTGCGCTGCGGCTATCTTCTAACTGTGGCACACTGCCTGGTGCGCCACGGTTGTGCCGAGATAGGCGTGGCGCACATGCCAGTGCGCCACAGATAGTTGTCCAGGTGCGCTACAAGACTTATCTTCTGTGGCGCATGTGGTAGTGCGCCACTAGCCTGCGCAGGTGCGCTTTAGACACTATGCGCCACAGAAGCTGTGCCATATGCGCCATGGGTGTTTTTTTAATTTCAGAGCCAGATGATATACAATACAGATTATATACAATATTACAGGCAGATATACACACAGATATAAGATATACAGTTATATATATAAGTACACAATTTACAAAACAAGATTGAAACAAATACATATAGATAAGTCCTATACATGAATACATAAGTTATACATTGTTTCGATCAAGTTACAAAGTAGTTGGTGACATGCGAATACATGTGTCTCGAACAAGTTAGAGCTCGGAAGCTCGCCTAGACATCTAAACTAGCTAGACACAAACACGGGATAAACAACCAAAGAAGATAAGCATGATCACTGCGACGAAGTTGTAGGTCTTCATCCGGTTCCTCGTCCTAACTCCCGCTAGATAGCGCGTGTATCTAGCTTCCGACTCCGCCATAGTGTTGTACCCTTTGTAGCTATTGCCGCTGAAGCGTGCACTGTTTTGTCTCAGTCTTCCCAATCATCGTAGACTCCGGGAACCCGTCCCTTGTACACGACTTACCACGCTACAAGTTGACAATAATAATTAACCGGTGATTGAAAAAACATGTATAATTAAAGTCGCATATGAAGATACACTTATAGAAAGTACTCCTAAATCAAAAAGACAAAACTCAAAAAGCATGCCTCATATATAACTAGGTTGTTCGACACAGGAATATGCTAGATGGAACCGTCCGCCAAGTAGGATGCACAACACCTGGACCTGTGCATAGCACAAGGCGGACAATCTCATCGCAGCACATTTCACATATATAGTGTGCCACGATATTTCAATCATCGGCATTCTCTCGAAAAAGACCAAAGTAACTCAAAAAGCATGCCTCATATATAACAAGGTTGTTCGACACAGGAATATGCTATGATGGAAGTGTTCACCAAGTAGGATGCACAACACCTAGACCTGTGCATAGCACAAGGAGAACAATCCCATCGCAGCATATTCACATATATAGTGTGCCACGATATTTCAATCATCGGCATTATTCTCTTAAAAGGCCAAAGTAACTCGAAAAGAATGCCTCATATATAACTAGCTAGGTCGTTGGATACATGAATATGCTATGACGGAACAGTTAGCCAAGTAGGATGCACAACACCTGGACTTGTGCATATCACAAGGCTAACTATCCCGTCATAGCACATTCACATATATAGTGTGCCACGACATTTCAATCATCGGCATTATTCTCGAAAAAGACCAAAGTAACTCTAAAAAAATTCCTCATATATATATACATAGGTCGTTGGACACAGGAATATGCTACGATGGAACTGTGAGCCAAGTAGGATGCACAACACCTGGACTTGTGCATATCACAAGGCTCACAATCCCGTCGTAGCACATTCACATATATATTGTGCCACGACATTTCAATCATTGGCATTATTCTCGAAAAAGACCAAAGTAAATCAAAAAGAATGCCTCATATATATACATAGGTCGTTGGACACAGGAATATGCTACGACGGAACGGTGAGCCAAGTAGGATGCACGAGACCTGTACTTGTGCATATACAAGGCTCACAATCCCGTCGTAGCATATTCACATATATAGTGTGCCACGACATTTCAATCATTGACATTATTCTCGAAAAAAGAGTATGGAAAAAAGAAGGACCAAAGTGAGCAAAGGACCAAAGTGTAAGCAAAAAAACCAAGCATTGATTGATATATAATAATAATAAGCAAAAGAAGTAAGCGATGATTCATAAAACTAATAAGATAAGTAGTAGCATGTACACTTGTCCACACACACAAAGGTCATCTATAGTTTGTAACTACAACTAGGCCAACATCAAGCCTTCTGGATCGGCTTAGGGAACGGGAGGGCACCTTGTCTCGTCATGAACTTCCTATAGTCATCCTGCATCTCTAGGCGATCTTCTATGTCACGGTTATTCGGGATATTTCCTCCGTAGAAGACCCCCCCACCGAAGTTATGACATCACGAAAGATGATTGCCCCAAACTGCTGCTGGATGCGATACATCTCTTGTCTAATATTTGAATCAGTGACCTTGGCCTTTGCTTCGGCCCACTGTTTGAGATGATCTGGCAGCGTAGAATTCTGCTGGTCTAGTAGGAACGCCCTCATGTGATGGAGTGCGTAGTAGGCTTCCTTCTTACTTTTTTCCGGCTGCTTCACGCAGGGGAACTCCGTTATGTGGTTGAAGACGTGCCTGCCGAACTTGACCTTTGTACGCACGAAGGTGGTGCCTTCCGTCGAGGCATAGCCAGTGAGAGCATCATCTAGAACTTCCTTGATCTTGTCATAGTTTTTCTTCTTTTCTAGACTCCCCGAGTCGAAATACGTGGCGTGGGAATGCTTCAGTGATAAGGAGATGAGCGTGTAGTGTTCATCTCTGCGCAAAAAATTCAAATGGAATGTGTTGGAAAAAAAATGATGATAATCTAATAAAGCCAATCGACGGTGGCGAGTGAATAACGACTTACTCGGGAAAGTAAGGCACGAGAATGTATTCCTTTGTCTTGTTCGCCACGAGGATTCTTTTTAGGTATGAGGCCACGATACGTCGTTCAGCAGGGGAACCCAAGCAGCCGTCACACATGTAGTAGGGGTCCACTATAGCGATGCCCGGTGTGTTCTCTCTAATGATCTGCATGGCTAGGCTGAGAGAAAACAGGCGGACCATGGTATAGTGCGGTGGGTATAGGTGGAACATATTGAAGATGTCATCAAACCGTAAGAAGAACAGATCCGCAGGGGCATTGTCGATGAAGCCCAAGCCTGGTGGCACCTTAACCACGAATACCGGGTGCGAGGGATCTTTCTCCGCCAGAAGGCGTCTCTCTATCGTCAGCACGCCATCATACACACTCTGCAGTTCCGAACTGGCGAGCCTCCGCAAAGTCTTAGGTAGCATGGGCTCACCCGCCACATGAATCCTCCACATAATACCCTCGGGTCTTGGTGGACCGTCCCGAAACCTGATCGGATTCGCAGTTGACGCCACCGGCTGGCTCGAGCTGCTAGATTTTCTTTTCCCGCGCTTTTTTCCTTTTGGAGAGGGCAGGCACCGCAATCTGAGCACCAGACGCCCTATGTAGTGTGTTAGGGATTAGAATAAAGGGTCGGTTGGTTGTATCAGCTGGCTCTGTAAAGGCGCAAGCTGGAGGCGTCTCCTGAGAACCAAACAGACGCTTGGTGATAGTGGCTTTCTCTGTGGGGCCACTAGCTAGGTCTTCGTTGCTAAACTGAGTGTTGAAGAAGTGATCATTCCAGTCTTCGTCGTCCTCGGCCGGATCCTGCGCCATGTGCATATCATCAACATGATCATCCGACCCACCGCTTGGAGGTGACGGCGAGGGCGGTAAGGGGGGCTTGCCACCGCTTGTCGCTGGCACGACATGCGGTGCTGTTGTCTGTGGCGTGATGGCCCCCGCCGTCCCCAAACGGATCATGCTCTTTGGCCATTGCAAGAATAAGCCGAAGCAACTTCTGAGGACAGCCGAATCTTCTTCATCCGCTCCTGGGGGTTGAATGGGAGGTTCCAGGTCGTCGCAGCCCCTTAGCACCCGACTACTTTTAACCCTGTGCACGCTATCTGGCATCGGCCTTGAGTGGAACATGCGCTGCAAGGGTTGAACGATGGTACCCTTGGCAACATCCCTCAGCTCGTTGTTCACGTAGCATAAGAGAGTGCAAGGAACATCCGTCTGCGGAAAACATGTACGGCATCGTCAGAGATGCCATAAGAGTAATAGATGGCGTGAAAGGCAGTAAAGCAATTTGTTTACCGTGATGGCATCGAGATCGGCTAATGTCGAGGCACCGCATACGGCGACGGGCGTGCAAGAGACGGAAGGGCTGCTTGATGGCGCGGTGCTGGCCGCCGGTGTATTCTCCCTACCGGGTGCTTGGAGCTCCGGTGCCGCCGCGATGATGGCAGGGGGGCCACCAACATGTCTGGCGTCACGGTGATGGCAGGGGGAGTCACCAACACTTGCAGCTCCGCGGTGCTAGCGGGCGGAGTCACGAACATGTAGTTTGCCTGATTTGTCGGCGCCGCGTTGTTCGAGTGGCTGCTGATCATGCTTGGAATGGGGCACGGCCCTACTCGACCACCCGCACTCCAGTTCGCTATTGACTCCACCAAGGTAGGCAGGATGGACGTGAGGGTTATTGCCAGGTTGTCTTGGACGATCTGCGGGATCCACGCCACTTGTTCCTTAAGTTCTTGAACCTCGCAGTTTTCCTCCTCGCTCCTTCCCGACGGCACCACATGCTTCCTCGGCGGTGGACCAAAATGATCCACCCAATTCTTACCCCCGAGGCCGGCCAGACGGCCATTCGACGACGGCTTCTTCGTAACTGGCTCTATTTTCTTGGCCCGGTTCATCGCCCTGTTAAAATGGTTATCCCACCGGGTGGCCACCGTCGACCCCTGGTATGAGGAACCCTGGGATCCATGACTAGCAACAATTTCCTCCTCCTGTAGAAGAAGTAATAGTGAATCGTTTAGATCATCGATTAGAATGCAATCGAGTTGATCCGCGGTAATTAGATTACTTACCACAATTTCCTCGAATTCCTTCACTGCAGGATCCGCGGTGAGTTGTTTGGTTTTTGGGTCCACATGGTAATGGGCCCTGATGAAGTTTCGAACCTTCCCGTGTTCGAATTTCGCAAAGGGGTTTTCTATCCCCTTGGATCTATACTCTTCGTCCTCCTTATTCCATTTGGCCTCCGCGGTTCTGTATCCACCAGATCCAAGATGGTGATGACCTATATTCATCGCCTGCAACACCTTTCCCCGATTACTATTGGCCAGGGCTCTTTCGGATTCACACCTCTCCTTGAACTCCCGGAACTGATCTTCGGTGATCTGCGGGTCAATCTTCTGGATCTCCTCGAGACTTTTGCCTTCTTTATAGATCTTCTTCTTTATCCGGGTTCTCCAGCTAGCCAGGGCGGTGCTCATCATTGTGAGGGCGGATTTGTTTACTTCGTTCCCATGATAATTTGTGTTCTGATACTTAGCGGGGAACTTGTATCTTGCGTGCAGCTTCTCGAAGAGGAGTGTGCGCAAGTGGCCATTATCTTTATGCCGGAGATTATCGGTGTTAATCGAGATG
The DNA here is from genome assembly GCA_023614405.1 of Avena insularis. NCBI lineage: Eukaryota > Viridiplantae > Streptophyta > Magnoliopsida > Poales > Poaceae > Avena > Avena insularis. Next base: position 195,136,425 of record CM042691.1, read on the forward strand.
GTTGTCCGGGTGATCGCCGCCACTTGCCCACCGTACCCTTTGACGACAAGGCCGGGCTCTAAAGGAACCCCTGTTGGGATCACTTCGGTAATTTCCTCCCTGACGGTGCCGACCGTGTTCGGGCGCCGTTCCTTCGGCTGCTTCTTCTTCTTAGGAGGATTGCTACTACTCCTTGTGCCCTCGCCGTCATCAGTGGTTTCATCACCCGCCGTTCCTTCGGCTTCTTCCTCCACATCTTCCATCTCATCATCCTCGCTCTCCGAAGGATGGTATTCTTCATCGTCTTCTAGCCGCTGGGCCGCCTCCCAAAATGTCAATTGTTTATTCAGAGGTCTGAGTTCTCCTTCAGCGCTGATGCGCTTAGAACATCCAGCGTCGTTGTCACACATCTTTGCACTAATAAAAAACAAATAATTGGTTAAATGCACGGAAAAATCCGGCATAACCTTTGCTAATTTTCTTAAACTAGGAGTGCCCGATTTCTGCCGAAACGGAAGTTAATCAACATTCCGGCAAAAATCAGGACTCATTTCATACAAGAACTTGCATACACGACATAAGAAAGTGCTTCATACAAGTTTGAAAAGTTTCTTAGTTTGAGTAGGGTGAGTGTTGAACAGATACATTTGTGGCTGTGCATGTAAACTTCAATCATGATACATGTCAGTCACCTGTGCAGAATTATATTTTTGCATTGACATTCCTATCTAGAACAGAAGCTAGCTAAACTGGAATAGCACTAAAACCATTTATGTCAGCAAACAACATGGTTACCATAGCTTCTATTCAGAACAGAAGCTAGCTAGAGCCTAAACTGGATGTAATTATCTAGCACATGTAACTCAGCAGCATTTCATCACACACTAGACCATCACCAGGAGGTCACAAACAGCACTAAACCTTGCATTAATAGCATTCCACTGATGTGCTCAAGCACAAAAAGATTCATCATATTTTACATTAAAAGCTTGCATCATTTTAGTAGGCAAATTATACATCAACAGATTATACCTCTCCATACACACTTGTGGTTAACTTGTGGTGAGGATTATACATTTTAGTAGGCAGCTTGCACAAAAAGATTCAGCACATTTTAGATTATACATCAATAGCTTGCATCATTTTAGTAGGCAGATATGTTTGCTAACCCTAGCTAATCTCACTGCTAACCTCACTGTCAACCCTAGCTAATCTCACTGCTAACCCTAGCTAACCTCACTGCTAACCCGAGAGGGAGAGAGGGAGATAGGGGAGGGGCTAACCTCTGATACGAGTACGAGCGAACGATGGCGGGCCGCCGATGACAAGCGAACGACGGCGGGCGGATGACGTCCTCCTCCTCGGACACGCGAGCTCTCCTCCTCCTCGCACATGCGAGCACTCCTCCTCCTCGGACGCGGGCGGGGCTCCTCCTCCATGCCCTCCTCCTCGAGCGGCGGCTGCTGGGGGGATCGAGCACGGCGGCGGGGGGATCGAGCAGCGGCGGCAGCTGGCGGATCAAGCACGGCGGTGGGGGGATCGAGCATGGATATGAGAGATGAGATGGGATGAGAGATGGGGGATGAGATGGGGCTGACATGGATAAAGCCCAGATAGGTGTAGCGCACTCTGGCATAGTGCGCTACGGATATCTGTAGTGCACTCCGAGCTAGTGCGCTACGCTTATCGGGTTCTAGCAACTCTATAAAACTACTGCAACACTGCTTCTAACAACTACACTTGCCTATCCCACTGGTTCCGTCCACTGCTCTATTCTAAACCTCTATGAGCACCCAGGTTCTAATCCTTGTGCCAACCTTTTTTGTTTTTATTTGAAAAATAATTTTAAATGTCCCAAAAAATGCCCAAAAGTGGTGATATATACCATAAAAGTTTTGTTTTTAAAATACTTTTAAATATTCCAAACTTTCCCAAAAGTGATAATATATGTCATAAAAGTGGTACAAATATGATTCAAATATGTCATAATAATTTGTCCATGATACAAATATGTCATAATAATTTGTCCATGAATATTACAATCTTTTTCGGCCACGTGTTTTATAATATTTTTTGAGCTTGCGTTTTACAATATTTTTTCCCTTCTTTGTCGCAGTTGAATAATTTAGCTCCGGCACTTTAATGTTTCTTATTTAGAACGGGCTACCTTTTTTGGGTAGGGTTGTCCTTTTTCTTCTTGTGATGTATGTTGATGCATGGTAGTCGTCGTCATCTTCAATCTTTGGATCGCCGTACTGGTCGAAGTCTTGCTCGTTGGCGACTCCATCCATTCCGATGATGTTTCTTTTTCCTCTCCTCACGACAACACGGCTAGGATTTATCGGGTCGGTAATGAAAAACATTGGTCCACTTTGGTAGCCAGTACCCACGGTTCATTTTTCGCGGCCACGTTCGCACCGACGGCCTTGGATTTGGCTACTTCGGGTATAACCATGGTTGTAAAATACCAGTCTTCTCTTTCGACGCTCTTTGCCCATCTGACACAGAACATCGGCACCTTTTCTCCATAGTATTCGAGCTCCCAGATCTCCTCAATTCTTCCGTAGAATCTTTCCTTCACGTTGTCATCGGTGTAGAATTCCGACGTTAGGCCCGAGTTCTGATAATCACACTTGTTGTCCTTTTCCTCCGTGTAGAATGTGTAGCCGTTGATATCATACGCCTGATAGGTCACCAGGTTTTGCATCGGTCCCTGCGACAAGGTGAATATGATATTTTCCGTGTCAGAAGAATGCGATCGCGGGGGATTATCAAGGAGCATCTTCCTAAACCAACGCGTGAAATCTGAGTTGTGCTCTTTGATTATTTCTCCCTGCATCCTCTCTATGCCCCGGTCACTATACTTCTTCTCGATTAACCTTTTGTGCTTCTGTACCCAAGGATCGACTAGTTCTAAATGCTGTAGCGCGACGAGGTTTGCTCGATCAAAGTATGCGCGTCGAAAATCGAAGTCTGCATGCAGTATGCGATGACCCTCTCGGTGACCAGATCCGTCGAACTTGCCAAGGTGCCTGTTGACGGGAAGACCAACAGGGTTCTTGATGCCTAGATAATTCGTGCAGAAAGAGATGCACTCTTCGGCCAGAAAGCCCTTGGCTATGCTTCCATCTGGACGGGACCTGTTGCGAACGTATCCTTTGATGTGTCCGTTCATCCTTTCGAACGACATCATGCTGCGGAGGAACATCGGCCCGAGTTGGACGATGTCCTCCATGACATGGACCAGCAGATGCACCATAATGTCGAAGAATGCGGGTGGGAAGTAGACCTCAAGCTCGCATAGTATCACCACGATCTCCTCCTGTAGCCTCTCGAGCTAATTCATGCCAATCGACTTCCTAGAGATGACGTCAAAAAACTTGCAGAGGCCAAATAACGTTTCACGGACGTGCTCGTCCATTATCCCTCTTAGTGCAACCGTAAGTACCTACGTCATTAGCACGACACAGTCGTGAGACTTCATGCCACTGAACCTCTGCTTCGCCTTGTCTAGGTATCTGCTTATCTTGCCCGCGTAGCCGTAAGGAAATTTGACTCCTAGAAGGCACTTGAAAAACTGTTTGATCTCATCCTGGCTTAGAGTGAAGCAAGAAGGAGGACAGTAATATTCGTTCTTCTTGAACTTTTTACCCTTCCGACGACCTTGTGTCGTCTCCGACTCATGATCATCGTCATATTCCTGATCATCAGGAGTAGTGCGTCCTCCGTGAAGCTCCTTCCGGATACCTATGAATATCAGGTCGTGCCTTGCTTTCGGACCATCTTTCATCCTATCTGGCATGTTGATTATGGTGGCCACCAGACTCTCGCACATATTTTTCGTGATATGCATGATGTCGAGGCTATGAGGCGTGCGGAGAAACTTCCAGTATGGCAACTCCCAGAAAACAGACCTTGTTTTCCATACCTTCATCAGCGGCTTGTCTTGCTGCCTCTTTCGCTTCTTTCCAGGCTTAGGACAATATTTCCAGTTTTTCAGCAACTCTTCCACTTCTTCGCTGCTCCTACGCTCTGGGATTCCTCGGGTCTCGGATTTTCCATCGAACAGGTCTCCACGTTTTCTCCATGGATCATTCTTGCCGAGCCACCTCCGGTGCGCCATGAACACGGTTTTCGAAGATCCTGGATCTTTCTCTAGTTGGAGATAGCTTCTGTTATCCATGCACCTAACGCATGCGCAAAATCCTTGGATAACCTGCCCCGAGATATACCCGCAACCTGGATAGTCTTGCACCGTAGTGACCAACGCGGATCTCATAGTGAAATAATCTTGTGCGACAGCGTCGTAAGTATTGGCTCCAGATTCCCATAACGTGGCTAGCTCCTCTTTCAACAACCCGAGATACATATTGATGTCGGTACCAGGTTGTTTTGGCCCTTGAATTATCATACTCATTTGTATGTACTTCTTCTTCATGCACAACCATGGAGGGAGGTTGTACATCCATACAAACACGGGCCAAGTGCTATGCGTGCTGCTCTGGCTACCAAACGGATTGAGTCCATCGGTGCTCGCACCAAGCCTGATGTTCCTCGAATCTCCACCGAATTCTGGGAATTCGAGGTCCAATGCTTTCCACTGGCTAGCATCTGAAGGTTGCGTCAGCATCTCATCCTTTTCGGGGTCATCTTCATCTCCTGGCTTCTTCCTTTACGCATGCCATCGCATGAGCTTCGCTTCCTTAGGGTCCACGAAATAGCGTTGGAGACGAGGAGTGATAGGAAAGTACCATACCACTTTTCGAGGTGCTTTCTTCCCTTTCTTGTACCGACTCACGCCGCACACCGGACATGTGGTTTTCTCCGCGTACTCGCCCCGATAAATGATGCAATCATTGATGCATACATGATATCTAACGTGTGGTAGATCGAGAGGACAGACGATTTTCTTAGCTTCCTGGATACTAGTTGGACATGTGTTCCCCTCCGGGAGACGATCGTGCCAGAATGCCATCATATCGTCGAAGCTTGCGTCGCTCAATTTGTGTTTTGCCTTCATCTCCATAGCCTTGAGTGTTACATTCAACCGGGTATCATCGGGCATGCATCCTTCATATAATGGAGTAACCGCGTCTTTCTTAAGTTGCGCAAGCTTGGCTTTCTCTCTAGCGGCAGCCCTGGCGTTACTCGTCTGCTTGAGAAGCAGCTCTTGCACATAAGGGTCCCGCACCCAGCCCGACGTTGTTCCATCGTTGTCTGCTCCTTCGGCATCTAGATCATCATCATCCCGGTCTGCTTCCGCACCTTCACCATCTCCAGGAGACTCTTCATCATCTCGCCCGTTCTCGCCGTCATGATCATCATCATGTTGCCCACCTTCACCGTCTCCATCATCTTCGTCATCGCTTATCCAACGAGTGTATCCATCCATGAAACCATGGCAGAGCAGGTGCGCCTGCAGATTCCTGGAATCTGGGTCGATCACCCAGTTGCGTTTGCATCTTCTGCACGGACATCTTATCTCCGTCTTGTTATTTCGTATCATGTCGATCGTCGCACATTTCAAAAATCTAGCCACAATGTCTTCGCTCATTATGAGCACCATTTTTGCCTGCACTGTGTACACGGTATAATTAGAAGTCTATTAAAACCACATAATCAATCATGCATGCAATGGTCGATAGAAAATTTTGGCATGACCTGTCCTAAAATTAGGACCTTTACGAAATGCCAAAGTCTTTCTAAAATGGAAATGAATCCACATTTTGGCAAAACAAATGGCAACTTGTTCACACACAAACACAAGAGAGAGAGAGACCGATCCATACACACATGAACATATCATTATCCTCTCCATACACACATGCATGAGCATCATCGATACTCTCCATATACACACACATGATCATCGATCCTCTCCATACACATATCATGAGCATCGATCATCTACATACATATGAGCATATCATCCATATACACATGAACACATCCTTACATGGACAACTTACCGAGATGAGAGACCGATCGCGAGATGATGGAAAGGAGAGGTGCGCGCGACACTGGAGAAGGATATGAGAGACCGGAGAGCTTCCTCTATTACGTATGTTACATCCAAGGCAAGTTCTACATGCTAAAAATGGTGAATGAGTAGAGAAATTGAGGTAGGAAGGAGAAGGATCCCGACTAGATCTAAGGAGGAAGAAGAAGGGGAAAGTGAAGTGTGGGGTGGTGGATGATCACACATGTGCACAAAGTGGAGCTTCCAAAAAAAAGAGTCGACACATCCGTGGTGCACGTGGCCCCAGTGCGCCACAGGGAATAATAACAACCGTGGCGCACATGCCAGAGTGCGCCACGGATGTGTCTGCCCGTTTACAGAGCAGAGGGGCATGCGCTTAGGCGTAGCGCACCCCCTCCATGTGCGCCACGGTTAACACTAACAAGCATAGCGCACCTACCCTATGTGCGCTACGGGTATCTGGCATGCGACCAGCAGGGCCCTGGCCCACACATATTTGTGGCGCATTATGACCATGTGCACCACGGTTGTTCTAGTTACTAGTAGGGCACTGCCCACAGGTGAGCCACGCCTGTTTTAGCCGTGGGGCACTTCAACCATGTGATCCATGGATGTGCTGATTACCTATAGCCATTTTCCTAGTAGTGAGTAGGCAGCGACGATGTGGTTTCTTCCAACTGAATGGATCAGAATCAGAGCTGCTAGAGAAAGTGGTGAGGGTTTCTGCGTGTGGGCAGAAAGAGGAAAAGCGATGCCTAGTGCCGTATTTCGGTCCCCCTACTGAATATATGCCACACCTACAGGCCTAGAAACGAAAAGACGTATTTTATTTTGTGGGCTTTAGCCTTTTTATAGTACTCCGTTCGATCCACCTGAATATATGCCGCATGGACATACCAATTTATTAACAATTAATATGGATCGGAGAGAGTATATTTTTTTGAAACGCGGCAAAAAGCTTTGCCTATTATATTGATAAAGGAGAAGCAAACATGGATGGCCTAGGCCGAAAAGGAAACACCTATGGAGGGGAAAAGGAGAAAATTGAAATCTAAGATATAAACTCATGTAGATGTTTGGCACCCGCTAGAATCCAATTTTTGCTCTCGTCCTTTATCTTCTAGATGAGAATCGCTGGCGTAGCAAACTTGTTGTGGAAGACTCGATTGTTCCTTTCTTTCTAGATCTCCCATGTAATTACCGTGACTGCTGATTTCAGGCCCTGAGTACATGCTGACGGCATCTGTGTGGCAGCTTCCCAGTATTGAAGAACAGTGGAAAGGTCTTCCCCAATTCTCTGAAGAAGTGAAGGGCATCCAAGCCAGGAGCCGGCGGCCTCCCAGATCCTTCTGGAGTAGTGGCATTCGAAAAGAATGTGTCTGGCAGTCTCAGCCTGGCACCTGCACAGTGGGCAAGCCGGTTGATGAGGCCAACCCCTCTTAGCGAGACGTTCTGAGGTCCAAAGCCTATTCTGCACTGCAAGCCAGGCGAAAAAATGGCACTTAGGAGGCGCCCAAGTCTTCCAAATGAGCCAATCAAAGGAGCACGGAATGGCACCCAGGAATTGAGCTTTGTAAGCAGTGTCTGTAGTGTATGATCCGGAGGTCGTGAGGGTGCAAATGATGCTGTCCTCGATGCCAGGCAGAAGAACATTGCCCTGCAGCATTCCCTAGAGAGTGACATATTGAGCGAGGTGCTGCATAGTGAAAGGATTCACACAAATATCAGCGATCCACCGAGAGTTCTGTAGGGCACTGTGCACCTTGCACTTCTTCCTTTTTGATGCTGCGTAGACTAAGGGTGCCAAGGACCGAGGGGAGGATCCGTTGAGCCAGGAGGAGTTCCAAAAGGAAGCCTTTTTCCCATCCCCAACGCAGACTTTTGTTGCGGCATTGAAAAAATCTCTATCAGTGTCATCATTTGGGGTTTCCATGCCAACCCAGTGCTTGTCCGGTGATGTCCACTCAAGCCAGAGCTACCTTAGTCTGAGTGCCCTGGCAAATTTCTCCAGGTCGAGGATGCCCAATCCTCCCAGCTTCTTAGGGCGGCAAACTTTGGCCCAACAAACTTTGCACTTTCCACCACTAAGAGAGGCATTTCATGCCCAAAGCATTCCCCTATGAATCCTGTCCAAAGCCATAATTGTTGCCTTATCCGCCTTGATAGCTGATAGTAGAAATATCAGAAGGGCCGTAAGAACAGACTTGACCAGAGTCGCGCAACCCGCAACATTGAGGAATCTAGCTTTCCAAGGGTTAAGCCGAGAGATGGCCTTGTCGAAGTAAGGTTGAAGATCAATACGGCGCAACCTCCCAAGGACGAGGGGAAGACCCAGGTACATAATTGGGAATTGTGTCAAGGTTGCCGGGAAGTCCTGTAGAATGGAGTTAAGGTCGATGTCCTCACATCGAATGGGCACCACGGAGCTTTTGTCCACATTAGTCACTAACCCTGTGACCTCCCCGAAGTCCTTCAAGACCAGATCCAGGTTTGAGATGTCTTGCGCCATAGGCGCCAAGAAGATTACAACGTCATCAGCGTAAAGCGAGATTCTTGATTTCATAAAATCCCCGGGAAGCTCGTGTAGAAGGCCGGCCTCGGTTGCCAACTCCAAAATTTTCTGCAGAGGATCGATTGCTAAGTCGAACAAGAGTGGCGAGAGAGAGTCTCCCTGTCTCAGCCCTCGACCACGGGAAATCTCTTTGCCTGGATGGCCATTAAGCAGAACACGAGAGGTGGCAATAGAGAAGATCAGGGCGGCCCACGCCCTCCACCTAGGGGGGAACTCCTTTCTCTGCATGAGGTCCAACATGTAGTCCCAACGCACAAAGTCAAAGGATTTAGCGATATCAAGCTTGATTAGCAAGGCAGGTGTGCGCTTCTTGTGTAGACGACGGGCTGCATTTCTGACATACATGGAGTTGTCATGGATGCTACGGGTTTTGATGAAGGCGCTTTGACTGCTAGAAATAATGTCATCCATCTTCGGTCGAAGACGCAGGGCCATCGCCTTGGCAATGATTTTGGGGACCATATGAATGAGGCCGATTAGCCTGAAGTCAGAAACACAATCTGCAACATCCTTCTTTGGGAGCAAAACAATGTTGGCGGAGTTAATAACGTGGAAGTTGTTGTTGACTGTCAATTCAGAAAATCCGTTGATGACTTCCATGAGGTCTTCCTTGATAATATCCCAGCAAGAGCGGAAAAAGGCCCTAGTGAAACCATCCGGCCCAGGCGCTTTGTCCAGAGGTGTACCATTGATTGCCGATTTAATCTCCTCCTCAGAAAAAGGTATGCCCAGATCATTCAAATCTTCAATGACAGGATCAATGACCTCCCAGTTGAAATCAACAGCACGCGGCTGCGGCCGACCTAGAACGGTAGAGAAATGTTCATGAATGGTATGCTCTTTCTCAGCATAGGAAGTGACCCAACCACCATTGCGCCTCAGCCTTTGGATATCATTTTTTCGACGACGGGAGTTGACACGAAGGTGGAAGAATTTGGTGTTTGCATCACCCTCCCGTAGATAGGAGATTCTCGAAGCTTGCCGCTTACACGAACACTCAAGGACCGCTAACACCATAACCCGTCACTTCAGAGCCGAGCAAAGAGTTTTCTCCTCCTCAGAGAGCCTTCTCGATTCCTGCGCTAAGTCGAGCTGCAGGATGACATCCAGGGCCATGACTAGCTGCTGCTTATGGTTCGAAAACAAGCCCTTGCTCCAAGCACGAAGCCTCCTAGCCATGATCTTGAGCTTATGATTTAAGACGTGCACAGGCTGCGTGTGCATAGAGTGCTCATTCCAGGCAGTTTGAACAACGTCCATGAAGCCCGGCATCTTTGTCCAGAAATTCTTAAAGCGGAAAGTGTCGGGCTTACGCGGCCCTCTCTGATTTGAGAGCAAAATCGGGCAGTGATCTGAAAGGGAAGAAGACAGGGCCTGAAGCGTGTGGTGTTCAAAGGTCAACTCCCAATTCGCATTGCAGTTATCAGAGAGAGTATCTAAAATGGCTATTTTTTATCTCTATGATGCGGCATATGAACCTAAAAATTATGATGACCGTTGATATGCGGTATCTGCTATATTGAAACACTGAAATGATATTTTTTGGTAGTGTACACCCGCATCATGCACGATCAACCTAACCAGAACATGCATCTTCTTCCGGTGTCCAACGAGATCCGTTCAAAGCTAGCTATAGCGCGTCTGCATCTCCATATGCACAAATCGAGCTTGATCTTGTTTGCTCAGAGCGTATCACCCTGCAGAGCTGACGAATCTTCTGAAGACACTCGCACATGCGACCGTCGACGCATCTCGTTGTTAAAATATTATAGGCACCTGGCGCGTTCTGAAGTCAACTCGACACTAGGCTAAGAAACTCCCAAGAAATTGAGCAACAGAACCAAGAATTCTTCGCCTCCAAGCAACTAGTCCTCTGCGAATTGGTTAGCTACCACACCACATGAACATATCAGTCATCATCAGCACGTTGTACTATATAATCCGCCTAATTTAAGGATCGGGAAGAAAGATCAAACAACTCAAGTCAAAGTACATTTGGAAAACAGAAAAAAAATAACACTAGTCAAATCGGTAGCCATGAATGGAAATTTCACAAGGCGCCCGTCCACACGACGACGTCTATACCCATCCGCGCAGCATATTCATCAGGAACAGGAAGCAACATTTCTTTAAGCAACCATATATTTCATTAATTGAAAATCAAGTTACACCAAGTAACACATGTGGTCACTAAAACATAAATTGGGATAAAATAATTATACTGAGAACTTTACAGATAAAATTTTAAAACATCGACAAATACAAAGCAATCTCTATAATTTTTTGCAACCACCAAAGCCAGTGGCCGCCGCCCAACTCTAGCGTCGCCGAGACGCACGCTAGAAGAGACAACGAGCTTTCCAACATTGCAAGATCCAAAATAGTATCATCATCAATGAGGCTTTGTGCGATGAACAAACATGTTGCACGTTGCACGTTGCAAGGCACATATTGATGTGGCACGTCAATCTGGGATGCCCCGTGTTGTCTTGAGCCAACATCCGCCACCTCCAATCGACCAGAGAAGAACGACATATCTACCACCTCCGAACCAACATTCGTGCTCCAGAGAAATCATCTCGCCCCGACCACCAGCGTCGTTCATGATAACAACGGTCGTCGGCTGACACACTGAGAAACTGATCTCTCTAAATCTAAAGAACACCGAGAAGACTATGCTGACGATCTGAAAGAACAACCAATACATGTTGTCATCAACTCCGAGACGCCGCCTTAAAAGTCACCATCGGTGTAGGCAAATTTATTTGCCCATACATCACTCCCGCCACCTCAAAGACGCACAACAGCATATAAACCCTAACCCTATCTAGACCAATAGGGAGGAATGAGGTCCCGCCGAGCAGCGAGCAGAGGGACAGGGACCCGGCCGTGGCCTGTGTAGATCGGGAGGGAAGTTTGCGCCGCCGGCTCAGGAGATACGCGTACCTCTTCGGAAGTTGGACTAGTAGGAAGCAACATTTTTTTGTACAGTAGGAATACGTTCATTAGTTGGGATCTCATTTGTAAAGTGTGGGGGAGGGGGGGCTCATATGCAAAGTTACCCAGTTTCGCTCTCCGTGTATGACGGCTCGCACGGATTCTCACAGCTGAGCTCCCTCCCGTCGCGCTCACGGCAGCAGGATAACCGTTACAGGTGGAAAGCAGTTGTGTTGCATGTACTCAAAGGCTGTCATTGTTTCTACTAGTAGTACTAAAAAAGAAGCTGATCATGCACGTCTCTGCTCCCTCGCATAGTGGCATATGCTCTGCTTGACGATCCATTCCGTCGTTCCAATTGACACTGGTTGGCTCGATACGAATTAAGCACACCGTTATCGAGTCGTATAGCTAACTCATCCCCAGCTAGCCTCACGAATCAAATACTCCATCCACTTTAAAATATGATGTTTTAGATTTTATAAAAGAAATAAATCTAAACCATTTTTAGTGTCTAGATTAAAAATAAACCTACACACTAAATGGGTCTAGATACACTTTTTTTATAATGCTAAAACATTTTATATTTTAAAACAGAGGGATACTTCTCTAATTGTAGATATTTGGGTCCCGATCTCCTTTTTTTGAATAGTTCAAAAATATCGGTTTGAAGTTACAAAAAAATTTGACCAAAAATTCTGAGTGTATTTTTGGCTGTACAAAAATGTCAAAATCTGACATCTAGAGTTGGGAACAGTGCCAAATTTCAAAACACCAAAATCTGTTAGATTTTCTATTTTGATGAGCCCGGAATACAAACTATTTTAAGTGAGACTCAGTGTATTAGATAGAGTACATTATTATCTAGGTAAAGAAAAATTCCGAATTTTTTGATACTTTGAAATCAAGTTTTTAAAAAGTAAAAAATAAAGGGCACCACGTAGCCCATGACCAATCGACTTTTTGATCATGCATCCTCTTTGATCCTTTTGTCCCCCATAAAAACTATAAATGGTGCTCCCACTTGTCCGTCCTTTTGGTATTGGTTTATAAGTGAGACTAACTTAACTGGTTGGAAAGTGAATGTACAAACCCAACATCTGGGATTAAATCCTCATGAATACGAATTTGGTTTCTATTTATACTTGAGGACCATGATATCCTGGTACTCATGTAATTTAGATAAATTGTGGTTTGCAATTTAAATAGAAACTAAATTCTTTGCACTCATGCAATCCCCAAAACCCAACATCATATTTATGCTTGATGCTTAACTGATGAGTCTATTTTTAAAGAATTTTTTATCTTATGTTTTTGCATAAGTAGAGTTAGGATTTTGGTATTTTACTGCGCTCGCGCGTACCTTTTCCCCTTGTTTCAGCACTGATTTATTAAGTATTTTTTTGTAAATATATCAATTGAGACTATCATGTTATGTAATATGTAAGTGATAAATGTCATTTAAATGATTTTCCACACACCTGGGAAAAGAGAGGATGTGAGGAGAAGTTCCATAAGGTTAACTACCTGCTATAAGGGCGAAGCCCGCTTGTACGTTTTGCCTGTACCACTTTCCAGGATATCTGCACCGTCAAATACTCTCACCACACGAAAACGGATCTAAGATCCGACATTCAAGGACACCTCTAGCCACGAAAAACCATGCCGGGAAGGGATATGGAGGATGAACTTGGAGAAGGGAAAATCCTTGCTACTACAAGGATCATCAGAGAACATCACATAATCTCCTTCAACATCAACCATTGCATCTCCATCAACATCATGATTCCCCTCTATTATTCATTAGATCTTGTTGTAATTCCAATACAATTGTGGTTTGCACTTGATTTTAACTTTGCACTTTCAATCCGTCCATATGAATATGATGATGTTGATAATTCCCTCAATGTGTGAGTAGTTCGCTTTGTTCTCGGGGAGATGGAAAAACCCTAGCATTATAATGAAGGGATTTCTATTTTCATGCCCTTGGTTCCTTAGTTGTACTCACTTTTCCCCAGCCACTTAACTTTTCCTTAATTTTGCCCGTCTCCTTGTCTGAAACTCTCGCATGGTCTGAAACTCGTTGTCCTCAGCCTTGCCGTTACATGATGACAAGCAGGGCCGCATTCAGTCGGGTCCCGTAGTGGACCCTCACTGTTACATGCTGACAATTGGGGCTACGGTCTGTCAGGTCCCGTAGTGGATCCTTGCGGTTACATGCTGACAAGTGGGGCGGCGTTAAGTTGGTTCCCGTGGTGGGCACCTCTCTCCACTTATCCAGATCAGCATGAGACCCACAGATTATCCACGTGAGCGTCAGACCCACAGCTTATCCATGTGAGCCAGCCTAGCGCCCACGCCCGTGCCATTGCCTTCCCTTTATTCTTCTTCTTTGGCGACGACGGCCCTTTGTCGAGATTCACTTTGGACTCCCGTTCATCCTGGGCGCAGTATGGTGCCATCCTGTTGACCTGTATGAAGGATGACAATGGCAACCGTGCATAGAGAAGGTTAGATCTCGCACCAAAATGTTCTGATTAGACGGGGGCGCTTGCTGTGTAGAATGTCATCGGCGAGCCGTTTCGATGATTTAATTGGTTTATCGAGTTAATGTGTCGGCTTCAATCAAGTAAAAGAGTGTTTATAAATAAAAATAGGGAGATGGATGTATAAGAAATAAGAAAATCACACAACTCTTGAACACTTTCAAATTAAAAAAATTATACAACTCTTAATATAAAAGAGTGTTTATAATTGACACAACTCTTGAATACTTTCAAATTAAAAAAATTATAGAACTCTTAATGTACAAGAGTATATAATTGACAGAACTCTTGAACACTTTTAAATTAAATTTTTTTTACAACTCTCAATGTAAAATAGTTTTTATTATTGACACAACTCTTGAACACTTTCAAATTAATAAAATTATACAACTCTTAATGTAAAAGAGTGTTTATAATTGACACAACTCTTGAACACTTTCAAATAAAAAAAATTCTACAACTCTTAATGTAAAAGAGTGTTTATAATTGACACAATTCTTGCACACTTTAAAATTGAAAAATTTATAAAACTCTTAATGTAAAAGAGTGTTTATAATTGACACAACTCTTGAACACTTTCAAAATACAATTTGGACATGATAATGTTTTCCTAAGAAAATCTTGAGGGTTTACCATTTTTAGAGCGTGAAAAGTGATCCATAAACTAAAATCTTTATGCCTCGTGCATATACCGAAATTATACACCTTTGAACTCTTTGAAATCGCACTCAGGACATGATAATGTTGTGCTAATAAAATCCTGATCATTTGTCATTTCATGGAGTGAAATATAATTCATTAACTTGCATATACGAAAATTATAAACCTTGGATCACTATGAAATCGCACTTAATATGTGATAATGATGTGCTAAGAAAATCTTGAGAGATTATCATTTTTATAGAATGTAATGCATAAACTTGCATATGACAAAAATTATACACCTTTGAACTCTTTGAAATTGTACTTAGGACATGATAATGTTGTGCTAATAAAATCCTGATCATTTATCATTTTCATGGAGTGAAATATAATGCATAAACTTGAATATACGAAAATTATACACCTTTGAAAACTTTCCCTTCAAATTATATTTAAAATCATTTGTATATGGAGTTAAAGTACCGGTGGAAAAATTGTTATTTTCCATGGATAGAGGGTGCCCCCAACAAATACAGGGGTTATCTTGTCTGCTAGATCACAGAAGATCAATATTGGTGGGTACAATCTGCGTGATAATTGTATCGATCAATCAGAGCGTAGCAGGCAAGATGAGCACAGGTGTGAGTTTATGACTAAGAGAGAGAGGAAAACTGAGTAGAACTTAAAAACCAAGGGAAAAACTGACAAAAAGATTCAAATAGAAAACAGAAAGATATTTAAAAAAATGGAAAATACTTCTTTTATACAATAAAATACATCTTTGCATACATCAAACTATTTGCAATTCAAATATATATCAGTTTGACAGTTATTGCCTCATTCAGACAAACTATATTTTGGGGAGAGATGTTTTGGAAGAGGCTTGAGTAGAAAGTCATGAACCTTCATAGATAGTAGGTGATTTGAGAAGTGGTGATTTAGGTTAAAACTTGATTTATATACATTTCTTATGGTGGCAGGTCACATAATAAGACTGCCTAGGTAGATGCCACTATGTTTTGATCTTTTTGAATTTGTTGTGCATAAAATGACTCAATTAGCTAGCTAAAACCCATTCATTGACTCTCTGTTGACCGGCCATCGAAGGGTAAAAGTGAGTATATTGCATACGACAGTGTTATTACTGGATGGAAAAACTGAGTACAACCAAACTGCCAGTGTTACACTCGAGTGTATAACTGAGGACAACTAAGTGGCCAAGGTTATACACGAGGGAAAAAACGTGATGATGTGTGGCGTTGCAGCACGGTGCAGATAGCATGCTGGTTACGCGATGCACGGTGGTGCAACGAAACATATCCTTCCTTCACCTTTATAGAGGCCTCCTCACTCTCACTCGCTCACTCACTCACGCAACCATCTCCACCGTCCCATCACCTTCTGCAAACCCCAAGAAAACCCCAACCACCCGGTGATGGAGAAGAACTACGCGGTGGCCATCGTCGCCTCCAAGGCCGCCAGAGAGGAGGCCCCTGCCCCCGTACGGTCCCCCGTTGAGGCATCGAAGGCATCCGTCATGCCCGTCCAGACCCCCATCCCCGCTTCCGCTGTTGCCACCGGCGAGGAGGCCCCCGCCAGTCTCGGGAAAATCCCGCACGACTGGGACCCCTACGAGGATGTAACATCCCAAAAATATTGATTATGATTATCAAATTCTAATCACTAAAATTAGGGTTAACAAAAACTTTGATTAAATAAAAATCATATGAATACATGTGTGTATGTGAGGATTATAAGAATGCATGTTTGGACTTGTGTGATTAACCTAAATAGCAAGAAATGGTTTAAAGATGAAAATAACATCATCTAAAACATTTCCAAGAAGAAACAAATCAAGAGAAAATGAAAAACAAAACAAATAAAGAAAATGGTCATTTTTGCCAATCTTGCTCACTAGGTCACTTTGAGTGTTTCTAGTCCAAGATTTCAAACAAAAACTTTTCTATTTCTTTTCACCCCTTGCTAGACAAAGTAAAAGTGAATCAAAGACACCTTTCAAACTTACAGAAACATTTGGAAACCTGATTCAAATCATAATTCAAAATTGAATCTTTAACATATGTGAAGATCCCACATTTTCAAAACCCAACCAATCCAGTGCCCCTTGACCAACCCAACTAACCAGAGACTCCCTAGTATGTAACTAGAAAACCCACCAAGTTTGAATCCAAAATTCAAATTTTAATTTCTTGCGGCCATTTTATCAAACAGCTTGTCAGCAGTAAACAACAAAACATCAAACAATATTTGTAGCAGTGATTGTGGATAACCTTGTTTCCTCTCTGGTTGCAGCAAGATCTTAATAGATCATCTAGCCTCTTTAACAATCCTTAGCACCACTATGAGCAAGCATAGCCATAAATGGTGACCATGCCGAGAGCACCATTGCCACCCCATGTCGCCAATGTGCTAGAGGAAGCACTAGCCTCGCCAACCTTGTCTGGGACACATAGCACCGTCCACCGTCACCCCCTGTCCAAGCCCCGAGCACAGCCAGCCACTGGACCACAAGCCAAGATCACGCCCAGTTTCTCTGCGTGCGTGCCGAGAGCGCGTCAGTGCGACATTAGTGACACGAGCCCACAGACCGCGCGCCGCCCTCGCCGCTTGCCTACGTGATCGCCAGCACCCCAGTAACCCGCCAGATAGCCTCGTTCGCCGCCGCGCGGACCACGCACGATGTGCGCCATTAAAATTGCCGTCAGACCCGCCCAGAGCGCCGCGATGTTCCGACCGTTCCTCACCGCCCCACACCACGCCATCAAGCCGTTGAGCTTCACCAGGAGGCAACGCACCGCCCCCTACCTTTGCCCATGCCATTAGCATGCTGTGCCGATGACACCGACGAGCTCCACCCGCGCCATTCGGTCCCCTCGTCGCACTATAAATAGAGGCCTTCCCAGCTCAAACCCTTCACACCATCTCTCTCCCCACCTCTCACTGATACTTCCCACTCACTCCTGAAGCAAGACAAGCACCAGGTGGCTGGAATTTCACCGGAGTTCGCCGCTGCAGAGGAGGAGAGGCATCGTCGATTAGAGCCACCCCAGGAGAAGCTGCTGGTACCAGGAGGATCACCATCATCGACTTTGTCGTTCGCCCGCATCGCCGACCATCGCCGGATCCCCGGTGAGCCTCCCACGACCCCCACTGGCCACGCTAGGGTTCTGTCTCGCCGGCGTTGTTCGACGTGGACAATGAACCGCAGCCGTTCGATTAGAGCTAGATCGCACGGCCCTAATCGCCCTGTACCGCTTCGCCACTCGTTGTCTCACTGATGAGTGGGGTCGCTCACTTAACCAGCCCATGCGCGCGCTATGTGTAGTGGGCCAGACCAGATAAACGTCCTGCGTGACCCATTAATTCAAACTTAGGTTTATTCATTTAATTTCAAATTCAGTTTTGTACCTAGATTCAAAAATCAACCCAACTCGATTCATTGAACCAAAATGCATGAAACCAATTTTGTTAGAAAGATACTGGAGTGCTTAATCCAAGCCCTTTGGATTCAAACCATTTAGATTTGTAGATCACCCATGGTAAAAATAACAAGCCAGAAGATTTTCTGCATTCAAACAATTTTCAAAATTCAACCATGAAAGCTTTTGAGTTGATTCCAACTCTCAAAAATCACATTTAACCATACCTTTCAGAGTATATAAAAATATACAGGTTTACTTACATAAATAATGATCAAGTAATAAAAGAATGCCTCATAGGACATTATAGTCATTTTATTTAATTAAAATAAAAGGGTTAAACCTTATTAAATTGTGACACCACTTTAAATCACATTCACATGTACTGAAATATGTGGTGATGACATGTGTCAACATGATCCCATGTTTGAGTTGGAGAATATTAAATCTCAATTAGTTTTTCACTGAGTTGAAATTACTTTTCTAAAATAAAATAAATAAGACAAGTGCTTTAATCTTTGTGATAATAGTGATGATTCTAGATCATCTAGTGTGAACCTTTGTGTGATAAATATAAATAGTTAAGTATTGTTTGGTTATTGTGTACCTCGTTTTTATTTATAGACGCTAGTATCGACCAAGGATATGAGGAGGAAGGAGGATACTACGAGGAAGAAGCCGAGGAGAACTTCAACCACTGCTCTGCACAAGGCAAGCTATTAACTGAGCAAGCTAAACCTTGCAAGCTTATACTTGCAATTATGCAAACTAACACTTGCAACTTAGCAAGCTACCACTTGCATTGTTACATATGCAAGCCTATACTTGCAATCTTGCAAGCCTTACTACATAAGTTGACCTAGCAAGCTTACACCTTGATGATACCCAATCCTAGTTTTACTTGCAAAGCTTAATACTTTATTTTCTTTATCAAAGCCTTCTCTTAGAGTTTACCTAGTACTTGTAGATAATAGAAGGATATTGGAAGGTAGCATAAAGAGCATAAAACTTGGCCTAAGTTAGATAATCTTGATGTCACCCTAAGGCATGAGATTGAACTTACATAAGTTACACTTGTTTACCACCCCTCATTAGTATTTACGCCCACTTGTAGATGCTAGTGCTAAGCATAAAACTTGATCAACTTTAGATGGGAATACTTGGTGAAAATGGTTATGAAACCTTAGAAAGATGAGTCATTCTACTGAAATATTTTGACATGTGTTCTCAAACACCAGATGATTTTGATGATGAAAATGTTAAGGCATGATCCTTAGCCCTTTATAAAACTGATGGTTGTCTGGACGCGATACCATTCCAATTTTACCGTACAACCAGAATACCCGAAATTTGGGTAGGGCTTGACTGGAAATTTATATACCTTAGTATGGGTTCCCATGCGGCCAAGGTTTGAGCTGAGGCTACCTTGTGAAGATTGTCCACCTGTGTAGTACCCAAGATGACAGTTGGTCATGGTTGGGAGGCCAAACTCATAGGAGAGGTTCCTATACTAGGGCGTTTAATTGAAAGGTTAGGATTGATTATCTGCATACTGAGTATGGTGAATTCAGGATTGTTCTTGATGAATGTATCGAATGTTGTGGTGAAAGTGTACAATCTCTACAGAGTGTCAAACTATTCGAATAGTCTCTCCACGGTTATGGACAGTTGGAGTGGCCATACTGTTCCGTCGTCAGATGATTTCAAAATGATTTATGAAATGATTTATGACTTTGACTTGACCACAACAAAGTTGTGACATGAAATTCAAGTTCCCCCTTAGGTGTTACAAAACTTTCAACTAGATTTCTTTGCTTCTGAACTTAGTTAAGGTAAACCTGGCATTTTTCAAAACAACCCTAGAGCTTAGTACTTCCTATTCCAAAACCACTTCACTTGTTAGTATTAGTTTGCGAGTACTTAAAGAGTACTCATGGCTTTGTACCTGGCTATTCCCGTGGCCAGACTATGAAGAGGAGTATCAGGAAGATGGACCGCAGGAACGTTACGACAACTAGGATCATCTCCCATCGTCAGCATTGCCTGTGACCATGAAGATGGAGCTTCGCCCATGCTATCGTTATTATTACGTTATTCCACTTCTTGAATTGTATTAAGACTGGATCATGAGATCCTTATTTGTATAAGACCTTATGTATGGTTTGTAATGGATGATCTACTGTGATATCCAATCTGATATGTCTCGCAAAAATGGTAATCCTGGGATTGCGATGTATGGTATAACAGGCATCTGGGATTAAAAATCCTGGTGTTGACAAGTTGGTATCAGAGCCATCTTGACCATAGGAGACCCTAGTTTAGAATGGACGTTTGAATCAAAAACTTAGTTTAAAAACCAAGGAAGTGAGTATTTGTGAAAACTTATTCTTATTCTTATCACATAGACTCTTTCATGAAAATTCATGTTCCTCAAAAATTCTTGCAAACTTACATAAAATTTGACACACTTGATCACTCTACTAACTTACTCACCCTATATTCTTGATGGACGTGAAGTACAGCAAGTTTTATCAGTTGGGGAATGGAGGAGACCTCATCTTTGATCGTGATTTGGACCAGCTGTCAGAGATGCTGGAGCATCCGCACCCCGAGTTCTTCGGAGCTCAGCTCAATGATCAAGAAGGAGAGGATTTGCAGTGGTTAGTTGTTGGAAGTCTCTGAGGAAAGATTGAACCCCCCACCATAGAGGGAATTCGGTTCACCTTGAGAGAGATCAACTGGCTCGGTGGACTTGCCAGAGCCATGCAGGAAGCTCTTGCCCGTCTGTGTGGGCAGAATATCAATCAGATCAAGGGTACCCGCTTTGAGTTCTACCCAAGGCGTGATGTTATGGGACAGCCACTGGAGGCCCCATATCGCCACTAGCTGAAGAGTCAATTGGACCACCTCAACTTCATGATGTATGACTGTCAGAAGGAGTTGGACAATGCCCGCTCCTACGCCAGCCATAAGTACGCCATCGCCGCCAAGAAGGATCAGACAATTGCCATGCTAGTGAAGGATCGCCAGTCTTGTCGCCGTCAGCTCGACAAGAAGGAGCGCATCATTGCCCGTCTTCGCCACCAGATCACGGATTTGGAGGAGACCGTCCACGAGAGATATATACAGTTGGAGGAGAGGGAGAAGGCAGGGGAAGACCTTCGTGTATACCCCTACTCCTATCTCAGCGACGATGATGACTTTCTGGAGGATCAGGCCATGGACTTCTTCACCGATGAGGATGACTTCGCCTTCATCGATGATGATGATGAGGAGGACGACACCGACTCCGAGGAGTAGTATCACTTGAGCACTAGCGTTAGTGAGTTGTATTCGGTCCCACTGTATCGTAGCTTCATAGAATGGTTCTTTAAACCATATGTTTTCCTTTGTTGTGCTGTGTGTTTGTATCATGTGCTATGAATGAATGAATGAAAAGCAAGTTGCTAGAAAAATCTGCGTCAAACTTTTCAAACCCTGAACCTTAGAAATTTCCCTCTTTTCTCATAATCTATCTCAATCTTTAGATACCTCGCGGAGGAAGCACTTCATCCCCGGACCCGATGTTGCAAATTTTGCAAATGTTGGTTTTTGACCGCGAAGCTGAAAGAGCCAAACGTCAAGCCAATTTAGCCACCCTTCAGCAGATAGCTCAGATGGCCAACAAAAATCAAGGCCATGGAAATCAGGACAACCATGGATCTAAGCTCATGAATTTCTAGAACACCAATCCACCCGTTTTCACTAAGTCAGAAGAGCCCCTAGATGCAGATGATTGGTTGCAAACCATGGAAAACAACTTAGAAGTTGCAGGAGTGGAAGCTAACGAGAAAGTTCTGTTCGCCACCCACTATTTGGCAGGAGATGCAAGAGCATGGTGGAACAACGTTCGTGCCATGACTGTAGGACAAATGATAACTTGGGAAGAGTTCAAAGTCAAGTTTAGCCGAACCCATGTGCCACCAGGTTTGATCAAGAGGATGAGAGATGAATTCAGGGAATTGAAGCAAGGAAGGATGACAGTAGTGGAATACCGTGACAAATTTTTGTCCTTGGCTAGGTATACACCAGATGAGATAGACACTGAAGCCAAGAAGAAGGAGAGCTTCCTGAATGGTCTGCATGATTAGATGCAGACAGTGTTAGTCAATATCCCCTTTGCTGATATTGAAGCCTTAGTGGACTCTGCCATTACGATGGAAGGCAAGATCAACCAAGCTAATGAGAACCGCAAGCGTCGCATGATGCATCAACCAGGAACCCACCGTACACCAAAGTATCGCCCCAACCCATCTCCAGGATTTGCCCAAGAACCAACCGAACCCCAATGAACCGTCCGACCTATCCCAACTATGGAAACCCAAGGCCCGTAGGAAATCACAACAACCCCGGCAACCCCACCAATTTCAACTATGCACCACCAAAGTTCAACAACAACAATGCCGCCACCAACACCAACACTACCCCAAGGACTGGAAGCAATGTTGTGACTGTTGCAGCAAAGGACAAGTCGCAAGTGACTTGTTATGAATGTGGAACCAAGGGTCACTATTGTAGGGGTTCATAGCATGGAAAACAAAAAATTTCTACCGCATGAACACACAATCAAGATCTAACCTATGATCAAGCCAGGATCTATCTACTAGATCGGTGCAACAAGTTGATAGAGTACTAACCCTCCAAGATCCAAAGCGGTTAACGAGAGCAGATTCTCGTGGGTGATGTAGTCGTTCACTTGCGGATCTCAAGATCACGTAGACGATCCTTCTGGCGCCACGTTCCGGCGGTACTCGATGAAGACCTTCCTCTCACTTGTTCTAGTAGGCAACAGCGATTGTAGTTCTCTCCTCGCAATTCCAGCAGGACAACGTCGTGCTGTCGGAAGTAGAGGGGAGATCCCGTAGGGCTTCGCCTAAGCTGGAGTTGGTAAGGGTGAGTAGAAGGAGCCCCGGCGATCTAGCTTTTAGAGGCCGAGGTTTAGAGGTATCTAGCAACTAGGGTTTAGCTAGTTGGTAGCAGTTTAGAGGAGATCTAGATTGGCGGCAACTAGAGTGGGGGGCGGCGGCCAAACTAGGGTTTCTTGTGTGACTAGGGCAAGGGATACCTTGGGGTGTGGGGGAGCGTCTGAAGGGAATATGCCCTAAGAGGCAATAATAAAGTGTTTATTATGTGTATTCCAAGTATATGATAGATGTTTATTTTGCATGCTATAATTGTATTAATACGGAAACATTAATACATGTGTGTTTAATAAACAAACAAAAAGTTCCTAGTTATGCCTCTCTCATAAACTAGCTCGTTGATTAACAAGATGATCAAGGTTTCCTGATCATGGACATTAGATGTTGTTAATAACAGGATCACAACATTGGTGTAATGGTGTGATGAACATTCATCCGAAGTATAGCTTTACGATCAAAGTCATTGAGTTTATATTGCTATAACAACTTACGAAGTGATCCTAATCCTTAGACCATGAGATCATGTCAATCACTAACACCGGAAGAGTTTCTTGATAACATCAAACTTCACACCGTAACAGGGTGATTATAAAGATGGATTCAGAACTAACAAAGTGTTATGTTGAGGCTCATGGATCGAGAGTGGAATTTGTTCATCCCGATGATGGATAGATATACTCTGGGCCCTCTCGGTGATATCACATTGATTAGCTTGCAAGCAAGTGATTTGATCACTAGAATGTTATATCACGGGAACGAGAAAAGAGTGCATGTCAGTAACGAGATCAAACTAGGTATGAAGATACCGATGATCGAATCTCGAACATGTAATATATTGTGAAACAAAGGGATTAAGATACTAGCGTAAAAGGTTCCGACGATCACAAGAAAGTCATCGTTGAATGTGTGGGAGTTAGTATGGGTCTCCAGATCCCGCTTCTGATTATTGATCCGAGAAGGGTCTCGATCATGTCCGCATTATTTGCGAACCATAGGGTGACACACTTAAGAGACACCGACATCCAATTGGAGAAAAAGTTTCATGCCGAAAGAATAAACAGGCGCATGAATTTATTTCACTAGATACCGAAACAGGTTTTCGGGTGAAATTTCATAAAGAGGTTATGCATGTGAAATGGAATTCTAGCAAGGGGTTATTTGTGAATGTTTGTCATTAAAGTAATTGAAAAAATTCTGAATAAAATAAAAGAGTTTTATTTAATGAGAGTTTGCATTAAATTTGGTGGAAATTTAATGGGAATTTGAGTGGATTTTTTAGTGGAGAAAATTGAAGGGCCATTTTGTGAGTGGAGTGTCCACCCACATGAATGAAGGAGGGGAGGGGGCAGCCCCCATGGCCGGCGGCCAACCCCTTGGGTGCCCCCCTCCTCCTATAAAAGGCACCCCTCTCCTCTCTCTCACTCACACCTCCTCGTGAAGGATCTCTCTCCCCCTCTAGAATTTATCCCCCATGGTCTCGGACTAGCGAGATACATGTTCCCGGTGGCTATTCAGCAAGAAAGAGTTGTGCTTCCGCTGCATCGCTGGAGCGAGGAGGCAGAGGTTGCTCGGTGCCTCGAACGTGTGTGTGAGCATGGATGCGCTGCTGATTTGTGGCGCTAGGACTTCCTCTCGATCTTGAGATCGGCAAGAGATCGTCTACATCAACCACGAGTTGAACTCGTTAAGCTTTGTCGGTCTTCAAGGGTATGTTCTCTACAGATATACATCCGCCCGTTTTTTGTATCTAATAGATAGATCTTGGTACATAGTTCACTTCGTAGGCAATTTTTTGTTTTCTATACCCATAACCCTACAGTGGTATCAGAGCCAGATCTATGCGTAGATGCTTTACACGGGTAGTACACATATGAGTATGTGGGCGATGATGATCATGTTGTTGCTCCTTAGTTGTAATTTTGGATATTGGTGGCATAGTGGGATGAAGCGGCCCGGACAAACTTTACACGTCCTCGCACATGAGACCTGTTCCACGCTTGACATGCAACTAGTTTGCATAAGTGGCTAGCGGGTGTCTGTCTCTCCTACTATAGTCAATATCTATTTTGCAACAAGTTGTCAACAATTTGGTTATCCTCGTTGTGGTTCATGTTCGTAGGTAAGAACGGTTCTATCTCGAAAGCCCTAAGCCACGTAAAACTTGCAATGGATAAATTAGAGACGTCTAGTTTAGATTGTTGCTGGGCTAGTGTTATGATATGGTGATGTTGTAAGTAGAAGTATGAGATGATACTCTTACAACATACATAACGTGTAATCTCCATAGACCTTGGACTTACACATATAGGTATGATAGTGATCATACCATGATGCACATGATAGAGATCATATGCGGGAACCATATCATTTCACTAATAAACATGTGATGTTTGATAGCATCTTATATTGCTTGTTTAGCGCTTTATTAGCATAATAAGATGATCCCTCATTTAAATATCAATATAAGAATGTGTTCTTCCTTTAGTATGCACCGATTATAATTTCGTCGCTCCAAGACATCACGTGATGATCGGGTGTTCTTGGATCGACGACCATATTTCGGATGTAAAACAGTTACACACGCGAATACTAAGGTTCTAACTTGGCGAGCCTAGCATGTACAGACATGGCCTCGGAACACGGACCGAAAGGTTAAGCATGAGTCATATAGTAGATATGATGCCCATTTGATGCTCGCCTTTGAAGCTATACCGACTCACGTGATGATCGGACTTGGTATAGTGGATTCGGTTCATGTAATCACCAAAAAGGCACGAGGGATGTCGTTTTTGAGTGGGAGTTCATTCGTAATACGGATTAGTTGAACTCAATCTATCATACACTTAGTCTAAAGTTTACAAATTATGTTGTAGATGGCACCACCTGCTTTTAATTTCAATGTGTTCATGGAGAAAGAGAAACTTGCAACGAACGGTAGCAACTGTACCGAATGGGCCATGAATTTGAGGATTCTCCTCTCTACTGCACAAAAGCAATACATGCTAGAAGCGCCACTAGGCCCCCCACCTTTTGAGGATGCCCCTGACGAGGAAAAGAATGTCTATCAGACTCGTCAGGAGGACCACAACTTAGTTCATTGCGGCATATTGTATGGGCTGGAGCCGGAACTTCGAAAGCGTTTCGAAAACGGTAATGCTTTTGATACAATGGGTGAATTGAAAATGATTTTCGACACACATGCTACTGTAGAGAGCTACAACGCTTCAGAAAAGTTCTTTAGCTGCATGATGGAAGAGCACAGCTCCGTTAGTGAGCATGTACTCAAGATGTCGGGTTACGCCGATAAGCTTGTGTCCTTGGGAATATCGATTCCCATTGACATAGGCATCCATCGTGTTCTGCAGTCTCTGCCACCTAGCTATAAGAGCTTTGTGATGAACTATAATATGCAAGGCATGAAGAAGTCTCTCCCCGAGCTTCTGTCAATGCTTAAAACTGCAGAAGTGGAGATCAAAAAGGAACATCAAGTGTTGATGATCAATAGGAACACTGGTTTCAATAAAGACAAGAAGGGAAAACGGAAGGGAAGTAAGGCGCAAGGTGCTGCCGTGCTGAAAAAGAAACCCCGAGTTGGACCTAAGTCCGATACCAAGTGCTACTATTGTAAGGGGATCGCCACTAGAAGCGAATCGCCCCAAGTATTTGGCAGACAAGAAGGCCGGCAAGGCAAACAAAGGTATATATGATATACATGTTATTGATGTGTACTTGACTAGTGCTCGCAGTAGCACCTGGGTATTTGATACCGGTTCAGTTGCTAATACTTGTAACTCGAATTAGGGGCTGCGGAACAAGCGACCGCTAGCAAGGGGTGAGGTCAAGATGCGTGTCGACAATGGATCATGCGTTGATGTGATCGCCGTCGGAACTCTGCCTCTCCATTTGCCGTCGGGATTAGTTATAAACTTGAATAATTGTTATCTGGTGCCTGCACTGAGCATGAACATTGTATCTGGATCGTGTTTGATGCGAAGTGGTTATTCATTTAAATCCGAGAACAATGGTTGTTGTATTTATATGAATGAAATCTTTTATGGTCATGCACCGATGATGAATGGTTTATTTCTATTAGATCTCGATGATAATGTTACACATATTCATAATGTTGATGCTAAAAGGATTAAACTTAATGATGATATATCCGCATATATGTGGCACTGCCATCTAGGTCATATTAGCGTTAAACGCATGAAGAAGCTCCATTCAGATGGACTTTTGGAATCACTTGATTTTGAATCATTTGATACATGTTAGCCATGCCTTATGGGCAAGATGACTAGAACGCCATTTTCTGGTTCAATGGAACGGGCGACAGATTTATTGGAAATCATACATTCTGATGTATGTGGTCCAATGAGTGTGTCGGCGCGAGGTGGATATCGTTATTTTGTTACTTTCACGGATGATTTGAGTACATACGGTTATATCTACTTGATGAAACACAAGTCTGAAACCTTTGAAAAGTTCAAGGAATTTCAGAATGAAGTGGAAAATCATCGTAATAGAAAGATCAAATTTCTATGGTCTAACCGTGGAGGTGAGTATCTAAGTTACAAGTTTAGCACTCACATGAAAGAGTGTGGAATTGTTTCACAACTCACACCTACCGGAACACCATATCGAAATGGTGTGTCGAAATGTCATAATCGTACTTTATTAGATATGGTTCGATCTATGATGTCTCTAACAGACTTTCCGTTGTCATTTTGGGGTTATGCACTAGAAACTGCTGCATTCACTTTAAATCGGGCACCATCTAAATCTGTTGAAAAGACATCGTATGAATTGTGGTTTGGAAACAAACCTAAGCTGTCATTTCTTAAAGTTTGGGGATGCGATGTTTATGTGAAGAAACTTCAACCGGATAAACTCGAACCCAAAGCGGAAAAATGCGTCTTCATAGGATACCCTAAGGAAACTATTGGGTATTCCTTCTATCACAGATCCGAGGGCAAGGTTTTTGTTGCCAAGAATGGATCCTTTCTAGAGAAAGAGTTTCTCGCGAAAGGTGCGAGTAGTCGGAAGGTAGAACTCGAAGAGGTTATTGAACCTTCTCTTCAAAGAATGGCGAGTAGCGCAGTGCCGTAAGTTGTTCCGGAGTTGGCTTCACCTGTTGAAGAAGGAACTAATGATAATGATCATGAAACTCCGAAAGAGAGTACTACCGAACCTCGCAGGTCTAGCAGGACGCGTGCAGCTCCCGAGCTGTACGGAAATCCTGTCATGAATTTCATGGTTGATGAAAATGATGACCCTGCGACGTATGAAGAAGCGATGATGAGCCCGGATTCCAACAAATGGTTAGAAGCCATGAAATCCGAGATGGAATCCATGTATGAAAATCAAGTTTGGAACTTGGTGGAATTACCTCACGACCGAAAGGCCGTGGAGAACAAATGTATTTTCAAAAGAAAAACTGATGCTGATGGTAATGTGACCGTCTATAAAGCTCGACTTGTCGCAAAGGGGTTTCGACAAATTCAAGGAGTTGACTACGATGAGACTTTCTCTCCCGTAGCGATGCTAAAGTCTGTTAGGATTATGTTAGCAATTGCTGCATATTTCGATTATGAAATATGGTAGATGGATGTCAAAACCGCGTTTCTCAATGGTAATATTGAAGAAGAGTTGTATATGATACAACCAAAGGGTTTTGTCGATCCTAAGGATGCTAACAAGGTGTGCAAGCTTCAGCGATCCATCTATGGATTGAAGCAAGCATCACGAAGTTGGAATCTCCGCTTTGATGAGGTGATCAAAGAGTTTGGATTTGTCCAAACTTATGGAGAAGCTTGTATTTACAAGAAAGTGAGTGGGAGCAATGTGGCATTTCGGATATTATATGTGGATGACATATTATTGATCGGAAATGATATAGATCTTTTAAACAGTGTTAAAAGTTATCTAAACAGCAAATTTTAAATGAAGGACCTAGGTGAAGCGTCATACATATTAGGCATAAATATCTATAGAGATAGATCTAGATGCCTAATAGGGCTATCGCAAAGTACATACCTTGATAAGATTTTAAAGAAGTTTAAAATGGACGGAAGTAAGAAGGGGTTCTTACCTATGTTGCAAGGCAAGACATTGAGTAAGACTCAAAGTCCGGCTTCGGCGGAAGAAAGAGAGATAATGGACAAGGTCCCCTATGCTTCAGCCATAGGCTCTATAATGTACGCCATGCTATGTACAAGACCGGATGTGGCACATGCTATTAGTTTGACTAGTAGGTACCAATCGGATCCAGGTTCGGAACACTGGAGAGCGGTCAAGAATATCCTTAAGTACTTACGGAGAACTAAGGATATGTTTCTTGTATACGGAGGTGAAGAGGAGCTCGTCGCTAAGTGTTATGTTGACGCTAGCTTTGACACCGATCCGGATGACTCTAAGTCTCAATCCGGATACGTATTTCTCATGAATGGTGGAGTGGTTAGTTGGAGGAGTTCCAAACAACCCGTGGTGGCGGGATCAACAACGGAGGCCGAATATGTTGCTGCTTCAGAAGCGGCTCAGGAAGCAGTTTGGATGAAGGAGTTCATATCCGAACTAGGAGTGGTTGCAAACGCGTTGGACCCAATGGTGATATATTGTGACAACAATGGTGCCATTGCCAATGCCAAAGAGCCAAGGTCTCACAAGCATTCCAAGCATATTGTTGCCGGTTTCACTCCATCCGCGAGCATGTCAAGGATGGAGATATAAAGATTTGTAAAGTACATACGGATCTCAATGTAGCAGATCCATTGACTAAAACGCTCCCTAGAGCAAAACATGATCAACACCAAAACTCGATGGGCGTTAGATTTATCACTATGTAACTAGATTATTGTCTCTAGTGCAAGTGGGAGACTGAAGGGAATATGCCCTGAGAGGCAATAATAAAGTGTTTATTATGTGTATTCCAAGTATATGATAGATGTTTATTTTGCATGCTATAATTGTATTAATACAGAAACATTAATACATGTGTGTTTAATAAACAAACAGAAAGTTCCTAGTTATGCCTCTCTCATAAACTAGCTCGTTGATTAACAAGATGATCAAGGTTTGCTGATCATGGACATTGGATGTTGTTAATAACGGGATCACAACATTAGTGTAATGGTGTGATGAACATTCATCCGAAGTATAGCATTATGATCAAAGTCATTGAGTTTATATTGCTATAACATCATTAGAAGTGATCCTAATCCTTAGACCATGAGATCATGTCAATCACTAACACTGGAAGAGTTTCTTGATAACATCAAACGTCACACCGTAACAGGGTGATTATAAAGATGGATTCAGAACTAAAAAAGTGTTATGTTGAGGCTCATGGATCGAGAGTGGAATTTGTTCATCCCGATGACGGATAGATATACTTTGGGCCCTCTCGGTAATTTCACATTGATTAGCTTGCAAGCAAGTGATTTGATCACTAGAATGTTATATCACGGGAACGAGAAAAGAGTGCATGTTAGTAACGAGATCAAACTAGGTATGGAGATACCGATGATCGAATCTCGGACATGTAATATATTGTGAAACAAAGGGATTAAGATACTAGCGTAAAAGGTTCCGACGATCACAAGAAAGTCATCGTTGAATGTGTGGGAGTTAGTATGGGTCTCCAGATCCCGCTTCTGATTATTGATCCGAGAAGGGTCTCAATCATGTCCGATTTATTCGCGAACCGTAGGGTGACACACTTAAGAGACACCGACATCCAATTGGAGCAAAAGTTTCATGCCGAAAGAATAAACAAGCGCAGGAATTTATTTCACTAGATACCGAAACAGGTTTTCGGGTGAAATTGCATAAAGAGGTTATGCATGTGAAATGGAATTCTAGCAAGGGGTTATTTGTGAATGTTTGTCATTAAAGTAATTGACAAAATTCTGAATAAAATAAAAGAGTTTTATTTAATGAGAGTTTGCATTAAATTTGGTGGAAATTTAATGGGAATTTGAGTGGATTTTTTAGTGGAGAAAATTGAAGGGCCATTTTGTGAGTGGAGTGTCCACCCACATGAATGAAGGAGGGGAGGGGGCAGCCCCCATGGCCGGCGGCCAACCCCTTGGGTGCCCCCCTCCTCCTATAAAAGGCACCCCCTCTCCTCTCTCTCACTCACACCTCCTCGTGAAGGATCTCTCTCCCCCTCTAGAATTTATCCCCCATGGTCTCGGACTAGCGAGATACATGTTCCCGGTGGCTATTAGGCAAGAAAGAGTTGTGCTTCCGCTGCATCGCTGGAGCGAGGAGGCGGAGGTTGCTCGGTGCGTCGAATGTGTGTGCGAGCACGGATACGCTGCTGATTTGCGGCGCTAGGACTTCCTCTCGATCTTGAGATTGGCAAGAGATCGTCTACATCAACCACGAGTTGAACTCGTTAAGCTTTGTCGGCCTTCAAGGGTATGTTCTCTACAGATATACATCCGCCCGTTGTTTGTATCTAATAGATAGATCTTGGTACATAGTTCACTTCGTAGGAAATTTTTTGTTTTCTATGCTGCGAACCCCTACAGCGTCCAAGGGTGTTCCCAACCCAGGTGGAAACCCTCCCTAACTTAGAAACCCTCCCTAACTGGGAAACCATGTTGGGATTTGTCTTTTTTAAACTGCCTTTTTGACTTTCAAATTAGAGTTTGATTTCTCTCTTCCAAGTGTCCAGCCAAGTGACCTAGGAGATGATGCAACCATTACCCTTTGTCATGACACATCCATGTATCCTTCCCCTTCCGGATCAATGAACGTTCTAGACCCTTCTAGAACATTCCGGTGAAAACACAGGAATCATTCCCGAACTCCGAAATTGGACTTTCCTTATATGAATCCTATTCTCCGGACCATTCCGGATCTCCTCGTGATATCACGGATTAGTATTTACGCCCACTTGTAGATGCTAGTGCTAAGCATAAAACTTGATCAACTTTAGATGGGAATACTTGGTGAAAATGGTTATGAAAACCTTAGAATGATGAGTCATTCTACTGAAATGTTTTGACATGTGTTCTCAAACACTAGATGATTTTGATAATGAAAATGTTAAGGCATGATCCTTATCTCTTTATAAAACTAATGGTTGTCTGGATGCGATACCATTCCAATTTTACCGTACAACCACAATACCCGAAATTTGGGTAGGGCTTGACTGGAAATTTATATACCTTAGTATGGGTTCCCATGCGGCCAAGGTTTGAGCTGAGGCTACCTTGTGAAGATTGTCCACCTGTGTAGTACCCAAGATGACAGTTGGTCATTGTTGGGAGGCCAAACTCACAGGAGAGGTTCCTATACTAGGGCATTTAATTGAAAGGTTAGGATTGATTATCCGCATACTGAGTATGGTGAATTCAGGATTGTTCTTGATGGATGTATCGAATGTTGTGGCGAAAGTGTACAATCTCTGCAGAGTGTCAAACTATTCGAATACCCGCGTCCGTGGTTATGGACAGTTGGAGTGGCCATACTGTTCCGTCGTCAGATGTTTTCAAAATGATTTATGAAATGATTTATGACTTTGACTTGACCACAACAGAGTTGTGACATGAAATTCAAGTTCCCCCTTAGGTGATATAAAACTTTCAACTAGATTTCTTTGCTTCTGAACTTAGTTAAGGTAAACCTGACATTTTGCAAAACAACACTAGATCTTAGTACTTCCTATTCCAAAACCACTTCACTTGTTAGTATTAGTTTGCGAGTACTTAAAGAGTACTCATGGCTTTGTACCTGGCTATTCCCGTGGCCATACTATGAAGAGGAGTATCAGGAAGATGGACCGCAGGAACGTTACGACAACTAGGATCATCTCCCATAGTCAGCATTGCCTGTGACCATGCAGATGGAGCTTCGCCCATGCTATCGTTATTATTACGTTATTCCACTTCTTGAATTGTATTAAGACTGGATCATGAGATCCTTATTTGTGTAAGACCTTATGTATGGTTTGTAATGGATGATGTACTGTGATATCCAATCTGTTATGTCTCGCAAAAATGGTAATCCTGGGATTACAATGTATGGTATAACAGGCTTCTGGGATTAAAAATCCTGGTGTTGACAAGTTGGTATCAGAGCCATCCTAACCATAGGAGACCCTAGTTTAGAATGGACGTTTGAATCAAAAACTTAGTTTAAAAACCAAGGAAGTGAGTATTTATGAAAACTTATTCTTATTCTTATCACATAGACTCTTTCATGAAAATTCATGTTCCTCAAAAATTCTTGCAAACTTACATAAAATTTGACACACTTGATCACTCTACTAACTTACTCATCCTATATTCTTGATGGACGTGAAGTACAACATGTTTTATCAGTTGAGGAATGGAGTAGACCTCATCTTTGATCGTGATTTGGACCAGCTGTCAGAGATGCTGGAGCATCCGCACCCCGAGTTCTTCGGAGCTCATCTCAATGATCAAGAAGGAGAGGATTTGCAGTGGTTAGTTGTTGGAAGTCTCTGAGGAAAGATTGAACCCCCCACCATAGAGGGAATTCAGTTCACCTTGAGAGAGATCAACTGGCTCGATGGACTTGCCAGAGCCATGCAGGAAGCTCTTGCCTGTCTGTGTGGGCAGAGTATCAATCAGATCAAGGGTACCCACTTTGAGTTCTACCCAAGGCGTGATGTTATGGGACAGCCACTGGAGGCCCCATATCGCAACTAGCTGAAGAGTCAATTGGACCACCTCAACTTCATGATGTATGACCGTCAGAAGGAGTTGGACAATGCCCGCTCCTACGCCAGCCATAAGTACGCCATCGCCGCCAAGAAGGATCAGACAATTGCCATGCTAGTGAAGGATCGCCAGTCTTGTCGCCACACCGACAAGAAGGAGCGCATCATTGCCCGTCTTCGCCACCAGATCACGAATTTGGAGGAGACCGTCCACGAGAGAGATATACAGTTGGAGGAGAGGGAGAAGGCAGGGGAAGACCTTCGTGTATACCCCTACTCCTATCTCAGCGATGATGATGACTTTCTAGAGGATCAGGCCATGGACTTCTTCACCGATGAGGATGACTTCGCTTTCATCGATGATGATGATGAGGAGGACACCGACTCCGAGGAGTAGTATCACTTGAGCACTAGCGTTAGTGAGTTGTATTCGGTCCCACTGTATCGTAGCTTCACATAATGGTTCTTTAAACCATATGTTTTCCTTTGTTGTGCTGTGTGTTTGTATCGTGTGCTATGAATGAATGAATGAATGAAAAGCAAGTTGCTAGAAAAATCTGCGTCAAACTTTGAAAACTTTTCAAACCCAAAAACCCTGAACCTTAGAAATTTCCCTCTTTTCTCATAATCTATCTCAATCTTTAGATACCTCGCGGAGGAAGCACTTCATCCCCGGACCCGATGTTGCAAATTTTGCAAATGTTGGTTTTTGACCGCGAAGCTGAAAGAGTCGAACGTCAAGCCAATTTAGCCACCCTTCAACAGATAGCTCAGATGGCCAACAAAAATCAAGGCCATGGAAATCAGGACAACCATGGATCTAAGCTCATGAATTTCCAGAACACCAATCCACCCATTTTCACTAAGTCAAAAGAGCCCCTAGATGCAGATGATTGGTTGCAAACCATGGAAAACAACTTAGAAGTTGCAGGAGTGGTAGCTAACGAGAAAATTTTGTTCGCCACCCACTATCTGGCAGGAGATGCAAGAGCATGGTGGAACAACGTTCGTTCCATGACTGTAGGACAAATGATGACTTGTGGAGAGTTCAAAGTCAAGTTTAACCGAACCCATGTGCCACCAGGTTTGATCAAGAGGATGAGAGATGAATTCAGGGAATTGAAGCAAGGAAGGATGACAGTAGTGGAATACCGTGACAAATTTTTGTCCTTGGCTAGGTATGCACCAGATGAGATAGACACTAAAGCCAAGAAGAAGGAGGGATTCCTGAATGGTCTGCACGATTAGATGCAGACAGTGTTAGTCCATATCCCCTTTGCTCATATTGAAGCCTTAGTGGACTCTGCCATTCCGATGGAAGGCAAGATCAACCAAGCTAATGAGAACCGCAAGCGTCGCATGATGCATCAACCAGGAACCCACCGTACACCAAATTATCGCCCCAACCCATCTCCAGGAATTGCCCCAAGAACCAACCGAACCCCAATGAACCGTCCGACCTATCCCAACTATGGAAACCCAAGGCCCGGAGGAAATCACAACAACCCCGGCAACCCCACCAATTTCAACTGTGCACCACCAAAGTTCAACAACAACAATGCCGCCACCAACACCAACACTACCCCAAGGACTAGAAGCAATGTTGTGACTGTTGTAGCAAAGGACAAGTCGCAAGTGACTTGTTATGAATGTGGAACCAAGGGTCACTATTGTAGGGGTTCATAGCATGGAAAACAAAAAAATTCAACCAAATGAACACCCCATCAAGATCTAATATATGATCAAGCCAAGATCTATCTACTAGATCGGTGCAACAAGTTGATAGAGTACTAACCCTCCAAGATCCAAAGCGGTTAACTAGAGCAGATTCTCGTGGGTGATGTAGTCGTTCACTTGCGGATCTCAAGATCGCGTAGACAATCCTTCCGGCGCCACGTTCCGGCAGCGCTCCCGCAGTCGATCACACGTACGGTACTCGATGAAGACCTTCCTCTCACTTGTTCTAGCAGGCAGCGGCGGTTGTAGTTCTCTCCGCGCAATTCCAGCAGGACGACGTCGTGCTGTCGGAAGTAGAGGGGAGATCCCGTAGGGTTTCGCCTAAGCCGGAGTTGGTATGGTTGAGTAGAGGGAGCCCCGGCGATCTAACTTTTAGAGGCCGAGGTTTAGAGGTATCTAGCAACTAGGGTTTAGCTAGTTGGTAGCGGTTTAGAGGAGATCTAGATTGGCCGCAACTAGAGAGGGGGGCGGCGGCCAAACTAGGGTTTCTTGTGTGACTAGGGCAAGGGATACCTTGGGGTGCGCCCCCACTCCTCCATATATAGGTGGGGGAGCGTCCAAGGGTGTTCCCAACCCAGGTGGAAACCCTCCCTAACTGGGAAACCATGTTGGGATTTGACTTTTTTAAACTGCCTTTTTGACTTTCAAATTAGAGTTTGATTTCTCTCTTCCAAGTGTCCAGCCAAGTGACCTAGGACATGATGCAACCATTACACTTTGTCATGACACATCCATGTACCCTTCCCCTTCCGGATCAATGAACCTTCTAGACCCTTCTAGAACATTCCGGTGAAAACACAGGAATCATTCCTGAACTCTGAAATTGGACTTTCCTTATATGAATCCTATTCTCCGGACCATTCCGGATCTCCTCGTGATATCCCGGATTAGTATTTAGCCCACTTGTAGATGCTAGTTCTAAGCATAAAACTTGATCAACTTTAGATGGGAATACTTGGTGAAAATGGTTATGAAAACCTTAGAATGATGAGTCATTCTACTGAAATGTTTTGACATGTGTTCTCAAACACTAGATGATTTTGATGATGAAAATGTTAAGGCATGATCCTTAGCCCTTTATAAAACTGATGGTTGTCTGGATGCGATACCATTCCAATTTTACCGTACAACCACAATACCCAAAATTTGGGTAGGGCTTGACTAGAAATTTATATACCTTAGTATGGGTTCCCATGCGGCCAAGGTTTGAGCTGAGGCTACCTTGTGAAGATTGTCCACTTGTGTAGTACCCAAGATGACAGTTGGTCATGGTTGGGAGGCCAAACTCACAGGAGAGGTTCCTATACTAGGGCGTTTAATTAAAAGGTTAGGATTGATTATCTGCATACTGAGTATGGTTTATTCAGGATTGTTCTTGATGGATGTATCGAATGTTGTGGTGGAAGTGTACAATCTATGCAGAGTGTCAAACTATTCGAATAGCCGCGTCCGCAGTTATGGACAGTTGGAGTGGCCATACTGTTCCGTCGTCAGATGTTTTCAAAATGATTTATGAAATGATTTATGACTTTGACTTGACCACAACAGAGTTGTGACATGAAATTCAAGTTCCCCCTTAGGTGTTATAAAACTTTCAACTAGATTTCTTTGCTTCTGAACTTAGTTAAGGTAAACCTGGCATTTTGCAAAACAACCCTAGAGCTTAGTACTTCCTATTCGAAAACCACTTCACTTGTTAGTTTTAGTTTGCGAGTACTTAAAGAGTAATCATGGCTTTGTATCTGGCTATTCCAGTGGCCAGACTGTGAAGAGGAGTATCAGGAAGATGGACCGCAGGAACGTTACGACAACTAGGATCATCTCCCATCGTCAGCATTGCCTGTGACCATGAAGATGGAGCTTCGCCCATGCTATCGTTATTATTACATTATTCCACTTGTTGAATTGTATTAAGACTGGATCATGAGATCCTTATTTGTGTAAGACCTTATGTATGGTTTGTAATGGATGATGTACTGTGATATCCAATCTGTTATATCTCACAAAAATGGTAATCCTGGGATTGCGATGTATGGTATAACAGGCATCTGGGTGTCACATCTCAAGATTTTCCAAGTCTTGTTATGTGAAAAATAAATGAATAAAATAAAACTCTGTTGATTTTTAGGGTGAGAAGAAACTTTTTGAATCCAATTGCAAACCTTCAAACCTATTTGGATCAAATAAAATCCTAAAGGAATTTAAAAAGTTAAATAAACAATAAAACTTAAAAATATTTAAAATTACTATTTTGGATCTTTTAATAAAAGGATTTGGTTTTCAAAAGAAAAGGTGGATTATAAATAAAGATTATTTTATAGAGCCAAATTAAACCTTGGCCAAGCTTTTGAAATAAAATGTTTGTTTTGATAAAAATAGTAAAGGTTTGTTTAAATAAAATAATGAGGATTTAATATCCAATTTTATTTAAGTAAAGGCTTTTCCCATTTTAAATAAACACTAAAACTTATTTATTTATTTTAAATAAGCTTTCTAAGTATTTTATATTCTCAAATAAAACCTACTGAAGTGTTTTGGTTTTATTTAGATTCCAAATAAAGATTTTAAATAAAATAAACCCTATTTGATTTAATAACTAAGTTGTAGCATCCCAATTGTCTAACAATTGTAATGCTACTTGGTCTAGTAATATAATGGCTACTTCAATTATATAATTGTAGCATCATCATTATATCATGCTCATGTCATCATGCCTCCTTGCATTTGAGCATCATATAAAACCCTTTTTGATTTGGTTCTTATCTCATATGCATTAT
This sequence comes from Avena insularis, assembly GCA_023614405.1. NCBI lineage: Eukaryota > Viridiplantae > Streptophyta > Magnoliopsida > Poales > Poaceae > Avena > Avena insularis. Next base: position 195,174,689 of record CM042691.1, read on the forward strand.
TAATTGTATTTGCCTCTTGATATTGTATTTGGTTCTTAATATATTGTTTAATGCCCAAGTTGAGTTGGGGGGCATATCTCTTATTAACTCCACCACCTTTCTTCTTTCACCACCTTATAATTCCACCATCCAACTAAATATGAGCTTGGCATTTATGGAGTTTACCTCTAGCTAATGTGGGTTGGGATGGATCCAATTCTTTTCCACATGCTCTCATCTTGGCATCATGTTGTTTTTCACAATATTGATATATGAGAGCCACATGGCCACCTTTGCATGCCTTGTGAGTGGAACCTTTTCCTAGCTTCCATAGTTGTGGTTTTGGGGTTATCATCATGTTGGGGTATTTTGAGGGCTTATTAAATACCTAGTGGCATATACACACTAGCAAGTCCCAAATATAATCCAATGTGATCATCTCCCTATACTCCACTTGGAATTCTTTCTAAATTCCTTTGCTTGGGCCTTACTCCAACTTTTGAGCGTGCATAATAAAAATGCCATGAAATAATATTGTTTTCACAAGAATCAACATGGCATTAAATGTTTTGCATGGGCCATGCAAGAACCATCTTTTGCTAGCTTTGGTTTGTATTTGCATTTTGAGTAGATCTTGTTTAAACCCCACCACCTTGTCCTCTCTTTTCCTAGTCTTGATCTTGTTGGAGCTTGCTTGGGGCATGCTTAAACTTGTCAAGGACCACTCCATCTAATCTCTCCTCTCTCTAAACCTACATCTCTTTAACCCTCTTCCTAAAACCCTAGCTAAGAGCCTATCTAATCACCTACTTACCCCATACCCCATCTAAGCTAACCCCAAATGTACCACACCCCTCTCACCTAACCCTAAGTCCCCCACCTCTCTCTCTCTCGGCCTCACCTCTCCTCTCCCTACCCCGAGGCTACCACCATACCCTAGCTACCCCTTCACCTCTCAAAGAAACCCTAGCCCGAGCCTACCCTAACTCCAACCCTAGACCCGAGCCTCACCTCTCCCTCTCTTGCTCTCTCTCTGCCCTAGGGGCCCCAGGCCGAACCACCCCGACCCTGGCCTGCCCTACCCCACCTGCCAGCTACACCTGCCCCTGCCCAGCCCTGGCACGTGAAAGAGGAGGAGGGAAAGGTGGCACCGAGCCACCTTTACCCATCTACCCGCGCCCACGGTACCTCCCTCCCTCTGCTACCTACCACCACCCCCACAACCTCTCCTCGCTCGTCCAGATCCACCCAGAGGCCTGCCCTCTTTTCTCTCTTCTCCACCGTCTCTATCTACCCCCCCAACGCCGGCCACCGTCGGTCCCCTCCGTTCCCCTTACCTGCAGCCGATGGCGAGGAGCTCTAGGTGTCGAGGAAGAACGAAGAGACGCCTAGGAGGCCTTTGCCTACCAGCCGAGGAGGAGGAGACCAGACGTCAACAGATTCATGAGGCCGACACGAAACCCTAGCTTCGGTTCGTCTGCGTCGACGCCGATCCCCTGCGCCTCGAGCCGAACCGACCACATCGACAGCCCCTCGGTGAGCCGCTTAACCCCCTGGACATGGTCCCCTTCTCCGTGCCGCCCTAGATTCGCCGGACCAACCGTCGAGCACCCTCGGTGCATGACGGCGCGTCTGCAGACGCTTCTCGGCAGAAGCCCTATCTAGCCGCGCAACCCCCACCTGACACCACACCCAGCCTAGCCGCACTGGTTGCACCCAGCGCCGCACTTCGCCGCCCCAGGATCGAACCTCGCCGCGTGGTTGCCAGACCGATCGGTCGATCGCGCGAGAAGAAAACAAGGCGGCGGACGTTTTGCCGATACCCCTCCGCTTTTGTCTGTCGCAACTCATGTCCAGCCCAGGCCCACCCATCGGCGTCATATCGCTGCGAAAACCCCGGCCTTTTAAAACTCAACCCGGTCCCCGCAGAGCCACGTGGTCACCTCCCCCTCGCTCAAGTGGGCTCATGAGCCAGCAGTCCCACTGTCTGTCTCACGCCAGCAGCACTGTGTAAAACGTTTTACGCTGCGTCGGCCAGTCAGCCTGGTCCCACTCGTCAGTGCATGGGTCTGAGTCTGCCTGGGTATAAAAAGTAATTCTGCAAATCTGTTTTAATTCAAATCTTTTTCTAATTATTTCAAATTCAAATATATTTTCTGTTTTTAATTATCTTTTCAAATATTAATCCAAATAATACAAATAATATATGTTTTCAAATCATAAAAATGTGAGGATTTCAAATATGCAATCCAAAATATATTTTGAACCCTTAAAATTCCAAGATTATTTAAATTACAATAAAATGCCCTTTTCTTTAATTAATTAATAACTTTTGATTTATAACTCAATTTAATAAATGATATGTCTAAAATGATTAGCTCGACGAGACCTTTCTGTTTATGCATTCCATGGTTTGTTTTGAAGCATGCATCATATAAATATATTGTGGACAGCAACTTAATTGTGAATAAATTAGGGCCAAAACTTAATGAAATGTTTAATCTTGTATCTCACACCTCACCCATGCCATGCTACCTTAACACCATGCAAATTGTGCATCATTCATCATGGCATGATTGTTTGCTTGTCGCATTTATTCATATGCTTGTGCACGTTATTTATGTTGGCCCTTGTTTGTTTGGTTCTTCTTGAATAGACGCTTTGGCGGGGATATATCAAGAGAACCAGGAGCACTACCCAGATCCATTCCTTGCTTCAACTGAGCTGCCAGGCAAGCACTACCACATGCTTGCATACATATATTACCTATTGCCTCTTTCTTATTCTTGCATCATCGAGTCGCGAATGCATTAAATTGAATCCCAAGTATTGCATAGCCTTTATTTTTAAACCCCACCGAAGCTTGTTCCTCCATCCCATGAGCCATTACTACAGGAGTTGTTTGAGCCATGCGAGTCGTAGAACAGCATGTGTAGGGTATGTGAGTGTCTGATGGATAACGAGGTACCTAAACAACTTAACCTGAGTAGTAACGGGATAACTAATGAAAGTGGCATCGGTGAGCCATATTCGCTATTTGGTTTTTCAGGCTCACTTGTGTCCCGTAAGACCCCGAGTACTTGATTCCTGTTCCAAGAATATTCGCGCTATCCACATCCGGGAGGCTTATGGACCCCCCTGAGCCAGAGCTTGATTCATTCTTATTTCTTGGGGCCACAACTAGTTTGAGGTTTTATTTACTATCCTGTACCTATGCCATGCTTTACTGCTTTATTTACGATTGTGTGAGGAGCACGCTGTACTGTTTAGGAAGCGGAGTGTTTTCGCGGTATCGACAGTCCCAGTTTTGGGATCTGCTGTCGTTTACAGCCATTGGCGCAAACCTTGAGTCCGTCTCGGAGTCAGCTAACTCCGTTGCGGGTAGCTTAATGGGGTGGCCCCCTGAAATATTTCTGAATCCTGTGATTGCTTTGTCGTGACTGCCTCGTTGGGTTTTGATTTGGTTTTTCCGAGGCATATCGAGTGTGTGTTGCTATTTGTGCACCCCTGCAGGGTAAAACTTTCTGAAAGCCGTGTCCGCGGTTATGGACGACTTGGAGCACAGTTTCTCGATCATAGACAAGCATAACTAAAGTACCGCTTTTAAATTGACTAGACTAGGTATCTGACTAGTAAATAGCGCAACACTCATGGAATGGATAATAAAACTGCCAACGGATGGGGGGGGGTGTTCGTCCGCTTCCTCGTCGGTAAGCGAGGAGGAGGATGGATCTGTTAAGATTACCTTTATAACTGTTATAACTGTTGTTCTTAATTCACGGACATCCGTCTATCTCTGGTTGGGCGGATGGTTAGCGAGTATCTATAGAATTGCTAGGGTTTATCTTTTGCTGCAATTGCGTCACCCCAGGTTGTGTCCCCTTTAGAGGCATAAAGACTTGCCGAAAACCCTAGGGTCTCACACGATAAATTATTGGTTCATGAATATGTACACTCGCAAGATGGATACTGGGTGGAAGAGACGGACGATGTGGGCAACGATCATTCGGTGTAGAGATTCCGGGAACGGGGATCCGTGAGATCTGTGGGCGGGATGTGCTTATTTATGGGGCATCTTATGCCGATTTGCTTCTTATCCGTACTCGGATTTTGCCTTCCGCTTCCGCTTGATACTCTGTTGATTGATGTATGAGGAGATATCCTAAACTATTATATCTATCTAGGATATTTGGATCTTGCCGTATGGCGTTGCTATATTTCCTTTCTTTTTAGATGGAATGGCTCTGATGTACTATTGTATGGTGGCTTGCATACATACTCATTTGTGTATGTAGTTGATCCCTTCGCCTGCCGATTACGCCGCCCGTTCTTGTCCCGATGTTTGGAAATGGTTGGGACGGCCGAAAGGTCTACCTGTGAGTGGCATTTGGGCCCCACCGTACTATTTCAACCATTTCTGATCATCCAGGCTTGTACTAGGAGCGTAATTCACCGAGGTAGTTACAATTGGTATCAGAGCCATCCCGACCTTCAGGGTCTCAGCCAAATGGTCGTTGTCTGTCTAGCAAATATTTTTGGTAGCTATGTATACTAGGGAAAAACAAAACGCGAGAGTAGGACTGCTTCCACTTTTCTTCTTACCCACCCACCCACCCCTTTTCTGGTAAGGAAGTGTAACGTTTTCAATCCTCGTCTTAAATTCAAACTAGGATTCACGTGTTCTGGGTTTCCGTAGTACCATAGGTTGTGTATCTGTGTGTGTGAGTGTGTGTGTGTGTAATTCCTTGTCTATCTGTTGCATCCAAGTTGTTATCTTTATCGGCCTTTTGGTTATCAACTGTTGGTACATTCCATACCAACAGGCTTTTGCAAACCGACGCGATCTGTCTTACTCTTTGTTATCCGACGTTATCTTGTTTGTGGTGTTCGTTTCCGTAGCTACCAATCTTTAGGTTATCGTGAGAAGAAGGTGTTGGGATATGTGTTTTACTTGTTCATGTGCGGAGTAATGATTTGAGTGCGGGATGGAGTCGCGACCATACCACTACTTTTATTATTGCTCTTGTATATTGAGTTGGCAGAGTCACTAATCTTGATTCGTTAAGTAATTTTTTCGCATCTATTGGTATTTTAATGCCGAAATTTGTGGAAAATTTTTCTTTGATATATGTGTACCACACTCCTTTTCAGTCGTGTGCGATATGCTTAATATCTTCTAGGTGCTTTGAACTTTGTTGATATTTTAATATCATCTTAGTAAATTGTATCCTTTAATCTTGAGTAATTCCATCTTGGTACTATTTTGGATTATTATTATTCTCCATCATAGTACTGACTTGTGTGTTATATCAATCACAGGATGGCACCACCACGCCGTTCTGAGGAGGACATACAACCTGAACTGGGGGCAGCTTTGTCAAGCATCGCCAATGCCTTGGCAGCAATGCAGCAGAACCAGCAGCGGTTTGAGGAAAGTGTCAGGAGGAATGAGTTTGTGCCGCTACCTCCACCTCCCAAGCGAGGAGACATCAAGAGCTTCCTGAAGTTCAACCCTCGCCAGTTTGATGTTTCTGATCAACCACTTGATGCTGATGATTGGTTGCGTGAGATGTCAAGGTTACTGGCAACTGCTGATGTTCCCGAGCAAGAATGGGTAAAGTGTGCTACTCACCTTCTGAAGGGAGATGCAGCTCTCTGGTGGGAGAATTACCTGAAGGCAAACTGCACTGGTTTTCAGCCTACTTGGGGACAGTTCACTGAAGCTTTCAAAGAGCAGTATCTGTCAGAAATTGTCATGGAGAGAATGAAGGAAGTGTTTCTTAACCTGAAGCAGGGCAATGATAATGTCAATACCTACATCAGGAACTTCATGAACCTTTCTCGTTATGGTGGCGATGAGATCTCTGATGACAAGAAGAAGCAGAAGAGGTTCAGGCAAGGGCTCAATGCATCGATTAAGTATGCAATCACACATGCAAGGCCAAGGCCTTTTCTGAACTTCAGCATACAGCCTGCAGAAGAGGCAAGTAGGCAAGTGTTTGAGGAGTCAAAGAAACACAGCCGTGATGCAGCAAGCTCTTCAGCTATGTCAGCTCCTTCTAAGCGTCGTGTCTGGGTTCCTAACACCCCACCGTCGCTCCCGGCTCCACCAAGACCTTCAAGCTTCGCGGCAAGGCCACCAAACTTCATCACTGCGGCTCCTGTGGCTACAACCACCACTACCGAGCGCTCATGGCGGAGTCCCCTGCCACGTTGCTCCACGCCCACCTGGTGCTTGTTACACTTGTGGAGACTCTAGGCATCAACAATGGAACTGTCCGATGAAGAACAAGGCTCTTCCTCCACCACCTCCAAGATCTGCGGCAAGCTCTCCTTTGGTTCGTGCACCACCACCTCGGGCTCTCAACATCAACACCAAGCCCGGGTCTACTGTTGCTCGTGCCAACTGCATCAACGCCGCTCAAGCTGAGCATGCACCTAGAGTTGTGATGGGTATGCTATCCGTTAACTCAGTCCCTACACGAGTTTTGTTTGATTCTGGTGCATCGCATTCTTTTGTGTCAACCAAGTTTGCAGATGAGAATGGGTTAGCTATGGATCCTCTCCTTAAGCGGTTAATGGTCCTTTCTCCTGGAGCAACAATGGCAGCTTCTAAAATCAGCCATGACAATCAAATTGAGATTGGTGGCTCTTCGTTCTCGGCTTCCTTAATCATTCTGGGCAATTCTGACATTGATGTCATCTTGGGCATGGATTGGTTGACAGCAAATGCAGCTGTGATTGATTGTGCTGAACGCTCGGTTTCTCTGAAGATTCCTGAAGGCCATATAGTCTATTCTCCAAGTCTGACTCCTGCTATCCAGCTTTTCTCTTTGGCGGCTCTGAATGTTGATGCTATGGAAGCTATTCAGAGTGTTCCGGTGGTCTGTGAGTTCCCAGATGTCTTTCCTGAAGAGTTGCCAGGTATGCCTCCGGATCGTGAGGTTGAGTTTGTAATTGAGCTTGAACCTGGTACCGCTCCAATCTCCAAGCGGCCTTATAAGATGGGTCCTGCTGAGTTGGCTGAACTCAAACGTCAGCTTGATGAACAAGAGAAGTTGGGTTTCATTCAGCATAGTACTTCTTCTTGGGGTAGCCCAACTCTCTTTGTGAAGAAGCGAGACCAGACTGATAGACTTTGTGTTGACTATCGGGCTCTCAATGCTAAAACCATCAAGAATAAGTATCCCCTTCCGTGGATTAATGATCTCTTTGATCAGCTAGCTGGAGCTGTGGTATTCTCTAAGCTTGACTTGAGAAGTGGTTATCACCAAATCAAGATTCGCAAGGAAGATGTTCCTAAGACAGCTTTTACCACCCGCTATGGCCTGTATGAGTACACGGTCATGTCTTTCGGTCTCACCAACGCACCTGCCACCTTCTCGAGGCTCATGAACTCGGTTTTCATGGAGTATCTTGACAAGTTCGTTGTGGTCTATCTGGATGACATCCTAGTCTATTCTAAGTCACAAGAAGAGCATGAAGAACACCTTCGGTGTGTCCTAAACAAGCTTCGTGAGAACCGCTTGTATGCAAAGTTCTCCAAGTGTGAGTTTTGGCTGCCTCAAGTTACCTATCTTGGTCACGTCATCTCTGCCAAGGGCATTGCAGTCAATCCGGAAACTGTGAAGACAATTGTTGAATGGCTTCCTCCTGTCAATGTCAAAGAAGTGCGGAGTTTCCTGGGTTTGGCTAGTTATTGCCGTCGCTTCGTTCAGAACTTCTCGAAGATAGCGAAGCCTCTTACCGATCTCCTTAAGAAAGGCAAGAAATACCTTTGGACTCCTGCATGTCAAACTAGCTTTGAGACACTCAAAGAGAAGCTCACTTCCACACCAGTCTTGGTTCCTCCGGATACATCCAAGCCGTTCTAGATCTTCTGTGACGCCTCCTTGCATGGATTGGGTGCGATCCTGATGCAAGAAAAACAAGTTGTTGCTTATGCCTCTCGTCAGTTGAAGACACATGAGATCAACTATCCTACACATGACCTCGAGCTCGCAGCAGTTGTCTTTGCTTTGAAAGTATGGAGGCACTACTTGCTTGGCAAACTGCTAGAGATCTTTTCTGATCACAAGAGTCTGAAGTATATCTTTACTCAGCCTGATCTCAACCTTAGGCAAAGGAGATGGATTGAAGCAATCAATGACTTCGATTTGACCATCAACTACACTCCGGGAAAAGCTAATGTCATGGCAGATGCTCTCAGCCGCAAAGCCTATGTCAACAACCTCATGATGGAAGAACAACAACCTCTCTTGTGCGAGGAATTCACACTCAACCTGGAAATTGTGGAACCAGGGTATCTCTGAACCTTCTAGCAACACCTCTTGGAAGAAAAGGTTCGCTCTTCTCAGCTTGGTGATCCGCACACAAGAAAGATCATCTCTAGGCTTCAGCTTCCGAAGTATGAGTCCTTTCACGTCGACGATCAAGGCACGCTTTTCTTTGAAAACCGGATGTTTGTACCGAACTACCCGGGTTTGAGAGAGCAAGTTCTCAAGGAGGCGCATGATTCTGTTCTTTCTATCCACCAGCAGCACAAAGATGTACATGGACTTGAAAACACAATATTGGTGGCCTGGTTTGAAAAGGTATTGTGCCAAGTATGTCTCGAGTGTGATGTCCGCGCAGAGTGAAAGCTGTCCATCAAAAACCTTCCGGTCTTCTACAGCCATTGAAACCCCCGGAATGGAAATGGGAGAAAGTAGAGATGGACTTCATCACTGGTTTTCCTAGATCGCAGAAGGGCAACAATGCAATCTTTGTTGTCATTGATAGGCTATCTAAAGTGGCTCACTTCTTCCCCGTCAAGGAAACCATTTCTGCAATTTAGTTGGCGGAGCTCTATATCAACAGAATTGTCTCTCTGTATGGGGTCCCGCTTGAGATCAGTTGCACTGTGGAAGCATCTTCACTTCCAAGTTCTGGGAGAGTTTCCAAAATGCTTTGGGAACAAAGTTGAACTTCAGCACAACTTACCACCCTCAGTCGCAAGGGCAAGTCGAAAGGATCAATCAGATTCTGGAGGATATGCTACGTGCTTGCGTCATCTCGTTTGGCATGAAGTGGGAAGAATGTCTTCCTTATGCTGAGTTCTCGTACAACAACAGCTTCCAGAAAAGTCTAAAGATGGCACCATTTGAGGCTCTCTATGGTCGCAAATGCAGAACTCCGATTGGTTGGTCGGGTGCAGGTGAAAGGATCTTGTTTGGCCCTGACATTGTGACTCAAGCGGAGGAGAAGGTTCACATCATTCTTGAAAATCTGAGGATTGCTCAAAGTCGCCAGAAGAGCAATTACGACAGAAGCACCGGACATGGAGTATGTCCTGGTGATCTCGTTTACCTTCGTCACTCCCATGAGAGGCACGCACCGTTTTGGTATCAAAGGAAAGCTGGCTCCTAGATACATCGGTCCCTTCAAAGTTCGTGGAAGAAGAGAAGTTGCTTATGCTCTTGAGCTCCCGGAAAAACTCAAAGTCCATGATGTTTTCCACATCTCTCAGCTCAAGAAGTGCTTCAAGGATCCAGGCAGGACCGTGGATCATGAGCTTATCAATCTCCAAGAAGACCTGTCTTATCAAGAACACCCCACAAAATCCTTGAAGTCAGAAAGAAGGACTCGCAACAAGTCCATCAAGTTACGCAAGGTGCAGTGGTCGCACCATTCCGTTGATGAAGCCACTTGGGAACGTGAAGATGATCTCCGTGCCAAGTATCCTACCCTCTTTGTGTCTTCTTCTTCATCCTAGAATCTCGGGGCGAGATTCCTGTTTAGTGGGGGAGAGTTGTAGCATCCCAATTGTCTAACAATTGTAATGCTACTTGGTCTAGTAATATAATGGCTACTTCAATTATATAATTGTAGCATCATCATTATATCATGCTCATGTCATCATGCCTCCTTGCATTTGAGCATCATATAAAACCCTTTTTGATTTGGTTCTTATCTCATATGCATTATTAATTGTATTTGCCTCTTGATATTGTATTTGGTTCTTGATATATTGTTTAATGCCCAAGTTGAGTTGGGGGCATATCTCTTAACTCCACCACCTTTCTTCTTTCACCACCTTATAATTCCACCATCCAACTAAATATGAGCTTGGCATTTATGGAGTTTACCTCTAGCTAATGTGGGTTGGGATGGATCCAATTCTTTGCCACATGCTCTCATCTTGGCATCATGTTGTTTTTCACAATATTGATATATGAGAGCCACATGGCCACCTTTGCATGCCTTGTGAGTGGAACCTTTTCCTAGCTTCCATAGTTGTGGTTTTGGGGTTATCATCATGTTGGGGTATTTTGAGGGCTTATTAAATACCTAGTGGCATATACACACTAGCAAGTCCCAAATATAATCCAATGTGATCATCTCCCTATACTCCACTTGGAATTCTTTCTAAATTCCTTTGCTTGGGCCTTACTCCAACTTTTGAGCGTGCATAATAAAAATGCCATGAAATAATATTGTTTTCACAAGAATCAACATGGCATTAAATGTTTTGCATGGGCCATGCAAGAACCATCTTTTGCTAGCTTTGGTTTGTATTTGCATTTTGAGTAGATCTTGTTTAAACCCCACCACCTTGTCCTCTCTTTTCCTAGTCTTGATCTTGTTGGAGCTTGCTTGGGGCATGCTTAAACTTGTCAAGGACCACTCCATCTAATCTCTCCTCTCTCTAAACCTACCTCTCTCTTTAACCCTCTTCCTAAAACCCTAGCTAAGAGCCTATCTAATCACCTACTTACCCCATACCCCATCTAAGCTAACCCCAAATGTACCACACCCCTCTCACCTAACCCTAAGTCCCCCACCTCTCTCTCTCGGCCTCACCTCTTCTCTCCCTACCCCGAGGCTACCACCATACCCTAGCTACCCCTTCACCTCTCAAAGAAACCCTAGCCCGAGCCTACCCTAACTCCAACCCTAGACCCGAGCCTCACCTCTCCCTCTCTTGCTCTCTCTCTGCCCTAGGGGCCCCAGGCCGAACCACCCCGACCCTAGCCTGCCCTACCCCACCTGCCAGCTACCCCTGCCCCTGCCCTGCCGTGCCCAGCCCTGGCACGTGAAAGAGGAGGAGGGAAAGGTGGCACCGAGCCACCTTTACCCATCTACCCGCGCCCACGGTACCTCCCTCCCTCTGCTACCTACCACCACCCCCACAACCTCTCCTCGCTCGTCCAGATCCACCCAGAGGCCTGCCCTCTTTTCTCTCTTCTCCACCGTCTCTATCTACCCCCCCAACGCCGGCCACCGTCGGTCCCCTCCGTTCCCCTTACCTGCAGCCGGTGGCGAGGAGCTCTAGGTGTCGAGGAAGCACGAAGAGACGCCTAGGAGGCCGCCTGTACCCGCCGTCGAGGAGGAGGAGACCTGTACGCCATTGCTCTCATGAGGCCGACACGAAACCCTAGCTTCGGTTCGTCTGCATCGACGCCGATCCCCTGCGCCTCGAGCTGAACCGACCACATCGATGCCCTCGGTGATCCGCTTAACCCCTGGACATGGTCCCTTCTCCGTGCCGCCTAGATTCGCGGACCAACCGTCGAGCACCCTTTGCACCGACGGGCGCTGTCTGACGCTCGCGGCGTCGCGTAAGCCCTATCTAGCCGCGTAACCCCCACCTGACACCAAACCCAGCCTAGCCAAGACTGGTTGCACCCTCAAGCCGCACTTCAAGGCCCCAGATCGAACCTCGCGTCGCGCCAGCATCGACCGATCGGTCGATCGCGGCAGAGAAGAGAAACAGTGCGGGCGGACGTTTTGCCGATACCCCCCTCCGCCTTTTTGTCTCGCAACCCGCGGTCCAGCCCAGGCCCACCCGTCGGCGTCTGTTACCGCTTTGCAGGAAACCCCCTGGCCTTTTAAAACTCAACCCGCAGTCCCCCGCAGAGCCACGTGGTGGCCTCCCCTCGCCTCATCAAGTGGGCCTGCGAGCCAGCTGGTCCCACCTGCATCTTCACGGCTAGCAGCAACGGTGTAAAACGTTTTTTAAGGCTGCCCACCAGCCTGGTCCCACTCTGCTGCTCAGGTCTGAGTCTGCCTGGGTATAAAAAGTAATTCTGCAAATCTGTTTTAATTCAAATCTTTTTCTAATTATTTCAAATTCAAATATATTTTCTGTTTTTAATTATCTTTTCAAATATTAATCCAAATAATACAAATAATATATGTTTTCAAATCAGAAAAATGTGAGGATTTCAAATATGCAATCCAAAATATATTTTGAACCCTTAAAATTCCAAGTTTATTTAAATTACAATAAAATGCCCCTTTTCTTTAATTAATTAATAACTTTTGATTTATAACTCCGAATTTAATAAATGATATGTCTAAAATGATTAGCTCGACGAGACCTTTCTGTTTATGCATTCCATGGTTTGTTTTGAAGCATGCATCATATAAATATATTGTGGACAGCAACTTAATTGTGAATAAATTAGGGCCAAAACTTAATGAAATGTTTAATCTTGTATCTCACACCTCACCCATGCCATGCTACCTTAACACCATGCAAATTGTGCATCATTCATCATGGCATGATTGTTTGCTTGTCGCATTTATTCATATGCTTGTGCATGTTATTTATGTTGGCCCTTGTTTGTTTGGTTCTTCTTCGAATAGACGACGGTGGATATATCAAGAGAACCAGAGCACTACCTGATCCATTCCTTGCTTCAACTGAGCTGCCAGGCAAGCACTACCACATGCTTGCATACATATATTACCTATTGCCTCTTTCTTATTCTTGCATCATCGAGTCGCGAATGCATTAAATTGAATCCCAAGTATTGCATAGCCTTTATTTTTAAACCCCACCGAAGCTTGTTCCTCCATCCCATGAGCCATTACTACAGGAGTTGTTTGAGCCATGCGAGTCGTAGAACAGCATGTGTAGGGTATGTGAGTGTCTGATGGATAACGAGGTACCTAAACAACTTAACCTGAGTAGTAACGGGATAACTAATGAAAGTGGCATCGGTGAGCCATATTCGCTATTTGGTTTTTCAGGCTCACTTGTGTCCCGTAAGACCCCGAGTACTTGATTCCTGTTCCAAGAATATTCGCGCTATCCACATCCGGGAGGCTTATGGACCCCCCTGAGCCAGAGCTTGATTCATTCTTATTTCTTAGGGCCACAGCTAGTTTGAGGTTTTATTTACTATCCTGTACCTATGCCATGCTTTACTGCTTTATTTACGATTGTGTGAGGAGCACTGCATTTAGGAAGCGGAGTGTTTTATCGCTATCCAGCTTTTGGGATCTCATCGTTTACAGCCATTGGCGCAACCCTTGAGTCCGTCTCGAGTCAGCTAACTCCGCTATGGTAGCTTATTGGGGTGGCCCGCTTAAATTTTTCTGAATCCTTTGATTGCTTTGTCGTGACTTCCTCGTTGGGTTTTGATTTGGTTTTTCCGAGGCATATCGAGTGTGTGTTGCTATTTGTGCACCCCTGCAGGGTAAAACTTTCTGAAAGCCGTGTCCGCGGTTATGGACAACTTGGAGCACAGTTTCTCGATCATAGACAAGCATAACTAAAGTACCGCTTTTAAATTAACTAGACTAGGTATCTGACTAGTAAATAGCGCAACACTCATGAAATGGATAATAAAACTGCCAACGGATGGGGGGGTGTTCATCCGCTTCCTCGTCGGTAAGCGAGGAGGAGGATGGATCTGTTAAGATTACCTTTATAACTGTTATAACTGTTGTTCTTAATTCACGGACATCCGTCTATCTCTGGTTGGGCGGATGGTTAGCGAGTATCTATAGAATTGCTAGGGTTTATCTTTTGCTGCAATTGCGTCACCCTGTGTTGTGTCCCTTTAGAGGCATAAAGACTTGCTGAGTACCCCTAGGGTCTCACACGATAAATTATTGGTTCAGATGAACAGGTACACTCGCAAGATGGATACTGGGTGGAAGAGACGGACGATGTGGGCAACGATCATTCGGTGTAGAGGTTCCGGGAACGGGGATCCGTGAGATCTGTGGGCGGGATGTGCTTATTTATGGGGCATCTTATGCCGATTTGCTTCTTATCCGTACTCGGATTTTGCCTTCCGCTTCCGCTTGATACTCTGTTGATTGATGTATGAGGAGATATCCTAAACTATTATATCTATCTAGGATATTTGGATCTTGCCGATGTATGCTATATATTTCCTTTCTTTTTAGATGGAATGGCTCTGATGTACTATTGTATGGTGGCTTGCATACATACTCATTTGTGTATGTAGTTGATCCCTTCGCCTGCCGATTACGCCGCCCGTTCTTGTCCCGATGTTTGGAAATGGTTGGGACGGCCGAAAGGTCTACCTGTGAGTGGCATTTGGGCCCCACCGTACTATTTCAACCATTTCTGATCATCCAGGCTTGTACTAGGAGCGTAATTCACCGAGGTAGTTACATAAGGTCCATTCTATTTAATTATTAATGGAACCTAAAATAAAAATATAATTTTGTTTTAAACAAGTTTTCCAAGTATCTTTTATTTTCAAATAAACCCTACTGATTTGGTTTTGTTAATATTTGGATTTCAAATGGAGATTTTATTAAATAAATCAAAACCTATTTGAATTAATAATTAAAGGTCTATTTTATTTAATTATTAAATAGATCCTAAAGAGAATAAAATTATTTTATTTTATTTTTGGGATTTGGTTTATGTTGTTAAACAGAACCAAAACTCATTACAAGTGTGGTGAATGTTTGAATTGTTTGAATGTTTGTTTTGTTGTTTGAATTGTGAATTGAATTTCAAATCAGTAAATAGAAATAGAAAAGGATAAATCAATCAGACAGAAAAAAATAGAGCAAAACGACCCAGCCCAACTAAAGCCCATCCCAGCCCAAAGAGCCACCTCCTCCCCAAATGAACCGTTATTTTTCTCACTCAGGAACTTAACCGCACAGAGGATGACGACTGGACCCCACACTCACGCTCTCTCTCTCGCTGACCAGCCGACCCCACCCCCTCCTATTCATCGTCTTCAAGCACGACCCTGTCGCCTGGCCGTTTATTGCCGATTGATTCGCTTCGTCAATTCGCTTCAATGCCGCGTGATCAACGCCCCCTGACCACACTCGCTTAAACGCCCTGGCCTCCTCTCCATTTCCCCTCTCTCGCCCGGCTCTCTCGGCCACCAGGCTGTTCGGAATCGTCTCCAAACCGCCACTGTCTCTGACGCCCTCCGGCGGCAATTCCGGCCACCACCGCTAGCCCCACTGCTACCAGAGCACACTATCTTGCTCGCCATCATCTCCTGCACCTGCCAGTACCTTTCCCTCGCTCGCGAGTGCTCTGCAGCGACGACTTCGTCTTCGACTGAACGACGCCGCCGTCCGCTCCAACTCCGACGAGCCCCACAGGTAGTTTCCGACCGCGCCTCTCCTTCTCCTTCATGCACGCATCGTCGCCATAGCTTTGCGCGTCTGACCCTGTCTTCCGTTTGTCCTAGCGTGCACCGTAGCCCCGCCTCCAACAACGCCAGTGCGTGCCCGACGCTGACCTAAACTCCGGCGAGCGATTGCCGTCCACCCCGAGCGCCCCTTCGACGGAGACGACCATGTTGAGCACCAGCATTCCACGGCGATTCTGGTGAGCATCTCCCCTACTCCTCTCGCTTCCTGTTCTCGCCGTTACGCCGTAGCTAGAGCACCGCTGCCGCGCGCCACCGTCGTTGCGCCGCCAGTTCTTGGCAGGGCATTAGGAGCCGTCCGATCCAGATCCGAGGCACGCGATAGATTGACTTATCAAAGGGGTAAGATCAATCCTGTGCCGCACGATTCACTTTAAATCCTGCGGTCCACGTTGCTGATCCGAACGAACCGGTATGACCCAATGGGAATCAGACACATGGCTCTGAGTGTGAGTTAAAACAGAAACATTTCAATATGATATGTGATTTTGAAAATTGCATAACTTTCAAACCACATGTCCAATTTTTGCAAACTTTATATCATTGGAATCAGTGGAACAAGCCCTAGCCAACCATGCCATTTGTTTAGTAAAAATCTTCTGGAAAAATGTTTGTTTTTGCAGAAACATTTGTATGCTTGTTTAGATTATAAAAATTGTTCCAAAATGTTTTTGGGGATAAAATCTTTGGCAATTGGATTGATTTGAACCTACTGACCATAGGAAACACTTTGTGGTTTCAAAAATATATTTGGTGATGCAAAAGAATGATTCTTTGATTTAAAACCAATTATAGTCAAATAGAAATGTGGTTTATTTATTAAAAACTGTTTTGGAAGAAAACTTTTGGGAAATGTTTTGTTTTAAACTCTTTGACCACAAACACCAAGTTTTATGGTTTGAAAACTTATTTGGTGAACCCTATAGATTAATGCCTTAGTAAACATATTTCTACACCACATAAAATGATACTTTGTTTTGAAAAATGGTTTATGAAGTGAAACCTTTTGCAAATGACTTTTGCCACTTTACCAAAATGACCATTAGGTGTTTTCAAAAGTTTAAGACCCATTAGGAACCACTTTTCCAAATAGAACAATCCTTGGCATGCTTGCATGCATTATCTTAGTTCTATGATTTTATGTGTTGTTTTGCTTGATTGGTAGATTGAGTTTGTGCCTTACTTGATTGAATTGTAGTGACTTGAAGAGTGTGATTGTAGCAAGGACAAGGAGTGAACCTATACTCTACCAAAAAGGCAAGTGATGCTTCATACTTTTATCCCATTACTTTCACTATGCATTAGTGATTTTCTCTAAGTAAAACTTGCATGGAATTTTTGCTAAGTATAAACCTTGCTATAGGAAAACCTAGTAGATGAAACCTTAGTAGAAAATTCCTAAGTTAAGACTCCTACTACTATCATGCTTAGCTTAGCTAATAGAAAACAAGGGTGGAAATATATCCATACTATGGGAAAATTTCTAAGTCTGAGGACTTGTGTTTTTGTTTAATAAAACAACTAAGTTAATGAATCACCTGGGTGGAATGGTAATTGCTTGGTGGTTTTTGGTTGAGTGGTTCACAAGGCCCATGTCTATGGTTTACCTTGTGTATCTCACTTGTGGATGGCCACCCAGGAACAAAGAGATTTGAGATGTCAAATGTTGAGAAGCTTCAAGTGCAGCCACTTGGCATTATGGGCTCTGCCTGGATCATATAGGTTGCAAGAACTTAGCCATATGGATAGTTGGTGGTAGAGTTTGATAGGTTGGAACGTCCATTTTGGTCTAAGGAAGGCTTGAAAGATCTTGTCTTGGGAAACCAAGTCTTGTGGGGAAAGTGCACCACCTCTGCAGAGTGTAAAATCTAAGTACTTAGCCATGTCCCTGGTAAAGGACAATTTGAGCATCAAGACATGGAAGCAATCAAGAATCTCATCATTCAAATTTCTAAGTTAAAAACTTGTGGTTTGAACAAGGGTTAAAAGATCTTCAATCTTTGATATAGAAAAATGATTTTGTCAAGTAAAAACTTAGTGTTTTCAAATGTTAAGGAAAATTATATTTTGAGCAATGCAAGCCTCAACTCCACTTAGCCAAATGCATATAGATGATAGACTCTACTATACTACCATAGTATCACTTGCCAATACAATTCAAATGTATTGACCCTTGTGGCTGTAACTTGTATGTTGCAGGTTTGATTGTTTTAGTGAAGATTGATTGATTAGGATTACAAAGTCTACAACCAACATGTCTGTCTGTGGCACTTTGAAGATGAAGTACCCCATGCTTATAGTTATTCCGCTGCAATGTATTGTAATAGCCAAATGAGCTATGTAAGATGTAATAAAATTATGTTATTCCTGGTTATAAAGTTGTATTATGACCTTTGTTTCTTGATATTACATCTTAATTGTGGATGCTAGCTATTGATCCAGGGACTAGCATTGTAAACACAGGGGACTCTACCTTATTAAAGGTTGGGACCCTTACACTGGGATTAAAAATCCTAGAGTTGACAAGTTGGTATCAGAGCCATCCTGACCATAGGAGACCCTAGTTTAGAATGGACGTTTGAATCAAAAACTTAGTTTAAAAACCAAGGAAGTGAGTATTTATGAAAACTTATTCTTATTCTTATCACATAGACTCTTTCATGAAAATTCATGTTCCTAAAAAATTCTTGCAAACTTACATAAAATTTGACACACTTGATCACTCTACTAACTTACTCATCCTATATTCTTGATGGACGTGAAGTACAGCAAGTTTTATTAGTTGGGGAATGGAGGAGACCTCATCTTTGATCGTGATTTGGACCAGCTGTCAGAGATGCTGGAGCATCCGCACCCCGAGTTCTTCGGAGCTCATCTCAATGATCAAGAAGGAGAGGATTTGCAGTGGTTAGTTGTTGGAAGTCTCTGAGGAAAGATTGAACCCCCCACCATAGAGGGAATTCAGTTCACCTTGAGAGAGATCAACTGGCTCGATGGACTTGCCAGAGCCATGCAGGAAGCTCTTGCACATGTGTGTAAGGTAGTATCAATCAGATCAAGGGTACCCACTTTGAGTTCTACCCAAGGCGTGATGTTATGGGACAGCCACTGGAGGCCCCATATCGCAACTAGCTGAAGAGTCAATTGGACCACCTCAACTTCATGATGTATGACCGTCAGAAGGAGTTGGACAATGCCCGTTCCTACGCCAGCCATAAGTACGCCATCGCCGCCAAGAAGGATCAGACAATTGCCATGCTAGTGAAGGATCGCCAGTCTTGTCGCCCTCAGCTCGACAAGAAGGAGCGCATCATTGCCCGTCTTCGCCAGCAGATCACGGATTTGGAGGAGACCGTCCACGAGAGAGATATACAGTTGAAGGAGAGGGAGAAGGCAGGGGAAGACCTTCGTGTATACCCCTACTCCTATCTCAGCGATGATGATGACTTTCTGGAGGATCAGGCCATGGACTTCTTCCTCGATGAGGATGACTTCGCCTTCATCGATGATGATGATGATGATGAGGACACCGACTCCGAGGAGTAGTATCACTTGAGCACTAGCATTAGTGAGTTGTATTCGGTCCCACTGTATCGTAGCTTCACAGAATGGTTATTTAAACCATATGTTTTCCTTTGTTGTGCTGTGTGTTTGTATCGTGTGCTATGAATGAATGAATGAAAAGCAAGTTGCTAGAAAAATCTGCGTCAAACTTTGAAAACTTTTCAAACCCCAAAACCCTGAACCTTAGAAATTTCCCTCTTTTCTCATAATCTATCTCAATCTTTAGATACCTCGCGGAGGAAGCACTTCATCCCCGGACCCGATGTTGCAAATTTTGCAAATGTTGGTTTTTGACCGCGAAGTTGAAAGATCCGAACGTCAAGCCAATTTAGCCACCCTTCAACAGATAGCTCAGATGGCCAACAATAATCAAGGCCATGGAAATCAGGACAACCATGGATCTAAGCTCATGAATTTCCAGAACACCAATCCACCCGTTTTCACTAAGTGAGGAGAGCCCCTAGATGCAGATGATTGGTTGCAAACCATGGAAAACAACTTAGAAGTTGCAGGAGTGGAAGCTAACGAGAAAGTTCTGTTCGCCACCCACTATCTGGCAGGAGATGCAAGAGCATGGTGGAACAACGTCCGTGCCATGACTGTAGGACAAATGATGACTTGGGAAGAGTTCAAAGTCAAGTTTAGCCAAACCCATGTGCCACCAGGTTTGATCAAGAGGATGAGAGATGAATTCAGGGAATTGAAGCAAGGAAGGATGACAGTAGTGGAATATCGTGACAAATTTTTGTCCTTGGCTAGGTATGCACCAGATGAGATAGACACTGAAGCCAAGAAGAAGGAGAGATTCCTGAATGGTCTGCACGATTAGATGCAGACAATGTTAGTCAATATCCCCTTTGCTGATATTGAAGCCTTAGTGGACTCTGCCATTCCGATGGAAGGCAAGATCAACCAAGCTAATGAGAACCGCAAGCGTCACATGATGCATCAACCAGGAACCCACCATACACCAAAGTATCGCCCCAACCCATCTCCAGGATTTGCCCCAAGAACCAACCGAACCCCAATGAACCGTCTGACCTATCCCAACTATGGAAACCCAAGGCCCGGAGGAAATCACAACAACCCCGGCAACCCCACCAATTTCAACTGTGCACCACCAAAGTTCAACAACAACAATGCCGCCACCAACACCAACACTACCCCAAGGACTGGAAGCAATGTTGTGACTGTTGCAACAAAGGACAAGTCGCAAGTGACTTGTTATGAATGTGGAAC
Organism: Avena insularis; assembly: GCA_023614405.1. Taxonomy (NCBI): domain Eukaryota; kingdom Viridiplantae; phylum Streptophyta; class Magnoliopsida; order Poales; family Poaceae; genus Avena; species Avena insularis. The sequence goes on from CM042691.1 coordinate 195,194,899, forward strand.
CAAGGGTCACTATTGTAGGGGTTCATAGCATGGAAAACAAAAAAATTCTACCGCATGAACACACAATCAATATCTAATCTATGATCAAGCCAAGATCTATCTACTAGATCGGTGCAACAAGTTGATAGAGTACTAACCCTCCAAGATCCAAAGCGGTTAACGAGAGCAGATTCTCGTGGGTGATGTAGTCGTTCACTTGCGGATCTCAAGATCGCGTAGACGATCCTTCCGGCGCCACGTTCCGGCAGTGCTCCCGCAGTCAGTCACACGTACGGTACTCGATGAAGACCTTCCTCTCACTTGTTCTAGCAGGCAGCAGCGGTTTTAGGTCTCTCCTCGCAATTCTAGGAGGACGACGTCGTGCTGTCGGAAGTAGAGGGGAGATCCCGGAGGGCTTCGCCTAAGCCGGAGTTGATATGGTTGAGTAGAGGGAGCCTCGGCGATCTATATTTTCGAGGCCGAGGTTTAGAGGTATCTAGCAACTAGGGTTTAGCTAGTTGGTAGCGGTTTAGAGGAGATCTAGATTGGCCGCAACTAGAGAGGGGGGCGGCGGCCAAACTAGGGTTTCTTGTGTGCCTAGGGCAAGGGACACCTTGGGGTGCACCCCCGCCCCTCCATATATAGGTGGGGGAGCGTCCAAGGGTGTTCCCAACCCAGGTGGAAACCCTCCCTAACTTAGAAACCCTCCCTGACTGGGAAACCATGTTGGGATTTGACTTTTTTAAACTGCCTTTTTGACTTTCAAATTAGAGTTTGATTTCTCTCTTCCAAGTGTCCAGCCAAGTGACCTAGGACATGATGCAACCATTACACTTTGTCATGGCACATCCATGTACCCTTCCCCTTCCGGATCAATGAACCTTCTAGACCCTTCTAGAACATTCCGGTGAAAACACAGGAATCATTCCCGAACTCCGAAATTGGACTTTCCTTATATGAATTGTAAGGTCCCTCCTTTATAAAGGAAAAAGGATCCCTGTGATTGCAATGCTAGTCCCTGGATCAATGCTAGCATCCACAGTTTAAGATGAAGTACACAGAAATAAAGGTCATTATTACAGTCATTCCAGAGACAACATAGTCTTTACAACTCCATGGCCACAGGCCTAATACAAGAGTTTAAATAAGTAAATAAATAAAAGTCTTCATCTTCATGTGCCACAGGGAAACATGTTGAGTGTAGACTCATGACTCCTAATCCTCATCAGAATAACCTGCAACATCACAAGTTACAGCCAAAGTGGGTCAATACATTGGAATAGTATTGGCAAGTGATACCTTAGTATAATTTTTGGTGGACTAGATACTACATGCAATTTGGCTAAGTGTAGCTTAGGCTGCTCAAAATAGGTTTTGCCTATTAGTTGAAATCACTAAGTTTTCCTTTGTCAAAACTTTTCCCAAGGAACCACCAATAGACATTGAGGTCCTTCACCCTTGTTCAACCACAAGTTTTACTTAGAAATTGGGATGAGGAGATTCTTGATAGCTTCCATGTCTTGATGCTCAAATTGTCCCATACCAGGGACATGGCTAAGTACTTAGATTCTTGCATCTGCAGAGGTTGTGCACTTTCCCCACCAGACTTGATTTTCACCAAGACAGGACCTTTCATAAGCCTTCCCTTAGACCAAATGGACGTGTTCCAACCTATCAACCCACTACCACCAACTGTCCAAATGGCTAAGTTCTAGCAACCTATGTGATCCAAGCAGAGCCCATATTGCCAAGTGGCTGCACTAGAAGCTTCTTAACATTTGGCCTCTAAAATCTCTTTGTTCCTGGGTGGCTTTCCACAAGTGTGATACACAAGGTAAACCATATAAATGGGCCTTGTGTAACCACTCAACATAAACCATTCCTTCCATTCCACCCAGGTGTTTCATTCACTTAGTTGTTTTATTAGGCAAAACACAAGTCCAAAGACTTAGAAATATTTTTATCATAGCATGTATATTTCACCACCCTTGGTTGCTAATAGCTAGGCTAAGCATGGCATAGATAAGCATCTTAACTTAGAAATTTCCTAGCAATTCTACAACTACTAGGATTTCCCAACATGGCATATAAGCAAAATATAACATGCAAGACTAGTAAAAATATTTCTAATGCTTAGTAGAAAACATAGGAATAAAATATCATGAAGCACCACTTGCCTTGGTAGTTTGGAGAGTAGCTACACTCCTCACAATCACTATTGGCACCAAAATCTACACATAAAATCATAGCCACAATCACATATAAATAAAATACAAGCAAAAATATATGAATTCATGCAATATGATATGTGATGATTTTCTAAACACAACAAGACAAGTGCACAGTACTGGTTCACCAACAAGTTCAAAAACTTGCCAAACAACATTTATTTAAACTCTAAAATATTTCTCAAACAATTCATATACCCAAAATAGGCCTACACATATTTCTGTAATTAAAGCCATTTTAACAGAAGCAAAACATTAAACACATTGCATATTTAGAAAGGTCTTGTTCTCCTGATTCCATTGATATAAAATTTGTCAAATTTGAACATGGGAATCAAAAGTTATAGCTAAAACAATTTCAATTTACTAATAGATTCAAATCCTGCTTTTAAATCTAATCTCTAGCCACGCATCACGCTCTGATTGGCGCGTACCGGTTCGCTCAGGATCGCGTTTGTGAGCCATTAGATCTACTTAATCTGCACGGCCCAGATCCACTCATACCGTTTCGCTAAGTGATCTGTTTCTGTGCGCTGGATCTAGATCCAATGGTCGTCGACCAAGCAACCATAGATGGGCGGCGCTGGCGGTGGCATCTGGCAGCGGCGAGCTCTGTCTACGGCGGCGCGGCGCTACAGGTGGATCTGGGGTCGTCGGAGATGCTTACTAGAATCATGGCGATGCACTGGTGCTCAACCTGGCGACTGCTTGGCAAGGGGCGCACGGACACGGCTGCACGGGCTCGTCAGAGTTGCTGTCAGCGTCGGGCTTGGGTGGACGACGATGTTAGCGATGCTCCTGGTCACCCTAGCATGAACAAAAGGTATCAGGAGATGCGCAGGACTACGGCGAACACGTTCGCATGAACCAGAGGCGAAGGGGAACAAGGGGCTCACCGAATTTAATCGCCGGAGTTGAGGACGTCGTCGGAACCTTGTTGTGCTTGATGAAGACGATGACCTGGGTCGGTATAGGAGGGACCAATGGTGTCAGAAGGTGCGCAAGAAAGTGGCGAAGCTGTCTGCAAGAACTAGAGAAGAAGGGGCACACGGGGCTCACCGGGATTGGTCGCCGGAGTTGAGCTCTGTCTGCGGCGGTGTAAGGTTGATTGTGGGCAGCCTGGAGGCGCTCTGTGCTCGGAGTCTGGGGGGAAATGGAGAGGGGGTAGAGGGGGTTTAAGTAGGCTAGACGGGGCGTGATTTACTCCTGCAATCAACGCGAATTGATGACGCAATTCAAACCAGGAAACGCACGGCGTGATTTGGGGAAGAACACGTCGCGGGGTGGAGACGACGACGCCGTGTGGGCCGCGACTGTCAGCGAGAGAAACAGAGAGGGAGTGGGTCCTGTCATGACTTAAGGGTGCGGTGATGAGTGAAGAAAAGCGTTTTATGGGGGTTTGGGGCTTAGTTGGGCCAGATTCGACTGAAAGCGTATTTTTTCCTTTTAACCTTTTTCTTTTTCTGTTTGATTTTTCTGAGATGATTTTCAACTCCAAATCAAATGAGTTTGAATTCAAATCTTCTCCAGGTTTTTATACTGCAAACCTTGCACTCAAATGTGTGTCAAACACTACTGTTTACTCAAAACACTTTGATCAAAATGAAAATAAAAATAAAACCAAGCCTTTATGTGATATAAACAATAGGCATAATATTGGTTTTATTTATTCCTTTTGTTTTGAAAACTTGCTCAAGCTTTGGAAAGTGCCTAAGTTTGAATTCAAACCTTTCTGAACAAAACAAGGTACTCTTCTCATTGGAAGATAGCACTAAGGCTAGAGCAAACTTACATGAAATAATAAGCATATATGCTTCTGTTTTGAAATGATTTGTTTGGAATGAAATTCATAAGATCATGGATGCATGGATGATATGCATGAGTTTGAAATATGATTTTTGGGATGTTACAAATCTAACCCCCTTAAGGTGAATCTCGCCCTCGAGATTCGGATTGGCTAGCAAATAGGTGAGGGTGGTCTTTCCGAAGATCATCTTCTCTTTCCCATGTTGCTTCCTCTTCGGAATGATGGTTCCACTGCACTTTGCAAAACTTGATAGTCTTAGTCCGTGTGACTCTTTCTGCAGTCTCAAGAATCTTGATAGGTTTCTCCTCATAAGTGAGGTCACTCTCCAACTGAACCTCTTCCAAAGGAATAGTATCCTTCAAAGAAGTTTCTTCCATTTCTGGATGACATTTCTTAAGCTGACTCACATGAAACACATTATGAACAGCTGACAAAGACTCTGGCAATTCAATTTCATAAGAAACTTCTCCTTTACGACTCAGAATCTTGAATGGTCCAACATATCTTGGGGCCAACTTTCCTTTAACACCAAATCTCTTCACTCCACGAAGTGGTGACACTCTAAGATAAGCTCTATCACCGACTTCATAGGTGACTTCTCTACGCTTAGGATCTGCGTAGCTCTTCTGTCGAGACTGTGCTATCTTCAATCTGTCCTTAACCAACTTAACTTTCTCTTCGGCTTCTTTGATTAGTTCTGGTCCGAACAGACTTCTTTCTCCCACACCATTCCATAGTAATGGGGTAGTACACTTTCTCCCATAGAGAAACTCAAATGGTGCCATCTCAATACTGGCTTGATAGTTGTTGTTATAAGAAAATTATTCGTAAGGCAGAGTTTCATCCCAACTGGCTCCATAGTCTAGGGCACATGCTCTCAACATATCTTCAAGGATCTGATTTGTCCGTTCTGTTTGTCCATCAGTTTGAGGATGAAAAGAAGTGCTGAATTCCAACCTTGTTCCCAATGACTCATGTAATTGCCTCCAAAAATGATAAGTGAATTGGGTTCCTCTATCTGACATAATACTCTTGGGTACTCCATGTAGACATACAATTCTACTCATATAGATCTTGGCCAACTTAGCACTTGTGTAAGTTGTCTTCACGGGTATGAAATGAGCCACTTTAGTTAGGCGATCCACTACAACCCAAATAGAATCATATCCTGACTGGGTTCTTGGCAATCCGGTAATGAAATCCATACCAATCTTGTCCCACTTCCAATCAGGAATAGGTAGTGGTTGAAGCAAACCTGCTAGTTTCTGATGTTCCTCTTTCACTCTACTACACACGTCACACAAAGCAATATGTTCGGTGATGTCCTTCTTGAGATTATTCCACCAAAATCTTTCCTTCATATCCATGTACATTTTGGTGTTACCCGGATGAATGGAATATGGTGAGTTGTGTGCTTCTTGTAAAATCAGTTTCCGTAGCTCTGGATCTTGTGGAACACAGATACGTTTCCCATGACATAAAGTACCTTGTTCGTCTTCATGGAATCCTTTGGCTTTTCCCTTTCCAATCTTTTCCTTGATCTCTTCAATTTCCTGATCAGTCTTCTGGGCTTCTTTGATCTTGTCCAACAAAGTGGGTTGAACATCCAAAGACATGAGATGTCCTTCAGGCATAATCTCCAATATGAGATCTCTAAATTGGGCACACAAATCATCTGGCAATTCTACCTTAGTAAGGCCATTCACAAAAACCTTATTGCTTAGAGCATCCGCTACAACATTTGCTTTACGAGGGTGGTATTGCAAATTTAAGTCATAGTCTTTGATGAGTTCTAGCCATCTTCTTTGCCTCATGTTAATTTCCTTCTAGGTGAAGATATACTTCAAACTCTTGTGATCTGTGAACACTTCACAACGCTTTCCCAAAAGATAATGTCTCCATGTTTTGAGTGCATGGACAATAGAGGCTAACTCTAGATCATGAGTAGGGTAGTTCACTTCATGAGTTTTGAGTTGTCTCGAGGCATAAGCCACAACTTTTCCTTCTTGCATAAGTACTGCACCCAAACCATGATGAGATGCATCACAATATACTTGGAAATCTTTTTCCAAATCTGGCAAACACAAGACTGGTGCTGTCACAAGTCTCTTCTTCAATTCTTGAAAGCTGAGTTCACATCCCTCAGACCAAGCAAATTTCTTGTCTTTCTTTAGCAATTCCGTCATAGATTTTGCTACCTTAGAGAAATTCTCAATGAATATTCTATAGTAAACTGCTAAGCCAAGGAAACTACGAACTTCTTTCACTGACTTGGGAGATTCCCATTCAGTTACGGCTGAAACTTTAGCAGGGTCAACTACTACACCATCTCCTGACACAACGTGTCCAAGAAATCCAACTTCATTTAGCCAAAATTCACACTTGCTGAATTTGGCATACAGTTTATGCTCTCTAAGCTTCTCAAGTATCAAACGCAAATGTCCTTCATGCTCTTCTTTGCTCTTGGAGTAGATTAAAATGTCATCGATAAAAACGACAACAAATTTATCAAGAAATTCCATGAATACTTTGTTCATCATATTCATGAAGTATGCTGGTGCATTGGTTAAGCCAAATGGCATCACGGTATACTCATACAGTCCATACCTCGTGGTGAAAGCTGTCTTAGGTATGTCTTGCTCTCTTATCTTGAGATGGAAATAGCCCGACCGAAGATCAATCTTTGAGAACACACAAGCTCCTTCTAACTGATCAAACAAGTCATTGATTCTAGGCAAAGGATATTTGTTCTTGATAGTCGCCTCATTGAGTGAACGGTAATCTATGCATAACCTTTGACTTCTATCTTTCTTCTCCACAAACAAAACGGGGCTCCCCAAGATGAAGAACTTGGTTGAATAAATCCCTTCTGCAACTATTCTCCAAGTTGTTTCTTGAGTTCTTTCAGTTCATCCACTTACATCTTGTACGGTCTCTTTGCTATTGGTCCAGATCCTGGTAGCAAATCTATAAGAAACTCCACATCTCTATCTGGTGGCATTCCCGGCAATTCTTCTGGAAACACATCCGGATATTCACTCACAATTGGCACACTGTCTATGCTAACCCCCTTAAGAGAATGTAGCATACTTCTTTTTGCTTCAAAGTTGGTCTTGAATCTGATCCTTTTATTTTCTGGAGTTGTGAGTGAGACAGTATGGTTGGCACAATCTATCACTCCCTTGTGCTTAGTCATCCAATCCATTCCCAAAATGACATCCAATCCTTGGGAGTTTAGAGTTATCAAGTTAACGAGAAACTTATACTTCCCAAACTCTATGACTAGATCATGACACCCTGAATTCACTATCATTTCTCCTCCAGGAGAACTTTTTTAACTTTTATAGGACACCCAATAGTGTCTACCGGTAGTTCATTTCTTTCAACAAATGCTCTTGATATGAATGAATGAGATGCACCAGTATCAAAGAGAACAAATGCTGGGACAGAATTGAGTTTGAACTTACCAGCAACAGCATCAGGTTCCTCATATATTTCCTCCACATTGATGTGGTTCACTTGTCCCTTTTGAAAAGGGTTGGGCTTGTTGGGTCCTTCAACTTTCTTTTCCAGGAATTCATTGGCATAATGCCCCATCTTCTTGCACTTGAAACACTCAACCTGACTAATGTCCTTCTTGACAGGCTGGCTTCCACTGCCACTTCCACTACCACTGTGGTGGCTCTTATATCCACCCTTGTGATTCTTGTACTTGTCATTGTCATGACTACGGTGATGCTTGTTGTCATGATTACGGTTGTGGTTGTGGTGCTTGTTGAATTTCCCATGCTTGTGGGATCCTGAGCTTCCACTATCATCATAATGGGAACGCTTGTGAGACGATCCCGAGCTGTGCTTGTCCGAGTGCTTTCTCTTCCTACTCTCAACTTGCTTCATTTTGTTCTCCAAAATAGCAGCCTTATCACAAAGAGACTGATAAGTGGGAACATAGGCCACTGATAGCTGCAAGTTCAGTTCATCATTCAGCCCTTCAAGGAACTTTTCCTTCCTCTTGGCATCGGTGTCAACTTCGTCCGGTGCATAACGCGCCAGATTGTTGAACTCCTCAATGTACTCTGCCACGCTGCGGTGGCGCTGCTTCAAGTTATGAAACTCTTTCTTTTTCAGACTCATCACTCCAGATGAGATGTGAGCAGTACGGAAACCATCTTCGAAGATAGCCCATGTCACATCCTCAATGGGAGTGGTGATCTGGAAGTTATCCCACCAAGTGGCGGCTGGTCCTTCCAACAAATGTGCTGCAAATCTGACTTTTTCTGCATCAGTACAGCCCACAGTTACCAAGTCCTTGTTCACAGAGCGTAGCCAATCATTGGCCACCATAGGATCAGTTGTTCCTGAGAACTTTGCTGGCCTCAATCTCAAGAACCTGGTAAGCATATCAAAACCCGGTGGGTTGTTGTTGTTGTTGTTGTTGTTGTTGTTGTTGTTGTTGTTGTTGTTGTTGTTGTTGTTGTTTTTGTTCTGATTCTGGATGAACGTAGTCATCATTTGCATCAACTGAGTCTGAGCTATCATCATTTGCTGCATCTCAGGGGTGATGTTGTTGTTGGGGTTGGGATTGGCACGACGGGGAGGCATCTGTGGTTTGTTCAATAGAGATAAGAATGAGATACACATAGATGCTTTCATGCACAATACATCACATAAACAATCACCAAACATGCATCATAACAATAATAGTTTAACAACAAAAACGACAAGTTCGCAAAGTAAACACACCAATAACAAGCCATCCACATGTTGGATGGTCATTGTGACACAAATAAAGTATGATAAATAAATGATAAATGAGTAGTCAACTCTACTCCTCGGCATCAACCTCCTCCTCAACAAAGGTAAGACCTGCATTCTCCATAGCGGTCTTGTATTCCTCGACATTGGTGGTCAAGGTCTCTACTTTGGCTTTGAGAGCCCTCTTCTAAGAATGAAGCCTCTCAATCACCGTGTGCTGATGCTCGAGCTCGAAGTCCTTGGCCTCCAGTTCTGCAGTCATGTCTCGAATCCTCTTGTTCCTATCTTGGACTCGGTTCTCTTGACTCTTGAACTTTCTGTCCTGGCTCTCGAACTTTGCCTCCATCTCCATGACTATCTCATCTTGCTCCGTGAAGAGCTTGTCCTTCTCACGAAGCTGCACCTGGAAATCGTCATTGCTGAGCATGACGTTGGTCCTATCCGTGTCCACGTGCCTAAGAAGAACCTCTAAGTCCTGGAGGTATAGACGAATCGGCTCTACTGTCTCCCTCAAAGTGTCCTCGAAGTCGATGGCCTCTCCATCCTCATCACGTCTACCGAAGACGTGGAAGTGAGTACCTCTAACCTGTCGAGAGTGTCTCCCTTGTAGACGTCCTATCAGATCCTGCCTGACTACCTCAAGGCCTCTCTCCTTGTCATCGTGCATGAGCTTGAAGATGATAGCCTCCGTGGTAGGCTCAGTCTGGCGTCCGGGCTGATTGACCTTGAAACCCCAAAGGTCTTTCCTCTCAAACTTGGTGAGGGGAAGCACCATGATGGTGGGAAGAGGGAGATTGAGCAAACTAGTAAGCTCAATAATACGAGGGCCAAAGCGAGTTCCCTGGAACTCCTCAACAGTGCTGATGGTAACATTAGGCATCTATATATAAGATAGAAAAAGTTAGAACAACACAATTTAAGACAAGTCACAAGACAAGACATCACATGCATAACTTTGGAAATCAAAACACACAAGTCATGGCATACATGAAACCATTACAGCATCCAAGGTTCTACTTATTTCAAGCAACATTTGGAAAATAAGGTGATAAGTGGTGGTCCAACTAACGAAGCACGTTACAATCCCAACTCACTAGACATGTTGGCTAACATAATATTTCTAGAAGCGATCAGTCTATCTTGGGCACATGATTCCATCACTAAGTCTATAATGTCTCCTCTTAAGGTTTGGTTGGTAGCTTCCAACTCTTGAGTATGTTTCTTCTCTTCCTTTAGGTCATTCTGGATGTTGAGCATTCTGCACTTGACCCTATCACCAAGTTCTTTGATAGTCCTCCAAGCTGCATCCCTTGCTGAATCAAAGAATGTAGTGTGCAACACTAAGTTGGTGAACATGCAGAATCCTGTTTCCTTGTGGTTGTCTTCCTTGTTTTTATACAAGTGAAGTTGCACCCACCAGTACTCAACTCCTTCATCCATCACAGGAAAACCTTTGTACAGAGCTGCACCATGTATTTCCATTGTAACCATGAGGTCCTTGAGAGCCTTGGGAAATTCTGTTTCACACTCCAAGGTCATTGTCATGAGTGGTCCTTTCCTTACAGCTTCGTTGATGGAGTTCATCAACAAATAGAGATGAGGAAGAAGATTAGGAAAGTTTACGAGGAGAATAGACAAGTGCGGAAGTTGTTGAAAAGAAAATTTTCCTTAGTGGTTTCCAATCCTAGGGGTCATAATCCTATAGGCAACACAGTGCTCTGATACCATCTGTAAGATCCCTCCTTTATAAAGGAAAAAGGATCCCTGTGATTGCAATGCTAGTCCCTGGATCAATGCTAGCATCCACAGTTTAAGATGAAGTACACAGAAACAAAGGTCATTATTACAGTCATTCCAGAGACAACATAGTCTTTACAACTCCATGGCGACAGGCCTAATACAAGAGTTTAAATAAGTAAATAAATAAAAGTCTTCATCTTCATGTGCCACAGGCAAACATGTTGAGTGTAGACTCATGACTCCTAATCCTCATCAGAATAACCTGCAACATCACAAGTTACAGCCACAGTGGGTCAATACATTGGAATAGTATTGGCAAGTGATACCTTAGTATAATTTTTGGTGGACTAGATACTACATGCAATTTGGCTAAGTGTAGCTTAGGCTTGCTTTGATCAAAATAGGTTTTGCCTATTAGTTGAAATCACTAAGTTTTCCTTTGTCAAAACTTTTCCCAAGGAACCACCAATAGACATTGAGGTCCTTCACCCTTGTTCAACCACAAGTTTTACTTAGAAATTGGGATGAGGAGATTCTTGATAGCTTCCATGTCTTCATTCTCAAATTTTCCCATACCAGGGACATGGCTAAGTACTTAGATTCTTGCATCTGCAGAGGTTGTGCACTTTCCCCACCAGACTTGATTTTCACCAAGACAGGACCTTTGAGAAGCCTTCCCTTAGACCAAATGGACGCGTTCCAACCTATCAACCCACTACCACAAACTGTCCAAATGGCTAAGTTCTAGCAACCTATGTGATCCAGGCAGAGCCCATATTGCCAAGTGGCTGCACTAGAAGCTTCTTAACATTTGGCCTCTAAAATCTCTTTGTTCCTGGGTGGCTTTCCACAAGTGTGATACACAAGGTAAACCATAGAAATGGGCCTTGTGTAACCACTCAACATAAACCATTCCTTCCATTCCACCCAGGTGTTTCATTCACTTAGTTGTTTTATTAGGCAAAACACAAGTCCAAAGACTTAGAAATATTTTTATCATAGCATGTATATTTCACCACCCTTGGTTGCTAATAGCTAGGCTAAGCATGGCATAGATAAGCATCTTAACTTAGAAATTTCCTAGCAATTATACAACTACTAGGATTTCCCAACATGGCATATAAGCAAAATATAACATGCAAGACTAGCAAAAATATTTCTAATGCTTAGTAGAAAACATAGGAATAAAATATCATGAAGCACCACTTGCCTTGGTAGTTTGGAGAGTAGCTACACTCCTCACAATCACAATCACTATTGGCACCAAAATCTACACATAAAATCATAGCCACAATCACATACAAATAAAATACAAGCAAAAATATATGAATGCATGCAATATGATATGTTATGATTTTCTAAACACAACAAGACAAGTGCACAGTACTGGTTCACCAACAAGTTCAAAAACTTGCCAAACAACATTTATTTAAACTCTAAAACATTTCTCAAACAATTCATATACCCAAAATAGGCCTACACATGTTTCTGTAATTAAAACCATTTTAACAGAAGCAAAACATTAAACACATTGAATATTTAGAAAGGGCTTGTTCTCCTGATTCCATTGATATAAAATTTGTCAAACTTGAACGTGGGAATCAAAAGTTATAGCTAAAACAATTTCAATTTACTAATAGATTCAAATCCTGTTTTTAAATCTAATCTCTAGCCACGCATCACGCTCTGATTGGCGCGTACCGGTTCGCTCAGGATCGCGTTTGTGAGCCGTTGGATCTACTTAATCTACACGGCCCAGATCCACTCATACCGTTTCGCTAAGTGATCTGTTTCTGCGCGCTGGATCTAGATCCAACGGTCCTCGACCAAGCAACCATAGATGGGCGGCCCTGGCGGTGGCATCTGGCGGCAGCAAGCTCTATCTATGGCGGTGCGGAGCTACAGGTGGCTCTGGGGTCGTCGGAGATGCTTACCAGAATCATGGCGATGCACTGGTGCTCAACCTGGTGACGGCTTGGCAAGGGGCGCACGGACACGGCTGCACGGGCTCGTCGGAGTTGCTGTCAGCGTCGGGCTTGGGTGGACGACGACGTTGGCAACGCTCCTGGTCACCCTAGCATGAATAAAAGGCATCAGGAGATGCGCAGGACTACGGCGAACACGTTCGCGTGAACCAGAGGCGAAGGGGAACAAGGGGCTCACCGAATTTAATCTCCGGAGTTGAGGACGTCGTCGAACCTTGCTGTGCTTGATGAAGACGACGACCTGGGGAGGTATAGGAGGGACCAATGGTGTCAGAAGGTGCGCAAGAAAGTGGCGAAGCTGTCTGCAAGAACTAGAGAAGAAGGGGCGCACGGGGATCACCGAGATTGGTCGCCGGAGTTGAGCTCCATCTGCGGCGGTGTAAGGTTGATTGTGGGCAGCCTCGGGGCGCTCTGTTCTCGGAGTCTGGGGGGAAATGGAGAGGGGGCAGAGGGGGTTTAAGTAGGCTAGACGGGGGTGTGATTTACTCCTGCAATCAACGCAAATTGACTACGCAATTCAAACCAGGAAACGCACGACGTGATTTGGGGAAGAACACGTCGCGAGGTGCGTAACGACAACGCCGGTGGTCATGCTAGAAGAGAACAGAGAGGAGTGGGTCCCGTCACGTGACTTAGCGGGTGCGGTGATGAAGAAAAAGCGTTCATGGGGTTGCTGGGCTGAGTTGGGCTAGTTAGGCCAGATTCGACTGAAAGCTTATTTTTTTCCTTTTAACCTTTTTCTTTTTCTGTTTGATTTTTCTGAGATGATTTTCAACTCCAAATCAAATGAGTTTGAATTCAAATCTTCTCCAGGTTTTTATACTGCAAACCTTGCACTCAAATGTGTGTCAAACACTACTGTTTACTCAAAACACTTTGATCAAAATGAAAATAAAAATAAAACCAAGCCTTTATGTGATATAAACAATAGGCATAATATTGGTTTTATTTATTCCTTTTGTTTTGAAAACTTGCTCAAGCTTTGGAAAGTGCCTAAGTTTGAATTCAAACCTTTCTGAACAAAACAAGGTACTCTTCTCATTGGAAGATAGCACTAAGGCTAGAGCAAACTTACATGAAATAATAAGCATATATGCTTCTGTTTTGAAATGATTTGTTTGGAATGAAATTCATAAGATCATGGATGCATGGATGATATGCATGAGTTTGACATATGATTTTTGGGATGTTACATGAATCCTATTCTCTGGACCATTCCGGATCTCCTCGTGATATCCCGGATCCCATCCGAGACTCCGAACAACATTCGGTCTCTTTACTCACATTCCATATCTACTAAACAACATCGAATCCTTAAGTGTGTCTCCCTATGGTTCGTGAATTATTCCGACATGATCGAGACTCTTCTCTGATCAATAAACAATAGAGGAATCTAGAAATTCATATGGCTCCCACATATTTCTATGATTACTTTGCAATCGAATGAACCATTTACATACAGAACCAATTTCCCTTTATCTCGCGATATTTTACTTATCCAAGGTCTGATCGTCGGTATCTCTGCATACCTAGTTCAACCTCGTTACCAATAAGTATTCTTTTCTCGTTCCCATGATATGTGATCCCTTGTGAGCCATTCACATGCTTGCAAGCTAATTGGATGACATTCCACCGAGAGGGCCCAGAATATATCTATCCTTCATATGGATGGACAAATCCCACTCTTGATCCATGTGCCTCAACACATACTTTTCGAACACTCAATGCCACCTTTATAGCCACCCAGTTACAGTGTGGTGTTTGATGTCATCAAAGCATCCTTCTGGTGATGGTGATTAGCATGATCTCATGGTCGAAGGAATTAGGTTACTATGTATCAGAAACTTATAGCAAGTGAACTATTTGAATGACTTGATCTTATGTACGCTTAACTATAGGAGTATGTCCATCACATCATTCTCCTAATGATATGACCTTATTGTTAATAACATCTCAATGTTCATGATCAGGAAACCATGATCATATATTAACCAACAAGCTAGTTTAACAAGAGGCTTTACTAGGGACTCTTTTATGTTTACAAACCACACAAGTATTAATGTTTCCGGTTAATATAATTATAGCATGGTATGTCAACATTTATCATAAGTACAAAGATATGATAATAACCACTTTATTATTGCCTCCTAGGCATATCTCCAACAGTCTCCCACTTACACTAGAGACAATAATCTAGTTTCAAAACTTTGTGTATTCAACACCTATGGCTTTCTGGTGTTGTATTTACACGATTGCTAGTGGTCAACCGATATTTGTATCCGACACTTATAGGTCCGTGTGAAATTGCATGTCTTTGCGTCTCTACGCATTACTCATTCTCTAATAAGATGACATTGTATACATTTGGTCCTTTGGTGAGACCTTGTAACATCCCAGCATTAGAGCCTAGAAATAAGTTGAACCTAGATATGTGCATTGCATTCATGCATAGAAAATCCGAATAATTTTTGCGCTTTTAAACAAAACTTGTCAAAGTGATTGAAGCTTCTTTTAGCTTGATGGAATTGAAGTAGATCATCAAGTTGACTACGATAAGTTTCAATTAGACCTTTGTTAAAATATCATTTTGGGTAAGAGAGATTTGATCTAAGGGTAGCTCAAATGTACTGTAAGTTAAACCTTAATATAATGTGAATTATATTTGATCATTAGGTGATCATGTTATAGAATTCATTATAATCACTCATAAGTACCAAGTTAAGGATATAAAACAAATAATAAGAATGTAACCACTATATCTTAAATCCCATCTGCATACATTCTGAGTATCATAGTAACACCTAACCTTAAATCTCTTTTGATGAGTTGGAGTTGGAAAGAGATTAAGTCAAGATCATCCACTATATATATATATCTTTCTATACAATCTTTATGGAACTTATCTCAATATCTGTTGTTCATCAATGTTGGATAATTTCCCATTGATTCACAACTTCTTTAACTATTAATCTTTGATCTATTATTTGATCTTATCAGAACATCTACTCAAATCTTCTAATGAGGTCATAGTCTATTAATAACCTTAATCCAATATAAGATACTAAGAAGCTAATTTCCAGACATTAAAAGATAGGATTGATAAAGCCCTACTTAGCCAACTAAAAACTTCAGTAATAAATGATTAAAGTATTATAATGGTAATGTTTTGGCAACCAACATGGAATGCTTATATTTAGTATAGGTAATACTGGTGGGTAGAACATGATTGGAACCTTAGTAAAGATAAGTGATCCTAGAGAAGTCTTTGCAAACCACATAAATATAATTCAGGGATTGAAGTGTAAGTCATGAGGGTTAAGTACTTATAAGATGGTGTTATTCAATTAAAGCTAGTGTAGCATAGAGTCATAAAATTGGTCTTATTCATCCTTAAGGATAGTTTACTGTAGAGAAAGATTAGTGATGGAGGATTAAGGAAGTTTGGGAGTAGAGTTTGAAGGAATTACTGGTTGGATGGAAGATTATCAACAATAGAATAGTAAATACAACCAAGCAAGGATATGAGAAAGCTATGAAGTGCTTTTGTATCAAACTCATTGAATTCATCCATAAGTTAGAAGAATGATATATTGAATAATAAGATTTTAATAAGTAAGTCCATCAAACTAACCATGGTGATGGATAGAAAGAGGTATTATATCTAGGAAAGGAATTCTTTAATTAGAGATCCAAGATTGTGAAATATAGTTATATGTTATAAATCATTTTCCTATTTAATCTTGGTAAGAAATCAACTCTAAATCTCAATTCAAACATAATATCCATCTTATACCATTGATCCATCATCTGATGTCTATAACACTTTATAGAAATATTTTCCTATAGCAAATTACATAAGCACATATCTGTTAATTCCAAACATCCTAACTATATGTGCTTAAGTATACTCACTTCTATAAAACACTCTAATTACAACTTCCTATTAAAAAGGAAGATTTCATCAAATACTATATACATAAGGCAATATGCTCAGCCATTAAATCTTAACTCTTAAAAGGAACCTAAGCTTATACATAAACCTAAATCCAAGGGTAGTACTCATAATTCAAAAACCTAAACTTCTTTGTTTATCACATACATTGCTATTTTCCAAATTAATGGGAGTAATAATCACCATATCAATGTCTTTATATTTCATGCATAAAATAATGGTATAAAATTATTATACTTATCTATAAAATTTCTATTCAAACTATGAGCTCACTAAAATTAAGTTGATAAGCAAATAAGAATATATCATTCAATACATCTGTAACTAAAATAAGTAGAGAAAAATAATAAGAAAAGTTTATATAAAATATTACCAAGGGGGTTCACATTAAGTAAATACAAGAAATACAAAAAAGAGGATATAATAAGAATTCACAAATGAGACTTGGTATATTTTTTGTATTGTTGTAAATATCCAGCAAACAAATTCTACAAAGAAAGATTCAAAATGTAAATCAAATTCAAATCTGAATAAGAAAACAGAAAATAGAAAAAGGACAAAGCAAATAAAAATCAAACCTGGCCGCAGCCCAACACCTTACACCTATCTGACGCCTATGTGCAGGCCATAACAGCCTAGTAACCAGCTCTGTCCTTTTCCATCTGAGACTGACAAGTGGGGTCAGGAGAGGACCGCGGGTTGAGCTAAAGAAATCGCCAGGGGTTATCCGCAAAACGACCATCATCGTCATCGTCACGCACACAGACAGCTCACTGGCGGAGCTCGCCGCCGCCCGATGCCGTCATCGTCGTCGTTGCGCCAAGATACTCGCCGCCATTGCCAGGAGGGGATAAGAAGGCCACCGCGACGCATTGCCTCGATCCCTATCTCCAGTTCCTCCTTATCCTCTCAGATACGAACGAGGCCGAAACCCTAGCTCACCGGAGCCACCTCTCATCGTCGAACCACGTCTCCCCACACCATTCTAAGCCGTCATGGAGAAGCGCCTTCCTCCGTAGATCCTCTGGGTAGAAGCTTGCATCAAGGGGAGCACTGGAGCGGGTGGATTTGGTCGTTTATCCTTCACAACAGTTCATCGGAATCTTCCTCGGGAAGCTCGATTCCGACCACGCATGTCCTCGTTGACCACACTATCGTCATCAGGGTAAGCATACGCATCTCTGGACCCTAGTTTCGTTTGCGGATTTGCACCGTAGGTCTAGTTTTGTTGAGCACCGCCGCTGGCCGCCGCAGTAGCTCGTCGTCGATGACCCTCCGATGACCATTTCCGAGCGGCACTGCCACTATTAGGTTCAGTAGGTTGCACTGATTCGAACTAGATCTATCTCGCTTGCTGGGGCGCAGTAGATCTTTGCCGGCAACCAACCTCTAGCGGCGGTGGTGATGCTGACGCCAAGCTTACCTCATGATCGAGCCACGTCAGCTCGTTTGACTGGTCTTTGCCTCGCGTGGTGGATGACATGGCCCAGGGCCCACATGTCATCGACAGTGAGTAGAGAGGAGGTCAGTAGCAAAAGCATTTCTAGACCTGAGAGCTGAGGTGGACAATGGCCCACAGGTCAGTGACTGGGACTAGCTCTAGACGTGGTATAAAAAGTATTTTTCTATTAAGAAATAAATAATTAAATCTTGTTTAATTAATAACTTTTGATTTATAATTCAGAAAAATGTGTATAATATATGAAAATTTGTAGAAAATAAAATCTATAACTTAAACTTATTATCAAATATTATTATGATGATTATTTAAATAAATATCATTTAATAAAAGTTTTATAAGTAATAAAGCTTTGATAATTCATATTTTAATTATGGTAAATATTAAAAAATATAGATAAAATACCAAAAATGTTGGAAAAGTAATAATTTCAATATAGAACTATAATTATGTATTATTATTTCACTTAAACAAATACTTGATATCTATTTAGTAATTATAAAATAATAAGAAATATAAAAATCATATCTTATTATTTATTAATGACAAAAATAAATGGGATATACTAAAATGATCACAAAAATAATGTCTACATGATAAAAATCTAATATTATACTTTTGAGTTAAATAAAAATTCAAATATTTTAATAACTCAAATATAAACTTATTTACTTCATTGATAATTCATATAAAGATAAATAAAATTTATTAATATTTCTAAAATAAATCAATTAAGTCTAATAAATAATATTAGTCTTAAATATTAATAATATGAAACCATAATGGATTAAAACATTATAAACATCTTTGTATTAAATTATCTTCAACTCTAAGTGAAGATTAGATTCTCAAAGGATTCCAATTCATGATAAAAACCTTAAAGAACAACTTATGAATCCACCAAACCTTTTCTATCTATATTAACTACCTAATTGCAAAAACTACCACAACATTATATAAAACCATAAGTAGTTAAGTAATAGTATGTTTTAGAATATCAACTATACCCACTTATCTATAAAAGATAATTGATATTACTCCATAATCAAATCAAGAAACCATTATCCAAGTAAAAAGAATAAGAATTCTTAAGTAACCTAAAGAAAACATGTTAGATACACTAGATACAAATGCTATAAGTATTATACTCTCAAAATCATCTTTGTTTTAAAGATAACTTTAGTCTACAGAATCTTAATACAACACTATAAGCATTACTATATGTTTTATAGTTAACTTTGGTCTGAAGTAGTTAAACTACAAAGCCACTCAAGCCAAACCATTTGAGCAAACAAATAACATCAACCACCACTAACTAACCCCAAAGTTTGTTTAGACCTTAGAAGAGAAACCTTTATTTCGAAGGTTATCCTTTTTGCCACTTTAAATAAGAACTCTTGTATAAGAAATCCTAACTAGTATGTCATAAGTATTTATACTTTACTCCTACATATGTGCTATCTACAACCACTCATAAACTCTAATAAAACTACAATTATGAAGCTTATCTAAAAGGACCACACATTTCAAAGTAATCATTTCTAGAATCCAAACCCTAGGACAATGTTATCCCCGGGATTTGCGTGTAGAACGTGCATCACATTACTTATGCATAAAGGCATATTGCTTCTTTAAACATTAGTCCTTACCGTACCAATGATGCTGATTTTTAGATTTTGGATCTTATACTGACTCAAAGACCGTGAGGTGCATAATCTTGCAATCACAAAAGGCAAGTTCACACTTGCTCATGTCCTTTGTTTATTTTCTGTAAGTATTTTACAAATCCAGTGTTGTTATAACCTGCATTTGAAAAAGGTCTAAAAACACTATTTTCGACAATAATGTGAACTATTGGTTACTGATCCAGGGTGATCAGCTAATCTATTAAATCTGACAATTGGAATACCACTGTTCAGAACTATATCACCTAGGACTTAACAACCAATGTCACCAGTGATTCTTGTGCCGTATATTACGCGTTGACCATGAGATTTGGAATGGGACGGAGAAGTCAGCTGTATCTTCTTCCTCTCGCATGAAGCCGGATGTGCAGGTCGTGGCTGTTATCCTCGTAGCGTGCATATTAATTGGTAATTCGTAGAGGATATGCAGCATATGGGTGGGAACCCTCATCGTCCCATGATAGTCCTGGCATCTAACGGTTTGTACAAACCATTGCCGTAATTCAGTATGTGGGCATGGTGTACACCAAGGAGGCATGCGGGGTCGCGAAGGGGGCAATGATTGGCTTGGATCATCTTCTGGGCCCCACATCATGGAATTGTGGACGGGAATAAGCTGCCAGGTTGTGCAACAAAGAGTTGATCTCTCATGGTTAAGTAACGCACCTCTGCAGAGTGTAAGAACTATAACTTGTTACTCTCTGTTCCGGGAAGGTGCTGCGAACGTGGCGGGAAAGGAACTCCATGAAAGTTCTGGTAAACCCGTGAAGGCTAACGGACATAGCTTTTCAGAATAAAAGCAACCTTTGAAGAAATGTTTACGAAAACTTGCATTGCCTACGACCTATGGTCTGTGGCTGTAGTTATAGTGCATCAAACACTCCTTTTCTAGTGAATTTGCTGAGTACGCTCGTACTCAAAGTATCTCCTTAACCCTTGCTAGATTCTGAAGCCATTAAAACGATGTCTTCATCAAGTTATGCTCCAGGACTTATCAAAACCAGCTAAAGCGCTTCAATGAAGACAAGGAAGACAACATATAACTCAACTCAAGTGAAGACGAAGTTACTGATTAGATAGAAATACAATCTCTAGCCAAAGAACCTATCTCAGTAGTGCGTTGCAATAGCAGCAATGCCAATTCCTTAGTTAAATACTAGTTTTAAATAGTATAATAGTTTTGCGTTATTGATCTTTGATTCTTCTTCATAAGAAGTTCTTTCTCTCTCTTTAACCTAGATTGTTCTCTAGATCTTATGTAAAGAGTGATTTGTAACCTTTAGCCATGTATTGGACCCGCTATGTTTCTGTTGTGCCATTCTGAGGGATGTAATACTAGTGAACGGTGTTTCATTGGTGTCATGTCAACGACTATAGTATACTACATCATGAAGTGGTATGCTGGGTCACCGCAGACCTTTAGTTTCTTGGGGTTAAAACATGTTGATAATATTGTCGTACAATATATCTTTATAGTACTAGCCCGCTGTGAACTACACCTAGTTTGATAACAAACTACTTGACACAAATGCCCTCTTTTGCTGCTATAATAACAGTCATATACTTAGCTTTTGTTGTAGTATCTTTCACAATTTCTTAACTTTGGAACTCATCCAAATCCATTATGGAACTTGCTTTACATTATATTGTGCCACCCTTAGTTTAGATTGAGATAAACTTAATTTGTACTTTGTGACAAAACTAGTAACAATGTAGTACTTTTACAATAAACTAACCATCTATTTGTCACCTCTAGAAAAATAATATATTCTTAGTTTTTCCAAAAGATCATAAGAATATCCTTACTATCTTCCAATGATTATCTTATGAATCATTCTGGTATATGCTCATAACATTTAGAGCATAGGACATATCTAGATTTGTACATATCACAGTATGATTGATATAAATACTCTTTGTGATTTCATACATAAAGTATCAATCTATACTTGAATCTTTGTTTCACTTACCAAGTGTCAATACACTTCAATTTCGATTCAATCCTTTCTGTGCGACAAGAACCTTTCTTCTAGTTTCTATATTGAAATCATTAAATATATCATGTATGTACTTTCGACACAACCATATTAGCGTCTCAATCTATCTATATAGATATTGATGTCAAATATTCGGGTTTTGTCTAAGTCTTTCATCAAAATGAACACTACAAGAAATCTGCTGATACATGACCCTCCATTTTCATCACCGACTCATCATTGTCCACAATATATGACGATCTTATGACGAAAAACAGATCGTCAAAAACTGAGCGTCAGTAATTGCATACAACGACATTTTTTTTAAATCGTCATAATCGTCTATGACGATATCGGATCGCCATAACCTCTATGACGATCCAATATCGTCACTGGCGCTCTAGCCTAGCCACGTCAGGTCCTACGTGGCCAATCCAACGTGGCAAAATTATGACAAAACGAAATCGTCATAACGCAAATTTAGCCCGGTCTATTTCAATAGTTTGCATGGGCCGAGCCCAATATTTCAGCCTTTTTCTTTTGGGGGTTTTAACTTTTACAGTCCATTTCCTTTTGGGCCTTGGCCTTTTTACATTCTTTCTTTTTCATTTTAAGCCTTTTTATAATCCGATTATTGTGGGCTGTGGCCTTTTCTCATTTCTACTGCAGCCTTTTTATAATGCAATATTATCTTGGCCTTAGCCTCTTCATATTCAATATTACACAACCCATTTATATAGATCAAGCCCAAAATTAAATAAGGCATTCTTTTGAATACACAAATGAAATAGCACACAAAATCTAGAATCTGAATAGTATTTGACTGCCAACATTTGGATTACACAGCACCAACATACAACCATATTCACAGGTTCAACAAAATTATTACATACAAGTATATTCCAGCAAACAAGTATCTCCGATTGACACACTTGAGCAAAATGCAAGAATGTACACAGCCTGGTTCACACACTTTAGATTCCGGGCACGACGCACCTAGCCTGGAGGCCCCTAAATGATGTGTGAGTGGTGTTTCGCTGGCGTCCTGGATCATCTCGTGCCAGCCTGGTGTTTAAACAAGTACAAACATATAAGCTATCTCGTGCCAGCCTGATGATTTAAGATATGCATACATGGCAAATTAGAAAATGGAAGATCTAAGCAAATGGTTTTTCAAGATAGACACGCTATAACTGGGGGGAACTCACTGGACTAACAGATCTGGACCAACAGAACTAATCAAATGCAGTACTGTAATGCAAGTACAATACACCAATAAATCCAAGATATAGAAGTGGTCCAGCTGTGTACATTCAAGATAGTCCAACTTGTGTTCTAGCATAACTAAACTTATCCTATTTTCTTTTTTGATAGATTAGAACACAATGAAATACTGCCAATAGATTTATTACTGAGGGGAACTCACTAGACCAACAGATCTGGAAGATGTAAAAGTACTAAATATAGTCCAAACTTCACCCACCAACATGCAAAAAAAATTACTAATAAGCTCAGTTGGAACATATCATATATGAAACCACATCATGTGAGTTCCTAGGTTTGAACATGAACAAGTATTACAGCATTAGACATAGCAGTAGAGAATCACATACCACAAACACTAACCTAATAGGTAAGATATCTACTGTCGGCCTATCGCAATAACATTCCACTTGGAACATTAATAAATTATTCCCGGGTTCACCACAAGAGTGAAGCATATCAGTACAACATGTTTCACAAAAGGGTTAATAAATCTGGAACAACATTAAGTTTTTTACCATATTAGTTGTATCACTATATCTACACAAACTACAGCTTCTAACCATATAATTCTCTGGGCATAGCACAAAATTCTTCAGGCTAAGCAAGCAGCAGAACAACATAATTCACTGGCATAAGATAAACTATAGCCCTAACCAAAGTTGTATCATTGCGGCAATTGACAAAGTTATCACTATAGAAAGCTTTAGATGGTCTAATGCCAGAACATATGAAGCTACTAACTCTAAAAATACATGTTGTGTCGGTCTACAGGATCCTCAGAACTTCAGCACTTCAGCCTGGAACAACACTTTAGCCTAGAACAGAACACCGCACAACATCTGATAACAACAAAATAAGTGAGCGATGAATAAGCACCAGAATACAACAAGATATGTTTTAAAGCTCCAGGCCATGTATAAACAAGGCTAATCTATAGTAACTAAGTTCACTTTCAGAACATCAAATATTTCATGCTAATCTGTACTGACTCAAAAACAATATATATTGTTAACATCAGAATAATTTAATTGCCATGCGATACAAGATAATATGCAGGTAATTGGATTATACAAAGCAGAATATATTTTATAAGCATACGTATGTTTTATTCTCTTTATCAAGCAAAATCTTTCAAGTAACTAGATTAAACACAGTAGAATCACCGATGAAGAAAACCAAGGGATCAATCCATTGAAATGAGCAACATCAATAAGAATTCGACTAGAAAATATTTATTTCAGACATCTATTGTGAGATCTGTCTGTCATTACAACAAGCATGCACAACATATTTTTAGACAATATCTGGCACACACTCATAACAGGTCCAGGTCCAGTGAGGCACAAACCTTGACAATGTTGCCAATGAGGAATGGCAGCCACTTGTTGAGCTTGATCTTCTCCTCGCCCTCCATCTTGTCCTTGGTATTCTCCAGCTCCATGTTGTTCCGCTACTTCTCATCCTACACCGCTCGTAACACTTCTGAGGAAAAGCAAACTATAAGAAGGACAACAACTTATATAGCAGCTCATCACACGTTGAACTAAAATAAAGAACGAGTTGCAAGAAAATAAACAAACGCAGAAGGGGTAGACGATTCTTTACATGAGATGGAAATGCTTTGTTTTTTCCTCCTCACAACAAATATAACCAACTGAGATCATTCAAATTAGTGTGGAATATTAGATTTGTAGAAGTAGAAGAAATGGTTAAAGACCTGGGATTAATAAGAGAGACTAATAACTAGATAATAACCAAGACAGGGTGCAACTATTATGATTTGACACCCATCTTGCTTTGACAATAGCTTGGTATAGAACAGAAATACATAGTAGACAAGTAGTGTCCATGTGACTAGTCAAAAAAAAACAACTAGCACTCATTTTCTTCATCAATAGCTTAGTGCAGAACATAAATACTAGACAATCATTTTCCTTGTGACTAGTCGCAAATAATTAGGCTAGCACCACACAAACCAGAGCAAGGGACAAGTAGCCACAACAGCACCATTTTCAAGCAACATTTAGAAACTTCATCCTATATACACAAACAGCTCCTAACAAACCTATTGAGACCATAAATTCCACATCACAGGGAATAAACACAATAATATGCTATGGTACCATGGCCCATCATCAACCAAGTAAAAAAAGGAAGAATGGTTGTACATATCTACCTAAAATGGATTCACAACCAAAGCAAACAATATAATGCTGTTATAATGTAGCACACTACACCCTTCCATCGTCCTGGTGACTTTCTCCAATTAAAACCGATGGGTTCTTCTGTGAGCATTCATCATAATAGGAACCAGCCCTTGTGACCTACAAGAAGTAAATACAACTACCTAATCAACCAATGCCACTAATTGTATCATCTTATAGG
Organism: Avena insularis; assembly: GCA_023614405.1. Classification (NCBI taxonomy): domain Eukaryota; kingdom Viridiplantae; phylum Streptophyta; class Magnoliopsida; order Poales; family Poaceae; genus Avena; species Avena insularis. Next base: position 195,220,116 of record CM042691.1, read on the forward strand.
AAGTAAACAATAGGATCTACCAAACTTCGATGACTCATCTGGGATGCAATTGAAACAAACGGCTTTGAGACTGGAGGACTGAATACAACTACTAGCCTAAACATCTGCCAAGATCATATAGGACCTGCAAATTCTCCGGTTTGCATGAACAGATGCAGCTAGCACACTTCCACGAGTTATCTGGAATTCACTTAACAGTAATAGCTTCTATGATTAAATAAGATTACTAGCCCAAACATCTCCATGAAACACAACGACTAGCAAAACCAATTTTAGATCCTAGATCACAGAAGATGCTGACGAACGATGCAGCTAAGATTCTTCCAAGACCAAAAAACTAGGATCTGTTGTGGTACCTGGTTGAGGCCGAGGGAGGCCGAGGGATAAGAGGAAGAGCCCAAGGCGGTTGTGGTGGGCAACGGACTCGAACAGGAATGACAACCAGGCTTCGAGTGTGAGGGCCGCCCCTCTCCTTCCCTTGCGCGCGCTCGTCCATGTCCGACACCCGCAGTAGAAGAGGCCCGTTCCCTTTGTGATGTACCTCCTTCGTGCTCCTCCTCGGGTGTGGTAGCGTCTACATTGAGAGAGAGATACATCTTATAAGGACGAACACTCTATAACTTGATATTTTGTGAGAGGGATCATCTTATAATCCTACCGTCGCAATCTAAGCAATACAAGATGCATAAAAGTATTAACATCACATGCATTTCATAATATGTGATATGATATGGTCTTTCTTCTTGTGCTTCCGATCTCCATCTTCAAGCACGAACATGATCTCCATCATCACCGGCGTGGCGTCAAGGTCAATGGCTCCGCTCCATGGTTGTCGTCCACCAGCATCAACTATTACAACTACTTTGAATAATAGACACGCGGGTCTTAACGAAATTAAAAGACAACCATAAGGCTCCTGCTGGTTGCCGACTTACAATAAGGATCATTGAATACATCATATATAATCACAATCATGGCCATATCACATCACATCACACCCCTGCAAAACAAAGTTAGACGCCTCTAATTTTCTTTGCATATTTTACGTGGTTTGGGGCTTTCTATAAGTATCGTTCTAACTTACGAACAAGAACCACAACGTTGATGCATGAACTATCAAGTTCCCGTTGTAAATTGAATCTTCACTATGATGGGAGAGACAGACACCCGCAAAGCCATTTATGCAATACAAGTTGCATGTCAAGCGTGCAGCAAGTCTCATGAACGATGTCATGTAAGGTTAGCCCGGGCCGCTTCATCCCACCATTCCTCAAGATGCAAAGTACACAATAAGCAATTGATAATAAAAGCACCACCGCCCACAATGACCATTGTGTTCTACTCTTGCAACAGATCTACATATAGGCACGGATCTGATACCAATATAGGGGTTCGTAGCATGGAAAACAAAAAATTTCTACCGCATGAACACACAATCAAGATATAATCTATGATCAAGCCAAGATCTATCTACTAGATCGATGCATCAAGTTGATAGAGTACTAACCCTCGAAGATCCAAAGAGGTTAAGGAGAGAAGATTCTCGTGGGTGATGTAGTCGTTCACTTGCCGATCTCAAGATCGCGTAGACGATCCTTTCGGCGCCACATTCCGACAGCGCTCCCGCAGTCGGTCACACGTACGGTACTCGATGAAGACTTTCCTCTCCCTTGTTCCAGAAGGCAGAGACGGTTATAGTTCTCTCCTCGCGATTCCGGCAGCACGACGGCATGGTGTCGGAAGTAGAGGGGAGATCCCGCAGGGCTTCGCCTAAGCTGGAGTCCCAGTAATCTAGCGTTAAAAGGCCGAGGTTTAGAGGTAGCTAGCAACTAGGGTTTAGCTAGTTGGTAGCGGTTTAGAGGAGATCTAGATTGGCCGCAACTAGAGAGGGGGGCGGCGGCCAACGAAGGGTTTCTTGTGTGCCTAGGGCAAGGGGGATACCTTGGGGTGTGCCCCCACCCCTCATTATATAGGTGGGGGGCGTCCAATGGTGTTGCCAACCCAGGTGGAAACCCTCCCTAACTTAGAAACCCTCCCTAACTCGGAAACCATGTTGGGATTTGACTTTTTCAAACTGCCTTTTTGACATTCAAATTAGAGTTTGATTTCTGTCTTCCAAGTGTCCAGCCAAGTGACCTAGGACATGATGCAACCATTACACTTTGTCATGACACATCTATGTACCGTTCCCCTTCCGGATCGATGAACCTTCTAGACCCTTCTAGAACATTCTGGTTAAAACACTGGAATCATTCCCGAACTCCAAAATTGGACTTTCCTTATATGAATCTTATTCTCCGGACCATTCCGGATCTCCTCGTGATATCCAGAGTCCCATCCAAGACTCCGAACAACATTCGGTCTCTTTACTCACATTCCATATATACTAAACAACATCGAATCCTTAAGTGTGTCTCCCTATGGTTCGTGAATTATGTAGACATGATCGAGACTCTTCTTCGATCAATAACCAATAGAGGAATCTGGAAATTCATATGGCTCCCACATATTTCTATGATTACTTTGCAATCGAATGAACCATTTACATACGGAACCAATTTCCCTTTGTCTCACGATATTTTAGTTATCCGAGGTCTGATCGTCGGTATCTCTGCATACCTAGTTCAACCTCGTTACCGATAAGTATTCTTTTCTCGTTCCAGTGATATGTGATCCCTTGTGAGCCATTCACATGATTGCAAGATAATTGGATGACATTCCACCGAGAGGGCCCAGAATATATCTATCCGTCATATGGATGGACAAATCCCACTCTTGATCCATGTGCCTCAACACATACTTTCCGAACACTCAATGCCACCTTTATAGCCACCCAGTTACAGTGTGGTGGTTGATGTCATCAAAGCATCTCATGGTCGAATGAATTAGGTTACCATGTATCAGAAAGATTATAACAAGTGAACTATTTGAATGACTTGATCTTATGCTACTCTTAACAATAGGAGTATGTCCATCACATCATTCTCCTAATGATATGACCTTATTGTTAATAACATCTCAATGTTCATGATCAGGAAACCATGATAATATATTAACCAACAAGCTAGTTTAACAAGAGGCTTTACTAGGGACTCTTTTATGTTTACAAACCACACAAGTATTAATATTTCCGGTTAATACAATTATAGCATGGTGTGTAAACATTTATCATAGGTACGTAGATATGATAATAACCACTTTATTATTGCCTCTTGGGCATATCTCCAACAACTATTCCAATGAGTGCCCCAAGAAGATTGCCGCAACCCCCAATACAAATGCCCCAGCTCAGCAGCAGCGTCGTGTTTAGCCCGGAATAAGGTTTGCCCCAGGAAACTCGCTCAACCGCAACGGCCGTCTCTTTCTCATGCATGCTGAAGAAGCCCAAGAAGCGCTAGATGTCGTGCTGGGTATGTTTTATGTTAACTCAGTACTTGCAAGAGTGTTGTTTGATTCTGGAGCATCGCACTCGTTTGTTACTTAAGAATTTGCATGCACTAGTAAGATTCAACCCACCAAATTGAAGCATGTTATGATAGTTTAAATACCTGGTTCAACCACCAAAGATAGACAAATTTGCAAAGTCGTACCTATCCGAATCCATGGCATAGATTTTTATGCTAATCTAATAGTACTCAGAACTAAAGGTTTGGAAGTAGTACTAGGAATGGATTGGATGTCCAAACATAAAGGATTAATCGACTATGCCAAGGAAGCCATAACCATGACCAGTACAGCCGCAATATCAGTCGAGCATGTATCTGAAACCTGGCCCCGTCAATTCAAGTGCAACAAGAGTATAGCCCAACCAACCATTGACCAAGTCCGGATAGTCTATGAATACCCCGATGTATTTCCAGATGTTTTGCCTGGTATGCCCCCATATCGGGATATCGAGTTTATCATTGAACAAATCCCTGGAACCGGACCCATATCCCAGAGACCATATAGTATGAACCCGTCTGAACTAGTGGAACTGAAGAAGTAACTGGATGCCATGCTGGAAATTGGATTGATCCAACCAAGTGCGTCACCATGGAGATCACCTGTCTTGTTTGTGGACAAGAAAGATGGAGGTAACCGTTTATGTACGGATTATCGGAAGTTGAATGATGTAACCATCAAGAACAAGTACCCGTTGCCAAAGATAGAAGACCTGTTTGACCAGTTGACTGGTGCCAAAGTGTTTTCTAAGATTGATCTTAGAACTGGCTATCACCAACTCAAGATTCGCACAGAGGATATTCCAAAGACTGCCTTTACCACCAGATATGGATTATATGAGTATACTGTCATGTCTTTTGGATTAACCAATTCCCCCGCTTATTTCATGAACCTCATGAATAAGATTTTTATGGACTTCCTAGATAAGTTTGTCGTTGTTTTCATTGATGACATTCTGATCTATTCAAAATCAGAAGAAGAACATGAGCTACACCTAAGGACCATCCTTGGAACCCTTAGAGAGCATCATCTATATGCCAAGTTCAGCTAATGTGAATTTTGGTTACAGGAGGTAGGATTCCTCGGACATATCGTATCAGCCGGAGGAATTGCCGTTGACCCTGCAAAGGTGAAGGATGTTGAAGATTGGCAAGCCCCAACCACTCAAACCCAAGTTCGTGCATTTCTCGGATTAGCGAGATACTACCACAAGTTCGTAGAAGGATTCTCGAGTATCGCAAAACCCATGACCCAATTGCTGAAGAAGGACAGGAAGTTCAAATGGACGGAAAAATGTGAAGCGAGTTTTCAGGAACTCAAGAGGAGATTGATTTCAGCCCCAATCTTGATCATGCCGGATATCACGAAGCCCTATATGTGTATTGTGACGCATCCAAGGTCGGTCTTGGATGTGTGTTAATGCAAGAAGGCAAAGTTATATCTTATCTATCCCGACAACTGAAGCAACATGAACAGAATTACCCAACCCATGACCTCGAACTAGCAGCCGTACTTCTAGCCCTGAAGACATGGAGGCATTATCTGATGGGAAACCGTTGTGAGATTTATTCAGATCACAAGAGCCTTAAGTATATATTCACTCAGAAGGAGCTGAATATGAGGCAAAGAAGATGGATTGAGCTAATCAAGGACTATGATCTGGACATTCACTATCACCCCGGTAAAGCCGATGTGGTAGCTGATGCCCTTAGCAAATTGCCGTGCCGCTTGAACTCCATGATTCTGAAGGAGCAATCAAGTTTGCACGAGGAGATGGAAGATTTCAGACTGGAATTAGTAAGTGAAGGATTTTTGGCTAGCATAGAACTTCAACCCACTTTTATCAGTCAGGTCAAGGAGGCGCAGAAAGGAAATGCTAGTATCAACAAAATCAAACGTCGTATCGGTACAGGCAAAGTACCCGGATTCACCGAGGATTAAGGAGTTCTGTGGTACAAAGGACGTCTCTGTATACCAGCAGATACAGAGTTGAAAGAAGTTAGTTTGAAGGAGGCCCATGATATGCTTTATTCTATCCACCCCGGAGGGACAAAGATGTATCAGGATTTGAGGGAACAATTTTGGTGGCATAAGATGAAGAGAGAAATCGAAAGCTATATCGCCAAGTGTGATATTTGTCAGAGAGTCAAGGCGGGACATCATAGACCCGCTGGACTGTTGCAACCATTGCAGATTCCGGAATGGAAATGGGATTCAGTTGGAATGGACTTTATCACCGGTTTGCCTACTTCTACTAGTGGAAATGACTCTATTTGGGTCATAGTTGATAGATTGTCCAAGGTAGCCCATTTCTTACCAGTCAAGACCGCTTACCAGTGCTCTAAGATAGCGGAGTTATACATTGCTAGAATCGTCAATTTGCACGGAGTCCACAAGAACATCGTATAAGACCGAGGAACTCAATTTACCTCGAGATTCTTGAGGAAAGTCCAAGAAGGATTAGGAACCCAATTGAATTTCAGCACAGCGTATCACCCTTAGACTGATGGACAAACGAAGCGAGTAAAGCAAATACTCGAAAATATGTTGAGAGAATGTGTGCTAGAGTATGGATCTAAATGGGAAGACTATCTGCCGTTCATAGAATTTTCTTAGATGGACAGTTATCAAGCTAGTTTGCAAATGGCCCCATTTGAGTTCATGTATGGAAGGAAGTGTTGCACCCCTTTGAATTGGTCGGAAGTAGGAGAGAGTCAGATTTTTGGACCCGTCATCCTACGGGAAGCAGAAGATAAAGTTCACAAGATTTGTGAGCACCTCAAGACCGCCCAATCCAGACAGAAGAGTTACGCCGACAAGTGATGCCGAGACCTCGATTTCAATATCAGAGATTTTGTGTATCTCAAAGTGTCTCCTTTGAAGGGAATGCAGCGTTTCCAGCTCAAAGGAAAATTATCCCCCAGATATATCGAACCTTTCAAGATTCTGAATGGTCGAGGAGAAGTGTCGTATCAATTGGAACTGCCAGAAGAGATGTCAGCAGTACATAATGTGTTCCATATATCATTGCTTCACAAATGCCTTGAAGTTCCGGAGAAGACCAAAGTTTTCAAGAACATTGATCACAGAACCATAGAGATAAACAATGACCTGATGTATCCCGAAGTACCCATCCATATTTTGGAGGAAGCTTTCAGAACCATCTGGACCAGAAGCATCAAGTTTCTCAAGATTCAGTGGAGTAACCACACTGAAAAAGAAGCTATCTGGGAGCGAGAAGATCACATTAGAACAAAGTTTCCCGATCTCAAATCTCAGGACGAGATTTTTTTTAAGGAGGGAAGGTTTCTAACAGCCCAAAAATATTGATCATGATTATCAATTTCTAATCACTAAAATTAGGGTTAACAAAAACTTTGATTAAATAAAAACCAAATGAATGCATGTGTGTATGTGATGATTGTATGAATGCATGAATGGACTTGTGTGATTAACCTAAATAGCAAGGAATGGTTTAAATATGAAAAATAACATCATCTAAAACATTTCCAAGCAGAAGCAAATCAAGAGAAAATAAAAAATAAAACAAATAAAGCAAATAGTCATTTTTGCCAATCTTGCTCACTAGGTCACTTTGAGTGTTTCTAGTCCAAGATTTCAAATAAAAACTTGTCCACCCCTTGCAAGACCAAGTAAAAGTGAATCAAAGCCCACCTTTCAAACTTGCATAAACATTTGGCAACCCCATTCAAATGACAATTGAAAATTGGATCTATAACATATGTGAAGATCACACCTTTTCAAAACCCAACCAAACCAGTGCCCCTTGACCAATACAACTAACCCAAGACTCCCTAGTATGTAACTAACAAACCCACCAAGTTTGAATCCAAAATTCAAATTTGAATTTCTTTCGGCCATTTCATCAAACACCTTGTCAGCAGCAAACAAACAAACATGAAACACTATTAGTATCAGTAATTTTGGCCAACCTTGTTGTAACATCCCAAAAATATAACACAAGGATCATCAAACTCTAATCACAAAAATTAGGGTTAACAAAAACTTTGATAAATTAAAATCATATGAATGCATGTGTGAATGAAATGATTTGACAAATGCGTGAATGGACTTGTGTGATTAATATAAATAGAAAGAAATGGTTTAAATATGAAAATAACATCATATAAAACAATTTTTTTCCATGCAGAAACAAATCAAAAGAAAATAAAAAACAAAGCAAATAAAGCAAATGGTCATTTTTGGTAATCTTGCTCACTAGGTCATTTTGAGTGTTTCTAGTCCAAGATTTCAAACAGAAACTTTCCCAATTATTTTCACCCCTTGATAGAACTAGTAAAAGTGAATCAAGGCCCACCTTTCAAACTTGCAGAAACATTTGGCAACCCCATTCAAATCACAATTCAAAATTGAATGTTATTCATATGTGAAGATCATCCATTTTCAAAACTCAACCAAACCAATGCCCCTTGACTAATCCAACTAATCAAATACTCTCTAGTATGTTCCTAGCAAACCCACAAAGTTTGAATCCAAAATTCAAATTTAAACTTCTTGTGGCCATTTCATCAAACACCTTGCAGATTCAAATCAAACAAACATCTAACACTATTTGCAACAGTAAAATTGGCCTAAATTGTTCCCTCTCTGGTTGCAACTAGCCCTTAGTAAATCATCTAACATCTTTAACAATCTTTAGCACCACTGTGAGCAAGCCTAGCCATTAATATCAACCATGCCGAGAGCACCATTGCCACCCCATTGTCGCCAGCGAGCTAGAGGGGCCTTTAGCCTGCCAACCTTATGCAGGACATGCATCACTGTCCACCGCCAACCACTGTCCCAGCCCCGAGCAATGCCAACCCCTGGACCACACGAGACGCCCATGCCAAACTTCTTTGCGACCATGCCGAGAGCGTGCCAGTGCGCCACGCTCGACCAGCACCCACAGACCGCGCGTCGCCCTCGCTGCTTGCAGGGATGATCACCAGCACCCCAGCACCCCGCCAGACATGCCCGTTCGCCGCCGCGCAGACCACGCGCGCTGTGCGACATAAAAACCGCCATCGGACCCTCTCAGAGCACCGCGACATTCCGACCGATCAGCACTGCCCCATGCCGCAAGACCATGCTGTCGAGCTTCGCGAGGGAGCACAGCACGGCCCCCTACTGTCGCCCATGCTAGTAGCTACCTGTGCCGTCGACCAGGACGAGCTCAGCCCGTGCCCGTCGGTCCCCTTCCGCCACTATAAATAGAGGCCTCCACCGCTCGTTTTTGCCACACCAGTTCACTTCCCTCTCACTGTCGTGGTATTGCCGACGAGTACGCCATGGAGGGGTCCTCACAGTGCGTGTTTAGAGATGTGAGGGAAGGCGGACGGTTGATGGGTACGAGGTAACACATCTTACCCAGGTTCAGATCCCACAACGGTGGCGGAATCCTACTCCTACTATAAATCACTATAATGGCAATACGCCGAGTTACAGAGATAGGTTTGCTGTGCGAGGTGTATGCTAATCGCTACTTGGTCGTGCCCTAAAGGCTCCCATAGGCCCGACTTATATAGTCTCCAGGTCCTAGGGTTACAGGGAAAAGTCCTAGACGGACAGGTTACAGAGTCCTACACCGTCTATTACTAGTCTTGCGTGTCTTGTACTCCAAGGCTCCGGGTACGTTGGTGACTCCAACCGTAGCCTTCCTTTATCCGGCATGGGCCTCCCTTCTGGATCCATCTAACTAGGCCGCCCAGCAGGCCATAGGCCATGCTACCAACTGTGGGCCACCCGGGTTATCCGGATAGGAGACATGCTATGAGGATACCCATATATCCCCAACACTCACCCAGAATCACCTCACCTCACTCCCGGAGCAAGGCGAGCAGCGCATCGCCAGAATTTGGCCGGAGCCCGCCGCTGCTGGACAAGAAGGGAGCTGTCGATTGGAGCCGCCCTAGGAGGAGCTGCCGGTACCAGGAGAACCGCTGTCATCGACTTCGTCGTTCGCCCCTGTCGCCGACCCTCGCCCGAGCCCCGGTGAGCCTTCCACGACCCCCACCTGCCACGTTAGGGTTCTGTCTTGCCGGCGCTATCCGACATGGACGATAAACCGTAGTCGTTCGATTATAGTTAGATCGTGCAGTTCACATTGCCCCGTACCGTTTCACCCCTCCCCGTCTCACAGACGCGTGGGGATAGCCACTTAACTATCCCGCGTACGAGTTGTGTGTAGTGGGCCGGCCCAGTAAAACATCCCGCGCGACCCAACAATTCAAATTAAGCTTTATTCATTTAATTTCAAACATAGTTCTGTACCTAGATTCAAAAATCAACCCATCTCGATTCACTAAACCAAAATGCATGAAACCAATTTTGCTAGAAAGGTACTGAAATGCTTAATCCAAGCCCGTTGGATTCAAACCATTTGGATTTGTAGATCACCCATGGTAAAAATAACAAGGCAGAAGCTTTTCTGCATTCAAACATTTTTCAAAATTCAACCATTAAAGCTTTTGAGTTGATTCCAACTCTCAAAAATCACATTTGATCATACCTTTCAGAATATGTAAAAACATATGTGTTTACTTATAGACATAATGTTCAATTAATAAAAGAATGCCCCATAGGCATTTCTAGTCACTTTATTTAATTAAAATAAAAAGGTTAAACCTTATTAAATTGTGACACCACTTTAAATCACATTCCCATGTACTGAAATATGTGGTGATGACATGTGTCAACATGATCCCATGTTTGAGTTGGAGAATATTAAATATTAAGTAGTTTTTCAATGAGTAGAAATTACTTTTCTAAAAATAAAACAAATAAGACAAGTGCTTTAATCTTGTAATATAAGTGATGATGCTAGATCATCTAGTGTGAAACATTGTGTGATGATTGGAAATAGTTTAGTATTGTTTGGTGATTTTGTACCTCGTATTTATGTATAGACGCTAGTACCGACCAAGGATATAAGGAGGAAGGAGGATACTACGAGGAAGAAGCCGAGGAGAACTTCAACCACTGCTCTGCACAAGGCAAGCTAACACTTGCAAGATACCCTACTTATGCAAGCCTTACTACACAAGTTGACCTATGCAAGCTAATACTTGCTTGTTACCATGACCACTATATGCCTTAAACATATGTGATCATACCTACTTGATAACCCAATCCTAGTTTTATTTGCAAGCCTTATACGTTATTTATTTATCAAAGCTTTCTCTTAGAATTTACATAGTGAATTATAGATACTAGAAGGATATTGGAAGGTAGCATAAAGAGCATAAAATTTGGCCTAAGTTAGATAATCTTCATGTCATCCTAAGCCATGAGATTGAACTTAGCAAATCCCCAATTGTTTATCACCCCTCATTAGTATTTACCACCACTTATAGATGCTAGTGTGAAGTATAAAACTTGATCAACTTTAGATGGGAATACTTGGTGAAAATGGTTATGAAAACCTTAAAATGATGAGTCATTCTACTAAAATGTTTTGACATGTGTTTCTGAACACTAGATGATTTTGATGATGAAAATGTTGAGGCATGAGCCTTAGCCCTTTATAAAACTGATGGTTGTCTGGATGCGATACCATTCCAATTTTATCGTACAACCACAATACCCGAAATTTGGGTAGGGCTTGACTGGAAATTTATATACCTTAGTATGGGTTCCCTCGCGGTCAAGGTCTAAGCTGAGGCTACCTTGTGAAGATTTTCCACTTGTGCAGTACCTACAGTTGGTCATGGTTGGGAGGCCAAGCTCACAGGAGAGGTGCCTATACTAGGGCGTGTAATTGAAAGGTTAGGATTGATTATCCGTATACTGAGTATGGTGAATTCAGGATTTGTTCCTGACGGATGTATCGAATGTTGTGGTGAAAGTGTACAATCTATGCAGAGTGTCAAACTATTCGAATAGTCGCGTCCGCGGTTATGAACAGTTGGAGTGGCCATACTGTTCCCCCGTCAGATGTTTCCAAAACGACTTGTGAAATGAATTATGACATTGACTTGACCACAACAGAGTTGTGATATGAAATTCAAGTTCCCACTTAGGTGTTATAAAACTTTCAACTACATTCTTGCTTCGGAACTTAGTAGAGGTAAATCTGGCTTTTTGAAAAACAACCCTAGAGCTTAGTATATCTTTTTCAAAACCACTTCACTTGTTAGTATTAGTTTACGAGTACTTAAAGAGTACTCATGGCCTTGTCCCTGGCTATTCCCGTGGCCAGACTCTGAAGAGGAGTATCAAGATGACGGACCGCAGGAAGGTTACGACAACTAGGATCATCTCCCATCGTCAGCATTGTCTGTGACCCTGAAGACGGAGCTTCGCCTACGCTATCGTTACTATTACGTTATTCTGCTAAGAACTGGATCATGGGATCCTTATTTGTGTAAGACCTTATGTATGGTTTGTAATGGATGATGTACTGTGATATCCAAATCTGTTATGTGTCTCAAAAATGGTAATCCTGGGATTGCGATGTATGGCATAATAGGCATCTGGGGTTAAAAATCCGGGTGTTGACACTTGTCCCCTTTCTAGCTCACTCTACACTCTCAGTAGATGATTAAACTAATCTAACTAGCCTTAGCACCACTATGAGCATGCATAGCCATCAATGGTGACCATGCCGAGAGAACCTTTGCCACCCCCATGTCGCCAGCGAGCTAGGAGAATCTCTAGCCTCACCAATCTTGTCCAAGCCCCAAGCATTGCCAGCCACTGGACCACACAACAAGCTCGCGCCCAGCTTCTCTGCGTGCGTGTCGAGAGCGCGCCAGTGCGCCATCAACGACATGAGCACCCAGACCACGCGCTGCCCTTGCCGCTTGTGTGCGTGATCACCAGCACCCCAGCAACCCGCCAGACAAACCCGTTCGCTGCCGCGCAGACCATGGACGATGTGCGCCATTAAACTTGTCGTCGTACCTGCTCAGAACGCCGCAACGTTACGACCGTTCCTCACCGACCCACGCCTCTCCATCAATCCGTTGGGCTTCGCCAAGAGGCAACTCACCGCCCCCTATCATTGCCCATGCCATTAGCACGTTGTGTCGACGACCACGACGAGCTCCACCCGCGCCCTTCGGTCCCCTTCAGGCACTATAAATGGAGGCCTCCCCCATCGATTTAAGCACACCATCTCACTCCCCACCTCTCACTGATGGCACCCACTCACTCCCGGAGGAAGGCGAGCACCAGGTGGCTGGAATGGCACCAGAGTTCGCCGCTGCAGAGGAGGAGAGGCGCCGTCGATTGGAGCCGCCCCAGGAGGAGCTGTTTGTACCAGGAGGATCGCCGTCGTCGACTTAGTTGTTCTCCCCCATCACCGACCATCGCCAGAGCCCCGGTGAGCCTCCCACAACCCCCACTGGTCGTGCTAGGGTTCAGCCTCGCCGCGTCCTGTTCAGGCATGGACGATGAACCACAGCCATAGGATTAGAACTAGATCACACGACCTAGATCACCCCGTACCCCTTCGCCAATCGCCGTCTCACTGACGAGTGGGGTCATTCACTTAACTAGCCCGTGCGCGCACTGTGCGTAGTGGGTCGGCCCAGTTAAACCTCCCGCGCGACCTAGCAATTCAAACTTAGGTTTATTCATTTAGTTTCAAAATCAGTTCTGTACCTAGATTCAAAAATCAACCTAGCTCGATTCACTGAACCAAAATGCATGAAACCAATTTTGTTAGAAAGGTACCGGAGTGATTAATCCAAGCACATTGGATTCAAACAAATTGGAGTTGTAGATCACCCATGGTAAAAATAACAAGATAGAAGCTTTTCTGCATTCAAACATTTTTCAAAATTCAACCATAAAAGCTTTTGAGTTGATTCCAACTCTCAAAAATCTCATTTAACCATACCTTTCAGAATATATAAAAATATATAGGGTTACTTGCGGAAATAATGATCAAGTAATAAAAGAATGCCTCATAGGCCATTCTAGTCATTTTATTTAATTAAAATAAAAAGGTTAAAATTTATTAAATTGTGACACCACTTTAAATCACATTCCCAAGTACTGAGATATGTGGTGATGACATGTGTCAACATGATCCCATGTTTGAGTTGGAGAATATTAAATCTTAAATAGTTTATCAATGAGTAGATATTACTTTTCTAAAATAAAATAAATAAGACAAGTGCTTTAATCTTTGTGATAATAGTGATAAGGCTAGATCATCTAGTGTGAACCTTTGTATGCTAAATAGAGTAGTTAAGAATTGTGTGGTGATTTTGTACCTCGTATTTATTTATAGACACTAGTACTGACCAAGGATACGATGAGGAAGGAGGATACTACGAGGAAGAAGCCGAGGAGAACTTCAACCACTGCTCTACACAAGGCAAGCTATTAACTGAGCAAGATACTACTTGCATTGTTACCTATGAAAGCCTATACTTGCAATCTTGCAAGCCTTACTATATAAGTTGATCTAGCAAGCTTACACCTTGATGACACACCCTCCAAGTTTTACTTGCAAGCTTAGTACTTTATTTCTTTATTAAAGCTTTCTCTTAGAGTTTACTTAGTGACTTGTAGATTTCAGAAAGATATTTAAAGGTAGCATAAAGAGCATAAAACTTGGCCTAAGTTAGATAAATCTTGATGTCATCCTAAGGCATGAGACTGAACTTAGATAACATCCAATTGCTTATCACCCCCCCATTAGTATTTACCCCCACTTGTAGATGCTAGTGCTAAGCATAAAACTTGATCAACTTTAGATGGGGATACTTGGTGAAATTGATTATGAAAACCTTGGAATGATGAGTCATTCTATTAAAATATTTTGCCATGTGTTCTTGAACACCAGATGATTTTTGATGATGAAAATGTTAAGGCATGAGCCTTAGCCCTTTGTAAAATTGATGGTTGTCTGGATGCGATACCATCCCAATTTTACCGTACAACCACAATACCCGAAATTTGGGTAGGGCTTGACTGGAAATTTATATACCTTAGTATGGGTTCCCTTGCGGCCAAGGTTTGAGCTGAGGCTACCTTGTGAAGATTGTCCACCTGTGCAGTTCCCAAGATGACAGTTGGTCATGGTTGGGAGGCCAAACTCACAGGAGAGGTGCCTATACTAGGGTGTGTAATTGAACGGTTAGGATTGATTATCCGCATACTGAGTATGGTGACTTCATGATTGTTCCTGACGGATGTATCGAATGTTGTGGTGAAAGTGTCAAACTATTCGAATAGCCGCGTCCGCGATTATGGACAATTGGAGTGGCCATACTGTTCCATCGTCAGATGTTTTCAAAATGACTTATGAAATGATTTATGACTTGACTTGACCACAACAGAGTTGTGATATGAAACTCAAGTTCCCACTTAGGTGTTATAAAACTTTTAACTAGTTTTATTTGCTTCTGAACTTAGTAGAGGTAAAACTGGCTTTTTTACAAAATAACCCTAGAGCTTAGTACTTCCTAATCCAAAACCACTTCACTTGTTAGTATTAGTTTGCGAGTACTTAAAAAGTACTCATGGCTTTGTCCCTGGCTATTCCCGTGGCCAGACTATGAAGAGGAGTATCAGGAAGACGGACAGCAGGAATGTTACGATAACTAGGATCATGTCCCATCATCAGCATTGCTTGTGACCATGAGGATGGAGCTTCACCCACGCTATCGTTATTATTACATTATTCGCTGCTTGAATTGTATTAAGACTAGATCATGTGATCCTTATTTGTGTAAGAACTTATGTATGGTTTGTAATGGATGATGTACTGTGATATCCAATCTGTTATGTCTCGCAAAAATGGTAATCCTGGGATTGTGATGTATGGCAGAACATGCATCTGGATTAAAAATCCGGGTGTTGACACGGGGTATCCATGGAGGCAGGAAGCGACTGGCCCAATACAATGTCGACTGGTCCAGCAACGACGGAGACTAGAAAGGAGGTTTCATGGAATACCGGCGACTGGATGCGAAGGCCCAAGACCATAGTTAGGCCCATTCGAATTAGGTCAAACTCCTAAAACCTTTAATGATTCGGTTGAGATCTTGTAAAATCCTAGCGAGGTACCCATATATAAGCCTCCCTAGGGTTCCCTTTTCATTCACATGACATTAGCTACCCCATCCAACTAACTCTCCTCCTAGACGCCGAGTGCGCTTCCCCTGTAATCTCATTCACCATCAATACAAACAAGCAGGAAGTAGGTCTTTCCCTATGGGGGGCGAACCTGCGTAAACCTTGTACCTTGCCCAATCTCGATCCATGGATAGTGACTTGCTCTTTCGCTTCTTAGACTCAATCGCTACCCCTGGTAGCGACTGCCGTGGCCATTCCCACGATAGTGGTTCCCACCATGGGGCTTGGTGAGTCAAGTCTTGGATCTGCGGCGAGACCCTTCACTCTAACATGCCGACCTACCACTGACGGACACGTAATCGCCACCGGAAGAAGCTACCCGGCCATGTATGTCGGCTCCATCAACTTTTTCGTCGGTTTCACTGACGTCGTCGACCAGCGAATCCTGCCAAATCTGCCGCCAATATTGAATCACCTCTAAGCAATCCATTCTTGAACGAGCAGAACCAATCGACCACCCTTCTAGCATCCAAGTGCGAGTCATAGGAGGATGGCTCGTCCCAGAGCAGCTCCACCCTCGGAGATGATGTCGATTCAGCATCGCCAGCGCCGGCTGCGAAAGCCTCCCCCCTTGCAGAGAAAGCTAGCTCCATCACGAAGGTCTTCAATGCCGGAGAGTATGACAACGACTCGATCCTCTAGCTCCTTGCCTATGATTCAGGGCTGGAGTCCACGAACGAGATCCACTTCTCCGCCCGTCATGCCATGTACATGGCAAAAGATAACGAACCTCCAGTGGACCCCTTCACCACCCCGCTCCCTCCAACCATGACTTTCGACGAGATCGAACGACACTATGTGGACCTGAATGAGGCCATGGAGAAGGAGCAAACTTAGAGTGAGAAATTTCGCCTCGAACAAGAGACCGCACAACAACTTTTGGCCTACCACCATCAACGAGTGGCAAGACGACTCCAACTCTTTATTTTGGGCAGGGTCATGAATTTCTAAGAAGAAAACGATCCTACGCGAGAGCCCGACCGCGAGGCCCGTGACAACGCGATTCCCGGAGAAGGAGGCCACCCACCAGCTGGGTCAACCACGCATGGAGCCCCACCTCCATCCTTCCATGCACCCCCTCCGAACCAGCCGCGAATATAAGTCATGCCACGGGAATACGAAGCGAATGGCCTCCCCCTCTACTCGACTCCGATGGACAATGTCATAGAAAGTTAGGGGCGTTCACCAACCTAAACCCTACATGTGAAGGCGCGATCCATATCAAGTATGCGCAAGCCCCGTTGGCCAAATCCAAGCGAACTCGCTGTGCACAAACTAAATGCCGATCCCAAAGTGCGGCCGGTCAATAAATCACTATGGCCCTTCAACAAAGAGCGCCGCTACGCAATCGCTGAAGAGGTACAACGGCTACTCGCCGCAGGATTTATCCAACCAATCAAGTACTCCAAATGGCTGGTAAACCTAGTCCTCGTGGTGAAAAAGAACAACACATGGAGAATATGTATCGACAACACCAATCTCAACAGCGCTTCCCCAAAGATGAGTTCGTGCTGCCTCGCATCGACGGAATCATCTACTCGACTGCGGGCTCTTAGTCACTTTGTTTCCTCGACACCTACTCCTGGTACAACCAGATCAAGATGGCAGTCGAGGACGAGGAAAAAACGATGTTTATCATGCCATTTGGAGCATTCTGCTACACCGCCATGACCTTCGGCCTCAGGAACGCCAGAGCAACTTATCAAAGATGCATGCAAGAATACCTAGTGAGCCAAATTGGCCGCAACATACACGTATATATCGACGACATTGTGGTCAAGTCGACTCGGCAGGACAACTTACTCGCCGACCTCGTAGAAACTTTCACAAATTCTGCGGATATTGAGGAAGGTATAAGAAAAGCTAAACCCAAAGAAGTGTACATTCGGCGTCCCCACCGAACAACTTCTAGGATATGTCGTATCCAAGCGAGGCATCGAGCCAAAACCAACTAAAATCAGCACCATCGCGTGGCTCGGCAAACCCGAGTGCATGTGTGACGTACAGAAGCTAGCGGGGCAAGTGGCGGAACTCAGCCGCTTCATCCCCAGACTGGGAAAAAAAGCAATGCCCCTTAATCGCCTCATGTGCAAGAACCCCACAATCGAGTGGGACAGCGAGGCCGACAAAGCACTCGCCGCACTCAAAGAGCTGCTACTTGCGGAACCTTTGCTCGCCACCCAGGTGAAAAAGGAGCCAACGCTCATGTACTTGATGGCTTCTAGCCGAGTCGTTATTTCCGTAATGGTCATCGAGCCACCCGAGGAAGCAAAAGAACGCCTCACCCAGCAACCGGTGTATTACCTCAGCGAGGTCCTCACCGATTCGAAACAGCACTACGCAGAGTACCAAAAATTGGTATACGATGTCTTCCGAGCCCAACGACGGCTCCCAAACTACTTCTAGGAGCACCCCATTATGATTGTCTACTCGCCTCCACTACAAGACATCATTCGCAATTGCGACGTGATAGGGCGAGTGGCCAAGTGGACCGTCGAAATAGGCATCCACAACATCAAATACGAGCCACGCAGGGCGATCCAGTCACGTGCGCTTGCCGACTTTCTTGTCGACTGGGAAGAGGCCCAGCAGCCCAAGCTGCTCCCCTACCTCCATTACTGGTCTCTCCACTTCGAAGAATCCAAAAACACTGACGGGGCCGGATCCGTAATCATCCTCACCTAGCCTAAAGGCGACAAATTATGCTACGTGCTCTAGCTAGATTTCACGCCATACGCCAATAAAAAGGTTGAGTATGAAGCACTCATCCATGGCATGCAAGCCTCCAAGGAAATGAACATCAACTGCCTTAAATGCTACGGTGACTCTGATCTCATCGCCAAGCAGGTCACTGGCACATGCGACGATGTCTCCCCCACCATGTCGGCATAACGCCACGAAGTTGACGAGCTCGGAGGATACTTTGCCGGTTACTCCGTCAAGTGGATCGATCGAAAGAAGAACAAGGAAGCCGACGCCCTTTCGCGCGTCAGATCGTTGCACCAAACACCACCACGTGGTGTCTTCCTCGACATCCTCAAGAAGCCGTCAGTCTACCCACCAAAGGAGATCGACATTGGTGTCTCGCCGCAGCTAGACTTAGAACTAGTCGCCACGGCCACGACATTACAAGATTATACCAAACTATACGTCGCCTACCTCAAACACAAGATCATGCCAAAGGATGAGTTCAAGGCATGGATGATAGTCCATCGCTACAAGTCCTTCGTCATCATCAATGGTGCGCTTCACAAATAGATTGTCATAGGAGTATTCTAGCACCGCGTCTAGCCATAGGAAGGTCGCCGGATCTTGGAACACATCCACGCCGGCGACTCTGGCCACCACGCCGGTGCCAGATCACTGGTTTCCAAAGTCATGCTCCACGTCTTCTACTGGCCAACCACCCATGCTGATGCAACCAACATGATGCAGTGTTATGTACGATGCCAAAAATATGCCAACCAGATGCAAATCCCTGGCTCGGATCTTAAAACCATACCTATCACATGGACATTCTCCGTATGGGGAATCAACATGGTGGGCCAGTTCAAAACTGCAACCTATGGGTTCACACACCTCCTGGTTGCAGTTGACAAGATCATGAAATGGGTCGAGGAGAAACCTATCAAGAAATGTGACGAGAAAACCGCCACCAAGTTCCTCCAGGAACTCATCTATCGGTACGTGTACCCGTACAACATTATCACTGATAATGGTACCAACTTTTCCAAAGGCGGCATGGCAGAATTCTGCCAGGAAGCACGGGTTCTGACTCGACCTCGTATTAGTCGATCATCCCAAATCAAACGGCTAGTCCAAATGTGCAAATCAAAGCATACTACATGGCCTAAAACTACGACTATGGGTACCGCTTGATCGCACACCAGGATGTTGGGTCAAGGAGCTCCCATCCGTCCTCTGGGGCATTCGTACTTCCGCCAACCGCTCGATGGGCTTTACCCCCTTCTTCATTGTGTACAGAGCGAAGGCGGTCATATGAACAGACCTCGAACATGACTCACCATGATTCAATCATTATGCGGAATAGGACAATGAAGTCTCACCTCAAAATAGGATCGACTACTCGACGAGGCACGTGACCTCGCCCGATCCTGCACCGCCATCTACCAGCAAGGGCTCGTCTTGCGACTTGTCAATAGGCGGATCAAGACCCAAACCTTCCAAGAAGGCGACCTCGTCTTGCCACTTCTCCAAGATAAAAAGGGAATGCATAAGTTATCCCCCCATGGGAGGGACCATTCTCTATAGGGCGAGTTTTAGGAAACGATGCCTACTATTTAATTGACCGGGCGATGGCAAACTGAACGTCGAGCGACCACGGAATGTCAACCTTCTGTGAAAGTCCTAAACATAGCGCCATAAACTTGTATTTAACCCCGCTATCAATGAATAAAATGGTCAACACCACAATTTGTGTCTTCTCGCCTTTCCTTACCGGTTATCGACCCTTGGAAGAGCAACTCGGCAGAGCCAAGTAGTGCAGCCCGAGGGAACCAACATAATTCAGGCCTCGAACTATCCATGGAAAACGCCAAGCCAAGATTCACCATCGGGGTCGCCTCTCTCGACTGGCTTTCTGAGCCATGACGACCAGATGTGCTTCTTACAGCACCATGTCCCCCTCATACTCGGCCGTGGCACCTCGAACGGTGAAGTACCACGTGCAGGGACTCGTATCACATGAGCCCTGCACGACCCCAGAAAACACCAAGTATGAGGACC
The DNA here is from genome assembly GCA_023614405.1 of Avena insularis. Taxonomy (NCBI): domain Eukaryota; kingdom Viridiplantae; phylum Streptophyta; class Magnoliopsida; order Poales; family Poaceae; genus Avena; species Avena insularis. The sequence goes on from CM042691.1 coordinate 195,240,420, forward strand.
CGACTTGGACTCGCCAGGCGACTGGCTTCCCAATCTAGGAGGAGGGACACCCTACACACAAACAACGCAACATGTACTTCTCTACCTTCAGAGCTATACCTCGAATGGTTAAGTACCATGCTCGAGGAGTCATCGTACACGAGCCCCGTGTGTCCCGGGAAAACACCAAGTACAGGATGCCCGTTGGGATCGCCCTGCAACTGGCTCCACGAGCCACGGGAAGTATACTTAGGCCAAATAATAATGGCCATAACATGTTAACAATTTAGTTATTACTCTTAAGCACTTGGGGACTAGCTACCCCCAACTCACCCAAATAAACCAATTCAAGAAAAAACATAAAACAAATAGTCGGACGCGACTATGAAACTGCATAGCCAGTTCTTTTTACACTTATATTACAAATTGCCACTTGGATGTATTACTTAATTACAAAGATTAAACTTATTTAGCAGGTCCAGGCAACAACACCCCGCCCAACCCCTTGAATCGAACGAAAGGCTTCCACGGGTTGGCCAGGTAAGTCGTTAACGACTTCGCAACTGCCGATTCAAATGTATGCTCCGACGGAAGATCGCGATGCACCGGGTCAGGGTCGCCAGGAGCCACTTGCGCCTCTTGGAATGGAAGGAGAACGCCAATGTCACACCCCGGGGATTAAGTCTAGACAAATCACAGACCACCTTATAAACATAATCCTAACCTAATCTCAAAAGCATACAGAGAGAGAATCGGTAACACAACAGTGACCCTACGATACAAAGATTATTACAGCAAGCTCATAACTGAGCAAACAACCAAAATATTACAAGCAGAGGTCACTGACCACAAACATCAAACAATGGAAGGGAAATTATGCTATTTAAGTATAGCAAACTTAACAAATGTCCTAAGAGGCCTGAAGCATAATGATGGCGTCCAATCCATAGATCCCAGACTGCCGTCTGGAACTCGAAACTACTCGTTGATGTCGATGTTGTGCAGAACTCATATTCTATGGTAACACTTAATCTGCTGCAAAAGTATCAACGAAGCAAGGGTGAGTACAGGGTGTACTCCGCAAGACTTATGGCTAGTGGAGTTATTTTGCATAAAGCCATCTTTGTTTTGTAAAACAAGAGGGAGAAGAATATCGACTAATCAGAATATTTTAAAAGGGGATAAGAGAGTGGTATCTCTAGCTTTGATCATCTTTTGATATCCACTGAATCATCCTCAGCTGAACCTACCTATGATCACCCCCTCGTAACCATGAGGAAGCATCCTTAAGCACACATTGATTTGCCAAGTTTTATGATTAGGTTAAAGTTCTCTACGATCTTAGAATCTGGTCTCCAAGTTCGTCCATAACCGTGGACATGGCTTTTCGAAAAGATTTAACCCTGCAAGGGTGTACAACTTTACCCACACATACCAACCGATTCTTAATGCCAGATCATTAGCCCTCTTCCTTGGAAGGCCGGCAGAGAGTGGTTGACCACGACCTTTACCTTGCTTTCGCCGAGACCATGAGTCACGCACAAGTGAGATGTCGTCGTAATGGGTCGATTCCCGAAGTCGGTCCCTAATGATGTGTGTACGGTTCAAGATTACGGATGCCGGGCATCTCTTGTTCCCGTCCACGCTTACCTACCTGTTATGAATGCACCTCCTTCACCTCCATTCAAGAACAACCAAGATGCGTATGTCGAATGGAAAGCCCAAAATATGTGACTCATGGAATCTACTCAGCAAGTTAGTTGGTTGAGGGGGTTTCCAGGCCCCCGTGTGGCTGTACGCTCGTCTTGGTTCAAGAGGCAAGAACATCGGGTTCTAAGGGTGGCAAGTATGGAACTGCAAAAACTACAACCCACCGTGGCCTCCCATACAAGCCTTAGAATGTTTAACTTTCATCTCTGATCTTACCATGTCATCCTGTCATACTAGGTTCATTCTCAACTCTGATTCATCAACTGGATGGACCAATGGTAATATCTAAGCATGGCTAAGCACAACAGATATAACAGCTCTAACGACACTTCTCAAGCCAAACCCTAGTTATGCTAGGAGCAGTGGATCAAGGAATATAGGCTACAAAGGAAACATGCATCAGATAGGATTACTCTATCTATCGATAAAATACTTTATAATCGCATGCACATGGCAAGACTGAATACTTTGAAAGCATAGGATTCATATGTATGTGTGTGGCTTCGCTTGCCTTTGCCAGTTGATATCCAAAAAGCAGAGCTTCGGACATCTAGTACTTGACTTGATTATAGTTGGTCAAGCATTGTTCGTCGAACTTCGAAGGTGTTGATCTCGGTCTCCAATCTCGATCTTGATTCCGATATCGTATTCTACCGAAGAAGAACCAAATACCGGAAAGAAGGGGAAACAATCAACACATGGCTTTTATGCAATACTCAATCAAGGATGATGATATGACAATTTAAAAGTTATTGAAATTGAAACCCTAAACATGCTTGGTCATTTTAAACGGGGTCCGAGGGGTGCAAACTCTAATTCGGAGAAACCTCGAATGTATATGAGAGGGTGCATTTAGTTCTTCTAACTAACTTGCAATTGAAGCTGCGTAATAATGCATGATTATAGTTTAAATAGATATAGCTCATATTTCTGAACATTTTGATATATTATTTGTATTTTTCTTATTTAAAATGAGTTAGTTATGATTTTTCTCAATTTAAATCCATTTTTAAATAATTTTAAATTAATTAAACTTTTTGGATATTATAATTTATACAACATCTCCACATGTCATGTATTTATTCATTTCATAAAACAATTATGGAAATGATTAAAAATCTGACAATGGGGACCCACCTGTCAGCATTTTGATTAATAAAACAATTACAAAAATAGATAAAAGAAAAGGAAAAGGGATTATTGCACCACGCTGACGTCACGCTGACGTCAGCCATGGAGCTCCTCCTCAGATCAAGCGCGGGGCTGGAGTTGTGGACGTCGCGGGGCTGCAGGGCTAGGCACGCTGGACGCGGACGAGCACGAGGAGCCTTACTGTGGAGGCGCCGCCATGAGATGGTCACCAGAGCGACATCAATGACGGTGGCCGACGGCGGAAAGCGACGGTGAGCGGATATAGGACGACAGGGAGAGAGAGGCAGAGCGTGGAGAGGTGCTAGAGCACCAGTGGCTCACCACCAACACGATGCCGATGTCAGGGAAGCAAGGGGTGGCTGGACGGAGGCGAATCAACGACGACAATGGCAATGGACGGCGGGTCGGTGAGCTCGATTCCAGCGCATAGGGGGCTTCCTGGCTTGATTGCTTTGGCAGAGAGCAAGAGAGGGGCGAGGCGAATCTCCCAGAACAGACGGCGAGGCTCGGGGCGGTCTAGAACGCCGGCAACATGCAAAACTGGCCAAGATAGGGTTTCGGTCGTTTTGGGGAAAATTGACAGAGAGGGCGAGGTGGAGTGAAACGGGTATGGAGAGAGAGAGTACAATGTGGCCGTTCTTATCCTTGCATCGAACAGCGGCGGCGGGCCTCGTAACACCGCGAGGATCAATGACAGACACGCTGACACGGAGCAGCTTCTCCTCTGTGCGAGGAAGAAGAAAGAACAGACACGACGAAGGGTTACAGGCTGGATGGGCCGAGGTGGGTCGCGCGTGGGCGCGCCAAGCGGTAGGGAGATGAGAGGGGGAGCTGGGCTACGGCCTGGTTCTACTGTTGTCTCTATTTTTCTTTGAGAAAACTTTTTGTAGTTTTCTTATTTCTTTCTTTTGCAAACCCATTTCAAATATGTTTTTGATCATTTCAAAAATACCAGAACTTTGCAAATATTCAAAACATTGCAGGGACCCTTGTAATCAATTTGGGTTCCACAGGTTTTGTAGTTTTGAAAATTTCGAACATGTGTTTCAAATAGAGAGGGGAAGTTAGGGTTGAGGGTTTTTGAGAACCTTTTTATTTCATGCATGCATTTTAATATGATGATGATGCTTAGGAATGCACAAACAAATCCTAATTACCATTAATAAAACTAGGGTTGTTACAACTCTATCCCCCTTAAAAAGTCTCGTCTCGAGATTCCTAGGTAGGAAGATAGATTGAACAGGGTTATACTAGGCTTCGATGATCTTCTCTAAGAGGTTTGAAAATACCCCCATGACAAATGGACAAAGCGCTTCATAATCTTCGAGGTGGCGGATCACACTAAGGAAGAGAGGGAATGACACTAAACCACAAACTGAGTATCTCATGGTCAACTCATGGATAGATGTTTCACGAACATCTCTAAAGCCAACACACGTGAAACACTCCAAGGTAACGGAGGAAACATGAGGAGATGGTTTTCAAGGTGACAAATAATTGGTCTACATAAGGATTAAGGACATGGAGCTTTTAGAAGAGGTTAAACTTCTGAGGGAAGGAACTTCCAGCAGATGGAAAAGGATACACAGACTTCAAGAGGTAAACCTCTACTAAACAGCTTAAGTAGAGCTTTACAGATGGAAGAGATAGATACCAACAAAACCAAGCTGTTCAACTACTTTTGAAACAGAAGGGTCACTCTCTCGTTCATCAGAAGGCCAAGGCAGAAAGGTGTTTTGGTGGAGAGGACTCGTAAGAGTCACAAGGAACATGTAACAAGAGAAACTATTGATTACCAAAATCATGGTCTCTCTTTGAACATGTTTAAGAAAGTGGAAAGGAAACTCTTTATTCATCCAGGTATATCCACATCTTTGCCGAAGATAGTGATATCACTTTACACCTCCAAGACGAATAGTTAAAAAGATTCATGATGACACGAGAAGAAAGAAACTTCATTCTCAGACTCCAAGTACTTGGCATAACAAGACGCTTGCCATCAAAATAGGGTCTGGAGGATTGACTGAGAAACATTTAGCAACTCTACTTTAAATGTTCTCCTTGAGGTTTGAAATACGGATATCAGGCTACTAACAAGCCTTTAACTAGTCATCAAGTAAAGGTCATACTTCGGATCCAAAGGAAGCCATAATATCAACTCCTATGATAAATGATAGAAGATGCCTCATGAAGAGTGGTAGTTATTGCTTATTCAAGGAATATGGCGATAGATCTTCCTACTGATTGTGCCAACCATTACATCAATCTTGCCAGATTTACAATAGACCTACGTCATAACCTTGAGGAACACCAATCATTATTGCTGCTTGAGATTAAGCTTTGATTAGCTGGATAGATACTTTAGACTCAGCATGTGCGAATAGAAAGGGTGAAACATTTACACAGAGGTAAAGTAACTATATTCTCAAGACACGTACTTCAATGTCAAGCTCCAAGAGATGAGCTAGATTGTGGAACCCATGTGATAGCAAGTTATCAAAAGATATTTGCATCTACATGAATTATTTGCAACGAAACACAACTGAATCCTATTTAGGAAACATCTAGGAGGATATAGAAGTTTTGGTGGACTTCTTATCTTCCGTCAACGAATCAATCAGTGGCTTGGTGTGCCTGGAGGATCATGTCGAGATGTGAAGGTATCAACCTACCATATCAAGGATACCTCAGACATGCTTGACTAATTTGAAACGATTCCCGAAGAAACAAAGATAACTTTACTCAGATTCACGGCGACATCTTTCAACATTTTACGCATGAATCGGAAAAGGTTACTTCGAACATCTAGAACACATACTTCAAGATAACACAAAGATGGTTCTCAAAGGTTTCCAACATTAATTCCCAATGTTCCGTATGAATCTCATATAACATGGAGAAGATAAGGATGTCATTGATGGGCTCAACAACAAGCTTATTGAGACACTCCAAGAAGATGGACTCATATGTTGTATAAACAAGGCCGACTATTGGTCAGACCAAAGGACATGAATATGCACGCAAGTGAAACATCAAGGATGGATACACCATCAGGATAGTCCATGGAACTGATTTTGATGTGACTATAACCCAAATAAAATCAAAGGTAGGGGAGGATAACATATCCACAAAGGAGATACTATCTTTCTTCGACATGAACAAAACTAGATATCCCTTTTAAGAACGAAGTCAGTTGAATAGAACTTTTGTCTTACAACTCTCCAAATTGTTGTTTAAGCTCAACCAACTAATTCAGAGTATCCAGCAGGGATCCTTGGATAAAGGAGCAGTTTAAAGAAATAGCTTACTCAAGAACCTGACAACACGGTCATGTGGCAACATGGAAATACTTCTAGTAAGACATCCAGAATATCACGAACCACCGATATGTCACAGAGCTCAAGAGGGAACTTGCTTTACAAAGCAAGAAGACATAGTCGCAGAGTTTTGGCACAAGCCTAACTCTTTGACTTAAGAGGGTGTATCGGAATAACAGACTTGGTAACACATTCATCCTTTGCTTAGTGATAGGGTTAACCAATCACGCTAAGAATGATACAAATATCCTCGAAGTTCAAAGCAATAAGAATTGCTAATAATCTTATATGGCCACATTATTACGCACACATAACATTTCCTGAGCGCGAACAACTCAGAGGAAGGGTGGGTAAAATGTGTAAGAGCATCACTTCATTAAGAGGGTCATGAGACCCATCACGACCTCTTAGTATAAAAAGGGTGTGATACTTTAGGGTAGAACAGAATGTAAGCTAATCAACGCTTATTGATCTGTGGATTACAACACTTTGACCTGGTCCTAGATATGACGAGGTACTGGAGTTTGTTTCTCCTGACATCCTGAACTGGTTTGTCTTGAGGAACCACAAGAGTATATTGCGTCAGCAGATACCAATGCACATTTACTACTTGGCTACCAACTGGTAGACAAAGGTCAGAAACAACAAGGGGAAAAGAACATGCTCATGATGGAATCCCGAGATGTAGATGCATAAGTCAACAATCTTCCGAAAACCAATGCATATAAAAGGGAGGCGTGTCAGAGTCACGAATACAGATGCGTGACTCACGAGGAGCACTCTTATCATGATCCATTTGGTTCCATCAAAGAACATCTGACGTAGCATGTGGCAAGGGAAGTCCTTAATTTGTCACAATTCAATAGTGACAATATCCACAAGCTTGAAGGCTATACTAGAAGGTACTAGCCATCCTGAAGTAAGGTGTGAACATTAACGATAGGGGTCAAGGGAATGGATCTGGAGTTAAAGGTCAGCGTCATGTACAAGATTTGCAACACCAGAATTCCAACAAAATCGGGGATCTTAGGTTCAAGTCCGAGGGTTAAAACCCAAAGAAAAGGAGTAACTAAAACTTAAGTGACAAAGCGTACACTACAAACTAACAATCAAAAGGTAGCTTCTGAAAGAAGAAACAACTTTTGAAGTACCCAAACAAATAAAAAGGAGGCACACGAGGGGAAAGGAAACTTCGAGGCCTATAACAGAGCAATATGGAACCATCAACATGATGTTGTGAACCCATAAAATAGAGAGATTATGATAGAAAGAAATCTCTTAGAAGAAACAGAACAAAGGGAAACAGGGAACACACACAACTGACTCTAGAGAACTCAATACTAGGTCAAATGGTTGTGAACCGGCAGCCTAAAGAGGCACCTTAGTTTTGAAAGACTGGACGAGATAGCAAAACTTTTCCAAATCAAAACAGGACAAGATAACCCAGAGCAAGAACAAAACTTGACAAGAAGAAAAAGAAGCATACCAGAGTTTTCGCACATAGTTTTCATCTGTGAAAATAGTTTTCACAAGCACTAGACTCAACATCGACCAATAGAAAGGTTTCCTACAGTCCGTACGGCTCTGATACCAAAACCTGTGACACCCCTGGGATTAAGGCTAGACAAATCCCAGACCACCGTCTGAACATAAGCCTAACCTAATCTCGAAAGCGTATAGAGAGAGAATCGGTAACACAATAGTGACCCTACGACACAAAGTTTATTACAGCAAGCTCATAAATGAGCAAAGAACCAAAATATTACAAGAAGAGGTCACTAACCACAAACATCAAACAGCGGAAGGCAAATTATAAGTATAGCAAACTTAACAAATGGCCTAAGAGGCCTGAAGCATAATGATGGTGTCCAATCCATAGATCCCAGAACGCCGACTGGGAACTCCAAACTACTCGTCGATTTCGATGGTGTGCAGAACTCATCTTCTATGGTAACACTTACTCCGCTGCAAAAGTATCAACGTAGCAAGGGTGAGTACACGGTGTACTCCGCAAGACTTATGGCTGGTGGAGTTATTTTGCATAAAGCCATCTTTGTTTTGTAAAACAAAGAGGGAGAAGAATCTTGACTAATCAGAATATTTTAAAAGGGGATAAGAGAGCGGTATCTCTAGATTTGATCATATTTTGATATCCACTGAATCATCCTCAGCTTAACCTACCTAGGATCACCCCCTCATACACATGAGGAAGCATCCTTAAGCACACATTGATTTGCCAAGTTTTACGATTAGGTTAAAGTTCTCTATGATCTTAGAATCTGGTCTCCAAGTTCGTCCATAACCGTGGACACGTCTTTTCGAAAAGATTTAACCCTGCATGGGTGTATAACTTTACCCACACGTACTAGCCCTCTTCCTTGGAAGGCCGACAGAGAGTGGTTGACCACGACCTTTACCTTGCTTTCGCTGAGACTATGAGTCACGCACTAGGGAGATGCCACCGTAACGGATCGAGTCTCGAAGTTGGTCCCTAATGATGTGCGGCGGGTTAAAGATTACGGATGATGGGTATCTCTTGTTCCCAGCCATGCTTACCTACCTGTTATGAATGCACCTCCTTCACCTCCATTCAAGAACAACCAAGATGCGTATGTGGAATGGAAAGCCCAAAATATGTGACTCATGGAATCTACTCAGCAAGTTAGTTGGTCGAGGGGGTTTCTAGGCCCCCGTGTGGCTGTATGCTCGTCTTGGTTCAAGAGGCAAGAACATCGGGTCCTAAGGGTGGCAATTATGGGACTGAAAAAACCACAACCCATCATGGCCTCCCATACAAGCCTTAGCATGTTTAACTTTCACCTCTAATCTTACCACGTCATCCTGTCATACTAGGTTCATTCGCAGCTCTGATTCATCAACCGGATGGACTAGTGGTAATATCTAAGCATGGCTAATCACAATAGATATAACAGCTCTAACAACGCTTCACAAGCCAAACCCTAGTTATGCTAGGAGTAGTGGATCGGGAAATATAGGCTACAAAGGAAACATGCATCAGATAAGATTACTCTATCTATCGATAAAATACTTTAGAATCGCATGCACATGGTAAGAATGAAATACTTTTAAAGCCTAGGATTCATATGTATGTGTGGGGCTTCGCTTGCCTTTGCTAGTTGATATCCAAAAAGCAGAGCTTCGAACATCTGGTACATGACTTGATTATAGTTGGTCAAGTATTGTTCATCGATCATCGATCTTCGAAGGTGTTGATCTCGGTCTCCAATCTCGATCTTGATTCTGATATCGTATTCTACTGAAGATGAATCAAATATCGGAAAGAAGGGGAAACAATCAACACATGGAATTTATGCAATACGCAATCAAGGATGATGATATGACAATTTAAAAGTTATTGAAATTGAAACCCTAAATATGCTTGGTCATTTTAAACGGGGTCCGAGGGGTCCAAACCCTAATTCGGAGAAACCCCGAATGTATATGAGAGGGTGCATTTAGTTATTCTAACTCACTTGCAATTGAAGTTGTGTAACAATGCATGATTATAGTTTAAATATATAGAGCTCATTGTTCTGAACATTTTGATATATTATTTGTATTTTTCTGATTTAAAATGAATTAGTTATGATTTTTCTCAATGTTAATCCATTTTTAAATCATTTTAAATTAATTAAACATTTTTGGATATTATAAATTATTTTACAACATCTCCACATGTCATGTATTTATATTTCAGAAAAAATTTATGGAAATGATTAAATATCTGATAATGGGGACCCACCTGTCAGCATTTTGACTAATAAAACAATGGCTTATGATTCAATAGATCCCCAATGGAATGAAAATAAGGAGACAAATTAGATCGATGGCTTGGATCAACTACCTATTCGAGCGTGGGGGTAGGATCGGGATTCATAAAATTTATAACATTTATGAAATGCCCACCAAAGCCCGTATGGGCCCGAAGCATGTCAATTATCGGGTATTTTGTGCATGCGACGTGGAAACATAAGTGCCCAACTCGAATACAACACTTGTGTGTGTGCACTGACATTGCAATACCGCCTACGTGGTTTAGGGTGAGTTCTGGATTGGTTAGTTCTGGATTGGAATATAAGATGTCTTAATGATAAGGACAAAAAGACCTCAGTATATAATAAAATTAAGGAGAGCAGAGCATGTGTGTCAATTTTCTCCAGGAAACTAAATGTGAATCTTTTGATCACTCCTTTATGAGGAGTTTTTGTCCTAAAAGGTTTGATATATTTTTTTCTCCCCTGCATTTGGGGCCTCTGGTGGAATTATTGTGCTTTGGAACAGTGTTGTTTTTGATGGGCAAGTCATTGAAATACACAGATCTGCTATTCATGTGGCTTTGTCATCTGTTCATAATGGACAAAAGTGGGATTTAGTAACTTTATATGGACCCTATAGGGGAATCGAAAGGGAAAACTTTGTATCTTGGCTATATAACTTAAACATACCCATGCATGAACACTGGTTATTACTGGGTGACTTCAATTTTATCAGATCAGTGGAAAATACAAATAAGCCAGGTGCTGATATGAATGATATTTTCCTTTTTAATGACATAATTAGTCTTTGGGATTAATGGAATTACCTTTGAAAGGAAGATCATTCACATGGTCAAATATGCAAGCACAGACACTTCTGGAACAACTTGATTGGTTTTTCACTTCCTGTCAATGGACCATTGATTTTACTAATACTCTTGTATTTCCATAGGCAAAATCTACTTCTGATCATGTTCCTTATGTTATACAAGTAGCTACCAAAATCCCTAAATCAAAGATATTTCGGTTTGAAAATTTTTGGGTTGAGCAACCTGGATTTATGGAGCTGGTTGAAAAAGTTTGGAAATCGCCTGTGCATAGGAATTCTTCTACTAGTTCTCTTGTTGCAAAATTCAAAATTCTTCGTTATGAACTAAAGAAGTGGGGGAAAAATCTTTCCCATCTAAAATTACTGATTGCTAAGTGCAATTATGTTATTCTCATGTCGGATCAGTTGGAGGATACAAGTCCATTATTCGTACCTAAATTCAACTTCAGGAATATTGTAAAGTGTCATCTTGAAAAGCTGTTGAAAATACAATCTGATTATTGGAAGCAAAGGTGTACTGTCACATGGGTAAAATTAAATGGAGAGAACACAAAATACTTCCATGCTAGAGCAACTGAGAGGTATAGACACAATATAATTACAAACATCTAGGATGAAAATGGCAAAGAATTATCTGAGCATTCTCATAAAGCAAGTGCCTTCTGGAGATGTTATAAGAGCAGAATGGGAATTTATTGCCCCACTAGAAATCAAATCAACCTGACCTTAGTTCTCAGTCAAGTGCAGGATCTAAACAGACTATTTGAGAATATTACTTTGAAGGAAATTAAGGGTGTGGTTAAATTTCTGAAGTCTGATAAGGCTCCTAGACCTGATGGTTTCAATGGTTTTTTTGTGAAATATTGTTGGCACATTGTTAAAGAGGATTTCATCCAATTGTGTACTGACTTTCATCATGAGAGAATCTCCCTGGAAAGCATCAATGGCTCTTATATTACTTTGGTGCCAAAAAACTTGCTCCTCAGACTGTCAATGACTTCAGACCTATCTCATTGACAAATACTTGTCTTAAATTCATCAATAAAATTTATGCAAATAGATTGTATGATGATATTAAAAGGTGTATCCATGCAAATCAGTATGGTTTCATTATAGCCAGAACTAGACAGGATTGTCTAGGGTGGTGTTTTGAATATCTTTATCAATGTCAAAAGTCAAGAAGGAACATTGTAGTACTCAAGATTGATTTTGAAAAGGCTTTTGACACAATAGAACATCATGCTATTCTAGAAGTCTTGCATTATAAAGGTTTTCCCAAAAAGTTCATTGCCCTGGTCAAGAATATCCTTGAAAGTGGAACATCCTCTGTACTTTTAAATGGAGTGACAGGATAGAGTTTTACTTGCAAAAGGGGAGTTAGGCAAGGAAACCCTCTTTCACCTCTTTTATATGTCATAGGAGGATATTTGTTACAGAGCCTAGTATATAAGGCTTTCATAGATGGAAATTTGCAGCTACCAATTCCAAAGGAAGGGGATTTTCCTATTGTTCAATATGTAGATGATACTCTAATCATATTGCTTATAGAGGAAAATCAGTTGAAAGTCTTCAAAGATCTGTTGATCCAATATGCTGAGTTCACTGGATTAAAGGTTAACTTTCACAAGTCTTCAATGACTCCAATCAACTTATCTGAGGAAGAAGCTACACATATGGCTACTATTTTTTGAGTGCCATCTTGCTGCAATGCCTTTCATCTATATAGGACTACCCATGGGCACAACTAAACCCACAATTAAGGATTTCTCACCTTTAATTGATAGGGTTGAAAGGAGGTTAAATGCAACAATTTGATTTTTATCATATGGGGACAGTCTTATTCTAGTAAACTGTCGTGGTGGTATCACGACATATGCCATGGGTAGGCTAAAGTTGGGGCCGATGGACATGGAGGAATCCGGGGAGGGATGATGCAGTGAAGACCGCACTCGTATGAACAAAGAAAAATACAATGTATATATGACTGAGGCTCTCATGTGGAGGAGTAAATTACAAATTCATACCACAATTGGGGCTCGGTTAACAAGTCAGTACCACTTTTGCAAAAAAATTCTAATTCATACCAGTTTTGAGGCAATGAACAACAGATAGCACAAATCCAGGTCTGAGCATGTTTTGACACCAAACCCGACAGCCAGGGCCCACCATACACGCTGACATAGCCGCTCCGCTTGCCCATCAGGAACATCCAGTTCGGGGCCGGTTTGCTCGCCTCTGCAGTACATCGATACATCGAGATTGGTTGGTTTTTCTAGACGAGACCGGGCGACCGGCAAGGGTTGGTGGAGGCGCCCACTCTCGGCGGCGGCCGGGATCACGGCAGCAGGGATGACTGTGGCGGAGCTCTGGTTGGAGGGATCAGCGGCGGAACGTTTGACGGTGGAGGTGGAGGTGGAGGCGTCGACGACCTGGACGAGTTGTGGCCCTCTCGGCCATCGTCGTCGGCGGTGTTTCTTGCTCAGGTCTGGACGGATCCTGCACCGAGCAGCGAGCACTGGACATGCGGTTTCAGAGGATTCGAGTAAGTTCCAACAATGCCATGATTTGTAAGCTGTAGTAATTTAGGATTTAGGGTTTGGGAAATCTGATTTAGGAAATTTCATTGCATTTTAGTTTGAGCAGGCATGATGTAGTGAGGTATTTAATAGATACATCCTAGATGTGAGAGAGAAACCAATAAAAACAATGATTGATGGGATTAGGACCAAGTTAATGCCTAGATTTCATGTGAAACGAGAAGGCGCAACTGCTGCTGGTTGGGAGATCACTCCAACAATTTCAGAGAAGCTAGAGATGGAGAAGAAATACTCGAGATACTGCACACCAAAAAATAGCAGGCAATGGCTTGTGGGAAGTAACTAACAAGAAAGACGATGGCCTGGGGTTATTTCAATTATGGTTACAGGGCAGAAGAAGGATCTGGACAAGCAGATAGTCCCTCTAATACCTAAAAATGCATATGAAATGTGATGAGATATTTTGGTGATGTAGTTGTGTTGTAATAGACATGATACTTAGCCTTACCGCAAACTACTTGTTCTTTTGGGGGTCTTTTGGAGTATCAGGTCCAAATTTGCTAGATTCTATGTAATGCAAGTGTACCTGATGCTGCTGATCATGAAATGATCATGCATAGATGATCAGGACCATTTTAGTGTGGATGGTCATGGTTGAATCCAGTGATGTGCTCACTTTATTTGTCTATTTTATCTCCAATTAAGTGTACTTTCTCACTGTTATTTGTCTATTTTATCTCCAATTAAGTGTACTTGCTCAATGTTATTTGTCTATTTTATCTTCAATTATATGTATTTGCTTACTGTTATTTGTCTATTTTGTCTTCAATTAAGTGTACTTGCTCAATTTACACATCAACACAGAGAGATGGGGACATGACTGAACCGTTCTGGTTAAATTTGGTCCTAGTCAGCACTTAGGGTGGGCCTGGGCTGTCAGGTTTGGTGTCAAAACATGTTCAGACCTGGATTTGTGCTATCTGTTGTTCATTGCCTAAAAACTGGTATGAATTAGCAAAATTTTGCAAAAGTGGTACTAACTTCTTAACTGAGCCCCAACTGTGGTACCAATATGTAATTTACTCCATGTGGAGATAACACCTCTTTCCCTAAATCTAATCTCTTATAATCTTGACATACTTGTGTCTACAATCATGCTCCTTGAGCTGTATCTCCTATGCCTCTATCTAGATTTCTCTGTGAGGATAGAGGAGGAAGAAGAAGCAGAAGAGCTCCTATTGAGCAGAGAGGGGAAGAGCCCTTCGGGGCCTCCCCCCTCTAACGATCCTCCTGGTGCTCCTTATAAAGGGGAGCCTAGGGGACAAGACTTTTTCTATACGTTTGGCATCTAGATGGCATATTCTGGGTATCTTCTAGAGATGCTCAGCATATGAGATGCCAGGCATATTCCCTAGCATCTTATTTGATACCAAGAGCATATCCTTAGCACCTTGTTAGATGCCATGGGCATATTCCATACGTCATGTGCCAGTCTGAGCTGGTGGGATCCCAAGACTGGCACAATACTTGTTGGTCTTGTCTTGATCTGATGGCGTGTCCTGTGGAGTCCGTGGAGGCACCTGGAGATGAATAACAGGACATCTAGGTCATTATAACTCGGCCCAAGAATACTAGGCAGCATGGCGATTCGTCCTGGGCCTGAATTGATTCGGCCCAGGTGGAGACGACCCGATTCGGTCTGGATGCGGCCCAGCCGAATCAGGAAAATGGGTCCAGCCGGGTTAGCTCATGTCGTCCTGGCCACTGCTTAGGCCCTGCCGGGTCAAAGGGGGAGGCAAGGCCTATTCGGCTCTTGGGTCTGTTCGGCCTGGTCAGGGAATCCCGTGGTGGGCCGAGACTTGATTCGGCCCACTCGGGTGAACGAGGCGAGGCGCTGGATGATCCCCGCGGTGGGCTGAATTCAGCCCACTCGGGGGAAGCAGTTGAAGAAGCCGGTGGGATCGGGGAGGCATCGTTGGCGGGAGGTTCGGTCGACGAGGCGCTTGGCGGGAGCTCGATTTTGACCCACGGGATCTGGCAGGTGACGAGGTTCTGGCAGAGTGGAGGCGTCGGTGTTGACATGAACAGGTGATGCACCCCCTTGGTGGGCTAGGTTTAGTTCGATCTGGCCCATAGAGACAAGGTGGCGTGGTAGGCCGGCTGGGATGATTCGGCCCAGCCGGGTCAGTTCCTTTATTCGGCCAGTTATCCAGTAGTTTGGATCATAGAGGCCTAATTCGGCCTGAGACAATGAAGTTTGGGCCGAGATATGCCTATGTCGACCCATATCAGCTTTTTACCTTTCTTATCTTTATTTTTACTCTCTATTTCATTTATCTTTATTTATATCTTCCCCTTTTGCATACTTATCTTCCATTAAACCGTTCATTTCTTCGCATAGGTCTCTTTATACCCGAACTCTGGGGTATCTGGGGTTATATCCCCGACATTAGTCCCCGAGGCTATGTGGGACTCACAGAGTCGTGCATAGGCTTTAAATTCAAATATTCCCAGAGTTGCTTTCCGAGTTATTATATCTTGGTCGTATACCTCTATGCCTCGTAACCCTTTTGGGTAAGCTCGTGACACCCAGCCCCTATGGGCACTGTTCCTTTTAACCAGTTTGGGTAAGTTATTAATTCTAGCCTTCTTGGGCACTGGTCTTTTAACCCCTTTGGGTAAGTTATGACTTCTGGCCATTTTTGGCACTGGTCTTTTAACCTCTTTGGGTAAGTTATGACTTCTAGCCATTTTTGGCACTGGTCTTTTAACCCCTTTGGGTAAGTTATGACTTTTGGCCATTTTTGGCACTGGTCTTTTAACCTCTTTGGGTAAGTTATGACTTCTGGCCATTTTTGGCACTGGTCTTTTAACCTCTCTGGGTAAGTTTTTGACTTCCGGCCACTTTTGGCACTGGTCTTTTAACCCCTTTGGGTAAGTTTTAGTCCGAGTTATCTATTTCCAAATCCGAGTTATTTTACTCATATTTGACTTATGTCTCGAATCTGAGTTATCTGGCTCAAAATCCGAGTTATATGACTCAAATCCGAGTTTCTTTTACTCATATTTGACTTATGTCTCGAATCTGAGTTATCCGGCTCAAAATCCGAGTTATATGACTCAAATCCGAGTCATCAGACTCCAAATCCGAATTACTTTACTCATATTTGACTTATGTCTCGAATCTGAGTTATCTGGCTCAAAATCCGAGTTATATGACTCAAATCCGAGTTACATTACTCATATTTGACTTATGTCTCGAATCTGAGTTATCTGGCTCAAAATCCGAGTTATATGACTCAAATCCGAGTTACATTACTCATATTTGACTTATGTCTCGAATCTGAGTTATCTGGCTCAAAATCCGAGTTATATGACTCAAATCCGAGTCATCTGATTCCAAATCCTAGTTACTTTACTCATATTTGACTTATGTCTCGAATCTGTGTCATTTGACTCAAATCCGAGGTATATGACTCAAATCCAAGTTATCTGATCCCAAATCCGAGTTACTTTACTCAATTTTGACTTACATCTCAAATCTGAGTCATTTGACTCAAATCCGAGGTATATGACTCAAATCCGAGTTATCTGATTCCAAATCCGAGTTACTTTACTCAATTTTGACTTACATCTCAAATCTTAGTCATTTGACTCAAATCCGAGGTATATGACTCAAATCCGAGTTACTTTACTCAATTTTGACTTACATCTCAAATCTGAGTCATTTGACTCAAATCCGAGGTATATGACTCAAATCCGAGTTATCTGATTCCAAATCCGAGTTACTTTACTCAATTTTGACTTACATCTCAAATCTGAGTCATTTGACTCAAATCCGAGGTATATGACTCAAATCTGAGTTATCTGATTCCAAATCCGAGTTACTTTACTCAATTTTGACTTACATCTCAAATCTGAGTCATTTGACCCAAATCCGAGGTATATGACTCAAATCTGAGGTATATGACTCAAATCCGAGGTATATGACTCAAATACGAGTCATCTGTTTGCCAAGATATAATTTGATCCGATGAGATGATGTCAATTTGCCTTTGATATGGATCTGAGATATAGATCCGAGATTAAGTTTTGGGATATGATAATAAGGCTAATCGCTGAGAGATCTGATTCGAGATGTTGATATGAGATATAGATTCGAGATATGATAAGTTGGCAAATAGTCATCCAAGATACGAGATAACCTGGCAAGATAGTAAAATATCATTCCGAGACAGAACATAACCTGGCAATCTGGCGAGCTGAATTATACTTAGGTCCGAATCAGAGATAAGCTAGTACGCCAATTCCGAATACAAATCCGAATTATAATATACCCTGGCAAGCTGAATCAAATGTTAGTCCGAATCAGAGATAAGCTATTAAGCTGAGTTAAAGGTTAATCCGAGGCATAAATAAACTGACTCAAATTATATCTGAATCATCAATAAGCTGGCTGGTGAGCTGAGTTAAAGGTTAATCCAAAGCATAAATAAACTGACTCAGATTCTATCTGAATCATCAATAAGCTTGTGAGCTGAATTAAAGGTTAATCCAAAGCATAAATAAACCGACTCAAATCCTATCCGAATCATAAATAAGCTAATTCAAATTCCATCCAAATTATAAATAAGCTTACTCAAATTCTTTCCGAATTATAAATAAGCTGGCTCAAATTCTATCCGAATTATAAATAAGCTGACTCAAATTCTATCCGAATCATAAATAAGCTGACTCAAATTCTATCCGAATCATAAATAAGCTGACTCAAATTCTATCCGAATCATAAATAAGCTGACTCAAATTCTATCCGAATCATAAATAAACTGACTCGAATTCTATCCGAATCATAAATAAGCTGACTAAAAATCTATCCGAATCATAAATAAGCTGACTCAAAATCTATCCGAATCATAAATAAGCTAGTAAAATTCATACCCAAACCCTATATAAGTTTTTCTCCATCTAAAGGTGATTCTATGGATACGCTAGCTAGTCCCTGGGTTGAGTTATTTTCTCCCGGGGGTGAAGGATCGAATGTTGGTGGCTGAGTTATCTGTTACATACAGTAAGCTTGGAGAAGAGTTTGAGTCATTCTTGCTGAGTCTTACCTGCCTTGATGAGTCAGACTTGGAGACCCCTGCGCTTACCTCTCTGTTCTCTGTCCGCCTGGAGGAGCTGAAGGTGCTCTCTCTGTTCTCTGTTCGCCTGGAGGAGCTGAAGGTGCTCTATGAATATGAGGTTGATGAAGATGCTCCCGCCCGGATGGAAACCCAACCAACGCCACTAAAAGGCCCGACGGTGGGCGCCAAATGTCGTGGTGGTATCACGGCATATGCCATGGGTAGGCTAAAGTTGGGGTCGATGGACGTGGAGGAATCCGGGGAGGGATGATGCAGTGAAGACTGCACTCGTATGAACAAAGAGAAATACAATGTATATGACTGAGGCTCTCATGTGGAGATAACACCTCTTTATCTATATCTAATCTCTTATAATCTTGCCATACTTGTGGCTACAATCATGCTCCTTGAGCTGTATCTCCTATGCCTCTATCTAGATTTCTCTGTGAGGATAGAGGAGGAAGAAGAAACAGAAGAGCTCCTATTGAGCAGAGAGGGGAAGAGCCCTTCGGGGCCTCCCCCCTCTAACGATCCTCCTGGTGCTCCTTATAAAGGGGAGCCCAGGGGACTAGACTTGTTCTATACGTTTGGCATCTAGATGGCATATTCTTGGTATCTTCTAGAGATGCTCAGCATATGCCTTGGCATCTTTGGAGATGCCAGCCATATTCCCTATCATCTTATTTGATACCAAGAGCATATCCTTAGCACCTTGTTAGATGCCATGGGCATATTCCATACGTCATGTGCCAATCTGAGCTGGTGGGATCCCATTATGTCTACGTCATGTGCCAGTCTGAGGCACCTGGAGATGAATAACAGGACGTCTAGGTCATTATAACTCAGCCCAAGAATACTAGGCAGCATGGCGATTCGTCTTGGGCCTGAATTGATTCGGCCTGGGTGGAGACGGCCCGATTGGGTCTGGATGCGGCCCAACCGAATCAGGAAAAGGGGTCCAGCCGGGTTAGCTCATGTTGGCCTGGCCACTTCTTAGGCCCTGCCGGGTCAAAGGGGGAGGCAAGGCCTATTCGGATCTTGGGTCTGTTCGGCCTGGTCAGGGAATCCCGTGGTGGGCCGAGACTTGATTTGGCCCACTCGGGTGAACGAGGCGGGGCGATGGATGATCCCCGCGGTGGGCTGAATTCAGCCCACCCGGGGGAAGCAGTTGAAGAAGCCGGTGGGATCGGGAGGCATCGTTGGCGGGAGGTTTGGTCGACGAGGAGCTTGGCGGGAGCTCGATGTTGACCCGCGGGATCTGGCGGGGTGACGAGGTTCTGGCGGGGTGGAGGCGTTGGTGTTGACGTGAAGAGGTGATGCACCCCCGTGGTGGGCTAGGTTTAGTTCGATCTGGCCCATAGAGACGAGGTGGCGTGGTAGGCCGGCTGGGCTGATTCGGCCCAGCCGGGTCAGTTCCTTTATTCGGCCAGTTATCTAGTAGTTTGGATCATAGAGGCCTAATTCGGCCTGAGACAATGAAGTTTGGGCCGAGATATGCCTATGTCGGTCCATATCAGCTGTTTACCTTTCTTATCTTTATTTTTACTCTCTATTTCATTTATCTTTATTTATATCTGCCCCTTTTGCATATTTATCTTCCATTAAACCGTTCATTTCTTCGCATAGGTCTCTTTATACCCGAACTCTGGGGTATCTGGGGTTATATCCCCGACATAAACTCTGTTCTTTCTTCCTTGTCCACATACATTATGTGTACATTGCAAATCCCTCAAGGGGTCATTGACATTGTGGATAAGGAAAGAAGGAGATGCATTTGGAGGAAAACTAAAAATCAGGAGAAGGTAAATTCTCTGGCTTCATGGCCGATGATTTGTAAACCTAAGGACAAAGGAGGACTTAGAGTCATAGATTTAAAGATTCAGAATAAAGCCTTAATGATTAAGCATTTGGATAAATTCTATAATAATGCAAACTTGCCGTGGGTAAGATTAGTAAGGGATTCTTATTATCATGAATCTGTTCCTCATGCTGTTACTGTCTATGGTTCTTTTTGGTGGAGAGGAATATTAAAACTTACCGATTAATGGGGTCCCATTTCCAAAGGCACTCTGGGATCTGGATTCAGCATTCTTTTCTAGAATGATCTATGGCATGAAAGAATTACTTGCCAATAAATTTCCATGATTATACTCTTTTGCTAGAGACAAGATGGCATCTGTTAGAGATGTGGGTACATTGAGTAATTTGCATGATGCTTTCCATCTGCCTCTGTCTATTGAGGCATTTCAGGAATACACAAAATTACAGGAAATTAT
The DNA here is from genome assembly GCA_023614405.1 of Avena insularis. Lineage (NCBI taxonomy): Eukaryota > Viridiplantae > Streptophyta > Magnoliopsida > Poales > Poaceae > Avena > Avena insularis. The sequence goes on from CM042691.1 coordinate 195,261,119, forward strand.
TGGCTCACTGGGTTTTACTCAGGAGGAGGACAAGTGGATCTATTCTTTAAGTAAAGAGATCTATAAGTCTCAGGTGTTCTATAAGAAATATTTCTCATTGATGCACACTGATCTAATTTCAAAAAGTATTTGGGAGAGCAGATGCATGTCCAAGCATAGGTTTTTTTCTTGGTTATTGTTTCATGATAGATTGAATACAAAGGATATGCTTCTTAGAAGAAACTGGAAGGTTACTGAAAACCATGGTTGTGTCCTATGCCCTACTGGAGTCATTGAGGATTGGAAACATCTATTCTTTCAGTGCAATTTTACCACTAGAGTTTGGAATTATATTTAGATACAATTGATAGATGCATCCTAGAGGGAAAGTTTCTGTCGAGCATTCAGATCTTTTCAGGGGCCCTATTTCTTAGAGATTGCAATTATTGCGTGTTTGAATATCTGGAAGCAAAGGAATAACTGGGTTTTCAATGATACAAAACCAACCTTCAAAGGATAGAAGGCTGGTTTTGTTTATTATACTACATTGTTACTTCATAGGTTAAAGGATAAACATAAGGATTTACTGTCATTATGGCTTGACAGTCTATCCTAGCTCTGATAGTCTTAATTTAATTTCTCTTGTACATATGTTTGTAACTGAACTCTGGACTATTCCTCGTCCTTCAATTTTTTAATAAAGGGTCGTGGGGGACTCCCCTATAGTAGAAATTTTCAAAAAAAAAACTCCAACAAGAAAAATGAGCTCACCTAGAAGTGTGTTGGGCCTATAAATCAGCAATATCCAGCGTAGAGGCTTTGTGGTTGGCTTCCTCTTCAGAAGCAACGCTCTTCGCCTTTTTCTTCTATTGTGCCAGAGTAACCTTCAATCGACTCGTGCTACAGCAATAATGAAACCATTAGAAAAGTCTCTAGTCGCTACATGCTAGCGTCTAGATCCTTAGAGACTGCAGACCAAATTTCAAAGTCTCTAGTCGCTACACCCTAGCGCCTAGATCTTCGGGGACTGGAGACCAATGTTTCAAAGTCTCTAGTCGCTACACACTAGTGCCTAGATCCTCGAGGACTAGAAACCAAAGTATAGAAGACTCTAGTCACTAAAATTTAGCGACTAAACTCTCGGATACTAGAATACCTAGAGGGCTTCGCCCAGTATCCGGTCTAGCTCGGCCGACCCCATCAACATCGTAGGCAGCGGCACACTACCAATTCCGTGTGCCATCACGCTGGTACTCCCGTCGGTCACTTCGTCTACCATTGGCGACTTCATCGCTGCACTCGCCGAAGACTTGGCGACCTCTGCCGTCAGTGCTCCTTCCGCAACTGTACAACCCTCAGCTAGAACCTTCTTCATCGGGTTGTCTTCCTCCTCTGGCACAACTCTTCCCATGGAGGGACTGGCATCTCGGGCCGCCTCGGAGACCTGCGCCACTTCTGTGATGAAGTCACCCTTCTTCAGCTTTTTCGTGCCAGGGACAAGGTCGTTGGACCCCATATGCTCTAGCTCCCTGACATCTTCATCCTTGGCGTCCTCCCGAATTACGGGTGCCTTTGTCATGCTCACCCGTTTGGCTTTCTTCACGCTTCCCCGGGAGAAGAAGCAAGTTACCTGGTGACTGGCACATTCCACAACCCGATGCCAGTACGAGCTCGTTCGACGGGCTCTGGCATGAGCGATTGGGAAACCATGGCGGAGCTAGGCTGAGAATGGACCTTGGCCGGGTTCAGAACCCTCTTTGAACTCTCATCACCAATAACATCCAAGTAGTCATCACATTCCTCCACACTACGACTCACCTCTGCTTCGCGGCGCAGTTGGCCATGCGTATTCTGACTTGCCAATGTCGGTTTAGGCCTTTCCTTGGAATATTTGGCTTGAACCTCGTCTTCAGAGGATTCGTTTCCTCCATCATCAAGGAGTTCTTCCGGTACCTCTTCATCGAGCAGGGGCAACCAGTCTTCTAGAAACTGAAATGTCTACAGAGGCAAAATAATGTGTTGATCCTATTTGAAGCAGGATGGACTCAAAGTCAAGGGGCAAACGTTACCTTGGGGGCTAGTCTTTTGTTCGGCCTAAACGGAGTATGCCCTTCATGGAGGTTAGTAAAGGGCGCGTTTGTGATCTTCTTCAAAGCTGCGGCATAATCTTTTGTGGCCCATTGGTCTTGGCTTGTCCGAGTAGAGTCGTACGGGCATGTATACTCACACATCTAGTGGGCTCGGGTCGCTAGCGGCACCAGTCGCCGCCTGATCTAGTAGTTAAACAGGTTGATTGTTTTCAAACCTGCCTCTTCAAGCTCAGCCATCCATGAGCACATATCCACCATGGTCTCCCTTTGTTCCCTAGGGAGCTTCTTCACCGACAGACGCCGCGACATGCTTCGTTCCGAGAAATACACGGGAAACGCCACTTCTTCGGCTAGGGTAACTTCCTTGGCATAGAACCAAAACCTCTTCCACTCGCTCGCCGCTTTCTTTGATAGCATCAATTTGAAGAATTTGGCACCGGAGTTCACCTGGAAGGAGGCCGCCCACTGCAAGAAAAGGGCGTCATTTACCTTTGCGACTGGCTCGGCCATGAAAAATCTGAATTAATAATAGGATGTATGGACGACACCCAAGGTAGTATTCACAGAAGGCATTAAAAACTGCCAGATGCTCGATGTTTTGTGGCCCTAGATCAGAGAGTTTAATCCGATAGAAATGAAGAAATTTCCTAAAGAAAATGGAGGTGGTAAACCCTAAGCCACGCTCTAGGCGGCTAATGAAGGAGATGAACTCTATGGGGCAAGGCCATGGTTCACCCTCGCAAGCTGATGGGGAACGCCCGCATCATTTGATCAAGATACGTGTGTCATGAAAATACTGTAGGAGCGCGGTATTACACTTGGATTTGGCCCAAGTAGGCACCATGTATGCGATCTCACAAGTAGTGGAGATCTAAGTCGAGGGTATGCGCAGGCGGAGGAGACGGAGGAACGGGTAAAATTTGTCCACCTCTACACATCATGCTTTATACGAAGACGTCGCCACCTACGATAGTGCTAGCCAATGCCTCGCGGTCATTTCGCGGAGGTTGCCGTTAAGAACTAACTAATGGCTAGTTTTACCACAAAGATGGTCCAACTTTGGTCAAATTGACCACTTTCCTATACCTCTCTCTTACTCAAATCGACTAAATGGGAGACGTAAAGGAAAATGATTCGCCACAGCTGTGATTGAAGAATGAAAGCTTCTCCTTGTAGGGTTCGTAGCATAGAAAACAAAAAAACTCCTACGATGGGAACAACTAAGTACCAAGATCTATTTACTAGATACAAGCAATGGGTGGATATACATCCATAGAATACATACCCTCGAAGACCGAAAAGCATTAACGAGGTTGTATTCGTGGATGATGTAGTCGAACGCTTGCCGATCTCAAGATCGAGAAGAAGTCCATCTGGTGCAGCAGGTCCAGCACTATCAAGTCCAGCACCGCAAAGCAGTGGTGCATCCGTGATCGCACACACGTTCGGGTACCCTAACAACCTCAGTGCCCTCGCTCTAGCGAACCAGCGAAAGCAACAAATCCTTCCGGAAAAAGCCACCGGGAACATGTATCTCGCTGATCCCAGACCATGGGGAAATTCTAAAGGGGGGAGAGAGATCCTTCGCGAGGAGGTGTGATGTTAGAGGAGGAGAGGGCACCCAAGGGGCAAGGCACCACAACCATGGTGGCTGCCCCCACCTCTTCCACATTCATGTGGATGGAGCTCCCACTCAAAATGAAAAGCCTCCACTCACATAAACATGCCTCCACTAAAAAATCCACTCAGATGCATTAAATTTCCACCAAATTTAACGCAAGCTCTCATTTAAATAAAACTCTTTTATTTATTTATTAAAAATTTCATTAATTACTTTAATTAACAAACATTCACATAAAACCTCTTGCTAGTATTCAATTTCACATGTAGAACTAATTTCAGCAATTTCAACCGAAATAATTCCGGTGTCTAGTGAAATAAATTCATGCGCTTTCTTTTTCTATCTCTGGCATCTTATTTGCTCCAAATGGTGTCTGTATCCCTTAAGTGTGTCACCCTACAATTCGTGAATAATGTAGACATGATCGAGACCCCTCTCCGATCAATAATCAGCAACGGGACCTGGAGATCCGTACTGAGTCCCACACATTCAACGATGACTTATGTGATCGTGTGAACCTTATACGCATGTAACTCAATCTCTTTGTCTCGCGATATATTACATGTATGATATTTGATAATCGGTATCTCCCTACCTAGTTTGATCTTGTTACCGACATGTACTCTTTTCTTGTTCCCGTGATATGACATAGTGATCAAATCACTTGCTTGCAAGCTAACTAATGTGATATCATCGTGAGGGCCCAGAGTATATCTCTCCATATGATGGACAAATTCCACTCTTGATCCATGATCCTCAACATAACACCTTCATAGCACTGAACCCATCTTTATAGTCACCCTATTAAGGTGTGGCGTTTGATGTTATCAAGATACTTTTCTGGTGTTAGTAATTACATGATCTCATGGTCTAAGGACTAAGATTACTTTGTATGGTGTTATAGAAATATAAACACAATGACCTTTATCGTAATTCTATACTTCGGATGAATGTTCATCACATCATTCCAACAATGTTGTGACCTCGTTATTAACAACATCCAATGTCCATGATCAGGAAACCTTTGATCATCTTGTTAATCAACGAGCTAGTTTATAAGAGAGGCATAACTAGGAACTTTCTTTTTGTTTATTAAACACACATGTATTAATGTTTACGTATTAATACAATTATAGCATGCAAAATAAACATTTATCATAAACAAGGAATAAGATAATAACCACTTTATTATTGCCTCTCGAGCCTATTCCCTTCAGTCTCCCACTTGCACTAGAGTCAATAATATAGTTTGAAAACTTTTGTGTATTGAACATCTATGGATTTTTGGTGTTTCATATACGCAATTGAAAGTGGTTAACACAATCTATGGATCTGACTCATTCCGGTTCGCATGTATTTTCACGTCTTTGCGTCTTCACGCATCACTCATTCTCTAATGAGATGGCATTGTATAAATTTGGTCTTATGGTGAGAGCTTTACTTCCTTGGGGTTAAATCATGTTGATACTATTGTTGTACAATATATCTTTAGTGTTAGCCCATTATGAACCACACCTTAGTATGATAACAAACTACTTGACACACATGCCCTCCTTTGATGCTACCATAGCAGTCATATACTTAGCATTTTGTTGTAGTATCCGTCACAATGTCTTAACTTTGGAATTCATCCAAATCCGTCATGGAAACTTATTTCCATTTCATTGTGCCACCCATAGTTTAAATTGAGATAAACTTAATTTGTATCTTGTGAAAAAACTAGTATCATTTTTCAATGAACTATTTGTCTCTTCTACAAACAGAATATATTATTAATTCTTCCAAAAGATTATAAGAATATCCTTACTATCATCCAATGATCATTTATGATTCATTTTTGTATATGATCATAACATTTAGAGCATAGGACATATCTGGATGTGTACATATCACAGTATGATTGATCAAAACATTCTTGTGATTGCACTCATCAAGTGTCAAAGCACTTGAATCTTGTTTCACTTATCAAGTGTCGATACACTTGAATCTTGATTCAATTCTTTTCCATGCGACAAGAACCTTTTCTCATCGTTTCCATATTGAACTCCTACAATATCTCATATATGTATGTTTTGCACAACCATATGAGCGTCACAGTCTATCCATATAGACATTCATGCTAAATATTCGGGTTTTGCCTAAGTCTTTCATTGAAATGAAATTCTTAACCTTTGTCAATAATGTATACATCATTTCCAATCAGCAAGATGTCCTCCACATAATGTATTAGAAATATGTCTTAGTGCTCGCACTTAATTTCTTGCAAATGGAAGCATCTTCATCGTCTCCTGATGAAATTAAACTTCTTTAATAGTTTCATCATGGTGAAGATTCCAACACTGTGATGCTTACTTCAACCATTAAAGTTTGCATGCCCTTTTTAGCATCCTTTGAATTAAGAAAACCCTTTGGACCATGTCGTGTACACGTCCTAGGTAACCATTCTATTAGAAGAACTTTGTTTTGTTTTGTTCAACTACCATATACCAAATTATATGTAGTGGTTGCTACATTAATTCGTCCAGACTAAATATCACTATGAAAGATCAAACCTTGTCATAGTCAACTCCTTGAACATTGTCGTAAAAAATTTATCGACATGCAGACTATTTCATAGATGTGAAATATCCATGTCTGTTTATTTATAGATCCAAATACGACCGATAGGTTTTTACACCTTTCCGGAGGGTCTTGAAAGTTCAAAAAACTTGATTTCTCGTGTATGGAACTATCACGGATTTTATGGCTTCAAGACATTTGACGGATTCAGGGCCCATCATCGCTTCTTTATATGTAGTCGGTTCATCATTGTCAAACAACAATGATTTACTCTCAAATCTCAGCATTTGATTGTTTATCCGACCTACTTGGTTCAATAGGAACTTAGACCTTCGTGACCGCAACCTTTCAGGCATGTGAGCAATGAGCATTGTGGCTAACTCCGAAACGTTTTCGGGCGCTGCGCAACTCAGCACATATAGCTAAGGTTTGTTAACCTTATTAAAGTTCTATTGTCCTCCCACTTAACTTTTGCAAAAAAAATCCTTTTTCAAGAAACTTCACGTTTCAAGCGAAAAACTCTTTTGTCCTCAATGTTATGGAGGAATACCCAATGGTTATTCAAAATAACCTACAAAGACATGATCATCCGACTTTGGTTGTAAACATCTTACTTATGTTTAGCATACCAAAATTTAAGAAAGGACAACTTGGGTTTTACCCCAACCCATAACTAACATGGTGTCATTTCAATGGATCAAGATGGAGCTCTTTTTAGTGTAAAAGCGGTAGTCTCTAAAGCTTCAATCTTTTAAAACATAATGGCAGTTTTATAAATAACATCTTTGATCCAACCGTCTCTAACAAGGATTCATTAAAAATATCAAACACTCCATATTCTATGGTGTTTCGGGAGATGCAAATCTAGGTGTTTTGCTAAACTTGCAACTCCAATAAATCCCTTTATGATCAAATCATAAATTATTTATTTTCTTGTTACAATGATTTTCCACTTCATCTTGAAAGTCTTTGAAAATTTTCAAATATTTCATACTTCTTTCTCATTAAGTGAATATTCACTCAAATTTCTGGAGAAAGCATATGAAGTTGAAATCCATCGCTTATGACTACACATAATGGACTACATACATTGATATGTATAAATTCCAATAATTAAGTTGATCATTCTTCTTTGGCCTTTGAATGAAGTTTTAATTATCCCGAGGAAAGTCTCACAAGCGTCATCACTAGTGGAGAACGGGGCATTAGTCCCTGTCCTAGGGGGCCTCTAGTCCCGGATACGCAGCCGGGACTACTGAAACAGGACTACAGGTCCCAGCCTCTAGTCCCGGGTCAGTTATGGGTCGGGACTAGAGGCTCTACACGTGGCGGCGTAGCAGTGCGCGCGGGGGGGGGGGATCTTTAGTCCTGGTTCATAATACGAACCGGGACTAGTTATTTTCTGCTGCGTCAGCATTTTACCAATTCAGCTGCAGCGGTAGCCGATGGGGTTTTCTGCCGCGACAGAGTTTTGGGGCCATTTTCTGTCACGCCAGCCGATGCGGGTTTCTGCCGCGCTAGAATTTTGGGGCCGATTTCTGCAACGGTAGCCGAATGCGGGATTCTGACGTGGCAAGAGGATAGGTAGAGGAGGGTTGTGTTTGGCGTAAAGTGAAATGCAACAAAGAAACCCATTACATACAACATCGTCATGATTATATAGATATAATTCTACATTATATATATATACAATTTGATTAAATGGAGATCACAACCCGTCTATTCGGTTACAAGTTCATGAAATCACTAGTAACCGAAGTTATGGTATTTTCCTTCTGGGTTTATGACATGGTCAACAAGAAATCCTGCCAATTCCTCTTGAATTGTTACCAGACGCTTCCTTGGTTCGAGATTCTCCCGCAATCTTTCCAACTATATATGAAAGGAGATCAATATGAATATCATCAATAGTCATAACAAATATTATGAATGACACTCAAAAAAATTGTCAATATATTGTTCACGTACTTCTAAAAATATCTCTCGGTCCCGCTCACGGATCTCAGAGCGAATGTACTCGCACACGAAGTATCCACATAGATTAGTACCTGGTGGCTACCTCTCGTACTTTACGAGAATAGAATTCAATCAAATAATAATCAAGCATGACATAATGGTATTGAAACTAGAACTGAAGAGATGCGCGGATCTAGCTCGTACTACTTACATCGATCCGATGAAAACTAAGCTCATCTTTAAATTCACCAACCGTAGCATTGGTGAAAGCTTTCCAAACCCTGCCCGGCAAAAAAGAATAAATGAGTTATTAGTTACTTGATATCTCAGGATATATATGAACGAAACAGACCGATATAGTGTGATAATGACTGAAATTACCTCTGGAGCGCATCTTTAATGAATGCGTACTCTGATTCATCTCTCATTAGCTAGTCCATGATTTCAAATCTACCAGCGTCAACTTCAATGGTTAGTAGAATCCAGTAATATCTGCGCACATTTATAAATGTTAGTAACTCATCAATTACACTTAGCAGAATCAAGTGATCTGTACAAGGCATTAACACTCTTACTTGTAGTTGTAGGGAAACAATATTCTTCATTTGTAATGTTGCCTCAATAAGACCCTTAGCAAGTTACGCTCTGTGTCCTTGGGGTATTCCTTTAGCAATGCTTGATTAAACTGGTGTGGGTCGATGAAACCAGTGTCAAATATTTTCTTCATGTCACATTCATCGCTCTTCATTCTACATAATAGCATATAGTGAAGATAATTACATGCAATGAAAGAGCTGAGTTATAGACTTTATCATAGGTAGCGAGGAGACTCAAGTCAAGGGAATCTTGTTGGAATAACATATAGAATTCCTCAAAATAAATTTGCAACTGGTCTTCACCATTAAAATGCTCACTTGTAATTCTCACAAGCAGCGCTGAAAATCGATCTTCTTCATCGCATGTAGAGATTGAAATGTACCACTCATGCAGTCTTCTCATTTGAGTTGGTAGGAGTTCGACCTCATTAGGTCTGACCAGAGTCTTCCCGTATTCATATCTCCGTGCAAATTCCTCATGTTTGGGGATATGCCTGCCTAGCGCTTGATCAACTGTAATACTAGCACCTTTGGCAAATTTCATTTCTATAATATTCTGATGATCAATATTGGATAACACCTTGAGCAGGGCGATCGATTTGTTTGCCTACATTCCGAGTTGCGCAACATCTCTTTTGCCACTGCTTGCAGTGGTATTTCCTGGAGTCTTCCCGCTGCTTGCAGTAGTTCCTGGATTCTTCCTACCAATTCTCAGCAGACAGCGTTTCTAGTCATCAGCCTTATTTATCTCATATTGCGATGGTTTCTCAAGAAAACCCTTAGCCCAATTTTTGGCTTTCAGATCAATATTTGCTTTGGCTCAGGAGCTTTGGGTGCAAAGAAGGCTTTCACTTGGGCATCGCTGATCGCTTTGGTTTCCTCATCAGGTAACTTGGGAGGAGGCGGTGGGATTTTCTTCACCTTTTTACCTTTGGATTTCTTCTGACTAGTATTATTACTAGTTGACTGAGATACCGCCTTCTTCGTTTGACACGGCGGCGGCGGAGTGGGCCGTGGCGGCGGGTAGGCTGATGCGGCGGTGGACTCGCGCTATGGTGGTCATCCCACTCCTCATGTGGACTTGTTGGAGGCAGCAGACTTGGCTGACGCGGAGGAGATGGTGGTGGCCTGGGTGCAGAGCCTGGAAACATGATGTATTTCTTGCGCCATAGAATGATAGAGCGCATGACTTCTCCTAGCGTTCTCTCATCTTCAGGTCCAGGGATGTGAAGTTGTAGTGATTCATATTGAGGTAGAACCTCATCCACCCCGACACGAGCATAACCATATGGAATCTCTTTGCAATGCTAGCGTGCTTCAGGTTCACAAGATAAAGCATAATCGAGAGCCGCATTGAAGGATAAGTTCATCACTCCCACATGCAGCTCGTAGCTTGTCTTCTCAGTGATATCGTCCACGGGATAGCGATCTATCGAATCGGCCGCCATGGAAGCGAAACTTCTTCTCCCTGAGATAGGACACCGGCACTTTCTTCTAGCCGCTGATGAGTTGGCCCTTGCTGGCACATTTCGTCCAGTTGCTTCTGTTGCTCCTTTAGCATGGCATATATTTTCTCATTCTTTCTTTCCATGCTACGCAACCAGTCTGCCTCCTCTATCTCCTTTCGCTTCTTTGCCCTCGTTCGACTTCTATAGGATTCAGTGTCCTCAGGAAACCCAGTCTTCCACAACACAAAAGGTCCAAAGCCTCATGTTCGTCCTGTTTTTTCAGGATTCCCAAGGGCCTTTGTCATCTCGTCGTTCTCTCTGTCGGGTTTGAAGTTACCCTGTTTAACCTCCTCAATTGTTTTTACAATTTCTCCATGGGGTGTAGCAACATTGTACTTTTCATCGAATATTAACTGGCCTGTTTCCATGTCATACTTTGTCCCATGGGCAAGTAACCAATTCCTTACTCTGATGGGTCAGTCCTCTATAGCTGGAGTGATCCCTTGGGCACGCAAGGCTTTCTCGGCTTCCTCCCACTTAGGAACGGAAGTCCTGTAGCCACCTGTCCCCATCTTATGGTAATATTTCTTTTTTGCAGCATTTTCTTTATTCTTTGCGAACCTTTTTTTGCTATTGTTGTTTTCTTGTAGTCCAAAAATCTTTCCTAGTGAGGCCGCTCCTTCTCTAGTGAGTCAGCGAATTATGGAACTTTTCCTTCCTCGAGATATTCATTGTACAATCTTTTCTTATAGTTATTGAAATGTTGGGCCATCTTCTTAAGAGCGAAACGCTTAAATTTGTACCTCATATCATCTGTGGCCTCCTTAGACTCTAAGACCGGTAGGGTGAAATGGTGAATGATCTTCTCCCATAGTATGTATTTGTATCTTTTCTCGACATAACTCATAGAATTTTCATCTCCCTTTGTTGGCTTATTCGGGTTAATAATGCTGATCGGGACGTTGTCCCTAACAACAAATCCACATTGATGAATAAATGTGTTTGCGTTCTTAATGAGAAGCAATGGTTCACACACTGGAGAGACCTCAACAATTGTGAGATGCGCATCTTCGGGCATCTCTTTGGCCGGTCCTTGTTTACTATTTTTAACTGACTTGGTCGATGTGGAGGTCTAAAATAAGAAACAACATTCATTAATATATATACACACACAAATCAATTATTGCACCTATCTAGTGACCAAGAGGCTTAATAATATACCTCGCCAGAGTTTGTTAAGGCTGGTCCATCATTTTCCAAGCCATCATCGAAATTAAAACTAGTCTGTGCTTTGACTAGTAGAGGTTCAATCTCTATTCCCTCACCGGACTCATTCAGAAACTGTGAGCCATCTTCTGCTCCGCAGTCTTCTTCTCCACCCTGATCGACGAGCGCTCCATCCTGATAAGGGAGCGCTCCATCCTGATTGGGGAGCGGTTCATCACCTCGTATCATATCGAATAAAGGCTCTTCACCTTCTCTACCATTGAAGGCCATAGAATAACTACGCTATCACATAATGTGCATATATGAATAATAAAATTATATAACATCCCGAATGACAACTAAGTATTAATATCATATAACATCTCGAATAACATCTCAAAAAACAACAAAGTAGTCATAATACATCTCTAATAACATCTCCAAAAACAACAAAGTAGTCATAATACATCTCGAATAACGACAAAGTAGTAATATCATATTAAGAACAAAATCTTTTCTGATAACATCGCTCAAACTCAACGTCGACTCTCGGCTCCTGAGCTGCTAGATGTGACCAACCAAATAGTCGGAACCATCATCGGAGTATAACTAGGGTGAGATCCCTGAATAACCTGCCAGGTATGGGGGGCCATCCTGGCGTCCAACATCACCATATAGCGACAAACGTGCTCGTCCTCCTACCTGACATGATGTCGTACCACCTCCTCGGGGGCCGGCTCCCTCTGCACATGGCCTGGACCACGTGACATCCACCAAAGAAGATCCGGGTCGATGACGACACCCGGATTCCTTACCAAGCTACGAGTCCTAGCGGTAGCACCTCCCAGTGCCAGCCTGGCGGAGCCCAGTCTCGTACAACACTGGTAAAGCATAGTACTCCGTCGCTCTGGCCGAGTCCACTACGAGGATGCAGTATGGGCATATCCTAAAGCAGGTATGTATTTGACCAAAATAATGCTAAGTAAATAATTATATTCTAATAATAGTAACAATTTCCTAAATATTAGCAATAATATCCTAAATACTAACAAATATTTTTATACAAATCTCTAAATATCCTAAATACTAACTAATATTATTTAGGAAAAAATACACTATTTAGGAAAAAATATACTATACACTAAATACTAACTAATATCCTAAATACTAAACAATATACACTATTTAGGAAAAAATACACTATTTAGGAAAAAATACACTATACACTAAATACTAACTAATATCCTAAATACTAAACAATATACACTATATATCCAAAAAATACACTATTTAGGAAAAAAATAACACTATACACTAAATACTAACTAATATCCTAAATACTAAACAATATACACTACTTAGGAAAAAATACACTATTTAGGAAAAAATACACTATATACTAAATACTAACTAACATCCTAAATACTAAACAATATACACTATATATTGAAAAAATACACTCTTTAGGAAAAATACACTATACACTAAATACTAACCAATATCCTAAATACTAAACAGTATACACTATATATTGAAAAATACACACTATATTGAAAAACAGAAAAAAAAACTCACCGGAGGGGCGGCGCGGGGACGTGCAGGTGAGGGGTGGCACGGCGAGAGGTGGCAGCGCGGGGACGAGTGCGCGAGGGGAGGCGCGGGGACGGGCCGGTGAGGGGCACGGCGACGACCATGGGCGGGCGAGCGGGCGGTGCACGGGACGAGCGAGGAGACGGCGGAGGCGGCAAGGCGGCCCTCAGCCGGCCGTCTGTAGCTTTGGAGAAGAAAGAACGGCCCGGCTCGTGGCTCGGGCCGGGAGGAGGGCGGTGGGTATTTATACCCACCATGCTAGTCCCGGTTCTAGCCTCCAAACGGGACTAGAAGGGGGGCCTCTAGTCCCGGCCCCAGCCACGAGCCGGGACTAGAGGTTTTTTCGGCGCGCCGTTTTGTTCTCGCGCGCAAAAACCTCTAGTCCCGGTTTGTGGTATGGGCCGGGACTAGAGGTTAATTTTTATTAATTTTATTATTTCTATATCTTTTGTTCTATGATGATGAAAAATATGTATTATATATCAAATTTTGCAGAAAAAAATATCTATAATGTAAATCTATTAGCATATTCTGTTATAAAACTAATATTTTGTTGAATTAAATTTTTTTTGTATACTAGAGTTTGAATTTATTAATATTATTATTTCAATATCTTTTATTCTGTAATGATGAAAAATATGTATCATATATCAAAATTTGCAGGAAAAATGATCTATAATATAAATCTATTAGCATACTAAATATGGACCAGGACTAAAGCTTGCGGCTGGCTAGGGCAGGCAGGACTAGGGCAGGCAGCACTAATGATATGGGTGAGTGTCGAAATTATGTCGTGCCGATTTTACCTTGTCCCGGATGGTGTCGTCAACTGGGACTAAAGATTCAAATGGGACAAAACATGAGTCAACACTAATAATACGGGTGAGTGTCGACATTATGTTGTGAGTGTCAACACTATGCTGACCTACTTGTACTATAAATAGGCATCCTTATGAGTCTAGTCCTCCAGCCAGTTTGAGGCATCTGCAAGATGGTCTTCAAGATAAGGGACACCACTATGGCCAGTTAGTTTCAGGGAGATGCCTCTGGAGCCCAGTCCTCCGGCATCTCCAAGAAACTGGTCATAGAGGCACTCCCTAATATGTGAAATTAGGTTAGCTCCCAGGCGTATTGATCTAGTTAGAGAAGTTACAAGCTGCAATATGGTCTTCGAGAGCAGGGACACCACTACGGCCAGTTTTAGGGAGATGCCATCGGAGCCCAGTCCTCCGACATTTCCAAGAAACTAGTCATAGAGGAACTCCCTAATATGTTAAATTAGGTTAGCTCCTAGGCATATTGATCTAGTTAGAGAAGTTACAAGCTGCAAGATGGTCTTCGAGAGTAGGGACACCAATACGGCCAGTGTCAGGGAGATGCCGCTGGATCCCAGTCCTCCGGCATCTCCAAGAAACTGGTCATAGAGGCACTCCCTAATATGTGACCACACGTGTTTGGAGATCAGATCTTCATGGTAAGTACGAATTGGGACAACATCTTCATAGTTTGGTAAAGTCGTAGTACGAATCGGAACTAAAGGCCCCCTTTAGTCCCGGTCCAAACACAAAACGAGACTAACACTGAAGACATTTATTAATATTTAAAAACTGAGACTACGGAATCGGGACTAAAGGCCCGGTCCAGCCACAAACCGGGACTAAAACTCAACATATTTATTAGTATTAAAAACTAGGACAAACCGGGATTAGTTAACACTCAGGACTAAAGCCACCCCCCTTTAGTCATAATCATTCCTAGTCCTCTAGTACGCAGCTTGAGGGCTTCTTCGTCATCGTCACCTGCCACTCCGGGGATCCTCAGCCCAGCCATGGCATATACCGGGGGCACCTGCCACTCCGGCCTGGGCGGGGGGGTCTCTGGAAGACGATGCCATCACGGGCAGGGGAGGGGCCTTCTTGTGGCTTTGTGGCGGGTGGCCTTTTGGGCACCGCAGGCGAGGATGGTCTCCCCCGGCGATGTAGCGCATCACGCCGATGATTGTCCGGTTCGCCCACCACAGGCGGCGGCCGGCTTCATTGTGGTTCACCGGGGGAGGGCCATCACCCTCATACCTGGAGAGCTCTCTTTCTTTTCGGTTAGCAAAAAAGGCATTCTAGGTGTCATAGTTGTCGGGATCCCACTGGGATCCATCCGCTGCTCCGGCGTGAGCTCGTCGTAGAACTGGTTCGTGATGGCCGCCTGACGTGCGAAACCTTGAGGGACAGGAGGGACAGGAACACCTCCAATGCTCAGCATCCAGCCGGCGAGCGGGCGGTAGCCCGGAGGGCAAGGGTAGCTGGAGGCGCACAACGCCTCGGTCTCCTCGAGGGTCAGAATGGCCTAGTAGGCGTTCTCCATTGTTGTAAGAGAGGAAGATGTGGATGTGTGGATAGCTATGGCGCGGTTGGCCTAGACATAGAGGAAAAGGGCGGGAAAACATGGCAGGAAGCGGTGGGAAATGGCGGGAAATATCTTTAGTCCCGGTTAGTGGCTACAACCGGGACTAAAAGCTTCGGTTAGAGGAAAAGGGCGGGAAAACATGGCGGGAAGCGGTGGGAAATGGCGGGAAATATCTTTAGTCCCGGTTAGTGGCTACAACCGGGACTAAAAGCTTCGGTCAGAGGAAAAGGGCGGGAAAACATGGCAGGAAGCGGTGGGAAATGGCGGGAAATATCTTTAGTCCCAGTTAGTGGCTACAACCGGGACTAAAAGATTCGGTCAGACGGAAAGTTAGTATAATTATTTTTATAAAAAATAAAAATAACAAACTTGGTAAAAGCTTCACAAAATGATATACATATGTACATATTGATTGCATCTAAAAAACTACCGAAGGCAAAATTCAGAATACATCATATGACTTGCTTATGACCGTGTGGCCTTAACCATGGAGCATCTTCATCAAGTAACATGATGCTTGGGTCATCCTTCACTTCAAACGGCGGAATTTCATGAAACTTGTTATAATTTTGTGACATCTCTTTCTTGTCCTCCACTCCTACGATGTTTCTTTTTCCTGAAAGAACTATGTGGCGCTTTGGCCTAGCGTTTGATGATGTATTCGTTTTCTTATATTTTCTTTTTCTTGGTTTGGTATACATGTCCTTCACATAGAAAACCTGAGACACATCGTTGGCTAGGACGAATGGTTCGTTCATGTATGCAAGATTGTTTAGATCCACTGTTGTCATTCCGTATTTTGATCTACCTCAACCCCGCCTCCTGTTAGCTTGACCCACTTGCACCGAAACAAAGGGACCTTGAAAGCAGGTCCATAGTCAAGTTGCATATCTCCTATATGTAACCATAATATGTGTCCTTTGACCCATTATCGTTTGTTGCATCAAAGCGTACACCACTATTTTGGTTGGTGCTCTTTTTATCTTGGGCGATCATGTAAAATATATTCCCATTTATCTCGTACCCTTGGAAAGTCCATATAGTCAAATATGGTGAGCTCGTCAACAAGTACAACTCATCACAAACAGTGTTGTTATTCATGAGATGTGTTTGCAACCAACCGCCAAAAGTCTTCATGTGTTCATCTCTAATCAAAGAGTCATGCTTTCCCGGGTTGTTTGAGCGTACAATATTCTTGTGTTCCTTTATATACGGAGCTGCCAAGGTTGAATTATGCAGAACCATGTAGTGTGCTTGAGTGAAAGAATGCATGTCCCTACATATTATTGATTTCCTTCCTAGTGTGCCTTTTCCAGTCAGTCTCCCCTCATGCCGTGATTCAGGAACACCAATCGACTTAATGCCAGGAATAAAGTCAACACAAAACTCAATGACTTCCTCTGTTCCATAGCCTTTCGAGATTCTTCCTTCTGGCCTAGCACGGTTATGGACATATTTCTTCAAGACTTCCATGAACCTCTCAAAGGGGAACATATTGTGTAGAAATACAGGACCCAAAATGGTAATGTCGTCAACTAGGTGTACTAGCAGATGTGTCATAATATTGAAGAAGGATGGTGGGAACACTAGCTCAAAACTTATGAGACACTAGACCACATCATTTTGTAACCTCGGTAGAATTTCTGGATCGACTACCTTTTGAGAAATAGCATTGAGAAATGCACATAGCTTCACAATGGTCAGTCGAACATTTTCTGGTAGAATCACCCTCAATGCAACCGGAAGCAATTGTGTCATAAGCACGTGGAAGTCATGAGACTTTAGGTTCTGGAATTTTTTTCTCTGCCATATTTATTATTCCCTTTATATTCGACGAGAAGCCAGAGGGGACCTTCATACTTCTTAGGACTTCAAAAAAAATTCCTTCTCTTCTTTGGTAAGAGCATAGCTGGCAGCACTTAGACGTCCTTTATATGTCTTTATTGGATGCACACCATCTCGGTCTTTCATACCTTGCTGGACCTGCCGTGCTTTTGGCGTATCTTTTGTCTTTCCATACACGCCCATACAGCCTAGGAGGTTCATGCAAAGAATCTTTGTCACGTGCATCACGTCGATTACAGAGCGGACCTCTAGAACTTTCCAATAGGGTTGCTCCCAAAATATAGATTTCTTCTTCCACATGGGAACATGTCCGTCAGCGTCATTTGGAACATATTGACCGCCAGGGCCCTTTCCAAAGATTACTTCTAGATCCTTGACCATACCAAATATATCATCACCAGTACGGCGGATAGGCTTCTTCCGGTGATCTGCCTCACCATTGAAATGCTTGCCTTTCTTTCTTGTGGGATGCCTGGCCGAAAGAAATCGACGATTCCCTAGGTACACATTCTTCTTACCTTTATCCAAATATATACTTTTAGTATCATCTAAATAATGCGTGCATGCATTGTATCCCTTGTTTGACTGTCCTGAAAGGATACTAAGAGAAGGACAATCATTGATGGTTACAAACAACAATGCCCATAGGTCAAATGGCTCATGTTTGTGCTCATCCCACATACGAACACATTCTTCCCGCCACAACTGTATTAGTTCTTCAACTAATGCCCTTAGATAGACATCAATGTCATTGCCTGGTTGCTTCGGGCCTTGGATGAGCACTGGCATCATAATGAACTTCCGCTTCATGCACAACCAAGGAGGCAGGTTATATATACATAGAGTTACAGGCCAGGTGCTATGACTGCAGCTCTGCTCTCCAAAAGGATTCATGCCATCTGTACTTAGACCAAACCTTAAGTTCCTTGCGTCATCTACAAAGCTCGGGTACTCTCTATAGATTTTTCTCCATTGTGACCCATCAGCGGGGTGTCTCAACATTAAGTCTTTCCTGCGCTCTTCTTTGTGCCATTGCAACAACTTGGCATGCTCTTTGTTTCTAAATAAACGTTTCAACCGTGGTATTATAGGAGCATACCACGTAACCTTTGCAGGAACCCTCTTCCTGGGGTGCTGATTGCCCTCAACATCACCAGGGTCATCTCGTCTAATCTTATAACGCAATGCGCCGCATACCGGGCATGCATCCAAATTCTCATACTCCTCACCGCGATATAGTATGCAGTCATTAATGCATGCATGTATCTTCTGCACCTCTAGTCCTAGAGGGCAGACGACCTTCTTTGCCTCGTATGTACTAACAGGAAATTCATTATCCGTTGGAAGCTTGTTCTTCCAAATTTTCAGTAGCTTCTCAAATCCCTTGTCAGATAAATCATTCTCTGCTTCCATTGAAGTAATTCCAGTGTGGTACTGAGCTTTGTGTTTCCATCTTTGCATTTTGGGTATAACAATTTTTTGTGATCCTCTAACATGCGCACCAACTTCTTCTTCTCGTTTTCATTTTCGCGTTCGCTTTGTGCATCAAGAATGGCCTGACGAAGATCATCAGCAGTCTCATCTAATGCCCGTTTTCACCTTCTTCTTGTTCATTGTCTTCTAGTGCAGTACCACCGTATTCAGGAAACATTGGATAGTTGTCATCGTTCTCTTCTTCTTTGTTGTCTTCCATCATAACCCCGCTTTCTCCATGCTTTGTCTAACAAATATAGCCGGACATGAAACCTGATTGAATCAGGTGGATGTGAATGGTTTTGGATGAAGACTAATCCTTCTCATTCCGACAGACACGACACGGACAACACATAAAACCATTCCGCTTGTTTGCCTCAGCCAAATCGAGGAAAGAATGCACGCCTTCAATGAACGCGACAGACATTCGGGGAGCGTCGTACATCCATTCTCGGCTCATCTGCAGTTTAATTAAAATTTTCTATCATATAAAAAGTTTGGATCATTTTTACTACAATTACTTTTACATGCACTAATTTTTGAATTAAGATTTTCTATCATATTAAAATTTTACATGCACTAATTGTTGAATTGGACAAAACTGTTAACATAAAAATGTTGACTATTTAACTATTGCTCTAGAAGTGAAAACCTTATTCAATTCTGAGATCCAAAACTCTTAAAATGCACATCTCAACTTTCAGTAGCTTTTTGTATAATCAAATTATGCTTAAAATTACACATCTAAACTTCCCTCTACACTTCTAAGCATGAAATACCTCATTCTAGTTCTAGAGCAATGAGCTAAACTATAACAATAAGAGATGAAATATTGAAGTTGCTAACCATTTTAGAAGCTTGGATTGATAGATTATGCCACCAAATCTTGACAAAGCTTGGATTGAAAGTTGCCACCAAATTGGACAAAAAATGAGGATGAACTTGAGCTGTTCCTTGGAGGAAATGGCCATGATTTTGTGCTGGGTCAAAGAGGGATATATGGTGGTAATATATTGTCCCGGGTGGTAACAATAACCCAGACTAGAGGTTGATCTCTAGTCCCGGGTGGTAACAAGAACCCAGACTAAATATAGCCATCAGTCCCACAGGTGCTCTAGTCCTGGCTTACCGGTTGCCCACGAACCGGGACTAGTCATGTGGCGCCATCTAGCCATTTCAAAGCTCACAGACCGGGTCTAGTGATAACACTAGTCCCGGTTTCAAACAGGGCCCGGACTAGAGGCTGGAGCAGCAAAAAACGAAAGATCGTTTTTCTACTAGTGGCATTGATCAAATCAAAGACTCCAAAAATCCATGAATATGGAGTTTCTTCATGTTTTCTTTCCAATATAATTTAAACAGCGATGTCACTTTATTGGTGATCTTTCAATCATTTTTCTTGCGACATTTTAGCATTAATTTTATGGATGTGATTTCTCCAACTAGATTTGTAAATCATCCATCTTTTATGGAATACAGTAATTATTTGAATAATCTTTGTTCTTGTAATACCTGAATTAAATAATGTAATATACCACCTTTTGTGTAATATTAATAAAGACATGTTTGAGCATTGCATTCATGCATTACACTTGCACCTTGATTTAATCAAATAAGAACAAACAAAACCCTAATTTCTCTCCCTCTCAAAACCACTCAAATGGTTTTTGTATTTTGAAAACTACCCAAAAGAGTGGAGCCCAAATTGACTAAAAGGTTCCCACATTATTTTAGTATGTTTGGAAAATTTCTAGTATTTTGGAAATATTCAAAACAGAAAAGAATTTGAAAATACAAAGAGAGAAAAGAAAAACAGAAAAGGAAAAATATTTTGCTAATAAAAACATTCCCTAACCTATCTGGGCCAGCAACCCATTTCTCCTCTCCCTCTGTCTGTCGCCGCGTGTGCCCGCAACCAGCCCAGCCTGGCTCAGCTGCAGCCACTCCCGGCCCCATACCGCTTCGCCCCTCGTCTCTGTCATCTTCCTCCAGAGCGGCAAGCTCCTCACTAACGCTGCCGGCGCCATCGATCGTCGCTCGCGCGCTATGATGCCCGCCGCCGCTGTTGGACGCGAGGATAGAATCGCCGGCTCCCCTGTGTTTACAATGCTAGTCCCTGGATCAATAGCTAGCATCCACAGTTTAGATGTAATATCAAGAAACAAGGGTCATAATATAGCTTTATAACCAGGAATAACAGAAATTTATTTCATCAAACATAGCTCATTTGGCTATTACATTACATTGTAGTGGAATAACTATAGTCATGGGGTCCTTCATCTTCAAAGTGCCACAGGCAAATGCTGGTTGTAGACTTTGTAATCCTAATCAATCATTCGATCTTCTAAAATCAATCAAACCTACAACATTACAAGTTACAGCCACAAGTTACAAGCAAATATGCATAATTGGCTAAGTAGAGTTTTAGGCTCATTTGAATAAAGCAGTGTTTTATCCTATCTTTTCAAAATGGTTTTGGTCCTTTGTCAAATCTCCTTTTTCTAAGTGCCTTGAACTCCTTGGTAGAAACTCAAGTGTTCAAGTCCTTATCAAAATCCCTTGATCTCCTTGGTAACCCCAAGTGCATCAAGTTTTACAAAATCTCATGAGTTCCTTGGTAACCCCAAGTGTTCATGCTTTCAACAAAATCTCTTGAGTTCCTTGGTAACCCCAAGTACATTCAAGTTTTGTCAGAGTCTCTTCAGATCCTTGGTAACCCCAAGTGCACAAGTCCTTAAAAGTTTTCTTTTAGAAATTAGAATGTCGAGATCTCCCATAGTTCAAACTTTAGTTGCTCACTATTGTCCATAACTGGGGACACGGCTAAGTACTTAGATTTTATTATCTTCTGCAGAAGGAGTACACTTTACCCACATGTCACAATCCCATCCTTTTGCCACCAGTGGCCTACTGGATTAGTGCTCACCAAGATGGAGTACTGGCAGATTGAGAATGTGACGAAGTCTTTCCAAAGGGTCCTCCCATACACCATTGCTAGCTTGTCTTCAGCACCCATGAAGCATTCCAGATCCCCATGTCCAGTAAACTAAAGACAATGCATGGGTCTTCCCAATGTAGTTGACTAAGCCAGAGCCATAATAGCATGTGGTTGCACACGAAAGCCACAATTGGAGAAACATGTTCAATCTCTAAATTTCCTAGGTGGTTTTTCTTTTGGAGCACAACACAAAGAGATCACCATAGACATGGTTCCTTTTGTTGCCACCTTCTCCAAAACTTAAAGTATCCTCCACCTAGGTGGTTCATTGAGTCCTTGTTTTATTATATAAAACACAAGTCCTTTTCTCAACTTTGTAAAATCTCAACATATATCTCTTTTCCCAACAAAGCATGGCTAAGCATGTACAACTACAATGTTTTCTCTAAGGAATGTATAGGTTATCCTAATAGGATTTAGCATAACATAAGTATAAAATTATTTTCATGCATGTTTTCAGAATCCACTAAGTATAATGAAAATAGTAGGACTTTAGATGATAGTGTAACTTGCCTTTTTGGAAGGGAATGGTGGTTCACTCCTTGATCTTGCTAGTCTTACACTTTTATAACTTCACTACAAGTCAATCAAGTAAACACAAAATCAACTATCATTCCAAACCAAAGTCAAACAAACAATTTCACACTCACAAAGCAATGCAATCTCAGTCATGCATGTAAGCATGCAAGAGAGGGTTCTATTTGTAAAGATGGTCTCCACTAGGCTTCTAATCTTTGTAAGGTCCAAAGTGGTCATTTACCAAAATGGCAAAGTCATTTGCAAATGGATTTTATCCATAAACCATTTTCAAAACCTTTCATCATTTTATGTGGTGAATAACATTGTTCTCAATGCCACAACCTTAAGTGGTTTCACCAAATAAGTTTGTTTCTCAAACTTGGTGTTTTAGGGTCAGTAGGTTTGGTCCAAAACATTTTCTATAAAGTTCTTATTCTAAAAACATTTTTATAAACAAAACAATATTTTTATTTAGTTAGAAATGGACTAGTCCAATTAATCCATTCTAAACTTTTCCAAAACCATTTTCCAAACCAGGGGTTGGTTCCTAGGGTCAGTAAGTTCACCATAAACTATTTTGCCAAGGTTTCAAACTCAAAAACATTTTTGAATCATTTTTCTAGTCTTAACAAGCATTCAAAAGTTTCTGCAAAAACCAACAAGCTAACAGATACTATTTGATAAACCAAAGGCATGGTTGGTTAGGGTTTGTTCCACTGATTCCAACGGTATCAAATTTGTAAATTTTGGACGTGTGGATCGAAAGTTACAAAGGTTTGAAATTGCAACTTAAATCTGATTTCCAAATTCTGTTTTAAACAGACCTGGCCACGCGTCGCAATCTCATTGGACGGTACCGGTTCGGCCGGATCACGCGCTGCAGACCGTAGGATCTAACTTAGATCTAGCGGCGCAGGTTTACTCGTACCCTTTCGCTCTGGTTCTAATTCTAACCGCAGGATCGAAATCTAACGGTGCTCAGCTGGTTGACCAAATTCGGGCGGCGCTGACGCGGCGGCGACTGGCGGCGCGGTCAGGCGTGGACGGTGCCGGTGGTCTAGGAAGCGAGAGAAGAGGAGAAGAGGCTCACCAGAATCACGAGGATGTGGCGATGCTCAAAGTGTGGTCGACGTGGCAAGGGGCGCACAGGAACGGTGGCGATTGCTCGTCGGAGACGTCGTCGGCGTCGGGTGGTTCTGTCCGCGGTCGGAGTCGTCGCTACAGGTCAAGAGAAGGCAGACCGAGGGCATGGTTAGGTGCGGGAGGTCACGGAGAAGACGCGTGCGTGAACGAGAAGACGCGGGGCGGTCGGAATCTACCTGGATACTCGTCGGAGTCGAAGACAGACGCGGCGGTGCTCGGAAGCTTGACGTAGCCGACGCTCTGGGGCGCCTGATCGTCTGAAAATCTTGGGAGATGCGTTAGGAGGTGGGGAAGGTGTGAGCTAGGTCGAGGAGGCACGGGGTGGTGAAACTCGGTCGGAATCGTCACCGGACCTCGTCGGGGCAGAGGGTGGTTTCTGGCGAAATTTGGCAGCCTGAGGGCGAGTCGAGGTAGGGCGACAGAGGGGAAAGTAGGAGAAGGCGCTGGCGATTAATAGTGTGCAGTCACGCGCGATATTAACGCAGCCATTACTCGTGAATTGAAGTTGCGACATCAACGGCAGAAACGGCCGGCGTGGTCGTCGCGAGGAAGAAGGAGGAGTGGGAAAGTGGGGTCTGCTGGTCAGTGGGAAAAGAGCGAGGGGAGGGTCCACTGGTCATTGGTTACGGGTCGACATCGAGTGTGATTAGTTTTTCTTCGGGGAGGAATAGCTGGGCTGGTTCTGGGCCTTATTGGGCTTGGCCGGCTGGGCTGGTCCAGACTCTATATTTTTTTCTGTCTGCTGGCTTTTTTTTCTATAACTATTTCCTGTTTTTGAAATTCAAACAACCAAACAACATTCAAATTGATTCAAACAATTACCAAGCTTTGTGACCTTGAATTTGGTTCTGTTCAGTAGTATAAACCAAATTCCAAAACCAAAATAATATTTTAAATCCTTTTTAGGTTCCATGGACCATGGTTTATTAATCATATAGGGTTTGATTTTATTAATAAAATCTCTATTTGATATCTAAATATTTTCAAAACCAATCAGTAGGTCTAATTTGAAAATACAAAAATACTTGGAAAACTTATTTTAAATAAATAAGTTTTGATGTTTTGGAAATAGTAAAACCTTTATTAATAAATCTTGGATATTAAATCTTTATTATTTTATTTAAATAAACCTTTACTATTTTTATCAAAGCAAAAAGTGTTTTATCTCAAAAGTTTGGTTAAGGTTTAATTTGGCTCTTTAAAATAATCTTTAACAAAATTTCTATTTCATTTGAAAACAAAATCCTTTTACTTAAAGATAGTGATTCCAAAATGTTTTATTTCCTTTATCAAATATTTTATCTTTTAAAATCATTTTAGGAATTTATTTGATCCAAATTGGTTTGAAGTTCCAATTGAATTCAAAAAGTTCCTTCTGGCCCTGAAAATCAAATAAAGTTTTACTTTTATTCATTTATTTTTCACATTACAAGATTTGGAAAATCTTGGGATGTGACAGGCTACCACCCTTAAAATAAATCTCGTCCCGAGATTTGGGAAGGTTAGGGTTACAAGTAGGCTCAAAACAACTAGGGTACTACCACCCTTAAAATTTTTCAAACAAAAATTACATAAGGCTGGTTTGGAAGTCTTGGGAAACTTCTCTGGAAAGCATCTGCATTGAGTCCTTTGTTTCCATATTCTCATGGGCCAAGGTTGAGATTTTCCATAGGCTTGGTGATCTTGTTCTTCATCTTTTCTGGACAGTTGCTTGCATAATGTCCTGGGTTCTTGCAGTTGAAACAGTGGATTTCTTGGAGTTCTTTACGTGGCTCTTGTGGACAAGTTGCTACATAGTGGCCTAATTCTTTGCAGTTGTTGCACACCACTTGGCCAATCTCTTTATTCTTCTTGTTCTCTGGGCATCCACTGGAGTAGTGTCCCATTTCCTTATATTTATGACATTGCACAAGGCTCATGTCCTGATTTTGTTTCTTGGGTTTCTTTAGTCCTTTGAATTGGGTTGTCTTGTTTGGAGGTATAAGTGGTCCTTTTCCTTTCTTGGTAGAATTGGATCCTTCTTGTTTCCTTTGTTCCACCATGGAGTAGATGGGGCATTGGATAGGTACATGGTCGTTTCCTTCACAAAGGTAGCAAGTAACTTGAGAGATGGGACATTGACCAACAGGATGTTCCTCTTCACAATTGGGGCATTGGTCTTCATGCTCCTTGGAAGTATGATCCTTGTCTCCACAAATAATGCAAGCTGGGGTTCCATCTAGAATAACATTCTTGTCATCCTTGTTGTCATAAACTCTTTTGGGATAGTTTTCTTCCATGTTGATCATTTGATTAGTCACCTTAAGCATCAATTGGGATTGTTCTTCCAAAAACTTTTGCAGTGCTGGATCTTTATCACTAGTGTTGGCTATGAACTGAGCTGTTAGTTGGTTCAACTGGTGTTGGGTTGCTATGAGCTCTTTCATGCTGTCAGCTTGGTTGGTGTTGGTGTCATCAACCTTGACGTTAGAGTCTCCTGGAGTAGTCATCTGTTTGGGTTGAAGGAAAAATTAGAATAGGCAGAAGGTTCTTCTAAGGAATCAACTCTAATCACACACATCACAATTCACACAAGCAACATGCATGCAATCACAAACCAAACATTTCACTCACAAACAATGTTCAAGTACACACTTATGCAACAAAATATTTTGTTACACCATATAAGTTGGTGGGTTTTGACTTAACTAACATTTGGTAGTCCATCTATATGGCTCACTTGTAATCTTTCCATTCTTCTTGTATGAGATCACGGTTTCTTTGGGAGAAACTCTTGGTTACCTTGACTTCTAGTGAAGTGAGCTCCTTCTAACTTTTGCATTCTCTCAGTCTCTAATTTTTGAGCAAGATTTCGTTGTCTCTCATGCAGTCCTTAGTGGTATCCAAGTTGTAAGTCCTTGGTGATCATGCTGAAGATGTTGAAGTCATTAGAGTTGAAGAAGTTGAAGTCATTAGAGTTGAAAGTGTTGGGAAAGTCCTTTGCACATGGTGTAGTCTTTTCCATCAAGTTGAAAGTAGAAGAGATGTAGAGTTGAAACCAAAATGGTTGAGGAAAGGGTTTACAAGTTTGTTTTGTAAATAAGTTTTGGAACAAGTACAACTCCTATTTTCTAAGGGTTTTTGTCCAATCCTAGGTTTACAAATCCTACAGGCAACACAATGCTCTGATACCATCTGTAGAGGGAGTGGCCCAACCTTCATACAACTTAAGGTGGTGTCCCCTGTGTTTACAATGCTAGTCCCTGGATCAATAGCTAGCATCCACAGTTTAGATGTAATATCAAGAAACAAGGGTCATAATATAGCTTTATAACCAGGAATAACACAAATTTATTTCATCAAACATAGCTCATTTGGCTATTACATTACATTGCAGCGGAATAACTATAGTCATGGGGTCCTTCATCTTCAAAGTGACACAGGCAAATGCTGGTTGTAGACTTTGTAATCCTAATCAATCATTCGATCTTCTAAAATGAATCAAACCTGCAACATTACAAGTTACAGCCACAAGGGTCAATACATTTGAATTGTATTGGCAAGTTTCACTACTATGTGGAATATGGGTGGATCCTATCATTATATGCATAATTGGCTAAGTAGAGTTTTAGGCTCATTTGCATAAAGCAGTGTTTTATCCTATCTTTTCAAAATGGTTTTGGTCCTTTGTCAAATCTCCTTTTTCCAAGTGCCTTGAACTCCTTGGTAGAAACTCAAGTGTTCAAGTCCTTGTCAAAATCCCTTGAGCTCCTTGGTAACCCCAAGTGCATCAAGTTTTACAAAATCTCATGAGTTCCTTGGTAACCCCAAGTGTTCATGCTTTCAACAAAATCTCTTGAGTTCCTTGGTAACCCCAAGTACATTCAAGTTTTGTCAAAGTCTCTTGAGCTCCTTGGTAACCCCAAGTGCACAAGTCCTTAAAAGTTTTCTTTTAGAAATTAGAATGTCGAGATCTCCCATAGTTCAAACTTTAGTTGCTCAGTATTGTCCATAACCGGGGACACGGCTAAGTACTTAGATTTTATTATCTTCTGCAGAAGGAGTACACTTTACCCACATGTCACAATCCCATCCTTTTGCCACCAGTG
This sequence comes from Avena insularis, assembly GCA_023614405.1. Classification (NCBI taxonomy): domain Eukaryota; kingdom Viridiplantae; phylum Streptophyta; class Magnoliopsida; order Poales; family Poaceae; genus Avena; species Avena insularis. Next base: position 195,288,630 of record CM042691.1, read on the forward strand.
GCCTACTGGATTAGTGCTCACTAAGATGGAGTACTGGCAGATTGAGAATGTGACGAAGTCTTTCCAAAGGGTCCTCCCATACACCATTGCTAGCTTGTCTTCAGCACCCATGAAGCATTCCAGATCCCCATGTCCAGAAAACTGAAGACAATGCATGGGTCATCCCAATGTAGTTGACTAAGCCAGAGCCATAATAGCATGTGGTTGCACACGAAAGCCACAATTGGAGAAACATGTTCAATCTCTAAGTTTCCTAGGTGGGTTTTCTTTTGGAGCACAACACAAAGAGATCACCATAGACATGGTTCCTTTTGTTGCCACCTTCTCCAAAACTTAAAGTATCCTCCACCTAGGTGGTTCATTGAGTCCTTGTTTTATTATATAAAACACAAGTCCTTTTCTCAACTTTGTAAAATCTCAACATATATCTCTTTTCCCAATAAAGCATGGCTAAGCATGTACAACTACAATGTTTTCTCTAAGGAATGTATAGGGTATCCTAATAGGATTTAGCATAGCATAAGTATAAAATTATTTTCATGCATGTTTTCAGAATCCACTAAGTATAATGAAAATAGTAGGACTTTAGATGATAGTGTAACTTGCCTTTTTGGAAGGGAATGGTGGTTCACTCCTTGATCTTGCTAGTCTTACACTTTTCTAACTTCACTACAAGTCAATCAAGTAAACACAAAATCAACTATCATTCCAAACCAAAGTCAAACAAACAATTTCACACTCACAAAGCAATGCAATCTCAGTCATGCATGTAAGCATGCAAGAGAGGGTTCTATTTGTAAAGATGGTCTCCACTAGGCTTCTAATCTTTGTAAGGTCCAAAGTGGTCATTTACCAAAATGGCAAAGTCATTTGCAAATGGATTTTATCCATAAACCATTTTCAAAACCTTTCATCATTTTATGTGGTGAATAGCATTGTTCTCAATGCCACAACCTTAAGTGGTTTCACCAAATAAGTTTGTTTCTCAAACTTGGTGTTTTAGGGTCAGTAGGTTTGGTCCAAAACATTTTCTCTAAAGTTCTTATTCTAAAAACATTTTTATAAACAAAACAATATTTTTATTTAGTTAGAAATGGACTAGTCCAATTAATCCATTCTAAACTTTTCCAAAACCATTTTCCAAACCAGGGGTTGGTTCCTAGGGTCAGTAAGTTCACCATAAACTATTTTGCCAAGGTTTCAAACTCAAAAACATTTTTGAATCATTTTTCTAGTCTTAACAAGCATTCAAAAGTTTCTGCAAAAACCAACAAGCTAATAGATACTATTTGCTAAACCAAAGGCATGGTTGGTTAGGGTTTGTTCCACTGATTCCAACGGTATCAAATTTGTAAATTTTGGACGTGTGGATCGAAAGTTACAAAGGTTTGAAATTGCAACTTAAATCTGATTTCCAAATTCTGTTTTAAACAGACCTGGCCACGCGTCGCAATCTCATTGGACGGTACCGGTTCGGCCGGATCACGCGCTGCAGACCGTAGGATCTAACTTAGATCTAGCGGCGCAGGTTTACTCGTACCCTTTCGCTCTGGTTCTAATTCTAACCGCAGGATCGAAATCTAACGGTGCTCACCGGTTGACCAAATTACATGGCCGACGCGGGCGGATCGGCGCAGCGGGTGGTGCCGGTGGTCTAGGAAGCGAGAGAAGAGGAGAAGAGGCTCACCAGAATCGCGAGGATGTGGCGATGCTCAAAGTGTGGTCGACGTGGCAGGGGGCGCACAGGAACGGTGGCGATTGCTCGTCGGAGACGTCGTCGGCGTCGGGTGGTTCTGTCCATGATCGAGTCGTCGCTTCTGAGTCAAGAGAAGGCAGACCGAGGGCATGGTTAGGTGCGGGAGGTCACGGAGAAGACGCGTGCATGAACGAGAAGACGCGGGGCGGTCGGAATCTACCTGGATACTCGTCGGAGTCGAAGACAGATGCGGCGGTGCTCGGAAGCTTGACGTAGCCGACACTACAGGGCGCCCATGATCGCATCTGAAGAGTACCGGAGATGCGTCAGGAGGTGGGGAAGGTGTGAGCTAGGTCGAGGAGGCACGGGGTGGTGAAACTCGGCCGGAATCGTCACCGGACCTCGTCGCGGCAGAGGGTGGTTTCTGGCGAAATTTGGCAGCCTGAGGGCGAGCCGAGGTAGGGCGACAGAGGGGAAAGGAGGAGAAGGCGCTGGCGATTTATAGTGTGCAGTCACGAGCGATATTAACGCAGCCATTACTCGTGAATTGAAGCTCCGACATCAACGGCAGAAACGGCCGGCGTGGTCGTCGCGAGGAAGAAGGAGGAGTGGGAAAGTGGGGTCTGCTGGTCAGTGGGAAAAGAGCGAGGGGAGGGTCCACTGGTCATTGGTTCTACGGGTCAGATACTGAGTGCGATTAGTTTTTCTTCGGGGAGGAATAGCTGGGCTGGTTCTGGGCCTTAGTGGGCTTGGCCGGCTGGGCTGGTCCAGACTCTATATTTTTTTTCTGTCTGTTGGCTTTTTTTTCTATAACTATTTCCTGTTTTTGAAATTCAAACAACCAAACAACATTCAAATTGATTCAAACAATTACCAAGCTTTGTGACCTTGAATTTGGTTCTGTTCAGTAGTATAAACCAAATTCCAAAACCAAAATAATATTTTAAATCCTTTTTAGGTTCCATGGACCATGGTTTATTAATCATATAGGGTTTGATTTTATTAATAAAATCTCTATTTGAAATCTAAATATTTTCAAAACCAATCAGTAGGTCTTATTTGAAAATACAAAAATACTTGGAAAACTTATTTTAAATAAATAAGTTTTGATGTTTTGGAAATAGTAAAACCTTTATTAATAAATCTTGGATATTAAATCTTTATTATTTTATTTAAATAAACCTTTACTATTTTTATCAAAGCAAAAAGTGTTTTATCTCAAAAGTTTGGCGAAGGTTTAATTTGGCTCTTTAAAATAATCTTTAACAAAATTTCTATTTCATTTGAAAACAAAATCCTTTTACTTAAAGATAGTGATTCCAAAATGTTTTATTTCCTTTATCAAATATTTTATCTTTTTAAATCATTTTAGGAATTTATTTGATCCAAATTGGTTTGAAGTTCCAATTGAATTCAAAAAGTTCCTTCTGGCCCTGAAAATCAAATAAAGTTTTACTTTTATTCATTTATTTTTCACATTACAAGATTTGGAAAATCTTGGGATGTGACACGTCTTCCTCTCTCTTCCCATCCCCATTTCTCCCTGTCTCGCGCCCTCTGCCGTTTTTTCCCAAATCACCCAACCCTAGCCCAATTGACACCACCAAGCCTCGCCGTCCTCGACCTCATCGTGCCTCGCCGTGAACCCCTGGAGAACCACCATGTCGGACTACATTGCCCCGCTAGAGGAATTGCCTGCTCGTGCTCGGAATCAAGCCACCCAAGCTCGACTTCACCGTCGGTCTCCGCCGTTGTCACCGTTGATTCACCGCCATCCAAGCTTCTCCATCCTCCCCGACCTCTCTAACCGCATCGTGGTGATCCCCTGAGCACCTCAGCGCCCTCCAATCCCTCCCTCTTCCTATCTGTCGCCTCCACCACGAGCGCCTGCCACCGTTGCTGTCCATCGTCATTAGCATAGCTCCGGTGACCCAAAAAGGGCGGCGTGGCCATCTTTCGGTTCGCCTTGATGTCCTCTCTCAAACTCCCCTGCGCGCACTGCCCCGCGCGCAAGGGATCTATGGATCCTTGCTTGATCTGAGAGCTCCCCATTGCTAATGTCATGCTGACATCAGCATGAGGTAGTAAATCATTTTCTTTTATTAAATTCTTTTGTAAATATTTTCTGGAAATATTATTATGACATGTGGGACCTACTTGTAAGACATTTAATCTTTTCCAAAAATGTTTTCTAAAATGAATAAACTTATGACATGTGGGCCCTACCTGTAAGTAATAAAAACATTCTCAGAAAAGTTTTCTGATTATTAAAAATGTAAAAGTATTTCTAAAATGTAATTATTTTATAGTATTCCAAAAATGATTTAAAATGAATTAAAAATGGAGAAATTCATAATTAATTCATTTGAAATTAGAAAAATACAAATAATATACCAAAATGTTCAGAAAAATGAGCATCCACATTCATACAACTTTGAACCCTAACTTATTTAGAGGAACACCGACACCCCCTAAGTACCATGGATTCGATGGTTTGCCTAGCTAGGGCATCCGTGAGTCCATTTAAATCGATGATGCATCTAGGGCTACTCTATTACTTGTAATATATCATATCATCCATATTGTATGAGCGTTGCACATGCCATGTTCTGAATGTTGCTTTTCCTTTCCGGTGATTGGTTCTTCACGAATAGGAACCGAACCCGAGGCTGAAGTCAACACCACCGAAGAGCAGTACCAATCCAACAACGGACAAGGAAAGCCAAGCCCCATTCATACATATGAATCCTATGTTTACAAAGAATTTCATTCTCACCATATACATGCGATTCAACAGGGTTTTATTAGTAGATAAAGTAATCCTATCTGGTGCATGTTTCCTGTTATGAACTATAATACCTGATCCACTACTCCTAGCATAACTAGGGTTTGGCTTATGCTAGAGCCATAATTCAGTTGAGCTTAGCCATGTTTAGTGGTCTGGTATCGATCATTTAGATGATGCGCTGGAGATGCGAATGAATATAGTATGGTAGGATGTTGTGATATGGCCAGAGATGGATAATAAACATGCTAAGGCTTGTATGGGAGGGCACGTGGGTTGTGGTTTTTGCAGTCCCATACTTGCCACCCTTAGGAACTGAGTTCTTGCCTCTTAAACCAAGACGAGTGTACAACCACACGGGGGCCTGGAAACCCCCTCGACTCACTAACTTTCCTAGTAGATTCCATGAGTCACATAGTTCGGGCTTTCCATTCGACATACGCATCTTGGTTATTCTTGGATGGAGGTGAAAGAGGTGCATTCATAACAGGTAGGTAAGCATGGTCGGGAACAAGAGATGCACGACATCCGTAATCTTGAACCCCGCACACATCATTAGGGGACGGCTTCGGGACTCGACCCGTTAAGGCGGCATCTCCTTAGTGCGTGACTCATGGTCTCGGTGAAAGCAAGTTAAAGTTCGTGGTAAAATTACTCTCTGCCGGCCTTCCAATGAAGAGGGCTAATAATTTGGCATTAAGAATCGGTTGGTACATGTGGGTAAAGTTGTGCACCCCTGCAAGGTTATAATCTTTTCGAAAAGTCGTGTCCACGGTTATGTACAACTTGGGTACGGACGTGATGATCATAGAGAACTATAACCGAATGATAAAACTTGGCCAACTAATGAGTGATCCGGAATAATTCCTCGGGGTTGTTTAATGGGGTAGTCCGGAAGAGAGGTTTAGCTGATGATGGTTCTTGCTGGATATCAAAGATGATTCTAAGAGATAGAGTTGTAGTCTTCTTATCCCCTTTGAAAATGATCTTACTAGACGTACTTCTACTCCTTCTTTTTTTAAAACAAAAGATGGCTTTATGCAAAATAACTCCACTAGCCATAAGTCTTGCGGAGTACACCCTATACTCAGCCTTGCCTCGTTGATGTTTTTCTAAAGATGAAGCTACTCCAACTGAAGGTGGTTTCTATGTCTATGTCGATGAGCAGTCGGGGTTCCCGGGCAGCAGCCTAGGATCTATAGAAGGGTCGCTACTTATGTTTAAGGCCCTTTGCTAAGTTTGTTGTTTAGAACAACTTGTTTACTTATGTTGTTTGTTGTAATGATGGGTCTGTGACCCCTGTCTTGTATGAATGGTTTGTAACTCTCTTAAGAGTTTACCCTATTAATGTATGGTTTGTATGTTCTGTAATGTTACCGATCATTCCCTGCGCTTCAGAATCTAGGTTCAACTTATATCAGATGAGGATCTGGTATTTGTATAGCCCTGATCCCGGGTCGAGCTTGTTTGTTTTTGATGAACATCATCACATATTCTCTTGCTAGTTACTTAGTCCATTGTAGTTCATGAATTGTGTCGTTCTGTATGAAATTTTATACCAATCAATTCGGTATTCAATACCCAAGAACCACATTGTTTAATAAGCAAAGAATATAGCCATTATATGTATATCATCTATATACCTAAACTGGATATTTTCAGTCTTTTATTTTCTGCAAAATATATTTTATAGATTCTATTTCAGCATTTCTTTTTCCTTTTAAAAGAATCTATCAACATCAAAAGTGACGCCATATACATGACACATAGTCCAAAGCGTGTATATTCAAAGCGTGTAGATCACCATCATCAAATGATTGGCGTTCTTTCAAAATCTATTCTTTAGTAATCTTTTAGTGTAGTAAACACTTTACATACATCTTCTATTCATCCTTATCATGACAACTTTCATGATCAAGATAATGTATCTTATAAAGGCGAATCGTGAGTATAACATTACTTTTCAAAACCTTTTGATTAGGATGTCTAGCATCTCCAAATTTCGCAAATTCTCATCCAATATAAGAACATATATTATACTCTATCATATTGCAACCAAAATCATTGTTTCAGATATCGTTATATCTGCCACACATGATGGTTTTTGAAACAATTCTTTCTGGTCCTAGATAACCTTGATATTTAAAAACAATCAAGAATCATGGAGGAAAACATGATACTTTAGATACTAACACTGGAATTGTTACTCTCGACTTAATACTAATTATTAAATTTCACGGAGTAAATAGAGTTTGCTGAAAGTTTGTAATAAGGCTTTAAACTTTAGAAGGACACTCAACACAATATGATACCAGTTCATATAGTAAATATCCAGAATTCTACAGTTCTATTATCTCAATTACAACTAATCATAAGGTGGTGAACGAATGCCAATGACTACATCAAATTATGCAAATTCACTTTGATTTAATTTATGATAAATTCAGTTCTACTAATCCAAATTAGAAATGAACCCCCACTCAAAAATGACATCCCTCTTTTCTTTTTGGTGATTACATGATGATGGGGATATGCCTACCGGGGTATGCCCAGCAGGACGTTTCTGACTGGCCCAGGAACTGGCGAGTGGGCCTGCAAGACGACGACTGGATGAGGCCCTGGCGTGGATCCGAGCGACTGGAAGCTGAAGGCCCGGAAGAGTAGATAGGCCCAGTCAGATTAGGTTAAACGAATACCGAAGCCTTAATTGATTCGGTTGAGATATGTAAACCCTAGGGGGAGGTGACTCTATATAAACCTCCTTACAGGGCGTGTAGAAGCACGTTCCATCATACACCCAAGCGACTCGCCGCCTAGCCGTCGAGCTCGCCCATTGTACCTCCACCATAATACAATCTAGCAGGAGTAGGTCTTTACCCTCCGGGGGGCCGAACCTGGGTAAAAACTTGTGTCTCCGCCCTCATCTCGCACCGCAGATGGCTGGCCGCCCTTGCCCTTTGTTCTACTACTCGCTGCCGATTGCAGCATCTGCCGTGACCATTCCCACGACAGTGGCGCCCACCGTGGGGCCTGGCCGGTCTGGCAGGTGTTCTGCGGCGAGATCCAATCTGCCCATCAACGAGTCGGTCGCCACCGGCCGCATGATAGCGATCGTCGAGATGCTCCAGATCTTGCCGATCAGCTACGTCCCGGCGGCGCGACCCATCACGCACAGCATGATCCTGCCGGTTGGCACGATCAGCCTCTTCGTCGGCCTCACCGACATCATCGTCTCGGAGGACTTGGCTCGCATCCGCGAGTCGCCGCCACACGACCGGCTTTCCGAGATCCAGGTCCGCACGATCCATCGCCTCGCCTCTGAGTACAATTCGGCCCACAGCGACGTGGCCGAAAACTCCGTGGCCGAGGAAGACGCGGCCCTCAACGACGACGCCGACTCGGCGACCCCCGCATCACTCACCGGATCCATCACCGCGGCTTCACCCGCGGGCTCCATCACCCAGGTCTCCAACGTGGGAGACTTCGAGGATCCCTCCATCCTTGGGATCTTCGACTCCGGGTCGGAAAACTCCACCGATCTCCGCGACGGGACCGGTCGTCACGCCGCGACCTACATGGCGACTGGCACCGATCCGCCGGAGGACCCCTTCTCCACCCTGCTCCCACCTAACACCACGGCAACGGAGGTCGAGCAAGCGGCGAAAAATTTCGCCTCGAGCAGGTGACGGCACAGGAGCTATCGCGTTACCACGCGCAGCGAATCAGGACACGCCTGAACCCTACCGTTCAGGGGCGCGCCCTGAACTTCGATGACGAGAACGACCCGGCCAGCGGCCGGCCTTTAATTCTGCGACGCGCCACGGGAGAAGCGCCCAGCCCCAACCAGGATCGACGCCGATGGGTGCTCCACCTCCACCCAACCGTACACCCCCCAGGGATCAGCCGCGGATAGTCGTCTCCTCACGAGAGCGAGACGCGAACGGCCTACCACTGTTCTCCACCCCGATGGACAACCTCGTGGCGGGCCGAGCAGCGGCTGACAACATCATGGCCACCAGCGACGGCGCCCTACAGATCCAGTACGTCAGGGCCCTGCTCGCAAAGGCCGTCGAGCAGCAAAACGCAGGCGCCGACTCACAGGGTCGAGTGTACTCGCGTTCTTCGGGAAGCAGAGCGGCCTCAAGCGGCCGCCCATTGGCAGCAAACACCCTCAACTGCCCGCCACCAGAGCCACTGCAGCTCCAACATCGACCCGCAAACACGGCACTCTCCACCAACGACCCTAGGCCAGCGACCAACTTCGTCGCCGTCAACGGCCAGCCCGTCGACGCCCGCACCCACATCATCAACAACCAAAGTTGGCACGCACGCCAGCCCGACGACCTGCGACACACCCTAACCAATCGCCGCGACGGCGAGCCGATGGGGTCGCTAAGTCGACTCGGGCCCAGGTGCTTCGGACCAATGATCCGAGGCGAAAAATACCCGGCAAACTTCAAAGCGCCGAAGGAAATAGAGAAGTACGACCCTTCGTACGACCCCTTCGTGTGGCTGGACACATACCTCATGGCGATGGGGATTGCTGGTCACACCGACCTGCTAGCCGCCCGTTACCTCCCCTTGATGATGGAGGGGATGTGTAGGCAGTGGATCAACACCCTCCCCCAGGATAGCATCGACTCCTGGGAGGAGATGCGCGACGCCTTCGTCAGGCACTTCGAGTGCTCCTACACCCGCGCCACCACCATCGAGGACCTGGAGTAATGCGTCCACGGACCCCGCGAGTCGACCCGCAACTGGGTCCAGCGGTGGCAAGAACTATGGTACAACGCGGTCGGAATCCACCCGGACACCGCGATCCATTGCTTCAAGACCTCGTGCCGCTACAAGCCCTTGGTCGCCAAGCTCAAGCGACATTCTCGCACGCTCGACAACATACCGGACCTCCTCGAGATCGCCAAACGGTACGCGGAGGGAGATCCAAACCAGGAAACCGACGACGAGTCGGGAGGCCAACGCCGCACGAGCGGCAATGACAACGGACGACGGTCTGACCTATGCTACAACAACACTCGCCTCACTGGCAAGCGCCACAGCAATGGGCGAGTCGACTTCGTCGCCAACGCCGGGCACGCGCAGCGCGAGCCCAAGAGCTTCCGCCGCGACGGAAGCAACTACAAGGAGAAACCTAGGTTCGACCCCGCGGCCCTCCTTAACCAACCTTGTGCGTTTCATAGCAGGGAAGGGAAACCATAGCACCACGACCGCCAGCCGCCACTCTCAGGGAGATTGAGAAGGCACGGCGAGCGCGAGAGGACCCCGACAACAACCCGCCAAACGGCGGAAAATTTGGCAACATGGCCGGCTCGCTCCATACCTTCACAGGCTTCAACACGAAGCGCGAGAAGAAGGTCATCACCCGCGCTGTCGCCGTCAATGCAGTGGCCCAGGTGGACGTTCCCTAGTTCCTCAACTGGTCGGAGCAACCCATCACCTGGAGCCGCCAGGACCACTCGCCACGCATCGAGTACCCAGGCCGAGTCGCCCTGGTGGTCAAGCCTAAGGTGGGCGACTACTGGCTCCCCAAGACATTGATGGACGGTGGCAGTTCCATCAACATCCTGTACCTGGACACCTTCAGGCGGCTGCGGCTCCCGCAGTCGATGGTCGAGACGACCCACACCACGTTCCACGGCATCGTCCCCGGTCGGAAGGCGTACCCGATCGGCAAGGTCATGCTGCCAGTCACCTTCGGCACGCCAGCAAACTTCCGTACCGAGCGGATCGTCTTCGACCTGGTACCCTTTGACAACCCCTACCACTGCGTCCTGGGGCGCCATGCGTTCGCAAAGTTCATGGCAGCGCCCGACTACGCGTACAACATGATGAAGCTCCCCGGGCCGTGCGGCGTCATCACCATCAACGGCGACCCTGATATGGCCGCCGAGTGCGAGGCCAAAGGAGCCGAACTCGCCGACGCCGTCATCGCGGCAGAGGCCAACCACGCCGACGAGCTCGCCAAGTACGCGAGCGGGGTGAACAATGACGACCCCACCATACTCAAGAAGCCCAATTTGGAGGACGCAAACACCTCAGCCTTCGAGGCAACGACGCACACCCGCACCGTCGACCTGGTCCCAGGCGACTCCAGCCAGATGGTGACGATTGGGACAGGGATGATCCCAGCCTAGGAAGGCGCGATCATTGAGTTCCTCCATGAGAACAAGGATTCGCATGGAAGCCCTCTGACATGCCTAGTGTCCCTAGGGAACTCGCTGAGCACAAACTAAATGCCGACCCCAAAGTGCGACCCGTCAAGCAGTCGCTGCGACCCTTCAATGAAGAGCGTCGCCGGGCTATCGCCGAGGAGGTGCAGCGTCTACTCGCTGCAGGCTTCATCCGGCCAATCAAGTACTCCAAGTGGCTGGCAAACCCAGTCTTGGTCGAGAAGAAGAACGGGACCTGGAGGATGTGTATCGACTACACAAACCTAAATAGCGCCTGCCCGAAGGAGCAGTTCGTCCTCCTGCGGATCGACCAAATAATCGACTCCACCGCGGGCTCGGAGTCGCTGTGTTTCCTCGACGCCTACTCAGGATACAACCAGATCAAAATGGTTGTCGAAGACGAGGAGAAGACGGCGTTCATCACGCCATTCGGAGCCTTCTACACCAAATCCACTACACCAAGTCCGATCATCACGTGAGTTGCTGTAGCTTCAAAGGCGAGCATTTATATGGTCATCATATCAAACATATGATTCATGCTTAACCTTTCAGTCCATGTTCCGAGGCCATGTTTGTAAAATTGTCTTACACCCAAGTAAGAACCTTAGTATTCGCGTATGTAAAATTGTCTTACACCCAAGATATGATCGTGGATTCAAGTACACCCGATCATCACGTGATGTCTTGAAGCGGCAAAACATAGTCGGTTCATACTTAAGGAGAAACACATTTTTATATTGATATCTAAATGAGGGATCATCTTATAATGCTAATAAAATTCCAAACAAGAAATATAAGATGCAAACAAACATGATATGTTACAATAATATGATTCGGTTCTTGCACTTGATCTATATCTTGTGGATCGTGGAATGATCTTTATCATTCCTATATGTGTAAGGCCAAGGTCCATGGAACTTATACTTTGAAATATTATAATTTTCAATAGTATCAATCCATACTACAAATTATAACACTACCATATCATAGTACTTGCCCATCAAAACCAAAAACTAGACACCTCTAATTTAAATTTTGCATGTTTTACGTGGATGAGGGCTTTTGGAGATAGAACCGCTCTACGAACATGGAACCACAACGATGATAATCAAATATTTACAACTCATTGTAAATCAGATATTGAGTATAGTATGAGAGACAGACACCAGCAAGCCACTTATGAAAAATTGCATGTCAAGCATGGAACATGCCTCATGTGTGAGGACATGTAAAGTTTGTCCGAAACGTTACATCCCACTATGCCACCAATATTCAAAGTACAAGGAAGAAGCAATAACATGACTAGCAGCGTTGTCACACCCTCACCTGATACGGCTGAGTTCATGTGTATAGTGCCAATCCCTGGATCGGTTCACTAGCACACACACTACAAAATTATACCAAATATAACCGTGGATCATAAATATAATGAATATGATCCAGAATTTACATTATATTACACAAGTACACAATGGAAACAATAACAAGGTAGATCTCCATTCTTCAAATGTGCCACAGGTGAACAATCATTGAGTGGAGTCTCACGACCTATAACGATCACTCATAAACGATATAACCTGCAACATGAAAGGTTGCAACCACGAATGGTCAATACTTTGAATTTATTGGCAAGTGTCACTAGTATGTGGATATAAAATTGAATCTATCAATTACACGCATATTTGGCTAAGTGGAGTTTCAGGCGCATTTGCATAAAGTAATAGTTTTATCCTATCATTTCCAAATAGTTTTAATACTTTCTGAAAATTGTCTCAACACATTGGTCAATACCAAGTGTTCCTGATCCCTTTCTCAACCATCAAATTTTATTAAGAAATTGGAATGTTGAGATCATCCATAACCTTCAAGCCTTAGTTGCTCAATATTTTCCATAACCGGGGACATGGCTAATCAATATTTAGTTCCTGATGCTACGCGTGTGAGAGAAGTGCGTTGTTGTGGTGGTCCTCGTGCCCTTGGTGGTCATGTCTGTTGCCTTCATGCATGTGATCTACAGAGTTCCCATTCCTGTTATGGAAGGTACATATCGTCTGACGTGATCCTAAGTTGCAGTTGTTGTTGTGCTTCCTCTTGCGCTTCTCAACTTGCTTTTGTTTCTCTTCAAGAATCCTAGCTTTTTCCATTATATCCTGGAAAGTGGGAGTGTACACTATTGATAGCTGAACAGAGAGCTCATCATTCAGTCCATCCAGAAATATCTCTTTCCTTTTATCATCAGTATCGACATCCTCTGGAGCATAGCGAGACAAATTGGTGAATTCTTCTATATACTCCGACACTGTGCGATCGTACTGATGTAGATCACGGAATCCCTTTCTTTTCAGGCTCATGAATCTAGACGAGACATGGTTTGTCTTGAATCCTTCCTCGAACATCTTCCAGGTGATTGTATCGATGGGATGGGTAATCTGAAAGGTATCCCACCAAGTAGCTGCTTGTCCTTCAAGTAAGTGAGCAGCAAATCTCACTTTCTCTTCATCTGTGCATCCAACTATTACTAAGTCCTTATTCATGGAGCGTAGCCAATCAAGTGCTATCATACGCTCAGGTGCGCTTGACAATTTTGCAGGCCTTAGCTTCATGAATCTAGTGAGTGCATCCATTTGGGTTGGGTTGTTGTTTGCTATGAACTGAGTCACCACTTGTGATAGTTGTGTTTGTGCTTCTATCAAATGCTCCATCCCAGTGGGTTGACGACGAGGCGGTATCTGTTTGGGATAACATAGATGAGTATAAATAGAAGAGGACTAAGAGAAGTATTTCTACCCATAACTATATGAAGCAATCAATGTCACAAACAAGCAAACAATCATAAGAAATCAATACACAAGAAAAACTTGCAATACAATGTTATAGGGGTTTAAAACTAGCATTATATAACCACAAAATAGTTTGAAAAGGTTGGGGACAATACTAGAGTAAAATAGAGCAACAAATAAGCAATAAACAAAATCTGTCAAAACAGTACAGTAGGTTTCACGAATTTTTCTGGGCACCTTAAACTTGTCAGAAAATTTATCCAATTTGTTTTCATGTAGTACATATAATTATTCTTCATATCCTATTTGTTCCGATTTGTTTGAGTTACCAGTAAAATATGAAAAATCGTGCAGTACAACAGATAAAGCAGAAAACTGCAACAGTAATATCACGAATTTTAATCAATTTACACCATTAAAATGATTTTAAAACCACACGAAACTCCAGCAACTTTAGAGTTTCAAAATAACAGATCCTAAACAATACATCACACAATATGGTTCAATACAAACAAGAAAGCAACCTATATTGTCATACCTCATCAGATGGTAAGATAAATATGCTAACACGATAGCGATGATCTCCTAAAGAGATAAAATATGCTGGTCCAAACCTAACCAAACATGATGACATTCTCATTTGTGTCATCCTATTTCTTATTTTACCTGTAGTCAACACTCATACATGTATCAAAGGAATGGACAACTAAAATTTTTGAATAAGGAGAGGTTCTAGAAAAGATAGCTAAGAAATATAAGAACTCTAGTAAGTGGAAAATATAATAGTTCTCCTAATAGAGGTCTCCTACTACTAATCCATTTCTAATATCATGATCCTACGGTCAACGCACAACTATGATACCATCTTGTAACACCCTCGCCTGATAAGGCCGAGTTCATGTGTATAGTGCCAATCCCTGGATCGGTTCACTGGCACACACAGTACAAAATTATACCAAATATAAACGTGCATCATAAGTATAACGAATATGATCCAGAATTTACATTATATTACATGAGTACACAGTGGAAAAAATAACAAGGTAGATCTCCATTATTTAAATGTGCCACAGGCGAACACTCATTGAGTGGAGTCTCGTGACCTAACAATCACTCATAAACGATATAACCTGCAACATGAAAGGTTGCAGCCACGAATGGTCAATACTTTGAATGTATTGGCAAGTGTCACTAGTACGTGGATATAAAACGGAATCTATCAATTACATGCATAATTATCTAAGTGGAGTTTCAGGCTCATTTGCATAAAGAAATAGCTTTATCCTATCATTTCCAAATAGTTTTAATCCTTTCTGAAAATTGTCTCAACACATTGGTCAATACCAAGTGTTCCTGATCCCTTGCTCAACCATCAAATTTTATTAAGAAATTGGAATGTCGAGATCATCCAGACGCTTCAAGCCTTAGTTGCTCAATATTGTCCATAACTAGGGACACGGCTAATCGATTAGATTTATATCTTCTGCAGAAGTTGTACTATTTACCCACACGACACAATATTGCCTTGACACCATCAGTAGTCGCTGGTTTAGTACATGCCAATTGGTATACCGGCAGATCGAGAATGTGACGAAGTCTTTCCATAGAAGTCCTCCCAATACACAATACTAGCACGTCTAACAGGCACCAATGCAAGGATATAACCTCCAATACACAATTCTAGTTAACCTGAAGATGTACCAATGCAAAGGGTCTTCCGCTATGTAATTAACCAAGCCAGGGCCCATATTGGCATGTGGCTATACAGAGAAGCTACTGTATAAGAAACAGGTCAATCTCTATGATGCCTAGGTAGTCTTCTTCCAGTGCACACATGAGAGAGGTAGGCAAAGATACGGTCCCCTTTGTTGCCACTTCTTCCAAACTCAACAACAATATTTCACCCAGGTGATTCATTAAGTACCTTTTTTTATTATATAAAACATAGCTTTTCCAATACCTCATAATATGCATGACTTGACATTCCATACTGAATCTACAACACGGCTAAGCATACTACAACTATGATGTTTCCACTAAGCAAGATACAAAAGTATATCCTAAATAGGATGTAGCATAGCATATCACATAGGGCAAAATATCCCTACACATGAAATTCTACTAAAACAACTACAATGCATAGGAAAATAATTAGGACATTTATGATAGTGTCACTTGCCTTTGTTGTTGATGTAGTCGTTCAGATAATCCTCGCAATTGCAATCGTTGCACTCATCACAATCACAAACGTTGCTCTCCTCGCAATCTATCGATTAAAACAAGTGCACAACAAACACACCATTCAGAACAATACAATTATGCACAATACAACAAAACAATGATGAACAAAAGCATGCATGAAGATTTAATATATCACAATGGTTTTATTAGTTCTATAAACAGTATTAGAATACATTATGCATGCAAGAGATCATTTAATGCAATAGGATATTTATTATTAATTCTTGATTTCCAGTATATGGGTTTTAAAAGTTCTATTGAAACTTCTGTACTAATTGTCGTATTAAATTTATTTCTGGGGTGCACTGGATAGAGGACATTATTACAAACCATTAGCAATTGGATTCACCTTAATCGAAGTTATAAATCTTTTCTTATGATTTAAATAGTGTTTAATGGAGTTTAA
The DNA here is from genome assembly GCA_023614405.1 of Avena insularis. Classification (NCBI taxonomy): domain Eukaryota; kingdom Viridiplantae; phylum Streptophyta; class Magnoliopsida; order Poales; family Poaceae; genus Avena; species Avena insularis. The sequence continues at coordinate 195,304,726 of CM042691.1, forward strand.
ATCATTTAAACAATTTCTTTTGTCTAAAATTCAAAATAAAGACATATCTGTAATCTACACGATAATTTGATTCCAGGGGCATATTATTTATATTTTTCTGATCTATAAATTATTTACTATGAATTTTATACTTTAAAAGGCCATTAAATCTATTTAAATCACTGCAGTAATTCTACACTGGAAAAGTCGGATCTAGCTATATATTAATGTTTTAAATGAAATTACGAATCTATAGATACCTTGTTTGTATTTTTAGGATCTGCAGATAATTTACTATGATTTATTTAGTCTAAAATTTCCATTAAATCAATTAAATAATTACAGTAAAACTATACTGTACAAGTCAGATCTAATAGCATATTAATATTATACACAATTTTATGAATCCAACCATATATTATTTATAATTTTTGGACATGTATTCGATTTTATATGAATTTTATAAGATTAGGTAAATATCTGGCTATTTAAACAATTTCTGGAATTAACAGACAAGCCTGGCCACGTGGCTTAACCTGAATGGCTGCGCGAGCTGAGTTGGCGTTGTCCTGGCTGGATGTAGAGGCGGACACTTGGCACGATCTTGCTGGTCGGTACCCCTTCGATGCAAATCTAATCTGGCACGTCTGTTGATGATCAAACGACCGGGAATCGGTGCTTCCTGAGATAGGAGGTCAGCGGCGACAGCCGGTGGTCAACGACGACGGCACAACGGTGGAGGGTGCAGATGGTGGTGGTTTCGGTGGCTGTAGTGCTCGTCGGAGTTGGGAAACAAGCCCACGAGATGCAGAAGAGCATGGGCGTCTCGAATATGGCTTCTTCGTTTCCTCTCTCTCCCTTAGACGGCGTCAAGCTGCAGATGGATACGTCGTGCAACGGTGATGTTCTGGTGGCTTTGGGAGCTCGTTCGGCTGCGCTAAGTAAGGGGTAAACGAGTTAGGTGATGAGGTGAACAGAGGGAGGAAGTTTGGAAGGGAAGGAGTGGAGATAGGGCGACCTAATCCTCTGAAGCAAACTCGACGGCGGCGAAAGGTTTCAGGCGAGATCGGTTTCTCTACCTGAGGTGGCTAGGGTTCGAGAGATCAGAAATGAACGGTGAGGAGGGTGTCGTGGTATTGCCGACGAGTACGCCATGGAGGGGTCCTCACAGTGTGTGTTTAGAGATGTGGGGTAAGGCGGACGGTTGACGGGTATGAGGTAACACAGCTTACTCAGGTTCAGATCCCACGACGGTGGCAGAATCTTACTCCTGCTATAAATCACTATAATGGCAATACGCTGAGTTACAGAGATAGGTTCGTTGTGCGAGGTGTGTGTAAAACGATGCCCTAAAGGCTCCCATAGGTCCGACTTATATAGTCGTCAGATCCTAGGGTTACAGGGAAAAGTCCTAGTCGGACAGGTTACAGAGTCCTACACCGTCTATCACTAGTCTTGTGTATCTTGTACTCCAAGGCTCCGGGTACGCTGGTGACTCCACCGTAGCCTTCCTTTATCCGGCATGGGCCTCCCTTCTGGATCCACCTAACTGGGCCGCCCAGCAGTCCACAAGCCATGCTACCGACTATGGGCCACCCGGGTTAGTCGGATAAGAGACATGCTATGAGGATACCCATATAACATATCCCCAACAGTAGCCCCCGGAGAACTCCGAGATCTTGCGCCATCTTGCCTCTTCACATGGAATGCTCCGTCTAGATGGATGTCGGCAAATTGTCAAGCAACATCTTGTAGTCCTCCCAAAGAACCCTGCAAAGTTTTTCTCCGTCTTCCATTAGTAAGTCGGAGAAATGCTGAATCTTCCACCGTACTTATTCCGCTAGTCGAAAAATCCGTCTATGCAGGAATCTTCAATGCGACGGCTCATCTACCATGTCAGTTATGACGACGTAGGCCTAGGTCAGCAACGCCTCGTAACTCACACATGCAGAGAACGTAATCATAGATGATTTCCCGCGCGAGCGATACGAACCGTTGGCGGTGACGGTTGGAGACGTGCCGAAATTACCGCGCGCGTTCTCGTCCATGTCGTCTACGCAGAGTAGGATAAATAGTAACCGTGGGACACTTGTTACTTTTTCACCTCATTCTCTCGCGTCAGCTTCTTCTTCCTCCAGCCGCACGCCTCCTCGAGATCTCCATGGAAAACCTCGAGAAACCCTAGCTTCTCCTCGCACCAGTCGCCTCCTTCCATTCCTTCCATGGCTAGAAGCAGCTCTTCCCCGTCGATGGCGGTGTCGAGCGAAGCCACGACGAAGCCGGCGAGCTCCGTCGTCGTGCCACCAGAGGGCCTGGTCATCCCTGCGTCAGCGGTCATCGAATCCACCGGCGGTGACCATAATCTTGCGGCGCTAGAGTCACTGGAAGAGGAGCCAGACTCGCACAAAGGCGACTGGCGTGGCTCGGACATCACCGTGCGTGACATCCAAGAGATGGTCGCCGAAGGCTACCTCCCCGCGACGGAGGGGCTCGCCTGGCGGGCGGCGCCGGCCGGCGTGGTGACTCCTTCTCCCCAAGCAGGAGAGAAGGTGTACCTCAAGGCGCAATTGGTACGCGGCGTTTCTCTGCCCATCTCTCACTTCTTTTTGTCCGTCTTGAATCACTTCAAGGTCCAACCTCATAACCTCTCCCCCAATAGCATCCTAGTGCTTAGAAACTTGGCGGCACTTTGCGAGTGTTACCTAGGGATTAGGACTAGGTTAGATTTGTTTGTGTACTTCTTCACTGTCAAACGTGAAGCCGGACACAGTAGAGAGGAGCTTAGGAACTGCGGCACTATAAGCGTCAAGATCCGACCTGGCCGGCGGTTCCCCGACATCGTCGGCCACGAGTCGTGTAAAAACTGGCAGCGGACGTACTTCTACGGCCCCGACATTCCTTTGTCGGGCCGAGAAGTAACGTACCCGGACTTCGTGGATGGAGCCGCCACCAAAGTTTCTACATGGAGATCCCATGCCTCCCTTCCCTCCGACCTCGACGCTTCCCGCGCAATAAGGCGGATCGAGTGGTCCGTAGAGAAGGGTCTGACTGGCTTGGACCTAGCCATGTGCTGGTTCATCAGGCGGATCCAACCTCTGCAGCACCGCACGAAGTTCATGCACGAGTACACCGGCGACCGAAGGGATACCTTTGGATCTTCGAGGACAACTTCTCGAGCGACTCCGTGAAATTCCGCCTTAAGGACATCGTCAAGGTGAAGGATAAGAAGCGTGGCTTCACCCTCTTCTACGACATGTTCGTAGACGGCAAGTGCCCAAAGGTAGACATTTTTTTTTCTCCGTGTATGACATTGCTCCAGTGTTTCCGTCTTACCAATACTATCTTGTCTAACACAATGACTTCTTACTTTAACAGCTTAGCGATCTAGATGAGGGCAACCTAGCCACCCAAATCTACGATCCAAAGATGAAGGACGTCACGGTCGTGTCCGATGATGATGTCCCGTTGGCGCGTAAGCGGAAGAGCTCCACCTCTGACGCTACCGACGGAGGCAAGAAGAAGACGGAGGGTGGAGCCTCCAAGAAGACTACTGCCGCCCTGGAGGCAGAAAAGAGAAAAGCCACCAGGATGTTTGCCAAAGCGCCCCCCCTAGTGTAAGCCTCTCATTCTCCGACATTGTCTGTTTATCTGTCTTGTTCCTGTTCTTATGCATTTTGCACGTTTCAGGAAGAAAGCCCCAACCAGCCTCAAGAAGTCCTCCAAGACTCTTGGGGCTTCTAGAAATATTAAAGAGATGTTGCATCGCGACTCTTCCCCCGCCATCGCCCCTGCCACTCCTGCCGTCAAGCCCTCCTCCGCTCCGACAAGTTCGCAAGCCCAGGAGGCACCAGGCCCTTCTGTTATGGAAGTGGATTCTAGCGCCTCTACCGAGCTCGCTGTTGTCGGCGAGTAGGCGACGCAGGAGAGCACTGCTCTTCAAATGGCTGAAGCTTCGGCTAAGGATGCCATCGGTAGCGGCAAGGCGGTGGTGGGAGCTGGTACCTCTGCCGAAGGCGGCGCCTCTACTCCCCAAAAACCCTTCGAGATCCCCAAGATAGTTTACCCAGCGCTTCTGCCGAGTAACACTACTATGGTTGCTGGAGGAGTGCCGTCATCTCCGACGTGCAGTCTCGAGGAGCTACTCCGACAAGCAGATATCTTGCGGGGAAATAGCATTTCCTTCGGCAAGCTGCTAGCCGAGAGTGCTACAAACCTCAAGATCATCGCACTTGTAAGTTTTTACTTTTCCTTTTGCATTTCATACGTATCCTTTGTGGCCCGGGGATGTAGACGGAAAACCATAGGTTTTGCATCTACATGCTCTAAGAGTGACTAAGTTAGAAAAACCTCTCACTATAGCCCCCAAGCATTTAGATGGAATGAATTATTCCGACTAGATGCTTTAAGAGTAGCACAAGTAGTGCTCATAATTTTCAATGCTGTAGCCCCCAAGCCTCTAGTTGTAACTGAATTAGTTCCGACTAGATGCTTTAAAGAAAAGCTAAGCATTTTCTGAGTTAAAAAACTTTATACTGTAGCCCCCAAGCCTCTAATCGAGAACTGAATTAGCTCGGACTAGATTCTTAAAGAAAAGCTAAGCATATTGCTAAGTAAAAAACTATCGCTGTAGCCCCCGAGCATCTAGATGGAAAATCTCTGACTAGAAGCTCCAAGAAGACCAAGCAACGACTTAACTTTGTATCTGTTTCCACAGAACGAGAATGCACGGAGGGGTATGGCCAACGATAAGTACCAGAAGATGCAAGCAGATCTCGAAGCTGAAAAGGGTAAAACCGCCATCTTGAAGGAACATATCATCAAAAATAAGTGTCTATTTTCTTATTACGCATTTCTGTCTTGCTGTTTTATCCACAATCTCCGAGTACTTACTATGTACTGTGTTTTCTCCGACTTGCAGAACATGTCGCCAAGGCCAAGGATATTGTCGAGCAGTGCAAGCATATCCAGCAGCTGGACAGCGAGAACAAGATCCAGAAGGAGGAGAGGAAGGAGATGCTGAAGATGCACGAGGACTCCATGAAAGCCTTGCAGGATTCTGCCTCTGCCGAGATCAATCGCTTGAAGGAGGAGCTTGCTATCCTAAAGGATCAGAAGCAAGCTGCCGATGAGCAAAACCTTCGCCATAGCGAGGCGTTTAAGCTCCTCCAACAAGAGAAGGAATCCTTGGCGGAGATCATTTGGCAGGCCAAGGCTAGCATCTTCAGTAAGTTTCCTCCGCCTTGAACCTCTCTAAGTCTGGATACTTAGGTTTTATCAAACTCATATGCTCCTTCTCGGAATTTGCAGCTCCTATGGGTTTACCCTGCTCGCCTCCTTCGGACAAGGAATGCATGGTTCTTGCCGGCAATTTCATCAACACCACCATTACCCAAGCCAAGGAGATCGCCAAGCCCCTCCAAATATATATCAAGGCATCGGACTCCATGACGAAGTACTCGGAGATCCTGCGCCGAGCCCCCGAGCGTGTCATGAGCTGGAAAGCTTCTTGTGCACGGGTTGGCGCAAGGATGGCGATGTCGATGGTGAAGGCACACTATGAAGATGCCGACATCGACATGGTAACCTCAGGTATCCCCGACGTGGATGATGACGGCAAGGATATAGATCACGAAGCCATCCTGTCATCACTCGCGGGGTATGATACCAGGGTTGCCGAGTTGGTGGATGTGGACATCTTCGTGCCTAGTAACTTCATCGACAACGTCGACCAAGATTCCTCCGAGTCTCATCATAGTGTTGATGCCGAGGGCGTTTCTCCGGCTGGTGATGGTGCGGCTTCCAAGTCCCCTGCGCCCAAAGAGTGAAAAACACTTTGTAATTCTTGTTTCACCTTTGTCGTGTGCATGGAAAAAACTTGATGATGTAATCCTTAAGGCAGAAAACAGTGATTGTCGTATCCTGCTACTTAAGAATTAATTGCCAGTTTGTATTTATTTTTTAAGCAAGTGCTGGCTTATCCATTACTTTGGTTTTAATGCTTGACTTTTCGTGATTCGGAAGACTCGTTGTCGGAACCATGCGCTTAGGTGATGATGCCCAATGGCACCGTCAATAACCTGAGCACAAAATCACCGACAATAAGTGCCAAAAGTCACTACTCCAGAATCCACATAAAAACAACAAAGAATGTGTAGACCAGAAAACTTAAGCTAACGCCCGTAGGCGGAATTTTCACAAGTGCAATCGCAAGACTTGTGCATAAAAGTTTTACATGATCCAAAAATGAACACTAAAGGAGGTAAAAGACTCACAAATATGAGTGAACCAAAGAGCTTTTTTCATTTATCATATAAGAGGTACACAATTAGATAAAAAATGCTAAGTGTAGAAAGGACGTAGCTGTGCTATGTTCCATGGCCGATCAAGCTCCGGGTAGTCATCATCCGGGTCACGTCGCTTACGCTTATGATCCTCGTTGGGTCTATCCTTGAGCTCACGATTGTCGACAAGGTAGTAGGACCCATTGAGCAGCGCCTTGCTTATGATGAACGGTCCTTCCCATGGCAGGGATAATTTGTGTGACTTCTTCTGCTTAAGTCGGAGCACCAAATCCCCCTCTTTAAATGAACGATGTCGGATGCGGCGACTATGGTAGCTGCGTAGCTTCTGCTGGTAGATGGCGGATCTTTGGCATGCCAAAACACGCTCCTCCTCGAGAAGGTCCACATCTAGGCATCTGGATTCTTCAGCATCATCTTCGTCGTAGGCGGCAACTCTTGGTGCATCGTGAAGGATGTCGGAAGGTAGGATGGCTTCTGCTCCATATACCATGAAGTAAGGGTATAGCCGGTGGATCTGTTGGGTGTAGTTCGTAAACTCCATAGTACAGATGGCAATTCTTCCGCCCAGGCTCCAGCTGCTCTATGTAGCGGTGCCTCAAGACGTGGCTTGATTCCCTGCAGGATTAATCCATTGGCTCGCTCGACTTGACCATTGGATTGTGGGTGTGCCAAAGATGCGAGGTCAAGTCGGATGCCTTTGTCCCAACAATAGGCCTCTACTTCTCCGAGTGATAAGTTGCTTCTATTGTCGGTGATGATGCTGTGTGGGACACCAAATCTCACCACTAGACTTCGGACAAACGTGAGGGCAGTTGCCCCATCAAGCTTTCTAATGGGTTTAGCTTCTATCCATTTGGTGAATTTTTCAACTGCTACGAGCAGATGCGTAAATCCACATGTTGCCGTTTGCAACGGTCCCACCATGTCTAGCCCCCAGACTGCAAATGGCCAAGTTATTCGTATTGTTCGCAATTCTTCAGCAGGAACATGTAGTTGTCGGGCATAATACTGGCATCATGTGCATGTCTCAACCAGCTTGTCGGCGTCCGCCTTCGCGGTCAGCCAGTAGAATCCATGCTGGAAGGCTTTCGCGACCAAAGATCGAGGAGCGGAGTGATGCCTGCAATCTCCGAGGTGGATTTCGCGTAGGATTTCCATACCTTCTAGCTGGGAAACGCACTTTAGGTATACACCAGTAGTGCTCCTCTTGTAGAGTTGCCCATTGATTATGGTATAACCCTTTGCTCGTCGTACTATTTGTCATCTTTCGACTTTGTCGTCGGGCAAAGTTCCGTGTTCGAGATACTCCATGAACGGTTTTGTCCAAGCCGGAGGGATCTTTGTCACCAATTTGACGAAAGAGTCAGCTCTATCCGGGTTGTCGATGTCGGCGCCCTTCACGGAAGGTGTGCGTAGATGCTCTAGGAAAACTCCTGGCGGGATCCGCATGCGCCTAGATCCCAGTTTAGACAACATATCAGCCGCCTCGTTTTGCTCCCTAGGCACATACTTGACTTTGTAGCCCAAGAAGCTCTTGGCTATCTCGTCCACTTCGTCTCGATATGCCGCCATCATAGGGTTCCGCGCGTTCCAGGTGCCAGCCACCTGCTGGGCAACCAAGTCGGAATCTCCAGAGCAAACTATGCGCTTGATGCCAATATCCTTGGCTACACGTAGTCCGTGAATGAGTGCTTCATACTCCGCCATGTTGTTTGTAGCCTCGAAGTGGATCTGTAAAACGTAGTGTAGCTTGTATCCTTTTGGTGACTGTAGCAGTACACCAGCCCCCGAGCCGTTGAGCAACTTTGATCCGTCAAAGTGCATCACCCAGTACTCTGGTTCTGGCAACGGAGTACCATCTGGCATCTCCGTCCAATCTGCAATAAAATCCGCCAAGGCTTGTGACTTGATAGCGTCGCGTATCTTGTAGGTGATCTCGAAGGCGGCAAGTTCGATGCCCCACTTCGCGACCCTTCCTGTAGCGTCGCTATTATTGATAATGTCGGACAGTGGAGTCTTGCTCACTACTGTGATTGGGTGCTCCTGAAAGTAATTCCTCAGCTTCCATGAAGCAAGGAATACTCCATAAGCTATCTTTTGGTAGTGTGGGTAACGCTGCTTGGACTCCGTCAAGACCTCGCTTACATAGTAAACTGGTCGTTGAACTCCGTACTCATAGCCGGGTTCCTTCCGCTCTACGACGACGACGATGCTGATAACCCGGTTGGTTGCCGCCATGTATATTAACAGGGGCTCACCAGGCTCGGGTGCTGCAAGGATGGGCGCTGAGGAAAGAATCTCCTTGAGATGCTTCAATGCCACGTCTGCCTCGTCTGTCCATGTGAACTTGTCCGCCTTCTTCAGCAACTTGTACAGCAGCAAAGCCTTCTCTCCAAGTCGGCTGACGAACCGACTAACTGCTGCAACACAACCTGTTAGTCGTTGAATGTCCTTTAGGCATGTCGGACGGTTTATGTTTAAGATGGCCTTGATTTTCTCCGGGTTGACCTCGATTCCGCGCTGGGCAACGATGAACCCCAACAATTTGCCGGCTGGAACCCCGAAGACGCACTTCCTAGGGTTGAGCATCATGTTGTATTTATGGAGATTGTCAAAGGTTTATTTTCAGTCGGAGATTAAGTCGTTTGATTTTTTAGACATCACCGCAATATCGTCCACATAGGCGTGAACTTTCCGACCAATTTGGTCGTGAAGGCAATGTTGCATTGTCCGCTGGTGGGTAGCACCTGCGTTTTTTAGCCCAAAGGGCATTGTGACGTAGCAGAACGTGTCGTATGGGGTAGTGAACGAAGTGGCCAATTGGTCCGACTTCCTCATCTTGATCTGGTGGTATCCTAAGTATGCATCGAGAAAACACAAGAGTTCTGAGCCAGCCGTCGAGTCAATGACTTGGTCAATGCGAGTCAAAGCAAACGGATCTTTGGGACATGCTTTGTTCAATCCGATGTAATCAACGCACATTCTTAATTCATTGGTTCCCTTTTTGGGGACAAGTACAAGATTTGCCACCCATCGGGTGTGAAGGACTTCTCGGATAAACCCAGCCTTAACTAACCTAGCTATCTCTTTGCCAGTGGCACGTCTCTTCTCATCTCCGAAGCGTCGTAGAGGTTGTTTCACTGGTTTACATTTTGGATCTATGTTTAAGATGTGCTCGGCAAGTTCCCTAGGTACACCTTTCATGTCGGCAGGTTGCCAGGCAAAGATGTCCCTATTCTTATGGAGGAACTCGACGAGTGCACTTTCCTATTTTGGATCCAGGTTCATCCCAATGGCGACGGTCTTGGAGGCATCGCCTACCACAAGTTCCACTGGCTTGGTCTCGATGGCGGCCTTGAACGCAGGAGCGGAGTCGGAGATTTGCTTCTTCGACGCGGGCATCTCTGAGTCATCGACCTTGCTCTGGATCTCCTTGAATTCTTCGCTGTAGAGGACAGCTTCTGCAACGGCTGCTTCGTTGATCTCGCAGTCCCTTGCCTTGGTAAAGCTTCCGGATACGGTGATGACACCGTTTGGTCCGGGTATCTTGAGTTTGTTGTAGACAAAGCATGACTTGGCCATGAACGTGTGGAATATGTCGCGGCCGAATATGATGTGGTACACACTCTTGAAGGGGACAACCTTGAAGGTCATGTGCTCTTGGCGATAATTATTAACGTCGCCAAAGGCTACCTGAAGCGTAATGCACCCAAGGGACCGAGCCTCCCGGCCAGGAACTACGCCATGGAAAACGGTGTTGGTCCGCCTTAGGTTTGCCTCCGTCTAGTTCATCTTCTGTAGTGTATCCAGGTACATGATGTTGATGCTGCTTCCACTATCCACCATGCACTTGGTGAACTCCACGACGTCAATCAGTGGATTGATCACCATGGCGTATTGGTTCTCCGTGGGCACAAGGTCTGGGTGGTCCGTCCTGTCCCAAGTTATTGGAACTTCCGACCAGCGCATGTACTGGGGAACTGGGGGGAGAGTGGCCATCAGGATCCTTAGAGAGGTCTTCTGTTGTCGGACGGTGGGGGTGCCAAGGAAAGTGTAGTAGACTGGGGCCTTCTTCGCGAAGGGGTTCTTGCCCTTGTACTGTTGTTCCTCCGAGCTTGAGTTGGAACGGCCATTGCCGGCAAAGAGCCACGAGCATCATCGTCGGCAGCTGCGAACTCACTAGCTAACTGAATCATCTGGTTCAAGTCAAGCTGATGATTGTCTTGCAAGCGCTTCAGCTTATGTCGGATCAACGTCCCGTTTCCAACCCATCGATGAAGGCGGCCATGGCGGTCTGAGCGTACTCTCCTGTGCAGGAATTCTTCATATCCAGCCAACGGGAGAGGTAGGAGAGAGATGTCTCATCTTTCTCTTGCACGCACCGCTGTAGATCGCCCACAGTGCAGGGACGCTTGTATGTACCCTCAAAGTTCTTGGTGAATGCTTCTTGCATATCCAGCCAGTTGTAGATAGATTTCTCCGGCAAGTCATCGATCCATTGACGGGCCGTGCCTGCCAACATTAATGGGAGGTACTTGACGACGATGTTGGGGTTGCCTCCGGCAATCTCCACCGCGTTGCCGTAGTCCTGCAACCATCTGGCAGGTTTGGCTGTGCCGTCATAGGGCTTGATGGTCTTGTCAATCCGGAAACCTTTGGGGTAAGTTGCGGACCGTATTGCAGGTCCAAAACAACGTGGTCCTAGGTATGGTCCTTCCCGGGCCTCGTGGATCTTATCGATCCGCGAACGTGCGTCGTACGGCTCCGGGTTCTTCTTCTTATTGTCAACAGGGTACGGGCTGCGTGAATGATGCGGGCCTCTTCCTCCATGGTGACTGCTTGGCGGCGACGGAGGCGGAGGTGGCGGTGGGTTAGCCTTCTTGCTGTTACCCTCCTGCGACGCCTCACGCCTATCGCGGTTGCTTGTCGGACGCGGAGGATCGTGGTGTGACCTGCTCTTGTGTCCTTGGTGACGCTCTTCATCATGACGGGTATGTGCCGCGTTGTCACGGATGACAATGCCGCACTACTTTGGTGGGGGCATATCCGTACTATGGTGAGCCTTGTAATCTTCGTGACGTCGGGGGGATCAGGGCGGTGGCGACGGGCGACGAGGTCGGGGGGATCGGGGCGGTGGGCGCCAACTATCATGGTATTGCCGACGAGTATGCCATGGAGGGGTCCTGACAGTGCGTGTTTAGAGACGTGGGGTAAGGCGGACGGTTGACGGGTACGAGGTAACACAGCTTACCCAGGTTCAGATCCCACGACGGTGGCGGAATCCTACTCCTGCTATAAATCACTATAATGGCAATACGCCGAGTTCTGAGAGATAGGTTCTCTGTGCGGTGTGTGTAAACGATGCCCTAAAGGATCCCATAGGTCCGACTTATATAGTCGTGGATCCTAGGGTTACAGGGAAAAGTCCTAGCCAGACAGGTTACAGAGTCCTACACCGTCTATCACTAGTCTTGTGTATCTTGTACTCCAAGGCTCCGGGTACGCTGGTGACTCCACCGTAGCCTTCCTTTATCCGGCATGGGCATCCCTTCCGGATCCACCTAACTGGGACGCCCAGCAGGCCACAGGCCATGCTACCGACTATGGGCCACCCCGGTTAGTCAGATAAGAGACATGCTATGAGGATACCCATATAGCATATCCCCAACAGAGGGGGTGCGGGGTTAAAAGTTGGTGGATTTCGTGCAGAGGGGGCAAAAGAATTGAACGGAATCGCAAATTTGGGGGGATTTGCGACAGCATCGAAACTGTGTTCGGTTCAATCTCTAGCTCGAGGAGGAACATGACGTGTGGGACCCACCTGTCGGTGGCTGAGCGGAAGGAAAAAAACAGGGGAGAGAGGGTGCTCTGCTTGGGCTGCTGGTCCAGCATGGGCCATAGTTGGGCCGTCGCTACGGTTCCTGCTGCTGCGTGCGCGAGAGAAGAGGTATGCGGGCCAGCTGGGCTGGTCCAGGTAGAGTAGGTTTAGTTTTGGTTTTTTTTCATGCTTCTTTTTATTCTTTTTCTGTTTTGTATTTCTCTTGTAGTTTTTGATTTATAGCTCCAAATGGAGTGATTCCAAATTCTAAATTTTTGTAAAATTAAAACACACTCAATAATCTTTATAGAGAACAGTTTTGAATAGTGACAAAGTTTCAAATATGCCATTTGCATATAATGCTTTATATGGCAATATTTGAAAAGAGGTTTTTTTATTCATGATTTTTCATGAGGTGATATGATGAATGAAATGCATTTTTTTGAAATTCAAAATTCTAAAATCCTAGGATGTTACAAGCACCCACATAATCATATGTGTACTACCCGTGCAAAGCATCTATGCATAGATCCGGATTTTATACCACTGTAGGGTTCGTATCATAGAAAACAAAAAAATTCCTACGATGGGAACAACTAAGTACCAAGATCTATCGACTAGATACAAGAAACGGGTGGATATACATCCATAGAATACATACCCTCGAAGACCTAAAAGCGTTAACGAGGTTATACTCGTGGATGATGTAGTCGAACGCTTGCCGATCTCAAGATCGAGAAGAAGTCCATCAGGTCCAACAGGTCCAGCACCATCAAGTCCAGCACCACAAAGCAGTGGTGCATCCGTGATCGCACACACGTTCGGGTACCCCGACAACCTCTGCGCCCTCGCTCCAGTGAAATAGCGGAAGCAACAAATCCTTCCAGAAAAAGCTACCGGGAACATATATCTCGCTGATCCAAGACCATGGGAAATTCTAAAGGGGGAGAGAGATCCTTCGCTAGGAGGTGTGATGTGAGAGGATGAGAGGGGGGCCTTTTACAGGGAGAGGGGAGAGAACCCAAGGGGCATGGTGCCACAGCCATGGTGGATTCCCTCACCTCTTCCACATTCATGTGGGTGGATCTCCCACTCAAAATGAAAAGCCTCCACTCACATAAGCATGCCTCCACTAAAAAATCCACTCACATGCATTAAATTTCCACCAAATTTACTGCAAGCTCTCATTTAAATAAAACTCCTTTATTTATTTAGTCAGAATTTTGTTAATTACTTTAATTAACAAACATTCACATAAAAAACCTTGCTAGTATTCAATTTCACATGCAGAACTAATTTCAGCAATTTCAACCGAAAGAATTCCGGTGTCTAGTGAAATAAATTCATGCGCTTTCTTTTTCTTTATCTAGCATCTTATTTGCTCCAAATGGTGTCGGTGTCCCTTAAGTGTTTCACCCTACATTTTGCGAATAATATAGACATGATCGAGACCCCTCTCCTATCAATAATCAGCAGCGGGACCTAGAGATCCGTACTGACTCCCACACATTCAACAATTACTTCTGTGATCGTGTGAACCTTATACGCATGTAACTCAATCTCTTTGTCTCGCGGTATATTACATGTCTGAGATTCGATCATCGGTATCTCCATACCTAGTTTGATCTTGTTACCTACATGTACTATTTTCTCGTTCCTGTGATATAACATTCTAGTGATCAAATCACTTGCTTGCAAACTAACTAATGTGATATCACCGAGAGGGCCCAGAGTATATCTCTCCATCATCGGGATGGACAGATTCCACTCTTGATCCATGAGCCTCAACATAACACCTTCGTAGCACTGGACCCATCTTTATAGTCACCCTGTTACGGTGTGACGTTTGATGTTATAAAGATACTCTTCCAGTGTTAGTGATTGACATGATCTCATGGTCTAAGGACTAAGATTACTTCGTATGATGTTATAGCAATATAAACACAATGACCTTGATCGTAATGCTATACTTCGGATGAATGTTCATCACATCATTCCAAAAATGTTGTGACCTCATTATTAACAACATCCAATGTCCATGATCAGGAAACCTTTGATCATCTTGTTAATCAACGAGCTAGTTTATAAGAGAGGCATAACTAGGAAATTTCTTTTTTGTTTATTAGACACACATGTATTAACATTTCCGTATTCATACAATTATAGCATAAAAACATTTATCATAAACAATGAGTAAGATAATAACCACTTTATTATTGCCTCTCGGGCATATTCTCTTCACTCCCTTCATTGGAGGAGTTTGTCACCTATTCGACTAGGCGTCCACCCGAACTTTCCTACTTAGACCGCCAAGTTGACTCCTATGCCAAACCCCTAACGCACTCGGGGACTAAATATGGGGATATACCAATCAGGGTATCCACAGAGGGAGGAATCGACTTGCCCAAGACAATGTCGACTGGGCCAGCACAAACAGCGACTGGAAAGGAGGATTCACGGAAGACCGGCGACTGGACGCGAAGGCCCAAGAATTTAGTTAGGCCCAGTCGGATTAGGTAAAATTCCCGAAACCTTTAATGATTCGATTGAGATCTCGTAAAAACCTAGCAAGGCACACATATATAAGCCTCCCAAGGGTTCCCTTTTCATTCACGTGCTATAAGCTACCCCATCCAAGCAGCTCGCCGCCTAGACGCCGAGTGCGCTCCCCCTATAATCTCATTCACCATCAATACAAACAAGAAGTAAGTAGGTATTTACTCTATGGGGGACGAACCTTGGTAAACCCTGTGTCTTTCCCAATATCGATCCACATATGGCAACTCGCTCTTTCCCTTCTTCGACCCAATCAATACCCCTGGTAGCAATTGCCGTGGCCATTCCCATGACAGATACGAGGTACAGGTAGCTACTACTAGGAGTATACTATGTTTTATCTCTCCTTCGTTGTCTCTCACCATCCATCCTCCCCCTCCCATCCTATGCAGCGCCACATGCGCACCGGCCGGCTGATCTCTCCCTCGTCCCACAGTATGGCGCCACGCACTTGTGTCTAGCTACAGTCATGCTTTGTTTGTGTCTCTGGCGTTTTTTTAGAAGAGTCTCTGGCATGTTGGTCAGCTGCGTTGGTGTGCATAAGAAGAGGACATTGTAGATTTCACCATGTCCTGCTCCATTTGTTGCACTAACCACCACTTGGACAGTTTTTTTTGCAGTTTTCACCAGTTGTTGATCTAATCCATTGCAATTTCCACCACTTGGTCACATAATTACCTATTTAGCTCTACTAATGACATAACAGACAGTTGGGCCTGCCTTGTCAGTAATCCCATTAATTTAAAAATTTATAAAAAGTTACATATTCATAAAAGGTCAATAATTCATCCAATATTTATCTTATCGATTTAACAAAATTAGGTCAGACAAGTAAGTGCGCTATATTGCTCTTGAATTAAAGGTATTTTCGGAGGTAGATGGATGCATCTTCTACTAGTAAACAATGTCCTCGGTGTGAGTTTCCAACTACCATGAAAGAACATTCAATTCTCAATTTTTTGAGTGATGACGAGATTTTTATTTTTCGTAAAGAAAGTCCGAAGAATATGTATCTCAATGCCACAAGCCAAGTTTTAAGATATATATAGTGGATCAACATGATGTACTAACGATAACCATGTTTTATGAGTTTTCAAACTTCCTAGATAACTCCGCCAACTTGAATAACTTTATGTCAGTTTATCGAAATTAGGTCAAATTTGAACTGCAAGTAAATTATAGGTTGCTTTGAAAGTTTTATGAAAAAACTTTTGGAGGTACCCATAGGGTGTCAATTAATATATCATAAACCAACAAAAGTTTTGATGATAGGTTCAAATTCTTGCTAACATTTTGCATCTTCACAGTTTTATGAAATTAGGTCAAACTTGAGATACAAGTAAGCGCAATAGAGTGCTCTTGAATTAAATGTAATTTCAGAGGTAGATAGGTTCATCTTATTTTAAAAAACAATGCCTTCAGTGTGGGTGTCCAACTATATCTATAAAGAACATTCTCAATTTTACAAGTGATGACGAGATTACTCTTTTCCATAAACAAAAGTCCGAAAAATATTGGATCTCAATGCCACAAGACAAGTTTTCAGACATATATAGTGGACCAACATGTTGTACTTACAGTTCCCATGTTTTATGACTTTTTCAAATTTTCTTGCTAACTCTGCCCACTTGAATGAATTTATCTCGATTTATGGAAATTAGGTAAAATTTGAAACTACAAGAAAATTGTAGGTTGCTTTGGAAGTTTATGAAAAAGCTTTTGGAGGTACCCATCGGGAGTATTAATATATTAGAAATCACCGAGAATTCTTATGAGAGGTTCAACTTCTTGCTAAGATTTTGCATCCTGACAATTCAACAAAATTAGGTCAAACTTGAGATACAAGTCAGCGCGATAGATTTATCTTCATCTAAATCTTTTCGGAGGTATATGGGTGCATCTTCTTGTAGTAAACAATGTTGTTAGTGTGAGTTTTCAATTATTAGGAAATCACATCCTCAATGTTCCGAGTGATGACGAGATTGTTCTTTCCCCATAAAGAAAGTCTGAAGAATATGGATATGAATGCCATAATCCAAATTTTCATACATATATAGTGGACCAACATGCTGTACTTGAGATTCCCATGTTTTATGAGTTTTCAAACTTCCTTGCTAACTATGCCCACTTGAATGAATTTACGTTGATTTATCGAAATTAAGTCAAATTTGAAAATAGAAGTAATTTGTAGGTTGCTTTGAAAGTTTACGAAAAAGAATTTGGAGGTACCCATTGGGGGTAACAATTAATATATCAAACCATCGAGAGTTTTGAAGATTGGTTCAACTTTTTGCTAAGATTTTCCATCTTGACAATTTAACTAAATTAGGTCAAACTTGAGCTACAAGTAAGCTCGATAGATTACTCTTGAAATTAAATGTCTTTTCAGAGGAAGATGGGTGCATCTTCTTGTAGTAAAAAATGCCGTCAGTGTGAGTTTCCAACTATCAGGAAAGAACATTTTCAAATTTCCGAGTGATGACAAGATTGTTATTTCCCGTAAAGAAAGTCCAAAGAATATGGATCTGAATGCTATAATCCAAGTTTTCAGACATATATAGTGGACCAACATGTTGAACTTATGATTTCCCATGTTTTATGAGTTCTCGAACTTCCTAGCTAGCTCTTCCCACACTAATGAATTTATGCCGATTTATTGAAATTATGTCAAATTTTAACTACCACAATTAAATCCTAGGCTGCTTTGAAAGTTTTATGAAAAAGCTTTTGGAGATACCCATTAGGCGGTTAATTAATATATTAGAAACCACCAAGAGTTTTGACGATTGTTTAACTTCTTGCTAAGATTTTCCATCTTGACAATTTTGAACAACTTTTGAAAATGATCACTTGAAATAAATAAAAATAAAAAAATATGTTAAAAGATTTACGCATGATACAAGTCAGCGCGATAGATTTCTCTTGAACTAAATCTTTTTGGAGGTATATGCGTGAATCTTCTTGTAGTAAAAAATGTCGTTAGTGTGAGTTTTCAATTATCAGTAAAGAGAATTCTCAATGTTCCGAGTGATGATGAGATTGTTCTTTCCCCATAAATAAAGTCTAAAGAATATGGATATGAATTCCACAATCCATGTTTTCATACATATATAGTGTACCAACATGTTGTACTTGCGATTCCCATGTTTTATGAGTTTTCCAATTTCCTTGCTAACTCTGCCCACTTGAATGAATTTATGTCGATTTATCGAAATTAGGTAAAATTTGAAAATAGAAGTAAATTGTAGTTTTCTTTGAAAGTTGACGAAAAAGAATTTGGAGGTACCCATCGGGGGGTCACATTTAATATATCAAACCATCGAGAGTTTTGAAGATCGGTTCAACTTCTTGCTAAGAATTTTCTCTTGACAATTTAACAAAATTAGGTAAAACTTGAGCTACAAGTAAGCTCGATAGATTGCTCTTGAAATTAAATGTATTTTTATAGGAAGATGGGTGCATCTTCTTATAGTAAAAAATGCCGTCAGTGTGAGTTTCCAACTATCAGGAAAGAACATTTTCAAATTCCCGAGTGATGAAAATATTGTTCTTTCCCGTAAAGAAAGTCAAAAGAATATGGATGTGAATGCCACAATCCAAGTTTTCAAACATATATAGTGGACCAATATGTTGTACTTATGATTTCCCACGTTTTATGAGTTCTCAAACTTCCTAGCTAACTCCGCCCACTCTAATGACTTTATGCTGATTTATCGAAATTATGTCAAATTTTAACTACCACAAGTAAATCGTAGGATGCTTTGAAAGTTTTATGAAAAAGATTTTGGAGGTACCCATTAGGCGTTCAATTAATATATTGGAAACCACCAAGAGTTTTGACGATTGTTTGACTTCTTGCTAAGATTTCCCATCTTGACAATTATGAACCCCTTTTGAATACAATCACTTGAAATAAAGAAAACTAAAAAATAAGTTAAAAGATTTACGCATGATACAAGTTAGCGCGATAGATTTCTCTTGAACTAAATCTTTTTGGAGGTATATGGGTGCATCTTCTTGTAGTAAACAATGTCGTTAGTGTGAGTTTTCAATTATCAGGAAATAGAATTCTTAATGTTCTGAGTGATGATGAGATTGTTCTTTCCCCATAAAGAAAGTCTGAAGAATATGGATATGAATTCCACAATCCAAGTTTTCATACATATATAGTGGACCAACATGTTGTACTTGCGATTCCCATGTTTTATGAGTTTTCAAACTTCCTTGATAACTCTGCCCACTTGAATGAATTTATGTCGATTTATCGAAATTAGGTCAAATTTGAAAATAGAAGTAAATTGTAGGTTGCTTTGCAAGTTTACAAAAAAGAATTTGGAGGTACCCATCAGGGGTCACATTTAATATATCAAACCATCGAGATTTTTGAAGATAGGCTCAACTTCTTGCTAAGATTTTGCATCTTGACAATTTAACAAAATGAGGTCAAACATGAGCTACAAGTAAGCTTGATAGATTGCTCTTGAAATTAAATGTCTTTTCGGAGGAAGATGGGTGCATATTCTTGTAGTAACAAATGCCGTCAGTGTGAGTTTCCAACTATCAGGAAAGAACATTCTCAAATTTCTGAGTGATGACAAGATTGTTCTTTCCCATAAAGAAAGTCCAAAGAATATGGATTTGAAAGCCACAAGCCAAGTTTTTAAACATATATAGTGGACCAACATGTTGTACTTATGATTTCCCATGTTTTATGAGTTCTCGAACTTCCTAGCTAGCTCCGCCCACTCTAATGACTTTATGCCGATTTATCGAAATTATGTCAAATTTGAACTACCATAAGTAAATTGTAGGATGCTTTGAAAGTTTTATGAAAAAGCTTTTGGACGTACCCATCAGGCGGTCAATTAATATATTAGAAAACACCGAGAGTTTTGATGACTATTTGACTTCTTGCTAAGATTTTTCATCATTTTGAACCCCTTTTGAAAACGATCACTTGAAATAAAGAAAAATAAAAAAATAAGTTAAAATATTTAGGCATGACGTCCTATCATACCGCGAGCGCTACATGCTATGAAAAACAGTAACCATGGGATTTGATGAGTTATGGAAAAAACAGCTTCGTGATATTGTCCTACCATGTATGTATATTATTGGGTTTCAACCCGAACGATCAAGGTCATTAAGGCCATATCTATCGACATCATAGTTTACGACCTGGTGGAGTTACCATAGTAGATGGGGCATCTTGGGGTAGTAAGCATTGTTGACCATGGGAGTTTTCAGACATATAGTGGATCATGCTTCCTATCTAACTACATCAGTTAAATGAATTTGGCAAAAAAAATTGAGTCTAGCGCAGTGAGTGTCTAAGGGAATCCGTAATATAGGACCCACCTGACTTATGTAAATTACCACAATGTATAAGGTCAACATTTTCCACAAGGTAGGACCCAAATAGCTTGTCATATTTCTCCATGCAAGAGAGAGGAGAGAGGGGAAATGATTTTTCTATTCTCTATGGGCAACCCACAAGCTTGAGGCAACTTTATTTTTTCCACAATGTATAAGGTGAACCTTAGCAGATGATACATAGGACTTAAGGTGTTTTTTTAACACATAACGAATACCCTAAGGAAAAAGAAAATAATGGGCCCACTTGGCAGTGTATGACCAAGCTATAAAACTTGTATGAAAAAGTTAACATCTTCATTTTAGTAGGTCCCACAAATCATATCGTATAGACACTGTCTAAATGGTGGAGCTTACTTGTAGTATTTCTTTCCTTAGAAATATGCTCACCTCTGTCCACGTGTTGTACATGCATAGAGAATAAAACGTATGAAGGCGAAGAGGACAGAAGCAAAGAGAGAAGAGGAATTGAAGGTGGTTGGATGTCCGAGCAAATTTATGATGGGTTACTAAAACGAGGTACTCCTTCCACCTTATAGTGTACACTCTACTAGTAGTAAATTTTGGGACCTATGCAGGGAAAACAAATTGTATGTTTTATCTCTCCTTTGTTGCCTCTCATCTCTCTTCCCCTCTCCCCTCGCGCACTGGCCCGACTGACCTCTCCCTCCTCTTCAACGTGGCGCTGTGCACGTGTGCCTTGGTATGTCCGCTTTGTGTATCTCGTGTGTTCAGCAGCCGTGTTGGTGAGGAGTAGGAGGAGTACATAGGAAGCAAACCACTTTGGTCCTTGGGAGCCAAAAATCAAACTTTTCTGATTTTGAAATTTTCACTTGCTTCCCAAATATCGGGAGGAAAGGTTATTCAAAAGATCGACCATTGGCAGTACTTATCATCTTATATTTATATTGTCTTATCTCTTACAATACCATACCGCTATATAGTATACGAATAACTTTAAACATTTATCATTGGATCAAGACTAGCAAATCCAAACATTGCTAATTGCTAGATCTTCTTTTCCATTCTTAGCATCTAGAAGATTATACCGATAGTCTTTAGAACAATGAACGATTGTATGCGTAAACCTCAAAACATACTTCATTGCTTAGTTTCAGGGACCTTGTGCTAAATGCATGGACTTGTATGTAATTTTAATTTTTTTACGAGGTCCTTGATGTAACTTGTACTTCCATCGACCGTGTTAACTGAAGCACCTCGCTCCTACGGGACCTACCACAATTAGAAGAAAATGCAACCACCCCAATTATCACACAATGTGTACCATGGTTTATTATAGTTCCATTTTTCAAGATTCCTAGCTAACTTCACAAACTTCACTGACTTCTTACCGATTTAATGAAATTAGGTCAAACTTTGAGCTACAAGTAAGTGCGGTATATTGCTCTTGAATTAAATGTATTTTCTGAGGTAGATGGGTGCATCTTCTTGTAGCAAACAATGTCATTGGTGTGAGTTTCCAACTATCTGGAAAAGAACAGCATTTCCCGAGTGATGATGAGATTTTTTTCCTTAAAAAAAGTCAAAAGAATATGGATCTGAATGCCACAAGTCAAGATTCTAGACATATTAAGTGGACCAACATGTAGTACTTAGTTAAGATTTACATGTTTTATGAGTTTTCAAACTCCCTATCTAACTCCGTCCACTTGAAAGACTTTATGCCGATTTATAGAAATTAGTCCTAATTTGAACTATGAGTAAATTGTAGGTTGCTTTGGAAGTTTTACGAAAAAGCTTTTGGAGGTACCCATCAATGGTTCAATTAATATATCATAAACCACTGAGAGTTTTGACAATAGGTTTAACTTCTTGCTAAGATTTTGCATCTTGACATTTTAACGAAATTAGGTCAAACTTGAGCTACAAGGAAGCGCAATAGATTTCTCTTGAATTAAATGCCTTTTTAGAGGTAGATGGGTGCATCTTCTCGTAGCAAACAATGTTATTGGCGTAAGTTTGCAACTATAAGGAAAGAACATTCTCAAATTTTTCTAGTGATGATGAGATTGTTCATTCCCGTAAAGAAATTACGAAGAATATGGATATGAATGCCACAATCCAAGCTTCTAGACATATATAGTGGACCAACATGTTTACTTACAATTCTGCATTTTTTATGAGTTTGCAAACGTCCTATCTAACTATGGCCACTTGAATGACTTTATGTCTATTTACCAAAATTAGGTCAAAAAATTTAAATATAAGTAAATTATTGGTTTCTTTGAAAGTTCACGAAAAATAATTTAGAGGTACCCATCAGGGGGTCATAATTAATATATCATAAACCACCAAGATTTTAGACGATAGGTCCAACTTATTTCTAAGATTTTGCATCGTGGCAATTTAATGAAATTAGGTAAAACTTGAGCTACATATGTACACGCGATAGATTTCTCTTGAATTAAATATATTTTTAGAGATAAATGGGTGCATATTCTTGTAGTAAACAATGTCTTAGATGTGAGTTTCGAAGTATCAAGAAAGAACATTTAATTCTTAAATTTCCGACTGATGACGAGATCATTCTTTTTGTAAACAAAAGTCTAAACAATATTGGATATGAATGCCACAAACCAAGTTTACAGACATATATAGTGGACCGACATGCTATACTTATGATTCCCATGTTTTATGAGTTTTCAAACTTTCTTCTTGTACTTTGTATCATGTAGAAGTCGATGTTTATTAGATATACCTAATACTTGAAATTTTTGGTAACATGGTCTAGGGAAACATCTGAGAATATTCTAGAATGATGGGGAAGTGTGCTTTTAAGTTTGTACATAGCGTTCGTTGTGCTAAGGACTATCAATAGTATCTTCCAGATGCTAGCTAGAATCCAAAAGAAAATCCAACGACTAGCAATGTTGGGATTCGTGAGTCTTGATCCAGCACTCAATATTCAAAGTTATTCGTACACAATATAGTGTACAATATGATATGATGCATGATACTGTTGGGCCACGTAGAGATAAAACAAAACTTTTTCCTCTAACGTGGTGATCCCAAGATTTTGTTGAGGTAAAAGGCCTCGAGGTTTACCACTAGACGCATAGTTGCGGATTACTGATGTAGCGCATTAGTTGATGCAGTGCAGTCCTTGCGATCTTTATCCAATCAACGATCGTCCAAGCGATGATGGTACAACGCCTCTGCTGGTGTCCACATGTACAAGGAGGAGCGCCGATGGTGAAATTCTAGGTTCATTACGACGGTAGGACTGATGTGGAGCAAGGGTTTCCAACTCATGGAATGACCTAACCGATCAACGATTAACCCTTCTTGGTTTCTGTGCTCCACTATATATAGGGAGTGAATGTGGGATCCACTCTCTTCGCCCATTCACTAAAGCCCATATACCAGTCACCGTGAGTTCGACACACTGACTCAGTCCAAATCTGGCTTGGGTCCAACACAACCAGATTTCCTATTCAGATCCAATCCGAACTTGTTCCCGCTCTTAAGTGTGTGACCTCGCAGGCTCATGGCTACTTGGACACGATTAGAGTCCGACTCTCAATCGATCAGTCGTTAGCAGCTCCTAGCAATGTGTGCTTACTTGTTTTCTTGTGCTCAAGCAAATGTTTATGTATTAGTTGTCTACCTCTCATCATAACACTAGTTGACAAAAACAATTTTACAAAAGAGATGTCTTGGCTGATCCTTCATATTCTCAAATGTTCTGGCATTTCAAAAATCTGAGCCAAGATGACTTTAACACAACCAAATACTTTACTATATTCTATTGCCAAAACTATGGAGACATATATATATATACTCTCCTTATGTTTTCAAGACAGAACCTTCAACTACCCGTATATCTAGGTTTTCCAAAAACCTTTCATTCCAATCTTGGTAGTAATACCAAGATGATACTTATCTTACTTAAAGCAAAACCCCTTTCAACCTACCCATCCTTAACTCAAGCTAGGCTTGATGGTAACCCTAGTACTAGATGGATAAGTAATATGATGAATTTCCTTGATCTGCTGGTTGATGAATTGCCTTGATCTGCTGGTTGATGAATTACCTTGATCTGCTGGTTGATGAATTGCCTTCATCTGTTGTCTAATGAATTGCCTTGATCTGTTGATTGCCTTGTTTGCTTAGGAACTATCGTGAGCTAATCTAGTAGCACATCCCTTATGACCCAATATAGGCTTGTGACCATCAATATCAAAGCAAGCATCCAAGTCTGGATCCATCCTAAGCCACTCAAGTGATCATCTCATCTCCTGCTTACCTCAATCCAAGGATAACCCTTCTGGATGGTTTCAAACTCAGTGAAGACCCAATCTACGCAGGGATAACATCTACCTATCCCTCACATCAACCTCTTCCATATTATCATGAGCTTGGAACTTAGCATCCTCTCAAATCATCCACACTTGCACTCTGGTCAAAATCTCCAAAACTGCCAAAATGGCTAAGTCTGGATTTCTTATCTAGATTCAATCTTTGGAGCTCTACCTTTTCCAACCTATGTGCATTATTGGGAATGCACCTGAACCATCTTGTAGTACCTCTTTAGTACTATCAAGGCCCACTCTTTCCCTTGTCTAAGCCTTTCTATCTCCCACTCATCCATGATGGTTTTGTAGTCAAGATAATAATCTTCTCTGCAAATCTTATCATCTTGCCTACTTTGGCAGAAGCTCACATCTATATGATACCTCCCCTTGGCCAACTCCTTGATTGGTTATGATCTACTAATCATAGCCTATCAACTCTCACTTAACTTGTTTCCATTGGATCCTTGTGCTTCTTAAACCCACATGGTTTAGAAGGCTACCGGATGTATATGTTATGGCAGCCTTATTTCCAACAAAGTTGGCCATCTCCTCTACATCACCACAAATCCAACCAAGCCCAAATCTTGCGTCCATGATCATAGACATGACATGGTCTATCCATCCATATACCCCTTGTACCTAGGTGAGCTCTGAGCTCACCAACCTAACCCTGTTTAGAAGGCATCAAGTTAACCAAACCCTATATCCTTCCATTATCTAGTTTCCCCCCTTTACACCACTTTTCTCCAAAACCAAGGTTGCCCTTGATTCCTACATCAAGTCCACATCATCCACCCTGGATATAAGCATCCCCAAATAATTCCCACAATTATTTTGATTATTAAACTATTTTATTCCCTTTACTAACCAATTTCTCAAATTCCTTGTTTATAAAGGAAAGTTTATTTTTTTACAAATAACTTTTCCAACTAAATGCATAATTGAGTTCTCCTTATCATATCCCATCTTCCCAACTCAAAAATAAATATTTTTTAGATTCTTTATTATTTCTTTTCACCCTTTTTTTCTAAATGGCAGAAACAAGAATTAAGTCTCCAAAAAAACTTTTCCACCTCAATAAATCTCAATAAAATTCCCCAGTGTGTGTTATGGTATTTAGGATCATAAAACATCAAAAACAAAGCCTGTCCAATGTAAAAATATCATCTTAGCTTCCACAATCTATTTCTGCACTTTTGAAAAAGTGCATTTAAATGGGATTATGATCATTAGAAAGATCCCATTTAAATCATGGAAATATCATTTGACCCACTCTACCTACTAGTACCATTTCCACACTTTGACCAATGCAACTTTTGCAACTTCCTTCACAAGCCTCATAATGATCAGCATTTTTGCAAACTAAGCAAACTTGATTCAAACCAACTCCAAAAACCACAAAATCTTGTCAAGCACTACACCATAGCATCATCACCCCCCTCCTGGTCGTGAACACTATAGATGACCACTCTAGCACCCTTGTCCTTTATCCCTTGAAACTTGAGAGAGAGAGAGAAAATCTTGCCCATATATTTGCAATGAAAGGGTAGGAAGCACCCCACCCCTTTCCTGTCCCCTAGCAAGACCAGAACTCCTCTCTCACCTCACCACCACCTCACTTTCCCAATGACTGGCCAGCATCCCCTTCCACATGCTCAACATGGACATAGTCCACCCAACACCCTTCCCCTTTGGTTCATAAGACCACAGGCCACCCCAGCTCACCCCTCTGCCCTCATTTGCCCCTTCTCCTCTCCACTGACCACCCCAGAGTTCCTCTCCCCCTCCCTTGCTCTACCCTACTCGTGGGAACAAGGACAAGAAACTTCGGCCATTTTCTTCCCGCAGGCACCACTCTCTCCTCCCTCTACCTCTCCTGCTACATGTCACCTAGCAATACTCCCCTCCCTATGACCTATCTACTCGTGTCCTTGTTTGTGCTCAGGACCCTCTGCAGCATTGTCTAGGGCAAGCTCCGGTGAGCTCCATCTCAGACGTCCTCACGCGAGCACCTCCCCGACGACGAATCACCCTGTGCCGCCCATCCCCGGAATCGCCGTCGCCAACTATGTCAACCAGTCGCCTCCACGACCTCCCCCAGCCCTCGATGAGCTCCCTCGCATCTCCCTGACCTTGCTAGGGTTTCCCTTGCCGGCCAGCCAGCCCCGCGGAGACGACGCCGCGTGCCCGTCTGATCTAGCCAGATCCGACAGCCAAGACCGCTCGATACCCCTTCGCCAGGTGGGCTAGCTGCTGGGCCGCACCTAGCTATGCGTCGCCCGCGTGCGTGCTGCCGCCGCTGGGCCGATTCCTCCTGGACGGCCCACCCCTCTAGAAGATCTGGCCCATTGATCCTAGCCCCTTTTTCGTTTCTTTAAAATATCAGATCTAGGATTAGCACTTGGTTTAAATCCCAAACAAAATATTAAAACCCCATATTTTGGCTAGATCTAAAATTCCACCCAAGCATACACCTTTTCTTTAACAGGCAGACCCAGTTCTGGACCAAAATGTTGTTTAAATTAAATATGATAAATCCTACACTAAGCTCTGTTCAGAACACTAAATAATTTCTCCAAAAAGTTTGGTATATCCAAATTCCCTAAATCCATTTGGTGATAAAAGGTACTGACCCTACCTTTCATGTCCCACTGTCCCCACCCTAGTTTGCTAGTAGCAAATATATTAAAAACAGGCCTTTTCTGACTTTATCAAATTCCCTAGGCCAAACCAAATGAGTATTGGACCTAATTCCAACTCTCAGAAGGCACAAACATCCATATCCTTCATAATCCAACAGCTCATAATTTTCTGAGTCTGTTGAATTTTAGTGAATTAAACCCTTCTATGCATGGCTTATTCACTAATAAATTCACCCCCGTAGCTCTTTAACTCCTAAATTGTTAATTCCAATTTCTACAGAAAGGTATTATAAGTACCTAACATGTGTCCTAGGAATAAACCAAAAATATTCTGTAAAATAAATCTGATGAAAAAGACAAATCTGGTCATGTACTGACTTTGGGAATTTATCAGGGTCATTCTGGTAATGGTTTTAAGGTGAATCCAACTCCTCTAAAATTGGTCCACTAAATACTACCTTTGCACCCAAGGAAATAATTTTTGGAACTCCAGAAAAGTTCTGGTTAATTATTTCCTAATTCTAGAGTTTTGTCCACTATGAAATCCATATTAAATCAAGGGAAATTGATAAAATAGTGAAAGCACTATTTTTGGATTCATTTTATCAATGCCCATCTGATGGTATAATTTTTACACAATGGTATCATACATATCAAGCCCTTGGTCAATAATCCCTCCCTTAGGTAGTTCCTAGACTCTAAATCCAAAGGGATCTCCCTAATGCCTCCAAAGCTTCTACCAATCCAATCAAATCAAACCTCCAACATTCTACTTATCTATATCTTGTAGTTATCCTTTACTTGTTGTGTGGTTTGATGCTTGTATGCCTTGTATTGATTGGTGTATTGTTTGTTTGCATGTATGCTCGATCACGGCGATAGTTGCGATTGTGTGACGCCGAGAAGAAGGGAGCATCAGGGTTATCTTTACTATTATTGTATTGGTATTCTGGTTATCCAACACCGTCAAGGGACCTCTCGCTGGTCACAGGCAAGCCACCATTCCTGAACTCCTGTATTTACCTACTCCCGTTTATCAGCTGTTTTATATCTCGTTTATAAATTGCATGATTAAAGGCATGTTTTGTATTCAAATAAACAGACGTGAGTAACTTGGCTCCTCAAAGTTATGAATGAGTGTCCCTTGGACACCTACCCGATTTACACCTACTTTTACCCCTTAGAACTAGGCCAAGTAGGATAGCACCTTCACTCTTGGAACCCATGGATTTTCAACGATAAAACTATTTTGGGTTATACCCTACTGTAAAGTTTTCAAAATAAAACCCTTGGAAAGAGGCATCCTTTCCAAGTGGAAGTTTTACTAAAAGAGGATATGAGGTGGATGAAGAGAAAGTTAAGTAAGAGAAAAGGAAGGGATGTTCTAAGCCAATGTCCGGAACAATTTATCTGTGCAACCACATTACCCCAGCCGTTGGGGCTTAGCTCGTAGTTTGTGATCTTTAGCCGGGGCTGGTATTACCCACTAAAGGGGAGAAATACCCTAAAATCCGGGCTACCTGTAGGGTAAGGCACTGGTGCAACAATTGGGTCTCTCGCGAACGGTATGCTTTTAGGTAGTATGGATGGAAGATTGTCACTATTGCTACCAATCAGACTTCGGTCTGGAGGTAGGGGTCAGTACGGATGGAAGGACCAGGGGCGTCGTACCCCATACTCGTACCAGAGAGATAAAACCAAAAGGAAAAGCCGCCATTGCTAGGGATGGACAAATGAAAAGCGTTAGTTTGATTATCCGAGTCCCTGTCTACCGTGTGTAGCAGGCCGTGGTTTTATCCCGGTGGATGTATTGATTCTTGTGGGTAAAGTGCACAAAATCTGCAAAGTGAAATTGTCGTGGGAATGGTCACAGCAGATGCTGCAATCGGCAGCGAGTAGTAGAACGAGGGGCCAGGGCAGCCAACCATCTGCGGTGCGAGATGAGGGCGGAGACTCAGGGTTTTACCAAGGTTCGGCCCCCCGGAGGGTAAAGACCTACTCCTGCTAGATTGTATTATGAAGGTGGTACAATGGGCGAGCTCGGCGGCTAGGCGGCGAGTCGCTTGGGGGTATGATGGAACGTATCTCTACACGCCCCGCAGGGAGGTTTATATAGGCTCACCTCCCTTAGGGTTTACATATCTCAACCGAATCAGTTAAGGCTTCGGTGCTTGTTTAACCTAATCCGACTGGGCCTATCTACTCGCCTGGGCCTTCAGCTTCCAGTCGCTTGGATCCACGCCGGGCTTTGATCCAGTCGCCGTCTTGCAGGCCCACTCGCCAGTTCTTTGGGCCAGTCGGAAACGTCCTGCTGGGTATACCCCGGTAGGTACATCCCCATCAGTAGTCCCCGAGGCCGTCGTCGACATGAGGTGGTGACTGCTGGCAGTCGGAGTATGCGGCTTCAGAGTAGGCATCCAGTCGAATCGTCGGTGGGCTCCTGTATATAGGAAAAACTTGTCATTCTGTTCGCAGCTTTGGCGAGTCGAATCGGCGAATCGCTGTTCGCAGCGAGTAGGTTGGTGAGCCGAGTGGCTGAAGTTGGACCGTTAAGCGTGGTCAAACTAGCCGTTGCGGTAATCCAACGGTAACTTTTGGCGTAATCACCGCGTAGTAACGGCCTCCTGATTTGGCGGGTAACAACCGCTATATAAGGGGAATGGCAGGCGATCAGAGAGCTATCTTCTCGCCATTCTCTCCGACTGCACGCATTCTCGCCTCCCTTCGCTTCGCGATCCAGCCGACCCGAAATCCTCCGACCCCCCACAAAGTCCTCCGCCATGGCCCTATCCACCGAACCCTGGGGGAGGTCCAAATGTACGAGGGCGCAACTGGCGTCCTTCGAGGAGGCCGGGATCCTGCGCGCCGGCTGCTGGCGCATCCCCGCGGCCGGAGAGGTGACCCCGAGCCCGCGCGAGGGGGAATTCATCTGCTTCACCAGTCACCTGGAGCGGGGATTGGGATTCCCCACGTCCTTGTTCTTCCGGCGGTTCTGCGCCTACTACGGGATCCAGCCGTCGGATCTGGGTCCCCATAGCATCGAGCAGCTCGCCATCTTTGTGGCGTTCTGCGAGTGCTACTTGGGCTGCCGGCCCTACTTCCCTCTTTGGCAAGATCTGTTCCATGGACGGATCAGCCGCGAGGAGGCGGGCGGCCCAATGCTCGCCACGGGTGGCCTAACCTTCCAGCTGAAGTCGAAGGCCTCATTCTTCGACCTGATGCTGGCCACCAAGGCAGCGAGCGACTGGAAGAAGTCGTGGTTCTACGTTGCCGAGGCAACTCCAGAAGGCGAGACGGCGATTCCGCGGTACTCCGCCGACCGGTCCGAGCCGCGCCGCCTTCAAATCGGCAAGCTTCCCAGCGACCAGCGGATGGTCGTTGACGAGATGCTTCAGACCATCCGCGGTCTGAAGAAGAAGGGCCTCCAGACGATAAACCTGTACAACTGCTGGCTCGGGCGGCGACTCGTCCCGCTGGCCCGGCGCGAGCACTACATGTACCAGTACACCGGCCGGGACGACCCGACAAAGGCTAGCCTGGCCGAGTGGAGGCTCGACGACTACACCGCGGCCCTGAAGAAAATCACCCAAGCGGTGTACTTGGACGCTCAAGCTGGGGTCGCCCCCTATACCGCGAAGCGCTCAGCCCCAACGGTAATCACTTCGTATCATTCGCAGTCGCAGTCCTTTTGCAGTCGCGGTCATACTAACTTCAACTTGCCTTTGTTGCAGCTGTTCCAAGTGGTGGAGGGGTGGCTCCCGCCTTCGGATGACGAGAATTCGAGCTCGTCCGTCCAAGACATGGGCGAGTCGCCCGCCAGGAGCGACGAAAGCGACAGCGACGACGGGTCCGAGGAAGAAGCTGCCCCGCTGGCTCGCAAGACCCGCGGGCAACGTCAGCGCGAGCTCGAGGCGAGCAAGAGCCTCGAGCGCCATGATGATGAAGAAGAACTTCCGGAGACGACCTCACGCCGCCAGGCTACTCCGTCAAAGAAGAAGAGGAAGGAGAAGGAGGCGAAGGCCCCTCCAAGAAGGAAGACGAAGCCGATGAGGCCGGCCTCGCCACCACACTCGGCAAGCAGTTCTGACGCCCCCAGCCCTATCAAGGACGAGGCGCCACCGGCGGCAGCCGCGCTGGACACGGCCACCGTTGAGGTGCCACTGGCTTCGATGCCCCCGCCATTCGCCCCAGTCTCGGGGCTGGGGGATGCTCCTGCCGTAGCGGCTTCGCCTCGCAGGGAAGCTCCTGTCGAAGAGGTTACAGAGGCTCCGGTTGCAGCCTCGACGACGAAGAAGCCGTCCGTGTCTTGGGCACGCGACGTCCTGGACATGGGGCTCAGCCGCCGACTGGGCCCGGAACTGGAGAAGCCAGCCGGCCTCCGTACGGGGCTGCGCTTCATTCTGGTCGCCAAGTGAGTACACTCGCCTTCCTTCGTCTTTCAAAATCGCTTGAATTATCTTTCTTATACGACTGATGTACAGGACCGGAGTGAAGAGGATGGGCCACCCAACCGTGGCTAAGGTGCCACCCGTCGTCAGCGAGGAAGATCCTTCCCGCAAGAGGAAGGCGGACGAAGTCGTCACCCCTGCGGATGGCGGCAAGAAGGCCAAGGATGACACAGTCGTCACGATTTCTAACGACACGGTGGCCGTGCCGGCTGGACCTGCAACGGAGGCGGCCACGTCCACGAAGGAGGGCGCTCCCTTTCCTGGAACGGCCGAGCCGACCTCCTTTAGGGCGGGTGCCTCTATCGCCACCTTCCCGCGCTTCATGACCAAGGCGGCCGCGGCGAGTGGAACTTCGCCCTCGAGCCACGCTCCTGGGATCGCCGATGCTGAAGTCGACCAACGTCGTGGGCACACGCCGGCTCTCCTCGCGTCCGTGGACGCGATACAACTCCACGGCATGCTTGGCGCTGCCATCTAGGTACATCCAGTCCCCGAGGATCAGGTCGGTGCTTTGCAGCGGCCTGATTCTTTTAATGTCTTATCTTTATTTTTCGCATCCAGTCCCCGAGTGCGCACGCGCTGAATTTCAGCGGGTGGGCACTTAGGACTTTCTTTGAATACCAGTCCCCGAGTGTGCACCCGCTGAATTTCAGCGTGTGGGCACCTTAGGAACTTCTTTGATTGCCAGTCCCCGAGTGTGCACTCGCTGAATTTCAGCGGGTGGGCACTTAGGAATTTCTTTGATTGCCAGTCCCCGAGTGCGCACTCGCTGAATTTCAGCGGGTGGGCACTTAGGAATTTCTTTGATTGCCAGTCCTCGAAACTTTTCGCTGAATTTCAGCGGGTGGGCGCCAGGAATTTCTTTGATTGCCGGTCGAGTGCGCTTTCGCTGAATTTCAGCGGGTGGGCACTTAAGAATTTCTTTGATTGCGGTCCTCGAGTGCGCTTTTCGCTGAATTTCAGCGGGTGGGCACTTAAGAATTTCTTTGATTAACCTTTTTGGTGATGTGCAGGGTCTGCAACTTGAATCGGCTGACCGATTGGTGGCGAAGCAGCGCGCGGAGAAGGAACTGGCCATCGTCCAGGAGGCGAACAAAGGGCTTCAGGCTGTTGCCGCGAAGGCAGAGGAAGCTCGCCAGGGGCTTGTCCCCGCTGGTGCATTGGCGGCGGCGCAATCGGCTTTGAATTCGGCTGAACAGCGGATCGCCGACCTCGAGCGCAAGCTGCGGGAAGTGAAGGAAGAAGCAAGCTCGGCTGATGGGCGAGCCAAGGCCGCCATTGCAGACGCCGAAGAGGATCGCAAAGTGTCGGATGCCCTTGTTGCTGGGCTTCAGGACGACCATACATCGCTTCAGTGCTTCATCACGGATCTCGCTCGCCCGTTGATTGGTAAGTGCGTCTGCCTCTTTCAGTAGTTGTGCCATTTGTGGTGTCCGTCGTATTCATTATTGTCTTCTACTCGCAGGTCGCATCATCGATAGCGCGGAAGAGGCGAGCTCGTTCGACGCGCGGCAGTGTGTAAGCATGCTTGTCGACTCGGCAACGTTGTCGGCGACGTGCATCCGTGCCTATCTCCAAGAGATATCGCCCACGGAAGTGATTCCCAGCGACCTCGTTGAGGTGTGGAGGTATTTGGAGAAGGCACCCGCGGTCGTTGAGTTCATGACGCGGTCGGCGTTTCGGCGCGGAGCGGCGACGGCACTTAGTCTTGGACTTGCCCACTTTCCCGAGGACTTCGACATCGATGATGTGACGAGTGGCTACCTGTCGTCGACTAGCGTGGTAGAGCTTTCCGAGGTCCTCAAGATGCAGGATCGCGCTGCCGCGTACTCGGAGCGTGTCTGGGCAATGGGCGACCTCCTTCCGTACCAGGAGACGGTCGTCGTGCCGAACGACCCCGAGCCGCCGCATCGTGATTTCAAGGTCGAGCAACCCTTCCGCGCGGCGATGGCGGGTGAACTGACGACGTATCCGTCGAACCCGTACACGCCGTTCATCCGCAATCGCCGGGATGTTGGCGAGTCGTCGTCTAAGCCTGCAGAATAGGATAGTTTGCCTTGTGGCGTTAGTAGCAAGTCTGCCATGCGGGCATATTTTGTAATATGAGACAATGCAACATGCTATCGAATGAGACGTCGTGTCTATTTTCGTATTTGTCAAATGTTTGTGATTGTTGTTTGAACGAGTCCCCGAGCGCGTCCGCCCTTTTGTGGGGTTTACCTTGTATGTGATGTGTTTGTTGTTTTTGTGTGTTTTATTATTGTGGTCGACTCGCCCGGACTCGAAGAGCCAGTCGCTAGGCGACTCCCTTGAACGCGCTGTACTTCGCCGTTTTCCCGTGCGCGAACGAGGTCGGGTGGCCGAGTCCCCGAGCGTGGTACTTGGCTGTTCCAGGCGCGACTCGAGGGTGAGTGAGGACTTGGCGCGTTAGTTTGTGCGCGTCACTCCTGCCTGGCCCGTGGGGTCAGTCGCGTGGCGAGTCCTGGGCATGCTCTCCTACTTGGCGTTTTCCCGGACCGCTCGAGGTGAACTGGTCTGCAGTCCCCGAGCATGGTACTTAGCCGTTCGAGTCGCTATGTCGAGGATGCGGAGGACCATGGTCGCTGTAAGAAGCGTAGGCAGTAGTCTTGGTTCGTAGAACCAGTCGAGCTAGGTGACTCCAATGGGGCTCCGGGTAGGCGTTTTTAAATGGGCGATGCAAGACCTGAGGTGACTCAGTGCTCTTGCACCGCACTACTTAGCCGTGCCGATCGCTGTACCAAAGGTTGACTTCTGCGGTTAGCGTAATGCTGTTATTACGAGTGCGAGTGGAACAAGACATGGAGAGTAGGCGCAATTTGTGGTAACTGTTTCTTTTTATTTCATAGCGACTGGAGGATACATATGTGGGGTTCTAGGAGTAGAACTTCCGTAGGAGGTTTACATTCCATGGTAAGCGCGTCGAGTTCGCCGTCCCGTGGACGTCGATGAGGTAGTAAGCGTCGTTGCAGTACTCGCCCGATGGCGAATGTCCCTTCCACGGAGGAAAGCTTGTGCATGCCCTTCTTGTCTTGGATGAGGCGTAACCAGGTCGCCTCTTGGAAGGTCTGAGTTTTCACCCGGCTGTGGTAGCGGCGGAGTCCTGTTGGTAGATAGCGATGCGTGAGGCCAGTCACGTGCCTCGTCGAGTTGATCGACCCGTTTTGGTGGCGAGCTCGTTTTCGCGACCTCCGTGTAGTGGACGATCCGGCGAGTCGTGCTCGAGGTCGGTAGGCATGACGCCTCGGCGCCCGTAGACCATGAAGAAGGGGTGAAACCTGTCGACCTGTTGACCGAGTGCGGATCCCCAGATGATGAAGGGCAACTCCTCGACCCAGCACCCAGCGGTGCGCTCGAGTGGTACTTGGAGTCGCGGCTTCAGGCCATGGAGGATGCTCTGGTTGGCTCGTTCCGCCTGGCCGTTGGATTCCGGGTGGGCGACTGACACGAGGTCGAGCCGAATGTGGTTCTCTTCGTAGAATTCGGCCATGGCTCCTTTGGCGAAGTTGGTGCCGTTGTCCGTGATGATGCTGTTTGGGAACCCGTAGCGATATATGATCTCGCGTAGGAATTTGGTGGCGGTCTTCCCATCGCATTTCCGAACTGGCTTGGCTTCCACCCACTTTGTGAATTTGTCGACCGCGACCAAGAGGTGGGTGTAGCCAGAGGGAGCCTTCTTGAAGGGGCCTACCATGTCCATACCCCACACAGCGAATGGCCAGGTGATGGGGATTGTTTTGGCGCTTCGAGCTCGCGTGCGTCTGGTTGGCGTGCCGGCACCCGGCACGCTGGACAATGTCGACAGCGTCGGCGTGTCTGATGGGCCATAGAAGCCATGTCGCATAGCCTTGGTGACAAGAGGCGGGCACCAGCGTGGTGGCGCGATCACGAGTGGATGTCGTGGAGGATCTTGCGTCCTTCGGCGGGTTGGACACAGCGTTGGAACACGCCGGTGACACTGCGCTTGTGGAGCTCGCCGTCGATGATGGCGTAGGACTTGCATCGACGGGCAATCATCCGAGCTGCCGTCTCGTCTGCCGGCAAGGTGCCGGCTTCCAGGTAGGCGATGTAGGGCTTGGTCCAGTCGTGTGGCTCGTTGACGAGTGCGACCAGGGCTGCCTCTGGTTGGAGCGGGACTCTGATGTCGATCTCCCTTGGGGGAGAGACTGATGGCTTGGTGATCGTGTCGAGGAAGACGCCTGCGGGTGGTGCGAGTCGAGCCGACCCGATGCGAGAGAGGGCGTCGGCCTCCTCGTTCTTCCGCCTGTCGATCCACTCGACGGAGTAGCCTGTGAAGTGTCCGCCCAAATTGTCCACTGCTTGGCGGTACGCCGCCATGGTGGGGGAGACGGCGTCGCAGGTGCCAGCGACTTGCCCTGCGACGAGGTCGGAGTCGCCGTAGCAGCGTAAGCGATTGACGTTCATCTCCTTGGCCTCTCGCATGCCGTGGAGTAAGGCCTCGTACTCGGCCATGTTGTTGGTGCAGGGTGTGAAGTCGAGGCAGAGGATGTAGCGGAGCTTGTCTCCCTTTGGTGAAGTTAGCACGATCCCTGCGCCTGCGCCGTCCGCGTTCTTGGAGCCGTCGAAGTGCAGGCTCCAGTAATGAAGGTATGGCAGCTTGTATGGCTGCTGGGCTTCTTCCCAGTCGGCGATGAAGTCCGCTAGGGCCTGCGACTTGATCGCTTTCCGCGGCTCGTATTTGATGTTGTGGACGCCGATCTCGATGGCCCACTTGGCGACCCGCCCGGTCGCCTCACGGTTGCGGATGATGTCCTGCAGTGGTGCCGAGGAAACGACCGTGATCGGGTGCTCCTGGAAGTAGTGCGGCAGGCGCCGCTGGGCTCTGAATACCGCATATACCAGCTTTTGGTACTAGGGGTACCGCTGCCGCGACTCGGTGAGGACCTCGCTGATGTAGTAGACCGGTCGCTGTACTGGGCGCTCCTTTCCTTCCTTCGGTCGCTCGACGACCATTACGGTGCTGACAACGCGTTCGGAAGCCGCGACGTAAACCAGCATGGGTTCTTTGTCGGCGGGGGCGGCGAGTAGCGGTGCGGCGAGTAGCACCTTTTTGAGATCGCGGAGCGCGTCGTCCGCCTCCTTGTCCCACTGGAAGGTGGGGTTCTTGCGCATCAGGCGGTATAGGGGCATCGCCTTTTCGCCCAAGCGGGGGATGAAGCGACTGAGAGCCGCTACTCACCCGACCAGTTTCTAGACGTCGCGCAGGCACTCGGGTTTGCCGAGCCGGGCGATCATGTCGATCTTCGTGGGGTTCGCCTCAATCCCTCGTTTGGAGACGACGTACCCCAGTAGTTGTCCTGCAGGTACACCGAAGGTGCATTTGCCTGGGTTGAGCTTTATCTTGTATTTTCGCAAGTTGGCGAACGTTTCTGCCAGGTCGCCCTGGCGAAGCGGACTTCGACCACGTCGTCGATGTAGACGTGGATGTTGCGGCCAATTTGGCTCGCAAGGCATTCTTGCATGCACCGCTGGTAGGTTGCCCCGGCGTTCTTGAGGCCGAAGGTCATGGCGGTGTAGCAGAAGGCTCCGAATGGCGTGATGAACGCCGTCTTCTCCTCGTCCTCGACAGCCATTTTGATCTGGTTGTAACCAGAGTAGGCGTCGAGGAAACACAGCGACTCTGAGCCCGCGGTGGAATCGATTATCTGGTCGATCTGCGGGAGGACGAACTGCTCCTTTGGGCAGGCGCTGTTCAGGTTTGTGTAGTCGATACACATCCTCCAGGTCCCGTTTTTATTCTCGACCAGGACTGGGTTTGCCATCCACTTGGAGTATTTGATTGGCCGGATGAAGCCTGCAGCGAGTAGACGCTGCACCTCCTCGGCGATTGCTCGGCGGCGCTCTTCATTGAAGGGCAGCGGCGGCTTGACAGTCGCACTTTGGGGTCGGCGTTTAGCTTGTGCTCCATGAGCTCCACAGGGACACCGGGCATGTCAGAGGGCTTCCATGCGAAGATGTCCCTGTTCTCACGGAGGAACTCGATGAGCGCGCCTTCCTATGTCGGGCTCATGCCCGTCCCGATCGTCACCGTCTGGCTGGAGTCGCCTAGGACCAGCTCGACGGTACGGGTGTGCGTAGTGGCCTCAAAGGTTGAGGTGTTTGCGCCCTCCGAGTTGGGATTCTTGAGTATGGTGGGGTCGTCGTTGTTGACCCCGCTCGCGTACTTGGTGAGTTCATCCGCGTGGTTGGTCTCTGCCGCGATGACGGCGTCAGCGAGCTCGGCACCTTTGGCCTCGCACTCGGCGGCCATGTCGGGGTCGCCGTTGATGGTGATGACGCCACACGGCCCGGGGAGCTTCATCGCGTTGTACGCGTAGTGGGGCGCTGCCATGAACTTGGCGAACGTCTGGCGCCCCAGGACGCAATGGTAGGGGTTGTCGAAGGGCACGAGCTCGAAGACGATCCGCTCGGTGCGGAAGTTTGCTGGTGTGCCGAAGGTGACTGGCAGCGTGACCTTGCTGATCGGGTACGCCTTCCGACTGGGGACGATGCCGTGGAACGTGGTGTGGGTCGTCTCGATCATCGACTGTGGGAGCCGCAGCCGCCTGAAGGTGTCCAGGTACAGGATGTTGATGGAGCTTCCGCCGTCCATCAATGTCTTGGGGAGCCAGTAGTCGCCGACCTTAGGCTTGACCACCAGGGCGACACGACCTGGGTACTCGATGCGTGGCGAGTGGTCTTGTCGACTCCAGGTGATGGGCTGCTCCGACCAGTTGAGGAACTGGGGAACGTCCACCTGGGCCACCGCGTTGACGGCAACGGCGCGGGCGATGACCTTCTTCTCGCGCTTCGTGTTGAAGCCCGTGAAGGTGTGGAGCGAGCCGGCCACTTTGCCGAATTTTCCGCCGTTTGGCGGGTCGTTGTCGGGGTCCTCCCGTGCTCGCCGTGCCTTCTCGATCTCCCTGAGGGTGTGGCAGTCGGCGGTGGTGTGCGTGGCGGGCTATCCTTCCCAGCTATGAAATGCACATGGTTGGTTAAGGAGAGCCGCGGGGTCGAACCTTGGCTTGGCCTTGTAGTTGCCGCCGTCGCGGCGTTGTCCTCCGTCGCGGCGGAAGCTCTTGGGCTCGCGTTGCGCGTGCGGCGTTAGCGGCGAAGTCGACTTCGCCCGTCACTGCGGCGCTTGCGGTGGCGAGTGTTGCTGTAGCGTGTCGGACCGTCGTTGCCGCTCGTGCGGCGTTGACCTCCTGACTCGTCGTCAGTTTCCTGGTTTGGATCTTCCTCCGCGTACCGTTTGGCGATCTCGAGGAGTTCGGGGATGTTGTCGAGTGTGCGAGAGTGTCGCTTGAGCTTGGCGACCAGGGGCTCGTAGCGGCACGAGGTCTTGAAGCAATGGATCGCGGTGTCCGGGTGGATGCCGACCGCGTTGTACCAGAGTTCTTGCCCGTTGGACCCGATTCGGGTCGACTCGCTGGGTCCCTGACGACGCTCCAGGTCCTCGATAGTGGTGGCGCGGGTGTAGGAGCACTCGAAGTGCCTGACGAAAGCGTCGCGCATCTCCTCCCAGGAGTCTATACTGTCCTAAGGGAGGGTGTTGATCCACTGCTGCGTCCCTCCATCATCGGGGAGGTAGGCGGCTAGCGGTCGGTGTGGCCTGCGATCCCCATTGCCATGAGGTATGTGTCGAGCCAGACGGCGGGGTCGTACTTTTCTATCTCCTTCGGCGCCTTAAAGTTTGGCGGGTACTTCTCGCCTCGGATCATTGGTCCGAAGCACTTGGGGCCAAGTCGACTGAGCGACCCCATGGGCTCGCCGTCGCGGCGATTGGTTAGGGTGTGTCGCAGGTCGTCGGGCTGGCGTGCGCGCCAGCTTTGGTTGTTGATGATGTGGGTGCGGGCGTCGATGGGTTGACCGTTGGCGGCGAAGTTGGTCGCCCGGCGGGTTAGTGGAAGTGCCGCGTTCGCGGGTCGGTGTTGGAGCTGCAGTGGCTTCGGTGGTGGGCAGTTGAGTGTGTTTGCCGCCATTGGGCGGCCGCTCGAGGCCGCCCTGCTTCCCGAGGAACGCGAGTATACTCGACCTTGCGAGTTGGCGCCCGTTCTTTGCTGCTCGACGGCCTTTGCGAGCAGGGCCCTGACGTATTGGATCTGTAGGGCGCCGTCGCCGGTGGTCGTGATGCTGTCGGCTACTGCCTGGCCTGCCACGAGGTTGTCCATCAGGGTGGAGAATAGTGGAAGGCCGTTTGCGTCTCGCTCCCATGAGGAGACTACTATCCGCGGCTGGTCCCTGGGGGGTGTGTGGTTGGGTGGAGGCGGGGCGCCCATCGCCGTCGATTCTGGCGGGGGTCGAGCACTTCCTCCTGGTGGTGCGTTCTCACAGATCGCGCGCTCGGCCACGCGGGCCGGGTCGTTTTCGTCGTCAAAGTTCAGGGCGCGCCCCTGAACGGTGGGGTTCAGGCGCGACCTGATCCGCTGTTGGTGGTAGCGCGATAGCTCCTGCGCCGTCACCTGCTCGAGGCGAAATTTTTCGCGCTCGGCTTGCTCCTTGCACACTGCCTCCGCCAGTTTCAGGCGGAGTTCCTCGACCTCCGTCGCCATGGCGTTAGGAGGGATTGGGGTGGAGAATGGATCCTCCGGCGGATCGGTGCCGGTCGCCATGTAGGTCGCAGCGTGGCGGCCGGTTCCTTCACGGAGGTCGGCGGAGTTCTCCGACCCGGAGTCGAATTCGAAGATCCCGAGGATGGAGGGGTCCTTGGAGTCTCCCACGTTGGAGACCTGGGTGATGGAGCCCGCGGGTGAAGCCGCGGTGATGGACCCAGCGAGTGACGCCGGGGTCGCCGAGTCGGCGTCGTCGTAGAGGGCCGCGTCTTCTGCGATCACTGAGTTTTCGGCCACATCGCTATGGGCCGAATTGTACTCGGAGGCGAGGCGATGGATCGTGCGGATCTGGCTCTCGGAGAGCCGATCGCGTGGCGGCGACTCGCGGATGCGAGCCGAGTCCTCCGAGACGGTGACGTCGGTGAGGCCAACAAAGAGGCTGATCGTGCCGACCGGCAAGATCACGCTCTGCGTGACGGGTCGCGCCGCCGGGACGTAGCTGCTCGGCAAGATTTGGAGCATCTCGCCGATCGCTATCATGTGGCCGGTGGCGACCATCTCGTTGATGGGCAGATTGGATCTCGCCGCAGAACACCGGCCAGACCGGCCAGGCCCCACGGTGGGCGCCACTGTCATGGGAATGGTCACGGCAGATGCTGCAATCGGCAGCGAGTAGTAGAACGAGGGGCAAGGGCGGCCAGCCATCTGCGGTGCGAGATGAGGGCGGAGACTCAGGGTTTTACCCAGGTTCGGCCCCCCGGAGGGTAAAGACCTACTCCTGCTAGATTGTATTATGAAGGTGGTACAATGGGCGAGCTCGGCGGCTAGGCGGCGAGTCGCTTGGGGGTATGATGGAACGTATCTCTACGCCCAGGAGGTTTATATAGGCTCACCTCCCCTAGGGTTTACATATCTCAACCGAATCAGTTAAGGCTTCGGTGCTTGTTTAACCTAATCCGACTGGGCCTATCTACTCGCCTGGGCCATCAGCTTCCAGTCGCTTGGATCCACACCGGGCTTTGATCCAGTCGCCGTCTTGCAGGCCCACTCGCCAGTTCTTTGGGCTAGTCAGAAACGTCCTGCTGGGTATACCCCGGTAGGTACATCCCCATCAGAAATATATTCGAATAGTCGTGTCCACGGACAAGGACGGTTGGAATGGCAAGAGCTAGGAGTAACCTTCAGTTAAGTTGAAATAAGATAAAGGATGTGACTCGGTCACGAGGAAAGATAAAGAATAGATTGTTTTTTACCAAAGATGGTCAATAAGGTTTTAAAACGGATTTTACAACAAAATGTTTTCTAAAACTTTTTAACAAGGATGTGGAGATGTCCGGATTTTCAAATAGGAGGCATACTATACCAAAACTCTTTTTCAACAAAGATATAGAGATGCCAATGTTAGGTTTTCTTTCAAAACAAATATAGTCTAGAGCTATCTCGCCACAGCCCAATATGCTTGTTTCTTCTTACCCTTGTCTCGGTGGTTTGCGAGTATATTCAAAGTACTCACCGGCATTGCCCCTGGCTATTTACTTGGCCAGATTGCAGATGTTAAGAAGGATCGAAGGTGCTGACGTCTATGCGAGCTAGGCCATCTTCCCAGTCAGTTGCCTGTAGGTTAAGGCACGGGCTCTGCGCTGAAGACTTCCGCTATTTGTGTTGTAATCGCCATAATGGCCGCATTGTAAGTTTTGTATTCGTTATTGTAAGAATGATGTAATGATACTAGTCGGTTATGCTCACGGCTCACTGATCATGGGAACATGAATTGTATGCATAACGGGTATTCTCGGACCGTAAATCCGGGGTGCCACAGACATGGTATTAGATGCATCCTGACTGTAGGAGACCTTAGTTAGCATGGACGTTAGACAAGATAACCCCTATTTATGAAAACCCCAGTTTTCGCAAACTATTCTCTCAAAAGCTTTTCAAAAGAATGCTTATCTCATCTTCTCTGAATTAGACAATTTGAAAATGGATTACTCTATATCTCATCTACTTCAAATGTTCCTCTTTCAAAAACAAAGTCCTACTCGGAGACTATGAAGACGGAGATCCCGAAAGGAAGAGACACTGAGACAAGCAAAGCAAAGGCGCTACCAACGACGACAGACACTACAAGATTGCCCTACCTACGAAGTCCTTCACCATCCCCAAATCAATCAAGTATGGCACCGACGACAAAATACAGCAAGTCAAAAGTTAAGACCTCCGTAACGTCCGTATTAGGATTAGTATCCCTAAAATAGGATTCCCTCTATGGCGAGTAGTCACCTTTATAGTACTTATGGTATGCCTTGCTTGCTTGACATGTGCGTGATTGATGTTTGGAATGTGTTGCTTGTCTTCCTTGTATCATTCGATACTTTAGTTTTGACCACCTAGTTGGTAGATTCTGATGCTAACTCTTGCATCCCCTTAGCCGGAAAACCCCTCCTCAGCAGGATGGCCACATAAGAAAACCTCGACACCCTCAAGTAAGGCCCTAAGGTGGAAAGACTGTGTATTTCCACTAAACCTCCAACTCCAATGAACCACCCACCCTCTACTTCGAGAGTCGTCCGAGGAAAACCCAGCCATGACGCCGCTTTATATCAATTGTGTACCCTGATAAATCTGCACCCATCAGTGTTATCTCACCCTAAAACCACAAACCCTCCTCTTTGTATATGGAACCCATCGATGAAGCATGGCTAAGCGCTGGATTACTAGTGCTCCTCTGGGATTCCCTGTAGCTCTGCGGATACACCCAACCTCCCACCTACAATCTCCACAAAGGACTAGAAATCAGACAGTATCTGGGTCAAGTGATCATCCAACCCAAGTATGGAGTACCCGGAGAACCCATTGGTGCCACGGGAGTCCGCATGCCAACCCCTGTGCTAGCTCTGAACATGGCTGCAAGAGAAGCCCTGTTTCGCATTTGGGATGTCCTTCCTGAAATGAGGCAACCCACAACCTTCTATCTACCCATAAAAGGCAGCGTGGACTCATCTGTACAATCCCAAGATCCTCGCTTGACCTACCCCGCCCTGCAGCTGCAATCCCGTTATAGCTATGCGGGAAATGAGCTTCTCACCGCAGTTGTCGATGAATACCGCCGCACCTAGATGGAACTCCACTGTGTGCAAGCTATCCTGGATTGCAAGGAAGCTTTAGAAGTCCATCACAGGAATAAAGCAATAATCAAGGAACCGGAAGAAGCCTCTGGAAGCCGCATCCTCCGAGGAAGAAAGAAGTGTGTCACCGCGCGGCAGTACCTCAAGAGGTTCAAGCCACCCCAAGATATCCACCCACCTCCCTGAAGGCGAGGATGAAGCCAAAGAGGATTCTCCTGGATCTTTCGCAAGCGGCAATTAGCCTACCGTGGTACCGACGGATCGTAGTACCTATGTATCGCCCCAGAACCTGTTTTGTAAAAACTCTAAGTGCCTTGTTGCGCAGCAGCACATACCTGTTTTGTAACCCTTAAGAACCTCCGCCACCGACCGGCTTGAACCTGCTAAATGTATGGATGTTATGCAAGTGTGATATCCTTCTTTGCATGTTTTACCCACGATGTTGCATCAGACTAAACCCGGAACGACCCATTTCTAAAGGACCTCTGTACCTAGACCACCAAAACACCAACGGCATCCTCCAACCCGTCGGACCCGTAACCGCTCAAAACTAGCTACCTGGAAGCTGGTAGACGCCCTTCCGATAGACCTTCCTTCTTATGAAGCAGTTCCAACGACATCGACAGAAGATAACTACCCCGAAGGAAAGGTGTAGCACTTCACCCCGACATCAGCTACGACTCCAATCAAGAAAGTTGGCGACTTCACCCAGAACCCCTAGTTTTGCTCTAAGGGGGAAATACTGCGTCTTTCCCGCCCAAAAACCCTATATACCCTGGAATCGACCACTACTTAGCACTAAGTGAGAACCAGCCCTCAAAATCCAAATCATCGACCCTGCAAGAGGACGACAACCGACACTTCTCCAGAGACAGAATGACTTCGTGAAGATCCTCCGCTCCAAGGTCGACCGCCCCAACCAACCTTCCGGTGTATCCATACCATGAATAAAGAAAGCCGACCACTAGGCAAAAGAATAAAGAAGATTCAACTCGTCGCCTCGACACAAGAAGGAAGTACCTCGTCAACGCTAAACCTACCTTGACTTGTCCTAAGGGGAAAATACTACGTCTTTTCCACTTGTTTCATCTAAAACGCCCAAACCCGAAGCAACCTCAGCTCCAACCCATGGCTAACCCGTTGGCTCTTTGTAAAACTTATTATCACCTGGTAATTTCCACCGCTGAAATTATTAAGCGGATGTTATCACCCCAACCCTACTCCTCCCTAATCTCGGGACGAGATTATTTTAAGGGGGAAAGGTCTGTAACATCCCAATTTCAGCAACCCTGATTAAAGGACCAAAGGGAAAAATCAGGGGAACAAAAACTTTTTCTTGTAATGTGTGCTTACTTGTTTGCTTGTGCTCAAGCAACTGTTTATGTATTAGTTGTGTACCCCTCATATTAACACTAGTTTACATAAACTATTTTACAAAAGAGATGTCTTGGATGATCCTTCATATTCTCAAATGTTCTGGCATTTCAAAAATCTGAGCCAAGATGACTTTAACACAAACCAAATACTTTACTATCTTCTATTGCCAAAACTATGGAGACATATATATACTCTCCTTATGTTTTCAAGACAGAACCTTCAACTAC
The DNA here is from genome assembly GCA_023614405.1 of Avena insularis. Classification (NCBI taxonomy): domain Eukaryota; kingdom Viridiplantae; phylum Streptophyta; class Magnoliopsida; order Poales; family Poaceae; genus Avena; species Avena insularis. Next base: position 195,349,459 of record CM042691.1, read on the forward strand.
CCTTATCTCTAGGTTTTCCAAAAACCTTTAATAAAAACCTTTCATTCCAATCTTGGTAGTAATACCAAGATGATACTTATCTTACTTCAAGCAAAACCCCTTTCAACCTACCCATCATTACCTCAAGCTAGGCTTGATGGTAACCCTATTACTAGTTGGATAAATAATATGATGAATTGCCTTGATCTGTTGGTTGATGAATTGCCTTGATCTGCTGGTTGATGAATTGCCTTGATCTGTTGTCTGATGAATTGCCTTGATCTGCTGATTGCCTTGTTTGCTTAGGAACTAGAGTGAGATAATCTAGTAGCTCATACCTTAGGAACCAATCTAGGCTTGTGATCATCAATCTCAAAGCAAGCATCCAAGTCTGGATCCATCCTAAGCCACTCAAGTGATCATCTTCTCTCCTACTTACCTCAATCCAGGGATAACCCTTCTAGATGGTTTCCAAATCAGTGAAGACCCAATCTCCGCAGGGATAATATCTACCTACCCCTCACATCAACCTCCTCCATATGATCATGAGCTTGGAAATTAGCATCCTCTCAAAATCATCCACACTTGCACTCCAGTCAAAATCTCCAAAACTACCAAAATGGTTGTCTAGATTCTGAATTAGATTCAATCTTTGGATCTCTACGTTTTCCAACCTATGTGCATTATTGGAAATGCACCTAAACCATCTTGTATTACCTCTTTAGTACTACCAAGTCCCACTCTTTCCCTTGTCTAAGCCATTCTATCTCCCACTCATCCATGATGGTTTTGTAGTCAAGATAATAATCTTCTCTACAAATCTTATCATCTTGCCTACTTTGGCAGAAGCTCACATCTATATGCTAACTCCCCTTGGACAACTCCTTTCTTGGTTATTATCTACTAATCATAGCCTATCAACTCCCACTTAACTTGTTTCCATTGGATCCTTGTGCTTCTTAAACCCACATGGTTTAGAAGGCTACCTGATGTATCTGCTATGGCAGCCTTATTTCCAACAAAGTTGGCCATCTCCTCTACATCACCACAAATCCAACCAAGCCCAACTCTTGCTACCATGATCATATACATGACATGGTCTATCCATCCATATACCCCTTGTACCTAGGTGAGCTCTGAGCTCACCAACCTAACCCTGTTTAGAAGGCATCAAGTTAACCAAACCCTAGATCCTTCCCTTATCTAGTTTCCCTCATTTACACCAATTTTCTCCGAAACCAAGGTTGACCTTTATGCCTACATCAATTCCACATCATCCACCTTGGATATAAGAATCCCCAAATAATTCCCACAATTATTTGGATTATTAAACTTTTTTATTCCCTTTACTTACCAATTTCTCAAATTCCTTATCTATAAAGGCAAGTCTGTTTTTCTCCAAATGACTTTTCCAACTCAATGAATAATTGAGTTCTCCTTATCATATCCCATCTTCCCAACTCAAAAATAAATATTGTTGAGATTCTTTATTATTTCTTTTCGCCCCTTTTTTCTAAATGGCAGAAACAATAATTAATTCTCCAAAAATACTTTTCCACGTCAATAAATCTCAATAAATTCCCCAATGTGTGTTATGGTATTTAGGATCATATCACATCAAAAACCAAGCCTGTCCAATGTAAAAATATCATCTTAGCTTCCATAATCTATTTCTGCACTTTTTGAAGAAGTGCATTTAAATGGGATTATGATCATTAGAAAAATCCCATTTAAATCATGGAGATATCATTTGACCCACTCTACCTACTAGTACCATTTATACACTTTGCCCAGTGCAACTTTTGCAACTTCCTTCACAAGCCTCATAATGATCAACATTTTTGCCAAACTAAGCAAACTTGATTCAAACCAACTCCAAACACCACCAAATCTTGTCAAGCACTACACCACAGCATCATCACCCCCATCCTGGTCGTGAATATTGTAGCTGACCACTGTAGCACCCTTATCCTTTAGCCCTTGAAACTTGAGAGAGAGAGAGAGATAAAATCTTGCCCATATCTTTGCAATGAAAGGGTAGGCAGCACCCCACCCCCTTCCTGTCCCCTAGCCCGACCAGAACCCCCTATCTTACCTCACCACCGCCTCCCTTGCCCACTGACTGGCCAAAATCCCCATCCCCATGCTCAACATGGACATAGTCCACCCAACACCCTCCCCCTTCGGTTCATAAGGCCACAGGCCACCCGAGCTCACCCCTCTGCCCTCATTTGCCCCCTCTCCTATGAACTAACCACCCCTGAGTTCCTCTCCCCCTCCCTTGCTCTTCCCTGCTCGTGGGAAGAAGGACAAGAAACATCGGCCATTTTTTCCCGCAAGCACCACTCTCTCCTCCCTCTACCTCTCCTGTTGCATGTCACCTAGCAATACTCCCCTCCCTCTGACCTATCTACTCGTGTCCTTGATTGTGCTCAGGACCCTCTGCAGCATCGTCTAGGGCAAGCTCCGACGAGATCCATCTCGGACGTCCTCACGCGAGCACCCCCCCCCCCCCCCGACGAAGAATCACCTCATGCCGCCCATCCCCGGACTCGCCGTCGTCAACCGCGTCGACCATTCGCCTCCACGACCTCCCCCGAGCCCTCGGTGAGCTCCCCCGCATCTCCCTGACCCCGCTAGGGTTTCCCTCGCCGGCCAACCAGCCCCGCGGAGATGACGCCTCGTGCCCGTCCGATCTAGCTAGATCCGACGGCCAAGAGCGCTCGATACCCTTCGGCACGGGCCAGTCAAGCCATGCTGGCTATCGTCGCTCAGCCGTCTTTGCCGCCCGGCTAAACCGTTTCCTCCTGGACGGCCCACCCCTCTAGCAGATCTGGCCCGTTGATCCCAGCCCCTTTTTCTTTTCTTTAAAATATCAGATCTGGGATTAGCACTTGGTTTAAATCCCAAACAAAATAGTAAAACCCCATATTTTGGCTAGATCTAAAATTCCACCCTAGCATACACCTTTTATCTAACAGGAAGACCCAGCTCTGCACCAAAATATTGTTTAAATTAAATATGATAAATCCTACACTAAGCTCTATTCAAACACTAAATAATTTCTCCAATAAGTTTGGTATATCCAAATGCCCTAAATCCATTTGGTGATGAAAGGTACTAATCCTACCTTTGATGCCCCACTGGCCCACCCTAGTTTGCTTCCTAGTTTGCTGGTAGCAAAAATATTAAAAACAGGCCTTTTCTGCCTTTAGCAAATTCCCTAGGCCAAACCAAATCAGGATTGGACCTAATTCCAACTCTCAGATGGCACACACATCCATATCCTTCATAATCCAGCAGCTCATAATTTTATGTGTCTTTGTTGAATTTTAGCGAATTAAACCCTTGTGTGCATGGCTTATTCACTAATAAAATCACCCCCGTAGCTCTATAACTCCTAAATTGTTGATTAAAATTGATACAAAAAGGTATTATCAGTACGTAACATGTGTCCTTGAAATCAACCAAAAACCTTCTGTAAAATAAATCTGATGAAAAAGACAAATCTGGTCATGTACTAACTTTGAGAATTTCTCAGGGGCATTATGGTAATTATTTTACGGTGAATCCATCTCCTCTTGAATAATTCCACCAAATAATACCTTTGCACCCAAGGAAATAATTTTTGGAACTCCAGAAAAGTTCTGGTGAATTATTTTCTAAATCTAGAGTTTTATCCACTATGAAATCCATATTAAATCAAGGGAAATTGATAAAATAGTGAAAGCACTATTGTTGGCTTCATTTTATCAATGCCCATCTGATGGTATCATTTTTACACAATGGTATCATACATATCAAGCCCTTGGTCAACAATCCCTCCCTTAGGTAGTTCCTAGACTCTAAATCCAAAGGGATTCTTTCCCTAATGCCTCCAAAGCTTCTACCAATCCAATCGAATCAAACCTCCAACATCCTACTGATCTATATCTTGTAGTTATCCTTTACTTGTTGTGTGGTTTGATGCGTCTATGCCTTGTATTGATTGGTGTATTGTTTTTTTACATGTATGCTCGATAACGGCGATAGTTGTGATTGTGTGACGCCGAGAAGAAGGGAGCATCGGGGTTATATTTATTATTATTGTATTGGTGTTCTGGTTATCCAACACCGTCAACGGACCTCTCGCTGGTCACAGGCAAGCCACCATTCCTGAACTCCTGTATTTACCTACTCCCGTTTATTAGCTGTTTTATATCTCGTTTATAAATTGCATGATTAAAGGCATGTTTTGTATTCAAATAAACAGACATGAGTAACTTGGGTCCTCCAAGTTATGAATGAGTGTCCCTTGGACACCTACCCGATTTACACCTACTTTTACCCCTTAGAACAAGGCCAAGATGGATAGCACCTTCACTCTTGGAACCCATGGATTTTCAATGATAAAACTATTTTGGGTTATACCCTACTGTAATGTTTTCAAAATAAAACCCTTGGAAAGAGGCATCCTTTCCAAGTGGAAGTTTTACTAAAAGAGGATATGAGGTGGATGAAGAGAAAGTTAAGTAAGAGAAAAGGAAGGGATGTTCTAAGACAATGTCCGGAACAATTTATCCGTGCAACCACATTACCCCAGCCGCTGGGGCTTAGCTCGTAGTTTGTGATCTTTAGCCGGGGCTGCTCTTACCCGCTAAAGGGGAGAAATCCCCTGAAATCCGGGCTACCTATAGGGTAAGGTACTGGTGTAACAATTGGGTCTCTCACGGACAGTATGCTTTTAGGTAGTACGGATGGAAGATTGTCACTATTTCTACCGGTCAGACTTCGGTCTGGAGGTAGGGGTCAGTACGGATGGAAGGACCAGGGTCGTCGTACCCCATACTAGCACCCGAGAGATAAACCCCAAAGGAAAAGCCGCAATTGGTAGGGATGGACAAATGAAAAGCGTAAGTTTGATTATCCGAGCCCCTGTCTACCGTGTGTAGCAGGTCGTGGTTTTATCCCGGCGGATATATTGATTCTTGTGGGTAAAGTGCTCAAACTCTGCAGCGTGAAATATATTCGAATAGCCTTGTCCACTGACAAGGACGGTTGAAATGGCAAGAGCTAGGAGTACCCTTAGGTTAAGTTGAAATAAGATAAAGGATGTGACTCGGTCACGAGGAAAGATAACGAATAGATTGTTTTTGACCAAAGATGGTCAATAAGGTTTGAAAATGGGTTTTACAACAAAATGTTTTCTAAAACATTTTAACAAGGATGTGGAGATGTCCGGATTTTCAAAAAGGAGGCATACTTTACCAAAAATCTTTTTCAACAAATATATAGAGATGCCAATGTTAGGTTTTCTTTCAAAACAAATATAGTCTTTGCTATCTCGCCACAACCCAATATGCCTGTTTCTTCTTACCCTTGTCTTGGTGGTTTGTGAGTACATTCAAAGTACTCACCGGCATTACCCCTGGCTATTTACTTGGCCAGATTGCAGATGTTAAGAAGGATCGAAGGTGCTGACGTCTATGCGAGCTAGGCCGTCTTCCCAGTCAGTTGCCTGTAGGTTAAGGCACGGGTTCTGCGCTGAAGACTTCCGCTATTTGTGTTGTAATATCCATAATGGCCCCATTGTAAGTTTTGTATTTGTTATTGTAAGAATGATGTAATGATACTAGTCGGTTATGCTCATGGCTCACTGATCATGGGAACGTGAATTGTATGCATAACGGGTATTCTCGGACCGTAAATCCGGGGTGCCACAAATCCCATCTTGGTTATTCATATCACGCAGCTTGATTCTCAGTCGACCTGAACTCTGCCTTTATAACTAACCAGTTAAGGATCAGCGTTTGACAGACCTAAGTCGGTGATCCTCAACTCGGAGTATGCAATATCCTCAGGTCTAAGGATTACATTGATTGAGATATACAAATGACAACTTGTTCATTGTACCTCAATATGGGCCAATCTGACTCGCTAAACTCTTTAGTCAAATCTGTGTAAGTCAGAATAGCATCTCCATTCCCATGACAAGTGGAACTAAGTCATCAAGCCGATTTTCACATTGGTCTAAGTTGTGTGTCCAGCACAACCTCGATGACCAAGGACATTTAGTACAAACAACATGAATGCATAATTCCACAACCGAATCACAGCTTAATAACTTTATCAATACAATGGGAAATATCATCATACATGATTGCCTCTAGGGCATATTCCTAACAGTCTCCCACTTACACTAGAGTCAATCTTCCGACATCACATGTCTAGGCATCTAAGGCCCATGGCTTTCAGGTACGCCTCATTCTTAGGCTATGGTAACGGCTTTGTCAACGGATCCGCAACATTTTCATCTGTGTGTACCTTGCATAACTTGATATCACTCTGAACCACGAACTAGCAAATCACGTGGTACCACATGAGTATGTTCTTGTTCTTCTGGTGTTGTCTAGGTTCCTTGGCTTGTGTAATAGCACCATTATTGTCACAATACACGTCTAACGGATTGGACGAGCCCTGAACCACACCAAGATCCATGAGGAAATTCCTCATCCAAACAGCTTCCTTTGTTGCCTCTGAGGCAGCAATATACTCAGCCTCTGTTGTAGATGCAGACACAGTCTCTTGCTTGGAACTCTTCCAGCTCACAGCACCTCCGTTCATAATAAACACGTATCCGTATTGTGAACGAGAATCATCAAGGTCGGTAAGATAACTCGCATCTATGTAACCCTTTACACTGAGTTCATCTTCACCACCATAAACCAAAAACATATCCTTAGTCCTTCTCAAGTACTTTAGGTATTTTTAGCCGCTGTCCTGTGGATCTCTCCAGGATAATCCTGATATCTCCGCACAACATTTAGAGCATATGAGACATCTGGCCTAGTATAAATCATGGCATACATGATGGATCCGACTCCAGCAGCATACAGAATCGCACTCATCCAACTTTGCTCATCAGTTATCGAAGGACACTGAGTCTTGCTAAGTTTTACACCATGGGACATCTGTAAGAACCCCTTCTTAGACGATTCCATGTTGAACTTCTTCAACACTTTGTCCAAATAAGTACTCTTACTCAATCGAATGAGTCTCCTTGATCTATCTCTATAGATACGGTTTCCGATAATATATGTTGCCTCACCCAAATCTTTCATTGAGAAACTCTTTTCTAATGATTCCTTGGTTTCTTGCAACATCTGGACATCATTTCCAATAAATAATATGTCATCCACATATAAGATTAGAAAGTTTACTTTGCTCCCACTAAACTTCTTGTATAATTAAGAATCATGATCACTCTTGATGAAGCCAAACGATTTGACTACCTCATCAAAACGAATATTCCAACTCCGAGATGCTTGCTTCAACCCATAAATGGATTTCTGAAGTTTGGACACTTTGTTAGCATTATCCGGATCGACAAAACCCTTGGGATGTATCATATACACATCCTCGGTTAAATTTCCATTAAGGAAAGCCATTTTGACATCCATCTGCCATATATCATAGTCGAAATAGGCTGCTATAGCTAACATGATCCTAACTGATTTAAGCATCACTATGGGAAAGAAAGTCTCGTCGTAATCAACTCCTTGAACTTGTTGGAACCCCTTTGTGACAAGATGTGCTTTATAGACGAAAACATTTCCATCAACCAAGTTCCAAACTTGATTTTCATCTATGGACTTTAACTCGGATCTCATGGCTCCAAGCCATGACATGGAATCAGTTCCCACCATTGCTTCCAAATAATTTGTTGGCTCATCACTATCTAACAGTAACACATCATGAACACTTTGTAATCTTTCCGATCTTCGTAGTACAGGTGCTACTGCCGGCTCAGCTACCATGACTGGCTCAACCTCCAAGGTTTTTGCCGACTCGCTACTAGCAGGTTCCCCTCGAATTTCTTCGAGCTTCACTGTGCTCCCACTGACTCCCCAACTCAGAAACTCTTTCTCAAGGAAGACACCGTTCCGAGGAACAAACACTTTGCCCTCTTCTCGGTTGTAGAAGTAGTAACCCAAGGTTCCCCTCGGATACCCTAAGAAAATACACTTATCTGACTTGGCCATAAGCTTGTCTGACTGAAGTCGCTTGACAAAAACTTCACAACCCCAAATCTTAAAAAAGACAAACTCGGCTTTTTGCCTGTCCACATCTCATGCGGCGTCTTATCTACCGACTTTGTTGGTACTCTGTTTAGTGTGAACGCTGCTGTTTCTAGACAATAACCCAAAAATGATAAAGGCAGATTTGTCCGACTCTTCATTGATCGTACCATGTCCAACAAGGTCCGATTCCGCCTTTCCGAAACACCGTTCCTTTGCGGCGTTCCTGGCGGAGTAAGTTGAGGAACTATTCCGCAACCTTTCAGATGGTCATCAAACTCATGGCTCATCTACTCGCCTCCTCGGTATGACCGAAGAAACTATATTTTTGTGTCGAGTTGATTATGTGCTTCATTCTGGAATTCTTTGAACTTTTTAAAGGCTTCCGACTTATGCTTCGTCAAGTAGATATATCCATACCTACTCAAATAATTAGTGAAGGTAATGAAGTACTCATAACCACCCATGGATGGCATGCTCATTGGTCCACATACATCACTATGTACTAGTCCCAACAAGTCGGACGCCCTCTCGCAACTCTTTGCAAAAGTTGTCTTGGTCATTTTGCCGAGTAGGAAAGATTCGCATGTCTCGAACGACTCCAAGTCAAACAAAGTTAGGAGTCCATCATCATGGAGCTTCTTCATGCGTTTCCAACTTATATGACCAAGCCGACAGTGCCAAAAGTAAGTCATATTCAGATCATTTGGTTTCAACCTTTAACATTTATGTTATAAACCAACTCACCATCAAGATTCAAAATAAACAACCCGTCCTAGACGGGTGCAAAGCCGTGAAACATATCATTCAAATATAAAGAACAACCATTATTCTTGATATTCGACTCATAGCCTTGCCTCATCAAACATGAAGCTGAAATGATGTTTCGACTGAGCACTAGAACATAATAACAATTATTCAGTTCCATAATGAATCCGGAAGGTAAATGAAGTTGCATTGTACCGACTTCCAACGCAGCAACTCTTGCTTTGTTGCCGACTCGGATATCAACCACGCCTCTTGCTACGCTCCTAGTTCTTACCAGTCCCTGCAACGAGTTGTAGATGTGAATAACTGATCCAGTGTCATATACCCAAGAACTATTAGGTGCATCAGCAAGATAGAGGGTCTATAACATTGCAAACAAGTGTACCTGAGCAGAATTTATACCTCCACTCTTGGCTTTGTTGGACAAATACTTGTTGCAGTTCCTCTTTAAGTGGCCATCCGCCTTGCAGTAGAAGCATGTGGATCCGGCTGAAGGATATGGCTTAGTCCCTAAGTAAGCGCTTGGGACCGGGTCCTGAGCCTGATTTCCTCCCGACTTAGCCTTCTTCTTAGTACAAGAACTCTTCTTGAACTTAGCCTTATTCTGCACCATCAACACTTGACTGGCGCCCTTCTTGAGATCCGCCTCTGCCCGCTTGAGCATCCCATGCAATTCAGTGAGCTTCTTATCCATACCATGCATGTGGTAGTTCAAAATGAATTGACCATACACACTAGGAAGAGAGTTCAGAATTATATCTGTAGTGAACTCTTTGCTAATGGGGTAGCCAAGCCTCTCTAGAGACTGCACGTAACCAACCATTTTGATCGCATGCAGACTTAGTGGATCACCATCCTTAAGCTTGCAACTCAGCAAAGCCTGAGAGACTTGATACGTCTCAGTCTTCGCCTGAGCCTGGAACATACTTTTGAGGCTTTCGATCATATCGTAGGCCTCAACATTCTCGAACTGCTTTTGCAATTCCGGTTCCATGTGAGTAAGCATAAGACAGCTAATATCCATGGACTCATCCTTAGCCCGATGGTAGGCATTGGTGGCAGCCACAGTCGCATTCTCATTCGGCTCATGTGTAAGTGGGTTGTCTAGGACATGGTCCTTCTTTTCTTGTTTGAGAATAATTCTCAGATTTCGATACCAGTTGGTAATATTAGTGTCGTTCAGTTTATCTTTCTCAAGAATGGTTCTCAACGCAAAACCGGATATTTGAGAGTGACTGCTACTTGGTGCTGATGTCTAGGCACTTCAATTCTTGTAGACAGTTGTTGGGCCTCCAAGTGCATAGGTTTGTATAACAACAAGTTTCCCTTAAGTGGATTACCCAAGGTTTATCGAACTCAGGGAGGAAGTGGTCAAAGGTATTCCCTCTCAAGCAATCCTGCAATCAAGATACAAGAAGTCTCTTGTGTCCCCAACACACCCAATACACTTGTCAGGTGTATAGGTGTACTAGTTCGGCGAAGAGATAGTGAAATACAAGTGGTAACAGTGCCAGAAAAGAGCTTGATGGTGAGGTAAAGACTAAAGCAAGCAAACATGCAACAGATCTAGATGCAAACGGTGTTTCAATGTTTAGAAATAAGGCCTAGGGATAATACTTTCACTAGTGAACACTCTCTCATATAAATATCCTCTCTTCATGATACTACTCTTAACTACTCTCCGGCTAGACACTCTAATCATTGGTAGGGCTATAACAGCACTCCTCAAATTCTGCCTTCCCCAATCTAGATAACCCCACACTGTCACTTTGAGCACTAGATGGTTCCAACAAACACCACAATTTCATAGGCACATCCAACTCCAAATATAACTCATAACAAATATTCAATCTAGCCAAAGTGCCACACACGGTATGCACGTTGTCACTTTCACACACGTGGGGAAAAGCATAGATCTGTTAAAGCACAAAGAGTATTTATGTAGACTCAAACCTAAGTGCCACCATGGCATGCACGCTGTCACTTTCACACACATGGGGAGAGAAGAAATCTATTAAAGCACTTGAGTATCAAGGTAGATCTACTTGATTGCAAAGCTCATGATCACAATATGACCATGCATAGAGAGAGCGATGAACACATAGCTACCGGTAGAGCCCTTAGCCTCGAGGAAGAACTACTCCCTCCTCATCATGGGAATCAGCAATGCTGATGGAGATGGTGGTGGAGATCGATGGAGATGGCTCCGGGGGCACTTCCCCATCCCGGCAGGGTGCCAGAATAGTGACTTTCTGTCCCCCAAATCTCCCCTTCGGTGGCGGCGGCGCTACGGAGGTTTTCGTGGATTTCTTTTGGATGCCCTAGGGTTTTTATAGGCGCAGGAATCAAGGTCGGTGGGGGTACAGGGGGGCCACACCCCCTGTGGGCGCCTCCAGGGCTTGCCCTCGCCTAGGGGGTGCGGCCACCCTTTGGCCCCCCTCCGGCTCTGCTTCGTGGTTCCGTGTTGCTCCGGGAAAATAATGACTTTAGCTTTTTTCTCATCCAATTCCGAGAATATTGATTTTCTGCCTTTCTGGAACCAAAAAGAGAAGAAAACAGACAACTGGCATTGTGGCAACTTGTTAATAGGTTAGTTCCAGGAAAGATATAAAAACACCTCAAAGCATAGACAGAGCAAAACAAAGTAGATACTAAACAAGCATGGAGCATCAGAAAATTATAGATACGTTTCCGGCGTATCAAGCATCCCCAAGCTTAACTCCTCGTCCTCGAGTAGGTAAGTGATAAAAAGAATAATTTTTGAGGTGACATGCACCATCAAAACCAAGATCAAACCAATTGCAAGCATTGAAAGCTAGGATCAAAGAACTCTAAACATGTGCATGAAAGATGGAGTTCTAACAATAGGACATAGTAACTATGCATGCAACATGAAAGGATACAAACAAAGATCATTAATAACATGCATTGAAAAACATTTGTTTGTTTCACATACAGAAAACATAGCATAGTGGAAATCGGCTCGTCCCTCATAGAGAAGCAATATATATGCATAGGACACCTTCAAAGTTCACAAGGGTGACTAGAAACAAATAGCACAAGAACAAGTAATATCACAATATGCATCAATCAATAAGCTTTGGGACACTGCACTGAAGGGTTTCGTAGCATAGTAAATCAAAATTTTCTACGGATGCGAACGGGGAAAGCCAAGATCTAATCTAGGAGATGCAAACAACGAGGGGGAATAGATGAGATCTTCATACCCTTGAAGATTCAAGACAGGAACGCTCGATTAACGTGGGTGATGTAGTCGTACTCGCTTCTCCTCCTCGCGATCCGATCCGATCTAACACCGCAAGTGGCGATGCCTCCGAGAGATGCACACATGCGGCACCTCGATCCATCAAGTAGGGTGGAGAGATGGATTGGATCTACAACGCGACGGTGCGGTGCAAGTGGTGGAGAGTTTCTGCGGCAGGGCTTTGCCTACGCGCAGTCCGGAGGGAGAGAGAGAGAGGAGAGGCAGCAGGGCGGCTAGGGTTGAGGAGGAGGTTTGGGAGGGGTGCGCCCCCAGCCCTCTTTATATAGAGGGGTGGGCGGCTGGTCCTTTCCCCTCTCCCAAGCCCTAGGCCGGCGTCCAAAGGAGGGAGGAGTGGGGGGCAAGTTCCCCCCCCTTCTAGAAGCTCCCCTGGGGTTTTTCCCTACGCTTGGCCGGCTGGGCCCTATGGGGCCTTGTTCCCCTAGCCCAATGCGGCCAGGGCACTCCCACATAGGCCCATGCCCCCTCCCGACAAGTGGCGCCACGTTCTGTGCCTACCAGACTTGGAAAAGGATTTCCAAGTGTATTGTGATGCTTCTCATCAAGGATTAGGTGCCGTACTTATGCAAGGCGGAAAAGTTGTGGCTTATGCCTCGAGACAACTCAAAACTCATGAAGTAAATTATCCTACTCATGATTTAGAGTTAGCCGCTATTGTCCATGCACTCAAAACATGGAGACACTACCTTTTGGGAAAACGTTGTGAAGTATTCACCGATCATAAGAGTTTGAAGTATATCTTCACCCAGAAGGAAATCAATATGAGACAAAGGAGATGGCTAGAACTTATCAAGGATTATGACTTGAGTTTGCAATACCACCCCGGTAAAGCAAATGTAGTAGCAGATGCTCTAAGTCGTAAGGCGTTTGTAAATGGCCTTACCAAAGGTGAATTGCCAGATGACTTGTGTAAGCAATTCAAGGAACTCAGGTTGGAGATTGTGCCAGAAGGACATCTCATGTCTTTGGATGTTCAACCCACTCTATTGGATAAGATTAAAGAAGCCCAAAAGACGGACAAAGAAATCGAAGAGATTAAGGAAAGGATTAGCCAAGGGAAAGCTAAAAGTTTCCATATAGACGAGCAAGGTACTTTATGGCACGGGAAACGTATTTGTGTTCCACAAGATCCGGAATTACGGAAACTGATTGTACAAGAAGCCCATAACTCTCCATATTCTATTCACCCGGGAAACACCAAAATGTACATGGATATGAAAGAAAGATTTTGGTGGAACAATCTCAAAAGGGACATCGCCGAACACATTGCTTTGTGTGATGTGTGTAGTAGAGTGAAAGCGAGTATCGTAAACCAGCAGTTTGCTTCAACCAATGCCTATTCCTGAATGGAAGTGGGAAAATATTGGTATGGATTTCATTACGGATTACCAAGGACCAGGTCAGGTATGATTCCATATGGGTAGTGGACCGCCTAACTAAAGTGGCTCATTTTATACCCGTAAAGACAACTTATACCAGTGCAAAGTTAGCCAGAATTTACATGAGCAGAATTGTATGCCTTCACGGTGTGCCTAAGAGTATTGTGTCTGATAGAGGAACTCAGTTCACTTCTCACTTTTGGAGACAGCTTCATGAATCTTTGGGAACGAGATTGGAATTCAGCATTGCTTTTCATCCTCAAACCGATGGACAAACAGAAAGGACTAATCAAATTCTTGAAGACATGTTGAGGGCATGTGCCCTAGACTATGGAGCAAGTTGGGATGAAAGTCTGCCTTACGCAGAGTTCTCTTACAATAACAGTTACCAATCTAGCATTGGGATGGCACCATTTGAGTTTCTCTACGGAAGGAAGTGTACCACCCCGTTGCTATGGAATGGTGTGGGAGAAAGAAGTTTGTTTGGACCAGATCTTATCAAAGACGCCGAAGAAAAGGTCAAATTGGTTAGGGACAGGTTGAAGATAGCATACGATCTCGAGAAAGCTACGCAGATGCTAAGCGTAGAGAAGTCACCTACGAAGTTGGGGATAGGGCTTATCTTAGAGTATCACCACTTCGTGGAGTGAAAAGATTTGGAGTCAAAGGAAAGTTGGCACCAAGATATGTTGGACCATTCAACATTCTAAGTCAAGGAGAAGTTGCATAAATCGAATTGCGGCATCTTTATTAGCAGTCCATAATGTTTTTCATGTGAGTCAGCTTAAGAAATGTCACCCGGAGATGGAAGGATCTTCTTTGAAGGATACCATATCTTTGGAAGAAGTTCAACTAGAAAGTGATCTCACCTATGAAGAAAATCCTGTCAAGATTCTTGAGACCGCAGAAAGAGTCACAAGGACGAAGACTATCAAGTTTTGCAAAGTGCAATGGAGTCATCACTCCGAAGAGCAAGCAACATGGGAAAGAGAAGATGATCTTCGGAAAGACCACCCTCACCTATTTGCTAACCAATCCGAATCTCGAGGGCGAGATTCATCTTAAGGGGGTTAGATTTGTAACATCCCAAAAATCATATTTCAAAACTCATTCATATCATCCTTGCATCCTTCATTCATTTAGGGTTTTTCTCAAAATCATTTAGAAACAGAAGTTTGTGCTATGATTTCATGTGAGCAATTTACCTCAATTGGCCATCACCCTTTGAGACTTGAATGTTTAGGAACTTGTTTGCTTGCCTCCATTGTGGAAAGTTTAGGTGTAGCAATTTAACCAAAGTTTTCAACTTGGAAATAATTTCAAAAACCCCTATTTCAAACATTTGCAAAATAGAAGCAAAGTCTCTGTTTGTTTGAAATCCAAGTTTAACCAAGCCTTTGCAAGGTAACCACATGGTTAACTGACTGTTTTGAAACCACAATACCCTACAAAGATCCCTAGATTTTGTTTGAATTCAAAAGGATTTGAATTCATATCAAAATCATTCCAGAAAATAGATTTAGAAAAGAAAAAGGGATAAACAAAAGAAAAGGGCCCCGCGCCAGGTTTCTGGCCCAGCAACGAAACGAGACCAACAAGCCCACCCGGGGAGTTTCCTTTTCTTCTCACGCTGTGAAAGACGCAATCAATCGATGCATTGCATTCCCACCTCCACCTCGCACTTCGCCGACGGGCCTCCTCCACGCCAAGATCGTCTTCCTCGAATCCGCGCGATCTCTCCCGCCCCGAGTTTGCCAGCGATGATAGGCCGTTTAATTGGGCATTAATCCACGAGTGTTTCCTGTCGAGCCTCTGGCTATAAGATCCTCTCTTCCTCGCGAGCATTTCCCCCCAAACACCTCGCTCACTCCGCCACCAGGCTGCCCTCAATCAACCCCACACCGCCGCAGACAGAGCCCACTCCGGCGATCAATTCCGGTGAGCCTCGTGTTCCCCTCTGCCTCTCACTCTTGCTATCTGATTCAGTGAGTCTTTGCGCACCTCGGCCCACTAGTTCATCTGTCGCCCAGGTCGCCGATTCCACTCGACACCGCAAGCACCGACGACAGACTCGACTCCGACGACCCCCAGTGGTAAGTCCAGACCGCCCCAAGCCTTGTCTTGCACACGCGCATGTTCTCCGTGATCTTCTGCATCTGACCACACCTTCCGTTTGCATCCTAGTGATCTACAACATCGTCTCCGACCTCGAACAGAACCACCTGTCGCCAGACTCAACTCCGACGAGCAATCATCGCCGTGACAGCATGCCCCTTCGCAAACCGACGCTACCTTGAGCTTCAGCAGCCTCTTGCGAACCTGGTATGACTCTTCTCCCTCTCGCGGACGATCTGGAACGCTAGCACCGCCAGTGAACCGGCGCCGCCGCCGCCAAGACCGCTGTGGCATGGTCGTTTGAACGAGCACCGTTAGATCCAGATCTGAGCGCTAGGATAGATTCATTTAACTGCGAAGCGGTACGCGATCTGGAGCGTACGATCTGTTTAGATCCTGCGGCTGCAGAGCGCAATCCAACTGAAGCGGTAAGCACCAGTGAGGTTGCGACGCGTGGCTAGGATGAATTCAAAAACAGAATTTAAAACCAGAATTAGATCCAAACTTCAAACTGCCATAACTTTTGATTTCCACGTTGGAATTTTGCAAACTTTATACCGTTGGATTCAGTGAATCAAGGCCTTTCTGTCCATGCAAAGTGTTTAACAAATAGTAACCATTAGAATGACTTTGTTTGTAGAAACTTGTTTAAGGCTATTTTGAGTATGGATTTAGTTTAGTTATTGTTTTAGGGTTAAATAAGTTTAGTTGGCAAACTTGTGACTTGTTAAGTTTCTGTAATCATGCACTTGATTGGTAGAGTTTTCAAAATCACCACTTAGTAAATTTATGCATGCATTCATATTATTTTTGATTGTATATTGTGTGTAATTGTATGCTACAATTTGGTGTAGATTTTGCTAGTGATTGTGATTGTGAAGAGTGCTACTCTCCTCATTACCAAGGCAAGTGATGCTTCATACTTTTGTCCCATTATTTTCACTATGCATTAGTGTTTTTGCTAAGTAAATCTTGCATGGATTTTATTTTTGCTAAGTATAGACCTTGCTATGGGAAAACCTAGTAGATGGAACCCTAGTGAAAATTTCCTAAGTCCAGATACCTAATACTATCATGCTTAGCCTAGATAATAGAAAACAAGGGTGGATTATATATTCAAGCTATGGAAAAATTTCTAAGTCTGCGGACTTATGTTTTGTTTAATAAAACAACTAAGTGAATGAATCACCTAGGTGGAATGGAAGGAATGGTTTGTGTTGAGTGGTTCACAAGGCCATGGACTTGGCTTGTGTATCTCACTTGTGGATGGCCACCCAGGAACAAAGAGATTTGAGATGTCAAATGTTGAGAAGCTTCAAGTGCAACCACTTGGCAATATGGGCTCTGCCATGATCACATAGGTTGCTAGAACTTAGTCTCTTGGACAGTTGGTGGTAGTGGGAATGATAGGTTGGAGCGCGTCCATTTGACTAAGGAAAGGTTCTGAAAGATCTTGTCTTGGGAAACCAAGTCTAGTGGGGAAAGTGCACCACCTCTGCAGAGTGTAAAATCTAAGTACTTAGCCATATCCCTGGTAAAGGACAATTTGAGCATCAAGACATGGAAGCTATCAAGAATCTCCTCATCCCAATTTCTAAGTTAAAAATCTTGTGGGTGAACAAGGGTTAAAGGATCTTCAGTCTTTGATTGGTAGATGCCTTGGAAAGGATCTTCAGTCTTTGATTGGTAGATGCCTTGGGAAAGTTTTGTCAAGCAAAAACATAGTGTTTTTCAAAGGATAAGGAAAAGTCTATTTTGAGAAATGCAAGCCTAAGCTCCACTTGGCCAAATGCATATAGTATTATAGTCCACTTTAAATAAGCTAAGGTATCACTTGCCAATACTATTCCAAAGTATTGACCCTCTCTGGCTGTAACTTGTAATGTTGCAGGTTACTCCGAAGATGAATAGGAGTCATGAGTCTACACTCAACATGCTTGCCTGTGGCACATGAAGATGAAGACTTATGTTTATTTACTTATTCCATAAACTCTTGTATTAGGCCTTGACCCTGAGTTGTAAAAGACTATGTTTTATCTCTGGAATGACTGTAATAAACGACCTTTGTATCTGTGTACTTCATCTTAAACTGTGGATGCTAGCATTGATCCAGGGACTAACATTGCAATCACAGGGATCCTTTCCTTTACTAAGGAGGGGTCTTACAGATGGTATCAGAGCACTGTGTTGCCTGTAGGATTATGACCCTAGGATTGGAAACCACTAAGGAAAATTTTAAGTACTTCTACACTTGTCTATTCTTCTCGTAAACTTTTCGAATCTTCTCATTCTCATCTCTATGTGTAGATGAACTCCACCAACGAAGCCGTGAAGAAAGGACCACTCATGACCATGACCTTGGAGTGTGAAACTGAGTTTCCCAAGATTCTCAAGGACCTCATGGAGGCAATGGAAGCACATGGTGCAGCTGTGTACAAGGGCTTTCCAGTGATGGAGGAAGGAGTGGAGTATTGGTGGGTGCAACTTCACTTGTACAAAAACAAGGAAGACAACCACAAAGAAAGAGGCTTCTGCATGTACACCAACACTTTTATGCACACCACATTCTTTGAGTCAGCAAGAGAAGCAGCTTGGAAGACTATCAAAGAACTCAGTGCTAGAGTCAAGTGCAAGATGCTCAACCTCCAAAAAGACTTAGAGAAAGAGAAGGAACATACCCAAGAGTTGGAAGTCACCAACCAAACCTTAAGGGGAGATATTATAGACTTAGTAATAGAAGCATGTGAACAAGATAGGTTGATTGCCTCTAGGAACATTGTGTTAGCCACCAGATCCAGTGAGATAGGTTTGTAAGCGCACTTCGTTAGTTGGACCACCACCTATCACCTTATTTTCCAAATGATACCTTAAATAAGTTTGAACCTTGGTTGATGTAATGGATACATGTATGCATGACTTGTGTGATTTTTGTGTTCCATGGATATGTATGAATGTTGTCTTGTTTATTTTAAATTGTGTTGTTCTAACTTTTTCAATCTTATAAATAGATGCCTATTACCATCAGCACTGTTGAGGAGTTCCAGGTTACCCGTTTTGGTCCTCGTATCGTAGAGCTTACTACCTTGCTCGATCTCCCTCTTCCCACCATTACGGTGCACCCACTCACCAAGTTTGAGAGGAAGGACCTCTGGGGCTTCAAGGTGAACCAGCCAGGACGCCAGTCAGAGCCTACTACGGAGGCCATCGTCTTCAAGCTTATGCACGATGACAGGGAGAGAGGCATGGAGGTTGTCATGCAGGACCTGATAGGACGACTGTTAGGCCGTCACTCCCGACAGGTTAGAGGCACTCACTTCCACGCCTTCGGAAGGCGTGATGATGACGGAGAGTCCATCGACTTTGAGGACGACTCGAGGGCCACAACAGAGCCGAGCCGATACGCCTGTACCTCCAGGACTTAGAGACTCTTATTAGGCACGTGGATACTGACAGGACCAACGTCATGCTTAGCAATGACGAGCTCCAGGTGCAGCTTCGCGAGAAGGACAAGCTCTTCGCGCAGCAGGACGTGGTAGTCAAGGAGATGGAGGCGAAGTTCGAGACCCAAGATCGTAAGTTCAAGAGTCAAGAGAAACGTGTCCAGGATAGGAACAAGAGGATTCGGGACATGACCGAGGAACTGCAGTCCAAGGACTTCGAGTTAGAGCAGCAGCAGACAGTGATTGAGAGACTTCGTTCCCAGAATAGGGCTCTCAAGACCAAGCTCGACTCCTTGACCACTACTATCGAGGAGAACAAGACCACAATGGAGAACGCAGGTCTTACCTTTGTCGAGGAGGAGATTGATGCTGACGAGTAGACTTGACTACTCAGTTATCTTTATTTACCGTACTTGTTATTTGTGAACTTATTAATGGACCATCCGACATGTGGATGGTTGCCACTTGTGTGTTTTTACTTTGAGACTTTTGTTATCTTGTTGTTGAGATTTATCCTTGTGTTGCATGCTATGTGTTTGCTTGTATGATGTATTGTGCATGAATCATGTAAGGGTATCTCATTCTTATCTCTATATGAACAAACCACAGATGCCTCCCCGTCGCGCAAACCCCAACCCCAGCCCCAACAACATTACCCCAGAAATGCAACAGATGATGAATGCGCAAACACAGCTTATGCAAATGATGACGACGTTCATCCAAAACCAGAACAACAACAACCCCAATAACAACAACAACAACCCTCCGGGTTTTGATATGCTCACCAGATTTCTGCGTCTGAGGCCAGCTAAGTTTTCAGGAACGACTGATCCCATGGTGGCCAATGATTGGCTACGTTCTGTGAACAAAGACTTAGTGACCGTGGGCTGCACGGATGCTGAAAAAGTCAGGTTCGCGGCACACCTGTTGGAAGGACCAGCCGCTGCATGGTGGGACAACTTTCAGATCACCACTCCTATCGATGAGGTGACTTGGACTATCTTTGAAGATGGTTTTCGCACTACTCATATCTCACCAGGAATGATGAGCCTGAAAAAGAAGGAGTTTCACAACCTGAAGCAGCGCCACCACAGCGTGGCTGAATATATTGAAGAGTTCAACAATCTGGCACGCTATGCACCGGATGAGGTTGACACAGATGCCAAAAGAAAGGAAAAGTTTCTGGAAGGCTTGAATGATGAGCTGAATCTGCAGCTGTCTGTGGCATATGTTCCAACTTATCAGTCACTATGTGACAAGGCTGTTATTGTGGAGAATAAAATGAAGCAAGTCGAGAGTAGGAAGAGGAAACACTCCGACAAGCACAGCTCGGGATCGTCCCATAAACGATCTCACTATGATGATAGTGTCAGCTCAGGATCCCACAAGCATGGGAAATTTCACAAGCACCACCAACACAACCGTCATGACAGCAAGCATCATCGCAGTCATGACAATGATAAGTACAAGAATCACAAGAGTGGACATAAGAGCCACCATAGTGGAAGTGGAAGTGGGAATAGAAACCAGCCTAAAACGGACATTAGTCAGGTCGAATGCTACAAATGCAAGAAGCTGGGGCATTATGCTAATGAGTGCCCTGAAAAGAAAGTTGAAGGACCTAACAAGCCCAATCCTTTTCAGAAAGGACAGGTAACCACATCAATGTGGAGGAGGTCTATGAAGAGCCTGATGTCGCTGTAAGTTCGCACTCAATTCCATCTCAGCATTTGTACTCTTTGACACTGGTGCATCTCATTCATTCATATCAAAAGCATTTGTTGATAGAAACGGGTTTGCATCTGAAAACATTGGGTGTCCAATAAAAGTTAGCTCACCGGGTGGAGATATGATAGTGAGTCTTGGATGCCGGGATCTAGTCATAGAGATCGGAAAATATAAGTTTCCAGTAAACCTAATAATCCTAAATTCCCAAGGATTAGATGTGATTTTGGGAATGGATTGGATGGCTAAGTATGAGGGAGTATTAGATTGTGCCAATCGTACAGTTGCACTCACAACCCCTAAAGGTAAGAGGATAAAATTCAAGTCCAATTTTAAATCTGAAGGAAGTAAGCTGAATTCTCTTAAGGGGTTAGCATGGACACTGTGCCAATTGTGTGTGAATATCTGGATGTGTTTCCGGAAGAGTTACCGGGAATGCCACCAGATAGAGATGTAGAGTTTATAATAGATTTGGTACCAGGTTCTGGACCAAGAGCAAAGAGGCCTTATAAAATGTCAGTTGACGAACTAAAGGAACTCAAGAAACAACTTGGAGAACAATTGCAGAAAGGATTTATCCAGCCAAGTTCTTCATCTTGGGGAGCTCCAGTTTTGTTCGTAGAAAAGAGAGACAGAACTCAAAGGTTATGCATAGATTACCGTTCGCTCAACGAGGTAACCATCAAGAACAAATATCCTTTGCCAAGAATCAACGATTTGTTTGATCAGCTAGAAGGAGCGTGTGTGTTCTCGAAGATTGATCTTCGATCAGGTTATTTTCAACTCAAGATAAGAGAGCAAGACATACCTAAAACAACATTCACCACAAGGTATGGATTGTATGAGTACACTGTGATGCCTTTTGGTTTAACCAACGCTCCAGCCTACTTCATGAATATGATGAACAAAGTGTTCATGGAATTTCTCGACAAGTTCGTTGTCGTTTTCATCGATGACATCTTAGTCTACTCCAAGAGCAAGGAAGAGCATGAAAGACATCTACGCTTGATACTTGAGAAACTGAGGGAACATAAGCTTTAAGCCAAATTCAGCAAGTGTGAGTTTTGGTTAGAGGAAGTTGGATTTCTTGGTCACGTTATGACAAAGGATGGTGTAGCAGTTGATCCTGCTAAAGTTTCAGCTATGACAGAATGGGAATCTCCTAAGAACGTAAAAGAGGTTCGTAGTTTCCTTGGTTTAGCAGGATACTACAGAAGATTCATTGAAATTTTTTCAAAGGTTTCTAAACCAATGACAGAATTGTTAAAGAAAGATAATAAACTTGCTTGGTCTGAAGGTTGTGAACTCAGCTTTCAGGAATTAAAGAAGAGGCTTGTGTCAGCACCAGTTTTGTGCCTACCAGACTTGGAAAAGGATTTCCAAGTGTATTGTGATGCTTCTCATCAAGGATTAGGTGCCGTACTTATGCAAGGCGGAAAAGTTGTGGCTTATGCCTCGAGACAACTCAAAACTCATGAAGTAAATTATCCTACTCATGATTTAGAGTTAGCCGCTGTTGTCCATGCACTCAAAACATGGAGACACTACCTTTTGGGAAAACGTTGTGAAGTATTCACCGATCATAAGAGTTTGAAGTATATCTTCACCCAGAAGGAAATCAATATGAGACAAAGGAGATGGCTAGAACTTATCAAGGATTACGACTTGAGTTTGCAATACCACCCCGGTAAAGCAAATGTAGTAGCAGATGCTCTAAGTCGTAAGGCGTTTGTAAATGGCCTTACCAAAGGTGAATTGCCAGATGACTTGTGTAAGCAATTCAAGGAACTCAGGTTGGAGATTGTGCCAGAAGGACATCTCATGTCTTTGGATGTTCAACCCACTCTATTGGATAAGATTAAAGAAGCCCAAAAGACGGACAAAGAAATCGAAGAGATTAAGGAAAGGATTAGCCAAGGGAAAGCTAAAAGTTTCCATATAGACGAGCAAGGTACTTTATGGCACGGGAAACGTATTTGTGTTCCACAAGATCCGGAATTACGGAAACTGATTCTACAAGAAGCCCATAACTCTCCATATTCTATTCACCCGGGAAACACCAAAATGTACATGGATATGAAAGAAAGATTTCGGTGGAACAATCTAAAAAGGGACATCGCCGAACACATTGCTTTGTGTGATGTGTGTAGTAGAGTGAAAGCGGAGCATCAGAAACCAGCAGGTTTGCTTCAACCAATGCCTATTCCTGAATGGAAGTGGGAAAATATTGGTATGTATTTCATTACCAGATTACCAAGGACCAGGTCAGGGTATGATTCCATATGGGTAGTAGTGGACCGCCCAACTAAAGTGGCTCATTTTATACCCGTAAAGACAACTTATACCAGTGCAAAGTTAGCCAGAATTTACATGAGCAGAATTGTATGCCTTCACGGTGTGCCTAAGAGTATTGTGTCTGATAGAGGAACTCAGTTCACTTCTCACTTTTGGAGATAGCTTCATGAATCTTTGGGAACGAGATTGGAATTCAGCACTGCTTTTCATCCTCAAACCGATGGACAAACAGAAAGGACTAATCAAATTCTTGAAGACATGTTGAGGGCATGTGCCCTAGACTATGGAGCAAGTTGGGATGAAAGTCTGCCTTACGCAGAGTTCTCTTACAATAACAGTTACCAATCTAGCATTGGGATGGCACCATTTGAGTTTCTCTACGGAAGGAAGTGTACCACCCCGTTGCTATGGAATGGTGTGGGAGAAAGAAGTTTGTTTGGACCAGATCTTATCAAAGACGCCGAAGAAAAGGTCAAATTGGTTAGGGACAGGTTGAAGATAGCACAGTCTCGACAGAAAAGCTACGCAGATGCTAAGCGTAGAGAAGTCACCTACGAAGTTGGGGATAAGGCTTATCTTAGAGTATCACCACTTCGTGGAGTGAAAAGATTTGGAGTCAAAGGAAAGTTGGCACCAAGATATGTTGGACCATTCAACATTCTAAGTCGCAAGGGAGAAGTTGCATACGAAATCGAATTGCCAGCATCTTTATTAGCAGTCCATAATGTTTTTCATGTGAGTCAGCTTAAGAAATGTCACCCGGAGATGGAAGGATCTTCTTTGAAGGATACCATATCTTTGGAAGAAGTTCAACTAGAAAGTGATCTCACCTATGAAGAAAAGCCTGTCAAGATTCTTGAGACCGCAGAAAGAGTCACAAGGACGAAGACTATCAAGTTTTGCAAAGTGCAATGGAGTCATCACTCCGAAGAGGAAGCAACATGGGAAAGAGAAGATGATCTTTGGAAAGACCACCCTCACCTATTTGCTAACCAATCCGAATCTCGAGGGCGAGATTCATCTTAAGGAGGTTAGATTTGTAACATCCCAAAAATCATATTTCAAAACTCATTCATATCATCCTTTCTTCATTCATTTAGGGTTTTTCTCAAAATCATTTAGAAACAGAAGTTTGTGCTATGATTTCATGTGAGAAATTTACCTCAATTGGCCATCACCCTTTGAGACTTGAATGTTTAGGAACTTGTTTGCTTGCCTCCATTGTGGAAAGTTTAGGTGTAGCAATTTAACCAAAGTTTTCAACTTGGAAATAATTTCAAAAACCCCTATTCAAACATTTGCAAAATAGAAGCAAAGTCTCTGTTTGTTTGAAATCCAAGTTTGACCAAGCCTTTGCAAGGTAACCACATGGTTAACTGACTGTTTTGAAACCACAATACCCTACAAAGATCCCCAGATTTTGTTTGAATTCAAAAGGATTTGAATTCATATCAAAATCATTCCAGAAAATAGATTTAGAAAAGAAAAAGGGATAAACAAAAGAAAAGGGCCGCGCGCCAGGTTTCTGGCCCAGCAACGAAACGAGCCCAACAAGCCCACCCGGGGAGTTTCCTTTTCTTCTCTCACGCGCGAGCGCACGCAATCAGTCGCTGACAGACAGACCCCACCTCCACCTCGCGCACTTCGCTGACGAGCGGGCCTCCTCCACGTCAGCATCGTCTTCCCCCTGAATCCGCGCACGATCTCCGCCGCTGACCGTTGCCGCAGTGATACCGAGCTTAATTGGGCATTAATCCACGAGCGTTTCCTGTCGAGCCTCTGGCTATAAGATCCTCTCTGCCTCGCGAGCATTTCCCCCCAAACACCTCGCTCACTCCTCCACCAGGTTGCCCTCAATCAACCCCACACACCGCCAGATGAGCCCACTCCGCGATCAATTTGATGAGCCTCGTGTTCCCCTCGCCTCACTCTTGCTATCTGATTCAGTGAGTCTTTGCGCACCTCCCGACCCCACTAGTTCATCTCAGACTGCCCAGTCGCTTCCACTCGACACCGCAAGCACGACTCCAGACCACCCCTGGTAAGTCCACTTGCACTTGCACGCGCATGTTCTCCGTGATCTTCTGCATCTGACCACACCTTCCGTTTGCATCCTAGTGATCTACAACGTCGTCTTCGACCTCGAACAGAACCACCTGTCGCCAGACTCAACTCCGACGAGCAATCATCACCGTGATAGCACGCCCCTTCGCAAACCGACGCTACCTTGAGCTTCAGCAGCCTCTTGCGAACCTGATATGACTCTTCTCCCTCTCGCGGACGATCTGGAACGCTAGCGCCGCCAGAACCGGCGCTCCATGACGCCAGCCGGCCGCTGTGGCATGGTCGTTTGCGTTGAGCACCGTTAGATCTGAGCGCTAGGATAGATTCATTTAACTGCGAAGCGGTACGCGATCTAGAGCGTATGATCTGTTTAGATCCTGCGGCTGCAGAGCGCGATCCAACTGAAGCGGTACGCACCAGTGAGGTTGCGACGCGTGGCTAGGATGAATTCAAAAACAGAATTTAAAACCAGAATTAGATCCAAACTTCAAACTGCCATAACTTTGGATTTCCACGTTGGAATTTTGCAAACTTTATACCGCTGGATTCAGTGAATCAAGGCCTTTCTGTCCATGCAAAGTGTTTAACAAATAGTAACCGTTAGAATGACTTTGTTTGTAGAAACTTGTTTAAGGCTATTTTGAGTATGGATTTAGTTTAGTTATTGTTTTAGGGTTAAATAAGTTTAGTTGGCAAACTTGTGACTTGTTAAGTTTCTGTAATCATGCACTTGATTGGTAGAGTTTTCAAAATCACCACTTAGTAAATTCATGCATGCATTCATATTATTTTTGATTGTATATTGTGTGTAATTGTATGCTACAATTTGGTGTAGATTTTGCTAGTGATTGTGATTGTGAAGAGTGCTACTCTCCTCATTACCAAGGCAAGTGATGCTTCATACTTTTGTCCCATTATTTTCACTATGCATTAGTGTTTTTTCTAAGTAAATCTTGCATGGATTTTATTTTTGCTAAGTATAGACCTTGCTATGGGAAAACCTAGTATATTGAACCCTAGTGAAAATTTCCTAAGTCCAGATACCTAATACTATCATGCTTAGCCTAGCTAATAGAAAACAAGGGTGGATTATATATTCAAGCTATGGAAAAATTTCTAAGTCTGCGGACTTATGTTTTGTTTAATAAAACAACTAAGTGAATGAATCACCTGGGTGGAATGGAAGGAATGGTTTGTGTTGAGTGGTT
This sequence comes from Avena insularis, assembly GCA_023614405.1. Classification (NCBI taxonomy): domain Eukaryota; kingdom Viridiplantae; phylum Streptophyta; class Magnoliopsida; order Poales; family Poaceae; genus Avena; species Avena insularis. Next base: position 195,375,772 of record CM042691.1, read on the forward strand.
CACAAGGCCATGGACTTGGCTTGTGTATCTCACTTGTGGATGGCCACCCAGGAACAAAGAGATTTGAGATGTCAAATGTTGAGAAGCTTCAAGTGCAACCACTTGGCAATATGGGCTCTGCCATGATCACATAGGTTGCTAGAACTTAGTCTCTTGGACAGTTGGTGGTAGTGGGAATGATAGGTTGGAGCGCGTCCATTTGACTAAAGAAAGGCTTCTGAAAGATCTTGTCTTGGGAAACCAAGTCTAGTGGGGAAAGTGCACCACCTCTGCAGAGTGTAAAATCTAAGTACTTAGCCATGTCCCTGGTAAAGGACAATTTGAGCATCAAGACATGGAAGCTATCAAGAATCTCCTCATCCCAATTTCTAAGTTAAAAATCTTGTGGGTGAATAAGGGTTAAAGGATCTTTAGTCTTTGATTGGTAGATGCCTTGGAAAGGATCTTCAGTCTTTGATTGGTAGATGCCTTGGGAAAGTTTTGTCAAGCAAAAACATAGTGTTTTTCTAAGGATAAGGAAAAGTATATTTTGAGAAATGCAAGCCTAAGCTCCACTTGGCCAAATGCATATAGTATTATAGTCCACTTTAAATAAGCTAAGGTATCACTTGCCAATACTATTCCAAAGTATTTACCCTCTGTGGCTGTAACTTGTAATGTTGCAGGTTACTCCGAAGATGAATAGGAGTCATGAGTCTACACTCAACATGCTTGCCTGTGGCACATGAAGATGAAGACTTATGTTTATTTACTTATTCCATAAACTCTTGTATTAGGCCTTGACCCTGAGTTGTAAAAGACTATGTTTTATCTCTGGAATGACTGTAATAAACGACCTTTGTATCTGTGTACTTCATCTTAAACTGTGGATGCTAGCATTGATCCAGGGACTAGCATTGCAATCACAGGGATCCTTTCCTTTACTAAGGAGGGGTCTTACACTATCCTAGCGTCAAGACACGTTAAGTGTGTGACCCTTCGGGTTCGAGAATATGCAGACATGATCTTCTATCAATAATCAACAGCGGGGTCTGGAAACCCATATTGACTCCCACATATTCATCGATGATCATATTGGATGAACCACGATGCCAGGATTCAATCAATCCCATGTATATATTCCCTTCATCGCATGATATTTTACTTGCCCGAGATTTGATCGTCGGTACCAGTATACCTAGTTCAATCTCGTTCATAGCAAGTACTTTACTCGTTCCATAATCCGATATCACTTTGTGATTAACTCCTTAACCACGTGCTTGCAAGCGGTGTTGATATCGATTACCGAGTGGGCCCGAAATATATCTCTCCGACTTGGGAGGGAAAAATCTCATCTCGATACATACAACCCAACAGGTACTTTCCGATCACCTGAGAGACACCTTTATGATCACCCTCTCATAGGATGACGTTTGATGAGCTCAAAGCTTTCTTCCAATACCAGGGAGTTGCACTATCTCATGGTCTAAGGAATACAATATTTGACATAAGAAAAGCTTCACAAAGATGAACACGATGACACGATCTAATTGCTCTGCTTAAATTGGGTCTGTCCATCATATCATTCTCCCAATGATATGATCTCATTATTAATCGACAACTCATGTCTATGGTTAGGAAACCTTAACCATCATTAATCAATGAGCTAGTCCATAGAGGCGTACTAGGGACATGGTGTTATTCACAAACCACACAAGTATTAAAGTTTCCGCTTAATACAATTCTAGCATGGAATATAAACTTTATCATGAACAAGAATTATAATAATAACATCTTTATTATTGCCTCTAGGGCTAATTCCAACAGTCTCCCACTTGCACTAGAGTCAATAATCTAGTTTAAATCTGGCAACAATCTAACACCCATGGCACTAAGGTGCTGATCATATTTTGCACGTGGAAGAGGTTCAGTCAATGGATCTGCGACATTCAGATCTGTATGTACTTTGCTAATCTTCAGATCTCCATCTGCTATATAATCTCGGATTATATGAAACTTGCGGTTGATATGCTTGGTCTTTGGATGATATCTTGGTTCCTTAGCCAGTGCTATGGTGCCAGTATTGTCACACAATATCTCTAGTGGGTCCAAGGAACTTGGAACCACACCAAGCTCAGTGATGAAGTTCCTGATCCAAACTCCTTCACTTGACACTTCTGCAGCAGCCATGTATTCCGCTTCTACTGTAGATCCCGCGATCACGCTTTGCTTGCAGCTTCTCCAGCTCACAGCTCCTCCATTCAAAATATAAACGTATCCTGTCTGAGATTTAGAATCATCCTTGTCGGTGTCGAAACTAGCGTCGACGTAACCCTTTACGACGAGCTGTTCATCACCTCCATAGACTAAGAACATTTCTTTAGTCCTATTTAAATACTTTAGGATGTTCTTCAATCCTGGTATCTGCTCGTCAAACTAAGAGCATTGGACACATCCGGTCTAGTACACAACATGGAATACATGATAGAACCTATGGCCGAGGCATAAGGCACTTTGCTCATAGCTTCTCTATCATTTATCGTAGCTGGACACTGAGCCTTGCTCAATATCTTACCTGACAACATAGGCACTGAACCTTTCTTTGCCTTATCCATTCTGAACCTTTTCAGAACTTTGTCTAGGTATGTACTCTGGCTTAAAGCTATCAGGCGTCTTTGTCTATCTCTATAGATTTTGATACCCAATATATAAGCAGCTTCCCCTAGGTCTTTCATTGAAAAACTTTTGTTCAAATAACTCTTCACATCGTTAAGCATGTCAATGTCATTTCCAATAATCAATATGTCATCCACATATAGTACCAGAAATGTCACTGTGCTCCCACTCACTTTCTTGTAGATACAAGCTTCGTAGCAATTTGGAACAAATCCAAAGCTCTTGATCACTTGATCAAAACGAAGGTTCCAACTCCGAGATGCTTGCTTCAGTCCATAAATGGAACGCTGAAGTTTGCACACTTTATCAGCATCCTTAGGATCGACAAAACCTTCGGGTTGCATCATATACAACTCTTCATCAATGTTGCCATTGAGGAACGCAGTCTTGACATCCATCTGCCATATTTCATAATCATGAAACACAGCAATTGCTAATAAAATCCGAATGGACTTAAACATCGCTACGGGAGAGAAAGTCTCATCGTAGTCAACACCTTGAACTTGTTCAAAACCTTTCGCGACAAGTCGTGATTTATAGACGGTTACATTACCATCCGCGTCCATTTTCTTCTTGAAAATCCATTTGCACTCAACAGCCTTTCGGTCGCTAGGAGGGTCCACCAAAGTCCATACTTGGTTTTCGCTCATGGATCCCAATTCGGATTTCATGGCCTCTAGCCATTTCTCAGAGTCTGGGCTCATCATCGCTTCCTCATAGTTCGTAGGTTCACTGTCGTCTACTAACAAGACAGTTAAGACAGGGTTGCCGTACCAATTAGGAGGGGCACGCGACCTTGTCGACCTGCGATGTTCAGTAGTAGCATCGTCCGAAGCTTCATGATCCTTGTCATTAGCTTCCTCTATAGTTGGTGCAGGCGGCACTGGAACAATTTCAGGTGCTGTGCTACTCTCTAATTCAAGAGAAGGTTCAACAACCTCGTCTAGCTCTACTTTCCTCCCACTCACTTCTTTCGAGAGAAACTCCTTCTCAAGAAAGGATCCGTTCTTTGCGACAAACACTTTGCCTTTGGTTCTGTGATAGAAGGTATACCCAATAGTTTCCTTAGGGTATCCTATGAAGACGCATTTCTCCGCTTTGGGTTCGAGCTTGTCCGACATCAACTTCTTGACGTAAGATTCGCATCCCCAAACTTTAAGAAACGACAACTTAGGTTTAGCACCAAACCACAGTTCATACGGTGTCATCTCAACGGAATTAGATGGTGCCCTATTTAAAGTGAATGCAGCGGTTTCTAATGCATAACCCCAAAATGATAACGGCAAATCAGTAAGAGACATCATTGATCGCACCATATCTAATAGAGTTCGATTCCGGCGTTCAGACACACCATTGCACTGTGGTGTTCCGGGTGGCGTGAGTTGCAAAACGATTCCGCTTGCTTTAAGATGCGTGAGAAAATCATAACTCAAATATTCACCTCCACGATCGGATCGTAGAAACTTAATTTTTCTGTTATGATGGTTCTCCACTTCATTCTGAAATTCTTTGAACTTTTAAAATGTTTCAGATTTATGTTTCATTAAATAGATATACCCATATCTACTTAAGTCATCAGTAAAAGTGAGAAAGTAGCAATATCCACCGCGCGTCGAAACACTCATCGGTCCGCATACATCGGTATGTATGATTTCCAACAAGTCCGTTGCTCGCTCCATCATTCCGGAGAACGGGATTTTGATCATCTTGCCCATTAGGCATGGTTCGCATGTGTCAAATGATTCAAAATCAAGAGACTCCAAAAGTCCATCAGAATGGAGTTTCTTCATGCGTTTTACACCAATATGACCTAGACGGCAGTGCCACAAATAAGTAGTATTATCACTATCTACCTTGCATCTCTTAGACTCAATGTTATGGATGTGTGTTTCATCCCTTTCGAGATTCAGAAGAAATAAACCATTCACAGCAGGTGCATGACCATAAAAGATGTTACTCATATAAATAGAACAGCCATTATTCTCAGATTTAAATGAATAACCGTCTTGCAATAAACACGATCCAGATATGATGTTCATGCTCAACGCAGGCACATAATAACATTTATTAAGGTTTAAAACTAATCCCGAAGGTAAAACTAAGGAGAGCGTGCCGACGGCCATCACATCAACTCTTGATCCGTTGCCAACGCGCATCGTCACCTCATCCCTCGCTAGCCGCCGTCTATTCCGCAGCTCCTGTTTCAAGTTACAAATATTAGCAACTGAACCAGTATCAAATACCCAGGCACTACAACGAGGGCTAGTGAGGAAAACATCAATAACATGTATATCAAATATACCTTTGATGGTGCCAGCCTTCTTGTCCGCTAAGTACTTCGGACAGTTGCACTTCCAGTGACCCTTGTCCTTGCAATAGAAGCACTCAGTGTCCGGCTTAGGTCCAGACTTGAGCTTCTTCTCAGCAGGGGCAACGCGATTGCCGCTGCCTTTCTTGAAGGGCTTCTTCGCACCCTTACCTTTCTTAAAGCTAGGGGGCTTGTTGACCATCAACACATGATTATCTTTCTTGATGTCCACCTCCGCAGCTTTCAGCTTAGCGAAGAGCTCGGTGATCGTATCAGTGGAACCAATCTAATTATGAGTAACTACAAAACTTTTGTAGCTAGGAGGGAGTGATTGCAGAACCCTGTCAATCTTGAGCTCCTCTGGAATCTTGCAGTCCAGTTGCTCAAGGCATTGAGTGTAGCCCGACATCTTTATGGCATGCTCACTAACGGAACTCCCTTCCTCCATCTTGCAGTTAAAGAATTTCTCAGAGATCTCATATCTCTCAGAACGGTCCTGAGTATGGAACATAGTTTTCAGTTCCTCAAGAATCTCAAAGGGCCCGGGGTAATCTTCAAAACGATTTTGAAGGTCCGATTCCATAGCAAACAACATGGTTCTCTTAATCACACCATAATCATCTTTGCACGACTGATAAACAACTTTCTCATCAGCCAGCGCATCTACAGTAGGGGCGTCACCTAGCGCATTCTCAAGGACATAGTCCTTTTGTCCGCCAGCGAGAATGATTCTCAGATTGCGGAACCAGTTGGTGAAGTTAGACCCATTGTTCTTAAGCTTTTCTTTCTCAGCAAAAACATTGAAGGTAAAGTTGGACTTAGCCATTTGATCTACAAAATTTGCAAGTACAATTTAGACTATGTTCATGATAACTAGTTCAAGTTAATCAAATTACTAGATGAACTCCCACTAAATTCAACATCCCTCAAGTTGTTTAGTGAACATGACCCAAATTCACCACAACTAATCCGATCTTCACGAGAAGAGATGTGGTTTCAATGGTGGACAACGAAGTGTCGATCATATCATTCATATGACTCATGCTTAACCTTTCGGTTCATGTGTTCCGAGGCTATGTCTGTACATGCTAGGCTCGTCAAGTCAAACCCAAGTATTTCCGCATGTGCAAAAACTGGCTTGCACCCGTTGTATGTGAACGTAGAGTTTATAGCACCCGATCATCACGTGATGCTTGAACACGACGAACTTTCGCAACGGTGCATACATGGGGAGAACACAGTTTTATCTTGATATTTAAGTGAGGAATCATCTTATAATGCTACCGTCGCGATCTAAGCATAATAAGATACATAAAAGGATAAACATCACATGCATATAACTTTATGTGACATGGTATAGCCAATCTTCGCGCAATGATCTCCATCTTGTGCGTGCCGGCATGATCTCCATCACGCCACCCTGATTGCCTCCACCACGAATAGCAACTACAACTATTGCTAACTACTTAGCGATAAAGTAAAGCTATTACATGGCGTATAAGAAGTTGACACACAGGTCATACACAATTATAAAGACAACCATATAGCTCCTGTCGGTTGTGTACTCATCGACATGCAAGTCGTGAAACGTTACAAAACATGATCATTGCATACAACATACACATCACATCTTGGGCCATACCATATCACAGAAAACACTCCCTTCAAAAACAAGTTAGACGCCTCTACTTTGTTGTTGCATGTTTTATGTGGCTTATGGGAGTAGCAAGCTAAGAACGATTCTTACCTACGGAAAGCCACAACGGTGATATTGTGGTTTCCAAACTCCGGTGTAAATCCCATGACAACTATAGTGAGAGAAACTGGCATCCACTAGCCGCATGTGTGGAACAAGCCACACGTCAAGTGTGGAGCCGGTCTCGCGAACGAGGTCGCGTAAGGTTGGCCTGGACCGCTTCGATCTCACTATCCCGCGTCATAAGAAGTACACAAACAAGAGGCTTGCAACAGAAAACATCAACGCCCGTAACAACCATGTTGCGTTCTACTCGTGAAACACATCTACGCATAGATCTAGCTCTGATACTACTGAAGGGTTTCGCAGCATAGTAAATCAAAATTTTCTACGGATGCGAACGGGGAAAGCCAAGATCTAATCTAGGAGATGCAAACAACGAGGGGGAATAGATGAGATCTTCATACCCTTGAAGATTCGCACAGCGGAACGTTCGACGGAACGTGGGTGATGTAGTCGTACTCACTTCTGCTCCTCGTGATCCGATCCGATCTAACACCGCAAGTGGCGATGCCTCCGAGAGATGCACACGTACGGCACCTCGACGTCTCCTCCTTCCTCGGCCCAGCAAGTGGGGTGGAGAGATGGATTGGATCTACAACACGACAGCGCGGTGGAGAGTTTCTGCGGCAGGGCTTCGCCTACGCGCAGTCGGGAGAGAGAGAGAGAGGAGGGGCAGCAGGGAGGCTAGGGTTGAGGAGGAGGTGTGGGAGGGCTGCGCCCCCATCCCTATTTATATAGAGGGGTGGGCGGCTGGCCCTTGCCCCTCCCCCAAGCCCTAGGCCGGCGGCCAAAGGAGGGAGGAGTGGGGGGCAAGTTCCCCCCCCCCTTCTAGAAGCTCCCCTAGGGTTTTGCCCTAGGCTTGGCCGGCTGGGCCCTATGGGGCCTCGTGCCCTTGGACCAATGCTGCCAGGGCACTCCCTCATAGGCCCATGCCCCCTCCCGACAAGTGGGGCCACGTTGGTCCCACTCCGGAAGGTTCTAGAAACTTCCGGTACAATACCGATTAACCCGAAACAATTCCGAACTCCAAAATCTGCTTTGCCTTATATGAATCTTATTCTCTGGACCATTCCGGAACCTCTCGTGATGTCCTGGATCTCATCCGAAACCCCGAACAAAAACTCATAAACCAATTATCCAATCTATCCTAGCGTCGAGACACGTTAAGTGTGTGACCCTTCGGGTTCGAGAATATGCAGACATGATCTTCTATCAATAATCAACAGCGGGGTCTGGAAACCCATATTGACTCCCACATATTCATCGATGATCATATCGGATGAACCACGATGCCAGGATTCAATCAATCCCATATATATTCCCTTCGTCGCGCGATATTTTACTTGCCCGAGATTTGATCGTCGGTACCGGTATACCTAGTTCAATCTCGTTCGCATCAAGTACTTTACTCGTTCCGTAATCCGATATCACTTTGTGATTAACTCCTTAACCACGTGCTTGCAAGCGGTGTTGATATCGATTACCGAGTGGGCCCGAAGTTATCTCTCCGACTTGGGAGGGACAAATCCCATCTCGATACATACAACCCAACAGGTACTTGCCGATCACCTGAGAGACACCTTTATGATCACCCTCTCATAGGATGACGTTTGATGACCTCAAAGCTTTCTTCCAATACCAGGGAGTTGCACTATCTCATGGTCTAAGGAATACAATATTTGACATAAGAAAAGCTTCGCAAAGATGAACACGATGACACGATCTAATTGCTCTGCTTAAATTGGGTCTGTCCATCATATCATTCTCCCAATGATATGATCTCATTATTAATCGACAACTCATGTCTATGGTTAGGAAACCTTAACCATCATTAATCAATGAGCTAGTCCATAGAGGAGTACTAGGGACACGGTGTTGTTCACAAACCACACAAGTATTAAAGTTTCTGCTTAATACAATTCTAGCATGGAATATAAACTTTATCATGAACAAGAATTATAATAATAACATCTTTATTATTTCCTCTAGGGAATAATTCCAACATGCACATAGAATGACAACTATGCTCTCTTAATGGTGCCTAAAGGTAGAAGGTGGAGACTCACATAATGGTGGAAGAAAGTCATTTTATAAAGGAACGCAGGGATTACAAGTTTCAAAAAGAGCTTCCAAAAATTATGGTACTTGTGAGCTTTCAGCCCTCATTGCCCCTATCATAAGAATCTTGAAGTGATTAAGGTTAAAGTGACAAAGATGGAGTATATGCTTGACGAAGTATAAGTTGGAAATCTCAAGTCCCTTGAATACGAGGGCCACACCTCATGCTACTCAACTTTAGTCACCTGTAAGTTCTTGTCATTGTAAGTATTTGCATATCATTGAGAACCGCCAACGGGGTACCCCTTGCACATTGTACAAGAGCTTTCCGATAACCAAAAATGACAAGGCAAGCAGACAATGAGCATCTTAGCAATCTTCTTATTTACCATGGGAATATGGTGCTTTTTTTCTCTCTTTCCTCTTTTCTCAATGTGTCTCTTTTTTATGATAAGAATGCTTCATAGATGTCACTATGGTGATGCTGCAAGTTTCCACCATGATTAGGCATGGCTTAGGCTAGCGGCCTAGGCGTTTCTCTAACATAGGATACAAACTCCATGGACTTACAAGTTCCCTCTTTATTTCACACCGGTGACATCCATATACAAAAGAGCATGATATCAATTGAGTACAAAGTACAAGTGCAATGTTGAAAACATTCCCCATGACAGCACGGTTTTGCTAATTCCAACGTATAAGTGCAATCATATACAACAAAGATGACACAATAGTTTAAGTTTATTAGGGGCAAAGAAAATAAATTGTGCCATAAAGTTTGTGAGGGCTTTAATCACTAAGTTTTCACATAACAAAATAGTTTTTAATTGGAAGATAGCTGAAAACAAGAATATACTTGGAATGGTGTAACACACCATGCATATGAGTTTATAGTGGACACTTTGGAAAAACTTGGTTTCTTGGGAGTTGGAAGCATGAGTAGAGCTTACTCATACAAGTGGAGGCTAGCAAAAGACTGGGAGCAACCAACTAAGAGAGCAATAATGGCCATAATAATGCAGTGCAACAAAGCATTATTAATCAAAGAAAAGAGTGGTACTACAAGTCAAGGACTAAATTATCATAGAGGATAATGGTGACTTGTGAGAGTCATAACATGGTGTGAGCATGTGCCAATTCAACCCAAGCAAAGCATCAAAGGAAAGTACCACAATACTATGCTTTTTGCATGCTAATACAACGCATAATTTCTTCAAGGCACACTAAGAAATCCCAATTGTTTGGAGAAAGACAAGCTATAGCAATAATCACTAAGCATAAGATCAAAACAACACCTTGCATTTCATGCTAAAGTCTAAGTCATAGTCAATGCAAGCTCCCTTTTTTACCACTATAAGCATCAAACTTTCTACTCTTTTCCAACACCAAATAGCTTATTTGAAACAACTCACAAAGATAATAATCAATAAATATCAGTGAGCTTGTCTCACAAATCCACAAAGAAGAACTAAAAAGTTCTAAGCAAAGCACAAGAAAACTAGGGCTAAACACAGTGCTAGCAAAATTGAACACTCACAAAACAATAAGAATGAAAACTAGAATGTTCTAGGCAATGAAAACAGAGTGTGTCTCTTTCCAAGAGAAGTGTGCTCAGATCCAACAAATTTAGTCAAGCAAACTAAGGAAACTAAAACCAAAAACAAAAACTAAGACGCTCCAAGAACAACACAACAATGCATGAAACAATAAAAATGAAGTGTCTAGAAAGACCTAAGATTTTTATTGATGAAGAAGGGGATGCCTTGGGCATCCCCAAGCTTTGATGCTTGTACCTCTTGAATATTTATTGGGGTGACATGGGGTGTCATACCCAAGCTTGAGCTTTTTTCTATTCTTCATCTCATTACATAATTCTTTCTCTACACCTGCAAATTCTCCTTCATACAAAACTTCACACAATCTTAATTAGCAACATTAGCTTATTCAAAAGATATTAGACCTCTGGCAAAGCTTTGGAATATCAAGGATTTTCACTAAAAACACATGATACTGTAGCAAATCCTTCAAAAATCTCAATTCACCTAACTCAAAAAGGAATCAATAAGCAAATGCAAATAATGGCAGAAATCTGTCAAAACAGACCAGCGGGTAGAAATCTGTCACACAATTTTAGAACATCTTCTGTTACTCAAATCAAAAAGTGTTGAACTAACAAAAGTTAGCTAACATACTAGGGGATTTATTCTTAAATTTTCAACTCAATCCGACTTACAGAGACTCAAATTTTTATGGTGGAGGACGGAAATCTATTTCGGGACAACAACTCCCAAATCTTACTTCCCTCTCATTAGAGGTCATTCTTGGAACAAAAGTCAAACAAAAAGGATAATGAGAGGTCATTACTGGAGTAATAACTTCCAAGACTCAATAAAACTCTTGGGTTATCTCCCAACAACTACTTTTCTTTAATGCCTTTAAGTTAGGCTTTATATCTTGAGGAGATGCTCACATAAGAAATATGAATTGAAGTAAAAGAGAGCATCAAGAAGCAAATTCAAAACATATTTAAGTCTAACCCACTTCCTATGCATAGGAATCTTGTAAGAAAATAAATCAAAGAAGCACATAGCAACAAGCATAGGAAAGCAAAACAAGTGCAACTTCAAGATTTTCAACATAAAGAGGGGAAACTTAATATTTTTGAGATGCATAAGACCATGTTTCCCTCTCTCGTAATAACTTTCAGTAGCATCATGAACAAAATTAACAATATAACTATCACATAAAACATTCTTATCATGAGCCACATGCATAAAATGATTATTACTCTCCACATAAGCAAATGCATTCTTATTAGTTGTAGTGGGAGCAAATTCAACAAAATAGCTATCATTACTAATCTCATTACCATAATCATCAAATATAGGAGGCATATTGTAATCACAATTAACTTTCTCCTCAATAGTAGGTGGACTGAAAATATCATATTCATCATTGTAATCATCATATATTGGAGGTTTGGTATCATCATAAGCAATAGAATAGCTATCTTCCAAAGCAGGGGAACTAAAAAGATCATTTTCATAAAAACTAGCTTCCCCAAGCTTAGACTTTTCCATAGCATTAGCAACAATGGTGTAGAAAGAATTCATACTAATAACATTGCTATTAGCATGCACATAAAGTTCCATAGGTTTTTAAATTTTCTCTTCAAACACTTCATGTCCTAACTCAAGATAAATGCTATAGAGCTCTCTAATTTTTTGTTATTTTCCATTAAGCCTAACTAGTGAAAACAAGAAACAAAAAGACACAACTGTAGAATCTAAAGGAAATAACTTCGAGTACTCACACCGGAGGATGTGAGTACCTTTTACCTTACCTCCCCGGCAACGGCGCCATAAAAGAGCTTGATGTCTACGCACTTTTATTCTTGTAGACAATTGTTGGGCCTCCAAGTGCAGAGGTTTGTAGAACAACAACAAGTTTCCCTTAAGTGGATTACCCAAGGTTTATCGAACTCAGGGAGGAAGTGTTTAAAGGTATTCCCTCTCAAGCAATCCTAAAATCAAGATACAAGAAGTCACTTGTGTCCCCAACACACCCAATAGACTTGTCAGGTGTATAGGTGCAATAATTCGGCGAAGAGATAGTGAAATATAAGTGGTAACGGTGCCATAAAAGAGCTTGACGGTGAGGTAAAGACTAAAGCAAGCAAACATGCAACAGATCTAGATGCAAACTGTGTTTCAATGTTTAGAAACAAGGCCTAGGCTTCATACTTTCACTAGTGAACACTCTCTCATATAAATATCCTCTCTTCATGATACTACTCTCCGATTGGACACACTAATCATCGGTAGGGCTATAACAGCACTCCTCAAAGTCCGCCTTCCCCAATCTAGATAACCCCACACTGTCACCTTGAGCGCTAGATGGTTCCAACAAACACCACAATTTCATCAACACATCCAACTCCAAATATAACTCATAACAAATATTCAATCTAGCGAAAGAGCCACACACGGTATGCATGCTGTCACTTTCATACACGTGGGGAAAAGCATAGATCTGTTAAAGCATAAAGAGTATTTATGTAGAGTCAAACCTAAGTGCCACCATGGTGTGCATGCTGTCACTTTCACACACATGGGGAGAGAAGAAATCTATTGAAGCACTTGAGTAGCAAGGTAGATCTATTTGATTACAAAGCTCATGATCACAATATAACCATGCATAGAGAGAGAGATGAACACATAGCTACCGGTAGAGCCCTTAGCCTCGAGGAAGAACTACTCCCTCCTCATCATGGGAATCAGCAACGGTGATGGAGATGGTGGTGGAGATCGATGGAGATGGCTCCGCGGGCACTTCCCCGTCCCGGCAGGGTGTCGGAACAGAGACTTTCTGTCACCCAAATATCCCCTTCGGTGGCGGTAGTGCTACAGATGTTTTCGTGGATTTCTTCTGGATGTCCTAGGGTTTTTGGGTCGGAGGCTTCTTATAGGCGCAGGAATCAAGGTCGGTGGGGGTCCGGGGGGCCCACACCCCCTATGGGCGCCTCCAGGGCTTGCCTGCACCTAGGGGGTGCGGCCACCTTGTGGCCCCCCTCCGGCTCTGCTTCGTGGTTCCATGTTGCTCCGGGAAAAATAATGACTTTGTCTTTTGTCCCATCCAATTCCGAGAATATTGATTTTCTGCCTTTCTGGAACCAAAAATATAAGAAAACAGACAACTAGCACTGTGGCAACTTGTTAATAGGTTAGTTCCAGAAATGATATAAAAACACTTCAAAATATAGACAAAGCAAAGCAAAGTAGATACTAAACAAGCATGGAGCATCAAAAATTATAGATACGTTTCCGACGTATCAGGTGCCATGATCTACAACAGAAATATGCAAAACACTTAAGACATGAATTCAGAAAAGAGCAAGCATGTTAAAAACTTTAATATTTTATGCTCCCAAAACCAACACCCCTCCGATGGTTGCTTAGTGATTCAGGATCCTAAGCAAGTCGGCTAGTAAGCTTTAGCATCACCGCTAGCCGTCAAGTGATCTAGGTAGTCAACTCCTTGTCAATCGTATCTCGTATGACTCATGTTGAATGGGTGGCATCACATGCCCCAGCTCCCGTCTGACTTTTCCCCGAGTCCCACAACCGTTGTGATAGACCCGTCTAGCTTACCAAGTGTTTCCGCTGTAAGAGTCCGACTCGAACCCACCTAGTCGGAAAGAATTGGAAGCAACTCAATTTGATGAGCCCACTACCAAAAATGTCTGACTTGTGATGGTGCAAACACTGGCGGGAAAACCGACTAGACCTTCTTTGAGGGATTAAATTTTACCGACTATCTAATAGAGGTAAAACAGAGACATACCAATAACACAGAATAAATCAATTATAATGTGAAATGGTATGGCTCTCTTCATGGTGATCTCCATCTCCACAAAGCATGTAATCTGACTCGTGCCAACTCTTGTCACTACCGTCTTACACCATGTCTCCGACATGTACATCACCTTGCATGCCATCCGGGTTCTCCACAAAGCTACACTAGCTTAGTAAAGTAAATTACATAGAGAATCCGACACACAGGTCGTTATACAATAAAATGACAGCACCTAGGCTCCATCAAGCTGACAAAACCGTGATTTGCAGATCACGTATTGATTACACACATACATCACATGCACATGAACCATACAATTCACAACTTCCTGCAAAAACAAGTTATGCATAGATACGCTATCTACTGGCGCTGTGAAACTCACAACGACATCTAAGGCGCTACGATAGGGTGAAGCGGCGGCGATCGAAGGGGCAGCGCCCCTCGCGAGTGCGGGCAGTGCCCGACGATTTTTCTGAAAACGTAGATCTCATCTACATTCCGAACATGGATTCTGACCATTGTTCCGACTCAATCAAACTCTTTGATCTTCGATCATCGCATCTGGATTTGCGTGTCACAGTCTACACCGATGGCGGAAACTGACCGGTAGGGGTATGTCGTTCCACGACCTCAGTAGCATGATCACGGAAATCAGATCTACCATTCCCCGAGTATAGTTGATCCAATCAACATCATACAAAACCGATCTATCTCATAGATCGACCACCAAAATAGCACATAGATCCAATCTACAGCCAACCGCATATCACATATGCGAGATCTCGAGCCTAAAACCAGAAGCTATCACTCTGATACCACTGTTGGGCCACGTAGAGATAAAACAAAACATTTTCCTCTAACGTGGTGATCCCAAGATCTAGGTGAGGTAGAAGGCCACGAGGTTTACTACTAGACACGCAGTTGCGAATTACTGATGTAGCACGTCAGTTGATGCAGTGTAGTCCTTGCGATCTTGATCCAATCAACGATCGTCCAAGCGCTGATGGTACAACACCTCTGTTGGTGTCCACATGTACAAGGAGGAGCGCCGATGGTGAGCTGCTAGGTTTGTTACGACGACAGGACTGCTATGGAGCTAGGGTTTCCAACTCATGGAATGACCTAACCGATCAACGATTAACCCTTCTGGGTTACTGTGCTCCACAATATATAGGGAGTGAACATGGGCTCCACTCTCGTGGCCCATTCACTAAAGCCCATATAATACCATTCACCGTGAGTCCAACTCACTGACTCAGTCCAAATCCGGCTTGGGTCCAACCTAACCATATTTCTGGTTTAGATCCAATCCAAACTTGTTCCAGCTCTTAAGTGTGTGACCCCGCAGGCTCATGGCTACTTGAACACGATTGGAGTCCTACTCTCAATCGACCAGTCGGTAGCGGCTCCTAGCAGAACGTGCCGACTCCTAAGGACCAAAGAGTCATGATGACTTGCCTTTTCAATGTGACTTGCGTATGAGTCCCTTTTGCCTCACGATATACCTTGTCGGACTATAGGAGAATATTTGTCATCCCTTAAATAGTCCGACTCTCTTCTCTATCCGAGATAAGTGATTCATCCGACTAACTCTTAGTCGATCGCCTCGGTTAACACTTAACCGAGTCGTGCCTGGCCATGCTTTCTGAATCATGTCATCCGAGAGGGCCCAGAGAATATCTCTCCAAGTGGATGGGCAAAATCTCATCTTGGTTATTCAGATCACGTAGCTTGATTCTCAGTCGATCCGAACACTGCCTTTATAACTGCCCAGTTACGGATCAGCGTTTGACAGAACCTAAGTCGGTGATCCTCAACTCGTACTATGAAATAACCTCAGGTCTAAGGATTACATTGATTGAGATATACAAATGACAACTTGTTTGTTGTACCTCAATATGGGTCAATCCGACTGGCTAAACTCTTTAGCTGAATCTGTGTAAGTCGGAATAGCATCTCCATGCCCATGACAAGTGGAACCGAGTCATCAAGCCAACTTGTATATGGAAGTCCATAAGGCTACTTTTTTCCTTATGGACAAGTGATACCTTCCATCTGGATTAAGGGATGTACTATAATAGTCTTTTTACCTAGTAAACCTAGGTTTAATCTAACCTTGGGAAATAATGCTAAAAGGAAATAAAAACTAAACATCTATAAGACTTTTTTTGTTTTACCTTTATTTACCAGACCAATATAGTTTACTTCATATCATGGGTTGATTCAATGGATGGAGATAGCCAGGGTTAAAGATCCACCTAAGTTGCTCATCATAGGGATAAAATATAATATAGGCACAGTCAAGTGTAACGTTTTAGTATAGATAATATTTTGTGGGTAACACATCCTAATATATTAAAGCCTCTGCAAGCCACAGGCATAGCAATAGCCTTTTGATCCAACCGGTTGTGCCACGAAGCACCGGGTTACAAACAATTATTAAATAAAAACACAAATCAAAGCCTTAAGGAGAGATGTTGTTGTTCCTGAATGGGTCGCTAAGCGAAGAACGTACAACCCTTTCTATCACTAGGTTTCCTAGGAGATCGCCGCTAGACAAGTATCTCACCTCAAGCCTTTATCTATCTCGGGGGTCTTGGGTACCTACAAGTCCAAAGATCAATGAAAGAGACAAAGAAACAAAAGATACAAATCCCTTATTCAAACAATACACAATACTCCCATCGATTAGATGCGCATAATTGTTGTGAGGTTTCTCCCCAATCCGCAGCCCGTGAGGACTACTCACTCATAAAAATAAGATCATGGATAGAAAACATTATGCAAAATACTTAGATTGAAATCAAATATTCTTACAATGGTCGTCGGATCACAAGGAGACCTCAAGTACAAAGTAATGGGCTCATGGAGAGGATGGAAGATGGAGGGGATGAACTATGGTGTGGATCTCCTTTGGTGGTGTTGTGATGCAATCTGAGAATGGCGGCCCTCTGCACGGTGGCTAGGGCCTTGGAATATATAGACGTCTTCACGAAAGTTGTAGGGTTTGATGAGACGAAGCCGCCACCACATGGTACGGGAAGGCCGTACGGGCGGGACCTTCCTATACCAGTGGTCGTTATGAACCCTGAAGCCTGGTAATTGCTCTAGGATTACTTGGTCATGTGGACTTCTCAAAATCTTCATTTATGACTCCTGATTTCTCCTTAAAAAGTGTGATTTCCTGCACAACACAATTCAAAGCAATGGTTTGCATATCTTTACAATAACTAGTCATTAGTAGCAAGGGGGAGATATTCTTGTCAATTGCTTGATGAAAAAAAATGTTTAAACAAGGAAAAAGCTGGCTATTTTAAGAGCCATCAACCTCCCCAAAGCTCAAACCTTGATCGCCCTTGAGCAAGAAGAAACAAAAGAACTATAAGGAATCCAACGTTTAAACTTGAAACAACGATAATATGAATTCACTTATGGTTGGTACTCATATGCGTCCAACACTTCTTCCATTCGAAAGGCTCATCAAAGTTAGACAAATGCCAAGAAGATTACACAAGCTTTGATAATTCAAGACAATCAAAGGAGAGTTTAATGTAAGTATAAATAACTAGAAGTGTAACAATCAATCCATTTCCTCTAGTTAACTCTCAGCTTGCCAGGGAACACTAGGATGTTTAATATAGCAAAATTGAGTAAGATAGTTCAAGTCCTAAGTAGCATAACAGTGAAGTGTATTATTGACACCCACAACAGTAAATCAAGACTATCGAAACACTTATATTCCAATCATTGTCTTCCAATAAAAATCATAAAGTAATAATGAGACCATGTCAAGGAGTTGTTATGTGGATCTTCATTTTTCCTTCTTTTAAGGATAATTCTCAACAAGGATCATTGAGTGATTCTTCTAAACATTGGTTTGCATAACCTTCAGGAGTACCAATACTTTTTCCCAATTATGGTGACACATATGCCACCCCTGTCATCAACTCAAAGCCGAAATCAGGGGTTGTACCATCGATCGTTCATAATCTAGCAGAGTTGTTGGCATCTAAAGGTGTGCGTGAAAAAACATAACTCTTTAACTAGTACCATAGTATTATCCACAAGGTTAGATTTGGCATGCATCACAATTACCGATAGACTTAATTTCAATTAAACAACTCCTTTCAAGAGTGTCGTCAAGTCTATCAAAACATCTATGGGGTTCACTATCTTCAAAGGTAAACTCTCAAGACAATCACTCATCAAACAAGTCATAAATTTGAGACTTTTCTTATTGTACTTGTTTGGCAATATTATTTACAAGGAAAGAATCGGTTATCTAGAAGAACTAGAGAAAAATCTTCCACAACTAATCATTCATACAAATAAAAAGCTTTACTCTAATATTTTGAATTACTCCCACTAGCATAGCATCTTAGAAATTCAACTAACAAAGATAAAAAATAAAAATTTCGAAAGTGGGAGACATAGGACATACCTCTCATGAGTAACTTCATAATCATCTTCCTTATAGGGGTGTGTTCCTTCAAAACTCAAGTAAAATCACTCCCATAATAAAATTAAAGCAAAGAAGCAAAGGGAAAATCCACTTTCATGAAAAAATAAAAAGGGAAAAATCTTTTTGTATTTTTGAGGATGGGGATTAGATAATAGAAAAGAACTTGTGGCCAAGTAAGGAACTAAGAAAATAAATAAAATAAAAAACAATATAAAACATAAAAGAAAAGAAAAGAAAAGTGTTGGAACAAACCAAACGAGTGTTTCAAAGGTCACAAGAAGCTGGGGTACAACCTCATTATTACACAAATAAAATTGTCGGGGTACACATCCCCAGGATCAGGTTTTTGGAATCCATTTTGTTGCTCATTATGGTGGTTGAAAATGTCCCATGTTCCATTGGCTGCTCCAATTGTTGAACTGGGTGGAGAGGTTGGCAGTACCATCTTGAAGGTTGATGGAGAGCTTATTCATTTTTTGGATATTTCCTTCGATAGAATAAATATCTTCATAGGTGGTGTAGAAGTTTGGTGGATTCACATCTTGTTAGGGTCCTTCTTGTTCTACTTATTAATCTTCTCCTTCCTCATACACGGGTACTTATTATTGGGGCAGACATGCCCCAACCTTCATGTCATAACGCAAACGTCCCTCCTCGATAAAGAAGAGGCCATTGGGCAAAGGATCTAGGATCAAGTGATTCGCCCCAGGTATATCAATGAAGTATCTACCATTAGTTCTAGAAATCATACCACAAGCTCTCAGAGTAAAAATGCCAAGATGGCGGTTTCCTTCCAACGGTTGGATGTTACCTAGGTTGAAGTGGAATGCACATGCAAGCGTGGTTATGACTCCTCCTTCGCATGTGGGACCACGAGATTCAAGAGGTTGATGTTTAAGATAAAAAAAAGAAGGGCGTCCAAATTTGGCGTTAAGTTACAGTTTGGAATAGAATCTTTAGTGAGGATCATCATGTCCTCCTTGTTGACTCAACTAAACTCACACGTGCCTTCAAGGTGTTAGCAATAACATAAAACAAATAATGAACGGCAGGATAATAAATTTGGTTTCCATTGGTTGTGTTTCCATGAATTCTCATTCTATGAAAATAAGCCAAGGGTGTTGGATTCAGAACAAAGGTGGTGGAGCATATGTCGGTGGCGTTGTTGGCAAATCCAAAGTAGTAAGCCTATTGGTCAAGAATCAAGGAGTACTCACATCTCATAAGACGGAAGTTGACGCGATCAACTCTAGGCATTTGCTCCTCGGGGCAATAGTGTGAGCACACCGAATGTGTCAAGGTGCTGAGAAACTCAAGCGTCAAGTGGAGGTACCTGGCGACATCATGAAATACAAATTCATACAAACCAACATTGTGGCAAAGTAAATCGAAATCATCGTGAATGCCAAGTTGGTTCCGGATAAAGGGACATGCCCACTTGGTAGACTTGATTTCTTGGAGCTTGAGACGGTTCAGTTGAAACTCCTCGGTGAACTCGATACCAAGTGACTCGGGGGTTAGCATATCAAAAGGTGGTGCGGCTTGTTCCACAGCCATCACACATGTATGACTCCTCGTGTTCATCTAAAACAAAAATAAATAATAATGCTAATCAAAAATTTAGTCCAATAGAAACATAGCATAAATGATCCTCTACACTTGTTACAAAATAAAAAGCTCTAAAAATAAACTAAACATGCACAACATCAAGATTAGCTCAAGAACAAGACCTAAGTATAGATTGATAATGGTGAAAGATTGAGCAGAGTTTATATGCAAATAAGTTGGGGATAGAAGGAGAAACATACCTTAGATCGATTGGGTGTGGTAATCAAATAAAGGACGAGTAGAATCGAAGATCCAATGGAGATGGTTTGGAGTTTGGAGGTATAAGAAAGAAAAATTTGTGTTTTGGGGATTTTAGGGTTACCTCTTCCTGAGTTGATATGGTGGCTGAGTACGTGGTATAGGTGGGAAGTACGGCTAGATCCCGCCCCTACCGACTAACAAACCTTGGACTCAATTCCTTCTGGCGGTGCACCCAGTATGGGCACATGGTACAATCGCGCGCCGCCATACTATTGGTCGTTATGCGGTAATTATGTCCGCTTGAAAGTTGATGTTTTTCTCGAGGGTACGGTATGTGCGGGCAATACAGTCGCCTCCATACATACTAGTGGTTGTTACGTCCACTCCATCCTGTGGCAAAAATCAACACTTCTATTTTCCAAAGTTGTGATGTGGTACAAGCGCACTTTACGGGCTCTCCTGGCCGTACTAGTGGTCGTTATGTGAAGTGGAAGCTAAAAAACATGTAGAATTTGGTTAGTATCTTCGCGCGCCTTTGACATCTTAGCAAATGAAAAAATAATAACAAATAGACTTCATAAAATCAGCAATACCTTAAGGCCATGTGTTGGTAAATAAAAGATCAAGGATTACCTTATTTTCTTCTCCTCTCTCCAAAAGACTTCTTGAACACTCTTCGTTAAAAACAAAACGAAAAAACAAAACAAAAACTAACACACGAATAGAAACTTTTATTTCACATGGGTTTCCTCCCATGAAGGCTACCAGTTAAGGTTAATTATCTTGACCCAAATGGTGATCATTTAGGTTTTGTGAGTGAAACACCCACTCCAAAGTAATTGGCTTTCAGTGTAATTATACCAACTTCTTCCTAGGGAAGTGGACTATAAAAGGATCTCTAGATGGTAGTCCTATTCTCACATTCCCTTCATGTATATTGATTAATCTTTAATAGTTCTTAGGAATGGCCTACCTAGAATTATAGGTGCTATGGGATCTTCAGGCATGTCCACTGTAATAAGATCAATAAGAGAAGGACTTCCTTTAATTTCAACAACTATGTTTTATTTTATCCCAACAGCTTGTTTATAAGATAAATCAGCAAGATGGAGACTCATTTTAGTGGTTGTAAAAGGGCCCAAGTTTAACTTGTCGAATAAACTCTTAGAAATTATTGAGACGCTTGCACCAAGATCACAAAGTGCAGATATCTCATTAACACCAATTTTAATTTTAATTTTAATAGTGGGATCAAATATATCATCTAGCTTAGCAGGAAGCTTATTAGCTAGTCTATTATACTACATTTCTAATTCCCAAACATTAGATGCTACTTGTTGTATAAATTGTAGGTATGTAGCATCGTTACCTTGTTCTAGACCGGGATTCTTTATGGTGATCATCTTTAAAAGATCTTCCATGGTGTATTCATGTGTTGGAGCATTGCTATAATCCAACTATTCATGCTTCTCTTCATTCATTTCCCCCCTCATCATCTTGATGACCTCTACAGGATATGGCTCGGGCTTTTGAGCTAATTTTGCCAGTATCACATCTTGGCTCTCGGCTACCTTGCCCAACTATGCCTCCAAAGTTTTTGTCCTTTCCTGTAGATCCTGCACATCATTTCTAATTGTAATGGCTTGATTAGATAATTTATCAATACTAGTCTCATGGTTAAGTCCATTATAAAATAAATGCAATATAACCCATTCTTCCATCCCATGACTAGGATAGTTCATTACGGTTTCTTTCATCCTTTCCCATGCAAGCGCTAGTGGCTCGCAGTCTTCTTGTCTAAAACTTGTAATGTTGGACCTAAGTTGCATAGTCTTAGTTGGGGGAACAATTTAGTCATAAATAGATTAGTGCATTCCTCCCAAGATATAATAGTGCCTTTAGGTAGAGCTAGCAACCAGTCCTTGTCCTTTCCGCTTAAAGAGAAATGAAACAAACGTAATTTAATAGCACTTGGATCAACATCCTTAATACACATCATGTCGCAAATTTCAGTAAAAGTATTTAGGTGCAAACCTAAATCGTTAGAAGATGAGCCTCCAAATTGGTTCTGTTGAACCATACTTAAACGATTATGCTTAATTTCATATGCTTCCACATCAACAAAAGGCTAAGTAATAGGTAAACCAATAAAATCATAAGTAGGAGTAGCATACTCTCCAAGTTTCTTTTGAGCCATGCCTCTTTTCTTTTTGGTATTTTTAGAGTAAAAGAAACAAGTAACTATTTTTTGGGGTTTTCATATAGATAACAAGAAAGTAAAATAATAATAAGCAATAAAATACAAAAAAAAACTAAAAACAAGGTCTCTAGTGACCCCACCAGGATAGCGAATTTCTTCCACGACAATGGTGCCAGAGAAAGGGTTGATACCTTCGATCCGGATTCACGGATGTAGTATAATAGTCATTTCCCTATTAGACCTACTTTTAATAAAACCTTGGGAAACAATGCTAAAAGGAAATAAAAATGACATGTCTACAAAACTTTGTTTTTTCTTTTACCTTTGTATACAGGACCAATCTAGTTTAATTTATACCGTGGGTTGATTCAATGGATGGAGATAGTCCAGGGTTGAAGATCCACTTGCAGCTGCACATCATATGGGATAAAAGATAAGAATACACACAGTCATGTGTAAGGTTTTAATAGAGATAATCTTTTATGGGAAGCACATCCTGATATACTAAAGCCGTTGCAAGCCATAGGCATAGCAATAGCCTTTTGATCCAACCAGTTGTACCGCGAAGCACCGGATTACAAAAAGTTATTAAGTGAAACACATAGATCAAAACCTTAAGGATAGATGTTGCTATTGTTCCTGAATGGGTCGCTAAGCGAAGACTATACAGCCCTTTCTGTCACTAGGTTTCCTATGATATTGCCGCTAGCCAAGTATCTCACCTCAAGACTTTATCAATCTCGGGGGTCTTGGATACCTACAAGTCCAAAGATCGAGGCAAGAGACAAAGAAACAAAAGATACAAATCCCTTATTCAAACATTACACAATACTCTCATAGATTTGAAGCACATAATTGTTGCGAGGTTTCTCCCCAACCCGCATCCCGTGAGGACTACTCACTCGTAACAATAAGGTCAAGGATAGAAAACATTATGCAAAATACTTAGATTGAAAACAAATATTCTTACAATGGTCACCAAATCACAAGGAGATCTCAAGTACAAAGTAATGACTATGGCTAATTGAGAGGATGGAAGATGGAAGGGATGAACAATGGTGTGAATCTCCTTTGGTGGTGTTGTGATGCAATCTAAGAATGGCGGCCCTCTGCGCGGCTGCTGGGGTCTCGAAATATATAGGCATCTTCATGATTGTTGTAGGATTTGATGAGACGAAGCCTCCACCACATGGTACCAGTGGTCGTTATGGACTCTGACGCCTGGTAATTACTCCAGGATTACTTGGTCGTGTAGACTTCCTCAAAATATTCATTTATGACTCCTGATTTCGCATTAAAAACCATGATTTCCTGCACAACACAATTAAAAGCAATGGTTTGCATATCTTTGCAATAATTAGTCATTAGTTGCAAAGCTAGAGAGATTCTTGTCAATTTTTTGACAAAAATAATGTTTAAACTCGGAAAAAGATGGCTATTTTAGCGCCATCAATAAGCTTATGGAAAACATAGTGGACGCCCTTATGTAGGAGTAGCTAATAGGTTGATTTCTACATGATAAAAAGTAGTAGAAACAAATATACACCCGATACTTTATGGACATGGCTCGAAATTATAATTATTATTTGATCTTCATCTATTATAATTATAATTTTATATAAAAATGATATGGCATACTTTTATTATCTGATTCTCACGTGCAAGGCACGTTCAACTTACTAGACGAACTAGTGGATGTCGAGACCATGATGGGGTGACAACTTCTTATGGTTGTCTCCTTGACTTCTGCGTCAAGTATTGTATCTCAATGGAAATGGATTTTTAGTAATCGCATGGAGACGAAGTGGCCATCTCTCACGGAATCGACCTTCTTCCTCGTGCTCTTCGTGACTGTAGCTCTTCTCTATCAGATTGCTTTGTCCATTTTTATTCCTTTTCGTTGTGCTACTTCACCCGCATGACCGAGAAACTGTCCCGCCACAGAAGGGCTCATACCACGATGGCGAAGCTGGCTGAAGACAAGAAGTCGGCTTGTTGTTCTTCCGTTATGTCGATACCTCTACCAAGCGATGCAATGATCAATGGGTCATAGTTGAATCACTCGACTGCAGGCGAGAGGTCTTCAACTCAATGTTGTTCAAAGCCGCTGCAGCCAGGGACAGATACCTTTAGGTAAATCTCCATGCTTGCACAACTTTCCATGTCTTTGACCGTCACGTGATTCACTCATTTACCAACTAGCATATTCTTCCTCAATGGTGTTTTAAGGTCGGGCGGTCTTCTAATTCCCTCAGCACTCCTACCTGCAGAAACATATTCACCTTTGCCAATGGAGGCCGATACCTTTAGGTAAATCTCCATGCTTGGGAAACTTTCCATGTATTTGACTGTTTCTTGATTCACTCATTTCCCTACTACTAGTACATTATTTATCAATGTTGCTTTTGGTCGGGCAGCCTTCACATTCATGCAACACTCCTTCCTGCAGAAGTATCTCCACCATCCCCAATGGAGGCCGATATGTACAGTCACGAGGCAAAAAATCATTCAAATTGTGATTTCGTGTCCCTCTTCCTTGATAGTTATCTGGGTACACTTTTGAATTTGCACTCCCTGTTCATCTACCAAAATATTGGCTTCAAGATCGAGTTTATGGTGAGAAAGGTGATGGGTGATTTCTATGTCAAGACAGAAGACAGAAGTGCCCTCGTTAAGGAGTGCACTAGATTTACTCCAAACTCGCCGCTGACAAGGTCAAGGTTAGACTCCTCAGGAATGTCTCCATGGAATACTTGATTGAGCGTGACGAGCTGAAGCGGAGGAACATCAGCATGGTGGAGATGTTGGGCATAAGCTTCAAGGAGATCCAGGACCTCGAGGACCAGAAGGACCAGTAGGACAAACTCCTGGACGAGCTGGTAAAGTTGAAACACAAAGCTGTCGTTGATCTCCATCAATGAACCGGCATGTGGAAGAACTTAGTTAGTACTCCATCTGTTTTCACAATATAAGACTATTTATAGAGCTAAAATAGCTTACTAAAATGCATATATTATGGAACGAAGGGAGTAGTTTATGATCTAATATATAGATTGAAAAATGGCCCCAGTAAATTGAAAAACCTTTTATTAGTAGCATGAATGTATGATCGTGTACTTGCTGGTAAAGTATTTGATTGTTTGGTGAATGTGACATGCATCACTAGCCATAATGTTGCCAGAGCCAAATTTGGTGTGATCATCTTTCCTACTAGACTATAGTTAGTTATTACTATTGCTCCATCCCGAGTGGTAGCTACCTTGTGATCGTTTTCATGCTGCATCTCACCAACCTCACTTTCTCAACATAGAGCTAGGAAGTTCTGATGCATCCCGAAACAAATCAAATGATCCTCCATTCTTACGCCATCTTCATTTTTGGTCTTGCTGATGGCAGTGGCAGTGGTATCCCATTGATGGTGACTGCTATAGGGTAGTACTGCTCATACTGTACAATCATTGTGCCAAATCTTACAGGAGAAGGAAGATATAGCTGTTGGGATGGATCCCTCCTAAACATATGCCTTCATTTACACTCTCCACAACTTACATTCAAGAGATAACGACATTTAACCATTTAAATGAGTTTCTGGTGATTTTGTCAAATTAATTCGAACTTTAACTATATGTGTGCTATAGTTTGGTCGACAAAATTAGAAAACACTATTTAGTACTACCTCCATTCCGGTTTATAAGGCAAATACAGATTTCCAGAAAATAGTTTGATCATAAATTTGGTCAACAAATAAATACTATATTTAACAAAAATTATACCATTAGATTCATATTTAAAATACGCTTCCGATGGTATAATTTTTGTGACATACAATTCATATATTGTTGACCAAATTTATGGTCAAACTATTTTCTCAAAGTATGTGTTAGCCCTATAATCCAGAATGGAGGGAGTATATAGATTCATCCCAATTTTGAATAACTTGTGATATATATTTTGATATGAAGGGAGTAGTATTCTTTGTTAGCCAAGATCTTTTGTTTAAAAATGTGGCACCCCGGATTTACGGTCCGAGAGTACCCTTTATGCATGCAATTCACGTTCCCATGATCAGTTAGCCGTGAGCATAACCGACCAGTATCATTACATCATCCATAACAGTAACGATTACAAAACTTAAAAATTGGACATTATGGCGATTAAAACAGAAATAGCGGAAGTCTTTAGTCGCAGAGCCCATGTCACGCCTTAACCTACAGGCGACTGACTGGGAAGACGGCCTAGCTTGCATAGACGTCAGCATCTCCATCGTTTCTCTCGATCCTCAGAAAAATATGGCCAATTAGATAGTCAGGGACAATGCGGGTGAGTATTTTGAATGTACTCGCAAACCACCTTAAGATGACAATAATAATTGAAATGCAGTATGGCTGTAGTAGGATGGCTCCAAGAGAGGTTGTTTTATAAACTAATTTCTCTTGTAGATATAGCATATCTCTATATCTTTGATGAAATTTTTTTGTAAAGACATTTTGGAAAACTTTTTGAATTTTTTTAAGAAAACACCAGGATTGGTCACCCATTTGTTTTTCCTTCTGGTCATCTCATGACCAAACTCCTTCCTCCTTTTCCTGACCATCTCATGCTCAAATCATTTCCACGCCATTGCTTTTCAGAAATCCTTTTTGAAAACAAAACAATCACCTGCTGTACAACCGCCAGCACAACCGTCCATGACCGAGGACTTGGCTATTCGAATAGATTTACACTCTGCAGAGTATGCACACTGTACCCACACCATCCGATTACCCTTCCCTGATCTACACCGATCGTGAGTCTAATAACCGGTCAAGACCTTTCGAATGCCCTCTCTGTTACAAGTGCCTACCCTATGAGGTTAATCCTCTCAAAATCAGGACGCCCTATATAGTAACCAGCCTACCGAAGCGCGTTTTGCACCTCAACTGGTGTGCGCTTTCAATGAGGGGCTCATAGTATCACATGGAGGCCCGTAGACCCTTCATTCCTTCTCCCGGTCGATTCCACGCATGGACTGTTGGATAGAGAAGGCCCACCCTTCGGGGATTGTTTGCCCCTGTAGTAGTGTGAGGCACCTATACCAGATTAGATAAACTTCTAGCCTAGCCTCGTCCCATTCCAGAGTAATGTGGTTGCACTGGTTAATTATTCTAGCATTGTAAACTGTACAGCCCAGCATGTTTTCGTAAACATTTTTCCTCCATCGCTCGTCCAACCATTTTGTAAAACCAAAACCTTTCTCATTTTCCAATCAACTTGGTAGGACAAACCTCAGCAAGGTTTTCTCATAAAACAGTTTTGTAAGCCTTTTTTCGAGGTCTTCCCATCCCATAGTTTTTGTTTTGGCTAAAGCGGGGTTTTCAAAGGGGCATGATGTTATACACCATCTATCATACTAGGGGCAGGTAGGTATCATAAAAGTGGGTTGTACCAAATGGTACTAAGGGGTAATGGTTTGGAGGAGCCAAACATTCCCCACATAATATAATATAGTAAAAAAATGCAATTTGCATAAAATGGTAGATAAAATAATAGAACAAGGCATATGAGCAAGAAGGTGGCTTTACTGTGACCAGTGAGACGTCCCGTGACTTGTTTAGAATAACAGAATACCGAATACAATAATAATAAGAATATACCGATGCTTCCTTCTTCTCGGTGTAACATAATCGTAACTATCGCCGTCATCGAGCAACATGCAAGCCAACAACACCACAATCAATATAATGCATACCAACACCAAAGAATACAACAATCAATGGACAAAACAAGCTTAAACATCAGTAGATGTTGAGGATTTGGTTGTGGATACAAGGGAAATGTTTGGGTTGCATTTGTGGATTTTCTACTTAGGATTTATAGTACAAAACTAACTTGAAAGGGGGTTTTAGAGCACGGTCAAGTTCTGCATGTTAACATTGGGTAAAAGTGATACCATCATATAGGTATTGATAAAATAAAGCCAACAAAAGTGGTTTCACCATTTTACCAATAACAAATGATTTATAATGATTTTTTAGTGGATAACACTCTAGTTTTAGGAAATAATTCCCCAGACAAATTCTGGAGCTCCAAAAATTATTTCCTTGGGTGATTGGGTAGAATTTGATGAACTGACTCAAGAGAAGTTGGAATCATCTCAAAAAAATTACCAGTATTCCCTTAGGAAATTCCCAAAGGCAGTAATGGATGAGATTTGTCTTTTTCATCAGATTTAATCTACAGAATATTTTGATGTTATTCCGAGGACACTAGTTAGGTACTGAAAATACCTTTCTTCAGAAATTGGAATCAACCTTTTTGCTATTACAGATCTACTGCTATGAATTTATTGGTGATTAAACAATACACAAAATAGTTTATTTCACCAAAATTCAACATGGGTTCCTAAAATTTTGATCTACTTGATTTTGGAAGGAAATGATATATAGGTTTACAGGGAGTTATAATTAGGTCAAAACATCATTTGGTTTGACCTAGAGAATTTTCTAAAGTCAGGAATGCGTTGTTTTTATTATTTTTGCTATAGGTAATCTAGGAAGTGATTTTATGTGGGACTAGTGGGACATTCAAGGTATGGCTAAGACCCTTTAGTACCAATTGGTTTCATACCATTTGGAAATATCAAACTCTCTGAATTCAATTTTTAGTAATCTATAAATATGTTGGGATTTTAATTGTTAATATAATCCTGAAAATTGTTAGGGCAAGGTACTTGGTTTGCCTATTAGGGAAGGCACTCAAGGATCCTAGGAATTTTAAATCTATTCAATCGGAGGTATTTTATAATTTCAAAATGATTTAAAGTAAACTTCATCATTAACAGATCTGGAAAATAGAAAAAGAAAAGAGAGGGAGGCGACGCTGAACTGGCGGCCAGGCTTATGCTGGCAGGAGAGGGAGCAGCTGGGTGGTCTCAGAGGCCCACTACCACTGCACCGAAAAGATATCGGGCACCGTCGGACGTCTGATATAAAGGAGATTAACGGTCGGGGCGTCGTCTCCTTCCTCGCGTCCTGCCTGGCGGCAGGAACCCTAGCGCGACCTGTGGAGGCGCGGGGGCAGTCGTCGGAGGCGCGCCGACAACAGGGTGGTGAACAGGGCGACGCAGGAGGCAACACCGACATCAAGGAGGGACGGCAGTGAGGGATTTGTCGTCGGGAGGTGAATCACGCGGTGGTGGCCGAAGGTAGCTTCGCCGGGGCTGGCCGGCGTGGTCGGTACAGGTGGTCCTGGGCAAGAATAAAGGCATGGTCAGATAGAGGAGGAGGAGGGGATCACTATAGAGTGACATGCAATCAGGAAGGAGAAGAGGAGAGAGATCTAAGCTCATCTTTTTAGAAATGGCCGAAGCTACTCCTTTCCTTTCCTTCGAGCAATGCAGAGCACGAGAGAGGAAGCGGGAGCTCGGCGAGGGTGTGGTGGTGGCCAGGGAGTGAAATGAGGGGTGTGAGGAGCTCTGGAAGGGTCAGTGCTCTTTTATTTGAGGGGAGTATGGTCCAAGGTGAACTAAGCTCATCTGAGCCATGGGTATGCTGGGTGCTCATGGATAGGCCCTCAGGGGCAGTGGAGGGGTGAGGTGGGACCTGATACGCGACCAGGGAGTGGAGGGAAGGGGTGGTGGCTGATGGTTTGGACAAACAAGATATTTGTGCTCTCCCCTCCCTCATTTTCTTATTCTTTAGACCAAAAATACAAGAGGGCAAGGATGCTACAGTACCATGCCACAGGGTAGCACGACCAGGAGGGAGTGGAGGGTGTTGTGGAAGTTTTCCTAGCAAGTTTAGAGGGATTTTGAGTTGGTTTGAAACAAGGTTTGATTTACTTTTCAAACTTGATCAAATGGTAGCATGTGAAGGAAGTTGAAATTTTTCATTAGGCAAGGTGAGAAAAAGGTACTAGTGTGGGTATATTGTCATTACATAACCCTAATAATTGTTTGGTATTTTTCTAATGATTAGAGGTGCACTTAAACTCAAATATTCAAATATTCTAGAAGTAGTTTCTAGATTCTTATTTGATATTTTTACATTGTACAAGGTGGGTTTTTTATGTTAGTTGTTCCTAAATACCATATTACACATTGGAGAATTTTATTGGAATTTATTTGGAAGGAAAACTATTTTTAATGAATTATTTCTTGTTTCTGCCATTTATGAAAAAAGGGCAAAAAGAAATAATAAAGAGTCTCAAAAATATTTATTTTTGAGATGGGAAGATAGGGAATGATTTATAGAACTCAAATGTGCATAGATTTTGCAATGTGATTTGGAGAAAAGCAAACTAGCCTTTAAAGGAGAGATTTTGGGAATTTTGTAAGATAATGAATTTAAATAGTTTTAGGTTCCAAATAATTATGGAAATTATTTGGCAAATTTATATATCCATGTAGATAATGTAAACTTTATTCATACATCATTGTCCACTTGTGTTTTGAAGGATTTTGGGGAAATGGGAAGAAACTAGATCCTTGGGGAATCTAGGGTTTTATTAATTTCATGCCACCAAAACATGGTTGGATTTGGTAGCTCAGAGCTCACCTTGGTGCAAGGGGTATATGGATGTATAGACCAAGTTATATAGATCATCATGGAAGAAATAGTTGGTCTTGGTTGGGTTTGAATTGGTTTGGGAGTGATGGCAAACTTTGATGAAAATAAGGCTGCCATAATAGAGTTGTAATGATGCCTCATAAACCATGGGGGTTTAAAAAGCATAAAGCTCCAATGGAAACAAGTGAAGAGTGGATTGGTAGACCACGATTAGTAGATCATAATCATGAAAAGAGTTGGTCAAGGGGAGTTAGCATATAGATGTGATATTTTACCAAAGTAGGCAAAAGGATGAGATTTGGCAAAAGGACCGCGTCCCACTCACCGGATTCTTGCTGCACCACCAGATCCGAATCGCCGAAGCAAAGGATCCGGCGGATGCCGATGTCTTTCACGAGCCGGAGCCCGTGCGCGAGAGCCTCGTACTCGGTGACATTGTTCGACGCGGTCAATTGGATTTGCAGCACGTACTCTAGCCGGTCTCCCATGGGCGAGGTGAGCATGATGCCGGCTCCCAAGCCTCATGCATCTTCGAGCCGTCAAAGTGCTGCTTCTAGTAGTCGGAATCAGGAATCGATGGTAGGTACTGGTTTTCTGCCCAGTCGACGAAGAAGTTTTCCACCGCCTGAGACTTTATGGTGATCCTGGGCTCGTATCGGATGCAGTAGGCGGCCAGCTCTATGGCCCACTTGGCCACCCGGACTGTGGTGTCCTTGTTGCCGA
This sequence comes from Avena insularis, assembly GCA_023614405.1. Taxonomy (NCBI): domain Eukaryota; kingdom Viridiplantae; phylum Streptophyta; class Magnoliopsida; order Poales; family Poaceae; genus Avena; species Avena insularis. The sequence goes on from CM042691.1 coordinate 195,407,647, forward strand.
AGATCTCTCCCAACGGTGCGACTGATACCACGGTGAGCAGATGCTCCTGGAAGTAGTGCTTCACCTTCTTGCAAGCTAGGTACACGTCGTAGCACATCTTCTGGTAGTGGGGGTAGTTCTGCTTGGAGAGGGAGAGTACTTCACTAAGGTAGTAGACGGGTCGCTGAAATGGATGGGTCTTGCCTTCCTCGTGATGCTCCACTGACAGGACGACGCTGACGACCCGGTTGGTGGCGGCTATATAGAGCAAGATTGGCTCCTTCTCAGCCTTCGTGGCAAGAACCGGGATTGTGGATAGCATGCGCTTGAGGTCATGGAACACGGCATCCGCCTGCGTAGTACAAGTGAACTTGTCTGTCTTCTTCATCAGCTGGTACAGTGGTAGTGCCTACTCCCCAAGCCGGCTGACGAATCGACTGAGGGAAGCCAAGCATTCGGTGAACTTCTGGATGCCGAGCAAGCTCTTAGGCGGCTGCATCCTTTCCATGGTCGTGATCTTCTCCGGATTGGCCTCGATCCCTCAGATCGACATGAGGAAGCCGAGGAGATGTCCGGCTGGCACGCTGAGCACGCACTTCTCCGGGTTCAGCTTCATCTGGTACCGGTGGAGGTTCGCGAACGTCTCGCCAAGGTCCTCTAGCAGGGTCTGCTTCTCCTTCGTCTTGATGACGACATCATCCACGTACGCGTGCACATTCCGGCTGATCTGCGAGTGTAAGCATTTCTGCATGCAACGCTTATAGGTAGCACCTGCATTATTTAGGCCGAATGGCATGGTTACATAGCAGTAAGCCCCATATGGGGTGATGAACGATCCTTTCAGTTGATCAGGAGGATTCAGCCAGATCTGATTATAGCCGGAATAACAATCAAAAAAGTAGAGCAGATCGCAGCCGGTCGTAGAGTCAATCACTTGATCAATACGGGGCAAAGCGAAGGGGTCTTTCAGGCAGGCCTTATTCAGGCTCATGTAGTCGATACACCTGCGCCAAGTCTTGTTTTTCTTCAACACCAGGACTAGGTTGGCTAGCCAGTCCGGGTGGTATACTTCCATGATGAAGCCGACTGCAATTAGTCGGGCAATCTCATCGTCGATGACCTTCCTCTTGTCCTCCACGAAGCGTCGGATGGGCTGCTTGACTGGCTTGGCGTAAGGCTGCACATGAAGCGAGTGCTCGGCGAACTCCCTCGGCACACCCGGCATGTCTTTGGGAGACCATGCAAAGATGTCCCGATTCTCACGGAGGAAGTCGACAAGCGCGCTTTCCTATTTGCTGTCCAAGCCGGCACCAATGGTGACGCACTTGGAGGGGTCAGCCGGGTCGAGCGGGATCTGCCTGGTGTCCTTGGACGGCTGGAACGCCATGTCCCCAGCCGGCTTCAAGCCAGCCGGCACCTCTTGCTGCGGCATGGCAATGTTGTACATCATCTCGCGCTTCTCTACGGCGATGAGCAGGGCCTCCGCTATCTTCACGCCTTCCTTCGCGCAAGCCATGTACCGCCAGAAGAAGCCGGCCATGGTGATCACGCCATTCGGCCCTGGCAACTTCATCTTGAGGTATGCGTAGTGGGGGACCGCCATGAACTTAGCAAGGGCAGGGCGACCGAGTAGGACATGGTAGGTGCTAGCAAGGTTGACCACCTCGAACCAGATTGGATGGAGCCGGAAGTTCTCCTCCGAGCCGAATATGACATCGAGCCAGATCTTGCCCAATGGGTCTCACGGTGGCCCAGGCGCGACGCCGTGGAACATAGTGGTCGAGGGATGCTGGTCGCACTCCCGGATGCCCAGCTTCTCCATGGAAGACCGGTAGAGCAGGATGAGGCTTCTCCCATCGTCAACCAGCAAGCGCGAGAACCGGCAGGTGCGCACGTCGGAGATGAGAAGAGGGTCTGGCACCATCGCGTAGCCCCCGAGATTCGGGAGCAGATCCGGCTGATCATCTTGGCTCCAGGTGATGGGAGTCTCGGACCAGTTCAGGCGCAGGGGGACCGGGGGAACGACAGCATTCACCTCCGCGGGGCGCTGCTTCCGACCGCGGTTATCAATGGGCTCGGCTTCGAAGATGTGGTATTTCTCGTGTTGCTGAGGGTAGGCCCCGTTGCCGTGGTTGTTGCCGGCTTACCTAGCCGGTGGTGGGCGTCCGCCAGGAGGGGGTGGGTGGAGAGGAGGCAAGCCATCCTGCTTCTTGATCTGTCGGGTCCAGCTGCACTGTCGAGTGGTGTCGGAAGCTGGCTTGAAGGCACCACTGTGGTACTTGCATGGCCCATCAAACATCTGCTCGAAGGTGAAGGCGTTCTTCTGCCTCTTGTCATTGCCAGCCGGTGCGCCTTGCACCGTGTTGACTTGCCTCTAGTGGTAGCGTGGGTTCTGCTGCTCAATCGGACGCTTGCCCTGGTAGCGGTTATCGCTGTTGTGCCGCCTGGACGATCCGGCATCTCCACCTTGGCCGGCTTGCTTCTCTCGAGCCATCTCGGTGGGAACCAGCCGTCCTTCCGCGTTCACCCGGAGGGGCTTCTTCATTGTTGCGTCCGCGGTGGCGTACTGGTGTGTGATGGTCATCAGTTCCGCCATGGTCTTGGGCTCATCACACAGCAGCTGGTGGTGCAGCATCATGCCTTCTCGGCACCCTTCGATGAAGAAACTGATCGCCTGGTTCTCCACCACCCCTTCGTAGGAGTTTTGTAGCTCGGTCCAGCGGGCGAGATACTCGCGATTCGACTCGCGGTCTCCCTGGACACACAGAGACAGATCACGGGTTCTACCTGGGGGCTTGTAAGTGCCGTTGAAGTTCCGGATGAAGACCTTCTCGAAGTCAGGCCAGGCGTTGATACTGTTGGGCGCAAGGCTGTTGAGCCACATTCTCGTAGAGCCGGTCGGCATGAAGGGGATGTAGCGAACCGCCACGCGCTTGTTGTCGTGGGCGATTCCGACTGCTGTAAAATAGTCGGTTATCCAGTCTTCCGGCTTCATGTTGCTGTCGTACTTCGGGGTGTATCATGGCAGGGAGAATTTGTCGGGAAACGGCTTCTTCTGGATGCGCGGCCCGAAGCACACTGGGCCGGTTGCGTCTTCATCCTCCGTGAGGTGGGCTTCCGTCAGGAGGTCGATTTGATCGCGCGTGTCCGGCTCAACTTGTTAGGCGCTCCCACCCGGCCAGCGAGACGGGATGGGGGAGGGGTGGAGGGTGGTTGTGGCTAGGCGGAGGTAGATGGCTCGTGGCGCCTTGGTCGCCGCGGGGTTGGCTGCTGCTAGACTACCGACGCTTGGAACGCCGGGGGTGCTGGCCTGGAGACGTGGAGTACTCGGTCTGGCGAGGGCCTCCCTGGCTGCTTCCACCCGGACGGTTCCCTCTGGAGCCGGCTCCTGCCTCGTACGCGATCCGAGCGGCCTTGGCCTGCTCGTCAGCCATGCGCAACAGGTGCTGCAACTTCTAAAACTGTCGCATCTTTTCCTCCCCCTCCAGGTGAGGTAAATCTTCTGCGACGGCTCGCGCCGCCAGGACATTCTTGACCGCGGTGTCATACACAGGCGGTGGGGAAGTATGTGTGAGGACCCGTCTCGACATATTGCTCGAAACGAACACCCAGCTCTCCCCCGCGATGCTGCATGGAACCTAGCCGGCTAGGATCTTGATTAGCCAGGGTGAGGCCGTGGGCGCGGTGGTACTCACGGATGTTGCTCTCCATCTGGTACTTGGTAGAGGCTAAGCCCTGAGCTTGTTGAAGCAAATGCTCTCGCGTGGCCTCGATCTTGGTCATCGCCTCTTCCGGGTTCTCTACGAGATCAACCGGATCGAGGAGCTCCTCAATGACTTCTTCCACCACGACCTTCTCGCGTAGAGGAGTGGACATGCCGCCTAGGTCACTGTTGCGCTCGAGAGGGGGACGGCGGCCGTGGCTGGAGCCAGCCATCATCACCTCCACGCTATGGGAAGCGGCGAGCGCGCTTCCGGCTGCGGGGAGCGACTCGGCAAAGGAGATGATCTCCCGAGGGAAATCTTCCGGCACGGTGGCGACATAGATGGGCAGGTCGCCGAACAGTAGGACGAATCCGCTGTCACATCCCAAGATTTTCCAAATCTTGTAATGTGAAAAATAAATGAATAAAAGTAAAACTTTATTTGATTTTCAGGGCCAGAAGGAACTTTTTGAATTCAATTGGAACTTCAAACCAATTTGGATCAAATAAATTCCTAAAATGATTTAAAAATATAAAATATTTGATAAAGGAAATAAAACATTTTGGAATCACTATCTTTAAGTAAAAGGATTTTGTTTTCAAATGAAATAGAAATTTTGTTAAAGATTATTTTAAAGAGCCAAATTAAACCTTAGCCAAACTTTTGAGATAAAACACTTTTTGCTTTGATAAAAATAGTAAAGGTTTATTTAAATAAAATAATAAAGATTTAATATCCAAGATTTATTAATAAAGGTTTTACTATTTCCAAAACATCAAAACTTATTTATTTAAAATAAGTTTTCCAAGTAGAACCTAAAAAAGATTTAAAATATTATTTTGGTTTTGGAATTTGGTTTATACTACTGAACAGAACCAAATTCAAGGTCACAAAGCTTGGTAATTGTTTGAATCAATTTGAATGTTGTTTGGTTGTTTGAATTTCAAAAACATGAAATAGTTATAGAAAAAAAAGAAAAGCCAGCAGACAGAAAAAAATATAGAGTCTGGACCAGCGCAGCCGGCCAAGCCCACTAAGGCCCAGAACCAGCCCAGCTATTCCTCCCCGAAGAAAAACTAATCGCACTCAGTATCTGACCCGCAGAACCAATGACCAGTGGACCCTCCCCTCGCTCTTTTCCCACTGACCAGCAGACCCCACTTTCCCACTCCTCCTTCTTCCTCGCGACGACCACGCCGGCCGTTTCTGCCGTTGATGTCGCAGCTTCAATTCACGAGTAATGGCTGCGTTAATATCGCGCGTGACTGCACACTATTAATCGCCAGCGCCTTCTCCTCCTTTCCCCTCTATCGCCCTACCTTGACTCGCCCTCAGGCTGCTAAATTTCGCCAGAAACCACCCTCTGCCCCGACGAGGTCCGGTGACGATTCCGGCCGAGTTTCACCACCCCGTGCCTCCTCGACCTAGCTCACACCTTCCCCACCTCCTGACGTATCTCCCAGTACTCTTCGTACGACCATGGCGCCAGAGCGTCGGCTACGTCAAGCTTCCGAGCACCGCCGCGTCTGTCTTCGACTCCGACGAGTATCCAGGTAGATTCCGACCGCCCCGCGTCTTCTCGTTCACGCACGCGTCTTCTCCGTGACCTCCCGCACCTAACCATGCCCTCGGTCTGCCTTCTCTTGACCTGTAGCGACGACTCCGACCGCGGACAGAACCACCCGACGCCGACGACGTCTCCGACGAGCAATCGCCACCGTTCCTGTGCGCCCCCTGCCACGTCGACCACACTTTGAGCATCGCCACATCCTCGCGATTCTGGTGAGCCTCTTCTCCTCTTCTCTCGCTTCCTAGACCACCGGCACCGTCCACGCCGCTTGATCGCGCCAGCGTCGGCCGTCGCCGCCGGTCAATTTGGTGAGCACCGTTAGATTTCAATCCTGCGGTTAGAATTAGAACCAGAGCGAAAGGGTACGAGTAAACCTGCGCCGCTAGATCTAAGTTAGATCCTCTGATGCGCGGCCGAACCGGTACTGGCCCAATGAGATTATGACGGCGTGGCCAGGTCTGTTTAAAACAGAACTTGGAAATCAGATTTAAGTTGCAATTTCAAACCTTTGTAACTTTCGATCCACACATCCAAAATTTACAAATTTGATACCGTTGGAATCAGTGGAACAAACCCTAGCCAACCATGCCTTTGGTTTAGCAAATAGTATCTGTTAGCTTGTTGGTTTTTGTAGAAACTTTTGAATGCTTGTTAAGACTAGAAAAATGATTCAAAAATGTTTTTGAGTTTGAAACCTTGGCAAAATAGTTTATGGTGAACTTACTGACCCTAGGAACCAACCCCTGGTTTGGAAAATGGTTTTGGAAAAGTTTAGAATGGATTAATTGGACTAGTCCATTTCTAACTAAATAAAAATATTGTTTTGTTTATAAAAATGTTTTTAGAATAAGAACTTTAGAGAAAATGTTTTGGACCAAACCTACTGACCCTAAAACACCAAGTTTGAGAAACAAACTTATTTGGTGAAACCACTTAAGGTTGTGGCATTGAGAACAATGCTATTCACCACATAAAATGATGAAAGGTTTTGAAAATGGTTTATGGATAAAATCCATTTGCAAATGACTTTGCCATTTTGGTAAATGACCACTTTGGACCTTACAAAGATTAGAAGCCTAGTGGAGACCATCTTTACAAATAGAACCCTCTCTTGCATGCTTACATGCATGACTGAGATTGCATTGCTTTGTGAGTGTGAAATTGTTTGTTTGACTTTGGTTTGGAATGATAGTTGATTTTGTGTTTACTTGATTGACTTGTAGTGAAGTTAGAAAAGTGTAAGACTAGCAAGATCAAGGAGTGAACCACCATTCCCTTCCAAAAAGGCAAGTTACACTATCATCTAAAGTCCTACTATTTTCATTATACTTAGTGGATTCTGAAAACATGCATGGAAATAATTTTATACTTATGCTATGCTAAATCCTATTAGGATACCCTATACATTCCTTAGAGAAAACATTGTAGTTGTACATGCTTAGCCATGCTTTATTGGGAAAAGAGATATATGTTGAGATTTTACAAAGTTGAGAAAAGGACTTGTGTTTTATATAATAAAACAAGGACTCAATGAACCACCTAGGTGGAGGATACTTTAAGTTTTGGAGAAGGTGGCAACAAAAGGAACCATGTCTATGGTGATCTCTTTGTGTTGTGCTCCAAAAGAAAACCCACCTAGGAAACTTAGAGATTGAACATGTTTCTCCAATTGTGGCTTTCGTGTGCAACCACATGCTATTATGGCTCTAGCTTAGTAAACTACATTGGGAAGACCCATGCATTGTCTTCGCCATCTTGGACATGGGGATCTGAATGCTTCATGGGTCTTGAAGACAAGCTAGCAATGGTGTATGGGAGGACCCTTTGGAAAGACTTCACACATTCTCTATCTGCCAAGACTCCATCTTGGTGAGCACTAATCCAAAGAGGCCACTGGTGGCAAAAGGATGGGATTGTGACATGTGGGTAAAGTGTACTCCTTCTGCAGAAGATAATAAAATCTAAGTACTTAGCCGTGTCCCCGGTTATGGATAATACTGAGCAACTAAAGTTTGAACTATGGGAGATCTCGACATTCTAATTTCTAAAAGAAAACTTTTAAGGACTTGTGCACTTGGGGTTACCAAGGAGCTCAAGAGACTTTGACAAAACTTGAATGTACTTGGGGTTACCAAGGAACTCAAGAGATTTTGTTGAAAGCATGAACACTTGGGGTTACCAAGGAACTCATGAGATTTTGTAAAACTTGATGCACTTGGGGTTACCAAGGAGCTCAAGGGATTTTGACAAGGACTTGAACACTTGAGTTTCTACCAAGGAGTTCAAGGCACTTGGAAAAAGGAGATTTGACAAAGGACCAAAACCATTTTGAAAAGATAGGATAAAACACTGCTTTATGCAAATGAGCCTAAAAATCTACTTAGCCAATTATGCATGTAATGATAGGATCCACCCATATTCCACATAGTAGTGGAACTTGCCAATACAATTCAAATGTATTGACCCTTGTGGCTGTAAAACTTGTAATGATGCAGGTTTGATTGATTTTAGAAGATCGAATGATTGATTAGGATTACAAAGTCTACAACCAGCATTTGCCTGTGGCACTTTAAAGATGAAGGACCCCATGACTATAGTTATTCCGCTGCAATGTAATGTAATAGCCAAATGAGCTATGTTTGATGAAATAAATTTGTGTTATTCCTGGTTATAAAGCTATATTATGACCCTTGTTTCTTGATATTACATCTAAACTGTGGATGCTAGGTATTGATCCAGGGACTAGCATTGTAAACACAGGGGACACCACCTTATGTTGTATGAAGGTTGGGCCACTCCCTATACATCCGCCTACCGGGAAACTGGAGCCGACGAAGCAGCAAGTGTTGTCGATGACGCAGTCGAATTTTCCTAGCGTGAGCACGAGGCCAGAAGCCACGCGCTTGCCGGACGAAGTACGGGGTCCCGTGCGGAACATCACTCCGGTCGCCGCCAACTTTGCCCCACGGTGGGCGTCAACTATCGTTGTTATGGAAATGGTAGTGCCTAAGCAGGCTAGTTCGTGGTGCAGGAGCGAGCGGGGAAGCGAACGATGGTGTCCGCAGGCGGGATTGAGCACAAGCATGCATCGGGGACACAAGAAGTACCCAGGTTCAGGGCCCTCATGGTGAGGTAACACTCCTACTCCTGCCGATCTGACTATCTAGACGAACACACAAAGGGCTACAATGGCTCCTTGAGTTGTATCTGTCTCTAGCTATAAGGAGTGACCAACCCTTGCTACGATGCCCCTTCCACCCCTTATATAGGCCGATGCGGCATGGGCAAAGACATGGTCGACTGGTGGGTCCCACAGGCGGGCCGGCCGACTTTTACAACACAGTATTCTGCCTCCCCGATGTCTGGTATAGTGCCGCCCCCTCGGCCGGCATGGAAACGGTGATGGCTGCCTCCGGCCGGAACGGAAATGTGGAGCCGCCCGGCTGCAAAGCGGTGGCCCTCTTCCCGCCCGACAGAATGCGGGCCTCCTCCGACGTTGGTGCCGCTGCGTCTGTCCTTCTGACTTCCAGGGCTGCGGGGTACCGTGCCATACGTCATCCGTCTGCCTTGAAGGTGTAGCTAGGTTGCCCTAGCCGGCTACTTTGTCTTGGCCAGATGGTTGGTTACCATCTATATAGGTGTCTAGCCTTTATTTCTCTATCCGGCTGATGGTTCTGCCGGCTCGCTCTTGGCTCGTCTTGCTCCATCCGACTGGATGGCTTGCTGTGTCCGGCTTGCTTGGATTAGTCGGCTAGACGTCTTCTGGAGTGATATTTATATGGATGCCTGGTCTGCTGGCTTTCTCTGCATCTGGCCTTCTTTCTGATCTGCCTTTGAGTTTTTACATCCAGCTAGGCCAGCCGGCTAGCAGTTACATTGCGCCTGCATCTTGTCTGGTTACCCTATCCGGGGGTGATCCCCCCGACAATATGCTACTCATTGTTGTCTACAGAGATTTTTCATGTTTGATGAGAATAGAGAGAAAGTAAAGGTTGTTCTCAAAAGCATATTCTTCGCATTTTTGCACCAGTAGCGCCATAGGCTAAAGAAGCAACACTTCTCTAGCAAGTGTTTTAAGGATGTTACAAGAGCATCTCCTATGGATCACATGATTGTCGATCAGTGGGGTGATCTTCTCCGCCACTGGCTTGATCAAAAGAATGAGGTATGCTTTGAGAAGTCTGTGAGACTAGATCGCATTGTTAATTCCTATTTATGCATTGACTTACAAGTGTCGTTTTGTAGGCCATCGCTCAAAGAAACTATTCTAGTCATAATAAAGTCCGAGTACTAAGTCGTATAGGATCCCCCAACATAATTGGGTACCTCTACAAATTGGTAAGGACATGTTGTTTTGTACTTAAGGATGTAATCGATGTTGTGCAATCTATATGCATCTTATCGTTTCATCCTACGTTTCCACCACATGATGCAATTTATTTTTGCTTTTCCAAATGCAGATGGAGTCTAACGGGGATCTAAAAAATAGTTGACTCTGCTGGAGAAATTCGAGGGATGCCACACAAATAGCTCCGTGCCATTGTAAAGGAAGTTGTTGTAAGTCTTCTCTGTGTTTTGTGATGTTGCACTTGTAGTGATTTTTACGTATACGTTTGATATGAAACCTTGCTTGCACTTCTTCGTTTTGTTTTCACTTACCTTCATGACTTGTAACTGAAGTCAGTTTTAGTTTTGAATTGTACAAAGTGTGTACACAGAAAGCCATATTTTTAGTCATGTTAGTAAATGACATGAAAAAACATGGGATTTCTATTTTCATGCCCTTGGTTTGTTAGTTGTAATCACTTTTCCCCAGCCTCTTAACTTTTCCTCACTTTTGACCCTCTCCTTCTCCAAAACTATCACACGGTCTGAAACTTGATGTCCGTCAGCCTTGTCGTTACGTGCTACCAAGTGGGTCCATGTTCAGTCGGGTCCCGTAGTGGACCCTTGTCATCACGTGCTAACAAGTGGGGCCGCATTCTATCGGGTCCCGTAGTGGACCCTTGCCATTATGTGCTAACAAGTGGGGCCATGTTCAATCGGGTCACGTAGTATACACCTCTCTCCACTTATCCAGATCAGCGTGCGACCCACAGTTATCCACATGAAGACCGGACTCATATCTTATCCACATGAGAGCCGGACCCACAAATTACCCATTTTGGCGTTGCAAGATGGGACCCGGAGCCAGCCCCGCGCCTGTTTCCTCCCCTTTCTTCTTCCTCTCCGACGACGGAGGCCCTTTGTCTAGCTTCATTTTGGCCTCCCATTCGTCATGGCCACAGTATGGTGTCGTCCTATTGACCTGTATGAAGGATGACAATGGCAAGCGTGCACGGGGAAGGTTATATCTCGCACCAATTGTTCCAATTAGAGGGGCGCTTGCTGTGGACAATCAATTGGCGCAACTCAGGAACTCAATTGGGCGTGCGCTTGCTATGGAGAATTCGACTAACAGAGGAGATGTTCTGATGATTTAATTTGTTTATCGAGTTAATGTCTTGGTTGCAATCAAGTGAATCTATGAGGTGAAAGTAAAACTTTAAGATTTAGGGATATGGAAGTATAAGAAATAAGAAAATGACATAACTCTTGAACACTTTCAAATTAAAAAAAATTATAAAAATCCTAATGTAAAAGAGAGTTTATAATTGACACAACTCTTGAACACTTTCAAGTTACAATTTGGACATGATAATGTTGTCCTAAGAAAATCTTGAGAGTTTAACATTTTTAGAGCGTGAAAAGTGATCCCCAAACTAAAATCTTTATGCCTCGTGCATATACGAAAATTATACACCTTTGAACACTGTAAAATTGCACCTAGGGCATGATAATATTGTTCTTAGAAAATATTGATAGTTTTTCATTTTCATAGAGTGAAATATAATGCATAAACTTGCGTATACAAAAATTATAAACCTTTGAACACTGTGAAATCACACTTACGACATGATAATGTTGTCCTTAGAAAATATTGATAGTTTATCATTTTCATATAGTGAAATATAATGCATAAACTTGCGTATACGAAAATTATACACCTTTGAACAATCTGATATCGCACTTAGGACATGATAGTGTTGCGCTAAGAAAATTTTGAGAGATTATCATTTTCATAGAGTGGAATGTAATGCATATAGGAAAATTATAGACCGTTGAACTCTTTAAAATTGCACTTAATGCGTGATAATGTTGTTTAACAAAATTTTGAGAGATTATCATTTTCATTGAGTGGAATGTAATGCATAAACTTGCATATACTAAAGTTGTACACATTTGAACATTTTGAAACCTCACCTAGGACGTGATAACGTTGCTCTAATAAAATCTTGAGAAATTACCATTTTCATAGAGTGGAATGTAATTCATAAACTTACATATATGAAAATTATACACCTTTGAACACTTTGAAACCGCACCTAGGAGATGATAATGTTGTGCTAAGAAAATATTGAGAGATTATCATTTTCATAGTGGAATGTAATGCATAAACTTGCATATATGAAAATTATACACCTTTTAACAATTTCCCTTCAAAATCATTTATTTATGGAGTTAAAGTATCGTTAGCAAAATCGTTATTTTGCATGGATAGAGGGGTGGCCCCTGACAAATATAGGGGTTATCATGTCCGCTAGATCACAAAGGATCAAAGGTTGATGGACACGATCCGCGTAAAAATTGTCTTGACCAATCAGAGTGTAGTATCCAAGATGAGCACAAGTGTGAGAGTTCGTGACTAAGAGGGAGGGTAAAATTTAGTAGAACTTAAAAATCAAGGGAAAAGCTAACGAAGGGATTCAAATAGAAAATAGAAAGAGATTTAAAATGTAAAATACATCTTTTATACAATAAAATACATCTTAGCATACATCAAACCATTTGCAATTCAAATATACATGAGTGTAACAATTATTGCCTCATTCAGAAAAACTATGTTTTGAGGAGGGATGTTTTCGGAAGAGGATTGAGTAGAAAGCCATCATGAACCTTCATAGATAGTAGGTGATTTGAGAAGTGGTGATTTAGGTTAAAACTTAATTTTTATACATTTCTTATGGTGGCAGGTCACATAAGAAGACTCCCTAGATAGGCTCCACTATGTTTTAATCTTCTTGAATTTATTGTGCATAAAATGACTCAATTAGATAGCTAAAACCCATTCGTTGACTCTCTGTTGACCAGCCACCAGAGGGTAAAACTGATTATATTGCACACGACAATGTTAGTACTGGAGGGAAAAACTGAGTACAACCAAATTTATAGTGTTACACTCGAGGTTATTAGTGACTACACCTAAGTTGTCTGGGTTAGACACTAGGGGAAAAACGTGAGGCACGGTACGCGTGCCGCGGTGTGGTAGCGGACGCGTGTGGCCGTGCATGGTTGAGTAGCGTATGTGGTTACGCGATGCATGGTGGTGCAGTGAAACGTCCCTTCCCTCAAACTTTATAGAGGACTTCTCACTCTCACTCATCACTCACTCGCTCGCTAACTCACGCAATCGTCTCCACTGTCCCATCACCTTCTGCAAACCCCCAAGAAAACCCCAATTGCACTGGCGAAGGAGAAGAACAGTGTGGTCTCCATCATCACCTCCAAGGCCGCCGGTGAGGAGGACCCTATCGAGACATCGAAGGCAGCTGCAATCCCCATCTAGGCCCCCATTCCCTCTTCCGTCGTAGCCACCGGTGAGGAGGCCCCCATCGGTCTCCAGCAGATCCTGCTCGACTGGGACCCCTACGAGAAGGTGTACATATGCCTAGCGAACCCCTACGACACTAGCATCGTCGACCCATGGTCGGAGGTAACTAGGGTTTTCTCCCCTTCTATTGTTCTTCCCCAATTCCCATTGTTGGATGCTAGATCATGTCTTATTAGGGTTTAGCTGTTCGTATTTTCAATCGTTGGATGCTAGGTCTTTTTATACAAGCTAATCATCTTTTATTAGATCTCGTATTTCGATGAATCCCCCTATTCATACTTCAATCCTATTTTATTTGTCCTTTGAGTTGTAGTTAAGGGATTCCCTATTTGGTACTAGCACGGATCTGTAGTTGGGATCAGTATTTGATTTTGTTTGAGATTTGGAGATTGGGGAATTTAACCCACTCAGTTAATTTATGCAAATAATCAGGGGATCTAAATCGGTTAATTTATGCAAATAATTAATCTCGTTAATCCAGGTATCTCAATCATGTCCTTATTGCATGCTACTATTTTTTCCAATAGTTGGATAGCAGTGACGTCTACAGCGACGACGAGTCCAAGCACACCAAGACTCATTAGGTGCTTAGGAGGCTGAAGTCTGGCCAGTATGATGACTACTTTGTCGCCACCGGCTTCAATTACCTCATGAAGCATGACAAGGACGTGACCACATGTGACAAGATCGTGAACGTCCATGCCTTTAGAGCCAAGCACCAGGCGCTTGGTTTTCACCTCCGCAACCTCCAGAAGGTGTCCATCAAAGAGGGTCGCATGCCCTTGATCAGGCCCAAGGTGGCCAAGTTCGAGGGACTAGAAAGCAAGAAGTGAAGGAAGCGCCAGAGTGAGGAGGCGAAGGTCAAGAGGTCGGGGGCCATGAGTTGCCACTGATTCTATGATGATGCTGCTGTAAAGCAGCTCCTTTTGTATTGTCTATGTTGAACTTGTCCGCTGCTGATAAGCAGCCTAATTGTCGAACCTCGTTAAGTATCATACTATATATCATATATTAGCTGCTTTATCTACATCTGTTTTGTTTACTTAATGTATTTATGGTGCTTCTAAGATTTCATGCTCTAGATTTGCTACCAGATTGGAAAAAAACGAGGGCCAAAAGGAACAATGAATAAAGAGAGAAGCTTCTCTAGATTCTCTACCTTTTGGGGGGAAAATAAAACACAATTTTTAGCGAGAGAGAGGGAGAAAAGGTGCTCTTATAAAGGACAATCATAAAAATTATAAAAAATAAAACTTTCAATTTAGGCGACAAAGCGCATGTAACTACCAAACGCGCCCACATGACCCCACACTATGTCCCCCATGTTAGATAACACGGTCCCAACCAACCGGCCCCACGCAGTCCCACATGGAACAGGCCCACACATCAGCATAACGTGTTCCCGACCAACCGACCCCACATGGTCCCACACTGCATGGCCCCTCACGTCAGCCAACGGTCAACCTAACGGCAGATTCCGTTTGAGATATTTGCTGAGTTTCGGAGAAGGAGATGGGCAGAAGTGAGGAAAAGTTAAGCGGCTGGGGAAAAGTGAGTACTACTAAGGAACCAGGGGCATGAATAGAAATACCAAAAAAATACACGACAAAATGATCTTTTTACTGAAGTGTATAAGATGCGTTATCAGCATTGCCAATTATAACAGTTAATGCACATGTTAAAACTATCTGCATGTTTCTCTGTAGTAACTTTACTTCTCTTACACATTTCTATCAACTGAAAACTTTCCAGGTCAATTGAAGAGAAGCTGGCAAATCCTTGGAAAGACTATTTAGTAAAAACTCCAAAAGAATGTGTGGATTTATTTTTCAAGGTACTATAACGCGGTTCTATATCCAAGAACATGTTTATGTGTAATGTTGGGTTTGCAGCGAGCTCGTCAAAGTCCAAGTTTAAGTTTAAGTCCAACACCAAGGCCATTTGTTTGCATATTTGATACGTCATAAACGTATCTATATTTTTTTATGCTCCATGCTTGTTTTGTATCAACTATCTTATGTTTTGTCCATACTTTGAGGTATTTTTATACATTTTATGGAACTAACCTATTGACAAGATGCCACAGTGCCAATTGCCTATTTTCTGTTGTTTTTGGTTTCAGAAAAGCTAATGAAGAAATTGTCGTGGTATTGCCGACGAGTACGCCATGGAGGGGTCCTCACAATGCGTGTTTAGAGACATGGGGTAAGGCGGATGGTTGACAGGTACGAGGTAACACAGTTTACCCAGGTTCAGATCCCACAACAGTGGCGGAATCCTACTCCTGCTATAAATAACTATAATGGAAATACGCCGAGTTACAGAGATAGGTTCGCTGTGCGAGGTTGTCTATGCTTGTCTGAAGTTATGCCCTAAAGGCTCTCATAGGTTCGACTTATATAGTTGTCAGATCCCAGGGTTATAGGGAAAAGTCCCAGCCGGACAGGTTACAGAGTCCTACACCGTCTATCACTAGTCTTGTGTATCTTGTCCTCCAAGGCTCCGGGTACGCTGGTGACTCCACCGTAGCCTTCCTTTATCCGGCATGGGCCTCCCTTCTGGATCCACCTAATCGCCGCCCAAAGAGCCATAGGCCATGCTACCGACTATGGGCCACCCGGGTTAGTCGGATAAGAGACATGCTATGAGGATACCCATATAGCATATCCCCAATAGTAGCCCCCGAAGAACTCCGAGATCTTGCGCCGTCTTGCCTCTTCATGTGGAACGTTCCGTCTAAATGGATGTCGGCAAATCGTCAAGCAACATCTTGTAGTCCTCCCAAAGAACACTGCAAAGTTTTCTCCGTCTTTGATAAGTAAGTCGGAGAAATGTTGAATCTTCCACCGTACGTTTCCGTTTAGTCGGATTGAATCCGCCCACGCTGGAATCTTCGATGGGACGGCTCATCTACCATGTCAGTCATGACGATATAGACCTAGGTCAGCGACGCCTCGTAACTCACACATGCAGAGAATGTAATCATAGCCGATTTTCCCGCGCAAGCAATGCGAACCGTTGGCAGCGACCGTTTGGAGACGTGCCGAAATTACCGCACACGTTCTCGACCATGTCGTCTACGCGGCAACCGTCTGATTAGCTGCACGAATCTTGACGTAGAGCAGGATAAATAGTAACCGTGGGACACTTGTTACTTTTTCACCTCATTCTCTCGCGTCATCGTCTTCTTCCTCCAGCAGCGCGCCTCCTCGAGATCTCCGCGAAAACCTCGAGAAACCCTAGCCCAATTCTCTGCACCAGTCTCACCTTCCTTCTTCTCCATGGCCAGTAGCAGCTCCTCCCCCTCAATGGACGCAACGAGCGAAGCGGCGGCGAAGCGGCGGCGAAGCCGGCGAGCTCCGTCGTCGTTCCCCAGAGGGCTTGGTTATCCCCGCATCGGCGGTGATAGAAACCACCGGCGGCGACCATAACTTGGCGGCGCTGGAGCCCCTGGAAGAGGAAACTGACTCGCATAAAGGAGATTGGCGCGGCTCGGACATCACCGGCCGTGACATCCAGGAGATGGTTGCTGAGGGATATCTCCCTGCGACGGAGGGACACGTCTGGCGAGCGGCGCCGGCCGGCGAGGTGACTCCTTCTCCCAAGCCGGAGAGAAGGTGTACCTCAAGGCACAATTGGTACGCGGCGTTTCTCTGCCCATCTCCCACTTCTTCCTGTTCGTCTTGAATCACTTCCATGTCCAACCCCACAACCTCTCACCCAATAGCATATTAGTGCTTAGCAACTACGCGGCACTTTGTGAGGGTTACCTAGGGATTAGGCCTAGGTTAGATTTGTTTGTATACTTCTTTACCGTCAAGCGTGAAGCCGGACATAGTAGGGCAGAGCTTAGAAACTGCGGCACCATAAGCTTCAAGATCCGTCCTGGCCGGCGGTTCCCTGACATTGTCGGCCATGAATCATGCAAGAACTGGCAACGGACGTGTTTCTACGGCCCCGACATTCCTTTGTCAGGCCGAGAAGTGACGTACCCGGATTTCGTGGATGGAGCTGCCGCCGAAGTCTCCACATGGCGGTCCCACGCCTCCCTTCCTCTGACCTCGACGCTTCCCGCGCAATAAGGCGGATCGAGTGGTTTGTAGAGACGGGTCTGACCGGCTTGGACCTATCCATGTGCTGGTTCATCAGGCGGATCCAACCTATGCAGCACCGCGCGAAGCTCATGCACGAGTATACCGGCGACCGAAGGGATACCCTCCGGATCTCCGAGGACAACTTCTCGAGCGACTCCGTCAAGTTCCGCCTCAAGGACATCGTCAAGGTGAAGGATAAGAAGCGCGGCTTCACCCTCACCTACGACATGTTCGTAGAGGGGAAGTGCCCAAAGGTAGACATTTATTTTCCGTGTATGATATTACTCCATTTTTCCGTCTTGCTAATACCATATCGTCTAACACCATGACTTCTTACTTAATAGCTTAGCGATCTAGAGGAGGGCAACCTGGCTGCCCAAATCTATGATCCAAAGATGAAGGAAGTCACGGTTGTGTCCGACGATGATGCTCCGTTGGCGCGTAAGCGGAAGGGATCCACCTCTAACGCTGCTGACGGAGGCAAGAAAAATAAGACGAGGGTGGAGCCTCCAAAAATAGTACTGCCGCCCTGGAGGCGGAGAAGAGAAAAGCTACTGGGTTGTTTGCCAAAGCGCCCACCCCTAGTGTAAGCCTTTATTTCTCCGACATTGTCTCATTTATCTGCCTTATTCCTGTACTTATGCATTTTGCACGTTTCAGGAAGAAAGCCACAACCAGCCTCAAGAAGTCCTCCAAGACTCTTGGGGCTTCTAGAAATATCAAAGAGATGCTACATCGTGACCCTTCCCCCGTCATCGCCCCTGCCACTCCTGTCGTCAAGCCCTCCTCCGCTCCGACAAGCTCCCAAGTCCAGGAGGCACCATGCCCTTCCGTTATGAAAGTGGACTCTGGTGCTTCAACCGAACTTGCTGTTGTCGGCGAGCAGGCAACGCAGGAGAGCGCTACTCTTCAAAATGGCTGAAGCTCCGGCTAAGGATGCCATTGGTAGCGGCAAGGTGGTGGTGGGAACTGGTACCTCTACCGAAGACGGCGCCTCTACTCCTCAAAACTCAATTGAGTATCCCAAGATAGTTTACCCGGCGCTGCTACCAAGTAACACTGTTATGGTTGCAGGAGGAGTGCCGTCATCTCCGACGTGCGGTCTGGAGGAGCTACTCCGACAAGCAGATATCTTGCGAGGAAACAGTATTTCCTTTGGCAAGCTGCTAGCCGAGAGTGCTACAAACCTCAAGATCATCGCACTTGTAAGTTTTACTTTGCTTTATATATTTCATATGAGTATCCCATTGTAGCCCCCGAGGATGTAGACGGAAAACCATAGGTTTTGCACCTATATGATCTAAGAGTGACTAAGAGTGTTCATAATTTTTAATGTTGTAGCCCCCAAGCCTCTAGCTATAACTGAATTAGTTCCGACTAGATGCTTACAGAAAAGCTAAGCTTTTTTCTGAGTTAAAACTTTATACTGTAGCCCCCAAGCCTCTAGCTGAGAACTAAACAAGTTCCGACTAGATGCTTAAAGAAAAGCTAAGCATATTGCTAAGTTAAAAACTCTCGCTGTAGCCCCCGAGCGTCTAGATGGAATATCTCCGACTAGAAGCTCCAAGCAGACTAAACAACAAATTTACCTTGTATTTTGTTTCCACAGAACGAGAATGCTCGGAGAGTTATGGCCAATGATAAATACCAGAAGATGCGGGCGGATCTTGAAGCCGAAAAGGGTAAAACCGCCTTCTTGAAGGAACAGATCATCAAAAATAAGAGTCTGTTTTCTTATTACGCATTTCCGCATTCATATTGTATCCTCAATCTCCGAGTACTTACTAAGTACTGTGTTTTCTCCGACTTGCAGAGCATGTTGCCAAGGCCAAGGATATTGTCGAGCAGTCCAAGCACATCCAGCAGCTGGACAGCGAGAACAAGATCCTTAAGAAGGAGAGGGAAGAAATGCTGAAGATGCACGAGGACTCCATGAAAGTCCTGCAGGACTCCGCCTCCGTTGAGATCCATCGCTTGAAGGAGGAGCTTGCGATCCTAAAGGATCAAAAGCAAGTTGCCGATGAGCAAAACCTTCACCATAGCGAGGCGTTTAAGCTCCTCCAACAAGAGAATGAATCCTTGGCGGACGTCGTCTGGCAGGCTAAGGCCAGCATATTCAGTAAGTGTCCTCCGCCTTGTAGTTCTGTAGTCTGGATACTTAGGATTTTTGAACTCATGCAATCGTTGTCAGAAATTTCAGCGCCCATGGGTTTAACCCGCTGGCCTCCTTTTGACAAAGAATGCATGGTTCTTGCCGGCAACTTCATCAACAACGCCATCTCCCAAGCCAAGGAGATTGCCAAGCCCCTGCAGATTTATATCAAGGCCTCGGACTCCATGGCCAAGTACTCGGACATTCTAAGCCGAGCCCCCGAGCGTGTAATGAGCTGGAAAGCTTCTTGTGCACGGGCTGGCGCAAGGATGGCGATGTCGATGGTCAAGGTGCACTATGACGATGCCGACATCGACACGGTAACCTCAGGTATTCCCGACGCGGATGATGACGGCAAGGCGAGCGATCACGATGCCATCCTGTCAGCACTTGCGGGGTATGACATCAGGGTTGCCGAGTTGGTGGATGTTGATGTCTTCGTGCCCAGGAACTTTATCGACAATGCCAACCCAGAATCCTCCGAGTCTCACCATAGCACCGATGCTGAGGGTGACGCCCCTGCTGGCGATGATGCGGCTTCCAAGTCTCCTGCGCCCAAAGAATGAACAATACTTTGTAATTTCTGTTTCACCTCTGGAATGTGCACGGAAAAACTTTGCCGATGTAATCCTTAAGGAGGAAAACAATGGTTATCGTATCCTGCTACTTAAGAATTTATTGCCAGTATGTACATATTTTTAAGCAAGTGCTGGCTTATCCATTACTCTGGTTTTTATGCTTGACCTTTCGTGAGTCGGAAGACTCATTGTCGGAACCATGTTCTTAGGTGATGATGCCCAATGGCACCGTCAATAACTAGAGCGCAAAATCGCCGACAACAAGTGCCAAAAGTCACTACTCTAGAATCCACATAAAAACGACAAAGAACGTGTAGACCAGAAAACTTAAGCTAACGCCCGTAGGCGGAATTTTCACAAGTGCAATCGCGAAGCTTGTGCATAAATGTTTATATGATCCAAAAATGAACACTAAAGGAGGTAAAAGACTCGGCAAAATGAGTGAACCAAAGAGCTTTATTTCATTGATCATATAAGAGGTACACTATTAGGTAAAAAATACTAAGTGTAGAAAGGACGTAGCTGTGCTATGTTCCATGGCCGATCAAGCTCCGGGTAGTCATCATCCGGGTCACGTCGCTTACGCTTATGATCCTCGCTAGATCTATCCTTGAGCTCATGATTGTCGACAAGGTAATAAGACCCATTGAGCAGCGCCTTGCTTATGATGAACGGTCCTTCCCATGGCGGGGATAATTTGTGTGACTTCTTCTGCTTAAGTCGGAGCACCAAATCCTCCTCTTTAAACGAGCGATGTCGAACGCGGCGACTATGGTAGCTGCATAGCTTCTGCTGGTAGATGGCGGATCTTTGGCATGCCAAAACACGCTCCTCCTCGAGAAGGTCCACATCTAGGCGTCTGGATTCTTCAGCATCATCTTCGTCGTAGGCGGCAACTCTTGGTGCGTCGTGGAGGATGTCGGACGGTAGGATGGCTTCTGCTCCATATACCATGAAATAGGGGGTGTAGCTGGTAGATCTGTTGGGTGTAGTTCGCAAACTCCATAGTACGGATGGCAATTCTTCCGCCCAGGCTCCAGCTGCTCTATGTAGCGGTGCCTCAAGACGTTGCTTTATCCCTTGCAGAATTAATCCATTGGCTCTCTCAACTTGACCATTGGATTGCGGATGTGCCACAGATGCAAGATCAAGTTGGATGCCTTTGTCCCAGCAGTAGGCCTCCACTTCTCCGTGTGACAAGTTGCTTCTGTTGTCGGTGATGATGCTATGTGGGAGACCAAATCTCACCACTAGATCCCGGACAAACCTGAGGGCAGTTGCCCCATCAAGCTTTCTAATGGGTTTAGCTTCTATCCACTTGGTGAATTTGTCAACTGCTGGAAGGAGATGCGTAAATCCACATGGTGTCGTTTGCAACGGTCCCACCATGTCCAGCCCCTAGACTGCAAACGGCCAAGTTATTGCTATTGTTCGCAATTCTTCAGCAGGAACATGTGGTTGTCGGGCATAATACTGGCATCCTGTGCATGTCTCAACCAGCTTGTCGGCGTCCGCCTTTGCGGTCAGCCAGTAGAATCCTTGCCGGAAGGCTTTCGCGACCAAAGAACGAGGAGCGGCGTGATTTCCGCAATCTCCGAGATGGATTTCGCGCAGGATTTCCATACCTTCTAGCCGGGAAACGCACTTTAGGTATACGCTAGTAGTGCTCCTCTTGTAGAGTTGTCCATTGATTATGGTATAACCCTTTGCTCGTCGTACTATTTGCCGTCTTTCGACTTTGTCGTCGGGCAAAGTTCCGTGTTCGAGATATTCCATGAACGGTTTTGTCCAAGCCGGAGGGACTTTTGTCACCATATTGACGAAAGAGTCAGCTCTGTCCGGGTTGTCGATGTCGGCTCCCTTCACGGATGGTGTGCGTAGATGCTCTAGGAAAACTCCTGGCGGAATTTGCTTTCGCCCTGATCCAAGTTTAGACAGTAGATCAGCCGCCTCGTTTTGCTCCCTAGGCACATACTTGACTTCGTAGCCCAAGAAGCTCTTGGCTATCTCGTCCACTTCGTCTCGATATGCCGCCATCATAGGGTTCCGCGCATTCCAGGTGCCAGCCACCTGCTGGGCAACCAAGTCGGAATCTCCACAGCAAACTATGCGCTTGATGCCAATATTCTTGGCTACACGTAGTCCGTGAATGAGTGCTTCATACTCCGCCATGTTGTTTGTAGCTTCAAAGTGGATCTGCAGAACGTAGTGTAGCTTGTCTCCTTTTGGTGACTGCAGCAATACACCAGCCCCCGAGTCGTTGAGCAACTTTGATCCGTCAGTGCATTACCTAGTACTCTGGTTCTGGCAACGGAGTAGCATCTGGCATCTCCGTCCAATCTGCAATAAAATCCGCCAAAGCTTGTGACTTGATAGCTTCGCGTCTCTTGTAGGTGATCTCGAAGGCGGCAAGTTCAATGTCCCACTTTGCGACCCTTCCCATAGCGTCAATGTTGTTGATAATGTCGGACAGTGGAGTCTTGCTCACTACTGTGATTGGGTGCTCCTGAAAGTAATGCCTTAACTTCCGAGAAGCAAGGAATACTCCATAAGCTATCTTTTGGTAGTGCGGGTAACGCTGCTTGGACTCCGTCAGGACCTCGCTTACATAGTAAACTGGTCGTTGGACTCCGTACTCATAGCCTGGTTCCTTCCGCTCTACCACGACGACGATGCTGATAACCCGGTTGGTTGCCGCCATGTAAATTAATAGGGGCTCTTCAGGATCGGGTGCTGCAAGGATGGGCGTTGAGGAAAGAATCTCCTTGAGCTGCTTCAATGCTGCGTCTGCCTCGTCCGTCCATGTGAATTTGTCCGCCTTCTTCAGCAACTTGTACAGCAGCAGAGCCTTCTCTCCATGTTGGCTGACGAACCGACTAACTGCTGCAACACAACCTGTTAGTCGTTGAATGTCCTTGAGGCATGTCGGACGGTTTATGTTTAAGATGGCCTTGATTTTCTCCGGGTTGACCTTGATTCCGCGCTGGGAAACGATGAACCCCAACAATTTGCCGGCTGGAACCCCGAAGACGCACTTCCTAGGGTTGAGCATCATGTTGTATTTCCGGAGATTATCAAAGGTTTCTTTTAAGTCGGAGATTAAGTCATTTGATTTATTCGACATCACCGCGATATCGTCCACATAGGCGTGAATGTTCCGACCAATTTGGTCGTGAAGGCAACGTTGCATTGTCCGCTGGTAGGTAGCACCTGCGTTTTTCAGCCCAAAGGGCATTGTGACATAGCAAAACGTGTCGTATGGGGTAGTGAATGAAGTGGCCAATTGGTCCAACTTCCTCATTTTGATCTGGTGGTATCCTGAGTATGCATCGAGAAAACACAAAAGTTCCGAGCCAGCCGTCGAGTTAATGACTTGGTCAATGTGAGGCAAAGCAAACGGATCTTTGGGACATGCTTTGTTCAAGCCGGTGTAATCAACGCACATTCTTAATTCATTGGTTCCCTTTTTGGGGACAAGTACAGGATTTTCCACCCATCGGGTGTGAAGGACTTCTCGGATAAAACTAGCCTTAAGTAACCTAGCTATATCTTTGCCAATGGCGCGTCTCTTCTCATCTCCGAAGCGTCGTAGAGGTTGTTTCACTGGTTTACATTTTGGATCTATGTTTAAGCTGTGCTCGGCAAGTTCCCTAGGTACACCTTTCATGTCGGCAGGTTGCCAGGCAAAGATGTCCCTATTCTCACGGAGGAACTCAACAAGCGCACTTTCCTATTTGGGATCCAGGTTCGTCCCAATGGTGACGGTCTTGGAGGCATCGCCTACCACAAGTTCCACCGGCTTGGTCTCGATGGCGGCCTTGAACGCAGGAGCGGAGTCAGAGATTTGCTTCTTCGACGCGGGCATCTCTGAGTCATCGACCTTGCTATGGATCTCCTTGAATTCTTCGCTGTAGAGGACAGCTTCTGCAACGGCTGCTTCGTTGATCTCGCAGTCCCTTGCCTTGGTAAAGCTTCCGGATACGGTGATGACACCGTTTGGTCCGGGTATCTTGAGCTTGTTGTAGACGAAGCATGGCTTGTCCATGAATGTGTGGAATATGTCGCGGCCGAATATGATGTGGTACACACTCTTGAAGGGGACTACTTCAAAGGTCATGCGCTCTTGGCGGTAATTATTAACGTCGCCAAAGGCAACCTGAAGTGTGATGCACCCAAGGGACCGAGCCTCCCGACCAGGCACTACGCCATGGAACACGGTGTTGGTCCGCCTTAGGTTTGCCTCCGTCAAGTTCATCTTTTGCAGTGTATCCAGGTACATGATGTTGATGCTGCTTCCACTGTCCACCATGCACTTGGTGAACTCCACGTCGTCAATCAATGGGTTGATGATCATGGCGTACTGGTTCTCCGTGGGCACAAGGTCTGGGTGGTCCGTCCTGTCCCAAGTTATTGGAACCTCCGACCAGCGCAGCTACTCAGGGACTGGGGGCAGGGTTGCCACCAGGATCCTCAGAGAAGTCTTCTATTGTCGGACGATGGGGGTACCAAGGAAGGTGTGGTAGACTGGGGCCTTCTTTGCGAAAGGGTTCTTTCCCTTGTCATCGCTCTTGGCGGCGTGCTTTGGGTCAACGTCCTCGTCCATGTCACTTGAATCCTTGGACTCCTCCTCCTTCTTCTTCCCTTTGCCCTTGCCGCGCGGTCTGTTCTTCCGACTTTGCTTGTAGCCGGACTCCGGGTCTTCCTTGAGGTCGTTGACGAACTTGCAGTGTCGATTGGTATGGGTGGCCTTGCCGTTGGCGTCGAGGTGTACGAGGCATGGCATATCGCGGTACTCTTTGTAGGTTTGGGGAACGCGGAGGGGCGCCGAGTTGGTTTCACTTCCTCGCTGCTGCCCGCGGCCTGCTCCCCTTCCTCGGCCATGTTGTCCGCCTTCTCCTCGTCCTGCAAAAGTCATAGCGACCATGTCGGTAGATTGCTTTTCTTCTGGAGCGGTTTTCCGCTTTGTACTGCTGTTCCTCCGAGCTTGAGTTGGAACGGCTGTTGCCGGCAAGGAGCCACGAGCGTCGTCGTTGGCAGCTGCGAACTCACTAGCTAACTGGATCATCTGATTCAAGTCAAGCTGGTGATTGTCCTGCAAGCGCTTTAGCTTATGTCGGAGCAACGTGCCCCTTTCCAACCCATCGATGAAGGCGGCCATGGCGGTCTGAGCGTGCACTCCTGCGCAGGAATTCTTCATATCCAGCCAACGGGAGAGGTAGGCGCGAGATGTCTCGTCTTTCTCCTACACGCACCGCTGTAGATCGCCCACAGTGCAGGGACGTTTGTATGTACCTTCAAAGTTATTGGTGAACGCTTCTTGCATGTCCAGCCAATTGTAGATAGATTTCTCCGGCAAGTCGTCGATCCATTGACAGGCCATACCCACCAACATTAACGGGAGGTACTTGACGGCGACATTGGGGTTGCCTCCGGCAATCTCCACCGCGTTGCCGTAGTCCTGCAACCATGTGGCAGGTTTGGCTATGCCGTCATAGGGCTTGATGGTCTTGTCAATCCGGAACCTTTGGGGTAAGTTGCGGACCGTATTCCAGGTCCAAAGCAACGTGGTCCCAGGTATGGTCCTTCCCGGGCTTCGTGGATCTTATCGATCCGTGAACGTGCGTCGTATGGCTCCGGGTTCTTCTTCTTGTTGTCAATAGGGGATGGGCTGCGTGAATGACGCGGGCCTCTTCCTCCATGGTGACTGCTTAGCGGCGATGGAGGCGGAGGTGGCGGTGGGTTAGCTTTCTTGCTATTACCCTCCTGCGATGCTTCGCGCCTGTCGCGGTTGCTTGTCGGACGCGGAGGGTCATGGTGTGATCTGCTCCTGTGTCCCTGGTTGCGCTCTCCATCATGACGGGTCTGCTCCGCATTGTCGCAGATGATGATGCCGCAATGTTTTGGTGGAGGCATATCCGTGCGATGGCGAGCCTTGTAGTCTTCCTGACGTCGGGGGGATCGGGGCGGTGGCGATGGGCGACGAGGTTGGGCTCTTTCTTCGTAGTCGGAGGATATGGGGATAGCGTCCTTCCTGCTGCGCGCATCCCTCCGTCTCTGTTCTGATGAAACCGTCTGTGATCCGACATCCATAGGAGATCTGTCCCTTGGCGGTTTGTACTGGCTAGATCGGCAGAGCGCTGGGTCAGACTCGAGCCTCTGAGAGGTGGCCTTTTCCTGCTGCTTAACCGCCTTGGCCACTAGGTCATAGACCTATTCCACTGCCTCGGGTGATCTATCCTGCTCTAGAAGGGTCTTAGCGACGGCGAGGTTAAGGAGTGGGGTGGGCATTACCTGCTTGCCTTCGCTATCAATGTATGGCTTGGCCTGTGCCGGCTTCGAGGGAGCCCATCCTAGGTTTCGCCGTACACCAGCATCGTTGATGACGCGATCCGGAGCTTTCTTAGCCTTCTGCTGCTGTAGCAGGGTCTTGTACTCGGCCTCCATTGCTCTAGCTTTCTCTATGGACTTCTGCGCGTTGACCAGATCTCAATCTAGTTTAGCGCCTTGCTCCGCGATGGTTTGCGCTTCCTCCAGTATCTGTCGGCGCTTCTCGTCGAGCTGAGTCACGTTCCAGATATGATCAATAGTTAGTGGCTCGACGAGGAGGTTGCCGTACATCGCTCTATCAGCCGGAGTAACCTGGGCTGCTGCCGACGTAGATGTTGGAGGCGGCAAGTTTGCGGTGTTGTTGTTGCTCGGACCGGTGCCTAGTTCCTACGGCTGTTGCACTGGATTAGGCGGAGGAGGCATGACTCTTGCGCGATCATCGTCAGCAGCAATAAGTGGGCCCTTCCCTTTCTCCAGTGTGGTAGGCGGAGCTTGCCCGGGTTGGTCTTCACCCATCGCTGTCCCAATGGTGACGAACACTCCTCGAGACATGACGGTGTTGTTAGCTTGTTCGTCGCGCGAGTACTCCTCCTCCATCTCCTGCATAGCGGAGTCTAGCTCTTCTGGACTGAAGTCTATTTCCTCTGAATCTGCACTGAAATCAGCATAAAGCGCGTCAATGATAGAGTCGGAGGGTGCCAGGATTTCCTCGATGACGGGCGGTGGAGGTGCAACGGCCTCGACGATGACTGGAGGTGGTGGTGCTGCTACGACGATGGCGGCTGGAGGCGGTGGTGGTGGCTGAATCAGAGGGGCTCCGTCGATGAGTGCAAGCGCTGTCTAAGCTGCCGCTTCAGCCTCCGCGTATTTGTTGACGGTGTTCACCATGCCTTCGAAGGTAAGTCGGCCTGAAGCTTGCTGCCACCTTAGAGAATGCCGGAGAAGCGTGCCATGGTCCAGTCCTTCCACAAAGTGATAGATGGCATCATCATTTGGGTAGTTGGTCAGGTCGCTCCATATACGGAGCCATCTGGCGAGGTAGTCGCGGGGGTTTTTGCCCTCTCTCTGAATGCAGCGCGCTAGATCAAAGATGGTAACCACGCCGACAAACTTGGATCTCTGCTATCCAGACGTACGGATGAAGCCGGTGGACCTGCAGTGATCTTCCACCTTTATATCCTGCACAAGGGCGGTTTGGGTGGGCCTTGGATTTTTCCAATATTTGCCGGCAAACTCCGAAGAGAGATCCGACATTGATCCTTCCGCGAACGTATCCTCCCCGTAGGCGGTCCGTGTGGGTCTTGATGCTTTCCGATCTTTGCCAGCAAACTCCAAAGAGAGATCCGTCATCGATCCTTCCGCGAATGTATCCTGCCCGTAGGTGGTACGTGCGGGTCTTGATGCTCCTCCGACTCCCAGGGAACTAGTGCCCGAGTCGGTTTTGCCGATGAAGAGGTGGATGTCTCTGATAGGAACGATCGAGCACCGCGTAGGGTTCGTCTTCGCCGGGATCCAGAATTCGTCAGGAGGGACGATCAGAACGTTGCCGGAGAAGAGAACGCGGCCGATGGCTATGGTCTCGCCGATTCCCATGAAGATCTTGGTCCTCGCCCGCTGAAGAGCCTGAAGCGCCTCTTGCCCCACGGTGGGCGCCAACTGTCGTGGTATTGCCGACGAGTACGCCATGGAGGGGTCCTCACAATGCGTGTTTAGAGACATGGGGTAAGGCGGACGGTTGACGGGTACGAGGTAACACAGTTTACCCAGGTTCAGATCCCACAACGGTGGCGGAATCCTACTCCTGCTATAAATCACTATAATGGCAATACGCTGAGTTACAGAGATAGGTTCACTGTGCGAGGTTGTCTATGCTTGTCTGAAGTTATGCCCTAAAGGCTCCCATAGGTCCGACTTATATAGTCGTCAGATCCCAGGGTTACAGGGAAAAGTCCTAGCCGGACAGGTTACAGAGTCCTAAACCGTCTATCACTAGTCTTGTGTATCTTGTCCTCCAAGGCTCCGGGTACGCTGGTGACTCCACCGTAGCCTTCCTTTATCCGGCATGGGCCTCCCTTCTGGATCCACCTAACTGGGCCGCCCAGCAGGCCATAGGCCATGCTACCGACTATGGGCCACCCGGGTTAGTCAGATAAGATACATGCTATGAGGATACCCATATAGCATATCCCAAACAGAAATATTCTCGGAATTGTATAGAACAAAAGCCAAAGTCAATATTTTACCGGAGCAAAGACGGAGTCCAGAGGGGGGACGAAGAGGCGCCACAGGGGGTGCACCACCCCCTGGCGTGGGTCCACCCTAGGCCATGCCAGGACATGGTGTGGGCCCCCTGGCCCTCAACCGACCTTGCCCCTTTGCCTATATAAACACCTCGAGGCAGAAACCCTAAGCACCCGATTAGAAATCCATGAAAGAGTCTATAGCAACTGCCACCATCATCCTAGATTAGGGGATCTGAAGCTCTTCCTCGCACCCTGCCGGAGGGGCGAGATCATCCCGGAGGCTTTCTTCATCACCATGATAGCCTCCAGAGTGATGCGTGAGTAGTTCACCCTTGGACTACGGGTCCATACAGTAGTTAGATGGTTGTTTCTCCTCCTTTGTGCTATCATGTTTAGATCTTGTGAGCTCCGTTCATGATCAAGATCATCTATTTGTAATGCTATAGGTTGTTTTGCAGGGATCCGATGGATATTGAGTACTATGTCAGATTGATTATTGATTCTATCATGTCTATGTCATTTGTGATCTTGCATGCTCTCCGTTGCTAGTAGATACTTTGGCCAAGTAGATGCTTGTAACTCCAGGAGGGAGTATTTATGTTCGATAGTAGGTTCATGCCTCTAGTAATTTGGGAAAGTGACATAAATCTCTAAGGTTGTAGATGTGCTGATGCAACCAGGGAGAAAACAACAACCCTTTGTCCAAGGGCAATTGTATTGTTTACTTTACACACTTTGTTTAATGGAATTATCTGTTGCTTGCAACTTAATACTGGAAGGGGTTAGGATGATAACCTGAAGGTGGATTATTAGTCATAGATGCAGTTGGATCACGGTCTATGTATCATGTGGTAATGCCCAAACAAATCTCGTAGAAATCAAGATGTCTAGTATATGAATTGTTATGCATTCTCAATCCGTCAATTGTCCCACTGTAATTTGTTCAACCAGCATGTTATTTATCTTATGGAAAACACCTCTAGTGAACTGTGGACCCCAGTCCATTCCTTACCATTGATATACCATCTACTGTTTACTATTTACTGTTTACTTTCTGCAATTACTACAAGAAATTACTATCTTCCACACTGTACGTTTAAACCTTTGTTTTTAGCAAACCGGTGAGATTGACAACCTCACTGTAAATTGGGGCAAAGTATTGTGGTTGTGTTGTCCAGGTTCCAAGTTGCTAGCAACACCTTGGAGTTGTTTCCTTACTCCTACTGGTTCGATAAACTTGGTTTCATAATTGAGGGAAACTTGTTGTTGTGCTCATCATACCTTCCTCTCGGGGTTCCCAACGATCTCTACATATATGAACCATCAAGCACTTTTCTAGCGCTGTTGCCGGGGAGATAAGGACAGCTTCAATCTTTTCCTCCCCATCAATCACTTTTCTGGAGAAAGAAGATTCTTGCAAGGGGAGTCTCTCACAACCAATCTCTTTACATTGTTTTTGTTTTGCTTAGTTTATTTTGCTTTGTTTTGCTTGTTTCTTTTTATCAAAAATACAAAAATAAAATTAGTTGTGCTGCTTTGCTTCTTTTTATCAAAAACACAAAAAAATAGTTCCTACTTTAGTTTCTATTTCTTTTGGCTTGCTTTAATCCTGCAAAAATGAATACTCCTGAAAACACCAAGTTTTGTGACTTCACTAGCACAAACAACAATGATTTTATGTGTACACCTATTGCTCCACCTGTTCCTGAACCTACTTTCTTTGAAATTAAACCTGCTTTGCTTAATGTTTTTATGAAAGAGCAATTTTCTGGTGCTAGTTCTAGTGATGTTGCTGCTCACCTTAATAATTTTTTTGAACTTTGTGAGATGCAAAAATAGAAGTATGTAGATGGACATATTATTAAGCTTAAACTATTTATTTTCTCTTTGAGAGGAAGAGCTAAATAATGGTTGCTATCTTTGCCTAGAAATAGTATTGATTCTTGGATTAAATGCAAAGATGCTTTTATTGGAAAGTATTACCCTCCTGCTAAGATTATATCTATGAGAAGTGAAATAATGAAATTTAAACAATTTGATAATGAACATGCTCCTCAAGCTTGGGAAACAATGAAATCTTTGGTAAAGAATTGTCCCACTCATGGACTGACTGCTTGGATGATTATCTAAAAAAATTATGTAGGACTGAATTTTTCTTCAAGAAATCTATTGGATTCTGCTGTTGGATGTACATTTATGACCATTACTTTGGGTGTTGCAACAAAGCTCCTTGATAATATGATGGTTAATTATTCTGAATGGCACACTGAGAAAGCTCCACAAGGTAAGAAGGTAAATTCTGTTGAAGATACCTCCTCCTTGAGTGATAAAATTGATGTTATTATGTCTATGCTTGTTAATGGAAAACCTCATATTGATCCAAATAATGTTCCTTTAGCCTCTTTGGTTGCTCAAGAAGAGCACGTTGATGTGAACTTCATTAGATATAACAATTTTAGCAACAATGCCTATAGGAATAATTTTGGTAATAATAATTATAGGCCATATCCTCCTAATAATGGTAATGCTTATGGAAATTCCTGCAGCAACAATAGAAGTGCACCCTCTGAAATTGAGGTCATGCTTAAGGATTGTATTAGTAAACAAACTGCCTTCAATAAAAATGTTGAGGAAAAGCTTTCGAATGTTGAAAAAAGATTTCATCTTTGTCTGAGGCACAATCTTCTTTGATTAATAAAATGGCTGCTAAACCAGAAACTATGGAATATCCCTTTGCTGCTACTAATGCCATAAAAGTTATAATTGAAGAAAATGATAGGATGTTAGCTGAATTACATGCTAGGTGGGAAAGAGAAGATGAAATTGCTAGAAATAATAATATGACTAAAATTTGTACTATTACCACCACTAGTAATGTTGATTCTAGCAAACCACCTAAAGTCCCCATTCCTTTTTCCAATAAAAATGCTGAAATTCTTCGAAATATGGGAAACAATAATTCTACTACCTTGGGTGCTAATTTTGAATTTGATCTTGATGGCAGCAATATTTCTGAAGTAATTATGTTCTTACAAAAGCTTGCTAGAAGTCCTAATGCTAGTGCAATGAATATGGCTTTTACAGAACATATTACAAATGCTCTCATGACAATTAAATAAGAAAAATTGAAACATAAAGCTTCTATTCCTAGGATATTAGAAGATGGTTGGGAACCCATCATTAATATGAAAGTGAATGATTTTAATCCCAAAGCTTTATGTGATCTTGGTGCTAGTGTATCCATTATGCCTAGAAAAATTTATGAAATGCTTTATTTGCCACCATTGGAAGATTGTTATTTGGATGTCCAACTTGATGATAATGCTAAAAAGAAACTTATGGGCGCATTAATGATGTTCTTATAATGGTTAACAATGACTTTTTCCTCGTGTATTTCTATGTCCATTATGTTGAATGCAATGCTTCTTGTCCTATTATTTTGGGAAGACCTTTTCTTAGAACTGTTGGTGCCATTATTGATATGAAGGAAGGCACCATTAAATATCAATTCCTACTCAAGAAAGGTATAGAACACTTCCCTATAAAGAGAGAGAATATACCTTTTTATTATCCTATTAAAACAAAATTTGATGTTAATGCTTCTTCATTCGAAAATACTTGATTCTTGCTTTCTATGCCTAGCTGAAAGGCGTTAAAGAAAAGCACTATTGGGAGATAACCCAAATTATTTTTATTTCAGTAAGTTTTTCTTTTGTTGAGTCTTGGAAGTTATTTCCTCTGTAATAACCTCTCCTTATCATTTTTGTGTGGTTTTTGTGCCAAGAATAACCTCTAATGAGAGAGAAGTAATATTTGGGGAAGTTGTTGTCCCAATACAGATTTTTGTGCTTCACTGTAAACAATCGTGAAAAATCACAGTTTGTCGGATTGACCTGTAATTTTCCATGCATATGCCCCAGGTTCTTATCTAACTTTCGTTAGTTTAGCACTTGTCGATTTGAGAAACATAAGGTCTTCGAAAAAAATC
Organism: Avena insularis; assembly: GCA_023614405.1. Classification (NCBI taxonomy): domain Eukaryota; kingdom Viridiplantae; phylum Streptophyta; class Magnoliopsida; order Poales; family Poaceae; genus Avena; species Avena insularis. The sequence goes on from CM042691.1 coordinate 195,439,993, forward strand.
GGTCTTTACCAGCTGGTCTGTTTTGACAGATTTCTGCCATTATTTGCATTTGCCTCTTAATCGGTTTCTTTTGAGTTCTCTTTGATCACTTGAGATTTTAAAAGGAATTTCTACAGTAGCTTGTGTTTTCATGTAAGTTTTACTTGTGTTTAAACTAAACCCAATGGCTTATTATCTTGAATACACTAATGTTGCTAATGAAGATTGTGTGAAGTTTTGTATGATGGAAATTTTTAAGTGTAGGGAGAGAACGATGTGATAATAAAAATCTCAACCTTGGGGATGCCACCCGTGTCACCCCAAGAAATATTCAAGAGGTACAAGCTTAAAATCTTGGGGATGCCAAAGGCATCCCCTTCTTCATCAATAAAAATCTCAGGTCTTCTTTCTAGACACTTTATTTTTATTGCTTCATGCACTATTGTGTTGTTCTTGGAGCGTCTTTGTTTTTGTTTTTAGTTTTCTTTTGTTTGGTTTTCTGCAATAAATTAGTTGGACCCCTCATTATTATTTTGTTTCAAATAAGTCAATTGGTGTTGGAAAAGGATAGAAAGTTTCATGCTTGTGTTGGTACAAAAGGAAGCTTCTTTTGACTATGGCCTAGACTTTATCATGTCATGTTAGATGTTTCTTTGACCTTATGCTTAGTGATTATTTCTGTAGCATGACTTGTTCCAAACAATTGAGATTGCTTAGTGTGCCTTGAAAGAGTTATGTGTTGTTTTAGCATACAAAAGCATAATATTGTGGTATTCTCCTTTGATGCTTTATTTGGGTTGACTTGGCACATGCTTACACCATGTTAAGAATATGAACCAGTCACCCTAGCCTCTATGATCATTTAGTTTTTGACTTGTGATACCATTTTATGCTTTAATTAAAAATGTTTGGTCGCTTTGCATGATTATGGCCATTATTGCTCTCTTAGTTGGTCGCTCCCAGTCGTTTGCTAGCCTCCACTTGTGCTGAGTATGAGCTCTACTCGTGAATCCAACTCCCATGAAACCAAGTTATTCCAAAGAGTCCACTATAAATTCCTATGCATGGTGTGTTACACCATTCTAAGTATATTCATGTGTTTATTTATATTCCAAATTAAACTAGTTATGTGAAAATTAGTGAGTAAAGCTCTCACAAACTTGATGGCACACTTTACTTTCTTGCACTTAATAAACTTGAACCATTGTGCCCATCTATGTTGCTTATATGCTTGCAAATTATAAGTTGGGAGTTAGCAGAACCATGTTGTCATGAGAAACGCTTTCAACACTTGTACATATCTATCCAGTTGATATCATGATCTTTTGTTTACGAATGTAGGCGGTGTGAAATAAAAGGGGAGCTTGTAATTCCATGGAGTATTGTATATGTGTTAGAGAAACGCCTAGGCGGCTAGACTAAGCCATGCCTAATCATGGTGGAAATTTGCAGCATAACCATTGATATGTCGGAAACGTATCTATAAATTTTTATGCTCAATGCTTGTTTAGTATCTACTTTACTTCACTTGTCCACACTTTGAGATGCTTTTTACATGTTTTCTGGTACTAACCAACTAACAAGTTGCAACAGTGCCAGATGCTTGTTTTCTGCTGTTTTTGGTTTTAGAAAAGTTAGTAAAGAAATATTCTCGGAATGGGATGGGACAAAGGACAAAGTCAATTACTCTCCGTGGGGAACAAGAAGTCCAGAGGAGAGCCCGGGAGGCCATCCAGGGGGGCAGACCCACCCCATGCGCGGGTGGGCCCAGCCCCGCACCTAGCTAGGGTTTGGTGGACCTGGCCGCCTCCTCGGTCTGCCCCTTCGCCTATAAGAAGCCCCCGATGCAGAAACCCTGAGTACCCAATAAAATCTCCATGAAACCGTCTGTATCCGCCGCCACCATCGTCCCTAGATCAGGGGGATCTGAAGTTGTTCATGGCACCCTGCCAGAGGGGAGATCATCCCGAAGGCCTTCTCTCCGGTATGATGCGTGAGTAGTTCCACCTTGGACTATGGGTCCATGTAGTAGCTAGATGGTTGTATCTCCTCCTTTGTGCTTTCATGTATAGATCTTGTGAGCTCCGTTCATGATCAAGATCTAATCTATTTGTAATCATGTATGTTGTGTTTAAGGGGATCCGATGGATATTGAGATTATTATGTTGGTTTGATTAATGGTTTTGTATTTATGATTCTATCATGTATGTGTTGTTTGTGATCTTGCATGCTCTCCGTTGTTAGTAGCTATCTTGGCCAAGTAGTTGCTAGTGAGTCCAAGAGGGGGTATTTATGCTCGATAGTGGGTTCATGCCTCTAGTTTCCAAGGGAAGTGACAGAAATCTCTTTGGTTGTAGATGTGTTGTTGCTACTAGGGAGAAAATTGAACGGTTTCGCAGCATAGTAAATCAAAAAATTCTAAGTATGAGAACGGGAAATCCAAGATCTAATCTAGGAGATGCAATCAACGAGAGGGATAGATTAGATCTTCATACCCTTGAAGAAATCGCACAGCGGAACGTTCAACAGAACATGGTTGATGTAGTCATACTAGCCTTCTCCTCCTCGCAATCCGATCCGATCCGATCCAACGCCACAAGTGGCGACGCCTCCGAGAGATGCACACGTACGGCACCGCGACGTCTCCTCCTTCCTCGGTCCAGCAAGTGGGGTGGAGAGATAGATTGGATCTACAGCACGACGGCGTGGTGCAAAGGTGGAGAGTTTCTGCGGCAGGTCTTCGCCTACGCGCAGTCGGAGAGAGAGAGAGAGAGAGAGAGAGAGAGAGAGAGAGAGAGAGAGAGAGAGAGAGAGAGGGCAGCAGTATGGCGGCTAGGGTTTTGGGGTGTGGGAGGAGGGTGCGCCCCTGCCCTCTTTATATAGAGGGCTGGCCGGCTGCCCTTGCCCCTCCTCCAAGCCCTAGGGCCGGCGGCCACAAAGGGTGGAGTGGGGGGCAAGTCTCCCCCCCCCCCCCTACTAGAAGATCCCCTAGGGTTTCCCCTAGGGTTTGGCCGGCTGGGCCTATGGGGCCTTGTGCCCCTGGCCCAATGCGGCCAGGGCACTCCCTCATAGGCCCACGCCCCCTCCGACAAGTGGGGCCACGTTGGTCCCACTCCGGAAGCTTCTAGAACCTTCCGGTACAATACCGAACATTTCAAAACAATTCTGAAATCCAAAAACTGCTTTCCTTTATATGATCTTATTCTCCGGACCATTCCGGAACCTCTCGTGATGTCCTGGATCTCATCCGAGACTCCTAACAAAAACTCATAAACCAATTATCCATTCTATCCTAGCGTCGAGACATGTTAAGTGTGTGACCCTACGGGTTCGAGAATATGCAGACATGATCTTCTATCAATAATCAACAGCGGGATCTGGAAACCCATATTGACTCCCACATATTCATCGATGATCATATCGGATGACCCACGATACCAGGATTCAATTAATCCCATATATATATTCCCTTCGTCACGCGATATTTTACTTGCCCGAGATTCGATCGTTGGTATCGGCATACCTAGTTCAATCTCGTTCGCAGCAAGTACTTTACTCGTTCCATAATCCGATATCACTTTGTGATTAACTCCTTAACCACGTGCTTGCAAGCGGTGTTGATATCGATTACCGAGTGGGACCGAAGTATATCTCTCCAACTTGGGAGGGACAAATCCCATCTCGATACATACAACCCAACAAGTACTTTCCGATCACCTGAGAGACACCTTTATGATCACCCTCTCAAAGGATGACGTTTGATGACCTCAAAGATTTCTTTCGATACCAGGGAGTGCATTATCTCATGGTCTAAGGAATACAATATTTATCATGAACAAGAATTATAATAATAACATCTTTATTATTACCTCTAGGGCATAATTACAACAGTCTCCCACTTGCACTAGAGTCAATAATCTAGTTTACATCTGGCAACAATCTAACACCCATGGCACTAAGGTGCTGATCATGTTTTGCTCATGGAAGAGGTTTAGTCAACGGATCTACGACATTCAGATTCGTATGTACTTTGCTAATCTTCAGATCTCGATCTGTTATATAATCTCGAATTATATGAAACTTGCGGTTGATGTGCTTGGTCTTTGGATGATATCTTGGTTCCTTAGCCAGTGCTATGGCGCCAGTGTTGTCACACAATATCTCCAGTGGGTCCAAGGCACTTGGAACCACACCAAGCTCAATGATGAAGTTCCTGATCTAAACTCCTTCACTTGACGCTTCTGCAGCAGCCATGTATTCCGCTTCTACTGTAGATCCCGCGATCACGCTTTGCTTGCAGCTTCTCCAGCTCACAGCTCCTCCATTCAAAATATAAACGTATCCTGTATGAGATTTAGAATCATCCTTGTCGGTGTCGAAACTAGCGTCAACGTAACCTTTTACGCTGCTCATCACCTCCATAGACCAAGAACATTTCTTTAGTCCTATTTAAATACTTTAGGATGTTCTTCACGGCTGTCCAGTGTTCCACTCCTGGATCACTTTGGTATCTGCTCATCAAACTAAGAGCATTGGACACATCCGGTCTAGTACACATCATGGCATACATGATAGAACCTATGGCCGAGGCATAAGGCACTTTGCTCATATCTTATATATCGTTTACCATAGCTGGACACTGAGCCTTGCTCAATATCTTACCTGACAACATGGGCACTGAACCTTTCTTTGCCTTATCCATTCTGAACCTTTTCAGAACTTTGTCTAGGTATGTACTTTGGCTTAAAGCTATTAGGCGTCTTTGTCTATCTCTATAGATTTTTATGCCTAATATATAAGCAGCTTCTCCTAGGTCTTTCATTGAAAAACATTTGTTCAAATAACTCTTCACATCGTTAAGCATATCAATGTCATTTCCAATAATCAATATGTCATCCACATATAGTACTAAAAATGTCTCTAAGCTCCCACTCACTTTCTTGTAGATACAAGCTTCGTAGCAATTTGGAACAAATCCAAAGCTCTTAATCACTTGATCAAAACGAAGGTTCCAACTCCGAGATGCTTGCTTTAGTCCATAAATGGAACGCTGAAGTTTGCACACCTTATCAGCATCCTTAGGATCGACAAAACCTTCGGGTTGCATCATATACAACTCTTCATCAATGTTGCCATTGAGGAACGCAGTCTGGACATCCATCTGCCATATTTCATAATCATGAAACGCAGCAATTGCTAATAAAATCCGAATGGACTTAAACATCGCTACAGGAGAGAAGGTCTCATCGTAGTCAACACCTTGAACTTGTCGAAAACCTTTCGCGACAAGCCGCGTTTTATAGATAGTAACATTACCATCCGCATCCGTTTTCTTCTTGAAAATCCATTTGCACTCAACGGCCTTTCAGTCGCTAGGAGGGTCCACCAAAGTCCATACTTGGTTTTCGCTCATGGATCCCAATTCAGATTTCATGGCCTCTAGCCATTTCTCAGAGTCTGGGCTCATCATCGCTTCCTCATAGTTCGCAGGTTCACTATTGTCTACCAACAAGACAGTTAAGACAGGGTTGCCGTACCACTCTAGAGGGGCACGTGACCTTGTCGACCTGCGACGTTCAGTAGTAGCATCGTCTGAAGCTTCATGATCCTCGTCATTAGCTTCCTCTATTATTGGTGCAGACTGCACTGGAACAATTTCAGGTGTTGCGCTACTCTCCAACTCAAGAGAAGGTTCAATAACCTCGTCTAGCTCTACTTTCCTCCCACTCACTTCTTTCGAGAGAAACTCCTTCTCAAGAAAGGATCCGTTCTTTGCAACAAACACTTTGCCTTCGGATCTGTGATAGAAGGTATACCCTATAGTTTCCTTAGGGTATCCTATGAAGACGCATTTCTCCGCTTTGGGTTCGAGCTTGTCCGGCATCAACTTCTTAACGTAAGCTTCGCATCCCCAAACTTTAAGAAACGACAACTGAGGTTTAGCACCAAACCACAGTTCATACGTTGTCGTCTCAACAGATTTAGATGGTGCCCTATTTAAAGTGAATGCAGCGGTTTCTAATACATAACCCCAAAATGATAACGGTAAATCTATAAGAGACATCATCGATCGCACCATATCTAATAAAGTTCGATTCCGGCGTTCAGACACACCATTGCGCTGTGGTGTTCCGGGTGGCGTGAGTTGCGAAACGATTCCGCTTGCTTTAAGATGCGCGAGAAAATCATAACTCAAATATTCACCTCCACGATCGGATTGTAGAAATTTAATTTTCCAGTTACGATGGTTTTCCACTTTGTTCTGAAATTCTTTGAACTTTTCAAACGTTTCAGATTTATGTTTCATTAAATAGATATACCCATATCTACTTAAGTCATCAGTAAAAGTGAGAAAATAGCGATATCCACCGTGCGTCGAAACACTCATTGGTCCGCATACATCGGTATGTATGATTTCCAATAAGTCCGTTGCTCGCTCCATTATTCCGGAGAACGGGGTTTTGATCATCTTGCCCATGAGGCACGGCTCGCACGTGTCAAATGATTCAAAATCAAGACTCCAAAAGTCAATCAGAATGGAGTTTCTTCATGCGTTTTACACCAATATGACCTAGACGGCAGTGCCACAAATAAGTTGAATTATCACTATCTACTTTGCATCTCTTAGCCTCAATGTTATGGATGTGTGTTTCATTTCTTTCGATATTCAGAAGAAATAAACCATTCACAGCAGGTGCACGACCATAAAAGATGTTACTCATATAAATAGAACAACCATTATTCTCCAATTTAAATGAATAACCGTCTTGCAATAAACACGATCCAGATATAATGTTCATGCTCAACGCAGGCACATAATAACATTTATTAAGGTTTAAAACTAATCCTGAAGGTAAAACTAAGGAGAGCGTGCCGACGGCCATCACATCAACTCTTGATCCGTTGCCAACGCGCATCGTCACCTCATCCCTTGCTAGCCGCGGTCTATTCCGTAGCTCCTGTTTCGAGTTACAAATATTAGCAACTGAACCAGTATCAAATACTTAGGCACTACAATAAGCGCTAGTAAGGTAAACATCAATAACATGTATATCAAATATACCTTTAATGGTGCCAGCCTTCTTGTCCGCTAAGTACTTCAGATAGTTGCGCTTCCAGTGACCCTTGTCCTTGCAATAGAAGCACTCAGTGTCCGGCTTGGGTCCAGACTTGAGCTTCTTCTCAGCAGGGGCAACGCGCTTGCCGCTGCCTTTCTTGAAGGACTTCTTTGCACCCTTACCTTTCTTAAAGCTAGGGGGCTTGTTGACCATCAACACATGATTATCTTTCTTGATGTCCACCTCTGCAGCCTTCAGCTTAGCGAAGAGCTTAGTGATCGTATCAGTGGAACTAATCTGATTGTGAGTAACTACAAAACCTTTGTAGCTAGAAGGGAGTGATTGCAGAACTCTGTCAATCTTGAGCTCTTCTGGAATCTTGCAGTCCAGTTGCTCAATACGTTGAGTGTAGCCCGACATCTTAATGGCATGCTCACTAACGGAACTCCCTTCCTCCATCTTGCAGTTAAAGAATTTCTCATAGATCTCATATCTCTCAGAACGGGCCTGAGTCTGAAACATGGTTTTCAGTTCCTCAAGAATCTCAAAGGGCCCGGCGAACTTCTCAAAACGATTTTGAAGGTCTGATTCCATAGCAAACAACATGGTGCTCTTAATCACACCATAATCATCTTTGCGCGACTGATAAACAGCTTTTTCATCAACCGGCGCATCTATAGCAGGGGCGTCACCTAGCGCTTTCTCAAGGACATAGTCCTTTTGTCCGCCAGCGAGAATGATTCTCAGATTGCGGAACCAGTTGGTGAAGTTAGACCCATTGTTCTTAAGCTTTTCTTTCTTAGCAAAAACGTTGAAGTTTAAGTTGGACTTAGCCATTTGATCTACAAAATTTGCAAGTACAATTTAGACTATGTTCATGATACCTAGTTCAACTTAATCAAATTACTAGATGAACTCCCACTAAATTCAACATCCCTCAAGTTGTTTAGTGAACATGATCCAAATTCACCACACCTAATCCGATCTTCACGAGAAGAGATGTGGTTTCAATGGTGGACAACAAAGTGTCGATCATATCATCCATATGACTCATGCTTAACCTTTCGGTTCGTGTGTTTCGAGGCCATGTCTGTATATGCTAGGCTCGTCAAGTTAAACCCAAGTATTTCCGCGTGTGCAAAAACTGGCTTGCACCCGTTGTATGTGAACGTAGAGTTTATAGCACCCGATCATCACATGGTGCTTGAACACGACGAACTTTCGCAACGGTGCATACATGGGGAGAACACAGTTTTATCTTGATCTTTAAGTGAGGAATCATCTTATAGTGCTACCGTCGCGATCTAAGCATAATAAGATACATAAAAGGATAAACATCACATGTATATAATTTTATGTGACATGGTATAGCCAATCTCCACGCAATAATCTCCATATTGTGTGTGCTAGCATGATCTCCATCACTCCACCATGATTGCCTCCACCACGAATAGCAACTACAACTATTGCTAACTACTTAGCGATAAAGTAAAGCTATTACATGGCGTATAAGAAGTTGACACACAGGTCATACACAATTATAAAGACAACCATATGGCTCCTGCCGGTTGTGTACCCATCGACATGCAAGTCGTGAAATATTACAAAACATGATCATTGCATACAACATACACATCATATCTTGGGCCATACCATATCATAGAAATACTCCCTGCAAAAACAAGTTAGACACCTCTACTTTGTTGTTGCATGTTTTACGTGGCTTATGGGAGTAACAAGCTAAGAACGATTCTTACCTACGAAAAGCCACAACGGTGATATTATGGTTGCCAACATCCGGTGTAAATCCCATGACAACTATAGTGAGAGAAACTGGCATCCACCAGCCGCATGTGTGGAACAAGCCACACGTCAAGTGCGGAGCCGGTCTCGCGAACGAGGTCGCGTAAAGTTGGCATGGACCGCTTCGATCTCACTATCCCGCATCATAAGAAGTACACAACAAGAGGCTTGCAACAAAAAACATCAACGCCCGCAACAATCATGTTGTGTTCTACTCATGAAACACATCTACGCATAGATCTAGCTCTAATACCACTGAAGGGTTTCGCAGCATAGTAAATCAAAAAAAAATCTACGGATGCGAACGGGAAAGCCAAGATCTAATCTAGGAGATACAATCAACGAGAGGGATAGATGAGATCTTCATACCCTTTAAGAAATCGCACAGCGGAATGTTCAACAGAACGTGGTTGATGTAGTCGTACTAGCCTTCTCCTCCTCGCGATCCGATCCGATCCAACGCCACAAGTGGCGACGCCTCCGAGAGATGCACACGTACGGCACCACGACGTCTCCTCCTTCCTCGGTCCAGAAAGTGGGGTGGAGAGATAGATTGGATCTACAGCACGACGGCGTGGTGCAAAGGTGGAGAGTTTCTGCGGCAGGGCTTCGCCTACGCGCAGTCGGGAGAGAGAGAGAGAGAGGCGGGCAGCAGTATGGCGGCTAGGGTTTTGGGGTGTGGGAGGAGGGTGCGCCCCTGTCCTCTTTATATAGAGGGCTGTCCGTCTGCCCTTGCCCCTCCTCCAAGCCCTAGGGCCGGCGGCCACAAAGGGTGGAGTGGGGGGCAAGTCTCCCCCCCCTTCTAGAAGATCCCCTAGGGTTTCCCCTAGGGTTTGGCCGGCTGGGCCTATGGGGCCTTGTGCCCCTGGCCAAATGCGGCCAGGGCACTCCCTCGTAGGCCCACGCCCCCCTCCGACAAGTGGGGCCACATTGGTCCCACTCCGGAAGCTTCTAGAACCTTTTGGTATAATACCGAACATTTCGAAACAATTCCGAAATCCAAAAACTGCTTTCCTTTATATGAATATTATTCTCCAGACCATTCCAAAACCTCTCATGATGTCCTAGATCTCATCCGAGACTCCGAACAAAAACTCATAAACCAATTATTCATTCTATCCTAGAGTCGAGACACGTTAAGTGTGTGACCCTACGGGTTCGAGAATATGCAGACATGATCTTCTATCAATAATCAACAGCGGGATCTGGAAACCCATATTGACTCCCACATATTCATCGATGATCATATCGGATGAACCACGATGCCAGGATTCAATTAATCCCATATATATTCCCTTCGTCACGCGATATTTTACTTGCCCGAGATTCGATCGTTGGTATCGGCATACCTAGTTCAATCTCGTTCACAGCAAGTACTTTACTCGTTCCGTAATCCGATATCACTTTGTGATTAACTCCTTAACCACGTTCTTGCAAGCGGTGTTGATATCGTTACCGAGTGGGCCCGAAGTATATCTCTCCGACTTGGGAGGGACAAATCCCATCTCGATACATACAACCCAACAAGTACTTTCTGATCACCTGAGAGACACCTTTATGATCACCCTCTCATAGGATGACGTTTGATGACCTCAAAGCTTTCTTCTGATACCAGGGAGTTGCATTATCTCATGGTCTAAGGAATACAATATTTGACAGAAGAAAAAGCTTCACAAAGATGAACACGATGACACGGTCTAATTGCTCTGCTTAATTTGGGTATGTCCATCATATCATTCTCCTAATGACATGATCTCATTATTAATCGACAACTCATGTCTATGGTTAGGAAACCTTAACCATCATTAATCAATGATGATCTAGTCCATAGAGGCGTACTAGGGACACGGTGTTGTTCATAAACCACACAAGTATCAAAGTTTCCTCTTAATACAATTCTAGCATGGAATATAAACTTTATCATGAACAAGAATTATAATAATAACATCTTTATTATTGCCTCTAGGGCATAATTCCAACAAAAACAATGGTCTCTTGTTCATGGAACATGTGGACTGTTTACCTTACACACTTTGCTTAAAGAAGTTGTCTGTTTCTTGCAACTTAATACTAGAGGGGGTTCGGATTATAACCTGAAGGTGGACTTCTAGTCATAGATGTAGTTGGATGGCGGTCTATGTACCTTGTTGTATTGCCCAATCAACCTCATAGGATCTTTCTAACTAGTAATTGCATTGTTATGCCTTGCTCAGTTCTTGTCAATTGCCCTGATGTAATTTGTTTACCCTTCATGCCATGTTGTTTATCTAAGGAGAGCACCTCTAGTGAACTATGGATCCAGGTCCAATCTTTACCATTGATACATCATCCACTATTACTTGTTTACTTGCTGCAAACCATTACCTTCCACACCATACGTTTAATCCTTTGTTACAGCAAACCGGTGAGCTTGACAACCTCACTGATTCGTTGGGGCAAAGTCTTGAGTTTGTGTTGTGCAGGTCTCCGTGTTGCTTGCAACACCTATGTGACGTTTCCTTCCTCCTTCTGGTTCGATAACCTCGGTCTCAACTAAGGGAAAACTTGTTTCTTGCTGCTTCACACCTTGCTCTTGGGGTTCCCAACAGGCTCCACATCAACAGGCGCCATCAACAAGTTTTTTGGCGCCGTTGCCGGGAAGGCTAAGGACGTCTTCACTATGGGAGTCCTTCACTTCCTTTCTCTTTACTTTGTTTTTAGTTTTCTTTGTTACTTTTGCTTGGTTTTGTTTGCCTCTTTCCAAAAAACCCAAAAAAAATTAGTCTAGTTTGGTTTGCTTGCTTTATTCAAAAACACAAAAAAATTAGTTCCTGCTCTAGTTGCTGCCATGTCTGGTTTTGGATCAACCTCTATTTCCCCTATGATATAAATCTCCACTTTTAAGCAAAAAAGTGAAGAAAGTTTTAAGGAGGCTTGGTTTAGAATCTCTGCTTTCCAGAGGGAAACTAAGCCTGAGGTAAGCCTCAGCTTGGTTATTGATAGTTTTTATCGCGGTATTGCTCTTCGTTATAGATATGCTTTGGATTCTGTGGCTGAGAAAGATATTTTGCTTTGTAATGAGGATGAAGCCTTTGATGCCATAAAAAAGTTGATTGCAATTTATAATACACCTGGCAAGTCTGATTCCTCTTTTACAAATATTTTTGCCAGGTTGAACACTCTTGAGACTAGTATTGCTGCTACGAATAGTTGCTATCACACGCTTAGGGCTTACCATGATTATGTTCCCATAAATTATGAGCCTTCAAAGTGGTTTCCCACAATCAAAGTCTATAAATACTACACTTTTCGATGCTCGCTGTGATATCATGTCTGAATTTTGTCTCATGCCTAAAGATATTTTTAATTCCTTGAGTCTTTGGGGGCTTATTTAAAGAGGAGAGGAAATCTCTCTTACCAACAATGCCACTATATTGCTCATTGGAATAGCTGAAGGTGTGTTTACAAAAATCTCAGGGAAAATGGTGTCTAATGATTATCTTGTTATTGAATGTGTAGGCAAAGGACAGATCACACTTGGAAGATCTCTACTGAAACACCTTGAGGCAGTAATAGATGTGGGAAAAGGCATCATGAACTTTGCTCCCCCGGTAATCAATCATATCTTCCCCAAGGAGAAAAGGAAATGTAAGAAAAGAAGGAACAAGAGGGGCAATGCTTTATTTGAAAATACTTGATTCTTCTTGCTTCTTGTGCCTAACTTAAAGGCGTTAAAGAAAAGTACTTGTTGGGAGATAACCCACGAGTTTCCTTGAGTCTTGGAAGTTATTAGTTCAGTGATGACCTCTCCTTATCCTTTTTGTTTGCTTTTTGTGCTAAGAATAACCTCTAATGAGAGGGAAGTAAGATTTGGGGACTTGCTATCCCGAAACAGATTTTTGTCCTCCACCAAAAATATTCGTGAGGAGGCTCTGTAACTCCGATTGAGCTCAAAATTTACGAATAAATCCCCCAGTATGTCAGATAACTTTCGTTAGTTCAACACCTTTTGATTTGAGCAACATAAGATGTTCTAAAAAATCGGTTTCTACCTGCTGGTCTGTTTTGACAGATTTCAGCCATTATTTGCATTTGCTTCTTATTGATTCCTTTTTGAGTTCTCTTCAGGTAAATTGAGATTTTTGAAGGAGTTACAACAGTAGCTTGTGTTTTTAGTGAAAAGTCTTGCTGTTCCAAAGCTTTGCCAGTGGTCTAATATCTTTTGAATAAACTAATGTTGCTAATGAAGATTGTGTGAAGTTTTGTATGAAGGAAAAATTTTAGGTGTAGAGAAAGAATGATGCAATGAGATGAAGAATGGACAAAATATCAAGCTTGGGGATGCCACCATGGGGTCACCCCAAGAAATATCTAAGAGTTACAAGCGTCAAAGCTTGGGGATGCCCAAGGCATCCCCTTCTTCATCAATAAAAAGCTCAGGTCTGTCTAGACACTTCGTTGTTATTGTTTCATGCACACATGTTGTGTTGTTCTTGGAGCGTATTAGTTTTTGTTTGCTTTGGTTAGGTTGTTTAGTTTGCTTGAATAAAGTAGTTTGGACCCATGTTCTCGTTGTGTTGTTTTGCAAGTAACTTTGCTTGGTGTTTGGAAAGGAGTAGTAAGTTCTTGCTTGAAGTGCAAGAGGAGCTTGCATTGACTGTGACTTAGACTTTAGCATGACATGCTAGGTGTTGTTTTAGCATTATGCTTAGTGATTATGGTTGTAGAATGTCTTGTTCCAAACAATTGGGATTGCTTAGTGTGCCTTGAAGAAATTATGTGTTGTTTTAGCATGCAAAAGCATAGTATTGTGGTATTCTCCTTTGATGTTTTGCTTGGGTTGACTTGGAAAATGTTCACACCATGTTATGACTACGACAAGTCACTATTAGCCTCTATGATTATTTAGTCCTTGACTTGTAGTACCACTCTTTGCTTTGATTACTTTTCTTTGTTGCATTGCATGATTTTGGCCATTATTGCTCTCTTAGTTGGTTGCTCCCAGTCTTTTGCTAGCCTCCACTTGTATGAGTAAGTTATACTCATGCCTCCAACTCCCAAGAAACCAAGTTATTCCAAGGTGTCCACTATAAAATTTTATGCATGGTGTGTTACACCATTCCAAGTATATTCTTGTTTTCAACTATCTTCCAATTAAAAACTATTTTGTTATGTGAAAACTTAGTGATTAAAGCCCTCACGAACTTGATGGCACACTTTATTCTTTGCCCCTGATAAACTTGAACCATTATGACAACTTTGTTGTATATGCTTGCACTTATAAGTTGGAATTAGCAGAACTGTGCTGTCATGGGGAACGTTTTCAACATTGCACTTGTACCTTGTTGTACTCAGTTGATATCATGTTCTTTTGTCTATGGATGTCACCGGTGTGAAATAAATAGGGAACTTGTAAGTCCATGGAGTTGTCCATGGAGTTTGTATTCTGTGTTAGAGAAACGCCTGGGCCGCTAGCCTAAGCCATGCCTAATCATGGTGGAAACTTGCAGCATCACCATAGTGAGCTTTCTATGAAGCATCCTCAATAAAAAGCTATGCATATGGTAAATAAAAAGATTGCTGAGATGCTCATTGTCTGCTTGCCTTATCATTTTGGTTATGGGAAAGCTCCTATACCATGTGCAAGGGGTAACCAGTTAGCGGTTCTCAATGATATGCAAATACTTACAATGACAAGAACTTACCTGGACCCAAAGTTGAGTATGCATGAGGTGTGGCCCTCGTATTGAAGGGGCATGAGATTGCCAACTTATACTTCGTCAAGCATATACTCCAGCTTTGCCACTTTAACCTTAACCACTTCAAGATGCTTATGATAGGGGCAATGAGGGCTGAAAGCTAACAAGTACCATAATTTTTGGAAGCTATTTTTAAAACTTGTAATCCATGCTTCCTTTTCAAAAAGGCCATTCTTCCACCACTATTGAGTCTCCACCTTCTACCTTTAGGCACCATTAAGACAGCATAGTTGTCATTTTATGTCCAGTGTTCCAAAGCTTATTAATTGATGCATATTGTGATATTTCTTGTTCTTGTGCTATTTTTTTCTAGTCACCCTTGTGAACTTTGAAGGTGTCCTATGCATCTATATTGCTACTCTATGAGGGACAAGCTGATTGCCACTATGCTACGTTTTCTGTATGTGAAATAAACAAATGTTTTTCAATGCATGTTATTCATGATCTTTGTTTGTAGCATGTCATGTTGCATGCATAGTTACTATGTCCTACTGTTAGAACTCCATCTTTCATGCACATGTTTAGAGTTCTTTGATCCAAGCTTTCAATGCTTGCAAATGGTTGGATCTTTGTGAGGGTGCATGTCACCTCAAAATTTATTATTTTTATCACTTACCTACTAGAGGATGAGCAGGAGTTAAGCTTGGGGATGTTGATACGTCGGAAACGTATCTATAATTTTTGATGCTCCATGCTTGTTTAGTATCTACTTTGCTTTACTTGTCCACACTTTGCGGTGCTTTTTACATGTTTTCTGGTACTAACCTACTAACAAGTTGCAATAGTGCCAGATGCATGTTTTCTGCTGTTTTTGGTTTCAGAAAAGTTAGTAAAGAAATATTCTCGGAATTGGACGAGACAAAGGACAAAGTCAATTACTTTCCATGGGGAACAAGAAGTCCAGAGGAGAGCCCGAGAGGCTAGCCAGGGGGGCCAGACCCACCCCAAGCACGGGTGGGCACAGCCCCGCGCCTGGCTGGGGTTTGGTGGCCCTGGCCGCCTCCTCGGTCTCCCCCTTCTCCTATAAGAAGCCCCCGCTGCAAAAACCCTGAGTACCCGATCAAATATCCATGAAACCGTCTGTAGCCGCTGCCACCATAGTCCCTAGATCGGGGGGGTCTGAAGTTCTTCCCAGCACCATGCCGGAGGGGAGATCATCCCGAAGGCCTTCTCTCCGGTATGATGCGTGAGTAGTTCCACCTTGGACTATGGGTCCATGTAGTAGCTAGATGGTTGTATCTCCTCCTTTGTGCTTTCATGTATAGATCTTGTGATCTCCGTTCATGATCAAGATCTAATCTATGTGTAATCATGTATGTTGTGTTTCCGGGGATCCGATAGATATTGGGATTATTATGTTAGTTTGATTAATGGTTTTGTCTTTATGATTCTATCATGCATGTGTTGTCTGTGATCTTGCATGCTCTCCGTTGTTAGTAGCTATCTTGGCCAAGTAGTTGCTAGTGACTCCAAGAGGGGGTATTTATGCTCGATAGTGGGTTCATGCCTCTAGTTTCCAAGGGAAGTGACAGAAATCTCTTCGGTTGTAGATGTGCCGTTGCTACTAGGGAGAAAACAATGGTCTCTTGTTCATGGAACATGTGGACTATTTACCTTACACATTTTGCTTAAAGTAGTTGTCTGTTGCTTGCAACTTAATACTGGAGGGGTTCGGATGATAACCTGAAGGTGGACTTCTAGTCATAGATGCAGTTGGATGGCGGTCTATGTATCTTGTCGTATTGCCCAATCAACCTCATAGGATCTTTCTAACTAGTAATTGCATTGTTATGCCTTGCTCAGTTCATGTCAATTGCACTACTGTAATTTGTTTACCCTTCATGCCATGTTGTTTATCTAAGGAGAACACCTCTAGTGAACTATGGAACCCGGTCCAATCTTTACCATTGATACATCTTCCACTGTTACTTGTTTACTTGCTGCAAACCATTACCTTCCACACCATACGTTTAATCCTTTGTTACAGCAAACCGGTGAGCTTGACAACCTCATTGATTCGTTGGGGCAAAGTCTTGAGTTTGTGTTGTGCAGGTCTCCGTGTTGCTTGCAACACCTGTGTGATGTTTCCTTCCTCCTTCTGGTTCGATAACCTCGGTCTCAACTGAGGGAAAACTTGCTGCTTGCTGCTTCACACCTTTCTCTTGGGGTTCCCAACAGGCTCCACGTCAACATGCTCCATCAACTATAGTGAGCAATATATGAAGCATCTTCAGAAAAAAATATAAAAAAGAGAAAATAAAAGAAAAAAGCACCATACTCATGGTAAATAAAAATATCGCTGAGAAGCTCATTGTCTGTTGCCTTGTCATTTTGATATGGGATAGCTCCTGTGTCATGGGGCAAGGGGTACCCCGTTGGAGGTTCTCTATGATACACATATACTTAGAATGACAAGAACTTGATTGTGACTAAAGTTGAGTAGCATGAGGAACGGCCCTCGTACTCAAGGGACATGATATTTTCAACTTATGATCTGTCAAGCATATACCTCATATTTGTCTCACTTTAACCTTAATCACTTCAAGATGCTTATGATAGGGTAATGAGAGCTGAAAACTAATAAGTACCATAATTTTTGGAAGCTCTTTATGAAACTTGAAATCCCTGCTTCCCTCTATGAAGGGCCTTTCTTTTTACTTTTATGTTGAGTCTCCACTTTCTATCTTTATGCACCAATTAAGAGAGTATAGTTGTCATTCTTAGTTCAATGTGCATTGTCCCAAAACTTATTGATTGATTCATAATCATGGTATTGCTTGTTCTTAAATTATTTGTATCTAGTCACCCTTATGAACGTTGAAGGTGTCATATGCATTTATGTTTTGCTATTCCATGAGGGAAAAGTTGAATACCACTCATGATATATTTTATATATGTGAAACAAACAAATGTCTTTCAATGCATTGTTATTCATGATCTTTTGTTTGTACTTTTTTCATGTTACAACTTAGTTTTTATGTCTTATTGTTAGAACTACATCTTTCATGCTCATGTTTAGAGTACTATGATCCTAGATATCAATGCTTTACAATACTTTGATCAAGATTATGATGGTGCATGTCACCTCAAAATTATTCTTTTTATCACTTACCTACTCGAGGACAAGAAGGAGTTAAGCTTGGGCATTCTTCATACGTCGTAAACGTATCTATAATTTTTTATGCTCTATGCTTGTTTTGTATCAACTATCTTATGTTTTGTCTACACTTTGAGGCATTTTTATACATTTTATGGAACTAACCTATTGACAAGATGCCACAGTGCGAGTTTCCTGTTTTCTGCTGTTTTTGGTTTCAAAAAAGCTAGTAAAGAAATATTATTGGAATTGGATAGAACAAAAGCCGAAGTCAATATTTTACCAGAGCAAAGACGGAGTCTAGAGGGGGAAGAAGAGGTGCCACAGGGCGGCTGCACCACCCCCTGGCATGGGTCCACCCTAGGCCACGCTAGGGCATGGTGTGGGCCCCCTGGCCCTCAACCGACCTTGCCCCTTCGCCTATATAAACACCCCGAGTTAGAAACCCTAAGCACACGATTAGAAATCCACAAAAGAGTCCGTAGCCGCCACCACCATCGTCCCTAGATCGGGGGAATCTGAAGCTCTTCCCCGCACCCTGCCGGAGGGGAGAGATCATCCTGGAGGCCTTCTTCATCACCATGCTAGCTTCCAGAGTGATGTGTGAGTAGTTCACCCTTGGACTACGGGTCCATACAGTAGCTAGATGGTTGTTTCTCCTCCTTTGTGATATCATGTTTAGAATTTGTGAGCTCCGTTCATGATCAAGATCATTTATTTGTAATGCTACATGTTGTGTTTGCGGGGATCCGATGGATATTGAGTACTAAGTCATATTGATTATTGATTCTATCATGTCTATGTTATTTGTGATCTTGCATGCTCCCCGTTGCTAGTAGATACTTTGGCCAAGTAGATGCTTGTAACTCCAAGAGGGAGTATTTATGCTCGATAGTAGGTTCATGCCTCTAGTAATCTGGGGAAGTGACAAAAACCTCTAAGGTTGTAGATGTGCTGTTGCTACTAGGGAGAAAACAACAATCATTTGTCCAAGGGCAATTGTATTGTTTACTTTACACACTTTGTTTAATGTAATTATCTATTACTTGCAACTTAATACTGGAAGGGGTTTGGATGATAACCTGAAGGTGGATTATTAGTCATAGATGCAGTTGGATTATGGTCTATGTATCATGTTGTAATTCCCAAACAAATCTCGTAGAAATCAAGATGTCTAGTATATGCATTATTATGCATTCTCAATCTATCAATTGCCCCGCTGTAATTTGTTCACCCAGCATGTTATTTATCTTATGGAGAACACCTCTAGTGAACTGTGGACCCCTGTCCATTCCTTACCATTGATATACCATCTACTGTTTACCATTTAATGTTTACTTTCTGCAATTACTACGAGCAATTACTATCTTCCATACTATACGTTTAATCCTTTATTTTCAGCAAACCGGTGAGATTGACAACCTCACTATAAGTTGGGGCAAAGTATTGTGGTTGTGTTCTGTAGGTTCCAAGTTGCTAGCAACACCTTGGAGTTGTTTCCTTACTCCTACTGGTTCGATAACCTTGGTTTCATAACTAAGGGAAACTTGTTGTTGTGATCATCATACCTTCCTCTTGGGGTTCCCAACGAGCTCTACATATCTGAGCCATCAATATTCAAGTTCTAGAGGAACAACAACAAGATGAACGATCTTTATCATCTTCCCTAAGTGTATATAATGACTGTTTGATGGCCAAATTAGACGAAGTTGTAACCCACCTGGAGCACTCCATTGAAAATAATGAGAAAGTCATGAAGATGCTCAATATTCGGGTTTGAACACTAACATCTCAGGTGATGGCTCCAAAAATCGCCATCGTTCTCGGTGTTTAAACATTTTTTCGTCAAGAAATTGACAATAATCTCTCTTGATTTTCCACTAATGACTAATTATTGCAAAGATATGCAAAACATTGCTTTGAACTGTGTTATGCAGGAAATCACACTTTTAATGCGAAATGAGGAGTCATAAATGAAGATTTTGAGGAAGTTCACATGACCAAGCAATCCTGGAGCAACTGCAAGATGCCAGATGTCGTAACAACCACTAGTACGGGCATGGCCGCCCGTATGGCCCACCCATACCATGTGGCAGTGTCTCCGTCTCATCAAACCCTACAACTCTTGTGAAGGCACCTATATATTTTGAGGTCCATCTGTCGTGTAGAGGACCGCCATTCTGAGATTGAATCACAACACCACCAAAGGAGATCCACACCATAGTTCATCCCTTCCATCCCACATCCTCTCCATTAGCCATAAGCATTACTTTGTACTTGATATCTCCTTGTGATTCGACAACCATTGTAAGAATATTTGATTTCAATCTAAGTATTTTGCACAATGTTTTCTATCATTGATCTTATTGTTATGAGTGAGTAGTCCTCGCGGGTTGTGGGTTGGGTAGAAACCTCATAGCAATTATGTGCATGTAATCTATGGGAGTATTGTGTATTGTTTGAATAAGAGATTTGTATCTTTGGTTTTTGTCACTTGCCTCGATCTTTGGACTTGTAGGTACCCAAAACCCTCGAGATCGATCAAGTCTTGAGGTGAGATACTTGGCTAGCGGCGATCTCATAGAAAACCTAGTAATAGAAAGGGTTGTACGGTATTCGCTTAGCGACCCATTCGGGATTGACAGCAACATCTCTCCTTAAGGCTTTGATCTGTGTTTATCACTTAATAACTATTTGTAGCCCGGTGCTTCGTGGTGCAACCGGTTGGATCAAAAGACTACTATTATACTTGCTTCTAACAGGGGCTCTAGTATATTAGGATGTGTTGCCCACAAAGATTATCTCTATTGGAACATTACACATACATGTGCCAATTATTATATATTATCCCATATGATGTGCAGGTACAGGTGGATATTCAACCCTGGCCTATCTCCATCCATTGAATCAACCCCCGATATAAAGTAAACTAGATTAGTCTGGTAAACAAA
The DNA here is from genome assembly GCA_023614405.1 of Avena insularis. NCBI lineage: Eukaryota > Viridiplantae > Streptophyta > Magnoliopsida > Poales > Poaceae > Avena > Avena insularis. Next base: position 195,460,619 of record CM042691.1, read on the forward strand.
GGTAAAACAAAAAACAAAGTCTTGTAGACGTGTCCTTATTTTAATTCCTTTAGCATTGTTTCCCAAGGTTCGATTAAACCTAGGTCTACTAGGGAAAAAGCTACTATACTGCATCTGTGAATCCGGATCGAAGGTATTAACCCTTTTTCTAGCACCGTTGCCAGGGAAGCAATTCGCTATCCTGGTGAAGTCACTAGAGACCTTGTTTTTAGTTTTAGTTTTTTTCGTAGTGTGTTTCTTGTTATTAGTTTACTTTCCTGTTATCTATTTGAAAACCCAAAAAAATCGTTACTTGTTTATTTGTTTCTCCTACTTTAAAAATACCAAAAAAAGAGCCATGGCTCAAAAGAAACTTGGGAAGTATGCTACTCCTACTGATGATTTTATTCATACACCTATTACTCAGCCCGCCGTTGATGTGGGAGCACATAAGATTAAGCCTAACCTTTTGAGTTTGGTTCAGCAGAACCAATTTGGAAGCTTATCTTCTAAGGATTTAGGTTTGCACCTAAATACATTTATTGAAATTTGCGACATGATGCCTATTAAGGATGTTGATCCAAATGCTTTTAAATATAATTCTTTTTATCAAGCTATTTTTACTTACTAAAAAGCCTTATATCAATTGTGGAGTAGAGGTAATATTGGTGAACAGAATGCACCAATATGGAAGTAGTTTGATTCTTGAATGTGTGATCCATGGATTGATAGCCTGCTTAATATTGGTTCTTTATATGCTGCAAGGTTCGATTGTTGTGTAGTATATGTGTGGATGCGATCAAACTAGTTATGTGTGGATGCACCAATATGTACTAGTATGATGAGGCAAATTTGGCACCGGAGCAACTACTTGCTCCGGTTCCTAGTTTTCTTCCATTTAGAACCACCTACATAATGTAGGGAACTATTTCCAAAATCTAAAAAGCAAATATGGAACCACTTTTTGCTACACATTGCAAGTGCCGCTGTCCTAGATCATTGATCATAAAGGGCATCCACAATGTTGTCATTCCTAATTCTTACATAACGGTGAATTTGGCTTTGATATGAAATATAGCAAGATCTCCACAATCTAGTGGTTCCAAATATTTATAACATGGGTCCCGCCATCAAGATAATACAACATATGAAGCAAATATGGAACTACCCTCATAGTGTAGGGAACTAGTTCTAAACGCCAAAAGGAAAATTTAGCATCGGAACTGGCTTCGATTCCTAGTTTTCTTCCATTTAGAACCACCTCCATAATATACGGAACTAGTTCAAAAATCGAAAAAGAAACTATGGAACCACTTTTGCCTACATGTTGCAAGTGTTGTAAGCTTTTGTTGCACACCATATTCATAAGCATCATGTGATCAATGGAACTGTATTTTTGAATCGGAGCTCAACATTTTCTTTCGCATCTGAATTGATTCATGAACAGATGGAGTATGACCCACAAAAAAGGCCTTATACATTTTTTCTGTTTTATTACTTGGACTAGCCACATTCAAAATTATAGTTGAGCATCAAATCCCCCCCCCCCTCGTGCCCCCGCGGTAATATATTTGAATCAGAGACAATGGTATCCAATTTTCTACCTCTCCGTCCGGGAATAAAAGGCTACTTTGAGCAAGGTTATGGATGATCAGTTGATGTGACCTGGCCTTGGGTTCATGTACAGAGGGAAGTATGGTCTATGAGTTTAATCTTTCAAATAATGTGATACTCCGATTGACCCATCGTACTGATGATCAATGGGGATTGTGAAGTTGCTAGGTTGGATGGTGGGCTTTGCTCGTAATGTTTGTTACTAGGACTATAGCCAAATTCAAAATCTTAATCGGGCATCAAAACCTATAGCCCAAACCAAAAATAATTGTAATGGGGGCTCAACATTATTTTTTCTATGCAAATATGGTTGTTATTGATGATCAGTTGATGTGACCTTTTTCTATTCCTAAATAGAGGGAGTACCATTTTTTCCTCCTAATATTACTTGTACGATAGCCAAATTCAAAATCTTAGTCGAGCGGCAAAATTTATCGCACTCGTACCCCTGTTTGAATCGGAGGTAGAGTATCTAATGTTGTGCACTTGTACATAATTAGTGTAATAGATGATCATTTGATGGCACTCTCGGCCTTCAATTCCTGACCAGCTAGCATACTAGTACTAGTCTACAACTACCTTTTTCTATTATTATTTGGCCGCTAGAAAAATTCAAAATCGTAATCAAGTGACAAATTCTCCATCGACTCAAATGCATTTCGTGCCCCTCCATTTTAAACATTTTGTGGAAAAATCTCCCACCGATGGAGTACCATTTTTATATTATTATTAGATGGACGCTAGCCAAATTAAAAATCTCAATTGAGCGTGAAAACAAACCACCGACCAAGAAGCATTTCCTTCCTCTCCATTTCAAAAACTTTGAGGCAAAATATGCCACTAGGTAGTACATTTTTCTATTATCATTAGATGGGCGCTACCTAAATTCAAAATATCAAACGAGCGGCAATATCTTGAAGCATTTCGTGCTCCTCCGTCTAGAAAAAAATTACTTTAAAATCCCCATCCTACACTTTGTTCAGACGACAAATGGGCATGCTACAGTCGGTAGCTTGGGGGCATGATCGTAATTATTTTTCTGTTCACCTCTATGGTCCCGATTCGTGCAGTTTTACGCTGGCCCTCCCAAAAATCCCAAACTCCTCTGCCCCCTCCACAACCACCGTGCACACAGGCCAGCGGCAATTCCACAATAGCCGGAGCCGCTTGAGTTGCGGTCTCCTACACCACCGCAGAGCCGCTTCACGGACACCCACCCCACCAGATCTAGTTCATAAGGTTTCTCTGCCACTGTAGCGGAGAAGTGGTATCGTTCACCATGCTCATGGTGTCATCGACCACCCAAGCTTTGCTTCTCCACCGCCGAATGCTACCCAACCATACCGGAGCCGCCCCACTGGTGTCCACTGGACGAGACCTAGTTCAACGAGTTCTATGTCCACCGCTCCATACCAGCTACACGGGTGTCGCCATTCACTGCAATGGATCTGCCTCAGCGACGCTCTCGTCTACCGCACTCAAGGTGGCATCCGCCACCCAAGATATGCTTCCCCGACGCCAACAGCCAGCGCAACAGCAACATCCTCGGTGACCTAGACATCACCCGCACGGTACCGAAGATGCTTAGACGTATCTCTGACCAAGGTAACCAAATCGCCAACCCCTTTTTGTTTTGTCAGCAATATAGAAGGTCAAGCCTATCGCAATGAACTACATTTTTGTAATCATGCTAGTACATATAAGTCACAGGGCATGCATGTTCTTTGTGCTACATACAAGGTCAATAGATATGTTGGTTTGCATTCGCTGCTCTACAAATTACAAGTCATGCACATGTTTATTATTTTGTCATGCACATGTTATTAGTTACTTCGTACAATAGTAATTTCCTACTATTGTGTAGTTCTTGCAAAATATAATTTAGTGGAAAATATTAGTGTAGATTCCCTACTCCACAGTTACTGAATCTATCTGGTTTATCCTAAGCTAAGTTTCTGCTATTATTTCCTCCCTGGGATTGTTCTGATATCATGTAGTACCCGTTTTAACTCTTTATACTATTTCGATTATAATTTTTTTGTTCCCATCTGGTTCTTCAAAAGCTGCAACACTGATTATTTTATTTTTCTTTGCATAGAGCTCAAAAAGGGAACACTGGAAATGTTGGTTTGCACAGCCTCTTATATAGGTTCCCAAGCAATATCATTATTTCCTTACCTGGTGCTGGTTCATCCTAAGAAATTATATAACTATCCTATATTGTGTAGTTCATTCGTGGTTCGATTTCTACCTCAGCAAGTTTTGGTATGATGCCATTATAAATTCTATCTAGTTTATTCTTAGGTAAGATAGTAACTTCATGCCATTATGTAACTCACCGCAAATTCTGAATCGTCTCTTGCTTTCCAGGATATACAACTGCTTCCATATATATTTGTTGAAATGACCTGGCTAGTTTATATTTGCTAAAATTCTAAGAAACACTTTGTTTGATTGCTCATTTCATTGTAGGCATACTTGTCTAATGCTTGCTTGTCCCGTTCTACTGATTCACAAGCGACACCATTATATTTTGTATCTGGTTCTGGTTCGTCCTAAGCAACGACATATCTATCCTCCACTATATAGTTCATTTGTAGTTTGCACTCCTGCTCTACAAGTTCTCGCATGATGCCATTATAATTTATGGCTGGTTCATTCTTAGCTACTACAGTAACTGCATGCCATTGTCTGGTTTATTCTTCTAGTTTACTCTTCTATATATATTTGTTGAAATGACCTCACTAGTTTATATTTGTTTGAATTCTAAGCCATACACTTTGTTATATTGCTCGTTTCATGGTAAGCACACTTGTTTAATGCTTGCTTGTCCTATTTATTTCACGTGATGGTCAATAATTGAACAATTGACCAGTAGTAAACTCCAATTCATAGCTCATGTCATATCAGTTAAATGAGTAGTTTTCCTTGTTTGATGTATTAACTTGTTATTAATTAGTTTCAGACTGCAATTATTGCTATCTCCACCAAAGAGGGGGGCTAAAAGATAATGTCTCAAGGTGGTTTTCCAATGTAGCTATCATACTCAAAAGGGAGATGCATGTGATAGATTGAGAAAGCAAATTGAGAACTGCTATCAACTCGATTGTCAACTGAAATGCCAAATTTTATTTCCCTTGAGTTTATAATATGTAATAATTTAAAGTGCTTTGCATCTGATATAATATTTAGATAAATCGCATAGGCCATCTAGGCATTTAGTTGACGTCGTCCACACATGGCGTAGGCAGTACCATAAGTGCGCTAGCCAGGTCGATTAGGTAACAATATCTGGCTTTGTTATTGGACCATCTTACATTGAGCTGATGATGAACAGTAAAGGATGCTCGCAAATTATAGACCTTTTATGATATTTGCATGGGCTTCATAAAGGCCGAAACTATAAAAGACCGTTAAAGTAACGGGCCAACCCACAGGCGGGCTCTAATAACAGTAACATGCCAGAACAGTAAAAGGCTAGAACCATAAAAGGCGGAGCGAGAGGATGCCGTAAAAGTAATGGGCCGTAAACGATACGCCGAAATAGTAAAAGGCCGGGATAGCAACGGGTCAGAAATTTAACAGATGGAAAATATTACCAGGCCGGAACAGTAACTGGAAGAAAATTTACCAAGCCAGAATCGTAACAGACCGAAAAACTTACTAGGCCAGAACGGTAATAGGCCAGAACCTTAGAAGGCATCTAATGGGCTGGAACAGCAAATGACAGAACAGTTGTGGACCTTCTCAAAGATGGGCTGTTAGTGGGCAGCCCACGATGGACTATAAGAATAATCACGAGCCTACTGCAGGCCTTAATAATACTGGGCCGACTTGGCGCATGCCGTTAATGGGTCAGGCAGTATTAAACCAAGGTGGGCCTTCTATAGGCTGAAATAGTAACGGGCCTGAAAGTTTACGAGCTACATCCGGCTGCACTAATAGGCCCATTTCAAACAGTGTTGAACAAAATAATAACGGTCTGTCTATCTATTGCGCTCTTGTAATGGGCTGGCCCACTTAATAATTAGTAGGCCTTGGGTGGGCCTGGCTTCTACCATGATTTCCATGACCGTTAACGGTGGTAACTGGACATTAACAGCATTTTCCACGTGGTAGTTTGCATGACGTCAGCGGTCAACGCGGCTAGCAAACTGATCTATGACGGAACAAGTTTTCATGGCTGAATGATTCGATCCGCCATGGTCGAAAAAAGTTGTGGTATATTCATTTGTGATGGGTCTTTTACCACGAAGGGAATCCTTCGTAGAAGTCTTTTCAACCATGAAAATCGTCTGTTGTAAAAGCCGATTTTTCTTGTAGTGGAGGGTGTTTCAATATGTGGGGCTAGCAATAGTAACTCTAACCATCTACAAGTAAGTGCAAAAAGTGTCCATGGTACTAGATCATTCCTAGTAAACAATATAAACATTTAACTATACATCTATGTTGAAAATAAGAACTAGCAATAGGTGAAACACTTGTAAATTATCAGTCCATAAAGTTAATGAACAAAATAACTAGAAGTGACAACATGCATAACATGTTTTCCCCCTTTTCCCTTCTATCTTATCATTCAAACTTAACTTCATTTTGCTTCAATAGCTCTATCCTAGGCATACAAAACATCTAAGAATGTTTTTCTTATTTATTCCAAAGGTAACATGCAAAACTAAACATAAAATTAGATAAAGATGCTCCAAGTTTCTATGATCATTCTATATAGCTCAAAAACATAGTTTATAGGTTTCCAAACCGACATTTTAATAGGTCCAGTGGGGTGGCTTGGGCACTCCTAACCTTATGGTTTTCACCATTTTTGGATATCTCTTGGTGTGGTATTCATCCATTCTCTGTCAAAAAACTTCAACACAAAACTTTCTCTCATTTCTTTTCTATTGGGTGACACTAGTGGACATAGAAATATATTGGTAGCTGCCATAGAATCCCTAAACAAGATTTCATTCGCGATGTACAATAGGTATATGTTGTTGTATGCATTCCTAAGATATCAAAAGACTCATAGATAATCATTCTGAGACTCAAAATAATGGCCTAAACAACTAAAGACAGAATCTATCCAAAAAAAACAGCAACAACAAACATAATTATTTTGTCCACTTAAAAATGTTAGGTGTTTTTCTAGTTTTTGTGCATATAGAGGATGCAAATTTGTAACTACTATATAAATATGAGTGCAATCAGAGCTGCAGAAAAGATCAGAGAATGTTTCTACTAAAAAGTGTTTTTGTAGGAATTTTTCTACCCCATATGTTTCATCAACTTATATCATCCAAATGGGTTCAACTTGGTACTTTATTAAAAACTCCAGTAGGTAGACTTAAAAACAACTCTCTTGATACAAAAAGAGTGCATAAAGAACATTCAAAAGATAAATAACCAGGTTGCCTCCCGCAAAGCGCTTTCTTTATAGCCATACAACTGGGCTTTACTTACTTGTTTTAAGATATGTGGAGATCATGTGATAGCTTGTACCTTGGTGCCATATCCTTCTTCCTTGGGAAGTGTTCCATACACTTCTTATGAGGAAACTGAAACTTCACATTTCCTTCCTTTGAATCAATGACTTCCCTTGTAGTTCTCAAAAAGGGTCTTCCCAATATTATAGGACTAGAGATTTTACTCCCCATGTCCATGATACCAAAATCAACGGGAACAAAAGTCATATGTAACTCAACCATGACATCATTTACTTTTCCTAAAGCATGCTTAGTTGAATCATTAGTAAGTAAAAGGTATATTGAGCATTCTTCCATTGTTTTGAGGTCTCGCAGTTCATATAGTTCTTTTGATAAAACTAAGACACTAGATCCTAGATCTAACATAGCATGGTGAGTTTCTTTACCAATAGTGATTAATATCTTTGATATCCAAGCATCCCCAAGCTTTGGTGGTATCATAGATTCATTGTTGTATCTTTCTATCTTTTCTTTTATGACATAATTTGCTATATATGAGCCAAAACCTACTTGATGAACATTAATAGATGGATCATTAGAAAACTTTTGTAATATATTGATGAGTTCATGCAAGCTACATCTATCAAGGTCTAGTAGAGGTTCTTTTACTTAATTAAGCATTTTAACTTCCTCCACTTGTTTTTCATCCATAACCACGAGTGATTCTTTGTCCTCCTTGTCAACAAGCATAGTAGATTCTTTTTCTTCTCTTATTATGTCTATTATCTTCCTTCTATTATTAGTTTCTTATTCACTTTCTTCCCAATAGAATTCAATATGTCCTTGGCATGTCGTAAGAGGCGACTCATGCAAGTTATTTTAGAGTGTACATATTCTCAATTAAATAATCTTTGGTTTTCGCATGATATTCAATGAGTGTCATTTTTCTAATAAGGATATTAAGACTATTAAGGAAGCTCTTGAGTTTTGTTCTTATATGGAGACAAATTTGGTTTATATCATTCCTAATAGGGATCACTTCAATAGATTATTGCAGGCTTGTGATATCTTCTTCCAAAGACTTCTTTAGTTGTTGAATTTTGATTTCTTCCTTGGTTTTTCTTAAGTTTCAAAATAAATTTGCCATAACAAGATTAGCATGAGCTGAGTTTCTTGTAGCATATCTACCACAAGTCTAAGAGTCTATGAAACATTTTGATCAAATGTTGAAAACATTATAGAATCTTATAATTATGATAGCCTGGGTGTGCTGTTAAGGACAATTTTCCCTAATATCTTGCATTCTAAGCCATGCTTCCATTAAAGATTCCCCTGGGTATTGATTAAAATTAGCTGTCTCATCACTAGTAGGTTCCTTTTATGTTGACATAATGTAAAACAATTTTATGGATTTTTGTGTGTTTTAAATAGAGGTAACAACTAAAACACAAATAAAGGACTAAAACAAGACAAGTTAAAATTACTTTATAAATAAAAAGGAGAATAAAATCTCACAATGATGCAACCTCCCCAGTCTTAGGTGTTTGCACAAAGTTGATGATGATGGTGCTAGAATAAGCTCTAGGAGTTGATGTAGAGTTGGAGTGTGCTCCTAGCTTGATGAAGATGCAGTTGTGATGTAGCTCTTTTGCAACTCCCCGACAATGGTGCCAGAAAATGTTCTGGTAGTTGTCGTGGGAGTTTCACCATGTTGAAACCACTGTAAGATGTCTCTAGCAATTCCCCAGCAATGGCACGAGAAAAAGTTCTTGCATTTGCTGTGGGAATTATCTAGGCACCACCCTCTGTGAAATTGTTCCTTGCAACTCCCCGGCAATGGTGCTATAAAATATTCTTGATGGTAAAAACTCCATGTGTACGAACATATTGGGAATCCAAATGCAGAGTGTTGTAGAAAGCATCTTTTCCCCACAAGGGTTTTTATAGAACTATCAGGGAATTGCATAAGAGTATAGTTTTCTTCTCCTCTTCAAACAACCTACTAAAAAATCCTTGACTTGTGTCCCCAACTCCATCGTGTGGTTGTCAAGCATAATGTTTCGTATTAGTAAAACTGAAATAAACTTATAAATAAATAAAGTAAAACAATTTATAACTAGGCAAGCAAAGTAAATGCAATAATAAAAAGGTTTTTTGTGTTTTTGTTTGTTTTTCTAGTAGTGAAAGTATTTTTATATTTTCAAAAATAATTAATACTAAAATTGCATAAGGATGATATTGATGTTGGAAATTTGATTCTTATGATAAAAGTTGGACCGAGGTTCATGGATTCACTTGTCTACTCTCTCATAAAGTGTAATGGATAGAAAACAATTCGTGAGCAGCATAATATTGATGGAACTTCATTACCTTCAAGGAATTGTGAAGCTTTAGTGTCTAAATCGATCACGTTGCAATGTGCAAACATGGTTAAAATATCTTATTTAGTCGGTTAACCTGTCTCTTTCATACTTACTTGATTAATTTCTTCTGTTTTTGCCTCTTCCTCTAACTTTTTGAGGAACATTCTTTCCTCTTCTAGCTGTTCTTTGAGTTATTGAGCCATCATATGTTTTATCATCGTCCTTGCAAAAGGAAGGGGCTCAACATAAGTGGCTACCTCCTTCAATGTCTCCACACGAGCTACAATTTCCGCATCAACATCTTCCACTTGCTTGGGTGGTGGAGTGTATTGAAGCCAATCTTTCTTGGGAGCTTCAATACTTTCTGTAAAAGACTGAAGGATTTGAAAAATAATATCATCATTAAATTGAAGTTCATTAGCAGTTTCCTTAACCTTACCAGATTCCTTATAAGAATTGAGACAATCATATTTAATTTATATCCCTCCTTCGCCATCTAAATCAAATCCCCAAGTTTCTCTATTGCGACAAATTCATTCTAAGAGTTCCCAAGCTTTAGTTATAGTTAAGTCCATAAAAGAACCTCTGGAATTAGTGTCATGCTCATGCTTAATTTCTTGATTAAGTCCCCATAGAAAGTATGTAAAACATACCATTTAGGTAAATCATGATGGGGACATCTATTAAGGATGGATATATACCTCTTGAAGGTTGTTACCAATCCTTCACCTGGGCGGTTTTTGAAGTTCGTGATCGCCCTCCTTACATCAGCAGTATTTACTTTGGGAAATAATCAAAATACAAATTATCCTTTGAGTTGTTCCCAAGTATCGATTTTCTCTGCAGGGCATATTCTATACCAAGCTAAAGTAGTGTTTGTTAGAGATTGGCTTAAGCATTTTAAGTTTCAATTCATCACTAGAATAGCCTCACATTTTAAGTGTCCAACATAACTCGGTAAATGCATTAAATGAGTGTAAGTATACTCATCTGGATCATCTCCTGCAAAAGTGTTCTCTTTAATAATAGCAATAAAACGAGGGTTGACCTTGTATTCTGGTCTTCTCCCACTCAGGAATTCCTTAACAAGTCCTCTATTGAACTTTATGAGGTATTTAGTTGCATCGATCTGATTCATCAGCCTAAGTGCAGTCATGGTGCTTACTTGAAACTAGTAAATAACTTTAGTAAAACAATTAGTATAATAAACAACTAAGAACAAAGGACAAAAGCGCTTAGCTCCCCGGCAACAGCGCCAGAAAATAGTATCATGACTACAAGTGCATAGATCGATTGTAGCTAGTTTCAAAATAAGAGTATAGAACCCCACAAAGAGCTATTTGGTTAAGGTCTTTATGACCCTCATCACTCTCTACCAAACGATACTTGTAAGTTGCATTTGATTTCAAGTAAACGGTTTTTGAAAGGTTTTTGGTTAAATATAGAGAACTAAATAAAACAAGTAAAGAAAAGCAAGTAACAAAAGCGTTGGAAATGGTGTTGGAACTCAATAAGTCTAAAGCGTTGTCGGGGATGTAGGATACACCTCTAGAATGTGGTAATTAATCATAATTAGGATAATCTATTTATTTTGTCATGATATGTGTGGAGAGAGTTCCATAATAATATGTTCACTACAAGACTCGTGGGCAGTCGCTTTCCTAAATCAGGTAATGAGGTCATCTCTAAATAACCATTGCGATGCCTGAGACCAATCACTCATACCGACCACCATAATTAAGAGTTTTCCCATGGATATCGTAATTAGCTTAGTGAATCTCTCTTTATTCCTCCTTTGACCGTGCAGGTTATAAGACAATGCTTGTAGTCACAAAAGTAACACCGTACATACTCCCATACACGTCCTAAGGGTATCACCCTCTCTTTAGACCCGGGGCAAATGATATGTGCCCGACTACACATATCATCTAAAGAGAGAGATCAAACACAATATCATAGATCAATGGATTATGGACAAAAGTAATAAATCATCTTTATTTCATTTCATAATAATGCTAGGGTTTATCCATCTCCCCAAGAACAAGGGGAACTACTCACACATGGAAGCAATAAACAACATCATCATATTTAAATGGATGGATCAAAGTATGAGGATAAATCTAGTGCAAACCACAATTGAATTTGGAATTACAACAAGATCTAAAGTATGAAAGAGGGGAATAGTAATGGTGATGGAGATGCAGCGATTGATGATGAAGGGGATGATGTGATGTCCTCCAATTATCCATGAAGCAGCAAGGATTTATCCTTCTCCTAGTTACTCCTCCAGATCCCTCTCTGGCGTGGTATTTTGAGGCTAGAAGTTTCTCTGAATGTAGGAACTTAGATTCGTCTTCGCGTAGTGTGAGTATTTGATGAGGCAGACGTGCTGACAGGTGGTATGGACAGAAGGTACTGGTAAGCTCCGCCCCATACCACTGGTCATTAAGCCCTCTGTAGCCTTCCTCCATGTTTGTTATTCTCCTAAGTGCGAGGAAAAATCAATTAAATGACATTTATCACTTAGAAATATTATATTACTATATAATATGGCTGTCCCAATTAATATGTTCACAAGAGACTTAGTAATTCAGGATCCTGTTGAAACAAGGAAAAAAAGATGTGCATGAGCGCAGTAAAATACCAAAAATCCTACTCTACTTGTGCGAAAACATAAGGTAAATATGCTTCAATTTTAGACTCATCAATTATAACCTCCCATTTGAGGTGTATTTTTTATGCGTGAGCACCATGCTCACAAAGAACTCCTCACGATCTAGGGCCCAGTTCTTTTGGCGGCTTCTCCCAGAAGTTGCCCTACCCCCAGCTTCCTGGGGAAGCCAGTTCAAAAAAATTGCGAGGCTTCCAAATTAGTTTAGACTTAACTATTTTGGAAGCCTCACAATTTTTTTAGACCAGCTTCTCCAGGAAACTGGGGGGAGGGCGGCTTCTTGGAGAAGCCCCCAAAAGAACTATGCCTAGATCATCTATATTGAAGGTTTCCTCCTTCAAACTATGGAGGATACCACCCGAGTGCCCATTGGCTGGGAGCCAATTCCATACAAATTTGTGGCGGCAAAGTCCCTCCAATTCGCCAGTAGTGAAGTCTTGGCAAATAGTCTCCTGCAGTCCTACAATATCAACATCTTCTTGGCGCAGGTACTCCTTGAGTTGGCGGAGAATACCCTCCTGCCCGAACCCCCTGATATCCCAAATGAGTCGCTCTGATCGCCCTAAGAATGTTCATATTGGATTGTCACAGGATGAGAGTCCCCTGACTAGGGGTGGAACGGGCTCTCGAGGAAGGCGTGGGGCAGGACGATGGCTTAGGAGGTCTCTCGTGTGGCCTCTCCCTTGGAGGAGTCCTATGGGAGTCCTCCTTGCTATCAAGTCTTGGAGATGGCGCCGCGCTAGGACCAGGATCCGAGGGTCCCGGTCCCGCGAGCACCAGGGATCTCGCACACTACCGCTCATCCCGAGCCCTAGCAATAGCAATAGAGCCCTCTTACATCCACTTGGCCTTAATAGCAGCTATCTTCTCTATCTGTGGGTCTCTCTCATCGCAGAAGATAATGCCACAATTTGATGCCACGATGGCCAAATGCTCCAACGACACCAGGGCCAAAACCGAAAAACTGGAACCAAAAGAAACTGCAGGAAGCGGAATTAGATGAGCGAAGCAGGGAGTGGTAAGTGAGAACTCATTGCACGCAGTGTCCAACATGTCCTTCTTGACCACGGACTGCTCTGGCCCTATCAGGCCCATCCTCGAACCACCAAGGCAAACATTGTGGCATTAGGCCAGAGGTAGAGGCTGGCGTGGAGCCACGGACGGCACACCTTGTTACATGCCACTGAAAGGTCGGTGATGACCGTGGTCGGCTCCAGGAGCAAGGGTTTCATGTTTTCAAACCATTTATTTATTAATGTGAGTATAGTATATCACCAAAATAATTAGTGACGCACGGATACAAACATGGATTAAAAGCTGAGAGCATCTCCACTCGTTGGGCGTTCTCAGGCCGAAATCCGGAGCTAAATAGCGCTAGATGGAGCTAGTTTTTAGCCTGGGAACACCCACTTTCCAACTCATGTTCCCATGTCGAGTTCCTAGGTCAGCGTTTTTCTGCCAAATTTCGGCTCAAATTCGACCAGTTTTCAGCATAGTTCGGCATAATATGAATACAGAGCAATGTTCGGCATAGTTCGGCATGAAATTGACCATAGTTCAGCATGAAATTAAACAAAGTTCGGCATACAATGAAAATACAACATATTTCAGCCTAGTTTGGTCAGTTCATGCTCGGCATCTACGTGTTGCCCCTGTGTATCCATAGATGCTCAACCAGATCATTCTGCACCTGTTGATGCACTACCGGGTCTCGGATCTCCTGATGCATGGCGATAAACATAACCCAAGTTGGCGGCACCTCGTGATCAGGCTCTGCAAGAGCTCTCTATATGTAGTATGGCTCGTTCTGCTCGACCAAACTCACTGGGTCCTTCCTCTCATCCTCAATGATCATGTTGTGCAAGGTCACACAACAATTCATCACTTCCCACATCTGATCTTTCGACCAGGTCATAGCAGGGAACCGGATAACTACAAACCTCCATTGGAGCACACCAAATGCCCGCTCCATGTCCTTCCTACAAGCTTCTTGTTCTTTGGCATACTGAGAATGCTTGGGGAGCATTGGGTTTGAGATAGCCTTCACAAATGTTGGCCATCTTGGATAGATGCCATCTGCAAGATAGTATCCCTTGTTGTAGTGGTATCTGTTGATCTCAAGGTCCACAGGGGGAGCATATGACCCTCAACAAGCTTGGCAAAGATATTTGAGGAGTTGAGGACGTTGATGTCGTCCTTCGATCCTGCCATACCAAAGAAGGAGTGCCAGATCCAAAGATCATGTGTAGCAACTACCTCGAGTATCATAGTGCAACCTCCTTTGCGGCCTTTGTACATTCCCTGTCATGCAAATGGACAGTTCTTCCACTGCCAATGCATGTAGTCTATACTTCCAAGCAGAAATTATCTACTTTCATTGACTACGAGGATCCGAGCAGTGTCTTCAGCAGTGGGTGCTCTCAATTATTATTTTCCAAACACTGCAATCACTGCCCTGCAGAACCTGTACAAGAAATCGATGGCAATGGACTCGACCATGCGGAGATAGTCATCAGCACTGTCACCTGACGCTCCGTATGCAAGCAATCTCATCATCACTGTTCACTTCTGCACTGAGGAAACCCCAACCATGCCGGTACAGTCCTTCTTGCACACGAAATATGGGTCGAACTCCTGGATGGCATGCACGATCTCGAGAAAGAGCTTCCGGCTCATCCTGAATAGGCGGCAAAATACGGCCTCTTCGTGCAGCGGCTCGTCGGCAAAGTAGTCAGCGTACAACATGCAGTAGCCCTCCATCCTCTGCCTTGCTTTGCACTTCCGGTGACCCTTCGCCGAGCCTTCACACTTCGGCGTTGCAGTCTGCATGTACAACCGGGCGAGAGAGGCGAGGATCTACATATGCTCAGATCTTCATGGCGGCATTCTCCTCCTCCAGAATACAAGAACATCTCCTCGTTGTCGATTCCATGGCGAGCAGACAGCGCCCGAACACTTGGCGGGCGAGTTGGCGGGAGCTTGGAGCGAAGCCGAGCTACGACGAAGGTTAGGTGGCGAGAGGTGGCCTAGGCCGGGGGGGGGGGGGGGGAAGGGGGGCGGCGGCGGCGGACCTATCTATGACGTGGATTCGGCTCGGCGTGGTGGAGCTTCGCCGACGAAGGCATGATGACAGGGACAGCTGGGGAAAGCTCTTCGTCGTGGGAGAGGCGAGTGGTAGTGGGAAATGGGGTTGTCTCGCCGACAGGGTTGGCCTATCCACATTTTTGCTTCATCTGGCGTTCACAAGACGTTCGCGGTGCCCTGGGATCGGCCTATGATCTCCGGACGAAAGTTAGGCCAAATTTAAACAAAATCGGCGTTCTGAGCACACGACTGAGTCAATTTTTAACATGTGAGAAAAAATCACCATAGAAACGAAGTCATGTGAAGCCTATTGGAGATGCTGTGATAAACATAGCGTAGCGGAAACGAGGTGGGCGCCGCTGCCGGTCTTCCTCCTTACAGTTCCACGCAGCCGTTTTCAAGTGTTCCCCTTAAATAATCCAAACGACCATCCGATCTCCGGAGACCACAGGAACTCCTCCGCCCTCCCGCTTCCTCTAGTCTTCCCTCCCTCTCCGATGGAGCTCCTGAGCGGTCCGGCGCTCGCATGGCAGCAGTACCTCTCGCTCCTCCGCAAGAACGTGACGCTAGCGTGGCGCCACCGGCGGTCGTCGGCGCTTCAACTACTCTCGTCCCTCGTCTTCATCTTCCTCATCTTCTGCATCGACCGTGCCGTCCGCTCACGCTTCTCCTACACTACCGCCTACCAGAACGTGCCGGACCCCAAGGCGCTCGTCGCGCCGCCCATCCCGCCCTGCGAGGACAAGTTCTTCGTCAAGTCGCCGTGCTACGACTTCCTCTGGAGCGGCGGAGGCAGCGCACGCGTCGCGGGCCTCGTCGATGCCATCCGGGCGAATAACCCCGGCCGCCCGATCCCCTCTAACAAGGTTAGCTCCTTGATTTGATTCGATTCCTCCTTTTTTTTAGTTATTAGTACTCTATTATTACGTAGTTGATTTTTGGGCACGATACGCGTCTGCGGCGTGGGTTTGGGTGACGTCGAGTTAGTTGCCCGCACGTTTGGTGTGAAGATTTTTGTTTTTTTTCTAAGATGGGAGATTTTTGTTTTTGGCGAGTAGGATCGAAATTTTCCGTGCGTAATTATCCAAAAAGAAAACTGCGTCAAATTTTCTGACCCTTCTGAGGAAATGATTTTATTTTTTCTTAACATCCCGATGAGGTAAATAATGAGTTAATATTTGCAACTATATATGGCATTGTGATTTGGTCCCAGGTGCTTAACGTTTTCATCATTGTTTTACTGTTGGGTACAGACGCCTCTTTAATCTCTTATACTGATTTGGTGAAGAACTTGATTTGATTGGATCGGCTTATGTGACATGTCACCTTTTGTTTACCCTTTAACCCTTCTGGAGCAAATTGGCTGATTTGACGTTGAACTCATATCATCATTAGTTTTGATGTTGATAATTTCGGTATGTGGTTTGCTTCCATTTGGCTTACAGAGCTAGAATGAAACGGGGGCACCCACGTTCAGATGGTGGAACTTCCTAAGCAAGTGTTGAAAACAGAACACTATCTTGGAACAATTAATTCCAATTTGGTTTGTCGTAAGTGACTTTGATGTCATTTTCATGCCACTGCTCGATTCCTTGATCCGAGCACACAACACCTTTCTTGGAAATGAAGACAGTGAGGATGTACATTTGGAACGTAACTGAAAATATACTCGATAATATCAAAGAAGTGGTGTTGGATTTTTGCAACAACCTCTTGCCAGCACAACGTCTTGTTAATTGAATGTATACAGGTTGAATGAACAGATGTACTAGGTGTATAAAATTTCCTGCCCCTTTTCAGTTGGGAGTCAAACCATCCTGTGTCCACTGTGGTCTGAAATATTCTATTACTTAAATTCAGGTGTTCAAGTTTGTTTTATTGTCATACACAGCTTTAGAATAAATTATGGTGTTGGGCAATACAATGCAATATTAATTTTATTACACACAGAAATTTTAACATATAATTTACTATCACTTCAATAAGCTCGGATTTTGAGGCAGACTGCAATATATAACATGTGGACTATTTACAGTATTTCAGTTTCTACAGTTCTACTATGCTACTCAAAGCAACTTTGCGGGTTCACTCTTGAATTGATTATTACTTGACATGCAACAATACTCATTACCTAATTTGTTATGGTGGGTTTCTCAGGTCTTGGGTTTTAGGACCCCGGATGAAGTTGATGCTTGGCTTTTTCAAAACCCAATGCGCTGCCCTGGTGCTTTGCATTTTCAAGACATAAATGCCACTCAGCTGACGTATGGTATTCAGACAAACTCCACTCCAGTAGCGCGAAGAGGAACATATGAGGACCCCACCTTCAAATTCCAGATACCGCTTCAAGTTGCAGCTGAGAGGGAAATGGCAAGGCTGATTATTGGAGGTATTGCTGCTTCCATGGTACTTTAGGGAATGCTTTTAAACCATGTCTACAAATACTTAAATAGCATGCAGCACCACTGTTTTCATACATTTTGACAACATTTGCTTCTGGTCAGTACTTCTGCAAGTTTTTTTTACCAGATACGCTTAGATTACTGTTACGTGTATATTGTTTGCTTCTGTTTTATAGTAGTAGTACTTGGGAATAACAATAAATTTCACGACTGCAGATCCAAATTTTAGCTGGACTGTGGGTTTCAAGGAATTTGCTCACCCAGCAACGGAAACCTTCTCTACTATAGCCCAAGCAGGGCCAACTTTCTTCCTTGCAATTGCAATGTTTGGATTTGTTTTCCAAATCAGCGCCTTGGTGACTGAGAAAGAACTTAAGCTTCGTCAGGTCTGAGCTTTTCTCATCTCTCCACGTGCGTTTTATTATTTATGTATCTTCATTCATGCTTGACATGACTATTAAGTTTGGTACCGAATCACAGGCTATGTCTATCATGGGGCTCTATGAATCGTCTTATTGGTTTTCTTGGCTTACCTGGGAGGCCTTTCTTACATTACTTTCATCACTTTTCACCGTGCTCTTTGGGATGATGTTCCAGTTTGACTTCTTCCTGAACAATAGCTTCGGAATCTTATTCCTCCTATTCTTCCTCTTCCAACTGAACATGGTAAGCTCTAATCTGTATATACCGATGATTTATCTGTATGCTTGTTTTCCTTCTTTCAGTTTGAAGTGTTAAATTTTGATAAATAGCATGCTTCCATGAATGAATTTTATTTATGCATTTTCTGATCTTTATCAGAGTCTGCAAAGGATGTTCTTTCCTTATTTTTTCTTAACAGGCTTGTTCATGATATTTTCTGCAGCTTGGTTTTGCTTTCATGATATCCACATTTGTGTCAAAAGCTGCATCAGCTACTACTGTTGGATTTGCAATATTCATTATTGGCTTCTTGACACAGGTAAAGTTTGCTTAAACATCATCTTGCAGATCCAGTATTTCAAGTTGTCAGAAAATATGCAAACCCCTTTGTTACTTTCCCGTGCAGCTTGTTACAACCTTTGGGTTCCCATATTCAGATTCCTATGAGAAGTACTACCAGACAATATGGTCTATATTTCCTCCTAATGTTTTTGCCCAAGCCCTCAATATTCTAGGTAAGGCAACTGCCACTCCTGAAGACAAAGGTATTGGCTGGAATCAGCGAGCAACTTGCCAATCTTTTGAGACGGACTGCGTGATTACAGTAGTACGTACAAAACTTTTCTCATTCAAGAGTATGTGCTTCAGTGTTTATGCAACTTCAAGCCCTGATTTTTTTGCAAACCTCTAACAGGATGACATCTACAAATGGCTCATCTCCACATTTTTTGTGTGGTTCATCCTGGCGATTTACTTTGACAACATAATTCCAAATGTCAATGGTGTTAGAAAGTCAGTGTTCTACTTTCTGACGCCTTCATACTGGACAGGGAGAGGAGGCAAGATGCGAGGTCAGGGTTTATTTAAGTGTCCAGTACTTCACCATGTTTTAGATGTACCATATAAAATTACTCATTCATTTGATTGATCCATTCCAGAGGGAGGCCTTTGTAGCTGCTTTGGCTCGAGCCGTCCTGTTGATGATGCTACCCCTACTGATGAGGACGTTCTTACTGAGGAAAGTCTAGTAAAGGAACAAGCTGCAAGCAACGAGGTAGATCCTGGTGTTGCAGTTCAAATACGTGGTTTACGGAAAACCTATCCAGGAAGTTTTAATATGGGTTGCTGCAAATGCAGAACAACTAAACCATTTCACTCTGTCAAAGTAAGTTCCCAGTAATCTTCTAGCATAAAAGCAAGCTTTGCTTCCTATGATATTAACCACCTTGTAAATCTTTCCAGGGCTTATGGGTGAACCTTGAGAAGGACCAGCTATTTTGTCTTCTTGGGCCAAATGGAGCTGGTAAAACAACTACAATCAGTTGCCTGACTGGAATCACACCAATTACAGGAGGCGATGGTTAGTATCATTCCCTAGATCAACAGTTTGTGATATGTTTTCAATAACTATGAATACGCTAACAAGCCACTTTGATCATTTATCAGCATTGATTTATGGTCATTCTGTTCGAAGCACTGCGGGTATGTCTAATATTCGCAGAATGATTGGAGTCTGTCCACAGGTTGATGTTTTAAACATTCACGAATCATCATTTAGGTGCTGTGTCAATTATGATAGCAGATAAATATGTTTATATTGCTTTGCAGTTTGACATCCTGTGGGACGCATTGACTGCTAAGGAGCACGTGCAGTTGTTTGCCAGCATCAAAGGGTTGCCTCCATCAACAATAAAGTCGGTATGTTCTGTAAGAACCTACCGAATAGTACTCCCAACACCCTCCATGGTCTTTCATATCGATCTTTCTTGTTCATCCATCGCAGGTAGCAGAGCAGTCACTAGCCCAAGTGAAGCTCAGCCAGGCAGCAAATGTTAGAGCAGGTAGCTATAGTGGTGGAATGAAAAGGCGGTTAAGTGTCGCGATTGCTCTAATTGGTGACCCAAAACTGGTTTTTCTTGATGAGCCGGTAGATACCAGTCAAAATTTCCATCAGTTCACTTACTACACATACATTATCGCATGCTAATCTAACCATGTATATCCTACTTAGACAACTGGCATGGATCCAATAACAAGGAGGCACGTCTGGGACATCATCGAGGAGGCAAAGAAAGGAAGAGCTATTGTCTTGACCACACATTCAATGGAGGAAGCTGACATTCTAAGTGACCGAATAGCTATAATGGCAAAGGGGAAATTGCGGTGTATTGGCACTTCAATAAGGCTGAAGTCGAAATTCGGAACAGGATATATAGCCAATGTGAATTTCTCTGGAAATGGTCACACACAGAGCCCTAACGTCAACGATAATACAGAGGCCCCGGTTAATCCTAACATAGAAGCCGTCAAACAGTTCTTCAAGGAGGTATGTGCCTCATCATTAAACCAAATACCATTCAGAACTGGTTTCTCTTTATTATTTGGAAATGTAAACCATATAAATTGTTTTGAAACAGAGGCTTGATGTGGACCCAAAAGAGGAGAGCAGGACATTCTTAACGTTTGTCATTCCCCATGAGAAAGAACCACTTCTGACGGTAATACCTGACACCCAAATTATGGGGTACATCATTGACTAAATTTATGACACAAATATACTTTTTGACAAGCAGAGATTCTTCGGGGAACTCCAAGATAGAGAAAGGGAATTCGGGATATCAGACATTCAACTTGGTCTCACGACACTGGAAGAAGTCTTCCTAAATATTGCAAAGCAAGCCGAGTTGGAGAGCTCTACTGCCGAAGGGACACTGGTGACTCTGAACCTGACATCTGGAGCATCAATTCAGGTTTGCCCTCACTAATCCTATAATAAGAATATAAAGTGCACTTCTGAACACGAATTTCTGACATGCAGATAGCTGTCATCCAGTATGAATTTGCATATGTGGAGATCTCTGTAGTACCTTGAGCATTGTGAATATCTCATTGATTTAACCAATGTTGGCAAATTTGTCTGAGAATGCAGATACCAAAGGGGGCTCGTTTCGTGGGCATTCCTGGAACTGAGACAGAGGAGCATCCAAGAGGAGTGATGGTAGAAGTGTTCTGGGATCAGGATGACAATGGTTCACTTTGCATTTCTGGCCACTCTGACGAAACCCCTGTTCCGGCAAATGTTGAGCTGACGAGGCCACCTTCGCTTTCGCGTAGGGCCTCAGTGTCCCGTGGAGGGCCTGTAGGCTACATTATTGACTCAAACCAGGTCCCAACAACAAGATGAGCTTGAATGAAGTGGGACGTTTTTTATGTAAATTATTTGAGGAGTGATGATGAGTATAGAAAGGCTGCTAATATATATTATGTTTGTACTGGAACATTGTTTTTCCTCGTAAAGGGCTTGGTAATAGATACAACATGACATGTTTGTATTGTGGCAAGTTTGATGACGCATTCTGTAGGTTCACAAGTATGTTACAGCTTAATTTGTTCTCTTCAGGATTATATCCGTGGTTACTTTTCTCAATAATGGACTGATCTTAACCTGATGATCTGGTTTGTCTAACCAGTTGTGTATGGACAGCTGAAATCAATTTAATACATCAATCAGAAGGTTCCTGTTCCCATAATACCACTCATTAATCTAAATTCATCTCTCACATTTGCCAATGCATTGGAATCCATAATACTTATAGAAGGTAGTCGGAATTTTTAGCTTTTATTTACAAACAATGTGTGTGTTCATTCCTTGCCTGCAGTGAATAAATTATGTCTTATATTCTGCAATCTATGTTTACCGTCGACCACTGCAAGAAATTGCTACACCAACTATTATTTAACCTGAAAATAAATATGTACTGATACACATATACAGGTGATTGTACCATAGTTATAATATGTTTTAGTATAATTACATAGCTGGGAGCATGGTATACTACATAACAAAAGAGATATATGTTGGCAATATATTATTATGTGCCTATTTAATTAACCGGTTAATCTAGTTAATTGACTGATTAACCGATTAATCCTACTCACAAGCCGAGCGAGTAGTTACCCGTTACCCAATTCCTGAACATAGGTAAGAACAGGGACAAAGAAGATGCTACAATACATAAATATAGACAAAGAAGATGCTACAATACATAACTATAGTTTTTGATGATTAGGAAATTAACGTAGGATACGAGTAGGAGACTAGAAGAAGCATCTCCCTTTATCTTGTCCTCCAAAACGATTTGCATGCAAAAACTTATGTTGCTAGCAGTAATTCCTTAAATAGCTAATACATTATTATGCAGGTAACCGAGATAATATTAAAACCAAACCAGAACAAGGATTTGCACACTCACAAAATCATAACGAGGATAAGCATATTCACATAAGTTGTCAACTAAACTTAAAATAATGTACAAACCTTATATATAACCCTACTAGACTTAAAATAGAGTTTAAGGCATAGAGTCTAGGTCCTGAATATAATGCAACTAGAAGCAAATCATCGACCCTAAACCTTAAACCCTATTAATAGATTGTATGCGGTGTATTCATCATGAGAATTACCACAACCATATTAAATCAAGTGGTAAGTTAGGTATATTAAAATTGTGGGATGTTAACAATGACAATATAAATATATTAAAACAGTGAGAATCCTTTAACAATGGTAAATCAATGGCAAGTCAACTATGCTACAACTAATGGAATGGTAACTATAATAAATAAGTTACCTGTACTAAAACAGAGGAATGTTATCTGTAGTAAACATAGTGGCAAGTGAACTAGGCTACATCAGTATATCCATTGAAGAGGATCACCAAGAGATCCATGGTTCCGTTAGCATGCAATAGATCCGGACGAGGCAGAGGTGGTGATGTAGGCCCTGCCGCTCGGAGGGAAGGCAGGAGGAGATGGCTGCCACTAGGAAGATGCGGAGGCGGCGATGGCGGCCGTGCCCCTCGGAAGACGTGGAGTCGATGCCGGACGCACCCCTCGGAAGACGCGGAGGTGGAAATGTCGGGTGCAAGGAGGAGACGTAGTTCAGAAGCCACACCGTTTCTAGATCTAGGAGGGTGCGGGAAGAAGTGAGATGGTTAGAGTACCTCCACTCATTGGCGTTCCTAGGCCAAAACCTGGCGCTATTTGGCGCCGGATGGATGCAACTTTCGTCTTGGGAACAGCCGGTTTCCACTCGTATTCCCAAGCAAACACAGAAATCGGTGATATATTTGAAAGTTCTTTTTTCTGCCGCCAAAAAACAACATGAGTTTGACAGATTCTCGCCCAAACACGTGGTTCGATGATCCCAAGAAGCCTAGGTTTGGCTTTTAAATTATTACAAAAAATAGGATCACTCATCAACTTCTCCTCCCTCTCCCTCTGACCCTCTGTTTCGGTTTTCCTTCATCCAGGCTGTGTCGGTCCAGCCCTCGGCTTCGGTTGCGGCGCTATCGGCTTTCTTTGGCTGCACTGGATCGCCGGTGGTGGTGGGAGGATTGGTAAATTTCTTAGACGGTATGGTGGGCGGCGCTCAAGGAATTGGCTGTAGTTGTGGCCGATAGGTGGGGAATGGGGAAGAAATGGAGGGAAGGGGAAAAAGGAGGGAACTCGGCCTTCAGTCTCTGACAGATCTAGCCCACCCGTTTTTTTGCTTCATCCGGCATTCCCAAAAGACACCTAGCGTGTTGGGATCGGCTTGGGAACGCCGGATGAAAGTTGGACCAAATATAAATAACGGGATTCTGGGAACATGAGTGGGAAAATTTTCTCTGCCATCTAGGAGAGGCCCTCCCGAGAATGCTAGTGGAGGTTCTCTTAGGGTTGCCACTTAGTGGAATGTATAGCATAAAAAATGGACATGAATGATAATCATGATCTTTGTGTATCTTCCACTACAAACTAGGCTACGTAGTGATTATGGGAATTTATTCCCATCATGGCTATGGGAAAACAACACAATATTTTTAAATTAATTCATAATGACAAACAACAATGATCAACCAGTTACATAATGATAATAGGATAAATAATACGAGTATTACTTACTGCAGCCTTGTTTCGCACCATCCTTATCCTTTGTATGGCCTCTCTTTTTACCGGTCATCGTCAGTGGCGGCGCCTCGTCCTTGTCGTTGTCCGAATGTGGCAGCGCATCCTCCTCGTAGTCGTCGGTCCACTCCTCGTCAGAATCGCACTTCAGCTCCTCCTTGAGCCCTTCCATAAATTCAATGAATTGTGGACCATCAGAGCTGGTCGACAATTCGTTCATAAGTCCATCCACAGACCCATCACCCCATGACTGTCGTGTAGGAACGAATTTAAATCTTGGGATTCCTAGCTCTGGAGCATCTTGCCTAGTCGCTAGAATAGAGAGAGAGAGAGAGAGAGAGAGAGAGAGAGAGAGAGAGAGAGGTCGACCCGTGTGTTAGATGACTCAAGAAGGCTAGACAAACTGTACCGTTGGTTACCCAGGGTTTTAGGAAACCGACATAACCTTCTTGTAACACAAGTTGTAATCCTTGTATATATATACTGATCAATGCAATATCGTGACATGCACAATAGCATCCCGATTATATTCTGTTACGTTGTATCAGATTGATCTTCGATCCTTGGCCTCCTCTCTTCCCAAAACCCTCACTCAAGCCTCAACCCTAGTCGCCAACCACCATGACCCCCGAAAAGATCAAGAATAAGGAGGAAGAACTCCGTACCACGCTAAAGCCCTTGACAAGCGCGAGGATGCCCTATCCTAAGAAGCCGATGAAAAAGTCAAAAACATTGCCACCCTCCCTGCCCCTGGCCCTTCCACCTACGCCACCTCCATCAAAGTCCACGTATCCCTAACCCTAGACCTCACCGCCTTCAACTACACCCCTTGGAGCGAGCTCTTTCTCGTTTCCCTTTGCTGCTACGGCCTCACCTCTAATGTGCTCACCGATACTAGCGCCTCTCCTACGGACACTTCCCCCACATCCGACTCGGGCTGCTACGACTACACCGTCCTCTCTTGGATCTATGGCTTTGTCTCCGCTGATCTCCTCGGCATCGTCATGCGCCCCGGATCCAAGGCGCGTATGATCTAGGACACCATCGAGAACCTTTTCTATGACAACAAGAAGCATCATGCCATCCAGCTCGAGGAGGATTTCAGGAACACTCCACAAGGAGACATGACGATCAACGACTAGTGCACCAAGCTGAAAGCCCTCGTTGATGCTCTGGTGGACATCAGGCAGACAATCAACAACGAAACACTCATCCTCACCCTCCTCCATGTCCTCAACAATAGCTTCACACACCTTTGTTCTTTTCTTCCATTTTGTGTTTTGTTCTTGTCGTTTCTGCAGAGGCTCTCGGTGTTGATCCTTGAAGAAAACCAGAAGAAGATTGACGCCAAAAACTCCGTCTAGACGGTGCTCTGGGCAAGCAGAAACAACATCAACCTAAGTGATGGCAAAGAACGAGCACCTCCCTCTGGCTCCGGGGGCAGGGTCGTCGAGCATGCCCCTCCATCTTACTAGGGGGCGGGCGTGGAAACGTCTCCATCAACACTAGATTTAACAACTATAGTGATGGCGGTCGCGGGTACGGAAGACGTGGATGTGGCCACGGTGATCCGTGGCAGTTCAACCCGTGGACCGGTGCACCCAAGCGTCCACATTCCCCAGAAACACTAGCCCGCCGCCCCTGTCAGCAGCACCAGGCTCCGTGGAAGGCACCCACACCAGTCCTCCTTGGCCATCGCCCCTTGACGGATCCGAAGGCATATCCTACTTACAGCAACACCAACCAACACCCCAACATGCAGCCATCTACATCCTCCAACTTGGAGATCGACCCAGCTCTCATCATGACACTCAACAACATGTATTTGATTTCCACACATGAGTGGTACATGTACTCTGGCGCCTTGTCCCTGTCAGTCTCGTTCTCTCCACGGGTCGCGGAACCACGGGCTCCTGGTAGGGCATCCCGCGAACTGCTAAGCTAGGAGACCCGGGGAGCTGTAGGGGTTCGTAGCATGGAAAACAAAAAATTTCCACCGCATGCAAACAAACAAGCCAAGATCTATCTACTATCTTGTAGCAACGAGTCGATAGAAGAACTCACCCTCGAAGATTCCAAAGCGGTTAACGAGAGCGGATTCTCGTGGGTGATGTAGTCGTACTCTTGCCGATCTCAAGATTGTGTAGACGATCCTTCCGGCGCCGTGTTCCGGCAGTGCTCCCGCAGCCGGTCACACGTTCGGTACTCGATGAAGACCTTTCTCTCCCTTGTTCCAGCAGGTAGCGGAGGTTGTAGCACTCTCCTCGCGATTCCGGCAGCACGACGGCGTGGTACCGGAAGTAGAGGGGAGATCTCGCAGGGCTTCGCCTTAAGCCGGAGCGAGTATGGTGGACTATGAGAGAGCCCTTGGAGATCTAGGGTTTAGAAGCACCAAGGGAGGAGGGCTAGGCCGGCGGATAGGGCAAGGGGAAGGCCCCAACTCGGCGGCTAGGCAAACCCTAGGGGCGGCGGCGACTTGGTGGAGGCCGGCAGCTAGGGCTAGGGTTTAGAGGAGAGAGGTGTGTGCTAGAGGGGGCACCCCTGCCCCTTCTTTTATAGGTGGGAGGGCGCCGGCCAGGAGAGGAGAGTCCTCCCCCAAGTCGGCCTCCTTGGCCGGCGGGTGGAGGGAGAGGAACTCCTCCCCAAGTAGGTTTCCTACTCTCCCTCCACCAAGCAAACTTGCCGTTTGACTTTTCAAATTGGCGTTTGACTTTTCAAACTAGGATTTGATTTATCCCTTTATTTTGCTCAGCGATGACACCTAGTACATGATGCAACCATTCCAACTTGTTATGACACATTCATGTACCCTTCCCCTCCGGAGTGCCGGACCTTCCGGAACCTTCAGAACATTCCCGATGAAAACATCGGAATCATTCTCCAACTCCGAAACAGGACTTTCCTTATATGAATCTTATTCTCCGGACCATTCCGGATCTCCTCGTAATATCCCGGATCCCATCCGAGAACCCGACCAACATTCAGTCTCTTACTCATCATTCCATAAATACTCAACAACATCGAATCCTTAAGTGTGTCTCCCTACGGTTCGTGAATTATGCGGACATGATCGAGACACTTCTCCGAAAAATAACCAATAGAGGAATCTGGAAATTCATATGGCTCCCACATATTTCTATGATTATTTTGCGATCGAATGAACCACTTGCATACGATACCAATTTCCCTTTGTCTCACGATAGTTTACTTATCCGAGGTTTTGATCGTCGGTATCTCTACATACCTAGTTCAACCTCGTTACCAATAAGTACTCTTTTCTCGTTCCCGTGATATGTGATCCCTTGTGAGCCATTCACATGCTTGCAAGCTAATTGGATGACATTCCACCGAGAGGTCCCAGAGTATATCTATCCGTCATATGGATGGACAAATCCCACTCTTGATTCATGTGTCTCAACCCATACTTTCCAAACACTCAATGCCACCTTTATAACCACCCAGTTACGGTGTGGTGTTTGATGTCATCAAAGCATCCTTCCGGTGATGGTGATAAGCATGATCTCATGGTCGAAGGAATTAGGTTACTATGTATCAGAAAGCATATAGAAATTGAACTATTAAAATGACTTGATCTTTATGCTACGCTTATCTATAGGAGTATGTCCATCATACCATTCTCCTAATGATATGATCTTGTTGTTAATAACATCTCAATGTTCATGATAGGGAAACCACAATCATCTATTAACCAACAAGCTAGTATTATGAAGAGGCTTTACTAGGGACTCTAATTTAGTTTACAAATCACACAAGTATTAATGTTTCCTGGTTAATACTGTTATAGCATGAATGCAAACATTTATCATAAACACAAAGATATAATAATAACTATATTTATTACTGCCTCTAGGGCATATCTCCAACAGTCTCCCACTTGCACTAGAGTCAACTAATCTAGATTACATGGTAATATACCGAACACCCATGGCAGTTTGGTGTTGGTCATGTTTTGCCCTCAGGAGAGGTTTAGTCAACGGATCCGCCACATTCAGATCTGTGTGTACTTTGCAAATCTTTATGTCTCCATCTTGGACATGTTCTCGAATAGCGTGAAAACATAGCTTGATGTGCTTTAGCTTCTTGTGTGACCTTGGTTCTTGCGCATTGTCTATGGCGCCCATGTTATCACAGTATATAGACATTGGGTCCAGCGCACTTGGAACCACACCGAGCTCTGTAATGAACTCCTTCATCCATATCGCTTCTTGTGAAGCCTCCGAAGCAGCTATGTATTCCGATTTAGTTGAAGATCTCGCCACAACGCTTTGATTTGCACTCCTCCAGCTAACTGCTGCACCATTCAAAATAAATACGTATCCAGATTGTGATTTAGAATCATCCGGATCGGTGTTCCAACTAGCATCGGTGTAACCATTAACAACGAGTTGTTCATCACCTCCATAAGAAAGAACCATATCCTTAGTTCTTCTCAAGTACTTAAGGATGTTTTTGACCGATGTCCAATGATCCACTCCTGGATCACTTTGATATCTTCTAGTTAAACTAACAGCATATGCAATGTCAGGTCTAGTACATAGCATGGCATACATCAGAGATCCTATGGCTGAGGCATAGGGAGTCTTACTCATCCTTTCTCTATCTTCTGCCGTTGCTGGACTTTGAGTTTTACTCAAGGTCGATTAGCAACATGGGCAAGAACCCTTTCTTGCTATCTTCCATTCCAAACCTCTTTAGAACTTTGTCCAAATATGTACTTTAGGACAATGATATTAGGCGCCTTGATCTATCTCTATAAATCTTTATGCCTAATATGTAAGTTGCTCCAAGATCTTTCATTGAAAAACTATTATTCAAATATTCCTTGACACTATTAAGAAGGTCTACATCATTCCCAATCAACAATATGTCATCTACATATAGTATTAAGAATGCTACAGAGCTCCCACTCACTTTCTTGTAAATACAAGCTTCTCCATAAGTTTGTATAAAACCAAAGCTTTTGATTACCTTATAAAAACATTGATTCCAACTTCGGGATGCTTACTTCAATCCATATAAGGACCTTTGAAGTTTGCATACCTTGTCAGCATCTTTAGGATCGACAAAACCTTTGGGTTGCATCATATACAACTCTTCATCAATGTCTCCATTGAGGAACGCTGTTTTGACATCCATCTGCCATATTTCATAATCGTAATATGCAGCGATTGCTAACATAATCCTCAGACTTTAGCTTCCATCGGTGAGAAAGTATCATCGTAGTCAACTCCTTGAATTTTTCGAAACCCTTTTGCGACAAGTCGAGCTTTATAGACAGTAACATTACCATCAACATATGTTTTCTTCTTGAAAATCCATTTGTTTTCGACAGCCTTCCGGCCATCCGGTAAGTCCACCAAAGTCCATACTTGGTTTTTGTACATGGATCCAATCTCGGATTTCATGGATTCTTGCCATTTATTGGAATCTGGGCTCATCATCGCTTCCTCATATGTCTCAGGGTCATCGGTGTTGTCCACCAACATGACACTCATAACGGGATCATACCAATCAGGAGTGGTACGAGTTCTCGTTGACCTGCGAGGCTCTGTAGCAACTTCAACCGAAGTTTCATGATCATCATCATTAGCTTCCTCTCTTATTGGTGTAGGCGCCACAGGAACTTCTTCCGGTGCTACGCTACTCGCAAGTTCGAGAGAAGGTTCGACAACCTCGTCGAGTTCTACTTTCCTTCCAGTCACTTCTTTCGAGAGAAATTCCTTCTCCAGAAAGGATCCATTCTTGGCAACAAAGATTTTGCCCTCGGATCTATGATAGAAGGTATACTCGATAGTTTCCTTAGGGTATCCTATGAAGACGCATTTTTCCGCTTTGGGTTCAAGCTTGTCCGGCTGTAACTTCTTTACATAGGCTTCGCAACCCCAAACTTTAAGGAATGACAATTTAGGTTTCTTCCCAAACCATAATTCATACGGTGTCGTTTCAACGGATTTAGATGGTGCCCTATTTAAAGTGAATGCGGCTGTTTCTAATGCATAACCCCAAAACGATAGCGGTAAATCTGTAAGTGACATCATAGAACGAACCATATCTAAGAGAGTTCGATTACGACGTTCGGACACACCATTACGCTGTGGTGTTCCTGGCGGTGTCAATTGTGAAAGTAGTCCGCATTTCTTGAAATGCTCGCCAAACTCGTAACTTAGATATTCACCTCCACGATCAGAACGTAGAAATTTAATCTTCTTGTTACGTTGATTCTCTACCTCACTTTGAAATTCCTTAAACTTCTCGAAAGTTTCGGACTTATGTTTCATGAAATAGATATACCCATATCTACTCAAGTCATCCGTCAAGGTAAGAACATAACGATAACCACCGCGTGATGCTACACTCATTGGTCCACACACATCGGTATGTATGATTTCCAATAAGTCTGTAGCTCGCTCAATCATACCAGAAAATGGTGTCTTAGTCATTTTACCCATCAGACATGCTTCGCATCTTTCAAGTGATTCGAAATCAAGTGATTCAAGAAGTCCATCGGAATGGAGTTTCTTCATACGCTTCACTCCGATATGACCAAGACGATAGTGCCACATATAGGTCGAGTTATCGCTCAATTTCAAATGTTTAGCCTCAATGTTATTTATGTGTGTATTACTACAATCGAGATTCAATAAGAGTAGAACATCTATCAAAGGTGCATGTGCATAAAACATATTACTCATATAAATCGAACAACCATTATTCTCGGACTTAAACAAGTAACCGTCTCGCAATAAACAAGATCCCGATATAATGTTCATGCTCAACGCAGGCACCAAATAACAATTATTTAAGTATAAAACTAATCCCGATGGTAGATGAAGAGGTAGCGTGCCGACCGGCGATCACATCAACCTTTGATCCATTTCCAACGCGCATCGTCACCTCGTTCTTCGCTAGCTTCCATTTATTCTACAGCACCTGCTTTGAGTTACAAATATGAGCAACCGAACCAGTATCAAATACCGAGGCACTACTACGAGTACTAGTGAGATACACATCAATAACATGTATATTGGATATACCTTTCTTCTTGATGTTGTCGTTCTTCAAATCCGCCAAGTACTTTCGGCAATTCCTCTTCCAGTGACCCTCTTGCTTGCAGTAAAAGCATTCAATATCAGGCTTAGGTCCAAATGGTCTTCTTTCACGGCAAGGCAACTTTCTTACCACCCTTCTTGAAGTTTCCCTTTTGCTTAGACTTGCCTTTCTTGAATTTGGTGGTCTTATTGACCAACAACACTTGGTGCTCTTTCTTGATCTCCACTTCTGCAGATTTCAACATGGAGAAGAGTTCTGGTAACGTCTTGTCCATGTTTTGCATATTGTAGTTCATCACAAAGTTCTTGTAACTTGGTGGTAGTGATTGGAGGACACGATGTATCCCCAAAGAATTAGGAATCACTATACCCAAACTTTGGAGTTTGTTTGCGTGCCCAGACATCTTAAGCACATGCTCACTGACGGAGCTGCCCTCTTCCATCTTGCAGTTAAAGAACTTTTCAGAAGCCTCATAACTCTCAACTGCCGCGTGAGCCTCAAATATCATTTTGAGTTCACGGACAATATCATGTGGGTCTGAGTTCTCAAACCTTTTCTGAAGTTCCGATTCCAAACCATACAAGATAGCACACTGAACTGTGGAGTACTAATTCTTCCGAGCGAGGAAAACATTCTTTACCTCATCGATAGCATCAGTTGCAGGCGGGTCACCCAGCGGTGCATCCAGCACATAGGTCAAATTACCAGCATTGAGGACAATCCTCAAATTGCGTAACCAATCCGCGAAGTTGCTTCCATTGTTTTTCAACTTTTCTTTCTCTAGGAACGCATTAAAATTGATGGTAGGGGCCGCCATTGATCTACAACATATTTGCAATAGTTTAGACTAAGTTTATGACAAATTGAGTTCTAATTAATAGTTAAATTAATCTAGGTGAACTCCCACTCAAAACAATATCCCTCACATTGTTTTAGTGATCACACGAACCAAATCCACCACATCAAAACCGATCATCACGAGAGTTGATGTAGCTTCAATGGCGAACAATCGACATGTTCATCATATCTACTATATGATTCATGCTTTACCTTTCGGTGATCCGTGTTCCGAGACCATGTTTGTACATGCTAGGCTCGTCAAGATCAAACCCTAGCTTTTGCATGAGCAAAACTGGCTTGCTCACGTTGTATACACTTGCAAAATCTAACACACCCGATCATCACGTGGTGCTTCGAAACAACAAGCTTTAGCAACGGTGCTAACTAAGGATGAACACTTTAAAACTTGAAATTTGTGTGCTTGAGGGATCATCTTATAATGCTACCGTCGTTAACTAAGCAATACAAGATGCATAAAGGATTAACATCACATGCAATTCATAATATGTGATATGATATGGCCTTTCTTCTTTGTGCTTCCGATCTCCATATTCAAGCACGAACATGATCTCCATAATCACCGGCATTGCATCAAGGTCAATGACGCCGCTCCATGGTTGTCGTCCACCAGCTTCAACTATTACAACTACTTTGAAAAGACACGCGGGTCTTAACAGAATTTAAAGACAACCATATGGCTCCTGCCGGTTGCCAACTTACAATAAGGAACATTGCATACATCAAATATAATCACAATCATGGCCATATCACATCACAGCACACCCCTGCAAAACAAAGTTAGACGCCTCTAATTTTCTTTGCATATTTTACGTGGTTTGGGGCTTTCAATAAGTGTCGCTCTAACTTACGAACAAGAACCACAACGTTGATGCTAGAACTATCAAGTGCCTGTTGTAAATTGGATCTATACTATAATGGGAGAGACAGACACCCGCAAAGCCACTTATGCAATACAAGTTGCATGTTCAGCGTGGAGCAAGTCTCATGAACGATGTCATGTAAGGTTAGCCTGGGCCGCTTCATCCCATCATACCGCAAGATGCAAAGTACACAAGAAGCAATTGATAATAAAAGCACCACCGCCCACAATGACCATTGTGTTCTACTCGTGCAACAGATCTACATATAGACACGACTCTTATACCACTGTAGGGGTTCGTAGCATGGAAAACAAAAAAATTCTACCGCATGCAAACAAACAAGCCAAGATCTATCTACTAGATTGTAGCAACG
Source organism: Avena insularis (assembly GCA_023614405.1). Taxonomy (NCBI): domain Eukaryota; kingdom Viridiplantae; phylum Streptophyta; class Magnoliopsida; order Poales; family Poaceae; genus Avena; species Avena insularis. Next base: position 195,493,908 of record CM042691.1, read on the forward strand.
AGTCGATAGAAGAACTCACCCTCGAAGATTCCAAAGCGGTTAATGAGAGCGGATTCTCGTGGGTGATGTAGTCGTACTCTTGCCGATCTCAAGATCGTGTAGACGATCCTTCCGGCGCCGCGTTCCGGCAGCGCTCCCGCAGTCGGTCACACGTTCGGTACACGATTAAGACATTCCCCTCCCTTGTTCCAACAGGCAACGGAGGTTGTAGCACTCTCCTCGCAATTCCGGCAGCACGACGGCGTGGTACCAGAAGTAGAGGGGAGATCTCGCAGGGCTTCGCCTTAAGCCGGAGCGAGTATGGAGGACTATGAGAGAGCCCTTGGCGATCTAGGGTTTAGAAGCACCAAGGGAGGAGGGCTAGGCCGGCGGCTAGGGCAAGGGGAAGGCCCCAACTCGGCGGCTAGGCAAACACTAGGGGCGGCGTCGACTTGGTGGAGGCCGGCGGCTAGGGCTAGGGTTTAGAGGAGAGAGGTGTGTGCTAGAGGGGGCACCCCTGCCCCTTCTTTTATAGGTGAGAGGGCGCCGGCCAGGGGAGGAGAGTCCTCCCCCAAGTCGGCCTCCTTGGCCGACGGGTGGAGGGAGAGGAGCTCCTCCCCAAGTAGGTTTCCTACTCTCCCTCCACCAAGAAAACTTGCCGTTTGACTTTTCAAATTGGCGTTTGACTTTTCAAACTAGGATTTGATTTATCCCTTTATTTTGCTCAGCGATGACACCTAGTACATGATGCAACCATTCCAACTTGTTATGACACATTCATGTACCCTTCCCCTCCGGAGTGCCGGACCTTCCGGAACCTTCTAGAACATTCCCGATGAAAACACCGGAATCATTCTCCAACTCCGAAACAGGACTTTCCTTATATGAATTTTATTCTCCGGACCATTCCGGATCTCCTCGTGATATCCCGGATCCCATCCGAGACCCCGAACAACATTCAGTCTCTTACTGATCATTCCATAACTACTCAACAACATCGAATCCTTAAGTGTGTCTCCCTACGGTTCGTGAATTATGCGGACATGATCGAGACACTTCTTCGAACAATAACCAATAGAGGAATCTGGAAATTCATATGGCTCCCACATATTTCTACGATTATTTTGCGATCGAATGAACCACTTACATACGATACCAATTTCCCTTTGTCTCACGATAGTTTACTTATCCGAGGTTTTGATCGTCGGTATCTCTACATACCTAGTTCAACCTCGTTACCGATAAGTACTCTTTTCTCGTTCCCGTGATATGTGATCCCTTGTGAGCCAGTCACATACTTGCAAGCTAATTGGATGACATTCCACCGAGAGGGCCAGAGTATATCTATCCGTCATATGGATGGACAAATCCCACTCTTGATTCATGTGTCTCAACCCATACTTTCCAAACACTCAATGCCACCTTTATAACCACCTAGTTACGGTGTGATGTTTGATGTCATCAAAGCATCCTTCCGGTGATGGTGATAAGCATGATCTCATGGTCGAAGGAATTAGGTTACTATGTATCAGAAAGCATATAGCAATTGAACTATTAAAATGACTTGATCTTTATGCTACGCTTATCTATATGAGTATGTTGTAGCATCCCAATTGTCTAACAATTGTAATGCTACTTGGTCTAGTAATATAATGGCTACTTCATATATATAATTGTTGCATCATAATTATATCATGCTCATGTCATCATGCCACCTTGCATTTGAGCATCATATAAAACCCTTTTGTTTTGGTTCTTCTCTCATATGCATTATTAATTGTATTTGCCTCTTGATATTGCATTTGGTTATTGATATATTGTGTAATGCCCAAGTTGAGTTGGGGGCATATCTTTTATTTAACTCCACCACCTTTCTTGTCATCACCCCATCATTCCACCATTCCACCATATATGAGCATTGCAATTTATTTGGTTTTACCTCTAGCTCATGTGGGTTGGGATGGATCCAATTCTATTTCCACATGCTCTCATATTAGCATCATGTTGTTTCCACATTATTTGATATGTGGAGCCACTTTTGCATGCATTATGAGTAGTGCCTTTTTCCTAGCTTTCATATGGATTATCATGGATTTATGCTCATGTTAGGGTATTTTTGGGACTATTAAACATCTAGTGGAATAAACACACTAGCAAGTCCCAATTATCATCAAATGTGAGCATCTCCACCTACTCCATCTGGAAAGTTTCCTTCAAATTCTTTTGTGGCTGAATCCCACTTTTGGGAATGCATAGGAATAATGCCATGTAAAAATTATTGTTTTCACAAGATTAAGCATGGCATTAATTGTTTTGCATGGGCCATGCAAGATCCACCACATTCTAGCCTTTTGGTTTTTATTTGAATCATTGAGTGGATCTTCCCCATATCTCTCTCTACCCCTCTTATGCTTGATCTTGCTTGATGCATGCAAGCCTCCAAAACCCTATAACCATCTCCATCCATACCTCACCACCTTTTATCTCACCCTATCCTTTTCTTGTCTAGATCTTGTTTGAGCTTGGCATGTTCTTGCTTGATCTTGTCAAAAGAAAAACCACTCCACCTAATCTCTCTCTTTAAACCCTAAATCCCCTACCCCATCATTACCATACCCCCTCTCTCCTAAACCCTAAACCGAGCCTCCCTAGCTCTCACCCTCTCTCTCGGCCTCTCTCTTCTCTCTACCTAGCTGGCCCCACCTGACCACCCTGGACCCACCTAGCTACCACCACACCAAGCCCTAACCCGAGCCATACCCCCCTCTCTCCAAACCCTAGCATCTACCCGAGCCTACCCCCTCTCTCCCTCTAGCTCTCTCTGCCGTGCATGCCCCACCGAGCCCACCTCCTGGCCTCACCTTGCCCCACCTGCCACCGCCACCTGCCCGAGCCGACCACGTGAGGAGGAGGAGGGAAAGGTGGCACCGAGACCACCTTTTCCATCTACCCCGCGCCCACACGCTCCTCTCCTCTCCCTCTCTGCTTTACCTCCGCCCCACGGCTCTCCTCTGTCTCCTAGATCCACCCAGGGCCTTGCCCTCTCCCCCTCTTCTCCACCGCCTCCGTCTACCCCATTGCCAGCAAAACCGTCGGCCTCCACCGCCCCTTCTTTTCCAGCCGGTGGCGTGGCGATCTCTGGTGTCGAGGAAGACCGCACGGTACCCCTGCTTCACCTGGACCGCGCCAGCGAGGAGGAGGAGGCCTGCACTCTGCTGCGCGTCGTCGTCACCGAGCCAAACCCTAGCCTCCGGTCCGTCTGCGTCGTCGCCGATCTCCTGCGCCTCGAGCCGATCCGACCACCCCGACCTAACCACGGTGAGCTCCCTGACCTCCCTGACATGGTCCGCCTCGCCGTGCCGCCCTAGCCTCGCTGGTCCTTACTCCGAGCACCCTCTGCGCGCCGGCGGTCGCTGCGTTCGCGCGGCGTAGCACCTCGCAGACAGCCTATCTAAGCCCCAACCTCCATGCTGACACCGGTCCCAGGCCACCGCAGTGGCTGCCGCCTCTGCGCGCGCACGCCAGGTCCCGCGTTCGAGCCCCCGCCCCGTGCCGCGCACCGATCTGTCGCTCGATGCAGAGAAAGAAGAGGAACAGTACGGCTGTGGTAGTTTTACAGATAGCCCCCTTTTTGTTTTCTCGTCTCAACCCATGCAGACGCAGCCCCACCTGCCACCCACCGGCGTTTTGCAGAAAAGCCCCTGGTTCTCGGCGTAACCCGCGCTCAGCTCGGCCCGCTGGCGATCCCAAGGCTGCTCGTTCGGACCGTGGGCACGTGGCCCCATCTGTCAGTCGCAGACGCTAGACTAGCTCGCGGTGAGAAAAGCTTTTCTGCGCGCATGTTGCCCAGTCAGCAGCTGGGCCACCCGTCAGCGGTTGGGTCTGGATCTGCCTGAGTACAAAAAGTTTCTGCTTATATCTGTTTTAATTTAAACCTTTTTCAAATTAATTCAAATTCAAATTTAAATCTGTTTTCAAATAACTTTTAAAATATAAACCCAAATTAAACATATGATATATGTTTTGAAATCAGAAAAATGTGAGGAATTCAAATCTGCCCTTCAAAATATATTTTGAACACTTTAAAATTCCAATTTGATTAAAATTACAACAAAATGCCCTTTTTCTTAATTAATTAATAACTTTTGCTTTATAACTTCAAATTTAACAAATAGTATGTCTAAAATGATTAGCTCGACGAGACCTTTCTGTTTATGCATTCCTTGTTCTGTTTTGCAGCATGCATCATATAAATATAATGTATACAGCAACTTAAGTGAGGTTAAAACATGATTAAAACTCAACAAAATGATTTATACTTGTATTCCACACCTCACCCATGCCATGCTACATTATTGCCATGCAAATTGTGCATCATTCATCATGGCATGATTGCTTGCTTGAGGCATTTTACTCATATGCTTGTGCACTTTATTTATGTTGGCCCTTGTTTGTTTGGTTCTTCTCCGAATAGACGCTGAGTAGGGGATATATCAAGAGACCCAGGAGCACTACCCAGATCCTTCTCTCGCTTCAACTGAGCTGCCAGGCAAGCACTACCACATGCTTGCATACATATAGTACCTATTGCCTCTATCTTATTCTTGCATCATTGAGTCGCGATTGCATTAAATTGAATCCCAAGTATTGCATAGCCTTTACTTTTAAACCCCACCGAAGCTTGTTCCTCCATCCCATGAGCCATTACTACAGGAGTTGTTTGAGCCATGCGAGTCGTAGAACAGCATGTGTAGGGTATGTGAGAGTCTGATGGATAACGAGGTACCTAAACAACTTAACCTGAGTAGTAATGGGATAACTAATGAAAGTGGCACCGGTGAGCAATATCTGCTATTTGGTTTTTCATGCTCACTTGTGTCCCGTAGGACCCCGAGTACTTGATTCCTGTTCCTTGAATAATCGCGCTATCCACATCCGGGAGGCTTATGAACCCCCCTGAGCTAGAGCTTGATTCATTCTTATTTCTTGGGGCCACAAAGTAGTTTGGGGCTTTCTTACTATGCTGTACTTATGTCATGCTTTACTGCTTAATTTAAGATTGTGCGAGGAATGCACCTGTACTGTTTAGGTAAGCGGAGTGTTTTCGCGGTATCGACAAGCCCAGACACATTTTCGGGTTCCCAGTCGTTTACAGCCATTGACGCAAACCTTGAGTCCGTCTCGGAGTCGGCCAACTTCGTCGCGGGTAGCTTAATGGGGTGGCCCCTTGAAATATTTCTAAATCCTGTGATCGCTTTGTCGTGACTGCCTCGTTGGGTTTTGATTTGGTTTTTCCGAGGTTGATCGAGTGTGTGTTGCTATTTGTGCACCCCTGCAGGGTAAAACTTTCTGAAAGCCGTGTCCGCGGTTATGGACGACTTGGAGCACAGTTTCTCGATCATAGACAAGTATAACTAAAGTACCGCTTTTAATCTGACTAAGTACCTGACTAGTAAATAGTGCAATTCTCATGGAATGGATAATAAAATTGCCAACGGATGGGGGTTGTTAATCCGCTTCCTCATCGATGGCGAGGAGGATGGATCTGTTAATATTACTGTTATAACTATTGTTGTTAATTCACGGACATCCGTCTATCTCTGGTTAGGCGGATGGTTGGCGAGTATCTATAGAATTGTTAGGGTTTATCTTTTGCTGCAATTGCGTCACCCCAGGTTGTGTCCCTTTTAGAGGCATAAAGACTTGCTGAGTACCCCTAGGGTCTCACACGATAAATTGTTTGATTCAGATGAACAGGTAAACTCGCAAGATGTATCTTTGGGTGGAGGAGGCAGACGATGTTGTAGCGATCACTTGGTGTAGAGATTCCGGGAACGGGGATCCGTGAGATCTGTGGGCGGGATGTGTTTATTTATGGGGCATCTTATGCCGATTTGCTTCTTATCCGTACTCGGATCTTGTTTTCCGCTTCCGCTTGATACTCTGATGTTTGGTGTATGAGGAGGTATCCTAAACTATTATATCTATCTAGGATATTTGGATCTTGCCGTATGGCGTTGCAATATTTCCTTTCTTTTTAGATTGAATGGCTCTGAGGACTGTTGTATGGTTGCTTGCATACATACTCATTTGTGTATGTAGTTGATCCCTTCGCCTGCCGATTACGCCGCCCGTTCTTGTCCCGATGCTTAGAAATGGTTAGGACGGCCGAAAGGTCTACCTGTGAGTGGCATTTGGGCCCCACTGTACTATTTTAACCATTTCCGCTCATCCAGGCTTGTAACTAGGAGCGTAATTCACCGAGGTAGTTACAATTGGTATCAGAGCCATCCCGACCTTCAGGGTCTCAGCCAAATGGTCGTTGTCTGTCTAGCAAATATTTTTGGTAGTTATGTATACTAGGGAAAAACAAAACGCGAGAGTAGGACTGCTTCCACTTTTCTTCTTACCCACCCACCCTTTTCTGGTAAGGAAGTGTAACGTTTTCAATCCTCTCCTTAAAATTCAAACTAGGATTCACGTGTTCTGGGTTCCGTAGTACCATAGGTTGTGTGTTTGTGTGTGTGTGTGTAATTCCTTGTCTATCTGTTGCATCCAAGTTGTTATCTTTATCTGCCTTTGGGTATCAACTGTTGGTACATTCCATACCGACAGGCTTTTGCAAACCGACGCGATCTGTCTTACTCCTTGTTATCCGACGTTATCTTCTTTGGGGTGTTCGTTTCCGTAGTTGCTAATCTTTAGGATCATCTTGCGAAGAAGGTGTTGGGATATGTGTTCTACTTATTCATGTGCGGAGTAATGATTTGAGTGCGGGATGGAGTCGCGACCATACCACTACTTTTATCATTCGCTCTTGTATATTGAATTGGTAGAGTCATTAATCTCGATTCGTTAAGTGATTTTGCGCATCTATTGGTATTTTAATGCCGAAATTGGCGGAAAAATTTTTCTTTGATATATTTGTGTACCACACTCCTTTTCAGTCGTGTGCGATATGCTTAATATCTTCTAGGTGCTTTGAACTTTGTTGATATTTTAATATCACCTTAGTAAATTGTATCCTTTAATCTTGATTAATTCCATCTTGGTACTATTTTGGATTATTATTATTCTCCATCATAGTACTGACTTGTGTTTTATATCAATAACAGGATGGCACCACCACGCCGTTCTGAGGAGGACATACAACCTGAACTGGGGGCAGCGTTGTCAAGCATCGCCAATGCCTTGGCAGCAATGCAGCAGAACCAGCAGTGTTTTGAGGAAAGTGTCAGGAGGAATGAGTTTGTTCCGCTACCTCCACCTCCCAAGCGAGGAGACATCAAAAGCTTTCTGAAGTTCAACCCACGCCAATTTGATGTTTCTGATCAACCACTTGATGCTGATGATTGGTTGCGTGAGATGTCAAGGCTACTGGTGACTGCTGATGTTCCTGAGCAAGAATGGGTAAAGTGTGCTACTCACCTTCTGAAGGGAGATGCAGCTCTCTGGTGGGAGAATTACCTCAAGGCAAACTGCACTGGTTTTCAGCCTACTTGGGGACAGTTCACTGGAGCTTTCAAAGCGATTCATCGAGAAATTGTCATGGAGAGGATGAAGGAAGTGTTTCTCAACCTCAAGCAGGGAAATGACAATGTCAATACCTACATCAGAAACTTCATGAACCTTTCTCGTTATGGTGGCGATGAGATCTCTGATGACAAGAAGAAGCAAAAGAGGTTCAGGCAAGGGCTCAATGCATCGATTAAATATGCAATCACACATGCAAGGCCGACGTCTTTTCTGGAACTTCAGCATACAGCTGCGGGGAAGAGGCAAGTAGGCAAGTGTTTGAGGAGTCAAAGAAACACAGCCGTGATGCAGCAAGCTCTTCAGCTATGTCAACTCCTTCTAAGCGTCGTATGCAGGTTCCCAACAACCCACCGTCGCTCCGGCTCCACCAAGACCTTCAAGCTCTGGCAAGGCCACCAAACTTCCTCCTTGCTGCTCCCGGAGCTACAACCACCACTACCCCAGGCGCTGGCGGAGTCCCCAGCTCGTTGCTCCACGTCCACACAGTGCTTGTTACACTTGTGGAGACCGCCATCAATCTTGGAACTGTCCGATGAAAAACAAAGCTCTTCCTCCACCACCGCCAAGATCTGCGGCAAGCTCTCCGTTGGTTCGTGCACCACCACCTCGGGCTCTCAACATCAACACCAAGCCCGGGTCTACTGTTGCTCGTGCCAACTGTGTCAACGCCGCCCAAGTGAGCATGCACCTAGAGTTGTGATGGGTATGCTATCCGTTAACTCAGTCCACCTTGCGAGTTTTGTTTGATTACGGTGCATCGCATTCTTTTGTTTCTCACAAATTTGCGAATGAGAATGAGTTAGCTATGGATCCTCTCCTTAAGCGGTTAATGGTCCTTTCTCCTGGAGCAACAATGGCAGCTTCTAAAATCAGCCATGGCAATCAAATTGAGATTGGTGGCTCTTCGTTCTCGGCGTCCTTAATTGTTCTGGGCAATTCTGACATTGATGTCATCTTGGGCATGGATTGGTTGACAGCAAATGCAGCTGTGATTGATTGTGCTGAGCTCGGTTTCTCAAGATTCTGAAGGCCATATAGTCTATTCTCCAAGTCGACTCCTGCTATCCAGCTTTTCTCTTTGGCGGCTCAATGATGATGCTATGGAAGCTATTCGAGTGTTCCGTGGTCTGTGAGTTCCCGGATGTCTTTCTGAAGAGTTGCGGTATGCCTCCGGATCGTGAGGTTGAGTTTGTAATTGAGCTTGAACTGGTACCGCTCCTATCTCCAAGCGGCCTTAAAAATGGGTCTGCTGAGTTGGCTGAACTCAAACGGCAGCTTGATGAACAAGAGAAGTTGGGTTTCATTCAACACAGTACTTCTTCCTTGGGTAGCCCAACAATCTTTGTGAAGAAGCGAGACAAGACTGATAGACTTTGTGTTGACTATCGGGCTCTCAATGCTAAAACCATCAAGAATAAATATCCCCTTCCGCGGATTAATGATCTCTTCGATCAGCTAGCTGGAGCTGTGGTATTCTCTAAGCTTGACTTGAGAAGTGGTTATCACCAAATCAAGATTCGCAAGGAAGATGTTCCTAAAACAGCTTTCACCACCCGCTATGGCCTGTATGAGTACACGGTCATGTCTTTCGGTCTCACCAACGCACCTGCCACCTTCTCGAGGCTCATGAACTCGGTTTTCATGGAGTATCTTGATAAGTTTGTTGTGGTCTATCTGGATGACATCTTAGTCTATTCTAAGTCAAAGGAAGAACATGAAGAACACCTTCGGTGTGTCCTAAACAAGCTTCGTGAGAACCGCCTGTATGCAAAGTTCTCCAAGTGTGAGTTTTGGCTGCCTCAAGTCACCTATCTTGGTCACGTCATCTCTGCCAAGGGCATTGCCGTCAACCCGGAAACCGTAAAGACAATTGTTGAATGGCTTCCTCCGGTAAATGTCAAAGAAGTGCGGAGTTTCCTTGGTTTGGCTAGTTATTGCCGTCGCTTCGTTCAGAACTTTTCGAAGATAGCGAAGCCTCTTACCGATCTCCTCAAGAAAGGCAAGAAATACCTTTGGACTCCTGCATGTCAAGCAAGCTTTGAGACACTCAAAAAGAAGCTCACTTCCACACCAGTCTTGGTTCCTCCAGATACATCCAAGCCTTTCCATATATTCTGTGACGCCTCTTTGCAAGGATTGGGTGCGGTCCTTATGCAAGAAAAACAAGTTGTTGCTTATGCCTCTCGACAGTTGAAGACGCATGAGATCAACTATCCTACACATGACCTCGAGCTCGCAGCAGTTGTCTTTGCTTTGAAAGTATGGAGGCACTACTTGCTTGGTAACCGTTGTGAAATCTTTTCTAATCACAAGAGTTTGAAGTATATCTTCACACAGCCTGATCTCAACCTTCGGCAGAGGAGATGGATTGAAGCAATCAATGATTTTGATTTGACCATCAACTACACTCCGGGCAAAGCTAATGTCATGGCCGATGCTCTCAGCCGCAAAGCTTATGTCAACAACCTCATGATGGAAGAACAACAACCTCTCTTGTGCGAGGAATTCCGTCAGCTCAACCTTGAAATTGTGGAACAAGGGTATCTCCTGAACCTTCTGGCTACTCCTCTCTTGGAAGAGAAGGTTCGCTCCTTTCAGCTTGGTGATCCGTACACCAGAAAGATCATCTCCAAACTTCAGCTTCCGAAGTATGAGTCCTTCCACGTCGATGATCAAGGCACGCTTTTCTTTGAACACCGGATGTTTGTTCCGAACTACCCGGGTTTGAGAGAGCAAGTTCTCCAGGAGGCGCATGATTCTGTTCTTTCTATCCACCCTGGCAGCACAAAGATGTACATGGACTTGAAAACACAATATTGGTGGTCGGGTTTGAAGCGATATTGTGCCAAGTATGTCTCGGAGTGTGATGTCTGCCGCAGAGTGAAAGCTGTCCATCAGAAACCTTCCCGTCTTCTACAGCCATTGAGACCTCCGGAATGGAAATGGGAGAAAGTGGAGATGGACTTCATCACTGGTTTTCCAAGGTCACAGAAGGGCAACAATGCAATCTTTGTTGTCATTGACAGGCTTTCTAAAGTGGCTCACTTCTTCCCCGTCAAGGAAACAATTTCTGCAATTCAGTTGGCTGAGCTCTATATCAACAGAATTGTCTCTCTGTATGGGGTTCCGCTTGAGATCAGTTCAGACCGTGGAAGCATCTTCACTTCCAAGTTCTGGGAAAGTTTCCAAAATGCTTTGGAACAAAATTGAACTTCAGCACAGCTTACCACCCTCAGTCTCAAGGACAAGTTGAAAGGATCAATCAGATTCTGGAGGATATGCTCCACACTTGCGTCATCTCTTTTGGCATGAAGTGGGAAGAATGTCTTCCTTATGCTGAATTCTCTTACAACAACAGCTTCCAGAAAAGTCTAAAGATGGCACCATTTGAGGCTCTCTATGGTCGCAAGTGCAGAACTCCGATTGGTTGGTCGGGTGCAGGCGAAAGAATATTGTTTGGCCCTGACATTGTGACTCAAGCGGAGGAGAAAGTTCATATCATTCTTGAAAATCTGAAGATTGCTCAAAGTCGCCAGAAGAGCAATTATGACAGAAAGCACACGGACATGGAGTATGTCCCTGGTGATCTCGTTTACCTTCGTGTCACTCCCATGAGAGGCACGCACCGTTTCGGTATCAAAGGAAAGCTGGCTCCTAGATACATCGGTCCATTCAAAATTCGTGGCAGAAGAGGAGAAGTTGCTTATGCTCTTGAGCTCCCAGAAAAACTCAAGGTCCATGATGTTTTCCACATCTCTCAGCTCAAGAAGTGCTTCAAGGATCCCGGTAGGACCGTGGACCATGAGCTTATCAATCTCCAAGAAGACCTGTCTTATCAAGAACACCCCACAAAAATCCTTGAGATCGCAGAAAGAAGGACTCGCAACAAGTCCATCAAGTTCTGCAAGGTGCAGTGGTCGCACCATTCCGTTGATGAAGCCACTTGGGAACGTGAAGATGAGATCCGTGCCAAGTATCCTACTCTCTTTGAGTCTTCTTCTTCTTCCTAGAAACTCGGGGCGAGATTCCTGTTTAGTGGGGGAGAGTTGTAGCATCCCAATTGTCTAACAATTGTAATGCTACTTGGTCTAGTAATATAATGGCTACTTCATATATATAATTGTTGCATCATAATTATATCATGCTCATGTCATCATGCCACCTTGCATTTGAGCATCATATAAAACCCTTTTGTTTTGGTTCTTCTCTCATATGCATTATTAATTGTATTTGCCTCTTGATATTGCATTTGGTTATTGATATATTGTGTAATGCCCAAGTTGAGTTGGGGGCATATCTTTTATTTAACTCCACCACCTTTCTTGTCATCACCCCATCATTCCACCATTCCACCATATATGAGCATTGCAATTTATTTGGTTTTACCTCTAGCTCATGTGGGTTGGGATGGATCCAATTCTATTTCCACATGCTCTCATATTAGCATCATGTTGTTTCCACATTATTTGATATGTGGAGCCACTTTTGCATGCATTATGAGTAGTGCCTTTTTCCTAGCTTTCATATGGATTATCATGGATTTATGCTCATGTTAGGGTATTTTTGGGACTATTAAACATCTAGTGGAATAAACACACTAGCAAGTCCCAATTATCATCAAATGTGAGCATCTCCACCTACTCCATCTGGAAAGTTTCCTTCAAATTCTTTTGCTTGGCTGAATCCCACTTTTGGGAATGCATAGGAATAATGCCATGTAAAAAATTATTGTTTTCACAAGATTAAGCATGGCATTAATTGTTTTGCATGGGCCATGCAAGATCCACCACATTCTAGCCTTTTGGTTTTTATTTGAATCATTGAGTGGATCTTCCCCATATCTCTCTCTACCCCTCTTATGCTTGATCTTGCTTGATGCATGCAAGCCTCCAAAACCCTATAACCATCTCCATCCATACCTCACCACCTTTTATCTCACCCTATCCTTTTCTTGTCTAGATCTTGTTTGAGCTTGGCATGTTCTTGCTTGATCTTGTCAAAAGAAAAACCACTCCACCTAATCTCTCTCTTTAAACCCTAAATCCCCTACCCCATCATTACCATACCCCCTCTCTCCTAAACCCTAAACCGAGCCTCCCTAGCTCTCACCCTCTCTCTCGGCCTCTCTCTTCTCTCTACCTAGCTGGCCCCACCTGACCACCCTGGACCCACCTAGCTACCACCACACCAAGCCCTAACCCGAGCCATACCCCCTCTCTCCAAACCCTAGCATCTACCCGAGCCTACCCCCTCTCTCCCTCTATCTCTCTCTCTGCCGTGCATGCCCCACACCGAGCCTACCCTCCCTGGCCTCACCTTGCCCCACCTGCCAGCTGCCTACCTGCCCAGGCCGAGCCTGCCCGACCACGTGAGGAGGAGGAGGGAAAGGTGGCACCGAGACCACCTTTTCCATCTACCCCGCGCCCACACGCTCCTCTCCTCTCCCTCTCTGCTTTACCTCCGCCCCACGGCTCTCCTCTGTCTCCTAGATCCACCCAGGGCCTTGCCCTCTCCCCCTCTTCTCCACCGCCTCCGTCTACCCCATTGCCAGCAAAACCGTCGGCCTCCACCGCCCCTTCTTTTCCAGCCGGTGGCGTGGCGATCTCTGGTGTCGAGGAAGATCGCACGGTACCCCTGCTTCACCTGGACCGCGCCAGCGAGGAGGAGGAGGCCTGCACTCTGCTGCGCGTCGTCGTCACCGAGCCAAACCCTAGCATCCGGTCCGTCTGCGTCGTCGCCGATCTCCTGCGCCTCGAGCCGATCCGACCACCCCGACCTAACCACGGTGAGCTCCCTGACCTCCCTGACATGGTCCGCCTCGCCGTGCCGCCCTAGCCTCGCTGGTCCTTACTCCGAGCACCCTCTGCGCGCCGGCGGTCGCTGCGTTCGCGCGGCGTAGCACCTCGCAGACAGTCTATCTAAGCCCCAACCTCCATGCTGACACCGGTCCCAGGCCACCGCAGTGGCTGCCGCCTCACAAGACGCCAGTCCAGCGTTCGAGCCCCGCCCATGCCGACCGATCTGTCGCTCGATGCAGAGAAAGAAGAGGAACAGTATGGCTGTGGTAGTTTTACAGATAGCCCCCTTTTTGTTTTCTCGTCTCAACCCGCGGTACGCAGAGCCCCACCTGCCAGCCACCCCGATGTTTTTGCAGAAAAGCCCCCTGGTTCTCTGGCCGTAACCCGCGCTCCAGGTCGGCCCTTTGAAGTCCCAGCAGCTCATTCATGTGAGAAAAGCTTTTCTGCACGCATGTTGCCCAGTCAGCAGCTGGCCCACCCATCAGCGGCTGGGTCTGGATCTGCCTGAGTACAAAAAGTTTCTGCTTATATCTGTTTTAATTTAAACCTTTTTCAAATTAATTCAAATTCAAATTTAAATCTGTTTTCAAATAACTTTTAAAATATAAACCCAAATTAAACATATGATATATGTTTTGAAATCAGAAAAATGTGAGGAATTCAAATCTGCCCTTCAAAATATATTTTGAACACTTTAAAATTCCAATTTGATTAAAATTACAACAAAATGCCCTTTTTCTTAATTAATTAATAACTTTTGTTTTATAACTTCAAATTTAACAAATAATATGTCTAAAATGATTAGCTCGACGAGACCTTTCTGTTTATGCATTCCTTGTTCTGTTTTGCAGCATGTATCATATAAATATAATGTATACAGAAACTTAAGTGAGGTTAAAACATGATTAAAACTCAACAAAATGATTTATACTTGTATTCCACACCTCACCCATGCCATGCTACATTATTGCCATGCAAATTGTGCATCATTCATCATGGCATGATTGCTTGCTTGAGGCATTTTACTCATATGCTTGTGCACTTTATTTATGTTGGCTCTTGTTTGTTTGGTTCTTCTCCGAATAGACGCTGAGCAGGGGATATATCAAGAGACCCAGGAGCACTACCCAGATCCTTCTCTCGCTTCAACTGAGCTGCCAGGCAAGCACTACCACATGCTTGCATACATATAGTACCTATTGCCTCTATCTTATTCTTGCATCATTGAGTCGCGATTGCATTAAATTGAATCCCAAGTATTGCATAGCCTTTACTTTTAAACCCCACCGAAGCTTGTTCCTCCATCCCATGAGCCATTACTACAGGAGTTGTTTGAGCCATGCGAGTCGTAGAACAGCATGTGTAGGGTATGTGAGAGTCTGATGGATAACGAGGTACCTAAACAACTTAACCTGAGTAGTAATGGGATAACTAATGAAAGTGGCACCGGTGAGCAATATCTGCTATTTGGTTTTTCATGCTCACTTGTGTCCCGTAGGACCCCGAGTACTTGATTCCTGTTCCTTGAATAATCGCGCTATCCACATCCGGGAGGCTTATGAACCCCCCTGAGCCAGAGCTTGATTCATTCTTATTTCTTGGGGCCACAAAGTAGTTTGGGGCTTTCTTACTATGTTGTACTTATGCCATGCTTTACTGCTTAATTTAAGATTGTGCGAGGAATGCACCTGTACTGTTTAGGTAAGCGGAGTGTTTTCGCGGTATCGACAAGCCCAGACACATTTTCGGGTTCCCAGTCGTTTACAGCCATTGACGCAAACCTTGAGTCCGTCTCGAAGTCGGCCAACTTCGTCGCGGGTAGCTTAATGGGGTGGCCCCTGAAATATTTCTGAATCCTGTGATCGCTTTGTCGTGACTGCCTCGTTGGGTTTTGATTTGGTTTTTCCGAGGTTGATCGAGTGTGTGTTGCTATTTGTGCACCCCTGCAGGGTAAAACTTTCTGAAAGCCGTGTCCGCGGTTATGGACGACTTGGAGCACAGTTTCTCGATCATAGACAAGTATAACTAAAGTACCGCTTTTAATCTGACTAAGTACCTGACTAGTAAATAGTGCAATTCTCATGGAATGGATAATAAAATTGCCAACGGATGGGGGTTGTTCGTCCGCTTCCTCATCGGTAAGCGAGGAGGAGGATGGATCTGTTAATATTACTGTTATAACTGTTGTTGTTAATTCACGGACATCCGTCTATCTCTGGTTAGGCGGATGGTTGGCGAGTATCTATAGAATTGTTAGGGTTTATCTTTTGCTGCAATTGCGTCACCCCAGGTTGTGTCCCCTTTAGAGGCATAAAGACTTGCTGAGTACCCCTAGGGTCTCACACGATAAATTGTTTGATTCAGATGAACAGGTAAACTCGCAAGATGGATACTGGGTGGAGGAGACAGACGATGTTGGCAACGATCACTTGGTGTAGAGATTCCGGGAACGGGGATCCATGATATTTGTGGGTGGGATGTGTTTATTTATGGGGCATCTTATGCCGATTTGTTTCTTATCCATACTCGGATCTTGTTTTCCGCTTCCGCTTGATACTCTGATGTTTGGTGTATGAGGAGGTATCCTAAACTATTATATCTATCTAGGATATTTGGATCTTGCCGTATGGCATTGCAATATTTCCTTTCTTTTTAGATGGAATGGCTCTGAGGACTGTTGTATGGTGGCTTGCATACATACTCATTTGTGTATGTAGTTGATCCCTTCGCCTGCCGATTACGCCGCCCGTTCTTGTCCCGATGCTTGGAAATGGTTAGGACGGCCAAAAGGTCTACCTGTGAGTGGCATTTGGGCCCCACCGTACTATTTTAACCATTTCCGCTCATCCAGGCTTGTAACTAGGAGCGTAATTCACCGAGGTAGTTACATATGTCCATCATACCATTCTCCTAATGATATGATCTTGTTATTAATAACATCTCAATGTTCATGATAGGGAAACCACAATCATCTATTAACCAACAAGCTAGTATTATGAAGAGGCTTTACTAGGGACTCTAATTTAGTTTACAAATCACACAAGTATTAATGTTTCCTGGTTAATACTGTTATAGCATGAATGCAAACATTTATCATAAACACAAAGATATAATAATAACTATATTTATTACTGCCTCTAGGGCATATCTCCAACAGGAGCTTCTCCCCAGGTAGGTTCCGGGTTCAGACGCCCGACACAAGAGGTCGTAAACCGCCCCTGGAAAGGATAGGACAGCTGGCCAGTGAGGCCTGACATAAGCACGGATTGCGCTTGGGGTACACTAGCACAAGGCCAGCAGTTGGACAAAGACCATGTCTCGCCCACTGGCAGCACTCAAACAACACGTGGCCTTCATGCATGCAGCACCTCACCGCGTTCCTGCGTGCGGGGGACTCTCCCTGAGTGTCCTCACAGGTCCCGGCGACACCCTCGTCAAGGATACTAGCCCTGATAGATCGCCTAGAGATAGGAATCAGGCTAACATAACGTGTCCAGTGTCAGTTTGCCATGGGAAGTGAGCGACACGCGACACTAATTCAGGATTGCAAGGCCACGTTGTAGGTCGTGGCCCGCCCTTGGATGAGCTCGCACCGCCATGTGTGATATGACGCCTATGGTGTGCCCTTGTCCATATAAAAGGAGGCACATGTCAGACTTAGAGAAGGAGTGCAAGAGATTCAGACCAAAGAGCCTTTCCAAAGAAGGAACCCAATGTAACATTGTGATAATCAGATAGTAGCTAGTTGTAGGACATAGGGATCCGCTCACTGCGGACCAGAACCTGGGTAAAAAATTGTGTCTCTCTCTATGAGTCTGTTCATCTAGCTTGCCGATTGAGCTCGCCGGAAGTTGCGCCCCTGGCCGAACAACAAAGGGGATTCACATCCCTAGTGTCGAAAATCAAGACACGACATATGTACTGCCAGGTAGGAGGCACACTTCTGCGAGCAACCTTCATCGGCGACCTAGCACTCCATTCGCGCATGGCGGCGTGGAGTCATATCGGGTGCCAGCAACAGACGATTGTTGCGACTGAGAGATCAAAGAGGATCACTCATATCCTAGGCCGAACCAGGCGCGATGGGACCCACCCTGCATTCTTTGCCGCCCCCTATGGTGGGGCGGAACCAGCTTGCCTAGGAGAGGCCTCGAAAGGCAGGGCGGATGACAATGCCAGTGAGCTACCGCCGCCTTGGCAAATTTTCTCGGACCGGAGGCTGTGCTAGCGGCTGTTGATGCCCTCATTCGATTCCTACCCGAGGCTATCAGAGATAGACCTAGGGTGGTATCTTGGCTTCTTCAGATCGTGGATCAAGTAGGATAGATCCTGAGACACCACCAGTCAACAGGCCCACGCCTCACCGAGCTCTTTCCCCTGGCCGTCGCGGTGACCAAGGGGAGGAGACATAGAATTTTCAGACAAGGAAACCTACACCTTGTTCATTTCCCCATTAGGCCCCGGGCAAATACTCGTCGTGAAGCGTTGAGAGGGAACACCGGTACAAACTCCAGATCACATGGCGTTTTGTGCATCCATGGGGGATCCTCGACTTTCCCCTTGCCGAATAAACAATCATAGACATCTCACTTGAAGTTTATTCATGTTTTTAAAGTTAACTTTGGTCACTTGTATCATCAATTGAAACATAATAACTCAACATCATTCGTAACCCTCACAAACCCTATTGTAAAACCTAAATAACCCTCAAGACTGATTAACCTTAACTAAACACTAGTTTCTTCAAATGTTATTCTTTTTGCCACTTCACACAAACAAGTCTATAATAGTTCCTTCAGCTCTTAACAACTCAACCCAAGGACTTTTTATCCTAGTCACCAGATAACAACTAATCACAATCACATTACTTTATCCTTACTTGTTTATTTTGGATTGTTAACACTGGAGTTCCTTATCAATGCCATTACTTATGAAATAAACTTAAAAATAAACCCAATCTTAAAGAAGATACCTTAGATCAACAAATTTATAATGCTGAGGGTTTCACTTTGGGAATTATAAAATTGCATAGCATTATTTATGCATAATGGCATCTTGCTTCTTTAAACATTAGTCCTTACCAGACCAATGATACTGATTTCAGATATTGGATCTTCTATTATCTTGAAGACCGTGAGTGCATAATCTTGCAATCACAAAAGGCAAGTTCACACTTGCTCATGTCCTTTGATTATTTTCTGTAAAGTATTTTGCAAATCTAGTGTTTTCATCACCTGCATTTTAAAAAGTTAGAAAATACTATTTTTGATAATAATGTGAACTATTGGTTACTGATCCAGGGTGATCAGCTAATCTATTAAACCTGGTAGTTGGAATACCACTACTCATGAGTATATCATCTAGGACATAACAACCAATGTCGCCAATGATTCTTGTGTCGTATATTATGCGTTAACCATGAGATTTGTAATGGGACGGAGAAGTCAGCTAGATCGGCTCCCTTTCGCATGCATTGGACACTGTTCAGGGCATTTGTAAGTTTCAGATCGTGGGTATAGCCGTTTTATACGGGGAAAAGTCTACCGTGGATCTGGGCTTACAAAAGATAGATTTCTAGTGTTTATGGTTGTTGTGTGTATCCAACTAAGGTATAGCCGTTTTATACGGGGAAAAGTCTACCTTGAGTTTGGGCATACAACAGTTGTGGTGTATGCGGGGTTGCGGAGAAGGATAGTGATTTGCTTGGATCTTAGTCTGGGACTCATACCAAGGAAGTGTGAACGAGCCTATAACTCGGATGTGCAAAAAAGCTAAGATCTCTCATGGGTAAAGCAACGCACCTCTGCAGAGTGTAAAACTGTAACTTGTTAATCCCTGTTCCAGGAAGAAGCTAGGAACACGGCAGGAAATTAACTCCATGAAAGTTCTAGTAAACCTTTGATGGCTGACGGACATAGCTTTTCAGAATAAAAGCAACCTTTGAAGAAATGTTTTCGAAAACTAACATTGCCTACGGCCTATGGTCTATGGCTATAGATAGTGCATCAAACACTTCTCTTTAGTGAACTTGCTGAGTACGCTCGTACTCAACGTATCTTCTTAACCCTTGCTAGATCTTGGAGAAACCAATGGCGTACCCAGGAAATAAGTTACTTAAAGAGTTGAAGATATCTGAGGGAGATCAACGGAATCGAAGACCTTACCGGAAGCTATCAAAGACAAGCTGAAGCGTAGAATATAATTAAAACTCCTAGAATCTAAACCTACTTCTGTAGAACAATACTATAGTAGTACTTTCAAGCCTTATACATATATTAATAGTAGTACTTCTAAAGTAACTCCAAGTGGATCTTTATGGTTCTTTCTATATAATATTCCTCACTGTTCGAGGAAGTTCTCTGGATCTTTTGTAATATGTTATATGTAATTTAAAGTGTTGTCTTGGACCCGCGATGTTTCTGTTGTACCACTCTGAGGGATATAATGCGGATGGAACGGTGTTCTATTGGTGTTATGTCAACGACTATAGTGTACTACATCATGCAGTGGTATGCTGGGTCACCGCAGTTGGTATCAGAGCATATGCTTTGACCTTAGATTGGAAACCTAGTAAATGGGTAGAACCTGTAGGTTGGATAGTGACTATAGGAAGCCATCTTATCTACACCATATTTCCTTATACAAGTGATGAATGTTCACTTGAGAATAACCTTGTCACACCTTAGTGGAAATTTTGGGTTATTTTCCTTATAGAATGGTTACCTATCTACTATTTGTAGTAGGAAATACCTAACCAGTATTTCGTAAGTAGACAATATATCTTCTACTAGACTATTCTATACTATAACTAAACTAGAGTAGTATATCACCAAGCCAGAGTACCTCATAAGGGAGTAGTTAATCATGGTGTTATCTTACTAAGAGAAGCCATGAAATGAAGTAAGACTTTGCTATTATATTTTACACTAGTGTTAGATACCAGAGGAGTACGCCACAAAACCTTAAACAACATGTTATGGTAGGGGAAGTAACTAATGTTTTGTTTAACTAAAAGCTATTATATGAAGAATAAAATCTTATCAAGAGTAATAAATAGGATTATGCTTATCTAACCCCATGTAATATGCCAAATCCATAGTGGCATGAATGACAATGCAGTATTCTTGTAGTACAAGTAGATCTATATAGGTTATGAAACTAGTTAAAACTTGAGAATTATCCGTTGTTATAATAAATGTGCTTAGGGAAGTTAAGATTAGAAACAAAGGGCAGAAATGTGAGGATGATGTTTAGTATGTAACTCCAAGGATAATTAAGTTATAACCAGTTATAGAGTGATTTAACCAACTATCTCTAGAGTCGAAAGTTATCCCTTTGCAAATGGGCAGATGGTGTAATTTCGGAGAAAAAGAACATTATGATCCGTACAAATAGGTATATAACGGTAGAATTCCATACAATAATATGTATCAAGAATTTTAGTGTATAACATCAAAGCCTAAGTACAAGAGATGTTTTACTCGAAGTACTGTTTCTACAGGCTTTTGATGTATGTTTGCTAGAGGTAATATTTGGATTTGTTGGATTTTATTGTGTGACTAGGTTTGTGCATGCAGTTTGAACTTTATGGGCATATGCATGATGTTTCATGGAGTCCTTACTTGATGTACAGGTCTAGAAGGGAAAATGGGTTCGCGTGAGGGAGAGGGGAATTATCATTTTAATGTTGGGAAGATGAAGGCTCATGAGATGTTGGTGATACAACAAAAGGAGGCTAACCAGGCAATTCTGAAGGAAGGATCAAATCAAAAGCCGTATTTAACCACTAATGAAGAAGTTCTTCAGTATATGAGGAGTATGGAAGAAGGAAGAAAGGTTGAAACAGAGAGGCAGAACCAGTTTTATCAGGAGACATTAAAGGTTAGGCAAGAGAAGCAATTCAAGGAATTACATCCAAGGGTTAAACTGGTGGAATTCTTAGAAACCAAACCCTGGAGTTTTTCCATGGTTGAAGAACCTATGGAGGCGGATAATTGGTTAATGGATACATCCTGTAAGCTGAAAAGTGTGGGATGTAAGGATGAAGAAAAGGTGCGCTATGCAACTTATCTATTAACATGAACTGCAACCATGTGTTGGGAGAAGTCCAAGTTCGTGATCCCAGAAGGAGGTGTCAATACCTGGGCTGAGTTCAAAAAGATGTTTTGAGAAGAATTTGTTCATCGACAAAATGGGAAAAGGAAGGATAATGAAGCGTTAGAGAAAAAGAATCTTCCAGTCATGAAACATATACGAGAGTTTAACCGTTTATCTAAGTACATTAGTGAGAAAGTAAACAGGGAGGCGAAACGACAAAAGAAGTTCATGAAAGGACTACAAGCAATTATGAAGATGCAGCTCAGGATTATGCATGCAAAGGAGTTCCAGGAATTGGTGGATAATGCACATATATCAGAAGATGATGAGATTGTTGCACCTGAAGGAAAGAAAAAGAGAATTCAAGAACAGACCCCAACAGGTCAGGTCCGAGGACATATGACAAAGAATTTTCTGGATCCACATATGACATACAAAACCCAAAAAATATGTCACAACTGTGGAATTCGGGGCCACGTTTTGAAGGAGTGTCCAAAACCTAAGATAGTATGTTACCAATGTGGAGAATCACATGAAAACGAACTACTTAAAACCGTAGTTAACTCATGGATCGACAACAGGAGTAATAGAACCAATAATGGGGTTATTATCTACTCAAAATATTTAGCCTAATCCAACTGCAGAAAGGAATGCAGGAGCATTTCGGGGAAATGTAACATGAAGGGAATATGCCCCGAGAGGCAATAATAAAGTGTTTATTATGTATATTCCAAGTATTTGATAGATTTTTATTTTGCATGCTATAATTGTATTAATACGAAAACATTAATACATGTGTGTTTAATAAACAAATAGAAAGTTCCTAGTTATGCCTCTCTCGTAAACTAGCTCGTTGATTAACAAGATGATCAAGATTTCCTGATCATGGACATTGGATGTTGTTAATAACGAGATCACAACATTAGTATAATGGTGTGATGAACATTCATCCGAAGTATAGCATTACGATCAAAGTCATTGAGTTTATATTGCTATAACAACTTACAAAGTGATCCTAATCCTTAGACCATGAGATCATGTCAATCACTAACACCGGAAGAGTTTCTTGATAACATCAAACGTCACACCATAACAGGGTGATTATAAAGATGGGTTCAGAACTAATAAAGTGTTATGTTGAGGCCCATGGATCGAGAGTGGAATGTGTTCATCCCGATGATGGATAGATATACTCTGGGCCCTCTCGGTGATATCACATTGGATAGCTTGCAAGCAAGTGATTTGATCACTAGAATGTTATATCACGGGAACGAGAAAAGAGTGCATGTCAGTAACGAGATCAAACTAGGTATGGAGATACCGATGATCGAATCTCGGACATGTAATATATCGCGAAACAAAGGGATTAAGAGACTAGCGTAAAAGGTTCCGACGATCACAAGAAAGTCATTTTTGAATGTGTGGGAGTTAGTATGGGTCTCCAGATCTTGCTTCTGATTATTGATCTGAGAGGGGTCTCGATTATGTCCGCATTATTCACGAACCATAGGGTGACACACTTAAGATACACCGACATCCAACTGGAGCAAAAATTTCATGCCGAATAGAATAACAAGCGCAGGAATTTATTTCACTAGATACCGAAACATGTTTTCGGGTGAAATTGCAGAAAGTGTTTTTGCATGTGAAATGAAATGCTGGCAAGGGGTTATATGTGAATGTTTTTCATTAAAGTACTTGACAAAATTCTGAATAAATAAAAGGAGTTTTATTTAATGAGAGTTTGCATTAAATTTGGTGGAAATTTAATAGCAATTTTGAGTGGGATTTTGAGTGGAGGGAATTGAAGAGATTTTTGTGAGTGGAGTGTCCACCCACATGAATGAGGGGAGGTCAAGGGGGCAGCCCCATGTGCCGGACACCTGTAACACACTCAGAATCGACCCTATGCAAGTTTCAGCGATTCCCGCCAAACCCGCATAAAAACGATTCAAAGGCGCCCACCAGGCACTTGCGTGCGGGTGGAAAACAAAGTAATATCATTACACAATAGTCCACGATGGAACCCACAGAACATATATATACAACAGCGACTCAAAGAGTCAAGAATACAGATATACAATACGAATATCCAAATCACATTTAAAATGATACATCGGCCGAGTACGGACAAGATGCAAATTGGGCTAAGAGCCCTGAAGAATAACCAATGGCGTCCATAACCCTGCCCAGGCCAAGCCGGAAGGGTAACCCTGCTAACGACGTCGATCTCAAAACCTGCTTAAACAAAAGGGGTGCCGACAAAGGGCAAAGGAAAAAGGAGAGCGGTCAGTACTAAGGCCAGTACACGGCGAGACTAGAATTCGGCGGTCCTCGCCTATATAGGTGGTGGACTGAAGCGGCAGCGCAGCATGCACTAAACAACCTATAGAGACTCAATACAACTGGCGGCTATCAGATAGGGATAAGAAAGCCCTATTCGGATCCAACCTGAAACTATCACCAAGCATACCCATCCTGGTATTTCCCCCTCGAGACCAAACGAGGAAGTTAACCGAGGAACTCACACAGTTGGCAGTTTTATTCATTCTGTTATAGTTGCGGCAATTACTAGTCAGATATAGATAGCATGATTCATCCTGATATAATAGGCAGTGGGCAGTTTTAGTTAACCATTCCGTTGTGGTTGTAGTACTTACTAGTCAGATACATATAGCATGAGGCATCCCAAAACCCAGCAGTTGTTGGTACTTATATTTAGCCATTCCATTATAGTGAAGCTGATTACTAGTCATTATAAAGTCAAATTTATATCACTACTTTAGTTATAGTTGTCTATGATCGAGATACTGTGCTCCAAGTCGTCCATAACCGCGGACACGGCTTTCAGAAAGTTTTACCCTGTAGGGGGGCACAAATAGCAACACACGCACGATCAACCTCGGAAAAACCAAATGAAAACCCAACGAGGCATCACGACAAAGAAATCGCAAGATTCATATAATATTTCAGGGGGCCACCCCACCAAGCTACCCACTACGAAGTTGGCCGGCTCCGAGATGGACCCAGAGGTTTGTGACGACGGCTGTAAACGACTGGGAACCCGAAAGTGTGACTGGGCTTGCCGATACCGCGAAAACATGGCACGGGGTTCCAAAACAGTACAGGCGCTCCACGCGCAATAGTAAATAAAGTAGTAAATCATGGCATAATCATGGCATAAGTACAGGATAGTAATAAAGCCCCAAACTAGTTTGTGGCCCCAAGAAATAAGATATGACTCAAGCTCATGCTAAGGGGATTCATGGGCCCACATGCGGATAGTGCGAATATTCAAGGAACAGGTATCAAGTACTCGGGGTCCTACGGGACACAAGTGGACGGTTAAAAACCAAATAACATCTATTGCCCACTGTGCCTCTGCATTATTTACCTACTTTCAATTTTAGTTATTAAACTGTAATTAAAGCCATGATCATCTCCAACATTAAACATGAGGCATTACTCCAACAACTGTGGAACATCGACAACACAAAACCACACAACATAAGCGACTGCGACTCGTAAGGCCGACTATCTACCAAACAACAGGTAATAGGAGGTGTCCATGGCAATATAGTGGCTGCAAGGGATATCAAGGGTACGAAAACTAGAGCATCGCAATACAGATAGCAATAGATCAATAGGAGGAAATAAAGACTATAAAAGTAAGATAGGTAGAAAGGGGGAGAATGCTCGCCTGAAAACATTATCGAAGGTTCATCCGAAGATCGGGTCGACACTCGCATCAACTCATTGGCCTAATTCGTGAAGAAGCAAAGCACTAGAAGAAACGTCGGATGCATATTTAATACTATGGCAAAAGATCGAGCATGATGCAAGTATGATGTATGGCATGGCAAGGTGCGATGCAATTAGACCATATTAAGCGGAACCGGGGTCCCGACAATTAATTAGTAGGTTTATGTTGTTTAGATACCCTGCCATTTAAATGGTGTCTTAACAAGGCAGAACAATGACACCGGTTCGCTACACGAATTTAAATAGATACAATATAAGGCTAGAAACGCCCGCATATGGTCTCCATATTTAATTATGAGGTGAGTCGGCATAACAAGTGTATATAGCGTTTAATAAAATAAAGGCTCGGGTTTGGAGTCACACATCTCAGACCAAAGATCTTGGGCGCCAGGTTCGGGATTGGTCTTCGAGTCCAGAAGGGGTCTTGTGGTTTTATTTTTATTTTTGGGGCCGATGTCGATCTTGTCGGCACACACGGTCGTTGGCGAACTCGGATGGATGCCCGTGCATCGGGTCTGCCCGGTCGATGTCGATCTTTGCGGTTACTAGCTCTTGACAGAACTCATGGAACATGTAGCCTTCAGTTAGACTAGGGCCAGCCCAATACCACTGTCCAAAACGAAACAAAAGAATCCTACACGAGCAGTGGCGACGCACGGTTCAGAGGAGCTTGGTCGGTGATGCAGAGAAGGTCCGGCAGACGCGCGACATCGCGGGCAGGTGCCTATAGAGGAGGCCGGCCCGAGGCGATAGGATGCTCTGCGGGAGGCGGGGGCGCGCCGGAGAAGGGCCCGGCCACTGACCAAGGCAACGGTGCAGGGCATACCAATGCGGGGAGGAGGATGGCCAGCACCGACGGCGAGGGCGGTTCGAAGTTGGGGAGGACCTGGACGCGGTCGGGCGGGTACAGGGAGGAGACGGCTCGGCTTGCCGGGGAGGAGCTTGGAGAAGGGAGGCCGAACGTCACAACAGGGTAGTGAGAGGCGAAAGACGCACTCACGGAGCAGCGACCAGGGCGGCACTAGCGGGGTCCATGGCTGGCAACGGCTGGCGGCACGACCAATGATATTAGAACGGCGGCGAGGCGATGTGGCTACCGGCGAGGGAAGGCGACCAACGGGAAGGGCGTCGCGGCCGGCGGCAGGCGCGCAGGTGGTAGGGTGGAGGTAGCAGAGACGAGGAAGGGGTTCTGGAGACGCCGACAGCTACGCTCGGCAGGGAGGCGGGAGGACGATGCGGGCGACACATGGGAACCGGGCGGCAGGGTCATGATGCGGGCACGAGACGGAGGCAGCCAGGGCTAGTGCCGACGAGGCCTAGCGGTGCTCTCGCAGGCTCCGGGCGGCGGAATCGTGGGAGGGAGAATCATGGGGTGCATGACAGGGTGGGGCCGGGGAAACACGGGAGGGCAGTGGCATGTTGGGTGGTTCTGGTTGCACACGGCGTGTGCGTTGCGTGGTGTGCGTGTGTCAAGTCCAGGGGTGGGTCAGGCGCAGCGTGTGGTGAGGGAGCGGCGGCGGCGGTGGGGATTAGAGGTGGGATGGTTGGTTAGATAGGGATGGTTTTTAGGGTTAGGGTTTGAAACGGGCTGGGCCACTTGGGTAGTAGGTGGCCTGGCCTAAAAGGCTGGGCTGCCTTCCCAGAAAAATAGTTTTTTTATATAGTTTTATTTTAAAGTTTTTTGTAAATGATTTTTGGACAAAACAAATATCCGGAAAGGACCGAGATTTCAATTTGAAATAGAGAAGGGGATAATTAGAAAACAATATAGCTTTTGGGAAATAGTTTTAGGCAAACACATGGATGATGATGTTATGATGATGCACATAATAAAAACAACAGCGATTTTCTTGTAGTGGTTTACCCGGGGTGCTACACCACCCCATTGGGGTTCCCCCTCTCTCCTATAAAAGGCACCCCCCTCCTCACTTCTCACTCACACCTCCTCGTGAAGGATCTCTCTCCTCCTCTAGAATTTATCCCCCATGGTCTCCGACTAGCGAGATACATGTTCCCGGTGGCTATTCGGCAAGAAAGAGTTGTGCTTCCGCTGGATCGCTGGAGCGAGGAGGCGGAGGTTTCTCGGTGCCTCGGACGTGTGTGCGAGCACGGATGCGCTGCTGATTTGTGGCGCTAGGACTTCCTCTCGATCTTGAGATCGGCAAGAGATCGTCTACATCAACCACGAGTTTAACTCGTTAAGCTTTGTCAGTCTTCAAGGGTATGTTCTCTATGGATATACATCCGCCCGTTGTTTGTATCTAGTAGATAGATCTTGGTACATAGTTGTTCCCATCATAGGATTTTTTTGTTTTCTATGTTATGAATTTTATGTTGATAAAATTGATGACCCTGCGACGTATGAAGAAGCGATGATGAGCCCGGATTCCAAAAATTGGTTAGAAGCCATGAAATCCGAGATGGAATCCATGTATGAAAATCAAGTTTGGAACTTGGTGGACTTACCTCACGACCGAAAGGCTATGGAGAATAAATGGATTTTCAAAAGAAAAACTGATGCTGATGGTAATGTGACCGTCTATAAAGCTCGACTTGTAGCAAAGGGGTTTCGACAAATTCAAGGAGTTGACTACAATGAGACATTCTCTTCCATAACGATGCGAAAGTCAGTTAGGATTATGTTATCAATTGCTGCATATTTCGATTATGAGATATGGCAGATGGATGTCAAAACCGTGTTCCTCAATGGCAATATTGAAGAAGAGTTGTATATGATACAACCAAAGAGTTTTGTCGATCCTAAGGATGCTAACAAGGTGTGCAAGCTTCAGCGATCCATCTATGGACTGAAGCAAGCATCACGAAGTTGGAATCTCCGCTTTGATGAGGTGATCAAAGAGTTTGGATTTGTCCAAACTTATGGAGAAGCTTGTATTTACAAGAAAGTGAGTAGGAGCAATGTGGCATTTCTGATATTATATGTGGATGATAGATTATTGATCAGAAATGATATGGATCTTTTAAACAGTGTTAAAATTTATCTAAATAGCAAATTTTGAATGAAGGACCTAGGTGAAGCATCATACATATTAGGCATAAAGATCTATAGAGATAGATCTAGGCGCCTAATAGGGCTATCGCAAAGTACATACCTTGATAAGATTTTAAAGAAGTTTAAAATGGACGGAAGTAAGAAGGGGTTCTTACCTATGTTGCAAGGCAAGACATGGAGTAAGACTCAAAGTCCAGCTACGACGGAAGAAAGAGAGATAATGGACAAAGTCCCCTATGCTTCATCCATAGGCTCTATAATGTATGCCATGCTATGTACAAGACCGGATGTGGCACATGTTATTAGTTTGACTAGTAGGTACCAATCGAATCCAGGTTCGGAACACTGGATAGCGATCAAGAATATCCTTAAGTACTTGTGAAGAACTAAGGATATGATTCTTGTGTATGGAGGTGAAGAGGAGCTCGTCGCTAAGTGTTATGTTGATGCAAGCTTTGATACCGATCCGTATGACTCTAAGTCTCAATCCGGATACGTATTTCTCAGGAATGGCAGAGCGGTTAGTTGGAGGAGTTCCAAATAACCTGTGGTGGCGAGATCAACAACGGAGGCCGAATATCTTCCTGCTTCAGAAGCGGCTCAGGAAGCGGTTTGGATGAAGGAGTTCATATCCGAAATAGGTGTGGTTGCGAGCGCGTTGGACCCTATGGTGATCTATTGTGATAACAATGGTGCCATTGCCAATGCCAAAGAACCAAGGTCTCACAAGAATTCCAAGCATATTATGCGCCGGTTTCACTCCATCTGCGAGCATGTCAAGGATGGAGATATAAAGATTTGTAAAGTACACACAGATCTCAATGTAGCAGTTCCGTTGACTAAAACTCTCCCTAGAGCAAAACATGATCAACACCAGAACTCCATGGGTGTTAGATTCATCACTATGTAACTAGATTATTGTCTCTAGTGCAAGTGGGAGACTGAAGGGAATATGTCCTGAGAGGCAATAATAAAGTGTTTATTATGTGTATTCCAAGTATTTGATAGATTTTTATTTTGCATGCTATAATTGTATTAATATGGAAACATTAATACATGTGTGTTTAATAAACAAACAGAAAGTTCCTAGTTATGCCTCTCTCATAAACTAGCTCGTTGATTAACAAGATGATCAAGGTTTCCTGATCATGGACATTGCATGTTGTTAATAATGAGATCACAACATTAGTGTAATGGTGTGATGAACATTCATCCGAAGTATAGCATTACGATCAAAGTCATTGAGTTTATATTGCTATAACAACTTACGAAGTGATCCTAATCCTTAGACCATGAGATCATGTCAATCACTAACACCTAAAGAGTTTCTTGATAACATCAAACATCACACCATAACAGGATGATTATAAATATGGGTTCAGAACTAATAAAGTGTTATGTTGAGGCCCATGGATTGAGAGTGGAATTTGTTCATCCTGATGACGGATAGATATACTTAGGGCCCTCTCGGTGATATCACATTGGATAGCTTGCAAGCAAGTGATTTGATCACTAGAATGTTATATCACGAGAATGAGAAAAGAGTGCATGTCAGTAACAAGATCAAACTAGGTATGGAGATACCGATGATCGAATCTTAGATATGTAATATATCGCGAAACAAAGGGATTAAGATACTAGCATAAAAGGTTCCGACGATCACAAGAAAGTCATCGTTGAATGTGTGGGAGTCAGTATGGGTCTCTAGACCCCACTTCTGATTATTGATCTGAGAGGGGTCTCGATCATGTATGCATTATTCACGAACCGTAGGGTGACACACTTAAGAGACACCGACATCCAACTGGAGCAAAAGTTTCATGCCGAATAGAATAACAAGCGCAGGAATTTATTTCACTAGATACCGAAACAGGTTTTCAGGTGAAATTGCAGAAAGTGTTTTTGCATGTGAAATGAAATACTAGCAAGGGGTTATATGTGAATGTTTGTCATTAAAGTAATTGACAAAATTCTGAATAAATAAAAGGAGTTTTATTTAATGAGAGTTTGCATTAAATTTGGTGGAAATTTAATAGCAATTTTGAGTGGGATTTTGAGTGGAGGGAATTGAAAAGATTTTTCTGATTGGAGTGTCCACCCACATGAATGAGGGGAGGGCAAGGGGGCAGCCCCATGCGCCGGCCACCCCCTTGGGGTTCCCCCTCTCCTATAAAAGGCACCCCCTCCTCACTTATCACTCACACCTCCTCATGAAGGATCTCTCTCCCCCTCTAGAATTTATCCCCCATGGTCTCCGATTAGCGAGATACATGTTCCCGGTGGCTATTCGGCAAGAAAGAGTTGTGCTTCCGCTGCGTCGCTGGAGCGAGGAGGCGGAGGTTGCTCGGTGCCTCGGACGTGTGCGAGCACCGATGCGCTGCTGATTTGCGGCGCTAGGACTTCCTCTCAATCTTGATATCGGCAAGAGATCGTCTACATCAACCACGAGTTTAACTCGTTAAGCTCTGTCCGTCTTCAAAGGTATGTTCTCTACGGATATACATCCGCCCGTTGTTTGTATCTAGTAGATAGATCTTGGTACATAGTTGTTCCCATCGTAGGAAATTTTTTGTTTTCTATACTGTGAACCCTACATAACAAGTGTGGAATCCCAGGACACAAGGAACCATGTTGTCCGGAACATCAGGAGGATTATGGAACATCAGTGGGAAGAGATATAACATCCACCAAATTACCATCAAAAGAGGGTGTAGGTGAAGAAGGTACATCTTCAGGAAAACGGAAGCATGAAACTATAAATGAAGTCAATAACAGCGGCAACCACAACAAATCAAGTGGTAAGTCAAGGCATTATTAAATGGTATAAGTTATCTTATACATGCACTTAAGGAGTTAGAGAATTTGCACCGCTATTTCCCAAGTATGTGGGTGTACCATCTGTTCCTCATAAGACCATTAGAAAATCTCAAGGGGGAGAGTGAATAATGAAGCATCGAGAGTTCATATACGGAGTAAGGTTTAGGAGAAAGCCAAAACATTCTTAAAAAGTAAGCCATAAGGACTAAGTATACCATAAATAGATTAATATTAGAGTTAAGCTATATTTGGCCAAAGTATAAACCAGAATTTTACCTTAAGAAGGCTTTCTAAAAACCTAGACACTTCTTGAATAGATGTCTTAATATGAAAACACTCAAAAGGACCTGATCAGGGCAGAAGTGCTAGATTCAAAAGAAGTTCATATATCAAATGGGATTGGAAGTTGACTCATTTCAAATCAGAAGAGGATCCAAGGAAAAGCTTGAATGAAGATACAACAATTATCTTCATCCTGGATTTAAAAGAGTTATCAAGATCTGAAGGAGTCAATTTTATCTTCGGAAACGTAAGAGGGTGTGAACTTCGAGGATGAAGTTTATTTTAAGGGGGAGAGTCTGTAACATCCCAGGATTAGCACCTGGAAATAGAGAGAACACATGTGTGTGCATTGCATTCATGCATAAGAAAATCCGGAAAATTTTCGTGCAAAACTAAAAGAGCTATAGAGGGATTGGGATCTCTCTTGTACTGAAGGAAACTTCAGAGCAAGTGCGATAGATTTCGACATGACCTTTGTAGAATTCTTTGTTTAGAGGAAAATTTGTTCAAACATGTATTTGAATTTCAAATATGAAATTCCAATGAATTTATAAAATTCACAAATAGGAATTGTAAATATTTAATAACTTGAAATAAAATGATTACATAAATAATCTAAAAAAGGATTCTTTATTAATATAAATATATATACATATAGTATTACTTTGATCCTTTACAATAGATAAATAAAAGTAAAGTATCAGGAAACAAATAAGTAGAAAAAAGAATTACATTATTGAAAGAAATAAAAGAATTCTTTATTACAACAAAATATATATGTCATTGTCTTTACAAAAGAATTGTAAAAGAAAAATGAAATAAGTAAACTTTATTGAATAAATTACAATAGTACAATGTTTTTTACAATATTCAAACAGAATATAAATCACATATATTTGATACTAATAAATTCCTAAGCTATTGTTCTCTTATCCCTTCATGAGCTGACATTTCCTTTCTTCTCTTCATTTCCTGTAAATACAACAAAAAGAAAACAAAAAAAAGAATGATTAATTGGTTAGTGTTTTGCTCTCAGGTTTGACATAGAAATGCTATGTTCAATTCATCATTGAGCTAATCTGTAAGGGGCAAGTTTCACCAAATTGAGCATCTGTTCTTATCTAGTGAGAGCCTCAGTACAACATCATAGTCTTGGGAAGGGGCAAGTTTCACCATGACAGTTAAAGTAATAAGATAAAGATTCCACAAATATCAAGTTTTCACTTGATCTCATCCACACCAGCAGGTCCCACTTGCAAGCAACTTGCACATCAATATGCAGGTATCTGATGTCAACACAGGAGCACACCAGGGGAGGATAAGAAGGAACCAGCCGTGGCAGTCACTGCTGCTAGCTACTCCTTCCACCCCAGCTCATTTCTTAGCACTAGAACTCCCAAGCCCACACATAAACAACGACAAGATCACCAATCTAGACCAGCACCATCAACCAACTCTGGTTGCTCCTTGGAGCCATCTAGGAGCTATGATGAGAGGAATTCACAGGAAAGGCAACACATTAGGAGGAACTGGTTAGCAGCTCACTACAGAGCACAAGCAAGGTTATCAAGATCCACATCAGGAGGAGCAAGCAACAACTACATCACAAGGACAAAGAAGGCTAACTGATCAAGTCCTAGTACCAGCATAAAAACCTCAAGTTCAGCATCAGGTTATTACCCAACCCCAAGATCATCATATAGTATCTGTTTATATTTGCATATGCAATTCCAAAGTAAAACAGGAGATTGGTGAAAGTATTTCTCTCACATCCACATAGAAATGCTATGTTGAGTCATCATAGAGAATCTGGTAGCCACATTTTAGTATCTGTTCTTATAGAGAATTTGGCCTCAGTCTTAGCATCCTTGGCAGCCAATTAGAGTTCTCCAGAAAGTAAATCATAATAGACAATTACCAAAAAATAGCTATCACTATGTACACTCCAGAGGGAGGCATCACAGTGGCATCTATGTTAGCAACAACCATAGAGACTGGATGAACTAAAGATCATCAAACCATAGGCAAGGGACCATATATTGTTTAGCTGAGGTATAAGATTGATTCAAACAAAGATCGTGTAGATGATCTTTGGTACTGTGCATCCTCAAAGGAGGTACCATAGCAGCAAGATCATCTATAAATACCACACATAAACAACAGCTCAGAGAATAAGTCTCACAATATACTAAATAAATCATCTTTCTAGAGTAAACCACTAGAAATCATTCCAAGTCAAACTCACTGCCATGTGTCCAGTACACATTTGTCAAACTGTTCCATCTGCAACAACAATACCACATCCTGGTAATTATTAACTCGACAACATCCCAACCAATGTCAATCCACAAACAAGGATCAAGAAACAATTAAACCATATACATGTTTCTATTCATTTATTCATTTGTACATAAAGAAAACAATATGAATTATTTAAATTAAAAGAATGAAAAAGAGCACAACTATTCTTTCTAAGAATGCCTGACTAATAAACAAGAACAAGGTAAAAATAAGATCTTTACTACAGTTTATTTCATTATCCATCAAGAAATCATTTATAGGGATTGATTATATGTTCAGCTTGCTAAGATGAATTGTACTCACAGTTGTGCCTCACATACACATTTTATTACATCAGGCAAAGCATCAAGAACATCCAATAATTCGAACAGGAAATAAATCATATCAACTAATAGGTGTAGGAGCTATTTATATTATCATGCATAATTATGTACCAGACAGTCAAAATCAATCCCATCATATTCTACATCTCACATACACATGGCAATGCTTGTTATCTATACTATACAACACACCTACATATCAATTGAGATATAACATGTGGATGCATAAAGCCCAAGTTGATTAGATACCAGATTTTGTACATGAGCTCCGGGAATTCTCATGTGTACATGCTAATTATCAAGAAAAAAATCACCTAATCCTTTCCTTGATCATACCAGAACTAAAGCATAATACCAGAAACCTATTTAGTTATTTAATCATCTGCCTATGACTATTAGAATGGTAGAACAAGACTTATCCATCCACACCTAACTACACAGCCAGTAGACCAACTAGATCAAACAATTGGTGCATACGCTCATAACCTGAATCAACACGAAATCGTCACTACAAGTCCACAAAGAGATTTATCAAACCTACACCTAAATCCATAAGGATCCCAAATCCACATCAGAGGAGTCCATCGGCTCAAAGGCCGGTCACACAGGGATTACCTGAACTAGATTGGAGGAAGAGGTGGCAGGAGCACAGCAGGTTCGACGCCGGGGTTGCGCAGCTACAGCTCCGTCCCGCCGGTGCCAGAATCGAGACAGCCAATTCAAAGACACCAGCAAGACAACAGATTCTGCGAAGGGCACCACAAGATCTGACCAAAGTAGGCAGAGAGTTAGGGTTCTTCTTGGGGTGCGCGAAGAGGATGCAGGCGTAGGCTACGGAGGCGAGGAAAATAGGGAGGAGGTCGAGGCAGAGCTGGAACGGCGAGTGGCGGCGCTGGACTTAGCCGGCGACTGGTCGGAGTGGAGGCAGGCGGCGGCGTACGCGCCAGGAGGGGAACAAGGAGAAGGGGTCTATGTGCGTGCGTGGATGGTATGGAGAGGGGTGGGTCTATGTGTAGTGCTAGGCCTGGTCTAGCTGGGCCAGGCCAGCCCATGTACCCAAACAAACGGCCCAAGTTGATTAGGATAAGAAATAAAATAAAAATAAAACAAATGAATTACCAAAATAACCTCTAAACATTTTTAGCTATAAACAATTATAGAAAAATCATAAAAATACATTTACTATGTTAAAATTATCATAAAAATAAGATCTATCTAATAAAAATATAACTTTATTTATTTAAAATAAATATAAAGCACATAAATATTAACATCATTAAATCCTGAGTAAAATTTCATAAAATAAAAAAACTCCTAAAAATAAATAAAAATCATTTTTGTGTATAAAAATAACTCTACTATTTTATAAAAATACTAACTTAGAGTTTTCCAAATAAAATATAAAGCAAATATTTAAAGATACTTAATTCTTTGAAGAATTTTATAAAAATAAAGGTAATACTTAAAAACAAATAATATAAAATTAATTTTTAAGATCTTGAATAAATATATTTTACTTGAAAAATACTATATATATTATTCAAAAACATTTAAATAACCTTAGATAATAAAACTCATTTACTTATTTTACTAAAATAAAATAACCACTTTGTTAATTCTCCAACATTATTTACTAAGAAAGAAATAATCACATTTCTTAGTAAAAACACTAAATCCTTTAAATTTAATTATTAAGTCTAATTCCATAATCATAATTCATAATAAAACTTTAGTATAACTATTAACTTTTAAATACTCTTATTAAATCTTAAATTCAAATAAAAATCCTTTTAAATAAATATTATATATAACTCATGTATAAGATGGTGAATAATCTTCATCTTTTAACCACTCTTAAAATGACTCTAAACTCTAATAAATTCATAAGA
This sequence comes from Avena insularis, assembly GCA_023614405.1. Lineage (NCBI taxonomy): Eukaryota > Viridiplantae > Streptophyta > Magnoliopsida > Poales > Poaceae > Avena > Avena insularis. The sequence continues at coordinate 195,529,705 of CM042691.1, forward strand.
TCATCTAATTATGCTCCCATTAATAAGCTGCATGTTATTAAATTCATCTTTCACTTACATTAAAAGGGATCATCCTTAATCATATTTGTCAAAACCCTAAAACTAGCTGATATTCTAAAACTCACTATATCTTAAAATTCACTTCTATTTTTATTATTAACTTTGGTCTAAACAATCATAGACATCTCACTTGAAGTTTATTCATGTTTTCAAAGTTAACTTTGGTCACTTGTATCATCAATTGAAACATGATAACTCAACATCATTCGTAACCCTCACAAACCCTAATGTAAAACCTAAATAACCCTCAAGACTGATTAACCTTAACTAAACACTAGTTTCTTCAAATGTTATTCTTTTTGCCACTTCACACAAACAAGTCTATAATAGTTCCTTAAGCTCTTAACAACTCAACCGAAGGACTTTTTTATCCTAGTCACCACATAATAACTAATCATAATCACATCAATTTATCCTTACTTATATATTTTGGATTGTTAACACTTAAGTTCCTTATCAATGCCATTACTTATGAAATAAACTTAAAAATAAACCCAATCTTAAAGAAGATACCTTAGATCAACTCATTTATAATGCTAAGGGTTTCACTTTGGGAATTATAAAATTGCATAGCATTATTTATGTATAATGGCATCTTACTTCTTTAAACATTAGTCCTGATGGGACCAATGATGCTGATTTCAGATATTAGATCTTCTATTGTCTCGAAGACCGTGAGTGCATAATCTTGCAATCACAAAAGGCAAGTTCACACTTGCTCATGTCCTTTGATTATTTTCTATAAAGTATTTTGCAGATCTAGTGTTGTCATCACCTGCATTTTAAAAAGTTAGAAAATACTATTTTTGATAATAATGTGAACTATTGGTTACTGATCCAGGGTGATCAGCTAATCTATTAAACCTGGTAGTTGGAATACCACTACTCAGGAGTATATCATCTAGGACTTAACAACCAATGTCGCCAGTGATTCTTGCGCCGTATATTACGCGTTAACCATGAGATGTGGAATGGGACAGAGAAGTCAGCTGGATCGGCTCCCTTTCGCATGCATTGGACACTGTTCTATGCATTTGTAAGTTGCAGATCGTGGGTATAGCCATTTTATACGGGGAAAAGTCTACTGTGGATCTGGGCTTACAAAATACAGATTTCTAGTGTTAATGGTTGTTGTGTGTGTATCCAACTAAGGTATAGCCGTTTTATATGGGGAAAAGTCTACCTTGAGTTTGGGCATACAACAATTGCGGTGTATGCGGGGTCGCGGAGAAGGACAGTGATTGGCTTGGATCTTAGTCTGGGCCTCATACCAAGGAAGTGTGAATGAGCCTATAACTCGGATGTGCAACAAAGCTAAGATCTCTTATGGGTAAAGCAACCACAAGCCTATAACTTGTTACTCCCTATTCCGGGATGGAGCTACAAACACGGTAGGAAAGGAACTCCATGAAAGTTCTGGTAAACCTGTGAAGGCTGAAGGGCATAGCTTTTCAGAATAAAAGCAACCTTTGAAGAAATGTTTTCGAAAACTTGCATTGCCTACGACCTATGATCTGTGGCTGTAGATAGTGCATCAAACACTTCTCTTTAGTGAACTTGCTGAGTACGCTCGTACTCAACGTATCTTCATAACCCTTGCTAGATCTTGGAGAAACCAATGGCGTTCCCAGGAAATAAGTTACTTAAAGAGTTGAAGATATCTGAGGGAGATCAACGGAATCGAATACCTTACCGGAAGCTATGAAAGACAAGCTGAAGTGTAGGATATAATTAAAACTCCTAGGATCTAAAACCTACTTCTGTAGAACAATACTATAGTAGTACTTTCAAGCCTTATACATATATTAATAGTAGTACTTCTAAAGTAACTCCAAGTGGATCTCTCTGGTTCTTTCTGTATAATATTCCTCACTGTTCGAGGAAGTTCTCTGGATCTTTTGTAATATGTTATATGTAATCTAAAGTGTTGTCTTGGACCCACGATGTTTCTGTTGTACCACTCTGAGGGATATAATGCGGATGGAACGGTGTTCCATTGGTGTTATGTCAACGACTATAGTGTACTACATCATACAGTGGTATGCTGGGTCACCGCATATAGGCACCTCTCCTATGAGTTTGGCCTCCCAACCATGACCATCTGTCATCTTGGAAACTGCACAGGTGGTCAATCATCAAGGGGTAGCCTCAGCTCAAACCTCGGCCACAAGGGAACCCATACTAAGATATATAAACTTCCAGTCAAGCCCTACCCAAATTTGGGTATTATGGTTGTACGGTAAAATTGGAATGGTATCGCATCCGAACACAACCATCAGTTTTATGAAGGGCTAAGGCTCATGCCTCAATATTTTCATCATCAAAATCATCTGGTGTTCAAGAACACATGTCAAAACATTTCATTAGAATGACTCATCATTCTAAGGTCTTCATAACCATTTTCACCAAGTATTCCCATCTAAAGTAATCAAGTTTTATGTTTAGCACTAGCCACTAAAGTTGGGGGTAACCACTAATGAGGAGTGCTAATCAAGTGTGCCTTATCTAAATCTAATATCATGCCTCAGTATGACATCTAGTTCTATCTAACTTAGGCCAAGTTTTATGCTCTTTATGCTACCTATAATATCTTTCCAAAAATTCACAAGTCAGTAAGTAAACATAAACAAAGAGATTTAATAAAGAAATAAAAGAATAGAGCTTGCAAGTAAAACTGGGATTCGGTATGATTAGGGGGTATAACCAAATATGCCTAAGGCATCTAGTTTACATATTTATCATGCAAGTGTTAGCTTGCAAAGTTCTAGCTTGCCTTGAGCAGTGCAGTGGTTGAATTTCTCCTCTGCTTCTTCCTCGTAGTAGTCTCCTTCCTCCTCGTATCCTTGGTCGATACTAGTGTCTATAAATAAATAATAGGTACACAATCACCAAAAAAAACTTAACTACTTCTATTAGCACACAAAGGTTCACACTAGATGATCTAGCATCATCACAATCTTCACATGAATTAAAGACTTTGTCTTATTTATTTAATTTTGGAAAAGTAATTTCCACTCATTGAAAAACTACTTAAGATTTAATATTCTCCAATTAAAATATGGGATCATGTTGACACATGTCATCACCACATATTTTAATACTTGGGAATGTGATTTAAAGTGGTGTCACTATTTAATAAGGTTTAACCTTATTATTTTAATTAATAAAAGTGACTAGAAATGCCTATGGGGCATTCTTTTATTACTTTTCCATTATTACTGCAAGTAAACCTAGATATTTTTATATATTCAGAAAGGTATTATCAAATGTGATTTTTGAGAGTTGGAATCAGCTCAAAAGCATCTATGGTTGAATTTTGAAAAATATTTGAATGCGGAAAAGTCTCTGCCTTGTTATTTTTACTATATGTGATCTATAATTCCAAATGGTTTGAATCCAACAGGCTTGGATTAAGAGTTTCCATATTTATCTAGAAAAATTAGTTTCATGCAATTTGGTTTAGTGAATCTCTCTGAATTGAATTTTGAATCAACAGACAGAACTAGGGTTTGAAACTAATTGGAAAATCTATATTCAAACTAACTGGGTCGCGCTGGAATTCTAACTGGGCCGGCCCACTATGCACAGCGTGCGCGCGGGCTGGTTAAGTGTTGTCCCCACTCGTCAGTAAGACAGAGTGTGGCGAAGGGGTACAGGGTGATTACGACCGTAGGATTAGACTAAGGATCAACGGCTCACGGCCGCCGTCCTCGTCGGAACAGAACACGACGGGGGATAACCCTAGCATGGGCCAGTGGGGGTCTGGGGTGGCTCACCGGGCTCAGGCGATGGTCGATGATGGGGGCGAATGATGAAGTCGACGGTTCTCCTGGTACTGGAGGCTCCTCCTGTGGTGGCCGCAATCAACGGCACCCTTCTCCTCCAGTAGCGCCAGGATCCGGTGAAATTCCGACGAGGGAGAGCTCGCCTTGCTCTGGGAATAAGGGGGAAGGATCAGTGAGAGGTGGGGAGTGAACTGGTGTGAACAAAACGAGCGGGGAAGGCTTCCTTTTATAGGCGAGCGAGAGAGGCCGAGCGGCATGGGCAGTGCTCATCGAGGTCGGCGTTACAGCGAGATACAGGCATGGCTGAGACTAGGGGACGGTGCACGGTCTCCTAGCGGTGCTCAACGGCTTGATGGCGCGGCAAGGGGCGGTGCGGTTTGGTTGGAACACGTTGGTGCTCTAAGCGGCACCGACGATGTTTTTGACGATGCACAGGCGCTCCTGGTCGCGCGGCGGCGAATGGGCATGTTTGGTGGTCTCCTGGGACGGTGGTGATCGTGTGGACGGGCGGCGAAGGCGAGGCGCGGTCTATGCGAGGCGGTCGGCTTTGGCGAGCTGGCGCGCTCTGGACATGGCAGGGACGAACTGGGCGCGGTGTGTTCTCGGTTGTCCACGGCTTGTCAATGCTCGAGGGCTGGACAGAGGGTGGCGGTGGACGGTGGCGTGCCTCCTGGACATGGTGGCTAGGCGCAGCGATGACTCGTTTTAGCTTGCCATGGTCGGCTGGCAAGGGGTGGCTCGGGCATGCACGACATGGTGCAATGGTAGGGGTCTAGGCTGGTTTAATACACTGGGTGTCACTGGGGAAGACAAGGGTGATCAATGGAAGACAATGTTTGGAAAGATTACTGCTCAAAACAATGAAGTTTGGCAGAATTTGGTTTGTGTCTCGAGGTGTTTGATAAAATGACCGAAAGAAATTTATATTTGAATTTTGGGATGAAACTTGGTGGGTGCAATGGTCACATACTAGGTAGCCTCTGGTTGTTTGGATTTGTCAAGGTGAACTGGTTTGGTTGGGTTTTGAGAAATGGCGATCTTACCATATGAACTAGATTTAATTTTTAAATGTCATTTGAATAGGGTTGTCAAATGTTTCTGTGGGTTTGCAAGGTGGGCTTGGCTTCACTTTTACTTGTTCTAGAAAGGGGTGATAAGAATTGGATTTATTTCTGTTAGAAATCTTGGACTAGCAACACTCAAAGTGGTCTAGTGAACAAGATTGGCAAAAATAACCATTTGCTCATTTGGTTTGTTTTTTAATTTCTATTGATTTGATTCTGCTTGGAAATGATTTAGATGATGTTGTTTTCATCTTTAAACCAATCCTTTCCATTCATAACAATTACACAAGTCCATACAAGCATTCATGAATTCATCACACACACACATGCATTCATATGAATTTTAATTAACAAAAGTTTTTGTTAACCCTAAATTAGGGTGATTAGAACTTGATAACCTTGATTAATATTTTTGGGATGTTATAGGAGCCCTCTCTATGCCAACCTCCTCCTCTTTCTAAGTGGTAGAGGCTCCTTGAGCTCGACCGAAGCGGTGCTCTCCCCTCTGTGTGATGGTCGCCGTCAGTGTCCCCGCGCTAGGGAGAAAGCCTTCTCCTCGCGCTCGACAACGGCGACCTAGTGCACCCATCACTATGCCGCGCCTCCTCTCGCTCTTGGCGATGGCGGTCTGGCTGAGCCACCACTGCCTCGCCGTGGCCTTCGCTTCTTAGGTGTGTGAGCTTCCATGTGGAATCGAGAGATAGAGGGCGTCAACAAGTGGACACGGGAAGCCCACGAAGGGACAAGGCGAGAAGAGATAAGGATAAGATCATAGCCAGCTCAATGCCCTTTCACGGATCCTGACGCATGTCCGCACACGGAGCGAACCGTGTGGCGTCTCCTCCTATCTTTTCCCTTTCTACCGCCAGAGATCTCTATATACCAGTTCATTACCGTCGCTCTATCACGGGAGCCGCACAAATCTTGTTCTTGTAAAGTTTGTTGTAATAGACAGACAAAAGATCGTTATGCTAAGAACCAAAGAACTGTGGCAAAGATGAAAATTGTAAAATATAGCCGCCACCTCATCACTCTGAAAAAGACATTAAAAACAACCTAAAAAAAACTAGAATCCTCTCGCCTATGAAAAATCCATTGTCTGCCACGTCTCTAAAGTCCCAAGGTTAATAATGACAAAACGGACCATAAAATCAGTGACGGACACGGCTGAAAAAATATAGAATAAACACATGTAGAAAAGAAAGCCAACTAAATAAAAAATTAAAAATAATAGTAAAAAAAATGTAAATTCAGGATGGACGTGGTCCACCCCACTTACCCTGGGTACGCCACTGAGTGACATCATAAGAAAGAGAGACCAAACCTTAGACGGGTTTGGGCTGCCGGCTTCCGACCGCCGGAGATCTCTATACCAGTTCATTATGTTTTGAACAATTTCATAGAGACTTCACCTGGTCGAGATTTTAGTTGTTCTATAGCTTTTTTTTTTATCTTGATGACATGTCGCGTGTTACAAGTTCCCGATGATGATTACTTGCCCTGCCCACATGGATCGATAACGACATGTGTGTAGTTCATCCCCCATGGAACAACAACAAAATGTCGTCCAAGATTTGATTTTGTTTGAATCGACGGCAACGTTGTAGCTACCTATGCGTACCTTTAATTAACCCAGGACACGTTTTGCTCGAGCGCATAGACAAACGTGTTGCGCCTGTTAGGCCACGTACGTACCTGCGTGTGTATGTCCACGTGCATATATATATCAGTGGTGGTGTGTGTGTGTGTGTACATGTGGTTGGTTCGTGGCCGCGGAGCAAAGCGAGCGAAAGTGACTGACACGAAAAGGAAGCCAAGAACCCGACTACCTGGAAGTACTACGACGTACGCGGCGCCAGATCGATCGGAAGCCTGCTCAATGGACATCGGCGCCGCACCGGCTTATTATATAAAGGAACCTCCGCCGGACTTCCACCACCAGCACCGCCGCACAAGAGCAACAAGCAAGCAATCACCTCACCTCCTGCCGTGCCTAGCTAGCTCTCTCCGATCAATCTGTGGGACCGATAACAAGAAGTAGGCACTGTCGCATCGCATGTCCATGGCTTCCATGTCCTGCGCCGTCTGCAGCTCCTTCGCCGCCGCCGACGAGTTGGCGCCCACGGACACCCTCCGCGTCCTGCGCCTGCACCGCCTCCGCCTCCGCCGGGCCGCCGTGGGCTGCCTCGACCCCATCGCCGAGGAGGATGACTCCGATGTCGACGACGACACTGCCGCCAGCTCGCCCAGCACGTACACGAGCAGCAACAGCTCCAGCGACTCCGTCGACCGTCGATAGGCCGGTCTCAGAGCTGGATCAGTTAGAGACTACTAATGAACACACACACACACAGAGAGAGAGAGAGAGAGAGAGAGAGAGAGAGAGAGAGAGTCTTGTTTGTAGCTGCAATTACAGTGATTAGTACTACTACTAGCTGCAAGCCTGTGAAATACAGTAGAGACACTAGTCAGGAACGCTGCAACTAGATCATCAATGAATGAGTTAGCCCGCTGCGAACTACCTCGATCAAGATTTAGCTGTGTGATTGTGTAATCGAAATGTGTACGCACTAATCTGTATGGAAGATCTCGTCCTTGCTGGCACAGACAGTGTTCATGCTCTGCTCCAAACCTGTGAAACTCTACTCTGCTTTGCTCCCGGTGCAGTGTGCTCTGCTTGTTAGGTTGACCTCTTATGTGAACCCAACTATTCGACGACCCTCGATCCGCGTTCTGATTGGGGGCACCCAACCAAGTCAAGGTTGGTGGGCCCCTTGACAACGCTATATAAAGATGGTGGGGCCGCGGCACGGAACACGAGGTTCGACGCTACCGCCGCTCTCCCAACCTACAACCTTACCGATCTAGGGTTAGCGCTAGCTACGGGAAGTATCGCCGCCGTACTGTCTAGCTGATTTAGCCACGTTCTCGCCATCGACCAAGATGGCCAACGGGTCCTCGAGTTCCATCACCGAAGAAGGTAAACTTCCCCATCTCTCTGTCTCTAGCAACACTCGAATCCCTAGTGAGCCTTCCACCGAATCGATCTAGACCTTGTCGATCCTATCAATGGTATCAGAGCTTGGTGCTCTGTAGATCGTTTCCGTGTAGAAAGGCAAAAGTAAAGAAAAGACAGCAAATCCTAATCCCACAGTGCGCCGCCGCGAGGCCGCGCCGTTCCACTCGATCTAGATGGGTATCCACAAGGAAACAACTAGAAGAAGAACCAACCCCCTCGGAGGCAAAGAAAGGTAGATCGAAAGCCCCAAGAAAATCCCCAAATTTCATTCCCTAAAGCCCCTGTTTTTCCCCAAATCCGACTCAAAAAACCGAACAGAAAAAGAAATCAAAGAGAAAGGGGTCACCGGCCGTGCGACGGCATAGGGCTCCGCCGCTGAGCAGCTTGACGGGGACGCGCTCACCCACGGGGACACGCGACGCCGACAAGGGGGCCAGGGGTGCCACTTTCCTCTCGAGCTCGCACGCATGCGGGTTTTTCGGGTTGGGGAGATGGACAGCAAAGGGAAGAAGGGGACAGCGGTTCACTGCCTGAGGGGGAGTGGCTCTTCGCCGGCTCGGCGCCGGACGGCGCGGCCTCCTCACCACCTCGCCAGAGCGGGGCGTCGCGCCGCCGCCGCTGCTGAGAGCGAGCAGAGAGCGCCGCTGCGGTCGCGCGAGCGACACAGACAGAGAAAAGAGGCAGAGGGGAGGAGGCTCGTCGCGCGCAAGGGCGACGCAGCACCTCGCCATAGCCACGTGAGCGCGTGCTCCTGGCCACAGGGACTGAGCCGCCGCTAGCGAGCGCGAGCCAGAGGGTCGGGGGAGAAAGTGGATTAGGGTTTACAGGGGCGCTGGGGTCGGCCGGTTTTGATCTGGAGAGAATGGCGCCCGACCGTCGGATGAGCACCACGGGATCCAACGGCTATAGTGGGGCGGCGCGCCGGTGTGCCCTAGATTGGGCTGTTGGACCGTTTTTGGCGAGCGCTGGGCTGGTAGCTACCAGGTCCTGGAAGCGCTACGTTAGCTACGTGTGCTTGTTGTTGTATACACTTGTGCCAGATCTGAGCCGCAGAGTCAGATGCTGATCTGCCATGGACCGTGGCCCAAGGAGCGGCTGCATGCATAGTTATGTATTATGTCATTTACAGAAGCTATTTTTACTGTTTTGTTATCTGTTTTAACAGTTATTTTGGCAATGTTTTTTAATACAAAATTTTTCAACGAAATTTTGTATAGAAAATAATAAAGTAACAGTAAAATTTCTGTAAAGATGTAAAGTTGATGAATTTTTAATTCATTCCTTCCGTTGCATATAGTCAAAAGGGCTCTTTTAAAATTTAATAGATACAAAGAAAACATTAAATTTTTTGAGAGCATGTTAAAGTTAAATTCTGGTCATATTCATGTTATTTTTCTAACCAACATTGTAAATAGCATGGTTGTGATTAGTGTGTTGTTATCAAAGTAAGTAAAAGTCGTGTGCTTTTGATTTTATTTTCTGCCGAACGGTGATGTAGAATTATTTGCATAAACTTTTGCATGTCTTAATTTTGACGAATGTTGGATTAAATCATGCAATTGTTACTGTTCTAACTTCTTTGTGGTTTTCAGGAGGATATTGCTTGATGAGTTATATCAAGGATGTCCCTACACTTAGAGACGACAACTACTCTGAATGAAGAAAGAAGGTGGATCTGGCCTTCATTTGCGCTGAGGTGGATTGGGTTCTTGAGACCAAGCCTCCTCCAAAGCCAACAGAGCATGTCCGAGAGGCCGTTGATGATAATGCAGCATGGGAGAAAAAGCAAAGGGACCATGATCCGTTGGGGATGTTCTATAATTAGAAACATAGAGTGGCAGAATGCCAATAAGAAATGCATGGCATTCATAAAGAACACTGAAAGTACAAAGGAAGTCGCCTAGAGAGGGGGTGAATAGGCTTTTAAAAATATTACGGTTTAGCCTAATGCGGAATAAAACTAACGTTTAATTTATTAAGCACAAAACCTAACCACTAGGTTAACCTAAGGCACCAATAACCTATGCTAAGCAATACAAGCAATAGGTGATAGCAAGATATAAATACTTCAAGCACGGAGGCTATCACAAAGTAAAGTGCACAAGTAAAAGGGCTCGGTTGAGAGATAACCTATGGACGCGGAGACGAAGATGTATTTACCGAAGTTCACTTCCAAAGAAGCTATGTCTCTGTTGAAGAGGTGTGATGACGCAATGCTCTCCGAACGCCACAAATGGCTCACCTCGAGGTGTGGTGGCTTGATGCTCACCCAACGTCACACAAGGCCTCACCCCAGATACGGAAGCACGCAACTCACCGACGCCACAAAAGGCTCACCCTATTCTCCCGAGTGTACACAACAAAAGGCGGGCACTCGCTCCACTATGGGACGCTTGAGGGCGCTCACCGAACCCGTACAAGATTGGGGTTAACTCCACAACTCAATTGGAGGCTCCCAACAACAAAGCCATAAAAGGCTACAATGCCACAAAAGGACAATAAAGCCACAAAAGGCTACAAGACCACAAAAGGTCAACAATCCAACCACACAACCGTCTAGGGTTCCAAGAACCCAAGATAAACAAGCCCTCAAGATTGAACTTGCCGAATCTTTAAGGAGAACTCAAACCTATGCAACAAATGCAAGGGCAAGTCCTTCTCTCCCAAATTCCAACAAAGCTACAAAAGCTATTGGGGGAATAAGGGAGGAAGAACACAAGAGGAGGACACAAAACTCTCCAAGATCTAGATCCCAATGATTTCTTCACAAAGAAGGGATTTGGTTTGGTGGGATTGTAGATCTAGATCTCCTCTCACTTTTGCCTCAAAAAGATGCAAGAATCATGCGAGGGAGTAATAAAGCTCAAATAGGTCAACAATGGTGGGCAAAAACAAGATCAAAAGATGGGAAACCATTGGGGAAGAAGCCCCCCTTAATAGGACAAGGAAAAACTGACCGTTTGGGCCAGATTCGCGCACCACCGGAACTTCCGGTAAATAGAGACACAAGATACAGAAGAAAACAGATGTTCACCGGTACTTGGGTCGGAATTTCGGCCGGAACTTCCGCTCAAGCAAAAACGCTGGACATCATAACACGAAAACTTCAATAACTTTTGATTCCGGACTTCGTTTTTCATGATCTTGGGCTCATTTTGAAGACAACGACAAGATCCACAATATTATGCAAAGAAACATCATATTCCAAAATGGAAGGATAAAACCAAATTGAGAAAGGTATGACCTCTCTAGAAGCGATGAACCGGTAAAACCTCCAAAACCCAAAACACAAGAAGTTGAGCTTGGAAACTCCGATTGGGATGAAACCAATTTTGTTGGAAAGATAACACCAAGTACAATCCAACAAAAACTGAAATATTGGATACCACCAATGAAGAAAATATCATGAATATATATATCTGAGATATCTCACAAGGTGTGGATCCCGAAACTCGCAAGATCAAAAACCGCAATAAGATATGCAAGTGAAATCCTTATTTGATGAACTAGAGCTTGTTATGATGATGACCACAAGCTCTAGATCCTATCATGGACAAGAATCAAATAACAACCAAGAAATATGATGCTATGCATGCAAAGGTTTGAGCTCTCTCCGAACAATGCGATCGAGACACCCGCTTGAGAGCCCCTCTTGATAGAACGGCTATTTATCCCAAACCCGGTCTCCCAACTAACAACACGAGACCAGAAAAAGAGAAGCCCTATCAAGATCATACCTTTGCCTTGAGCATTCCACTTGAACTTGATGTAGACCTTCTTGTTCTTCTCAAGTGGGAACAACTTTATTGTTTGCTCTTGCTCGATGAAGTCATGCAAATTGCTCCCCAATAATCCATGGGGAAACCTCTTCTTTGAGCTTGTCTTCATCACTCCATGATCACGAGGATGACAAGCTTCAAGCATGAGATCTTCTAGAGATGGCACATCTTGAGCTTGCCCTTCTTCATCCCTTCTTGAGGTTGATCCATCTTGATGCAATTATTTGCACTTGTCTTGATCAACCTTCAAGCTCCTTCTTTCTTCACGATTCCAATGGCACAAAGCCCTTGGACATTTCTTCATCTTTCAACCTTGATACCAACACATGCCCCAAGCGATGCCAATGGACAAACCTACAAGTGAAACTCAATTTACATATTAGTCCATAGAGATTGTCATTAATGACCAAAACTACACATGGGGGCATACATGCCCTTTCAATCTCCCCCATTTTGGTAATTAATGACAATCCCTTAGCGAGGGTTTAAATATAACAAATAACGACCAAAGCAGTTGCCCCAATATCAAATACTACACAATTATGTGATGTTGGTACAACAACAATATATAGAGCAAACTCCCCCCACAATCTATGCATGTGTGATGAACTTGAATTCCATTGCATAGATTGCCAACCGTTACCGTTGGTTGAGTTGGCTCTATATATTCAACATGCAAATCAATCATAAAGATGCAAGATCATGAGAGGCAAATGCTCAAGAACACACTCAATGCAAAGACAAACTTCCCTTAAACCCTCCAAAACTTCTCCCCATTGGCATCGATTGCCAAAATGGGTGAAAAGTTCTAGACGACCAATATAGTGAGAATTCCTCCAATACTTGTGAGGAAGTAAAACTATATTGAGGACCCAAGATTGCAAAAATAAAAGAAAGAGCATGAGCTTCAACAAGTGAAGCAAGCAATTAAACAAGGTACAAAATAACCAAATGAAAAATCAACAAATGATACCAAAAGAAATCAACAAAAAATGTTTGAATGAAAATAGGGATGCTCCCCAAGATTTGTGCACAACTTAGAATAATTGCATTTGAATACAAAATGCACAAATATGGAATCCTCTCTCCCCCATAAGCATTTAAACAACAAGAATATGAGAAAGAAGGCAAGTGTGCATTCTTAAATGAATTAGAGAAACTCCCCAAAGATTATGCACCAATTATAGTAATTGTATTTGGAAACAACATGCACAACCATGGAATCCTCACTCCTCCAAACTCATTTAACAATGCACACAAAAGATAATAAATTTGGAAGCCACCAAAGAATCAAAAATAAATAAGAGGTGGTTCCCAAGAAATGCAAAAACAACCAAAAAAAGATCTTCTCTTGTGTGTGTAAATTTCTAGGTGGAAAATATCACAAAGACAAATGCCCACAAAGAAATATGCACAAACAAGATAGATACTCAAGAAAGCACATGAAAAACAAAAGGAAGTCATAGAATATACCAATAAGATGTTTTGCTAGAAAGCATGCCCAAAGGCTCAAATATATCTTATTGTACATCAATGAGCTTCAAACACCAACATACTCCATATAATATAACTATTACCAAGGTAATAAGGGGATAGAAGGAATATATGGAGAAAGGCAACAAGTATCACAAAATAGAAATCAACTTTGTAAAAATACTCACTATTGCACATGAGAGATATTGAGGAAACGATATGCAACAAAATTGCTAGATTGACATATTTGGGATTGGTGAATCATGAGAATGATTTAGTATAGTCCCCATTATATGCACTCATCTCAACAAACACGCATTTGCAATAGAGAGAACTCTTCAAAGCAAAATCAAGAAACCCAACATATGCAAGTACACAAATTCATGCCAACAAGCAACCTACAAAAGGTTGGGAACAAGATATGTATAGATGAGAGAGAGATACTTGTTACCGAGATATAATTGGTAGGATGAAGAAGATATGAATACTTTGATCATCCTAGCTTGCATCCAATTGACATGTATACACCACTTATTCCTTGTTCAAGATACAAGCACCCAATATATATTCCCAATGTACCTAAAACACAATTAAGTACACTATGGTCCCCAAACAAATTGGGTCCAAAGTAGTTAGTGCAACTACAATACATAGGAGAGCCTCCACACAAATATGTGCATATTGATATGAAATTGAATTTCATGCACATCTTAGCCCATTAGGGTTTGGTGGAGTTTCCCCTATATATTGGATCAAAGAAAGCAAGAATGCCATAATATATACATATAGTAAATATGCATGCATAAGACTTTCAAGAACCAAAGGAGATATAATTTGAACAAAAGCACCAAGAAACCAACAAGGAAACACAAAGGTGTGACTTGACACAAGGTGTCCAAATTGTATCAAAGAACCAAATAAACACATGAAGGATCACAATATCAACAAATGAATTAGGAAAAAGCCAAAGATCAAACAAAATAGACAAAAATATCAATGCTCAAGGGTTTATCTCATACTAAAGGATAAAAAAAGTGACAAAGAATGAGATAAAACCAACTCCTAAAGAGAGCAAGGTTCCAACAACCAAAACAAACTCTTCACACTTTTCATAATGGCACACAAAGTACCAACACAAAAGGATCGAGCTTCCAAGCACAAAAAAATGGATCAAATCAAGAAGGAAAAAATGTTCTAGATAGTATAGGAGAGCTCCCCCATAAGTAGAGCATTATATAGAATTTTTCCTTTGAATGCAAAATGCTCACAAATGAGATCATTACTACTACCTCCACTAAATAAAACACAAGGGGATACCAAGAAAAGAAGATCCACAAGAGGCAAGGAAAGCTTGGGAGCACAAAGGAAAACATTTTCTTGTCCAAAGAAAAGGCAAATAAAAAAGTCCAAAACAAATATGATCAATGAATTCTACCATATAACAAGTACTAGTTGTCCAAGGATAAGAAGTAACAGGGATAATTTTCCTAAGGTAGTTTGCAAGGATATCCAAGATCATATTCACACAAAGAAGAATATAACAAGATATAAGAATTAAGCTTGATGCTACGAAAGAGATTCTTGATAGCTTCAAATAGTCACACAATCATAGTGATTAGAGTAACTTGAAGCTAATGGTTCCCATGAGGATATGTAGATCCAAATATTAGGAAACACATATCAAGAATCACTCTCACAAACAAGATCCAAAAGATGAGCAATAAAAACATTTAAGCAAATTGAAACTTGTATGAGCAATTGTGCCACATAGGGGCTAGATAATTTCCAATATCAATTCTAAGTGGCACTACCTCAAATGTCCACATTTTCTAGGTTTGTAATATGCACAAAGCATATGAATCCCCCATAATGTGATAAACTAAGAAATCTCAACAAGAGGAAAAAAAGGATCAAAGTAGAGGTATTAATGGACATTATGGAAATGAGTTTATCATGAGAAAGACATACCACATAGAGACTAGATAACCGAACAATATAACTACTAAGTGGTTTCCTCATGTACCCAAATTTTAGGATTGTGGAATGCCCAAGCATGACACTCCCCCAAAATGGAATAGTCCATTAATCCCCCATAAGATCCAACTAGGATACCAACTAGAATCAATAAAGGCTCCAAACCGAGAAACATAAATACATGGTGTGCCAACCAACATACACAAATATACTTCATAGATAAATATAAGTAAGTGGGAAGCACAACATGTACAAACACATGCAAGGAACAAAACCAACACATGCACAAGACAACAGGTAATTATTAAGTAAAGGAGTTAAGAACAAGTTACCGGAAGGAGGAACATTGGATAGGTAATAGAAGCATGATAACCAATGACTTGACTTTGATAACAAGAAAATGATGAAGATCCCTTAATTCTTCATAAGGTAGCAAAGTCACCAATGCCCTCCAATAAACACCTATTGATCAAGTTTTAGCTTATTGGTCCCCAACCAAGTTGGGTCCTAAGAAGTTAGTTACAATAGGCTTGGCCACCCAAATGGTTCTTTTCTTGACACCACTTTGGGCACCAACAAATTTGGCAAACACATTGCCACCCTCATCCTTACGAAGTGAATGAGCATCATCAATCAAGATAGGATGGGATGAGGAGATACCCATGGTGCATGAGGAAGAAAGGTGCCCCTTCTCACTACAAATGTAGCAAGTTCTTCTCTTGCCATCTTTCTTCTTGGGAGGACCTGCACCATGAGGAAGATCTAGATGCTTCTTGGGAAGTGGCCCATCTTGAGCTTGTGGAGGAGCTTGAGGCCTCTTCCCTCGTTGATTCTCACTAAGAGGCTTCTTCTTCAATGGGCAATCCCTCACATGATGCCCTTATTCCTTGCACTTGAAGCACACAATGTTGGTCGGATTCTTCACTTGTCCTTGGCCCTTCTTCTTGTTGCCCTTGTGCTTCAACACATTAGTGGGCTTGTTCTTGATGTTGGAGTTGAATCCAAGACCACTCTTGTCACTTGGGGGGTCGTCGCACACTCAACATGTTCTTGAGTCTGGTCTTCCCTTCATGACACCTTTTCAAGTCATTCTTCAAAGAAGTGACTTGAGCCTTGAGCTCTTTGATTTCCTCTACATGGTTAGTATCAACAACAATACTAGAGTAAGTAGATGCTTTATTGTTAGAGCAACAATGCAAGGAATTCAATTCATCACAAGATATAGCATGGTTGTGAGAGGATGAATTACAAGGACTAGCACATCGCAATATAATATTTGGAGTAGATATAGTTCTAATGTGCACATGAGGCCCACTAGATGTTACCTTTGACACAATGGCCTCATGAGCTAACCTTAGCCTACCATGGGATACTAGAAGATGCTCATGCGAGATTGAGAGCTTGGCATGACTTTCTTCTAATTTCCCATAGTTGCTAGTTAGCAAAGCAAGTTGAGACTTTAGCTCAACATTATCCTTCAAGATAGATGCTTCACAAGAAATAGAGTTAGTAGCACAAGCATCATCATTTAATGCAAGAGGTGAGGGCAACTTGGAAAGCTCTTTAGAATAAGAAGCTTTAAGTTGCTCATGTGACTCGGTGAGTTTGATGAGCTCCCCCTTGATGACCCTAGAGCCATTGTTGAGGTTCTCAAAATCCTCAAGGAGTTTAGCATAAGCAACTTCAAGTTCATCATTTTTAATTTTGAAGAGCACTTGCCACCTCAAACTCTCTACCATGAGATTTCTTTACTCTAGATAGTTCTAGAGCAAAGGTCTCCTCAAGAGATTCCTTAGTGGTTTGTTCCTATTCAAGAGCTTCATTTAGATTTGCAATTTCATTAGCATACTCATGCTCAAGACTACTTATTTTATCTATTGTGTCCTCATGCTCATATATTATTTGCTTACTTTCAATAGCACAAGTCAAGATTTCAATGAAAGTAGATCAAACATTTTTATTAGGATGAAGATCACGAAGGACTAGCCCCCCTTCTCCTTTAAATAAGCAACATCATCATCTACTTCTACATTATCAACACTCACATCATCATGAGGTACATTGGCATCCAAAGGAGAGGTTACCTTTGAACCCTTAGCCATGAGGCACAAGTGAACATTGGGAGAAGGTGATGATGGGGGAACACATGAAGCTCCAATCGCAACCTTGCCTTGGCCCACACATTCTTCAATTTCCTCTACATGGTTAGAAACACAAGTAATAGAGGAAATAGAAACACATTTATCATGGCAACAAGGCAAAGCAAGCATATCATCATGATACATATTCAAGGCATTTCTACATGATATGCAAGGGCAAGAACCACTAGTATGTAAATCACATATGGTCCTACAAGTGTTCATGCCTAAAGATATAACATTTCAATAAGATAGAGACAAAGGATCATGAATGGAAATATCACTATCTACATTGCAAGTTCTATCATCACTCACCATATCATTACCTTGAGACAACTCATATGTTGGTGAAGTGGAAGAAGATGAGAACTCGTCACGGTCGGAGGTGGAGGGAACACAATCATCCTCATTAGTCTTGGACACATCATATTTTTCTTGAAGCTTGGTCCAAATATCATGAGCATTCCGGAAAGGCATGATTGAAGAAAGAACTACAAATCTCACAATATTAATAAGCACATTAGATGCTTGAGCTTTGAGATAAGAGTTTGTATCCTCCTCCAAAGATAGATTTTGAGGATCCTTAGGAGGAGACAAGCCCATATCTAGAATCCGCTCAATATTTGGGTCAATGACCCAGAAATGACTAAGAATGCGAATACACGAAACATCATAATTTGTGCCATAGAATGTAAATGTGTGAGAGTGCACTAAACCCCTAGGAGACATCTTTACTCTCGAGGCGGTGAAGCCTAAAAGCGAGAGACCTTGCTTTGATACCAATTGAAAGTACAAAGGAAGTTGCCTAGAGGGGGTGAATAGTCTTTTAAAAATATTATGGTTTAGGCTCAAGTAAATGCGGAATAAAACTAACGTTTAATTTATTGAGCACAAAACCTAACCACTAGGTTCACCTAAGGCACCAACAACCTATGCTAAGCAATACAAGAAACAAGGTGATAGCAAGATATAAATACTTCAAGCACGAAGGCTATCACAAAGTAAAGTGCATAAGTAAAAGGGCTCGATTGAGAGATAACCGATGGACGCGGATACACAGATTTGTTTCCCGAAGTTCACTTCCAAAGAATCTACGTCTACATTGGATAGGTGCGATGGCGCAATGCTCTCCAAATTCCACAAATGGCTCACCTCGAGGTGTGGTGGCTTGATGCTCACCCAACACCACACAAGGACTCACCCCGGATGCGGAAGCACGCAACTCACCGATGGCACAAAAGGCTCACCATATTCTCCCGAGTGCGCACCACAAAAGGCGGGCACTCGCTCCACTATGGGACGCTTGAGTGCGGTCACCGAACCCATACAAGATTGGGTCTAACTCCACAACTCAATTGGAGGCTCCCAACAACAAATCCACAAAAGGCTACAATGCCACAAAAGTCCAATAAAGCCACAAAAGTCTACAAGACCAAAAAAGGTCAACAAGACCACAAAAGGTCAACAATCCAACCACACAACCATCTAGGGTTGCAAGAACCCAAGAGAAACAAGCCCTCAAGGTTGAACTCGCCGAATCTTCGAGGAGAACTCAAACCTATGCAAAAAATTCAAGGCCAAGTCCTTCTCTCCCAAATTCCAACAAAGCTACAAAAGCTATTAGGGAAATAAGGGAGGAAGAACACAAGAGGAGAACACAAAACTCTCCAAGATCTAGATACCAATGATTTCTTCACAAAGAAGGGATTTGGTTTGGTGGTATTGTAGATTTAGATCTCCTCTCACATTTCCCTCAAAAATATGCAAGAATCATGGGAGGGATAGGGAGTAAGAAAGATCAAATAGGTCAACAATGGTAGGCAAAAACGAGTTCAAAAGATGAGGAACCATTGGGGAAAAGCCCCCCTTAAATAGGACAAGGAAAAATTGACCGTTTGGGCCAGATTCACGCACCACCTGAACTTTCGGTAAATAGAGACACAAGATACAGAAGAACACAGATGTTCACCGATACTTGGGTCGGAATTTCGGCCAGAACTTCCGCACAAGAAAAAACGCTGGACAACATAGCACGAAAACTTCAATAACTTTTGATTCCGGACTCCCTTTTTGATGATCATGGGATCGTTTTGAAGAGAACGACAATCTCCACAAGATTATGCAAAGAAACATCATATTCCAACATGGAAGGATAAAACCAAATTGAGAAAGGTATGACCTCTCCAGAAGCGATGAACCGGTAAAACCTCCAAAACCCAAAACACAAGAAGTTGAGCTTGGAAACTCCGATTGGGATGAAACCAATTTTGTTGGAAATATAACACCAAGTAGAATCCAAAAAAAGTGAAATATAGGATACCACGAAGTAAGAAAATAGCATTAATATATATATGTGAGATATCTTCCAAGGTGTGGATTCGGAAACTCGCAAGATCAAAAACCGCAATAAGATATGCAAGTGAAATCCTTATTTGATGAACTAGAGCTTGTTATGATGATGACCACAAGCTCTAGATCCTCTCAAGGACAAGAACCAAATAACAACCAAGAAAGATGATGCTATGCATGCAAAGGTTTGAGCTCTCTCCGAACAATGCGATCGGGACACCCGCTTGAGATCCCCTCTCAATAGAACGACTATCTATCCTAAACCCGGTCTCCCAACTAACAACACGAGACCGGAAAAAGAGAATCCCTATCAAGATCATACCTTTGCCTTGAGCATTCCACTTGACTTGATGTAGAACGTCTTGTTCTTCTCAAGTGGGAATACCTTTTTTGTTTGCTCTTGCTCGATGAATCCATGCAAATTTCTCCCCCATAATCCATTGGGAAACCTCTTCTTTGAGCTTATCTTAATCACTCCATGATCACGAGGATGATAAGCTTCAAGTATGAGATCTTCTAGAGATGGCGCATCTTGAGCTTTCCCTTCTTCATCCCTTCTTGAGGTTTATCCATCTTGATGCAACTCTTTGCACTTGTCTTGATCAACCTTTAAGCTCCTTCTTTCTTCATGATTCCAATGGAACAAAGCCCTTGGACATTCTTCATCTTTCAACCTTGAGACCAACACATGCCCCAAGCGATGCCAATGGACAAACCTACAAGTGAAACTCAATTTACACATTAGTCCATAGAGATTGTCATTAATTACCAAAACCACACATGAGGGCATACATGCCCTTTCAAACACGATAGAGCAAGCTATTGTTGGCTCTATCGTAGAGTGTACTTCCATCTCAGAGTACTTAGAAATGATAAAGAGCCAGTTTACTAGCTCTTCAAAGACATATGCAACGCAGCTGCTGGAGCAGCTGGTGACAGAAAAGTACCATGGCGGTGGACACGACATCAAGGAGC